>LR991035.1:19624400-24424400 GCA_905163495.3 Cosmia trapezina | reverse complement strand
TGTTATCTAATAAATCTGAGCTCAAAAAGTAATATCTGTTTTTGAGATGAGTTAAATAAAAGCCACAGTAAAAATGTGTTTTTTATTTACTATTATTTACTAGCTAATTGATTACATTTTTCAAAAAAGCATCTTTTCATTTAACATTCTTAAAAATTTTGTTCCGTGTGAGCGAGAGAGGTGATAAAATGCGTCAGCCCTCTGAGATCGGAAAATGTTAGCGAGGCAACACAGACTTTCAAAAATTTTACATGAGTTTGTTTTACACTATGCAATGGTACAAAGTTCGGAGCTATACGTCACCATCTTGTTTTGTCCAACCATGGCCATTTCTGCAGCAAGAAGAGCGCTGGTCGGTTGGCACGGCACGCCAGCATTAATGACATCATCAGTCGGGCTCTTGTCACCAGGGCGCCAGCTATTTTAGAACGCAATGGCTTGGCACGCGACAGTGAGAAGAGGCCAGACGGAATTACCATAATTATTGGAAGTTGGGTAGGCCTTTGGTGTGGGATGCAACCTGTATCAATACTCTCGCGCTTACCCCATCTTCCTAACACTGTAGGCTGTGCTGGGGCGGCTGCTGCAAGTATAGAAAACCTCAAACGGCGCAAATGTAACAACCTTATTGGAAGCTTTATTATGTTCGAGACTTTTGGGGTTGAAACACTAGGGCCGTGGGGTTTTGGGGTCGAGTATTTTGGGGCATCGCCAAGCGGTTGGTCGACTCTTCCCATGCAAAGAGCTGGCCAAGTTTTAAGGCATAGAATCAGCATTGCCATCCAATGTGGCAACGCATCCGATGTGGACGAATTTTTTATGACCAATCAGCTCTCCCTCTTTATCCTACTAATCTATAAACGCGAAAGCTTGTGAGGGTGGATGGATGGATGTTTGTTACTCTTTCACGCAAAAACTACTAAACGGATACTGATAAAATTTGGCACACAGATAGTTTATAAGCTGGTTTAACATATAAAATACTTTTTATCTCGATACTCTTACGGGTTCGAGACTTACGCGGGTAAAACCGCGGGGCATTGCCAGTGTTACAACAAATTACCACATCTGTGATAATTTCACAGTTTATTAACAACGCCCCCCTGTCAATGTCCTGTGGTACCAAATCAAACTCCTCCCTAAGGATACAAGTGGCTACAATGACGATAATGCCAGTAAATACTTCTTAGTGATCATTCATGTGAAGCATTAATATTGCATAATCATCAACACCCCTCATAATGTCTGCTGTATGACGAAGTTTGCCTCACACCGAATTACCGATGTTTGCCTCAAGTAACCGTTAAGGCGCAACAATACGCCAATGACCTTGAGTGGTTAGCTTGCGCGTTCTGTGCTGAGCTCACGCAACGCTTCATACGTCCAGCCAGTAATAGGACTCGCCCATCAAGGAGCGCTGTCCCAAATTAGACGCATTATTAATTTATTACATAAAACAAAAGGCATTTTAATAAAACACGTATACTAAAAGATAAATAATTAAATTACCTTTAAAATGGTGAAAGTTTCATAAAAATACGCTTGACAGTTTTTGCGTGATTCTCAGTTTTTTATCTGCGTTAGACATAACTTTACAAATTAATTACACTATTTAATATAAACATAATCTAAAATATTCACACATTAAGTTATTAAGAAAATCCTCTAATTTAACATATATTTTTTCCAAATCATTAACAGTACTCGTTTAGACGTGATCTTCAGTTTAAAATCATCAAAAGTCAGATAGCGTCGCCTTAAGACATCATTTTATTGCGGGTTTGCAATATTTTACTGTTCGTTCAGATAACAATTAAGTAGTAAAATCTTGGACCAATAGAGTAAGTAACGATTCGTAATTTAAACTGGTTTGATTGAGAAAAGTATCTCCTTTTCCGAAAGGAAAAGTTACTAGTTCCACATGTTTTTAAAGAAAATAAAAGACCAAATTAAATATAAATCTTTTTTAAACCTCGCATTATAAAAATTGGCCATTCTCGTCTAATATTTTCGCTGTATTCTCGCAAATATCTCGACAATATATCCTTCGTTTCGGATCGCGTTGGCCGGAGTAAATCCGTTGTGACGTCACAACCGTCCAATTTCGCTAATGGCGCTTAAACTTTACTTATTCCGCGAGTTATGAAGCGAGCGTTCGTTTTTTAAAAAGATTGAAATTCTGAGTTGTAGGTACTTAGGTACTTGGGTTTTGTTAAAATGTTGCGTTTTGACAAAATGTGTGTTGATATCGAAATGTCGTGTAGGTACCAACCTTGGTATCTAGAAATACATAGATTTTATTCATTTAGAGTTTAACCATTTTCCATGGCTGCATGTTTTATTTTTAAGTTTTTTTTTATAAGACTTATTGTTTTTTTCAGCTTACGGACTTATTCGTACTTGTTTCGTTTGATTTCTCTTCCTTCTTAAGAAGACTTGTAGGGAATAGTAAAGGTACCTAGACTTACCAAAAGCCAGAAGTATGTAAATAATGGGACTTACCTGAAACAAAAATAGAAATAATTTAATTAATATTTATTTTACACTTAAGTAACACATTTTGAAATCATCAAGAACTGGGAATTATTAAGGAAACCGAAAAATTACCAATAGTCCAAAAACATTAAAAATCGACAAATAACAGCACTTAACCCTGAATCGCGGCGGTCTGCCGTACCCCTTCGCTCATTACCGCGTCAGTGCAACACATTCATATATCAACCTGTTCGTAATTGAATCGCCCGGGTCCTTTCGACCTTTACAATCGTCATAAACGTGATATATGCAGGGTTAAGTTTTATTCGTTATGCACTCGCTGATTGGCAATTTAATAGTAGTGTTAGTCGCCGTTTGAGGGTTAAATGGAAAACTTCTTTGTAGTCGCTGATATTAAAGTACCTATAGTCGATTTTTAGTACTTGCAGGAAGATCTTTTTTCCGAAAAATATTGTGCACGAAAAGCTTGCTTTCATTACAATTTGTTTGGCTATTGTCATCACTGAAGTAGGTAATACAAAACCAACTCACCCGGAAATCATAACAACCGTTTATGTAGCTATAACCCTAAACTAAAACTAATTTCCCTACACACAATTAGCAACAATACTCGATTATTAAATGGACCAAAGGAAATCCAATGGTATTATCGGAAAATCTCAAGGGTGGATACCAAGCTCCCAGAAGTCCGAAGCGGTCAGCGTGCCTAATCGCGCGAGAGGCATTATCTCGCGGCCAGCTTCGAGTTAATCGCCCGACGGCCTCTGATTAGCTAAGCTCCCAGCCTATCTGCCCCCCTGGTGTTCGGAATTATGCAGGCACGAGTTGCTGCCTGACCCGGCCGGGGAGATAGCGAGATAAAAACCCTACGTTGAAGTTTGATGGTGTTTCTACGGGGTTTCAATGATTTATTATGAGTTTTTTATCTTTGAAGCTTCTAATGGGATGTTGTGTAGGGGAAATTAGATATTTAAATTAATGTTAATATTCAAAAACGGGTTTTTTTGTTTCTGCTATGTCGAAATGTTGTTTCAGCAAAATTAAATACGAAACTTACATTATTTTGACAAGCCTGTTTTAATCAGCAGGAAATTTTACTAAAAATATGAGCGCTCATTAAGCTTGTTAATAAATAATGTGGCTAAAACATGAATGTCACACAATACCAGGTGGGATGATGTCCGCAAACAAACTAGGGTTGAACCGAGCCGGAAAATGTAGGAAAAACATGTTAAAAATATTGTCTGAAACTGCTATTCCACGAACTCGTGTTTAAATGTTGTTTAGAAAAACAGGTAAGTTATTTTTATGAAAAATTACGTAAGACAGGAAACAACTGTCTAGTTTTAGGCAATTTATCATGATTTAGTCATTTGATTCGATGTTTGTCTAGTTTTTCTGTAGGATGTAGTACCTAAATAACTACTTACATTAGAAAATTATCTTCATATCAGTAAGTTTCTTAGAAAACAGATCGTGATTCATTTAACTTCTATAGTATAATTTTGCATTTCATCTAATAGCCTGATGTATGCATGTTTTAATACGAGATCTAAGACAACGGCCTTGAGTGGTTAGCTTGCGTGTTCTGTGCTGAACTCACGCAACGCGTCGTAGGATCCTCCCAATCCTCCTCTATGGAGAATGAGTGAACTTTACACCCTGTTCCTCATGCCTCTAAACGTCCAGTCAGTAATAGGACTCGCCCATCAAGGAGCGCTTTCCCAAATAGACGCATTATTATTTTATTATACATAAAACAAAAGGTATTAAAACACGTATAAGTACTAAAAGATAAATAATTAAATTATCTTTAAAATGGTGAAGGTTTCATTAAAATACGCTTGATAATTTTTGCCTGATTGTCTGTTTTTTATCCGCGTTAGACATAACTTTACAAATTAATTACACTATGTAATGTAAACTTAATTTAAAATATTCACATACTTAGTTATTAAGAAAATGCTCTAATTTAACATATATTTTTTCCAAATCATTAACACTACTTGTTTATACGTGATCTTCATTTTAAAATAATTAAAAGTCGGTTATCGTCGCCTCAAAGAAAGGTATTTTCTTATGAAGTGTCTTATGTATCTAACTGATGTTACTAATGACTACAGACTTTTTTAACCAATTTTTAGGGTAGTTAACAAAAAAAAAATAAACTAGTAATATCACAGCAACAACAGCGGCAGCGTCCTGCAGCTTATTGCAGGGAGAATAGATAGCTCCTTCATGCAGCATTGGACAAAACTACATCTGCGAGTAGTGCGGTCCTGGGGGTCTACTCCCTAAGCACGAAGCCCGTAGTTTCGGCCATGGTTACGGGCGTTTCCTACTCCGTATCACCTCCGGACGTATGATTGGTTCGGGGCCCGAACGAAGTATGAATGGCAACACGATACGACAGTTGTCCCTACTCCCGATGTGTTTTAGCCCGTCCGAAAAATTTAATTTTTACACTTGATTTGATGGATCGTTAAGTCAGACGGACGGATAAACGGACGGACGGTTTCTATTGTTTTGTGTCTATGTCTGTTTCTTGTGTTCGTGTTATATAATTTGAATGTATGGATGATTGCAATAACTGTGTGTGTGCTTGTAATTATAATCCCAATCCCTATTTCCCTTGGTCATCGCATCACGCGTGAACGGATGGATCAATTTCGCTAATTCAATTTTTGTTGTGTTTATTATTGTCAGGAGAAGGTTCTTATGAAAGAAAAAAATAAGAAAATTTCGCAGAAAATTAGAAAATTTCAGAAAACTTAACGACTATTTTAACTTCGCGCGTTTACATTAGTATATGCATAGTCAAGACAGGACAACGTCTGTCGGATCAGCTAGTCGGAAATAAAATGAATTGAATTGAATATACCTAATAATGAACGCCTCAACCCTGGGCCACCTGCAGATAAGTCACAGGCGCGTCCGATGCAAATGTTCGTATTATCAGCAGCACACACGACACAGCGTGTGCGTATGCAAAGCGTTGTTTATTAAAATTAAATAAATATGGCGCAGGCGTCTGTGCCTGGGTTGGTTGTATGCGAGAGAAATTATTTTTGGAAAAAATTTTAGGTGATCGGAAGGGGTGGTTAAAATTAGTTCCTAGATACAGGTTTTCTTAATGAAGGAACACCAGATATTATGAAGAAAAAATCGCTCAAAAATATATCGCTCTCAAGCATGAATAAAAATCTGTTTTTTGAAAATTTACATTCGATTTTCTTTCTGTTTCCTTCTATCTATTTATATACAACGTGTAACGTTAAATGCGCAAAACCTCTTAAGGGGTCATTGTACTCATAATTATGAACAACTTTTACTATGGGACCAAACCTGAAATCGCGAAAAAAAAATCAGATGTTCAGTACATTTATGTTCGCATAATTCGTCAAAATGTACTGAACAGTTGATTTTTTTTTCGCGATTTCAGGTTTGGTCCCATAGTAAAAGTTGTCATAATGATGAGTACAATGACCCCTTAAGAGGTTTTGCGAATTTAACGTTACACGTTGTATAAATATAAATAAAGAGAGAAGTCCTGACTGACTGACTAACTCACCAACGCCCAGCCCAAACCCTTGAACCTAGAAAGCTGGCACAGATGTTCCCTTTATAATATAGACAATAAATAAGGAAGGACGTTCCCGTGGGATATAAACAAATCTCGATAACTTTTTTTTTTTTCAAATATTCAGTAAACTCCGAGAAAGATTCTTATGAAGAGAAAAATCGGAAAAGTTGCCGGGAAAATTGGAAAAATCGGTCCTAAAACTAAAAGCGCATTTTTAATGGGAATTTTGTATGCATGATTGAAACTTGGACAGAACAACGTCTATGCCGTCAGCTAGTAGGACATAATTGTAAATTAAAGTCGCTTTTCGTGTTTCTGTGTCCGCGTTATTCAATGATATTAAAATATCATTGTCGTTATTCTTCTAAACTACGCAGCAAATTTTGATGCGGTTTTCACCATCATTTATAGAATTTATTCCGAAAGGTTAAATAAAGGTAAGCTTATATTACTAATTTCCCTCTCTCTCTTGATGTTTTGTCATGTTGTAAAAACCGTGCGAAGCAGGGGCGAAAATATAACCTAGGTAATATGTAGGTACTTCACTAATCACTTTAGATTTTAATTAAATCTAGTAGTTAAAAAACTTAACACTATCCAAAATCAACAAAATATAAATTGCAACTAACATTCATAGCTCCATTCGTCGCGTGATTCCGCCGGCTACACTACAGCTATCATAAGCCGCTAGGCCGGCTAATCCGACCAGCTCTTTGTTTAATTAAATCGATACTATCGAAAATTGCCAACTTCCAGCAATCATTTAGTTTCTATTCTCATTTAGTTTCTATTCTCATTGGATTACATTCTCCTTTCCACACTTGCAATTTTGCTTCGGAAGAAAAAAGCGGAGTAAGGGAACACTTCCCGAGTTCGCGCGCGCTCGGGACCGAACTTCGTTCACAATCTAGATATATGGGCGAGTTAAGATGTGCATCTAAATAGCCTCTGCCGTCCTGGTACCTAACTTTAGATTACTTGCACCAAGTTTTACCGACTTTTCCCCTGGAAATGGTAAGTTTTCTCCGGCTTCGGGAAAAATTTCCCGCGTGTAACCCATTCAGTTTGACTCAAATTTACTGCTTAACTTAGACTCGTGTGTTGGTTAATCATACGTTTTCACAGAACAAACTAGGAAGTGAGGAGAAAAAATAAATTTGTTGGCACAAAAGATGTGCTCGCATTTGGAGGGTTATTTTCGTGGGTATTTTTTGTTGAACCGCAATTTACATGGTGTTGCAAAACGGTAAGTTCGTAAAAAACTAAAGGGTAATTCCCATAAAAGTCGACACCATGAAACGACCCCATGCGGCCGGAGCACCATAACTTGAAGGGTTCCAGGGGTTGATGGTTCATTAACAATTCATAAGTGAAAACACTTTGACCGTGCGTCTATTACGCCCGCCGTTCCCGTAGGACGGCGGCGGGAGCTATCCGATGCATTTTTAAAACGGTCACTTTTCGATTGTAACCTCGACAAATTATGGGAAACATGTGTTTGAAAATTTCTCTACAGTTTTAGAATTGTTTTGTAGCTTTCAATGTAATTGGCTATGTATTTTCAATAAGGTTGAGCGGGGTTTGTTATAGTGGATTCCTATATCTTACTAACCGTTATTCTTATTAGTTACTTACATCAAAAGCTGTTTTTTTCTGTTTTTATAATAGCAAAGGCATGGATTACGAGCACTTTCGACTTGTCTGACGTTATCAATAACTAGTGTACATTCTTAATTGAATATCTTTAAAAAGATAAAGGAATCCACTAAATGCAATTATCAATTTTCTTATCAGACTTTACCAATCTATGCAGTTACTCTTTTACCAAACCAATCTATCTTTTATCAATGAACTTTGCAATTAAGGTTGCAAAAACAATTTCATGCGTTGGCATTAAACCTTCTGTCAATGCAGGTGCCCTGGCACGTCAGACGTTGACGTGACTACTACGATATGGTTTCTGACTATCGTGTGTGAAATTAAAATTATCTTTGAAATGGGGCTACAGAAAAAGCTGGGAAGTAGAAGTAGTTAATGATTTTTAAAAAGTTGATTGCTGGTTAATTTTATGGGTAATAGAAATGGTTTTCTGGGTAATGGGAATAATGGAAATACATATAAGTTAAGTTCTTTAATGGTTGTTGGTAGTTAGGTTCCGTATAAGAAGTTTAACTGTGTAAAAAGCTTTAAGTACTCATGTCTAACAAAGAGTGAGTAAGTTAAGTAAGGTAAGATAAGATTTTTTTAATGGATAATTATAAAAGTCATAATGAGTATCACAAGCTTCTGCAAATACCATAATTTAATCAGTTATGTATATTTCCATTAGTTTTACAAAAGTTTCCCTAATTAAGTAAACCTTTACGTGATACGTACCAGTAGCTCATGAGCATTGAACAGTTAGATAAAGTCATCAACGTCAGCCACAGACAACTGCACTTTTTACATAAAAGGAAATGGTAATATTTTAAAATTGCGTGCGTTTAGATGCAATGGAGCGGTGGTAATGAATTATTTTTTTCTTTGGCATTAGCAATTGACAACAAATTCCTTATTTTTAAAGCAGTTAATCAATTTTTTCTGTTATGTTTAGACAAGCTGATTGATTTAAATGAAATTCTTTATTCATTTAGACACGTTGAAGCAATCATTTAAATTATGCATTTTTTCTTATTGTCCGGCTCGTTAGACACTGAAACATAATCCAGCAGGAATTCTACATAAATTAAATCGAAAGAAAACACTCCAAAGGCTACAAGCATTCATTTCAAGAAAACACAAAATACAAGAAACATTATAAAGCTCAAAATAAGGCGAAAACAATATATCTTCGGTAACCCCACAGTCATCTACATGGAAGCCTCGGGACAACGCAGGTGCGACTCTGTCACATAAATAGGAATACCTTCCACCCTTTTTAATATACCCTAGATTTGGTATAACACCCTGATATAGGGACTCAAAGAATATAAGGGGTTTTTCGCGCAATATAACTGTGACATACGAATACATTAATCAAAGTGCGAGCTTCGCGAGGATTTTTCGCTTGATATTGTGTCCGTAACTTATGGTGTCCTGGTAGCTTAATATCTTCGTGCATGCTAGTTTCTGGAGCTGTCTCTGTTATTGATATGCTGAAAAGATTATTTTATTTATTTTAATATTTAATCTTTCTTAGGAAACGGTCAAAGATATTTTTTTCAATACCAGTCTTTATAATAATTATCGTTACTTTGGAGGACAAAGAATAATTAAACCATTTCTATTTTTTAGAATAATTTGCGCATAATTATATTAATTTTTCAGCGAAAACTGTACCAATCTTGACTAGAAAAGACGTTCAAACAATTTGTCACCATTGCTTACTGTTCTCGTCAAACGCTTTTGTCAGATTATAACAACAGTGTGACTATGATATCGTCTAAGTAAAGCCACGTAGACTTGTTATTAGCTATTCTGTGGTCCCTGAAATGTCCTACCATGTCCTCTGTATCCTCTGTATCTTCTCATGTCCGTAAGTCACTCCCTAATAGACGATACGTGAGGTTCCCTCTTTGTGCATAGTGATGTCACTGGGCAGTGGGAATTGGTGGTACGCTCGGGTTGAGTCTGTGTTCCTTAAATTATTCAGGTCAGAGAATGAAATTGGTGTAAAATAATTAATAAAGAAAATGTATGTTTTTTTAGTTTTCAGGGACATAACAAATGGATGTTTGTCTTTTTCAAGACATTTAAGTGTTTTCGTAATCACTAACGCAAGGTTTTAAGAAATAAGACTTTTCCAAAAGCGAATTTCCAAAGGCTCATGACAAAAATAAAATTTGCATTTTTTTTTTTCTTAAAAGGCATGTACGTTTTTTTTTTTGTCAAAATATTATTCAAAATACGGTATCAAAAAGTACACGAGCACCCGTATTAAGTAACCTGAGACCGTGTCCAGTGGAGATACACGTTATCTTAACGACCCCTCCCTGGGGTAGGGGGTAGGATACACCCCCGATATACCGGCCAGATATGGAACGGCCAATTTTGGTCAACTCTACCTCCGTTACGACTCTTGTTGTTTTTGATCTGTTGATAAGTCTCCATCAACTGTTGTTGGTGATTACTTGTTTTTGGAATGGGATTGTAATTATTTAATGGGACATCTTGGAAAATTAAGTATAAGCAACCATAAAACCAACTGTTTAACTGCGCTTAAGGGGAAGCGTGCAATTGTCTAAATAACAGCTGTATCCTCTGCAGTCTTAGGACAAATGTGCCTGTGTCTACCTCTTGCAAAAACACAGGAGTAATCTACTAACGCATTTGAATCAAAATGCTGTCATGCATGATACACTCAGATGCGATGCGAGGCACACTTTCCCTCTAATTTCTTACAACGTACTTTACACATTTTATTGAAGTAAAAACTTCTTTAGGCGCGTTGAGCGATTTTTGGTAGGAAATCTTACGGTTTCGCGTCACCGCATCACCGCGACATGCTATGCATAGTTTTTCATTTATGTTTTCACTTTTGTCGGCAGTCCTCATGACTGCCTATTTTTTGTTTTCTTTTAATTGTTTATTTTTTACTTGTAGCGTAGTATTATTGTATTATCTGTCCCTGTAGTGTAATGTACTGTGTTTTGTGCCTTTCAGTCGGTGCTAAATAAATATATTTGTTTCTTTCTTTCTAGATGCTCAATCTTTTTTCTTTCTTGTCTTTTGGACCCTATGTCAAATATTAGACGTTACAACTCTACACAAACGTACAAAATTGTTATTATAGTATCCGGCATATAATTTACTATTAAATGATCAATTACGTAATTGTAGTAATCTATAACTTCTATACTTGTCTATACTAGTAATAAAGCTAAATAGTATATTTTTTTATTTCTTTGAACGCGCTAATCTCTAGGACCACCAGTCGGATTTGAAAATTTTTTTCTGCATTTGAAAAATGAAAATGAAATGAAATCTTTTATTTCCAGATAAAAATCCATATAAACTTAAAAATTGCATTTGATAGCCCAGTTCTTGATAAAGGTTATAGAATAACATCATTATGGAGACGAGCAAAAAGAAAAAAAGTCAGATATAACGCTAAGCGAAAAAAGTATTAGCGTGAGCAAGTGATGCAATGCGAAGTAACAAGAAATTTTACGCGGCCGAAGAGCAGGCAGAAGCTTGATAGGTAACATTTGTAATCAAGTTCTTGAAAACGTCTTTATAGATTTCTTTATGAAAGTTGCAATATAGGGGTTTATAGGGGCGAAAAATCGATCTAGCTAGCTCTCATTTCGGGGAAAATTCGTTTTAACTCTATTTTCATCCGAGCAGAGCTCAGTCGACCAGGTAATGTCTCTTATGTGTGACATTTATCTGTTTTAATAACTGTTATTATAATATCATAAAACTATTTAGGTAGGTACTTCGCAAAATATTACAAGTCAAAAAAAAAATCACAAGTATATCTTCGAACACAACAAAAATATCAGTAAGTAATATTATAAGTAAGTTAATTAATACTTTTAGTAACAGGATATTGTAAGTGGCGAGAGGGTTATTGTTTGCGAGGGTAACGGGTTCGGTTCCCCGAATAGATTATCCGAGTTATAGTATACTGAGTTTGCTTAGGATACTTGACGTTTACGGGGTTTCGGATATATTCAAGCTGTTGCCTTTTGAGGATAGACAAACAGCTATAGTTAAGGATAAGAAATTATAATTTGTAGAATTTTGTTAGCAGGAGTCGAGGAGTGATGTGGAGGTGTGTGTGTGTGGGACAGTTCGCAACGAAAAAATATGGTAACTAAATTAGGTTTTTACTGTAGTGGCCATTTTTTACTACAGTAAATAAGTTAGTAGCTTTAATTAAATAAGGTAGTTGTTTGTGAATGTGAAGACTATTATATGGGTCATAGTTTTTTTCTCAGTTAGTTTTAATCATTTTCTGGCAGTTTGAGTAATTTATGCGGCCTACCCAAATGTCCTTTCTTAGGTATTGTTCGTCGAATCATTAAGCTCCTTATGTTCTGAGTTGAGCTGCACGATTACTGACAAATGCGTGCACTGACTGGACAGGTCCATTCAATCTGTGTGGTTCTTTCCTCAAAAGACCATTTCAGACACTGTTACTACACGGTATTCACATGACCTGACCATGATTATGTCTGGACTTTAAAAGAGACTGTGATCTCTGAGTTTGTTTCGGCCTTTCGTCTCAGAGTAGTCAGATAGGAAACGCCGACCTCCTCTAGTTTTTAAATAAAATATGATTGACTTGTAAAAGTGTTTGCACAAACCTACTTACAGAAATAAAATCATTTGTCATTAGTATCACCTTTGCTCAGCTGGCCCTTAAAGTTTTATATACGGATAAAGTGTACGGAATCATAATTGGCAATTACTGGTAGGTACCTATTGCTTTGAAATGTCTGCTTATTTACTTTAACTGCTAAAAGAGGTTAAGCTTCTAACGTTAGTTTGAATCTGGGTACTTATCCACACTTAGCTATAACCGAACACGCTTGACCATTTTTTATTAACCCCATCAATCGCGCGAATTCCATTTCACGAAATTCAAATTTCTACAAAACGGAATTCGAAGACGCATTCCGAACATACATCTATCCCTTTTCAACGTGTGTTATAGACGTATGTTTCTGTCCTTGTCGCTCAGTCTATTTCCGGTAGTTCCTGCAACGTCCGCATTTAACGTCGCGGACTTAAAAAGTGGGTAGTTTTCGGAAATCTGCTCCGCGGATGGCCGGAAATGATTTCTGTCCGTTGGGGGACGGGATGGATTTAGGTGGACAGACGTGACAATCGTGGGTAGATTAAAAAAATATTCGTTACTTATGGGGGATCCAAAGGGGGGATAGTAGCTGGTCTAGTATTTACATTTTTGGTGTGTTCCCGTTATTTTTAGGGTTCCGTACCTCAAAACGAAAAAACGGAACCCTTATATGATCACTCATGTGTCTGTCTGTCCGTCTGTCACAACCAATTTTCTCCGAATCTAATGGACCGATTAAGTTGAAATTTGGTACACATGAATTACTGTGACCCAAATACGGACGTGTAAAGTAAATAAATGAATTTTTAATATGGAGGTCACTTTTGGGAGGCAAATAAGAAAATAAAAAAAAAGTTTTATAAACTGTACCGTGTGACATATTAGATGAAAGGACTTACTGTGAGGATCTCAAATATTTTTTTTTTACAATTTTAACATTATTAGTTTTAAAGTTATTTAAGAAAATAGACCGTGACCCTTATCTCCGAAACTACTGAGCCTAAAATTTTGAAAAAACTACATAAAATAGTTCTATAGCTATAGATTATAGGAAAACCTATAAGAAGTATATAGTCTTAAAATAACATGGTAAATCTCTCAATATTGTGCGTACAAACTTACATTTGCAACTGGAATGTATGGGTGAACATGTTTTTCACTACAATGTTAAGTTTGTTCTTGGGATAAATTCATCCTAACTACGGAACCCTTCATTGTGCGTAGTCCAACACGCACTTGGCCGGTTTTTCAAAGTCAGATCATTCTGAACACCTCTACACTCATTATTTATGCTGGTCAAACAACATCTTTTCCAAGATAATTTAATTTTAAACATTCGTTTTCTTTTTATCAACTTAAAACAACACCAAACTGAACTTTTAACATCCACAATTTCGGTCACCCATCCAAATCCCAACCTCACTATCCCTTAACTTAACCTACCAACACAAACATATACGACCCCAGTCCAAAGAAATAAACATTTTTATAACTTAATTTGCTGTCCACCCGCTTCTGTCGCTTTAATATTAATAAATTCTCATTGGCTGGATTCGCTTGCAATTTGCCCTTGCCGTCCAAAAGTAAAACTTATGACGCACCCTTAGTCCTAAATAAGTAGGGGTGGACGAAAAAAGAGGAAAATTCAGTAATATTTCCGTGGGCAACACTGGTGGTGAGATATCGGAACCATTGACTACAGTTACAGAATAATATTCATATGTAGAATCACACATAGAAAGTTCTAGGCCTCTAAAGCTTCTTCATTTAAATAAATTCCGTAGGAAGGAAATTCCGTAGGATGGCATTAAAAGCAATAACGGTTACAATACCAACTGTTTACTGCATCTGCCATTTGTAATGCCACCAACGCTATAGAAGTCAAAATCGGTTGAACGGACTGTAAAAACTTTACTTATTTCAAATGGAGTATAGTCTCCTTGACTGGATAGGTAATGTTAATTATTAGCCAAAATTTGTGAAACAGAGCCTAGAAAAAGTTGATCTAGAATTAACTTAGAAGAAGAAAGTGACTAAATAGTTATTGGCCTTTACCCTAATCTACTTTGACAAGTTCGCAAAATTCCTTGTTTCTTTTTATTTGCACTTGTAACAGTGTAGAAGCAAACTAAACATTCCAGGAATAGAAAGAGGAAATAATTAATGTGTCATCATTCCCATCCTTTAACAGATAAAATAACACCAAGAAACCACTCGATCCTTCAAAATCAGCCAAGAAAACTACGTCTAGGTAGGTCGTATCATGCAAGCATTTATCTTATGAATTTATCTAGGTTCATTCCGCCGCGGTGGTTCGCAAAGGCAACCCGAGCCCTCGGTAATACTACACCGCTAGACGCATGGATATACTTTGCGTTTTATGCGGCCTTAGTACATTATTATAATTGCTGTTATGTGGTTATTGAAATTTTCTATCATAAGCATCGCCATTGGTATCGCTTTAATGTTTTTATGCGGCTTGACTTCAGGATAATTATTTCTGGAAAAATTGATACAGTTTTAATTTGTACAATGTTCGCAGCTTCTGCTTATTTGTTCGGTTTCAGACAGGAAATAGATGCATCTTTATCATTTCTTTTCGTAAATTAATGTCTTTTACAATCAAGAATCTCTCTGTGCTCAGAATCTAATCATGTCACGGATGACAAGTGGTTAGTGGACTTGACTACCAACCAGTTCTTACCGATAAGAAATGGCAATAATATGTAAGTCTGTCAGAGCAAGAATGAGTAAGAAGATTACAGTACTAGGTTATAGTTTATTCAGTTCCTTGTTTAATTTAATTTAAATTATCTCCATGTCTGGGAATTTCAAAGTTTCTGGGTTAACAATCAAGTGTCGTGTTTGAATAGTTCGCAATTGCATCTCGCGGCTCTCGGCTTGACTGGCGCGTCGTGCAGAGAAACTGTTCATGTAAATTGTTCATGTAACTGTTGTTTGTGGTTGTATTAAAATAATTTAAGTGTTGTCTGATCTTTGAGTTATTATTTTACTGACGAGTTTTATATAATAACCATAGCTTCGTCACATGAATTCAGTCAGAAGTTGTAAACATTAACAATACATAAAATTATATCTAAAACAATCAAAATAACAATGTCATTACCCGATACGAAACATAATAAATTACCAGGAGATCATAAGTACAAGCAACTGAGCGCACCCAAAAACAATATGGAGTCTTGTCGCGCGACGGGCGCCCTGTACCGGGATTATTACAGACTTATAATTATTTTTAGCCCCCCGAAAGGGCTTAAGGCAGCTGCGTAGGATTTGTACTAAGACTGGCGTTATTCAATATTATTTTCTTTCGGAAATTTCGTGGGGAAGCGTTCCAGGTGAGGCATTATGTGAGATTTGCAGCGTCTGCGAGGATTTGACGATTAGCGGATGATGTAAGCCGAAAGTTCGCGTTAACATTACTGGTTTTGATTTAACCTCAATGGATTAGCTGATATTTATGTGGGACTCTACAGTTTTCATGTCCTATGAGGAAATAAAAGCTTATAGCCGGAACAGCCATAATTTTTTACGTAAGCTAGCAATCTCCCGCAACAAACTAAACGCTATCCGGACAAAATCTATGAAATTCAAACGCGACCGTTATTACACGTACTGCGGGCAATTTTAAAATTCAAAACGCTCCCAGTCACGGACATTCGGATTGTTACCAATATCGCATGCACCGCACTGAATTTAAATTCACATACAATACTCACGACTCCGCGTTAGCCACCAGATCATTTCACTTCCCTTTTTGGTCGTGGAGCGCTCGCTACCGAATTAATTCAAACGCTTCATTCGATTCCATCGAGCCAGTGTAACTGTGTAATCGCATATCAATCGTTCCATATTCGAACACTCGACCTTTGTGGTCAAGGATTCGAACGTGGGACAACCATTCATTTGTTTCCCGCGCCGGAGGCCGACCAATCAGCAGCGCGCGCTGCGCAGGTGGCGCGCTGTCACCACGCGGCGTTCCATTTCCCGCAGCGCGTAATCGAATGAATATTACAAACGTCAAACTGACAGCTATGCAGTTTCACGCCCGATATATGGGTCGAATGCTCTTTTTACGCCGATTTCAAGTATTGTCTATGTGTGACCACGTTTCATCGCACCCGTGACACGCGAATAGAAATTCGCGAGGTTTAAAATATTATCGCCCGAGTCGCGTTAGTGTTGACGCGTCCCGACCTACACCGGAACTGTTTTACAGGGAGCCCATAATGAAAGCACTTAGCGCTAAGCGAAGCAATTATAAGTAATTTGGAGAGCGGTAATGGGCACGGACAAGCGATGCGCAAAAACGCGCCAAACGTAACGCGCTAAAAGCTCCCTAATTCGATTGTCGACGTATACTTTTTAAAGTTGAAGCTGGTGGACGAAATGGTGCGAAATATTGAATATTCAAAAAGGATTTTCTTTTTAGGAAATAGCGAGACGCAGATATTTTAGGGAGCAGGCTAATTGTGAAGGCTCACCGAAGATTGTAATTAAAACTCGCTCTTGTAACTCAGCGGGAGCGTACGGAAAATTCGCGGAATTCATAGTCATAAAGAAAGTGGGATTGGAGTCGGCTCGCTTCGAATGAAACAGAAATACCGGGGCTCAGGCGACTTTGCGAGCGTCACCTGAACAGCGCTGAGCGTACCGAGCGCCTTCTTCGGCCCTGGTGATTTATGGCCGCGGATCCGGACCGGTAATGAAATTGCACCCTCTCTCCTCCCTTGCCCCCTCCTCCGCGCGCCGGTATCCATTCTAGAAATTACTACGCAACACTGAGTCGTGCACTTACGATTGTCTCGCCTCCCTGATATCCTGGTAGTCTTATGCTAATGTTTACTTTTTGTTCAAATTTCATCAATCAATTTAAGTCGTGGGTTGGATCGATCCGTGACGTAAGTAATTTGAAATGTCAAAGAAAGAACAAAAAGTTTGACTCTATTTGGTTTTGTACACGTTTTATATGTGGCTGCATAAAGAGATTTTCCGAGGTTACGAATTCTTCAGAAAAGAAAAATGAGACGAGTGGATTAATCATGTGCCTACCATCAGATGCCAGTTTCATCGTCCAAAAATGTCAATCGTGAACAATCCAAAAAATAACAAAACCCTATTTACTACAGCCCAACTGAAGCACCATGAACAAAAAAGAGAAAAACGAAAAAAAAAACATAATTCCGGGCGCGGGAAATTGCGATTTACGCGGGAAAATGCCATAAAACACATACATAGAGGCATTGTTGGGTAACTTTTAAAAACGGATCACAATGGCTGCATTGAGCGTGACGCAGCCACCGCGGTGGACCGCCGACGCTTTTCAATTAAAAATTCCCTCCACCAATAAAATTTTCATTGAGGTACAAAGATTTCGTTAGTTACTGTTAGCTGGGAACTGTGGTTAACTTAGTTTTGAGTTGTTTGCCTTTTGGTTGTTCGCTAAGCAATGATTCTAGGACGTTTGCATTAGTTACAATAGATCTTTGGTGATGTTCAATGCAAGCTGGCAGAAGCGAGACCTTCCGAGCTATTCTGTAAAAATCTTACCTTGAAAACTTCAGCCGATATAGAAGTGAACTTCATTTTCACTCCATAACGTCATTTGTATTAGAAAATCTGTGTACGCCACGATATTGGAGGAAGTGTGATCAAATGAGAATAAATCGATTTCTCTTTGTGTTTTCTTGTCTCTTGTATCAGATATTAATTAACCCTACTAGCTTTAAAAAGAACCTCTAAAAATCTATTATGAACCAAAAGTTATAACCATCACCATCATTTCAGCTGAAAGACGTCTACTACTGGACATAGGCCTCTCCCAAGCATCGGCTCTTCGGCTGGTACAACACTAGCATGCCCCTTTAGTATAAGTTATCTAAGTACTGACCGTTAAGTGCTGAAACAGCCACGCCCTGAGGATGTTGGTAGCCACCTTCGGGAAGATGCCCCTCTTCTTCTGGTTTTTCTTGCCATTGGTGTCGTCATCTTCCTCGCCCGTACCTTCGCCGGAGCCGATACTCGCGTTGCTGGCGTCACCTGCAGATAAGGAACCAGATTAAATACTTGAAGTGGTTAATCCACTATTGTAAGTTCTATATAGTTTATATATATATATATAAATAGTTTATAGTTTATCAGCCATCTCGTTACCATAACACAAGCATTAGGTTGCTTAGCTTGGGACTAGATGGCGTTGTGTGAAATGTCCAAGGATATTTATTTATTTATTTATTTTTATTTATATCATGATTTAAACTTACGGTATGTTATAGCCGATCCCTATTTCTTACCAAGCGTTTTTGTTTTGTTTAAAATGGTTTCTCTTGTATGGTCTTCAGCATAGCATATCAAAGGCGTTTGTTCTTTACTATCATATATTCGAAAGAGCTTCTAGGCTTGACTGCTTGACCAATGACTAATAAGTAAAGAATGGTAAGAAACAAGAATCGGATGTAAGAATTAGTTTATGAAAATAATACAGTGTTAGTTATGATCAGAGATTCAGATCATCTATATACTTTTCTCGACTAGGTTGTGTTTTTGAAAAATAATTTGATATATATTTTTCTAGCCCTTTACATTTTTTGTTTTAAACCTAATACCATTGATTGTTATACCTTGCGAAATTAAGCTAGATACCTACTGCACCTACTGCGACAGCCAATTTGATGGCATTTTCGATTGGATTACGCAACCAGGCTGCGGCGGTCAAATTGGCTAATGCATCTGGCACCAGTAGCGGAGCTGGTTAATGCGTTATCTACCTGTCCAGTACCGTGCTAGGTTAAAAGGTCAAGCTGAATTAATGGCTCTTTGCCATTTCCTTTAGTTGAATTAATATATTCATTGATTCTTGGAAATAACTTGCCAGTATCTGTTTGGATCTTAGTGACAATGTCATCTAGGTATAGTATCAATTTTTTTTCTTCATTATACGTATAATAATCGGCCTTATTACATGGTACTTAAACATAACTGGCAAAATGGGCGTACTATAGGTAACACCTCTGCCTAACCCTTCGGGGAATAAAGGTATAAAGGTTCTTATTTCTATAAAATAGTGCAAAACAAATAACCAAGATGAATAAGAAGTCTTGGAAAAACCAAAACCTCATCATAATTATTTTTAATTGACATTTTTTATAAATGGTCTAGTAATCAACATTTCTCATGCAAATGCATTAAACACGTACCTACAAACAAGACAAATTTCACATAATTATAACAACGTGTTAATCGGGTACCAAGCAGTTAGAGAACGCAGGAGATGTCCCGTTTGTACACGAGAGCGTCTTATCAAACTGCGCCTGGCATATTAATTAGAAACGCCAAGTTGTATTTATTTAATCACCTGACATACCGCCGATTCCTATCTGCCTGGTACCTACGGTTAATTAATTCTTACTGTGTTTCTTATATGTATTTTACGTCATGATCATTGATGATGATAGCGGATGTTCTAGATGTGAATACTTAAATGAGATGTCTTCATATTAGTCATATTCTTTATTAACTTTGAAGATGATTTATTTCAGTAGCTCCTTATTTAGTAAAAGTACAGTCGAGCACAGCATGTGACAAAAGAAAGTCCAGTAAATAGAAAATTCTCGAAGGTTGAAACTATCAACTGTCACATTTTTTCAGCAAAAATTAAACGTTTTAAGATGTGCAAGTGACATTCAACATTTAGGTGATGAAGAAGAAATTGCGAAGTTGAGTATACATACAAGCATCTTTTGCATCATTTATTTCTAGCTAGGTACAGTCAGCAACAAAAGTCTATTAACACTTCAGTTTTTTAAATCTTAATTATTGAACAAAACATTCATCGGAACAGAAGTAAAATTTGAAGATCTAATAGATTCTTACGTATTTTAGGAAAAAAGGAGATAATGAAATAAATCATTTTGTATCAATTTACATG
Organism: Cosmia trapezina; assembly: GCA_905163495.3. Lineage (NCBI taxonomy): Eukaryota > Metazoa > Arthropoda > Insecta > Lepidoptera > Noctuidae > Cosmia > Cosmia trapezina. Next base: position 24,404,090 of record LR991035.1, on the reverse strand, counting down.
TTGTGTCAAAGTAGCTGTGTTAATCTACTTATGTTGCTGACCGTACCATAAAATATTGACCCAAAGCTCCTAACAGCAAGTTCCTGTGGAAATCCATCAGACATTTATTACGGGTTAATGCCTGCTTTTCCAACCGAAAGAGAACTGGCGTCAGATGCTTTTTTCTTTTGCATAATACATGCGGATAATTTTGGATTCTGTACTACACTACAGCTACCAGGAGAGCAGAACCAGGCAACAGGATAAACAAATTAGCGTGCACTGAGCCGTATCAAATATTCATCGTAGCAGGAACAAATCGAATCAGTAGGTAGCGGGGTGTGAGCGTCTTATTTCCTTACTCCTTGTTGCTTTGTACACCGTTAATAATAAAAACAAGAATTCACTGTTCGTGCCAATTTTTATTCCCTACTTTTATTCTTTTCTTCAAAATAACCTTTTTTTTTAAACAGTGTTACTTACATCTCTCTATGTCATTTTAAAATAGTGCTGTGCGCGTGGTGTGGTTGCTTTTATCGATAAAAATGAATGTCGTCGAAACGCAACGCGACGGGCAACTGTATCGAGTGTGCGTATCTCATTCGACCGGTGGCATGCACATTGTGATGGTAATAGGGGCAAAGTAATAAAATTACTCTTAGGCCATTACCCGTCGCCCCTCGATGTTGCGTGGCCTCCCCAGCGCGATATAGGGTGTAGAAGACACAATAAAACGCTTCCAGTTTGACAAAAACAACGGGATTATTGTCTGTGTAATTGTTTTATACGTGTACCGAGATTTATTTCGTTAAAATTACGTTTTAAAGTTGTGTTGTACGTGGTTTTTTATTGGGATAACTTTTTAACGAGAGATTTTTTATAATACATTTTCCTGATTCATGTGTACATAAAACTGTCAAAATTAATATGTCTGGTAGAATTAAAGGTGATTTTCTTAGCAATGGTTAAAACAAAAACACGATTTTAATTACTCACCCTGTATAAGTCTGAGCGTGCCAAATCAGAGTGCAGTTGCATGATGCAGTGTTGTAATCCCCTAATTCATCTTAGCGACGCACACATACGCACTTACCCCTAATGTTTCTAATACAGCCCCAAATGGACGAGCGCAAACATAAACAGATATGCGTGCGAAAAGTCAAGAGTGCAGCTTTTATCGAGTTAATTTTATCGAATTAAAAATTGCTTTTAAATGTTAGCTGTTTCCCATCACTGTTTATCTTTTTTTAGACAATTACGATGGTTTAATGTGGTTTTAGTGTAGAAATAGAATGGATAGAACAATAAGTTTCCTATAACTTTTCGCGCTCATGATGACGAAAAGCAGTAGCGTCTTTTTCCTCTTTAAAGAATAAATATTTCCTTATTATGTTACTTATAAAAATCTATGTAGATAATAAGCGAATTTGCTCACATATCTATGTAAATAGCACTGTTTTTCCCTCTGCACTAACGTGAGAATCCATATGTCCCATCCTAATCAAGCCATCGTGCATCGAGAGGAATTCGATCAATAAAAACGGATTGCCCCATCACTTTATGTTTCCTTAGTACTTGAAATAGAAACATAAAATAACAGTCGTATATTTTAACTAATTTTGAAAGAAATCGTAAAATAAACAATGTGTTATAACTAGCTTATAAGATTCCTTATTATCCGTTTTATAGTTCTACACCATTCATATTAGTTATGGATAGATTTTTATGAGGTTTTTACTTCCATAGCTGAAAGTTATCGTGGTCACTCTAATTTTTATGTGATTATGGACTCTCAACCGCATTCAAACGTAATTTTAGTACTTCATAAAACTTCTTTAGGATCTATTTTACGGTTATATCGATAAATAGTTTGATACGGTTTTATTGTAATTTTTGAAGAAGCTATGTTTTATTGTAATTACTTAATTTCTCCAACAAGAGTTACATCATTTATAAAAGTAGCAGTTGTATTATTAACGCTCGCTAGAATGCTCGCTACAACGCTCCAGGGCCCCAAGTCTGCTATTTTTTACATTCCAACATGATCCCATTGTCACTGCATTGTCATTTTGCTAAAAGTTCGTAATCTGCTAAATTCATAATTTCATACAATGGAGTGCAGTGGTTGACCATTGAAAAGTCATAATGACGCCATTATGACGCCATTATATTAGTAGATTACCAAACTTGTCAAAATCAACAATTATGAAATCAATGATAGACGATTCTGACACTATAATATTGTAATAGCAGACTTGAGGCCCTGCACCCTAATTGCGTAACACATTATCAATCGGAGTTTGAATAATTTTGAAACAAATTGCTAATCCATTGCTTCCTAAGTTCGAAAAATTTATTTGCTCGACAACGTAATTAACGCAATGAATGCTGATGAACTGTCAAAATGAAACCAACTCCGGTTGATAATGTGTTACGCAATTAGGGTGCTGTTAACACGCTCGCTAAAACGCTCCATTTTAACATTCGCTAGAATACTCATTACAAGTGAATGTTCAAGTCTATCAGCGGCTTAAGATGCATTTAATTTTTAAGGTGAATTTTCATAAATTTTTTCGTTTATTAAAAACCAGACTCATTAAAACTAACACATCGTGCATAGTCCATACAATTCGTAGGTAAAAACATTTGATACACCGTAACTCCCAGGCCACCATATCGGGCGTAACAAGTGAACCTGCTCATTAGTACTAATCCTCATGGTGTGGTGTTTGCTCCCATGGCGTTTGTAAGCCGATTGGCGCAACCCGACACCGAATCCACGACCCTACGGCTGGAGCACGCGCCACTGCGGTTTGGGCCCTTTGTGTTATGAAAAAGAGAAGCGAAATGGTTTCTGGTCCATCTATAGCAGATTTTTTTGTGTATAGAAGGCGAGTTTGAGCACTATCTTTCTTAGAGAGCTTTTACAGGATTTTTTTGACAAATTTTACAGCGTTAATTTAGCATCTGTCACTTTATTTGTGGGCCCACCATTTTTCTAGGGTCCTAGTGACGACAGCAGCCTAATTTAAATGCGTTGTATTGTTGCTATCAATCAAAATCTGAATAATTTTGAAGCTAATTGTTGATCCATTGTTTCATACTTATGTTCGAAAAATTTGTCTGCTCGACAACGTAAATAATGCAATGAATGTTGTTGCTAATTACGCAATTGTCCCGCAGATTCATTAAGAATGATCAATTTACTTTGACAATATTCTGGATATACAAATGTTTTGGCATAGTATGACTGTGCTGTGAATACTGTAGTGTGATCATTGTTTTGCAGTTGGTATGCAGAAACCAGCATTGGGAAGATATCATCTTGATACAATTCCTTCTTCTGCTCTTCTTATTGACATTTCGACACCAACTATTTTGACAATAGTATACTAAAAATATTTTAGCCAATTAGCTAGGTGGTAGAGTGGCCTTTGGTGAGGCAGACGTACTTACATTTAAGTTAACTATGGGTTTAGTTTTAGTCCCATTTCGGCACCCAGGAATTATTTTTCATGCCCACAAAAAATTCCCATCTCGGCACCCTGTACCCACCCATAAATCATTGTTGGGTACACCTCAAAAAATGGAAACACAGTAGCAGTCTAGTGAGTGAATCATTCTGATTATTTATTATTAGATCAAAATAAATATTTTACAATAGTTACTGTTTATAAAATAAGTTTAATTTTAAAATACTAGCGTATTGTGACAAGCCCTTGAATCGCTCTTATTAGAGACTCAATTGTCTCTGCCTTGGCAAATCTTAAAATATATGGAAAAATGTATGGTTTGATAGACAAATAATTAAACTAATTTTATAAACAGTAACGTTTTAAAAATATTTATTTTGATTTAATAATTATTCAAGTTGATTTACTCACTAGATACGTACTGTGTTTCCATTTTTGATGTGTACCTAACAATAATTTATGACAGGGTGCCGAAATGGGAATTTTTCGTGGGCATGATAGATAAGTTCATGGGTGCCGAGATGGGAAGGTGGTGAGATAGGAAGGTGGTGAGATAGGATTAAACCATACAACGCACTCTAAGTCACCTAGGAGCTACACAAACTAAGATTTTTAACGCAAAAAACATCTTGATAATAATCTTAGGATAAATAGCGACATGTCTTTCGCCTACGACTCTTAAATAACGGGTTTTTCCAACTTAACTGACCTAAAAGTTGTGTGGGTTGAGAGTTTATTTATTTTCTTTTTTTTTTCTTTTTCCGTTGCGCGTTCGGTATAAAACCTCGTTTGAGGAGAAGTATTTATTTGGAGATTAATATTGGCTAGAAGGTTATCTTAGTTTAGTGCTTGAAGTTAAGACTTGTACTTATTATGGATGACAAAGATTTCAAATTGTTCATAATCGTAAATCGTCGTGCTTTTGAAATAAATACTCTATCCTTATACTGAGTTGTAGAGTAAATTACGATACTCAAATCGTGTATTCTTCATAATGTTTATTTTATCAAAAATCTAAATGAAAACACTGGGGGCTCTATAAAATCTCTAGTAAAACAATAAGTACATTCAATTCTATGATCAGCACTGGAAAAAAACTGTAGTCTATGGACAAATTTTTGAAAAACGAATTTCCATCAAACATTTTTTCAAATACTATTACGATTCTGATGTGAGTACATCATTAGACAAGCACAAAGCGACCTCGAGTTCTGTCGGTGACACTCCTCGGAGATTTATCGAGTTACCGACATTAGTGCAGGGCGCAAATGAGTGCAGGGACTATCGAGTTGCGCCAATCAAATGGAAGCACGCGCTAGCTAGTGATGGGATGCGTGGGAAATATCGATATTTTTGCAACTATAATTGTGTTCATTTTTAATTTGAATTATTAGACAGATGATATTCGCCTTAGTAAGAACGAGAAAGAAGTTAATTTTGATTTAAATGAAATAGAAAACTTAGTAAGAAAAAGTATCAAATCTAAGATTGTAAGTAAAGTAAGTAAGACCTGAAGCAAAGTAAGTTTAGTAGCGTCTGAGAAAAGTATTTAATTTTGTTTTCAATTGCAATATCACAAAAAAAAACCATTCCATGAATTTAGCCCACAAGCTTTTGTTTCACTCTTTAATCAAAAACAGATGACATTCCAACAACTCAAACACATCGACAACAAATCATCGACAATCCCAACACTAGAGGGCGACAACCGCGGTGTCGTAATACGTTCAGCGATTTGATGGATTGGCTTCTTTGCAGTCCCTCCTATTTGCAAACACCCTTATCTGAGCCATAAGGGGGAGGGGGGCAACGGGGATACCCGGGGGCTAATTAAAATTGGCACTCCGTTATCCATGCAGTTTTACCACACCCTATTTCGGTCAACACAAGGTTGATTATCCCGTGAATGGAATGTTTGTGTAAGTTGGACGTCATTGCATCAGGATCGGATGGATGTGGGAATGCAATATTTGAAATTGGAATTTATTTTAATAAGATTGATTAGAAGATTTTGCGTGACGTCTCTAATGTGTTGATTGGCTGATTTGTTTTTATGGGAATGGGGAATGTTCATGGGTGACAATTTGGAGCATAACTTGGAGTGTAGCCTGTGTAGCTCAAATTGTTGAAATGGGGTTGGCTCCTTAAAACTTTTGGCAGATGACGCTAGCATAGCTTTCACCTGTTACATTTGTTTACTCAATTTGTGTGTTCGGTTTAGTAAATTTTTTCATCAAAATACCAGGATGGAGGATAAGATAAACATGTACTCAACATGGAGAATAAGCGAGCTAAAGGCTGAACTGAAAAAAACGAGGTGCTTCTTTACAAGGAAGAAAAGCAGGCCTTATTGAAAGGTATACTCTTAAAATTATACATCAAGCTATTTTATTTATGAAATAGTTTTGTTTGTAGGAAGTATACATTTCATAATACTTTTCGCCAATTATACATTACTAAAAAAGGCGAATTAGACCACTTTTTTAAATGACTTTTTTTAACCACTTTTTTTTAATTCTACAGCTATCGGAAATTGGTGTGCACCTATTTCTTTGCAATAAGGCACTTCACATTTCTTAGGCATTTTGTAAAATCTTAAACAAACAAATACTTCATACAAATGAATATAATTTTGGTTAAAGCTATGCTAGCGCCACTTTGACAGTAGCCAACCCCATTGCTGAAGGTTTGACATGCTTTGACACTTTGAAAGTTAATGAGAAAAGGTTATTCTCTTGATAGATAAATTAAATAATTTAGTTAATTTAAATCTGCCGCAACTAACTAACTAATAATTTAAATAACAATGGCAAGAAATCGAATATAATCTATTGAAGAAATATCAATGAGTCTTGATCCAAGAACTTCACTATGAAATATTAGACTACCTAAATAAAAAATCCACTAACTAAAAATTCCAGACCTCGAAAAACAAATTTAGGACATCCCTAAAACAACTTTAAGCTCAACCCTCAAATGCGCGCGGCGTTTGAAAACGCAACGCACGCTTAATTACTGCGAAACGAAACGCGAAGCGAAACGCAGCGCGTCAGCTCAGCTCTTGATGACTCCGCTGTCTTATTGTGCTGTTTAATCAGCTTCGTTATTCTACAGCGCCCGCGTCATGTATTGGTCTGATGGCTTTTGGGAAATGTGATGATATTTTTGCGTAGTTACGAAAATGAGCGATTTTGGCTAGCGTAGAAGGATAGGAGTATTCGTAACATTATAAAATAAAGGGGTTCTTAACTCCACTTGGTAAAATGTTAGTGGGATTGTAGAGGTTTTGAAAACTGAAGTTGTGTAGTGAAAATAATGATTTCAGGACGACAAAAAGAAATCGAGCAGACGCAACATTTTATGAAGCGTTAAAATTTTAACGATATGATGACAGTCTCGATTTCTTTGCATGAGCAGTCATTATTGCGTATTTTATATAAGTATATTAAAAAGTGTCGAGAACTCCAATAATAAAATTGATACTTTCTCTCTGAAAGTTGAGTAAAGCGCTGAAGTGCAAACGATTATCAAAATATATTTAACGGATTATTAAAAAAAATGGAGTGTTGCGATACATCGTTACGTATTATTTTAATGGAATTTCGTATAAAAACATCGCATTTACAAGAATACCAATAAACGTAAAAGGCTTTAAAACGTCAAAATATTACGCATAAAAGCACTCATATACGATATCAGACGGAAAAAAAATGTTTTTACGATTCAAAGTTAACCCTTACAATGGCACGGATCACGTCTCCGCGATTACGCAGCATTGAAAATTAGTTTAATATCTCAAATTGACGATTCCGCTCGGAACGGCCAATTAAGAGGGAATAACACTTGGAATTATCCTCCTGATAGCCAAGTTATGGGGTGCCTTTATGGACCATTAAGTGCGCCGTAACTCGGGAGACGATTCACGAATATTTTGTACACACTAAATGTTTGAATTTACAACGATTCGCGTCTAGCGTTTACGATATACCGGCTCTTGTCTAGTTGTAAAACTCAACTCGGCATTTTGTGGGTTACAAGTTGGTGCAAGTTAACGACTGGTTTATATTATGGTTATTATATTATAAGGTTTAAACGAATCAGCTTTAATATCACATCAAACATAGATTAGTTTATTTGATCATTCTGATAACTTTATAATTATGTTTTAGTAAACAAATAGATGTGGGCAGTTGATGAGTTTTAATAATCTTCGTGGTGTTACCCCAAGTCATAACCGCGCGTATTAAAGGATTAATATAGTAAACAGCAGAGTGTCGGTCGGGAGCGGAGGCCCTAAAGTCGTGGGCACCCCGAACGCGTAACGGCCGTTCATTCGCGCATTGATTTCAATTTGAATTTTAATTGCGGAATATTATACAAAATTACATTGCTTAATATTCACCCCGGGGCGGCGATTTTTGCATATTTTTAACCCTGTGTAGAGTCGTTTTGGTGCGGGTGGGTGCTGATAAAAATCGCATATATTAACTAAGAGAGGGCCGGATTTTGAGCGCAGATAGTCGGGCGGTTTTCATTAAAGCCGATACGAGCGAGATAGGTGTCGTATTTTATTGCTTATCCTCGACTCGGACCGTTCTGTAACGTCTTAAAATTCTACTTAAAAGATTGTGCTTTTGAGATTTTCGAGACATATTTATGATACTTCCGAAGGTTCTCTTGATTTGGTGTATTTTTGCAGAAGATTATCTTTATCTGCTGTCTATCAAATTTATTCGTTTGAACTTTTGAAGTTGGAAACAATCAGAGAAACAATTCATTTAATATCTACCTCATAAATGTATGTCGAACATAGCACAATAACAAGCTTCTACGAATCCAATCTAGAAAATACAGAAAAGCTATCAATTATTGTCAGAATCACCATAACAGAGCTATAAACTTCAATTTTCCAGTCGCATGAGTTTTAATCAAGTGCGCGACAAGTCGCAACATTTGACGACAAAATATGCATTGGGTTTTTAAGTCAGATCAGTGCATACCTAAACAGGGTTAAATGCATAAGGGGGTTGATCGCGTTTGACGTGGCATAATGCGATTTTGATTTGCGACTTTATTAATATGGTAATAAATTGAGTTTATGTTTTGTGAAACAGATGTGCTTCTCGAGGTTTTGAATGATTTAATTGATGAAGAGGGAAAATTTAATAGAGATAGCTAGATGGACCGACGACCTTAAAAAGGTGGCTGGGACAGACTGGATGCAGAAGGTGTAGGACAGGGTGTTGTGGCGCAGCCTGGGAGAGGCCTATGTCCAGCAGTGGCCTGCAATACTCTGATATGATTGAATGGATTAGACATTTGAACAGATAAGATTAGACATCATGATATAAATTTAAGAGATAACTCTTATTGATAAAGGAAAAGAGTGCAATTATTTTACAGTCATACCAAATAAAACATAATCCACATCATCAGATTCCAAACCGAAAAATGAAATACCATTCCATAATCCACGTAACCACATTAATACGCAAAACATTTAAGAGCCACCCGACGTGAAAAACAGACATTTGCAAATTACAATTTAAAAAGAAGAAAAAACACAATATTTCTCAAAAGATGTTTATCTAAAAACTTACGAATACCTCAAGGGAAGGCTAATTGCAGACTCATCCCGCAATTGATATTTTTTAACAAAAAGTAATACTAATAAACGTAAGCACATATCTTCAGTTTGCATCGACGGGCGATGGAACGCCGCACGGTCAGGATTCCGACGTCTTGAGCCTTGCTATCACAGAACTGAGGAGCAGAAATGCCAGAAATGTATATCGAGTCATCAAAAAGGGAATATTTATAGAATGTCGTGTTCTCTACATACTTGTAGACGAGTTTCATGATGATCTGTATTTGGATATGTTATTTTTGTTAGTGACTTCATGCGTGACACATGTTGAGTTTAGAGCTTTGTGTTGAAATTACCTACTATACCTACCTACTGTTATTTTTTACGGCTTTGGATATACCATTAAATAAGCAAGCATACCAAGAATCTCTAAAACATACAAATATTTTTATATGAATAAAAATGTATAATCTTGTAAAGTAATAATTAGATGCGCAAGAAAACATAAAAATTATCAGTGAACCAGTAAAACCCATTTGCTAATAGGAAAGCCCAATCTAAAAATTTAAAAAAATAACAAACTATGAACACAACTCGATTATGCTAATCCCACAAATATCGATAACGACTAACATTAAACACATAATTTTATTACATTTAAAACGTCTTTATTTACACAGAACATTAACTAAAGCTATTTCCAATCAAATCAAGGCGACATAAATCTGTTGCGTACGGCCGGACTGACAATAAAAACTGACGTGGCAGCGGGGGGTTAAATGCTCTCAGTAGGTATCCGTTGATTGGCGATTCCAGGGCTGGTGGAGTTAAGTTGAATTCCCTTTTTATTGCGTTTTTATTGAGCACCTATTCGTTTTATGTGTTTTGGGGTAGAAAGAGGTCTAAGCGAATTTTGATAGAAGATGTACGAGTATCATTAACTGCTTTTGTACTTTTATGAGGTAATTTTATGTTTTGAGGCGTGTATTTTTTTGGATTAGATATGGCTTCGGTTTCTTGGGAATAAAATTTGAAAAAAGAAAGATAAACATGATACATTAGACCATGACACGAAAAAGTCAGAAAATCAAGACTTGGTCTTTTTTATGCATAGCATGAAGTAGAAAGATTAGCAATTTGATTAGTTATGAACTCTGTTTCTAGGACCCGAAATGAGTTCAATTTCGCGAATAGACTTTTTAGTCCCAGTGAGCGGACAACATCCACAGAATAATGTTCGCTTTGCTACATACAAACAGACAGACAGAAAGTGTTGTCTAATACACAAATCAAACTAGTGACTCCCTCAGATATTTCACATAAGACAATCCACTTTCTCAGCTCAACATTCTCTGCTGGATATCTTTAGTTTCCTTATCTACTGTAAATATTAATAGACACGTTACATAAACTGAATATACAACATAAAACTTGTTATTTTAAACGCAACAAAAGGCAAAAGTCGCCTACACGACCGGTCCGAGTACTGCTAGGATAGCATATACTCGCAGCATTTATCCAAGGAACGCTGTGTGAGGCCGTTCATACACCGTATTTATGAACACCGGGCGTTCATGATCCCCTGGTAACGTTACACCGCCGTGTTGGTGATTAATAAGAGGTTTTTTTGGTTAACAATGGTTACCGAAGGAAGATATGTGTTTCTTGGGTTGATACTCGCTTTGTAGAGGATTTAAATGGAGAGTAATGTTGTGTTAAGAATGGCATATCCTCTAATTAAAAAGATTGTATCAATGAGAAATAAATGGGCTCATTAACTTTACTTAAGTAACAGAGTGCTTAAAGATTTCTAGGAAACTAACATTTTAAGGAAATAAACTCCTAAATAATCCAAAAACTTTGTCTCTTTTAAAACAAAGTCACCGGAGCTTGACTAACCTCAATGCCCTTGGTATCACAACACGTAAATTAATACGTAAAGGAACAAAAAAGGAGTATTTATCAAAAAGCTTGTGGTGTCATCGTCCGGTGCTGATCACTCGATACTCGGTGCGCCGGCGCAAGAAACGATACCATCGCATACGCCGCAAAAATAAAATGCTTCCAGTCAAATGTGATCTTTAAAAAAACGTCAAAAATAATGTTTTGTACCTTTATTTTTTTTAACGACGACAGATTTCATGCTAAGGATGTAATTAAAGAAATTCTAATAGCTTTGCAAAATTACAAGAAATCGTCATAAAACTTAGGAACCAATAAGAAACGACTAATTTCTTAAAAATAAACACACTTATCGAAGAGCTTATTCCAATTTAAGGAAGTAATACTGTCATTTCCAAAACTAAAGAAAAACTAGGGCAGAAAGATTCCCACGATGCATCTGCCACCGAATTTCAAATGGATGCAATCACCAAAAAAAGCAATCATTAAAATTCTTAACTGCAAGGCATTACTTAAACTGTCTCCAAAATACTGTTATGTAGCCCCATTTAGACTTAACACGATCTAGAACTAAAGTCAGCCTAGATTTCTGCCTCAGTTCCGTCTAGCCAGTACAGAATGCTAAAGACTAAAGCTAATTGTTATTTGAATTTAGACGTGAGGAAAATAACAAGCAATGGCGGCCATCTGAATACTTATGAGGTCGAAAAGATCTCATCTATCTTGTTAATAAGGCACTCGTGATTGTGTTTGAAATTAGTCTTGATTTTATGTTTATGTTACGTATGTACTAATTCTAATGAAACGGAGGGATATTAAGGCCAGCACATCTCTGTTATGTTGTTTAAGATACCGGTGGGTGATGATCTATCTGCAGACATGTAGTGACGCAGAAAATAGATAGCTCTAACATTTAAAGTATTGACAAAAGGGTATCTCCAAAGTTCAGTATTTATAATTTTATCGATGGCAGAAACAGGTCTTTCTTTCCAGTCCTTGTAAAGAAGAGAAAAAACAAATATGGAATGTATTTTGCCTAAAAACCCATTTTAAAGATGTGTAATTCAAATTAAATAGAAAAATCATAGAACTCTCTAACATAGATGACATTTTGAAGTAATATTAGAAAGTGAATCGTAAATATAGATGTTACCGGAACATTTAACACAACAACAGGTATAAAGATACAAAATGATATCACAAATGTTTGGCCGGTGACAGAAGTAGTGACGGGTGCAACTGTCACCACGCATCACGCATCAAATTGTAATCTACTCGCATTGCTCCGTCTAATTGAGGGACGCACCGGCACCGTAAACAGTGCGCTTTACGACGTGTCGGCTACTCGCGCGACGGTGCGGTACGCACCGAATAAATCAGACGCAACACAAATATTACTGTCAGTCGCCCGCGCGTCATAAACGGCCGCGCCATTCGCGTCCAAAATAAACTCGTCGCATGCAGTTTTCGCAAATAATCCACGGATTAAGTCGCGATTGATGTGCGTTTTTGGTCGCGCGTCTTGTGGACATAAATAAACGTATAAATTTGTCGTGTAATAAGACGTTGACGTTGGCCAAATAGTAATTGGTCTCGGCTCAAGGGAACATGTTTACTGGGCGAGTTAATTAAGCCGCTCCTATTATTTAGCATCGTGCGTTATACGCGGCTCGACCAATAAGCGTTTGTAATGCATTTTATGGTGCCATTTTTTATATGATTGCGGCCTTATCTATGAAGTTTCACTATACACTTTTTTAAGGACCATCTCCTTTTGTTTTATGTCATCCCGTTCTTGACATGTCAATTATAGGTCAGGTATAGTGTTTCTAATAGGGAGGTTTCTATAGAGGAGCTCGTGGCTAAGTAATAACAGCCGCACGGGTCGATCCGTCAGGTTAAGCTACGCTTGCCGGGGTTGGTCAGTGGATGGGTGACCATCTTTACATATCGAGATTCCTCCGTGCCTCGGAAAGCACATTAAGCCGTTGGTCCCGGCTGTTATTCGTTGATCTTTGACAGTCGTTACGGGTCGTCAGAAGCCCGAAAGTCTGACAACCACAGTCTTACCAAGGGGTATCGTATTACCCAGTTACTGGGTTGTGGAGGTCAGACAGGCAGTCGCTCCATGTAAAATACTGGTATTCAGCTGCATCCGGTTAGACTGGAAGCCGACCCCAACATAGTTGGGAAAAGGCTAGGCAGATTGATTGATATATAGTGTTTCTAATAAGAATAAAACTATTTTATTCTATAAGTTGATATTTCATTATCTTGATAACCGACCAATGTAAATCATTCTTTCAATTAACACTGCTATATGAATCTTGTAAAGCAATCAAGGAACCTAGAAAGTAATTGTTATAGGGTTCCTACGTAGAAACACTAGAAACCATTCAGATATAATCATTATATTAATTCTGAAGGAACATTGATTAAATTATTAAGCATGGTAGCGTTTCTGCAGGTCTAAGCACAATACAAACTATGAAGCAATCTATGCCATTGGTAAAGATCGTCTACAACTTTGTTCTTTTCGTCTCTGATGATCAGAAATGCTTTTTGCTGGTTTTTTGTCAGCATAATTTCGTTGCTCATCAAAAACAAGTCAATAATGTCAGCTTCTTACTATGATTATAAAAAGCCTTCTTTATGCATCTATCCATTCTATATTTGGCATTTTGAGTATGATATTTTAGGTCGTTAGATATATTATAATCGAGAACTGGATTCGTTTTTATTTTATCCCCAACTTTTTCCAGGTACTGCACCTATTTACAGATAACAAGAGGGTGTCATATGAATGGAGTATTTTTGCAAAGAGTTATAGAGATATTTTTCAGTTTCCGAGAAGAATTGTCCAGCATATTGACTTGGTCAAAATAAATTAAAAGCCATCAAGAACTTTTGGAGGAAGTGTTAAAAATATATTCTAAATACATTATCAACACTATTTTTAATTAAATAAAAAGCAAATATCATGTGGCATCCGCTGCATCCATCTTAGTCGAACAAACATTCCTTATTTAAAATCTATTCTAAAAATAATTCAATTTAGACATACCATATTCAAAAAATGCGCGCTAATTAAATTGAGTGACATTCTCGATTCTAAACTAAATCAGTTTTTATTTTTAAACAGCCATAAAAGTCTGAAACTCACATTCTCGTTACTAAAACTAAACTAGAATTTTAAGTGCCAATCAAAGTCAGGTGGTCGAATGAAAATGTTTGAAACTCGTTAATGAACACTTAAATGCTAATTGTTATTGTCCAATCAGTTATGCCGATCATCAATTAAATGATTTTCTGAGGTGTTATGATATTGGCAATGATGATTTTCTGCGCCATCAATTAGTTCTAGATTGATCGTAAACAACTATATAATTGAGAGACGATTCAAATTAAGCAGAAGCTGAATTATTGATGTTAGTAATTAATGTTTCATAAACCGTAAAAGACGACCACGATCATGAATGTCTTAACTAAAACCAACTGAAAACCTCAATAACGGTAAATAGATTCGTCTAATACCGGGTCTTAAGAGTTTTGTATCGACAAATAGTCGTACAGATGCAGCAACTCTTCCCACTTGACTTTAATTTATTTAATTCCATCGGTTCCGATGTGGCTCGTCATTTATATGGCGCTGCGTTCACTTGATCGGCCGCGCCCGCCTTTTGTTCTAATTTTATTGAGTGCTAAACGATGGCCGCGCAAATGTCGCGACGCGTCTTTAAAATGTAAATTTATGCGGAACCGCAGTGATTTATGTGGCCCCTCTAATGATCTACACACTTCTTTGAAATCGTCTCAAACTGACAATGTTCACACTCGTATCTAGATAATCTTGATGTACTTAAAATGTTATTTATTTAACGTTAGCTAGAAACGATCTTTGCGGAAACTTAGGTACCTGTTTATAGGTTAGAAAGTTAATTTTGTAACTGAAAGCGGCTATTTGTTACCATGTTAGGTCTCAAGTTGACACCAGTAATTTCGGTGTAGCAGTTCTCGTGAGAATTATTCCTGTTTATGTACGGATTTCTAGAAATTGTTACATCATGCGTACGAAATTGGATGGTGATGAAAACACTGCACATAAATATGTTTTATTTGGAGCTTGATTGCGAAGTGTCTTCTTAAAACACGTTTAATTCAAAGTTGGTTCCATAAATTGTCGTTTTCATTGCTTTTTCTTTGAACATGCTGAAAACCTTGAAAAGCAACTTATCTGAAAATGCTTTGTTTACGAATAACTGCCCTGTCAATTTACAGCAAAACATATTCCTTTAACTAGTTTCCTCATAGCATACCAAGGCGGCATAAAAGGTAACAATATGTAAACAATAACATAAACAGGGCGAGTCCACCTGCCTCGCACGAAAATACTAGGTGCGCATACATATTGAAGAGATGGCGCGGGCGCGCGCCGCGTTTGCATACGATGTTCAATTACGAACCCGGAATATGGCATGCATTATAACCGCTATATTGTTATGCTCTCTGGGTGAACCGTCGCCGTCGCCTGATTGTTTCCGTGGTCGAGATGAGGCCAAGGAAGATTTCTTTGCATGTGAGTCGGTTACATTCAAACTCGTAAAACGCTTGTGAATATAGAAGGGAAAAGTAGGAAAACCTGTGATAACAATCAGCTGAAAATAGGAACCATATACGGAAGGTTAGCCTATTGCTACTGAATATTTGGCTAGGTATGTTATATTATAGGTACTGATTGATGATAGTGAGGTCAGCTAAGACGTTTTTAATTAATTTTCACTCATCATTGCACTTGGTGAGTTCACTTTTAATTATGTATTAATCACACGCATTCGTATTGAAGTGGCTGATAATAATGACTAAATAAGTAGGTAAAGAAAACTAATGATAACTTTGTAGAAGCAGAGAAGTAATAAAATAAATTGCAATTAGGTAATTTTGAATTAAATACGAAATACCATTTCATGTCGTTCCATTTATTATAACAATCCTCTAAATATACTAGGTAATCATAAATCGTAAAGAGATAGCTAGCCGTCTCTGAAATTACTTAATGTTGCCAAGTAATAAGCAATAATTTCCTCGCGGGGTAATAGTTTAGCGACAGCGCCATCTATCGCCGAGTAGCGGTACGCGTCGATAAATCGATGGTAAAATAATTATCTCTACTATTGGCTAACTGTGGTTGGAAATGCACACCACCTAAGGCGATGTAATTTTGAATAGGAGTAATATGTTAGGTAATTATTTGATTGTATGTGTGTGTGAACGTACAACTTTGTACCTACGAGTATGTTGTATGTGGTTGTCAGCCATATTTTATTCGGAACTCGACAGTTTTCGAATTTTTTCTCGTGTTTATGCAAGAAAGGTGTGTACTGTCCTCCCGAAATGTCGACAAGGCTTAACGTCAAAAAGATGAGCAACATCGTCATAATGTCTGCTAAATTACAAACCTACTTCGATTGCCATACTTTGCCGTACCTAGTATCTCATAATGAGCACCAATCCGTCTGCCAAACATTACCGTAGCACTATCCCACGTAACTACTGCTGGATATTTTGGAGCTGTAAACTTGAACTTTAAGGCAGTTAGGTATCCGTACCTCTATGTTAATAATGATGGAAAAGTGTATAGGTGTGTAGGTTCTATATTATTAGTATTTGTTCAGAATGATATGGTCGTGGTACTCGCAACCGGCGTGATGCGTGTATGAACGTAGAAGAAAACCGGTCAAGAGCGAGACGGACTCGCGCACCGAGGGTTCCGTACCATCATTTATATGTAATTGTTGTTGATGATTTCTGAAAAACTGTGCTATTTAAAGACATCATTTTATTTTTCCTGTAATCTTTACATAAATTTCTATCACATAGAATAATTTCAGATTTTTCGCTTTGCAAACTTCGGAGATTAAGGGGGGGAACGGTATTTTTTTTTACATTATTCATCAAAAGTCGAAAACTATGCGGGCTAAAAAAAAGAAAAAATATGTCTGAGAATGTGCAAACAACGTTCTTTCATATGATACCCCTCATGCCCTAGTAGCCCCACTTTGAATTTTTAAGACCCCCTTTCAGTCCCTGTTGCAAAAAAAATATAAATATTTTTATTTCTTTCTTATTTGCAAAATAGTTGGGTAAACGTTATCTAAAACTATATAAATTTCAAGTTGATAGCATTAGTAGTTCTCGAGATATCCAGCTGTGACAGACAGACAGACTGAGTCACACCATAAGGGCTCCTTTTTTTCCATTTTGGTACGGAACCCTAAAAATAAGTGTGTTTATATATGTATGTGTCTAGCTAGGTCCTCCACTGCACTTGGGCTGATGTTGTTCTTGTTACCTCTTAAATACTTACACTACTCTACTCTACTCTCTCTCTACTCTTACTTACTTATCTTTTACTAGGTGTATATATTCATACACGAAATCTTTTAAGGGGTCATTGTACTCATCATTATGAATTACTTTTACTATGGGACCAAACCTGAAATGGCGAAAAAAAAATCAGCTTTTCAGTACATTTATATAGATCAAAGTCGTCAAAATGTTGCAGTTGATTTTTTTTTCGCGATTTCAGATTTGGTCCCATATTAAAAGTTGTACAATGACCCCTTAACAGATTTCGTGTATGAATAGATGCACCTTATACGAGGCGTTTCTTTTAAGGTGTCAAGCCAGTGCGAGCTGATAGCAGAGTACCATACCTATCGATTTAACCCAGATTTGTCCAAAGATTTAATTTTTTAAAGCCATCACCTCGCTGAATCAGGAAAAATATCGAGAGAAAATTATAACTCGAAAACTACAAAAAATCATAGAACATACATGGTGGTTAAAGCGATAGGTATGGTACTCTGCTATCAGCTCGCACTAGCTTGACACCTTAAAAGAAACACCCTGTATTCAGGTATATATTATCTCTGACATCTGAAATCCTCACTTAGTCTCCCTCAGTATATCCTGAATACTTTTTGCCCTATATTTCTATGAAAAATGTTTGATCTTCTAGAACTGCTGTAATAAAATAATCTGCATGGACCTCATCTTTGACTTTTTACTTGTCAAACTAACTTTAGATATGTCGCGGAAGATTATTTAGGAATATGCTCACTCATCCAAAACCAGTAATTACTCATTTTATTTTGAAAATTTCACCAGATTTATTTATCTACTATTATGGAGCAGGACTGCCTGGTTGGTCTAGTGGTTGGAAGCGCTACTACTGAGCATGAGGTCGTGGCTTCGATTCCCGGGTCGTGTAAAATG
Organism: Cosmia trapezina; assembly: GCA_905163495.3. Classification (NCBI taxonomy): domain Eukaryota; kingdom Metazoa; phylum Arthropoda; class Insecta; order Lepidoptera; family Noctuidae; genus Cosmia; species Cosmia trapezina. Next base: position 24,385,874 of record LR991035.1, on the reverse strand, counting down.
TTATTGGGTTTTTCTGTCTGGAATTTCTATTAGTGCCCGGTAGATGGCAATAGTCTCGCCCCCCATTACAAGGGACTTTGACATAACGCATGGCGAAATGTGGTGTACTATAAGTACTTCTTCCTTTCGAGGAAACAAGGCGTGATTTTATGTTATCTCCTATCAATAAAAGCGCACACGAAGGGTTCCGCCGTTTTAAGATCGAGCAAAAAACACCGTAAAAACACTTTTCTTGTGTGGTTTAATTGTTAACTTGAGTTAAAGGATTAATTTTTAAGGTTCCGTACCCGAAGATTGCAACGGAACCGTATTACTAAGCCTCCGCTGTCCATCCGTCTGTCTGTATTTTAATCAAATTGAATTTAATAACCCTTTAATTATTAACTTTATAAATTTTTTTTAATTATATTTGTTGTTATAGCGGCAATACACAACCTGTGAAAATTTCAACTGTTACGGTTCATGGAAAACACCCCGCTGACAGACATGGGATCAGGGATCCGGACCCGAAGGGAACCCTATTAGGGTTCCCTTCGGGTCCGGATCCCTAAAAATGAAATCTTTAACTCAAGTTAACAATTGAAATGCCAATACTTACAACCGGCTGGTCTCTTAGTGACAAAACTCGTTGTGGTTACGTTCCCGACCGCGACATTAGGGCTAGTTCTCGTTACCTGTCGTTTTATTGTGCGTTTGTCACTTCTCAACACTTTTTTTTAACCCTAACTAGTTATGGTTCCCTTGCGGTTTCGCGAGATTGATGCTTAGCGAATTTCTTGGGTTCAAAAGTGACAAATGCGACTCGGTTAGGTGTTTTCAAGGTAGTTTTTAACCATATTTGTCATACATATTATTTACATTGGAAAATGGTACAAAAAATACTTGTCTTCCTAAGATACAAGTTAACAATCGATTAGTCTTTGCTTCATAATTTAATTTAATAGAATCAAATGTTAGTAGATATCCGGCAAGACCAGTACAACTTAACGTTGATTATATCTCTAAAACGAAGCCTTACGACTTTTTTTAACAAGAATCCTGCCACAACTAGATCCTTATAAAGTACACACATATAATTATAGATAGCGATGTGGTAAATCCATAAATACACGGCCCACGTTAGGTATTGATTAAATAGTTACACAGCGGCCACGTTCAGGTAATCTGCGTGATTATTTCAAATCACCGACACATTACATTAAGCGTAATCTCCAGTAATGCCGGCGCGGTGTTGCCAGCCGCCGGCACTCCCCGCCGAATTGTGGGAAAATAACCATCCTAAGACACCATCCCGAAACCTATCAAAAATATTTTAATATTCATGGAAAATTTATCTACATCATACATTTGAATTATAAATATACGTGATATTTAAAAATGACAGCGACATGAATCGGATAAACATTGATTTCCCGTGAGAAGATTACATTATTCACACATTATACAATTATTTACTTAAAACCCTTTAGTATTTTTATCCGAGTTGCGAGCTCCGTGGACGGAATGGATATTGACAGCGAGGCGGGAAAGCGCGAAGGCGGCCATGACACTTTTTTCTTTTTAATTCGAAGTGTCACAGTGGACGGCAGAGTGCGCTTTATGCCAGTGTCAATATTATTATTATTTTTTTTTTAATCCGTATATACTCGAATTACTCAGAGAAGATGAGTATAGTAAGCAATTATAAAATCTTTATTTTTATTAAGTAAGTATCTGCTTTCACAAGCATCTTTTCTTGATTACCCGTTTGGCATGAACCTTAAATTATATTCATATTATTTTTATTTATCCGAGTCTCTATACGGATTACGCCTCGATCGAAGTTACGCGTTTCGACTTTTACAAAAAAATAATATAATAAACATGACCGTAGCGAAAAAGCAATAATACGCACGTCAGAAATAACTTGAATTACAATTTTAATCTTGTCAAATCCGAGTTTTTATTGTGATCAGGCGGTCCGCGTACGGTGGACATAATTTTCGTTTTCAAAGTTTATTTAATAAGGAGTTCTCGCTATAAGAAATCATATTAAAGTCGCCCGCGCCCCGGTGAGGGTTGGGGACCTCGTATAAATTCGCGATTTTTATATCCAACTCATTATTATTTTTGAACGTTCGAAACGGCCGCTTATGAATAAAAAGTTGACTTTATTTTGATGCAAAAATATTGTTAACGGACAAAAAGTTATCGGTGAGAGTCTGTCGGGCGCGTGTCGCGACCATCGGGCAGTCCGCGGGCCTTTATCGACGATATACAATCACATAATAAGCAAAATACACCGTGGCAGCGTCCGTCACTCTGACAAAACTGCAATAAAAACAATCACATTATCTTTGTACGATCTCTGCGGAATTAAAGATCAGTTAACTCGCTAGACGAGATAAAAATGGCTACTGGAGATTTAAAAAAATCCTCTCAATCATTCGTGAATATGAGCAGCATTCCTGGCATAGTGTATCTATTATAAAACGCCTGTTTTCCATCATAAACTTTTTTGACGGAACGTTTATTTTAAGTAGATGGGTATTTTTATCAAATTACTATAATTTTGGTCAAACAAAACTACGAGCTGTCAGAATTGACGTCGGTAAATCATCGACTTGAGCCTTTTTTGTTACTTACTTTAATAATTTCGTTAAGGGCTTTTTAAACGGGCCGCATATTTGGAATAGCTGCCGGTACTTTATGGTCGGGATCATTTGTATAGGAATTTAAATGGGATCGCTTTAAAATTGGATTACAATAAAAATCACGAAATGCCCTGAGAATTATTTGAACTATTCGAACATCTGGACGGTACGGGAATTAAAGCTGACGATAAAAACTTTACTAAAATAAACTCTATTGTATTCGGATAACAATGCGAGCTAATGAGTGCGCATCAATCGTCCGAAGCTGAAGGAAAACAAACATAATTAAATCAAGATAGTAGATATAAAGCGGAAACTATTAGGTGCAGTCGGAGTCGAGCCGGGGATCGAGCTACAACAGCCGCAAGTCGCCGATAGCGCACACCAGATTTATACAATATATCTCATTATTCATATCTCAACAAAGAGGGGCATAAATTACGCGGCCCGAAAATATCTAAATCCTAATCCATTCGCCTCGCTTGTCCCCGACTGAATCCGATTTTAAAATATTTATGAAAAGGCAACAAAAAAGTAGAAAAAAACATGAGTCCAGAGACAGAATTAAAAATAATAAAAAAACACATAAGCCCCGAGAGCGAACGTCGGAAAAAAGTTAAAATGATTGTAGGGCATCTCGATGTGGCGTTGTTTTTTTCTGGACGTATCCCCGTTTCATTAGATTCGTTTCAATTCTGTCGGGATTAGTCGGAGAAAGGTCTCTTAAGGATAAAATGCGATGTCCGTTGATTTATAAAGATCCTCTCTTTCGGGCGATGGGACATAATTAATTGTTCTTCGTGATCTATCGCCGTGTTTTTTGTGGAGCAGGTGATCGTAGTGAAAACTGAACGGAATGGTGTGTTGTGTGCAGATGTAGCGTGTAGCTGTAGCGTGTGTCGCGCGGCGCGAGGCTGCGAGGGCGAGGCGGTCCACGTGCTCGCAGTTCTGCTCGTGACAGCTCCCGAAATTAGTCACGTGGCCGCTAATAGCCCCACGGCCGGGGGTGGCGTGCACTCGCCGTTTTTTTCCGGCTCTCGTACGGTTGTTTACAACAGTTGGTGGCTATCGATCCGCCCGCCCGGATATAGACGTAAATACGACGTTATTCATCGAATGAAGGCCAGTTTTGTTTGCACAGCGCCCCCGGTTTTGTCGTCTCGGCTGGTTTTCATCGATTTTCCACCGGACCTACGAGGCCGGTAACGTACACCGTCGGTGTGTGTGGCAGCATGGCTCCGCTCGGAGCGAGGGTATTATGTATTATCTCCGAAAAGGTTCTCGATGCGCTTTTACGTGTAATCGGTGGTGGTATCGGCGGGGCCTCATCTCGGTGCGCCCGCAGGCCGGGGCGCGTGTGTGCGAGCCTCGCGCCTGTGTGCGTCCGGCTCTCGGGGCACACTGCTCGATTAGCGCGGCCGGCACCGCCACGCCGCCTGATTGGGCCATCCATCACCGCCGCCGCCCGCGCGCGCGCCCTCCACCCTGCGGCCCTCCGCGGCGCGGAGTGCACGCCCGGCGTCCGCGACTCTCGACCCTGTGCCGGGCAGCCTTCAGTCCGGTTTGCCGTGCCGCGCTGCCAGCTCCACCGACGCGTTAATGCCGCGACGCGCGCAACAGAGATCGAGGCGTATTTTTAAGACGGATACTTAGTGCGTTACATTATTATACTTTTGTTTTTTTTTGGTCGCGGCCGTGTAACCCACACGGTCCGTGTTTTCATATGGCGGCCGGGTCGACGCACCGCTCCGGTTATGATACCGAATGCCTTTAGATTTTTGATTGAGGTTTTATTTTATTTGGCGCGACGTTCGCCCCGATTACGTTTCTCGTATTCGTCTACCGGTCGGCCAGTTTTTGTTTCGACGAGTTTCATTGTTCGTAACGAGATCGATTTTACCGATAAGCCATCGCTTTTAATGAAGACGTGGGTGTGCTCGGTTTTACTGAATCGCACTTTTAAGATCAAGGCTCCTATCGGCAATCATTGACACTTCCTCACTTGAGTTTGTCGAACCTGAACGTTCTATAGTTCATTAAACATCATGCGCGTCAGTTAACGGTCGCTTCAGACATGATTTAAACATGGCGAGTGAAGGAAATTTCATGAGTCGTTTACATAAAGGAAAGTTTATAGGTGTATTAGCATATAATCGCGTCGCAGGGCGCGGGCCGGGTCGCAGGTCGCCCACTCAAACTTACAAATTGCATTCTCACGCAACGGACCACCGCAACACACGACACACGACAAACTCTCAAAAGAATTAAGATAAACTTACAAATTCGTACGCAGCGATTAATTGCCGCAAGCGACGAGACACCGCAATCGTCACTTTACAAACTAAAGGCAATTTTTCAATGCTACACAACAAGATATCAACTAAATGGATACTCATTATTAATATTGCCCATTTTACGATGCTTTTACGATGGCACGATGTTCCCGCTCACTTTACTTCCGTAAACTTAGCGTTTATTGAGTTAACATGTTGTGTGCTGGCGACATCGTTTTTACGACTCGATAGACATGAATAGTTTAATAAAAATCATCAAATTTAGGAGTGCCAATAAAATATGACTGGTAAAGCCTAAACTCATAGTGACACAGCCCATGAACGGAAACCAAACCCTTACTATCATAAAGAAAAACAAGTGGGATGTATTAAAAACACAATAACAGTAAATAACACGGTAGTTGAATAGAATCGATGTTGTCCGTATCGGTTCTCGATCGATACTCATTACAATGTAACGTTTTAACGCTCGTTTAGACGCCACAACGAATCACGGACTGTTATTTAAATTGCTCAAGAACCGAGAGTAATTTAACTCGAGAAAAACGGGTTTCGAGTGAAAATCGCGCGCTATCTCATCTCTCGTATCTCTTACGATCGCCATGTTGCTCGGAGAATAGATATACTTGACTTAATAGCGCCATTTGCGAACATAATAAAGTACATAACCGCTTGGTCATTGTACTGGACGTAATGAAGCCACGAGTGCAATTTTCGCGCGAGCATGACCTCGGCAAGCGATCGCACCGTCGACAACAGCGGGACGAACTTTAGCATCGAGCTTTAAAAGGTTCAAGCGAAATGAGCGCCCCGAGACCGCTAGTAATACTAAAATGCATTTCTGCGCACTCCGGCGGCGGGCTTTGAGCTCCTCGAAACGTAGATTGAGATTAAACGACGCACGAGGATATGATGCGAGCGTGGAGGCAGTACAGACTGTTTCAGAGTCTTCGTCTTGAGGTGCTTGCGTCCCTTCGCTCCGGGGAGCTCGCTAACGAACAACGATTCCCGCTCTAATTTGCGGACATGGCGAGCGATCGATCTCATTGGATTTTTGAAAAAGGAACACCGAAGGCACCTTATGAGCCGAGGCACAAATTGAGCAATTTAGTGCTCGCCCGCTCGCGCACGCCTATCGCGCGGCACCCATCTCGCTCGGTCTCTTTTTCCATTTTCATAATATATCCAACGTGAATCCTAAATGAGAATATTAAAAATTAGTTGGTTCATGTTTAGGAGCGCGGCCCTGCTTGTAATTATGTGCGCGCTCTGACTTGACAAATGAGTTCGAAGACCGCCGGAGACAAATCAATACTGGACGCACAAAAAATTAAGTTCGTCTAACAAGAAATTATAAAGAACCAGAAAGGATCCGATAAGAATTTGTTAATGAACTAACAAAAAATATTCGGTGCTCGATAACTTTTGGGATTTTAAAAACATTAATTTTGTTGATTAAAAAAACTTTGACAGATTATCTACATTTCGTTTACTAAAAATCAGCATCTCCGATCTCTATACCTACTACTTAAGAACAGGCTACAGCTGATACAAAATAATCCAACTATCTAGTTGACACCGGCTAGCCGAGGGGCCCATTACTTGAAATAAAACAAACAACAGTTCACGGTATCGCGGCACATCCATGCGTCATTATCAGCGCATTGTTTTTGTTACTAATTTAGGTAAAAACACCGTTGGAGCGGGGAACCCTGGCGAGGCATTCCAACGCGCCCCGTCGCCATGGCAACCGACGCCGCGCGCGCTCCCGCCAACCACCGCCCACCAAACAAACAACTAACAACCTTATTTTTTACTACGAAGAGCTCTAATCGCCAACACCGCCAAATGAAGTTATAACGTTCTTTTACGACGCTCCACAATCGTCGATACCCAATCATAACAATGAAATTGCGACCTTAATGTCTGCCGGTAAAGTGCCATTCGGAACGCGCGAACGACTTAAGAATAGCGACATAAGGAATTGTTTTATCTCTTTCGCACGTCGTAAAGACGCGGTCGCGCCGTCTCGCTCGCGTGCCGAATCCTTTCTTGCTAAAGACGGAATCGATACACTTGATATTTCTCTTTCTGGCGCACTTTTTGTTCGAATCGTTGCCACTGTTAATCCGTCTTCGACAGCGTTCGTTAGATAAAAATCGTAAAGTGTAACTCACGAATAAATTGACTGCGATTCGTCGTGCGCCGTTTATTCCGTGTTCATTTTCAGAACATTTCCCTTCGACGAAAATTCTTTTGTGTTTTAAACTGAATGACGGGCGAACGCGCGAAGTACGGTAATTGATATAGTGTAATGGAAACGGGCAATGACGGTGACGTGTAAAACAAGAGAGAGATAGACGGACATCATTCAGTACGAGCAAGCGAGATGGTTATCGGAGTACGCGACTGTTATAACGATGCATGTGCATTATATTGTTACGGTAATTGTAACTTTACACCCACATGATAAAGTTTAATTTAGAACATGACAGGAGAAAGGTCCCGGTATTAGCTACTATTCGATAGATGGCGTTGATGTATCGAAGTTGAATTTGGAATTCCAGTTACAAAACAACTATGTTGCCTTGTTTCTTCTAAAGTTATTTAAATACAAAAATAAACTTAGTTATCTGTAAATAAGCAATAAAACATATTTATGTAAAAAATACAATTCATTAATATTGATGGATTGCAGTTTTCTGCTAACTTTAACTTATAATGATAACGGAACCAAAGGTGGCACAAAAACTTGTAGAACTTATAAATCTAGACATTCGTAACTGAACTGTCAAAATTATAATCTCAATTAGGTGCACAGCGGTGCACCGGCAACTCCTTTGCCGGCGGTAAAGTAAAAAATAATTGTTATTTCTTTTTCTTTTAAAAATCCTTTGCGATATTTTCCCCGGCGACCTTGCATCGGCGAGATGACACCGAGATCGTACGCACGATAACACATGATCGATGGCCTGTCGCTAGTGCGTGCGCGCCGCAAACATTCGATATTCATCCAGTACTCGATACAATCGGACACGAGTTTCGTTACTTAAAAAACACTATTCTTGAAGCTTTAGAGTCGACATTAGTGTGATATTGACAGATGTAAATGTCATTCGATTTTTCGTCGGCTCATTACTGGGAATCGATTTGAACTGTCATCGGGATGTTTGTTCGTTTTTCAAATTATAGAAACGGTGTTTGGATAAATAGTTTGTGATATTAAAATGTAATGTGGTCAAGAATTTTGAGAACTTGTTTTATTTGTTATTATTTAGAACGAAATTGTCTACATCATGGACCTAAAAAAAAAGGCGGACGCCGTCTCCTTTAACAATAACTGAAGCACCCATAGTAAGTCAGTGCGCTAATGTCTACAAGCCAGCACGCACACATTCACACCATAGTAAGTCTACCGGCCGCCATTACGTTACACGAGCGACGGCGTCTTTGCAGGTACTCAAATCACGCACACATAGATCGGTAGGGTGCTTCACTTTCGATATGCGTGGTGCGGAGTCCATCTTTTTTTATAAGTCTATGGTCTACATAATATTATTTATATTCATGTGTTTTTATTAAGTAATAAAAAGTATTTACCATGTATCAAAGTTACCAACTAAACTACCTATTCATTAAAGTCACCTTATATTTTTAAATTATGAACATGAACATTAAAAAATATGTCCATAAGTGGTCTAACTACTAAAACCGCAGTTAAGGTTATCACCAGAATGATTCCAACTGCCTTGTATGGTTCTTATCTTCATTTGGCAAAAGGTGAACGTTAGTTCTAAAAACTAGATTATATTACACGATAAGTTTTTGTACAATTTCATTCTGTAACACATCATAAAATTTTGCAATTCAAATATAGAATGGAATTTAGTTTTTATTTTATTTTAAAGTTTTTTTTAAGACAAGATAAAGATAAAATCAGAATCAAGATTTTGAATAAAGAATCAACAGCAGGAAAAAAATCCTGAAGCCAAATCTCCGAGGCATTCTCAAAGCATGCACGTAGCAAAAGTTCAGCCGGCCATCAGTCAGGAGTACCCGTGACCTTGCGCCGACTGTTCCGGACACTGGTGATTGACGGCACCACCGCCCGCATGCTATGATCCTCTAGTACTTGTGCTATATCATCGTGTTGTATTCACGTGTGCTGTTTGCCTGGTATGGTATTAGAGTTTGTATTGTTTTGATTTTCGTTCTTCTTTCTTATTGTTGCCTGGTACTTTTATGATTATTTTAATTACGGTAATTATTCATAATAAGCTTCTACGAGGTATGTTATTCTTCTACTTCTTGGTTATTTGCTGTGCACTAAAGTTTTTGTTTATATCTAAGAAAATAATAAAATACCGGTGAAAGGATTCAGATCTGTGTAAAATGGATGATGTTGATCTCAAGTTGATTTAAGCAACATTTTTATCTTTGTGGAAAAGGTAATGAATGAGCTTTACAAAATGTTATAAACATTCAGTTTTATGACAATAAATTAAATACTCTGTGAAAAGCTACGTTTGATATAATCTGCTATAGTATCCTGAGATATATATAAATTCCAAAAAATGTGTCATCATAATTTTAAAGAGTTCATTCGTTCAGCTTTGAACTCTTCCTCAACTCCTCTCCTCGGTCAACTTGAGACCATCATCGCCAGATCACTACAGAGGTCACCAATCCCCAGTTCTGTCCATACCTGGGTACTCACCGGGACTGCCCAGGAATACTGAGGAGTAAACCCGCCGCGCCACGTCGGGAGGGGATGACCATTCTCGACGCGAAGGGCACCACTTGCCTGAAAAAAGACAAAAAATTGGTTAAAAATGTAGTGAAAAATTGGTTAAAAATGTAGTGAAAAATTTTTGATGTTGCATTGACTGTAGTAGCTTCATAAGTTATATAAGATTGATCTTTAGAGGGATTGGTTAGGGTCATCAAATTGTCTGTCAAGTTATTGACCACATATATAATTCAAGTAGATATGTTTATTGTTTAACTATTGGGAATCTTACCAAGCGTTTTGACTTGGTTAATATTAGGGTCGTTGACCATTTCTCCTGGCATACACACGGTCTGGTCAATTTCATACAATATATTATTGTAATCAATATCATTTTATATGTCTGCTTTTCTACAATACATTTCAATGTTGTAGTTATAGTTGTTTTAACTACCCACTCTATTGCCATGCTTTGTAAGAAAATTCAAAGAATCAAAATGCCGTCGGAAGGATTAAGGCTGCTCCTTCCTAAAATACGGCGAAACTAAGTAATTTTGTAACCATCTTTTACAGTAACTATAGCTTCTTTCTGATAGGAAAAAATACATAGTAATCTACAATACATAAGAAGTGATTTCATGTGTCCTGAAATCTATTTTTGTTTGTAGAATTAAGGAAAAAAAATCCTAAATCCAGGTCTATTTCGGTCTATTTTTTCGAGTTGTTACCATATTACTCCTACAGTTTTCATTAAAAGTGTTCATAAATTTATACAATTCTTTACAAACTAATAAGGAATGATTTCTTGTCATTATTTTTTAGTTTAATCAACAGATTTTTTGTAAATCGATAGTTACTTCATATTTTGCAAGCGTTGTGTCATCGCGCTTCTCTTTCTTTTCTATGCAGTCCGACAGTGACCTCGCTTTTTGCGACGGATAAGCCTTAAGTGTTTAGTTTTTATTGATAATATTAAGTTAAAGTAGGAGAATTTTAAATTCTTCTAAGGTTTTTACCGTAGGTACATATAACAATGATTCTTACAAGTGCAGGAAGTATTTAATAAATATATAAGTCTAAAAGAAACCATAACGAAAATCTAACTATTGCTATTCAGAAAACTAGAAGATAACTTACACAGTACCTCATTCAAAAGCCTCTAATTGAATAAAAAGTACAATTACAACATTTAGGATCGTCGAGTACCAATGTAAATTAGCTTTGTTTTTCCAATGAGAAGGATACGGAGGAAGCAATCTACCGTGAAAAGACAGATTAATGAAAAATAATGTTTTCGAGAAGAGGGGCTGTTTTGAAATAGAGAAAAAGGGGCAAATAGATCTCCTTACATTTTCTTTTGTTTTTTGTGAAAGGCTTTGTTTAGTGAAATATTTAGTAGGAGAATTCTTTCTGTCTGCCGTCAGAATATTTAAGGAAATTGTAAAGAAATGTGAAGAGTGGACAAAATTGTCTCATGTTAGTTTTGTATCTTTACTAGTCATATGTTGAAAGAGACTTTCTTTATAGCCAGTCGCTCCATGGAAAAAACTGGTATTCAGCTGAATCCCGTTAGACTGCAAGCCGACCCCAACATAGTTGGGAAAAGGCTAGCTAGGTGATGTTTTGAGAGAAACTTAGAGTTATTAGTCCTTCTCTGGTAATTTTAAAGCTTACCACATAAAGGCACCTACTGCTTTTATCCTAATTTATTCAAAATCACTAAATGTAGTCAGTCTTTTCTTTCATACATCTCTTTCAGCCTTAAGTTAGTGTTCTAATGCTTTGTGACATAATTTTACACAATCCCATCCACCACTTTCCTGGTTTACCTTATTATAACCATCAAGATAATCATCCATAGCTATGCTAGTTACTTCTATATCACTGTTATTATTTGTAACATTTACTTTTGTGAATGAATTTTAATTATTTCAATGGAAAACATTTGACACTACCTTCTCTTCGTTATTAACACCAAACTGGTCTGTTAGACTTTTATGTACTAACTTTTTACTTTCTATTTTTATTACGAGTGCAATAAAGTCTCCATAAGGGTTCATTATAATATTTACGTTACTATAATTGCTACGGCTTTCATTTACGCACGATGACGTGCCCATTAAAACATTTTTTTTAGTATCCACACAATTAAAAACAGTTTATATAGGTATACTTGGTCTAACTTCTCACCGAAATTTGTTAAAACTTTTGTTAATTTGTATACCAAAAATGACTTACCTATAGCTAAAATATAAATATTTAGTTACGTTAATATAATTTAACGTGCCATTTGTAAGTCTTTCTTTATTGTAATAACAAGATAGTCTGACGTCTGTCCGTATAACGCCATTACAATTCGTGCTAATGTCTTTTGCGACACATGCGACATCGTTTTTTCAACCGATTTCGATTCGAACGAAAAAAAAACCTACATTAAGCTCTTCCCGCCTATCTAATGGATTCCTCCAACTCTCTCAGGACCCCAACGTCATTACGCAAAAAAACATACAGAAAAAAAAAGAAAAAATACTCGACTCAAAAAAACACCTCCTGGGAGAACGAAGGTGTTGCCGCCCCTAGTCTTTTCTTACCCCAAAAATAAGGGGAGGCAATATCATACACCATTAGCAATTTCGCTACTTTTTTAACGGTGTCACACTGTATATTATTGTGTTCTGTAATGCAGTGGGTCGCGCCTCCGCGCCGTTACCTCCACCGTGTAATCAACGAACGTGCAATGCTTTTACTGAAGAAATGGCATCGCCATACGTTGCTCATTTTACTGTTTAATTGAAAAATAATAAGTTATGTCGCGCGCCGGTGCAGTGCAGCACAGCGGGGGGCGACCGATATTTAAAAAGAACGCAACCACCATAATTTTCTCTCGCTTTATGTTCCTTTTTCGAAATTCGTAATTCGAACAAAAGCGCGCGCGGCGCAATGGTGCATGCATGATTGATAGCGGCCCGCTGACGTCACACACACACCGACAACGCTACAGTTTTCGAAAAATAAAAAGCCTTGACCTCTGATTCTAAACAGCTCCATCTCTTGCTACCCTGGTGCCTTTACAGCCAATTTGCGTTTTCCCAACCCCACGCAAACTGCAAACTTAAACTCGAAAACATAAAGTAGAATTACATCGTTGGAAAAAAGCGAAAATTACCCCATCGCAGCTCACGGTACAAGTTAACGCCATAAACAAATACTAAAAATCTTGTAACCAAAATAAGGCGGGCACTCTAAATAAGAATTAAAGTAAAATTGCTGAGGTGTGAGTCCCAGGGCGAGGGGGCATTAGCGGAGGATTCGCGACGATATTCATAACGCGAAAAATTGTAATAACCTGGTGAATATCAGCTAGGGCAGAGGGTATAGGTGTGTGGAGCCAAGGAGGGCGCGCGGCGCGACCGGGGGATTTGTTAAGGAAATTGTCTAAATATGCCCGTTGCGTTAGTAGGTACTCATGTGTGACGAGTATGGCGATAATAAAAAAAAAAAACAACACCAGTTCTGTACAGACCGGATATTCAGCTAAGGAAAGCGTAAATTTAACGACAGAGGAATTAAAATTGTGTTCAACGACGACTTTATGCGTCACTTTATAGTGTAAAATTGTTTTAAACATGTACCATAGCTAATATGAATAAAAATGACAGTAATAACTTTTATGATAAGTCGTAGTTTATAAGTACTTGGTGGTCGCACTTCCAATTTTAATTTCAATTTGTAATTACCACTTCGAATTTTGTGTTGTTTTTTGTTGATAAATTGAGTGTACGTTGTACGGAAATACTCTTATACAATGCCAGACTAGCCTATACTGGAAATATATATATATATATTGATATGTAGCCGTGTACCTATCAATTTTTTTCGATGTGAATTTTAACAGTGTTTTGTCAAAAACAAGTTAATATATCATTACAAAAACTAAATTTATACCTACAATCAGTAAGTTGAAGTAAAATATTGATCAGGTTAAGCTGCGCTTGCCACTGTCGGACTGTGGATCGGTGACCAACTTTACGTACTTACCTACCGAGACCCCACATGCCTCGGAAACGTTGGTCCCGGCTGTCTGTCATTCTTGGATCTTTGACAGTAGTTATATCGCGCGTAGCATAACTACCATAAAAACGGATTTTGTCGACGGGAGAATAGACAAAATGACAGATTGTAGAAATATTTCTACGTATTCTACGCGTCTAAGCAAGGCAATGTGCAATTTTGTCTATTCTTCCGTCGACAAAACGTCGTCATGCTACGCGTCTTCAGAAGCCCGAAATCCTAACAATCCGGGGGTACCTATTGTACCTACCTATTACCCAGTAACTGGGTTGTGGAGGTCAGATAGGCAGTCACTCCATGTAACATACTGGTATTCAGCTGCATCCGGTTAGACTGGAAGCCAACCCCAACATAGTTGGGAAAAGGCTTGGCAGATGATGCGATCGACTGGTTTCTACTATCATCAACGCCTCTGTTACATTTTTAACAATAACAATTATTATTTACGTACCAAATATTACCCCGTACATAAACCTGCATTCGTAACTGATTATTAAAAACCAATTAAAATAAAATATACCTAAGACTGCATAAGAGTAAATAACAATGGGCTGCTTCATGTTAAAACACGGTAATTACCATTCATATTTCTTTCTTTTTTCATCGAATTAAAACAATTGGTGCTTCGAAAATGTTTTGATTTCTATCATTCTTTGGTGCTGTGGTTCTCAACGTAATGGGGGCGTTTAGATGTAAGCAGATAGCTCACTTGGGCGCAACAAGGGGTTTTGAGTATCAAGAAGGTTGGCCAATTAAGTAGATGTTTTTTTTTAATTGTTTTGACACTAGGTACTATGGGCTGCCGTGCCGATGCGCCTCACCCTTTTCAAAACTTTGATTATTTTTGACTTTGACTTTAATTTTGACTACTTTTGATACAATATCAACCAAAATATAATTCCAAGTTGAATTGTTAATATTAAGAAACGCAAAGTCCAAAATTTTCTGTGAAAGTTTGAGAACCGCAGCACTCGCGCATTTTAATAACAGTGATTGTATGAATCAAACGTTAAAATCTTCACAAAGGGGCATAATTTATATGGACTACAATTAATATCGCCCAATAACAACTATTCATTAATGTTTTAACTACACACCTCGCTTCTTGCCGTTTTCGGTCAAATTAAGGGGTTTTTATAATTGTTTCTTTTTATTTTCATTGTTAAAATGTTGAGATACTGTGTTATTTTGTTGATGCTAGATTGTTCAAATTGGGTTGATTTAAATAAGGCTGGATAGAACGTTTATTTCCTGCGGTTTTGCTTGTGAATTTAAAGTACCTAATTTGTTATCAATCCTTTCTTTGCAAAGAAGAACATTTTATTTGCTAAAAAGATTTATTACAGTGGTTAAGAATCTTCCATACCTCAAGAAAATCTTTGATATCTGCTAATCCCCTCAGTTTCTACGAACGATGAAAAAACATTACAAAACAATGAGAATCCTACACATTTGCCTACCCCAACCGGTCTACCAGCACTTGCCGGACCCGGTACCTGTACCAGGGACATAAAGGCGCAGAAGATGTCCCTTCTCACGATAAATCACTCGCTTTTTCTGTTCGCTGCCTCTGCGTGTTTTATGCTTGCCTGGTATAGCACCAGCTGTCAGGGGTTTCTTTGAAGGTTTTTACAAGCTTTTATTTTTTACGTTTTGGCATTTAAAAGTTTTTCCAAACTGCGAATTAAAAGAACTTTGATGAGTTTTTATTGTGAAGAACATTATTTTAAACTAAAAGTCAATTCTGTTTTATAATCGGTACAACATACAATTTATTCGAAGTGAAATTAAGACTTTTCCACCAATTTACATCCCGTAACAGAAAGACCATCAAACCCTAGCTCTTTTCAACAGTTTCTTAAGACGCAGATATATACCAATGACCTTGAGTGATTATCTTGCGTGTTCTGTGCTGAGCTCACGCAACACGTCGTACGTCCACCCAGTAATAGGACTCGCCCATCAAGGAAAGGAGCGCTGTCCTAAATTAGACGTTTAGAGGCATGATGAACAGGGTGTAAAGTTCACTCATCCTCCATAGAAAAGGGAGGATCCTCCGACAAGACGGGTGTTGTGTGTGGTGGGATACTGCCCGACGGTTGATGTCGGGACGTGTATATATGCTAGTCGCGCGGTAAACTCTAATTGTGCGATGCAGGATTGCGTGACGTCATGCCATTGTGATGCGTAGTTCGTCTGTGGCGATGTAGATGCCGCCACAGACGCTTTAATAATTTATTGTTATACATAAATGAAAAGGTATTATTATACTAAAACACGTATTACTAAGTAGGTACTAAAAAATAAATAATTATATTGTCTTTAAAATGGTGAAGGTTTAAAAAAAATACGCTTGATAGTTATTGCGTGATTTTCAGTTTTTTATCCGCGTTAGACATCAATTCACAAATTAATTTCACTATGTAATATAAACATAATCTAAAATATTCATATATAAAGTTATTAAGAAAATGCTCTAATTTAACATATATTTTTTCCAAATCATTAACACTACTCGTTTAGACGTGATCTTAAGTTGAACCGATTTAAGCAAAAATGTTCCAACCCACAACATAGACAATTTAGAGTTCTTGTGACCTTTGTACTCCAAATAAGATATATTTTAACATATCAAAGACTCATGAGGTTTGTGTGGTTTGGAACATTTTTGCTTAAATCGGTCCAGTTTAGAATCATTAAAAGTCGGTTGTCGTCGCCTTAACCCCAAACGAGCTTCATCCATAGCCTAACCCGATCCACTAGGACCTAACAATGGCCACCACGACCTCGCATAAACCAATTTCCTTAATGGATCCCCGATACTATCGGAGTAACTGCCTTTGAGCTCAACTGATCGCCCCCTGCATGTAGGAAGTGTTCGTTTGTATGTAACATCTGAACTTGGAAATTGGTGGACACATTTTGATGTATGTGAGGCTTGTGGGAGATTGCTGAAGGCAATATGATGTTATAGGTGAGGATATTGTGGAGATAAAACTGAATGAAAGTATACTTGCGGGCAACCAAATCGACTCAACTGTGACTCAACTCCTAAGCGTGCATTTCGACTCAACTAGTAATTACTCGAAAACAACTAAACCGATTTTAATAGGCTTATGGTTAAAGTTGCTTCTCTCCATGCGCGATGGAGAGAAGCGTGTTAGGAGCCAAAACAGCCGACAAAATTAGAAACAAAACCATCAGAGACAAGACCAAGGTTCAGGACATAAACCTAAAAATAAGAAGACTTAAGTGGAAATGGTCTGGAACTCTGGACACATGATAAGGGGGAAGGACAAATGGAGCAAAATAGTTACGCACTGGTACCTAAGAAACGGCCAAAGAAAGAGAGGTAGACCACAGAAGAGGTGGGATTACGACATAAGACAAGTCGCTGGAACAACATGAGGCAGAGTGGCCAGAGAGAGACAGAGAGAGACAGGAATGGAGAAGGTTGGAGGAGGCATTTGCCGACTGGCAAATGGACATATAATAAATAAAAAAAACGCCAAATACGTGACTGAAAAATACACTTTGTTTGTCCGACTAAAAGGCTAATAATATTTTTTTTTAAATGGTTAAACTTGAAACGTCAGGCTATAAAAAAAAAAAAAAAAATCTTGTATGGAATGAGAAGTTTAAAAAAAACTACTTTGTATGCATGACTTGTATGGGGTTCAGTCGACTTGGCTGCTCTTGAGTGTACTAGAGATCACATTCCAACTAGAAACATAAAAAAACTTGAAAAAGTCAATCAATCTGCTCGCCTTTTCCCAACTATGTTGGGGTCGGCTTCCAGTCTCACCGGATGCAGCTGAATACCAGTATTTTACATGGAGCAACTGCCTATCTGACGTCCACAACCATTACTGGGTAATACGATACCCCTTGGTAAGACTGGTTGTCAGAATTTCGGGCTTCTGACGGCCCGTAACGACTGTCAAAGATCCACGAATGACAGCCGGGACCAACGGCTTAACGTGCTTTCCGAGGCACGGAGGGGTCTCGGTATGTAAAGATGGTCACCCATCCACGGACCAACCCCGGCAAGCATAGTAATATAAAACTGATGTATCGATCGAAAAAGTACCTATTACCTAATCTAATAAGAAACTTAAAGCGTTATGCGAACATAAAATGTACTGAACAGCAAAATTTTTTTCGTGATTTCAGGTTTTTTCCCATAGTAAAAGTTGTTCATAATGATGAGTACAATGACCCCTTAAAAGATTGGCACTGTTTACACTTACACCCTTGTAGGATGACTATTAACTCAGTGTTACCAAGGTGTTCAGCTGTTATTTAGTACCTAACGGACGCCAACCCTTTGGAATATCAAAAAACAAAAACGAAATAACTCACATTCGCAAACACAACTGCTAATAATCCAAAAATGAGACGAAAAAATTTAATTTTTAGCTCAAAAGCATTTCTAATTGCACCCGCCCAGTTTTGGGCGGGCCGCCCAACCGCCCAGCACTTATACCTAAGACAATAAAGCTCATTATCGCTTGAGAACAACTGTCTTTACTGTCTTACTAAACTTGATACGTCAATACGCAGACTTTGCAACGTCGTAAGAAAGCTTAGTGTGATCATTTCAAAATGTGCTCTATTGCTTGAATGAGAGGGTTGTAAATCACTTGTGTGGGTTAAGGGTCGTTGCCTTGGCGAGGGATGGTCTGTAGATCTGCCTTATAACTCATCTGTAGGTACAGACAGACTGGCAGATCGATAGAGTACCTACTCTAACTGTTTGTTAGCTTTGGGATACTTTTTCATGTAATTTTGGTGTCAGTAGTGTTTTGAAAGCGTAGTTTATGGTTTTAGCTATAAATAAGGAATAGTCTTGATGCTTTTTTAGGGTTCCGTACCTCAAAAGAAAAAAACGGAACCAGTAGAGGATCATTTTGTTGTCCGTCTGTCTGTCTGTCAGTCTTGCAAGACCCTTATTCTCAGGAACGCGTGGAGGTGTCTAGTTGAAATTAATATCAAATACGTGAGTCCTTGGAATTCTAAAAAAATCGAGCTTCTAAGTCAACGCAATAAAAAATACGACCATTTATGCGATATATTTTGATACTCGCAAGTAAATCAAAACCTATAGGGTACTAGGGTCTCACAGCACAAGTAAAGGAAAAAGTCCGAAAATTATTCATTTCTAATTTTATCACATAAAAATTTTTTTGGGATTAAAATGTTAAGTTTGTTTTTGGGATAAATTCTTTTCAACTACGGAACCCTTCATTATGCGTGGTCCGACACGCACTTGGCCGATTTTTTCAATGTCTGTGCTGGCTAAGTGTTCCTAGTCTTTAATCTTACATACTTATATCTCCGGCTTTGTTATATAAATAGGCACTGTCTTGCTGACTTAACATAATATGCTGAAGAAGACGATATCGCTTGTTCTTCAATACTATCACTAAAAAATTATGGATCTATTGAAATAATTCACGTTCATCATCACCTTTCACAGACTCTTTCCACTCACTGCAAAAACACATCTGAGAAACCTTGCTTCTGCGACCCATCAGTATTTGAGTCATATTATTATATCTGTCATTGCTCATTGCTGTAAATTGCTATGATTGCCTTCTTACTACTAGAGAACTAAATTATCTATTCCACGATAATAATCACGCTAATATTATAAAGGCGAAATTTTGTGAGTGTGTGTGAGGGTGTGTTTGTATGTTTGTTACTTCTTAACGCTCAAACGGCTGGACCGATTTGGATGAAATTTGGTATGTACATAGCATAGACTCTGGATTAACACATAGGCTGCTTTTTATCCCGGCCTACGCGGGTTAAACCGCGGGGCGCAGCTAGTAATGTATATTACTTACAGCAATAGGCAAAAAAAAAAAAAAACTCATACGGCTCGACTTGAGAATCTCCTCCTTTTTTTTGTCTGTTAAAAAGACTTGCCTCATATTCCACGAGACTAAAAAAAATGTAACAAATGTCAAAAATTTGGGTGCACTTACATTTCTACCAACCCCTTCATGAAAAAGCATGAAGTTATATTAAGTTGCTATGTACTTGCAATAAAACAATTTCAAGTCCACGAAAACCATAACCCACTTACATTTCAAAACACCAGATCGTAAATAATATCGAGCGAAGTGCGTCGACCCCGAAAGGCGTCCAGGAAGCCTATCCATTACTCGTGACAACGTTTTTCAGACTGCCGTTGACAGCTGTCAAACTTGACCTTGACACATCCATCATGGCGTCTTGTGACGTCATTTGATAGGTCATCGGCCGTATGGAGTAGTGCTTGCATGGTGCAACCAGTTATTAGTGTTTGGGTGAATTAAACGAGCCTTCGCCGAGTAATGACACTTACATAGGCAATAGGGATGATGCCTAAGTAAATAAAACCGGTCAAGAGCGAGTCGGACTCGCGCACCGAGGGTTCCGTTCCGATTTCTGAAAAAGTTTACTTTTTAGAGACATCGTTTTATTTTTCCTGTAATCTTTACATAAACTTCTATCACATACAATAATTTCAGATTCTTCTCTTTGCAAACTTCGGAGATAGGGGGGGGGGGGACGGTATTTTTCATCAAAAGTCGAAAACTATGCGGCCTAAAAAAAAGAAAAAAAAATGTTTGAGAATGTGCAAACAGCGTTCTTTCATATGATACCCCACATGCCCTAGTAGCCCCACTTTGAATTTTTAAGACACCCTTTCAGTCCCTGTTGCAAAAAAAAAAAAAAATTTCTTTCTTATTTGTAAAATAGTTGGGTAAACGTCATCTAAAACTGTTCCAAATTTCAAGTTGATAGCATTAGTAGTTCTTGAGATATCCAGCTGTGACAGACAGACAGACAGACCGACAGACTGAGTCACACCATAAGGGTTCCTTTTTTACCATTTTGGTACGGAACCCTAAAAATATTAGACACGTTTTTTTTTTGCTTTACATGGGCTAATAAAAAATGACTTACAATCCACTCCCCAACTTTGATGCGTTCTGCATCAAAGTTGGGGAGTGGAGTGCTCGCTACGTCACAACTCTAACAAACTACGTATAAAATCTAGCAAGGAGTCGGAGACGTCATGCCATATTTTGATTCAATGTATCGCTGTAATCTTTTGATTACGTCAAAAATTAAAAAATATGTGTCCAATATTTTTTATTAATCTACCAGATGGACAAAAAAACATTTTAGTCATCATCCATGTCTAATGATCCAGGGTTATCAGCTATTAACCTTGCGGACTGGCAGATTTCTTTGGGTTACAACAAAACTAAGTTGCATGGGAGGCATAAAAGGAACGAAATAAACTTTTAGAACATTTTTTGGCTCATCATGCCAAGAAGTGGGGTCCTGCAGTAACCAAGGGGCTCTAAGGAAAAGGCTCTAAAGAAGTGGGGTCACTTCTTTGTATACCAAGAAAGTACTAGAATAACAAAATTGACACAAAAAGCAGGTGCATCACCCACCCATCCACTTTTCAACCTGGGCGTGAATGACCTCATGAATGTATTATGGCACCCTGATCCAAATGAATATAACAAAAAAAAAACTAAATAGGGTGTACCACTAATGGCACTTTGATAGTGCCACGTAGTGCAGTGGGCGGTACATCCAGCTCCGAACACATGTAACGCGATGCGATGAGCTAGCAAAAATTTTAGCTGACTGTACTTAGATTTAGGGGTGGCCCTTTTTTATTGAGTTCGATAATGTGGTGAAGAAAAATTATAATCGATTTATCTGTCACACAAAGTTTTGTCGATTTGAGAGTTATGTAATGTCGTAATAAAATTAAGTTTATGGACACGCGAAGTATGCGTAAGTTATACGCGAATATTTTTGTTAAATAACATTTTATTTGCGTTTTAATAGTCTTTAAATCGTGATATAACGATTACTTGACAGGACTATTTATGGACAAAGCTAATCACGGCCCATAATGATGTTAAGGAAGAAGAAGAAGTTCAGGAAAACTTAGAAGCAGCTTCATTTTATCTATCTTTTACAAGATCCGACGGGAAAGAGGATTTTTTTCCAAGTTATTTGGCCAATGTCAATAGAAACATCTGGAAAGGCATCGTATGAAGCCCAATCAGGCAAATACCGAATGTGCCAATGAACTGAGCAGACAGAACTTGACCTAGAACCCCAAACGTAACCAACAATTACCCGACAAAACCCAACTTCAGAGACAATGCTAACATTACAAGTATTTTTTGTTCAACCCATTCAAGTATTGCCCATAACACAATATTAAAAATCGAGTAATACCACCAGAATGTAATAAAAAAAAAGTAAAAATACACTCCGGCACAGAATTCTGCCAGTCACGAGGGTCGAACGGGCCGCTCGTCATTTTCATAAATTTCACAACCCTAGCGCCACGGACACTTAAATGCCAACTTTACGAGCGACATATTAAGGTTTGATTTGGTATATTTACATTTGTATTTTACGACGTTCCTCTTCTGGGTCGTGACGGTATAAACGGTATGTATAGAAAAATTTGATTATTCATGACGAGTTTGAGAAAAATTACACACGAGCCTTCGTGCTGTATGCTTCGTTACTTTGTGCTGATTAGCTGTTTTGAAGCTTGTAGTTGTGTATTGTATCTGTGAGTTGCTTGATGGTTAACGAGGCTTTTGGATATAGCATTGATGTGGAAGTTGGAGATGGAAGCGCATGAATATTGGACGTGTCTATT
Source organism: Cosmia trapezina (assembly GCA_905163495.3). Lineage (NCBI taxonomy): Eukaryota > Metazoa > Arthropoda > Insecta > Lepidoptera > Noctuidae > Cosmia > Cosmia trapezina. Next base: position 24,363,449 of record LR991035.1, on the reverse strand, counting down.
TTGAGTTAAGAGAGGAGTCTGTTCAGCAATGGGAACTGTAATCAACACAGTTTGAAAAATAACGTCAGCTGTTGAGCTGATCATGACTAACTATCCAAGATATCTTCCACTGGTTTTTCGCATAAGCACTGCGGCGACACGAGCAGGTAATGCCAGAAAAAGGTTTACCAAATTAATATTTCTGAACAAACGAACAGACAAAACTCTTCCCCTACACCACAACCTTCAAAATACCATCACGCTATCCACAAGAGTACATGGCCGCGCCTCAATATCGATCCCAATTTACCAGGGTAGCAGGACAAGCGCAGAGTTTCCACAATGTATCGTACACGGAAGCGAAGACGCCCCGCGGCGCCTGCCAGTAACAGGCAAGCCTGTGAAAAGCGCTGTGTAGACTACGCTAATTAGTTTCAAGTGAAACTCTGTGTGCTCATGCGAGCCTAGTAATTTCGATTGAGAGTTTAATGATCTTACTGATAGTTAAGTTATTGTTATAGGGTCTGCTGGTTGGTTATAGCTTCGGATCACGGCAGAGGGTGTAAGTAAATATTCATGAATAAGTTATTCCGCTATTGCGATGACTTACATTTATTGCAACCTGTTAGTTTATTGTTATTGGCGTTTTAAATTAGGCTGGTAACGCATTAGTTATTTGTAGAATGCGTAGTGTGACAAAGGGACATTGGATTCGCTGGTGAATGTTGCGTAGAGCGTTCTGCTTTATAGGGAATGCTGGGGTATAATATAAGTCATGGGCTGTTCGCAATAATATCAACAGTCAACTAACTTAAGAACATACCTTGTCTCTAGTTCATCAACATTAATATTTTGCAGCAAACCTTTTGGAATTTTGGGACCATAATTTCCACACACATTTCACTCTTCCACGTTACAACCATTCACAATTCCGTCAACACCAACCTGCTAATCCACTAGATACTCTCCGACTACTCCAATCACGACCAAAACAAACAATACTACTCTCAATCGTTGTACCACAATTTACCACATACCCTCACGAGGATCTGCTTCCCAACGATAGTTAAGCATGTAGACAGTTAGGCATCCCTCAAAAACTTGCGTGGAGGGCTGCGGGGGTGAAGGGGGGAGCGAGGGGGGGACGCGGGAACCCTCTGTAACTAAATTTTGAACTGTCACGTAGATTAATGATACCAGGCGGCGCGATACGCGGTAATGTTGAACGATTTGGATGGATACGACTTGGTTCAGTTTTGGGTTGAAGGAAACTGAGGTTTTTAAAGTTCGATAGATGGAAGGGTATGAGAAGTTTCTTAGGAAAAATAAGGATTTGAAGGACATCTGCGAAACATGGGAGTTGTCAGGCGCTCTGTGTGATCATAAACATCTAACATGGACTTTTGCTAAAATTTACACACGGCTACACATCAAGCTATATATTTCCAGTTTAGACTGACCTGTCATTGTATGGAAGTCCTATACAATGCGAGATCAGCTTATACTGGAAATGTATAGCTTTCGAAAAGTATGGCTTAACCAGTAAAAAGCCAACTGGATCAGCATCTCTCATTCTGCTGAAAAAACCTAGTAGGTACAAATCTACTTTCCTCCCTAAGAAACATCAGCATCCACATCAGCATCATATTCTTCCACATTCTTTACTAACTCTTCATATATTGCAATGAAAATTTCTAACTTCTCAAAACTGCCTCTAACAATAAACACCGCATAATTTCGGCATGTCCACACTAACGCCAATGGGAAGCGACGGCGCGGCACGGGGGTACCGAATGGATTTCGGAAATCGATTGCGTCCAAAAATATTTACGGGGACCACGTGTGCTTCACGCACGCACTCAGTGTGCGCACACCTTTATATAACATGACATGTGTAGTCTTAGGTGGGTTATTTTGGACGAGTTCGAAATATCTTTAGTCTATGGATGGATATACATAAAGGGTGTACCTAACATATTTCATCAGCACTGCTCTTAAACCGGTGAAGGAAAACATCGTGAGTAAATATGCATATCCTGGAACAAACAACTTCTGAGATATCCACCAAAACGCATGGGCCCGCATGGTGCGTGGCAATCCCTCTCACTGAAAGCAGAACTAGTCCCAACAGTCGGAACATTATAATTATATGATAACTAACGGACCCGACAGACGTCGTCCGGTATGAACGATCCTAGAACCCAACTGCAGCGCCACCTACCGGGTCCAATTGTGTTTTCAAACCATCCAGAAACCCATTGAAACATAAACACAAAATTTCATCGAAATCGGTTTAGAAAAAGTTAGGTGACAAACACGTACAGAAGAATTATATTATATTAAGGTGTGTATGGGATATTATGATAAACGCGGCTCCTCGCTTAGACAAGCTTTGGTTATGTTGGTACGAAGACTTATTTTAAGTCGTAGCCTCGAAAGCTCCTCGACTCGGTATTCACAGTCTTATGATTAAGGAAATGATGAGGTTCCTCGAATGAGTGTGAGTCGAGGTGATACGTCACGAAAATGTCATTGTTTGAAGAAATATTCCGTTTATGACTTACTTAGCTTAAAGGTGGAGTACCTTATATTTGACAGTTGGTTCCTCAACTCAAACTCACTTGAGGAAACTGAAATGAGGAGTAAAATTGCAACTATGAATATCAAACTAACTGAGTTTAAGTCCAGTCGAGGAAATCATGAGGTTTTTGACTTAGAATATGGGTATTAGAAGCATTTATGACAGGATGTCGAGAAGACAGCCCTTGGGCCCCGTTCTCAGCTTCAAGCGAATCGTGGTATGCTCTACTAAGCAACTTCAAGTTTCATTTGTTTTTCCGCAGTCACTGTCGCAGGACGCGTGTTACTTGAGCATGTAGCTCGTGGCCACGGGGTTAGAGAAGAGTAAAAAAAAAGCGATTCAGCAAGCTATGGAATGGGCTATGCTTGGAGTCTCTCTGAGAGATTGCATCTGGAAGGAGGTGATCCGACAGAGAACCAAAGTTGTCGACATAGCTCACAGAATAAGCAAGCTGAGGTGGCAACGGGCCGGCCGTAGTAGCCGTAGAACCGATGACCGTTGAGGTAGACGAGTTCTTGAGTGGAGACCGCGAATCGGCAAACGTAAGGTAGGATGCCCTCAGACTAGGTGGAGCGACGATCTTCGCAAGGTGGCTGGTAGCAGCTGGATCAGACTTACCTAAAATCGAGCTGAATGGCGTGCAATTGGAGAGGCTTATGTCCAGCAGTGCCTGTAGGCTGATGATGAAGGAGAAAATGCTGCCCAACCAGTAGTTGAAGAAAAAATAAGGATGTCTAATCGCAAATGCAGCCAGAATTTTTTTTAAGCACCCAAAGTTGTAAAGTTTTCATGTTTTTAAAATGTTCATAATAATAGGTCTAATTTTCGATTAATGGCGTCTTTGCGTTGTGTCATAGCGTCATTATGAAAGGGTTTGTTATAACAGAGCCAAAATGGCGTAAAATCACAAAATAAACAAAATATTTAATAATTTTAACAAATAAATAACAACTTAGCATAGACCTAAAACCATAAACTGGCAAACTTTACCAAAAATCCATTATCACCGCCAAACAGAACGCCACATCCGATAAATTTAAAATATATACACCAAATGATTTAATAACAAAATAAACAATAAATAAACGTGAAAATTCACCAAAAACCGACCGCCCATTAAATTTATAGGCCAGCTCAACAGAAGTCGATACAAAATATTTAGATGAATATTCAATATATAAATAAAACCCCGACCTACAGCAAGCGAGAGTAAAAAATACCTACTACAATATAAATTATGAAAAACACTACACTGACACACGGGCAGTAAACGTCACTACGATCAGCTGATCAAATATATTGCTACTATAAAAAGTGAAAACGCAAACTACTCTGCCCCTACACCCATTCCTTTCCCTCTTACATCACGTTTTCATGTTGAAGCGAGACAGAGAACCGGGTCGACGTCGCGTAAAATGATATATTAATGTCAGCTGTGTTTAGGACCTTGCGAGTCTACAAAATAATAGATGGTAACAAATAAATTACTCGTTGAGTGCATTTCTGAACGAAATTCGGGCGGTCGTCGACCGGCCGTGGCTGCGGTGCGTAAATCACGATTGATATATGACTCGCGAAGGTCGCCATCTTGAATGTTGCGTTCGAAATTTGAATGTGTCCGCGCCATTGGATCGTTTGTGCACTTGTCAAACGGATTTTGGCGGGATTTCGGTTTATAGGTTATGTTTACGATTTTACGGTGGGAACATTTGAGAATGCTGTTTTGCAATTCAGATCTAATAGAGCCTTCTGTTTGATAGACTCTTAATATGGTGATGTTGGCATTATAAGTTTATGTTCACATAAAATATGGTTGTAAATTCTCAATGAATGAATGAGTTTGTGGACGTTGTGGTAGCGATGTTGAATATTACATTCAGCGGAGCATCGCCGATAGCAAAAAGCAGCGTTATTCTGCTACTACTTCCAGCATTAGATTGACAATTAATGATACGTTCAACAGGCTCATTTAGTACGCATAATGAGTACTCTTTTTAGTGCACACGATGCCATCAAAAACTGAACAAACACGAGCTAATCAGACGTCAATCTGACAGCTGCTATCACCAGGATCTCTAATTGTGATTTGTAACAAATTACTCAGATCATTCTTTGCTAAACGGACAATTATCATCGGTCATAATTCCATAATGAATGACTGCAGTGAGTCAACTTCTTGATTGGAGGTTATGAAGCATAATGTCTCTGTTAGAATGGGTTCAAAGGAGGCTAGAGATGAAAGGAATGGAAATATACGGTACAATGTAGACGGTTTTAGAGCAATTTATATTAGTTGTGATTTATGTGAGTATAGATCGGATCTGTTCTAGGATACGTGGAAACAAGCGACAGTTTTCATCTATCTATTGTGTTCCCTAAGTTTGGCTAATATAAACTAGGTACTGATATTTAATGACGATCACTTGTTGTGCTGTTTGGTGGGATTGGAAGCCAACCAAACCATACCATTGGACAAGGCTTCGTAGATGATAAAATACTTGATGATCATCATCATAAACCAAAGAATGACAGGCCCTACTTCAAGCCACATACTTGAAAATGCTGCTACTCAGCCAGATATTAATACAATCAAACTAGAAATCGGCCCAAATATAGGAGGAAATAGGCCAAGACTAAGGAAAGGCTGCCCAGATAAGGACAGAATACCCAAACGTATTTAGAAATGTAAAAACAATAATAACACTGGACGTTACATTATAAATCTATCAGGTGCCGTTCTGGAATTTCAACCGACATCCGTGGGAAGAAAGCGTGATGTATTGCATATATGTTATAAATATTATACTAAAGCCAAGAATATACTTAACAAAATCTAAATCAAAACCAACGATATCAATCAAAACTCATATCACAATCAAGCTCTTAATTACAAAAGTGAACACTGACATGATATTTCTAATTTATGGCATCACACTTTTTCACTTGCATTCGTTTCCCTAGTATAAGTACTGTTAGGAACACATAAAGATAATTAGTATGGTACAATGTGTGTTATTCTCTCATGCATCATGAAGTCAGTGAGATTTGCGATCGTAGATCAAGTGGTTTCTAGAAGATTTTTTTAAATTACTTTGAGGAAACTTAATTTTTTTTAGGAAAAATACTATTAAACAACGGGCTTAGGATGTTTGTGGTAAGCATAAGCGATTAGGAGATAGTGACATGATCCAATTGGAAGATAAAATGTACTGGCATTCTTAAAGTTATTCAGCAAAAATATTCATTGCACTTTCTTTCAAAAATTTATTGACCAATATTATTTATATTAACTAGAAGATTTTTTAAATAGGAAAAATACTATTAAACAAGGGGCTTAGGATGTTTGTGGTAGGTAAGCATAAGCGATTACGAGATAGTGACATGATCCGATTGGAAGATAAAATGTACTGGCATTCTTAAAGTTATTCAACAAAAATATTAATTGCACTTTCTTTCAAAAATTTACTGACCAATACTCTTTATATTAACTACCCTATATATATATATAGGATCGAAATAGTCCTATGATGGAAATGGATATGAAAAATGATCCTTAAATTATTTTTAGTAACCACTTCTTTATTAAGAAGTGGTATTATCAACCTCTCACAATCTCTATGAGAAAAGTTCAAATACTTTAGATATTATTAAAAGTGCTTCTGAATGCTCGAGTGGGTAATTTAGTTGACACTTCCTAAAAGTCAAATTGTACTTTGTGTAAACAAACATTCTCTACCTAGTTATAATTATGTAGATAAATATTACTACAATTCATATCCAAACCAAATTATTACCACAAAAAACAACATGGCTACTACAACACTTTTAAAAACTCAAAACAACATAACAAAAAAAACATGAATTTCCCACTTACCCCGTTTCGCCGGCGGGTAAAACAATGTCGGTTACAATCGTGGCTATCTATCGCATTTGTAATTAACAAGTAGTATTAACAATAGATAGGAATCAATGCTATTGCGAGCCGTGTTATATTGCTGCGGAACCATTAATCAAATTTAGGAGCCCAGGGTGGTTTTTGGAATGAAGAAACGGTTGACTAGTGCGCTGTTCTATAACACAATTTTTTGATATATTTTTTTAGTTTTTTGTTTTATAGTTTTAGTTTAGTTTTCTAACTAAAAGTTTTTGACCGAGGATTTTGTCAAGATTTTGATATTAAACAATGTTATTTCCTTCTAAAAACCTTCTATATTCAAGAGAAAGTTATGTCAAAGTTCAGTAGCAATTTAAAATTCCTTAAATAATCTAACAATCTTTGACATACGGAACCACGAACCGAACACAAATATGCAGATCCCAATCAAGTCGAAAGAAACAAAGCTTATTCTACCATTAATTAATATTGTGAGTCGATACCGACGCGAGCAAATCAACGCACAGACAGACAACCCGATAGCACGGCTTTGAAACAAAGAAAAAACCTCCGCACGGAGCTCTCTGTCACTCGCAGAAGGTGAAAAAGAGATAGCGATATCCAATTTCAACGCAGCGTTCGTATTTTATGATAAATAGCTGTACCAACTGCCGAGTGTGTTCCCGTGTCCGATTGATATTGTTTGCATTTAATTTATTTTATGCATCAACAGAATTTTGCACTAAATGAATACCACGTTTCCGGACTGACGGAATTATGGGATTTCACAGAAATACGGAACGCATATCCGAACGTTGTGTGCTTAAAATTCGAACGGGATTGAAATGAATACGTCATTTTATATTTTTTAAATATTTTAAAATTGGAATTGGATTTTTCGGGAAATGACGTGCGATACGAGGTTCTTTTTTTAATTCTGTTTTTAAATGTTCATATTGTAGTCTGATTGCACAATGCAGCGATGTTTATGAACGCTCTATTCTGTTAATCAAATAAAACTCTGCATGTTTTACATTATGGACTAGCGCGAGCGGTATCTATTAAAGAAGCCACACAATACCGTCTTTGCTTCGGTTGCTTATTTATTCAGTAATGGCTGGCAAGACAGCCTAGCACTTACATGCATAATTTAACATCATTAGCTATAATTTTTTGCATGATAGCCTTTAAAAAGGTAAAGATCATTCATTGATTGGTCCATGGACATAACTCGTGACGTCACCAACGTGACTTGCAATTCCCAATAAAGAACGGCATTCCAAATTTAAATTTCTCTAAACAGTTTTGCACCGTACAATTAATTACTACAAAGGTTATTTTAGATTACACGCGCGGAAACAGTTTTCAGAAGGTCATAAACGACGTTTACGCAAATTGCGAATAAAAAGCGTTACTGCACAGTTTTATGGTCGGTTTTTGTATGTTTATGGCAAATGAGAGTTGTTCGAACGCCTATAAATTAACTGGTTTTAATGACCTAATCAAATTTTACGACGCGAGGCGAATCTTGCGTGGACTCCTAGTGTTAGCGCGATTGACTTATTGTGCTAAGAAAAAAAAAGTGCCACGACCCGTAATTATTTTTGGATTTTTATGAAGATTGGAATTTCTTTCTGTTAGAGTCTTTTTACAAGGGCTGCTTTTTGATTTATGATGCCTTCCTGAAGCGGCTTACCCATCGCATCTGAAACAAGAAAAAAATATATTTAAAAACACATTACGAGTTACTGAGTTCATTATGTGGGATTATTTGAGTTATTTTTAGAATATGAAGGGAGCAAAGAAAGTTTTTGAACACTTTTTTCTTTACAACGGTAAAGTTGAAGTGTGGATATACATATAAAAGTTAAGTTTTAAGTTACTGGAGTACCACCTTATAACCCTGTAAATTCAAACAATAATTTCTCAGAATATGAGAATATAGTACGTGAAATAAAATTAAATCAAATTGTATATTTTGTACAAGAATACCTATCGGGATCACTTTTACACGTAATATATATTTTAAAATATAAGCTAGATGGAGTCGACATAATTTTCCATCTGAGTACCTGAGCGGAAATGGCGAAAAAATCTCGGTAAAAGATAAATTATTAAGTAACAAATATTAATTAACATATATTATTTAAGAATAATTATGCCTTACGTCATAACTTGAAAGTAATATATTACTTTATTGGATGAACATATTATATCCTAACTATTATATTAAAAAACTAAAATATGGCGTCGAAAAATTCCTCCGCATCGCTGTCGACTGGTAGAGTACCCAAGAGACTGGCGGCATTGCCACGTTGTATGGCAATGCTAAGCCTCTGGCCAAAGTAAAAGCCAGCCCTCGGGTCACGGGAAGTGTCAACCAGCCGTTTGGAGATTTCGTTGAATAAAACAAGAGCACTTGGACCCCACGGCCCAAGGGTTTCAACCCCAAACGGCTCGAAAATATAATTACCGATAAGGTTATTATATTTCTGCCGCTTGAGGTTTTCCGCAGCCGCAGCAGCAGTGCCAGCACAGCACACCGAGCCAGGAAGATGGGATGGCGCAAGAGTATCGACACACGTTGCGTCTCACACTAAAGGCCTTCCCACCTTCCATGGAAATAAAGACATCCCGTCCGGTCTCTTGCCATCGTCGCGTGCCAAGCCATTGGGTTCTAATACAGCTGGAACGCCGACGGTGACAAGGGCTCGTCGGATGATGTCATTGATGTTCGCGTGCCATGCTAAGCGACCCGCACTTCGGCTGCAAGACAGACCGTGGTGTCCGAGGCTGTTGACAACTTCACCACAGTGACAGCGATGAGGAGAACAACATGGAGCTCCTAGTCGCAGTGAAGCAGCGAGGCGGAAAGTAGTGTCGTCGAACAAAGTGCCTATGTTCGACGACGGTAGTGCGTGAAGCCACAGACCCGACTCCCACTTAACCACAGCCAGCAGACGCGCACGCTCCGCAGTAGTAGCAGACGTGTCAAGTAAATTGTTCTGTACTACTCTGCAGAGCGGCTCATCCCACCGTCTCTGGGAAGATGGATTGTCGGGTGGATCTGAATTCGGGCAAGCGAGTTTCCAGGCATCCATAGCCTCGGCGAAACAAGGCACATCAAAATTAACCAGTGTGGAGGCTAGGATTTTCCTGATTAACTTCTCTGTGCCGTGGACCGAGGATATGAATGCCGGTAAACTAATACTAGAAATTTTGCGGACGCCGAGGCCTCCCATACGGATGGGAAGAGTAGCTTGCGCCCATGCACGGTCGTCCATGGCCACATTTAAGATTGAAGTTAAAGTATGCCGGATAATTTTGTCCATTTTGTCTAAAAGGTGAGTGTGCTGCCATAAATGGGAAGCGCGAAGGAAATATATTAATTTAGGGCCGAAACAGCAGTAACGGATTAATGTTATGGCCGAATGCATGTTAATTTGGAACAATCTTTCCGAAACGTCATTGAAATTTTGAATTTTTTCTTCAATAAAAACGGGAAAAGAATTTTCATAGATTGGAGACCCAAGGAGACGAAGAGTGTTTTTTTCAATAATTTTGATTTCTGGGGCTATTGCGTTAAATTTAGGAAGTGTTAGATGTCTGTCAGTATCGTCCGCTAAGAATAGTTCACATTTCGAAAGGTTGAGATCAAGGCCAATGGAATGAAGTTCATTTTTTAAGAATTGTAGGTCATTTAAAACAGTATCTACATCGCCTCCCAAGGTTCCATCATCAAGATACCAAACGTTAAATTTGGAATTTAGCTGTCGAATGATTGGGTGAATGGCTAAACTAAAAATCACTGGCCCGAGGGGATCACCTTGCTGACAGCCAACAGCCGATTCCAGAAGGTTGTCCCGGTACAGTAATTTAGAAGGGTGATAAAAGAAATATAAAGATACCATAAGGTTAGAAGAAATAGGTAGAAATACGTCTTGATCCGCGTTCATAATAAGTAACCAAAATCCTTGTCCATCATCTCCGAAGACTCTCATTCGGCAACTGGATCAAGGATTCGTTGCAGAAAAGGCATCCAGATAAATCTTAAGTGGATATCGTCGATAATTTTGTGTTTTTAAAATTCCTATAAAACCAAATATATATGGTAAAATCATTTGGATTTTCCATATATGATAATTGACTATTATTCTGCCCACCTGAGCCTAAAGTGCAGTAATAGAAATTTTGGTAGATTTTCAGTTAAATATTATTCTGAATCCCCATTTTATTTTATAGTTCTTATTTATAAAAAAAAACTAACGTAACGATGTTTAGTTTTCTAGTTTTGTACATGTCCTTTATTAACCTTGCGTTCAAAGTGTAATTGAAAAGGCTTTTTCTCGAATTCGTGTTTTTCCTATTACTGCACTTTAGGTTCGGGAGGGCAGTATTGTCTACTTCTATTCTAAAACCGAAACAGTACTTGAAATTTTTTCGATCGAAATTTCCAAATTAGCACCGTATATTTCCTGTTTTATACGATTACACGTAAACAGTTCCTTATTCTGCTGTAAAATTTGCTTTAAATCGAAGATATTTAAATATATTAAAAACTTATTAGGCTAAAAATTTATTTAATTAGAGCATTTTGTCATAAATCTGCATTTAAAGGAAGCGCGTTTAAATTCCGGTGCGCGTGAGTCTCCTATCTCGCGCGTCAAACTAGACAGCTATAACGCTATTTCACTTACACAAGGAGCTAAACCACGGTTCGATATGGGGCCTTAAACCAGTTGTTCCAGGTGCCCAAAGTGTTATTTCATGAAAGGATAACAAGGGGATTCCACAATTAGGTAATTTTGGAAACCCCTCGCAGTATAGGTACAGGATGTTAGATTAAACGAGGGACATACTTTTACTTTTACTTGTTGAAAAAGAAAATTAGCTGTTCTCTACAAAGTGCAAAACCTACGCGATCAAAATGTACGAGACAGCTGATTTCTTTTCATATTTCAAGGTTAGTTCCATGGTAAAAGTTGTTCATTTTCATGAGTACTACACTCCGTTACAGTATGCCCCTCGTTTAACCTAAAGGTGCTCCCTCACCAGGAGTATTCGCGTGAAACGTAACATTACAGATTCGACTTTGAGCATTACATTACAATACTACCTCCCTGACTGATGATTATTCACGTGTAATGTAACATTACAGATTCGACTTTGAGCTTTACATTACAATACTACCTCCCTGACTGATGATTATTCACGTGTAATGTAACATTACAGATTCGACTTTGAGCTTTACATTACAATACTACCACCCTGACTGATAAGCATTCGCGTGTATTTGTAACATTACAGATTCAACTTTGAGCATTACATTACAATACTACCTCCCTGACTGATGATGATTCACGTGTAATGTAACATTACAGATTCGACTTTGAGCTTTACATTACAATACTACCACCCTGACTGATAAGCATTCGCGTGTATTTGTAACATTACAGATTCGACTTTGAGCATTACATTACAATACTACCTCCCTGAATGCGAGCATTCGCGTGTAATGTAACATTCCATTACAAGTGGAGCGCATTGATGTTACAAGTTGTATCCAAGTATTAGGTCGGCGTGCCTCACCCAGCTTAAGAAGAATGTAAATGTTACTAACACTAGTTTTTAAGTTTACATTGTTACTAACAATTAAGGAAGTGATTCTGAATTAAATGCTTATTTATTTATTTATTTAGTACACATTGTATCATTAAAAGGTGCGCATTGTAATGTTCGGTTTCCCTCCTTCACCGATGTAATACTCGTTTTGCATCATTACAAGGTGAACGCTGTAATTCTCGAATCTGTAACGTTACATTACACGCGAAATCTCCTGGTGAGAGAGCACCTTAACACCCTGTATAGATACTGCTTAGTATTATCAAATCAATTTACTGCTTCTAAGATAATTATCTAAACGTGTCGCCCCCAAAACTAAATCTACGCATATTCGCAGTAGCCTTCACAAAAATATTCCGTAAATTTCTCAATGTTTACGGATTTCCCAACGATTTAAAATCAACTAATCTCCAAGATATAATGTACCTGGCCCCGAATCTCACTGATACCATATCACTAGAGTCATGTTATCACCTTATCGGCTGTGACAGACACTTGAAGTTTGACAAATTTTGACAGTTTGACAGGTGATCACTCATTTCAAGGAGTTCCAAATTATAGGGATCAGCTGTTTTAGAGGAAAAAGATGAAGGCTACTAGGTTTATAGTACGCTTTTAAAACTTGACCCATTCACAATAAACAATAGGTTTGTTTGTTTGTATGTTTTATTTTAATGATGAATGAATTTTATGAATTTTATGTATTTTGATTATTATTTATTGGGACTTGGTACCGATTAAATGAATATATTATTATAATTATTATATAAGTTCAGTAAGCAATAATATCAGATTTAAGCTAGATTTAAGTAATATTAGATTTAAGTTTCAAAGCTTCCTCTCTGCTGCTATTGTTGCTGTGCCCGACAGGGTCCATAATGATCACATATTTTTAAATTACCATCTTATACACATTGTGGAATGCAAATAAAGTATTGAGTATTGAGTATTGGTTGGTATTAATTTTCATGACATCATGATTCCAGTGCGAGAGAGACAGAGCTAACATGACTGATAGCACCATCCCTTTTACAGAATGGAATCATGATGGCATTTATTCTTCATATTATGGCTCCAGGATGCCAGTGCGCCAGATCTAAGGACACCCAAAGCGAAAACAAAGATTTGCTGACATAAAAAATGTTGCAAACATCTAATCATATTAAGACAGGGACGCAAACAATTATAGAATTTTTAATATTGATACTTGTCATATATTTTTCATGGAAGTCTAAGTAGGTAGGTACGCATACCATGTCAAAGATAAACATACAAAAAGTTATATGATTATATTCGTGGATGGGGGTGATCATCCGTTACAAATAGAGACCCACGTTAGGAAAGCACGTTAAGGCGTTGGTCTCGGCTGTCATTCGTAGATCTTATAAAGTCGTTACGGGTAGTTAAAAGCCCAAAAGTCTAACAACCAGTCTTACAAAGAGGTATCATGTTATCTGGGTTGTGGAGGTCAGATAGGCAGTCGCTCCATGTAAAATACGGGTACCTATTCAGCTGCATACGCCAATCCGAACATGTTGAGGAAAGGCTAGGAAGATTGACATATATTAAGTCATAAATGTATAGCTAGAGTCATAAGAAATCTACAATTACTACTACTATCCACCCGTTGGTAATAAATCTATTCAAGATGCCAAACAAAAGCAGTAGCAATCACCTAGTACTTTGACAATATCGTTATCAGATTTATCAATTCCTTTCACGCCATATTTTGTTAACAAAGCTATGGTGGAAATCAACCACAGGATAAATAGTACTTGTAGTAGGTATAGATACATTCCTTGAATTAACTGTCCTATCAAAATTGTTTACAGGTTGAATACCTAATGCCAGTAACACTTCTAAATCTGCTGGTTTTTTTTTTCCAAATATGATTCAGCTACACATGTATGAAGAACAGTGTGTAAAGTTCACTCATCCTCTATAGAAATGCAAGGATCCTGCGACCAGAAGAGTGTTGCATCTGGTGGGCTACTACCCGGATGGTTGATGTCGAGATGAATAATATGCCAGTCACGCGGTAAACTCTGCTTGCGCGATGCAGAATTTGTATGACGTCAGGTCTTTGATGCGTAGTTTGCATGTGGATTTGTAGATGCCATATAAGGTTTCCGTTTGGCAAAATATTGCCAAATGTATTAAGTCCATGATCTATGTCTAATACACGACTTTTTTCTACCTCACATTTTATTCCATTTATGGACGGTTGATTTACTTTTGAATCCTCCGTGAGTTCTCGCATAATACAGCTATGTCAAAAGCCCAATGTTGGGCAAAGATCTTTTCCAGAATCACGAAAGGCCTTTAAAAGAGTAGAAAACACATCAATCCTGCTTGGCAGAAATAGTACTTAGTACTTTACTAAACAAGATGCAATATATCACAAAAAAGTCTTCTTCTTTATTTCTTCTTTAATGTAACTCAGCTGTTTATAACTAAAGAAGTATATATATACCCAGCAGGAAATTATCAAATTTTTTACAAAACCCATCATCAGATCAGTCTCTTATCCTCCCAAGGTTTGCAAGGATGAGCATTCTTCCAGCATTGGAGAGATCCTAGCTAATTAAAGAGGAGTTTTTCTCAGCAAACGTGCTCCGACGAAGCCGCCTTAATTCTTGTTTACATTCCGAGGCCGAGCCGATGAGTGACCGGTGATACGTTCAGCTAACTGTTGGTTAAGATCTGGGTGATTTCTAGGTAGAATTGTGGCTTTACTGTTGCTTGTTGTGAAGAATATGGTGATGTATTACCTATAACAGGTCAGATTTGGTAAATATATCAACGAAAAAATCATTACTTCCAGATTTATTTTGGACACACTCTTGGCATACACAATAACATTCATGTTTATTCACTTCAGACATCTTTATAATGACTCCAATCGTCTCATGTTATTTCACCAATTTCATACCAACACGTTCAGCCTTACGATCTTAACTATGAGTTAACCGTCGATCACGTTAACTCTCAATCGTCGTGTTCGGTGCAACCCGCGCCGTGGTCTGAGTCGGCCCTACTTGGAAATGTACGTATGATTCCACTTACTCGATAACACTGAGCTTACATGACGCTACAGTGAGTATGTTCTGGATTTTTTTATTTTTTTATAGGAATTTTTCTTTGGTTGTTGATCGGAACTTAGGTAGATATAGCTAACAGTTGACTGCTATGAATCATAGCCTAATTCTAGGTGATGGAATAGATGCATTGGCAAACAATGTTTTTTTAAGGGTTACCGAGATAATACTGTGTATGTCCAGCCGCGCGGTTGGTCCGTAGATGGGTGACCATCTTTACATACCAAGACCGTCGTCGGAAGCCTGAAAGTCTGACAACCACCGTACCTAAGTGACGCTGTATAGGTCAGAAAGGCTGTCACCCCATGTAAGATACTGGTATTCAGCTGCACCCGGTTAGACTGGAAGACCACCCGGACATAGTTGGGAAAGGGCTAGGCAGATGATGAGAGCAAGGCAAAAAAAACTTCAAGAGGTAAACTTGTAGAAGAGATATCTGAATCGAAGAGTTTATATACAAACGAAGACTTTGATATAAGTAGCATGATTTGCTGTGACATGAATAAAATATTATTGGCTATTCATTAATTACTTTTGTAGAAGCTATGAGGTAATCAATCATTATCTATTAAATATTGATCAATTGAAACCCAGTTGCGATGAATATATTGCAGAACCATGTTTTCGGAAACAAGGTGCTGATCTGTCACAATGACTTATTGCATTTATATAATCCTGATAACTTATCTGAACAAGACGAAATGATAACTGTGTTATTATATTACGTGGCAACAGTAGATCTATAGAGGTATGATGAACAGGGTGTAAAGTTCATTCATCCTACATAGATAAGAAAGGATCCTCGGATCAGACCGGTGTTGTGTCTGGTGAGCTACTGCCCGACGGTCGATGTTGGGATATTGCATTATATGCCAGTCGCGCGGTAAACTATGCTTGCGCGATGCAGGATTTGTGTGACGTCAGGTCTTTGCATCGGCGGCATCTACAACGCCACAAGCAAACTACGCATAGTTTGCTTGTGGCGTTGTAGATTTAGATAAGATTATTATTATTTATTTAGATTTCACAGACCGTACAAGGTTTCCGTTTGGCAAAATATTGGCAAATGCCACTGGATTAGGTCCATGGCTTGTCCATGACCTATGTCTAATCCACGACTTTTTTCTACCACACATTTTTTATTCCATAATATTGGACGATTGATTTTTTTTTAAATCCTCCATGACATCTTGCATAAAACCTTATTGTAACGTTTAAATTTTAACATTCAATAAATAGTTTGTCTGCATATCTAACCGTAAAAGAGAAATAAAAATTTGCATTAACGTCGACAGGACATCAATAATTCTCAATTTTGGAAAAATTAGAAAGTTGTTAGAATTAATGAAATTAATCTATGTTATCAGTAAACTCGTTTTCAAAAAACACAGTTACATGCAAGTCAAAATAAGTGAAAAAGTGGAAGCCAGACCGCGAAAGTGACTCAGTCAGTGCATCCAAAAAAGAAAGCAGAAATCCGTGGCCACAGCATGTAAGCCATCCTCAATCGGGTTGCGTGCTTCACTGCGAGTGGGAGTTGGTCTTAATAAGCGCGGCTTATGTACTATAATAGCAGCACTGACGCACTCTCGCTATTTATACGCCTGACCTGTAACTTTGACATTAGATTCTAAGACCGAACGTCGAGGAAGAATGTTTTGATGGTGCAGTGGGTGGGTAGAAAGTTGGGGAATTTTCGTAGGAAACTGTTTGATGTTAGTTGTAGGCGCTGATTGATAGTGATGTGGATTTTCATGAGCTCTAACTGTTCAACAAATCTGTATCGTCACTTGAGTAGATAGTGTCGTCACATTTCTGTTACAGCAACATCTTTGTAGTCGATTCTCCTAAGATCCTTAGGGTATGCTTTCCAGCACTTACAAGTGTACCGCTTTCTCTACACATCCGTGTGTAATAAGATCTTGAATTCCTGCCAACCCTTAAGTTATCCCTAAACTCAGCTGCTGAACCCTATATATAGACGGGTGACAAACAGACAAACATGCATTTAAATGTTCGTCGACATTAATGCAGCGAGTGACCAGGGCGGCAGCTCCGCGCGGAGGTGTCCTGTATAATTTATTGATGCGGCGACGCGGCTAATGCAGCGGGCGACGCTGACTGATAGCGCTGCAGCGCGATATGATACCAGTGACGCGGTTAAGTGCGATCGCTTGTAACGCTGATACCGCATGGGATTCGCCCGGCCTACACTCCTAACAGCTCGTGCGAGCCTAGTACACGTGCCTTACACTACACGGGCTGTTCGTTATTTTTTGGTCTTGTCATGCATGTCTCAGAAGATAGGATGTCTCAGAAGATAGGATGTCTCTTGGTACTTTTCTTAATTCTACTAGGGCGTAAGTAGTGCGTAGGATAGCGTTGTCACTACTTGCAGTGTTTCACAATGTGACGTTGCAAGTGTTGTTTCAAAGATAGAACGTAATTACACCCTTTCAATGTATGCAGACAACGCTGAGCGCTAGCGGAAGCAATCTCTCTCGCCCGTTTATCTACCCTCATAATTCTCTCTCACATGACGCATATGTTTAGTTTTCTTTTCAAACTTTCGCTTCCATTATTTTTCGAATGCCAATAAACATACAAAAATCCCCGTATCCACACGTATCTTTTATCATTTCCACTGTTACGCGATCCGTGAGCAAATCCCCGTATCCGGGGATCGCGCCGGGTATCCGGTAATCCCGGTTAATAACGCCTAGCGAGGTCCCGGTGTTCCCCCGCCCCGCTCCTCAGTCCCGCGCCCCGTAATCGAGAATTAGTTGGGAGTTATAATTGCCCGGTTATTATCAACATTGATTACGTTAGGATATTGTTGGAGCCATTCGACGTTCTTTTATTTCTGTAATTGGACGTCTTCTCGTTGGATGTTAATGAACAGTTCTTAATGCTGGGGGAATGTTTTTTTGTTCAAAGTTTTTAAGTTACGCGTTGCTTCTTTCTAAAAGGATAGAAGTATCTTACAAACTCAACAAAATGTGTGCTTCATTTCCTTAAGTTCATTGTTTGTTTTCCCTCAAGAAAACAACCAAAATAGGGGGATAAAAATAAGAAGAAAATCCCGGAAAATTCGCCAATAGTTCCCAGAGCGGAACCAGGGCCCCATACAGTCGTGGAGGATTGCGGGGCTAATGATTGTGCCGGCAGCGGGCTCCTACAAATCCCACCAATATGGAGTGCGGAAAATACCTGGAAAATGGGAATGTTATTTCCCTTCCCTCACGCGTTACATTAAGGGAGAATGTATGGTGTGTAACGACAAGAAAATACTCCGCACCCGTCAGTCCCCCGACACTAAGTTGTTACTTTTAATTCACATCAACGTTTTTATCACCACACAGTCTTTTGATCTCGGCCCATCTGTTCAGATTTCGTCGTAAGGGCTGGCCACACACGAACGTTTACGATTCGTAACAGTTTTACAGCCCGACAAACAAACAATCGGTTCCGAGCAACGCTGTAACCTGCTAAACGCTAGTATCAAAGTCAAAGCCGAATTTCTCGATTCCTAGTAGCATAGCCAGGGATTATGTAAATAGAATTAAATGATTGTTCTTTTCTGTTTAATGCTAGTCAGTCAAACGTCGTATCCACGACATGTGAACAATGTTTGAAGGAGTTCTATGAATAGAATAGGTGAGAGAGAGGAATGCGTATAAAATCTTTGCCAATTACATTTACCCCTGTGGTATAGGTGAGGTGATTTACATTAAAGATGTAATAATGAAGAGAATGACGCCATTGCGGGCTCGGTGGAACATGAAATTTTCTATTGGTCTGGACAAAGGGCACGAATTAACGTGGTATTGTTCGCGTGGCGGCCGCTGCGAGACCGCGATTAGTTCATTATTATTTAATTTTATGTGAAACACTGGTTGCCTTTGCTCTCCTGGTTCTCTTGACAGGAATGGATTGGTTTTCAGGTTTAGTCTCATTTGTGAAGTCTATATTATTATTATTACGAGAAAGATTATTTTTATTTCGACGGGCATCTGAATACCTTTAACCAAATGATTGTGTTTAAACCCAACTTAAGTAACAAGTTATTGAATGCAAGTAACAGAGGATACTACTAGAGCAGATGGAGTTATGGATTCCAAAAGACGGGAAAATCGTGACTAGAAAATCTGTAGGTAGGGAAACAGCCAAATTATATATATAAAATATCTCCCGCTTCAAACTGTTGACCTGCAACAATAACCTCATCAGGTTTGCCAATAATCATCATTGACTGGAGATCCACCACCAAGTTTTTTACTGTCAAAATCGTTTACGTTTCAAAACCAAAACTTTTTGTGCCCATTGAATTCATTTTTCCTACAAAAACTAATAGATCAAACATTTTTCCTGAATTTCATTGTTCAGAAGCAAGTACCAGGGCGGAAGCATCTAACGGAGTTGTATTTGTTGTTACAGCTATATCAAAGGACGAGCAGCGCACCGTTCCCACTTTTCCGAGAATCAGTTCCGTTACCAACCTGCTTTGTTACAAGCGATACATTAGCCCTTTCTATTTATGTTTTCCTAGCGTATTGTTGGGAAATCATCCAATATTTTTTACTGTATTCATTGGAAAAATCGTCTAGGATTCCCAGAAGTTTGGCTTTGAAAAAGAATTTATGAAGATTGTTGTGAATTCAAAACTAAAACGCCAATTGACACGAGACGATGGGAAGAGACCAGACGGAATGAATAATGCCTTGGAAGGTTGGTAGTCCTTTGGTGTGGGATGCAACGTGTGTCGACACCCTTGCGCCATCCCATCTTACTAGCACGGTGGGCTGTGCTAGAACGGCTGCTGTAGGTGAGTAAAACCTCTAACGGCACAAACAGTCCAATCTTATTGGGACTTATATGTTCGAGCCGTTGAAACACTAGGGCCGTGGGGTCCGAGTGCCCACTTAGTTTTTTGAGACATTGCCAAGCGGTTGGTCGACTTTTCTCGTGACCAGAGGCTGGCCTATTTTTTGATCAAAGAATCAGCATTGCCATACAACGTAGCAATGCTGCCCGCCTTTTGGGAACTTTTCCTGTTGACAGCGATGCCGACGAATTTTTTAATGCCCTTTGATTCCGTCTCCTTTTTTATATAGGTACTTATTTGTTTATTACACTTTTATTATTATTTTAAGTCTGTTAGTTTTTAAATTATGTTAACATTATCTTGGAAAAAGTTAAAAAAAGAAACTGTTTTGCTCTGTCGCAACATCAGCCGGTCGATTCTGTAAAAATCTCACCGTGAAAACTTAGGTGAAGTGAGTTTGTTTTTGCTAGGAATTGACACTATTGACAGCTCACTCCACGCTCACTTCACCTACGTTTTCACGGTGAGATGGTTACAGAATCGCACTGCAGTTTACTTACAGTATGGCTGGTTTATCTTGGCATATCCAAACTTCGCGTAGAAGGCTGCGCAGTGACATTTTTTAGGAACCAAATGGTGACATGAGGCGAGTGTGAGTAAGAGAACATGCGTGAAAGTTCAGAGAGCCTGTGTTCAGACTTGCCAAGATATTTCGACCTTACTGTACTGATGATAAAGTAAAAGATGCCACAGAAATAGTTGTGATAAAAGAACTGAATTTCGAAAAAGTCTTAACTTATATTGCAGTCACAAAGATGGATCCTGAAAACAACCAGACTGAAGAGATCATTCGTAGTCAAGAGGCATTGTCTTAGTTGCTAAAACTGATCACCCACTTACTAAATCTCATAAGATAGTACAGTAAAATAACGTTGATCCAGTCATTGCTTAGTTACCTCTAGTCTAGGGAATACTATTGTTTGCCCAGCATTATCACAAGATTAGCCGGGAGGCGAGCCTTGTAAAGATAAGGCAGGCTTCACGTCGACTACTTGTTTTAGTTTCGTAAATGTTTAAAGAATTTAGATAACTCTGGCCTGAGGATTGCGGCTGACTGTTATCTAAATATCTTAATTTTAATAGGCGCGTATGTTTGCTCTTTTGTTAACACAAGCCGCCTTGTGGTCGTGCTGTAAGAAGTCCATCTTAAGGTACAGTTTCAGATTTAGAATCATCCATGACATAATAAATGGGTTCACATGTTTCTCTACTGACTCCCATTACGTAAGTCACCGTAAACATGCGCCAGTTTATCACCAAAACAGATTGGCATCTATTTTCGATCACAGGAGCGGCAGAAAGCCATCAAACGGGCGACCTGTCCTCACAATTACCAGGCAACCATGGCTGACGAAGATCCCATTTGTTGCTCTTTGATCTGCTGTCCAATTAATATATCTGCTGCGCTCTCATTACGCTCTGGTATTTCTGTTTCGTGTCGCGCTGGTGAAGCACTTCGTTTTACCGACTGTTTTTAATGTGGTGTAGGTATGTGTTTGATTATTTCTGTGTTTAGCTCTAAGTGAGAAATGACAAATTGTTTCAGGTTTCACGATCAAGAAATAACAAATCGAAGTCTCATGATGAGTATGGCTTTAAATTGGCTCTAAAACATGGCTACAGCACTTCTCAGGTCCTGCATTTGATTCATAGATTTTTCTTTAGCAACTTCCAGTTTTAGCCGGATCATGAACATTGCGTTCTTAAGTAAAACTTTCAGTTTGCAAAACATCCATTCCATATCGAGAAAATCTACTTACCATAGTCAAGCACAGTCATATAACCGAGAAGTTATTTCTGCAACTAAAACAAATCCCCAATAATGCGAGCAATGGCCGTAGTTTCGCGTGCATCAATATAATTGCTTTTAACACCAACGCGCGTCGCCCCTGCTTCGCCAAAATAACTAATTAATCAGTATTACGTAACTTTCCTTCTAGGGTGGCCGCCATCCCCAAAAAGATTTGAAACGTTACTGGAACCTTGTCAAAAGTGGCTCGGGCGTTCCTGAGATAAAACTCGGAAAATCTACATTTTTCAATTTCAAATAAAACAAGTTATTTGATTACAAGCACTTGAAATGCAGCCAATTCATACGAGATGCTACTTGTATGAATAATTTGATTTGCACTTTATTATTATAACTTTACTGACTGTCTACCATATAAGATAATCGCGAAGATAACACTGACTTATGGTATAAACAACAGAAGTACCAGGAGTCCATATCTAGCGAGTAGTTGCACTGTTAATAAAGACGCTAAGCATCGCATGTCCGCGTGGCTAAAACGCTGGGCGTCACCACCACGCCCCGCAGGCTTTTAGACCGCGCCAGCTCGAGACTTTACTGCTTTCGCGTTTTACGACCCGTCTCCGCATTTTGTTGCCACCAAAATTAGTTTCCACCGGCCATATTGCTAAACAGTGTGTTAAAAACCATACAATTTTATCCCTCCCGAAAACACGTACCTACCTACTCCGCAAAGATAAATTGCCGCACCAGTGGAGTTAATAGAAGAATAATGAAACAATTATCTGTATTGACGGGGTTTGCGTGTCCGTACGTAGGTGCGAGAGGATCCCACGACACCCCACTCGCGTTGCCAGGGGTGCATAAGAAAAAAAATACCCCATACGAAAATAATTTTGATAGACACTTCGCGTGCGACCAGCAATTATGTTATGCGCGCTTGGTCGGCAGTAATTCGAATTTAGCACATTATCGGAGCGTTACCGATTATTTTCGAATAATAAATACCGAATCGATGCGTTCGCACCTTTTTTTCTGTTATTTTAATGTCATTATAACATAGTTTACGTCGAAAACATGTCGCTCGCAATTAGTGATGGGGGAAGTTTGAAATTCGGTATTCGGTTTACGAATTTCAAAATTTCGGATTAGATAGTCCGATGGAAAGATCCACTGTTATTATCAGGTAGCACTGTGTAAATGTTGTCTATAGCCGTGCGCAGACGTCTCTGATCTCAGAAGCAACATCCGGCGTTATCTAATCTACGGTCAGTGTTTGTGAAGGCACAGATGATATTCACCGAGATACGCCGCGGTTTATGTATCGAATATGTCCTCGTTGTACGTCACACCGTACCGTCTTTTTGGTACACATTTCACAATGAGATAACGTGGCCGAGGCGCCACACATGTCACCATGGCTTATGGTGTTTTTGTTATAAGAAAAAAAAAACATTCTATAATGTATGTAATAGATAAAACCGTGACGCCCACGGAACATTTCCGATTCGTAACGACGTAAACTCGTATTATTTACAGTGTCGAGTATTGTTACAACAGATTACTGCAGTTACGTATTTGTCGAGCCCATTGAGTTTTTAAGTGGTTTTAAACAAACACCATTGAGTCGAGAACAGCGACCTCTTGTGCTGCCAAGCTGGCTTGGTAAATAACACTCGAGTTTGATATTTATTTAGAAAAATCTAATCTTGACGTGGAGTGTTTTATCTCCGTATCCGGTAAGATCTCGAAAGGTCCCAAAGTACTAAACACTCGAATGTTTATAAAAATTAAACATTCATGTGACAAACACAGTGTGTTAGTCTTTCTCACGGACCTATTCATGCGCAGGAGCATTAGAAACAGCTCCGTGAATAACTTTTGAAAACGTACTAATGTCAACTAACAAGATATTCGTTGGTTTCTCAACCTACAGAAGATATCATTTATAAAATGTATCTTTACAAAAATTCAGACGTCAAAGCATTTTTACGTTGATCCGAGACAGCAGAAATAATGAACTACAAATGTCTATCCGTGTCTGTTCTATTACAGAACATAATAAGCGTCTCTCAGTCAAAAAGGCTGCGTGGAAACAGCAACAACATTAATTAAAACAAGTGACAGTTTCACACGACATTCATTAGGTATATAACGTCATTACTCATCCGTTTCTATTTCCGATACTTGAATTTTTCGGCGCGGAGACGATGCCAAAACTCGTGTCCCACGTTCAACTTGACTGTTAATTAATTTTAACTGACGCACACAGCGAAAGTTGGAATAGAATCCTCATACATAATAAGATGTATGAATGGACTGTACTAACTTAAATGAGGTGCGTCTACGTTCTAACAAATATTGTCATTTATCAAAGCCGAAATTTTCGGAGCCAAAAGTTGGCGCTCACATCTGGTATCGGTACACAATATCCGTGTCGCATCACTAGTCATTCACAAAAGTGAGAATGCACGAAATCCAGACTGGCATCGTTAGCGACGCGACACAAATTAAATTTACAATCGCATGTATCATAAATAAAACATAAAACACGCGCTATAAGATACAATTTGCTAAACTGTCGTCTATATTAGTATTCGACGGTCACGTCAAAATATTCAAATTGAATTGTGTCTCGTCATCGGAATACGAATGAATCGAGTCAGATTGTGACGTGGTTGCACCGAGGTAGCCGCTCTAGTGTTGTATCGATTTTGGAATCGATTATTCGCTATTGTTTGTGACGCTTTGGGATTATGTTTTGTTTTTTCAAGCGTAGTTGCGTATTGTGAATTATGATGTGAATATTAATCGAGTCGGATGTTTTTTTAATGACATTGTAGATTGCGAGTTGTTTGTTAATTCGTATTGTATGTTTGCATGTTCAACGTTCGTTTGACCCTAGTTTACTAGTTGCCTCGTTTTTAACAACTTGAAATCGTTTTTCCTGTTTTAAAAGAGTACTCGACATGCAAAATTCGAAACTTTATGCGGAGTGAAAATGTGCTCGAAAAGTATCAAGATTATCATGTTTTGTATTAAAAAAATGTAAGAAAATAAGGTATAAAAATCTTGAAGTGCCATAAAGCTGTCTGCAAGAAGATTCGTATGGGGTACTTTTGCATAATCGCGTTGTGCCCCGGGGGCGGACTGGGGCCCGCAAAAATCGGCTAACAAAGTAACACTCTGCTCAAGTGTCACCAAGTGGCGGTCTGCAATTCGATTACCGAGTAGTGCCGGGGGGACTCGAGTCTAAATAACTTAACTCGGTTTGCTCGAGTGTTCGATTATTCGATTTAGCCGCGATTACAATGCGTAAGTGTCGTTGAGAGTTTAGAAATGCGGTTTTGAAGTTTTTTATGGATACTTTTTTATGGAATTCTGGTTTTTGGGTGATTGACACGAGCGTGTGAAGGACAAAGTTCTTTATTTGTAGCCATTTATATTTTCAGGTGTAACGCAGTGATTATATTTGTATCGTTGATAAAGATTTGTATTCATGTTGTTTAGAATTTTATTGCTTTTTATACGGCAGGATTCTCAACAAATGTTTGGAAGTATAAAATGGGATTTTACATTGGTTTTGGAGGTAAAATAAAAATCTGTAAGGAAGAGACACCTGTTCAAAGATTCAATATATTATGCGAAATACATTACCTATGTTCCTTCATTTATAAATTTTAGCTAAAAGTCTAAAACTGACTAAAATCTAAATTCTAGCCTCAAACATTGTGATTTTTATCAAAGTTGAAGTGATGCAACTTTTGGAGTGCACTTTGCACATTTAGGGTTCCGTACCAAATCTGATTTATCTATATGTTGGTATTTGTTATTAAAATATACGTAATTTCAAGTTCATAGGTTAATCAATCTGCCTAGCCTTTTCCCAACTATGTTGGGGTCGGCTTCCAGTCTAACCGGATGCAGCTGAATACCACTATTTTACATGGAGCGACTGCCTATCTGACCTCCACAACCCAGTAACTGTGTAATACAATACCCTTTGGTAAGACTGGTTGTCAGACTTTCGGGCTTCTGACGACTCGTAACGACTGTCAAAGATCCACGAATGTCAGTCGGAACCAACGGCTTAACGTGCTTTCCGAGGCACGGAGGAGTCTCGGTATGTAAAGATGGTCACCCATCCTCTGCACTGACCAACCCAGGCAAGCGTAGCTTAACCTGATGGATCGACCCGTGCGGCTGTTATTACTTAGCCACGAACTCCTCAAGTTCATAGGTTAATAGGAAATTAAAAAATTCTTCGTAACAAAGTTTTGTAAAAAAACGTAGACTTTGGTGGCTCCTCATTCCTTTGTTTTCCCATATTTTTTCAAACAAAAATAAGCCCCTCATACCAATAGCAATCAAAATAATCTTTCTAAATACCACGTCACATCCCAATCCACCTTACACAAACTCCCGAACCCCCTGGCGTTTCTTATCAACATTGAACCACCAATAACAAACAACTGTTTACATTCACCCCCTGGATAACCACAGTCTGTCTGGCAAGACGATGCTATATACTATCGATATAATATCACATGACTAGGGGCTTGTGATGGCTAAGTAATAACAGCCGCACTGGTCGATCGATCAGGTTAAGCTATATACGCTTGCCACGGTTGCTCAGTAGATGAGTGACCATCTTTACATACCAAGACCCCTCCGTGCCTCGGAAAGTACGTCAAGTCGTTGGTCCCGGCTGTCATTTGTAGATCTTTGACAGTTGTTACGGGTCGTCAGAAGCCCGAAAGTCTGACAACCCATGCAGTCCTACCAAGGGATAGGTATCGTATTACCCAGTAACTGGGTCTGTGCCTCGGAAAAACGTTAAAAAAGCCGTTGGTCCCTGCGTCATTTGTAGATCTTTGACAGTTGTTATCTACGGATTGTCAGAAGCACGAAAGTCTGACAATCAGTCTTAAAAAGCGGTATCGTTTTATCCAGTGGGTTGTGGAGGTCAGATAGGCAGTCGCTCCATGTAAAATACTGGTATTCAGCTGCAGCCGGTTAGACTGGAAGCCGACACCAACATACTTGGGAAAAGGCTAGGCTATGATGATATCATATTTCTTAATTTTTTAAGAAGTTCTTTTTATTTACGTGTCAAGAATTGCATCATGTCCCATAATAACCCAACAAGATCTAGGTACATTGTGTTCAGAATTTCATTTGTTTATAACTTTTTTTTTATCAAGCACACTTGTTTTTCTAGCTCACATTCTCAACGTCGGCTTGGCTTGTCATTTATTATTAAAAATAGAATAGAATAGAATTTTTTATTATAAAAATTTATTTCTATCTAAAACACCAACACTCGGTTATTACTTAGAACAAAAGAAACAAAATATAAAACATACTATACTCCAATATTTCCTTATGCAAAATCTGTCCCCTCCGCAATTTGCTCTGAAAATCTACCAGCCCTAAAGTCCCCCATCTGATACGGTGTATACGGAACCTTAAGAGCCCATGATGCCATACCCCGTCAGACGTCGAGACGCCGATGTATAAAATCTGTATGAGAGAGCGTTAAATAAAGCCCAAATGGCTAATAAAACACTCCGGCTTCCTTTACGGGCTCTCATCTTTGTTTAGGACCAACTAGCGGGCTATCTCGATTAAGGGCTATCTTTGTATTTTTGTTGCGTATTGTATGCGCCGGAGTATTCGCAATGTCGTAAAGTTTTGACTTTAAGATTTTGATAGGGTTATTTAGAGGTGTTGGGTTATTTTGCTGTGAGAAGTAAGGTTTTAAGCGATGTGTCATTTGAATGTTCAGAGAATCATGATACGGATTTGATTATTCAAAGTCTGCTGGGGAGTTTGTTGCGACACTTCTTTTTCCCAGCTAAGCACTAGGAAGTCGTGGAGGTTTGGGGGACTGTCTTATGTAATGTTGAAGATGTTCAAAAAGTACTGATTCTCAGCCTTATGACTTTTGATTTGATTTTGAAGTTTTCATTTCGTGTAATGAAAATCATGCTTTGTAATTACTGATTAAACTAGACACTAAAGATACATAACATAACAAAGCAATAGATAATGATTCAAGTGAAGAAAATCGGCCATTTTCTATGATTACCGGTGCTTTATGTAGCATGCCGTGATGCAATTATGCACGTACTTCTGAACACATGAAACGTGCAGTCCATTAAACAGAACGAGTTCTACCAATTATGCTATCGAAATAATAGATTAATAATTTCCCTAATAAAACATTAAAATTCATTGTCCAAGGCAAATTAGGGCTCAGCCACAAACGGGAAAACTTCCTGACAATAGACCAACAACAGATCTCTTGTCTTTATTTAATCATCGTACAATTGAATCGTCCCGTTCTATGGCTTGACAAATTCGCACGCCCCCGACATTGCCTTAAACGCGCACTTAACTCGTACCCTTTCCGTCTTTCACCCTCGGACGCCTCCATTCTTTTTATATCGCAACTTTATTAACGCATAAAGGTCTGCTGATGGGCCCTTTAAGAATTAGGATGCGTCCCGTGGCCGGGCGTTAGGCTCACTCGAGCCGAACAAATGGAGTGTCGGAACTTAGGCCGACTGCGAATACGTCCGCGCGGGATTGCACTGTCCCATCCCTATTCGCAATTAAACCGGCCGTTATCACGCTGTTCCAAATTTGAATTTGCGTGTACTGATTTCGGTGGTTTCGTTATAATCGGGCCTTCGCTGCGAATTTAGATTAAAAAGTTTGTAATAGTTACTCAAAGCTGCACGCGACGAAATTCAAAGTTTTTTTGTTAGTGCAAAAGTTACAGGGAACCAAGATTTTTTTTCTATTACGAATGTAATACACCAAATAATAGGGGGAAAACGTATCTCAATACGAGTATCGACGTTGTGAAAGCAATCGGATTTACATGTCTACCGACGCCATACTAAAACGAAATCATGAATGAAGCGCAGTATAGGAAACCCAAAACATTATCCTTATGCTCCCATTTTACGACCTTTACCCCCATCGAGTCGAAAGGGTCACATCGGTACGACACGCTGTAAAACCATTCCCGTCTCGCTCCTGCGCGTTACTTACTCGTAAACCCGAAAGAGATAATCACGAAGATGAGTCGAAAATTATTTTTTTTATTATCACCATCGGCGGTGCTCTTTTATTTCCTTTTTACGGTCCGAGTACCTCATAAAAAGACAATAAACTTACTATTTACAGACCATCAGGAAATTGTTAGCCGAAGAGGTCTCTTTACGACACATGTTAGCCTGGTGCGGCCCAGTCCAAGTGATGCACTCTTTACGATTGGCGCGCACTAAAATGTTACGCGAATGATACATTTTTATCTCCCATAAGAGTATATCACGCCATCAAAATAAACCGCAAAATGTTTACTGTTTCATGAATATCGAAGCCATGCTTCACTATTAAAGGAATGTCCTCAACTCTATAAGGATGGTTTTCGTTGTAGGCGTCGCGGTTACGGGTTACGCTAACCAGGAGCAAATTACCAGGAGTAAATATCTCCACACATTACCAGAACATCATAAAATCATAGACGTGTTAAAACCATAAAGTAAAGGAGCTATCGGAAGCTCCGCGCTCTTCAGCTTTATTATTGGGGAATTTCGTCAAGAGTTTTAATAATAGTTATTAAAACGGCTGCCCGTGTTACCTAATATATCGGTTAAGTGCTCTTTTTATGATTTAACACTGATTCTCCCCGATATTACTGGCTATAAATTATAGTCGGGATTACCGGCTAAATTGTTTTATGATATGTTTTCATTGTTTACGACTGTAATGTTTTTTGTAATGCTTCATCAGTGACGTCACGGGCAGAAAGTATGTCGAATGATCGTCATTATAATATGAAGGATATAGTGGAGCGCGCTCGGCGGCGGTTATGTAAAGTGAGCGATTTACTTATTCGTGTTAGTTTGCAATAATAGCAACGTTTACATTGGGGTTTTGTAATATCTGCGCGGCGGTACGCGGGTCTACGGGTGCGGGGCTCCGGTGCGGGGCTCCACGATTTCAATATTGTGAATTCCGACGATGTTCTCGTAGTGCGTGTAATGAATTTCGGGATTGTCTTGCGGTTTTTCGGTCTCAACCCCTCGGCCCGTCGTCTATTTACTTTCACTCTATTGGATGAGCTTATATTATGTAAAAGACGGCTCGCATCGAACTTTTAATAACGATCAACAAATTCTTTGGTTGGTTTTTTCGTGAGTGGAACACATCGCCGCGAGGTACGCGTCGCCGCATGGCACCGTGGCTATACCGAAATATATGATAATAAGGGGTGGTATTATTTAGGTCCGGCCATTCGTATGATAAAATTGAACCAGTGATATTTGCCCGCAAACAATTCCTATGGAGATTTCGGTCTTGTTTCTGGGGTTAAAATCTGTGCACGGAGAATGATATACGGATGGGCCGCGGCCCCTGGATTTTCCTTTTGCGAAAAATATCGTACAAACGGAAAGAAATACGCGTCCGGATCATAATACGGTCAAATATTGTCGTTTGTATGCGGATATCCGGGAGAAAACCGCATATTATACTTTTTTTTGTGTCAGCATTTCTTATGTACGAACGTATAATTTGGTAGAATTTACGTTGGTCATAACGTCCTTTTATTTGACAAAAAATTCTATGTCAAAGACGTGATTACGTCATAAATATGGTTGATATGACAGCCACAGTGTCTTGATGTGGTTACTGGGCCTAAATGGTGTAATGAACAGATAGTTTTTCCTGTCTGGGACAGATACTGAAGAAAAAACTCAATTATGTGACAGTTTTAGGGAATTGCCATAATATATTATTTGCATGGCGTTTCTCGTAAATTATCTACTCTGTGTCTTAACCTTAAAATACATGAATACACTTTGCCTTATTTTAATCGTTTTGTGGGTCTCAAAGGCGTTAAGACGAGCTGATCTTAATTACCAGGCCAGCATAGACGGACGGATATTAAAAATTGTCAGCATTAAAGATGAAATTCAAAAATAGAAGTTAATTTTTTAACGTTCGCCGCTCGGTAGTTCGGTTTACGGGCTGCGGTCGCGCCCGAGGCGCAGACCGTTCTAATTAAAATCGCTACGTTTTCTGTGGTATTCATTTTCATCCTTTAAAGCTCTTTTTGTTGCTCCCACCCTGGTTAGGTTACGTTATTGTTGTGGGTTGTAACTAATTTACATGTTAATGAGATGTTTGTTGTGTTTATGCCGATAGTTGGCTTAATAATTTTATACGTTCGCATTATTAGTTTCCTGAATGGGTCTGTTAGCTGTTTCTCTTTTTTGCGCAACAGAATCAACGTTCTTATTAAAACTGTGTTTTGTAAGTGCTTTTGTTGCAATAAAACAGTTGTTTAGAAGAAATACTGCAGCTAAACTCGGTTCACCTGACTAGAATGGGAGTCAAACAGCCGGCGCTCATAACCTCAAGGAGTTACTATTATTTTTTTCGAGTTATTTGTTTTAACATTCCTAATGTTCATTAGCATTTATTACAATGCTAACCGGGGTAGCATGAGCGCGCACGGCCGGCCGAGGCAGAGCCTTTGTTTCGTCCATTACGTATGCAAATGATGTTCAAGTACCACCTGTACGCTTATGTTAGCCTGGTAAACAATCGCTAGGTGGAAATGGGAAGACATTTTTTTTGTCTCCGGGCTACCGGAGTTACCTTTGTGGACATCCATTGTTGGTCTTGTTAAAGGAATTTAGAAGATCTAGGGGAAAATGCGACGCAATTTGTAAGAGCTACTGAGATAATGCTACTGCTTCCTGTCGTTAGCGACTGTCGAACTTTAAATGAGGATGATACAGAGGAAAATTGCTTACTTTGCGATATCGAAAGAGGTTAAAAGAAAACAGAATGGTACCTGTGATTTCAGCAAAACAAAACACTACCCGCTGAACAACGAAGTCAAACGCCCTTGAGGGCGTTTCTTTTCTTCTGAGAATCCAGAGCGAAATATTCTGTCTTATTTTCATATTACTGTATTTCAGACATATAATTTACAGAAAGCCAAGTCCAATATTTAAAAAAGTTCAAAATCTAGTCGCACTATCATTCAGCGACAAAGCCAAAAAGTTGTCAAAAACGTATTACAAAATTAGAGGATTTTTTGATAGTAACAATACAAGTTAGTAATTTTAGGAGTTGTCTAGATATAATAGCAGACTTCAACAGACCAAATTGTAATTAAAAACATAAAATATCATCCACTCTTCAATCAAAGTACTTTACTAATCACTTAAAGTAGTAACTGTTATGTTTTCCAGCTCATAAACTCTGGTCGATCGAAACTCCGTTTTAACAAAAAACAGCCATTCTTGTCAAATGGACTGATGGCACGCCAGTACTTTCTCGGTTTCATATTGTGTGGCTTTATGCTTTCCTAGTAATCTAACTGAGATTTAGTGTTCAGAACATCAAGCCTGTATTCTCCGCAGATGTAAGCAGAGGTGAATTATTATTAGTAAAGCCACATTGCGTCAGATAAGTTCATTTCCCATAGGAGAATCACAGAAAAGATAATTATCTGTTCTGTGTGGTGAATCTATTGATAAGAAATGAGTACAAATCTAGACTGGCAGACCTATTTACCTAACCGTGTTACTGAAAAATTCCTAGTACCTAGTAAGTGTAAACAGTGGCAATCTTATAAGGGGTCATTGTACTGATAATAAATAAATAAATAAATAAATAATCATTTATTTCAGATTCATCGCAAATTACACGATTACATCCATATTTGTTAGTACAATAGCGAGCTTACAAACTAGTGTTAGTAATAATTAATTGGCAATTGATTGATATAATTATAGTAATTTAATTAAATAATATGTAACAAAAATAACAGATTCATTTCATCCTATTCAATTAAATACTAAGTGACCGGTCCGGGTGGACTCCCCGATGATGGTGACAAATCACTATACGACTGCGTGCAGCCGTATCCAACGAGCCAGCATTGGAGAGTCCCACCGGTCCGCCAGCGCACGCAGGATGCTGTTGGGACTGTCGCGCGTGCGGCGCATGATAGAAGCACACCGCTTGCGCATGATGGCCGCAAAGCCGTCTGTGTCAGCCGCCGCGAACATCGCGGAGGCGCTGCAGTGGCGCGGCAGCCCCATCAGCACCCGGAACGCGTTATTGTATTGAACGCGCAGATCACTGTATGTCCGCTGCGTATAGTTAACCCACAGGCTGCAGGTGTAAAAGGACTGACAGTACGCTTTAAAAAGCGCAACTTTGACAGTCCCCGTACACCGCGAAAACCTGCGGGCCAGCATGTTGCATCGGACAGACAGTGCTCTGCGCTCCCTTTCAATATCTGCACTGTCCTTAAGGTCCCCAGTGACCCAGTGGCCCAAATATTTAAATTGCTCGACCTTGTTTAGAACAGTACCACATAAAGTGAAATTCGGAACGAATGTGTATCTCTTGTTGTCCGGCCTGAAAACCATTATTTCACTTTTTTTCGTGTTGTATTTGAGCCCATGAGTCACCGCATAGGACTCACAAATTTTCAGGAGCCTTCGTAAGGCACCAATCGAAGGGCTCAGCAGCACCATATCGTCTGCGTAACTGATGTTATTCACACACACTCCATCTATATGACACCCGATGCCGGTGCTGCTGAGCTCATCGATCAGTCGGTTGACGTACAGGTTGAAAAGCGTGGGAGAGGTCAGCCCCCCAGGATAATTATGAACAACTTTTACTATGAGACCAAACCTGAAATCGCGAAAAAAGTATCATTTATGTTCTTAAAATTCGTCAAAATGTCATGTCACGCGATTTCAGGTTTGGTTCCATAGTAAAAGTTGTTCATAATGATGGGTACAATGACCCCTTAAAAGACTGCCACTGTTTACCCTTACACCTTGTGTAGATCATCGGGTGATTACTCCTAAAGTCTTACAGTGAGTATTAACCGATGACTGAAATGGACAGGTCAGATTTACCAAATAAGCACTGGACATCTTTGGCGAGAAACTGAGCAGATATCTAGTGAAGGCTTTTCCCATCACACCCCTACGAGCTATCCTAGTTTGCCTTTGGAAGACCGACCTCCTACAGTTACTAGGCTGCCATCTATCACCTACGCACCTACCGGGAACTTTCTTTCTTTAGGCGGGCTAGAATTTAACACGCGCTCGATATCGAGAACTCACGCCAGCTTACCGCTGGAGTGGACCTAATTTTATTTTAAATAATTGTTTAATTTCTTTAATAAATTATTGTAACTTACCTTCTCTAAGCTTTTAAATTACTTGCCCTAGCAGGGACGTTACAGTGGCGCCCAACGTGGGGCTAATAATCGATCAATAATTATTGATCGAAGACAGAAAAGATAGAACAGAATATGTAGCATTTTCCCATTGCAATAATAAAAGTAGATACCGACAATCGTTGGTTAACAACATTTTTTAAACAATCACGCCGAGTCTGGGTGTTTTTTAACCGACTTCTAAAAAAGGAGGAGGTTCTCAATTCGGATGTTTGTATGTTTGTTCGCGCATAACTCCGTCGTTTGCCAACCGATTTGAAAAATTATTTTTTTGTTGGAAAGGGTATACTTCCCAAATGGTCCCATTTTTTTCAAAATCCAGTTCTGATGATGGATCCTGGAGAAATCGAAGGAACTCTTCAAATATTATAGGCACACCTCTAGCGATTTGGGTATTTTTTATAGTAGCTTGTGCATTTGCTCTCGGAAAGCACCACTTGGTGAAGTGGAACTGATGATGAAGACCACAGATGGCTACCGGAACTACTCAATGATAAATATTTCACGGGTTGCGATTCGATTACTTTAATATGGTTGCTAAGCAATTTCCGCTCGTCAAACAATGCGTGTGGTGAGTGGTTGTTGAGGAGTTCTCCTGGTTCTTACCAGCAGAACTCCTCAACAATTAACGTCCCAGCATCGGGAAAAGCAATATTTTGTAACATGTGATGAGCAATTGACATTAGACTATTGTAACTTATACAAATTATAAACAGACCCACTAAAAAGCGAGAAATAAAAACTTTTTAACAAAAAAAAAAACCGACTTCCAAAAATCACTACAAAGTGAAAAATAACTTTGATTTCGGAAGTCGGTGGCAAAAAAAAAAGAAAGTAAATAAAAAACGAAAGACACCGACTTCCGAAATCAAAGTTATTTTTCACTTTGTAGTGATTTTTGGAAGTCGGTTTTTTTTTTTGTTAAAAAGTTTTTTCTATCTATAATATGTATGTATTTACAAAAAAAAATGTATATAAGTAGTTTATCAGCCATCTCGTTACCATAACACAAGCATTAGGTTGCTTAGCTTGGGACTAGATGGCGTTGTGTGAAATGTCCAAGAATATTTTTTATTTTTATTTTAAGCGTTATTTTAAAGTACCCGGAGTCCGTTCCTATATCACTAACATACCGTTTCTTTTACCGGACAATCACGCTAATCCAAATTGGAAACTTAAAGATTCCAAAATAACAAGAGACAATACAGTACCCCATCGCTTTATCGCTTATAAGCGAAGCACATTTTCCCTTGAAACTGTTTTACGCATCATTGCTAAGCAATGCCGACGTCCATAGCAAGTGAATTTTAAGCTCTGCAAGAAAAGCCGCTTACTTTAAAAGCAACTCGAAGTTATATGAAACTTTGCAATGCGCTGGAGTTTGGCTGTAAGATAATTAAATGTATTTTTGGAGTTGGATACTGCCCTTATTTTAACACATAAGTTTCGTACGTAAATCTACTAATTTATTAACGTCTAAAAATTTTGAAAATCAGTTTGAAAGAGTTGATAACTTAAAACTTCATATTGTTTTACTCATAAGTAAAACAAATACGAAATTACCATTATTTTAAGTATAAGACAATGTGACAAGCGAAAGCTCTATGTAATTTTTCAGTCATATTTAACATGCATGATAATTATAGTAGATTATGCACCGAGGGGCTAAAGTTGTGTCTTATGTCACGGGCGTCATATTGAATCTCGAGCGCAATGAAGGATTCGGGATTTAACTCACGAGCGAAGCGAGGGAGTTAATACAAGAATCCTGAATGCAGCGAGGGATTCAAGCTAGCCCAAGGCAAAGACACCTTTAGCCCAGAGGAGGATACTCTACTTTTTACACCTACTGTGAGAAAATAATAGCCATAGTACGAAAAACAAAGTATTTATTAAATAAACAAACAGTAAGAATAACATATTTAGAACTAGTTAGTTATATGCACTTACATATTAATTGAAGTTAATGGTAACATTTGAGACATTAGTCCAGTTGTGCAAAGATAAAGTTAAGTTTTTATTTGGTACGTTTATGATGTGGAATTAAAAAATAATAAAATTAAAAAATAATAAAAATGGTTCGTAGTTACCTAATTATTCTTACAATATTATGTCTTCGAAAACATGGCAACGATATGAAGAAGCAGTCGTTATGATATTGTAGGAAATCGAGAATATCATCCACGCGTAGTAAGGGTTTCGAGAATAGCTTTGCACTTTCTGACACCAAAGGGTGTTTGTTAGTACTATACTGCCAATTTAGCTGAGCATGTGAGATTCCAAATTCAAATCACATTATTGACCAGCGGGTCATAATGAAATCCAGTACAACATTATTGACCGGCTGTGCCCCCGGCCACTAATGACTCACTTTAGGTTAAGGTTGCTTGACATATAATTTGACATTTTCGAGCAGGTGGTGTGAAAAATAATTAATTAACCCTAAAATGCTCTCATGGTCTGACAAGTACCTACAATAAAGTCAGTTTTCTACTGTAAAGATGGAGATGACTAGAATTCAATTGTTTTCATCATCATCGTTATTGGTAGCCTTCTTCCACTCACTGCTGAGTATACATAGAATGACCTTCTCCTCCCATTTCTGTCACGTTTCCCTGGTCTGTGCGAGTCAATTATTTTACTCCATCATAATCACCATTCCTATCAATGCTACTGTGCTGTCATCAGTACAAGTGATAACATCAATCACCAAACAGCATCTGTCATCACCATTCTACCTTGAACAGGATGATAACTATTCAAAAAGTACTAGGGCGGCATAACACAAGAGGAGACCACCAACGTTCGAATTTGGGAGGCGATTGAAACCAGCTAATGTACCACAATGGTTGATTTGCAAACAGTTGACTGGTGACAGGTCATTGTATGCTGATCACAGCCCACGTGGCTGTGAGATGGTCGTATAAGCAGGTTATGGCGTTTGAGATTTGATTCGCGGGGTCTTATTGTTACTCGTCATCTGGGTCAGATCCAAAAGGTAGGCGATACTTCTTCATTTGTGTTATGGTGGTAAATCTCTATGGCACAGGCAACATTGACACTTACTGAAAAATCTATTCATATTTTCAGGCCTACACGCTTTTGAATCTGCCTTGTAAGACAGTACCTAAGTAGTAAAATTATCTTTAAGTTCTATTATGTCCATAGCCTAAATTTCGAGCTAAAATTCCGCCCTTTTACCTAAAAACTGAAACAAAAACAAAATATTTTCTGAATTGCCGAAATTAAACCGATCACCCGCAAAGGCATTCCGTATTCAAAAATATTATTCTTATTTTGAAAACATAAGTTGCGTTCTATATTTGAATTCGTCGCGGGAACACTCCCCCTCGCCGCGCGGTAAAAAAACGGTCAGTGCGAGCCGTTTTTACTGAAAATGGGTTCCGTGATCATATCATTATTTGGCTGTTTTTCTTCAAAACTGAAAGAATATGTACTGACAAGATAACCAGTATTTTCCTTCTCCTTCGTCTTTGTTACTATCACCTTTATAATGTTTTTTGTTGGTATTCATTGCTCGATGATAGTAAACATTTTGTATTTCGGACGTATTAACTACTTAGATATTTTCATTTATACAACTTTACATTTCCTTTGTAACGGAATCCTAAGCTCCGAATAAATATCGATCGGACACACACTCCTGCTGCGCGCCAAAACACCGCGTCGTGATAAATTACCTTCGGGAAATTAAAACTGTCTTTAAAACAATACCTGCTTTTTTCTTCGTCGCTTTCACCCCACTTTCCTATCTCTATCCTACTCTAACACTTACAATTGCGTATTTTGCGTCTCGTTCTAATTAGAAGAAAGAGGGTCGGAATTGACATTTCTTTTTGATAATTTTTCTTTTTATTCTTTATTGTCGATCGCGTTATTTTAATTATTACGTTCCATGTTACGCTGAATGCGTCGTAATTAAAAATAATATTCAAGAGCATCGTTAGGTATTACTTTACTAAAAAATATTACAGCAATAATAATAGACTAGGAGTACATAAATAATTGTGCATTGTGAAGCACTTTACATGTGCTTCATTATATTGTATTACACCTATCTTTATAGGTATTAATGATAGCTTTCTTACTGCGCGATCTAGATTAAATATAACTACATATTTTATGTAGTTAGATCTTATAAACATGGCCTTAATGAACAAAAATTTTTTTACTATACAATTTACATAAAAGAAAAACAAAGAACAGTATAAATATTTTCTATTCACAATCACTGAGGCGTCGTTATCAATATCTCACGGAACGCGGCACCAATAAACAATGAATGAATTATGGTGGAACGATTAAACACAAAAATAAAAGTAAACATTCGCCGAAGATGCACAATCTCCTAATTAAGAACATCACAAATACATTAACTCAAACCGAGCCCGTTCCAAATCTAATTTCTTTTTTGACAAAACAAAAAAAGACTTAATTACTTTTTCTGGGTATCACAAAAAGCAGGAGATAAGAGCCCTATTTGAATCCTCGTTATCAACACCTCCCGGGCACTCTCACCCTTCAATGTCTACCTTTTTTTCTTTTCCACCCCCCAGAGGAATACCTATCGTAATTTAAAGATAACTAATGCCCCGAGTCATTAAGGGACCGTGCCGAAGAAAAAGCAAGAAAAATAAAAGGAAATGCAGCCAAATGCATTTTTAATATTTTACTTTTCCAAATGATAAGTTTATTTGAGTTTGAAACTCTTTCGTGGGGTAAGTACCTACTCTTTCATATCGTGAACAATTAAAGTCATCGTTCAACCGTGTTTAATGTTTTAATGTCTACAGCTTACTGAGAAATAGTGATTAAGAATCTTTAATGTTTATGTGAGCAAACATAATTAGGATTTTCTTTAATTTCGGTCCATTTATAAACTTCAACTAGTTTATTTCCTGCTACAATTTACGATGTCCCGCGCGCGTCATCAAAAGTAAAGACGTTAAAGTGTTCAAAATATATTTATTACAATTAAAAATTTTATGGGCCAATAAAAATTGTAAATGAAAAAATCTTATGGGCTTTGTTGAAATAGGTCTAATTGACCCAAAGATTTTTAAGCCCCGGGTTTAACGACCGAAAAAAGTAAAAAAAAAATGAAATTAAAAACGCTCTGAGTCGCGACAAGGTGTTCTTACTTTTTTTACTTAAAAAATGTAATAATCCAACGGCAGTAAAATACTATCGGACGTTTACGACAAATTCACACAAGACCTACTTAATAAATCTGACAAAATCTTAAATTTATGCTCGCGAACGCAGGACACACAAGTAAAAAAAGATTATTTTACGACGCCGTAAACCTGGTTAGAATGCGGCCCTGGACGCTGGATAATTCGGGAAAAATCCATTTTAATTAACATATTTTTATGGCGATCGCGATGGAAATTATAAATAATGGTTTCATTAATATTTTTTCTAGTAATCACCGTTTAAGATGCTATTTCTCGTACGCATCCTTAATTTTATGATATTTGGGAACGTTTAAAAGTTGTAAAGTAAAATGTAATGATTTTCTAACTAGAAAAACGTTATAAAACCAACAAAATATGTGTTTTTTAATATTTTAATTTGTTCATTTCAAGTGACGCACTTCGCCTTATTTTAATAAAAGCAAAAAGTGTCGTCAGTAATTTTTTTTTCGTGTCCACGTTAGAAAATATTGTGTGTACGTCCAAAGAATGTTAAAAAATGTTCTTGATTAAATAAAATGTCGCTAGGCCTCCGAGGGGACCGGCAGACGGAGTGCACGTGATGAGAATTAAGTATTACTGACATTAAACCTAGAACAGTAAGTAATGGATCGGATTTAACGGATAAATTAAAATAATCGTTTCAAATCGGATTTTTAACTTTCTCTGCTTATGTTGATAACTTTCGGTTAAATAGGAATGCATCTGTGGAATGTGCTTAATACTTTCCCACAAGGAAACCATTAAAATTCAAATTTAGAAGGTATGTCATTTTCTTTCATAATAAAAAAAAATGAGAACCTCCTGCTATTTTGAAAGTTGGTTAATAAAACTATAGCTAAACTTACCGAAATAAGTTTTCTAATACAACAATAATGCCTCGCTTACCTGGAAAAAAAGAAAAAACATTTAATAAATAAAAACTACCAAACAACAACATAAACTAGGAAAACATAAAATGCAAAAATGTGTGCGAAAAACCCCAAATTGCTGTAACCATATATCGCAACAAAATGGCGCACAAGAAAATTCGTAAATATTTTTTCAAATAAATTACAAGGGGCTAATGAAAGGGCCGATGTTTGGCCGGACGGACGGACGGACACAATGGCCAGGGCTACTATTGCTCTATATATTTTGCTTAGAATGACCGCGAATTCCGCTAAATAAATATCAAGTTTTTTGTATTTTCTTCGGTCAGCAAAACTATTGTCGGACCTCCAAGTTACGCGCCTTAAAAGCCGCCATATTTGTTATTCAGGTACGTGTAATTTATCCGGTGTTTCTTTAGCAAGATATTTTCTTCCAGGATAATACTTATTTGTGGTAGTAACTAGGTATTTGCTTCTTATTTATGAAGCTTTCGCTCCGGAAGTAACAAGCTGGGATAATTCCAGTATCTTTTTCTTGTATCGTAAACAACATGCCCGGGAAATGAGAAAATTATTTTCTACTTTGACAAAATAAAAATCAGATTACACCAATTAGAAAGACGTGTTTTGAGTAAAGTGTTCTTATTGGATGAAAAAGTTTTACTTACATGCTTTTTGTGAACGACACAATACCTATAAGAGCCTATTCCTAATAAGAGGTTTGGCTGCGCATGGGGAGGGCCGGAGGGCCGGCGAATCTCGTCGAATACCTCTCAAGTCTCAGCCCTCCCAAAGGGACCATGTACCAAATCATACACTATAATTTTGGAGGAAAATATCACGGTAAAGGTTCTTATACATATTTCGTAGGTTTTTTATGTGCGGAACCCTAAAAAAAATAGAGACTCGATAACTAGAATAGTGATGTGTATGTTTTGTGAATTTAAATTTATGATAGAAAGAGGGGCTCGAGGTTAAATAATAACAGCCACACGAGTCGAAATTCAAGGTTAAGCAACGCTTGTCTAGGCCGGTCCATGGATGGGTGACCATCCATACAGTACCGAGACCTCTCTTTGACTCGGAAAGCACGTTAAGCAGTTGGTCACGGCTGGTTTCGTTGATCTTTTTTTTCGTACAGGTAGTCAGAAGCCCGAAAGTCTGACTGACAACCAACCTTGCCAAGGAGTAGAGAGTTACTTAGTAACTGGGTTGTGGATGTCAGATAGGCAGTCGCTCCATGTAAAATAGCTGGATTCAGTTAGACTGGAAGCTGACCCCAACATATTAGGAAAAGGAAGATTGATTGATTTATGAATACCTAGAGGTTTTATTTTCGTTTTCCGTTGTGCTTTACCTTATTATCTTTTGGTTTCTGGAACGTTTTAAGTTTTTTTTTTACGCGAGTTTGCTGTCAGTAGTTTTTCACATTTTCTTATTGACAGATTTCAGAAAAAATACCTGCGTTAGGATATCGAATTTTATTGAAAGATTTTCTTACATTTTTTTCTAAAAGTCCATAAAACCATTGATACAGTAGTACTCAACTAATATGGCTTATCGATGTACCTGAGCAGAAGATGAATTTTCAAAGCGCGGGAAATGCTATTGACCAATCGGCACGCTCCACGCTTTGTCCTGTACCGCTATTGGTCGGTAGCTGCCGCCATGTTAGCGCGCGCCGCTTGACAGCCGCCATACTTGCGAGTGAGACGGAACTAACAGCTGCAGTGTATTATGAACCTTATAGTAGTGCTCTAAGGTTGATTGTAAGTTTTAAGTATTCTCGTTAATCTTCGGGGCCATACTTTCTTTTCTGTGCGAACGAAGATTCACGACGCGCCTTATTACTTGGGTACTACTGTACAAGTTTTTATGGGTTAAAAATATGTAATCTGTGAACTGCTTACCCTTCGTAGTAAGTAATATTATCAGACAGACATTAATATTTATGTGCATGTCTCACACAATTACTGTGAGTACCTACTAGTGACGCGTCCACTCGACGCACCCGGTCAGTGTGGGCAAT
Organism: Cosmia trapezina; assembly: GCA_905163495.3. NCBI lineage: Eukaryota > Metazoa > Arthropoda > Insecta > Lepidoptera > Noctuidae > Cosmia > Cosmia trapezina. The sequence continues at coordinate 24,321,248 of LR991035.1, read as the reverse complement.
GACCAGTGACCGGCTTTGAAAGAAAAAAGAAAAGAAAGAAAATAAATTTATTTAGCACAGACTAATTATGAGGCACACAAAATAATATACTTAACAGTAATAAAAATAAAAAATAAAATAATAATAATAACAAGAATCAACATGTAGGTACTAAAATAAAAAAAATAAAAAATAATAAACAATACAAAGCGATACACGAATCTGTGCCCCACGGTTGACTGACCATTTTATTTCGTGGAAGACTATGTGGTATTATTTTGCCCAGCAGTGGGGCAGATTTAAATAAGTGAATTGTTATTTTATATTCTACTCTCACACACGCGGCGGTGTATAAGTCGCAGATGGATTGTCGGGTGGTAGCATAGAAATATAAATAAAAATCGGTCAAGAGCGAGTCGGACTCACGCGGGTCCGACTCGCTCTTGACCGGTTTTTATTTCCGAGGGTTCCGTTCCGATTTCTGAAAAAGTGTGCTATTTAGAGACATCGTTTTATTTTTCCTGTAATCTTTAAATAAACTTCTATCACATAGAATAATTTCAGATTTTTCTCTTTACAAACTACGGAGATAAGGGGGGGGGGGGGGTACGGTATTTTTCATCAGAAGTCGAAAACTATGCGGCCTAAAAAAAAGAAAAAAAGTGTTTGAGACTGTGCAAACAGCGTTCTTTCATATGATACCCCACATGCCCTAGTAGCCCTACTTTGATTTTTGAGACCCCCTTTCAGTCCCTGTTGCAAAAAAAACATAAATATTTTAATTTCTTTCTTATTTGCAAAATAGTTGGGTCAACGTCATCTAAAACTATTCTAAACTTCAAGTTGATAGCATTAGTAGTTCTTGAGATATCCAGCTGTGACAGACAGACATACATAATCTGTGCCCGCGCGACATGCTCAGTATGAGCCGTTCATATTACAAATTCCGTCTCCGCGAACTAGTGCGCTTTCGACTGTGACCGTGACAATTTATAAGAATGCCGTGTTGTTCAGTGGTTTCTTGTAATAACCGAAGCCATGTAAATCATGGAATCACTTTCCATATGTAAGTACAAGTATTTTACCGTATTTGTCTTTAAATCATGAAAGTGACAAAGGGAAAAAGTGGAGACACAAGGTTCCGATACATTTTAACATACCTACTGGGCACATCTCTTTCTTTCTTATATCTATGGGTGGTAGGGTGCCCTAGCTTAGTTACCGTGTTCGATTCGGTATTAGAAGCCACGCCAGACACTGATAAGCCATTTTGCTTTACGTCTAAACGTGGGTAACAATTTTACTAAACGTTACGCAATGACAATTCATTGTTCAGCTGTTTTATATAATGGAGCTGTTTTGTAAAACAGCTAGCGGTTATGTAAGACAGCTGATTCGAAAACCTATCTGCGACATCTACATCTCTTTTTATCTACTTTTATAACACAAAGGTAAGGCTGGAAGAGATGTTTTTAGAAATAGCATCGCATTTGTACGTATTTTTCTGTTCTTATTTTCTTGTTTTGATTGATTATTTGCTTTTTGCTTATATTTTTTATGAAATGTTTTCATGAATTCCTTGTCAAAAGTAGATAAGTACAGCTAATCAGCGAAATAAATCAAAACTTTCATAGAAAAATAATCTAAACAAATTACACCGGCTTAGAACCGAACCCGCACTCAAACGCTTACCATCCACATTCCCCAACATTATCACCAACACCCTTCGGAAAAAAAACAAGCATCCCTTCACAGATTGACATCTGTCAGACTAGGGGTTCGATCCCGGCTGGTGTAAAAATCTACCCTACATTTGACTGGTGGAATAAATTTTTAATCAAAATATTTTTGCGTCCCCCCGACATAGGTACGATAATTCTCGTATTGTTAGTGACTGACAGAAGTTAAGTAAGGATGGGTGTGCCTGACTTACACATGAATAAATTATTTGTGTGTCTATGTTAAGTGATGGTGGGAATTGATGATGGCAACTGTCATGGCGTGTATGTATATTCTTATTTCATTCAGTTCTTTTTTGTCAATTTTATGACGAAAATAAAAATACATTGAAAATAAAAACGTGAAAAATTGCATATCTTATAAATAAAAACCGGTCAAGAGCGAGTCGGACTCGCGCACCGAGGGTTCCGTTCCGATTTCTGAAAAAGTGTGCTACTTAGGTACATCGTTTTATTTTTCCTGTAATCTTTACATAAACTTCTATCACATAGAATAATTTCAGATTTTTCTCTTTGCAAACTTCGGAGATAAGAGGGGAACGGTATTTTTTTTACATTTTTCATCAAAAGTCGAAAACTATGCGGCCTAAAAAAAATTTAAAATAGTTTAAGAATGTGCAAACAGCGCTCTTTCATATGATACCCCACATGCCCTAGTAGCCCCACTTTAAATTTTTAAGACCCCCTTTCAGTCCCTGTTGCAAAAAAAATACGAATATTTTTATTTATTTCTTATTTGCAAAATAATTGGGTAAACGTCATCTAAAACTATTCTAAATTTCAAGTTGATAGCATCAGTAGTTCCTGAGATATTCAGCTGTGACAGACAGACAGACAGACTGAGTCACACCATAAGGGTTCCTTTTTTACCATTTTGGTACAGAACCCTAAAAAGAGTCCTGACTGACTCATCAACGCCCAGCCCAAACCCTTGAACCTAGAAAGATGAAATTTTGCATAGAGCTTCCCACTATGATGTAGACAAGGAATAAGGAAGGATTTCCCGGTTATACGTTCCCGTGGGATATTTTCCGACATTCACGCGGGCGAAGCCCCGGGATAAAGCTAGTCTTAAATAAAATAAAGGAAAACTAGATCAGTACTTACTAGAAAAATACTTATATTTCCAAAGTATAATCATTTATTTGATTGAGACCATAAAACAGGCCATAAACAGGCATAGTTGGCTGTTATTATAATTCTGTTACAAAATAAAGAAAAAAATACTTGAGTAAATAAAAATATAAAGCCTTGTTATTTTTTATATCATTTTGACATAAGCTATAAAAATGTTGCCATAAAAACAGCTGCAGCCGTTAGATATCGTTGCAATAAATATACAACAAAGATACATAACTTTTATACAAAGAAGTGAAAGTAAACGATAGAATGTTGACGCCATTTTCTTGTATTTATGCAGCCCTAGTACTTCTTGGTCATCAATGTTGTTAATGGACACATTTAAATTAAATTGTACTATCAACTATCGGTTGCTATTTTTACTTTGCAAGAAAAACTAAAATAACCGTTAATAGCAACTTGTGCATTTACGATAAAAGAAAACTAATTAATTAATCTTTGTTGTCTTTCTGAGTTTATCTTTAAATAATAAATTATAGTTAAAAAAAACTAAAAAACACGCTTTATAACATTAAACTTTAAAATCAATTTTTTATTTATTTATCGTAATTAGTTATCCGATACCCATCACGACAGCGAAGTTTATACAAAAAAAAAATAAACATATTTTATGTGACTACTGCGGTTGATGACCACAAAAAACTCATCATATAAACTTCTTTTTCATTTTTATGTTTAGATATCGAAACCGTCTCCGGAGTTTCGCTAGCTAATTTAACTTGATCGAGTATTCAATCAAGATGTTCTTGTTCCCAAAACTTAACCAACAATCAACCGATTCACTCACACCTTTTTCCCAGCCAAAAATACAAATACGTACAGACAGACGATAAATAATTCACAACCTACTTCACACACGACCTACAACCATTCAAAGGAAAGAAACCTAAAAACAAAGAAAAAACAAAGGAACAACGTACAGCGATTAATTCCAAAAGTGAAACAAAAAGAGTCCTGAACAAAATGGACCAAAGAGTAACAAAAGTCGCTAATGTAAATGATACATGTTCAAAACCGTAAAAATTATGTACATATGTTGAAACGACGCATATGTTAAATAGTCAAATATAACAGATTTGCGTCGATTCGACACGGCTGTCAGCAAGCGTAAGAAATTCTTCTACTTACATATTAATGAAGGAATTGTCTGAATTTTGGTAAAGTTTTGTAACCACCCTGGTTATGTACCTGTCTTGTTCTTTGGCAGGCAGACATTGTTCTAAAATAATGTATTTTATGTCAGTATGGGTAAAAGAACATGGCGGAATTATTTGCTTAACATCTTTCGACTCAGCATTATCTGTGAATGGACAATCTTTGTTCATCTCTTTCCAATTGTTTTTCCAATCATGCTAATTATTTAAATGAAATAGTTCTGCATTTACATTGGTGATTGGACTGATTGATGTTCCTTGTTCTCTTGTCTTGATTTAATTCCTTAGCGAGTCTCTTTTTATTAATAACATCTTCCATATTATCAGTGGGAAAAACTGTAGCACAATATTATGTCTTATTTAATGCTAAAGAACTGGCTGACATGTTTAAATTATAGTGTTGCCCAGATTTTAATATTATTATTGTTTCTTTATGCCTTTTTGAAAGCATTATATCAAATACCTCTAAGCTTAACGTCAACAAAATAATTCCCCTCTTAAAAAGAGTTTCCATTCCCAGCCTTATTCTTGCAAAGAAAACGTTCTTCCATCACGCGAGCCAAAACTTTGGAATGGAATCAAAATAATTTCCATTTGGAATTCCTCTAGTGCCTCAGACTGTACACGTACGTAACACTTTAGTTTACCAGATATCTAATTTTCACAAACATTGTAGTGTAGGCATTTAGGATATTCAGAACAGTTCCTAGCTGCATTCCGACTTCACCTGGACGCGAGACAAAGTCACTGCAAGAAATTAATGAAGGTGGAATTGCAAAACATTCTTCTTCTGAATTTGAATTGTGGATTTGAAATTAGAAAAATGGCTGATTTAACGCAGTAGTGGTTAAGATGTTCCAAATTTTAAATTAGGCCATGGAATTTATTCTTTCTTACCTACACAAAAATAGAAAAACATATAATATCGTGTCCATGTAGCAATATTTAAATATTTGTGTCTTTAATATAGCTAGTTGTATGCAAAATAATCACTAAACATATACAAGCCAGCTACCAACTTAAAAATCGTAAACGAAACGATTACTTTCACAAAGAAATTTCAAATGACATATTGCTTCCATTTCGTGCCCTTTCGAGTAACAGACAAACACACAAATAGGCTACTTAAATAAATATTTCAATGTTAAAAAATGTTAATGTGTCGTCCAGGTATTCGTGAGCTGTCTCAAATTTTAGTAAAGTTAAAATGTATGGCGTTTTTATGTGTCAAACAAATGAAGGGTCAACTTAATTTGGTCGGTCTAGGAATGTCTATTATAAAAGAATGAACAGTAGCGGTATGTAATGAGAGCTGTACTTAGTTTACAAGATGCGTCCGGACAAATGCACTTACATTGTTGATTTTGAATAAATTTGACAATACTAACAGTAATGGGAAACAAATATGATGAGCGATGGGTAGCGTCTGGAAGCTCTAAATGTATTGAAGAAACATGGGAAGAAGAAATATCTGTGAATATAATATTAGTAAAAGCGATATGTTAATAAAAAGCCAGTGTATTCACCAACCGTTAGTCCAAGACTGGACACTTAAGAGAACAGTATTTTTTAGGTGGATAAAAGCATTCGGCAGTGGATTCAATGAGACTGCAGCGAAAGATGTGTACTTAGAATACCAATGACAATCTCAATATACCCGAGTGTGATAATTTAAAAAAAAGAACTGTCATTTATCATTATTAATTTTCCAACAGGGAAATCCAATTTGACGATGGCAATTCATGCGTCGTTACTATTAACTTTGCTATCATCAAGCTTGATAATATTTGTACATTATTATTTAACTATGAATAAAAAGCAAATGACACCACCTGCTTGCATTACATTCGCAGAAACTCATTCTTCTCCCAACTGTCAGATATAACAGGACACAATGTACTCAAACAGGCGTCCCATTCAAACAACGACAATCCCATTCACGCCAAAAAAATCAGGTCAAAAATTAACAATAATCTAAACATGACAAAAATGCGCGCACGCATATCGTTCTAATTGTCGATTTGTTCATCTCATCTCTTTCACACTTCATTATTTGTTGTTTTGCTGTCTCAGTCGCACGCGCAGCTGTCATGTGTGACGAATCACTTTGTCATTGTGTCAGTTTGGACGCTTCTCACCCTTTTGATGCGAGTCGTGATGATAATGTGTGCTTTCGCTTTTTAGGGTCCCGTGGGGCTGGTGTTAATTTTATTAAAATGATATTTTTGGATGCATGCGAAGAGGGAGATGAAAATAATGGTATAAATGAAATAAAAGTTGGTAATACTCAGTTTGTGATTGAATAGGATTATGAGTTTGATAATATTGATGTTAAGTATAATACTAATAATTGATCTGATAAAAAACGCACTACTGAAAACAACTGTTTGGGCAAAGCATAAAAGTAATTGTAAGCAAAAGCATAGTAATTATTGAAAGAAATATTAAACCTGGAATATATTTAAAAGTTTAAGTACTGTTAATAGTAAACTCGTGGAAATACAGAATAAAACTGAAATGTAAAAAAAAACATATAATCAAAAGCTCAAAAGACCATCTCGGCTCCCATGATCCGAAACATTACGCCATCAGAACACATACAGACATACAATAGAATTATATTCTGTGTGATTGCATTGTACACAACCCTTTGGTTTGCAACTAAACCCTTGTAATATTGGGATTACAATATACTGGGGACATTTGACGACTGTGATGTGGCAGACATGTTTGATATTTTTGACGATTTTGAAAATGTTATGAATGATAATTTTGTAAAAGTTGTTGAAAGATCAGATAATGTAAGAAAACACTGAGTTACAGGTCTCTGCACTATGGTAAAAGACAAATATGTAGTAAATGAAATAAACTGGACATAAAAGAGTTTAGAGATCTATTATAGAATATAAGGATGCCGATGAAATTAATTTTAAAAATTGCATTCAAAGCTAAAACTGTTAACAAAATTTCGGTTGCTTGTAATATGCTCATACTGAAAGAGTCCATAGATAGATCCTTCACTTTAGCAATTTAACAAGAAAACTCTTAAATATTTATCAACATTAGAGATGTAAGAATTTTCAATCATATAACCCAACTTAAGACCTCAAAATCCTGATTCAAGCTGGACCGAAGGACCAAAATGGAAAAAAATGAAATGATGATGATGATGGATGAAATTAATGGAATTAGTAGGTAATACGGGCTGGTGTCCGTACTTGTACGAAGGGAAAGGGAAGTCGCATGCACGCTTGAGAAATATAAGCAAGAAGCCAATTACCAACATCCCCTCGATATACGAACATCCAACAACACTGGGCAGACAAAAGAGTCGGAACAGCTTTCTTCCGTCGTTCTCAGGACATCCAAGACCAACCAATAAAGGTAAGAAAGAATACAGTTGTGGGGAAAACATCACCATCCACCACCCAACTTCGTCCAGCCCCAAGAACACCTGCCACCCGGACGTGACCTGCAGAGGCCTACGTGAAGACCCAAGTAGACCACTGCAAGCACAATCTAAGGATAGGGGATCCAATCGATGCCCAGTGCGAACTCCTGACCAAATCATGTCCTACACAGGGTGTAAAAAGAAACGTCACAAAGCCGTCAACTATGCATACTGTACATCTAACTAAGCTTTGCGCAAAAATTATTGCTGGGAAATGCCTTTTAGTTTTAGGTACTTATAAAAAAAGCAATTTTTTTACTAAGCGCAATGTAACGCGAATTCGGGCAAACGGAGTTAAAGCCCACCCATTCGCTCTACGGTACTTGTCGGAAAAAGTTTAGTATTTTAGTGAGAAAGTAAAAAAAAAAATGCGTCTTTGACATTCAATATCTCTAGTCTAGATCCAGTGGATTCCCAGGTATGGTCCAGTGGAAAAAAACGATCCAAATAATGAGTAGAATATGTGGTTTTCGGCTTCAGCAAGTGTCTTTTTAGACCATGTTGGAGTGTCTAAAGTGCTCATATACCTGCTATTCTGAGGACCTCAAAAACGCCACTGATGCCGCAATTGGCGTGGCCACCTAATGGGCCCAACTCATCTAACATAATATCTACAATATTTTAAAGAAGAAGTCTACAACTCCAAATCAAAGCGCGTATTTAGCGTACTGCTGGAATCAGTAACAGAAATTCTTATGTGTCAGGTAATTGAACCTGATTACATTTCGTTTTGTCAGATACACGAGCCCGAGGTCCAAAACCACAGATCCAATGCGGGAAATAAGGAAGCCTTGGTGAGGGTCAGGTTACCAGTATTTTGGTAACCAGTTACTAAGTAATGCTCAGTGAACTGTTTATTTTTTAACCGACTTCAAAAAAAGGAGGTTATAAATTCGACACGTAAGTATATTGTAATATTATTGAAACTGCAATATATTCACATATGAGGGCTTCCAAGCAAATATACAAAATTGTGTATTATGTATGTTCGCATTTCTCCGAAACTATCAATTGGACTGCGATTATTTTTGTTTTCATGGCTTACACTTACTTCAATTTAGGGAATAGTGCAAGTTTCATCAAAATCGGTTTAGTCGTTTTCAAGATATGAACCAATATGTGTGACGGCCTGGCTTATTGATACGAGCTACGGATGTGGGTGTAATTCTAGTGCAATGTTTACAACAAAAAAACTTTATTGCAAACAAATATTCCAGTGTTACTAAAAAATACAAATTATAAAGTAATTCAAAAAAATTAAATCGACTTTAAAAAGAAATGAACTCAAAATTATGTGTTTGTATGTTTTTTACTTCTTCAAGCTCAAACGGATAGACCGATTTTGATGAAATATGGTGTGGAAGTAGCTGACACCTTGGATTAACACATACGCTACTTTATATCCTCAAAAAATGTAGTGTTCCCGTGGGATGAGCAAGTTTTTGTTTTGGTGTATCTCATAAACTGCGGGTAACACCACAGGTCGCAGTTAGTACAATATAATTCAAGCGTGTCAATATATCAGAATACTCCTAATTATTAACGATTCCCGACTACCTACACGCTCAAAGGGCGAATTTTCCATTTCCAAATGAGGAGAAACCATCAACCAATCATAATTCGAGGAAAACGTAACTTAACGCGAATCTATCACGAAGTACCACGCCCCGGGGAAGTCGGGCAAACACCGACCCTCCGCTAATCTAATATTAAACACATTCGGATATTAGATACAAAGTGAGCATTCACAGAATTTAATAATCCCGCTCCCACACCTATACACAGCACCCTCTCACTCTTGTAACACCGTCTCTTTCTAACATGAATTATTAACAACAATTTTATGATTACATTTAGCATTGAGTGTAAGTGCGGGCGGGACGTGATACGAAAGTCGAATGGCCGGTGAGAAATGGCGGGAAAACGTTGCCAGTTAATATTTTATTGGTTTCGATAGGTTTGAGTTATGTAAGTCAGCCGGGGGTTCCGGTAATTTTCAATTTTGTGCCTGAAATATTGATAAGCTGAAGTCCCTAGTGCTCACTTTATTGGATCACTTGGAGCTGACTTGCAGTTTTAATGGCAGAACATTGTGATAGTAACTGAAGATTCCTTAGTGCGTTATCAATTTGTTATATTTCAGGAGGGACTTTGCTCCAACATGATTTTGATAAAGTGAGATAGAAAGTTTATTCTGATGACTATTTCATTTTTATGAATTCGGAATCTAAAGCACTTCGTTTCGGACCCAACTTGTGGCACTATGACAAGCAAAAATTAAACATAATCAAATGAAGAAACCATTAAAAATGTGCAAGAAAACCGATAATTACCTAAAACCTTCTTAAAGAAACTTCAAACTACACCCACCTTTACAATTTACATAAAAATAGCTCATAACTTCCCAACACAATTATTAAAACGCAAGATCATACGTCAAACGAAAAAAAAAACGCCATCAAAAACTACGCAAGCCTGTTTAGCATACGACATTGCGTAACACTGTTATTAGAACGCAAAAAACATGTAGCCAACGCGACCTGAGTTTACCGACACCCGGATGGGACTAGAATCTAGAAAATTCTAAGCACACTACGTCCACTCAGCGGTCATTTTGACCGTGGCTGGAATACCAAGTTGCTGGCTGAATTGTGACGAAAATGGAACTCGACAGGCAGGGAGGTAATTGTGTTTCATGTTTACCCCACCTCCTCAAGGGTGTCGTAACACAATAATCGTCATATTTTGTACGAGTTACGCTTGGTGCCTCTTTTGGTTAAGAATTGTTTTCTAATTTACTGTGCATGGGACCGTGAATTTAAGGGTGGTTTTTATTACCCCTGTTGAATTTTTTGAAGGTTAATTTTTGGCTTTGCGATTTGTAATTTGCAGCACCTTTTTTTTCCAAATATGTAGATGTCTCTAATATCTTTAAGGTGTGTCCTCCGTAAAATACGACGAAACTAAGTAACTTTGTTTCCATCTTTTACAGTAATGATAGCATCTTTTTGATTGGAAAAAATACACAGCAATCTACAATACTTAAGAAGCGATTTCATTTGTCCTGAAATCTATTTCAGTAATATATAGAACTAAAGAAGAAAACCTAAATCCAGGTAATTTTTTTGTTGTTTTTACCTACGGTTTTTACCATAAATTACTCCTACAATTTTTATTAAAAGTGTTCATAAATTTATACAGTTCTCTACAATTTTTTAGTCTGATCAATGGATTTTTTGTAAATAGATAATTGGTCCATATTTTGCAATAAATTACCAGCGTTATGTCATTACAGTAGTACCCAACTAATATGGCTTACCGATGTACCTGCGCAGAAGATGAATTTTCACGCACGCTCCACGCTTTTTCCTGTACCACTATTGGTCGGCGGCTGCCACCATGTTAGCGCGCGCCGCTTGACAGCCACCATACTGCGAGTGAGACGGAACTAACAGCTGCAGTGTATTATGAACCTTATAGTAGTGATCTAAGGTTGATTGTAAGTTTTAAGCATTCTCGTTAATCTTCGGGGCCATACTTTCTTTTCTGTGCGAACGAAGATTCACGACGCGCCTTATTAGTTGGGTACTACTGTACGCTTCTTTCTTTTCTATGCAGTCCGACAATTCATTTTCAAATCCGCTGACAGTCTATTACAGCTTGGTAATCATAATCATAATTATTTATTTGTCAGAATATGGTACAGTCGAGTTCATGAACATATTGAGCCTTTCAGGCTTCATAAAGATGTGAACGTCAAAAAAGTTCTTATAAACTTTTTAAGCATCATAAAATTGTGGTCAAGGTTTAGATTCATTAATATCTGCACCTATCCTGTACTTCCTCCTTATTCTCAGCATACATTATTGAACCGTTCACATGAGGACATATTTTTGATCTATAGGTTCTATAGAATTTATTGAGCTTTCCAACGCTCACAATATTTTGAGTCCTTGACAGTGCCAATATATTAATGAACTCAACTGTACATTAAATAGTCTTATGATTAGTCACAGGTATTATCACATTCTGCCAAGTGTGCCGTGCAAATATCAGGTAATGAGGGCTATGCTTGACAATGTTAAAATTAGATACACTTTATTAGGTATAAGTACTTTATTTTCAAAGTCCTTTCAGACTCGTATTCATGGATATATTTTTTTAAATTATCTAACAACACAAGTATGTATGGCAATGTTAGACGCTGAAAATGAGATCGACAGTTTTCCCTTCATGTAATTCTGAAAGTCACAACTGAGGTAATACTAATTACCCTAATAAATCCAAAAGGATACGAAGCAAAGATCAAGAACCCCATTAAAGGAACACCTGGCAAACAATATGTTTTATTTAAATAAGTAATCAACATAAAAGTGGCTCTCTCACGCCGCCATTAGCATTGCGAGTAAGGCTTTAATTCACATGTGAAAACCCTGGGTTCTTCAAACTCTAGGGGTTTTCTGGCTTCGTGCCAGGGTCTGGTTGTAGGAACTGCCTTGCCTGGTCTACTTTGGTGTTGGTTTTAGAAGATGAGTTTATAAAAAAAAAAAATTGTTTAAGTAATCTGCACAAACAAGACTCACATCCCTAAAAAAAAATATAAAATATGTAGACACTAGTACAAAGTAGACAAAAGCATCGTATGTTAATACCTACAACAAATAAAAGTTCAAAGTTTGACAATGGTGTCCATTGCTTGATGTCAAGGCAGGTCACAATAGGGATGACGACTAAATTTTTTTTTTCATCATTTAGATTATGCATTTGGCATGCTCATTTGGCAAATCTATGTTTTGATCACGCAAGTTTTCCAACTGCTAAACAACAACTGCATAACACCAGTGCTTAAAAGTGACAGACCCATCGAACTATAGACCCGTAGTACCGTCTATATCTAAAATTTTAGAAAGACTAATAAACTCACGTTTAATAAGTTATACAATAAAAAGAAATTACTGTCACCCAATCGGTTTGGCTTTCGGCAAGGAACTGTCAATTTTGCTGGTAGGTAACAGTAGAGGCATGCGCCAAGGCTGCATCTTCTGTTGACATGCCTGGCCGAAAGCCAAACTGATTGGTTGATAGTAATTTGTTTTTTTTTACGTAATCAAAAGATTACGGCGATACATTGAATTAAAATGTGGCATGACGTCACTCCTTGCTAGATTTTATACGTAGTTTGGTATAGTTGTGACGTAGCGAGCCCCAATTCTCCAAATATTTTTTTATTAGTATGATTAAGCGAAAAATACTTGTCCTATATTTTTTATTATCTGTCTGACTAAGTATAATTTCTTTTTTTTACCCAGGCATCATACATAATGCCACTGCCCAAAAACTTTAAAAATATCTTAAGACAATACAATGTCATAAGATTACCTATTCATCCATCATAATTTTATTGCCGTTGAAGGATATTGCAGCAAACAGAAGCTGAACTTTCTGCATAAAAACTTGACGATGATAACTTCAATGTTCAGTTGTCATTTGTCAAATTAGGCTGAATCAAATTCTTCTGCCTCATTTTCCCACCAATCAGAAATAAAATTCTTTTTTTAAATCCTACAGAATAAATTCCATCCACATCGATAAACATGGCGGACGCGAAAAAAATCATCTGCACAAGTGTCAACGATTGACAATTAGCAGCATCCTCCTGTCTGATCCAAAATTTTCGCATAATTGTCATTCGGTAATTGAAAAACGCAATTATGAACGCCGAGAGCGTCAGTTAATCAATATTAAATTCTGAAATAATCTCCCCGCTCTCCCCTGCTCCCCCTCCCCGGGGAGACAGGGGACATGGACTGATTGAATTATAGGCAAATTTTGAATTTTGAATAATTCACGGGAGTGAGTTAGCCCTTTATGGCCTGGCGGAGGACGAGGGAATTTTTGGTTTAATTAGTCCAGTTATTGTTTTGTCGAAACGGGTTCTGTGGTTCTAATTGTTTTTGGCATCTTTTTGCTTTAGTGTTGAAGCCATAAAGATTTAATTGCATTCCAGATAATAAAGACGTTTTATCTGACATAATAATTGTATTTATTATACCTACACTCAGATAATATTGATATAATATTAATTGCAGCTTTTTCTGACAAGTAATAACTGTGACCTAATAACAAATGATTTATGATATAAATATGTTAAAAGCACAATAACTGTTAACTTATTAACCTTAGATAGGCGAGTTGAATCATATATTTTTTTTCCACTCGTAAGAGACGTCTCCCGCTGACACGAAACGATCACAATCCGCAACGCACTGATATTACGCAATTAGTTATTCTCGATGGATAGACCAGAAAAAAAGTTAAAAACAGAATAGTTCCTAGTTACAGATCAGTACGGACACCGCGGCATCACAAAATTCAATTTGGCCAGCATTTCGCCGCTCCCGCCGTGCGACAAACCAAACAATTACACATACGTGTGTCGAAAGCATAATTTTTCCACAAAAACTACGTGGAAATGCGAAAAAAACACACTCGCTGACGCTTTGTTAGTTTTTCGCGCCAACGCGTCGGCCATTTTTGACAGCTGTCAAACGCTGCGCTAGTGATTGCGTCTTTTGTAGTCGCACCTTTTTTCGAGACACGCATTTTTTACATGGAAAAATCAAAACGTCACCGCACCTGAATATTTTGAATGGTAAATATGAATAGCACAATGTAATCCCACACAAATTACCAGCGCATAGGAATATGAAAGCGATAAACCGAGATGCATCGGCGATACGTGCACACAATCCTGTCTCATTTCAATACCTATTGTGAGGTCGGCGCTAGTGTTGTAACGTCGTAACGTCCCGTTCTACGGACACCCATCAGTCATTTACGAATGAATACATGACAATCGATCGGGATACGTAAGGTAACATGTCGCGTCTGAGTGACGAGTGATTCTCGCGTTCGTGACGGATATCGGAACGTTGACAAACGCGCGGCCGGGATGTCCGCACAGTTCTTTTTACAAATTTCAAGCAGAAGAAGTTTGACGTGCGATAGTGACGTGACGATGTGGAACTGTCAGTTTTCAATTGGCTCTCAAAGGGTGTTGACGTGTCAAGTCGGATCTAGATTCCAAGTGTGGACATGTTAATTGTTACGGTCGAAGCGTAGGAGTCACATAAACAGACCCTCGACTTTTATTATTGGCTTTCTAAACCTATTCGCGTGTAATTCGATACCATTTTTTAAAGTTCGGAACCTACGCGGTCTATGTAACCTGATAGGTCCTCGTTAATCGATAATTAAAATCGTATATTCCGATGAGAATCGATTAGAACGGATATGAGTAGTTACTAAGTTGCAATAGTAAAAATTAGGTATGTGAAGTGCATCGCTGAAGCGTTGCGATACGTCGTAAAATATAGTTTTTGTTTAGAAGCAAGAAAATAGTGTTGTGATCGTTAGAATTTGCATATTCTGAGAGATACAGACTAATCACACGGTTGAAATTATTTTAATTATTTCTGTGATGGATTTCAATTTGAAATTACCTACGATTTAGTATAAAATAGAGATGATGCTTGGGTAAAAAAAAAGAAATTCTATTTAGTCCTTTAATCAGATAATAAAAAAAATATTAGACACGTATTTTTGACTTTATCATATTAATAAAAAAATACTTAGATAAAACGCATTAAAGCTGTGGAGTGGGGGCTCTCTACGTCACAACTATAACAAACTACGTATAAAATCTAGCAAGGAGTGACGACATGTCACATTTTAACTCAATGTATCGCCGTAATCTTTTGATTACGCAAAAAAAAGAAAAAATACGTTTCCAATATTTTTTTATAATCTACATTACGGACAAAAAAATGAGTTATCAATTTATCATCCATATTACCTAGTTTTTCATTTTCTATTTTGTCACCATTTTTATCGTAACACATCTTATCGCCAATAGCTGTGTGACAAGCTAAATGCCTACAACAGTACAACTTAAAACAGCAAAAAAAACCGTAATTTATGCTCAAATAAGTAATGAGCATTTAACTGAATGAGCAAAATAACCTGGTTTTAGGTGTTAAAATCGTATTCACCGCAGGAAACCAATGATTATTTCATCCTTTCAATATATAATTATGGAATTTCCTCTAAATATCGCAATTAAAATATTGGATAAGTATTTAAACTAGCTTTCGACAGCGACTGCGCTTGTATCAAAGCGTTTATCGAACATGATAATATTATTACAAAATGCAGGAAAACGGATTTACAAATTAGTTGTATGTAATTTAATTATGTTTGTGCAAAAGCAACTCACAAAGTTTTCATTTTCCTTGATAGTTTAAAGATAATAGAGATAATAAAAAGGCATTTTGAAGAACAAAAGATGTTACATCCTAGAGAGTACAGTACATCAGGTTACGTACTATCCTCTGCTGGGTTCTTAGGCATTTTTAACCAGGAGATAGGATATAGCTAGGCCATTCAGCAGCCTTTCTGACTGAACTATAACTACTAGGCTACCAGAACACAAAGGATTTACATCACCATCAATCACACCTCAAAAATTACAACGAGCTTACAAAAGTACTAGGTCTACAGATCATGAAGGAACTCTGAGTCTAAAGTACTTGTCATCATCATCCCGCCATCTAGTAACATCCACAAAAAGTACCAGGTAATAATGAAGGAGCTTACCTGGATCTGACGCATCGAGGGTCTGCGGCGGGGGCTGGCTGAGGGGTCCAGGGGTACCTCCGGAGCCCGGAGAACGTACGTCATCGTTCACCGCGCCACCGTACGACAACGATGACGATGGCGGTCTCTGTGGACAAGGAGAGAAGATATGGTTAGAATATGTGTATGAAAGAGACGGTATTTCAAAGGCTGGTATTGCAGCCAAGGCTTCTGGGTGCTCACTACCACGAGACTTAGAACAAGCACAGGAATCAGTCATCCAGTACTTATACTTATAATAGAAAATAGATATCTCAAAAGTATTCTTTGACATCAGCGGCTGATGAAATGCTACGATTTATAATCCTTAAAAATTTTAGAATGAATCTGTCTGTTTGTTTGATGCATCTTCAGTTCTTCACATGTAAACACCTTACCGATTTGGATGAATATAGGAAAGCAGACTGATAACAGGGGGCCTAAAACGGTCACAAACTGACAATTCATAATTTATCTGCGTACAATTCATAGCACGCAATTCATCAGTTTGATAATTTTGTATAGAGATTCGTAAAATGGTCCAGAAATTATGAATTGCTTTATTGAAGTTAAATGTCAAATACGTCAAATAGCACAATCATAATAAATTGCTGGGAATTCAGGAAATGAAGGCTTTTAGAGGAATTGCTTAATGTGGCCGTTGTATGCCCCCAGGACCATTTCACTAAGGTACTGTAAAGGTTTCATATAAAGGACAACCTTATTATGATGCTGGCGGACATTCGAATACTCAAGCAAATGTCAAACTACATTTTTGAATTTGAAGGTTTAGCATTTTGTTCTCAATGTGTAGACAGTGCACGTTGGTGGAACGGAGCTATTGCTCCATCATCTTCTTATTGTAGCTTGGTAATATTGTCCCTTTAAAGACTCAATTTCTCTAAAGTCCTCTAAGAAAATTAATAACTTTTCACTCGAGAACAGCTTTTTGCTTCACCCTTTGAAGTACTTATCTTCCTCTTCCTCTTCCTCTCTTCTCCTCTTATCTTCTTGTGCAAATATTTCGACACAAATATTTTTGTTATGAAATGAATAACTTGAAACTTGTCTTTTTTTGGAAACACCATTTCGAAAAGTACCTACCTTGTCATAGATTGTCAAAGTGGTCAATCTATAACAAGGAACCCGCAGTCTTTTATATCAATTATTGTATTAAACATAATTTGGACCCTCGACAGAACCGATTCAGCGGGTTCAATGGCGCGAAACGAGCAACTGTGGTTATTCGACCGTGACTAAATGTTCGAGCTAAAAAAATAGACGTATTTATTTGTTTGGACTTAGGAAATGGGTTGTGAAGACTAGAGTATATTCGTGTGTGGTGAATTTACTTGAAATTTGACATAAATAAGGAGACCTAAGTGAAAACTGATAAATCAAGATGAGCAACAATAACATACCTCTGCTATGACCAGAAATCACAATGCGTTGGCCCAACCACCTGGTAGTAATTATGGCACGTTTTTTAGGTTTTAGCCACCAATAATGAATGGCGATACCAAAATAAAGGGCTTTTTCGTAATCATTCTTTCTTTCTTTCTATATCTTTTTAAACAATTTTTATTTGTATAAGAAACCAGAACGGATTGGGACAAGAAAACGAGCAGCGTTACGTTACAGCTGTTTATTCTACACGGAACTAACTTTAAAATACACTGCCATGTGCTTATATAATTTTCTACATCTAAAAACTGCAAATAGGTGGCGCGCCAAGCAACTTCCGGAAATAAAATATTAAATATTATTTTAATCATTTTGCAATCAACTTCCGTTCTCTAACCGGAAACAGAATTTACAGCACCGGAAGTTGCTTGCAGAAAATCTCAAATAATTAAATAAACTAACAAATTGATCTGCACCCCATCAACAAGATTTAGTTGCTTACCTACATTAAAACAAAAAGCTAACATTTGGTTTGATGCTTTTATTTTGGTTCCAGCGCAGCACATTGCTGTGCTCTCTTTTTTCGCATGTGGAAGTAACTGACTCTCTTATACCCGCCCAGTTCGCCTTGTACATAATATCACCTTAACCTAAATAACTAAAATGACAACACAAACTACTACTACAAAATTCGCACTCAATTATTTCCACAAATCTTCACCTCCTAGTACTTCCTAGTCCTACCCTCAATAAAATTACAAACAGACTTCCTAAAGACGTTAAAATTAAAGCGTTCGGCTATTGTCGTAACACATCGGAAGCGCTCGGGTAATGAGCCGACGCACACGCCACTCGAACATTAGCTAGCGCTTGCGCGGTAGGCACCTGCCTTATGACCAGCCTGTAATGGTCAGGTTATGAAATAAGGAAGTAGCAGAATATTAAGGACATTGCTGTGAATTTGTGATACGAATAGTCTGGTCAAATATATACGGAATCTTTATTTAATAGTATGCATAGCATGTCGCGGGTTCGAGTCCCGCACGGAACAAATATTTGTACGACCTACAAGTATTGTTCCGAGTCTGGGTGTTTTTCTTTCTATATTATGTATGTATTTACAAAAAAAAAAAATGTATTTATGTAGTTTATCAGCCATCTCGTTACGTTATCACAAGCATTAGGTTGCTTAGCTTGGAATTGGGACTAGATGGCGTTGTGTGAAATGTCCAAGGATATTTATTTATTTAATTTAATTTAAATCAAAGGACAATTTCCAAGGGTTTCAACCCCAAACGGCTCAAAATAATAACTACCTATACGGTTATTATACTTCCGCCGCTTGAGTTTTTCCGCAGCCGCAGCAGCAGTGCCAGCACAGCACGCCGAGCCAGGCGGATGGGATGGCGCAAGAGTATCGACACACGTTGCGTCCCACACTAAAGGCCTTCCCGCCTTCCATGGAAATAAAGACATGCCGTCCGGTCTCTTGCCATCGTCGCGTGCCAACCCAAACAATTGGGTTCTAATACAGCTGGAACGCCGACGGTGACAAGGGCTCGTCGGATGATGTCATTGATGTTCGCGTGCCGCGCTAAGCGACCCACACTTCGGCTGCAAAACAGGCCGTGGTGTCCAAGGCTGTTGACAACTTCGCCACAGTGACCGCGATGAGGAGAACAAGAAGGAGCTCCAAGTCGCAGGGAAGCAGCGAGGGGGAAAGTAGTGTCGTCGAACAAAGCCCGACTCCCACTTACCCACAGCCAGCAGGTGCGCACGCTCCGCAGTAGTAGCAGACGTGTCAAGTGAATTGTTCTGTACTACATACTCTGCAAAGTGGCTCATCCCACCGTCGCTGGGAAGATGGATTGTCGGGTAGGTCTGAATTCCAGCAAAGTAAATCTAATCGTCTTATTAAAAGCGATTGACTATCCACCAGATCCTTAAGTAAGTTATATCTTTTTTTCAGAATTATAGAACACTGTTTTGCATGTTTCCCATGGATTCAAAAAACTAGTAAGCGCGATCTCTGTCGGGTCATAGCGCCTTAAGCTAAATAGGTGAAGAGCGAGGATCGAACTTAAGGCCTTTCACTCAACAATCCGCACTATAACCGTTTCACTATTTACATGTTTAGTCCACTATTCCTATTCCTATACAGAGCCATCTAGTGTAAGTTTTTAGAAGCTAAAAACTTATCATAGATGGCTCTGTATTAACTCGAGGAGCTCGTTGCTAAGTAATAATAGCCGCATGGGTCGATCCATCAGATTAGGCTACGCTTGCAGGGGTTGGTCAGTGGATGGGTGACCATCTTTACATACCGAAACTCCTCCGTGCCTCGGAAAGCACGTTAAGCCGTTGGTGCCGGGCTCCCGGCTGTCATTCGTGGATCTTTGACAGTGGTTACGGGTCGTCAGAAGCCCGAAAGTCTGATAACCAGTCTTACCAAGCAGTACCTATAGTATTACCCAGTTACTGGGTTGTGGAGGTCAGATAGGCAGTCGCTGCATGTAAAATACTGGTATTTAGCTGCATCCGGTTAGACTGGCAGCCAACCCCAACATAGTTGGGAAAAGGCTAAGCAGATTTCTGAGTCCACTATTCCTAATACACCAACAATTTGGTCTTGACTCCATATTCTAAGTACATGAACCATTACCTATTTCATTACTACTCCCGTGATTGATAACCCCCCATTCGGCTTACCAGTAATTACTGAAAAAACTGGCATTTAATTGTGGCAGCCATGATAGGCTACTAACGATCGTTAGTAAAGTATAGGAACTGATGTATTGTTGCATTTAACTTGATGACTCTGTGTAATAGCATTCATGATTTTTGGCTTAGGAGGAATGAAGTAAGTAACATGTATAGTCAACCTTTTAATTGTCTTTCCACTTTTGACAACCATTTTCATCATCTGCCTAGCCTTTTCCCAACTATATCAGTCATAGTATACATGCCAGATGCAGCTAAATACTGTACGACAATGTGCAAAGGTTTTTTCGTTTATTTTCGGGAAAAAACCGAACTTTCGAACCACGGCGGGACAATTATGGTTTGGGCGGGAATTCGTGTTGGTGGAAGAACAGACCTCGTTCTGATGAGAAACACCAGAACCGCTGAAAGATACCGTAACCAGGTGCTAGTACCAATAGTCTACCCACATCGACTACAAATGGGCCAAGAATTCACGCTCATGCACGACAACGCCCGTCCGCACACAGCGCGAGTGGTGACCAGCTGGCTGCAGGAGCACGACGTATCGGTCTTAGAGTGGCCCGCGCAATCACCAGACCTAAGCCCCATAGAGCACGCGTGGGACATGCTCCAAAGAAGGGCTTTGAAGAATTTTCCTGCAAACATTGCGACTGAAGAGCAACTTTTTTGGTATCTTAACAGGACCTGGGACAATATCCCGCAGCAAGACTTTGATAACTTGATTCAAAGCATGACAAATCGTTGCAGGACTGTTATTATCATCAGGGGTGATTTTACTGACTACTGATTATTCGCATAATTGCAAAAAAACGGAATAATTTCGCTTTATTTTTCACTTTTTCTTGAAAAACACATTCATCTTTAGTTTTAGCATTATTTCACTTTTCGTATTTATTTAAATAAAATTTTATTTACGCAAAAAAACAAAAATTGTTTTATTCTGAATTCTAGTCTGATAAATGGGCTTTACAAAAATATATACATGTTGTATGTTATTTATAACAAATTTTGACTAAATTGAGAAAATCCGTAATATCCCTAGACGGTGTTGAAAAAAGTGAGGAGAAAATACGTTACATACACACATGTAACGTATTTTCTCCTCACTTTATATTTGGATGATGTTCTAATTTCTTTTGCAGGTAGTGGTATTAGAATTTGTGTAGGGTAGGTACCACAACTAAAAAGAGAAAAATAAAAACTTTTTTTCAGAACTCGATGTCTCGTAAATGTATTTTCGTTTTTTTCCACCGACTTCTGAAAATAAAGTTATTTTTTAACTTTGCAGTGTTGTTTTTGGAAGTCGGTTGTATTTTTTTGTAAAACAAGTTTTTTTATTAAACTTCAGTAAAAACTAAGGGTTTTAGTTTTTATACTTACTGTTTTGATAATTTAATTTCACAGATACAGACTCCGGGAAAAACCTAATAGCACTCTCGTTACCATAACACAAGCATTAGGTTGCTTAGCTTGGGACTAGATGGCGTTGTGTGAAATGTCCAAGGATATTATTATAATTTTTTATGTCTTTTACATATCTCGGGACCCTGGGATCCCGGACCTTTGGAAGGCGTACGAGGGGCCGAAGCCAACTCGCAGAGGCCCCTTAGACAATTATAAATGACGAGGCGTCACCAGCCGATGATTATCCCTGTATGCACTATGCAAGTGCACCCAAGGACAACCGCCGGTTGGTGCAGGACTATTGCAGAACATGGAAACAAAACATATTTGGGCTATGGGTTTGGGTGGCTATAGTGGATTGGGTACCTTGAACTATGGAAGAACTATGTCCCCTGCCTTATCAATGTTATATAATATACACAGTTAAAATGGCAGGGGTTGACTTGCACACTCAAAAATGGGCCCCCAGAAACGGTTGCTAGCACATAGTGTCGTAGCGGCAAGGGGGCAACATTTCCCGAGGCGCTTGTGAGGAGTGGAGAGATATCCAACGGCTATCAGGACAATCCCGGAAGTACGGTCAAGATCCCTACCAGCATCTTACTGGGATACTTCCTTCCTCCGAGCACGTTTGCTCCTGCGAATCTCCACTCAAGCCAGCCAATAAAGGCAAGAATGAGGTAGGAGCTCTGTTCCTCGTCAGTGTTCACTCCAGCCGGCCAATAAAGGCAAGCGAGAGGGGAGGAACAAGACTTCTCCCGGGAGATAGGGTCCGTGGGGTCGCTACTGCCCAACAGCTCGCCTTATTACTTAGCCCGACCCGAGATTTGAACCCAACACTACTATGGATAAATAACAACAAAACTATGGACTAGACCAACGGGACAATTTAAAAAATATCTAGATTGAAATGTATATCTACTAGTACCTAACTGAAACCCAGATATACATAGACACAGCACGTTCTAGCAGACACGTTTAGAATTCCTATACAAAAATAGCCCGGGCAACTGGCGATTTCAATAATCATTAGGTAGTACGAACGGTTTGGTCGACGTAAGTGGAACATATGTTTGAAAGGCGTTTCATTTTCGCGGCCATAATCATTTGTTTTTGACGAAGACTTCATTATTGTTAACACAATGATTTTTTGTAGTGACTTACACCTACGTCTTTTTCTAAGGCACATTATCTGCCAAATTTCATGTCAATGTCAAAGTCAATTCGTAGTAGAGTCATTTATTTCAAATAGGCTAATAAGGCTGCCTGTCCACTGTAGCGGAGAAGAGAGAAGAGGAGCAGGGGGCTTACTATGAGCTCTTATAGCAGGGCAGAAGTTGAACTTTTCCAGTGAGAGAGAGTGAAGGTGTTATAGGTCGTATATAGCTCCGTCTCTCTCTCTCACTGGAAACGTTCAAGTTCTGCCCTGCTATAAGAGCTCATAGTAAGGCCCCAGAGCTGTTCCAATATTAACCAATATAATCTAAACATTGACAAAACTCTGGTGCGGAGTTTAGATTCTATTAATAAAAAAACTGTAAAAAATCTAAGTACAGATAAAAAAATTCTGCCTAGCCTTTTCCCAATTAAGTTGGGGTCGGATTCCAGTATAACCAGTATAATACATGGAACGTCTGCCCGTCTGATCTCCACAACCCAGTAACTGCGTAGGTAATACAATACCCCTTGGTAAGACTGGTTGTCAGACTTTCGGGCTTCTGACGACCCGTTACGACTGTCAAAGATCCACGAATGACAGCCGGGACCAACGGCTTACCGTGCTTTTCGAGGCACGGAGGAGTCTCGGTTTGTAAAGATGGTCACCCATTCACTGACCAACCCCGGCAAGCGTAGCTTAACCCGATGGATCGACCCGTGCGGCTGTTATTACTTAGCCACGAGCTCCACTCAGAATCTACAAATAATCTTTTGTCTAAATGCCTGTCAACTTAATACCTATGTCTAGTAATAAAGGTGTAGATAAATATAATACATAATTTTTGTTTTTTTTTTTTTTTGTTAATATTGGCACAGTTCCGCTCCTCTCCTCGTTTCTCCGCCCCAGTGGACAAGCAGTCTAAAAGGCACGTTTGATTGTCAAAATTTACACGAAAATAGAATTGATTCTAGTTGCCCCTTCTAGAAAGTAGTTTCGTCTGGAGAAGAATTGGTAAGAAACTATAGTTTTAAAATATTTTACAATATTTATAAATGTTTCTAATGGGGTTGGCTCCTTAAAACTTTTGTCAGATGACGCTAGCATAGCTTTCACCTGTCACATTTGTTTACTCAATTTGTGTGTTCGGTTTTGTAATTTTTTTCATCAAATACCAGGATGGATGATAAGATAAACATGTACTCAACATGAAGAATAAGCGAGCTAAAGGCTGAACTGAAAAAAACGAGGTGTTTCTTTACAAGGAAGTAAAGCAGACCTTATTGAAAGGTATACTCTTAAAATTATACATCAAGCTATTTTATATATGAAATGGTTTTGTTTGTAGGAAGTATACATTTCATAATACTTTTCGCCAATTATACAATACTACAAAAAGCCGAATTAGACCACTTTTTATTATTACTTTTTTTAACCTTTTATTTTTAATTCTACAGCTATCGGAAATTGGTGTGGTCCTATTTCTTTGCAATAAGGCACTTCACATTTCTTAGGCATTTTGTAAAATCTTAAACAAACAAATACTTCATACAAATGAATATAATTTTGGTTATAGCTATGCTAGCGCCACTTTGACAGTAGCCAACCCCATTGTCATATCTATTGAATGAATTGCCAAGTTGTGTGGTCGTCGCACGCAAGGGCAACTTCAGGTTCGATTTTCAAATCGAACAAACCGTTCAACCGGTATAAGTATGGCAATGCAATTCTGAATTTGTGTTCTGTTATTTGAACCTCATACCAAGCCACCATATTAGAACTACATATCAAGAAATTCAAACACCTGTTCCAAATTCAAATCCCACTAACCCTTTACCAAATTCTTTAGAAAATATAATTGAACGCCATTTGCCTTTAAATGATTAAACTCATTCGAATTTCAAATTACGAATCAGCCATTATTCGATTAGACTAATCGAGTATTCTGATTCGTTTGACATCGAAATTAACTTGATAATCGAATATTACTTGGTAATGATTAGGTTGTATTATTACTAGTGTCGGTATTATTACTGTGTAATTAGTTATTGATTAGCAGTTTAATTTGGTAATCAGTTATGTGTTAGTGCACAGGATAGACAGACTGATAATTAGGTGAAAAGTGATGTGATACCTACTTAACATTTTACCGTCATTTTTAGTTGATGGGTCACACATTAATAACCCTGCCATAGTTGATATTTTGCCGCGGTTAGTCTGTGGATGGGTGACCATCTTTACATAACGAATCTCCTCCGTTCCTCGGAGAGCACGTTAAGCCGTTGGTGCCGGCTGTCATTCGTGGATCTTTGACAGTCGTTTGAGGGTCGTCAGAAACCCGAAAGTCTTACCAAGGGGTATCGTATTACCTAGTTGCTGGGTTGTGGAGGTCAGATAGGCAGTCGCTCCATGAAAAATACTGGTATTCAGCTGCACCCGGTCAGACTGGAAGCCGGACTCAACATGTGTAGGTAGTTGGGAAAAGTCTATAGGCTGATTGATTGTTGATATTATTACTTCAGGAAAATAAGACACAGATGGTTTTACCTTAAATGTAAAACGAGTGTATTAATATTATTTTAAAAACAAGCTTTTTTATTTTGGATAATAATCTAAGATCAGAATCCTTGTCAAGACGAATCAAAAGAGCCCAAACTCGATAGGGTTGTGTCGTTTTATTACTGAGTTCCTGTGGCCACCTTCCGGCTCCATCATCAGATCAGCTCGATGGTACCAAAATACTCCATTGTCACCAATTTTACATACGTATGTCAAATTTCAACTCAATCGAACACTAGGAAGTGGGTCAAATTTAACTTGCAAATTTTACACACTGACAACTTACATATTTATACAAACATTGCAAATTAAATAAAAACTTGTAAAAACGATTGGCTCCACTGTACTATCACACCCGCGCGTCCAAAACTTCACATTGGTGAATCATTTGGGTTAGGTTAGAATAGTGACCATTACCTCTATTGCTGGTGAATCATTTGGGTTAGGTTAGGTTAGGTTAGAACAGCGCACTTTGTTGTTTTCAATAACACACTAAAAAGGGTCTATTGTACCCAAAAAAAAAATAGATAGTATATAAAATCGCCGGGTGCGTTTGTAAAGTGGTTCCAAACGATTACTTTTAAGCAATCAACAGATTAATCCAACAAACCACATAATATTTACAAAAAACCCAAAAATAATGCCCTCACTAACAGTAATTGGTGCAGACACCTCTAGTTAAGTTTTTTTGGCAGGAAACACCGACGGAACCGTTTCACACCATATGGGACAAATGCATCATTACTGCAGGTTATTGTTATAATTTTGTTTACCCTAGTGAGCGGGCATTCTGTGTCGTTAGCGAATTCGTAACAACTCGAGTTAACTCGACTAAGTATCGTGACGGAAATCGATTAGGAGATCGATGTTGTTCTTTTTTTAAACTGGTGTGTATTTGTGTCACCTGTTTTATTCGACCTCTATTGGGGAAGGGACAGTTTTATCAATCAACTAACTGACATGCCAGACGTTGTCCTGTCAAAATTCCAATTAAGTACTTACTTTTTCTTCCTATTTTTTTTTTAAACAACCCCAGTAAAGAGAAGACTAAAACAAAAAAGAAATATTCAAATCGGTCAAGCCGTTTTCAAGTTATGGCGCGCGTGACCAAGGAAAAAAAGGGATTCATTTTTATGTATTTAAAGATCTGTCTACCCTTTTCCTAATTATGTGCGGCTGTGATAATTAAGCCACGAGCTCCTCCGAGTATTATTGGTGACTAAAATCGCCATACACAGTGAGAAAGTGATGATGAATGCTCGTTCCCTTTCTGAATGATGCCTTTGCGTTTGATCGATCTAAAAGCAGATCGATGGAGCGATGTTGATGAAATTTTGCACATGGGTAGACCATGACCTAGTTTAGGACATAGGATAAGAATAGACAAAAAAGACGGTATTCTGTTCACGACACATTGTGCACAATTGTTGAGCAGTAACCTAACAAAAAGTACTAGGTTTGCATGAATTCACGATAGTGTTTCAATCACAAGGCTGTAGCGATTTTTATTAAATCTTCAGGCAACCTTCAGGTTAACCCAGCGGGTATCCTGAGTATTTTAGCGAACTATGGACTAACTATCTAATATGAAGTATTATGTTGTATGAACTGTTTAATTTAGTAATTTTGTTTTCTTTGTATTTCTTCTAGTAACTGCGAAGCTATTCAGTGAAAATATCACCGTGAAGACTAAGGTCCGTATTACAGAACGTCATCGTCACTCAATACTCAAGCATTACTTAAAACTAGATTCAAGCCATTTGATTGGTTGAAACTAGATTTATGTAATGCTTGAGTATTGAGTGACGTTCTGTAATACGGGCCTTAGATGAAGTGATGTTACAGTGAGATGTCATTCCTACTGACTCTGGGGATTGACACTATTGACAGTTCACTTCAAGCTCACTTCAGATCATTCATCGTGAGATTTTTACGGAATAGATACACGACACTGGACACTACTACTGCAGTACGACATGCCATCGATTATCTTCGGAAAAACAGAAATATAGCGAATAAAATGTGACCTAAATCGACCAATAGAAATTGATTTGAATTCCCACCTAAATTATTCCGCACCAATTCCGTTTAATTCGGCAAAGTTCGGTTTCCTGTGAACGTTGCCGTACTCGTACTGGACTGCACTATTACTGGCTGGCTGGCCACTATTAAAACAATCTACTTTTAACCCTAAAACATCAAAATCTAATTACACACCCCATTACGCATTTGTCGACACCAACACACTACCAAAAAATAACACTTGAAAGCCCACTTCGATCGCTGAAGCAGCAATTATTTTTAACAAACAAATCAATGAACACGCTTACGTCACCGCGGCAGCGGCAGGGTTAACTTTGGTTAAGAAAACAATACGGTACAACGGATCAGGGTTGTACGTGATGGATAATTATGAGTGAAGTCAGTGAAGGGAAGAGCTACTTTATTCAGCAATATACGATATGTGACATCTACCAACCGGCACTGGGCCCGCGTGGTAGACAGCCCACTCTCTCTTCAGGCTTGTGTCCCAGCAGTGGGAATATTATAGACTGATTATTTGTGTGACACGTGCAATTAGCTAAAATTGCAGTACATTTCTTGAAGAAAATGAAATACTTTTGTTTTTGTTTGTGCAAGTTGAACATGAGATTATAAAGGTATTCGATGCTAATCTGCCGTTCCTATCATAAAAGTTTGCAAAAATGTCATAAAACGAACCTGTACGAATTTCCGACTTTTCCAGAGTCATATTTTTTGCTAGCACAATTTCCTATCCACTGTTCTCAAGTATTTGTCAACAGGGCCAGCCCTAAACGGACCCCTGAATCAACCCGTCAAACGCACGCGGCCGATGAATTAAATCGAAAACAATTCGTAAAAAGAACAATGGAAGGGTTTGAACAAAACTTCCAGTTTGAATTTGGAATTGAGCGACGCAGCGCACGCGCAAGCCAGGTGGGGGTGTGTGTCAATGAAGTCGGTTAAAGGAGGGTAATGCGATACGTGTTATTGTTTTTGCGTACAGAATTTAAATGTGATTTGTATTAATGTGGTATTGGAATTATTTATTGTACTGTTTAAGTTGGATTAAGATTTTTTTTAAAATTCATCTATTGTTTTTTTTTTCAGGAATATTGAATGCTGGTTGGCATTAATTCTCTCGGAGGAGGAGCTCGTGGCTAAGTAATAACAGCCATACGGGTCGATCCATCAGCTTAAGCTGTACGCGTCG
The DNA here is from genome assembly GCA_905163495.3 of Cosmia trapezina. NCBI lineage: Eukaryota > Metazoa > Arthropoda > Insecta > Lepidoptera > Noctuidae > Cosmia > Cosmia trapezina. Next base: position 24,292,630 of record LR991035.1, on the reverse strand, counting down.
GTGTGGAAGCCGACCCCAACATAGTTGGGAAAAGGCTAGGCAGATTGGTTGGCATTAATTTTAAAATGTCGTTTAATACAAGTAAATAAAGATTGCTAAGCTAGCAGTGATGTACACAGAAGAGGAAGGACATCATGTTTCAGCAGACTCTGTAAGTATTTCCTTGCCTTACTAAAAACAAGACATTCAAGAACAAGAAGAAGAAGATTCAGGTGCGGTAAGGGAACACTCACTGCCAGTCCCGCAGACTCACGAGACTGATCAGAGCTGGCTAAAGGTGTCTTGGCCACAGTGAAGTGTAATGAGACAAGAATATAAAATTCAAATCTGATTTATTTATATTAAGTTACCGCTTATATACTACTTTTACCTAACACACACTTTTGTACAAAATCTTTGTGTTTCATGCGTGTTAGATGCAACCAAATAACTTTGTTTTATCTGGGCCGCGTGCTGATTCAATGTCCAAAGGTAGCATTGAACAATTTGGTTAACGTAAAAAGGTACCAACACAACTAAATAACGATACAAGTAATTTACCAGTGAGCGCGCAAGTGCTAGTTACCGCCTGAGGTATGTGAGCGGGGAGACGGGTGAGGTAGACAATCAAGCCAACTCAGTCTGCCAATCTTGTCAATCGCGCCCTCCTCCGTCTTACCGCTCACATACCTCAGGCGATGATTAGAAGAATAAGAAAGAGTAGAAACTTAAGCAACTTAAACATTTTCCGAATCAAAAGCTCTAACATTCTACGACAAAATACCCTCAAATCGTCTTTCAAAACCACTCTGACTACCCTCTACCTTTGCCACAAAAAAAGAAAAACAAAAGACGGTACATTAAGACGTATGGCGGTTCCAGATGACACATAAGTAAAGTTTCATTTGGCCGCATTAATGGTAATGGAAAAGTCGGATACTGTGGGAACCTCCCCTCGGGGGGCTTGTCCATACTTCGTCTTTATCAGGGGACATGTGTTTAGGACGAGCCTTTTTAGGATTCTGTACCTCAAAATGAAACCTTATAGAATCACTCGTGTGTCTGTCTGGCCGTCTGTCACAGCATATTTGCTACGAATCTAATGGACCGATTAAGTTAAAAAGAAATTGATATGTGTACTCCACACATATCAATTTCTGTGACCCAAACACGGACGTGTTACGTAAATAATTGGACTTTGAATATGGGTGTCACTTTTGGGAGACAAATAAGAAAATTAAAAAAAAAAAGTTTTGTAAACCTTACCGTGTGACACAACAAATGAAAGGGCTGCTGTGAGTGTCTTATGTATATTTTTTATAATTTTAAAATAAACAGATTTAAAGTTAATAAAGAAAATAGATGAAAATCGACATTTCTCTCCCCCTTGTGGTATCTCCCAAACTGGTGAGCCTAAATTTTTGAAAAAAAATACCGAGAATAGTTGTATACCTACAATCCTACATAGATTACAGGAAAATTGATAAGAAATCTATGGTCTGAAAATAACACGGTAAATCACTAAATATTGAGCATATAAGCTTATATTTGCAGTTGGAATGTATGGGGGAATACGTTTTTCAATGGGATAAACTTAATCATCCCAACTATAAAGAAACCCTTCATTGTGCATGGACCGACACGCACTTCGCCGGTTTTTAGGGATGATTTTGGAATAGGTAACCCTCTGGGCTTTGATAGTAAAAGTAGGGAATTTCAGTCTAGATTCTGCAGTGTTTCTGTACAATATCTCATCATCATCTGCCTAGCCTTTTCCCAACTTAGTTGGGGTCGGCTTCGAGTCTAACCGGACGCAGCTGAATAGGTACCAGTGTTTTACATAGACCGACTGCCCCTAAATGATATCTAAGATTTCGAATTGAGGGCTCTCCATCATCATCATCATTTCTGCCGAAAGACGTCTACTGCTAGGCCTCCCCAAGCATTGCCACTTCGACTGGCTCTGTGCTTCCCGCATCCAGCGGATTCCTGTGGCCTTTACAAGGTCATCGGTCCACCTTGAGGGCTCTTAAGTACGAACAGTCTGTTCGTCCCGATATTTTTGACGCTGACTGTGAAAGTGTAAATAATATATATACTCTATATCTACTTCCAGAAATCAAATCATTTGTCATATATTATTCCAATAATTACTAACACACTTATCCGTTCATTATAATTTCGCGCTCCGACTCAGCGTCACTTGCAGTGATACAAACATTTGTAGTGACAAACATTACCCTGCGTATGCGCCGGTCACGTGGCGGGTGTCGGATGACGTGGGAACTGCGATCGTTTGCCAATTTACTGCGAATTGGGGGTGAGCAGAGAACGTGGCGACCTCGTAGAGATATCAGGAATGTAATTTTATTTCTTATTCGAAAGTTTTGTTGATCTAGGATCTATTCTAAGGTTACTGAGGGGGATGCGCTGTGGTAGCCCGCGAAATTCAAATTTTGTCGCGTGTTATGCAATTTGCAGGTCCGTGTCGTTTGATTAAGATACAACCTGACATGGACCTGCAAATTGAAAAAATCCAAAAAAAAATAATTTCGCGGGCTACACAGCGGATCCCCCTTAACCTTCCTGGGTTCTTAGTTTGACTGAAGTCTAAAATGATTATTCTGCTATATAGCCGATTCCTATAATTTATGGACCGTTATTGATTAAATTTAAGACTTAAATCTTTACCAATAATGAAGCAAAGACCTCGTAGCTTTAGGGCTAAATAAGAGGTGCTTGTGGCTAATTATTAACAGCCGCACGGGTCGATCTATCAGGTTAAGCTACGCTTACCGCGCTTGGTCCGTGGGTGGGTGACCATCCACCAAGATCCCTCCGTGCCTCGGAAAGCACGTTAAGCCGTTGGTCCCGCCCGTCATTGTCGTTACCAAGGGGTATCGTATTACCCAGTAACTGGGTTGTGGAGGTCAGTTGACGAAGTCACGGGCAGAATCCATTAAGTAAATACATCAATCTGCCTTTTCCCAACTATGTTGGGGTCGGCTTCCAGTCTAACCGGATGCAGCTAAATACCAGTATTTTACATGGAACGACTGCCTACCTGACCTACACAACCCAGTAACTGGGTAATAAGATACCCCTTGGTAGGACTGGTTGTCAGACTTTCGGGCTTCTGACGACTCGTAACGACTGCCAAAGATCCACGAATTACAGCCGGGACCAACGGCTTAACGTGCTTTCCGAGGCACGGAGGAGTCTTGGTATGTAAAGATGGTCACCCATCACGGACCAACCCCGGCAAGCGTAGCTTAACGTGATGGTTCGACCCGTACAGCAGTTATTACTTAGCCACGATCTCCTACAGTAAGTAAATACATACAGGGTGCACAGCCCTCCGCAAACTAACAGGGTGCATTCAGCTCCTCATTCTGAATCATATGCCAACGGAAATTTTCTCAGGAAAATTTTCATATTTTCAATTTTTTTTTCAGTTACATTTTCACTATTTCAATGTAAAATTGCATTGTATGTTCGCAGCACTCCATTTATGTAAAAAAACTGCAAAAAAAACAGCAAACAAAAAACCAGCAATGGATGTTGAAGTACTCTAACCAACGACGCGTGAAATCTGCTGTTCACTTTCTGTCTAGCTACAGAGTTCATCGAACTCACCGCATACCTATTACCTACCCCTCCCAACCAATAATAGACGCTCCGATTTGTGCACAAAAACACAAACAAATCAGGTTTATTGGAGTCCCTTATAGTTCCTGAAAAAATTTCATGTACCGGTCATCTTAGTATGACATACTGAATTCACCCTATCAGCTTGCGGAGGGCTGTCCCTTACACCCTGTATAAGCATCATATCAATTATTATTGTAGCCCTAATTAATATGTTATTTTGTTTCAAGGAAAGGTTTTAAGTAGGTACTTATATGGTTCTTTTGAAGAGGCAGGTTATGAGCAAGGGTAGTTTTAATAACTAACATAAAAACTACTCTACCCATGTCTGTAAATACACGGGGCGTCTGTTCAATCCCAGTTTCGATTCCTGGAAGTGAAAGTTTTTTGCGACACCGAATGTAAGAAGGAGCAAAAACGTTAGTAATATGTTTAACAGATGTCGGGGCGGCCATTTTGGATTCTAGGCTTGATTGACATTTTGGAGTAGATGATTAGTTAATCAGGATACCGTGTTCTTTGAAGAGTATGGGTTTCAAAAACACTGGAATCCTGTTTTATGCAGTTTCAAAAGAAATATAATCTTCTTAAAGGTACCGACAACAACACATCAGGTTAAACAGTCCGCGAGGTTTAAGCTGAGCTTTGCATTTGTGTGAGTGATCACCAAAATGGTCAGTACGAGAGCCCATGACCAAAATGTTTGTCTTATCGTTTTACGTAAGACAAAATCTTCAATCGTCTTATCATTTTACGTTTTACAACGATGCGACATGGTTTTGGTCATGGCCTCTCGTAGTAAAAGAACAAAAACCGATTGCCATAAAGCAGTATAAACCGGTTTCAAACCAAGCAAAGAAAGAATCGCGCTCAATGCCGGACGTCACACCTACACTATCTATGTGCACTCACGCAAATGCAAAGCTCAGCTTAAACCTCGCGAACTGTCAAATTTCTCCAAATGATTTTAAACCTTAAAATGATGAAGGTTATGTCCTAAATCGAATGAGAAAATTTTACAGTTTGTAGTAACTTGAACTGCTGCTGTGTGTACAAGCAGAGTTGCTTCAGTTAACATATACATAACATAACAGTTGTATTCCCCGACAGGATAGACAGAGAAGTACTTATAGACTACTAGCTGTTTCCCGCGACTTCGTCGGTGAACCAGGATAAAAAGTAGCCTATGTCCTTCTTCAGATTCCGCAATTAAAAAAAGTATATATTATCCTCTGCTGCAGAGCGATTCACGTCTTATACTGCAGTTAAATCACCTCCACCATCTGCTAAAGTGTCTCAAATCTCCGTTCACCTGTGCACCCTGGATGATCTGAGCAACGCCTCTGACGCCGCAATAAATGTGGCCACATACTGCCCCAAACAGTATGAGAAACATGGATGTACCATAACCAAACGAAAAGAACAAGATGTGCGATGATGTCTATGGTATTATAGGTGTCTATAGGCCACTGTCGCCTTTAATAGGCCTTCAAAGGCGACCTACCTGATAAAGGCCTCCCAACCACAAAATTTTTCCTCAAACTAAAACCATAAAATCTATAGACTATCAATTCACACGTCGCGACAACTCTCTTAGTATTCATCCACACTTAGCACCTACCTATACTTAGTATTCCTAACATTAATAGTAACCAAAATCGGTTGCTTACTAAATTAAATATAATTAAACAATGTACCGCCCAAGGCCAAGTTTTATGTCTATTTAATCTATGCTATTTATGTCACCGCTTTATGGTTAGCGTGATTGCCATGTTAATGTCGTGGCGCCTGCGCTTGCGCATATTTGGTAACTTTCCATGTATTGTTAGATTGATTTGTGTGTCTGTCTGATTTTGGTATTATTATGGAGGGATTTCCCCTGGGCCATATTTGGATTTAGTTTGGATATGGTAGATATCCATAATCGTAAGCTAGGAAGTTCTATTGTATAGAGGAGCTCGTTTAACGTCACATGAAAATGAAATATGCTTACTATATCCTAATTCCTACTAATATTATAAATGTGAAAGTAAGCAAGTACTATGCGTGCCAACTAAGAATAGGATCGCGCTTTTTGCCAACTTCACACGATAGCTGTCAAATTAGTACTGCCGATAGCTACCAAATACACAATAGCTGTCAAATTAGTACTGCCGATAGCTGTCAAATACACGATAGCTGTCAAATTAGTACTGCCGATAGCTGTCAAATACACGATAGCTGTCAAATTAGTACTGCCGATAGCTGTCAAATTAGTACTGCCGATAGCTACCAAATACACAATAGCTATCAAATTAGTACTGCCGATAGCTGTCAAATACACGATAGCTGTCAAATTAGTACTGCCGATAGCTGTCAAATTAGTACTGCCGATAGCTACCAAATACACAATAGCTATCAAATTAGTACTGCCGATAGCTGTCAAATACACGATAGCTGTCAAATTAGTACTGCCGATAGCTGTCAAATACACGATAGCTGTCAAATTAGTACTGCTGATAGCTGTCAAATACACGATTGCTGTCAAATTAGTACTGCCGGTAGCTGTCAAATACACGATAGCTGTCAATTAGTACTGCCGATAGCTGTCAAATACACGATAGCTGTCAAATTAGTACGCTTTGGTAATGAAGTTCGCGAGTATTGCGGAACAAAATGGCGTCTTGACAGTACTATTCTTATTTGGCTCGCTTAATAAGTTTGTTTCATTTGTTTGTTACCTTTTCACGCCTAAACCTATTTCCGTTCACTGCCTAAACCAGTGAACCGATCATCCTGAAATTTTGCATATACGTTGTAAGGTGTACAGAAACCTTTCATCCGGAAAAAAACTACTGTTCCCAAGGAAAACAATAAAGTTCTTATGATAATAGATGGCGCCACGTGTCTTTTCGAATCATGATTGAATTATATCATTACAAGCAGAGTACAACCCAAATTGATTAGGTATCAAATTCTAAACTAACGCGAGTGAAGCCGCGGCTACAGCTAGTACAATATACTAACCAATTCCCACGCCTATTTAATATCAAAACAATATTTTTTTCAAACACACCAATGAAAAGTTGTCGCCTACAACAAAATGAAGTCAAGTGAATCCATAGGCTCAGCTAGTTAATAATATAAACAAAATGATTTAATAGAAAACACGCCCCATAAGTCACTGACCGCTTGGGAACCTGACACCACGAGTCTACGTGACATACGATTATCATATTTTTTATCACGACTAGTATGGCCCGCGACGCTGCCTGTGATTTTTTGATTAACTTGATCTTTTGGGCTTAATTTTCGCTGCATTTTAGGGTTATTTAGCGTCTTCGTGTTTTTATTTTTGACTAGCACTTCCCCGGCTTTGCCCGCGTGGATGTCGAAAAATATCCCACGGGAATATACTACCGGGAATTCCTTCCTTATTCCTTGTCTATATTACAAAGGGAACCTCTGTGAAAAATTTCAGCTTTCTAGGTTCAAGGGTTTAGGCTGGGCGTTGATCTCTTTTTATATGTACAGATTTGATTAATACTTTGACTGAAGGAAAGCACAATTGAGTTAAATTTCCTCGATAGAATTTAATTCCGAAAAGATCTCTACTTTTTTATGTTTTTTTTCTGTAATTCTAAAATCCTAAGTAATTTCTTTGCAAAATTGCATTCAAAATGTGCGTATTAGGTAATTGAAAACTCTGACTGAACATAATTTTGATAGATAGCTTAGGTGATTTATTTTTAAACAATTTTTATTTGATTTGGCGCTTTATTTTGGTTCCAGCGCATTGTTGCTCTCTCTTTTTTTCTAGTAATTGACTCTGTCACTTTCTTATTCCCGCTCAGTTCGCTTTTTACATATTTACTTGATTTTTTGGGCTTCATTTTCGCGGCATTTTAGGGTTGTTTTAGCGTCTTCGTGTTTTTTTTTTTTGATTTGATCATCATCTGCCTAGACTTTTCCCAACTATGATGGGGTCGGCTTCCAGTCTAACCGGATGCAACTGAATACTAGTATTTTACATAGAGCGACTGCCTATCTGAACTCCACGACCCAGTTACTGGGTAATACCTGAGACAACCCTTGGAGGAATGACACTAATGACAGTATGTTTCAGTTGAATATGAGCTGTCACATAAAATGCTATGGGAGGTGCAAATTATTTAGTTGAAAAACAGAAAAAGAACGTTTTATTTTTCGTGATTAATTGCAAAAAATTATGTTGCAATATGTTAAAAAGAATAGCTAAGCATGTTTTATTGCATATTATTATTAGTTTGTTTTTCATAGGTCATTTAATTGACATGTCATATAGGTACCTACACAGTCTTTTCAACTAAGCATAAGAAGGGCTTAGCCGACGTTCGCACGGACGTAAAAAAATCGCGGCGGGATTTTATCACGCACTGGATTTTCAACTCTCGGTGTTGAGCCGAGCTTCGAGAATCCAACCTAACAACAACAGAGTGCATCCCAGCGCGACGAAAAACACATTGTTGGATTTTCAACTCCCGGCGCTAAGCAGAGCGTTGAAAATGCAGTGCGCGAAAAAAAATCGCCGCGAATTTTTTATGCCCGTGCGAACGTCGGCTTAGGGGCCATTCTCGGATTCGAAACTACAATGCTAGTATTTACAGGGCTATCGCTTATATTAATAATACTACATGAATGTATTAATAATATGCGTCTATGTAGGTACATTATATAAAAAATATTGTAAATTTTTATTGTATGTAAATTTTCTTTTTAAGGTCGTACATGATAGGGCTGTGCTATCTTTTTTATCGTGCTGTAAAAATTATCGTTTAGCAAAAAAAAATAAGAAACAGTAGAATGACAAGTGTTCAGTTGGCTTGTACCATCACGGACATTTTTTTTTTTTTTGTAAACCACTTTTCAACCTTATTGCCTTAGTAATAAGGTCGAAAAGTGGTTCACCGCAAATGTCCGCGATGGTACATTATCAGTTTAATCTGGTGTGGAAAGAAAAAGTAAGAAAAGCAAGACTTTTGATATTCCTCAGTTTTATTTTCCAACCAATAAAAATGACTTGTTATATGTTATTCCATAGTAAATATTGATGACCATTATTTTACCGTTATACGTGATAATATAACGGTAAAATCATGGTCTACTCAAGTTTAATCAACTAAGGCGTTAGTACCATAGACTTTAGACATAAAAACCCCATTACGAGTATACTGTGGTCTCTTAATTAAACCTAATAAATGCTATATAAACGTTTCTCTATGCAAAATAAACACTGCATGTACCAGGAGTGCAGAAAATAAAAGAAGCCTCGTTAACGACTATACATTATAAGAGCTATGCATTTTAAATTAATAGTCTGTGCTTTGGGCGTGAAAAAGCATGTCGCTTGGCAGTTTAGAAAAAATAAATTGAAAGTATCAATTAAGAGAAATTATAATGGCTTTTTCTATTTTTGTCTGGACTTTTGTGTTAGGAAAATAGCCTTATTAACTATGATAGTAAAGAAAAAAATACAAGTTAAAATTACGGATAGATATAGCTCAGACATTTTTGTAAGAAACTACTTAAAAACAAGAAAAAAAACCGGTCAAGTTCGAGTCGGACTCGCACACGAAGGGTTCCGTACCATAAATGTTTAACAATCGCAAAAATAACTTTGTATTTCGTAATGATACTGTGAATTACAAGGTTATTTTTGCAGGTGCAGAAAATCGACCATATTTAAACAAAATACCTAATGAATTGGCGTTTTTACTATTTGTTGATTAAAAATTAAAAATACAATATAATGGTACATGGTATACAGGAAGTTTCAAATTCCTAACTTGTTTAATTGTTGCGATAGAGCTCGTATAAAATTTTTCAAAAATTGACAACTTTTACGGCCTCCTATTTCTTAATTTTTTAAGATAAAAAAAAAATAAAAAATGTATTTGAATTCTCTCGATGAATTCTAGACAATGACACCCCACATGCTAGGGAAAGATTTTTTTTCAAAATGAAAATTTATTGCATGGGGATCCCCTTTAATTTATAACTTAATTTTATTTTTATTATTTATTGTTATAGACATAATAGAAATACACAATCTGTGAAAATTTCAACTGTCTACCTATTACGGTTCATGACGTACAGCCCTGTGACAGACAGCGGAGGCTTAATAATAACGGAATCCCCGTTTGGGTACGGAACCCTAAAAACCTGCCTAAACAAAACACGCTCACTTGATTGCCTGCAACTTTTTGCACAACCATTTTAAAAGGCCCTGTACTAAGTACTAGCATCTTTACCTTTCTCCCTAACAAAGCTAGACCAGTCCCGGTAAAATTAATATCGACTCATTTAATATGCAAATAGTGTAGCCGGCTCTTATCTGCGTTGTCCGCTCCGTTCAATCAATGTGTCCTTTAGGCGCGCTATCTCAGTGCGATCTTACTCCTGCCCTCTTATGCCGCCCTGGTACATAGATTTATTGCAGCACGATATCATTAACAGTATTTGTTTATCTATTTTTGTGAGTAATTGAGTGAAAAAGTTTAGTTTATAAATGTTTTTTAGTATAAAATGTAGCTGGTAACACTAGTAATATTTTAACTCAATCTAATTTTACAACTTGTAGGCGATAAGGTTGTACAATATATTTTTATGGTTTTATTTTACATATAAATCAGCGTGTATACTTACTTAGTTTTCTAAAAAAAATTCATCACTAAGAATAATATTTCCATGAACGTTGGAGCTGTCAAATTAATTGAAAGCCTCTTAATTTAACCCTACACATTACTCCCGCAATTATGCCCAAACAAAATTAGTTCGTTTCAAAATAAACTAAAATTGTATTGAAAATATACATTTGAAAATGGGTCAATAGCTAATCAAGAGTGATTGTGTTGTAATAATGGCTGTAGGAGGGTCATGTGCCATTGTTTAGGATGTAACCGGAGCCAGCGCGCGCGCCGATCGGCCCCTAACAACGACTTGTGGGAAATGCGTGGAAGAAACGTGTTGACTTTGGTCTACTTTGTGTTAAAATTGGGGCTTATTTTGGCAGTGTATTTGGAGTATATATTTCTTTATTTCATATAGACTATGCGTTTTACGGTATATGATGCCATTTTCTTGGATATTTCGGTAGAAGCAAGAATAGAATTTGTACGATTTTGTTGACTCTAATTTTTAGTTTATTGCATTCTACTATTTCTTGATGAATGACTGTTAGTCATTCGTGAGAATCTTTAGTTTTATTACTAAAAGAGTGGGATGGTAGATTTCCATGGCTCAGCAATGGATAGCCATCGATCACCATCACCATTAAAACCTCCCATTATCCCAGAAATACAAGCATTCCTCCCAATTCTCAAAACAAAATCAAACAAATAGTCAATCAAAGAAACATCTACACATTACGCCTACCTTACTATCCCAACAAATGCTTTACAAAACCCAGATTATAAATAAAAAGTAAAAGATATATAGATGGAATTCATCATTGGGCTTAGACGCATCGCAGACTGTTATCGGCAGTCAGTCCACGGCATACAGGCATTAATATTAAATTCAAAGTAAATATTCCTAGGCACAGCTCATTAGATATGCGATGTAACGGAACGGGGGGCATAAATAATTCAGGGATCGTTCGCTGGTCAGCTATCGGAGTATGCTTCTTCCTATGCCACTTCCGGTCCTCACTAATTGATTTAACAATTGTTTCTATTTAAATCGCCACTTTTAATAGTTTCTTTAACATTAATTTGTTTAGGAAGTGTATTATATTAATTTTACTTATTTGATGGCGCTATTTTTTATGCTAGACGTTTCCCGATTAATTATTTATTAAAATGTATTTATGTGTGCTTCGTAGACATGTCTAAGCTATGCAGTAAATGCTTCTTTGTACCTAAGCTAGTTATAGACATGATTTAATTAATATATGCCAACAGAAGTGTTAATCAGTTCATTGAAAACTTTCATTTATGTATTTGATATTCATACTATGTTCTTCCTCATGCATTGCTATATACATACCTACTTGAAGGAATATTACCGTAATCAATACGTTTGGCTGGAGCCTTATTGAAAGCATTATTTATTAGACGGTATGCAGCAACCCCCTCCCACCGAGAGGAGGCCTATGCCCCAGCAGTTCCCAACATTATATACTGATTATGTGTGCTATGCATTTAACAATCCTAATCTCATGTTAAACAAACATACACTTCATCTACCACAACGCTATAAAACCTAAAAGTATTCAAATTCACAAAACTAACACAAATCCGGAAATTCAATAATCAAAACGAACCAAAGAGCTCATTCAACCGAATGTCTATATTAAAGCATTCAATAATGTCGGTCAATAGAAACTCCGCGGATTTAAATAGGCTTTTTTCACGGAGCGTTCATATTGTGAGCTCAAAGGGTTCTGGCGACAATACTCACTCGGTTAAATTAACCGGAGTTTAATGCTTAATTGTTAGAGCGGCTAAGCCTTAGCTACACGTGTCGGAGTTCCGCAGGGCGCTATGCTGGGACCGCTTCACAATTGATATTGAAATTTCTCCTTGCAATGGTTTTTAGGATTGTGGTTGCTTTTAATGGGATTTGCGTCTGGTTATTAGCTTTTTCATTAAGTTTGATTAGTTTTTATGCGCGTGTGAGGTTTTACGTAGTGAATTTCATTTGGTTTTGTGATAATTAAACTCAGTTCGAGTTATGTTTTTTGATTTAGAGTTATAGTTATTGATCTTTGGGAATGTATTTTCTATTTGTGAAATTGTATATTCATGTGAAATACAAATTAACAAGTTTACTAATTGTTTTTATTATGTGGTAACATGACTTCAAAACCTCAATGTAACAAAGACACGTCATAAACTTTATATACCTTTATACGACTTTCCCTCTTCTAAACACACAAGACCACAAACACTAAGCTGAACCATCTTAAACCGCATATTTACAACCGCAGGGCAATTCACAGGAAAACCAAACAGTAATTACAGAACAAAAACAAATAACAGAGAAAAATCATTAGGGGTGAGCGTTAGGGGATGATTACAAAGGAAAACATGGGAGTCTGAGTGGTGGAGTATTGTCGGCTGATTGTGCAGTAGTTGGCTGGCTGCCGGAGGGTAGCGGGTTCGACAATAGAGCTGAGATTACTGCTGTCGACTGTCAGTTTGACGTGGGGCTGGATGTTTGTTTGATTTACACTTTCAATAAATGTTTAGTGGTTGGGAGCTGTGGTGGCTAATGTAGTGGCCGCAGGCAAGTGTTATCTTTGGGAGGCGCGTGTAGACAAGGAGATTATGTTTCTGCTTGTTTGTATGTTAATTTCTTCAATAGATGCGGCCACGTGATTTGTCATAAAAACTTAAAAATCATGACTATGAACTTCAAATAATTCTTCACTAAAGTTTACTTCAAGTTCCACAAGGTTTTAAGGGAGTCGAATTTCGTATTCAAAACTATTTTTTCTAAGATCATCAATGTAAGAAAACACTTGATTGAGAAGTGCTTGTTATCTGAATAGTTCATATAGCCTGTAATGTTCTTACTGCTGGGAACCAGATCTCCTCTCTGTGAGAAGAAGTATACTGTCACCACGCGGGTGTAGTACGGGAAACTACTATAGTGTTGCTATATCCATGTTATTGTGGGGACATTGCGAACTACGCATCAAAGACCTGACGTCACACAAATCCTGTATCGCGCAAGCAGAATTTACCGCAGCTGGCGGTACGTTGTTACTGTACGTTGTATATCAACGTGCCGTTTTGCAGCCTCGTCAAAGGGTAGGTAGGTACCTATAGACCATCAAACCGAACAACTTTTTCCATGGCACCAAAATTGTAATCTCGAAAAAATAATCAGCCGTCCCATACATTTGCATCGAGTAGGTATTGATGTTTTTTTATGGGACAGTTGAAAATCTTTTCACGAATACGATGTTGGTCCCATGGAGAAAGTTGTTCGGTTTGATGTTCTGCACCGCACCCTGAAAGACGAGGATGCAAAACGACACGTTGTATACAAAATCTCGACATTAACCGTCGGGCAGTTGCCCACCAGACACAACACCCATCTGGTCGGCGGATCCTCCCTTTTCTATAGAGGATGAGTGAACTTTCCACCCTGTTCCTCATACCTTTATAAATATTCACCTCTCACTCTTGCCACATCCAATCTTCCATCATCCAGCACCTCATATTCAATATCATACGTATGTTTATGTTTTCACATGTAACTCTAAACCGCGATAGATTTGAGCCCTTTGTCTTACCCTCTGCCCTGCCCCTCCTTGATCGCATTGTGAATACCTATGGTTTATGCATTGATATTAATAATATTTACTTTTGAATTTGTTTGAAAATTATTTTGCTGTGTATTATTATTTATAAATTGCTAGTTTTTAAGTAGACTTTTGAATGTAAATCTGAAAACAGTTACGTATAAAAAAATGCTCTCATTTAATTCGTGACCACAGTCTTTTTGGAAAATAAGTCTTTCTATAAAAACCAGCCCGCCTGTAATTTTGCCTATTACTGGCCTCTTATGTAGAGAAGAAATGTTTCCTTCTTGATAAAATGAAATAAGTCAGGCAGTCGCTCCATGAAAAATACTGGTATTCAGCTGCATCCAGTTCGGTTAGACTGGAAGCTGACCCCAATGTAGTTGGTTAAGGGCTAGGCAGATGATGATGATGATGATGGTTTTAAATTTGGAAAATGTTTCATTAGCATTACTTTATTTTGTTATCAAGAAAATAAATTTTGTTTCTATATTAGTCCGGTCAATTTAGACATTCGAGGTTACATAAAGTCCCAACAAGCTGAATTTCTGTGAAATTGTTCAAAACATAATTATAAACAATGTCTAGAAGTTCCCCATCATTCCCCTGTAAGGAAAAAATTTTATTCAAGGTCAAAGGTAAAAAAAAATAGTTTTTCGCGATTTTTAGCAAAACGGTAAGTTTTATCATAAAAGTACCTTAGACAAAAATTGTAGATCATAAAATTATCAATAAAAAATGTATTAATACTTTTTTTCTTACGAGCCACCGTTTCTGAGATATAACGATTCAAAAAGTTATAAAAGTTGTTATCGTCATAATATGCACACGTTTCCACGCCACCTATGAGGTAGTGTACTTAGCGCGTTTTTTTAACGTGGTTTCCCCAGTGGCCTACTCCACGGGTCAGTTGTGATCCTGTTTAATGTAAAACTATTGCATAATAACGGAAATTTTCAAAGATTGGGAAAGATAAAAGCGATGTAAATTAAAAAAAAGTGTTGAAGTTTATTCGTCTTATTCGTAAGTTTCAAATTCTTGTTCTTCTTCTTGTTTTTCTTCTCCTGCTTCTTCTTCATCTTCATTTTGGATGCAAGTAAATTGCGTCAATAGCGATGTATCGCATGATACTTCGTCGGAGTCAAACGAATCCTCCATTGTTTGTGATTAAATATTAGAGCACGACCGGCCTTGACAATTTGTGCATGCCAAAGAACAAGACAGTCCGACTTTTTTGCAACCACATTTAGCACTGCATCCCTTTTTGCAGTTGCAAAAAATAGTGTTCAGCAGTTTTTCCGGCGCAGGTGGAAGTAAAGTTTGAACTGGCTCTAATATGTTGTTGACCAACTTCCAACCCCAGTCTGTAGGGTCTAGCTGATAACCAAGCCACACTTGAATTTGGTAATATACTCGAAAAAGATGTTGGTGAGCAGCAACTGAGGTTGGAGGAAGACAAGCTAATTGAACTTGTTTTTTATTTTTAGTATTTTTAACGAAACATGCATATCGATGCTTATCTAAACAGGTAGTTTTTTAGGAGCTCCGTACATAGAAAGAAGAAAGCGGATGCCGTTGGTAATAACTTCTTGTTGAGTTGAATTACTCTTTTTAAAAACTTCAGCTTCTTTTACAACTCTAGATGTATATACGTGGCGTACTCATGTATATTATGACGATAACAACTTTTATAACTTTATGAATCGTTATATCTCAGAAACAGTGGCGCGTAAGAAAAAAAATATTGATACATTTTTTATAGATAATTTTATGATTTACAATTTTTGTCTGAGGTACTTTTATGATAAAACTTACCGTTTTGCTGAAAATCGCGAAAAACTATTTTTTTTGACCTTTGACCTTGAATAAAATTTTTTCCTTACAGGGGAATGATGGGGAACTTCTAGACATTGTTTATAATTATATTTTGAACAATTTCACTGAAATTCAGCTTGTTGGGACTTTATGTAACTTCACTCTCATTTTTTGGTCTAAATTGACCGGACTATATCTTGTTGTTCTAAGAAAGTGGAACGGACTTGTTTAAAGTACTCATCAACACTATTCTAAGTTTTAAAATAATTGCCACGTAAAAAATTAAGTTAGATTAAAATTACTTATTAGTCTGTATTATTAAGGTGAGTATAGTCTTCGACCCGTAATCCCATACAGTCGTCGCACGGACCAGCTAGCAAATATTTCTAAATTGCCGTTGTTGAAGTTGCGTTTTGTAAAAATGTATTATTATTTTAAAATAAAAAAATACACAGTTAGGTATAAGATAAGTGATTTACCAATATTTAATCATCGTCGCTAAACCGTGAAAATATAACTTGTAGTATAAAAGCGGTAGCGAATTTAATGTTGAAAACAACCTCATTTTATTTATTTTAAAATTTTCTAATGCTCAGATTGAAGTATATCAAAGTTTCATATATATTTTTTATAGAATTTAAAAGCATTTGGCTCTCAAAAACTACCATTTCACGACTATAGTCATCTTAAGAACCTGATGGCTTTTTTTATTAAAGGAGAAAAAAAAATATCTTAACCATTTCTATACTTTATCATCAGTACTAACTGACGGAGTAGGTTACCTGATTCAGATTAATCTCATGTTCCCAGAAATAATTACTTGTCGTCATATTTCATGTGAAAACGAACGTCAAACAGCGATTTACTTTTAGTTTGCTTACTGATAAAGTGACAAACAATGTAATTTGCACAGATCTTGCAGGTAATAATTAGCAGAAATATTAATGAGTCAGTTAGTTTAATGGAAAACAAGAGTAAGATTATTTCACTGACGTCTAAAATGGTTAAACAAGTAATAGGGATGATGCCTGGGTAAAAAAAAAGAAATTCTATTTAGTCCGTCAGTCAGATAATAAAAAAATATTAGACACGTATTTTTTGCTTTATCATATTAATAAAAGAATACTTAGCTATCACGCATTAAAGTTGGGGAGTGGGGGCTCGCTACGTCACTTGTACGTATAAAACCTAGCTACGCGTGACGTCATGCCATATTTTAACTCAATGTATCGCCGTAATTTTTTGATTACGTAAAAAAAGAAAAAATACGTGTCCAATATTTTTTAATAATCTCTATGACGGACAAAAAAATAATTTTTAGTCATCATCCCTATTATAACTATTTGGTTTTACCGGGAAACGTAATCTTTTGACTGCTTTTCCACCAAAGATGGGCTATGCCGCTATGCTGCGAGGATGTGACAGCTAAGCTAGGAAACTATGTGACCGGTTCCTCTGATGCTAAGCTGTGTAGCGGAGCGAGTAAGATGTGCGAGGAAGATGCGCAGCTCGAGCTATGCGATGTATCGAGTGACGTCCACTGCTCTGCACACAGCTACACCACTAGCGCATCCATAGCTCCCATCCATAGCATGCATCCTTCCACATAAAACTCAAACTCAAACTCAAACTCAAAGCATTTATTTCAAATAAACCAATTACAGGCACTTTTGAATTGTCAAAGGGTCGGTCAGTCAGAAAGATGAAGCTAGTTGCCCATTCCAAAGCGTAGATCATGGAGAAGAACGGGCAAGAAACTCCACGGACACTCTTTTAAATCAAATATTTTACATAATATTGGTTACATCGTTCATATTGAAAATATAGATGTGAGAACAATGTAGAAAGACGTGCACGTTAAAAGCGTCCGTAATGAAAAAGATAAAAATTAAAAACAACTAAATTAAAAATAAGCCGTGGCAGCTAAGAGACGACCAGTCCCAATTGACGGCGCCCGTTCACGAACATGACGCATGGATCAGCGTCAACATAAAAAAAGCATAGCTTAGTTGCACCCGTCTCCACCAGTTCTATGCTATTGTGGACCAATGAATATGGTTGGTAGATATCAAACGCATCCATAGCAACGTAGCATAGCACATATCTGGTGGAAACCTGTCAATCAATCAATTAGCCTTTTCCCAACAATTTTGGGGTCCGCTTTCAGTCCAACCAGATGCAGCTGAATACCAGTATTTTACATGGAGCGACTGCCTATCTGACCTCCACAACCCCGTAACTGGATAACACGATACCGCTTGGTAAGACTGGTTGTTGGGCTTCTGACTACGACAAAGATCTACGAATGACAACCGGGATCAACGGCTTATATAACGTGCATTCTGAGGCACGGAGGGGTCTCGATCTCGATATGTAATGGATGGTCACCCATCCACGGACAGACCGCGGTGAGCGTAGCTTAACCTTCGGTCGACCCGTGCAGCTGTTATCATATAGTCACGAGCCCCTTCAAAAAAATCTGTAAGTATTCCGTTGTAAATTATTTCAAAATAATTATATAATTGAATATGATAATAGTACTTTTGAAATCACAAACAATTTTTATATACAATATACAAATTAAAACTATTTACACTAGGTACTAAAGTAAATGATTATCTAACTATACAAATAAATACAAAACAGAAGCACACTTAGGCGTCGAAGTACTCGTCCACATCGATGTCATCCGGAAACGTGCCCAGAAGACTGACAGCATTGTCACGTTGAATGGCAATGCTAATTCTTTGGCCAAAGAACAAGCCAGCCCTCTGGTCACGTGAAGTCTCGACCAGTCGGCGAGAAATTTCATTAAAAAGTAGCCGCGCACTCGGGCCCCATGACCCGAGCGTTTCGACCCCAAACGGCTCAAAACTGTAGTTACCTATAAGGTTACAGTATTTGCGCCGCTTGAGGGTCTCAGCAGCCGCAGCAGCGGCGCCAGCACAGCACGTCGTGCTTGGAACAAGAGATGGCGCAAGGGTTTCGACACAGGTTGCGTCCCACACCAGAGGCCTACCCATCTTCCAAGGCAACAACGTCATGCCATCTGGTCTCTTCCCATCGTCACGTACCAAGCCATTTGGTTCTAATACCGCTGGTATGCTAAGAGCTATAAGAGCTCTACGAATAATATCGTTGATGCTGGCGTGCCGTGCTATGCGACCTGCGCTCCTACAGCAGGACAGGCATATGATAATTGTTTTTTTTGTCAGGCTCATCCCTACAGGGAAAAAAAGTCACTCCGTCAGTCAGATATACTTAATAAAAAAATATTAGACACGTTTTCATAACTTTATTATATTAGTAAAAAAATACTTAGATAAAACGCATTGAGGATTGGGGGCTTGCTACGTAACAACTATAAAGATCTAGCAAGGAGTGACGTCATGCCACTTTTTAACTCAATATATTACCGTAATCTTTTGTTTAGGTAAAAAAAGACAAAATAGGTGTCTATTTCTATTTTTTAATAATCTACATGACGGACAAAAACAAAATATTTGTCACCATCCCTGTTAGGGGTTTATGCCTTTTTATTTTAGGTCTGATTAGTGATTTTATGTAAGTAGACACTAATCTGTCGTATGAGTAAGGCAAAGCAAAATATACGTCCTCCGTTTACCAAATATCAGTAAATTTTACACACTCCAAAAAAAAACAGACAAAACAAAACTTTACTTTTTAGCATAAAATTTCTTACAAACACATCGCATTATTTGCAATTGTCATCTTGAAATCCCGAGACTCAGAATTGTCTTCTGAAAGCATAGTGTACTCTCCCGATAATAAAAAGAAAAAAAAACTGAAAAACTTTGAAACGTGAGGGAAAAGATGATTGAAACAAAAAGTAAAAACTTGTTCCCTTTAAGTGTATTAAACCTACTGAAAAAGTTCCTGTAAAAGGGAAAGGGGACAAAGTGAGATAATATAAATACTTTCAATAATAAAAAGTTGATATTGATTCAAGTTTTTTCTTTGTGTGGTGTAATTGAAGAGCGAAAGGAAAGTTTTTAAGATAATATCGGAAAAAGTATTTTTTTAGAGTACCCCTGTATTATGAAAAATTATGATGCTAGCTAAGAGTTTTCAGCTGAAATAGAAGGTACTTACATACCTATTATTTTATAAGTCGCTTCGATTCATGCAATTTCTTTTTTCGCAACTTTACAGTTATCTACAAGCAAAAGTAATGTCATAATGTGAATTGTCTGCCATTTTGTTGAAAATTAATAAAATTAGGCTCTGTTTTCAGGAAAAATGTTTTTAAGGTGTAAAATTGATGATTAAGACCTACTTAATTATTAAAAAGACATTTCTATTGTGTTATGTAATAAACTCAGCTCAAAAAGTATTATCTGTTTTTGAGATGAGTTAACGCCACACTAAAGATGTGTTTTATTAATTACCTATTAAATTAATATTATTTGCTAGTTCGCTAATTGTAATCAATTAGCGAACTAGCAAATAATATTAATTCATTTTCAAAAAAACATCTCTTCATTTAACATTCTTAAAAATTAGTGAAGTGATGAAATGCGACAGCCGCACGGGTTGATCCATCAGGTTAAGCTACGCTTGCCGGGGTTGGTCCGTGGATGGGTGACCATCTTTACATACCGAGATTCCTCCGTGCCTCGGAAAGCACGTTAAGTCGTTGGTCCCAGCTGTCATTCGTGGATCTTTGACAGTCGTTACGGGTCGTCAGAAGCCCGAAAGTCTGACAACCAGTCTTACCAAGGCGTATCGTATTACCCAGTTACTGGGCTGTGGAGGTCAGACAGGCAGTCACTTCACGTAAAATACCGGTATTCAGTTGCATCCGGTTAGACTGGAAGCCGACCCCAACATAGTTGGGAAAAGGCTAGACAGATTGACTTTCAATCACTCTTCGAATGATTTTGAAGGAAATCGCTAATTCATTACTTCATATATTTGTAAACTACGCCTGCTCAACAACTTAAGGCTTGTCCGCCGTAAAAAGCGCGGTCACTGTCGGACTGCATAGAAAAGAAAGAGAAGCGCGATGACACAACGCTTGCAAAATGTGAAGTAATTACCGATTTACAAAAAATCTAGGGATTGGACTAAAAAAGTAATCACATGAAATCATTCCTTATTATTTTGTAAAGAACTGTATAAATTTATGAACACTTTTAATGAAAATTGTAGGAGTAATATGGTAAAAACTCAAAAAAATAAACAGAAATAGACCTGGGTTTAGCCTTTTTTTTTCTTTAGTTCTACAAACTAAAATAAATTTCAGGACACACGATATCACTTCTTATGTATTCTAGATCATTGTGTATTTTTTTCTATCAAAAAGGTGCTATAGTTACTGTAAAAAATGGAAACAAAGTTACTTATTTTCGCCGTATTTTAGGGAGGACAAGCCTTAATAAACGCAATGAATGTTGTTGAACTGTCAAAATGCATTGACACTGTACAGATAGTGCGTTGGATTGCACTATTTGTATATACTTTACATAATTCCCCTGCAGGTGTAAGATTAACTGTAATAGCCTCATTGATTTCTTTTATATTCCCATTGATATCAGCAAGTCATCTATATCACCTTTTCCAATTTCTAAAATCGTTATCTCTTACAAATTATACCTCATCCAACATATCGAAGTTTCAGGAATACAGTGAGTGAAGTCGGAAAATGTTTCAGGATGCATTATGATAAGCGGGCGGCGCCGAGGGACGAACAAACAGACAGTACTGTGGTACTGCTGACTTCTGTTCTACTAAGGATGTTACAATGTGAGTTCTGTAATGTACTCAGTATAGTTATTAAGTTTTTGTGTGGGAGATTTTTAAAGGAGGTGAGGAAGAAAAAACATAAGTTTAAGGTTTTGTTTTTTTCTTCTGGTTCAATGTTTTTGAAGTGAAAACTTCTTTAGGCGCGTTGAGTGATTTTTAGTAGGGGGAAATCTTACGGGTCCGCGTCACCGCATCACCGCAAAATCGCGACATCCTATGCATTGTTTTACGTTTCAGTTTTCACTTCTGTCAGCAGTTCCCATGACTGCCAATTCTTTTTATTTATATATCTCTCTGAGGTACGGTAGTGCATAAATTAACCAATAAATAATCATACTTTTTTTTTGTAATTCATATTATATTAAATCTTAGATTGTCCCACATTCATAGGTACCTTCCGTGACATCATTTCATATTTTTCTTTTTTTTAATGTACTAACACTACTACTTAAACTACTACTTTGAACTGCTATTTTAATTTTGAATTCTAAATGTATGTATTTTATGTTATGAGTTCATAAGTTTTTATAGTTTTTTAAGTTAATTTCGTTGTTGTTTAGTGGTGAGTGCTGTAATAGGCAGACATACCAGTATTTTTATTATCTTTTACTTGTTTAATTTCACTGCTGTTGGTGTACCTAATAAATAAAAAAAAAATATATATATTTTATAATAACTTGGTTATTTACGTATTGTGGTAATTTCTAGTAATTCAAGTCTTTTAGCAAATCCTGTCGATCAAGCTTTGCTCAGGTAAAAATAAAGAAAACAAATTTTCCCAGAAATGAGACCTATCTAGATCGATTTATCCCGCCCGTAAACCCTATATTGCAATTTTCAGCCGTTTTCGAGAACGTGATTATTACAACAGGACAATTATTACTATTATAATATTACAGGGTGTCATTTTAATCGTCTATAACTCTTTATCTTCTTAAGGGGTCATTATACTCATCATCATACAACTTTTACTATGGGACCAAACCGGAAATCGCGAAAAAAAATCAGCTGCTCCCTACATTTTGGCGAGTTTGATGTAGATAAATGTTACTGAACAGCAGAGATTTAAATTTTCGCGATTCCATGTTTGGTCAAACATGAAATCGCGAAAATAAAAATCTGCTGTTCAGTAGGTAACATTTATACTGGTGCTGCATCCTGTTAGACTGGAATCCGACCCTAAAGGCTAGGCAGATGATGATGAATGCACGAAAGACTACTAAATTCTTCTGAAATTCATGTTTACTCATTTATTATATTACTTAATACATAGACAACCCGCTGGTAACCAAGATAATATTATCTGCTTTATTACAGCCAATATCAGTCAATAAGAAAACAATTACCAGTACAATATAAGTCGAAACCAAACCACAAGAAATTCTTCAATCACAACACTTATTCGAAAAGATGTCATGTCTTGTGAAAGTTATTGAAAAATAACAAGTGCTGGTCCCGTCGATAAGTTTACAACTTTTATCGAAAGGACACCGGATGAATAATAAAAACATCGTTCGGAGTCAAATAAACAGGTGAACGCTGTATTGTGGCTTTGTCAAGTTTCCTGAACGAAGCGAAGAGATTTTGTTGAAAGATGTTTTTTGAGGTGTATTATTTAACAATTGAGGGAAAATATTTTTTTTCTGAGATGAGTTATTGATAAATTGATCTTATCAGTTTCAACGAAGTTATTATCATCGATGAAAATTAAAATAAAGAGCTTTAGAAAAATGGGAAGTGTTTATATCCTAATCCGAACTTAATATTATAAATGCGGATGTGAGTTTGATTGTTTGTTATGCTTTCACGCTAAAACGGCTGAACGGATTTAGATAAAATTTGGCACATGGGTAGACCCTGTAAAAATGTTGGGATGGAAAGTATCTTATATCCCAGGTCATCCTGGGATATAGGATACTTTCCATCCCGATATTTTTACGGGATCGAGACTTATGCGGGTGAAACCGCGGGACGCAGCTGTTATAATCTAACTACAATTTACAAATTTAATTTTCGGGTAATATTGAATGGGTGAATCTTTATGGAGAATAATTTAAAAGGCAATGAACAAGACTTAAATTCGATAACAAACATTTACTGAAAGAAATTATCACGTACTAATAATAATGTTGTCCAAAGATTTAACTCTAGATTTGCCTTCATTATACTTAGTTACTAGTAGTTTCCATACTGAAAAGAGTGAACTCACACACTATTAAAATATAGCGTTTCCATGACAATCAAGTGAAGTCCCTGCGTCATTGTGTGTCAGAGGTGTCAAAACGAAACAGAAATGCGACTATCTTTTGACGCGGTAGTGCGAATCTAACGATTTAAATCTTTGTTAATATCTAATGCTGACATCTTAGATTAACTAAGTTATTTGAGTATATATAGCTACATCAAATACATTTAAATCCTAGTTCAAATCAGTTTAAGATAAGCTCAAGTAATATGTTGCTATAAATTTTTTCATCAATACGTTATCGGTCACCTAAATTCTTAGCTATCGGTTGATATGATAGTGATAAAGGTTCCCATGTTGCTGGCAGGAATGTTGCCATCAGTCAATATTTAGAATACCGATTGATTTACAACTGTACTGATTTTATTTAGTTTCAAGTGTCGTGTGAAATGATTGGCGAAATTTTTGTTTTGAGTTGTACCACGTTTACTTTTGCTCAACTATACTTTAGCAGCATGTTAATTTTTCATAACCATTTAAAGTTAGAACTGAAAAATCTGAATATAATCTTCTCCTGAGTATCAAACCCAACAAGACAATTTTATTCTACCAATCCAACGCCAACCATTTTGTCTAACATAAGAGTATACACTGCACACACACACACACACTCACTCAGTCACAGTCACAGTCTTCAGTGTCACACTCATACCTTACAGCAACCAGGCAAATAATAGTAAAGCCCTTATTACAACTACAATTAGGAACATGAACATACCATTTCTTATCTTGTATCCCCTTTATAATCTAAACAGGTCGTAACAACCGGTAACATGTAACGTCATAAATAACAGAAAAATACAAATACATAGCATTATTACAACCCTTCTTCTTCAGTAAGGAGAAAGCACAATTGTCGTCCGACAAAAGCTTTCGAAAGATTTATAGCAAATCTGTTTACATGACAACTGTAATGCCCCTCTGAAATCGTCCACGGAATTAATGAGTCCACGGTATCACTTGCTAAGCTAACATTGGTCGCCGTTAATAATAACAACCACCCCACACCACCCTTTAAGAATTTCCGACTAATAGAAAGTGGATAGACAGACACGATCCATCACGGTTGTCCCCCAGTCGATGTATTATTTATGGGGACATCCAAAACGCAACCCACTGCTAATCTTTCAATATCTTGAGAATTTCGGGATAGAACTTGGGGATCAGATTCTACCAGATAGCAATACAGATGCTATCAACCCTAATGTAATGGATATAGATGCTATTTTTGTTAAATTTGTTGAAAATACTCTTAGTGATATAAAGGCAGAGGAATTCACAGATGGCAAGGAGACTGCGGTTAGTGTGGACCATATTTGTGATGGAATAGAGGTTAGAGTAGATTGGTTTGGTTACCCAGATGACTTTGTGGAGTTAGAATAATTGTAGGATTTGTTTGTTTTGGTAAGGAATGAGAGTAATGGCATTGCATCGGATGCGGAATGAAATTAATGGTCGGTACCTTAATGAATTTTCGTTATTATAATGTGCGGTGGTAATGGGATTGTTTTTATTGCAAATGGACGTTGCGTTGTAAATCTTATTTATGATTTTTAGTGTTGAATTAAAAGCTTTTACGGCATATTACGTAATTTCATTCATTATCTCTGTGCCCATTATTTACTGTTATTGAAAAACTATACTTTTTTGCTTAATGTGATCGGGAAATGCTTTTGTTTAAGTTATTTCTGGTTCTATGCTAGATTGATGGTTTGGTAAAATCTATTTTGAGTTCAGATTAACCTACATAAATTTTGTTTATTTTTTTTTTTCTCACACCTTTTTAACTTTACGTTGAGCTTTTGGCAGTGTTTATAAAACAAATATTTAGGTAGAAAAGTCAGGGTACAATCATTTGAATAATTTTAGGGTTATTTAATACCCAGAATTATTAACGATCACTACGTATATATCAACTAAGAACAAAAGCATTTAATGACCCATTGCAATTTCATTTAAGACGTACTAACACTTTCATCTAAAAATCTTACAACCACATAAATTCTTCATAAAACTTCTACAACTAAACTAAATATCTGTTAAAAGCATATTTGGCCACATTAGTATAATCTACAGTAACATTATTCAAATCCACGTTTCAACTGAAAAATCCGACATATTTATACTAAACTAAAACTAAATCAAACACGGAACGTAAAGTTCTATAAATACCACACTTAGAGATGGTGGAAAAAAATATTTTCAAGATTCGAGGAAGGGGGCCGAGAATAGATCCCTGTGGGACTCCGTCGGTGTAGTGTGTTATGCCCGTGACTTCTCTCCTATTTCTTATTTTATCGATATAATGTTAAGGGAAGTGGGTATAAGTAGAAGGTATGTCTGTTTGGCTCTGACGTTAGGAATTTCTGGATTGATTTTGTAGCTTTTAAATGTCGTTGTACGAGTAGTTTTGTTTGAAATATTAGTTCCTATTGACAATATCATCTATCAGTTATTATTTAGTGGTCGCATGTTTGGATTTTTTAAACAGGCATCAATAGGATAAGTTGCATTATCATTTAGTTAGAGATATTTTAATGGTATAGAAAGTATTGGTACACACGGCTACACATCAAGCTATACATTTCCAATTTACACTGACCTCTCACTGTAAGGAAATCCTATACAATGCGAGATCAGCTTATACTTGAAATGTATAGCTTGATCTGTAGCCGTGTGTACATCGTTATTTAATTTGTAACATTTGTTAGTTTTTTGTCCTCATCTATCATATAAAACTCACAATTAAATCAAGACAGTAAATGACACGTTTGTTTAAACTAATGAAAACAGGAAGTGTACATTTGACACTATTTAGTGAGTCAGTCTCATTTACAGCTACATTACATCCAAGGATATAAATAACAACGTAATTTACAATAACCTATTGTTTTGACGTGACTTTTAACTGTTTTTATAACTATCTAGAGAAAATTTATAGTTATTCCACTATTTTATTTGATTTGTATTTCGAAAAAACTATTTTTTATCTCTGTGTCAGTGTCTGTGTTATTGAGGCTACTGCTTTGTTTTATTGGGATATAAATACCTGTTTTGTAATAGATATGTAACGTGGCTATCGGTTTAAAGTTTAGCATATTTTACATTTTTTGAATGCTTTTTATTTACAAGTATTTGTTCCGAGTCTGGGTGTTTTTCTATCTATAATATGTATGTATTTACAAAAAAAATAATGTATTTAAGTAGGTAGTTTATCAGCCATCTCGTTACCATAACACAAGCATTAGGTTGCTTAGCTTGGGACTAGATGGCGTTGTGTGAAATGTCCAAGGATATTTATTTATTAATTTATTTTATTTAATGTTATGTGGGATTGTAAGAAAACATTGTACCTACTAGGTCACTAACTAGCGATAGTATAAGAGTTGATAAAAAAGGAAATACTCAGGTTCTGATCGTGTCGTAAAAACGAATGAAAGGGTTATTGCTTGTAAACAATTTTTAGGGTTCCGTAGCAAAGGGTCCAAACGGAGCCCTATTGCTGTCACTAACGAGTCTGTCTGTGTCCGTCGTCTGTCACACAGGTTTTACAGCCAAACGATTGGAGCTACAGTCTTTGAACTTTCACAGTACAAGCATCTTATTGACCCAAAGCCATACAAATTGTCAAAAAATATTTTTAAATGTTTTTAAGGGGTGGTTCCCATACAAATAATGCGGGACGCGAAAAAAAATTTTTTAACCTACCCCATTGAGTGGGATATCGTTGTTTAGAGCTTTTTGAGTAAAAAAATATTTAATTTTTTGCTTTAAAAATATTCGAAAGCAAAGAAATGAGAAGCCACCAAAGTTAGCTTTTTGTGCAAAATTTTGTTTCGAAGAATTTTTTAACTTCCCATTGACCTATGAACTTGAAATTTGGTGATAATGTTTATTATTGCGTATGTTTTACTAACAAATACCAATATATTGATAAATCAGATTTGGTACGGAACCCTAAATATGCGAAGTCCGACACGCACTTGTCCAGTTTTTCTAATCCGCAAAGATAAGCTCATTATAACAATTTTCATAATCATTCATGCTTCTCATACAAATTGGTGTTGAATTGATTATTAAGCATAATATTTCATCTTACAATATGTCATAGGACATGATTTTAAAGGGAAGTGTGTAGGTACTAGGTAGGTTGAAGTCTCCATATGCTGTAAAGTAGATCACTTCAGGCAGAAGAAAATCCATGCAATACAATGCCTTTCTTATAACTTACCAACGGCAAACTCCTTTACTATAAAACATAAAATGGACTTACCTGAAACAAGATGTAAAAATAATGTAAAGAAAGAAAGAAGAATAAAAGCAAAATCCAATCATAGAAGATTCTCCATCATTATTATTAACATTACTATTGTTAAAACAAAAATGGCTGACTCTAGTGATGTAGAGATGATATCCGAAGTGTTGAATATCTGAAGTAAATGTCGGATATTTTATCGATAAGTTTTAGTGAAGGGGTGAGATTTTTGGATAAATTTTCTTAATTAAATGTGTAGATAGTGTTGTGTGTTATACATAGGGTGCGATCAAATAAACGACAGTTTGAATACGAATTATTTTATTGCTAATAATCCTAACATAACAAGAATAGCATAAATTTACAAAAAATACCATCAGTGTCCTATAACAAAATCAAAATTACACACTGCATTAATCGTATATAAGTACCTTATTGACTGTTTCACATAATTATATAAAATTGCGCTAAAAATAATCATGAAGATTACTTTCAAATCGAAAAGTACCTATCTAAAACATCGACAACATTTGCCATAACCGTTCTAATATTCGGATAATATCCGAGAAAAAGATCCACATCTAGTCATCACTATTTATAATCGAAGAGATGTAAACTAAGCAGCGCGAGCGCAGCTCATTACGGCGCTCGTAACGAGCGAGCGTAAATCATACGGACACCCAGAGGCCATTGTCTCTTTCAAACGTTGAATCGATTCAAAACCGATTGTAATGACCGATCCGCGAACATCGATCTCATTAACGTACTTATGATAAATGGTCATATGAATTCGTTATTAGTATTCTATTCGTTTTGTATTTTAATCGATATAAATAGTTATCGATTTTTTTTTGGTCGGGTTTTTTATCAATTGTTTTTAGCCTTAGCAGGATGTGCTTAGATATTATTATTGGAAAGTAGTTTTAACTATCACATAACAAGGAAAAGGAGTGTTTTAGAATTACCAATTAATTAATTCATTTCCGCCATAACTAATCTACATAATAATTTAAGAACACATTCATTTAGAAACGAGCTAAAAAACGATCAGGAATTCGTTCAAGACTAACTGGAGACACATTGAAAATTCAGCCCTAAATTCGAGGCGGTAGGGTCAGAAATGCGTTGATCATCATATTGGTGACAAAAGAGTGTTCTTGGTCGTCATGCCCCAGAATGCGCCGCGACTCTGCCAAATAATTGACACACCCGATGTCAACGCGGCCCGTGTGTTGCCAGATTCAATATTTCGCAATATATCTAATTTGAGATGCGAACGTTTTCGCTCTTTCTCCTTCTTGTTGATGGTTACTGTCAGTTGCGGATAGAGATCCGGACATAGATGACTGCCTGTCAGTGAGATAATCTCCTACTTATACCTAAAGACAGCTATTCTGCCATGAAGTTCTTAGAGCGCAGTAAGGCCTTGAAAAGGAGTTGGAAGGAGCTTTTTCTTTGTTTTTCATGGTTAGAACAGGAATAGAAGAGGAGCATCTAATTCCAGTCACTAAGCAGGACATCTTTATTGTACTCGAATCATCAGGGCTCCTCGTCACCCGAAGTTGATTGAAGACAACGTTCATAAAATGCACACATCATTGCTCAGAATTGTCATCAATTTTCAGTCCTCATCGCATCGCCCCAATGAAGCGACAACGTTACTACAAAGGACTGTTGCCAACTAGCAACTCGTTTATACTCTATTAATCACGCAAAAACGAACCCACTTATTAGTAGATTTTCCCAATTAACCTCACTAGAAAATCAACTATTATCTCAAAAACAGTTAACCTTAAATATAATGTGCGACATTCGAAATTCAAACCCGCATGTTCAAATTAATGTTCGTCCGTTTAAGAAAAACAATTGACACAATCGCGTTCGGGTGCGTTCGTTCAACCCGTTCGTGAATCATCGGGCGTGTTCGGGTTGGCATGGGGCCTAATCGTCGGACGTCGGGGCTCCAATATATCTCGTGCGCCGTCATCGGTGCCCATTCTTCGGGTGGTTGGGAGAGCTCGAAACTGTCTGGGTGTTGGTGGGCTGACAAATTGACGGTTCGTCAACACCGCGTCAGAGGCAACTTCTATTCAGTCGTCGCTTTGTTGACGCGTGCAGGGGACTGTTTTGAGTGTACACTGTGTTTGTTTTTGTTTGGGAGTGTGGGTAGATTATGCGGGGATCTATTGCTGTCGGTTAGAATTAAATCTAACGTCAATCAAGGATGGGCGAACGATTTCTGCTATGTAATTGTACTAGTGGACATGACGGCTGTTTGTGACCGTTCAATCAAGTTTGACTTGAAGAATTGTGATGTGGCTATTAGCAGAGAGGAATACATGCTCTTGTGGAGCCAAAAGATTACTCAGATCGTGTTCCAGAAACCGTAAACAGTCTAAAATGCAGGTTAACCAAACCACTAAAACAAAACATCATCGTAAGAGTACCAGGAGACAATGAACGGGTAGCAGCCACGACGTCACCCACTAACGAGTGTAACATGACTCCGTAACCGATACGTTCATTAAACCTCCTCGCCTGTTCAGCCCGCCTAGTACCGTAGTCTTAATAAAATGCTATACATTTTGATACGAAAACTTTGTTGTTTATCGTACTTGCTTTTGCGTCTGACTTTGGTCTTGTATGGTTTAGATTTATTTTGTTGAACTAATCTCTCAGATAATGTGACATATCTTAGTCACGGTTCATATATAAATTAGGTCTTAGGCTGACTTCAAATTAATCAACCCTGTCCAAATCAATACCGTCCTTTCCAGTTCATACCTAAGAATCTAAAACGGCTATTTCTAATGACTCTATAGTACCATTTTTAATACGTAATAAAACCTGATCTAAATTAAAAACCCAAAGTTACATACTTTCATTCAGTTATTCACGACACCTTAAACTAAAGAATGTTGAAGTCGCGTCTTAATGTTAAAATTGGACTTTTTACATCCATTTGATGCTTGGAACAAGCCATAAAATGTCACCTAACTCCTTGCTGATGTTTTAGTAAAAAAATAACTGACAAGCATGTTACACGATGTATGAAATGGGTTCAGCCGTCTAATACTGAATATTGAATGTCTCTTGAAAAAGACACAATAAAATCAAGAAATCATAAAATATTAACAGATTTATGGTATCCAAGTAAATCCCAAATGTCAGTTGGACAATAGATTTGAAATGTCAATAGGTAAGATACTACTTGGCGAGACGTAGCAATCATTCGCTAGCAAAACTTTTGAGCACAAGGGGCTATAAGAGCAAAGATGAACAATACAGAAGAGAAAAACGTCCCAAAAGAGCAGCTTTCAGCACAAAGAAGATATTATACTATCATAAACAATATTGACATCGTTTAGATGAGGGTCACCATCTATTTTAACAATTATACCATGATTTCTGGTTGCTGTTTAATTAGAAGCGATCTAGCCGCTAAAAGCGAAGCTGAAACAGGAAAACAGTTTGAAAAACGAACAAAAAGACGAAAGATCATAAATAAAAACCGATTCTCGATACCTCCACGGTACCCTAAGAGCTAATTAGCGCCCGAAATAATTAAACACAAGATATTATTCGAGCGGCGACGGCAAAAACTATCTGGCATTCGAATTTCACTCGCCGTATTTTGAAAATCTCTGCTTATCTTTATACAGATTCCTCACTTTTGGACAGCCAGAATGTCTTAATAAACATCATCATCCATCCTGATTTCAACCTTAAATATCAAGCCCAAAGAACAATATTGTCTGCAGTAAATGTGGTATAGGATGTTTCTTTAAATTCGAGCTGGAGTGTTTCAAGATGAATCCGAAGATTGTTTTCGTAAATGTGATTTGAAACCCATTAAGACTAAGATGAAATTTTAACGTTAAGATTTGAATGTGTATTTAAAAAAATTTAATTCAGTTCTGAGAAAAATATGTATAAATGTTTCAGATTCTTATCGCTATTCGGCGTCAGTATTGATTATTTTTGAACCAAGTAGTGGTGATCTTTTCATAATATATAATCTTCAATATAACAACGATTGAAAGTCCTAAATTATTGCATGTTATGAGAACGTTTGACCAACACAAATTAGTTTATCTTGATGACATATAGGCGAAGTTGCTATCCTATGTGTATTCAGATCTACAACAAAATTCCTAACCAAATTAAAGAACTTCCAATGGTCCCCTTCAGAAGGGCTTTACGCAGGTGGTTAATTGAAAATTCCTTCTATACAATAAAAGAATTCCTTGAGTTTAAATTTAAATAATCTGATTGTTTATTTACCAATTTGCACGTCATTATGTTATGATTAAATATGTTAAGCTACTATATTACTATTGTAAGAACTTTTGTAACCATATTTATCTGCAAATAAATCTTTGACTTTGACTTTGACTTTGACTTTGACATCATTCGATTTAGTTTTGATAAAAAAAAACATTTCATCCTGCTACGATTTAAGACTCATTTTAAACTGTATCATCTCATCTGTCTTTAAGAGAAAGTCAACTAGGCGAAAACTCAGCAAAAATCACTTGGCTAGCTCAACATATCCGAATAATGTCCTCATCATCATCTCAGCTTATCCAAAGTACGATGGTATCAACTACCAGTCTAACCAGATGCAGTTCAATACCATTATTTTACGTATAAACACAATAACATGGTCATCATTGGAAGCATTTCAATGTATAGTCGTGCCCAGCGGTATCCCGAATAGAAAGTAGCCAGTTACGTCACACGAAAACCAAAAGTGGTAGCACAGGTTGGGTACAGTCGTTGTCAAATCTGCAGGCTTATTCTTGGATTAATTCGAATCGCTTTTATTGGATTTTGGTCATATTGATATCAATGAAATTCATCTTGGCTCTACTTAAATGGTCGCTGAAAAAGACAAAATTCATCTAAATACTGCTACTCTGATAACATAAATATTGCCATTACCAATCCATGTGTGAAATGTCACAATTTTTGTCATTTACCCAAAAATCATTAGTAAAAGCTCAAAAATAAGAAACCAATATAACTTCAGTTAGATGTACAGTTTCAAGTGAACGTAGAAGTAATTTTATTTGATTCAATTTATTATTCTAGAGGAATCAATTGACACTTGAGCGCGTAACATTACCTATACAATTTGAATAAGTTTATAAAAGTGAAAGACATCGCAGACCTTACGGCACAAGTATGCAAAGTGAGAACAGTAGTTCTTGAAGTTATCAATATTATCCATTTTACTGAAGCAGTAAATGATGTGGATACGACAGTAGCCATCGTAATGCCAATTGAACATATCGTCTCTTTGCATTAAAAGCGTACAATCTCAAAAACTTACGAAATTGAGTAAGTATGTATATAGAAATGTTTAGTATCGCAAATATTTTCTCAAAAATATGTATTAAAATATACATACTTATTCATATTTTCGACAAAATATTATTTTATCGAACTACCGTTCTTTTGTCACTATTTAAGAGAAAATATTTGCGATATGGTTTTATAAATATTGGACTATTGTACATACTTGACATTGTTCAAAACTTGATTCGAAAACATCATTTTTGAATATATAATATAATAAATTATATTCTATATTTCGGACTACACATACAAGTACACACAATCCATATATTATTGTATTATGATTATTTATGATGAATGACTATTATCCAGATTTAAAAAAAGATCAATGTGTTGCCTGCCTTCTAATATAAAACCTATACCGTTAATCTAGCAATCTAGTTAATGCCCCTTTAAAGTGCTAAACAAATGCAACACAGACTCCGTATAGTGACATTTTAGGTTTAAAGACATCATTCGAATAAACAATGACCGCAGCATCCCATCTGTCGGCTTAGAGATGACCTGACGAGACGAACAACTATGTCGCGGCAAGTCGAAAAAATTTAAAATTTTAATATCAACCGGTAAATATTTGAAATTTAATAAACTCGATTCGTCCGCTTATACTTTTTAATTTTATATCTGTTCTGGCCTTCGGTCCGGTGTCCGGATGAATTCATCGATTGTTTTTATCGATGCACCTTTTTTGGTGAAATTTTATCTTTTTGGATAACGGCACTCGAGCTGTGGTGGTCTGTTACTTGTCGAGGTCTCAAGTGGCCTGTTTTGGCAGGATGGATGGTTTAGTTAAGTTTACTTTAAAACAGTCTTTGCTTTATTTCGTACTAGCTGTGCCCCGCAACTTCGTTCACGTGGAAGTCGTAAGACACAATTTAGTAAAATAACAGACACATTTTAATAAAACTCCCTTGTCCACCGACCGGTCTTTTGCCCGCGCTATTTGCTCACAATTTCATGGGTTTAATTTTTTTTTGCACGGAATCCTAATTTTTTTTTCTAAAATAAAAGTAGCATAAATTACTTCTTATAACATCAGCTATCTAGCTGCCTGTGAAAGTCCCGTCGAAATTGGTTCAGCCGTTTTGGAGATTAGCCGGAACAAACAGATGGACAAAAATTTAAAAAAAAAATTGTTATACTTTCATGCATTTAGTAAAAAGCTGTTATGTTGACATTACAAACAGATGCTTCAATTTTATTTATTTGTATAGAAGATATCATAGAAATCTTAGCGTCTTACGTCTTTGAGTCTCAAAAGTATTATGTAGTGTAGTGGTTCGGAAATAGAACTCTTGGTAAAAATCTTGAATTACAACCTAAAATAGTTCCAAGATTGAGAGAAACAACAGGACACGGAACACCAACAATGAAGCATATCTCCTAACATTAATTAAGTCCCTAATTGTCTCAAAACTAATCCAAATTAAAACCAAAACCTTTTCTTACAAAAAAAGAAACTGACTCTTAAAGGAAACTTTATTCAAGTTGCCGAGAACTAAGTGCACACGTGCTGGATCGTCTTCGGGTTAAAATTAGACGAACGGCAGTGAGGGGTGCCGGGGGGCGAGGAGAGGCGAAACACCTTTTTATAGAAGCTCCTACAGAACCACTGTCTGGTATACACAAGGCAGAGTCACAGAATATGTCTACAGAAAATCCACTTTTCACAACGATGTGAAATCTCCAATGATCAGCCGCAGATGGGGCGCTTCATTTTTGTTACGATCTTCATCCGTCTGTTTGTTATCATGGCAGACTCCACCTTCTGCATTTTCCTACTCTGTGGTGTAGTCAAATGACGTATCAGCCGCTAACGAGGTAGTTACATTTTTTTAAACGCAAGATGTTTGGTTTTGCGCTTCGCCGGGCCAGTGTTGTGATCAATTATCGTTGGTAAATTAAAAATAGCTGATGTTTTCGTCAAATGTTTGGGTGGATCTGTTACAGAATTGGGCTTTTGGATAAGAGTATATTTATGAAGAGAATATTTTATTCATATTGCTTCTGAATATTTTGGATATTACAGTGTTTCTGCGAGATCTGCGTATCCAAATATTTATAAAGGAAGACCGGCGCATAATCACATCCGTAACCGTTCAGGTATTTACGAACATTCAGTCAAAGTAACAGCATCATTCTTGATGCATGCCACACAACCTGCACGCTTGCCAATATACAGGAAAACAATAAATCCATT
Organism: Cosmia trapezina; assembly: GCA_905163495.3. Lineage (NCBI taxonomy): Eukaryota > Metazoa > Arthropoda > Insecta > Lepidoptera > Noctuidae > Cosmia > Cosmia trapezina. The sequence continues at coordinate 24,257,091 of LR991035.1, read as the reverse complement.
TGAATATCGAACCCCACTTGGGGCGATATTCTCGTCGCGCGCAAATACCTCACGACCATAGACAAATATCGCTTTTTAAGAAATCCGTGAAAATTAACCTCATGGGAACCGCCAATCAGGTGTGCGCGAACGGAATAAAAATGGCCGATTTTTACATGATTCTCCAGTAAAACTGACTAGAGACGTGGCCGGTCTGCTGCATCGTTGCCGCTTGAATACAAAATACATTATAAGTGCACAATATTTGCATTTTGAATTACGCGCTTGAGGCTTGGCGCCTTAAAACTGTAGGTTGCGTGGACCGGCTAACGCTATTGGCTGGGTTCGATATAATTTCTTTGTAATAAGCTTGGGAAAAGGTGCTCTTTAAGTTTGCAACGGCTGACTCTGCTAATTTAAATATGAACTGGATTATTCAGCACATCGAAGTACAGTATAATATACTAGTTATATTAAGGAAAAACCAATGTTCGACAAAGTATATGTTAAATTGGCTATCAATATTTACTCGGGATAGGTATACTATTAGCATCTCTCAATATAACTTTGCCTCAAGCAAAAATCCGGAATAATTTACAATTTAACATTCAACGACTGAACCAATACCAATAAAGCAGTCGGTGTCAATGTCAATAGGAATATATTTGAATTGGCAACACCAAGTTATCACATTCCATCGGAATAGCGGCATAAGTAGGCGAATTAAAAAAAAATCACGCACAAAGATATCATCAGATCAGATTTGTATTGGGTAGGCGTGACGTGCTCTGGTGGTCCGGCTACTTGACGTTGAAATAAATGGATTATCTGTTCCATTATGACGTCATTTGACAGTTGGAAGCTTACTGGCGGGTAAGCTACAAAGTATGACGGAGCAATTTAATCAGGAGCTCTAATTTTGTTGAAATGTTTCGGCAGTGTCAATTATTTCTTGTAATATAATTCTGGGTGTTTTAGTGATATAACTTCGATTATGTTTACTATGCGTCATTGCAGAAGCAGTTTTGGTCTTTGTATCTTCTGTACGTTGTTTCAACTGTCTGCTACATTTTACGATTTGCATAATGAGGCTAGAAAATCTTCTTTTTTTAATCCTTACGCTAAGAATAATAATATATCTTTAAGTTAATTAATTGTAGTATCATTGTCCAGTTCAACTATTTCAATTACTTCCAAGTTTAAACACAGTGCCTGCCACATAGTAAGTATTATAATATCAAGGAAATATATGATATTATCTCTTAGAGCTTAGATAATGTCGCTAGATATGCTATATGATTAAAGTTTGTCGTGAATAAGTCTTGTATTAGCAGTAACTGGATTAACAAAGACTAGGTTAGTCTGTGTTGCCTTGCTTTAATTTAGACTACTAGGTGTTTCCTTGATTTTTTAGGTAGCTAGATAGGTTATCTTCCATATACTTTTATTTATCATGATTAGTACTGATGCTGCTTCATGCTTGGTCAGGCCTGTTTGGCCAGGTTTAAAATAAGAAGCAGTTTGTGGAATACTGCTGTCTTAAGTATAGACAGGCCAATATGGGTCATTTTCATTTCCAGCAATAGCAGTCTTTTGAGTAGACCCTGTAGACAACTTTTGGTGTAAATTGACCTGTGCTAATCAAACGTTTTCAATCTGATCATAAGCCAACAGTATATCCATTAAAAACTTCTCAGAAGGAACTTTCCGATAAAAATTCCTTTCCATCAATTCTTAAGAACCCAAAATGGACCGCAGCATTTCTCACGGAGGTACCCTAAAAAATTCACACGAGTGGTTCCGTACGGATTAAGTTTATTTACCACGTGCAGCTTAGTTAAGCAGATAGGTTGCGCATGCTCGCCGCGTCTGTTCCGCGCGAGATTTCGATCGAATCGTGCGCAGCATTCGGGCACCGGCAGGGTTGACACGGAGTTGGTTTAGCTGGATTGATCTGGATTTTTGGGTCGTTGAAATGGTTGAGTAGATGGATTTTTAAGGTATATTTAAACAAGAAATAACTGCTTTTGGTGGGAAATAACAAGTTGCTTGTAAAATAAAAGTGTTTCTATTCCAAATGTCTTTTAATATTCAATTTATTTGAAGTTACCATATTTTTTTGTGATTTTTTCGTGGCCTGTCATATTTTCTCCGCGTGCCAGCCCTAACCGCAACATGCTGCGTGCGCGCACCTCACCTATACTAAATACATAATGGATAAATTTTACTTTGAACCGCATTCGCTTCCATTCTCATGTCGTTTCTTGAATATTTCACTAATGAAAGTGTCAAAGTGGTATTTTTTTGCATATTTCCACGTGCCTTTCGTTAGAGTTACCGCATTTTTTGTATCACTTCGTGTGTTCTCATAATTGGTTTCGTGTATGAACTACCAACATTTAATTTAATTAAATTTTTGCTTCCAAAACGATTATTTAATTGAAAAAAAAAAAACATTTTTTTATCAATAACGAACTAATCGAGTATTATTATAATATGTGTGCATAAATTATCAACAAAGGAAATAATAATTAAACGAACAAGTCTCCGCCTCAAAACATTGCAAAAAATCTTAATTACACTAATAGAAAAAGTTGGTACAAAGATCCTCACTAATCGTGTTACTGACTTATTTGGGGACATACGGACAAACAATGGCCACTAAACAGGTTTAAATCGCAGCTTCGTGTACGAGACAAGCATATAATTAAAATGCAAGTTTACAATTTGCTTGAACTGTAATGTAACAGGATTGGAAGGAACTCTTATTTTCTGGGGCATAAGATTTAATTTTGACAGCTGAACTTTTGATTGATGATTTTATAAGTTTGTCAATGAAGATATCGCTATATCGCATCGTGAAGTGAATCTTAGTATTTAATAGTTTTTCTAAAGGAGATCACATTTTATGACACTCACATGTGTTAGTTAATTGTGAAGTTTTTTATTGGACGTTTGGCGAGAATTCGTCTGGCCATTATTTTTATAGCTTCATCTTGGTCGTCGTCAACCATAATGATGAATTTATAAGTGAAAGGTACGCAAAATACTATTTTATAGTGTTTTCATAATGGTTGCGACAAAGTGGTGTACTGAATGGATTTTGACATATCCTTATGATGACTGTTCATAATGCTTCTTAATTTTAATTTGAAGACAAAATGACTTAGGTTGATTATGTTATATTTGTTATGCAACATCATCTCTTACAATAAAATTTATTGTCAAATTAGTACATTCATCTGTTTCAAGAAAACTCTTCTGAAAAATCTTTGGACAAATCTACCCCATATTTATTGCGTTTGTGTTATTTTAAATTAATTTCGAAATAAGTATCTGATAATTCTTCCGTCACTTCAAAAAACGGTAGGTACACTAACAAGCTACCTTAGCTCCTCATGATAGATCCTCGTGATATAAATTTCGTTTCTAATTAACTCTAAGTTTCCTCAAGCATTCCGGTTCAAAGAAGCGCTGAGAGTGCGCCAGCGCTGTGTCCCCATCTGTCACACGTCACAGCTACACCTACCGACTGCTCGTGCGCAGCTAATTATAGCCGCCATGCTAATTAATTGGGAGATGGCTGCTTCTAGACATTTTTTGGAAATATTTTGGCGTCAGTCCCAAATCTGCTTGATTTTTCGATATGAAAACAAGGGATGGAATATGATCTGAATTAAAAAGAAAACCCAAAGTGAAATGGTATATCCTCGAGTGTTGATCGTGTGCTAAATTGACGAAGAATTTAGAATGAGTTACGAGCTTTCTCTTAACAAGACAGTTGACTCAACAGGTGCCCATCGAACAGGTTGCCTTGAGAACCTACGTTACGTTGACACTTGGAATGTAAAGACTACCTTCATAGAGAACGTTATTACAATTATAGTTTATAGTAGGAAGCTGGTCAGAAAGGAAACAATATTTAAAGAGCTCGCCGGGACCACCGTGATCATATTTAATTAGCAACACTCTCATTTGAAGCTGACGGCTCGGATCTTCACTGAAATAAACGGACATTTTTGAGATATTCTCTCTGACATCTTGTGTAACACTCAGATTGATAGTCCTAACTGAACAAGTTTTTGTAATAATCCAAACATATTACTTCCTTTACTGATATTTCATCTTTTTATCGGCCGTTCCCGACGCCGGACGACATTTTAAAAGAATTATGACGATTTAATTTTGTTATTTTGTTACTCCGTGATATACTGTTGACGATAATTAATAATTAAACATAACAATAAAAAGTGCGTTGAACTGTCATACTTCAAATTGCAATTTGCGTGAAATGTTCTAAATCCCAACAGATAAATAGACACGTCATCATTAGACGACGGTCGATGATATAGTGCGTTGCGGCGGTGACAACCTGCGAGCGAGCGGGATAAAACATACGATAAATCAACTAGTAAGAAAGGGATAGATCATATAACACGTGAGATATAAAAACCGCGGCCGTTGATTTCATAATTTATTTGTTACACATTTGTCGTTCCGTGAAGATCGAGAGAGATACATGAGCTTTTTGTGGGCGACAGGGAAATGCGCATCAGATGTGATTTGAGTAATAATTTATAGTGTTTGTACAGCGGACGTCACTTACGACTTTAACAAGACACTTTATACTTAGATAACGAGGCGAAATAAAGAATCTGAAACGCGCTCACGAAACGCTGTACCTTCATATTTAACTCAATTTAAATTTGGGTTGGGTGTTCTAATTTTGAAACTGATTTCATACAAACTCCGTGTTCTTTTGTTCATAATTAGAATAGTCAGTCATTTGCTTTGAGAGCGTTGCAGCGACAGGACGTCTCCTTACCAGCTTTCGAAAATCAATCATGCGCATATTAGCGAGAGTTTTGGAACGCGCCAACTGGCTGTCGGGCGCGACGTGGCCGCCATATTTCAAGCACGTTTGAGATATATACAGGCGTTTTATCAATGCATCGTCGCACTGATTCCGATGATATATATCTAATTATTAGTGTTGTTAATGACATTTTCACGGCACATTCCCCGTGTCTTTGAGGCCATTTGTTTGATTAAATTATCGTATTGTTTCTTCTATTGTTCAAGGGATACAGATGGTTGGTCTTGATGTATTAATGCTCTCAGTTCACTTTGTCTTGGTTAGTATTGATGAAAGATCGTTACATTATTTTCAAGATGTTTGAGATTTTTCTGAGCGTGCCATGGACTTTGTGCCTCATACATTTTGGTAGGTGCCAAGGGGCGGATTATGATTTATTTAGTACATGTTGTACTGTGGCATAAACATATAGTAATAAGCAAGGTAGGCAGCAGCATTACTAGACAGGAGACTTGTAAAAGGCTAACATAGAATGATATAACTCATTTGAAATTACACTCTAAGCATGTAAACTGATTCTGGGTGCCCAAAATATCCTCACTACACAAATACCATACCTACTCTATGACAAATGCACCACCCTTCTTTTCTTACAGAAGATATAAAATCCAAAAACAGACATCCAGACCGATTCCAACCTCTTAAAATTTCAAACTAAAAGTTGAACGTCCTGCAGATTCATCGGAATGATTCTGACAGTTTACGTTGCGGCCCAAGCCAGGGATAAAATATAGCTCATGTACAGACGGCACCGTAGCGAGGGGGACGGCACCGCCGGCCGGGGGGCGCGGGCCGAGAGGGGAAGACGTCCGCAAATAGCGACCATCTCTGCCGAGCAAAACAATACCGGTATGATATTATGGTACAGTACGCACTGCGAGATTTGTGCGGTTTTAAGAATCTCGAGTGGTATGCGGATAATTACGAGTCAGATATGACGTCATTTGACATTAGAAGATTTGACTATAAAGTTAAGGGCAGATTCGAAGACGACGACGAAATCGGAACTGATAAAAATGAACTCAAACACATGGAAATTTTGAATGAGACTAAAGTAGCAGATACCAAAAATGAGTCTTTAATTTCGACTCAAGTCGAGACAAAGAAACGCTAGTCTCTGTTCGCTCAGCCAACACTTTATATATAATAACATAAGCGTACAAGCAGGACAGACGGACGAGCGACAGCCGCGAGACGGACTATAAATAAATAATGCGCCAACATTTTATTATTATCATAGCATGGGCACGTGCGGGGACATTCTTGAGACGAAACTGGCAGCTTATAACGAACTGAAATAAACAGAAACGTCTGCTAGAACAGCTAATACGTACAAAACTGCTAATATTGCGTCAGTACGCGCGTAAAAACGTGAAGATGACGACTTAAAATGCCTATGACGCGGTAAAACGTCATGTGATTATTAGACAGATAATAACAGCAATTTCAATGCAAGAAAAGTGGCATCTATTGCCAAAAACAATTTTTTTGAGATTATTCTCACGTGTCATCTAATTTCATGCCAAAATGTGGGAAAAAACTGATTCTAAATATACATTTCTAATTTACTAGCTGTGTTTTGATTAGTTCGGATATCAATCACAACTGAAACTAGTTTTCGAATGAAAGTATATTTTTGATATACGACTTTTTTGTAACTTAGTGCGCTACCGACCTCTTTCCGATGATGTTGTCAAAACGAAATAAGTTTTACTGATTTAAGCCAAACCGTTGAGTGAGTTTCGAAAAAACTGCGTATCATAGCATTTGTTTGTAGCAACTGACAGGCACTGCTGGCATGTGTTATCTCATCTAACGCCAAGGTACCTGTTGTCATTATTGCTAGTCTACCAACCAGGATTTTCCTCTTTCTAAATACCAAATATTTTAATCTCTTAACTCTGCTTTATTAAACCACAAATTCCATCCGTTTATTACGACTAAATTACTCATCAATAGTATTTTAAGTGCAATTAAAAACACGAAAACACGCGTTCTACGTCGTTTCGCTGGTTAATGCCATAAGAGCCGTGGCTAAACACATCAATCATAAAATGTTATTGCTGTTCCGAACAATTCTCAATTAGAAATGGAAACCGAGGGAGCTACTGCGGGCAGTTATGGAATGAGGGTAGTCTGAAGAGATTATTAAATAAACTTCCAGTAAAATTTAGGGAGTTTAAAAAATGGCACTAGATTTAGACTTGGGTTCAGGGACGGGGTTTCACCAAATAATTATTAATGTGACATGACAGTGATGGTGGTTTTATTGCAGCTGAAGCAGGGTCATAGAATATAATTTCGCATTTTGCAAGAACATTAGAAAATGATACCAACTCATTCATATAACTGTATGTGAAACAATCAATTATTTACCCCTCTTTGACCTTTCACATTTGCGTATGTTGATGACTTTATGGTTATTCATTTCATGCAAAGCTGTCAGACCAGTTATGTATCCTGGTAAAGTGTCAGCTGTTTCAATATCTTTGTCTTCTGACGAACGGTAGTTGGAAATTCTATAAATTCCTCACAATGTTGCAGTGGAACCAACCCCGTTAAAATATTCGGATATGCTCGCATTATTAGTTTCTATTTGCGAGTGGTAGTCGCCTCATTGATTATTATTTTAACGGACAATTAAAATTTGATGGCTTCCACTTCGTTCATCTTCGACTTGCCTCGTATTAACTGCCCCTGCGCCCCCGAACGTATTCGCATTCAGAATTTAAATAAGACCTTATTTAACTTTTTATAGGGTTCAATTTTGATTGACATATCCCACTTGTGTGATGTTCTTCGTTTAAAATCGCTACATATGAGTGTCGAGACTAACCTTCAATAAAAATAGTCGTAAAATTTTCAAGTCTTTCTCTGATTATCTACCTTGTGTAAGCTACATAAGGTTTGTTTTTGTATAATGTGTTATCAAATTCAATACCGCACTAAGAAACGTGTGAATAAAAATCGTACGTACGCGCATTCGTTAAGAATTGACACTTATTAAGGGGGTATAATTATTTTAATTGATATGACGACATCACTCTATTTAGTGATGTTGACCATTTAAGTGCAGGACAGCGTTTGATTTAGAATTCCTTTCTCGACATCTTGATTGACTTTGTTAAATTTTTTTGCTCATTATCATTGATAGAGACTTTGTTGTAATGATATCTTTTTGTGGAGCTTTTCTTAGAGTGTTTGTTTTTAATTGTAGAAGGATATGATAGCTAGGGTTTTTGACTGGATTTATTTCTTCTTACTTATCGCAATTGTGTGTATAAAGTTACTTCTTGGAGCAATTAGTAAGAAACTGATCTGAGCTGACGATAATATCAAGAACGGAATCCGATAATCAGAGAAAGTAGTTCTCAGCTTTAAATTAAAAAGGGTTTCAACTACCTTCGTAATCGGTCATCAACCTAAACCAGCCGCCATTTAATCACGCAACGATCATTCACAATTAAGCCTAACGATACATTTTAATGAAAACTAATCCAGTTGTCCACGTTTATAACAGTTTTTTAGTATATCACATTGTATGCAACCGTTCCAAATTCAAATTGCCCGATTCGATGCCGAACGGGCCCGAAGAGCGGCCGCCGAGCGCGTGACCAATCGCTAATTAGGAAATGTGCTCGGATGTGTTCGGAAGCCGATCGGCGTTCTATAATTGAACTTTTAAATTTCGAAATTTTTGATTACTCGAATGCTATTTCCACTTCTGGTGTTACTGTGTCGGTTTTTATGGTTCTGGGTTTTTTCATGAGATACTAGCGAATATTTGCGGATTCACTTGTGTACATAATATAAGACTTTACTGCAATTAAAATATGAAGAGACTTCAGTTCAATAATACCTTTATTATGTTATTGTATAGCATCGTCGTTGAAATGAAAAACACTTCAAAAAATGTTCAATTTCTTAATAGACCGATCTACGTTCATAAACTTCTTTTTCTATTCCAAGACCTAGTATCACTATCCTATATACTTCCTACTGCCTATATACTATAGTATACTTAAGCTCTCAACACTCAACATACAAAAAAAAATCATTATTATCTTTACCATTTCCCAAATAATTTCTACTGCACAGACCACCAAATTCTTTACCACAGTAATATCGCACTACGAAGCAGACAGACAAATTACAATTTTATTCATACACATTAATTTCTATGAGAATTAAAACAAGCAGCACTAACGGTGGTTATATTGAGTTCAAAACAAAATTGGATTCTACATTCCTGTAATATTCTCACACATTTCTTTCGAACGTAATTAATAAATAACACATCTGTGTCATTTTTTTTAAATCTATGAAGTTATAAATCTAAATTTTTGGTTCAAAAAAAGTCAATCTTCCGAAAATTAATTTTGATTTTTATGAAGCAAATATGTAGATGGATATGTTAACGCAGTGGATGAGGTATCAATTGGCTTCTGTGCTATTGAGGATTCCATTCCCGAATGGAGCAAAATATTTGAATGGCCTTCACCTACTTTTACTGGCGCTAGGTTTTTGTGCTGGCATGATACGCACAGTAGAAAATTCTAGTTGAGGATAAAAAAAAATTGTGGAAAATAGTGATTGAAAAAATATATGGGAATATTTTATGTTAGAATCTTTCTTCAGTAGCACAAAAACATTGCAATATCTATCAAATTCATAGAAAATCTAGATACTCTAGAATACTCTAGATTAATCTGTTAGTCTTATTAATGGCTACGTTTTTATCTAGCCTATAAATATTATCGGCTGATAAGATCTCTTATAAGAAATTGATCAAGTGGTTTCTTAACGGTAACTACCATGGACTTGTACCTACGTACAAGTTATTAGTACTAGTGGGAAACATCGAAGGTCGAAGTTTCCCGAAGTTTCCGTTTTCCAGTTTGTTAGAATAGAATTTGTCTTTTGGTATTTTTATAGTACCTACTGCCTGGATTCTGTAATCTTGAACTTAAAGCCACAAACACAAAACTGTGCAAGCAGCTTGTATGCCATTGTGAACAACTTCTGATTAGTAAACTTTTTCTTAGGATAGCGAAAAAAAATCTTGCCAAAAAGTTCAAACATGTTTGGCCCAAAATTTAGCTGCGTGAACTCCGCTCACTGACGCAGTCATGAGATCATCAAGTACAAAGGCGACAGACGCAGGATGGAAGGTGGGCCATTATCTGTGGGGAAACGCCGCATACGCACTTAAGATCTGAGCCGTCCATGAACCCCCATCTGTGGAGATTGTCTTTGCTGCGGCTAACTTGAGATCGAAGTGTATTGAGAGATTTTCAAGTCAGCCACGGTAAGGCGTGCCCAGGTGGAAGACTCTCAGAGGGTGGTGGTGGTTTGGTTGGTGGTGATTGGTGAATGTCACAATAGCATTCAATCTACTAGCATACTTTTGAGCAGGTAACAGACTTAGTACATACAGGGTGTAAGGGACAGCCCTCCGCAAACTAACAGGGTGTATTGAGCTCCTCATTTTGAATCATATTCCACCGGAAATTTTCTCAGGAAATTTTTCATTTTTTCAATTTTATTTTCAGTTACATTTTCATTATTTCAATGTAAAATTGCATTGTGTGTTTGCAGCACTCCATTTATTTAAAAAAAAAAACAGAAAAAAAAAACAGAAAAAAAAAGCCAACAATGGATGTTGAAATACTCTAACCAACGACGCGTGAAATCAGCTGTTCACTTTCTGTCTAGCTACAGAGTTCATCGAACTCACCGCATACTTATTACCTACCCTTCCCAACCAGTAATAGACGCTCCAATTTGTTCACAACAAACAAATCAGGTTTATGGGATTCCCATAACGTTCCGGAAAAAATTTCATGTACCGGTCATATTAGTATGACATACTGAATTCACCCTATCAGTTTGGCTGTCCCTTACACCCTGTATAACGTGCTTTATAAACTGACTAGCTGGCGCTGATCATAGTGCCAGTGACATCGTTCTCAATGAAAAAAATATAAACAGTCTTTGCTGTCGCGTGATCAAATAAAATGTTTTCTTAGCTGACTTTTCTTCAGCTAGATTCAATACGTATTATTTCTCGTTAATTATGATATTCAAATGAGCAATGGTGACCCAGTGGTAACTGCCGCGACTTACGAGTTGTAGGTCGTAGGTTCGAACCCTGACAGGCGTTTTTCAAAATTATTTCATTACCAAAAATTCGAAGACATGTGACAACCAACCCGCACTGGGTCCACATGGTGGATTATTGCCCAATTCCTCTCACAGAGCCTGCTGGGAGGAGGCTGATTATGTTATGATATTCAAAAGTGCATTATCTTCTTGAAATTCATGATTTGAATTTGACTTCTGAGGTGCGTATTTTGCAAAATCCATGTTTCTATCATAAGATCGTTTAGGCTGTGTATTGTTTTTCAACCAATTAGTCTAGAGACTATTTTTTACATAATTATAAAGACAACAAAATACACTATTTCAGATACTTATATCTATAGGTATATTTTCCCTGTTTTACTACATACCTACTTTGCCAAAAACCCTCAAGTCCCCTAAGATTGGGGGCGGAAATCCAAGCGGTTTGCAACAAATAGCGCAGCGGGGTCCCCTGCCTGCTCCCTGTTGTCACGGCGTGATGGCCAGGGTAGGGGCGTCCAGGGGATGTTTAGGTACAATTTCCGGCATGTTCCTTATGTTTAGTTATCGGTACACTTGAGTTCGCTGTGTTACTCACGTTTTTCTGTGAGTGACGTGTTCCACAGGAGGTTTTGTGTGTAGACAAGAACAAATAGGTACCTAATATTCGATTGTTTAAACTTATGGAGGCATGAGAAACAGGGTGTAAAGTTCAGTCTTCTTCCATAGAAAAGGGAGGATCCTCCGACCAGACGGGTGTCGTGTCTGGTGGGCAACTGCCCGACGGTTGATGTCGGGACGCTGTATATAGGGTGACTGGTAATTAGTGACCGATACCTAAACACATGATTGTGCTCATGATAACAAACAACTTTTACTATGGGACCAAACCTGAAATCGCGAAAAAAAAATCAGCTGCCCCATACATTCATGTTCGCATAGCTCGTCAAAATGTAGGGAGCAGCTGAATTTTTTTTCGCGATTTCAGGTTTGATCCCATAGTAAAAGTTGTTTGTTATCATGAGCACAATCATGTGTTTAGGTATCGGTCACTAATTACCAGTCACCCTATATATGCTAGTCGCGCGGTAGACTAATTGCGCGATGCATGATTTTGCGTGAGGTGTGATGCGTAGTTTGCATGTGGCGATGTAGATGCCGCCACAAACATTGACACGTGACATTGCACGTGGCACCCGGCATGCAAGCTACTTGCATAGATTTGTGCAAATTACAGGTATGCGTAGGTATTCTCGAACTAAGACATTTAGAAGAGTTTTTAGGCAGATTTCAGATATTTGCAGTGACGCATGTTACTGCATAGGTTCATATATACAGGTAAACGTAAAATATCAAGGCGACCGCGGGCTTACAGCAGTTGCAAACCTGTAAGGTTCGGTTGACATTCGAGCGTACATTGACATGAACCTATGCGGTAACACGCGACACTGAAGAGGTTGAGGTGGTGTCTTAAGAGGATACATCGAAGTGTGGTTTAGTTTGCTGGTGTAAATGAAATGGCGTTATAGCTGTCTAGTTTGACGTGAGACAGATAGAAGTCTCTCACTCGCACCCCGGAACCAAACGCGCTTTTTTTAAATGTAGATTTATGACAAAATGCTGTACTTAAGTCAATTTTTAGCTCAGTAAAGATCTTAACATATTTAAATGCCTTCGATTTAAAGCAAATCTTACTGCACAATAAGGAACTGTTAACGTATAATCGTATAAAACAGAAAATATGCGGTGCTAGTTTGGATTTCAAGTAATCATTTTTCGGTTTACAGTAGACAACAATAATACTCAAATAACACATGGAAAATCCAAATGATTTAACCATATCCTAAACATATAGGTTTAATAGGAATTTTAAACAACACGCAATTATTGATGTATCCCCTTAATGGCTTACTATTAAAGTAGACAAGCTCGATGATATTTCTCATCGACATAAAATGACGAACCACTATACAAACTATATCAGTCCTAATATAACTCCTTTAGGGGTTGAATTTTCAAAAATCCTTTCTTACTGGAGCACTCCAGTGGTGGCACAGTTGTAACGGCCCCGACTTCAGAGTTGTAGGTCGTGGGTTCGAACACAGGCAAGCACTTTGTGTAATTTATTTCATTACCACTGCTCTCAAAACGGTGAAGGAAAACATCGTGAGGAAACCGGCATGTCCTAGAACCAAAAACTCGAAGACATGTGATATCTACCAACCCGCACTACATGGACCCACATAATGGATTACTGCCCACTCCCTCTTGAAGAGAGGAGGCCTGTGTCTCAGCAGTGAGAACGTTATAAGGCTGATTATGATTTCTTATTGCTTATCTTCGATATAATATAAATAACGATCTTGTACAAAATTTTATTCTTCTAGACCCAGCGCTTTAGATTGTACGTTTTATGTATGAGTGAATGAATTTATGATTACTTTTATGTAAATTTTATAGTCTTAGGTACAGATGGATCTGACATTAATTAGCACTGTATATCAGGGTTGAAGATATCAAAATGGGCAACAACATTTTCATATCTTTATTACTACATATACTCCTCTTTACCACCTACGCCCCCAAATGTCACAATATTTATTTCCGTTCAGTAATTTATATTTTTGAATTTGGCCAATATTTTACGGAATGCCATAAAATAATATAATGTGCATTGCAAGGCTGTAACAGCAGCTTTACCCTTCAGCGTGGGCAGAGCTGCGCAATGACATCATCGCGACCTTTTTGGCACAAATTGATGAGTCCTACATGCAACGAGTGTGCTTCACGAAGTACATACATATTAAGATGATTGTGTGTGAATTTATGGACATTTATGTTTGACCTTAATGGGAGATTTCTTTTGTTGTGATTGTGAAATAATAGTACCTAAGTACCTATTTGTTTTTAATACAATTTTGGTTGCCGAAATACAGCAAAGAAATTAATTTGTAAGTAGAAGAACGAAGGCAGAAGAGTAGGTAGAAATTTTATATATTTTAGGAAAAAATAGCAAAGAGGTGGTACAATAAAACTGAAAAGAATTCTCCTCAAAGTCCTAGTCCATTTTGCCATTGTAATCATCATCTCGTTCTTCAAGAAAACCAAAACCATTTCGATCATGCTTCACCTGCAAGTCAATTCTGACATTAACTGAGGCTACCTTCCTAATATAAACAAAAAATCTTAAATCCGAGCATCCACAATCCTATCTTCATCCAAAATCTCATGTAACAAAACAGTTCCATCTACCTTTGGAACATTACTCATCCACAGATGAAGACGTCGGCGCCCCGTGGCCATCAAATGTACCGAGGCACATCAAAGCACAGCAGGAATGCTTATTATTGCGAAAAAAAATACCTAAAACGATCCCCTTTGTAATCTATATTTTGATTATATTGAAATAATTGAGCATTTGGAACGAATTGACGAAAAAATGTGGGAATTGAGAGAAAAAGTTTGGGGCAGTGATGCTAGGTAAGAGAACTTACGTTAGAATTACATACAAAAGGCAAAGCTACATACGTGGAAGGAAACCTATAACCAGTTACAATTGACATGGATAATGATTATGAGCAAGTTAGAAGAAAAAATACAGTTCTTTAGGGTGTTGGTAAAACATTTTTGAGAAAGAATCATAATTTGTGAATGCTGTTTTGGATACTTTTGAGTCCAATGTATTAAGAAAGCTTGTTGACATTAACACAGCAGTATTGAATGAGTTTGTAATGGACATTAACGGCAATTTTCATGTCCCAAAAATGGCTCAAAAACCTTTTAAATGAAATTAAACACAATTCATCAACTTTCAGTTCAAACGCAGTATCCAAATTTAATTCAAACAGACAGGATTTAAAACAAAAATTCGAAAAAAAAAACTACCTCTTTCCTTGCAAACAAGGAATAATGTTATTCTTATAAAGGAAATAATTACGCTGAAACGCAATGATAATAAATTTCAAACAGTTTACGACTAATTTATTAATAGAAATTTTGCGAGCGATCCTTAGGACAGTCGTAAATAAGAAAATTCCGGACGACCAATGGGTGGCCGTAAAATTTGCTCGCGCGACGCGATTGGTCAGCTCTTGGCCAATAAAAGCACGTTCCAGATTTGAAAGCGACGGTTTACGACCGGCAGGCGGCGTCTTTTTGCTGTTTTGGCGCCAAAATTGACAGCTCAGTCTTTAAATTCGAGTTATAGGTCAGTTTGGTCGGGGTGCATTTTTGTGTTAATTACTTAACCCGGTTTGCGGGTGATTGGGCTCGAATTCAGGATCATTTGGGTACTGAAATAATGCTGGGCTCAATGTCAGGATCCGTCGTTAGTAATAATGGTAGTCAGACTTGCCAAAAAGTGTTCTATTTTCAAAATCATGTTTGCTTGTCGCTTATGCAGGATGTCTGTTTTTGGTCCTATTGACTATTGTATTACCAAAGCTACTAAATTCGAAAAAAGGAGAAGCGTAACACTCACATCAACCCTATCACTCTCTCTCTAATAACCAAATTCCAAAACCTCTAATTCCCTGCCCACCCAAGACACTAAAACACAAAATAAATCCCAATGAGTCCTCCAACCAAAACTGTCTCCATTAATTAAAAAGCCTGGTTTTATTTACACCGGATCCATGTCATGCAAAGTGATGCTGATATATAATGTTGTAAAGCAGTCAGACTAATGAGTATGCGCTTGCGCAAGCGATGTGCATCACAAACCCTGGGGCGCTGGTATTAATTATTAATAGATCCCATTTTATTGGTGTTTGTTGGAATATCTTTAACGCGTATGTCCGGGAAGGTGGTTAAAAGACAATTGTCTAGGCGACAGGGATCAGTGGTGAAAACTTTAGTTTAATGGCAGTAATGTTTAAAAACAAATGACATATTATGTAAAAATATGAACATAGACATCCGGGATGAAGGTGGCAATTACCTATACTGCAGAGATCATCGTTAAAGACTCTTTTGTCTAATGTCATATGTTATGTCTAATATTTTATGACTAAACACATGAACATAGATATCCGGGATGAAGGTGGTAAAGACAATCAAATTGACGAGACTACATAGATCAGTGTCAGTGGTAAACAGACTTTTGTTTTATGGCAGTTATGTCTAATAACAAATAACATAATTATGTTTACCATGAACATAGATATCCGGGATGAAAGTGGTAAAGACAATTGGCGAGCCAACATAGATCAGTGGTAAAGAGTCAAAAACAAATGACATACATATGTAAATCCATGATTATAGATATCCGGGATGAAGAAGGTAAAGACAATATTGTCAAGACGACAGGGATCAGTGGTAAAGACTCTACAGTTTTATGGCAGTAATGTCTAAAAACAAATGACATATTATGCCAAAACGTGATCATTATAGCTGTCGGAGGGGATGAAAGTGGTAAAGACATTGCCTAGACTGCAATGACATCAGTTGAAGATGCTTTTGTCATACAAATGCACAATGCAATCGCTATCTTTAATAAATCATTAAAAAAATATTAAGATTACATCATCACTCGTGAACCATATAAGTCTAAGCAGATTCAGTATCAAGCAAGTCAAGGTTATGGAAAGCTAAGACTTACAAGGTGTAGTTTAGTTAATTAAAACGGTAAAAGTTGCTTAATTCATTTGCCTTTTAGAGAGTCTAATTGTTTAGGCAAAAAACTTTTAACCAAGGAAGTTTTTATAAAAGCATTTCTTGATGTCAAAATAACTCAACCCGGAACTCCAATAATTCTACTCCAAAAAAAAACTCGTATAGCAAGTGATAGGAATCCATGACGGACGCGTGACGAATCGTCTCCAGTCCAAATCCCTGCTTTGTCCCCAACTGTCCCAAGCCCCCTATTTTATTATATCTGCTGATGCTCCCATACATAATTCATGGGAGATCCCCATATTGCGCTGTGTCGAATTATTGTTATTTCTGGATACCGCCATGAATAACAAGTTGCACTAATTTTGTTTGTCGTAATTGTGATTGGCTGCTGTGACTGCTTTCTTGGTTATGGGTTCAAAGTACGTGCTTGTTGATTTGCTTGTGAATTAGGTGCTTTACCGTTTGAAGAGTTGTTATGCTCGGCTGCATTGCTATAGGGATGTGTTTTAGTACGAGGGGCTCGTGGCTAAGCATTTCTTAACCTTGAAGATCAACCTATGTAGCTGTTATTATTAACAGCTGCACAGGTTGATCTTCAAGGTTAAAAAACGCTTGCCGAGGTTGTTTCGTGGATGGGTGACCATCCATTACATACCGAGACCCCTTCGTGGAAAGCACTTTGTCATTTGTAGATCTTCGACAGTCGTTACAGGTAGTCAGAATCCCGGAAGTTTGTCTTGCCAATGGATATCTAGTAAGAACTGGGATGTGGAGGTTAGATAGGCAGTCGCTCCATGTAAAATACTGGTATTCAGCTGCATACGGTTAGACTGGAAGATGACCCCAACATAGTTGGGTAAAGGCTAGGCATGTGCCTTAGTAGGAGGATCTACTAAAATTGTAGCAGTTACCTACTGAACTGCAAATACTGCAATAATTAGATAGTTAAGATTGGTGATGATGATACGCATTGCTTTTCACTTCTTCTTCTTCGTTTTCATGTGCGTCTCCTTTCAGAGGTTGGCAGTCAGCTCCGTGTATGTCTGTTTTCTCTCTGGTAATAAGTGTTTTAAAATCTAGCTGTCTTAATTAAGGCGAAATGAGTCCACGCAAAATCAATGATTGTCCTCAAAAACTATGAATTTACCCTATTTCATGATTATAAAAATTGAAGATTTTCTTTAGTAAATTATGAGGGCCAAAACACGATTGACACAATTTGGCTCGATACAACAAAATCTCAGTTTCCTCGAAATTTGCATTTATAAGAGGAAAAATTGTTTTATTCTATTGTAATTAAACAAATTTCAATAAAATTTCGTCTACACGTTCACCATTAAAGACACATAAAGGGATTATGGTTTATTTTAATGTAACAGAGCATATAGAATTTTAAAAATAAATATTTTTTAAATTCTATATGCTCCATTTGGCAATACCAATGCATGCACCAACCAAACCCCGTTACAATACCATTTCGGCTTAAAGTGAGTACAGATGCTAACAGCGCCACCACAGATACAAAATTAATTAGTCAGGACATTTATGGAACATTTTGAAATTTTCCTATCCACACATTTTTAGTCTGCTATAACTTCGAACCTAAGAAGTTTAGTGTTGATTTTTTTGATACAGAAAAATTCTGCCTCATCTGAATAAAAATGTGAGCATTGGAAATTGCAAAACGTTCCATATATCCAGACTTATTAATTTTTCAATGGTGACTCTGCCGGTTAGAGGTAATACTCGCCTTAAGTAGGAAAAATAAACTCAAGCTGATTTTTTATTTTTCCTACTGATCATTGTTACACCCCAGAATGCATTTCATTTGAACTAATATTGCTTTGATTAGTAGAAAAAAAGCCTTCACATAGCACCCAAATTAGCTCATCTGTTGAGTAGGTACTTCAAAATCTACCGCATTTAGTTTCTTCGTACTATTATTAGTAGCTACTATTCTACTTAATTTAGACATTTAAAACAAAACCCCATTCAATTCTAGTATAACACTAACTTGAATGCAGTACTTCATTTATAACACCTCATAACAATCCCAAAATCATCCCTTTGAGCACGCCTACACTTTAATACCGCCACTTGTCAAAAGCCTCAAAAAAAGAAAATAATAAAACATCAGATTGTCAATACTTTGGGTATATTTTAATGGCGTCTTCCCCTCCAGCAGATTAGAGGCTGGCGTGTCGTAAAGAAACAATTTTCCGGCTTTTCCCACGCGCCAGGGGATCGCAACTGCTTAAAGAAATACGGTACATGATAAAACTGCGATATTGTTGGCGGGAAATTTTCACTGGGAATATTTTCTTTGAGATTTTGAGGGTAGGTGATGATTTTTTTACTGTGTTTTTTTTTTTACTGGTTTCTTCTTTGCGGTTGTTGTAATGTGCAGGATTTTTTTATTAGCTTTCGTTGTTAGCTGAATGTGTATTTTAATACAACTTAGTATTTTATTTATTTAGCTGTTATTCTGGTAATCTTGTAGGTGTGGTACTTAACTTTTATGATTTCAGAGGGGCAATTCCCGTATTTTTAACAACATTCACAATCTCAGTCTTAATCTGTCAAAAATTGTATAGTGTTTACCTGCATTTTTGACATTTGATTGTCGCGGCATGAGATTGGGACTTCAATTTGAACGTTTTTAGGTAGGTACGAGAATTGTCCTTCTGATTTCAATTTCAAAGCCAGGTTCTGATTTTAAATTCAAAGTCAGGTTATGAAAGTATTGGAAGTTTTTAGAGCACCATGTAATGTATTACCTACAATGTGCTATTTAATTCATACTAGCTTGATAATCTCTTTCCAGACTTGCAATCTTAAATATATTGAGTAAACTTAGAAAAAGAAGCCTAATTTTTTTTCCTCCAATTTTTATTTTTTATTTTTATTTTTTCTATTTAATCTGAATGTGTCTATAGTAATGGTGTTTTTAAAATAAACTCGCATTAATTTCAAACAGAACATTTTATTGTTTAATCCGTTCAGAAAATAAAACTATAAAATTATAATCACATTGACATACAAGATGTACGTACACCAATTAGCATTATAATACATTAAGAGTTAGATTTTTAAGAAAAAAATATAGTTCCCGAAGCACGGAATACTATCGCATCATATCTAAAAACCTAACTTAGTCAAACAACTACAGAATTTTTTTAATGTTAAAAAGAACTCATATACAGACAAAAAAAATAACTAATAATTGCTTTAGATAGAATTAATCGTCCCCAAGTTAACATGTGCGGGCGAACCCGCGCTCTTACATAAGTTAAGTATGGCTTCCAATGTTAACAATTGTGGAAAATAATAATTATATAACACAAACAAAACAATTCAGTCTCAACGCCCAAAATATTCCTTAAAATATTAAACAATTGTCTATGGCGACGAAACTGTCGCCGTTCGACTCAAAAACCAAAGCACAGATCCGAAATATTGAAAAAAAAATCTGCAAAATTTTCACGCATTGTATAAAAATACAGCGAAACTTAATTCTTATTATTTTTACTTTATTATTAAAATCGAGAGGATAATGGGGATAAATGTACACATTAACTTTTTTTAATATCAGCAACACAATGAACGCCACGATTAAATTTAATTTATTCTGTATAAGCATCTAGTTCTCTATTAATTAACGCACATACATATATTATCCGTTTATGATAATTACTCTTATCTGTACATTTATAATAAAGCAGATGCTTAATTACAATAAAAATGTACAAGAGTAGAGCAAATCACACGGACATTCTTTACAACTAGCGTATACTGTGTACGTATTTTTTTCCTTTTTTTTTCACTAACTAAGTTGTAGTTAATCGTGCTATCCCATAGTAAACGTAAAATATCAACTATTTACGTATCATGTTTGTATTTACTAGCCAAAAACAATAACACTCTAGCAACTACCACCGTTAAATCAATTACAATAATTTAAAACTCTTAATTAATCCTTATTATCTCACTTAGGCAAGTTAAAGTTGTATTTTTACGTATACTTCGTTTTCCAATAGGTTTTTTAATACATCTAATTACGTTTTAAAATCTAAGCTCCGAAACGCGATGCTATTTGTATGGCATTGTATTAACTGCCTCAAGACAAGAACAACGGCTCTCCAACTCAATACCTTGAATGTATTATTTACTTAAAAGTATTTATTAGTATACACATATTACAATCAACGTTATACGTATGTTTTTTTCAATCGTATACATAAATTCCAGTGCAAAATAATAGTAACATGGACACAGGCGCGTATGTCCAATCAGCGTAACACTAAATAGAAACAATTCGAAACATGTGCTGTGCGGAACTCCGCGACATCAATAAAATATACAAAACGGCGTTTTATCATTTCTCATAGTGTTCAATCGCACCCGATTTCACCCCTTCACTGTAACGTTGATATGAAAAATAATTTGGAAATTTTCGTTCATTTTTATCTTTGCTTTATTTACTTTAATTGAATCGTACAGTGTTAAGAGGTTGGCCAATTGCAAAAACGAAGATTTGTTCTAAAGGAACTTAAACTAGCGGTAGTTCCTTGACCTTCAGGCGGAGCCTGAGGGTGTCGGAGCGACCGGGAGCGTGCGGCGCCCGGCGACACTGTGCTGGACCATTGAGAAGCGGAAAGAACTGGTCTCCAGCACAGAATCGCCGAGCGCAGCATTACAACGAGGGAGGCGGGAATTTAAAACTATTTGCGAGCACCCCCTTTTTATACTTCGTTTTTGCAATGGCCAAACTAAGAGCAGGGGTGCACGAGGTAACTCGTGGTAGAGTTGGGTGCAAGCTGGGGATCACGCCTCTGAATCAGATGGGACTTGGTGTAGGGGGTACTCACGACATCGGGGGTGGAGGCTCCGTCGTGGCTGCTGTCGGGGGCGGAGCGCGGCTCGCCGTTGGTGTCTGGCGGGCGGGCCGACTCCCGCTCGTCGATCACCAGGTCTATGGGCATCTTGCCCTTGAGGCAGCTGATGTAGCGGTGACAGAAGTTGTCACACAGCTCGTGTACCTGCGGAGAGGCTCAGGGTTAGAAGCTGCTGGAGAGGCTCTTGAGGATGATCTGGTCGTTGAAACTTGGGGGCTGGTGTTGATGTACCTAAATGTTGCTTGTTGTCATATCCTTGGAGGTCTTTTGCTGAATACAGGCCTCTTCTTTATTACGGCCGTGAATGACCTAAGGCTGTCTCTAATTTAAAAAGTTTTCTAAACGCTTTTGAAACTTTGATGAAAAATATGGTCTACATGAAAATCTGTAACTCTCTCGCTCACACGGCACCTTTTCAAGAATGTTGAAAAAGAAAAGATGCTTTTTTCAAAAATGTAAGCAATTAGCTAACTAGTAAATAATGTTAATTTAATAGGTAATTATTAAAAACACATTTTTATTGTGGCATTTATTTGACTCGTCTCAAAAACAGATAATACTTTTTGAGCTGTGTTTATTAGATAACACAATAGAAATGCGTTTTTAAAATTAGGTACCTATTAAGTTAATATTGTTAAATTTACTAGTTCGCTAATTGATTACATTTTTCAAATCTTAAATCTTAAAAATTTGGTCCCGGGTGAGTGAGAGAGATGATAAAATAGACAGCCCTATTAATGAAAGAATCTATTTAAAAATGAGATGGTCTTATCCAGTCTAAACTCTAGAACTATTCAAAACATTGTTACAACCGTTACAGTCTAATTTATTACTTACCACGACACTAAACCCTCGTTCCGCTCACCTAAACCTAACCTTTAAACTAATATCAGCATACAAAGCTAAAAAAAATACAAAACAATACAAAAAGGAATACATTTGGAATCGACCAACTGTCACACGCGTGTTAAAAAACTCGAAAATGAATCGTAAAAACGGAAAGAAACACGATTTTTTTACCATTTCTGCCTATAAAGGCACCCTGTAGGGTAGATATTAATTTTGTGCGTCAGCCTTATAAATTTTCATGGGTATAATTAACTTAGAAATTAACATAGAGCAATAAAATGGGTAACGAAACTTTTAGATAGCGTTTACACGGTCAGTCGTAAAATATCGGCAGGTGTAAGCAGGCTTTTGAATCCATAGATTTTAGAAAACGAAATTATGTATTTTGTCTATTCATCGCTGTACGCTCGATATCACAGTTTAGTCTTCGGCGTACCTTATTCTAGATTGGGCAAATAATATTTCGGTTCTCGGTTAGACCTATTTCGGACAAAAATCCACTGGTTCCTATGACGCTATGTTCCCCCAATATCGTCATCTACTATATACAGTCAAATCTTACTTCTCCTAACCCCATTTCGAATGCATGCGTGACCACTATACTATGTAAATACTAGGGCTGTCACCGAAAACATGATATAATAATATTAAATTATTCATCATTGTATAATTTTAGAGTAACTAATGTGTCATCACTATAGTGATGTATTAACATGCGGGGATCGTAAATTCGGAACTCTTTTGATGATGGAATTAAAGGCTGTCCACCCAGTTGAATTAGAAGTTATTTATAATTTTATTTCATGGAAAATAATTATAGTAGCGATTAAAAACAATAAAAAGTGAAAATTTTAAGAATAATGAAACGGACTTTGCCGCGTAGGACACAGATATGGATATTAAAGACACTAAAAAACCAACAACAACCAGCAACAACTACTAGAATTTGTACAAATTATAATTGATTGCATAAACTCCGACATAACACATAATATCCATTTTTTATATCGAAACGGTATGAAACGTCTGAGAATTTGAAAATAGAACGCTACAACGGAAACGGATATGGTGCTCCCCGTTGACAGTTAATTATGTTTCGGGATACTAATTTCCTAATCGACAGGTTTTTCTAAATTACTTGACAACTGACGAGAAATGGAAAAAAAGACGAAAAGAATCATCTGGCAAGAATTATTGAAACCAATGTTGGAAATGAAATGGATGATGAAGGCACAGAGAAAAATAATAGAGAAAGAAATGATGAAGCGACTAAACAAATTATTGTTTTCATTGGAAAAGTAAATCACTGTTCCTAACAGAATGATAGAACAAACATATGGATACGGTTTGTACAGAAAATTTCAATATGATGCCTATTTTATCATTATTATCAGCTGTTACAGTCTGGCCGACAAGAGAATGCGATCCTGACGCCTGTCAATTGGACAATTTCTAGTAGTAATAAGGATCAAATTCGCAAAACACATATTCGTTAGTATGAAACTAGCAAGTGTCAAAAACGTATTCTGTCGACGGCCGGATTGTTCCTATATCAACTGATTGCAATTTGTTGTTAGAGCTGTAGAATTATGTTTAGCTCTCATTTCTTCAAGATTCTTCTAATATCTATTACTAGGTATCTTTTCTACTCCAAGACGAAGCTTTCTTTAAGTTTTTTTTTTTATCCTAACTCTTATTATAAATGTGTTTGTTTGTTTGTTACCTTTTCACGACTAAACCACTGAACTGATCATCCAGAAATTTTGCATATATACGTTGTCAAGCTGTACAGAAACGGACATAGATACCGGTACCTTTCATCCCGAAAAAAAGTACTGTTTCCGAGGAAAACAACAATAACGTTCTTATGATAATAGATGGCGCCACGTGTCTTTCGAATCATGATTGAATTATATATTACAAGCAGAGTATAACCCAAATTGATCTTCAGAAGCTAGTAAAAAAATAAATCAATCTTTCTTTGGCATTTCTTCTAACCACGCACCCACTTCATCAAGTCATCATTATCTGCCTAGCCTTTTCCTAACTAAGTGGGTCGGCTTCCAGTCTAACCAGATGCAGCTGAATACCAGTATTTTCCATGGAGCCTACCTATCTTACATCTACAACCCCGTTACTGGGTAACACGATAAACCTCTGGGTAAGACTGGCTGTCAGACTTTAGGGCTTCTGACTACTTGTAATGGTCACGATGTATAATGGATTTCCCATCCATAATCATCAAGTAATTTCTAGTTTATATGCAATATCTCAGCCCGTACTGTATGAACTATGTATATATTATTATATTTTATGTTTTCTTTGTCCAGATTCTCCAGCCAGTTCAATATCAACCATCTGCCGTTACCAAGAGCTATATTATTAAAGATATACAAATGTATAATATTAGAGTCACGTTGACCCCTGCTAATGAGATGCATTCCAATGCCGAACTATGGCAGACATCTTTAAATTACGTTATAACATCTGCTGTATCAGTTTTATCGCAGTTTCTTCCATTTTGATGAATATCGTGACGCATAGTTATTTTTTTACTATTTAAAATGCGAGTTTTGTCCTCTTTTACTGCCGTTTAGCTTTCTTCACTTATAGATTTGTCAAAATAATGAAAACATGTAATTTTGTTTCTTCTAAACTAACTCTGAATTAGGTGTGACATAACGTAAGCTTATGTTGTCGTTCCTAAAACTCTTTCCAGAAATTTTAAATTTGGAACTCGGGATTAAGATAAAATTATGGCGTCTCACCGATACTTTTTAAATTTGGAACGAAAGGTGATACATAACGTCTCGTGACATTTGGAATAAGAAGGGATTCTGAATATGGAATTTCAAGAACGTTCTATTTTTGAAATAAACTTTTTTTTTTGCTTTGCTTTGAAGTAGGAATACCTTTAGATAATTCAGTGTTGCCATTTTTACCTGCCTTTTTAGTTTTACCTCTTTTTCTTCCAGCCTTATCCTTTTCAGTCTTAGCCAATATGATTTAGTATTCAAAATGTCTCAGGTTGTTAGGCAGGTGTCATATAAAATGTTGAAATTTCCCGGCGATTGCCAGAAGTGTGGGCTGGACTCAGAAGTGGGCCACGGCCGTACGAGTGGGCTAGCCGACTCGCCCGGTTGAGGAGGGTGGGGTTATGTGTTTGAAATGGTAGAAAGAGAATAATGGCTGAAGATTGTCTGTATTCAGATCATATTTTTAAGTTCACAAATAAGGAATTAGCTAATCGAAGTCTTCATCCATTCCTAATTCATTGACGACTCGTGCAGTTTGTTTTATAAAAAGTTTAGTATAAAATTACGATTAATATAACCGTTAATGCTAAATAACACTTTACAGAACCACCTAACACTTTAAATATCATTCGAACCACATTATCATTTGCCAAGTCGGTCAAAAATTATAAAAACATCCCATTTCACTAAAAACTAGGCACTTCTTAGTTCTAAGACTCGTGGGCGCAATCAGATATAAAACCGAACATTTTTATATAATCTATGGTTTTATTTTTATTTAATCTGTGCATTTGACAGGCTGAATGCGCGGCCGCCATCGCTCTCCAAATGTCACATTATCGAATATTATTCTTAATAATGTCGTTTTTATTTTTATTTGCTGTTTATGTCTTTTTTTTCTTGTAGTTACTTTTGAAATGAGAAGTTTTGACTGCGTTTTCCTCTGTTTTATTACCTATAAATATTTGACTGAACATGTTTACTTATGTTCTGATTCTGATATTGTGAAAATTACAAGCATTTGTTTTATTAATTTCATAGTAAAAAGTTTTATGTGTAGGTACCATCGAAGAAAGCCGAGTTAGATTGGAAAAATGATAGACAAATAGGTTTTAGGCATAAATTGAGAAGCGTCTATTAAAAAACTATCAATCAAGGCTTTAAAACGGACAAACATTGTCTTCCAAAAGACAAATTAATGGTTATCAAAGCACCTATTTATAATTTCCAAAACTAACATCAAACAAGAATCAAACCCACTAATTAATCTACCAATTAAACGTGTGAAGAACTAACAGTGAACCAACACCAAGTCGCCACGGTACCATATAGTAATCCAACAGTATAACGGTTATAAAAACGGGTCGGTAATAAAACGACCGGGTTCGAGTCCTGTAAACCAACAAATCTAACATTTTGACCCGTCGTAAATCAGTTAAGCACGTTACAGATAAGAAATATGAAAAAAAAGTTTTATTTTTGTTTTGCTGTGGTCAGGTTTGCTTGGCGGGGTGACGTTTGATTTTTTTTTTTGGATCTGTTGGGACACGGTATACAGGTAAAAAGCAATTTACAACATTTTCCTCTAAATGGTCGCCAAGCTTAAAACCAATATAGACCTAAAAGGTAAGCATACCTATAAATCCTAACTAGTTACGATAAGAATTAAGATGACTAACAGCTGATTCTCTATGGAGCCAAGGAATTTCCAAATAAAACAACCAAGATCACAAATAAAAATAAAACGATCCAATTTTAAAATTACTCGTTCACAATCCGGATTCGGACGAATGAACATCGAACGGACTCCGTAATCGGCCGTTTTCGATATTCGAAAATTTGAAAAAAGAACGAGTCTAATAAAAGGCTGACATTACCGAGCTACATCACATAACGTAATTAGGGCACAGTCAGACAGCGCGACTAAAAAAACGCTCGTAACAACGACCAATCGCAGAGCCGATCGACCGAAAAGGACTCGACATCGAGCGATTCCGATGTCGCCGCCGGCCATATTTAAAATATTAAAAACATAAATCAAAAACGTTATACGATATTTTCAATGTAAATATAATTTCGGGGAGTTCGTTATAGAGATGGCGTCCAAGAATTTTAAAAGTGTCTTTTTTGTCTAACGCATTAACATTATACCTCATCATTATCGACTATAGAAGTTCTGTCAAAAAATTCTCGACTGCATTCAAAAGATCTTTATTATAGACTTGTTCTTTTTACCAAAAACGAGGTAAAAAACCGAGCAATTATAGTAAAAAGGGAGTAAAAAACAGTGCACTTAACGAGATCTCATTGTACGCGAGTTGGGCCATTGGACGTTTTTTATTTTTAATTATTATAAAAGCTCAAAAAAACCACATCACCTGTGAACGGTGTGTAGTGAAGCGGAAACGGATCGAGCTAACGGCATCTTTTTTTAAATTTTATTCGACAAAAACCGTGGACGAGATAGGAGCCGACGTGTATGGGATATGAACATAGGGAAAAAAGTGCTTTTTAGATCACAGAGACAGGTAAACGTGTCTGTCTGCATCTAACTGACTTCCGCTAAGTTGTGTTCTCGGCTTTCATTGCTTCGGTGCCAAAGCCCACTTTCTATGCGAGGTAGCAATCGGGTCAGCCATGATAACTGGTCCCCGGGTGTCGCGAACTCTTCACCTCCGCCAACACAAACAGATAAATAAACTCTAAAATCTGCTGGCCGGTTACATGACCCACCATCGAATGTGTGACTTTAGTTGTTTCTCACAAAAAAGAGCAAAGACGCAGATCGGAATTTAAAAATCGATCATCCGTCTCGTTGAATTGAACGATTTTCTTCAATCTCCGCACGGCCCTCGCTATTTTGAATTTCGAACAACGCATTATTTTTTTATTTTCTTTTTTTCGAAAACGGCCTTTATCTCGCCCTCCGGCCAGCCAGTTCCGTACAGCGGTATCGCATTACATGTTATCTCGTTACAGCGGCTCGTATTAGTGCGTTGCGTACGGTTTGGTCGAACGTATCCCCAAACATACCGCGGCTTAGACGCGGCGCCCGATATTTTATGGAATCCGCTGTGAGAGCGACCGCTCGAGGTATCTCGTTTCTCGAGATCGTTTGTCTTGATATAGACGTTAGTCAAACTAGTTTCGTTGAAACGTGACCATAATATTGACAAGCTAAATTAATTCCTCGCCGGGAGACACCGCTCGTCGTAAAAACATACCGGAGATTTGAATTTTATGCTCCTAATTAATGCGACTGAGCGCAAATTGTTCGATCTGATTGCGAATAGCAAAAAGCTCGCGTCCCGTCGCGTTACCGTTACGTTGCGAGAGTATAATGGCGAGAATTGGCGATGCGACACACGCAAGAAGCCGAACCGGTCCGAACGGAACGCGCCCAAATGGGAGATAAGGGAAAAACAAACAACATTCGAAATGCGAACGCCGATCCCATTCACTCGCGCGCCGACACCTCGCGCACTACGCGACATTTAGTTTTGCTCACTCCAAATTAGGGCTGGACACGGCCTCTTAAATAACGACTTTACATTTTATAGTGTGGAACTACCTTTAAAATCGAATGTTCTGTTTTTAGGTCGCGAACAATTCATTATTTAACAAGAAGGCAGTATGAACTGTGCCCTTAGCCTGTTCTTGAAAACGTGTACCCATCAAATGTCAAGGATCGTTATGTAGTTTCAATGTGACTTCAAATGTTAAACTGATCAAACAATGTGGTACCTATCATCTAAAATATCTTCAATGTATTTTTCTTAGGTACCTCGCGTGAATTCTTAATTACGAACACATTTTAAAAAATTCGAAACGTGAATTTGATTAATTTAAACATCGAACGGCCAGTGCGTGCAGTCGTTGCGTGCCCCAAGATCGATACGATATCTCGATTTAAAATCGTGCCTAAAGATAATCGAAAGGTGTTATTTTTTTTCAAAACCGGTCCAAGGTTCGATTCCAAATGTATTCCAACAAGATAGTAGGTAGATATACTTACTTTTTCTAATTCTAATAGATGAAACCGTAGAACTTGTATCGCTTGCACCATCTGTAAAGGAAAACATCAGCTTAATCACATGGTATTAATATTCGTGGAGTTTGTTCTATTTTGTAGAGCTGTCGAGGGAGTGTCTATTATTATTATCTTATTATTAATAATACACATTACAAAACAGTATTCTCAACATTGAATGTCACATGTTTCTGTAGATTTTTTGCCCTAATTAGTGATGTCATCAATTCAAGAATGACTTTTTGTCCTTCAAAATTCGAATGCTCCTTGAAATTCTATACTAATAATAAGTAAGGATTATAATTCTATACTAATCTATCAAAATGGCTGCAATCTTCAATGTTTTTATTGATTTCTAACTATAGGTTTTATCAAATGTTGTGGCTATACAGTTTATGCTGAATATTTCGGCAGTTACCTGCCCTTTTAGTCAGAAACATGATACACATAGTCTGTCCATCGGCCATATCACAATGCGAACTGAGCAACAATGGACGGACAATGTACAACGAGTCCCCGCTGTGCGTAGTGATGTGATGTATTCATCTTGTTTACTTAACATGTTATCGATAGTTTTCAAGTTTGGATCAATAACCATATATCGTTCATTAACTTAAGTTTACAAAAATGATCTATTTTTCTAAACGTTTATAGTTTAAGAGCTTGAAAATGGCCTTGACTTTAAAAATTTCGCCACATCACAGACTTTATTTTAATCAAATCTCACAACCTATTTTTCTATCTTTTAATTTCCTAACCACATAAACTCTTTCTCAATTTCAAAACATTCGAAGGCTACGCAGTATTCCTTTGCATTAACATAACATACAATACACGAATATGTTCACGCAGCGCAATCCAAATGCCTTTGTACTAAGATCCTATCGACCATTGTTTGATAGTGTTTGAAGATCTAATCGGCGACTTTTTTCAAATCGATATCTATCTAAAAAAGCAGTTAATGCCGTTTTAATAGCGTCTTGATTTGTTTCTGATTGCCACTTGAGGACGCGAGCTGAATTATAAAAGCGATCTTGGCTTATTTCGCTTTTGATTGATGATTTTACACCGTCTCGAATTTAAATTTTGTACGTTTTCTGTTATAAGTAACGTAATAAGTTTGAATTTAGAGGTTAATAATTATGTTATTATGTCTGAAATTGGTGTTTCCGGTAACAGTATCGGTGTGTAGAAAATTGGTAATTGAAGGAAAAGAGTTTCTCTATGTAATGTTAATATTTACAATGCCTTTTTTGTGATATTGGTATTAATCACAAAATAAATACTTTATAACCATGAGAAGTGATCGAGACTAAGAAAGACTAAATAAAACTTAGTCAAGTAATAAAAATTAAATTACGATTACTGTTAATTTGACTCCAACTTTATACTTTCTCCTCTTAAACCAAGAACTACGCACCCACAGTCCCACAAGTACTACCAACATCTGTGCCGCTCGTGTTGCTGTAATATCAATTAAACAGTCGAAAGCGCCACCCCTGACTGTTTGTTCAGACGTTTCGTTGACACAGGCGACACCAACAGATAAAAATGTGTTTGACTTGTTTCACTCTTGCCACCGAGACGGGTTTGTTTGGAAAGGGGAGACTATGAGTGTCCCAATGTAATCCCTTGCTTGGAAACCGAATTTTGTTTAAGAAGCATCTGATTTTGTTTTAAAATTCATTGGCTAGGAATACGCGGGTAAAGTAGGTTTTTGCAATTGGATTAATAAGAACGTAATTCGAAATTTACTATCTATAGTGTGTCGATATAAGGTGTGTTAATTATTTGTTACACAACACTAAACTCAACTTTAAGTACCACTAAAGTATACAAGACTTGTTCGGTTTTTATTTCGTTTTTATTTGCTAAATATAATACGCTTGGATTGTTAAATATACAGTTAGGTACCTAATAACGGTCATAACACCACGGTTTCGAGAACCATAGAACGTTTTTATTGACAAAAACATAAATTACAACTCAATTAATTAAAAGAAATTACACCATTAACCTCGTTTCTCCCTTTATTATTAATAAACAATATTAATAAAAAAGTCTAAGGCCATGTTTCAATAAATAAAATTTCAAGGGATTAAAACGACGACATTCTGTGACGTGTTAACACGATATCGTTTACTAATGACTCGTAAAACACAAAACTATTCGGTTCTATTTACCCACGCTACTGCAGTTCAACTATGTTTGAGGAAGCTTAAAGCCTCAAAAGGCTGTGACAGACCAAACACAGATGTGACGTGGGCAAACAACCTCCACGGGTCGTAACCAATCGCCTCTCTAACCAAATGGGTCAATAAAACAGTCGATTCTCTGTTGGTTTTAGTCAACTTTAGTTTTTAGTTGACAGTACTTTGTTTCGATACAATGTGTACATCACTAGACTAACAAACGTACGACCCACGTGTTCTTTTTTCATATGTTTGAAGTATGTTTTTTTTGAAATTCGAACGTTTACCAAATCTTACACAGTGCCAGTGTTTTTTGATGGAGGAGTTCAGTTTCAAATGAGTTTAGTCTCGGTTTGAAATAGTTTTGAGCCATTCCTTTTCAAAACAGGTTTTAAAACAATTTCTTTACTGTTTTACCACCAAAATCAAAGCACAAACGTCAGAAACATCCATTACTGCGCTACCCTTGGCCCACATACTAGCATGTCTTCGCAAAACACTTTAAATTCGCGACATGACGCGAGCGACAGACTGCAGGGTCCCAATTACGCTCAATAGCGCACTCGGCATTGTATTAACGACAGTTGGTGATAAAGAGAAGCACCTGAGGCTGTGGCGGAGGGCGAATGTCTTTAGTGGAAGGAATATAGGCTGGGAACTTGGTTTTGCCTGCATGAATGCGTATCTTTTTGATGATTTTAACATTAATTTTGCAGAAAAGATTTTGTTTTGGTAATGAAATTAGTGCTTGATTTTTTTGGGTCACTGTCTCGTATATTTTTGGGTTGGATTGGAATATCACATTAGATTCTTGAAGTTCGATTCGTCGAATCGATGCAGTGTGCCCCAGAATAATGTGCTCAAACGGATGTGGTACAGACCATCAAACTGAACAACTTTTTCCCGGGGAGCAACATCGTAATCGTAACAAAAAAAACATTCGTCCCTTATAAAATTAAAAAAATATATAATATAAAAATTAAATATATTATATTATACAGGGTGTCCGGTAAAGAATGGATAACCTTGGAATAGCATATTACAGACATGATGGCCGTTCTTAAAAAAATACAAAAAAAAAATATTTAAAAAAAAATATTTTTTGGACACTCCAAAAAATCATAATGTATGTATGTATGTATGTATGTATGTATGTAAGCGATAAGGCCGCCCATTGTATGTTTTGTAGTGTATATGTTTTCTTTTGTTATGTATTTTTGTGGTGTACAATAAAGTATATATAAATATAAATGTACATACGCACGACATTTTCAGTATAAGCTGATCTCGCATTATATAGGATTTCCTTACAATGAGAGGTCAGTCTAAACTAGAAATGTATAGCTTGATGTGTAGCCGTGTGTAGTACCTACTAGTGGGGATATTTTTTTTTTTGTATTTTTTTAAGAACGGCTATCATGTCTGTAATATGCCAAGGTTATCCATTCTTTACCGGACACCCTGTATATTATTATTATATATTATATTTTTATTTTATTATATTATATTATTTAATTTTTTTTTACCTACTTGACCAAATGTATGGGACGACTGTTTTTTTTTACTATTACGATGTTGCTTCCCGGGAAAAAATTGTTCAGTTTGATGGTCTGTACCACATCCTTAAGTTTGAGCACATTATTCTGGGACACTCTGTATACAAACATAAGCTCAGACAGACAACCTTTTTACCCATAAAGACCTTTTCAAAAACCTTATAGAAACTCGGACGTGTCATGTGGTTCTCAAAGGCGTCAACAAAGCAGACATTTTAATTATCATTACTCCATTTCAATTATTTAAAAAAGTCAATAATAAGCGTATTGAAATAATTTTGTTAATTACGCTTTGTACGATTGCACAGAGGGCCGACCGCAAGTTTTTTTAGAAAAAATATATTATGAGATACTTAAGCTGTTCGTACTTATACTAATTATGTAGTAACTACTCAACAGCTTTTGAGCCCCGCATGTAGTGTAGGTATGTTATGCCCCATTGCTTCTTTTGCGGTAAACACAGTAATACAGACCAGAAAGCTTCTAAAAAAAAATTAAATTAGTTTTAATAATAAATAAGCGAGCAGTGGTGGCCCAGACTTACAAGTTGTAGGTCGTTGGTTTGGACCCCGGCAGGCGCTTTACTTTGTGTAAATAATTTCATTACTACTGCTCTCAAAACGGTGAAGGACAAATGGCATGTCCTAGAACCAAAAATTCTAAGACATGTGACATTACCAACCCACACTGGGCCCGCGTGGTGGATTACAGCCCAGTCCATCTCGAAGAGAGGAGGCCTGTGTCCCAGCAGTGGGAATAATATAGGCTGTTTACGCTAATTTTAATAAAAAACGCTGAACTCGGTACATTTCATTCATTCATTTATTAAAATCGGTGCTCAAGGTAGATTATTGACCTAAAACCACGCTTGTTTTTGCTAATTCGCCGAAAATACACTTTATTTCTTATTTCGAAATCATTCAACTAAATAAAACGATAACACTAAGAACAACTGGCCTCAAAAACAAACTGTGCAACCAGCAATCAGATGCGTCAGCCAGTGACACCACATGTCATCTTCAGGACCAAAACACTACACGATAATTCACCTATTCCTCGAGTAAAGTTTGCTTTTCACCCGGATGTCGCCCTGTGTTTGGGCATCTTATCTTCTAGCTGGTTAAAAACTCCTCCGTGTGGATGAATGACGCTTATCAACGCTACCACCGGTAACTGACAGCATAGTTTATAACCCCACGCTACTGTTTCTCTTCTCAGCGAGTTTTAATTTCTCAAAATTTATGAGTCACGACGCATTAGGCAAACAAATCAATCTAACAGCAAAGATAGGTACGTGCGTGACGGGGACAGTTGATAAAACGAATTTTCAGTAACAAAGTCAAATAACATGAACGTCGCCTCCGACCGGCGCGATTCGTAATGCCTTAGATTTTATTTGTTAAAAATCGGTTAAGTACCCGTGTCGAACCGGCCGTGGGTGGCCGCCATCTTACTTTTATTATTTCACTTTTTGTCCACGCTAGCCGCAGGAGGCACACGGTGCGATTCAGCTTTTTATGAGTGACAATATAATATCTTTTTTTTTTCACTTATTTCCCTATTTCGTTGTTCCGAGAAATATTTCTCGTTTACCTGTGGTTAATTTCGACAGCTCTTTAGCTAATCAAATCGTAAATTAAACTGAAATGTTCCCTATTTTATAGGGCATTAAAGTTATCCCACGTTTTATTTGTCTTGAGGTTTGTATGACTAATAAATGTGGACAATACTTACTAATGAGTCGACCTCAGGGTCCGCTATGTAGTAAGGTTTTTCTTGGCGTATCTGTGAAAGAGAGAGAAGTGTATTTATTAGATATTTTCCACAATCATTATGATGTAAAGTAAGGCTGTCGGGCAGTGGATTAATGGCGGGCGCAGTCGGGTCGTAATGCTTGTACGTGGCTAATAAAATGCTCGCTCGCTTGGCTGCGCGCGCGCACGCACAGATTAAAAATATAGACTGGACAATTTACTGACTATAAATTGTAATATAGATTATGTTTAAAGTTTCTAGAAGATTGCGAAGACTTTTAATGCAGATAAAGTTGGAAATTTTCTAATAAACTGATAAATAAATGGTCAGACGTGGGTCAGACATTTATAAATGTTAAAGGCTTAATAATATTTTCGCAGAAACTTAGTAATGTCATTGAACATTGAACTCTTAAAGAAAAAGCTGCAATGTCTTTAAATAGATTCTAAGACCGTGATCTAAATTCGTTCATTTGCATAAAAATCACATTAGATTGTCTAATCCCCCATTTTTCCCACAAACTTTTTTTTTAAATTCCACTCTTATCAACAGTGCTCGTAGGCAAATAATCTGTCCAATCTGCTACATAATCTGTGGCTCGTACTTAAGAAACGCTTTTTTTCGACATTTAAAACCCCGTGTTGCCCGGAAATGCGATACTATCATGCACACCGAAGCGGCCCGATTTTTTACATCTAGCAACACAGTATATTTTATAGATATGTTAGTTGCCAACAAATAATAATTATACTATGATTATGTACTAATTAAACTTACATGACATAACATTTCCAAAACTATACTAATTTGCTTCCAACTTATATTTTGTAATTAAAATGAAATAACTTTTCTCATTATTCTTGTCTTGTTTTTATTTAAGTCTCACTTAGATACTATTTAAAAAACCTAAGTTCAGTAAGTAGCTGTCTTCACTTAATAATACATGTCACTAATTTAGAAGAATTTTGGAATGCCAGAGGTGTGGCTAAGTAAGAACAGCCGCTAGGGTCGATCGATCAGGTTAAGGTCCGTGGATGGGTGACCATATTTACATACCAAGTCCCCTCCATGCCTCGGCAAGCACGATAAGCTGTTGGTATACGTGGATGACAGTCGTTACGGGTCGTGAGAAGCTCTAAAGTCTGGCAACCAGTCTCACCCAGGGGTACTGTGTTACCTAAAAACTGGGCTGTGGAAGTCAGATAGGCACTCTCTCCATGTAAAATACTGGTATTCAGCTGCATCCAGTTAGACTGGAAGCCGACCCCAACGTAGATGGGAAAAGGCTAGGCAGATTGATTGATTTGATTTTGGAATGCCAGGAAAATATTTGTTTAAATACAAATAAAAGTAATGACACAGTTTGAAGGAAAACAAAGATGAAACAGCAATACTATTCTGTAAACATCTCACCGTGAAAACTTGAGTGAAGTGAGCGTGGAGTGAGCTGTCAGTGTCATTCCACCTATAGCTAGGGATGGACCAAGCACATTTTTACAGTCATAATCGAGATTTTAATAATATTTTTTACGCTATTCTAGTGATCATTTTATATACGTAATTTCAAAGCTAGTTTTTAAGTGTCTTAACATTACTATTTAGGGGGTTTTTAAATAAAATTGCAAAACAGAAATTGAGTTTTGTCTGAACTTCTATTTAACTATTTTATTTTAAAAACCCCTAAATAGTAATGTTTAGACACCCTCTAGCTTACAAATAATATAAAATGATTATGTTATAAAATTAGCATAAAAAATATTATTAAAATCTCGATTATGATTGTAAATGTAATTTGGTCAATCCCTAGCATCCGTGAGATGACACTGACAGCTCACTCCACGCAAGTTTTCACGGTGAGATTTTTACAGAATCGACCAGCTGCACTTGTGACTGCAAAAACTCACCTTGAAAACTTAGGTGTAGTGAGCTCACTTCAAATAAGTTTTCATTGTGAGATTTTTACAGAATAAGTAAAGGCACAGTATAATAAAGTAAGCAGTATTACATCTTCATAGAAAACGACTTGCCACCAACTAGTCGAGAAAAAAATCATAAATCTGGAGATATGGAACATTTTGTAAGCTCACATTTTTAGTCAGATGAGTAGATCAGGTGAGGTCAAAAAAATTCTACTTCATCAGACTAAAAATGTGAGCATAGAAAATTTCAAAATGTTCCATATCTCCAGACTTAGCTGACGTTCGCACGGACTGACGGAATTTTATCGCGCACTGGATTTTCAACTCTGGTTGTTGAGCCGAGCTTCGAGAATCCCACCTAACAAAAACAGAGTGCATCCCAGCGCGACGAAAAACACGCTGTTGGATTTTGGATTTTCAACTCCCGGCGCTAAGCAGAGCGTTGAAAATCGCCGCGATTTTTTTACGCCCGTGCGTACGTCAGCTTATGAGTTTTTTCTCAATGGTGGCGCTAGTTGGCTGCACGTCGTTTTGGCCGTTTTCTATGAAGATGTAACTACTCGCCGCAACAGTTACCGACCCTAGATAATTAATTCAAGGCCACTGCCCAGATAAACTACTGCAGCTTATTATTCTGTGGTAAACAATGACATTAAACCTCTAAACGTTGCCATGATTACAGTGTGAAGTGTGGAAGTGAGACACATATACTTATACGAAATGAGTAGGAAAATTGAGACAAAGCATCGTATCTTCTGTCTCTTACGGCGTGCCGTATTTTTGCTTGGCGAACTTTAAATATGTATTAGCCAAACAAAGTGCTTTCACTGTTACAAAATTTATCTTGCGTCGATTAATTTAACTTTTTTGGACAGTTTTTGCATTGTGCGAATGTATTGACATGGGTTTCAGTCCAAAATATGGAAGATCTCTTACGTTAAACCTCATTTCTCATACCACATAACCTAGAAAAAGTATTATATTGCAGCTGTCTCATGACCGGCCACGCGGTGTCTCGATCTAGATGTATATTATCTAAGGTGGTAAAGGTTAAGCTCTGTTGAATAAAACAAAAGAGGTCGCAAAGCAATCAATATAATGACAATTTTAATAGACAAAACCTATATTACTAATTCGACAACATAAGACAATGCAGCTTTAGTGTTTAAGAACAAATAAACTTTAACGACAAAATAGTGTAGACAGACAATACATGGATAATTGTGTATGTTTATTTCAAATCCAATTAGTACTAAACACCAATTGACATGTACACACAGTACAAACACTATCGATTATAGATTTTAATGATGCCTCTCTAATGATGCCAAAGACTATAAAATTGAGAATAACATTGGTAGAGTTAATCACTAAACATAAAATTCATGCTGAGAATGAGAAAAGCTTAATGAGGATGCTAGTCTTAAACTGTAGAATGTTAACAATCTAAAATAACGAACAAACTCAGTCTTGAAATGGTGGAGGACATCAATTGTAATATTCACAAAAATTGGTTTCTTGGTTTATCGAGTATGACGCAGTGCAATGAAATTATTCGACACAAAAAATACAGTGCACAGAGAAGGGTCTAAAGAAAAACTTTAACCAAATAGAATACTAAAAAATAGTTTGATATTCCCAATAAAAAATTTGGATGTTGCTACGCAAAAATAAACTTTGGCGTCAAACATCTCTGTATTTTTAGCGATAACGACATTCTTTTTTTTAAGAATTTAATAGAAATAGCATTTTTTTTTAAACTTTAACCGGACAATTATTTAATTTATTGTGTATATTCTGAATAATCTAAAGAAAACCCGGAAAATAAATGCAAATTCGCAGCTTAGTCACATCTTGGTAACACAAATATTATTTTCAATTTTCAACCGTATTTCAAGCCAGCTAATGTTGACAATAGATTACGCGGTTGTGTGCCGTTTAAAATCGTAGTCAGTCCGCGCATTAAAACTTAGCATTGGACAGACAGATGGTAAAATTAAAGCTGTAATAACCTGGGGGTCTAGAAAAAGTGATATTCTACGAGTGACATGAAAAAACCCGCCAAGTGCGTTTCGGACCACGCACATTGAAGGGTTCCTTAGTTGGAATGAATTTATCCCAAAAACAAATTTAACATTAGGTCGTTGAAAAACATGTTCTCCCATACATTCCAACTGCAAATGTGACTATTAGGGCGAGCGCGCATTGCGGTGCGTTTTTCTACCGCATAATCTGTGAAGTATGGAATGTCTTTGAAGTGCGCGCACTGCGGTCATGCGTTTTGTTACTGTAGGCCCCGCCCAGTGCGGCAGAACTACCGGAAACGAACCGCAGTGCGCGCTCGCTCTTACTCGTTAACTTGTGACGTCTACTTGGCTGTGACAGTTTTCCTTTTAACTTCGTCATACAGGATGTTTGGAAGCTGGGTGCAAAGCCACCGTTTAGACCATTTTGAGCCATAGGTACTACATGTCTTAGACCAGGGTTTCTTAAAGTTTT
Organism: Cosmia trapezina; assembly: GCA_905163495.3. Lineage (NCBI taxonomy): Eukaryota > Metazoa > Arthropoda > Insecta > Lepidoptera > Noctuidae > Cosmia > Cosmia trapezina. The sequence goes on along the minus strand of LR991035.1, from coordinate 24,218,046 downwards.
TGCAGTCATGGACCACTTTCACAATTTAAACAATTCCACGGACCCCTGTCAAAGAATATTTTAGGAAAAGAAAACCATTATTTTGTTAAAAAAATCACTTGTTCTGAATTCCCTGAATTCGCTGCCCGACGATGACGATGCGTCGTCGATTGGCCGAGAAATGCTGAGTTTACTCGTACTGCACAATAAATAAATATGTTAAGAGTTAACTATGACCTACTGCGGACCCCTGATACACATGCTACGGACCCCTAAGGGGTCCGTGGACCCCACTTTATGAAACCCTGTCTTAGACGAAGTCGTCTGATTCCCGAAATTCGACTAATCCGGACGAAATCTAACTTAGAAAGATGTATCGATGATTTTTATGGTTAAAAATATGTAAATATTGTTTAGTGTCGCGAATCATATTTTAATCAAGATACAACCTTACCTGCCAATTGCAAAAAACACTAGAAAATTTGAATTTCGCGGGCTACCACAGGGTTCTCACAAGATATCAAGATCTAGAGTTAAGGCCCAGATTTCCTGAAAACGATCAAAAAGGTGGTTTTTTAAAGCTGGGTATCTCATAAACCGTAAATAATTTTGACATGTAAAAAAAATATGATATTTTCAAGTCCTTTTCGCATACAGTGATGGAAGCCAAAACATAATTATACATATTTTAATGCACCAAAAAAATCTTTAAACATACCTCCTAATAATCTTTAAAAGCAGTTTATCCCTTCATTAACAATTATAATTATAATTAAAAATATACCATGAAATGTCAAATTCTAAACTGCATCCAGTGATGGATTACTTTTTATTAAACAGTTAATTTCTAATTTTATACGATTTTATTTGCATTTTTACGACATAATTCCGGTGCGCGTGAGAATCTTCTATCTCGTGCGTCAAACTAGACAGCCATAACGCCATTTCACTTACACACCGAGCTAAACCAAGCTTGGAACCAGGGCCTTAACGGGGTTAACAAGAGATCTTGATATCTTGTGAGAACTAGAGATTGGAGAAGACTAAGTTTATCTGCGGAATGTAATCATTGACTGATAAATAGCTTCTATTAAACGCAGAAATGACCTACTTATGTTAATAACTTCATACTAAGTTATCAGATGAAAAATACAACATACAAACTTTTATGCATATTAATTTTATATATGGCTAATTGGTTTAGGATTTGATAGCCAATTATTGAAGAACATTAATTTATTTTAAATCTTTCAATAATAATAAAATTTATCGTCCTGTAGTGAAATGAATCATGTTAATTAACAGGTCAAGTAATTCATTATTAATTTTATGTATTGAATTTCTTTTTAGGGTTCCGTATCACAAAAGCTAAAAAAACCGGAACCCTTATAAGATCACTTCGTAATCGTATTGTCTGTCTGTCTGTCAAGACCACGGAGTAAAGAAAGAAGTTCAAGACCCTTTTTCTCAGGAACGGCTAGTGGTATCAAATTGAAATTAATATCAAATACGTAAGTCCCTCGTAAAGCCCTTGGAGCTTTAAAAAACCGGTCAAGTGCGAGTCGGACTCGCGCACGAAGGGTTCCGTACCATATTATATGTTTAACAATCGCAAAGATAACTTTTTACTTATTTTATAATGATACTGTGAATTACAAGATTATTTTTTGCAGTTGCAGAAAATCACCCATGTTTAAACAAAATAGCTTATGAATCGCCGTTTTTAGTATTGTTGATTAAATAGAGTATTCATGGTACTTACATGTTATAAAGAAGTTTCGAATTCCTAATTTGTTGAAATTTTGCGCTAGAGCTCGTACAAAAATGGTCTAAAACAACTTTTACGGCCCCCTATTTCTTAATTTTAAAAGATTAAAAAAAATATGTTTGTACTCTACTCAATGAGTTCTAGACGATGACACCCCACATAACACATAATCAGCCTATGATGTTCCCACTGCTGGGACACAGGCCTCCTCTCGGTGAGAGGGAGTGGGCCGTAATCCACCACGCGGGCCCATTGCGGTTTGGTAGATGTCACATGTCTTCGAATTTTTGGTTCTAGGACATGCCGGTTTCCTCACGATGTTTTCCTTCACCGTTTTGAGAGCAGCGGTGATGAAATAATGACATGACACCCCACATGCTAGATTAATTTTTTTATTTTTTTTTTCAAAATGAAAAGTTTATTGTATGGGGACCGACCCCTTAAATTTTTAACTTTGCTTTATTTTTATTATTTGTTGTTATAGCCGTAATAGACAGCAGAGGCTTAGTAAGTTTGTACTGGGCTGTACGTGTGGTTGTCTGATTTCATGGATTTTAATTTTCTTGCGCGGAACCCTAATTATTTTTCTTCAAATAAAAATAGCCTAAGTTACTCCTTAAAACATCAGCTATATGCCGTCAAAATCGGTGAAAATTCGTTTGGCAAGTACCATTTTTTTAATCGGACTGCGCTTTAAAATTCTTCTATACAAACTTTAACATCCCTAAACCTCATTTGAGGCGTAGTTTTGAAAAACTAATAATGACAAACATTATTACTTACTTATGCAAGTATTTGTGCTAAGTTTCAAGTTCATTAAACAAATTAATAAGATTTTTCATATAAACTGTATCTCTGTTTTCACGAACACAGATACCTAAAGAATTTCAAAAATCGTCTGGTATGTTTCCATAACTTGACTCAAACATTATTTACACCAATTTTAGAGTTAATCAAGCCCCCCCTAAAATCCTCCGCTATAAAATTAACTTTTCACCCCTTAGGGGAAGATTTTTGGAAAATCCTAATACACGTTAGTCTTAATTTTTGGTCTCAAGTATAAAAACTGAGTTTTGAGTTAATCGGACCGCGTGTTAAAGTTCCTCCATACAAACTTTGACACCCCCAATCCCTCCTTAGGGTACCCCCTAAGGAGGGATTGGGGGTGTCAAAGTTTAGTAAGTTGAGGAAAACTAAAAATGATAAACTTTATAATTTACTTAGATCAATATTCGTGCTAAGTTTCAAGTCTATTAACTCAAGGGATAGGATTTTTCATACAAACTTTCATCCCCTGTTTTACCCCCTTAGGGATGGAATTTCCAAAAATCCTTCCTTAGTGGATGTTTACACTATATAAGGTATTTATGTGCAAAATTTCAAGTCTCTAGGTCCATTGGTTTGGGCTGTGCGTTGGTATATTAGTCAGTGACTCAGTCAGGACTTTGATTTTTTTATATATATAGATTTACCATGTTATTTTAAGACCACAGACTTCTTATAGGTTTTCCTGTAATCTACAGGTATAGAACTAATTTTTATATTTTTTTCAAAATTTTAGGCTCGGTAGTTTCGGAGATAAGGGAGGGGGAATGGTCAATTTTCGTCTATTTTCTTAAATAATTTTAAAACAATTAATTTTAAAATTATAAAAAAAAAATATTTGAGACCCTCATAGTAAGCCCTTTCATTTGATATGTCACTCGGTACAGTTTACAAAACTTTTTTTTTTAATTTTCTTATTTTCCCCCTAAAAGTGACTCTCATATTCAAAATTCATATATTTACTTTAGCTGTACGTGTTTGGGTCACAGAAATCCATATGTGTACCAAATTTTAACTTAATCGGTCCATTAGATTCGGAGCAAATTGGCTGTGACAGACGGACAGACGGACAGACAGACAGACACACGAGTGATCCTATAAGGGTTCCGTTTTTTCCTTTTGAGGTACGGAACCCTAAAAATCAAGCTTATGACTTATAAGCTTGATTTTAACGCAATAAAAAGAAATACGTCCATTTATGCGACATATTTTAATACTCGCAAGTAAATCAAAACCTATAGGGTACTTACCGTTGACCTAGAATCAAGAAATTTGGCAAGCAGCAAGGTCTTACAGCACAAGTAAAAGAAAAAGACCGAAAATGGTTTATTTGTAATTTTATCACATAAAAAAAAAATTTTTAGGATTACAAAACTCGATTTGCAATTATGAGTCCGTACCTAAATTTACATTTCACCATGTAAAAGGGGGCGACCCTATAGCCATCAACCGGGCACAAACCCAGACTCCGGTCTGCTACTGAGTAATCCCAACCCAATAACACTTCGCCCGAGCTGGGACCTGGGAGCCGAGCTTGCGACCAACATGCTCATCATGTCAATCAATCGGCCTAGCCTTTCCCCAACTATGTTTGTGTCGGCTTCCAGTGTAACCGGATGGAGCCGAGTACCAGTATTTTACATGGAGCGACTGCCTATCTGACCTCCACAAACCAGTAACTGGGTAATACAATACCACTTGGTAAGACTGGTTATCAGACTTTCGGGCTTCTGACGACCCGTTACGACTGTCAAATATCCACGAATGACAGCCGGGAGGAGGAGTCTCGATATGTAAAAATGGTCACCCGTCCACTGACCAACCCCGGCAAGCGTAGCTTAACCAGATGGATCGATCCGTGCGGCTATTATTACTTAGCCACGAGCTCCTGTCGATGGTGGTCGACGATGGTCATCATGTATGAACATAAAAATCGAACTATACAGGATGAAATTTTAATCGTTTTAATCCTCTTAAGGAGTCATTGTACTCTTCATTATGAACAACTTTTACTATGGGACCAAACCTGAAATCGCGAAAAAAAATCAGCTGCTCCCTACATTTTGACGAGTTTGATGTAGATAAATGTACTGAACAGCAGATTTTTTTTTCGCGATTTCAGGTTTGGTCCCATAGTAAAAGTTGTTCATAATTATGAGTACAATGACCCCTTAAGAGGATTAAAACGATTAAAATTTCACCCTGTATAATATAACGTATAAGTTTACATCCAAATTCTACCTACCATTGTTACCAATTTCACATGGTACCTAAACGACACACATTTAGTTTTTTAATCATGTGTTTTGGCATTTTTTTTTTTTGTTTTTATAATTAGCTTTATTTGGGACAAACTAGCACTATTTGTAGAGAAAGTACCTACAGCAAGTGCTTGAATTTGTGTGGCTACAGACAATACCCAATGGTCAATTTTGTGAAATCATTGGCCAAAAATGCTTTATTATTTTTTTCATAATTTGTCATATTAAATTATAACTATTTTGAAATTACTATTTAATTAAAGACAAATTAAAGTTAATATTCTAGATAGTCCAAAAAAAATGCTTCCGAATTTATAAACTTTCCTTGATTAACTGCAATGTAATTAAAAGCTACTTACTTTATGTTAAGGTCATAATAAACCCTACTTTATCTTTATTATACCAAACAACTACTACTCCTGCTTAGCCCAGAAAACAAGACAGTCTGAATCGTATTTATAAGATCATAAATTTTGATACAAAACAGCGTATCGATACGACGTTTTGCAGAAATTAAAAATAATATGACAGTTAACAATTTAGCGTTTCCGACAAGTCAAAATAGACTTTGTATCAATTTATTTAAGGTACAATTTACACTGGTAAATGACCGTATCTTTAAGGTATGGCTATTAAAATGTATGGGATCGATTATTATGGGACCTAAATGTCATATAAAAATTATACATTTTTACTTGACCACAGATGATTGATACGGTTTCCATGCAATTTTGATTGGCTTTTAATTATTATCCTTTTTTCTCAATTATATATAAACTTTTTCATATCTTTTTCTATAATTATATGAGTTTCATTTTTAATTGTTGAGTTAGATTTTTTGTTGCATTCGTAATAATATGGTTTGGAATCGGATTTAAATGTTATGACTTTTTGTGTACAGGGTTTAATTAATAGAAATCCTTCCCGCGGGTTTCATATTAGCATATTAATAATTTGTATGAAAAAGCAACCAGTAAAGAAACTTTAGCTCCGTCGAAATAAATATCTTCACTAAGTTACCCATACTTAGGTAAGTCAGGCGTCTCCTAAGCACAGGGTTACCATTTCTGAACTTAAAAAGTCCTAAAAAAAGTTGGACATAATTTGTAAAAAAGTCATTTTATAACGCGAACCCTTTTCTAACCGCTCCCGCCACAATCCGCTCGTCCAATAAGGTCGAGTCGAAGCTTCTAGAAGGTTCTAGAAGCTTCGAAATAAATGACGCGCAGCCTTGTCGTTGACTTTTAGCGAGACGTATGTCAACAGTCAACTAGGCTGCGCACATTTTTTTAGATACTTCTATTAGATTTTACAAAATTAGGTCTTCGCCCCCGACTATTTATGTTTAAAATTTTACTTTATAATCTTTTGTTTTATAACAACTCGTTTAGAATATCTTTTTTTATTTTTTAAATGAGTCGAAAAGTCGAGACAAATGGCAAGGCTGGACAAGATCTGGATGTGAGCCTAAAAATCCGGAAGAATCCGGACGCCTGCTAACCCTACCTGGCAGTGAGCCCCGTTACCCTCTTCCTAACATAATCATCGCCACCACGGCATGAGTCAGTCACAGTAACTTAAGAATGAATGAATTAATGAAATACACCGACCCCAGCGCGGTTTGACCTGATTCGCTTACTCGAATGAACCCAAAGATTCACACTAGCCCCTGTAGCCTCATGTTACATGGTGCAACAGAGACCATTGCATATCAAGGAGTAGACCGGGGGGCGCGGTAATGGTGGGGAAGACGTGCCCTTGTGATATGGAAGGATTATAGAGCCTACCGGGCATGTGCATCCTATGTAAGCAATGGAATTGAGGAGAGACGATATAATATAGATGGGCCCTTCACCGGACAATCTTTTGACGGTGTTATACAGGTTAAACTGCATTCTTGATTCTTTTATCGTATGAATTTTCACAGTAACATAACGAGTAAATTACATCTGGCCTAAAACCATCAGTTTAGTTTCAAAAACAAGAGCTACATAAAAAGTTTTTAATACATCTAATGCCAACCCACCTTGAGCTGCACAAGGCAACAAATCATAGCGCCCGGTAATGACCACTGTGCACTGGGTAGCGGCTTCGATCCCGCCCACGACATAATGGTTATCATTCCGCCTTGTGTCATTATTGGACACAACAAATTGTTATTTGCCTCTAGTTCAACTGCGGATGTGCTGCACAGTGGGTTAAGTAGAAACAGTTGTGGACAAAAATGTTTTTTGAAGAGTTTTATTTATTTTTCTAGCATTTATAAGCTGTATATATAGATAGCGTCTTACTTCATAATAAACACATAAAAAAATTACATCTCAACAAAATGTAGTTTGAAAGATTTTATACAAGCCTACTTGTATAAAATCTTTCAAACTACATTTTTGGGATCGTTGAACAAATACGGATATACAGTATAACACTGACCACAACATTATTGTAATTTAACCTCTTTTAAAATCACAAAAAAAAAGTGATAGATATACTCTAATAAGCGTGGGTTTGCTGATTCTTAATCTGTGGGTCACTGATCTTAGAATGAATCATACGTTTTATACCTTAGAAATATTCACACCTTGTATTTTAATGGGTGTAGAGTAAAGCTGTATAATTTTATTGCTGAGTCTTTTCGTGTATTAACTATAATTGTTTAGGTTGAGTATTTAGTTCTAATTTGTGCTAGTTCTTTAAAACTCTGAACTTTCTGTCATAGTTTTAGGAGTATCAGGTTGTATGTCATCATCATCTTCCAGCCCTTGTCCCTATTTATCGGTGTCGGCACAACATGGTCTTCTTCCTACATCTCTATCAACTCTCTCACAGTATTCATCTCCTTACTTGCTGTAAGTATCACCTTTCACCCAATCTATCCGTCATTCCTTTGGTCTTCTTTGGCTCTAGCTTTATATTTTTTCTTTACAAAAGTATCTTTAACAAGTTTGCTATCTTTAAGGAGAAAATTATTTAAACCAAACCAATTTCATTGTCCTCCATCTACCGGTACAGATTACTTTCAAACATCCACACTTCCCTCTTTCACCATCTTGGTTCAGTCATTATTTCAACCAAGAACCAAGGGGCCATCAGTACACAAGCAAAACCCGCCTTTAACACACAAACATGTCATTATACAAGTAATCGTGTCGATTCCTATCACTATAATGATAGACCAAAGTTACCAAAATTCGACCAATGGCGAATGTACGATTGAAAATATAACAAACGTAAATATAGCCCCTCCCCCGCCCTGAGGCAAGGAAGTGTCTCATTTAGGGGGGCAGCGACCCATGAAGCAAGACCAAAGCCCCTTTGGACACAAATTAAATGCTAATAAGACGATCGGCTGATACTCAAGCTTCGGAACAACAATTTTTCGTGTCTATAGGATGCGTTTTATGGGTGTTTTTGAGGTTGAATATAGTGGGTTTATGTTTAGTAATGTGAGCGTTAGTGTTTTGCATGTATTTATGACGCTTACGTACATAGATTTTCTGCGGTTTTTCCTTTACATTATCACAATATATTATATACTGAATGCTTGTAGGTATGTTGTTGCTTGATGTTATTGCAGCTTAAACCACAATGACATTTTTTGTGTAACATCTCAGCATTTTATTCATTTAGTTTTTTAAGACATAAGTAGTGTACTTATATATCAAAGAGAACACGTAACATTTAGAGTGCCTATATATTCTGCTGATCTTTGGAGACTAAATAGCGTGAACATAATAATGAATGCAACAAAAGTTTTATCCGTTCACATCGGCATGCTTAATGCCTCCATTACAACTGACATCGGGACAAAAACATCACGAATTGTTAGGTGTCGATACGGAGCAAAAATTCTCTTTCGAATCGAGTTATTGCATCCATATTTTTTATTTTAATCGATGCATCGAACTGTATTCTATCGATTTAACTCGCAAAAAATGTGGGACAAAAGCGTTTTATATCTGTTTGTCCCGTAAAAATAAACAGGCCGTGAACAAAATAACTTTTGACTCGTCCCAAAAATCTTTGTGATACGACGACGATTGTCGTTTTCTCTATTCATTGCGTTTACCTGAGTCTCATTGTTGCCCCTCATTGTGCACTCGCAGTCGAAATGTATTGTTTGTTTAATTGAATAAATGCCTTCGTTCAGTCCTTTGTCCTCAAAAGGACCAAATCTCATGTGAAGGAACAACACTCAAGTTAATCGATTATACATTTTTTCCACTGAAAACTGGAATCGAGCAGTGTCCGAGTAACACTGATTTTAAGCACCGATTGCTCGCTACCTGGACTCTCAAAAAAATTACGGAACTCATCATTAAATTCGTAAGGTCCCAATCGAGACGTCCACATGTCTCAATGAATATTAAACCTTATTTGACACAAATTAAAGCACATAATAAATTGATGAACTACAGCCACTTACTGCGATCAGTAACGGAATAACTGCAGCACCCAAAATCGCTACCAAACGTGGTACCCTGTAATTTGTAATAAAAAATCTATTTATAAGATAAAATAAAGCACCGAGACGCTACCTAAGATGCCCGACGATCGATCTCGATGGGCTTTTTAATAAATCAAGCGGTTTCGAGCCATTTTGACGCTTGTCAAAGTTAAACGTACGATATAGAATCGCGCGAACCATACGCTGGCTTTAATGTTAAGTTATTCTATAATGCTCAGAGGTCGAGTTTTGTAATTTAGTTAAGTCGCCTCCTATTTAATAACATTCTTGTACGGCCGGCGGTCGGCAGGTGATTTTTTTTTCGAGTTTTTGACTTAAAAAACGGTCGTTCGGCCGACCTCGCTACTGAAGTAGTTCGAATTTTAAAATTATAGTGTATTAATACGCGTTCCTGTTACAAAATTTTTATTTATAGTCCGCGCGTCTTGTTCTTACGTCGCGTTTGGACGGGAGAGGACGGGCGCGTCTCCGCTCGGACGCGCGTCACGCCGCGATTGTTTTGGCGACCGCGACCGCTCCACATTTAATCACCTGTTTTGACACAACGAAGTGCGAATATATTTATTTGCTCCGCTTTACTACCGCCCATAAACGGACGTAATGAACAAATCTCTTTATGGTATACTTGTAAACGTCAAATATCAGTCATTTCTCCTTGGCGAGCACAAAAAATGCCATAAATATTCTTAACAAAATGGCTCCTACTGAATATTGTGGCCATAAACGTAGCTCTATAAAATGAGGTTTGGTTGTTTAACTTTTGTTCGGGCTCTGTGTTGGAATTAAAAGAACTTAGACGCGGCTCCGACCGTTTGTTTGCGTAGTGTTTCTTTCCATAGAATATATGTAAATCATCTAGAAATTATTCATAAGTAACTGGAATTTATAAATGTTTTACGGTTTGTTTTTTTGTTGTCAAAAATTTTGTGTGCCAGTGGCCTTACAAACCAAGTTCTGTGTGGAAAGGTCACTCGCTGCGTATTTCGCACGACAGAGGAGACGCTCACAAATAAAACTGTTGCTCTAAAATTTCTAAATGACGCCTCTCGTTGCCTGCAGAGCGTCATCCCCATTAGAAAAGGACAAAGCTCAAAGAGAAACAAGGACAGGGACACAGTCGAGCGTTTTTCGTGCGTTTTTTGCCCCGAAATCCGGGCGTTCAAAAATTTTATTTTAATACAAGAAAAGTATTCAAAAGATACGGGGCAGGTAGACGCGGCCGAACCGGGGTATTTGCTTAGTTTCTTTTTTTCTCGCACAAAGAATTCAACTTGATTTATGGTCGTGGTGTGTGACGATTTGTGACCTGTAATTTCTGATGTGAGTTTTGTCACTACGGATTTGGGAGCTTGATTTATTAATTCACGGACCGTTCGTCAGAGGGCGTGCTCCGGTTTTGACAGTTGTCAGTAACGTATAATTTTTGAGCGCTCAAAATGATATTTAATTTTTTCCTTTTTGTTTTGTTTTGAACTGATTGAGACAAACACTGTGAAATTTTATTGCGGCAATTTGAACAATTTATTTTTTTGTCTGCTAATAAATTAATTTGACACAGTGTGTAATCGGCGACAATATTTTTGTTTGTAGAATTCCGTTGTTAATTTAGTTTATAATGACCGCTGAAATGTTGTGTAGGTACTATTTTTTCTACTCTTGTGTTGATATTGCTCACTGTGCGAATCACGTGTTCTCATAGAGAGGTATCATACACTAGAGTTAGTTGCTTAACAGGTCCCGAGAGGGTCGTTTCGACCCGGAAGGTCAGTTTTTCGACCATTAACGCGATCAGAGGGTTGGAGCGGAATTAGTGGGTAGTAATAAAGGTGGTAGGTAATTACCCACTTCGGGGCAGTCGGTTAAACGGTGTCCTACTCGTTCAGACTATTACACTAGTCGTAAATTTGTGTTAATCGCTTTATTTTTTGTTTACTTATCTTCTTACTTTTATAGGGTCAAGTTAAATTAGCTAGGTAAACTCCGCGATAAAACAAAAAAAAATATTAAGCTTGTCGTTGAATTGTGTTTTATTTTTGACCTGTTCTTTGGGACATGTAAAAAATATCTAAGTTATTTTTTTTTTAATCTTATTTAGTTATTAGAAATTAAAGGAAACAGCATAATTATGAAGCTTTGGTATTTCCTTCATTAATTTCGTTTGCACAAAACTTTAAAGAAAAAACCCAACAATTTCAAATCTAAAGCAAATTGAAATGGCACCTCTTACGAAGTCAGCAATCAACTACAATATAGTTACCTATACCTACCTAATAACAACCTTCATCTGCTGTAACAGACTTTATGTTTACGAAGATAAGATTTAAAATGCAATAGCCAGGAATTAACGAGCTAGCCGACCTAGGCTGATAGAGACATTAAATAAATAAAGTTATTTTTAAAATGTGGTTTGCAAAGGCTTATTTATCTCTACAACGTGTAACTTAAATAAAGCACGACCTCTTAAGAAGTTATTGTACTCATCATTATGAACAACTTTTACTTTGGCATCAAACCTAAACGCGAAAAAAATCAGCTGTTCCCAAAATTATGACGATTATGATTTTTTTTTCGCAATTTCAGGCTTGGTACCGTAGTAAAAGTTGTTCATAATGTACTACAATTACCTCTTAAGAGGTTGTGCGTTATTTAAGTTACACCACGTGTGTGTAAAAGCTTTGGGGACAGCCTCTACCTATTGATTTTGTACTCTTCACGAAAAAAACTATGGTACTTATACTTTTTTTCAGCCTTTATTATTGTATCCCACTGCTGGGAAATGGCCTCCCCTTTTTCCTTCCAAACTTTCCTGTGTTTTGCAATCTCTGGCCATGTTAACCCTCCAAACATTATCAGTAGGATACTTGCTATCGTAACTATCACACTAATAATATGTACTCGTATAATAATAAAAAAATATTAAAGAAAAAAAAGGGGCCTTTTTCCAGCAGTGGGATAAAATAATATAGGCTAAAAAAAGTATACCATAGTTTTTTTCGTCGTATGTGTGATTAAATATAATATTATACTTTAAATTATATTATCAATTTATCACACAATCACACTAATATTATAAAGGCGAAAGTTTATGAGTTATTACTTGTTGTGGTTTATTGTTTATTACTTGTTCACACTCAAACGGCTGGACCAATTTTGATAAAATTTGGTATGGTATGGAGGTAGCTGACACCCTGGACTTTTACATAGGCTACTTTTTATCCCGATATTCTTAGGGGTTTAAGACTTACGCGGGTGAAACCGCGGGGCGCTGCTAGTCCTAAATAATATTATAAATTTGAAAGTGAGTTTGTTTGTTTGTTACGCTGTCACCCTAAAACGCCTGAACAGATTTGGATGAAATTTGGCACATGGGTAGACCATGACCTGGATTAGGACATAAGATACTTTTTATTCCGGTAGTATGTGCCCGTGGGAAAATTTCCGACGTCCACGCGAGCGAAGCCACAGGCAAAAGCTAGTAACAAATGAATAGACAATTTCGTTTGGATCATAGAAGCTTAAACGTCAAACAGTTTGTAAAAAGTTCGATTGTTTAATAAAAGTACGTAAATCTTTCAACCAATTGTCTAATTAGCACTATAAGCCGTTTCCCTTTCATCTTCAAACAACACCACAATAAAGCTTCTCTCAATTGACTCATCAAAACACCCTCAGCAGTTTCCGAGATGGCCACTCACAAACACAACCAATTTACGCATGACTAACGCCATTATTTACGTGCGCCAGCGCTTAAGATAACAACAATACAAAAACTTTGAATTTATAACCCTTCAAATTTCTCATGACCTCACTCGTTACACAAACAAACATAAAGATTAACAAACAGACCAGAAACATGGTTTTCGTTGAAGTGCACTCCATACGCCGTTTTGAAAAACAAATAAATGCGAAAAAACGGCAATATTTTTAAACAATACGCATTGTAAAATCGAAATATAATGAAATAATAGTTCAACCCTAAAACGCGATCGGTACGCGTGTTTGTATTAAAATAAACGCGTTTAGTACGCACGCCATTATGAATACGTAAGCATACGCACCCTTGGTTTGCCTCTTTTTTTAATCAACCCCTCCTAAATCCCAGCAGGCTAAAATTAAAGTGTAATGGTGCAGTGCTTAATAACTTATCTGCGGGTTCGCTGTGTTTTTGGCTTTTGTTAATGTAATTTTTCAAGTTTAACTTTGAAAGGGGACGGGAAATCGATGCAAACTGCAAGGAATTATCTTCAACAATACTTTTTAAGTATTATTACTGTACATTTCCTCATTCTTAATGACGAACAAACATTATGTTTACGATTAAAAATGTTCTCTTATTATTTTATAGGATAGGTATTTGTGTTGAACATTATTGTATCTGTTTAATAACAAAATTATTGCGCGTATACGTTTTATGTTTAAATAAATGCATCCACTATTAAATGTTAATTATATGAACACTCATTGCAGTTTACGTTAATAACAGATGCTTAGCGATGACAATTCTATATGATTGTATTTGTTTGATGTTGGTAAAACCGGGATCTTTACCATCGAAACTGTACTTTTACAACTTATATTTATACAGGGTTATCAGAAAGGGTGTGGCCATCGAACTGAACAACTTTCTCCGTGGGACCAACATCGTAATCGAGGAAAAATTATCAGCCGTCCCATATACATATTACGGTCGAGTAAAGAATGAAGTTTTGTAACGGGACAGCTGATTTTTTTTCATTAGGATGTTGGTCCCATGGACAAAGTTGTTCAGTTTGATGGTCTGTACCACACTCTTAAATTTGACCACACCTTTCGATACACCCTGTATAAAACATCACGCCAGTATTCCCCGCAAGGTTAGGCTGGGCTGGTTAGTCAGCAACAAAAGACGATTAAAACTTCAGTTTTTTAAATCTTAATTACTAAGCAAAATATTTAATTAAAATGGGAACAGAAGTAAAATAATTTAAAAATCTACTACACTCTTAGATATTTTAGGAAAAAAGGAGATAATCAAATAATTTTGTATTAATTTACATGATGTGTAAAAGTAGCAGTGTTAATCGACTTACGTTGCTGACCGTACCTACTGCAGTAGGTACACTTTTACTTTTACAACTCATACAATAACCCCTATTTGATCACTCTGAACAAATTAGAAAGGAAGAAACTAATATCAAGAGCATTACCGCGTTAACCCCTAATCATCGACACATTGATGAAACAATCACGTGGCCCCCGGGTCTCACAGACCGAAGGGTTAGACGCATTACTGGACATAATCTTGATTGATCTGCTACAAATAATGTTGGTTTCGCGCCGCGTGACGTATCAACCCTTTGTGTTTTCTTTGTTCCGCGTACCGGGAGCAGTGAGAGGGTTTGATGCGCTTTTCTTGTCGTGAAAATTACTCGAAAAATATAGGTAATGTAATGTAAATGTTTGATGGCAAATGGTGGTAGAGACTGGTTCGAATGAATGAAGGGGACAGACAACGAATGACATCCAGCTGTGCATTTTATATGAATGACAATAAAATAAAATTACCAAGCTAATGTTCTTTGAATATTTAGTAATATTTTAAGACTGCATATTATTAAGTCACGTTGTGCAATGTACTTTAATGATAAATGCACGTCATAACGCCAAGTCATTATGTTTTAAAAACCTAAACTAACCTGCCATCGCAATAAACAAATTATTAAAATAAAAAGAATACACAAAAAACTCGATTTTCAAACAACAAAAACATAACACGACGAATAGCAAAATGGCCGTTCCCATTTTCGCGCCCAAACCGTACAATATGGCCGTCAAAATAAAATTTTCCACTGCCACAGACTACAATTACATTGGAATAGATTAAAAATAATGACGAGCTCAGTAACGCACTGTATCATTTGCAGCGGGGTAAATTCAGCGGCAAATTGACGACTAAGAAATTACAGGGCTATAAGTGCAGTGCTTGATCGCAGCTACTAGAAAATTAAAATATTCATAGGGTTAAACCATAAAGTGCTGATTGACAGTACTTAGCTATTTACTCATGCATTATTATGTTGTGAAATACGGGGAAATTTATGCTTCCTTAGGAATAGGGCACGGAATTTCCTTTCATGACTATTTTATTGGGAACAAACGAAGTTAGTCTGAGTTAGTCCATTGGTTTGAAGTACTTACTTTAGTAGGTATGATCGATAACAGCGCTATTTTTTATTATGCATGTATTTATAACAATATAATATATATTATAAAACACTATAGAAAACGTTTAAAAAAAAAAAAGAAATGAAAAAGAAAAAAAGAAAAAAAAAAGAAGAAAAAAAATAAAAAGAAGAAGAAGAAAAAGTTTAATATAATATATAATCAAAGTTGTTATGGTCCTACGTCAAAATTATTTGGAATAAACCTTTATTTTGTTTTTTGTTTATTTATTATTATTGGGAACAGACGAAGTTAGTCTGAGTTAGTCCATTGGTTTGAAGTACTTTAGTATGGAATATTTGAGTAGTTTTTTGTGTGTAGTAAGTAGGCTTCGAGAGCTATTATTTTGATTGATATCCAGAAAGTCGGATAGTAAAAAGGAGTCAATAGAACATTAATGAATAGATTAAAGAATTTTATAAAACAGTTTTTTTATCTAAACTTAAGATACAAAAACGCTTAGAGGAGGACAGGGATAAAAAGAAACACAAAAAAAATATTAATAACATTTTTTGCACGTTTTGTATAACTGTGTATTTTTTATACGAAACAGATGCAGGGCTTAATCTCCATTTATAATTTCCGCACACGAATTTTAATCTAAAGTGCATTGAAATAAAGTGTATTTTTGATCATTTTTATGTGGGTGTTGGCAGATCTGTTCGCCGGTTCACATAAAAGATTATAAATATTATTGTAATAAGACATTGTGATTCATGGTAGGATTAACCATCATTTTAAGCCCCCATCATGAATGCATGCATATGCGTATTTAGGACTGTTTATCTTGTAATGGCAAAGCGTGAGGGTATTGATTGTGACGAGTTTAGAATCTATTATGACATTAACATAGATAAATAAACAATCTAAATAGGCAGGCATACTACGTATCTATTCTGTAAAAATCTCACCGTGAAAACGTAGATGAAGTGAGCTGTCATTCGACCTGATGATAGGGATTGACACTATTGACGGCTCACTTCACTTAAGAGGATATATTGAAGCGTAAAAATCTCACCGTGAAAACTTGTGTGAATTGAGCTGTCATTCCACCTGATGCTACGTATTGAGACTATTGACAGCTCACTTCACTTAAGAGGATATTGAAGCGAGATTTAAGATCGGTGTTTAAATGAAATGGCGTTATGGGTGTCTGGTTTGACGCGAGAGAGATAGAAGACTATCATGGGCACAGGAAATAAACGCGCTTCGTTTAAATATAGATTTATGACAAAATGCTATATTAAATCAATTTTTAACCGACTTCCAAAAGGAGGAGGTTCTCAATTCGTCGGAACCTTTTTTTCCCCGATTACTTGAAAATGGCTAGACCGATTTGGATTTTTCTTTCTTTGTTCGAAAGGGTATACTTCCCAAGTGGTCCCATGATCATCAAGTCAGGATCTGATGATGGGATCTCATGGAAATCGAGGGAAACCCTCAAATTTTATGGGCACACCTATATCGATTTCGGTATTTTTTATAGTAACTCGTGCATTTGCTCTCGGAAAGTACCATTTGGTGAACTGGAACTGATGATGAAGACCACAGAGGGCCATCGGAAATACTCAATTATATCTAAGTATATAACAGGTTGCGATTCGATTACTTTAATATGGTTTATGCTCGTCAAAATAATGGTAATGGTGACTTCACCATGAGCTCCATTTCTCCTGGTTCTTACTAGGAGAACTCCTCAACAATTAACGTCCCTGCATCGGGAAAAGCAACATTTTGTAAAACGTGATGAGCAGTTGACATTGGGTTATTGTAACTTAGATAAATTACAAACTGAACCACTAAAAAGTGAAAAATAAAAACTTTTTTACAAAAATAAAACCGACTTCCAAAAAAACACTACAAAGTGAAAAATAACTTTAATTTCGGAAGTCGGTGGCAAAAAACTAAAATACAGATCCAAAGACACCGACTTCCGAAATTAAAGTTATTTTTCACTTTGTAGTGTTTTTTTGGAAGTCGGTTTTATTTTTTTAGCTTAGTAAGTTCTGAACATATTTAAATACCTTTGATTTAAAATAGTAGTGTTTAGGTACGTGTAATCGTATAAAAGAGAAAATAGACGGCGCTACTTTGGATTTCAAGTGATATTTCAGTGTTAGTACAACATTACCTATACAATATAGTCAAATAACACATTATGGAAAATCCAAATGATTTAAAATCCAAGGAATTTTAAAAACACAAAATTATCGTTGTATCCCCTTAAGTTTTCAATGTGAAATTTTTACAGGATAGTACTTCGACAGGAAGTGTAGGTAATGATCAGTCATCATCTGCCTAGCCTTTTCCCAACTATGTTGGGGTCGGCTTCCAGTCTAACCGGATGCAGCTGAATACCAGTATTTTAAATGGAGCGACTGCCTATCTGACCTCCACAGCCCAGTTACTGGGTACCCCCTTGGCAATACTGGTTGTCAGACTTTAGGGCTACGACCTGTAACAATTGTCAAAGATACGGGATCTTTCCGAGGCCTTTTCCTATGGAGGGGTTTTGACGACACGGTTGGCGCAGTGGTTGAGCGATTGACTGCTGCGCAGCATGTCGCGGGTTCGATTCCCGCACGGAACAAATATTTGTACGACCTACAAGTATTTGTTCCGAGTCTGGGTGTTTTTCGATCTATAATATGTATGTATTTACAAAAAAAAAAATGTATATAAGTAGTTTATCAGCCATCTCGTTACCATAACACAAGCATTAGGTTGCTTAGCTTGGGACTAGATGGCGTTGTGTGAAATGTCCAAGAATATTTATTTATATTTATTTATTTATTTATTATTTATTTATATGTAAAGATCCATCCACGGACCAACCGCTGCAAGCGTAGCTTAACCTGATCGATCGACCCGTGCGGCTGTTATTACTTAGCCACGAGCCCCTCGGGAAGTTTATTAATTCAAAAACAAAGAAAAAGATGGAAAAACGTTTATTTGGACACAGTTCGTCAAACACAAAAAACAAATACCTACTTAACAAAAAAAAATTAATGTGAAAATAATGTACGAATAAAAAATAATATAAGTATGTCAGTATCAATTTTTTTTTTATATTAAAACGATTAAGTATAAGTAAGTAAGTATATTCTTGTTTGATAAAATAAATCTAGTGTTTTTTTTACAAATACTGTGTTAAGACTGATTATAACATGATAAAGCCATTTTTCCGTATTTTAAAAGTTTTCTTTGCCATAGTTGGCACGTTTTAGTTTATATTCGGGGGTGAAAAGCGACTAATCATCACTGCAACATTAATTTCAATAAAAGAGGGTGGGGGTGGCTTTTGTCTACGCTGTACCATCGACTACGGAAGCAGTTCTGTCATATTTTTTTCTACATGTATTGATCTAGTTCACATATTAAGCATTTTGCTTTGATACGCAGAAACAAAGGATTAAAATTTCTGAAATGGTATTAGTTCTCGTTCCATTTTTTTTCAGAACAGCGGGGCAAATAGGTAAATATGAATAATTTTGAAGCAAATTGCTAATCCATTGCTTCATATGTTCGAAAAATTTGTCTGCTCGACAACGTAAATAACGCAATGAATGTTGTTGAACTGTCAAAATGAAACCTCTAAGGTCTTAGACCAATATAGTCCACGGAACTTTTTAAAATTCAAAACACCTTCCAGTCTAACCAGATTTAACGCTTTAGTGGAGGTCATTGAACTATCGATAAGTTCTAAATACAGTGTGAGTCAACATAATGTGTTTCGCAGTACCTATATATAGCTCTTCCCATCTCTTTTAACACTGTTTAGCAGTATAGCCCGTCTTGGTCTTGGGCCTTATACAGTGTGAGTCTACATAATCTGCACAAACTTAAGGATGTTGTGCAGACCATCAAACTGAACAACTTTTTCCCGGGGACCAACATCGTAATCGTGGAAAAAAAAACATTCGTCCCTTACAAAATTTCAATGTCTACTTACTTGACCAAATGTATGGGACGACTATTTTTAGGGTTCCGTACCAAAATGGTAAAAAAGGAACCCTTATGGTGTGACTCAGTCTGTCTGTCTGTCTGTCACATCTGGATATCTCAAGAACTAATAATGCTATCAATTTGAAATTTGAAACAGTTTTAGATGACGTTTACCCAACAATTTTGCAAATAAGAAAAAAGTAAAAATATTTATATTTTTTTTGTAACGTGGACTGAAAGGGGGTCTTAAAAAATCAAAGTGATGCTACTAGGGCATGTGAAAGAGCGCTGCTTGCACATCCTTAAACTATTTTTTATTTTTTTTTAGGCCACACCGTTTTCGACTTTTGATGAAAAATGTAAAAAAAATACCGGTCCCTTATCTCCGAAGTTTGCAAACATAAAAATCTGAAATTATTATACGTGATAGAAGTTTATGTAAAGATTACAGGAAAAATAAAACGATGTCTCTAAATAGCACACTTTTTCAGAAATCGGAACGGAACCCTCGGTGCGCGAGTCCGACTCGCTCTTGACCGGGTTTTTTTTTAAGATTACGATGTTGGTGCCGGGAAAAAAGTTGTTCATTTTGATGGTCTGCACCACATCCATAAGTTTGTGCACATTATCTACAGTTGTGGACTCACACTGTATAAGGCCCAAGACCAAGACGGGCTATACTGCTAAACAGTGTTAAAAGAGATAGGAAGAGCTATAGGTACTGCGAAACATGTTAAAAAAAGACAGAAATAACGTGATGAAGATCTCCAAAGAACACATGCACATAAAAATATATTATTACTAGTTGCGCCCCGCGGTTTCACCCGTTTAGACCGGGATAAAAAGTAGCCTATGTGTTAATCCTGGGTATAAGCTGTCTACATGCCAAATTTTATCCAAATTGGTCCAGCCGTTTGAGCGTGAAGAAGTAACAAATATACAAACACACACACGCACACACACACACTCACAAACTTTCGCATTTATAATATTAGTGTGATTATTGCATTTTTTATTTAGTTTTTTTGTAATTTGAATCAAATCTTTTTACTTTATTATTATTTTATTTATTTTTTTTATTATTATTTTATTAAAATAAATGTTTAATGGTAAACCCTCCATAAACTCCATATTGGTGCCCAAGATACAGGTTGCCTAGTTTGGGGCCAATGTAAAATCTTTGTAAACTAATTTAGCAATAAAGTTTTTATTTATTTATTTTTTATTACATGTTAATTCTTCAGGAAAAAAAAACTTTTCATTCCTACTTTTAGGCAAAGACTTCCTAACAAACGTCTCTATTCTAGACTACCTCCATCTTTACCAAAAAAAAAAAACACCAATAAATTCATCCACCATAATCAAAACCCTACCAGAACAAACAAACTCAAACCAAACACATGAATTTATAAAACCCATTCACTGATGACAAAATTAAACAACATCATAGGTACAGACTACCCCACGTAGGTAAAAACTCCCTCTAATCCACGTCAGCTGCTTGTGACTGGTCGCTTCTCCCCAACCTACCCTCCGACTACCCTTATTTACACCAAAATAGACGATGACCTACCCGCTCTTCGAAATTGTTTACAACAAGGGGTCATGTAAAACTGGCTATTCCACTGCCCAGTGTAAGATGAACAGGATTTTATAGGAATTTAAATTGGGTGAGGTGTCAGGGTATCCTGGTTGTCATGGCTCCTGTGCTGTCAAATACATAATGAGTGGTTTTATTTTTCAAAGTTATGGTTAAAACGATCGATGGTGGCGCGAATCTTCGTTCGGTGTTGCCAATTTTGAAGTTTTTGGCCTGGTTTTTGGAGTACCGGACCAGTTTTGATATAGCAGTATTTCTGAAGTAAATTATTTTGGTATTTGGTTACCGATCTGTCTTTGATATTGGTTCGGGAAATCAGTGTGTACCCAAATATTCAGTTTTTCAGGAATCAGAAAATTTCGAGAACGATAGAAGAACACTAGAACTCAGTAACAAACGTAGTTCAAGAAATAGGTCACAATATACGACGCTACACGAACTCGCTGCGGGTATAAATTAATAATTATGAATACTCCGATTGCTTCAAAATGTTTATCAAAACAGAATGAAAGGTTAATGACACGAACACTGAACAATTCGCTCGTTTTGTATCAAACCAGTATTTGTACGGTACTTGAAATTTAAAAATGGAATCAAAACGCTCGGCGACTGTCCGGCCAGTGTCGGCGAATGTCGGTGAGTGTCGCCGACGAAATCGGCCGACGTGTCGTGAAGAATGCGCCTGAGACTTTGTAATTGCACACCACTTGATCTACAGGGTGTTGTTGTTACAGGAAATACATTGTAGCTAAAGTAATTACTGAAATTCGGGTAGGTATGTAGTTACTCCTTTGATGTAGGTATCGCACGAGAAGTACTTTTCATAGACCTGTATTTTTTAAACTTATAATTTCAGAACTGTAAATATTAATCAATTTAAGAGAGAAATTAGATAACATTTTTTTTTCTTTTTTGTTTGTTTAAGTTATTAGGGTTTTCATTTGACATTAACGGTTAAGATTACCTACTAATCTGGTTTGTAATAATATAAGTTTGCAATTTATCTTAGAAACAAAAACAAACGACTCTTATTTATGTAATTTTCTTCTATACCAAGCACAATTTGCACAGATTTCCACGACGAACACCCTTTACACAAAAGATTGCACCTAGTAGTATTTATGTCATTATTAACCGGTGCGAATTAATACTCATTTAGCATCCATTTTTATCGCGAATGCTCTGACGGAGGCGCAAAAAGCTCATTCCTCTAGCACGGCTCGACTCGACGGCTCGGCACCGGTTTTTTTACGCAAACCGACCAGCTTTCTACCGAAAATGGACCGCTAATCATTGTTGTGGTAATTTATAATGGTAGGGATTTGTAGGAAAGATATAGATGGATGGGTACCTACGGAGACATTTTGATTTTGTAGTGCTATAGAAGACAGTTTAAAGAGAATTGTTTTAGTTATTATTGGTAATATAATAACGCGTCGAATTAATAACTTTCTCCTACTGTGAAGTCGGTTAGAACAGTCAGGACTGGTGGTAGTTTTAATTTTTTATATTCTCTTTACTAAATATTATTTTGGTAGTTACATAAAACGTTTAGGTAAAGTTAAAACACCCTTGAGACATCCGAAAATCCAATGACCAATCACGTCGGCGCGCGTTACGATTGGCGTATTCAAATTGGGAACCCTTGGCCGAATTTAAATTTCGAACGCGTCCCTTCTGCGGCCGTGATTCGTGTTCTATTTTCCGAAATCTCGTCCGGCCGCAGTGACCTCTGAATGTCGTCATATTTTCTTTATTTTTATTTTTGTTTTCTAGTTGACGACATAGTAAGTGATGAAAGAGCATAATGTTTAGTTCATCGGCATATTAATGCCGCTTTAAACGGACAAAAACTCGACGCGAGTCGGTCGACGCGGCGTGTCAGCCACTAATTGAGAGGCGCACGCTATCGCATGGTGCAACCGGGCCTCAATCAGTAAGCAAAGGTTAGAGAAAATTCTCTTAATAACATACTTTTATTTAGTTCTGTCGGTGACCAGCCTTTAATAAAATTGCATAGATTATCGATGTTTTTAATCGGAATAAATGACTGACCTTTAATTTACTCGAGGAATGTTTTGTATCGAGATCGAAAGAAGTCGCTTTAGTAAATTGAAAAACATTTCACATTGATTCTTGCAATGTAGAGCGGGTCAATGAAGTTTGGATTCTATAATCGGTTACTTGGACTTAAATTGCACTGGAGCTTAAGGCTTGTCCTCCCTAAAATACGGCGAAAATAAGTAACTTTGTTTCCATTTTTTAAAGTAACTATAGCACCTTTTTGGTAGAAAAAAATACACAATAATCTAGAATACATAAGAAGTGATTTCATGTGTCCTGAAATCTATTTTAGTTTGTAGAACTAAAGAAAAAAAAAGGCTAAACCCAGGTCTATTCCTGTCTATTTTTTCAAGTTTTTACCATATTACTCCTACAGTTTTCATTAAAAGTGTTCATAAATTTATACAGTTCTTTACAAAATAATAAGGAATGATTTCATGTCATTACTTTTTAGTCCAATCCCTAGATTTTTTGTAAATCGGTAATTACTTCATATTTTGCAAGCGTTGTGTCATCGCGCTTCTCTTTTTTTTCTATGCAGTCCGACAGTGACCGCGCTTTTTACGGCGGACAAGCCTTAAACAATGTCAACTTGAACTACCGAAACAAACACTACAGTAACAGGTAGCTATGCTGTGCCGAGTGCCAGTTACGAATCTAATAAATATTGTAACACCGCTGGTTATCATGACAAGAATTCATTAGCCTCAATAATTGTGAATGCAGCGTGAAACGCTTCTAATCGCATTTATAATTATTCTTTCAAAAAACAACATTTATTTTATTAATGAACACTTTCACGGAGATGCCACAACAATAAAAGAGAAAAGTCCGAGTGCCGTAACCTTGTAACGGCGGTCGCTGTAAATTTTATTATCGACATTTTAAAAGTATACTACTCGCTTTTTCGCATGTGACTTAAGAAACGTTCGTTATATAAGGTTTTTTTGTCTTTTTCACGTACGTGTCGTGGCCGTACTTCGTAATTAAATGGTCGTATCAATGTTACGCGAGCAACGTCGCGGGTAATGCGTATTAAATAGGTGATATCCTTTACGATCTAGCTGGTGATTACGCAAAAAATACAACAGACTGTAATCGACGTTTTGCGATTGCCATTGTTTTCTTCGGCTCGTCGTCCGAGGCCAAACGAGGTACGAAAATTAACTGAGAAATCTTGGGGAACTCGAAGGTTTCCCACGAACTCGGGATCGAGTGCTGTGTATCTAAAACCCAACAATTTTTATCAACAAACGAACCCGAAACAAGATGCGTAAGGAATTCCAAACGGCAAAAACCACTCGATGGGGACGATAAAACGAAATCGCCGATGCGTTGTCGAAAAAAAAATGCAAGTGCTGCGTGCGAGCGAGATAACAAAAAACGTATCGTATCGCGGTTCCACTCTAGCGCGCGCAGCTAATGAATACTGCGTGGCGCGCTGCGCGGGCGCAGCTGCGCGAGCGGACCGATCCGCCATATCCATTATTTATTTTATTTCGGCGCGAAACGTTGAATTGGATCAGTACGACAAAGAGGTTAAATTGCGCGTTCAAATCCCATGACAATTGTCAATTATAGCGTTAAACGGAACACGGACAGATGTAAACAAATACACAATGTACTGTCTTTTGACGCTGCGCATCACAATGCTGCGTATGAGGAGTATCTGTGGCAGCTTGACAGTGTTCACGGGTCGGTTGGCGGGAAGTGATCTTGTATGTTCAAGACTCCGTGCTAATCCTTTTTGTAAATGAATACACAATATCGTGTAATAAGGGATTGTAAAATCATAAAACGTCGAACACCTTTCGTCAACTTTCGACATTCCTTGCATTGAATCATAAATTATGAATGCGTACACGCGTGTCTGCTTTTCTAATAAGTTGTGTTTCCATCTGATAGTCTATCTGCATCGTAAATCGATACTCTACCGTAGTAAAATTTATTTACTTAATCTTTGCAATCTGAAACCGTCGATTGCATTAAAAAAACACAATCCATGAATACAAAAAATTCAATGACGCATAAATCTGTCTAAACCTCATATCTGCAGATAGATCATCTGTCTGTGCGTGCGCGTGCGCCGTGCACATCGCTAGGTTTTTTCCTGCGGCGCTACTTGCCTCGTAATTATAAAGTCTAGTTTATTAGACGTTAGCACAACTGTATATTCTTTTATCGTTTAATCCCGACATTATAAGATCGATTACTAGTGTATTAATATTCAGTAAACTCGCGATAATGGCAGAAATACTTAGAAAATGCCCGTTGAAAGTGATTGACGGTGATCAGTCTGCCAAACAGCACTTTATAATAGAATCATCTTACAGCCCATACATCAGAGAGACTCAATAAAATTGATGATGTTGAGATTTTGTAATAAATTTTCATCATCACTGATGTAACGGGGAAAGTTTAATGCAATGAATAATTGAATGACAGAACATGGAAATGATATTATGTTCTTTTAAAGAATAAGCTTGCATGTTTGCATGCGAATTCAAAAAGAACAATTCAGTTCAATGAGCATGATTTTCTACACCTTCTCGCTTCTAAATAGAAACATAACAGCTACTAACAAGCGTATAATCCCAATACAAATGTTATAGGCAAACCCCGAAGCTCAAGCTCCTAGGTTTGACTAGTCAATCCTCAGGTCTGACTTGAAGTCTCAGTCAAAGCCCAAACAAATGAATTTTTTCGACCTCTGACTAAACAATTTTAGTCAAACCTAGGAGAAACTAATTTGATCAGGCAAACGTCGAAACTCAATTTAATTAAATCGGGGTTTCTAACTAACCTCAAAACCTAGGTTAGGCTTGGGTTAGGGTTTTCGTCAGCAGGTCGACGGAGACGCGGGGCCCCTATTTCTGTCTGCAGGGTTTAAAGGAACCTAACAAAACCGAACCTTGGGTGCCCCAGACGTTAACGTTTGACCGAGTTTGCCAGTCGCTTTTACGATCGACTAGGCAAAGCCCGAAACAGCCGGTCGATTCTGTAAAAATCTCACCGTGAAAACTTAGGTGAAGTGAGTTAGTTTTTGCTAGGAATTGACACTTGATAACTGACTCCACGCTCACTTCACCTAAGTTTTCACGGAAGATGGTTACAGAATCGCACTGCAGGTTATTTTACTTTCGACGTTTGACTGGAAAGTTAGGAACTTCTAGGTTTGACTAAAATACTTTAGTCAGAGGCCGGAATTGGAATTTATTTTGGGTTTTGTCCGGAGGCTTTGCTCAAACCTAGGATAAACCAGTCATTCGGGGAAGAGACTGCATATCGACCTTTGACTAAGACACAAACATACACGAAGATGAAAACCGACTTAGATACTCATACTCAACCACTTACGGTACAGCTAAGTACCTTACGATCCCGCAATACGTAAGCCACCGTGACGGCATACAATAACCAATAAAAATATACAATTAAATCGGAATGAACTAATATGAACTCAATACGAGGGAGTTTTGTGTGAACTGTACTAAAAAGTGCAGTAATGAGAACAACATCATAACGACATCGATGCACGCCATTCGAGCATCGCGCAAGAACAATGAACATATTGAAATGTGAAAGAAAACTGGTTAATTGACAAAAAATATGTCTTGTAATGGTTTGGATTTGAATGGAATCAGTTGATTAAGAAACGTAATAAGCTCAGAATTATCACATCGTCCTATTCATCTGTCTAGCCTTTTCCCAACTATGTTGGGGTCGGCTTCCAGTCTAACCGGATGCAGCTGATCAGTATTTTACTTGGACTGCCAACCACAACCCAGTTACTGGGTAAGTGGGTAATACAAACGACAGCCAACCAACAAGGCATGGAAGTGTCTCCACGGACCGACCTCGGCAACTGTAGCTTAACCTTCGATCGATCCGTGCTAAGAATAAATAAATACATGTTTTCTTACTTATTCCTCTGATGATCTCAGAGGAATAAGTAAGAAAACATGATGATGAACTTAATACTTAGATTGATTTTTGAAAAGTAATAGCAACATTCCTGAACTAAATACATCAGTAATTATTATAATTAAGTTACAACTACAGATAGCAATTTACATAAACTGGCAGCCAACACCTCTACTTTATCACTACTAGAATCGGTTCCAGATATTTCCAATCTAACATTGACTAATTAACTAATCAGACCTAGACACTAGCTGTCAAACCAATGAAGCGTTGTATTATGACGTAACAATGCATAACTATAAGAAAGAAAAAGAAAAAAACTAAAATATCGACATACCAGGTTCCCTCCCCATCATTAGTGATGTGAACAAAAAAAAACATTTCGGAATCGATTCCCACATCGATAGATCGTCTCCCCGACAATTGTCAATTAAAATTCCCGCAATTAAGTTTTAATTACATCTCATTATACTTTCCGTTTCTATAAAAATATCTTGATTTATCCAGTTATTTAGCAGAGGCGTTGTTTGCGATTTTTGTTTTAACGTTTCATTACACGATGGCTTAATAAGCTGTCTCGTAAATGGAATGTTGTTTGTTGAATGCTTCGGGTTTATAAGGCTGCCAGATTTAGCTTTAAGAGAAATGGAGCTTATGAAACAATTTGTTTCAATTTGAAGGAGAATTTTAGTGTAGGAGAGTAAAAGAAACAACTTTAAGTACCTACATGACGTCATTGAGAGCTGTACAAAATGGCGGAGTACACTTAATCCTTGTCTCGATTGCCTCATTAATCCGCTGGGTGCTCTTTACTACCAATAGAAACGTCACACTTGACAGACATTAGAAAACATCTCTATCCATCGGTAAACAAACGAAACAAACGAATCATTGAAACTATAAAAATTGACTCACTGTCACTCAGGGAACGATTAATGACAACAAAAAGAGCTAACCTCATCGTTCGTACTCGAGTCGTCGAGTATCGAGCGCACACAGCGCACAGCGCACTCGGTCATTGCATCAGCACGGTAGTGACGGCGAGTATCGATACTTCCATGATGGGATGACAGTATCACAACTAAACCGATCGTCCACGGGGAGGGCACTATATCAATCATTTGGCCCACAATCGCACCGCACGCCACTTAAATAAATTTATAACATATTAAGTACGTTGAAAATAAACACTTTACGGTTTATGATTTATTTCGTGGTATGAATTATGGACGTCACTTATTTAGTGTTAGAGAGAGAAGGCGATACGCGTTTCATCTCTATCTATTGCGATTTCACGTGCCACGGCTACCGATAAACGTTTTATTATAGTAATTAAAGCGACCGATTAGATTTCGTACGTGTTACGCGTCCAAACATTTTGATAAATGTGTCATTTTACAGTGTTAATCTGTATGAGATAGTATATTTTTATGTTTACTGTCAGGGCGTCAAACGATAATGATTTCGTAATTTAAAAAAGAAATTTGTTAGAAATTTACTAAATTTTTTGCGAAAATTTGAAACAAGAGAGGAATTTGGAAAAGAAAACAGGCAACAATGTCATGGCAAAAACAGTCTTATAATAACCCAAAAATTAAGAAATGAACATTATATACACCCTAAGTGCAAGATATTTTAAATGACCATCACATATTTTTACAAAACTACATGATATAAACAAGACACAACATTTTGGTTTCTCTCAAGATCGATAATATTTTGCTCGGCCAAGCATTAAAATAGTAAATATTATCACTTATCAGTGAGGAACCTATGTCAATAAATACATAAACACTGGTCAGTTCCATGACACTGAGTGACTGGTGCACCATTTATCTTGGCGGGGTCCCACGGGTCGCCGCCGTTTCCACTTATAAATACAATTTAATTTCAATAATTATAATACAATAAAGTCTTTGACTGATAAAGAATCGATAATATAAACTTAGCTCTGCGATACTAGGCGGGCTTGATAGAAAAGTTATTTGTAAGTACTTAGTAGTTTTTTGCTGTCTCGAATATAATTTTTATTTAAAAAAAACAACCAATATTAGAAATGATATCGGAAAATATTCTTCTACAAGCAAAAATAACCCCTTGCAAGGATATAAACTGAATAATATAACAATCAAATTTTAAAAGTGAAATTTAAATTGCACGTCGTTACAAAGTCGCATCCGGTGGAATCGTGAATGTGAAGACATCAAAGTTATTTTTTAAATTGCATATCAGCCGCAACATGTCAACAGCTATTGTGCCTATTGTTGAAAAAAAAAATGAAAAACCCACAAAGATATCGCGGTAACATAATTTTATTACAAATTACACGGTATTTGATTGTCGGTTTGTACAGATTACCAGTTTTACGAAGCCCCGAATTGTTACAAAATGACTCCATTCTCCTTTTTTTAGTTCAATAATACATATTAAGCGATCTGCCTTGTCATGTTATTAGAGGTTTCGTAATGAAATATCATTTTTATAAATGTGGCAACACTTTCTTTATAATGTTGCCATTTCAAAACAAGTGTCCTTCCAGGAAGTTTGTTCAGAATTTGAGAATAAACAAAGTTTTTTTTTCAACGGGCCAGGGATTATGGTTGAAGGGACGATCTTTTTTTTTGTTTCTGCAGTCGGAGTCGTAAATCAAGCTTGTCTTTGAATGTTACTTTATCTGCTTTTCTCGCTCTTATTACAAGGTGCTTTGTTAGTTTTATGGCCATGAGTGAGTGTCTAGTTTGAAATGAAAAGGGGACGCTTTGGATCACAATAATATTTTGGTTGTTTTTGATGAGCCATATTAATTGAAACAAGTTTTTATAGAGCAACTGCAAACAGAGGTATTCAGAACATCGAAAAACAATTAAAATATGATGAACATACATGACAGTCTACTCATGTATTTCAAAACGCATATCGAATAATTATATGCGTTTTGAAATAAACTGTAGGCAGACGCCAGCAGGTCAAGTAAACTGTCAAATTTTTCCAATCAACCTTGAACCTAATGCTTCAGCGATAAAGATGAAAATCTATTAAAGAAATTTGACAGATTGTAGTAACTTGATGTGCCGACTGTACATAAAGTACTTAGTGTATTATAATATAATCTACATTCTGCAACGTTAATTAACATTGCGAAAGCCACAGAAAACTTAAAAAACTCATTCTTCCATAAGTAAACCTTATCAGCAGGTAAATGAAAATTGAAAGAAATACACGCATCGAATCGATTACAATCAATCGAAAATTAATTTAAGTACTCACAAACTCGATTTAGCTGTATCGATAACAAACCGAATAGCGAGACGCGAGTGCGTAAACAATCGATAATCGATATAACTTGTATTTATTCGTGCTCGAATTAACCATTACTAATTACAAGTTTATAGTTATTAAAGCATTATGCAGGAGAAATTGCCGCTACTGATTTAGTGGGCGCCATTTTGAACGACTTGACAGTTTAAAATTCGAATGAATATGCAAAGTTGCCAGTATTTTTTCTTCGGGGTTGTGCTGTACTATTATTTTTAAACTGATTTAGGGAATAAGTTACTGTATATGTTTTATATTTATTGGGAAGAAGGGTTCACTAGTCACTACTTTTAATTTTACTTTTAATTTATTTTTTTTACTTTTATTTTTCAATAGGGTTTCTAAGATCAGGTGCGTAGTACTCGCAACCGGCGTGCATGTATTGCAACCGGCTGTATTGCAACAGGCGTGCATGTATTGCAACCGGCTGTATTGCAACAGGCGTGCATGTATTGCAACCGGCTGTATTGCAACCGGCGTGCATGTATTGCAACCGGCTGTATTGCAACCGGCGTGCATGTATTGCAACCGGCTGTATTGCAACCGGCGTGCATGTATTGCAACCGGCTCTATTGCAAACGGCGTGCATGTATTGAAACCGGCTGTATTGCAACCGGCGTGCATGTATTGCAACCGGCTGTATTGCAACCGACGTGCATGTATTGACAAGCGGGTGAATTGCGTAAAGGTACTGAGACACATTCATGCTTATAAAAAGCATGCTTACTCGAAAACATACTCGAAATAAGCATTCTAATTACTAGCCATGTTATGACACGCAACTAAGTAGCAATTGTTCAATAAAAGCATACTTTCGTGCTTCTAATGAGCATGTGTGTCAGTAGCTTTACACACTATCAGTAGGAATCGGTTTCATTTTGACAGTTCAACAACATTCATTGCGTTATTTACGTTGTTGAGCCGACAAATTTTTCAAACATATGAAGCAATGGATTGGTGTTATGCACGTTAGAGATGTACTTACGCACGTAAACGAGGCAAAAGTAGTAGGTAAAGATCGTAGCAGGTGGCGTAGTTTCTGCCTACCTCCATGAGAAAAAGGTGTGACTTTATGTATGTGTATGATTCAAAAAGAACTTTAATTAATTGAGAATATTTCAACATTTTCAATCAGGTAACCCCGCCATGTTTCTTTTTATTTGTTAGGCAAAGACAGCAGGTGTGTCGTGTAAAGTTATTCAAGCGAGTTCACCGAGTAATTCTAGTTCTTTTAAATGTTCTTTATGTCTTCAATGGTTAAGTGAAACGCTATTCTACCCTGTTGCAGTCCACACTTCTGTGCTATTAATACAAATTATTTATTTATTAATATTCGAATAAGTATTTATAAGTAAAATGGCAGGTTCATCCACAACCTCTGGCAAACCACCCTAATTGCGTAACACATTATCGATCGGAGTTTGAATCATTTTGAAACAAATTGCTAATCTATTGCTTCATAAGTTCGAAAAATTTGTCTGCGCGGCAACGTAAATGACGCAATGAATGTTGATGAACTGTCAAAATGAAACCAACTCCGATTGATAATGTGTTACGCAATTAGGGTGCAGGAAAAATAAAATTGAAATTGCACTTTGCAATGCAAGCTTAAAAAATTTTTTTAGCGCGCCGATGACAAATATGGTTAAGATTTTAGAAGATTTTGTTTGAGCTTTGTTTTAAACTTAGATAATATACATCTAGATCGAGCCACCGCGTGGCCGGTCATGAGACAGCAATATAATACTTTTTATAGGTTATGTGGTATGAGAAATGAAGTTTAACGTAAGAAATCTTCCATATTTTGGACTGAAACCCATGTCAATACATACGCACAATGCAAAAACTGTCCAAAAAAGTTACTTAATCAACGCAAGATAAATTTTGTAACAGTGAAAGTACTTTATTTGGCTAACATTTGAAAGTTCGCCAAGCAAAAATACGGCACGCCGTAAGAGACAGAAGATACGATGCTTTGTCTCAAATTTCCTATTCATTTCGTATTATGTGTCTCACTTCCACACTTCACACTGTAATCATGGCAACGTCTAGAGGTTCAATGTCTTTGATTCTAAAACTAGAAAACTACTGCCGCTATTGCACCCTTCTTTTTTTTAAATTGATAGTTACCTGTTTACTGAAGACTGCGATGTCTTCATTGAAGGATTCTGACGAGCACACGTCACCCCCCGCCACGCCAGGGTCTCGGGGGGTACACGTTGCCAGCTCGCACTTTTCGAAAATCAGCGCCAGCAGGGGGAACAGTGGGTGCCTGGAAACAGGGGACGTCGGTTTAGCATTATTATTTTTTTATTTTGACACACAAAATATGGCTAGTTACGATTAAAAAATATTAAGTACAGATTTTTTTTTTAACTACATATTTGGATAATCTGGCTGTATGCCATCAAAACTTAGCCAGAAAAAAAATTAAAATGATATGTTCCTAGTCCTTTGAATGTCCAGGCGACTAGAGCAGCCTCGCTGACTTATTATTTATTTGTTTTATAAATAATCGAATAATAATAATTAATTCATATGTTATTGATGATTGATTAATGTATCAATTACAGAAAAAAAATCGCTCTGACAGCTGCTGTCACCCGGACATTCAAATGGAATAATGTATAAAACAGGAAACTCAAAACTGACAGAGTATAAACATATCTACTAATCTCTACTCAATAATCTAATTGATACTTGAGTATTTTTCTACTTTTAGCATAGCGCTTTTTGGTCTGTCATGAAAGATATTCAAATCATCGATTCCTTAGCGTAGGTACCGATGGCACTATAAACTCGGCCCAAAAATCGGCTACGTGTTTGGCGCCATCGCTATAGAGCGTCCATCAGTCAAACATGCAAATAAAAAAACCAAAGGAGGTCATTCATTTTGGGCTAAATATATGAAAGTGCTGGCCAAACAAAAAAAAAGTTACTAAAATATTCCATTAGAAAATGTTAATCTTTTCCATTTTCACTTTTCACAATGAGACCAAATCTTTAGGGCCATTCCTGCTCTGATAAAAGAGTTTTAAGAATACTATTTTCAGTAATGTATTAGTTAGAAGAATCGAAAGAAAAGTAAAAAAAAAACAGAAATAAATTAAACATTCTTTCGGAAAACAGCTTTTTTTTGTTCAGTGATGCTTGATCTCCTTTAGGAATCCCTTACTGATTATAAGAAAAATACTTTTATACATATGAAAAA
Source organism: Cosmia trapezina (assembly GCA_905163495.3). Lineage (NCBI taxonomy): Eukaryota > Metazoa > Arthropoda > Insecta > Lepidoptera > Noctuidae > Cosmia > Cosmia trapezina. The sequence goes on along the minus strand of LR991035.1, from coordinate 24,184,488 downwards.
ATTATTTAAACACTTTAATCATACATTTTTTCTTTTAGATAACATCTTAAGCATTGCAACTCCTAAAAAAGCGCTAAAACTTAATAAAAAGGTAGAGATATAGTCCAATTGCTGGCGGATGACCTCTCACGCGACTGTCGCGATCTGACGCGACTGATCACTGATTAGATGCATAATATGAGTACGTGACGTCGATATCATCTTTATAGTTCTGCCACTGTGCTATGTGGGGTGCCAGTGTCAGCGCGGGTTCATTTTGTTCATCATCATTGAAGGATTACCAAGTTTTTTTCAAGAATAAGGTAGTGTTTGCTCTTGGCCCAGGAGTAGGAATGGTAGGAGAGTAGCAGTAAATAGGTTTAGTGTGAAAAAAAATTTTTTTTTTGTTTCATTAAACAAAATGATTTTTTTTTTTACTAAGAAATTTAAATGATCTTTTAAAGAATGCATATTTTTTCAAGAATTAGGTAGTGTTTGCTCTTGGCCCAGGAGTAGGAATGGTAGGAGAGTAGCAATAAATAGGTTTAGTGTGAAAAATTTGTTTTTTTTTTATTTCATTAAAAAAAAAAAATTTTTATTAAGAAATTTAAATGATCTTTTAAAGAATGCATAAAAATTCCCAAATCCCTTCAGATTTTTGTAGACTTAAAGCCACCCATACGTATGTTTAATGTTTTTATTTTCCCACACATTTAAATTATTTCTACTACATCTCCTTTATTTTATACTTATTCCCAAAGAAATTCAATAAAAACTAACAATATTTTTATATGAAACAGTTTCACTTCGTACTGTTATGTTATAAATAATAAGTAACTAAATACTTATATATTCTATTGTTGTTTTATTTTTTAAATTATAGATGTATTGCTAATCCAACCAAGTGTGACAGAACATACGTTTCCGTCCTACGCATCAGCTAACGGGAATTTAAAAAAGTTGCTAAGTGTGTGATGAAGGGGTTCCGTGTAGTCAAAGTACATGGTATAATAATACTATACCTAATTATTGTGCCAAAGGCTATAAAATATTTTACAAAACTTTACTGAATCACTTTGTTGAATGTTCCTCAAAATTTATTTTGTGGAAAAACCTACTTATCTATATTTAGTTTTAGTTTTTATCTACATTATATCTGACCCTGTGTGCGAAAATGTATAACACATTTTTGGCATGTTTATTATGCATGGAACCCTAAATCATTTATTTAAAGAAAAAATTTGCCATTTTGCAATAGACCCCCATCTTATACGAGTATTCTTTCTTCGTGTTTTTTGTTCCATAGCTAAAAAATGTATAGTCAAAATCATAGATGATCACAATGGTTTACACAACCTCAATATTAAGATATTTGTTAGCCTAACTAACAAGCTGGTGCATTTTTTCCTATTTACAATAAAATAAACATGATAAGCAATTACTTTGTGGTTATTTAACTCTAGAGTTAACAACATACCTATGTATTAGATACTGAGGACTATTATTATATTGCATAAGCATACATTTGACTTCTATCTTACCGACAAAACTAATGTCAAAAGCATACGAATACAGATAATTATTTACATTTTCCCCATTTAAAAAACAAACTAAACGAACTGCCATAATAATTAAAAACAATTAAAACCCGAAGAACCCTAACGGCTCCAGTAAAATAACTCATAAATACATATAAATTACACTATAATTGCAATAAAATTTACAATGTTTGCTTGTTGTGCAAAAAACTGCAATCAATGCGAATACTGTGGTCTCTAGCTGACCTTTGCATAGTAGAACACAACATAATACCAGGAAATTAATTAAAAGAAAACTTTAGGGTCTACTGCAGTTAGACACACTATAAAATGTTTTTTTTAACTTATAACTACACTGAGTTCTATTTGAATATTGTGAAAAGGTTTTTATTTTTAGGGTTTCGTACTCAAAGGGTGCCAACGGGACCCTATTACTAAGGCTCTGTCCGTCCGTCCGTCTGTCACAGGGGGCCTACTCCCTAAGCACGAAGCCCGTAGTTTCGGTCTTCGTTACGGGCGTTTCTTACTCTGTATCACCTATGGATGGATGATTGGTTCGGGGCCCGAACGAAGTATGAATGACAACATGATTTGCCAGTTGTCCCTACTCCCGATGTGTTTTGCCCGTCCGAAAAATTTAACTTTTACACTTGTTTTGATGGATCGTAATGTCAGACGGATGGATGAACGGACGGACGGGAAGACGGACGGACTTAGGGAGTAGGACCCCAGGGCTGTACCTTTTGAACCGTAATAGGTAGTGTACTGCTAGGGCTGCTATAACAACGACTAATAATAATAATAATAATTGTCATTGTGCCGATTGTAGTAATGGCCAACGGCCTGATAGCCGATAGCCTCGACCAACATCTTTCGAGGCTCTCGTTAGGCGGTTGGATCAAGGGCCAGATTCAGAAGGCAGTACTCCTCGATACGGCTCGTATTGTGAGGAGGTTCCTATCTCTGCAGCCCTAACCACCGGTATCTTGGACCCTGCTCCCGACACCGGCGGACCACTATTTTTTATATTTTTAAATGTTTTTTATTTATTTTTTAAGAAATATTTAAAAATGTATTTTATAAGGAAAAAAGGAATATAAATAAACGAAATAATAATAATATTATTATTAGTTCGAACCTGTTTAAATGTTTTTTTTTTATTTTTATAAAAATATTTAAAGATGTAAATCATATTATGTATACATAAATGAAAAAATAAAAATAAAGTTAAAAATGAATGGGGGTCCCATACAAGGACCGTGTTTTTTTTTTGGTGTTTTTAGAAAATATTTTTTGTTAAATCTTGTACGGTGGTAGTATCTACGGAACCGGAACCCTTCCTGTGCGAGTCCGATTCGCACTTGGCCGCTTTTTATTTTTGTGCTTATTTCTATTTGTTTATGGATGCAACTTTATGATAATTTCAATATGTTTTTGAATTATGACTCTATTGCCTTAGGCTCATCAAAATTAAAATTGCTAACAGGGATAGTAAAATGTTATCATTATTATTATGTTTGGAATTCTTTAACATTTCTCTAACGAGTAGTTTATTCAACAATTGATTTCTAGATAATGAGAAACTCTTGTCTTATCTTTATTATATTGAAGAAATGAAATATTTACTTAGAATTTACTTTTTATGACACGGGGAAATTATTTTATTGATCCTCAACAAACCTCAACTTGTATCCAATATACAACATTAGTTTTTGTTTAGGTATACTAAACCCGAAAAGGGGTCATTGTACTCATCATTTTAAACAACTTTTACTATCAACAAACCTGAAATCGCGAAAAAAAATAAGCTGTTCAGTACATTTATCTCTTCGATCAATGGTGATCGAAGATTTATCTACATCAAACTCGTCAAAATGTACTGAACAGCTGATTTTTTTTTCGCGATTTCAAGTTTGGTCCCATAATAAAAGTTGTTCAAAATGATGAGTACAATGCCCTCTTTTCAGGTTTAGTATAAACAAAAAGTAATGTTGTAGAATACTGATAATTTGATACAGAGACAAAATATCTCCTCCTAATTATAAAAACAACTTTTTTTAAATTGAAAAAAAAAAACATTTGTCAATAAAGCCAGCTAAATCATGATCCAACATTTGACAACGCTCTTTTATATGTACCAAGTATTTACTTACCAATTGCACAATTAATAGTTAATAGGTATCAATTAAAACATCATTATTCACATCTACTGAAGAGTATCATAATCCTCTTCTTTTGCACCTTCAAAATATGTGCGACAAAGACGGTACAGAAGGACGTCACATCGGTGAATATTATTTGTGCCTTCACACCCTCTAACACTGGGACCCCACCACACTTCGCTGCCAATGGCGCCTAACCTCTTCTTACAACTTTTGATCAGATAACATAAAGATGGCTGCAAACGGACGGTTAGGCGTCAAATGTGGCACCTCTATGTACCTTATCTATCATCTCAAGGGGAGACTGATAGCCAAAGTTTGGCCAAAGATTGGGCCAAGTTAGGTGTTGTTTTAAAGTGGAAACAAACATTGGTAGGGTTGACAATACTTATTATGATCATTGAGACTATAGCGTTTTGGATAGAGGCAAGAGTAGATTTTAATAACTGATGTATATGCAAAACAGCTGGAGGGCAATCTAACTCATTAAAGTCTTAACTGGTTGAGCAGTTTATGCTGTTGTGTTTGTGCCCGCAACTTCATTCGCACCATAAAATTCAATCCCTTCAACCAGCTCGGGTGTGGTGTTTAGAAAGTCTTCCTTAAGGTGCACCCATTGAAACTCATCTTTTAGATTTATTGTTTCTGTCTTCAGAAGTTAGGCTTGGCGTTGACAATCAGTCAGTCATTCACAGATCTGTGCTATGTTTACTATTTTATTCTATTTTTCTCTATGGCAATCCTGCCGATGTCGACAATCACAGTCCGGCCGTCTCTGATCTTGAGACCTGTCAGTTTCATACAACGAGTATGTGTTTTGCGAAATTGATCCTTATTAGGTACTAGAAATTGTCCAACTGAGAGGTGTCAGGAACGCATTCTCTCGACAGCCGGTCAATTAATTTAGAATTTGAAAGATAAGAAAGACGACTAAACCACAAAAATACCTCAAAATCACACGTTACCACTCACCCGTAAATAGCGTCTTTGTCCCTCTTGTGTACGAGTGGCTCTCCTGGCAGGGCGTGCGCGGGCGCCGCGGGAGGGGGGTAGTGGACTGGCGGTAGGTGCGGGTGAGACAGTCTGTGTTCATGGTACATCGCGCCGCCCTCCATGTAGCCTCCGCCGTGGAGGCTCTCGTCGTACTGTTGAGGAAGATATGGTTAGAGAAGCCGTTGGTGGAAAGTTTGCTGAAAAAAGAGTTGGAAGTAAAACTATTGAGGGAAATATCTTTGAAGGAAGAGTTTTGGAAAAAGATGAAGTAGGAAGTAAGGGAGCTGAGGGAGAAGTGGCTAGAAAAGTTTGAAGAATAGCTGTTTAAACAGAAGTTGAAAAATAAAACTATTGAGGGAGATACAGTTGAAGAAGAAAAATGTGTGTTGAATCAGCAAGAGTTGGAAATTAGGGTTTGAGGGAAGATGTTAAGAGATGGAGTTGGTAGAATGGCTGTTGAAAAAGGAGTTGGAAGTAAGGTTGTTAGTGAGGAGACAAGAGATGGTAAAGAAGTTTGATGAATGGCTGCTAAAAAAGGACGACTTGATAGTAAAGGTGTTGAAGAAGAGACAAGAGATCAATAAAGTATTTGGAAATATAAATGTCGAGAGGGAGATGATTGTAGGAGGTGTAGCTGTTGAAAAAGATATGGATAATAAGGTGGTTCGGAGTTTCTGTTGAGAAAAGAGTAGCCAGAGGAAATGGCAATTTTGCTGTTGAGATAGAGATGGTTTGAAGAGTCGGCAGCAAAGCAGCTAAATAGGAGGTGATTAGAAAAGGAAGAAGGCTATTAAGAAAAGTAAGAAAAAGGATGGAGTCACTATTAAATAAGAATTTAGGAATGAAAAACTTGGTTTATAGTACTTATCTGTCTTTGTAACAAGAACAAGCTAGTTTTACATGAAAATATTTCTTATAAAATAATGTTGGATGTGTATTAATAGGTAGTAGTACAGTTTCACGAACAAATTACCTTTTATACCTACACACTACACGGTCAAACAAACTTCATTCTCCTTTTATCTTAAAAAAAAAATCAGTTAAAAGCAAATCCCAGGCATTATACTTCCTATACGCCACGTTCCTCTTAAAGCAACAATTAAACGCACGTACAAAGGAGTTAAAAAACAAAAAAAAGATGGACTTGAAACGTTGAATATTCATTAAAAATGTTTAAGTCATCGTGATGGCTATCTAACATCAATGGCGACCCTCAATTAAACACCGTAGGCTTTTAGAATGCGTGCCTGTGCTTTTAAGCAGATTAGAGCATTTAAAAAAATTGACAGGCCCTCTCGTGGTTCTTTTGTGTACTATTCTTTAATGACAGATTATACTGTATTGCTTGGCTGTATGAATATTGTTTCTTTGCCTATCTTAATATTGATTGAAGAAATAATTACTTACGAACTTTCTTTGTTTCAAATTGTTTTTCAAAACTAATTTCATCAATTAATGTAAAAATGCAGCATCTTTAACAGGTTATTTGAATAAATACCTAATTATAACATTCATTGACCTCTGACATCAAAATATACACTTTTATTTTATTTCTTGAAGGAATATATAAATAATTTTTTTTATCATAACATTATTTAATTACGTATTACAATGATGTTGTTTTATTATAATGACGATAATAATGATTATGTAGTTTCAAATTAAAATTGTGCTTAGAATAAAGGTACTGATATTGACTCCAAATACAAAATGGCCGTTACGTTCCCTATTCATATGCCCTTGATGTATTTAGGATCTTTGAAAGTCGTTAGGTATGGATAAACAAAATTCTGACAACCAGTGTTACCAAGGAGTATCGTGTTACCCTGTGACTGGGTTGTGGAGGTCAGATAGGCAGTCGCTCCTTGTAAAATACTAGTATTCAGCTGCATCCGGATAGACTGGAAGCCAACCCCAGCATAGTTGGGAAATGCTTGGCAGATTTTGATGGCTCTATGGTAGGTTTCTACTAGACATAAGTCAAAACCATAGATATAAGAAGAATGTCAACATTTACAAAAAAACATAGAATTGATTCTAATCGCCCCCCTAAAAGGTAGTTTTGTGTGGAGAATAATGAGCAAGAATCTCCACCACTCCAGTTTTAAAATATTTTACAATATTTTGTATATATTCATTTTATGATTTTAAGGGAATACGATGCACCAAGAATAAAATTACTATCATATGTAAAAATAATTTAAAATGAAGCAATAACAGATAAATTAATTATGTGATAGCTATGGTGCTCACATATTCACAATGTCTACCGACATTAATAGATATGGTGCTCACATATTCACAATGTCTACCGACATTAATAAATCTACGCTAAAGAGTTCCTTTTAAGTGTTGAATAAGTAAAATTCCATCATCTATAATGTAGTTTTTTCATTTGCATATTTATCTTTGTAATGGCAGAGATAATAAATTAATGGCATAATAAATGAATGAAGTAACATTATAATTTTAGATGCAACAACAATTAATATAATTTCCTCATTTTGATACGGTGACGTTACAAAATACAGTTTTTAATAAAAAGATAACCAGCACTAAACAGCACCCTAATTGCGTAACACATTATCAATCGGAGTTGGTTTCATTTTGACAGTTCAACAACATTCATTGCGTTATTTACGTTGTCGAGCAGACAAATTTTCCGACATATCAAGCAATGGATTAGCAATTTGTTTCAAAATGATTCAAACTCTGATTGATAATGTGTTACGCAATTAGGGTGCTGGGTTACTGTAATTCGACTTATTTCATCCTTGCAGGAGAGGGTTAGAAGGGGTAGTAGGGTTAGAATTTCTACCGAAATTCAAAGTTTTTGAGTTAGTTAGATTTTTAGTTTTTTTTTATGAAATCAAAAATGATTTACGGCGCGACTTTACTGGAATTTAAGTTATTAGCAGCATAGCTGATACCGTAGCAGCACCCTAATTGCGTAACACATTACCAATCGGAGTTTGAATCATTTTGAATCAAATTGCTAATCCATTGCTTCATAAATGTTCAATTTTTCGAACTGTCTGCTCGACAACGTAAATAACGCAATGAATGTTGTTGAACTGTCAAAATGAAACCAACTCCGATTGATAAATGTGTTACGCATTTGGGTGCAGATCTTTGTCAAAAATTTGTTCGTAATTTATATTTTTCTTATACAACAATTACAAAAAAATACTGAATTTCGGTAGAACATTTAATTTAATGCATTTTAACCCTACTATGCAAGGAAAACATCGAATTACCAGTAACCCTGTATATAAAAAAAAAATAATTTCGATTTTGAGATTGATTTTAATTTTGTTTTCGATTATTATTTTTATTTTATTTTTGATTTTTGTTTTGGATTTTAGATCCAAGTACTAAGTTACTAACATAGTTTTTTAAGTAAGTGCTAATACTAACATGATATGGAAATCTTCCGAAATAAATGTTTGAATTGAATTGTATACTGCATAGTGGTTGCAAGCGTTTCTGCTGAGCAAGATCATGAGTTTGATTCCGGGGTCAGGCAGTGTTATTGGGTTTTTCATGGAATTTCTCAGCAGCAGTCTGGATCTGTGCCCGGTTGATGGCAATAGGCTCGACCTCTATTACATGGGACTTAAATATAACTGACGAAATGGGTTAGGCAGATATGCACTAATAGTACACCTACTATAAGTGCATATATCTGCCCAACACCTCGGAGATTACAGATGTAATGAATGTTATGTTATCTATATACAGGCTGACTTTGAAAACATGCGACAAAATTCAAGGGGGTGTTCTACGCATCAATATGAACAACTTTTACTAAGGGACCAACATCGAATTCGCAAAAAAAAAAATTACTTTCCCATATTATAGTTAAAGGTATTGGACCCTTTTGTAAAAGAAGGTCGGATTTTTTTTTTTCGAATTCGAAATTGTTCACATAGTAAAAGTTGTTCATATTGATGCGTAGAACACCCCCTTAAATTTTGTCGCATGTTTTCAAAGTCACCCTGTATAGGGTGTTTCTCTTAAGGTGTCAAGCCAGTGCGAGCTGATAGCAGACTAAAACAAAAAAAAATCGTAGAACATACATGGGGGTTAAATCGATAGGTATGGTACTCTGCTATCAGCTCGCACTGACTTCCTGTATACAGGGTGTTAGTGTAAACACCGTTATCCTCTTCAGGCGTCATTGTACTCATCATTATGAACAACTTTTACTATGGGACCAAACCTGAAATCGCGAAAAAAAAATCAGCTGTTCAGTACATTTTGACGAATTATGCGAACATAAATGTATTGAACAGCTGATTTTTTTTTCGCGATTTCAGGTTTGGTCCCATAGTAAAAGTTGTTCATAATGATGAGTACAATGACCCCTTAAGAGGATAACGGTGTTTACACTAACACCCTGTATAAAACAAATTCGGGTTTGTTCGAACACTTATAACTCGAGGAGGGCTGGACCGATTTTCATGGTTTTTGATTTGTTGTATTTGTCTCCGTCCCGAATAGCAGAGTAACTATTAAAAACATTGGAAAATTTACGAAAAAAAAATAAATCAAAGAACAAAAATCCATCGGGTTTCATCATTTCATGTTCATCACGTCGATACGGTAAACTCTCCCCTCAAATCAAAGAACGTGTTTAAATAAAGGTTTTGAATCAACAAGTTATATCCACAACATTCATATACATTTAAATTGGTTGTCAAATATTTATGCGTGCGTTCAGAAATTTATTTTGTTTAAACTAAGTCTTTTTCATAAAAATCGTAGTTCAAATCTTAGAATATAATTTAAGTTTTTCTACACAATTCAAAATGGTCTCAGCTTGCGCCTTTGGGAACTTCGCGCGTTTACATTAGAATATTCATAGCTAAGACAGCAACGTCTGTCGGGTCAGATAGTTTTGAATAAATTTTCAGTTGCATTCTCATCCAATATTTTTCGTTGCTTTTTTTTTTCTTTTTTACAGACCCATTAAGATTCATGCAGTATATTGATATCGTCCATTTTGTACAGTCGGGCCATCAAATACGGTGACGATGCCTTTCGCGTCGATCGATAGATAGACTTGGCTCGTCATTACCGCACCTTTGCGTCGGTTTTTTTTTTTAACACTACCACTTCAACCCCGCTTTGTCTGGTCTTTAAATGTTTTAATTTTGATATGATTGAGATGGCTTTTGGCTTTGTGAAATGTTAGTGTGAATTTAGATTTAATTACGAGATCACTAGATTCATTTTTCTGCTCTTTTTTCCAGTATTATAACAGCTGATTGCCATCAATAATTAATCCTACTTAATATTATAAATGTGAATGTTTGTATGTTTGGATGTTTGTAACTCAATCACGCAAAAACGGCTGAACGGATTTGGATGAAATTTGGTACACAGATAGTTTATAACCTGGATTAAGACATAGGATACTTTTCATCCTGGTAGAAGGTTCCCGTGGGATAATTTCCGACATACACGCGGGCGAAGCCGCTGGCAAAAGCTAGTATCCTATAAATATTTAGTAGTTTCTTTTATTCTTTAACTAGCTTTTGCTAGCGGCTTCGCCCGCGTGTATGTCGGAAATTATCCCACGGGAAAGTATTACCGCGATAAAAAAAATGGGATGGTATTTAAAAGTACTTCAATTTATTCCCATTTCATTTACCTAATTTTGCCTGTGTTCCACCAAATATACTGAATGTGCACCAAAATATGTTCATTAAAATATGTCATAACGAGCATCTATTGGATATGGCGCTCGGCGGCCGCTGCCGCGGCACCGCTCGCTTCGCTCGCTCGCCGTCGCGCGTTAAGTGTCACTGTTCTAACCTAACCTAACCTAACCCAAATGATTCACCAATGTGAAGTTTCGGACGCGCGGGTGTTTTGTGTAACATTCAGGAATATTTGGTGCACGATCAGTATTTTGATGTAACCTTTAGATTTTTGGTGAACACAAAAAAGATTTTTGGTGAACACAAAAATATTATCCAAAAAAATGTAGCCTACGTGCTATTCCAGACTATAATCTATCTCTGTGCCAAATTTCATCCAGATCCGTTCAGCCATTCTGGCGTGATTCAAAAATCAAAATCAAAATCAAAAGTCCTTTATTCAAATTAGGCTGAGAATCAGCACTTTTTGAACGTCGAAATTACAGTAAGACAGTACCCACAAAACGCCCGCCCTTCACCACTTCCTAGTGCTTTAGCTGGGAAGAAGAAGTAGCGGAACAAACTCCCCAGCAGCACAGCTGTCTGTTCAGTTAGAAGAACTAGATTCTATACAATAGTACCTATGCAAAATAATTTACGCAACACAATACATTAAATTATATTTTTGTCAAATAATTGAGTGAGTAACAAACACACATCCAACTTTCGCATTTATAATTCTACAATAAAATTCATCCAATTACTAGTAGTATACCTACTAGTAGTGATTAACAAAACACGCTCGCACTGATATCGTCACTCAAAACCGTTGCTGATACCGAATATTTTTCTTAAAACAAAAATCTTCCAATTATTTAAAAGTTTATTTTCTAATGCAAAATTCAATACTATTGGCAACGCGTCCTGTTTACGATTACTAAAGGCAGAATGTATATAATGTATAGTATTATGTATACATAAATAAGTATTTGCGATATATACTAGGTCTCGATACCCGCTTCTCTTTCCACTTAATGCCAAGTAAACAATACGTTAATGTACAGACAGCAAAATAGTTTTGATAATTTAATTTAGTTACAGAGAGACTCGAAATTAATTATTAATTTTGTAGAAGAAAAAGTTTATAAAATTATTAATATTACACTTATTACGGATTAAAGTAAAATCATGTGTCATCCATCAGTAGTAATCGGGTGTTGTGTCTGGTGGGCTACTGCCCGACGGTTGATGTCGGGACGTTGTATATATGCTAATCGCGTGGTAAACTCTAATTGCGCGATGCAGGTTTTGCGTGACGTCATGTCATTGATGCGTGGTTCGTATGTGGCAATGTAGATGCCGCCACAATCAGATCATTATAATTATATGTATGATCATCAGGACCTCGTGGCTGAGTAATAACAGCAGCAAGGGTCGCTCCATCAGATTAAGCTATGCTTGCCGGGCTGCACTTTACTCATCATTATGAACTGCATTTAGTATGGGATCAAACCAGAAATCGCGAATAAAAATCAGTTGTTCTCTACATTTTGACGAGTTATGCGAACATAAAGTAGGGATTTCTGGTTTGGTTCCATAGTAAAACCTGTTCATAATGATGAGTTCAATGACCTCAAACTTCTTGAAAAACTGAAAATCACGAAGTTTTGTGTATCGTACTATTAAAAGGTACAATGAGGTGGTCCATTAATTACGAGACAACCTGTATTATGAATTTTATCTATAATTGGGAGTATAGAAATTATCTTGTTGGAAAATTTTGACAAGGCGATATATCAAGAGTAGATCACTCTCAATTTGATTGAAAAGCATGGTGATTACAACAATGTTTTCTGACAACAGTTCAGCATTTCACCATCAACGATTACTTTGCAAACCGTACCACAATAAGGGAAACGGCTTACTTCTGCTAAGGACGACATGCTAACAACATTAGTACTCAAACATAATTTATAATCTTGATAACCAACGTTAAAGTAAGTGACTTTATTCCTGATAAAGCCCATTGTTTTGCCAACCGTACCTGCGCAAGAGTTTACTGCGCATTCAATACGTCACTTTATTAGTACGTTACTGATGTTAAGTTCATTGTAATTGTTTTTGTGGTGTGCACGTGATCGGTGGTATCGGTTTTACCGGTAGTTTGTGCTGCTGACTGTATTTTGTTGAATTTGATGACTTGGCTGACTCTACTTATTTAAGGCGATAATAACCGACTTTTAACAATTTTATTGTGAAAATCACGTCACAACGAGTAGTGTTAATGATCTAGAAAAAATATATTTTAAATTAGAGCATTTTTTTAATAACTTAATTTGTTAATATTTTAGATTATGTTTTGAGGAGCCATGAGGTTAAGCTACGCTTGCCGGGGTCGGTCCGTGGATGGGTGACCATCTTTATATAGCGAGACTCCTCCGTGCCTTGGAAAGCACGTTAAGCCGTTGGTCCCGGCTGTCATTCGTGAATCTTTGACAGTCGTTAAGAGTCGTCAGAAGCCCGAAAGTCTGACAACCAGTCTTACCAAAGGGTATCGAATAAGTTGTGGAGGTCAGATAGACAATCGCTCCATATAAAATATTGGTATTCAGCTGCATCCGGTTAGACTGGAGGCCGACCTCAAAATAGTTGGGAAAAGGTTAGGCAGATTGAGTGTAATTTTGTAAAGTTATCTAACTTGGATAAAAAACTGAGAATCACTCAAAAACTATCAAGCGTGTTTTTATGAAATCATCACCATTTTAAAGATAATTTCATTTTTAAATTTTGAAAAAAAAATCAGAAGTCTGGAGATATGGAACATTTTGAAATCTATACTCACATTTTTTAGTCAGATGAGGTAGTTTTTTTTGTAACACGATAATCAACACTAAACCTACACTACACTACACTACGCTACACTAGATAATCAACACTAAACCTACACTACACTACACTACACTAGATAATCAACACTAAACCTACACTACACTACACTACACTACGCTACACTAGATAATCAACACTAAACCTACACTACACTACACTACACTAGATAATCAACACTAAACCTACACTACACTACGCTACACTAGATAATCAACACTAAACCTACACTACACTACACTACGCTACACTAGATAATCAACACTAAACCTACACTACACTACGCTACACTAGATAATCAACACTAAACCTACACTACACTACACTACGCTACACTAGATAATCAACACTAAACCTACACTACACTACACTACGCTACACTAGATTTAGTGTTGTTTTTTTTTACCTCCCCTGACCTACCTCATTTGACCAAAAATGTGAGCATAGGAAATTTCAAAATGTTCCATATTATATCTCCAGACTTATGATTTTTTTTCTCTGACTGATGACTAAATAGAATTTCTTTTTTTTACACAGACATCATCTCTATTCTTCTCTGCAATTCCATACAAATAAAACAAACAAGTAAAGTCGTTAACAATTTCAATTTAAACCGACCAACATTGACCAATCTAAAGCCCAATCAAAGTTTATCGTAGAAAATTTAAATTTTCGCACTTTAACGACTAAATTATACCAAGTGAACGGAACTGGCCACCGAATTGTCAACCTTTATATCTTTAATTTAGATATTCCTCTAAATAACTGCATAGTGCAGTGCAAAACTATTTACTTAAAACTAGGCATTGCCTGCGGTTTCACTCTCTTTTTTAAGAAACTTTTCATGTAACCAGGACAACCAGTCTTACCTTGGCGTACCGTGTATCTGGGTTGTGGTGGTCAGATAGGCAGTCGCTACATGTAAAATATTGCTATTTAGTTGCATCCGGATAGACTGGAAGCCGCCCTCAACATAATTGAGGAAAATGCTAGGCAAACCAAGATATAGTCTAGATCTGTTTTTAAAATTTCATCAAAATCACAGTAGTTTCTGTAGAATTTAGTAAGAAACATCTAGTACTATCAATGCACATGCTATCAGCTTCGAAAGATCTATTTATCATTAAAATAATACTAAAAATAATTAATTAATCCGATATTTCACAAAACACGCCAGGAGAAATTGGAGCGCAGTGTTTTTCCCCTGCGTGTGAGAATATTTGAGATTTTCGCTAGCACATAATATACGGGCGAATGTATTATGTATTATTATGTATTGGCCTTATTTAGATTAAGTACAGATTGCAATGGCTTCGGAATTATCAGGACATAACTATGTCACTAATCTTTGTTATTTTGTTTTTTTAATATACATACATCGTGGTTTTTTTTTTGTGGCATCGAACATTATTGACTAGCTATTTTATTTCACTAATTTATTGTGTGTTTAGGCTATTTGTGCATCATTGTAGTGGCTAAAACGAACAAAACCTTTTGAGTTAGTGTAGTGTAAAAAGTGTAGAAATAATAGTGACAATGACACTTATATAACACATGAACAAAGTGTTTATATTATTATATCAGACTCTCAGAAAGTAGAACGGACTTGTGTAAAGTACAATGAACACTATTCTAAGTTTTAAAATAATTATCACGTTAAAAATTAAGTTAGATTAAAATTGCTTATTAGTCTTGTAGGCTAGATTGTAATGAATTATTAAGAACCTGGTTCTTTTTAATATAGGATAAAAAAAATTGTAGTGGCATCCTATTTTAAAAAATTGTAGAGTTTATTGGGGTAATTACGATAATGGGGTAGTTCCGATTGATGATAATTTATACCAAACTCAGCGGCATTTTATATAGCGATAGCAAAAGACGGCGGCCGATAAAATGGCGTCTAATCATTACCTATGTTGCCAAATATGTAAAATACCGCTGCGTTTGGTACAAAAATTATCATCAATCGGAATTACCCCGATATTGTAATTACCCCCATAAACCTTATTAGTCTTCTCTAAGTAGCAAACACCTTGTATAATCAGAAAGACAGATTCTCTTCAAACTGCTATACGACCATAAAATCTTCAAGAATTAACTCAAACAATAAAACAATACCTCTTTCCAGGGGAGCCGATCAACTTTAGAGCTTATCAAATCGTAATTGGACAGCAAGGGAGTCATTACACGCCGTTCATTAGAATAAGGGTAACTAGGTAATTAAGTCATTAAAAATTAATCTGTAATATTGTGAACTTGTATCTAGTCTAGATGGTAGCATTGTAGGCGCCATCACCCTAACTTAGGTATTAGACAAATTGCACAGGGGAATGCCAGGGGACTGAATCCCCTGTTATTATGGGTAAACGTTGTTACTAAATGTACACTTTTTAAAGATGGTTTGTACGTGAATCTATTAATATGTGAAGAGGTTCAAATGGAAAATTGTGAAATTGTGTGAGGGGACATTTTAATTTGAGTTTAGAACTTTTTTAAAGGAGAATGACCAAAGTGATAAAAGTTGCACATAATTAATTTTTAGTGAAGTTGCACAGCCTATAAGTTTAGTTCCTTGGTTCCTATCATCTATCTAGTATAAAAAGAGAAGTCCTGACTGACTGACTGACTCATCGACGCCCAGCCCAAACCCTTGAACCTAGAAAGCTGAAATTTTGAACAGCGGTTCCCTTTATAATGTAGACAAGGAATAAGGAATGATTTCCCGGTAGCATGTTCCCGTGGGATATTTTCCGACATCCACGCGGGCGAAGCCGCGGGAAAAAGCTAGTTAATAATAATTGCCTCCGTATTTTGAAATGAATCTAATAATATAATGCAAAAGTGACTTGTTTGTTTGTTACGCTTTCAACTGAACGGCTGAACGGATTTGGATGAAATTTGGCACACAGGTAGTCCATGACCTGGATTAGGATGCAGAATACTTTTTATCACGGTAGTTCGTTCCCGTGGGATAGTTTCCGTCCTCCACGCGGGAGAAGCCGTGCGCAAAAGCTAGTATGTACAAATAAAGGTAAATACAGAGATTTTTAAATATTAAATACGAAATTACAACTTAAGGCGAAAGCACCAGAGCAGCCCGCGAAATTCAAAATTTCTTACGTTTATTGCAATTATCATGTCAGTATTATATTGTATGTTGATATAAATATGATTCGCGACCGTATTCAATATTTATTTATATAATTATAATAATAAAAATCATCAATACAACTCTCTAAGTTCCTATTGAATGACTATTTCATGAAATCATGCGATTTGAGGTCAATTCTAAATTATGGAGCTGTATTGCTGATTCTAATGATTATACATAGTTCTGTAAAGCCATATTAGTTACGGCCGCGAACCATATTTTAATCAACATACAACCTGACACTGACCTGCAAATTGCAAAAAAACTTAAGAAAATTTGAATTTCGCGGGCTACCCTAGCGCATCCCCCTTAACAGAATTTTTGTTCAAATTAAAACACAAGCAAAATCAAAGCTAAATTTTAAACCTTCAATCAAATTCTCAAACAAATACATTTGACAGACCATAGCCTCTGTTTACCCAACAAAGGAGTCATCTTGATAATATACCTACCTCCTTGAAGGTGACAATACTTATTAATGATCACAGTGGACATACGAACCATTACAATAACCTTCATCTATAATGATAATGACCATACGTAAGCAAACCAATGATAGAATAAATTAATTCTTAGAAACAAGAATAATATTATTGACTAAATAATTTTCCTATTGTTGTGTGTCCTGTTAACCTCTATAAAGTCAATTCTGAGTAAGATTTATCTGATTCATATAAAGAATCTAGAATAAGAACGTATAATGGTTCTGTCTGGACTTTGTACGAGATTTTGACCGCCGAGTTTGTTTCGCCATTTCTTTTTAGTAGTCAGATAGGAAATTTTGACCCCATTTAGCTTACTTTTTTTTTAATTTGACGTGTAAAAGTGATTCCAATATTATATTTAGAGAACAAACAATTTAATTTCATTTGAAAGGTGCTCTTTCCAAATGAGAATGTCCAATACTCTTTTAACCACACGAAAGACTTGGTGCATCACATCACAGGACCGTTGCCATGCTAAAGGCCCTATTTGTCCCTGTAATTACAACTTTGCAAAGATCTCTACAGAGCAGAGGTCATTGGTCACTAACCACTGGGTCTGGGGCTGTGGTCTGGGTATCACTGGTCGGGTGGTGGATCTGGTCGGTCTTAGTTGTCGGGGTGGTCGAGTTGGTTGTGGGTCCAAACCCAAGCAAGCACTTCGTGTAATTTATTTCATCACCACTGCTCTCAAAACGGTAAAGGAAACTCCTAGAACCGAAAATTCGAACACATGTGACATCTACCAACCCGCACTGGGCCCGCGTGGTGTATTACGGCCCACTCCCTCTCACAGAGAGGAGGCCTGTGTCCCAGCAGTGGGAACATTATATGCTGATTATGTAAAGAGTTCTATTTCTGGGCACTAAATGCATATCTACGTAGCCATTATTTAATTTCTATGATGATATTTGAATTGCAATGTAAATAATGTACACACACTGAAATCGAAATCACAATAAACCAATGTCCAAAATTAAAATTAGAATGTAGGTTTACAATGTATTATTTATCTATTTCTTCATTTCATGCATTATGAAATATTATATTATATAGACCTGCAATCCGCTTGCAATTATTATCTTAATCTAATTCATAATTTCAAAACACAGGTAGCGTCACAGGTATTATTTATTAAAAAAACCCAAGATAACAGTAATGATTTCTTATCAATACTGTAGGTATATATAGTTTTTACAACATTCAATGAGTTTTATCTAAGTCTGTCGTTAGTATCTGTGATTAAATCCTAATCGTAATTATAATCTGTATGTCCTAAAGAATTTATGTGACACCTGTCAATTATTGTGTCAATTTTTGTTTCATTACTGTTTATAATACAAATAGCATTATATCACCCCTGTATTCCTCGTAGGGTTAGATAGAGGAGTGCCTATCTATAATTATACACCCTCATTTCACCAGTTATGTTTAAATCCCATGTAATAGGGAGCGAGCCTATTGCCATCAACCGAGCACAAATCCAGACTCCGGGCTGCTACTGAGAAATACCAGATGAAAAACCTAATAACACTGCCCGACCCGAGAATGGAACCCAGGACCTCATGCTCAATAGTACTTCAAACCACTAGACCAACGAGGCAGTCTAATAATAAAATAATAATGGCTTATGCATGGTGTTACATTCTGGTATTAAAGAATGTTGGAAGAAGAATACATGCTACGGTACCTAAGCTGACTCCGAATAACTTGGGTGAAGAGTAGGAGTATGATACTAGCAGCGCCCCGCGGTTTCATCTGCGTAAGTCTCGAACCCGTGAGAATATCGGGATGAAAAGTATTTTATGTGTTAATCCAGGTTGTAAACTGTGTGCCAAACATTGAAATCCGTTTTGCGTGAAAGTGTATCAAAAATCCATCCATCGTCACAAACTTTCGTGTATATAATATTAGTTAATGGTAACACTATAAGGAGCAGAAACGGCATTAGACGATTTGGCCAAAGGCACAGTGAGAATGGGTAAGATTTAGGAGAAGAGAGTCACAGTGGATGAAATCAAGATTACCCCAGGTAGGGTAAGACTGAGGAGCAGAAAGGGCATGGGACGGTTTGGCCAAAGTCATATTGAGTTTGGGCAAGATTATGGAGGAGCAGTAGTAGTACCGATATGTGATGTTTGCGCAAGAATCATGCGGGAAGCACAGAACCGTTCGAAGTGATGATGCTTCGGGGAGGCCTATGCACATCTTTCGAAATGATGATGATGATATGCTTCTGAATACTATCCTTATAGAGGAAGTCCATATTCGATGGATTAGAGAAGATTTACTTCAGTGGAAATGACAGGCTAAGACGGTCAGGACACAGAAGTTTCCAAGATCCATTTTGGAGTAGCACTTCTTCTTGTTCGACCGGTTTTTCAATTTGGCTACGAGCTTGGCATCTTCAGTAGCGTCCATGATGATGAGTTCCTGTAGTGTGCAGACAGCAGGACACGCTGGACACTACATTCAGTGTCCCACTGTTTGTGGAACAGGAACACATTAAGGGTGCTTTTCCACCAGAGATGTGCTATACAGCTATGCTGCGAGGATATGAAAGCTGAGCTACGAAACTATGTTACCGTTTGTACTGATGCTAAGCTATGTAGCGGGGCGAGTAAGATGTGCTATGAAGATGCGCCGCCGCGAGGTAGCTATGCGAGGAAGATGCGGAGCTCGAGCTATGCGACGTATCGACAATAGGGAAGCTACACCACTCGCGACCATCCACAGCACGCATCCATATAAATAACATAGCTTAGTTGAAGCCGTTTCCACCAGTGCTATGATATGTGGACCAATGAATATGATTGGTGGATATCAAACGCATCCATAGCAACGTTGCATAGCACGTCTCTGGTGGAAACCTCATACACTCCAGGGCGGAGTCCTCTGTGAATCTCCACCTGAGCAGGTTTTCTTTGCTTCGGCCTACCTAAGTCCGGAGTCTATTTAAAGACTTCCAGGTAAGCCAAGGCAACTCATGTCCAGGTAGGAGATTTTAACTGAGTAGCACTGAATAACCAGAAGATTTAATAGTGAATCGGTGGTTCAACATGAATGATGTAACCAATATTTTGTAACCATATTTTGATTTAAAAGAGTGTCCGTGGAGTTTCTTGCCCGTTCTTATCCATAGATCTACGTTTTGGAATGGGCAACTAGCTTCAACTTTCTGACTTACCTACTGACCGACTCTTTGACAATTCAAAAGTGCCTGTAATTGGTTTAATTGAAATAAATGCTTTCAGTTTTGAGTTTTTGAGTTTTCTAGGCTCTCGTTTGAATGGCCTCAGGTGATGTTGCAGGCATAGACACTTTTCTATTTTATCTACACGTGATGGGGACCATTATCATAATCGTATGTAAAGAAGAAGGCATGTCCAATTCGTCGAGCAGTGACCCACGAGAAAAATAAGTTAATTTATGGCTGGTTCTATATGAATGGAGCCATGGACATTGAAAACTAAAGTGTGACAAAGTCAGACAAATGTGTAAAAGAGACAACAACATAACCAGAGCAAGGCGTAGTCGTCACAAGAGTATTTAGCAGAACCATGACGCGTTTTCGCTGAATTGACAATCAACTCGATTTAAATGGTTATAATTAAGCAACCGAGCTTAACCAAACGTATATAACCGTACAAAATCGCAGCACTAACTATTTACAAGCGCGCAACAATAATCGGCGTCGTAAAAGTCGCCTTAAATCATAATTACTTATAAACTGAATCGTACACACATATGACACGCATTTTGAACTCTATTACGACGTGATAAGGATTATAAAAATGTCCTTTATTAAACAAATCGTCATAAAAAACCGTGTCAAGCGATTTCCGACTCTATTTTGTTGCTTAGGAGGTTACGTTTCAATTTTGAGGTTATATTTGTGTTGGCGCGTTATGAAAATGGCGGCCAAGTTAGGTATTTTTATTGGAGCATGTTTGAAACAATGGATGTTTGTGAACGCCTAAAATTATTTTGTGTACGTCGAAGCTCATTTTGGACTTTTGTGAATTTGATAAACGTGTCGTGAAACTAAGATTATACTTACAGATTGGCTACAAAACTGTTCAATTTTATGTTCAACGATTGTTCTCAAAAATAAATAATAGGTAGTGGTCAGAGATTTTATTTTATGTTATTCAAAATAATTAGGTCACAAAATAATATTGCAGTCTTGCAAGATGCAATGGCAAAATTGGCAAAACACGTTCAAATTCTGTCATGGCGCCGAGAAAATTTTTCCGCCCATTTTTCCAAAATGGCTACCATGGAAAAGGCGCGTTCCATTCATAATAATTCGACAACACGCACTGATCTTAGTTCGATAACGAACTACGCCTACGTTTGGGGGTGATACGGGGGTGAAATTAGCGTTTATTTAATCGACATTACGTTTGGTCGCCATGAAACAAATTAGTCGTATGGCAACCGAGGCCGCCATGTCTAATTTTCGAATTCATTTCAGTAGATTATGTTTTTTTTAGGTTATATCAAAGTTTGATTAAATCCATACTAATATTATAAATTCGAAAGTAACTCTGTCTGTCTGTCTGTCTGTCTGTCTGTCTGTCTGTCTGTCTGTTACCTTTTCACGCCTAAACCACTGAACGGATTTCGATAAAATTTGGCAAGGCTATAGATGGTATCCTGGGGACGGACATAGGCTACTTTTTTTTTCAAAAATAATCCTACAGGGGGTGATATAGGGGATGAAAGTTTGTATGGGAAACTCAGTATTTCTTAAGTTAGGGATGTGAAAATTAAAATGTATGCTTTTGATAGGAAATAAAGAAATATGCGATTCAGCGTTTTTGAAAAATCATCCCCTAAGGGGGTAAAATCGGGGTTGATTTTAAAATTTACAAAACTGCACGGATTTCGACAAAATTTGGCAAGGCTTTATATAGCATCCTGGGAAAGGACATAGGATACTTTCAAAAACAATACTACAGGGGTGATATAGGGGATGAAAGTTTGTAAGGAAACTCAGTATTTCTTAAGTTAGGCATAACAAATTTATGCTATTGGTAGGAAATTAAGAAATATGCGATACAGCATTTTTGAAAAATCATCCCCAAAGGGGGTAAAATAGGGGTTGATTTTAAAATTTACAAAACTGTATGGATTTCGACAAAATTTGGCAAGGCTTTATAAAGCATCCAGAGGAAGGCCATAGGATACTATTTTTTTCAAAAATAATACTACAGGGGGTGATATAGGGGATGAAAGTTTGTAAGGGAAACCCAGTATTTCTTAAGTTAGGCATAACAAATTTATGCTATTGGTAGGAAATTAAGAAATATGCGATTCAGCGTTTTTGAAAAATCATCCCCTAAGGGGGTAAAATAGGGGTTGATTTTAAAATTTACAAAACTGCATGGATTTCGACAAAATTTGGCAAGGCTTTATATAGCATCCTGGGGAAGGACACAGGCTACTTTTGGTCTTAAAAAATAATCCTACAGGGGGTGATATAGGGGATGAAAGTTTGTATGGGAAACTCAGTATTTCTTAAGTTAGGGATGTGAAAATAAAAATGTATGCTTTTGATAGGAAATAAAGAAATATTCAGTTCAGCGTTTTTCAAAAATCATCCCCTAAGGGAGTAAAATCGGGGTTGATTTTAAAATTTACAAAACTGCATGGATTTCGACAAAATTTGGCAAGGCTTTATATAGCATCCTGGGAAAGGACATAGGATACTTTCAAAAACAATACTACAGAGGGTGATATAGGGGATGAAAGTTTGTAAGGAAACCCAGTATTTCTTAAGTTAGGGATAAAAAATTTATGCTATTGGTAGGAAATTAAGAAATATGCGATTCAGCATTTTTGAAAAATCATCCCCTAAGGGGTAAAATAGGGGTTGATTTTAAAATTTACAAAACTGCATGGATTTCGATAAAATTTGGCAAGGCTTTATATAACATCCTGGGGAAGGACACAGGCTACTTTTGGTCTTAAAAAATAATCTTACAGGGGGTGATATAGGGGATGAAAGTTTGTATGGGAAACTCAGTATTTCTTAAGTTAGGGATGTGAAAATTAAAATGTATGCTTTTGATAGGAAATAAAGAAATATGCGGTTCAGCGTTTTTGAAAAATTATCCCCTAAGGGGGTAAAATCGGGGTTGATTTTAAAATTTACAAAACTGCACGGATTTCGACAAAATTTGGCAAGGCTTTATATAGCATCCTGGGAAAGGACATAGGATACTTTCAAAAACAATACTACAGGGGTGATATAGGGGATGAAAGTTTGTAAGGAAACTCAGTATTTCTTAAGTTAGGCATAACAAATTTATGCTATTGGTAGGAAATTAAGAAATATGCGATACAGCATTTTTGAAAAATCATCCCCAAAGGGGTAAAATAGGGGTTGATTTTAAAATTTACAAAACTACACGGATTTCGATAAAATTTGGCAAGGCTTTATATAACATCCTGGGGAAGGACACAGGCTACTTTTGGTCTTAAAAAATTATCTTACAGGGGGTGATATAGAGGATGAAAGTTTGTATGGGAAACTCAGTATTAAGTTAGGGATGTGAAAATTAAAATGTATGCTTTTGATAGGAAATAAAGAAATATGCGGTTCAGCGTTTTTGAAAAATCATCCCGTAAGGGGGTAAAATAGGGGTTGATTTTAAAATTTACAAAACTGCAAGGATTTCGACAAAATTTGGCAAGGCTTTATATAGCATTCCGGGAAAGGACATAGGATACTATTTTTTTCAAAAATAATACTACAGGGGGTGATATAGGGGATGAAAGTTTGTAAGGGAAACCCAGTATTTCTTAAGTTAGGGATAACAAATTTATGCTATTGGTAAGAAGTTAAGAAATATGCGGGTCAGCGTTTTTTTAAAAATCATCCCCGAAGTGGGTAAAACAGGGGTTGATTTTAAAATTTACAAAACTGCACGGATTTCGATAAAATTTGGCAAGGCTATAGATAGCATCCTGGGAAAGGACATGGGCTACTTTTTGTCTTAAAACATAATCCTACAAGGGGTGATAAAAGGGATGAAAGTTTGTATGGGAAACCCAGCATTTCTTAAGTTAGGGATATGCCCTATGTTTTCCACATGAACGTTCCCATGGGATATTTTCCGACATCCACGCGGGCGAAGCCGCGGGCAAAAGCTAGTTCTGAATAAATTAAGGATAGATTACCATTTTCGTCATTTGTTTTAGGTTTTTATTCATTTATTAATCTCAAAAATTGCCTTTTTCCTATTTGTCCATTACCAAGACATGAAACTGATCATAGCAGTTAGTAAAATTCTATAACTTGGACCGAGTCAAAATCAGAATGACAGCATTTTTGTTTTCTTTTTTTATCAACTTCTTTCTGTAACATTGCACTATACAGCCTTTATTATTTGCGTCCCGTTACTTAGCTTGTCAAAGAGCTTTTGGTTCAACATGTGCCTGTCCATGCTAGCTAACAGGTAGGTATAGAATTAAGTTTGTATTCTTAGCTCTATTTTTGTTTATAGAAATAACGGTTTGCTTTGAATGTCTTGTATGACTTGAATTCCACTTCTTTTAAGGTACCTAGGTACTTATAATTTATATTCAGTTACAATAAATAGACCCTCATATTATAAAGTATCATATCCATAGTCAGTTTGTTCTTATTGAACATAGGATCTCTTGTGATTTGTGTTGTGACCTCTAGGCTATTTGTCCAGTGGCTACAATAGACAGACATGCAATCAGATTATTTCATTTATTTCCAATCATCTTCAAATAAGCTACCGCTTACAGAAAAGTATTTTTTACAAAATTGTTGCTCATTCCCGACATCCAGCGAGGCCCTAAAACCCTTGTTATTTCTGAGCCACAATCAATCTAAATAGTGACGGTTGCGCGATGACGTCACGTCACTCGTGGGCGGTTGACACACACATGGCGGACATTCTCATCTGCTCACTCACACCAACGCCAAAGAACAACACACAAAGATCCATAAATTATTTTCCCATAACATTTTAGGTCACATTACATCACGAAAGGATAAGGGGTAATTAAAATTCTGTCCTGATCATATTCACACCTCGGCACAATTACAACGCTGGCAATTAATAAATGAAATAACTCTGGAATTGCCAACGGCAAAAAATCGAAGGGATGTCCGTTAGGCGCGGTGGCTCTGAAAGTGTTTTTGTGGCTGCAGAGACACCTGAGGTGGATTTCCGTGTGAATCTTCAAGGTTTGAAATGCTTGTGCAATCCCTGTCTTCAGAATTTCTTGCACTGGGCGCATCATAAATTCCAACGCAACGAGCCATAATTCAAGCTCGGTTGATTGTCTGCCAGTGTTTTTATTTTAATAAAAAAACTGTCTGGTTACCCAGCTGATTCTATCAGTATTTCGTTTGAACTATCAACGGTTGCTTAGATATTGTCTGAAATCGGTCTCATTCAAACTTGTCAGCCACTCGACAATCTCAGGCAAGATGCATAACAATCAATCACCAGTCCCTGGCCCAATTGCTTCACTCCAAACGGTCAGACCAGCGCTCACAGTCCATAAACAACATTTTTGTCAATAAAGCCCATAATTCATAAATAGTTGTGTAATCTGCGGGCGCTAAGAATCGTCCGACACAAAACGTGTAATGACTACCTTTTGACGGCTCGAGAGCCGGTTCCAAAATTAAATGATACGTTTTAAAAATGGAATCGCTCTGTCCCGCCTTTTTTCCATCGAGATAACCTTTAGTCCATTTGGGTTGCCATAAAGAAAAAATAAGCATCTTAGCGTTTTAATTTTTTTAAATGACATTCTTGTGGTTTTTTCTCGCTGGGAATCTTACAGTGTAATAAGTTTACGGAGGGCCGGTTTTTGCGCGCCATACTGTTTCTTCGATTTGTTCCTTTAGCACTATCAAAATATGATTAAAATTTTCGACGGTCGCGCATTGTCGTGGGCCCAGCGCATAAGTCATGCCGTCAAACGCTGATGAGTTCAGAACCCTGTTGCGCTAATTAAGCTCGCTGTTATTAATCGCTTCAGTTATTTAAATTTTGCTTGAAACGCCCGTGGGGTTATCGTTTTTTACGAGTTGCGGTTACGAGATTAGCGTAGGTCGATTCCGAGAAGTAAAAAATTAACTCTTTTGCGGCAACAGATATGAGTGATATGTTCAAACGTTGCGGTGAGCTGGGCGTCTTGCGTTACCTTTGCAACGGAAAGCGCTTATATAAAAAGTAGATAAAATTAGACGAGGTTTTCGAACGCAGGCGGTTGGGGAAGACAGAACCGTCACTTGTGCCCGACGCGGGGTGGGACATGATGAACGCCACCCTTAGCGTCGTCTGTCCCTCTCTCACTCGCCTCGCGCCGCCTATCGCCGTCGCCTTGCCCTGTCATCTGGCAACCTATTCACACGGCTGAGGGGCCACCAGAACCGATTCGTAACAGTGAATAATGCATATGAATAGCATACATCTAATAATAATAATAGACAATTGCCACATCAAAAAAACAATGTTTAATTCACAAACAATACTTGTTACAGGCATAAATTGGCACTATAAAAATGATACATTAAAGCGAAGTAGGTAGCAATCATTCAGGTGTGTTTTTATGTATTCTTTAAATTGATAGTGGTAAATCAAGCGTCGTTAGGCGCTGCGAGATGCTCGTATCGAATTTTACTGCGTCCCGTTCGACTCGAACGTAATACGACCGTAAAACTTAGAAAAATCTTTGTATATTAAAATATAAGCCTGCCGGATTGAGATGTGCTAGCCGAGTCAGGAATTAACGCCGCAATGGCGACCTCTTCTATTTACCAGCGAGGCAACATTATAGCGGGCGCTAGTCATAAATTCCGTTTCATTCATACACGCAGCGTAAGAGACCAAAGAATGCTCCATGCGTTTGTTTCACGACCATAAATACTAATAAAACGGCCTCGTTACGGGGACAGTTCGAAAATCGGGCACACGACTTCTTAACGACACCTATTAGGGATCTTCTGTCTGGTCGATTTAATTGAAAAATTGTATCCAGAGCGTTGCAAGAGTTGTATCCGACTCCCGCGCCGGATGCGGGCCCAGACGTCCATTATTCCATTTGCCCATCCGCATGGGGACACGGCGGCACGACACCGACGCGACAGCACTAACACGTGTCAATAAACCAATCGCACGCCGTATCCGAACGCTGCGCACCTACCTTAATTACTGGCAACACTTCACTGTTCTATATTTGAATTTGAATCTCGTAGGGCCCGTTCTAAATTCGAGTAAGGTTGCGCCGCTCTCGAGCCGAATTGCTTCGATACCCATTCTACGCCTAGAATGTTTTTCTTCTTGCTTTTTTTTAATAATAGAACTTTGAGCGATGCCGGGCGCTCGCATTCGGTCGATTCGCGAGCAGATTTATCGTTCAGAAAGTACCGCGGGGGGAACGTTAACACTTGTTTTAAGGCCGAGGATGAAAGTTTTACTTCCCATTCCATTTTTAATTTGAACTCTTTAAAAAACACCCGCAGTAATGTCCGTCTCGCAAGCTGTAAATTTGTATCAGCTGACTTCTTGATATTTTTACAGTTTATCAGAGCCGCGCAATTAAACTTTTTTATTATATTAAAATTAATTTTAAGCGACCATTAACCCCGTAGACCCGAGATTAGGTTAACAAATTGAAACTAATATGACTTGGTTATCGTAATTTCTGCGTAATATGAATATCTTACGTCTGTAATGTAAACAGTGAGGTCAATAGCTGGCACATGAACCGTGGACGATAGCCGTGCCCTCTTATCGTCTGCTGCACTCTAAGGGACAGTTCGAGACTCTCTCCCAGTCAGATTTCACGTAAATACGCGGTCGTTAAGATAACGATTTCCTTTCGACGCGACAGCGGCAGTATCTTTTTGCTTTTATTCAAAGTATTAAAATAAGGACATACTTAACTACTTAAAGGATTTCCATGTTAATAATAAAATGAGCGCGCTTGCTATGCCTCATTAAAATGATCACTTATTCTAAGAAAATTCCAATTTCAAGTGCCCGATAGGGACCGTCGGGCAAAAAGTCCGAAAAATGTGTATCATCATAAATAAGGTTGACATAAAGCCGCCCACGCGCGTCTTATTACCGCGTCTGTCCGTTTGTCCGTTCGTTACCTCTATTGTGGCTGTGAATGCGAGATTAGCCACACCGACACTCGTGATTGACTATTTAAACTTCGAATTCTGTGAGTGACGCATTTCTGAACCGAGCCGAGTATTTCTTGTCTTTTGTACGATCGCGGGTCGGACGCGTTCGCTTTAGGTATTTTAGTTTTGTATAATCTGTATAAGTGCTACGGCCGCGTTCTGATTTATGTTAAGTGTGTTACGTCTGTCTTATAAATAAAATTGTTTCGTCAGATAACATTTGTAAGTGAAAAACTGTTTTAATTTTAATCACCCGCGATAGTCTAACACCGACGTGTCAACATCGTTAACGCCGACAAATAGTTGGCCGAAGAGAATTTTTAATTTCGTCTAAAATGTTTTATCAAGATTTACAGACGACGCGGGATCATGTGAATTGGGCGCGCGCCGGTGACCAGCCACCGGCGGGACTCGTTCTTGGCAATAATTTGGTCATCGCCCCGGCCGAAGTGACCGAGCACGCCGCCGACGAAAACAACCGACACACGGTTAACTAAATAAATCAATAGATACAATATGCAGTGCCGAGCAACACTAATCTAAAAGATAAGCCTCACTAATTACCAGTAACGGCTGACTATTCATCTCGCGGCGGCCATATTTCTAAAAAGTGTCAACGAAGAAAAGCGCGCGCTAAATAGCCTAGTAACGGACCGTCGTGATTCCAATTTCAAACCTCGTTATCGCTGCCAGAAAAAGACGAGACTGAGCGAGATATCAAAAAAGGATTCGGAAAAAATTCGAACAACAAGTTTTTAAAAATGGAACGTTCGATTCGTACACATGGAGCGCTGGGCTGCGCCGGCCGGCCAGCACTCGACGGCGCATTGTTCCAGCCCTTCGCACGGAACCGCCGAGTCATGTTACTTCAATTAATATTATTTAATCTGTATCTAGATCCCGTCGGCGTGTTAGAGGAATTATATCGTTTCGGGAGTCACCGCGGTAGGATTTGTCGATCGCACGATAAACTAGTAGTGTTTGATCAGCAAAAGAAATAGCGTGACATGAATATGTGAGTAGGAAACATATTTCGATATGAGCGTCCAAATAACTGTCACCAGACGGGATCGCATTGATTTACGACACGGCGTTTGATGGTGTATAGTATTTTGACTTGCGGGCGCGTATCAATCAGTAATTCACGGGGTGTGCGCGTAAAAAGGATGTCAGTCGTTCGGGCAACAATAAACCCTCAAATTAGCGATCGCGCGAATTACTGTTGAATCTAAAGTGCGCAATTAACGCGCGTCTACAAAGAGCCAATTCGAAAATGAACAGCGATATTCAAATTGAAAATGGAACGCGCAGCGAATAAAACAATGAGAAGCGGGTACCTGCCCTCGGGTGCTCGGTATGCGAGCCGAGCATCTAGAGCGCTCGGCCGAGCTCGGCCCGCCGCGAATCCCAATTCAAAAATGGAATCGAACAGTGAAATTTAAATAACAAATTAGTGGGTGCGTTTATAAAGCGCGTCGAGCATCAGACTGATTCCAATTGATTTTGATGTCGGAATTATGTTAAGAGTGTGCGTTTGATAGTGCGCGAATAGAACATTATAAATAACAGGATCAGCTCTTTAAAAGCATATAAAATTATATACTGAATATGTTTCCTACATATTATTATAGCTAAACACATGTTCGCCAGTTTTTATATGCAACCAATTTATTGCATACCTACATTTGCGGATGCAATCATAAATCTAACTATTATAAAATATCAAGTGTGCGTCGCCGTTCATTAAACTGGCAGAGTGGCAGTGTGTACACGTCTGTCGCGAGAAAATCGTGTGTGCCATCAATATCGTTCATTATATTAAAAGCTGGGATTGTTTCAAAACAATTTCAAGTCGGACAATCTATAACAGACACAAGAAATAAAACACGGAGAGGAATAAAAACGTACATTACGTCACATTAGTGTAATCTCGAATGTCTCCGATCGTTTCCTTAGATCCATTAAACAATACCGATATATGTGTATTATCTACGCCCACATTCGTGGCAGGTCTTAGGCCCTACGGCTCACCGACCGGCTCCAGTAAATAGCTATATTTCTGGCCATTAAAAAGTAATGTCCCCTGAACTGGTCCCTCCGGTTTTTTACTTTATTATATTAATATATCATATTGTCGTATACCAAGTTATATAATTCATCAAAGATTATTTATATGGTCAACTTGGAGCGCTTGACCGTTTTATATTTAAATTAAAAATGGAGATTTTAGATGGTTTGTGTTTTGTAAAGAATTGCGGTATGCAGTCAGTGTTTCGTCTGAGAATGTATCCAGTACCTAGTACCTCTTTTCAAAACCGAAGCAAGTTGATAGTAACACGAGAAGATATAAACAGTAACGAGCTTGTAAATTATTAAAAGTCCTTAGAAAGGGACATTTAAGGAAGTAGAAAAGAATATTATCATATCTATATTTAAATCAACAAAGATTAGCTTATTCCACCACGTTGTTTTAAAAGCGTCGGCATTACATTGCATTCACTCTAAAACTAGGTTATAGGATTAATTTTTCATATGAAACAATTCGTAAAAGTTAAGTAATTGTATTATTTTGTTTGGACTTAACAAGCGGGTTCTATCAAGTTCCTCCAACATTTTGATAGCACTTTCTTTGAGATTACACTGACGATTTCTTTATAGTTACTTACTTACATGAGAAGTTTAAAACAGCCAGATACGATGTTATGATGAAGAGTACAAAAATGTTTCCATCACAAATTTAGCATTTTGTCTATTTGGATGATATATTAATCTTGATATATTGATGTTCTACAAAAAGGCCTAATGGCGCCCAGTGGCAGTATTTTATATTTTTGTAGTTCTAGTTTTTATGTCGATGAATAACAAAATTGCCAGCTGTAACAAGTAAGCCGTAATGAAAAAATAATTTTCGACACACAAAAACTAGATAATCGCTGCATATTATTAATGAAAATATAATAGTACCATTTAAGCCGATAAAAATAATCGTAAGTGGCAACACTCAATTATATTTTATTATCTATTTCACTTCCCATACAACGTCGTAACTTAGCCGCGGCTTTCGCAATGTTGCCAGCGTTGAAAAAGTCGAAAAAAAAAGACAACAGTAATGTTGCCACGTTATCTTATACCTCAAGCAATGGCGGGACATTTTTCAACACTTAAAACATAAAATCGAGCGTTTTTTTATCGCGTAATGTGAACAGAACTGCCTATACAATACTGGTGTTATCTTTACTGTTGAAATAAGTGCCAATAATAAGTTTTAATGTTTTAGGAATGGCCGAAACGCCCGCAGATTGGCGCCGACGACTTAGAGAAAAAGATACTAAAAAATGGCGGTCGGCAAACATATGATTTTTGAGGGGAATTTAATTTATTTTTTAATTGGTGAATACTTTGCCTTCCTCTTTTCAGTGAACGTATACTTTTATTATTTTTGACCAGAAAGAGGGCACTACAATGCCCATAACTGTATTCCTGGGAACAGGTGTTGGGCACAATGAGCATCAGCTGTTTAAGGGACAGAAGTTATAAAAGGTCCTTAGACGATGGATAGCTGTTTACTTACAAGAAGTGGACATGCGACGGACCGACAATAAGTCCTTAAATAATATTGTTTTTTGGTTTCAACAACAATTTTATTGATTACAAACTTCCGTCCTTTATTAAGCTTTAGCATTAACACTAGTTTAGGCGTAGATCGTATAGTTAAAGTTATGTTCTTATTCGTCTTAGGTGTTCCTAGGTTCTTGTTGTTTTTATTGTATTTTATTTTATTTACTAAGGGATAATAAACAACTACCTACAACATAAATAGTCGCTTCTCAGGAATAGTGTTGTAATTAAAAAAATCTTTAAAATCCACAAACATTTGTTTATTTTTATAAATAGTGTCACAAGTCCATTTGAAAGGCTTTCCTATACCTACAATTAAGATTAACAAAACTTTTAGTAGTAATGGATTAACTAATATAAGTATTACTATGGTGGGGCAGCCAATTTTTTTACCCTTAGTCAAACTCGTTGTTATAGGTAAGTACAGAAAAATACTATCCACACTAGAGAATCTAACATAGCTATTATCTTTTTTATTGTTTGTTTTTATTATGATTGTATACTCTTTGATAATTCGTTTTATTTAAAATAATACTTGTAATAAAATATGGGTTCTGTTAATAATTTAATATAATTATTACTATAGACAACAATTGTGTAGGTTTGTCAAGTTTTTCTGCGGTTTAACACAAAAACTAACAGTTTGCGCGTAAAATGATAAAAATCAATTTATAGTTAAAGAAAAATGTTTTACAAATTGTTTTTGTTTTATTGTTCACATAATTATTTGATTAGAATCTGAGTATATACATTGTTTCTATAGTGCATCGGAAATATAAATACTTTAGACGTTTAATTGCAAAAGTTTAATGATTTTGCCGAAAATTTTATGGATCATAAATTGTTTTTACATCCCTCATGCGTTGGCAAGATTGCTCAGAAGATAACATACAATATTTTTTATTTAACCACTTTTACTGACCTTATAATGGTCGTTTGAGTATTTCTGTCTCTCAAGTTTCCACAAAAATGTTTTTTTACACTATTTTCTTCTTTGAGTATACATAATATTGTGTAGGTATCAATCTACCTAACATTTTCCCAACTATGTTGGGATCAGCTTCCAGTCTAAACGGATGCAGGTGAATTACATGGAACGACTGCCTATCTGACCACCACAAACTAGTAACTGGGTAATGCGATACCCCTTGGTAAGACTGGTTGTCAGACTTTCGGGCTTCTGACGACCCGTAACGACTGTCAAAGATCCACGAATGGCAGGCGGGACCAACGGCAAGTAACAGACGGAGGAGTCTCGGTATTTACAGATGGTCACCCATCCACGGACCAACCCCGGCAAGCGTAGCTTAATCTGGATTGACCCGTGCGGCTGTTATTACTTATTACTTAGCCACGAGCTCCTTTTTATTAATAATATTGTGTATATTTATAGTATTGTTTAACATAAAATTATTTCTCCTTCCTACAATATTCAAACAAACAAGATCTTTAAGAAACAGCTGATTTTGTTAGTTTTAAGTTTTTCTTGTATTATAGAAAGGTAGAAATAGTATTTAAAATATTTCTTTTCGTGAATAGACCAAATAAGTTGTTCATGAGTGCGTTTATGTAGCGGGACCCCCATTATTAATTTATGTAAGACGGTTCAGTACGGATAAAATTGGGAAAAATTACAAAATATTGTTAATATTGAAGCGTATCACACAGATACCACAGATACACGTATTTATAACAGGAACAAGTCAACACACCGTATCCAGTACACATGTTATCACGTTATTTAGTGGGCCACTGCCGAAAACCAGCAGTATCGCCGATTATGACTAACTATTAGTAGACAAATTGATATCCTTATCGGGTATATCGTAAAATTTACGATTATACCACCGTTTACAATAAACGGACAAGTCTTGTGCAAATATAATTTGGTTCAGTACGTGTGAATAAATTTTTGTTAACTTTATTGCGTAATGATCGATAATTGCGAAAAATGGCGCCTTTTTGTTATCGTATGTTGTTTACCATTTTTGGTATACTGTTGAAATGTACAGGTAATTAGCGGCTGTGAAAGTTATTGTGGGATTTATATTTTTATCAGTTTTCGATTGTACTCTATGTGATTTTTTGTAGTTTACGACACCTAATTCAATATTAAATGTAAGAAAATTTTATGAGTGTTGACTTTTATTGTTGTAGCGATTACACAATTCTTAGTTTAAACTTAAAATATGTATGAATATTTACTCTTATTTTGCCTATATCTTCTCAGTTCTCAAACAAAACCGACGGATTTGCAATTTTATTACATTTAATTTAAAGTCTTTTATTACAAACAATATTTCAGACATTAAAGTGTCATTGTCCGATTTACTAAATACAATAAACAGGTCGTCATTACAATAAAAATTCAAATAACGAATTATAATTGCTATAAAAGTTTTAGAACTTCAGTTATCTTTACCGTCGGTATCCATAATTTTATGAGCACAAGAAAAACAGAAATGAATCATTTTTAAATAAATACAAAATTATTTAAACTCAACAATGTTATTAGATAATGTATTTTAGTAACATGCTAATTATACTTTTTATCTATTTCATGGTTTGAGTTGTACCTACTTTTTTGCGAAGTAAGTTTTTTAAGTTCCTAGTGCAAGAATCAAAGAAGTTATCGAATTAACAAACGCGTTATTATTTTCCTGAACCTATTAATGTTTATCTTGTTTGCTACTATAGCGATTTAAATTATAATGTATGTAAATTCGTATCATCTTTATTTATCGTAAGAGGTTATGCAATTAATATTTAAGTTTTATATTATACGGGAATGCGTATTTCTTAGTAACGTTCAGTATACTCTTATAATATGGTTTTACATTATTTTAATATTATGGAATGAATACATAGTAGGTAGGTACCTATACAATAGAACAGTTTCCTACAATGTGCTTTAATGTGTTTTTTGAACTTGTTAGGCGAAAGTTTTATAATTTTATACTAAAAACACATTTATGGTGAGATAATAATGATAAAAAAGGCTTCAGAAAACTTAACCCGATTTCTTATTTAGAACATAGTTATTAACTTTAAGTAAATATGCTTGTATATACTTGAATATGCATGTATTCGAATGTAGGTAATAGAATCTAATTCACGAATATACTTAATTATTTTTCTTAATAAACATTTTAGTTTTGTTGTGGTTTAGCATTGCAAAAATTTCTGTCTTGTAGCTTATTGTGTATACATTCACTAAAGTGAAAACTATAATTTTAATTGACCCCATGTATACAGGTCATGGATCTTATATTTTGTACCAGGCAATTCCAGGCTAAAGAAAAGTGTCAACCTGTAACTGTGTACTTTTTTATGTCAAATAAATATAATAATATAATTGCCTACCTTTTATTTAAACGCTACAACATCATCTATGTACACTTTTGTAACATATTCGGCAAAAGTTAAGTTAAATCTTTTACAATAATCAAGTTGTCTGTATTCCTATCAAAAACATCATTTCCATTATTTTCTTCATCGAAACTTCTACAGCCCACCTTTTCATATCAATTTTATTAAAATGAATCCGATACTAAACTATCTTGACCTCAAAATTAATGGTAATCGCATACCATCATAACTAGGCTAATGCTAAACGTTATGCCATTATATGATATAATTATTAAATAGATTATATGAGTAGCAATATGGCGTCTACTGCACTTAAAATGTGTCCAATTAAATCTGTTTTAATCAAAAAATATCTAAACTCTTACGGTGTGTTAAGTTATTAGTTCAGTGGAATTCGATTATAGCTATACTGGCTTATTTTAGTAAATGTTTTATAGGGTTTTCTGTCACTTATAATTAGGTATTTTTCCTACCAAATCAAAATTTGCCACGCAAAACACAAAAAAGAAGAGTGGTATTGTTAAAACTTTATTGACGTTATTAAATAGATTATATGAGTACCAATATAGCGTCTACTGCACTTAAAATGTGTCCAATTAAATCTGTTTTAATCAAAAAATATCTAAGCTTACGGTGTGTTATGTCATTAGTTCAGTGGAATTTGATTTTAGCTATACTTGCTTATTTTTACAATGTTTCATAGGTTTTTCTGTCACTTAGTAGTCTTATAATTAGGTATTTTTCCTATCAAATTAAAATTGGCCATGCAAAACACAAAAAAGAAGAGTGGTATTGTTAAAACTTTATTGACGACTTTTTGATCTAGGCAGGAATTCAAGCAATTTTTATAAACAATTATATTATTGAGGCACAAAATCACTAATGCCTACTCAATGCAATAGTTTTTTGCATTTACAATTAGAAATGTACCCATGCCTGAAGGATGGCGGAATCAAATAACTTTTACCAAAACGATTTATTCAAAGTTTCCTTTAAGATGTACTTCATAATTTTGTATGTTTACGGCAACAAAAGTTCACCATTTGTTGCCGTACAAAAGTTCACCATTATTTGGAAAGTCGAAACTATCGATTATTTGACCATATTTTCGGTGTGCATCAATGCAGAGGGACCAGTTAGGTATCTGAATTCAATTTAAGGGCAACACTTTTTGTAAATTAAACCATAATACCCAAGTTGTGTATAATTGTATTTCATACAGGTAGGTACTTGAAAAATTACCGTTTACGACCGTCGGAGGAATCAATGAAACGAACACAATTTGTTTTAGATGACTGTGTTCATCTAATTTTTGAATTAGGAATCGATTCCTATTGGGTATCGTTTGACAGCTTTTATTAATTGAAGTAGTTTTTTAATAACCTTGTTAATTTATGTTTTATTGCTAATGCGAGTATTTAATTTGCAATATAAGTGATGCTAATTTCTCTTAAGTTCATTGAGAATAATTATCTAAGTCATGCCAAATCACATTTGGGTTTTATTGATAAAAATTGTCAATGGAATGTTTTCTTTAAAGCCAAAATAGATAACTGAGCATTGTGTTATCTACTTTTATACGTAAATACCTAGCTATCACTATTCGCTAACCCATCAATGCATAAAATTGAATATATCTACATAATGGCCATCTGTTTTGCTAGATTTTGGATATGTTATCCAAAATCTACAAGAACATTTTATTTGACACTTTAATCTTTAATGGGTTTGCCAGCTATTTATTTTACCATTTAATAATACTATTTCTAAACAAAGATGGATTAAAACTTTTATGTTTCCTACGCCAAAAACAATACAACCCTAAATCTTTAGAAAGTTGTGTCCCCACGAGTTCTCTTTGTGGCGCGCACCAAAAAAAGTTTTTCTTTTCATTGTCAATTGAATTTTATTGTCGGTTTCTGAGATACTCTTTTGTGTCAAACTGTGCGTTTAAAGCCGCTTGTAACTCCACAGATTTCACCGTGTCCCGTCCCCATCGTAAGAGAGCATTCAACAATAGACTCCCCGCTGCACGCCATTTTATCCCATTTATTGTCCCGATTCATAAACCGAAGTTGCTTTTCCGTCAGGTGTCCAAAATATGGAGACTTATTCATTTATGCATCAATCCGATTTATTCTCATGACCGCTTCTACATCTCGCGAAGACGTCACTGCCCACTAATGCTCCCACTGGACCGTAATGGAATCGCTCATTCATATCACAGTTAAAAGTTTTTATTGAGTGAGAGATACCGTCGTGATTACATTATCACAAAGTGTTTTACGTTCATAATGCATTCATTTCGTTTTCATTATCACCGGTAATGCGTCGGTGGTGTTAGAGCGCGCTCTGAACTGCCATTATGTATTCCAAACGCGTCTTACTTGTTATAACAACTTCCCTGCTGTTGAACACGCCTAATGTGTCGTTACAAACGTCTGACCATATTTGAAACATGTCTCAATTCTGATTTGCTTCAGCTGTTCATCTCCAACTACCTCACTGTCTGTCAGTACGTGACCAACAAGTGATTCCCTAAGTTTATTTTGTTTTGAACACTTGTCACTGTTGTTACTATCATTATCAACTATCATAATGCCATTATCTAAGGATTTCGGATTTATCGCCTTTAGGCTATCAACTGTACTACTACCGTGGTTGTAATACTTGATGGGTGACTGTGTATTGTTGTTTGTGTACTTGTCATCAGTGTACATACCCTAGGCTGAGCCATGAAAGCTCGGCCCGAGCCCGGGTGCAAGGCTCCGCTGGCCACCACGAACGTTTTTCGTCACGGGCCCAACCTAACACAACACACTAGCACGTGAACACATACACATCAATTATTTGACACCGTCACAGCGGCCCGCTAGCTCACTAGTGTCATAATGCACTCGCGACGGATGTTAACTAGAGGTTTTGTATGGTTCGATCACGGGACGCGGCGTGGCCGAGCGAGGCGCGGGGAAGCGGGAGGCCCGGCGCGCTCGGCAGTCTGGCGGACACTGCCGCGGGTCGCGCGAGCAGGGCAGACGCCGGGGCGTGGCGTACGGCCCACCGCGCGCCGCGCCAATCGGCGACGGGCGCGGGCCGCGCGGGCCGCCCGGTGCTGCGCGTGTGTGCCGCTCTCCCGCCCGCCACACCGCGCGCGCGCGTCGACACAGACGGTCGTGCGCGTTTTTTCAACGGTTTTTGCGGCAATTACATGAGAGTTTTCCTCTGTTCGGATTTTCTGTTCTGTACCTAATCAAAATTGCTGAGTTCCTCTCGCACGGAACGCGTTGTGAGTTAGGTATCGGCGTTCGATGGTTTATGCTCGCCTGTGTATGTTTGGAGCGCGCCAATGGGATGACTTTGGATCTCTATTTATTTTAAACATCTTAAAGATGTTAAATTTTATTCAAGATTTTTCTACGCAATCAGCTGAACATTTTACAGAATCCTTTCTAATAATAACAAGTGTGTCGTTGGTTGGTCTGCGCGCATGCGCCATCACCTCCGACGTAGGACGGCCGTAGGTAAAAGTGTTTAATGTGAAAACTTTGTGATGGCTACACTCACCCGCGTCCATTCATCGTTTAGATTCAATCTTTGTATTTTGATACTTCTTTAAACGATACTGCACGGGGTGAAAAAAATACAAATCAATTCTCAAATAATAATAGTTGAAAGTTATAACTGATTCCTTTTTATTTTTTATGATTACTTATCATTTATATTATTCATTAGAGAAGCGGATAGTAAAGTAAAACAAAAAGTTTCAATTTATACGAAGATCTGAACAAACTCATAAAGGGTCACGCGTGCGTGACGCACACTTGCTTGTAGGTATTTTTTCAACAAACTTTAACTTTAATATTGTTTTATTTCTCCTAATTTGTTAATGTCTGTGATTAAAGTAGATACCTACCTACTAACAATCATTTATCCTTCTCCGATTAGTATTATTGCCACTTTTATTTATCCACTGTCCCACTTACCTACTATAGTTTTGATTTATTAACAAACACACAGACTTTGAAATATAGCTATTTATTTAAAAGATCAGTATCTTATCTTAAGTATGTTTTTAGATCAAATAATTTCACACATCTTTGAAATAATCTATAACCCCAATATTTCAAGTAGGTATTTTATTCGCTTTTGAAATCAATGGAACTTCATCATTTGTTTAAGTTTGTTTTCAGTAATGTTGTGCTGGTATCAGTAAAAACTTGCAAACAATCAATCTGCCTAGCCTTTTCCCAACTATGTTGGGGTCGGCTTCCAGTCTAACCGGATGCAGCTGAATACCAGTATTTTTAAAACTTGCAAACAAAAACTTACCTAATAGACCAAAACCCATTACTTAGAATCCAGAGTGTGTACTGAAGCTGAAAAACCAATCAATATGATTAGACTTAGTGTCGGCTTTTTTCCAGATGGAGGTACAAGAGTAACTTTAAATCTTGCAATGACTTTCAGTCGAAACCAACTGAGCTCTAACAATCAGATTATTATGCTTTTCTGACTCTTAAATCAGAGAAGAGAACCATTCTTTACATAAACGTACTCATACCGATTAAGTTAACCATTTAATTAGTTTATGTAGATGATATTTTTATTCCAAAAATGGCTGAAGAATCTGTCTGATATATTTCTATGGAATCAGTTTTATATTCGTTTTTTATTTTATATTGCGTTATATTTTAAAGTCTATCTAAATTAAAATAACTTCAAAAGTTCTCCTCAAGTTAATTTTATGGAAGATATTGTAGTTTCAAATAAGAAATAACATTATGAATTGCAAGACATGTATCTGGTATACGACTTGGCTATTTCTAAGGTGTTATAGACATTCCTTACGGTACTTCCAAGTACCAAGGTATGTGTAGTTAACGCTTCAAGATATTATATAGAAGATGCTGTGAAGATGTCTACAAATAAATTGAAGATGAAGTTAGCTTAAGAAAAAACTCATTTAGGCTTATCTGATTATTATATAACTTTTTGACTTCGCAAACTATTAAATATTAGGGCTGTAATGCATTAAAACAAAAAAAGGGAATACATGTAGGTTAGGTACAGCCGCCGCCAGCACATCAAGCTACTAGAATCTGTCAAATTTCTCTAATTGATTTTTATCTTTATTGCTTATAACATATCGGTTCAAGATTGATTGGGAAAATTTGACAGTTTCGGGTGGCATCTGTGCGTTAATTATTACTAATTTACGGTATTTAAGACTGCGTTTTCATGCAAATAGCACATGTTTTGAAGGAAACATAATAAAATATTTTATATTATCAAGATTTGGAAAGTTCTCAAAGCTTTATTTATTAAGTGAATAATTAAACACAATATATCAGTCGGTGGCGCAGAAACTAGGGCATGCTATGACCTCACTTTAATAAATGGTCAAGCCAGGGTTGTTTGAGCAGACGGATTGGTGATCACACTTATTAACAGACAGAATGACGCTACTGTTTATTCTGACATAAATTATTTAGTCACCTTTTGGGGCACGTTGGAGAAACATGATTTTTTTCTGATCATCATACGGTACAGTAAAATCATTCGGGATAGTTGAAACTATCAAATTAATTTTACTATGGAAATAAACAACGAGGAGCGACCGCATCCTGGACATTCTGCTGCTGACAACTCATCAGAATGAAGCAGAAAAGACTCGAGAAGGCAGATTACCTATATTATAGCATAGCAGCGACAGAAAAAGAGTCGAAAACGCAATTTAAACGCCAAAAGATTCACCGGGGAAGCTGAACTTGAAGCAACATGGCGGCGTCGTTTAAAAAAAGCCCATCCATAATTATATTACCCGTCTCTCCACTATTCCATTGCTTATTTTACGGTGCATACTGGATAGGCTGTATAATCCTTATCCATATCCTAAGGGCATGTCTTCCCTACCATTACCGCGCCCCCCGGTCTACTCCTTGATATACAATGGTCTTTGTTGCACCATGTAACATGAGGCAACAGGGGCTAGTGTGAATCTTTGGGTTCATTCGAGAAATCGAGTCTGGTTAAACCACGCTGGGATTGGTGCATTTCATTCATTCATTCATTCATTAATTCACTTGTGTTACCTATATATAAATAGCCACGCTTAAGGCGTTGATCAGCACAGCGTAATGAAGTATTTTAATAAATTAGTAGGTATTTTATGATTCAAAATTTGGGAGTAATGCACAGATATTGATTTTTAGTTAGCTATCTGAATATATTTTTCCTCGGTCATCATCTGCCTAGCCTTTTCCCAACTGTGTTGGGCTTTCAGTCTATCGGATGCAGCTGAATACCACTATTTTACATGAAGCGACTGCCTATCTGACCCCCACAGCCCAGTTACTGGGTAACACAATACCCCTTGTAAGACTGGTTGTCAGACTTTCGGGCGTCAAAAATCCAAGAATGACAGTGGGACCAACGACTTAACGTGCTTTCCGAGACACGGAGGGGACGTCGGTATGTGAAGATTGTCACCCATCCACGGCGACCGCGGCAAGCGTAGCTTAACCTAATCGATCGACCCGTGCGGATGTTATTACTTAGCCACGAGCACCGAATATGTTGTTCCTAGGTATTTGGCTAAAAAGAGGGTGACTACTGGAATGAAGACTAATAGAAAGGTATGGATGAAAAAGATGTGATGCAGTGACCCCAAATAAATTGGTATAATGGCGGAGAATGATGATGATGAAGAGGTGTCATGGTAAAAAGATTTGCCAGTCAGTAAGGATAACGTTAGCAGTAATAGTGTCTAGGGTGCACTGAACGTTCTTAACAATCGTCACTCACTGAGGCTCTTCTTAAGTTTAATTAAATACTAATTAGGTACTTTACCTACTACAATTTAGAATGAGATGTTTTTGTTGTGGCAAAGGAAAAGAAAAATCATGATATAGTACTTGGTAGGGAACAATCCTTTCTGTATTTTCATGCTGAAATGTGACAGTCTACAAAAAGTATCGGCTGATAAATTACCATCTTCAGGTACCTAATGAACTTGATTTACAAAATGGCTGACAGTATCAATGGCCATCTTCAAGGTGGCTGCAACAATAAGTGATCTAGCTTAGTATTTATGAACCTCGCGCTGGTACTCTGAAGAAACAGAAAAAAACACTTTTTATCAGAAATTTAATTACGCGACACGATCCCTCATCTTCAAAATGGACCGAAAATTTAAAAAGAAGCTATTTTAGTCGAAGCAGAAAACATTCTTTTTGTTGATAAATCTAATAAAATTCTTGAAAAACTAGTTACAAAAGCCTATTTTACTTTTTAATAGGAAACTAGTATA
This sequence comes from Cosmia trapezina, assembly GCA_905163495.3. NCBI lineage: Eukaryota > Metazoa > Arthropoda > Insecta > Lepidoptera > Noctuidae > Cosmia > Cosmia trapezina. The sequence continues at coordinate 24,142,165 of LR991035.1, read as the reverse complement.
AAGCAACAAATAATTTTACCTATTCCAAATTTTTGCTGTAGAGCTTCTCAGTTGCAATTTTTTGGTCTCTTGTTAAGTGTAATCGAAAAGAGGTTTTTATCAAAATCGATTGAATTTTTGTTACAAAAGAGTACCGATGGTTTCTTTATGCCTGTAACTGCATCGGGAAGAAGTACCTGTTACTCACAATAATAGTTATCGTCACGGATATAACCATCAAAGGGTGAACCTCGGACAGCAAAGACGTAGATACCTTCTTCCGTCCATTGCCTTTCTTACAGTGACAATAATTACCGATATTACAACTATCACTTATAACTACTACTATTATTGTAACTTGATTGTAACATGTGTTTCCTAGTGTCAAATAAATATATGTATATATATATATTTTTTTTTTTTTTAATTACCGATATTATACCTTAAAAAAAAACTATTTTCAAGTTCTCAACCATTCAAGATAACTCATAATACGTAGTGAAATTATAGTGACACAGAAAGATGAGATTTTTAACCGACTTCCAAAAGGAGGAGGTTCTCAATTCGTCGGAACCTTTTTTTTTTTTTTATTTTTTTTTTTTTATGTATGTTCCCCGATTACTCGAAAATGGCTAGACCGATTTGGATTTTTCTTTTTTTGTTCGAAAGGGTATACGTTCCAAGTGGTCCCATGATCATCAAGTCAGGATCTGATGATGGGATCCCATGGAAATCGAGGGAAACCCTCAAATTTTATGGGCACACCTATATCGATTTCGGTATTTTTTATAGTAACTCGTGCATTTGCTCTCGGAAAGTACCATTCGGTGAGCTGGAACTGATGATGAAGACCACAGAGGGCCATCGGAAATACTCAATTATATCTAAGTATATAACAGGTTGCGATTCGATTACTTTAATATTTGTTTATGCTCGTCAAAATAATGGTAATGGTGACTTCACCATGAGCTCCATTTCTCCTGGTTCTTACTAGGAGAACTCCTCAAAAATTAACGGCCCTGCATCGGGAAAAGCAACATTTTGTAAAACGTGATGAGCAGCTGACATTGGGTTATTGTAACTTAGATAAATTACAAACTGAACCACTAAAAAGTGAAAAATAAAAACTTTTTTACAAAAACAAAAACCGACTTCCAAAAAAAACACTACAAAGTGAAAAATAACTTTAATTTCGGAAGTCGGTGGCAAAAAACTAAAATACAGATCCAAAGACACCGACTTCCGAAATTAAAGTTATTTTTCACTTTGTAGTGTTTTTTTTGGAAGTCGGTTTTTGTTTTTTTAGGGTTCCGTATCAAAATGGTAAAAAAGGAACCCTTACTCAGTCTGTCTGTCTGTCTGACTGTCTGTCTGTCACAGCTGGATATCTCAAGAACTACTAATGCTATCAACTTGAAATTTGGAACAATTTTAGATGACGTTTACCCAACTATTTTGCAAATAAGAAAGAAGTAAAAATATTTATATTTTTTTTGTAACACGGACTGAAAGGCGGTCTTCAAAATTCAAAGTGGGGCTACTAGGGCATGTGAGGTATCATAATATGAAAGAGCGCTGTCTGCACATTCTCAAACATTTTTTTTATTTTTTTAGGCCCCATAGTTTTCGACTTTTGATGAAAAATGTAAAAAAAAAGACCGTTCCCATTAACTCCGAAGTTTTCAAAGATAAAAATCTGAAATTATTCTATGTGATAGAAGTTTATGTAAAGATTACAGGAAAAATAAAACGATGTCTCTAAATAGCTCACTTTTCCAGAAATCGAGACGGAACCTTCGGTGCGCGAGTCCGACTCGCTCTTGACCGGTTTATTTTTTTTCATTCGGTCGTAAAGAAATTCTGTACCTAGGTAAGTACAATCCTTGCCTTTTCCCAACTATGTTGGGGTCGGCAGTCTAACCGGATGCAGCTGAATACCAGTATTTCACATGGAGCGACTGCTCATCTGACTTCCAGAACTCAGTCACTGGGTAACACGATACCCTATAGTAAGAATGGTTGTCAGACTCTTGGGTTTCTGCCAAAGATCTATGAATGACAGCCGAGATCAATGGCTTAACGTGCTTTCCGAGACATGGTAGGTAGGTAAGTTGATGTCATTAATAAGTAAACAAACCTCTTGTTTAAGGATCCGACCGGAAAAAAAAATTCTAAAACCACCATCAGCCAAGACGTAAGACTTTGAGCATGTTTTCCAGGTCCTGTTTTCTATAATCAAAGATCTTTTTAACCTCAGCCACACAGTTCGTTTTAACCTCATACATTATGAGTAGTGCATTGTGTGGCTACTGCATTTACAATTAGCTAAAAACATTGACATTTGTAATGTAATCAGGAGAAATGTTCGGAGTTGATAGCCACCCGTAAGTGATAGGCACTAGAAAAAAAAAAGAATTTAAATTACTTCTTCTTATGAAGAGGAAGGTTCTTATGAATAGAAAAATTGGAAAAGTTGGCAGAAAAATTGAAAAATTCGGTAAAATTGAAAGTGAATTTTCTATGGGAATTTTGTATGAATTATTGAAAGGACAGGACAACGTGTGTCGGCTACTCTATAATAATTTAGGTGGGAATATAAATCAATTTCTATTGGTCGATAGTCACATTTCATTCGGTATGTTTCGGTTTTTCTGGAGATAAACGATGAGTGCTGTCGTACTGCAACTGAGTTTTAAAACACAAATTGATGTTTTTAAACTGAGTAAAGAAGTCGATAATATTCGCAATGTTACTTATTACCGGGTTGCATGTTTCAGCGCGCCCCGCCTTCATCAGCACAATCAGCTTATAGCCTCCACAGGGAGTGGTGAGAAATAGGAGTTTCAGTCTTATTGGCTAAGGTATGGGGTGTATTTGAAATTACAGGGTTCAATGTGGCACTTGATGTATTTTGTACGCTGTTTTTTGCTTTGCTTTTTTCTTTTGAGTTATTAAAATGATGCTCTTTGGTGGACCTACCTGGTGGTGTTCATGTCGGTTGTAAGTTGGCAATATTTTCGTTAAGTAAATCCACCAACTTTGTCCCTATTTATTTATTTATAAAAGCTTACCAACTAAACACATACACGTCTTTGTCACACTAAAGATCTCGCATGTTCGCTCGCATTAAAAATATTATACTAATTATAGAATATACAGAAAAACTAAAACTAAAATTATAAATTACTTAATACAATCTAATGTCACTATAAAATTAAAAAAAATAATATAATTTAATTTATTTATTATACTAATTTAATTTTAATGTTTTGCATGATAATTTGACATAATTATGTATTCTAACTTAACTTATTTATAATTTATGAATTTTGTATGCCTCAATGGCGGGACATAGCAGACTTACCTGTAACTAATAACATCATAAGAACCTATGATCCACAATAAATGATTTGAATTTGAATTTGAATTTGAATTTGAATGTATCTAAATTATAGGAAAGCACGGCATTATCAAATAGCGTACTAAAACATATTAAACACTAAAACAAATTAAAACAATTAAAAAAATAATTAGAATACTATGAAAATTTTGGGTTTTTTTAATACTTAACAATTTACATTTTATAACACTAGCTATTGTCCGCGATTTTGTCTGTATTGCTATTTTGTATTTCATCATATTTTATTACAAATATCCAGGACAACAATTGAAGTGGAGGGGCTCCTGCAATCTGCCTAGCCTTTTCCCCTAGTCAGATTGCGGGAGTCCACTCCAATTTTTCCCAACTATGTTGGAGTCGGTTTCCAGTCCAAACGGATTTAGCTGAATACCAGTATTTTACATGGAGCGACTGCCTATCTGATCTCCACAACCCAGTTACTTCTTACTACCAGTATTTCAGATTATTTAGTACATTTTTTCACACGATATTTTTCTTTCACTATTAGGTAAATTAAAATGCAATAAAATGAATGACATAAATCTCTTGTTTAAAAGTTTAAAACCATCTTGAAAATATAAATTTTATCAATCCACATTAATTTAAATGAAATGTGGATTGATAAAACTATGCATTTAATTGTCATAAATAAACGTAGGTTTATTTTGTGCCAATGAGTAGGTATATCAGATAATAATAATAGATTTTATCTGTTTAGCCAAAAGTTTAGGTATTATAACTTACTTTGGTGACTTAAGTCCGATTTCAATGAGATTATCGAAAATGTAAAATTCTGTTAACGTAAACTATTTCTTAAGTTTTTCTAGTAACGTTTTGGTAAATAATTAATATATTTTTCTTTAAGAAAACATCCGTAATTTTTACACATCACCCCTATATTCCCGGAAGGCTTAGGCAGAGGTGTACCTCCGCAGTACACCCACATTACCTACGCGCATTAGAATAAACGATCTGTCATTAGTAGTGGAAACTAAATCAAATGCATTTGGCAGTAAGTAGATACAACCAAAATAAAAATATTTCTTATGCTATTCATCCACTATCTGCCGGACAGGTGCAAAGACCTTTCTTAGCTGACATATTGGTGATAAAATCACATCATTTAATTGATTGAATAGGTATGGGTGAAACATGGAGTATTGTATTACCCAGTACCTAACTGTGTTGTGGAGGTCAGATAAGTAGTCGCTCCATGTAAAATACTGGCATTCAGCTGCACCGGGTTGGACTGGAAGCTGAGCCCAATATAAATAGGAAAAGGCTAGGCAGATGATGAGGATACGGTGCTGACAAATTTTCAATGTCTATATGCTAAAGAGTTCCTAGAAGTGTTGAATAACTAAAATTCCATCATCTTTAATGTGGTCTTGGCATTTGCATACTTATCTTTGTAATGGCATAATATATGAATGAAGAACATAATAACTCTAGATGCAACAGCAATTAATAATTAAAAACGATAGAAACTGCAGTTTTTAACAAAAAACAAAGGGAAAGGCTAAGCAGAGCATAACATAGCATAATCAGCCTATAATGTTCCCACTGCCGGGACACAGGCCTCTCTTCGAGTGGGTGTGGGCCGTCCACCACGCGGGCCCAGTGCGGGTTGGTAGATGTCACATGTCTTCGAATTTTTGATTCTAGGACATGCCGGTTTCCTCACGATATTTTCCTTCACCGCTTTTAGAGGCAGATTGATTAGACCAAAACAACTAAATGGGCCAAAGGAACTAAATGTAAATTAACAATATGTTTGCCTCCAGATGGGATTTAATACCAATGTGGCTAAGAAGGTAATAACAGCCGCACTGGTCGATCCATCACTCGGTTGGTCCACCGGCTGGAAAAAAGCTAGGCAGATGACGATAACATGAGGTGAAACAAATAACAAAAGTTCTTTAAATCATATAACACAGTAACACATATTTCTCATCGTGCTGCTGACATCATCAAAATAATTATTATGATTGAAACAATACCTACTTAATAATAAGCACAGTCATAAATTATGTTTTGTATCTATTTTTATTGATTTTTGTTGATGAACGATTTAATTATAGATTTTGAAGGTTATTTAGATCAGATACATAGAAATAGACTCAGGTAATAATCCTGCAAAATAAATACTTAGGCTTAGAAGTAGGTAATCGTGACAATTATACCTACTGCACACTACTCGGCCATCAAAATTAGATAGGTACCTACTTCTACCATTTTGTTATTATTAATTATTAATATTATTAATTAATAACAAAATGGTCGATTATTATTGTGTTTTTATAATTATGATAGTGTTAAACGTGTCTTAATAAGAACTCTCGGATAAAGACTAATTTATTATAGTTTGTGTTAAGTTCTGTTGCCGTCGCAAAAATCAAGTTCTGCACTAACGCACTACTAGCGCCATCTCGTATGGAGTAGCAGAACTAAACGGAACTTTTTACAGGAGCTTTCAACTTTTTATGGTTTCTTTTTCGCGAGCTGTTTTTACTGGTTTTATTTTTCTTATTTACTTAGATTAATTTAGAAAAAATAAATAATCGAGTTTATTAAAATTATACTAGATTGAAAATTAAAATAGGTTGGTAAGATCTATTTTTCATAGGAACGTTGTTTTCTTCACTGTAAACTTTTCCATTAGCGTCGACTAAGGAACTTCGTCACTAGGATTTGTACCTAGTGGCTGTTGGCTGGTAGAGAATGCGTTGCATCACGATCACTAGTTAGTCATTATTATAAAACAAAGTCACCCCGCCGCGTCTTTCATTCTGAACGCGATAAACTCAAAAACTACCAAAACGTATTTTCGTACGGTTTTCACCAATGGACGGAATGATTCATGAGGAAGGTTTAAGTGTATAATTAATTAAGGATTTGTATAAATTGTCTGAAATATGACGATGATTGTTGAAGATGTCGGTAAAAATCATGCCACGACTGGGAGCTTTAGTGGCTTGCGCCGGAGTTACCTATATGGAACCAATGTATTACGGAATTAATACATTGTTTACCTGGATTAACCATCGGGTGAAACCGCCGGCAAAATCTAGTAGGTAATTAATATTTTAGTGCACTCATCAATCCACCTAGCCTTTTCTCAACTTTGTTGAGGTCGGCTTCCAGTCTAACCGGATGCAGCTGAATACCAGTATTTTAAATGGAGCGACTGCCTATCTGGTCTCCACAACCCAGTAACTGAGTAATACGATACCCCTTGGTAAGACTGGTTGTCAGACATTCGGGCTTGTGACAACCCGTAACGACTGTCAAAGATCCACAAACAACAGCTGCAAGCAACGGCTTAACGTGCTTTCCGAGTCACGGAGCGGTCTTGGTATGTAAAGATGGTAACCCATCCACATAGCTTCACCTGATCGATCGACCCGGGCTGTTAATTACTTAGCCACGAGGCGAGGCCCTCATTTTAGTGCACTACATAGAGATTATTAACAAATTAATAAATTCACGTAAGTAAATATTTGATAGCTACTTGCGACGTTATAGTCAACTTTAAGGACGCATATTATGTACAGCTTTAGGTAAATCCGCCTTTAAATTGTACATACCACTACTGTACATGAAGTTTATATATTTTATATAAACTAAGCTTTTGCCCGCGTGGATGTCGGAAAATATTCCACGGGAACCTACACCGGGAAAACCTTCCTTATTCCTTGTCTACATTATAAAGGGAACCTCTGTACAAAATTTCAGCTTTCTAGGTTCAAGGGTTTGGGCTGGGCGTTGATGAGTCAGTCAGTCAGGACTTCTCTTTTTATTTATATAGATAGATAGATAGATCACCTTATGATCGGCCCCTATAGTAACTTAGTGACTATGCTAGAACTTTTAATTAGCAGCAATAAAATGACACTTCTTATCTGTCAATTCGTTAAAAAATGTTCCCATTTGATAGTGAAATGACAGCAAAAATGACATTAGAAGTGTCATTTTACTGCATCTCATTAAGTCCGAGTATAGTTGTCTTTGGCTGGCTCTTGACCAGCAGAGGACATTATTAATTAGAGTACTCTACATATACTCTACATTTTATTATGGTTCCGTGACTCTCTAAAAGTAACTTTGAAACATTTGAAGTGAAAACTTCTTTAAGCGCGTTGAGCGATTTTTGGTAGGGGGAAATCTTACGAGTTCACGTCACCTCGACACCGCGACATGCTATGCATAGTTTTACGTTTAAGTTTTCACTTCTGTCGGCAGTCCAATTAACCACCAATTTGTACCAATTTGTTTTTCCCAGTTCCTTAACTCACCGAACGCCTGAGGCCTGAGGGAGGGAGGGGGGCTCCAATCACTAGTTGTTAAGATATTACTTGTAAAAATAAACCATTTTTCATTTTTTCATTTTTTTTCCGAGTGAGAACATCGACGTCGAGGCAGACCACGGCGAAGGTGGTATGACGATCTGATAATGTTTGAAGGGCCAACATGGCCAGTGATCGCACAAGACAGGCAGGTTTGGAAGGAAAAAGGGGAAGCCTTTCCCCAGCAGTGGGACACAATGTAGACTAATAAAAAAATAAAATAAAAAAAAATCTTCTTATCTTGTACTACAAATCACTACGTTACCTACATAAGTTACATTTAACGCTTACAAACATTATTTAGAAAACACCATTCTGTCTTCGTCAACTTCAAACGATTGACAGAAACAAAACGATGTTTTGAATTCGTTTAGCGCTAAATGTATTTAGTGATTTGTTGTACAAATCATTTACATAGGTGCTTATATCAGTATCGACGGTAATAAGTCTGTTGTAGATAAAACCATTGATTTTCGAATTACCTACCAACTTTTTATACAGGGTAAGGTTAAACGAGGGACATGCTAACGGAGTGAAAATGAACAACTTTTACCATGGAACTAACCGTGGAAAATAAAAAAAAAATCAGCTGTCTCGTACATTTTGATCACGTAGGTTTTGCACTTTGTAGAGAACAGCTGATTTTGGCTTGTTTTCTTTTCCTAAAATAATGTTTGACAGGGGTTAGTGGAATTGTTTAAATTGTGAAAGTGGTCCGTGACTGCAAAATGTTTAAGAAACCCTGGTTTATATGAATATAACGTGTTACAATTAAAACTATTAGCACATCAAGGTAGTTTCGCTAATTATTTTTTTCACTTCATTTCCTTTATATGTCAGGAACTTATCCCTTTACTGAAAGTACAAGTAGGTATATTAGAAGATTAATTCGCCCTGAATTGGGCTAAAGATATTTGCCCTGCATCAGGACAGTAATAAACTGATTTCCAGCATAAAGCAATCTGATAAAACATGGTTTTCTTCAAAAACCAATGAAAAACTTATGTAGGTTTTATATAAAAACATTTCAGGTACGAAATACATGATATTTGAAATACCATCGACTAGAATGTATTTATGGTTTATTTTTATTAAATCCGCTAGGCTTATAGTTTGTTTATTGCAAAATTCTAACTTTGCAGACATTTTGATCGGTTTATTAGTTCACAAATTAACCCATATCTATTGGTGGAGTTTGTTTTACAAGAGCGACGGAGAAAAATATTGTAACGCTGCATGCTGTATTTATACTTCCGTTATTTAAAACACTTATTTTCGATCCTGGAAGATGTATGAGCTGAGGTTTTGATATAAGACAAGAAAAACTGTTGAAAAATATTTTCATTCGATTTTTTTTTGTTCCCCGTTTACAATGGTACGGGTAAATCTAGTTCCACAGAATAAATAACAGTATTAGTGTCTTATATTTAAATGAATGCAACATCTTCTTCTATCGGCCTTTTTCCAACTATGTTGGGGTCGGCTTCCAGTCTTATCAGATCAGGGTACTGCCCCCGTGACGGGAAATAAGATCATGGATAAATCATGATTCCGTAGAGAAAAAAAGATTGCTATAGGTCGAATATAGCTCTGTCTCTCTCTCGCACTGGAACCATGATGGATTCATGATCTTTTTTCACGTCATAGTACGGCCTCAGTATTTTACATGAAGTACCATACCAGTGTTTTAAATGAATGTGTAACATGTTTGCATGAATTTTCCTTTCATGTCCTTTCCTCAAATTGCTTATAAATGAGACTACCTATTCAAAATATTATCAAAATATTTTATTTCATATAAACCTACATGGGCACTTATGAAACGTCAGAAGCTAGGTGCACGGTTCCAATTGATCGTTTCCTATGGAGAAGAGCCGGCAAGAAACTCCATGGTTACTCTTTTAAAAATAATCGGCTTTTACATTGGCTTTTACAATATTTTCAAATGACAGTGTTCATAGGTATGGCAGAACAGTGCAAGTACCATGGTTACTTAACAAAATAGAAAATGGTCTAGAGTCTATTAAGTCTACTTACAACGTTCTCACATTAACAAACTAAAAAAGATAAATAAAATAATAATACAAATAAAAACCTATTTAAACTAAATGATATAGTTAATTGATTTGTCGTGAAAAAGCGGTTAACTATACCTACAATATGCAAAAATAATAATGATGACGAATAAAACAAAATATGTAGTAGATACCTTATTTGAAAGAGGATAATTTTGAGAACGACGCTAGATTGACCGGTGAGATGACCACAGATATGGATGACACATCAAAAAAAGACAAAGCAGCATACCATAAACAAGTCATCATCGTCACGCAAATTTTTTCCTAAGAAATTCAAGATCCAAAGATCGCTACACTTCTCCGACATATAAAAAAATCTAAGCAGACAAATCTGTACGCGGAAACCTGTAAGTTCCTCCCATTATAGTTTTTTTATCCGATTCCACACGAAACGATGCTTCTCATAATGTTAATGACCAGGATTTAGTACGTTTTTAATTAAAACCTCTTCGTTTAACCTTTTTAATTCGTTTTAGTTGTAATAAACGATTTTTAAAGGGTTATGGGAGAAATATTGGTCCGACGGTCGTTGATGTTGACTTACTTACTCAACATGTCGTTTTGCATCCTTCTCAAATTTCAGGGTGTGGTACAGAACATCAAACCGAACAACTTTCTCCATGGGACCAACATCGTATTCGCGAAAAAAATTTTAACTGTCCCATAGAAAACTTCAATACCTACTCGACGCAAATGTATGGGACAGCTGATTATTTTTTCGCGATTACGATGTTGGTGCCATGGAAAAAGTTTGTTCGGTTTGATGGTCTATAGGTACCACACCCTTAAATTTGACGACGATGCAAAATGACACGTTGTATAGGTATAATATAACTATTTTTGTAAAGATTTAGTAGGTGCTGCACGTACCTATGTTTAATAAGTTATTAGCATATTACGAGATATAAATAATACCTATTTCATTTTAGAAATTAACTACATAATCAGCCTATAACGTTCCCACTGCTAGGACAGGGGCCTCCTCTCTGTGAGAGGGAGGTGCCGTAATCTACCACGCGGGCCCAGTGCGGGTTGGTAGATGTCACATGTCTTCGAATTTTTGGTTCTAAGATATCCTCACCGGTTTCCTCACGATGTTTTCCTTCACCGTTTTGAGAACTGTGGTGATGAAATAATTTATACAAAGTAAAGCGTATGCCCGGGTTCGAACCCACGACCTACAACTCGTAAGTCGGGGCCATCACCACTGGGCCACCACTGCTCACTTACCTACCTGTGTGGACCAAATTTTATTTAAATTGCTAATGACAATCGAATAAAACAGTTTTTTCTCATAAAAAATGCTAATTTGCGTTTTTTTTTTGTATCAAGCCAAATTATGTCAATCGTGTTTTGGCCCTCATAATTTACTAAGTAATAAAATCATAAATTTTTGACAATCATGAAATAGAATAAGGCAAACTTGTAGTTTTTGAGGACAAAAATTAATTTTGCGTGCAGCCGAAATGCGTCAAAATGACCCATTCCGCCTTCATCTGACTAACGATATTTCAGTTTCATTCTTTGAATGAGAATCCGAAAGTCTCCTATATACCTACTATTATATAAAAGTATTAGGTACCTCCTATAAACAGTGTGCGTTGGAAAATATTAAATGAGTAGGTAGGTATTGATCCTTAGAACTATGATTCTAAATACAGGACAAGTTTTTAATCAGTGCGGAAATTTTCATAGGGTTTTCTATCCATATGAACCACTTTTATTAAGTGACCAAACCTGAAATCGCAAAAAAAAAATCACCTGCTCCCTACATTTTGACGAGTTTGATGTAGATAAATGTACTGAACAAAAATAAGTTTAGACTGAGGTCTTACAGAATCATCTGCTGATTTTTTTGGCGATTTCGGAGTTAGTCCTATAGTGAAAGTTGTTCATATTCATGGGTAAAACACCCTGTGAAAATTTTGCGCACTGCTTAAAAATTTGCGCACTGCTTAAAAACTTATCCTGTATATAATTACTTAATTTCATCATCATCGTCTGCTTAGCCTTAAGTATGTTGGGGTTGGCATCCAGTCTAACCGGATACAGCTGAATACCAGTATTTTACATGGAGCGACTGTCTATCTACCCTCCACAGCAGTTTTTAGGTAACACGATACCCCTTTCGATGACTCGTTGTCAGAATTTCGGGCTGCCAACTACCCCTAACGTCTGTCAAAGCCTTATTTCGATAGGTACTATTTATTACCTAGTTACAAAAAAATATACTTACCAAAAAAAATCACGATAATAATATGAGAAAAATGTATCCCACCAAAAAAAAATTATGATAATAATACGAGCAAAATGTTTCAGAAATTCTGAACGTCATTTAGGTACCTACTTTGTGGTAGTTAGTAGGTATCGTAAAAGATTCTAGTACGTATGGTAGATACAAGTTTATGAAACATAAAACATTTTCTTTCGCAAATGACTACATGAGCAGTCATGAACACTACAAATCAAGTTTTAACTATTAATATCAATACACAATATATCAATGAACGTCACATTAAGACATGACGTATTAGTAAATTATAAAAGCCACGCAATAATTTATTATTTCAAACAGCAATGGTTGCCACCTAAACACACAATAGTGACAATTTAATAACAAATTAATGAAGTCGGTTAAAAAGTTGTTATTTTATTGACTGCTTCGTTGGTATAAAGGTCACAAGCTCTAGTGCTGAGCGAAATCCTGGGTTCGAATCCCGGGTCTTGCAAAGTGTAATTTAGAAGAAAGAAAATACATTTATTTAGCACAGACTAACTGAGAGGCACACAAAATAATATACTTAACAATACTAATAACAAGCATAGTGCATACAGGGATTGCGATTGGCGAGTTGGCTTCGGCCGCCTTCCAAACGTCCGGGACCCCAGGGTCCCGAGATATGTCAAAGACTAATAATAATACTTATTTATTTATCTACTTACCTCATTTGAAATAATATTTAGCAATCTTATGGCGCCGGATAAGGGGGCAAACTTGTTCAGGTTAGTCCTAGAGGATGGCTCCAGGTCCAGTAACGTTGGCGTTGGTAGCATTGGAATTTAATTTAATGTATATTTAATTTATTGAAATGTATTGTGTAATTTTATTTTATTTGATTTTAATTAATGTTTTGATTATTTTAATGAGATGTTTTTATGTGATTTTATTTTTATTTTTTATATAATTATAATGTGTCAACTATGGACTTGGTCTGAAATAAATGAATGAATTTGAATTGGGTGGTGATTGGGTTTGTCCATCTGGAATTCCTCAGTAGCAGCCCGGAGGCGTATATAGAAATGCTACTTCAGTACGTCCCCTCAGGCGGAGACGATAGAGTAATTTCCAGGCGTTAAACACACGTAAATGCTAGTAAATGCTAATTCCACGTAAATGCTTCTAAATACTAGCATTTACGTGTGTTTAACGACTGAAAATGCGCTAACTCTAGGTATTCATCTCCGCCTGAGGGGACGTACTGAATTAGCATTTCTATATAATATTTCTATATAATTCCGTACCTCGGAAAGCACGTTAAGCCGTTGGTCCCGGCAGCGTATATAGAAATACTACTTCAGTACGTCCCCTCAGGCGGAGACGATAGCGTCATTTCCAGGCGTTAAACACACGTAAATGGTAGTAAATGCTAATTCCGCGTAAATGCTACTGAACTAGCATTTACGTGTGTTTAACGCCTGGAAATGCGCTAACTCTAGGTATTCGTCTCCGCCTGAGGGGACGTATTGAATTAGCATTTCTATATACGCGTCCCGGCAGTCATTCGTGGATCTTTGACAGTCGTTACGAGTCGTCAGAAGCCCGAAAGTCTGACAACCAGTTTTACCAAGGGGTATTCGTATTACCCAGTAACTGGGTTGTGGAGGTAAGATAGGCAGTCGCTCCCTATAAAATACTGGTATTCAGCCGCATCCGGTTAGACTCGAAACCGACCCCCATATAGTTGGGAAAAGGCTAGGCAGATGATAATTACTTTGACAAATATTTTTCCGAAACCTAATGCCTCAATGAGTAGAAGTCTTTAATATGAACGAAGTCAGGGGCAAAAGCTAGTGTTAACTATGACATCAGTATAATGTTAGGTATAACATATTTATCACTTAAGGCTCATAAATCATATGACAATGTACTGTAAAACTGAGTAAATACAAACTACGGTATGAATTTACAAATACCTGTTATAAAATAGGTAAGTATGCCCAATATGGCTACACCTAATGTCGTGCCTTAATTCCCGTAAGTGTAGGTACTAAGTGGACGTCGACCAGGCATGGGGAAATGGCGGCCTGCGGGCCAAGTTCGGCCCTTGACATGATTCAATCCGGCCCGCGATCAAAACCTGTCATCTATATCTATACTAAATTCTGCCGCCGGGGTCGTGGGTTGTTCGAAAGAGATACAGTGGCACTGGCACAGGCAACTGAAGGAACACGGGTGGGTTTTAGTCAGTAAAAGTCTGACACGCCCTCCCGCTCCAACCGGAGCGGGAGAAGTCATTTGATGATTTCCCATCCACAAAAAAAAAAAAAACTATACTAATAATATTGGACTAAGCCGATAGCCGACCTAACTATAGTAGTTTGATACATTTTCCAAGTCGAATCGATCTGTCTAATTGGCGTATCTGTACCTATGCCTTACAGTCCCCATGATAATGGAAAAATCGAGACCGATATATCTACAGTTTCCAAAAAAAAGAAAAATAGCTTGCCCTGTAAAATGTTTTTCGAATCAGTTACGTCACTTATATTAACGACGAAATGTTATAATTATTACATACGGCCCTCCTCTAAACCTATTTCCCTATCTCTGACGTAGACAATAGCCTAGTACCATAGAATAGAATTACAATATTTATTTGCATAGAATGTAGGTAATTACCTAGCCGATAGACTCGGTTAATCTAGCAGACAAACATGGTGAGGAAACCTGGACGGACTTACCTACAGCTGAAGAGTTTGTTAGAATTCCGTACCAAAATGGTAAAAAAGGAACCCTTAGGGTACGACTCAGTCGGTCTGTCTGTCTGTCTGTCCGGCTGTCACAGCCATAGAAATATAATTCTTATATCTCAAGAACTACTAATGCTATGAACTTGAAATTTGGAACAGTTTTAGATGACATTTGCCCATGGCAACTATTTTGCAAATAAGAAAGATTTTTTTTTTTTGCAACAAGGACTGAAAAATTCAAAGTGCTACTAGGGCATGTAGAGCATCATAATTATGAAAGAGCGCTGTTTGCACATACTCAAACATTCTTTTTTTCTTTTTTTAGGCCTCATACTTTTGATGAAAAATGTAAAAAAAAAACAGAGTCCCCTTCCTTCCGAAGTTTGCATAGAGAAAAATCTGAAATTATTTTAAAAGTTTATGTAAGGTATGTTTAAGTACAGGATAAATAAAACGATGTCACTAGTTCTTAATAAAAAATTGGTGAGCTAATCTTAAAATGCGTCTAATGAATCAATAATAATAAGTTGATTGATAATATCTAGTGCCATTAATTTTTCTACGGACGTTTTATTGCGTCATAAAAATCTTGTGACTCTTTCAAGCTCGTAACTCGGCGATTATTTACATCATAAAATCATAATTATTATAATAATGTCGTAATTTTACGCTCACATCGCTTTAATAGTTATGATTTTAGAAAAATAATAGCTTTTTTAATAATAGTTTTGTTGTAATTAGTTACTTTTTTGGTAATGTTATTTGGCTGTAAAATGTGTTTTGAAATAGAATATTATAGAGTAGTTCATTGTTAAAATTCGAAAAACGAATCAAATGTATATTTTTGACAGCTATCGTAAAAGTCAACTTTGAGTTTTACTACCGGCCAGTGCGTTAGATAATGCGGTGAAGCAACTTGTCATTTTTGTAATAAAAACTTTTTTAATATTAATAGAAATTTAATTTATATTTCGGCTTAGGACTGGCAACCTCATCCTGGGTGTCATAGTAACCAGAATCATTGCTTTTATTACCAAGTTTTTGTTTTTTAATTGAAAACATTACAATTTGATGCAAGCGGCGGAAAAATAATGACCCACGAAGTAAAATGAGGGTCCGGTTATGTGTTTGACTTGCAACAGTGATTACCTATACAAGACCTAATGTTTTATAAGTAGGTAACAGTACAACCATTATTCTAATGTCCCTCGGCAAACTTCGTGTTTTGTAACAAAGGGCAGTGATAGAAATCCGACGACTGACGAAACACGAAGTTTGCCGAGGGACATTAAGAAAATAGGTTGTACTGTACAATATTTTTTTGTATACATAGGTAATAATATATCTTTTATACCGTGGGTTACGCATGGTATAAAAAATTAAACAAAAGCTTTTCCTACTCGTATTGATTAAAAAATATGAACACCTGTAGTCGGTAAAATTAATGACGTTGCCTGCATATAAACAAGGTATTTTGTACTAAATACTAATATAAAAACAAAACTAATAATGTTTACTAAACTTACTTCTAACAACATAATCATCATAAGCTTAACTTTAAATGGATTATAAAATAGTTCGCAAAATCCATTATGACTTTTAATAAAGTGGCGCACGAATGAAATCGTAAAGTTTTATCCGTAAAATCAGGTAAAATAAAGAATTTATTATTCAAAATATTTTAAAATAATTATGTAATGAAACACTTAGAAAGTTCAGTAATTAATTTAGGTAAGAAAACAATTATTAACTGTTATTTTAAGCTTTGTACAAAAACGAAGCGTTGCAATAAACAAAAAAAAAAACTTTTGAAAGAAATCAATCTTGATTCGTGTCCCTGAACCTCTCAAAGTGTCCCAGCTCTCCGAAAAAAAAGTAAACCAATTTCAAAACACTAATTCCTAATTTGAATCCATGATGTAAAACTCCAAAATGCAATTATTAGGCAAGTAATATTAGTTTTGACCAATGGTTTTATCACAGAATTCACAGACACTATTCAGAAACCTAGGCAAAAACGTTCACCTCTTAAGTATTACACCGAATTAAATATATGTAATAAAATTGAGGTTTTAACCACAGAAAACATAGTCTTTCAATAAAATATCCGAAAACTTTAAAGCACTAGTGACTCCTGGGCGGTTGGCAATACAGAACTCAGCCTGAAGGGTCCTGTACCAAAACATTGTAAGAACTCTTCGTTTTCAAGACGAAACCACTTGAAAACTATATAAATACAGGGGTTTCCAAACTTTTGGTAACTAGTAACTAATAATACTACAGATAACTTTGAAATAATTTTACAAAGCTTAGCATACTCAGGCTATAATGTTCCCACTGATGGGACACAAGCCTCCTCTCTGTGAGAGGGAGCGGGCTAATCCAACACGCGGACCCAGTGCGGGTTGGTAGATGACACATGTCTTCAAATTTTTGGTTCTAGAACATGCACTGTTTTGAGAACAGTGGTGATGAAATAATTTACAGTAAAGTGCCTGCCTAGGTTCTAACCCACGACCTATACAACCCGTAAGTCGCGGCCGTTACCACTGGGCGACCACTGCTCTTACATAGCTTTTTTTGTGGAAAAATCTTAATTTTTCAACTGCAAAACCATAAAAATCATCAAACCTGTTATTGATGAAGCAGGTAACTCAAGTAACGGTACTCTTTCCGAAACCACCGAAGATAAAAACATGAAAAAAATATGATTTTTCAAGGGTAAGAGGTGGATTTTTCGATAATCTAACAGGGTCAAACAGTGAATAATGGATTTTATAAAAATAATAATAAACCATTTATTATCAGGTAACAAAGACCCATAGATACATACCTTAACCTAAGCATACATAATAATATAGTAACAATTTTGTTTGTAAATAAAACTAACCACCGAAGTAATAAAACCAACGAATAACGACGAATATGCCCACGAAGTTTATAATTATAGGTATCTAATACAATTCCAAAATCTTCACATTATGGCTACAGATTAAAACTTTCTTATGTTCATAATTTAACCTTATCATTGGTAGATAACATAACATCACGCCATGATCTCCGAAAGGGGATAGGCAGAGGTGTACCCACCCACATTTCACCAGTTATGTTTGACCTGTTTGTCAACACCCGTGCACAAACCTACAGAATAACGAGATATCGATATATTTTCAAGCAAAACCAGCTGGTTTTCCGTAAATTACTATAACTATCAAAAACTTCTATACCTAATAGGGATGATGCCCGGGTAAAAAAAAAGAAATTCTATTTAGTCCGTCAGTCAGTTAATAAAAAAATATTAGACACGTATTTTTTGCTTTACCATAATAATAAAAAAATACTTAGCTATCACGCATTAAAGTTGGGGAGTGGGGGCTCGCTACGTCACTTGTACGTATAAAACCTAGCTACGCGTGACGTCATGCCCTATTTTAACTCAATGTATCGCCGTAATTTTTTGATTACATAAAAAAAGAAAAAATACGTGTCCAATATTTTTTAATAATCTCTATGACGGACAAAAAATAAATTTTTAGTCATCATCCCTATTCAATAGCTAAGCCATCTTACATGTGACTGACCCTCGACTCAAGGTAGGTACGAACATTACTGTCTCATAATTAGTATTAAGTACTTGAATACTTATACCTCTGAACTGAGGTATTGACTTGAGGTCATTGAGAAGAATATTAATTTTCAACTATGTTTTTTATACACTCACAAAGTTCTTTAGCCACGTTCTCAGCCCTAAATACAACTTTCGCGAATTATGCCAGGCACACTTTAATGAGAACATCAATTGTTAATGATTTGAATAAAAGATGACTCGCTTGGAATTAATGTAGCTTTAATCCAGACAGTTGCTGGTTACAAAAAATTGCTAATTAAATAAAAATAGATGGCACGGTACGTCCGCCGACGACCGCGTCTATAGGCGAGTATAATGTACTCTGTGAGGCGAGTGGAGGAGGCGCGGCGCTCTGGCTCGATCAGCTGTGTGGCCCTCCGCCCGCGCGTCTCCTGCCGCTGCTGGTCCACGCGTATGATGCGTGAACATCCTCCGGCGCGTTGAAACCCTTGGGTTTCAAGACGTAGACGAGGTAGGCCTGGAAGCGGCCCTCTCTGCTTCGTTGTCATCTTTGGGTTCTGGTTCTGAAGTGGGCAAAAGACATAATTTATTGACAGCCCTTCGTATAATGCCCCTTGAAGTAGTGACGTCAGCGACCCTGCTGACGCCGTCTGCCCCTGGATAGAGGCGACACACGCGCCCTAGCCGCCACTGAGAACAGCAATTTCTGGGCAGATCTTGCTTTACAAAACTCTACTCTGCTTAACGTCGCTCATTTGACTAGCGTCAAAAAAATCAGGTGATTAGGTCCATCGTAAAAATCTAAATTCTCAAAAAATAAAAAAAAATCAATTCAATTTTGAATTCTCAAAAAAGGTTCTCAATTAGGTTAGGGTCGGCTTCCAGTCTAACCGGATGCAGCGGAATACCAGTATTTTACATGGAGCGACTGCTTATCTGACCTCCACAACCCCAGTTACTGGGTAATTATATAATATCCCGTGATAAGACTGATTCTGACAACTATGTTGGGGGTCGGCTTCCAGTCTAACCGGATGCAGCTGAATACCAGTATTGGATCGCATCACATCATTTTTAGGGTTCCGTACCTCAAAAGGAAAAAACGGAACCCTTATAGGATCACTCGTGTGTCTGTCTGTCTGTCCGTCTGTCACAGCCAATTTGCTCCGAATCTAATGGACCGATTAAGTTAAAATTTGGTACACATATGGATTTCTGTGACCCAAACACGTACAGCTAAAGTAAATATATGAATTTTGAATATGAGAGTCACTTTTAGGGGGAAAATAAGAAAATTAAAAAAAAAAGTTTTGTAAACTGTACCGAGTGACATATCAAATGAAAGGGCTTACTATGAGGGTCTCAAATATATTTTTTTTGTAATTTTAAAATTTATTGTTTTAAAGTTATTTAAGAAAATAGACGAAAATTGACCATTCCCCCCCCTTATCTCCGAAACTACTGAGCCTAAAATTTTGAAAAAAATATAGAAATTAGTTCTATACCTGTAGATTACAGGAAAACCTATAAGAAGTCTGTGGTCTTAAAATAACATGGTAAATATATATATATAAAAAAATCAAAGTCCTGACTGAGTCACTGACTAATATACCAACGCACAGCCCAAACCAATGGACCTAGAGACTTGAAATTTTGCACATAAATACCTTATATAGTGTAAACATCCATTTTGGAAATTCCATCCCTAAGGGGGTAAAACAGGGGATGAAAGTTTGTATGAAAAATCCTATCCCTTGAGTTAATAGACTTGAAACTTAGCACGAATATTCATCTAAGTAAATTATAAAGTTTATCATTTTTAGTTTTCCTAAACTACCCCCTAAGGAGGGATTGGGGGTGTCAAAGTTTGTATGGAGGAACTTTAACACGCGGTCCGATTAACTTAAAACTCAGTTTTTATACTTGAGACTAAAAATTAAGACTAACGTGTCTTAGGGTTTTCCAAAAATCTACCCCTAAGGGGTGAAAAGTTAATTTTATAGCGGAGGATCTTATTGGGGGCTTGATTAACTCTAAAATTGGTGTAAATAATGTTTGAGTCAAGTTATGGAAACAAACCAGACGATTTTTGAAATTCTTTAGGTATCTGTGTTCGTGAAAACAGAGATACAGTTTATATGAAAAATCTTATTATGAACTTGAAACTTAGCACAAATACTTGCATAAGTAAGTAATAATGTTTGTCATTATTAGTTTTTCAAAACTACGCCTCAAATGAGGTTTAGGGATGTTAAAGTTTGTATGGAAGAATTTTAAAGCGCAGTCCGATTAAAAAAATGGTACTTTGAGTCAAGTTAGGAAACTTGCCAAACGAATTTTCACCGATTTTGACGACATATAGCTGATGTTTTAAGGAGTAACTTAGGCTATTTTTATTTTAGAAAAATAATTAGGGTTCCGCGCAAGAAAATTAAAATCCATGAAATCAGACAACCACACGTACAGCCCAGTACAAACTTACTAAGCCTCCGCTGTCTATTACGGCTATAAAAACAAATAATAAAAATAAAGCAAAGTTAAAAATGTAAGGGGTCGGTCTCCATACAATAAACTTTTCATTTTGAAAAAAAATATAAAAATTTTAATCTAGCATGTGGGGTGTCATGTCATTATTTCATCACCGCTGCTCTCAAAACGGTGAAGGAAAACATCGTGAGGAAACCGGCATGTCCTAGAACCAAAAATTCGAAGACATGTGACATCTACCAACCTGCACTGGGCCCGCGTGGTGGATTACGGCCCACTCCCTCTCACCGAGAGGAGGCCTGTGTCCCAGCAGTGGGAACATTATAGGCTGATTATGTGTTATGTGGGGTGTCATCGTCTAGAACTCATTGAGTAGAGTACAAACATATTTTTTTTTATCTTTTAAAATTAAGAAATAGGGGGCCGTAAAAGTTGTAAATTTTAGACCATTTTTGTACGAGCTCTAGCGCAACAATTCAACAAATTAGGAATTTGAAACTTCTTTATACCATGTAAGTACCATGAATACTGTATTTAATCAACAATACTGAAAACGGCGATTCATAAGGTATTTTGTTTAAACATGGGTGATTTTCTGCAACTGCAAAAAATAACCTTGTAATTCACAGTATCATTATAAAATAAGTAAAAAGTTATCTTCGCGATTGTTAAACATATAATATGGTACGGAACCCTTCGTGCGCGAGTCCGACTCGCACTTGACCGATTTTTTACATGGAGCGATGACCTGATGGATCGACCCGTGCGACTGTTATTACTTAGCCACGAGCCCCTTCGGATTCTTTAGGTCTATTGGATTTTAAATGCGATTTTCAGCGATAGTTTTCTTGATTTCTCATTCTGAGTTTTTAATAACCTATCTGCGACTTCAAGGATTGATTATCGTCTGTTATTGAAACTCTCTGTGTGGTCAGACATTTACTTAGCAAAACCACACCATCCTTGGCTAACATGGAATCTACTAAATCTCCAGATTTAGCCAAAAAACTTTCAACAAAACTTTGACAGTCATAGGGAAGTTTCATATACCTCTTGAACATTTTTTCGGAGAAGTTGAAAACTTTTTGCAATGTTTTTTTTGTTATTCTGCCCTACGACCCTTGGTGTCTATGGCAATATTTTGAAAGAAGAACATTTATGGACTGCGAAAGTCGTCGCCGACGATTGACGGAACGTTTCTTTTGCTCACTTGCAACACTAACATATGGCTCCATTTTCGAGTTTTAAACATCATGGATTTAAATTAGGAATTGGTGTTTTGAAATTGGTTTACTTTTTTTTCGGAGAGCTTCTTTGAGAAGTTCAGGGACACGAATCAAGATTGATTTCTTTCGAAAGTTTTTTTTTTTTTGTTTATTGCAACGCTTCGTTTTTGTACAAAGATTAAAACAACAGTTTTGTTTCTTTGTGCGTAGCGGTAAATAAATAGACATAGACTTATAAAAAAAAGACTTTTTTTATAAGTCTATGTAAATAGAATTGAAAATGTAGCTTCATTGAAAAATCATTTACCTACTTAAACGATAAAAAAGGTGAAATTCTACTTTTGTCTCTGCCTTTTACCTCTTTTAACGAAGATATGAGCAAAATACACACCAAATTCATTTCACAAAAACTATGTTCTTTTTAAAATGTAAATATGCAAGGCCTCTGATGGCTTGGTAATGATACGTAGTCTAAAGTAAGTGGAGGTTGGTCCCTCCCCCTTCAATTTGCATGCCTCGCCTTTCGGTCGTTTTCGCTTTTTCTAATAATTATGTTAAACGCACCATGTTGGTGTGTGTGCGGTTAAATTTAAACATAGGTATAATATATAATTGTTTTATGTATTATATTTTAGTTATATGATACAAACTTAGCTGATGGTACTTTACTTAAGGCCCCTGGTTCCAAGCTTGGTTTAGCTCGGTGTGTAAGTGAAATGGCGTTATGGCTGTCTACTTTGACGCACGAGATAGAAGATTCTCACGCGCACCGGAATTATGTCGTAAAAGTGCAAGTAAAATCGTATAAAATTAGAAATTAACTATTTAATAAAAAGTAATCGATCACTGGATGCAGTTTGGAATTTGACATTTCATGGTATATTTTTAATTATAATTATAATTGCTAATGAAGGGATAAACAGCTTTTAAAGATTATTAGGAGGTATGTTTAAAGTTTTTTTTGGTGCATTAAAGTAGGTTTAATTATGTTTTGGCTTCTATCACTGTATGCGAAAAGGACTTGAAAATATCATATTTTTTTTACATGTCAAAATTATTTACGGTTTATGAGATACACAGCTTTAAAAAACCACCTTTTTGATCGTTTTCAGGAAATCTGCGCCTTAAGGGCACGCTAGTCGCTCATTCATCCATACAAACGTAGTTTGGTGATTACTCGTCTGTTTGACGGTGTACGTTCAAAACTAAAAATCATTTAAATTTTTCTCGTTATTATCTAGTCTTGTATGGAAGCAGAATCGGGAAAAAATATTGGTTTGGAAGTTATGAGCGTCGAAACTTCCATATTTCAATGCTAATTTTAACGCATCTTTGGGCGTAAATAAATAGCTCTCGGAGTATAAAAATGGCAAAATTGTTACGGTACATGGATAGATAATTTATTGAACTTTAAAAAAGCAAAACAAAAAAGAAAAAAAAAACATCCAATAGTTTTTTCAAAATGTCTATACGCCCAAAGGTCTGTTCATGAAATATGCGCTCGTTTTCGTTATAAATCATCGTCTATTTCACTAAATACATAAAAACTAAATAAATAAATACTAAATAAATAAAAATAAATAAATAAAGTAACTAAATAGCATGCATATTAACCACGCCACCAACAATTTCGAGCTGCCGACTAGGAGCTCCTTAAGAGTTTTTTGAATGAAAATAAAGACGATGGTGTTCGGTGTTACACTTAGGCGCTAAGCAGACACAGCAACTTTGATCTCCGTATTGCGGCAACAGGCAACTCGCTGTTTACATAATAACATAAAGAAACGAATTATGTGCCCTCTGGTCAGGAGGTGGGAGAGGGACAGACTGCTGAACTCGTGGAGACTGTACTTAATTACTAAGAATATAGAGATATAACGCTATATTCTTAGTAGTAGTATAGGCTCGTGACTAAGTAATAACAACTGCACTGGTCGCCGATCAGGTTAAGCTACGCTTGCCGCCGCGTCGGTCTGTGGATGGGTGACCATCTTTACGTACCGAGACCACCCGTGCCTCGTTAGTCCCGGCTGTCATTCTTGGATCTTTGACAGCCTATACGGGTCGTTAGAAGCCCGAAAGTCTGACAACCAGTCTTACCAAGGGGTATCGTATTACACAGTAACTGGGTTGTAGAGGTCACATCGCTTAATGTAAAATACTGGTATTCAGCTGCATCCGGACCCCAACATAGTTGGGAAAGGGCTAGGCAGATGATGATGACGAGAGAAAAGATGGAGACAGTCAATCTACCTAGCTTTTTCCAGATGGAGACAAGGATGACAAGACAAAGACAAAGATAGAGACAAACAGTGGTAATTTCTAGTTTAACATGAGGAGGGCCATCAACCAAACCCAATAAAAACTGAACCACAAAATGAAACGGACACTTATACCACAGACTACACCATTTTATCCACAAAACATTTAACAATCATCATTTCTCTGTCTCTAACAATAATAGATAGTTCTTTAATTGACATGTCATCTTGAAGCTCTTTCCCAGCTCAAGCACCATTGTTGCTAGCTTAGGCAAATAATAGTATAACAAAATTAATATAATCGTCGTCCGAAAGGTGATTGATTGCCATGAGTCAGCCATTTTACGTATTTTTTGTCTATGCTCCAAAGTAAGATGGCGGGATATTTGATGTTAAACTGTCAGATTCATTTAGTTTTCACACTTGGTTTTAATAATCTTTTTGGGGGTTTTTGCCGCGCTTCTTTTATTTAGGAATTTTACGTTATTCTGCAATCATCTTCTTTAGGCGAAATGGTATCGTAACGGGTTTGGAGCATAGGTATTGATTGGTATGGCCAGATGGAGCATATAGAACTTTATAGAATTATAAAAAAAAATATTTTTAAAATGCTCTTTTACATTAAAATAAACCCATAATCCCCTTATGTCATTAGTGGTGAACGTGTAGACGAAATTTTATTGAGATTGCTTTCGAATAAAACAGATTTTACTTAGAGGAGCTCGTGGCTAAGTAATAACAGCCGCACGGGTCGATCCATCAGGTTAAGCTACGCTAGCCAGGGTTGGTCAGTGGATGGGTGACCATCGTTACATATGGAGACTACTCCGTGCCTCGGAAAGCACGTGAAGCCGTTGGTCCCGGCTGTCATTCGTGGATATTTGACAGTCGTTACGGGTCGTCAGAAGCCCGAAAGTCTGACAATCGGTCTTACCAAGAGGTATCGTATTTCCCAGTTACTGGGTTGTGGAGGTCAGATAGACAGTCGCTCTATATAAAATACTGGTATTCAGCTGCATCCGGTTAGACTAGAAGCCGACCCCAACATAGTTGGGAATTGTCCTTCGTGTTTTGGCCCTCATAATTTACTAAAGAAAATCTTAAATTTTTATAATCATGAAATATAATCATAAGGCTTTTTAGTTTTTTAGGACAAAAATTTATTTTACGTGCAGCCGAAATGCGTCAAAATAATTACATATTATTATCTTCTTTGTGACCCATTTCGCCTCGAAACGACAGCCTAAACCGCTGTGTCTAGATGCATGAAATTTTGCAAAAAGTTCCTTTTGTAACAAAGGTATACCTTGTATAATATTAGGGGATGAATGTTTGTATGGAAATTCAACGTTCTGCCAATGGGAAATCCCGTCGGGACCACGTCTTTTTTTCAAAGAAGATGTTTACGGACTATTTTTTCGGGCATATCAAAGGTATATTATATTTATTTATTCATAGTTAGGTATGTACTCTAAATCACGTTCATAGACCCACCGTTGGGCAAAGATCATAGGTCACCATCTGATCGACGATAGTGCGTGCGATGCGCGCGCGCCGCCGCCGGCACAAGATGTGTTCTATCTTTGAATTAAAACTTTTATAAGCTATCGTATGGGCTCTTATTGTTTTTTTTTTCTATTATTAAGGTGAAGGTAAGGTCAACGTGAATGATTGAAGACTTTGGTAGATAACCTGAAGATAAAAGATGTTAAAAACCTCTGTGAAGTATTTAAGGAAGTATTCTCTAATTGGGAATGCCTCAAAACGGTGAAGGAAAACATTTTGAGGAAACCGGCATGTCCTAGAACCAAAAATTCGAAGACATATGACATCTACCAACCCGCACTGGGCCCGCGTGGTGGATTACGGCCTACTCCCCCTCGAAGAGAGGCCTGTGTCCCAACAGTGGGAACATTATAGGCTGATTATGCTATGTGCCGTATTATGTAGGAGACATGGTGCTTCTAGCAGAGGAGTTCACTGCTATTTCTTACCAGAGGGCTGAGAGGGCCTCGGCAAAATGACATTCAAAAAATTATTTGTAAAATATTATTATATAGAGAAATGTTTTGATGTTTTGTATATGTTTGTTTGTAACGCTGTGACGGCTAAACGGCAGAACCGATTTTGATGAAACTTGGTATGGGGATACTTCGAACCCTGAGGAAGGAGAAGGGCTGCTTTTTATCGACATACCACGCGGGTGAAGCCGCGGGTGGAACATAGTCAGCGATAACGATGATGGAAAAGTTAAAGTAAGTCAATCCTGTTAAATTCGTTATAGTAGAAATACATAATGCTTTGATAGCCATTGCCATTTGCCCTAGGTCTTCAGATGTAGTGGCAAAAGTCACTGAAATCCTGAAACTTATGATCTTTCATCATGGCAGAAAGTCATATAAAAGTTATCTACTTGTAGGTAGAAGAGTAGGCGAGTAAGTCCGGGAATAATAATAATATAATAATATCCTTGGACATTTCACACAACGCCATCTAGTCCCAAGCTAAGCAACCTTGTGTTATGGTAACGAGATGGCTGATAAACTACTTATACATATACTTACATTTTTTTTTGTAAATACATACATATTATAGATAGAAAAACACCCAGACCCGGAACAAATGCTTGTAGGTCGTACAAATATTTGTTCCGTGCGGGAATCGTACCCGCGACATGCTGCACAGCAGTCAATCGCTCAACCACTGTGCCAACCGTGTCGTCAGCGGTAATGCTGACTGTATACAACTCCTAACTAAGTATTGGGCACATTATAAGTATGGAGGAAGTTGGCTAGTCAATCAATCAACTCAGCCTATCGCAGTGCACTGCTGGACATAGGCCTCTCCCAGTCTGCGCCACAACACCCTGTCCTCCGCCTTCCGCATCCAGTCTGTGCCAGCCACTTTCTCCAGGTCGTCGGTCCATCTAGCTGGGGGGCGTCCCACACTACGCTTACCGATACGCGGTCTCCACTCCAGGGCCTCAATTCTGCTATTACAATAGTGTCAGAATGGTCTATCATTGATTTCATAATTTGTTGATTTTGACAAGTTTGGTAATCTACTAATATAATGGCGTCATAATGGCGTCATTATGACTTTCCAATGGTCAACCACTGACACTCCATTGTCCTCCAGATTACGAACTGCTAGCAAAATGACAATGCAGTGACAATGGGATCGTGTCGGAATGTAAAAAATAGCAGACTTGGGGGCCAGGACCCGTCTGCTCCACCGGCCATCGGTCCTTCGACAAACATGGCCAGCCCGCTGACACTGCTACAGTTGGCTAGTACTTACATAAAGATTAAAACCCCATCCATTCCATTCCATCCATTTTCCATTGGGATAAAAACCCCAATTAAATCAATCTATCAATCTGCCTAGCCTTTTCCCAACTATGTTGGGGTCGGCTTCCAGTCTAACCGGATGCAGTTGAATACCAGTATTTTACATGGAGCGACTGCCTGTCTGACCTCCACAACCCAGTAACTGGGCCCTTGGTAAGACTGGTTGTCAGACTTTCGGGCTTCTGACGACCCGTAACGACTGTCAAAGATCCACGAATGACAGCCGGGAGCAACGCTTTCCGAGGCACGGAGGAGTGTCGGTATGTAAAGATGGTCACCCATCCACTGACCAACCCCGGCAAGCGTAGCTTAACCCGATGGATCGACCCGTGCGGCTGTTATTACTTAGCCACGAGCTCCCCAATTAAATCAATAAAGATTATAAAAAATGAAAAAAAAAAAAATTGTAAACTCACTTTTTGCCCGCGGCTTCGCCCGCGTGGATATCGGAAAATATTCCACGGAAACTTACACCGGGATTAAGAGGACCCTATGTGTTAATCCAGGTAAGCAATGTATTAATTCCTGTAATACATTGTTTTCATATAACTCTATTGGTTTACGCGGCGCAAGCCACTAAAGCTCCCAGTCGTGGCATGATTTTTTTCCGACATCTTCAACAATCATCTTTATATTTCAGCCAATTTATACAAAATCTTAGTGAATTATACGCTTAAACCTTCCTCATGAATCACTCCGTCCACTGGTGAAAACCGTATGAAAATCCGTTTGTTAGTTTTTGAGTTTATCGCGTTATTACAGAGAGACAGAGATGTGGTGCGGCGGGGGAACTTTATACAGGGTGGAATCCCGGACGCCCCCGCCTTCCTGTATAGGCAGGTATACAGGGTGGCCGGAACATTGACGTCCAAAAATAAAATTTCGGTCCCTCGTATCGTGGGGTATTCAAATCACCCCCATATATGTTCCGCGACTTTTCATAGTTTTCGAGTTATGAATTTTTTTCTGAATGTTTGAAAATTTTCGACCTGACCAACCTAAAAAAATTCTAAAAAAAAAAGTAGAGGGTTTTATCGAGTTTCTTTTTTTGCAACTGAATTTTCATAAGTAGTACTTTTATGCATAAAATAATCAGCTTCGTAACTGTGATAAAAGTTATGAAAATGTTGATCTAAAGTGAAATATTTACGTTCGGTAAATTATGACTCAAATTTTCAACTTTAAATGAAAAATCTTAACAGGTGACTTCATAATTCCTAAGTAGGCGTCAAGAATGCGTCAGACTCTCAGCTTTCATAATCATAAAAAAAATGAAGTACTTAATAGGGCTACTTTGTTTAAAATCGGCCTTCAAAGACAGCGAGGTGGAAAAATTCTTAAAATTACCCATCTGAGTAATTATTTTGTTTTTGGCTATTTTCTCGTTCCTAAGCTTAATTAATGATAAGAATACTGAAAACTAACCAACAAATAGTTTTCAAAATGGCGACACGCGTATAGCAGTAAACACAATGTGAGTACGACCATAGACTAGTATATAGTCACAGAACACTATTACCTACGTATATAGTACGACTGAGGTACTTGTTTTGCGTTGGCTTCGGTTGCGCGCCTTGCGTGAGAGAGATAGCAATAATTCGGTCTCTTTTCCTCTCGGTCCATTGTTATTGCAGGTAAAAGAGTTGCACCCTCGTTTACAACCCATAGTCCACGAGAACGGATCGCGCAAAATTCATTTAACTAACATTTAAAAAAATCTCCGCGTTTAAATCTTAGCTTTCCTGCAGTCATTTTTGGTTAGCAAAAATAAATTAAATAAAAATTAAATAAAAATAAATTTTTCACTTTAGATCAACATTTTCATAACTTTCATCACAGTTACGAAGCTGATTATTTTATGCATAAAAGTACTACTTATGAAAATTCAGTTGCAAAAAAGAAACTCGATAAAACCCTCTACTTTTTTTTTAGAATTTTTTTAGGTTGGTCAGGTCGAAAATTTTCAAACATTCAGAAAAAAATTCATAACTCGAAAACTATGAAAAGTCGCGGAACATACATGGGGGTGATTCGAATACCCCACGATACGAGGGACCGAAATTTTATTTTTGGACGTCAATGTTCCGGCCACCCTGTATGTAGTGATACTGCTTTTTTTTTCAAGTAACATTATCGCCAGGTGAAACAAGTATTTCGTGTGATTGATATTCAAGTCATAGTGTGTTGTTTTAACTAAATATTGAGCCCTGTCTGGAGTATAGATTGTAGATAACGACCTAACAAGGTAACCTTAGAAGTTTTACTGCTGAATAACGTATGTATTTTATTTTATTTATTACCTAGTCATATTTCTAGCCTTGGAATTAGTCGGCTACATGTTGGTTCTGTCCAAGTCTGGAGGTTCTGAAACCTGCTTCCCCAAGACAGGTTTTCCAAACCTGCTTTGCTGTTTGTCATTTCTTAGTTTTTCAGTGATAATTAAGTTATTCAGCTGAAAAGTTGTGATGTTGGCTTGAAACCTGACAAAAAACTGTGTCGTATTTATAATTTAATTATTTTAATGCACCTCAAAAGTGATTCCGATATCCTATTTACAGATTAAACAATTTTATCTACACCCATGCTAATACATTCTCTATAAAAGTTTCTGAAACAGTTAGCTTATTGCCAACATTAAAACAGCCAGTGTCATAGTAACCATGGTAAACGAGTATTAGTATTTCAAAAAACTGTTTCAGAACCTTTTATAGTTGCATAAATAACTATTATTTCATTTCAAATTAATAAATGCGTTTTGCGTTAAACATATCAAGTTATTTGTCCGTACCATATTTTAAATTTCAACATAACTGTCATCAGCATAGAAATATAAGAAAGGAGAACGCGTCGGTGTCCGCGCGACGTGATCACACTGCTCATGTTACAGGCAAATGGCGGTTTCTGCGCACTAGGTACGCTTTCGGTTTCGACCGATATCGTGACAACATTTAAGAATACCGTTTTGTTTAGTGGTTTCCTGTAAAAACCGAAGCCAAACCTAAAACTTTATGAATCATGGAATGGTCATCAGCCGCCTTGTGAATGACTATATCACGAGATAGTCAGTATGTCAGCTCGATAAACAATCCCTTTTCCTGGCTGCACAAAGGTAAGTCATTTTTCTAACTAGTCAATTGGACAATTTCTAGTAGTAATAAAGATCAAATTCGCAAAACAAACATTCGTTAGTATGAAACTTGACAGATTGTATTATCTATATATATAAAAGAAAGTCGTGTTAATTACACTATTTATAACTCAAGAACGGCTGAACCGATTTGGCTGAAGATTGGTGGGGAGTCTGGGGAGGTAGCTTAGAACCAGGAGACGGACTTCGGACACTTAAAAAAAGAAAAAACTTGAGAGGTGTCAAGGGACACCCGGATGGAACGAAGGTCCTTTCGATTAATTAGTGAAGGAATTGTAACAAAATTTTATTTTTATACTTATCATCATCATCATCGCGACACCACACTGTTCAATGCGAAATAGAAATGAAAATATCTGGCTTGCTTTCTATAAGAGAGAGAGAGAGAGACAGACAGAGAAACTACTACAGCAAAAACATCTACATATAGCTTACTATAGCAAAAAGTGTCGTGACAACTTTTCGTGAGACTTTTTTCCGTCTAGCCCCCTTTCACAACGCGCGATAAGGAACTTCGTTCCAAAAAAAACGGATAAAACGTGGTATAACAACGCAACGGCTGGACCGATTTAGATGGAATTTTGTGTGTATATTGAAATGGGTTCCTGGATGGTTTGAAAACACAATTGGACCCGGTAGGTGGCGCTGCAGTCGGGTTCTAGGATCGTTCAGACAGGACAACGTCTGTCGGGTCCGCTAGTTTATTATATTTAAAAGAACTAAGTAAGTAGTAGGTTACAACATTAAAAACTAGTGAAGCAATTTTCAAGTAACAATACAGCTACTGGCATATGATTGGTGGATCTAATCATTCTCTGTTGCCCCCGCGCAGCCCGTGGTGATGATAGATGATGTGTCATAAAAAGTGCTGGTGTGGGATATGGTGGTCATAAATCGTTGGTAATTTAGCGCCAGTGATAACATTACGCTTACATTCCCGAAAGGGTTATTGCAGAGGCGTCATAATTAAGTAGCACAAGTCACAAACATAAATACCTACTTGCCTTACATATAAGCAAAATTCAAAAGCGATTTTTTCCTGAAATAACGTTTACAATATACTTAACTGGAAATGGTTCCAACCATCCTACTTCCTACTAATATTATATTAATAAAAAATAAATATTATAAATATGAAAGTTTGTATGTTTGGATGTTTGTTCCTCAATCACGCAAAAACGGCTGAATGGATTTGGATGAAATTTGCCACACAGATAGTTTATAACCTAGATTAATATATAGAATACTAGTAGAAACATAATAAACTATCTATGGTCCCGAATGACAGCTGTCAGGAAAGCCTCTTGACGATGGGACTGTATTATCACCATTCCGTTTGCCAAGCGGGATGATTATGGCATTTCCCAATTAACTGTAGGTAATGGTCATAGGTAGCACAATCGTACTGGAAAATAACAATTTGGTTGAATGTAAAATGAAGATTATCTTGCGATGTATGGTGAGAAAGTGGCTACCCTGGAGTGTCGACTGCACCCCATGTATACATAAGGAAAAAACCTTTATATATTAGTTACATAAGCCTATATCGTATATACTTACAAAAAAAAATCATCATTAGTACATAGACTTATTTTTTTTATAAGTCTATGCATTAGTAGTTGTGAACCTATGGGGTTCGCAACTAACCCCCGTCACCGCCCGCTGGGGTTTTCGGTTTATAAATTAGTACATAATAAACACTTGAGGGGTTAATCGACAAGTAGATATTTCCTCAGTTTGAGTTAAAAGTCTAGTTAGTCTGCACATGTATTACCTAACTATCTACCTAGCTCACAAAAAGTAATAGAAGTTATTATAATTTAACTACCGGAAATCATTCGATCTTAAAATCGTTGTATCATCCAGAAACAATAATGAAATGTTGCCATTCAAAAACAGAATTCAATTTCCACGGCTCTTTGTCAACAGATAACAATCAATAAACAAAGAAACAAAACGTTTTTAAAAATCGAACACCTATTTTTATAGCGCATATTTCAACCTGCCACTAAAAGTGTTCTAGCGATCGATTTTTAAAAAGCAAGGAATTGAATAAAAATGGAGAATTCCATTTTACTAATATTTTTAATTAGTTTTACAGGTGTAGTAGAAAAGATTACTAGACATTCGATTACTTATTAAGCAGTTATGCCTGCGTTAAATCGTTCAACCGCATCAAATATAGCCGATTAACTATAAAAATGCAATAAAATATTAGCCATTAAAAATAATGACCAATCAAAGGAGTTTCTATACCAATTTTACGATCGATTCACATTAACGACATGTTTTAAATAATCTAGCAAGACAAATCGTGTCGCGATTGGTCTACGAGCTTATGTCGGGTGGGTGGACCAATTATCGTCCGTGACCATGATGGTTTTTTTTGTGAGTTAAGTGTTTAGGTACCTATTGGATTAATTTAGGAATTGGTTCCGTTTAATCGATGTGTTATGCTAAAATTGATTGGTTGATTAAATTTCCCAAAAGAATAAGCCGTTTTTTAGCATACTATAGGTACCTACTTAATAAACTAGATATTATTTGTTTAATAAAGAACACTAAAATGTAATCTAAGCTTCTTTTACGTCATTAAACATGTCAGAAGTTCTGAAAATAAACATTTTGGACAATTGTCATTAGTCCTCATACATGTAATATCCGATTCCAATATCATAAGCCAACAACCGTTGCTACAGCCTCTTGTATAATAAAGCTACCGACACAATATCTTCACCGATACAAAAGTCGTAACCTCAATCAAAATGACGATAAACTTTGACAAAAATTCCACGTTAAACCGTCTTATAATTATCCATATATTTCCAAATCCCAGTTTGAAACTACCTGACTGTAGGATCACCATGTTTTTGGGTGATGCGGGACAAAAGTCTCTGAGATATTTAAATTTTAAACCCTTTTAAGACCTAAAGAAGATGATATTTACTGATTTGTTGTTTGTGGTTAGGAATACTTAGTGTTTTTTTTTATGCACCGGGCATTCAAAATAATCGATTGTCTATGGCGACAGTATTTTTGGGAAGCTAACATTTATTTGAAATAATAAGACAAAATGTAAGCCTTGACAAAATACAGTCAGTCTATAAGTAGATAAGTAAGATTAAGCTCAATAAACTTACAACTTTAATCTTCTTAACTTAAAAATAGGACATATCCAGAAAATTATAAAAATTATGCGTCCCAATCTGAACAGCAATTATAACCACGCTCACCCACGTCAAAAACGACCCGCGCACTGACGTTTATGAAATAAAAAAAAACCTTAAACCTTTTAACAGAACTGGCCGGCGATAACTCAAGCGAAATGTCCAAACTGTATTGTAAAAAAAAGAAGATTTTCGAATTTCGAACATAGAAAGTGTTAGCGACAATAGGATATTCAAAATCTTGTTAATAAAGTCTCCAGTGGGTCGAGATTGTCGGCTAACAGGTGAAAAGATGGTATTGTGTGTATGGAATTTACCTGACGTTTAAATGTGTGAAGTACAAAATGGCTAACTAGAAAAACTCTCTACTATGATACTGATTTCAATCCTACTTTTTTTTCCACAGTGCATTTATTTGGCGTTGTGTTTGATAATGTTAATCTAGACTGATATATTTCATAGTTTATCAAACCATGTTTAGGTTAGTGCTTAAAAGCTTTGATGATTCACAAACCCCACTTCCGCAAGTTAAAAGGTACTTTTACATTAGTCATACATAACTCATACATAACATGACAAGATCTGTCGGTATTATATTTTTCATAAAGTTTTTCCGCCTGCACTAAATTCGCAGATTGATTCACCAAATAATATTTAAATTCGAGGCCAGCACTGGCAATACGGCATCCAGCCGTGACAATGGTTAGAAAAAAAAATCCGTATTCGAAAAAAGAACGAGTCAGAGAGAATATTTTTTTCAATGCGCTCTCAGCGTGAGATCGTATTTGGAGGGAATTTCGGATTTAGAAGGCGTCATATGCGGATCGGTTTTTTCGATTTCATTTGAAATTGTCGGACATATGGGCCAGCGGGCGGTACCTCGTCAAATGTCAAGACGTTATTATTATTTAGATCAAAATGGTGTATAATTATGTTTTTAGGGCAATTATTGCCACCC
Organism: Cosmia trapezina; assembly: GCA_905163495.3. Classification (NCBI taxonomy): domain Eukaryota; kingdom Metazoa; phylum Arthropoda; class Insecta; order Lepidoptera; family Noctuidae; genus Cosmia; species Cosmia trapezina. The sequence goes on along the minus strand of LR991035.1, from coordinate 24,107,205 downwards.
TTAAGATTAGGATAAAGCTTAAACCGTATAATTTGTGATGGCCCTAAGATGTTTTTACCGAATCAATGTAACTGCAGAACATTTGACACTTGTTTCCTTAAATAGAACTTTCAAGGACACGAAACGACTTTCTGTAGACCAAAAAAGAACAGTAAAAAGAACAGAACATAAACGTAGGACAATAATTAAAACAGAAGATACCCACTTGTTTCTAAACTTCACATCAACCTATCCCTGTGTAGGCATTGAGTTATATAACTAGAGAAGCAAACCTCATTAAAATATGTAAAAAAAGTATAACCACTATTTAAATGCGACGACGTAGCTTTGAAACCACTAAACATTTAAAAGTAAACATATATCTCTCTCACTTACACAAGTCGCAAGAACAATACTGTCGCTTAGATTAGACAAAGACCGCAATATAAAAGTGCAATGGCGGGATGGGGTTGCCTACCCATGCGAAATTTTACCCAACTTTTTAAACGTTAAAAAAAAACGTAACGTTTAAACGGTAAACGTTAAATTATTTTTTAAGTATGTAAATTATGTATTTCTTATTAGATGTGTATTAGAAGGTTATATGTAATGAAAATAATCAACGCAATTTCTTTTTGAACATTTTTTATTTCCTTTAGTTAATTTTCATACATATAATTTACATTTTTAAATATTAAAATATAAAAACATTAAAAAATATTAAAAATAGTAGCCCACCGGTATCGGGAACAGGGTCCAAGGTACCGGTGGTCAGGGCTGCTTAGAGAGGAACCTCCTAACGATACGTGCGGTGTCCAGAAGTATCGCTTTCTGGAGCAATCTTCCTTAATCCAGCTGCCTAACGAGAGCCTCTTCAGGTGTTGATCGAGGCTCTTGGCTATTATGCCATTAGCCGTCACGACTATCGGCACAACGATTGCTGTATCACATCCCACATGTCGACAACCTCGCGAGCCAGGTCAAGATACTTAATCTGCTTATCTTTTTCAGCTTTCACGAGGTTCTCGTCATGCGGGACTGCTATATCAATAATCATTGTGCAACGCTCTAATCGATCTATCACCACTATGTCTGTCTTATTGGCAACAATAGTCCTGTCAGTGATGATAGATCGATCCCAATACAACGTAATATTGCCATTTTCGAGAACTGGGTCGGGCCTACCTACAGTACGGTACTTCCAATTCCACAAGACTGTATTTCAGAGCAAGTTGCTGGTGGATAATCCTGGCTACAAGTTTGTGCCTATGCAAGTAGTCTCCGTTAGCCAGACGAGACCAGTCAGAAATAATGTGACGGATTGATTCCCCCGGACGGTGGAATGCCCGACAGATGTCAACCGTGCCGTCCTTCACAATATATTTCCGGTAGTTGTTCGTCATCATAACTTCGTCCATAATCGCGAAGACAAAACCTGCGGTTTCCCCAAAGAGTCAGTTTTCTATAAGTCCTTTTCTTTTTGAAGGATTTTTTAATTCTTCCATGACTTGCACTGTTTCATCATTTACATTTAGCTGCATTTCGTATTCTTCGCTCAACATACGTTTTTTTTTTCAGTTCCTCTATCGTTTATTTTTTTTATTTCTAGTCTTTTATCGTTTATTTTTTTAATTTCTAGTCTTTTATTTTTTGTGATATATTTTTTCCTTTTCTTAGTCTTCTAGCCGATAAATTTTTCAAACGGTGAATTATTTTTCTCATTTTGGGCTTTCGGGGCGTTTCAGTTATTTCGACTATCTCTTCGTCAGTTTCCACAGCATCCACATCCATATTTTCTTCTTCTGAAAGCTCCACCTGCTCTTTAGAATAACGGTTGTCCTGAAAAATATACAATTTATTGTAGGCAAAACAGCTCTTTACAATCTAAAAACTAAGTTGAAAAAAACATTCAGTACACAATCTAGTTTGAGTCTATATAAACTAATTTGTTGCTGTGGTAGTTCAATGAGAAGGCATTTTTTGTTGGCATTACCTATAATTTTATAATATTAATTGCCGCATAAAATCATTACTTACAATAAGCATTACAATTGCTTGATTGGACAAATAAACACGGCCACATTCGCTTTTTGGGCCTATTTTATCTTGATCACGGAAGTGCTTCAAACAAGTGACGTTAGATTTAGTAGGTAGCCAGTCAGTCTCTTTTCTCAGCAATCGGATTATTGATTGAGAAAATTGATTGCATCTTTAGGTACTCTGGAACATTGTTAATTATTATTAAAAAATATTTAAAATCGCTTATTCCATAAATTAAAAACTCCCACAAATGTGGGAAACTAAAACATAGTTTTTAGTTGTAACACTGATCATGATTAAAAAAAAATCTACATTTTATTTATTTTACTGCGTTTTTACGATGATATAAACACAGAAACAATAAACTTACGTGTGAAAAGTAATTCCGGTAGTTTTTGTAATCTAGAATCGCATTCTTTCATTACGCATTTACCCGTTTTGGCGATATTTTTTGTCCCGTGTCACTCGGTTCACTTCGGCTGCCGTCATACAGAGCACTGAACTGACGTTAGCTACGCATACGGCCGTGGCCGTATGTCCAGTGGCAACGCCTTGGCGCGGCAATTGCTAATCTAGTGTATATATATCAATGTGTGTAGGTAATAAAAAAAAACACTTAACTAATAACTGGTCTTCCACCCTATCAAAGATCTAACACAAAAAAAAAATACAAATGTCAATTTCGTACTTTGAATTTCATTTCTGTATTTTTAATTTTAGTCGACAACTGATAACTTCTATATTAGATATTCCCCGAAGGCCTTAGCAGAGGCCAGGCTAGGCAGATGGAGGGGGATGGGGTCGGGGGATCGTTATTAAGTCCCAAGTAATACGGGGCCAGCCTATTAATTTCAATAGATTAGTAGGTGAGGTGAGATAGTATGCTAAATGCCGCCAGCCAATTAATTAACTCTGCCATATGCTTGTAGTGTTACACGAATGAATAATAATAATTATTATTATTATTTCCTTTATTTCATTTGTATATACATATAAATTACATTTTTAAATGTTGAAATATAAAAAGTATAAAAACATTTAAAAATATAAAAAATAGTAGCCCACCGGTATCGGGAACAGGGTCCAAGCTACCGGCGGTCAGGGCTGCTGAGAGAGGAACCTCCTAACGATACGCGCCGTGTCCAGAAGTACCGCTTTCTGGATCAAGCCCTTGATCCAGCCGCCTAACGAGAGCCTCCTCAGGTGTTGATCGAGGCTCTTGGCTATTATGCCATTGGCCGTCACGACTATCGGCACAATGATTGCTGTATCCACATCCCACATGTCGACAACCTCGCGAGCCAGGTCAAGATACTTAATTTGCTTATCTTTTTCGGCTTTCACGAGGTTCTCGTCATGTGGTACCGCTATATCAACAATCACCGCGCGACGCTCTAATCGATCTATCACCACTATGTCAGGTTTATTGGCAACAATAGTCCTGTCAGTGATGATTATTATTATTATTTATTATTTTTGTCTTTGACATATCTCGGGACCCTGGGGTCCCGGACCTTTGGAAGGCGTATGAGGGGCCGAAGCCAACTCGCAGAGGCCCCTTAGACAATTTTAAATGACGAGGCGGCACCAGCCGACGATTATCCCTGTATGCACTATGCATGTGCACCCAAGGACAACCCCCGGTTGGTGCAGGACTATTGCAGAACATGGATACAAAACATATTGGGCTATGGATTTGGGTGGTTGTGGACTGGTTACCTAAAACTATGAACTGACTATGGCCCCTGCCGGATCATTGTTTTATAATACACGGATAAAATGGCAGGGGGTGACTTGCACACTCAATAATGGGCCCCCGAAAACGGTCGCTAGCACATAGTGTCGTAGCGGCAAGGGGGCAACATGTCCTGAGGTGCTTGTGAGGAGTGGAGAGGTATCCCACGGTTCTCAGAATAATCCCAGAGCCCGGAAGATGGTCAAGATCCCTACAAACACTTACTGGAATACTTCCTTCCTCCGAGCACGTTTGCTCTTGCGAATCTCCACTCAAGCCAGCCAATAAAGGCAAGAATGAGGTGGGAGCTCTGTTCCCGTCAGTGTTCACTCCAGCCGGCCAATAAAGGCAAGCCAGAGATGAGGAACAAGACTACTCCCGGGAGATAGGGTCCGTGGGGTCGCTACTGCCCAACAGCTCGCCACATGCTGCCCTGCGGGTTTCTGTATCTCTCTTTATTATTATTATTTATTCGTGTAACAGGTACAGGTACAGGTATCTCTACGTTGACGTCGTGGTGGGGCTTGCGCGCTCCGATCTCTGGGCCTGTGCTAGTAGAGTTCACTTTGCCGAAACAGGTCTAGGGTGAGGAGCCAGACCAAGAGAGATACAGAAACTCGCAGGGCAGCATGTGGCGAGCTGTTGGGCAGTAGCGACCCCACGGACCCTATCTCCCGGGAGTAGTCTTGTTCCTCATCTCTGGCTTGCCTTTATTGGCCGGCTGGAGTGAAAACTGACGGGAACAGAGCTCATTCTTGCCTTTATTGGCTGGCTTGAGTAGAGATTCGCAAGAGCAAAGGTGCTCGGAGGAAGGAAGTATTCCAGTAAGTGTTTGTAGGGATCTTGACCATCTTCCGGGCTCTGGGATTGTTCTGAGAACCGTGGGATACCTCTCCACTCCTCACAAGCACCTCAGGACATGTTGCCGCTACGACACTATGTGCTAGCGACCGTTTTCGGGGGCCCATTATTGAGTGTGCAAGTCACACCCCCTGCCATTTTATCTATTGTATACAAAACATTAGTCAGGCAGGGGCCATAGTGTTTCTATAGTTCTAGATAACCAGTCCAAAACCACCCAAAGCCATAGCCCAATATGTTTTGTTTCCATGTTCTGCAATAGTCCTGCACCAACCGGGGCTTAGTCCTTGGGTGCACTTGCATACTGCATACAGGGATAATCGTCGGCTGGTGCCTCATCATAATTTAAAATTGTCTAAGGGGCCTCTGCGAGTTGGCTTCGGCCCCTCGTATGCCTTCCAAAGGTCCGGGATCCCAGGGTCCCCAGATATGTAAACATATAATAATAATATCCTTGGACATTTCACACGACGCCATCTAGTCCCAAGCTAAGCAACCTAATGCTTGTGTTATGGTAACGAGATGGCTGATAAACTACTTGTATGCATTTTTTTTTGTAAATACATACATAACTATTATAGATAGAAAAACACCCAGAACCGAAATTTTGTACTTGTAGGTCGTACAAATATTTGTTCCGTGCGGGAATCGAACCCGCGACATGCTGCGCAGCAGTCAATCTCTCAACCACTGCGCCAACCGTGTCGTCAAATAAGATATAATAATAAATGAGTATAACAAATGAGAATAGATAGAATAACAAATGAGTACATATTAGGAACTCTGAAAGTGGCACTGATGGCTGCAAAGTTGTGCGGAAATCGGTTGTCATGGTATGGGCATGTGTCGTGATGAATGAGGAAAATGTCGTGAGGAAAGTTTTGGCTATACGAGAGGGAAGCGCTTTAGGAGGAGCTCGTGGCTAAGTAATAACAGCCGCACGGGTCAATCCATCAGGTTAAGCTACGCTTTCCGGGGTTGGTCAGTGGATGAGTAACCATCTTTACATGCCGAGACTCCTCCGTGCCTCGGAAAGCACGTTAAGCTGTTGGTCACGGCTGCCATTCGTGGATCTTTGACAGTCGTTACGGGTCGTCAGAAGCCTGAAAGTCGTACAACCAGTCTTACCAAGGGGTATCGTATTACCCAGTTACTGGGCTGTGGAGGTCAGATAGGCAGTCGCTCCATGTAAAATACTGGTATTCAGCTGCATCCGGTTAGACTGGAAGCCGACCCCAACATAGTTGGGAAAAGGCTAGGCAGATTGATTGATTGCGAGGGATAAGCGCTTTAATCCTTCTATTTCATTTACATCATCTCAATGCACCTTTGCACCTATGTATTTAATAAACATAATTGCCTATATACTCTTTAGCTCATAAAAATACTTTTCTCTATTTAAAATACGTAAGATTAAGATTTCTTATTTATTTAATGGGAATCTAAAACAAAACTACACAGATTCATACGTCTTTCATTCATGAATACTTTATATTAGGCGCGTTCGCAGTCTATGGCTTATTTAAATCGATGTACTGCTTGTTTTAATGTCCATTTTGCTCCGTTATATACTCCTTCTAATATTTAATTACCTAGCTTTCCTTGAATTTATTTTAGAATGCCACTTCATCTGCTTTGTATCAGAGATAGGAATTCCGAGTTCCGTATCATTCTAGGCAGTAAGATTGTGCGTGGGTGACCAAAAAGGAGATTATCGCCCGTTTTCATTGAATATAATAATAACGATGTCTATTAATGCGGATTCGTTGTCACCTACTTTCTTTACCTATATTTTAAGGGTTTCCTAAGTCAGTACTACGTGTGAGAATTTGGTTTTCACGAACGTTTAAGTGCCCTTTAAAATCTAGGGGTCTAAAAGTCCACGTAGGGCCTATGTTGTCGCTAATCTAACTAAGTGGCGTAACTGGGGGCCTACTCCCTAAGCACGAAGCTCGTAGTTTCGGACTTCGTTACGGACGTTTCCTACTCCGTATCAGCTACGGATAGATGATTGGTTCGGGGCCCGAACGAAGTATGAATTACAACATGATTAGCCAGTTGTCCCTACTCCCGATGTGTTATTGCCCGTCCGAAAAACTTTTACACTTGTTTTCATGTATCGTAATGTCAGACGGACGGATGAACGGACGGACGGAAAGACGGACGGACTTAGAGAGCAGGCCCCCAGATTCGAAGAAAATGTTACCGGGCAAGCTATTTTTTTCTTTATTTTTTTTTGTAAACTGTACATATATCGGTCTCGATTTTTACATTATCATGCGGACCGTAAGGCATAGGTACTACAGAAACGCCGATTAGACAGATCGATTCGACTTGGAAAATGTATCAAATTACCTACTATAGTTAGGTCGGCTATCGGCTTGCCGGGGTTGGTCAGTGGATGGGTGACCATCTTTACATTGCGAGATTCCTCCGTGCCTCGGAAAGCACGTTAAACCGTTGGTCCCGGCTGTTATTTGTGGATCTTTGACAGTCGTTACGGGTCGTCAGAAGCCCGAAAGTCTGACAACCAGTCTTACCAAGGGGTATCGTATTACCCAGTTACTGGGTTGTGGAGGCAGTCGCTCCATGTAAAATACTGGTATTCAGCTGCATCCAGTTAGACTGGAAGCCGACCCCAACATAGTTGGGAAAACGCTAGGAGAATGCTCGCCATAATGTTGCCATGCTAGAAAGTTTTAGATTGAACAGAGCTATATTTTCCTTTGTTTCCATATGTATGCTGTTACGTATGTGTATCAGTCTTTATAAAATATGTATTATCTGTGGTATTTCCGGATCCTGTTGTCTTGTCACCGATTCCGATCGCTCGTCATGTAATGGCTGAATACACGATACATAAAATAGTCTGGTCGTCTTATTTATTTATAATACCTGGCCACCCGTCGTAACATAGTGTCAGAAGATACAGAAGAAAAAGAAGTCACAAAAAACCACAAAAGTAAGTGCCGCAAACAGTCAAAAAAAAATTTCGAGTAAAACGTCGCCGCGTGGTCCAGCCCTAAAATGCCGGAAAATAAAAACGCAAATAATACAAGTTATCCCCTGCCGCCGAGTAATTTCAGCTTAGATATCAACAACTCGAACATGCCATTGGCTTGGAGAAATTTCAACACAAGTCTAGAGATTTACATGATAGCCAACAATTTAGAAGAACAACCAGACAAACGAAAGGTAGCCATTTTACTACAAATCATAGGCCCAGACGCTCTTCAGATATTTTACTCGTTTAACATACAAATTGACAAGATCACCTATAAGGATTTACTCGCCAAATTTGAAGACTACTTCACACCACGTGTCAATATTTCCGTCGAAAGACATAAGCTGTTCAACAGAAAACAAGGTCCAGATGAAGAAATTGAGACATATGCCACGGATCTCAAGAATCTAAGTATCCAATGCAATTTTGAAGGTCTTGCCGATGATATAGTAAAGGACATATTCTCATGGAACTTAAATTCATCTTGCTCGTACATCAGAGAACGTATCCTGATCGAGAAACCATCAACATTTGATGCCGCCGTCAGTCTCGCTAAAACACTAAGAAATACTAGGTTACAGGCTAAAGCTTTATCAAGCCAAGAAGTAAGTGTCGTTGCCAGTCGTCAATCGCATCACAGTCGCCAAACACATCGTAGTCAAGAGAGTCGCAATCAAAAAAGTCACAGTCAAAGAAGTCACAGTCGTCAAAGAAGTCATAGCCGTCAAGAAAGTCAAAGTCATCAGTCTCAAACAAGTCAAAGTCGTCAATCAAGTAAAGCATCGTCCAGTCAAGAACCTCAATCCAAACAGTCAACCAAGAATTGTTCCAGATGTGGTCAAGTCCACCGAACAAAATGTCCAGCCATAGGAGTCATCTGTAACAACTGCCACAAGCCCAATCACTTTGCCAAGTGTTGCCGCAGCAAACATGTGAGGTCCATAGAAGAAGAAGAAGAAAGTACGGGTACTGATACTTATTTTCTAAATAGTCTTTTCACTAATGAGATTTCTGTCAGCCAAAAAAACCCTTATCATACAACTTTGTCCATAAATAGTAAGAATGTAGACTTTTTACTTGATACAGGTGCTGACACTAACATTTTATCATTTAACTCTTATAAAAAACTTAATTTGCCATTGAGTAGTTTAAAGAAAAGTAGTCACAAACTATCAACCTTTAGCGGTGAAGTATTACCGACTGTAGGTCAATGCATTCTGTCTGTCACACATAACAACAAACTATACAATGTTAATTTCCACATTATAGATATACCCTGTAGGAATATTATTGGTCGCAACAGTTGTGAGAATTTAAAATTAGTTAAAAGAGTCCATAATGTCCAATTTCATGAGTCACTCAATGTATCACAGCTTGACAAATATAAAGATCTCTTCTCAGGAATAGGTTGTCTTAAAGATTATGAATGTCATTTGTCAATGAAGCCTGATGCTGTACCGTCTATAGATACAGCCTGTCGTAGAATTCCATTCAGTCTCTTAGAACAATTAAAAGAAGAATTAGCCATGTTAGAAAAAAATCAAATTATAGTCAAAGTCGAGGAACCTACTGAATGGGTAAGCTCAATTGTAATTGCATCAAAGAAAAATGGTAAACTACGCCTGTGCATTGATCCAAGAAAACTTAATAAAGCCATTATGCGTCCTCATTATCAATTTCCAATTATTGATGAAATTAAATCCAGCCTCTCTGGTTCACAATATTTCACTACCCTAGATGCAAACAAAGGTTTTTATATGCTAAAGTTAGATGAAGCTTCCTCAAAACTATGTACATTCATCACACCTCAAGGTAGATATAGATTCCTAAGACTTCCCTTCGGGATAAATGCAGCCCCAGAACTGTTTCATTCCATCATGACAAATAGATTCAGTGATATTCCAGGAGTCAAAATCATGATGGATGATTTCCTAATTTACGGTCAAACTAAACAAGAACATGATTTTAGGTTAAAACAAGTCTTAGATAGAGCTAGAGAAATAGGAATAAAATTTAATAAAGACAAGTCTAATATATGTAAAAGTGAAGTCAAGTACCTAGGACACATCTTTTCTAAAGATGGTGTGAGAGTTGATGAAAACAAAGTGAAAGCCATTTGCAGTATGCCACCACCAACAAATGTCACAGAATTACAAAGGTTTTTAGGTATGGTTACATACTTAGGCGCATACATAGAGAATTTGTCAGATAAAACTTCTAATTTAAGAACACTTCTGTCTAAAGATAATGAATGGTCTTGGCAAGAGAGACATAATGTAGAATTTAATGAATTAAAGGAATGTATAACAAAAGCCCCTGTCTTGACATATTATGATCAAAATAAACCAATTACACTGTCAGTTGATTCGTCTAAAGATGCCATGGGTGCAGTGATTTGCCATGATAAACACCCCATAGCATATGCTTCAGCTTCATTAAGCTCATGTCAACAGTCATACTCTCGGATTGAGAAAGAGCTGTTAGCAATCCTATTTGGTTGTACAAAGTTTCACCAATATGTCTATGGTCGCCACACTTTAGTTGAAACAGATCACAAACCAATAGTATCGCTGTATAAAAAACCAATTTATAACATTCCACCCCGTCTTCAAAGAATAATGCTAAGATTACAACCATATGACCTGAACGTAACTTACAAACCAGGTAAATATCTTTATGTAGCTGATACTCTGTCTAGAGCAGCTTTACCAGAACAGTCATTACATGATCTAGATTCTGATCTAGATTTACATGTCAATTTAGTCATTAGATCACTGTCAGTTAGTCCAAATAAACTTAAATCTATTCAAGAACAGACTTCCCAAGACAATGAATTGTCACTCTTAAGTAAATATTGCATAACAGGTTGGCCTGAACATAAAAAATTGCTTCCAGACATACTTAGGCCTTATTTTCCTTTAAAAACCGATATACATATAATTAATGGTATTGTCTTCAAAAACAACAGTGTCATTATACCAGTAGCCATGAGAAAAGACATTTTGAAACAGATACATGAAGGTCACCAAGGTATTCATAGTTGCCAAAGATTGGCAAGAAATCTAGTATACTGGCCCAATATGTACTCTGATATAGAAAAATATGTTAATAATTGTCATAACTGTCTCACTAACAGACGCAGCAATTCCAAAGAGTCACTACAGCCCCATGAGGTAAAACCAATCCCTTGGAATAAAGTCGGAGTTGATCTATTTGATTTCAATTCAAACAAGTATGTCATAGTCGTAGATTATTTTTCCCAATATGTCGAGCTTGTAAAGCTAGCAGGTGGTTCTACTAGTAAAATTGTCATTAGTAATTAATAATAATATATATTATATATTTTTTTTTTATTATTATATTTGTCATATGTAATTATTTTTCTTCGGGGTACTATTAATTACCTTTCTTTCTTGAGTAATGTATCAAGAGAGCCTCATTGTCTAACGATGTTGACTTTCGCAAAGAACCTCGTAGTTTAAGTTCACCTAAGACACGATGGGAGTGATATGTAAGTTCGAATGACGTTTTTGCGATGGTCGCCATTTCGAAAAAAAATTCGAGTGGTACGCCAGTTCGAAAACTCATTAGATCGAAAACCGCTATATCGAAACACGTTATCGCGAAGGTCGCCATTTCGAAAAATTTTGCGAGCAGTAGATACGCCAGTTCGAAAGTCATGGTATTGAAATCCGATGTTGAGTTGAGAGTTGAGAGAAAAAAAAAAAGAAAAACAAATTATGTTTTTCTTTTTTTTTTCCCAAACCAAATCAAAAGACCATGCTCTCTGTGCCACGTCTCATTAGGGTCGTGAGTTAGATTCCCAGACAAATTAACTCAACATCGGATTTCGATACCATGCCTTTCGAACAGGCGTATCTACTGCTCGCAAAATTTTTCGAAATGGCGACCTTCGCGATAACGTGTTTCGATATAGCGGTTTTCGATCTAATGAGTTTTCGAACTGGCGTACCAATCGCAAAATTTTTCGAAATGGCGACCTTCGCGATAACGTGTTTCGATATAGCGGTTTTCGATCTAATGAGTTTTCGAACTGGCGTACCAATCGCAAAATTTTTCGAAATGGCGACCTTCGCAAAAACGTCATTCGAACCTACGTATCACTCCCAGATATTTATGTGTACACCTACATAGCAAAAGAAGTTGAGACGAACCGAATTCTGTTACTTATGGTACTTACATACTTTTTTTTTCATCTATTACCTATACTATACAACGTGTCGCTATGCATCCTCGTCAAATTTCAGGGTGTGATACAGAACATCAAACCGAACAACTTTCTCCATGGGACCAACATCGTATTCGCGAAAAAAATTTCAACTGTCCCATAGAAAATTTCAATACGTACCTACTCGACGCCATGGCTGGTTATTTTTTCGCGATTACGATGTTGGTGCCATGGAAAAAGTTGTTCGGTTTGATGGTCTAATACCATTTGACGAGGATGCAAAACAGCATGTTGTATATAGGGTGACTGGTAATTAGTGACCGATACCTAAACACATGATTCTGCTCATTATAACAAACAACTTTTACTACGGGACCAAACCTGAAATCGCGAAAAAAAAATCAGCTGCCCCATACATTTTGACGAGTTATGGGAACATGAATGAAGCTGATTTTTTTTTCGCGATTTCAGGTTTGGTCCCATAGTAAAAGTTGTTTGTTATCATGAGCACAATCATGTGTTTAGGTATCGGTCACTAATTACCAGTCACCCTATATAGGCTAGTTGTATCTAGCTTCTGCCCGCGACTTTGTCCGCGTGAAATTTCTTGTTCCCCGGTTCGCACTCCGTCGCATAGCATCGCCTGAAAAAACATTTAGAGAGATTAGCGCGTTCAAACAATCAAACAAACAAAATAAGTATGAATTCCAATATTTCTACAGAACTAGCTGGGTATTTCTCATTTTCAGTAAAATTATCTGTGACTGAGATTGTTTTCTTTAATAACAAAGGGCACGTGGACTTGACATATTTATCAAGGTAATGCTAACATGTCTGGTGAAGTCTACATGAAAATATACGAAATTTATTGATCACATTATTTTAAATATTAAAAAATAATCGTGAAAATGTCTGTTCCGTGGATGTGACTGAAGCAAATTTACAGATATAATAATTTTTTTCCAGTCTTTTACATGATATTTCTAAAATTTATGGATATTATCTTAAACTCTAATAAATACTGACCCATATCAGCTTATAACTTAATATCCAATTGATAAAAAAGAGAACAAAAAACCTAATTAAAATATGTGACTTAAATTTTGGTCACTTCCATTGACGATGGTCACTATTACTTTTTACTGAGAAAAAAAACTGCGTGTATCCGAATTTATGTGATCATTGCCAAGCCGTCACCTGTCATAACCATAATGAGATGTCAATTTCTTACTGGCTGCAATACGTTTGTCGTGAAAAAACAATAAGATTACCTAATTAAAACTCGTCAAGCATACGTGGTCACTACTGTGGTTGTTTTGCCAACTAAGTATAATGTTAAATTTACATTTGTTTTGCTGTTTTGTAAGTTTGATGGTCAAATTACGATTGCAGAAATAGGTTGCAAAGACGAGATTTTTTAAGTTAGTTTTCCGTATTTGAACCAAAAAATGTCCTTTCCATGGATGTCACTTCCATTGATTACGTGGATACTTTTCCTACTAAAGAGTTACAAGAAAACAAAATAAAGAGCAATAAGCTCGATACATATTTTTTTATAGTAGATTATGACGTAAATTATTGATATTTACAGCTATTTCACGTAAAAGTAATCAAAACATTTTTTTTTTTGTTTTCGTCAGCAGAAGTAAGCTGTAAAGGACAGGCTGTTGTGGCGCAGACGCAGAGGCCTATGTCCAGCAGTGGACTGCGATAGGCTGAGTTGATTGATTGATTGACAATTTTTTTTTTTTTATTGTTTATTAAATAAGAAACAAAACTGAATTTATACAGAAACATCACAAAAACCTCAATAGGTTTGTCCGGATGTTGAAACACTTTTAAGCAATCTTAATGCATACTAACAAAATGATTAAGTATTTCAGGTTAAAATATAGTTTGATACAAAACTAAAAAATAATTAAATAAAGAAAACATTGTGAGGTAGTTCGCAAATAATAACCAAAAAAGTAAACAACGACGATTGCGCGGCTCAAACAGCCCGTCGCTCGCGTCGATGCTAATTACGAATAGAATGAATTTTATACAGAATGATGCATTTTCAAAGAGAATCAAAGAATTGGCTAACGCAAGCGTGTTTTAGGATTAAGCACCTTATTACGTTATGGGTAGGTATGTTTCTTCATTTATGGTAACTGGGTTGTGGAGGTCAGATAGACAGTCGCTCCATATAAAGTACTACTTTCAGCTGCATCCGGTTAGACTGGAAGCTGATAACAACAGAGTTGGGAAAAAGGTAGGCAGATGATGAGATGAGGTGATTCTTCATTTATAGCGGTCATGGGAAGGCTCGTGATAATCTATGGACAATTAGAACGGGACAATAAAGAGTTTGAGTTTGACTTGATACTTATAGATCATAACTTCGCCCATTGGTGATAAAGAAATATTGTTTCCTTTTCTTAACGAGAGGAAGTTAGCTGCGAGGGCTGAACTTGCAGACACAGTCAAGTCGATAATAATTTATGGTCCATTTATTTAAAACTCGATTAAGATTTCTTTTACTTAAAATTTAAGAAATAATAAAGATTTAGCTCCAATAAGTTTGAATCGCAAGATATCTGCACTCGCAGCTAATTTCCGAGCAGCCATTATGCGATGATTGCGGGAAGGCTCTAGCCTTCCCGCAATCCTTCCTGCCCCTTCATCCGACATTGTTCCAGCAGACATGTTACTGTACCAGTGTCGGAGAGAAGGTATTAATTTTAATTTTATTTGTCGTTTTTTTTTTTTTTTTTTTTTTTTATTTTTTTTTAAATTTTTGATTAATAATATTTTGATTTAATTTTATTGGATGATTTATTTATTTATTTTGATTTATAATTTAACTTGTTTTTTTTTTAATTTTGGTTTATTTTATTTTAATTTGACTTGATTTTAATTTAATTTGTTTTATTATTTTGGTTTATAGTCCAGTCAATGAGTGCTCAAAAGAGGCATGTTTGAATTGAAATATAATCAAGATAAATATACTTACTCTTTGTCAGTTCGTCGCAATTAGTGATGCAGGATACAGGCCATCGACAAAGATAAGCTGGTATTCTCTCCGCCATAGACAATACAAACATTAATTTTAAACTTCGAAAAAACGGATGTGTAGTCTAACCTCTTTCATTTAGAAAGCCTATAACTCCAGAGTACAAGCGTACATAAACGGAATATTACTTGAAAGAAAACTTTCTAAATTCAGACATAAACTTAACTTTACGTATCGGAAACAAAGCAAGCAATCTACCTCGGTTAATACAACAATAACGCAATAACACCGCCATGCTAATTAACTAAACCGTCGGCCATTTTAACCTGCCGCCATTTTGTTAAAATATTACCGCGTAAATTAATATTTAAATTGCTCTTTCAGACGTCGAAAACTAATCGAAAGACACTAACTGCCTTTTGTTTGCTTTACAAATAAAAATTATAAAGCATCATTTAAGTTTTCTTTTTTAGAAAAAGGATAATGCGCTGAAGTTGGGCGACTAGGCGTATAGGTAAATTAAATAAGGGGTATACAATGCGTTGTTTCTTCTATAGCCTTGTAAGATGAACGATTAAAGAAGGCAATGGAATAAGAATCAATGAACGCAAGCGATTTTATCGCGTGTAACGAGCCAATATTATGCTACCATGCACATTCCAATGTCAAATTTGAAATTCAAAGATGGCGGTTCTGAGGATTTTTTCATTTATTTCCCCGCGTCAATTTGACGAAATGTTACCGTCAAAATAACGAATTCACATTAATTTTGTTGACTTTTATCTATTCGATCTCGTTTTTGGACATATTGCGGTCGTAACAAACACCTTTTTGACTGAATTAGCATTTTGTTTTGTCAACGAATTTACTTTTACATAATTGTGTAGTTTTTTCCCGTTTAATCGTAGATGCTGAATGGGCATAATATGTTAAAAATTAGTGATAAGTAGTCACTAATTTTTGAAGCACGTTGCATAATGATTAAAAATAATTGGCTATTTCATGTATACATGAAATAGCCAGGAAATTGTAGATAAGTAAGAAAAAACTTAATTCGAAGCAAGTACCTACAACTTTCAAATCAACCCCTTAAAATACCAAAGAAAACGCAACTTTTTTTATTTCTATAGTGCCTAAATATAAACGCCTTGTCAAGCCTCATTAAAATTCGTTTAGTCGTTTTCAAGGTACTCGCACCCAACACACACATCATTGTCATGAATAAATAGTTTTTTTAACTTACGACCATAGCGGATCAGAGATAGCCTTTATAAGCTTTTTTATAGCTCATAAAATAATACAGGTGGCCACTAGTCCACCTGTAGAAGTTATGTCTAATATAACACCTTTTTACTTATGTAATATGAACCAGAAATAGTACGAAGAATGGAAGACTTATTTACTTTTATTGATACCGCTTCTACAGTGGTTAAGGATTGTGTTGGAGCATTTTTATGGTTCCGTACTCAAAGGGCCGTTGGTACCCTATTACTCCGCTGTCCGTCCGACCGTCCGTCTGTCACAGAGGTTCTACTCCCTAAGCACGAAGCCCGCAGTTTCGGCCTCCGTTACGGGCGTTTCCTACTCCGTATCACCTACGGACATATGATTGGTTCGGGCCCGAACGAAGTATAAATGGGGAGTGATACGTGAGTTCGAATGACGTTTTTGCGAAGGTCGCCATTTCGAAAAATTTTGCGAGTGGTACGCCAGTTCGAAAACTCATTACATCGAAAACCGCTATATCGAATGACATTTTCGCGAAGGTCGCCTTTCGTTAGGAAGTCATGGTATCGAAGTCCGATGTTGAGTTAATTTGTCTGGGAATCGAACTCACGACCCCAATGAGACGAGACAGAGAGAGCATGGGTATTTTGATTTAGTTTGGGAAAAAAAAAAAGAAAGAAAGACAAGTTAAATCAACATCGGACTTCGATACCATGACTTCCGAACTGGTGTACTGCTCGCATTTTTTTTCGAAATGGCGACCTTCGCGAAAATGTCAATCGATATAGCGGTTTTCGATGTAATGAGTTTTCGAACTGGCGTACCACTCGCAAAATTTTTTGAAATGGCGACCTTCGCAAAAACGTCATTCGAACTCACTACGTATCACTCCCGTATAAATGACAACACGATTTTACTGTTGTCCCTACTGCCGACGTGTTTTTGCCCGTCCGAAAAATTTAACTTTGACACTTGTTTTGATGGATCGTTATGTCAGACGGACGTATCGGACGGACGGACGGACTTAGGGAGTAGATCAAGGGCTGTTATCTTTTGAACCGTAATAGGTAGACATTTAAAAATTTCACACTGCTCTCTACTGATCATGATTTCCAAATAATAATAAAAGACTTGTAGTGATTTTAAACTAAATAAAAAAATTAAAGATGTATGTAACGTGCATTTGCCTTGATTTTTATATTGTGTAGTCATGAAGTTTAAAAGTATCTCATTTGACAGTGACCGCAAAAAGTAATGGTTTTTTAACGAAAGGGAATGAAAACGTGATATTTTGGAGCATCACCTAGTTTCTAAGTCTTCGAGCCTCGGAACCAAAAGGTTGATCTCCTCTAAGAAGACTCAAGTCTCGGATATATTGAGTACATAATTAAATAGTTTGTTAAATATTGCTATCCTTTACTTATCAAGTTTGTTTGTGTGTAAGAATATAAATAAAGAATAGTTCGTACTGAAAAGGTTTATCATTTCATACTATAGCCGCTATAACAACAAATAATAAAAATAAAGTAAAGATAAAAATTAAAGGAGTATACTTAAATACATACAAGAAAAGCGTTTTTTCGGCGTTTTAGAAGATATTGTTAAATATTGTACGGTGGTACCGAACCGTGTGTGAGTCTGACTCGCACTTGGCCGCTTTTATCGAATCCAAACCGTTCCATTGCATAAGTAATCGAATCGATTCCAAATTATTATTGTCATTGTATTATTTTACCTTGGTAATGATTTATTTGATCGCATGGCAGTGTTTTCTGTGACATTTAATTGCGTTGATAATTAGAAAATAATAAATTATGATGGTAATAGTGACTGAATTAGGTAATGAAGATGGATTTTTTTAAATATTAATAAGTATCGGTGTCCAAGAGGCTTATCTTAACTTTTTCAACACCCAGAAATATCTATCGGCTAGTTTTCGAGTTCTATAAAGTGGCCAATTCAGACGTTTGCATTGAGGATTTTTTTAAGGGTTTTACTACAAATTTTGAATCCTGGATCAGGCATCCAGACAGGCAGGATCAGGCATCAGGGGTCCGGTAAGGACCAGGCCCAGGTCGACGCACAGCGCGTTGTGTTCCACGCGCGCCTCAAAGAGATGTCAGCAAAAGATGGGGTCCAATAGGGCCGATGCCGCTGGGGTCGCGGGTTGTTTGGAAAAGATACCGTGGCCCTGGCATAGGCAACTGAAGGAACACGGGTGGGTTTTAGTCAGTAAAAGTCGGACACGCCCTTCCGCTCCACCCAGAGCGGGAGAAGTCATTTGATGATTTCCCATCCACAAAAAAAAAAAAAAAGGCATACAAAATCGCCTATTTTACTACTAAATGAGTAGTAACCATACAGCAGACCACCACCAGATTAAAGACGGCCCTCTTTAATCTATTGGAGGCCCAGGGCACTTTCGAATGGAGAATGCAGGATGCACGAGCGAGCTCAAAATTTATAGCACCCTGACCTCGGATAGGTTAGGATTTATTTTGACCGCCTTCATAAAGCAATAGGTAGTATTAGTTACTTTGTCGAGTTAAGCAGAAAAGTTTGGAAACTAAGAAAACGGATGTCGTAGAATGAGCGACCGAAGCGAGCTCGAAAATTTTAGCACCCCGTGTGAGATTTACTTAGCTTTTCTTTTGACAGTCTCTATCTGCGACGCTGGCTGGAACAGGGGGGCTCCATGGTTCGCAGGGCCCTGGCCACTTGCCCAGAGTGGCCCATAGAGGCTCAATATCCGCTTATAGTATAAAATATGAGACATGGCTCCTCGATCCATACGGACACCTTCTCCTGCCTTTGTTGCAATTTATTTGTGGTCAGTATATCTTCTTCCATATATATCTCTATCTCCCGTCATCTCAGTCTCTGTAGATTGTTCATTCCTCCTTTCCAGCCATAATTATTTAGCCTTATTAGACTTAAACTAACGTGGGTGTACTAAGGTACACCTCTGACTAACTCTCCGAGGATTACAGGTGTGATAATTTTTATTGTGTGTTAATTTTTACACAATCCATTCACCTTTTCCTTGTTTCAAATTAAGTCATGCAGGATCCCAAATCTCCAGGATTGGTCAAAAGATAAACCATGTATAATAAATGTTTCCCTTTCTTGACAGCAAAACTCTAAAACTAGGTAAACACAATCACCATTATTTTCCCGCCAAACAAAGTCGGCCATTTTGTGTGCCTCTCAAAATGGCACACAGACGTCTTCATTTGACACAATGGATCTTTAGCTCGTGTTATTGTTATTACTTATTGAGTTCTTACAGGAAATTTGTATATCTGAGCAAGACACATACCTATTGCTTGTTTATGGTATAGGTCGTATAGGTACTGTGGGGCTAGTCTGTAAAGGTCACTTCAATTTTGAAGTGACAGCAGACATGACACAATTTGAAAGCGATCACATATGTTTTTAAAGTTAATAAGTAACATCGCGGATTCACATCTCGAAACTATTCGAATTTCGAAGTGATGTTTAAAGATCATCAGGGCAAAAAGCCAATTCTCGTATTTAAAAACCGTTAAAATTCAAATTACAATCTCATCTCATCGACAATAATGTCAAAAAGTTGTTAAAAACGTAAACAAATTAAATGTTTTTGACAGATTGAGACAGTAGCGAACGTTCTTAAAATAATAATGGTAATCGTCAATAAAAGTGAAGAAATAGAGGTTGCATTAATTTTGCTAATATCAGTTCTCTGTGGAACCTCACGATTATTTCTTGTGGTTCACTATTTGACATCTTGACACTAAATCAATCATGCAATCTCATTAAGGACACCTTATTATGCCAATACAAACTGGCCATGCACGAATGAGTTAATTAATGTCAGAAAAAAACATTAACTAACCGATATTAAAAACCCTTTTTATCAGTTCACCCGTCTTCTAACAGACACGGTGTGAAAATACTTAACACAACAAAAAGGTGAACGCAGAAATAAAGATAATTTATTTCCGCAAAACATAATTATATACCTATATCATTCTATAATAATCGATACTTCGCCAAACACATGTCATTCGGTGAATAATTTACAAGCAAGCATGTCTTCATTACGACTTACGAGTGAATGAGATTGGTGACCATACCTCTTTCGTTCATTACATTACCTTTTATAAGAATGTCATGGAAATTGTACCTATGGTCGGACTTTTAATAGCTGCAGTAAAATTACACTTCTACTGTCATTTGGCTATCAAATTGGGAACATTTTTTAACGAAATGATAGTTAAGAAGTGTCATTTTACTGCAGCTAATTAAAACTCGGACGTTTAATTAGTTGCAGTAAAATGACACTAAGACTTCTGCTGTCATTTTGCTATCAAATGGGAACATTTTTTAACGAAATGATAGTTAGGAAGTGTCATTTTCCTGCAGCTAATTAAAACTCGGACGTTTAATTAGTTGCAGTAAAATGACACTAAGACTTCTGCTGTCATTTCGCTATCAAATGGGAACATTTTTTAACAAAATGATAGTTAAGAAGTGTCATTTTACTGCAGCTAATTAAAACTCGGACGTTTAATTAGTTGCAGTAAAATGACACTAAGACTTCTGCTATCATTTCGCTATCAAATGGGAACATTTTTTAACGAAATTATAGTTAAGAAGAGTCATTTTACTGCAGCTAATTAAAACTCGGACGTTTAATTAGTTGCAGTAAAATGACACTTCTGCTGTCATTTCGCTATCAAATGGGAACTTTTTTAACGAAATGACACTAAGACTTCTGCTATCATTTCGCTATCAAATGGGAACATTTTTTAACGAAATTATAGTTAAGAAGAGTCATTTTACTGCAGCTAATTAAAACTCGGACGTTTAATTAGTTGCAGTAAAATGACACTTCTGCTGTCATTTCGCTATCAAATGGGAACATTTTTTAACGAAATTATAGTTAAGAAGTGTCATCTTACTGCAGCTAATTAAGTATTAGCATACTTATCTTCAAAAGTCAGAGCATACTTATCTTCATCATTATCATTTGAGTTATACAAGGTGTAAGGGACAGCCCTCCGCAAACTGATAGGGTGAATTCAGTATGTCATACTAAGATGACCGGTACATGAAATTTTTTCAGGAACGTTATGGGAATCCAATAAACCTGATTTGGTTGTGTTTTTGTGCACAAATTGGAGCGTCTATTACTGGTTGGGAGGGGTAGGTAATAGGTATGCGGTGAGTTCGATGAACTCTGTAGCTAGACAGAAAGTGAACAGCTGATTTCACGCGTCGTTGGTTAGAGTATTTCAACATCCATTGCTGGTTTTTTTTTTTGCCGTTTTTTTTTGCAGTTTTTTTTACATAAATGCAATTTTACATTGAAATAATGAAAATGTAACTGAAAAAAAATTGAAAAAATGAAAATTTTCCTGAGAAAATTTCCGGTGGAATATGATTCAAAATGAGGAGCTGAATGCACCCTGTGAGTTTGCGAAGGGCTGTCCCTTACACCCTGTATACATATTGGTATCAAATAGGTGTTTTATTACATTGCAAAAACGTATTTTTTTTATTATTACAATTTACAAGCTTTTATTTAACTTGCAATGTTCGTTTGAAGATTGTCCTTTTCAAAATTTGCAAGTTAAATTTGACCCACTTTCCGGTGTTCGATTGAGCTGAAATTTCGCATACGTATGTAAAATCGGTGACAATGCAATATTTTGGTACCATCGAGCTGATCTGATGATGGAGCCGGAAGGTGGCCACAGGAACTCAGTAATAAAACGACGCAACCCTATCGAGTTTGGGGTCGTTTGATTCGTCTTGACAATTACTCTGGTCCTAGATGATATATACACATAAAAGCTTGCATTAAAATTGTTTTTTAATTAATAACACACTTGCTTGCGAATGTGAGTGTTTGAGGCTTGACTAGTGTAATTTTGTTTACTGTACCTTCATGATATAACGTTTGATGTTTGAAAGCGAGTCAATTAACTTTCTATTTACGTATACTATACTTCTTTAAACATATAAGTACTTTTATGACCAGTCCAGCTAAATAAGTGGACATTGTGGATTTACTGGACTAGGTGATTGCTTTGCAAAATATAATATGTTATATTGTCCGTATTCGTCAACAAATGGGTAAGTTATCGAAAACTTGTAATCCCGTGTTCTGTAGATTTGGTAATTTAATTAAAATTGTATTATATTTATGATTCTTAAATCAGGTATATCCTAATGGTGGTTGAGTTTGATTGTGACAATCAGAATGTGCTTGCACATGTTCACTTTTCCTGGAGGGTAATAAAACAAAAAGTGTTATGAATTTCAGACCTTAAAACTTTCTAGCCAGTCAAAAAAGGTGCCTACTGGTATTACTTATAGGTAAACAAATAATTAGTCGCCAAAATAACAGCCGATGATCGATTTGTCCGTACCTACTTACAACAAATATCTACATACATGTAGGTTCCTACTTACCTTTATCTACGCTTTTACAGTACGATAAAGAAATCGGTATGAATACCTAGTTTTTTATAAACCTATCCACCGAGCCTTATTAAAGAAACTATGCTTTAAAAAAATTATAGGTTAAATGCAACTCTTAATTTGACAGTAGCAAAATGAAAACGTTATAAAACAATAATTTGATACCAAAATGTGGATGTTTGTTTGTGTGTGCGAGGTCGGCGCGCGCGGCACGCTGCGCCGGCGCATGAGATAATGTCTCCCGACGACCCGACGCTTGCTCAGCCCGCTATCTCAAATCTCCTCAGGCCTGTTGTTTCATGTCTTTATCTAAAGAGTTTTCGTTTTAATAACAACATCACATTGTTTGCCAACTAATCCTCACATCCTCGGTTTGTTGTCGGATGCCAAACGGTAGCTGTTACATGACATACGGCTCTATCTTATCGTACCCACTCTACAACATATGTTCACTAAACGCCTAATGGAGTTATTATAATTCAAACATTTCCCTAAAATCCAAATCGTTTATGCAAACGTTAAAACATGAACACAGCGTGTGCTTTTTTTTTTTGTTACGAAAATATTATTAATCTGTATCAATGAACCGTGAATGTAATGAACGAACAATGGGAGCGTCTTAAGGAATCGTTCGGTCTCCGGCCGGCCGGCTAATTTCGCGCCCTTTCACCTGTCAATCACACGTCACAGCGCGCGTAAACGACAGCGAGAAACTGGTATTAGCCTTAAACAAAAACTTACGTACAGCTATGTAAATTACGTTTTATTACACGAAATAAGAAACGAAGCCTGTGATTTAGTTAACGGGTGATAGGGAAATGAGTGAAATTATCTGTGAAAGTGCGCGGCCATTAAAGTTTTCGCGCGTTAATATGTCAATGTGACGTTTAGTTTCGCGCGCAAACTTACCGCCGCGTTCGGCTCCGTCGCCCAGGTATTTCTCGCGCGTCCGATTAAATTTTAAACGAGATTAATAACGAGAATGAAACAATTATGTTGACAATATGGCTTAATGTGGGACGTTTTGACAGACGAATGGCGTTCCCGGACGTCCAAAACACTTATTAATCGTGCGGTTTACAAAACCATAAATAAGTATAGTTTTTTTTCGTAATGGCATCATTGCGTGTTGGCATGCAATACGTTTCTAGTTTAAATGCAAGGTTTTTGCAAGATTTACGTAATTTTTTTAGCGGTTTTAGTTCGTATTTTCCATTTAACGCATTAGAAATGTTTTAAATTAACGTTATTATTTATATGCGGTAAACTGGCTGGTTATTAATACTAGGCTTTACTGGTTGAATATTTTTTCTGTGGCCGCGTTAAAACAATTTATCGTGTATTGGTTTCGTAATTGCGTTATTTATTTTAAATGTTTTACGCAAATAAAAACATGAATTGGAAAAGGCAGATGTCAAAGCAAATCGTCTAAATAAGTCATTGTAAAAAGGGAAATAATGCTGCCAAGTGTTCATTTACCCACAAGCATTTTCAACACAACATCAACTTTTTCTAAAGTCATAATTATGATGATACTTACTATAGGAGTTGTTCATGCAATACTGGTAAATCAACACAGCTCATCAAATAAAATAAAATGTATACCTTATTATGGTTTAACAAAATCAATTGTATTATTAACCAAATGTCCCAGAGAAAGTTACCTAAGTACTTACACTTATTATAGCAGTTTTATTTTGCAACCCAAAAATCAATAATAGACTACGAAACCAAAGTATTAGCAATAATTGTTTACATCGTTGAATAAATACTCTTTATTATTTTTTTGAAACTTTTTAAGAACACTATTTGAATTTTATTTTTTAAACATCACTCTGTACGTAGTTTCCGCTAGCCGGCACTCAGCCAGTTCGAGTGTGCCACTGGTCAGCGTAACATGTGTCAAACAGTACTCACAGATGTCAACACATCGCTAAAAGCACTGATATGATAATGCATCATGGTGGTCTGTTTGTAGTTGACCTGTGAAGAAGGCTTTTAAAATTATCCACGATTCACTGTTGGAGATCTCGAGTTCTAAACTGCTCTATCATTTTACGCCTTGTGGCCGTATTTTCTGAAGGGCATATTATGCTTATTATGATGCATGCATTTTGTCAATTTTGTTACTTGTGTACTAAGAGTTCCCTGTAATCGGGGAAGTCTATTACTTACAATCTTTTAACCAACTACAAATCCAGTCTCACAAAAAAATCTATTTAGTTAAGATTTGCATAATGTAACTCGTCTTCTTCCCATGGGGGAAGCAAGAAACTACAGAACTGAAAAATAAACTACAGAACTGAGAAAAAAAACTCAAAACATTTATTTCAAATAAACCGAATACAGGCGCTTTTGAATTGTCAAGGAGTCGGTCAGTCAGAAAGATGAAGCTAGTTGCCCATTCCAAAGCGTAGTAGATTCCTGTAAAGAAGAACGGGCAAGAAACTCAACGGACACTCTTAAATCAAAATATTGTTAGAAAATATTGGTTAAATCATTCATGTTGAAAATATACATGTGAGAACAATGTAGAAAGACGTGCACGTTAAAAACGACAGTAATAAAAAGATAAAAACTAAAAACAACTAAATTAGAAATAAGCCGTGGCAGCTAAGAGACGAAGAAAAAGAAGATATTCTTCATATAAATACCATGATACAACGTGGACACTCACGCGACGGCTGGTCCATAAATTCAAGGTTGCTCAACGAGCTATGGAACGATCTATGCTGGGAGTCTCTCTGAGGGATCGAATCCGGAAGGAGGTGATCCGGCAGAGAACCAAAGTTGTCGACATAGCTCACAGAATAAGCAAGCTGAGGTGGCAACGGGCCAGCCGTAGTAGCCGTAGAACCGATGACTGTTGAGGTAGGCGTGTTCTTGAGTGGAGACTGTGAATCAGCAAACGTAAGGGTCCCAGTCTGCGCCACAACACCCTGTCCTCCGCCTTCCGCATCCAGTCTGTGCCAGCCACTTTCTTCTCGTCGGTCCATCTAGCTGACGCCCTCAGGCTAGGTGGAATGAAGATCTTCGCAGGGTGGCTGGTAGCAGCTATATGAGAGTTGAAGAGAATCGAGCTGATGGGCGTGCAATTGGAAAGGCTTATGTCCAGCAGTGGACTGTTATAGGCTGATAATGATGATGAAGAACAGTTTTTTTTTTTGAGTAAGTAATTTGATTTGTAGATGATTAGAAGATAAGGAATTAGTATATGAATACGGAGGGAGTTTGAAAGTAGAGCCTG
This sequence comes from Cosmia trapezina, assembly GCA_905163495.3. Taxonomy (NCBI): domain Eukaryota; kingdom Metazoa; phylum Arthropoda; class Insecta; order Lepidoptera; family Noctuidae; genus Cosmia; species Cosmia trapezina. Next base: position 24,081,457 of record LR991035.1, on the reverse strand, counting down.
TAGCAAGAAAACTGAAGACTTATCGACTGTCGTGGTATGGACATGTGATAAGGAGGAACGAGGAGCTCATTGCCACAAGAAAAATGATAGGTGAACACGTCGTTTGAAGAAAACGTTTTATTATTTATTATTTTATTTATTTTATTATAACATTTTACAAACAAAACCTTAAGCTAAGAACTATGCCCCGCAAAACCGTTTTCACGGTTTGCCTGTGGGAACGGTACAAACGGTATTACAAAAAAGTTTTAGTGCGGACACTAAGTAAGTAGTAAGTAGATTTTGTGTGTTTGTAAGTTTGTATGTTGGAGGTAAGGTAATCTCCAGAACTATCAGTCGGATTTGAAAAATTATTTTTGCATTTGATAGCCCCATTCCTGAGAAAGGCTATTTAACATCACGCTAGGATCCTTAGGAGCCGAGCAAAAAGAAAAAATCTGATAGTACGCTAAGCGAAAACGAAGTAATACCTATCGCGGGCAGGCAATGTGATGCGACGGTGTGGGTCGGGGAAACGAGAAATTTTACGCGGACGAAGTCGCGGGCAGAACCTAGTCACAAATAACTTGAGGTAAGAGCAAAAAGGTGATTATGATTTCAATTAGAGTTAGACAAGTGTTCTTGGATGGGCTCGCGTTTAGCAACTATGCTCGGACTTTTCATTAACTGCAGTAAAATGACACTTCTTATCTGTCATTTCGTTAAAAAATGTTCCCATTTGACAATGACATTAAACCTCTACACATTGCTTGCCATGATTACAGTGTGAAGTGTGGAAGTGAGACACATATTACGAAATTAGTAGGAAAATTTTGACAAAGCATCGTATCTTCTGTCTCTTAGGAGACAGCAATATAATACTTTTCCTAGGTTATGTTATATGAGAAATGAAGTTTAACGTAAGAAATCTTCCATATTTTGGACTGAAACCTATGTCAATACAATCGCACAATGCAAAAACTGTCCAAAAAAGTTAAATTAATCGACGCAAGGTAAATTTTGTAACAGTGAAAGCACTTTGTTTAGCTAACATTCAAAAGTTCGCCAAGCAAAAATACGGCACGCCGTAAGAGACAGAAGACACGATGCTTTGTCTCAATTTTGGTACTAATTTTGTGTATATGTGTCTCACTTCCACACTTCACACTGCCACTGTAATCATGGCAACGTCTAGAGGTTTAATGTCATTGGTTATTTACATTTACCTCTGATTTTGCATCATTGTCAATATCACAATGATCTTTATACAATAAGTTTGCTTTTGGTTGGTAGATATGTGAAAATGTCCAAGGATTAAAAAAAAAAAAAAAAATATCCGGCACGAGTCGTGAGCACAAATTCCACCTTAACTTTAACTGCCCTCGTCAGTATGCTCTTGTATTCTGTTTTCTATCTGTATCTAAATATTATGCTTGATAATACATTGGCCTGCAAAACTAAGTAGGTACTACACTTTTAATTTTTTTTTTTTTCTTAAATATAGAAGTTACAGATTTAAAATAAAAAACGTGCTATCCTAGTAACATTTTTAAGTCTAAAAAAGATACAACAATAAAATAGCTATTTTTTTAGCTTAGTGTTAAAACTCAATTAATATTTACAAGTAGGTATGTTTTACATGTTATTTATTTTTTAATAACTGGTATTGCCTCCTCGGGCTAACAGCTTGGAGTCGATTTGGCTACTGAACACGAGGTTTCGTAGCCGATGTAGGGGAATATTCTCCCATTCTTCTATCAGGGCCTGTTTTAGTGCCCTGAGGGTGGTAGGTGGTGGTCTGCGGCTTCTGACTAGCCTTACTACTCATCCCAGGCGTGCCAGTTTTTATGTACAAAATTAAACTCTTTTTCGAGTCCTTTTTGTTTCCCAATAAAAAAAAAGTTTTTAAAAGTGTGATACTTATTTTTGCAGAGCAGTGATGCTCTAAGGGCAGTGTATACTGATTTCATTGCTCCCGCCCGTGTACGACCTGCCGTGATAAGAAATAAGATTCGTTATGTTTAGAGTTTGTGCTCACGATTCGTGCCATACCATTGACAAGACTGTCATAATACTCATAATCACAGTGATCTTTATTTTCGTTGCAATAAAGTTACTATTGGGTTGCTGCTGTCAGAGGTGTGAACTGTGAACGGTTTGTACCATAGATATAAGTTTTATATTTTTATGGTTTTTGTATGTATGGTGATGGCCATCAAAAAGGTCATTTGCGTAGTACCATACTCGATGTTTGAATGTGAACGAAGCAAAAGGAAATAATAATACCTAGGTAAGTATTTAATTATGAATGGTAGCAGGTTTCGTTCTGTAAGTAGTTTCTGCCTACCCCATGGGGGACAGGCGTAACTTTATGTCTGCACTGCACTCTGCATGTATCTACTAGGTCCATGACATAGTAGTTATGAAATGGTTGCTTGCTGTATTTTAATTTATTTTAATGTCATTGCTTAAATTTAAAAAAAAGTATTTAAAAAAAACTAAAAAACCCGACCCGAGTAAAAAACTAAAACTGAAAAGTTAAAAACAAGCCCATTTTAGATTTAATAAAAGTTGGAAGCAGGCGGGACCCATTCGAGTTTGAAAATATAAAAATGGAATGCAGAAAAGGAAATCCTTTTCTGTGTTCAGTAGGCGACAGTGCCGTCCCGAAACGCGCACGCGGCGCGTCTTAAAACCTTTGAACGCCATTATCGCACGGTTTTAAAACTCGAAAAACAATAATTGACGTAGGCAAAACAATGAAGAACTGAAACTGATAATAATATTACAGATATTATTATCAGTTTCAGTTCTTCATTGTTTTAAATTGCCGTTAGATTGTAAACTGTCGAAAAATTGTGAACTGGGTAAAAATGGATTATGTTAGAACTGTGACCAACTGCACACGAGCGGTTCCGCGGCAGCGGCCGGTGAGCGCAGCTAAGCGGGCTATTTAGAATTAGCGCAAGGTGCGATACGTCACAAGCAAGTTTGATACCAGTTCATTTGGCTTGAAATTTGACACGAATTAAGGCTCTAACAGACAGAGGCGATATCGCGTCACGACGTGTCACGTAGCGGTGTTGCGACGCGATAATATCGCAATATCGGCCGCGATATCGCCTCTGTCTGTAAGAGCCTTTAGGAGATTTACTATCATTTGAAAACCGTGCGTTAGGCGTTCAAATGAACACTGCTTTGGTGGCATTTTAAGGTCCACTTACAGACCCGTACGCGTTTCGGGTCGGCACTGTCGCCACTGAACACTGAAAAGGAAATACCGGGCCCTGCACTGTGGCATAGGGAATTAGCGATGTAACAAATGTATTCTATGTGATAGAAGTTTAATGTAAAGATTAGTGGAGAAATAAAACGAGAGACATTGTATTATTTTTCCTATAATCTTTAAGATTGATTGATTCTTTACGTGTGCTATACAGGGTGGAATCTTTCAGCGGGGCAGTAAAATGTACCTAAGGGAAAAGTTTTTTGCAATTTGTGACTTTTTGAGTACTCCAACGATGGTTGGTCCCATAAAAGTTTTTGATCAGTATTAGAAACAGGATCGATTGGCATCAAAAAATGTTTTGTGTAAAATGGCTATTTTCTTGCTAAATGTCATTTTTTTTTTTTTTGAAAATCTTTGAATGGGGATCAACATTCCATAAAAAAATATGGATAGTCTCCTAAGACCATTTTCGCGTAGCTGCAACGGATAAGGTACTTCCCCTTACTTCCCCGCTGAAAGATTCCACCCTGTATATAAAGAAATAGCACACTTTTTAAAATATCATCTTTTTACTCGACTGCGGCAAGTCCAAAAGGAGGGGTTATGTGTTTGACCTGTATGTATGTATGTATAAACTAATGCAAAATATGATCATGGCAATTCTTTAACTCCTCGAACTCTCTGTAGATAGGTACTCTTAAGGCCTGTAGGTATCACGGTGTCCGAATAGCCACTAAGTGTAAATACCATACACGTACCTATAAAAAAGGCGGACAGAGTTTCGCCAGCAAATAACTGTGTCTGGAGTCAGGCAACTCGCTGTACCTACAGGCACACATTTACACATTTTTAGTCAACCATTCGTAAATTGTGGTAACGAATTCGTAATATGGTAAGGTATAATACTTATTTTACTTGACGACACGGTTGGCGCAGTGGTTGAGCGATTGACTGCTGCGCAGCATGTCGCGGGTTCGATTCCCGCACGGAACAAATATTTGTACGACCTACAAGTATTTGTTCCGAGTCTGGGTGTTTTTCTATGTATAATATGTATGTATTTACAAAAAAAAAATGTATATAAGTAGTTTATCAGCCATCTCGTTACCATAACACAAGCATTAGGTTGCTTAGCTTGGGACTAGATGGCGTTGTGTGAAATGTCCAAGGATATTTATTTTATTTTATTTTTATAATAAAAGGTAAAAATACAGCATGTCTTGTGAAATGTGTGCGTGCTAGACACAGTTTTTGCTAGCGACAATCTGTCCGCCTTTTTTTGTACGTCTATGGGCACTACCTATTTACCGAATAAATTCATAGAATGGAACATAATTTGTATGAAATTATCTGGCAAGTCAGTTAATAGGAACTTAAGGCTCTTACAGACAGAAGAATTTCTCAGTGTATTCGAAAACAAGAATTACTGCGAATAAAGATGCAGTGACATTTCCTTTAATTTCAGCACTACGCAATGTTCTAAAACATTAGCATGTCTTAGATAACTATCAAGCTATCAACGTATGAAAATGTTTAACATAAACCAAGGGGCAGCAACCGCCCACCTCGAATACAACAGATTTATCGATCAATTTGTAACAAAACATCAAATAAATCAATCAAGACAGACATCCTCACGTGTAAATTCACAAACATAAATCTCCAAAGATTTACTTTATGTAACCCGACCAAGTTTTGATGGTCCTATGATCGATACGAACCTTCCTCGACAGGGTGTCATCAGAACTGGCGACCTAACTGCCGCTGAAAAAACATTTACTTCAAAAATAGAATTCGGATTCCCGCGCTTAATTGCAGCCCCGCCAATGAGCGAGCGTTGCGTGCGAGCGGGAAAACTAAAACATAGAGCGAGATAGACGGAGTTGTGTTGTTGACTCCGCCCCGTTAACAATATGGCGGTCGTGTTGATTGGCGGAGCGGGCGCCTCCTCTGGGAAAGCCACGATTGGAAATGTGGGGGGCGGCGAGAAAAGCCGTTTTGCTTGCGCTCTCCTGCAATGGCACGCTTCATTATTATAAGTAATTTAAATTCGCATTCAATGTGTTGAGTTATGACTGATTTAGTTAATAGGTCAATTATGGATTAATTCCGAGATTAGGCTTCACACGCATCTTAGTTCATTCATGTTTTCTTGGTAGGTATTTTAAATTTCTTTTGCAATTTTCCGTTACGATTTATCTTTTTTTTAAGGAGTTTTGTGATTATTTCTTTTGAATTCCTTGTAATATTGTGACGAATCATTCTAGTGCCAATTCCGGGTTGCAACAGAGAATTTCTTCTGCTTGTCTGATGTTGTTAAGTACCTATTTACTCATTTATACATACATTTCGTTGCTAAAATGGGTCTTATTTATCCAATTTCTTATGAAATGGATTACCGTGCCTATCCTACCAAAATAGGGATGTTTTGCGTATTTTAATATACAGGCCGTTCCGTAATGAATCGACCACCTCTTAAGGGGTAATTGTACTCATCATTATGAACAACTTTTACTAAGGGAGATTTTTTTTTCGCGAGAAATCGTGAATATAGAATCTTATGTTCATAATCTACATTTTGACGATTTATACGAACATAATAATGTACCTAGGGAACAGCTACAACAACAGATTTTTTTTTTGCGATTTCTTGTTTGGTCCCATAGTACAAGTTGCTAATACCTAATGATGAGTACAATGACCCCTTAAGAGGTGGTCTATTAATTACGAGATACCCTGTAGGTAGCTACTTACTTAGCATTCATTCCTTATCATTTTCTTTTTAAATTATCCAGTGGTGGAGTGGTACCTACCTATCCTGCTTCATGTTGTTTATTATGTGTGACGACTTACCTTTTTGTACATTACTTGCTTTGTAAGACAGGAACCTCCAACCTCAGACCAAATAAAAAACCAAGACATAGAGCAACGAAATACTTACAGTGAAGCATGGGCAAAACTTTACACCTCACTCTGAGGATAGGTACACGCTCACACGCACACACCAAACTAAATACTTACAGTGAAGCATGGGCAAAACTTTACACCTCACTCTGAGGATACACGCTCACACGCACACACCAAACGAAATACTTACAGTGAAGCATGGGCAAAACTTTACACCTCACTCTGAGGATACACGCTTACAGTGAAGCATGGGCAAAACTTTACACCTCACTCTGAGGATACACGCTTACAGTGAAGCATGGGCAAAACTTTACACCTCACTCTGAGGATACACGCTTACAGTGAAGCATGGGCAAAACTTTACACCTCACTCTGAGGATACACGCTCACACGCACACACCAAACTAAAACTTACAGTGAAGCATGGGCAAAACTTTACACCTCACTCTGAGGATACACGCTCACACGCACACACCAAACTAAAACTTACAGTGAAGCATGGGCAAAACTTTACACCTCACTCTGAGGATACACGCTCACACGCACACACCAAACTAAATACTTACAGTGAAGCATGGGCAAAACTTTACACCTCACTCTGAGGATACACGCTTACAGTGAAGCATGGGCAAAACTTTACACCTCACTCTGAGGATACACGCTTACACTGAAGCATGGGCAAAACTTTACACCTCACTCTGAGGATACACGCTTACAGTGAAGCATGGGCAAAACTTTACATCTCACTCTGAGGATACACGCTTACAGTGAAGCATGGGCAAAACTTTACACCTCACTCTGAGGATACACGCTTACAGTGAAGCATGGGCAAAACTTTACACCTCACTCTGAGGATACACGCTCACACGCACACACCAAACTAAAACTTACAGTGAAGCATGGGCAAAACTTTACACCTCACTCTGAGGATACACGCTCACACGCACACACCAAACTAAAACTTACAGTGAAGCATGGGCAAAACTTTACACCTCACTCTGAGGATACACGCTCACACGCACACACCAAACTAAAACGTACAGTGAAGCATGGGCAAAACTTTGCACCTCACTCTGAGGATACACGCTCACACGCACACACCAAACTAAAACTTACAGTGAAGCATGGGCAAAACTTTACACCTCACTCTGAGGATACACGCTCACACGCACACACCAAACTAAAACTTACAGTGAAGCATGGGCAAAACTTTACACCTCACTCTGAGGATACACGCTCACACACACACACCAAACTAAAACTTACAGTGAAGCATGGGCAAAACTTTACACCTCACTCTGAGGATACACGCTCACACGCACACACCAAACTAAAACTTACAGTGAAGCATGGGCAAAACTTTACACCTCACTCTGAGGATACACGCTCACACGCACACACCAAACTAAAACTAAACACCTCACTAAGTGCACACATGTTTACGAAACCGGCCTCACGTCACTGTTGACAGCGCTATGTCTTGGTTTTTTATTTGGTCTCAGCCTCCAACCTATAAACATAATACTTAGTTCGGAAGCGTTAATCGGATGATGATAAATTGATAACATACAGGTTGTTATATTATGATAGGAAAACAACTTATTACCTACTTCTGTAAGATGATTAAAATAGGACTATGTTCGAAAATACTTGGATGCTGGAGTCAAAATCAAAATTGAACGATAAGTAAGTATCTATAGCTTTTACGTATACCTACCGGTAAAACGGGGTTACTTTAACAGTAAGGGTAACTTTGACAGTTTATGGGGCTACTTTGACAGCGCGCCAAAACAGGGTTTAAACGTGTGCGTAGCATTTGTAAATGTGACTTCCAGTTCTAGTACCATTTTGCCGACTGAATTTGTTGCATCACTTTATTAATAAGGGGTTTTTATCCACACGGATACGTCAACCCCATTGTACCTTATACTCTATTTACACACAAATATACCTACACTTGTAATTATACTATATTTTACTACACTACTAATCACAAAATTGGATTTGCGTCACATGTTTGTAACAAACGCTCAATTTTTTTTATCAAAATGATGTTAAAGTGACCTTTACACTTTAAATTTTTGACATAAGTTGCATTTTAATGCCTTGTCAAAGAAACCCCACATTCGGGGGTAACATTGACACATTAAAAAAAAATAGTAGCGGGCCTGTGGGGCTTGATATTGGTATGAGTTTGATACCCAAAGAACATATTCCATCAGGTTAAGCTGTGCTTGCCGGGGTTGGTCTGTGGATGGGTGACCATCTTTACATACCGAGACTCCTCCGTCCCGGCTGTCATTCGTGGATCTTTGACAGTCGTTACGGGTCGTCAGAGGCCCGAAAGTCTGACAACCAGTCTTACCAAGGGGTAGGTATCTATAGTATTACCCAGTTACTGGTTTGTGGAGGTCAGATAGGCAGTCGCTCCATGTAAAAAACTGGTATTTAGCCGCATCCGGTTAGACTGGAAGCCAACCCCAACATAGTTGGGAAAAGGCTAGGCTGATGTTTATGAAGAGGTCCTTCATATGTTTGAATTCTACTGCTCAACACGTAAATAACGCTGTGAATGTTGTTGATCAAAGGCTACCATTGCACTTAGTGTGTTTCGCAGGGCTGGTGGACATAGCATAGCAGGCTATAACGTTCCCACCGGCCTGCTGTCTTCGAGAGGGAGTGGGCTGTAATCCACCATGCGGGCCCAGTGCGGGTTGCTAGATGTCACATGTCTTCAAATTTTTGGTTCTAGGACATGCCGGTTTCCTCACGATGTTTTCCTTCGCCGTTTTAAGAGCAGTGGTGATGAAATAAACTACACAAAGTAAAGCATCTGTCGGGGTTCGAATCCACGACCTCAACTCGAAGTCGGGGCCATTAAGTACCACTGGGCCACCACTGCTCCTCCACTGGTGGACATAGGTATGTTGAAACGGTGTCCTTTCACACAATTTGCTGCTTTTTCTGCTGGAGGAAATAAAAATATTAGACATACTTAACATCATCAGAGGCAGTAGAGTTTTAAGTACCTTAGATAATCTACCTACAGGCAGGTGCTGTGAAAACTTGTATCTCACTGGTGGGTAGCTTTAGCTATACTAACAAAATGAAGATGGATATGATAATATAATATCAATCTGCGTAGCCTTTTTCCAACTATGTTGGAGTCGGCTTCCAGTCTAATCGGATGCAACTGAATACCAGTATTTTACATGGAGCGACTGCCTGTCTGACCTCCACAACCCAGTAATTGGGTAATACGATAGGTACCTACCCCTTGGTAAGACTGGTTGTCAGACTTTTGGGATTCTGACGACCCGTAACGACTGTCAAATCGATCCACGAATGACGTAGCTTAACCTGATGGATCGATTCGTACGGCTGTTATTGTACTTAGGCACGAGCTCCTCAACAGCTCGGGAACACGGGTAGGTACTTCCGAAAATCGCAAATGTTGATTTTTTATTTAAGTATTTATTTTTTATTGTTGCTATTTCAATATGCTGTTCTTATTTTGTGTGCCTCTTTAATTTAGTCTTTGCTAAATAAATGTATTTTCTTTCTTTCTTTTCTTTTCTTTACTTTTTTGCGTCCCGAAAAAAAGTACTGTTCCCGAGGAAAACAACAATAACTCTTATGATAATAGATGGCGCCACGTGTCTTTCGAATCATGATTGAATTGTAATATTACCTCAGAAGAACAACAAGCATAGAAGTAGTGTTTAAATAGCAACTGAACTCAATATATTTGTTTCATTTTGACTTATGGAGCCGCTATGATGTAAAAGAAGGACACATATACAGAAGACGTTTCGAAATTTTGTAGGTTGTCTTTCATTTTATTCTGACTAGTGATGTACCCACTAAATTTCAACGTCGATAGAATTTACAATGACATTCTTTCTTATACTGCCAAGAATAATAACCGTAGGTACACCCGGCTACACATCGAACTATACATTTCCAGTTTACACTGACCGCTCATTGTAAGGAAATCTTATACAATGCGAGATCAGCTTATACTGGAAATGTATAGCTTGATCTGTAGCCGTGCGTACCTAAAATTTTGAATTAACTAAGCATCCTTATGATCCCAATACTTAATACATTCGTTCAAAATGAAACAATACTTTAAGTATGAACTAAATAGTTCGTCATCATCATCACCAAAGTCTTCCTTGGTTCTCGACAGCTCTTCATGTATTAAATCTGACCCGGCTAAACCAGAATGTATTTAATTGCCATAATAACTGATGAGTTTATTGAAAACAAGTGGGAGACATTCGGTTTTGCAAATGTTTTAGCAACTTACTTTCTCATATTTATTTGAATTTTAGATTACATCATAAGACTACTCAACAAAGTCTAGGGAACAAGGGTATTCAAAGTACCTAATAATTTTTATTTTAATACTTTTTATGTAACACATTATTTTAGATCGGTAGAAGCGTAATTTAATAGAGATTTGAATTATTTGATTAAATAAAATGGTTGTTAGTGAAAAAATAAAATTTATTATGAAAATTCAAATTTTTGTACATAAAAAAATAAATAACGACCAGATAATATTTTTAATAAAAAAATAAAATCCCTAGCAACTTTAATAATCTGTTAGGCGAATTCCAGCCCACACCATAATCATTCCGCCCTGGTACGAATGAACTTCCTGAGGATTCTGGAGTCGGCTCTGGCGACCAGGAACTCGCCAAAAGCGCAGTCTTCTTGAATCGGGATGGAATCCAATTATTTCTGAATTTGTTATTGTCATCTGTGTCAAGGATTCCTAAAACAAACAGTTCTAAATAAAATTTATGTAAGATTTTTTATCAACATCAAAAAAAACAAAAAATCAAAAAATCAACAAATCAAAAAATCTTAAATCTTTAAACTAAGTTTTATTTGTATGTCTTACCTGACTGATGTGAGATGATTTCACGAGATGTCAAGATCAGTGGCGATTCATTAATCTGTATCGATGTACTATGTCCTGTTTCAACTTCCATTGCTACGGGATCCTACAATTACGTATTTTTTATTAAAAATAAATAAATAAATTTGCACACGATTATATTTCCGACTGGGATAATTAGAAGAATGATATCGCATCAATGATATTTTTAATATAATATCATTGTATCGCATATATCAAGTGAACATATTTCTGAAATGTTATACCTGTCTTCATGTTAGATTGCTGTTGATGGTGAGCGGTTCTTTTAATTTGCAGTACTGCGCTATGTCCTTCTTCGCAGACTTCCATAAGTATTTCCTGTAATGTAATAAATCAAGTTTTAATTTGAACGGGATACTATTTATTGCCAATAAAATACCTTAATTACATCATAATACTGGATGAATTTTTTATCATGTACCAAATCGAAATGAGAGATTGTACTCATCATTATGAACAACTTTTACTATGGGAACAAACCTGAAATCGCGAAAAAAAAATCAGCTGTTCAGTACAGTTATCTCCATCAAACTCGTCAAAATGTACTGAACAGCTGATTTTTTTTTCGTGATTTCAGGGTTGGTCCCATAGTAAAAGTTGTTCATAATGATGAGTACAATCTCCCATTTCAATTTGGTGCATGATAAAAAATTCATCCTGTATATCAGACCATTTCATCTGTTCTATCCATAACAAATAATGTGACGACTTAAAGAACATGCTACATCCATTTCATAGGTTCATTACCAAATGAATACAAAGTAAAATGCTTGGAGCATATTATGTGGCTGTGCTTTTTGGAGTCCAATTTCGTCTACCAATACAATTTATCCATTTTTTTTCACATCGTCTAGGAAATCTGTAAAAGAAAAGTATCGACAACATTATTTACGTCACTATGGCTGATCAAGATAACCCCAAAACAATTTCCGAATATTCGCTAATAACTTCTATTGGAATAAATATTACGACTGGTTTCAGCTATATAGTGACACAGCAATATTTGTTATGTATTTATATTCGTTTATCAGATCATATGCAACAAGAAATTGAGCAAAAACTTACCGATGGAAGGTCAATATTTATTGTTCATTTTATTTTCGCTATGAATGGGACTTGCAGCCCCCAACCACACAAGAAATTGCTCCACAGCGTCCACACACTCACTATTTGTAGTTAAACAAAGAATTCATGCAATCTAACAGTAGAAATATTATTAAAACATCGCAAAACCATGGAAGATTACGACAAACACGTAAACAATGAACACGCGAATAAGTCAGGTAGTTCAATGAACGAACTGTCAGGCATTGAAACAAAGTACTATCAAATTTGGCCGCGTCATACTATAACTTTTTTAACCAAATGACAATTGATCTTGTGACCATGCCAAGAAAGTAAAACAAAGAGTAAAACATTTATCTCTTTCCCACATCCTTTATCGTACCTTTATCGTACCTAATAATAGAACGGGACCAAAGGTAGTTACAGAATTCTGTTTTTAACCTTCCTTCTATGCTTTGTTATTGTTCTGAGAATATTACAACCAGATAATCTGTGGTACAACTAGGGTTGCCAACCGTACTCTAAAATAGAGTATTGTACTCTTTTTCTTGTACGTGTACTCTAGAATCTATAACACTAATAGTGTACGCTAAAATACTCTTTTAACATAAATTGACCTTTTTGGCATAATTTTCACTGATGCCAGCCATGAAACTGAAGTGGCAAGAAGAGCTGAACAAGGGTTTCATTCAAATTGATTAAAAAATGAGCTCCTGATCCTATGTTAACTTAGAATTGGCATGTTTGGAGTCATAAAATTCTTTTAAAAACAATTAGTAAAAAATTGTTATTAAAGTGCTAAAAAATACATTTTTATTTTATTGGCCAGTCGTCTTAGGGTTCAATAAATGGTAGGTACTCTTTTTAATAATCTGTACTCTTTATTGACCCTCTCTATAATCAAATATACTCTACTCCTTCTAGAAAAAGTTGGCAACCCTAGGTACAACCCAAACTGACTGTCAAATTCTAAATTAACGCGAGCCAAGCCGCGGGCAAAAGCTAGTGACATACCTAATAAATTCACTTCATGAAGTCACTTTTGTAGAACTTTCCGGGTTCGAACCCACAACCTCTTTCCCGAAATATTATTCCCTAACCTTCATGCCCCATTCCATAACTATATCCTCGACATCATTGATTCAATAAAATAATTTAATTTCCAACAAAATTTAAAAAATCAAAAAGCTATACAGTCTCATCATGATTAATTCTTTTTTTAAACCGGTTTCGCGAAACTGGTTGAACTCCTCAACATCGTGAACTTTGAGCCTGTTGCTGTAGCTAACTTAACAACATTATGACAACAAACCAAAAAAAAAAAAACCGGTCAAGAGCGAGTCGAACTCGCGCACCGAGGGTTCCGGTACCATCATTTCTATGTAATTTTTGTTGATGATTTCTGAAAAACTGTGCTATTTAGAGACAACGTTTTATTTTTCCTGTAATCTACACATAAACTTCTATCACATAGAATCATTTCAAATTTTTTGCAATCTTCGGAGATAAGGGGGGAAAGGTATTTTTTTTACATTTTTCATCAAAAGACGAAAACTATACGTGTTAAAAAATTTAAAAAAAAGTTTGAGAATGTGCAAACAGCGCTCTATCATATGATACCCCACATGCCCTAGTAGCCCCTCTTTGAATTTTTGAGTGCCCCTTTCAGCACCTGTTGCAAAAAAAATATAAATGTTTTTATTTTTTTCTTATTTTCAAAGTAGTTGGGTAGACGTCATCTAAAACTGTTCCAAATTTCAAGTTGATAGCATTAGTAGTTCTTGAGATATCCAGCTGTGACAGACAGACAGACAGACTGAGTCGCACCATAAGTCCCACCAATTTTTACCGTTTTGGTACGGAACCCTAAAAATTAAAATCTGTCGATTCTTTGCCTTAGTCGAGACAAACCAAAAAAAAAAATTAAAATCTGTCGAGTCTTTTTTGAGTTTTTGCGAGACTATCAATCTGCCTAGCCTTTTCCCAACTATGTTGGGGTCGGCTTCCAGTCTAACCGGATGCAGCTGAATACCAGTATTTTACATGGAGCGACTGCCTATCTGACCTCCACAACCCAGTAACTGGGTAATACGATACCCCTTGGTAAGACTGGTTGTCAGACATTCGGGCTTCTGACGACCCGTAACGACTGTCAAAGATCCACGAATGACACCCGGCACCAACGGCTTAACGTGCTTTCCGAGGCACGTAGGATTCTCAGTATGTAAAGATGGTCACCCATCCACGGACACCACCGGCAGGCGTAGCATAACCTGATGGATCGACCCGTGGAGCTGTTATTACTTAGCCACGAGCTCATCGAAATCGATATCTATCTAAACACGACAAAATAAAAAAGATTTGATGATTTTTTTTAGGTCAATGAGCGCTGGTATGTGAAGTAACCTATGAGTTAAGTAAGGGTGATGCGCAGTGGTAGCCCGCGAAATTCAATTATTTTTGAGTTTTTTGTAATTTGCAGGTCACACGGACCTGCAAATTACACAGACCTCTTGTATTTTTACAAGTTTTGACAAATTCAAATCTAGGTTTTACAAAAAACTTCAGACCTCTGCGATGCTTTTTCAGCGAGATATCGGTGATAACGTTTTTATCACCGTTTCGATGGCGCGGCCACGGGGTTTTAGTCTCACAGCTCCAAAATATTAACCTAGTATTTTTTGTTGCATCTTTGTAAGTTTTGACAAATTCAAATCTGGGTTTTACAAAAATCTCTAGACGTCTGCTATGCTTTTTCAGCGAGATATCGGCTATCACGTTTTTGTCACCGTTTCGATGGCGCGGCCACGGGGTTTTAGTCTCACAGCTCCTAAAATATTAACCTAGGATTTTTTTGTATATTTTTACAAATTGTTTACAAATTGAATCTGTTATTTACCAAAATTGCAGGTCTGTGCAACGCTTAGTTTCTGAGATCTCCGTGGCCGCGCGGTTCTCCGCGTTTCGATGGCGCGGCCACGTTCAAACCCTTCTAACTTTTTAACCATAGCTTTGACAAATTTGTGGTTTTGGGAGTCAACTTTTACAAATTGTTACAAAATGTTGGCATAGTTTTTTTTTTTTAACGCCATGGCCGCGCGGTTGATATGAACACAAATTAATTATCTCAAAAACAAAGTTTGTAGTTGTAAGATTGTAATGGCATTTTTATTTTTTTGTAATAAAACAACAAAACTATTTTTGTACTTTTTCCTTTCCTTGTGCTGTTTGACCTTGATTCTTGCCAAATTTCATGATTTTAGGTCGACGGGATGATATAGGGGTATCTTTTTATTGCGTTGACTTAGAAGCTTGATTTTTTTAAGAGCTCCAAGGGACCGTAGACCTACGTATTTGATATTTAGGTATTTCAACTAGATACCTACCTCCACGTGTTTCTGAGAAAAATGGTCTTGACAGACAGACAGATAGACGGACAACGAAGTGATCCTATAAGGTTCCGTTTTTTTCCTTTTGAGATACGGAACCCTAAAAATCATCAAGTTAACTTTATTGTTTTATCATGTTTAGATATCACATCCCAACACCCATCATGTCCGCGGAGTTTCTCTAGCTAATTTAATTTGATGATATATGTAATTATAATATAGAACTGTTCCAAATTTCAAGTTGATAGCATTATTAGTTCTTGAGATATCCAGCTGTGACAGACAGACAGACAGACTTAGTCGCACCATAAGGGTTCCTTTTTTACCATTTTGGTACGGAACCTTAAAAACGAAAATTATTTTACTTCGAACTGTCAAGTTACTGAACACGATTAAAAGTCCAAGTATAGTTACTTCGTTCGGCCCTCGTACCCTGCGCCTGCGCACGGGCAGTCCGCTACCACCTTGCTGGCTGGTTTATAATATTTTTATCACGACATTTAGCAAATGTCATATACAGGGTGTAAGTGTAAACAGTCGCAATCTTTTAAGGGGTCGTTGTACTCATCATTATGAATAACTTTTACTATTTGACCAAACCTGAAATCGCGGAAAAAAATCTACTGTTCAGCACATTTATGTTCGCATAACGGCTCTTACAGACAGAGGCGATATCACCGCTACGTGACACGTCGCGACGCGATATCGCCTTTGTCTGTAAGAGCCTTAATTCGTCAAAATGTAGGGAACAGCTGATTTTTTTTCGCGATTTCAGGTTTGGTCCCATAGTAAAAGTTGCTCATAATGATTAGTACTTATAATGACCCCTTAAAATATTGCCACTGTTTACACTTACACCCTGTATATGACATTTGCTAAATGTCGTGATAAAAATATTATAAACCAGCCAGCAAGGTGGTAGCGGACTGCCCGTGCGCAGGCGCAGGGTACGAGGGCCGAACGAAGTAACTATACTTGGACTTTTAGGTAAGTAATCGTGTTCAGTAATTTGACAGTTGGGAACAAAATAATTTTAATTTTTTAACCGACTTCTAAAAAAGGAGGAGGTTCTCAATTCGGCTGTTTGTATATTTTTTTTTTTTTTTTATGTTTGTTCGCGCATAACTCCGTCACTTGCCAACCGATTTGAAAAATTATTTATTTGTTGGAAAGGGTATACTTCCCAAATGGTCCCATTTTTGTCAAAATCCAGTTCTGATGATGGGTCCTGGAGAAATCGAAGGAACTCTTCAAATATTATAGGCACACCTATAGCGATTTGGGTATTTTTTATAGTATCTCGTGCATTTGCTCTCGGAAAGCACCACTTGGTGAAGTGGAACTGATGATGAAGACCACAGATGGCTACCGGAACTACTCAATGATAAATATTTCACGGGTTGCGGTTCGATTACTTTAATATGGTTGCTAAGCAATTTCCGCTCGTCACACAATGCGTGTGGTGAGTGGTTGTTGAGGAGTTCTCCTGGTTCTTACCAGCAGAACTCCTCAACAATTAACGTCCCAGCATCGGGAAAAGCAATATTTTGTAACATGTGATGAGCAATTGACATTAGGCTATTGTAACTTATAAAAATTATAAACAGACCCACTAAAAAGCGAGAAATAAAAACTTTTTAACAAAAAAAAAACCGACTTCCAAAAATCACTACAAAGTGAAAAATAACTTTGATTTCGGAAGTCGGTGGCAAAAAAAAAGAAAGTAAATAAAAAACGAAAGACACCGACTTCCGAAATCAAAGTTATTTTTCACTTTGTAGTGATTTTTGGAAGTCGGTTTTTTTTTTGTTAAAAAGTTTTTATTGGGTTCCGTACCAAAATGGTAAAAAAGGGAACCCATAAGGTGCGACTCAGTCTGACTGTCTGTCACAGCTGAATATCTCAAGAACTACTAATGCTATCAACTTGAAATTTGGAACAGTTTTAGATGACGTTTACCCAACTATTCTGCAAATAAGAAAGAAATAAAAATATTTATATTTTTTTTTGCAACAGCGACTGAAAGGGGGTCTTAAAAATTCAAAGTGAAGCTACTACGGCATGTGGAGTACCATATGAAAGAATGCTATTTTACATTCTCAAACATTTTTTTTTAAGATGCATAGTTTTCGACTTTTGATGAAAAATGTAAAAAAAAAAATACTGTTCCCGCCCCCCTTATCTCCGAAGTTTGCATGTTGAAAAATCTGAAATTATTCTATGTGATAGAAGTATAATATATGTAAAGATTACGTACACGAAAAATAAAATTAGGTATGTGTCTAAATAGCACACTTTTACAGAAATCGGAACGGAACCCTCGGTGTACGAGTCCGACTCGCTCTTGACCGGTTTTTTAAATTACTTATCGCTTATATTATGTTACTATCCGGGGCTTCGCTTGCAAGTAAGTCAGAAATTATCCCAGGGGTACGTACTACTAGTGGAGGTCTGCCCGGCTTGGGCAGAGCACCGCCGTGTTCTCACGGAGGCGATCGGCAGCGGCGATCTCTCGCGTCCGAGCCTGGTCCAGGCCATGGTGCGGAGCGAGAGTGCATGGGAGGCCGTCACCTCCTTCTGCGAAGCAGTGATGCTCGCGAAGGAGGAGGCGGAACGCGTGAGGGAGAGGCAGCCTCACGGCCTCAATCGCCGCAGGAGACGCCCTGGGCGGCGGGAATCGCGGGGCGATTTCCGGCCACCGTAGGCGCGGGCCTGCGGACGGTGAGCAGCGGGTAGCTCGCCGTCCGGTAAGGACCAGGCCCGAGTCGACGGCGCGTTGTGTTCCACGCGCGCCTCAAAGAGATGTCAGCAAATGATGGGGCCCAATAGGGCCGACGCCGCTGGGGGCGCGGGTTGTTTGAAGAAGATACCGCGGCCCTGGCATAGGCAACTGAAGGAACACGGGTGGGTTTTAGTCAGTAAAAGTCTGACACGCCCTTCCGCTCCACCCAGAGCGGTAGAAGTTATTTGATGATTTCCCACCCTCAAAAAAAAAATAAAAAAAATAAAAGGGGTACGTACTACTAGAATAAAAATTGTCCTATGTTCGAACCCAGGTCATGGGCTGAAAAGACAAACAAACAAATAGACCGATAAATAATAAACTCAAATATCTTTAATATACATAAAACAGGTTTTTATGATTCCAAGGCCGCTTGCACCAACCCTTTCCCAACCTATGTTAGATTCGGCTTCCAGTCTAATCGGATGCAACTGAATACCAGTATTTTACATGGACTGACATGGTGCAACTGCCTATCTGACCTCCACAACCCAATTACTGAGTAATACGATACCCCTCCCCTTGGTTAGACTGGTTGTCAGACTTTCGGGCTTCGGACGACCCGTAACGACTGTCAAAGATCCAATAACGTCAGCCGGGACCGACGGCTTAACGTGCTTTCCGAGGCACGGGTCTCGGTACGTAAATTATCACCCATCCACGGACCGACCGCGGCAAGCGTAGCTTAACCTGATCTATCGATCCGTGTGGCTGTTATTACTTAGCAACGAGCCGCCTAAGGTATTGCTAATTGTGGAGCTATACAATATAGCAACATTTAGCAAAAGCCTGATAAAAATGTCATAGCAATAATTGCTTCGTGCTACTGTAATTTTTCACTGCTTAACATAACCAGGTAGTTTATCATTATGTACTGGGCTTCACTACTAGGCTTTAGTAAGTGTGATTCCCGACAAAGATTACCTATGCACCCCTTTTTCTAGCCGTGAACATAAAGCCGAGTCTCCTGTGCGTGTCTTTTCGAAACTTTGCACTAAAAACCTTACACTTAGCTATTCATTTGTTTTCTTAGACTTCTGCATATTCAAATATATGTAAGCCACGCCTCTTTGTTTCGATATTTTGTGTAAAGTTTCGAAAAGACATGCGCTGGTGTAAAATTAGATCAACAGACCAAACCGTTAAAACGGTTTTGCGGGGCATAGTTAATATCCTAAGATTTTTTTGGAAAATTTATCAATAAAACAAATAAATAATAATAATAATAGATGGGGTATTCTGCAAACACTAATTCATTCTGGCAATAGTTTACATTCCTACTGAAGTGACTGAACATCATTCACTACCTACGTCACAGACATGGAGGAAATAAATGTCATTAGTAGATTTAATTATGAGTTATGCTCTTGACAGCTATGGACTAACATTTAAAACCAACTTGAATAAATTAGAAGCTCTTCAAATTCGATTCTTAAAATTGCTTGTTACACAAAAAATGAAAAACAGTTGTAAAGGAGATTATAGGAAGCTATTTAAAATTTGTAAATTTCTACCGATCAGCTATAAACATAAATATCTTCTAGCAGTAAACCATCATGGTACTCAAGAGCATAACTTATCTCATGTACTCAATGATTATAATACGCGATCTATGGCTGCCGGCAAATTCAAGGTACCCAGAGTCACCAATTACTATGGTGACAGAACTCTAAAAAAACGAATACCATACCTATTGAATAGCCTGCCGGCAGACATAAGGAGCGAAGCCAATGCAAACAAGTTCAGAAATAAATTAAAAATATATTATTTGGAAACGTTGACTACAGTGCTACCTAAGTCCTAAAGTAAAAAGTTTTTAATGTGTAAAGTAATAATAATAATGACTCGCCAGCCCCCACAGTCAAACTATTGACATGGTTTTGTGGGGCATAGTATATTTATAAGCTAAGTAAATCATTGTTATATAAAAAAAGTAAAAAAATAAAGTTGACTAATTAGGGGTTCTGACACTCTCAAAGTACATTATTGAGATACAGAATTAATGGATAACTACATTACAGAAGATTTAATTTCCAGAAGACCTCCCGTCAGTGATGAAATTAAAAGTGACAGATTGACCGCTTGCACGGCCAATTGTTTTTTTGTGTTTGCTGTTATAGCGGCAACAGAAATAAGTAACATTATCTGTGAACATTTCAACTGTCTAACTATTACGGTTCATGAGATACAGCCTGGTGACATACGGACAGACAGACGGACAGCGGAGTCTTAGTACTTCTAAAAACATAATTCTACCTCCATCATCTTCAAACGATTGACAGAAACAGAACGATATAACGCATAATTATTGATTTATGGTGGCTCGTGCCTTTTTGTTATAATTTAAAAAACCGTGTTAAGTTATTAGTTTTTAGTTTAGAATTGGAATTCATAGGTTCCAAACCCCATTACCGTTGACAGCAAAGCTACTAACAATTCATCACGAGCAGTCACATCGCCCTTTTAAAGTCAGTCCAATGACCATTTGTCCGAACAACGGCGGCTGATAACATCGGTACATTAGATTAATTCACACGTCGAGGTGTCCTACATTACCGGCGAACATCGGCAGATGTGAAGACTTGTTAGTGGAAGCTATTTTTATAAATTAGCATAGCAGAACATCGCGTGGCTAAGTAATAACAGCCGCACGGGTAGATCCATCAGGTTAAGCTACGCTTGACGGGTTTGGTCCGTAGATGGGAGACTCCTCCGTGTCTCGGAAAGCACGTTAAGCCGTTGGTCCCGGCTGTCATTCGTGGATCTTTGACAGTCATTACGGGTCGTCAGAAGCCCCAAAGACTGACAACCAGTCTTACCAAGGGGTATCGTATTATAATAATAATAATAATAACCCCACCGCAGTATCTCTACGTTGACGTCGTGGTAGGGCTTGCGTGCTCCGAATTCTAGGTCTGTGCCTGTAGAGTTTACTCTGCCGGAACATGTCTAGGATGAGGAGCCATACCAAGAGAGATACAGAAACCCGCAGGGCAGCATGTGCCGCGCTGTTGGGCAGTAGCGACCCCACGGACCCTATCTCCCGGGAGAAGTCTTGTTCCTCCCCTCTCGCTTGCCTTTATTGGCCGGCTGGAGTGAACAATGACGGGAACAGAGCTCCCACCTCATTCTTGCCTTTATTGGCTGGCTTGAGTGGAGATTTGCAAGAGCAAACGTGCTCGGAGGAAGGAAGTATTCCAGTAAGTGTTTGTAGGGATCTTGACCATCTTCCGGGCTCTGGGATAGAATAGAATAGAATAGAATAGAATTTTATTTGTATGAATGTAGTTTTACATGGTACGTATGGTGTTAATATTTGTTTAAGTTCTAAACATTCTACCACAACTTTATGGTGTACAAATATTCAAATGTCACTCTTAATTATGCTACAATACACTTAATAATACAATTAATAATCTTAATTATGCTACAATACAGTACAATTCATTTTAAGTCCATAGTACCTACTCATTAAAGTTACAAAATAATACTTAATAAATTATTGATTATTATTAAATCTTAACAATTTTTAAGTCCAATCCGAATTAATATTAGTATAATTAAAACACTCATAAATCAATGTCAAAAAATAAGTACATGTCATCTGATTGTTCTGAGAACCGTGGAATACCTCTCCACTCCTCACAAGCACCTCAGGACATGTTGCTCCCTTGCCGCTATGACACTATGTGCTAGCGACCGTTTTCGGGGGCCCATTATTGAGTGTGCCAGTCACCCCCTGCCATTTTTTTCCCGTGTATAATAAAACATTGATCAGTCAGGGGCCATAGTCATTTCATAGTTCTAGGTAACCAGTCCACAGCCACCCAAACCCATAGCCCAATATGTTTTGTTTCCATGTTTTGCAATAGTCCTGCACCATCCGGGGGTTGTCCTTGGGTACACTTGCATAGTGTATACAGGGATAATCGTCGGTTGGTGCCTCCTCATAATTTAAAATTGTCTAAGGGGCCTCTGCGAGTTGGCTTCGGCCCCTCGTACGCCTTCCAAAAGTCCGGGACCACAGGGTCCCGAGATATGTCAAAGACACTTTAAAAATAATAATAATTCCTTTATTGTCAGGCAACTAAGGCCCATAGATAAAATACACAAATTACAAAATAATAAAGTAATAAACTAATACCTACATATTAAAAACATTAACAAACTTAAAAACTACTGCACACGAAGTGACGGCGGCGGTGGTATTACCCAGTCACTGGGTTGTAGAGGTCAGATAGACAGTCGCTCCATGAAAAATACTGGTATTCAGCTGCATCCGGTTAGACTGGAAGCTGACCCAATATAGTTGGGAAAAGACTAGGCTGATTGATTTTGATAGCATGACATCTAGCTTATTTTGATCGAAGAGATAGGTTGCGAGCCTTTTGCTAACCGGACCCAAATCCAAGATACTCTTGAGAATTTCATACTTAGGTAAATCAAAAAAGTTTTGGTTGAATCAAACATAGCACCCAGATTGCGTAATACACACAATATCTTCCATTTTGACAACATCAATCTGCCTAGCCTTTTCCCAACTATGTTGGGGTCGGTTTCCAGTCAAACCAGATGCAGCTACCAGTATTTTACATGGAGCGACTGCCTATCTAACGTTCCACAACCCAGTTACTGAATAATACAATACACCTTGGTAAGACTGATTGTCAGACTTTCGGGCTTCTAACGACTGTCAAAGATCCACGAATGACTGCCGGGACCAACGGCTTAACGTGCTTTCCGAGGCACGGAGGGGTCTTGGTACGTAAAGATGATCACCTATCCACGGACCTACAGCGGCAAGCGTAGCTTAACCTGATCGATCGTCCCGTGCGGCTGATATTACTTAGCCACAAGCCCGCTCTAACAAGTATACGTATTACTTATCGCAAATCTATGCAATAAGACCTATGTTATTCGATATAGTAAAAAACTTATGACTCTGTTAGTTTTTTTCGTACTAAATGGCAAAAAAAAAATGGCCGTCCGTTAAGCAATCAAGAAAAAAAAATTGCAGATTTTAAAAGCTTTACAATGTAAACAAACTATTATAAACAGTTACAACACACATGTTCGTTACCACTTACAGCGTTTAAACACAAGGTATTACAATAAATCAATCCGTTTCACCCCATTTTGACAGCTCAAGACGCTATCTTAGACCGGTGGCACAGTAACAGTATTCTCTTGTGTGGTCTCGCACTTCAATAGAAATGACAATTTTACCCAAAACATTGATTGAAAGTTGAAAACAGATTTTGGGATACAACCACAGTTTTTAATTTGGACTACAATATTTTAGAAACGGTACTAACCCATAGTAGCAAACTTTTTGTCAGGGTTGTTGTGACAGTCTGCGTGGGACTCCGTCCATCGATCAGGTTAAGCTACGCTTGCCGAGGTTGGTCGACCATTTTTACAATACCAAGACTCCGAAAGCATTGGTCCAAACCAAAGCCGTTGGTCCCGGCTGTCATTCGTGGATCTTTGACAGTCGTTACGGGTCGTCAGAAGCCCAAAAGTCTGACAACCAGTCTTACCAAGGGGTATCGTATTACCCAGTTACTGGGTTGTGGAGGTCAGACAGGCAGTCGCTCCATGTAAAATACTGGTATTCAGCTGTTTCAATTTGTCAACATGGCGCCTGAGAGAAAATGTTGGTTTAATGCTCTAAGGAGAATTCAGATTAGGTAGAGCTGAGCTGTTCCAAAAAAACCGGTCAAGAGCTAGTCGGACTCGTGCACCGAGGGTTCCGTTCCGATTTCTGAAAAAGTGTGCTACTTAGAGACATCGTTTTACTTTTCCTGTAATCTTTACATAAACTTCTATCACATAGAATAATTTCAGATTTTTCTCTTTGCAAACTTCGGAGATAAGGGGTAACGGTATTTTTTTTTACATTTTTCATCAAAAGTCGAAAACTATGTGGCCTAAAAAAAAAAATTGTTAGAGAATGTGAAAACAGCGCTCTTTCGTATGATACCCCACATGCCCTAGTAGCCCCACTTTAAATTTTTAAGACCCCCTTTCAGTCCCTGTTGCAAAAAAAAAAAAAAATTTTTATTTCTTTCTTATTTGCAAAATAGTTGGGTAAATGTCATATAAAACTATTCTAAATTTCAAGTTGATAGCATCAGTAGTTCTTGAGATATCCAGCTGTGACAGACAGACAGACAGACAGACAGACTGAGTCACACCATGAGGGTTCCTTTTTTACCATTTTGGTACGGAACCCTAAAAACATCATCTAAAATTCTGAACCACAAACGTCATCACAAATGATACAGAAATGTAACGAGGGTGGCTTTCCTTAGGCGTAGAATGCTATTGCTTCTCTACTAGTATTTTTTACTAACTTTAATACACACTTCTACAGGCCCTAGTAGTGCTACTGATTTTACCAACTGGCCCTAGTAGTGCTACTGATTTTACCAACTGGCCCTAGTAGTGCTACTGATTTTACCAACTGGCCCTAGCAGTGCTACTGATTTTACCAACTGGCCCTAGTAGTGCTACTGATTTTACCAACTGGCCCTAGCAATGCTACTGATTTTACCAACTGGCCCTAGTAGTGCTACTGATTTTACCAACTGGCCCTAGCAATGCTACTGATTTTACCAACTGGCCCTAGGAGTGCTATTGATTTTACCAACTGGCCCTAGCAGTGCTACTGATTTTACCAACTGGCCCTAGTAGTGCTATTGATTTTACCAACTGGCCCTAGCAGTGCTACTGATTTTACCAACAGGCCCTAGCAGTGCTACTGATTTTACCAACTGGCCCTAGCAGTGCTACTGATTTTACCAACTGGCCCTAGCAGTGCTACTGATTTTACCAACTGGCCCTAGTAGTGCTACTGATTTAAACAACTGGCCCTAGTAGTGCTACTGATTTTACCAACTGGCCCTAGCAGTGCTACTGATTTTACCAACTGGCCCTAGCAGTGCTACTGATTTTACCAACTGGCCCTAGCAGTGCTACTGATTTTACCAACTGGCCCTAGTAGTGCTACTGATTTAAACAACTGGCCCTAGTAGTGCTATTGATTTTACCAACTGGCCCTAGTAGTGCTATTGATTTTATCAACTGGCCCTAGTAGTGCTACTGATTTAAACAACTGGCCATCGTAAGTATACTACTGAACTCGGAATCCTTAGTTCCATTCCCAGGTCGTCCACAAGCGTTGAGATACTTGGCAGAACCGGGTTGTGTGTTACGGTCGGTGCTACTAGGGAGAAGACTATGACTCTGCTAGGCAGATAGGCAGAATTAATTGATTAACCGTCGCGTCGCCATTTGCATATTTCATGTCCTACATACTTCTCTACTGAAATCATCATCACCTCCCTAGCCTTTTCCCACCCATGTTGGCGTCAGCTTCCAGTCCAACCGGATGTAGCTAAATACCCGTATTTTACATGGGGCGACTGCCTATCTGACCCCATAAATCCACTGAAATAATGACTAAATTAATAGGATCGCAAATTCGCAACTCCTATTAAAGTACATGTCATGGGACTTTAACATAACAGGTAAAATATATGTGTAAGCCGAGTTTGAGGTTTTATAATAACTTTTGTTTCATTAAACAAATCTAATTAAAATCTAAAAATGTTAAAATCACAACGTCAGTTACAATGTAGTTAATTCAACCGTATCAGTTCAATCGGCAAACAGTTGCATTCGTTGCAGGAATGCAACTATGCAGGGCAGGTGGACTGCCCCTGAACAGTTTCAAATGTTGCAACAAACTATTGTGTCTAATTGCATTTTGCAAATTCCTGATTAAATGCTGATACGGTTTGCAATGGTACTTAGTTCGGATTTTCCAAGTTAGTTCGGTCCAAGTGTTCGTTTATTATTGACCGAAGTAACTTAAAACTATTGAATGACTCATATTTTGATCAACATAGACAACCTAAACCTGACTAGCGTATCCCCCATAAACAACAGTAGGTATACTAGAGAGTGCCTCATATGCTAGAGAGTGCCTCACAGACATGATTTGCAGAGACAGTGCTCTAGAAAGTAGAACTTTTTCTGAAACTCCTTGTGCCTTATTAATATTTGCGTCTTCCATGTAAGTACACATCCACGAATTAAGAGATAGGTATGTGGTGACTCACTATTCTAAATATCTATACTAATCTTCTATACAGATAATAAAGCCGAAGAGTTTATTTGAAAGTTTGAACGCGCTAATCTCTGGAACCATCAGTTGGTTTTGAAAAAATATTTTTGCCTTTGATAGCCCAAGTCAATCAATACCTATGTATAGGCTATTGATTTACCTATGTATAGGCTATTTAACATCACGCTATGACCTTTAGGAGCTGAGCAAAATGAAAAAATGGCAGAAAGCTATGTGAAAACGAAGTAATAGCGCGCGCCAGGCGATACTTTTATAATAAAGAAAAATTACTATGGACTGAATGCCCATAATACCAGACTTAATTTTACTCGTAAGTACTTAAATAAATAGGCCGTTGTTTGGTAACTACGAGGTTGCTGAAAGGAGAATAAATATTATTATGGCACCCTCTAAAGTTTAGAGGACGTTACAGAACTACTCTGAAATACTAACAATCCAGGAGCTTGCGTGCAGACCAATGCTCATTCCTTCTCCGTGTGAGGAGTGAATCTTGCCTTGAAAGGTTTATATACCGAATAAAACTGTCCGATATAATATACAACGCACAATCATTTATTATGTAAAAGACTGGGCTTAAGAAGTTACGACAGCTGGTAAAAATAAAAATAAAACCTTTATGAAGGCAGTACTTAATTGCCACATATACTATGTAAGTACAATAAAAAGCAGATAAGTAAACAATGCATGCGGAAACAAACTCTCCGGAAAAAGATGGCGTGTTGCCTTGCTGCCGCTCTGTGGCGTCGGGTGGGGTCCGATATAGCGCGGGAAGTTTGACAGTTAATTTTTTTTTTTGTTAATTTATCAAAATTAGAACTGTTCATTACTTAAATGTGTAATTATCAATGAATAAAACATATTAAAGTTATGTATTTTCGTCTAAGTAGGTAGTTTTGTGCCTTCAAAAGTGGTTGTCCAGCGTAGGATCAGCCGAACCCTAATAGTGATTAACCCTTCGTGTTCCAGAACGTGGATCCACGCGAGACACAATGGCTTTTTAATTGTGTCTGTAATTACGGCATTCGACTAGTTAAAACACTAGAAAACTTGCTTCGAAGGTTTGAAAAATTCGTCTGCTCGACAGCAAGACAACGCAATGAATATTGTTGAATTGTCAAATTGTCAATTTGTTGAATTGTCAAATTCCGACTGTGTTACGCATGCGGATTCCAGATATGGACATAGGTAAACTTTCATTAAATCTAGAATATATTTCCAAAGGACAGAGTATCGATCACTATCTATATTTATAAAAGAAAGTCGTGTTAGTTACACTATTTATAACTCAAGAACGGCTAAACCGATTTGGCTGAAAATTGCTGGGGAGGTAGCTTAGAACCAGGAAATGGACATAGAATACTTTAAAAAAAAAATTTCAAACGTGGCATAACAACGGCTGGACCGATTTAGATGAAATTTTGTGTTTATATTTCAATGGGTTCCTGGAAGGTTTGAAAACTCAATTGAACCCGGTAGGTGGCGCTGCAGTTGGGTTCTAGGATCGTTCAGACAGGACAACGTCTGTCGGGTCCGCTAATTATCAATTAAATATTGAATTTAAAAAATTCGCCTGACGTACAGTCCATCAACCAAATATTTGCATTCACCTACAAGTATAACCTAAAAGTATTACCTACCAGTCAAAAAATAAAAACAAAAATAAACAAGAACTACTTTCTATCAACTCGGACCACGCGACGGACAAACGGACACGTGTTTTTGTCCAAGACTCTGAGTGCAAATTACGTCAGCATTATAGACGTTAGAAAGTAAAGTTTCAGAATGTCCACTACACTCGAAACATGAATAACTAATCTTCATCTTACTTAACGTGTGGAAGGCCAAAATAACTAAATTACCAGTTGGTAAATCAGTAGCACTTATTTGGCCAATTGGTAGAATCAGTAGCACTGCTAAGGGCCTGTTGGTAAAATCAATAGCACTACTTGGGCCAGTTGGTAAAATTAGTAGCACTACTAGGGCCAGTAGCATTTATTGGGACAGTTGGTAAAATCAGTAGCACTTGTAGGGCCAGTTGGTAAAATCCATACAACTACGAGTAGTTGCTAAAATCAGGAGCACAACTAGGGCATGTTCGTAAAGTCAGTAGCACTACTAGGGCCTGTTAATAAAATCAGTAACACTACAAGGGCCATTTGGTAAAATCAGTAGCATTTGTAGGGCCAGTTGGTAAAATCCATACCACTACGAGTAGTTGCTAAAATCAGGAGCACAACTAGGGCCAGTTGGTAAAGTCAGTTGCACTACTAGGGCCTGTTAATAAAATCAGTAACACTACAAGGGCCATTTAGTAAAATCAGTAGCATTTGTAGGGCCAGTTGGTAAAATCCATACAACTACGAGTAGTTGCTAAAATCAGGAGCACAACTAGGGCAAGTTCGTAAAGTCAGTAGAACTACTAGGGCCTGTTAATAAAATCAGTAACACTACAAGGGCCATTTGGTAAAATCAGTAGCATTTGTAGGGCCAGTTGGTAAAATCCATACAACTACGAGTAGTTGCTAAAATCAGGAGCACAACTAGGTCCAGTTGGTAAAGTCAGTTGCACTACTAGGGCCTGTTAATAAAATCAGTAACACTACAAGGGCCATTTAGTAAAATCAGTAGCATTTGTAGGGCCAGTTGATAAAATCCATACAACTACGAGTAGTTGCTAAAATCAGTAGCACAACTAGGGCCAGCTGGTAAAATTTGAAAAACATCATCATTCACATCGAAGTTCGTTAATCCGAAGCTTTTGCACAATTTCTGTTCATTGGTAAATGCACAACTGTAATAATCTACATTCGCGTACGATCAATTAGTTAATGGCCGTGTTTTGCATATTTTTGCAGTTACTCTGCATTTTTGGCGCGAATTGAGTTTTTTTAAGTAAGATCACAGGTAAGATGTAGACCAAGGGGCATTGTTCTCTTCTTTATTACTTAGTTACGTTAATTTCTTATATTAGAACACGTAACGGTATTGTTTAGGGTTTACCTGGGTTTTCGAAAAAGTTAGAGGTTTTACATAAGATTTTACGAAACTCCTTCTCTAAGTGGGTGACACAACCTAAATTCAACTGTTCGCTGACAAAAATAACGTATGATCTAATCATAATGGATATAGTTGAATAACCAAAATAAAAGAGGTTGTGGTGAGGTTGTCTATGTGTGCTAAGGTACTGACACACATACTCATAAAAAGCATGCTTACTCGAAAACATACAAGAAATAAGCATGCTCATTAATAGTCACACATGCTACTAATGAGCACTTAAGGTACTGACACACGTGCTCATAAAAAACATGCTTATAAGCACGCTTAGTCGAAAACATACTAGAAATAAGCATGCTCATTACTAGTCACACATGCTACTAATGAGCACTTGCTCAATAAAAGCATGCTTTCGTGCTAGTAATGAGCACGTCTGTCAGTAGCTTTACTCAATAGGGAGTAGAGGCAAATACCTGGCTGCGAAATAGATATCAGCATGACATATTGTCACGCAAACAATACAGCCTGTAGCCATCGAAGGGCTAGACAGTCCACACACTTTTCGCTTCTTTTTATATCGTCAAAGGACAGATTCTGTAAAACACAAACCGGCCAAGTGCGTGTCGGACCACGCACAATTAAGGGTTCCGTAAAACTTTACATTGTAATCCCAAAAAAAAATTTTTTTATGTTATAAAATTACAAATTAACAACTTTCGGACTTTTTCCTTTACCTTGCTTCTTGCTAAATTTCATGATTCTAGGTCAACGGGAAGTACCCTACAAGTTTTAATTTACTTGCGAGTATGAAAATATGTCGCAAAAATAGCCGTATTTTTTATTGCGTTGACTTAGAAGCTCGTTTTTTTTTATTTGATATTAATTTCAACTTGATACTTCCATGCATTCCTGAGAAATCGGGTCATGACAGACTGACAGACAAAGGGTTCCGTTTTTCCTTTTGAGGCACGGAACCCTAAAAACAAATCAGATCGCTAGGTACCAATTAATTTTCCTTTTATGTAAAAGCACGTAAAAGTTACTTTTGGTCTTCAACTAACCTGCTGGGACTACATTCACATTTTTTTAAAGGCCTGATTGTTTTACATAACCGATCTTGAATGAGAACCATGTTACAGAAGTCGTCCCTTCAAAAAATTAAGATCTCATTCAACGAATTATTTTTTGTTGTTAATAAAACGACTTTTTACAAAAAAAAAAAACAATATAAGTGAATAACCATCCTTTTTGCTTCGACGTAGTCGGGTAAAAATAAATTTAATTTCGGAAGTCGCGAAATCTAGCAATTTCATGAAATCATGAGGTTTGAGGTCAATTCTAAGTTGTATTGCTGATTCTAATTATTATAATTCTGTAAAGCCATGTTAGTTACGGGCGCGAATCATATTTTAATCAACATACAACCTGACACTGACCTGCAAATTGCAACAAACGTAAGAGAATTTGAATTTCGCGGGCTACCTTAGCGCATCCTCCATAAGAATGTGAAATGAATGAATGAGTGATGTGTGATGATGAGGAATGAATGAGTGAGAATGCACTCGAGATAATGTAGCTCTTATCATAAGTATAACCTAGAATTGTTCAACCCATGGACCATGGCCTTCTTCTTTTTCATATGCCTCTTGATCCTCTTGATTTGTTACTGCTGCTGGGAAGTTAATTGCACCAGTTCTTCCCAGCTAAAGCACTTAGATCCTAAGTGCTTTAGCTAAGTCTTAGGAAGTGGTGAATGGTGGGCATTTTGTGGTACTGTCATAGGTAATGTTGACGTCAAAAAGTCCTGATTGCCAGCCTACTGATTGAATTACTAAAGGTTGGCCATCAACTCTGAAGGTGAAGTGCTGAACCGCTTTGCAAGGTGGAAGTGTGCAACAGCTCAGCAGCACTCATGACTGCGGTCCACTAGCGGATGGTATAACCAATTTTAGTCAAAACTGCAATAATTCAACTTACCAGTATCACATACTTAGGTACCTACTAAGATAAAAACTAATTAACTATAAGTCTCTGTAATTACCCTTCGCAGTGACATTAATAAAAATCGATAAAACAAAACGAACTGTCTCATAAAACCTACTCGGTTTTTTAATTAAACTGCCATGCCATACTTTCTATCGCCCCTCATAATAACTTCAAAAAGAATTGAGCACATATAGAGAAAAAAAAAAACAAATCAAGAACCTGGGTATTAACTTCTCCTTGTTAAGCCCGAATAGTACAATCAAACTTCACTATCTGATAACATACTACCGTACAAAACGAATATGTCTCACATACATTGCTTCTTTAGTTCGTAAAACAAATCTGCAATCTCGTTGTAAAACCGCAGTGTACATGAAACAAAACAGCATCGTTTTGACAGATCTCCAATTCGATAACTTCATGGTGCGAAGATCCTATCACTGAATGGAAAGGCGCGTTGTTCATTTCACCAAGTATAAAATGCTTGTGGGGATCTCAGATTGCACCAGTCAATACTTAGAAGTCGACAACAGCATCTAAACTATTCAACATGATCGCTTTTGTAAGTGTTTTCTTAATTACTTATTTAATATCAAGTGACGTAACAACGACATTACCTAAAATGAATCGGAAAATTGTGGCGGGATTCCTGGCTGTATAATGTGGTTCCTTTGCGTGGAAATTGAGTCTAAAAAAGTGTAATCTTAAAACATGGCTTCTTTTTCGAACTGCCCAAATGTTTTTTTATAAAAAATATGTTTAAGACATTCTCACGCTCTGAATTTAATATTACATTATTCATACTTAGTTTAAATTGGTGATTGCTTGTGACATAATGATTCTGTGATGTTACATCATATCTTTGTTACCATTACCTGTTCTATGGTGACTGTGCTATGCTATTGCGTTCAATGACATCATAGACAATCATTATGTTAAAAAATATGACATTCCATTTTGAAAATAGAATCGGAACTATTTCCTTTTGCAAATGCTTCATAACATAAATGCATAATGTAAATTAATATGTATGTATACTCTAAGGGCCTATTTCGTAATAACTTACTTAGCGGATAATTTCATACAAATTCTGTTCCATTTTTGAATTTATTTGGTGAGTAGTGACTAGTCGGACATCGTGAAATAGGCCATATTATGTGTAAATTGCATTCGAAAGGATGGCCCGAGCGCGAGGTTTTGAGTTTGAATCCGACATACATAACAGGCTAACAGTG
This sequence comes from Cosmia trapezina, assembly GCA_905163495.3. Taxonomy (NCBI): domain Eukaryota; kingdom Metazoa; phylum Arthropoda; class Insecta; order Lepidoptera; family Noctuidae; genus Cosmia; species Cosmia trapezina. Next base: position 24,048,785 of record LR991035.1, on the reverse strand, counting down.
CCGAAACCTTTCCATAGTGTAAAATCGCTTTGTTTTAATCATAGCTTATTCCTTTCCTAAATGACGAGCTGTTGCATAGTATAAATATTTTATTTTTTAAATTTTTAAATGTTTTTTTTATTTTATGTTTTTATAAAAAAAAATAAAAATACAAATGATATGTTTGTAAATGAAGTAAAGGAAATAATATCAGGCAAATAGGCCCATAGATAAAATACACAAATATTTAACTTAACACTAAAGAAAAATTGCGTTACCTTCCAGAAAACAGCAGCCATCCTCCTTCTAGCGGCCTTCGCGGCTGCCCGACCCTCAGACGATTGGGAGCCTGAAGGTCACTCCCATTCAGAACACACCAAGCCGTACCACGTCACGGTGGTGAAGAAGATCGGTGTGCCGGTCCCCCATCCCGTGGCAGTGTCGGTCCCGCAGTACGTGAAGGTCCCCATCCCCCAACCTTACCCCGTCCACGTAACAGTGGAACAGCCCATCCATGTGCCAGTTTACAAGGTAAGCTACTGAATAAGTACTGTTATTAGATAAGATTTGGTTCTACAGGTATTTTAATGGCACTATTTATAAGGACTATCAATATGCCACAAAGAAGGTACGAAATAATGTGTAAAAAAAAAAGAAGAAATGAAAAACACTTCATTTAATAGTTCATCCTAGAGCGTACCCACGTAAAAAGGAAAAATCTGGAAAATTAAAACACATAGATAATTGTAGAAAAAACGACCTCTAGGGCAAATCTAATCCTCTTCTCTGGAGACGGCACAGGCCATACTTCAAGTCTTCAATAGCTCATGACATCTTGCCAAATGTTAGCGATTTAGGTAGAGTAAGTCGGCGTTTCCACGAGCGTAATACAATCGCGGCGGGATTTTATCGCGCACTGGATTTTCAACTCTCTACTTAGCGCCGGGAGTTGAAAATCCAACAGTCTGTTTTTCATCGCGCTAGGATGCACTCTGTTTTTGTTAGGTTGGATTCTCAACGCTCGGCTCAACAACGAGAGTTGAAAATCCAGTGTGCGATAAAATCCCGCCGCGATTTTATTACGCTCGTGGGAACGCCGACTAAGCCGACGTTCACACGTACGTAAAACTATCGCGGCGATTTTTATCGCACACTGGATTTTCAACGCTTTGCTTAGCGCCGAGAGAATGAAACCGCCGAGGATTGAAAATCCAAGAGTGTTTTTTCGACGCGCTGGGATGCACTCTGTTGGATTACAATGCTCGGCTCAACACCGAGAGTTGAAAATCCAGTGCGCGATAAAATTCCGCCGCGATATTTTTACGTCCGAGCGAATGTCGGCTAACAGGATTTTTGCCCGCACAATAAGTAACGTCACTAGTAGAAGCTATATTTATGAATGCACCCTGTCACCAAATTGCGTTACGCACACGGAGTGACAAATTGACACTCCCTTTCATAACGACAATTCAACAATGTCCGTTGCGTTACGATTGTCATTCCAAGTGTGTTACGTAATAAAATTAGGGTACTGATTTAGAATGTTTCATTTTTTTTTCGTAATTGGTGAATAGGTTACAGAATTTGATTAAGGTGGCCTAGTGATTGTTTTTTCCGCTAGTTTTAACCAACTTCATATAGGAAGCAGGTTCTCAATTCTTGCGTATTCGATATCGATGTTTGTAATCAAAAAAAGCTTATTAATCAAGCATTTTAGATTACACTACTTCGTTACCAAATTGGAACAAAAATAATAGTGCATTTTGCCCTAAATCCTGTAAAAAGACTTCTTTCTAAATGGCCCCGCTACACTGTTGTGAACTGGACACAGATTTAATTAGGGCATTTGGTATTTAAAAAAACAATAGATTTCTTACGTTGTTGTAGGCACAGACCTAAGGATGTTTCATGGGTAAAAAAAAAATTTTTAGTCTGTCAGTCAGATAATCAAAAAATATTTAATACACGTATTTTTTGCTTTATCATGTTAATAAAAAAATACTTAGATAAAACGCATTAAAGTTGGGGAGTGAGGGCTCGCTACATGACAACTATGTATATAACAAACTACGTATAAAATCTGACAAGCTATGACGTCACCGTAATCTTTTGATTACGTAAAAAAAGAAAAAATAAGTACGTGTCCAATATTTTTTACTTATTAATCTAATTAACGGAGAAAACAATTTTTATCATTCCTATTTTCCTTCATTTAAACTAATTAGACTGATGTAATAGTTTTGCTGCAAAGATTTCTTCTTGATTCAATTGATTTGCCCTTTACATTTATTGACTCCGCTAAATTAAAAACAAGTACCTAGATAATAATAGGATCGTATGACTGATAATACGTACACGTAGGTAATTGTACTCACAAATCATATGTTAATTAGTCATTATCATTGCAACAGTAGCACATAAATACTGGTACCTATTAATTTTTCATTTTTCCTCTTGACTACATCACTAAAGTCTGCCTAATTTTTTTGTTCTTTGCGTCATCTTTTTCTTTCTTTTTTTTCTTTTTGTTATGGCAACACTGGAATATTCTGGCCAGTCCGCGTCAAGTCAAAAAAACATTAATTAATTAACACGAGTACCTATTTAATTTTAACAAAAACAACTGAAAGGAAGATACAAATTAATACACAAATAAAACGTACACAACTCTAAAAGACTTTCACGATTGTTTCATATAAAAACATATAAAATAATCGCTGTGAAAATTTTCTTTGTGTACCCTTAATAAAATTAATTATCGGCATATTCTCGTAAAACATTTAAAGGCACCTTTCACATTCGCCATACCATAAACACCAATTAGTTTTACACTTACTCCGCACAGGCAAAACGACATTCTCTTAGCATCAATTCAATTAAACTTAAACCACAAAGTTAATGCCAATATGAAACTATACAATTATTTTACAGTAGTACAACGTAAGTGTTATATCACAGTTATTGTGTCTAGATGCGTTTTTGCAATTATCTCACAACTTTAGCCATTCATTGCCGCATCAAGCTGTTACGTAACGCAGTCGGCCATGACAGAAAGTAAAAGCGCGGGCAGTCAAGCGTGCGTTTGAAAAAAGAACAGTGCGTTTTGTGACAGTTTGCAGCCAGTTACGTTCGAATACGTTCTGAATTCTCTTCCCAAAATACTTACACCCAAAATTCAAGTAGCCAAATATGAATTCTGTATGTCGACTTTTGTCCTTCCAAAATAGAGGTCTACCCTACGCTTGACGCGGTCTCTAAGGACGTTGAGCCGATCTCACCTTAGCACGCAAATCATGCCCACCAGAAAACAAGACTAATCCCAAACTCTTTTTCAGGTCGTAACCAAAATTGTGGAGAAGCCAGTCCCCTACACCGTTGAGAAGCCCGTCCCCTATGAGGTCGAGAAGCCTTACCCCGTTGAGGTCGAGAAGAAGGTCGAGGTCCCCATTCCCAAACCCTACCCAGTCCATGTCCCCGTCTACAAACACGTCTACCACCACAAAGGAGGCCACAAGCACTAAAGAAAAAGAAAACAAATTTAAATTAAGGGGCAAAGAGGTTCTATAGCTTATTTTTATAAGCGGGGTTGCCAGTGTAAATACAAATTTCGTAGATCTGATGGAGATGTAATTCCATCAGTGTTGACTTACCTATGTAATAATGTTGTGATATTTATTATTGTTGTGTGCAAACAATTGTTGTCTGTGCTGTTGATCGCGTTTTTGTTGACTATTGTGTAATTGTTGTTGATTATTTTTAATTTTAAGTGTTGTACATTGTACATTAAAAAAGATTTTAAACTATATTTTGTGTGATTACTTATGTGAGTCTTGTACAGTAACCGCCAGAAGTCGACTAGCAATCTCACAAAACCATGGCATAGCAATATTAGTTTACTTATGACCTTCTTCGGCGCCGCAGCCCGTATAGGTATAAGCGCCGCAGCCCGTATAGCGCAAGCGATAATGGTCATTGCGGTGTAAGTGGACTTCTGGCCGTTGACTGTACATTTTTAACATACTGGATTTCAATCTGCATAACTCCGCTCTGCTTCCTAATAATATAGGTATTGGATGATAAAGTATAAAATGATTCCAATCTAAAAATCACGTTTGATGACATATCGATTCAACTGTACTTAAATGATATCTCAGCCAGTATCTTGCTTGGCATCACTGTAGTCGTAACTTTCACTGAGCGGCGGTCAAGGCTCCGGCCAATGACTCCAAGCCTTCACAACGAGTGACTCGCCTCATCCACCATACAATGCTGCACATGTATAGCATACAACTACTCTTAATCATTGTGAGCCAGTAATGCATGTTGCGTGTGGGTGGCCGATTATTTACTCCATGCATCAATTGATTGCTCGCAAATAATATCGATCATTCCTTTCTTTATTTTGTTTTTGTTTACGCGTTAGTCATGGGATATTTTCAGGAGTTTGACGTAATGCTTGTAAATTAAGGAATTTAAGATAGGAACTCTGTTTAAAACGGGAATCATGCAGTGTTCAGTCATCAAAGATTTAAAAGAAGAAATTGCCAGAAAACAATAAGAGCAACACTGCTGCAAAAAAAACAAAGCCAGCAACTCTAATGCGGTGACCACGTAGAACATGACGTCACGAGCTGGACAAAAACTAGAAGCACTGGTGGGTTACTATAAGCTCTTATAGCAAAGCAGAAGTTGAATGTTTCCAGTGAGAAAGAGAGACGATGCTATAGGTTGTATATAGCACTGTCTCTCTCTCTCACTGGAAACGTTCAACTTCTGCCCTGCTATAAGATCCCCTGACCTAAGAGCCCTGGTCCACATTAGCTCTGAATAGAAGAAAGAAGAAGTCATGATTAAGGCTGTTGCTTAGTAGCTGATGCATGGTGATCATAAAGTTCCCGCTATACATATTTACTATTAGGAGAGAACTGATGTAGTCGTTAAGTAAGAGGGGTTCCATAGAACTCATACAATCCTGGTCAGTCCATCTAAAATTATGATATTCAGCCAAGAGGGCCAAAGGCCTCCTCTCTTCGAGAGGGAGTGGGCTGTAACCACGCGGGCCAAGTGGTGGCCACCACTGCTCCTATCGATAACGATGATGGAAAAATCAAAAATGAATGGCACTAACTTAGCTACAGAAAAGCTTATGTCAATCCCGTTGAAAACTACTGTATAAACACGAAAAGCTTTTAAAGCGATTGTCACTTGACTAAGCCCTTAGGTGTCTGGCGAGTAAGAGACACTGACACACACACGACACACATGATATGACACGACACGGACACTAAACCTGGCCTATCATAATCATTAGCAGCAGGTAATGTGCAGGACTCCTCGCGCACGTGTGGGAGTGGCGCGAGGAGGCGAAGCGCCGGGGCGTAACTCCGCTGCCGCGAGAAATCACGGTACAGCGGACAGAGCTCCGGCGGGATCTCATGGCGGCATGGAGAGCGCGACTGTCGCAACCCAGCGCTGGGCACGCCACAATAGCGGCGATAAGTCCCCTCTTTGAGGAGTGGTTAGAGAGGCGCCACGGCGTCCTCACCTTCCGCCTGACGCAGGTCCTCACCGGACACGGTTGTTTCGGGAGGTTCCTGTTTCGCATAAGGCGGGAGGAAACGCCCGGGTGTTTCCATTGTGTAGATCGCCCGGAGGACACGGTGGAGCATACAGTGGAGGTCTGCCCGGCTTGGGCAGAGCACCGCCGTGTTCTCACGGAGGCGATCGGCGGCGGCGATCTCTCGCGTCCGAGCCTGGTCCAGGCCATGGTGCGGAGCGAGAGTGCATGGGAGGCCGTCACCTCCTTCTGCGAAGCAGTGATGCTCGCGAAGGAGGAGGCGGAACGCGTGAGGGAGAGGCAGCCTCACGCCCTCAGTCGCCGCAGGAGACGCCCTGGGCGGCGGGAATCGCGGGGCGATTTCCGGCCACCGTAGGCGCGGGCCTGCGGACGGTGAGCAGCGGGTAGCTCGCCGTCCGGTAAGGACCAGGCCCGAGTCGACGGCGCGTCGTGTTCCACGCGCGCCTCAAAGAGATGTCAGCAAGTGACGGGGCCCAATAGGGCCGACGCCGCTGGGGTCGCGGGTTGTCTGAAAGGGTTACCGCGGCCCTGGCATAGGCAACTGAAGGAACACGGGTGGGTTTTAGTCAGTAAAAGTCTGACACGCCCTCCCGCTCCACCCAGAGCGGGAGAAGTTATTTGATGATTTCCCACCCTCAAAAAAAAAAAAAAAAAAAAAAAAAAAAAAGGTAATGTGCAGGACAGGTCAAGGTAACATAGTTCAAGCGCATATGGTAAAAAATCACATGACTTGTGGTTGTTTCACTTCATGATACTTTTTGTGTAATATTGACCTGTTATCTATCTATCTATCTATATAAATAAACAGAGAAGTCCTAACTGACTGACTGACTGACTCATCAACGCCCAGCCCAAACCCTTGAACCTAAACAGCTGAAATTTTGCACAAAGGTTCCCCTCATAATGTAGACAAGAAATAATGAAGGAATTCCCGGTAGTACGTTCCCGTGGGATATTTTTCATCATCCACGCGGGCGAAGCCGCTGGCAAAAGATAGTCAGCTATAAGAGTGGTAACATTGGTGCTCCCAGTACATTCAAATTCAAACTACCTAATGATGTTCTGCGAGGGCACTCCTGGACAATATTTCTTCCAAGACTTTTTCCAGTCTTTCCTACTAGGTACTAGAAAATCAAGATTTTACATGGACCGACTGTCAGTTCACCTGATATGCTCATGAGTCTTCCTACTGACGAAAGATAACTGCACTCATTATTTATTAATCTAGCGCAGACTGAAATGATTATCCTAGAACTACTTTCACATTGTATGCGAGGCGGCAGCGACGCGATATATCGTCGCTAATTTAACTAAGTGACGTAACTGATTTGAAGCACATTTTACAGGGCAAGCTATTTTTCTTTCTTTTTTTTGTAAACTGTAGGTACATCGGTCTCGATTTTTAACCGACTTCTAAAAAAGGAGGAGGTTCTCAATTCGGATGTTTGTATTTTTTTTTTTATGTTTGTTCGCGCATAACTCCGTCGCTTGCCAACCGATTTGAAAAAATATTTTTTTGTTGGAAAGGGTATACTTCCCAAATGGTCCCATTTTTGTCAAAATCCAGTTCTGATGATGGGATCCTGGAGAAATCGAAGGAACTCTTCAAATATTATAGGCACACCTATAGCGATTTGGGTATTTTTTATAGTAGCTCGTGCATTTCCTCTCGGAAAGCACCACTTGGTGAAGTGGAACTGATGATGAAGACCACAGATGGCTACCGGAACTACTCCACGATAAATATTTCACGGGTTGCGATTCGATTACTTTAATATGGTTGCTAAGCAATTTCCGCTCGTCACACAATGCGTGTGGTGAGTGGTTGTTGAGGAGTTCTCCTGGGTCTTACCAGCAGAACTCCTCAACAATTAACGTCCCAGCATCGGGAAAAGCAATATTTTGTAACATGTGATGAGCACTTGACATTAGACTATTGTAACTTATACAAATTATAAACAGACCCACTAAAAAGCGAGAAATAAAAACTTTTTAACAAAAAAAAAAACCGACTTCCAAAAATCACTACAAAGTGAAAAATAACTTTGATTTCGGAAGTCGGTGGCAAAAAAAAAGAAAGTAAATAAAAAACGAAAGACACCGACTTCCGAAATCAAAGTTATTTTTCACTTTGTAGTGATTTTTGGAAGTCGGTTTTTTTTTTGTTAAAAAGTTTTTATTGCATTATCGTGTGGACCGTAAGGCATAGGTTAAATACTTGTTGATGTTTAAATAACGAATATCTTCAGAAATACAGCTCACAGAAAGTCGAAATTTTAGATTTGTAAGGTACCTACACAATAGTTTCTCACTCCGAGCACTATTGGGAGATCTGATAGTATAATGACAGTAAAAATAATCATAAGGGTCCCGCTAGCTACACACTTCATAAAAACGTCATTTCATCAAAAACTGTCGAGGTACAAAATATATCTTATTTATTTTCCTTCGGTACAAAATAATGTCTATAAGAAAAGCTGTCACCTGTTGTTCAATCTCGTTGGGGCCTGTCAGGTAGACTCACACGCATGATTTTCATTAATGATTTCATGATGATTCATGATTTAAGTCTCTGCCGGTGGAGCGTGCCGCTTGTGTGTGTGGGCGCTGGGCGGTTCAGTTCCAAATACCCATAGATCTGTTTTTTACATTTCTATGTAATTACCAAAAATGCTCTAATCCTGCCGACAAACTGTCTTGTAGTTTAGCAGGTTTGAAAGTCCAATTCCCTAACCACTCCCGCGCCCGGCTTCCCCGCATGACGTCAAGCATTGTCCCTGAGACTTCTGGCCTCTGGTGAGACAGAGTGAGGGCCGTAATCCACCACACGGGCCTTAGGCGCGCTGGAAGAGTGAATCGTCTCCGTTTACCATTTCTTTGTATTGTATAGCTTCCACGTCACTTGTGTTCGCTTTCTGTGAACCAAAGCCTTAAAATTGACCACAGCATGATGCATAGATTATGCAACTAAACTTAAATTATCCTAGATGTTGAGATTGTACAAGCTCTGGTGAAAGTGAAATTATTTGAAAGCAACGTGAGTGCTTCCTGTTGCGCGAGAAGATAATTATGCCATTGACACTAAACCATATACTTACATAATATCTGTACAAGGAGTTCCGTGGGCTTTCCGGAAATATCAGTAGTACCTAATAAGTACTACTTACCTAGAGCTGTTTGTGAAGGAGCTGCCGATCTACTCTGTAAAAATCAACTTAGGTGAAGTGAGCGTGAAGTGAGCTGTCAATAGAGTCAATCAGTAGCATCACTCTATCTATACTTTGTAAAAATCTCACCGTGTAAACTTAGGTAAAGTGAGCGTGAAGTGAGCTGTCAATAGTGTCAATCAGTAGCATCACTCTATCTATACTTTCTAAAAATCTCACCGTGTAAACTTAGTTGAAGTGAGCGTGAAGTGAGCTGTCAATAGTGTCAATCAGTATCATCACTCTATCTATACTTTGTAAAAATCTCACCGCGTAAACTTAGGTGAAGTGAGCGTGAAGTGAGCTGTCAATAGTTTCAATCAGTAGCATCACTCTACAGCCAGTCTATTCTGTAAAGACCTCACAGTGATAACTCTGGTGAAGTGAGCGTGAAGTGAGCTGTAATTCCACCTGATGCTAGGGATTGACATTTTGATAGCTCACTTTACCTAAGTTTTGGCGCTGAGATTTTTACAAAATAGCTAACAAGGTAGAATGACGCTCACTTCATACAAGTTATCACTATAGGCTTGTGCCTAAGTAATAACAGCCGCACGGGTCGATCGATCAGGTTAAGATACGCTTGCCGCTGTTGGTCCGTGGATGGGTGATTATCTTTTCTTACCTTCACCTCCGTGCCTCGGAGATTGGTTCTGGCTGTCATTCGTGGATCTTTGACAGTCGTTACGGGTCGTCAGAAGCCCGAAAGTCTGACAACCAGTCTTACCAAGGGGTATCGTATCACCTAGTAACTGGACTGTGGAGGTCAGGAATAGGCAGTCGCTCCATGTAAATTACTGGTATTCAGCTGCATCTGGTTAGACTGGAAGCTGATCCCAACATAGTTGGGCCGGGACCAACGGCTTAGCGAGCTTTCCGAGACACAGAGGAGTCTTGGTATGTAAAGATGGCCACCCATCCACAGACCAACCGCGGAAAGCTGGGGAGTGAAATTATGTAAGTATACCTGCAATTTACTTATTTAAGGAATTCCCAAAAATTTGAAAAGACTACGAGACTAGTATAATCGTTTTGCGATTAAAACCTTTTTTATAAATAAAAAAAAATAGAACATGCTGACGCAAGAGAAAGATTTGTTTGTTAATCATTATGAACATCGTTGCAACCATAGAAATATGCAACACTATCACAGTTATCGATATCCACCTCGGTGCGGCATTATCGAAAGTATCTACTAACTCGAATCGAAAATCGAATCGATCGATTCGCCAGTGCAGCTATCGCAGGTATCGATATGAACCTCGGTGCAGTACCATCACAGGTATCGATTAGGAGCTCCTGCGGCGCACGAGTCACATTTATAGCGTAGGTATTCTCATGTAGTTTTATTTTACTGCGATGTAAAAATACTTGCACTCATAAAGTAGCATATTATTATGAGCCAAGGCGAATATTTTATAATAAATTAAAGCTAGGCCCTGACCGAATCGTTGATGAGCTCTATCAGGGATTGAAAAAGATAACTTTGTTTACAAAATCATAATTTTCTAAAGATTTCCTTTTTTTTTGTTAATCGTCGAACTTCCCACTCAACTTTTCTCTGGACTATTCAGCCTGTAGGTATAATATTTATAGTGGAATTGCAAAGATGACAACACTCAGCCTACCCTTCAAACCACAAAATAATAATTTACGTGTGAACAATTATCCAGAAATCCTGTGTGATCCTGTCTGAACACATGAAATAATAGGGACACCGTAACCGAACGATTGGTTCCGCCTGCTCGCCGCAAGGGGCGCTGCGGGCGATACGTCCTTTTTTATTTTTAGCTCTTTTTTAGAGATCCCCGGACAAATATATGAATCCTAACTGTTGATGGGTAATTTTTTACAGAGTTTCCTGACTGGCCGCACCTTTTCTTTTATTTTAGATGAGGAAAACTTACCTTTGAGGTTCGATTTAGTCAGAATATGGGTGTCAAAAAAGCTATAGAACAGGTTGTAAGTAACAACGGCGGGATCACACTTGTCCCCACATTTTTCCCGGTCGCCTACGCTGCGCGCACGCACCTGCCACCCCCCACGGGGGGCCACTCGGCCTCCTTTCATGCCAACGGATTAATGCCACGATTTTTTTGCCCCTTTTTTATTTATTTAAAAAAATATATCTCATATCTCTCGCGGATCGGAGATGTTAAGGCTGGTTAGATGATTTTTCTTTTTTATTTAGAGATGGACATGTTTAACTGTGTTTAATTATATGTAATCTCTAATGTAATAAACGATATCTATAACCTTTAAACCACGAGGAAAATGCTTAGGTTGTGGTCAAAAAATCACCATAGTTTACCACATCAGAAAAATTCGGTGAAATAGTCTGTGGTAGTAGAAACGCAAGCCACATATATACATACACATATATACATATAAATCTATTAAGTACCTACCTATCTGAGGAGCTCGTGGCTAAGTAATATCAGTCGTACGGGTCGATCCATCAGGTAAAGCCACGCTTGCCGGGGTTGGTCCGCGGATGGGTGGCCATCTTTACACACTGAGACTCCTCTGTGCCTCAGAAACGCCGTGGTCCCGGCTAGCAATCGTGGATCTTTGACAGTAGTTACGGGTCGTCAGAAGCCCGAAAGTCTGACAACCAGTCAAGAGAGAGTCAAGAGAGTCAAGAGGTATCGTATTACCCAGTAACTGGGTTGTGGAGGTCAGATAGGCAGTCGCTCCATGTAAAATACTGGTAGGTTTTCAGCTGCATCCGGTTAGACTGGAAGCCGACCCCAACGTAGTTGGCAAAAGGCTACGATAGATGATCTGTAAGTATTCAAAATATATGACAATTTCACAGAAATATTTCTGAGAAGGTCGAATTCTCTTTAGCACCATCAAAAAATTCCTAAATGCTGTCGGTTCAGAACGAATAATTCTAGAAATCAATAAAACCGGTCAAGAGCGAGTCGGACTCGCGCACCGAGGGTTCCGTTCTGATTTCTGAAAAAGTGTGCTATTCAGAGACATCGTTTTATTTTCCTGTAATCTTTAGATAAACTTCTATCACATAGAATAATTTCATATTTTTCTCTTTGCAAACTTGGGAGATAAGGGGGGGGGGACGGTATTTTTTTTTATATTTTTCATCAGAAGTCGAAAACTATGCGGCCTAAAAAAAAATGTTTGAGAATGTGCAAACAGCGCTCTTTGATATGATACCCCACTTGCCCTAGTAGCCCCACTTTGATTTTTTAAAGACTCCCTTTCAGTCCCTGTTGCAAAAAAAATATAAATATTTTTGCAAAATAGTTGGGTCAACGTCATCTAAAACTATTCTAAATTTCAAGTTGATATCATTAGTAGCTTTCTTGAGATATCCAGCTGTGACAGAAGACAGACAGACTGAGTGACACCATAAGGGTTCCTTTTTTACCATTTTGGTACGGAACCCTAAAAACCGAATAAATCATACTTAACGCCCGATGAATCTCTATGGTATAAGCACCTACCCACTTCAGCACTCTCAACGCATAAACACATTAGACAACAATAACTGCTGTAATCCTAAATTATAGCAAAACAAACGAAATGTGAGCACCGCCCAAACGCGCAGGAACATTTTCACGCAACACGTAAACAACCCATCGTTTCAAACTAAATAACCGTTGAAATATACACTTTATTATATTCCTTAAATCAACGGGATACAGTTTAAAATTACGTAAAGTTATTGTTGCGAATCGAACTCGTTTTGCAGCATATCACCTTTATGTTTTTTCTAAATTCTAGTGTTTTTACTGTCAGTTTTTTGACTGGTGTGATTTTTTCTTTTGATGGTTTCATTCACGTTTTTGCATTTTGGCTGTAAAACAATAAACTGTGGCTACTTACCAGCGCGTTTAATTCTTTTAGTTTTGATCAGTATAGTTATCATTTCTGTAAACCCTCATACCCACGGGCGAATTTTTATCGCGCACTTGATTTTCAACGCATTGCTTAACCCCAACAAAATTTTGCAACGGTACCTATTCTTTTTCGACTCGCTGCTATGCACTCTGTTGGATTATCAATGATCGGATCAACACCGAGAATTGAAAATCCAGTGCGCAAGAACAAAATCGTCGCGGGTAAAAACTGCTCGTGTGTACAAGGGCTAAGGGTATTTTTGTCAGGCCATAAACAAGCCGCGCGGGCCGATTTGGCGCGAAATCTGGATAATTTCGCGCGCTTCGACAACAAACATGGAAGCGATGCCAACAGCTGAAACCTATGTGTCGAAATCTCGAATTAATTATGTCATTCGGAGCTTAGATTAGTTTAGTACCTAACGTGCAGTTATCCTGGTAGGCTGCTCATCGTGTAGCGATGATGTGCTTCTCAATCTCACCATGAAAGCACCAACCAGACACAGGCACTACTTGTCTGACATTTTTGCTGAACATGGCCTATTTGAGGCGCATTCCTGCTAATTTCTTCTTTTATTTAACTTTTAATTTGTAGAGTAGGTATATGCATAATCAGCCTATAATGTTCCCACTGCTGGGACACAGGCTTATTCTCTGTGAGAGGGAGGGGGTCATAATTTTTGGTTCTATGACAGCCGGTTTCCTTACGATTTTTTCCTTCACCGTTTTCAGGTTGTTCAAAGTGCCTGCCTGGATTCGAAATCACGACTTCTCGTAAGTCGGGGGCGATGAGCCAATACTACTAGGCCATTACTGCTCCCCTTTTGTAGAATATGTTGTGTGGCTTTTACTCTGTGCTAAATAAATGTAAATAAATTCTTTCTCTCGAGAAATATACAATTCGATATTTATTTTGCTACTTGTCTAAAACAATATTCAAGGGAATCCAGCTATACTTTTTGCATTCACTTCTAGGATCCCCACTGATAGTGCTTCGGACAAAGCTAAGAGTAATTGAACTAGGTATTATTCGAAATAAAGAGGAAGCTACGAAGAGGAGGCTACGGAAAATCAACGTTGCCATTTCTGTACTGAACTTAATATCAGACGACGTGCAACAATGCTAATTCTAGACTCAAGGAGCCCACTGGAATCTACATAATATTAAGAAAACCATTAAAGATAACAGCATAAATTTAAATACCAGAGGGTTCACTAACAAACTACAGGGCCAAGCAAATTTATTTAGCATTATTATAACTAAAATTCCTAGATTCTAGAACTTGGACCTGCGGCAGTCCATTACAGAAACTAATTAATCAACCCTTGCGATGCGATTGCATGTGTTAACGTACTATTAACGCGTTATTAACAGCCGTTTGCGTGCGGTCAAGTAGCGGTGGCCGGAGAGCCGCACCGATGCAAATTGCACGCGATTGCCGCGCCCCGGGCCCCGCCCCTGCTCAGGGTTGGCCGGCTGACGATTAATAAGCCCTTAACAAAGGCCCTTCTCACGTTAGCGAACATACATTATGCTATTTTGAGACGAAATTGGACTGACTAAATGTAAGGCTAGCTAAAACGCGCGTTTCTTTTAGGTAAATGATTTCAACAACGTATGCTGATAAGGGTTAAAAATTGTGTGTAATCATAGGCTGTGTTAATAATTGCGTTTATGCATGCAGTTGTACTTAGTTGTTCATTAGTTCGGTCTAACGTCTTACTGTGGAGCAGATGTTGTATTCCGTGGTGTTGGAAGCTTTTATTTAACTTGCAATGTTCGTATGACATGCAAGTTGTCCTTTTCAAAATTTGCAAGTTCAATTTGACTCGCTTCCTGGTATTCAATTGTGCTGAAATTTGGCATACGTATGTAAAATCGGTGACAATGCAATATTTTGTTACCATCGAGCTGATCTGATGATGGAGCCGGAAGGTGGCCACAGGAACTCAGTAATAAAACGACGCAACCCTATCGAGTTTGGGATCGTTTGATTCGTCTCTGGTCCTAAATAATATCCACTCATAAAAGCTTGTTTAAATAAAAACTTTTTTACAAAAACAAAAACCGACTTCCAAAAAAAACACTACAAATTGAAAAATAACTTTAATTTCGGAAGTCGGTGTCTTTGGATCTGTATTTTAGTTTTTTGCCACCGACTTCCGAAATTAAAGTTATTTTTCAATTTGTAGTGTTTTTTTTGGAAGTCGGTTTTTGTTTTTGTAAAAAAGTTTTTATTTTTCACTTTTTAGTGGTTCAGTTTTTAATTTATCTAAGTTACAATAACCCAATGTCAGCTGCTCATCACGTTTTACAAAATGTTGCTTTTCCCGATGCAGGGCCGTTAATTGTTGAGGAGTTCTCCTAGTAAGAACCAGGAGAAATGGAGCTCATGGTGAAGTCACCATAACCATTATTTTGACGAGCATAAACCATATTAAAGTAATCGAATCGCAACCTGTTATATACTTAGATATAATTGAGTATTTCCGATGGCCCTCTGTGGTCTTCATCATCAGTTCCAGCTCACCGAATGGTACTTTCTGAGAGCAAATGCACGAGTTACTATAAAAAATACCGAAATCGATATAGGTGTGCCCATAAAATTTGAGGGTTTCCCTCGATTTCCATGGGATCCCATCATCAGATCCTGACTTGATGATCATGGGACCACTTGGGACGTATACCCTTTCGAACAAAAAAAGAAAAATCCAAATCGGTCTAGCCATTTTCGAGTAATCGGGGAACATACATAAAAAAAAAAAATAAAAAAAAAAATAATAATAAAAAAAAAAAAAAAAAAAAGGTTCCGACGAATTGAGAACCTCCTCCTTTTGGAAGTCGGTTAAAAACAGTATTAATACACTTTCTGAACTCTGACTGAGGAGACATAATCAAACTTGACTTATGGTTAGTTTTTACTTTTATTAGATTAGTTCATGAGACTTACTTATTCAGTGCTGCGGTGAGTATCTTTATGTGGAAAAAACATTGGTTATCGAGAAAATAGGAAGAAAATGGAGTAAATGAAAACGTGGCGGTTGACAGGGGAGAATGGAAAAAGAAAACGTGTTGCGCCGACCCCAAGTAACATGAACAAGCCCAAGACCAAGAAGATGATGATGAATCGGGAAAATGGGAAGGCAGACGCCTGTACCCAATATGAAACATAGCACAGCTGCCATACTAGCTTCTATTCTCCTCTCCTAGCTAAGGTGATTGCGCTGTGTAGCCCGCGAAATTATTATTTTTTTGGGTTTTTTGCAATTTGCAGGTCCGTGTCAGGTTGTATCTTGATTAAAGTATGATACGCGGAAATAAAACATATTTATTTATATAATTTTAACCATAAAAATCATACATACATCTCTCTAAGTTACATTTCGTGCAGATTCATTAGATTTCGTAAATATGTTTTATTTCCGCGTATCATACTTTAATCAAGATACAACCTGACACGGACCTGCAAATTGCAAAAAACTCAAAAAAAATTGAATTTCGCGGGCTATACAGCGCAATCACCTTATGACGAGTAGTGTCGACAACTAGCGCCACCATTGAGAAAAAAATCATAAGTCTGAAGTTAGGGAACATTTTGAAATTTCCTATGTTCACATTAGTCAGATTAACGGCCGTTTTTGTCGTTAACTGCCAATGTTTCGAACCTACGAGGTATAGGGTTGATTTTTTTGACCCCATCTGACTAAAAATGTGAACATAGAACATTTCAAAATGTTCCGTATCTCCAGACTTATGTATGAATGTCAATGGAGGTGCTAGTTGGCATTACTACTCGCCTTAAAATTTATTTGAATAGTGCCATTGGTAACACAAATGCGCATTAGACAAAAGAACCATGGACTCGATAAAATACACCAATACATTTGATAGGTACATAAACAAACACCCGACAGAACACCGGTTGACATTCCAACCTCGGAACACTCAGCCTGATAACCCATCTGCCGTCTAATCGAACCCACCGATCGACGACCAATAACCAACATGATTCTGCGACCAAAATTTACGACCACACACGACTGTAGACCTTACACACAGTTGCAAAAGGGTTAACTGTCACTTTAGTGAGTGCAGCGCATGTTTGTAGATTTAAAAACACTCGGCATACTTCTTTGTCGATGGTACGTCTCAATTCTTAAGAATATACCTCTCATAACTTTGAATAACTGCGTCGTTTTGATGTGAACATGACTGATTTGAGGTGTCTTAGTGACGCAGCACGTCTACATCTTTTAAATGCTAGTTTCCTGGTACTTTTTCGAACTGATCCCCTATAACATGAGGCTCTTTGGCAAAATGAGGATAGGAATTACTTAGTGTCACTTCTGAAGTATGCTGCCCATCTCTTTACAAAAATAGGAGTGATTTTGATACCTATTAATTTGGATTATTTCGTCGAGAACTCGAGATAGCTGAAAATATTTTTCATCCTATTCTTATGATAATTTATATGCTGATATATATATTCTGTTTTTTTCAATAACTTGGTACATATAGTCAACGTATTGGATACCTAGTGAATACTTCATTGGTAGAACACCTATCTACTTATACTAGAATTTATTATTTATATTTAGCAATTTACATTACATTTACAAATTACCTTAAACATACTCCAAAAAAAAAACTCTCTAGCAACCAATAATTTAGTCCAGACCTATTACTTCCTAAAGATCTATTTGACGTCATCAGTTCATCACAGGCCCACAGGGCCATTCCCTATAATAACCCAGATGTCGACACCTCAGAACAATAACAAAGCATAGAAGGAAGGTTAAAAACAGAATTCTGTAACTACCTTTAGTCCCGTTCTATTATTAGGTACGATAAAGGTACGATAAAGGATGTGGGAAAGAGATAAATGTTTTACTCTTTGTTTTACTTTCTTGGCATGGTCACAAGATCAATTGTCATTTGGTTAAAAAAGTTATAGTATGACGCGGCCAAATTTGATAGTACTTTGTTTCAATGCCTGACAGTTCGTTCATTGAACTACCTGACTTATTCGCGTGTTCATTGTTTACGTGTTTGTCGTAATATTCCATGGTTTTGCGATGTTTTAATAATATTTCTACTGTTAGATTGCATGAATTCTTTGTTTAACTACAAATAGTGAGTGTGTGGACGCTGTGGAGCAATTTCTTGTGTGGTTGGGGGCTGCAAGTCCCATTCATAGCGAAAATAAAATGAACAATAAATATTGACCTTCCATCGGTAAGTTTTTGCTCAATTTCTTGTTGCATATGATCTGATAAACGAATATAAATACATAACAAATATTGCTGTGTCACTATATAGCTGAAACCAGTCGTAATATTTATTCCAATAGAAGTTATTAGCGAATATTCGGAAATTGTTTTGGGGTTATCTTGATCAGCCATAGTGACGTAAATAATGTTGTCGATACTTTTCTTTTACAGATTTCCTAGACGATGTGAAAAAACAATGGATAAATTGTATTGGTAGACGAAATTGGACTCCAAAAAGCACAGCCACATAATATGCTCCAAGCATTTTACTTTGTATTCATTTGGTAATGAACCTATGAAATGGATGTAGCATGTTCTTTAAGTCGTCACATTATTTGTTATGGATAGAACAGATGAAATGGTCTGATATACAGGATGAATTTTTTATCATGCACCAAATTGAAATGGGAGATTGTACTCATCATTATGAACAACTTTTACTATGGGACCAAACCTGAAATCGCGAAAAAAAATCAGCTGTTCAGTACATTTTGACGAGTTTGATGTAGATAACTGTACTGAACAGCTGATTTTTTTTCGCGATTTCAGGTTTGTTCCCATAGTAAAAGTTGTTCATAATGATGAGTACAATCTCTCATTTCGATTTGGTGCATGATAAAAAATTCATCCAGTATTAAGTATGATATAATTAAGGTATTTTATCGGCAATAAATAGTATCATTAAATCATTCATTCATCAAGTATCATTAGTATCGTTCAAATTAAAACTTGATTTATTACATTACAGGAAATACTTATGGAAGTCTGCGAAGAAGGACATAGCGCAGTACTGCAAATTAAAAGAACCGCTCACCATCAACAGCAATCTAACATGAAGACAGGTATAACATTTCAGAAATATGTTCACTTGATATATGCGATACAATGATATTATATTAAAAATATCATTGATGCGATATCATTCTTCTAATTATCCCAGTCGGAAATATAATCGTGTGCAAATTTATTTATTTATTTTTAATAAAAAATACGTAATTGTAGGATCCCGTAGCAATGGAAGTTGAAACAGGACATAGTACATCGATACAGATTAATGAATCGCCACTGATCTTGACATCTCGTGAAATCATCTCACATCAGTCAGGTAAGACATACAAATAAAACTTAGTTTAAAGATTTAAGATTTTTTATCAACATTTTTATTTAGGTAAATACCTAAATAAAAATGTTGATAAAAAATCTTACAAAAATTTTATTTAGAACTGTTTGTTTTAGGAATCCTTGACACAGATGACAATAACAAATTCAGAAATAATTGGATTCCATCCCGATTCAAGAAGACTGCGCTTTTGGCGAGTTCCTGGTCGCCAGAACCGACTCCAGAATCCTCAGGAAGTTCATTCGTACCAGGGCGGAATGATTATGGTGGGCTGGAATTCGCCTAACAGATTATTAAAGTTGCTAGGGATTTTATTTTTTTATTTAAAATATTATCTGGTCGTTATTTATTTTTTTATGTACAAAAATTTGAATTTTCATAATAAATTTTATTTTTTCACTAACAACCATTTTATTTAATCAAATAATTCAAATCTCTATTAAATTACGCTTCTACCGATTTAAAATAATGTGTTACATAAAAAGTATTAAAATAAAAATTATTAGGTACTTTGGATACCCTTGTTCCCTAGACTTTGTTGAGTAGTCTATGATGTAATCTAAAATTCAAATAAATATGAGAAAGTAAGTTGCTAAAAACATTTGCAAAACCGAATGTCTCCCACTTGTTTTCAATAAAGTCATCAGTTAATATGGCAATTAAATACATTCTGGTTTAGCCGGGTCAGATTGAATACATGAAGAGCTGTCGGGAACCAAGGAAGACTTTGGTGATGATGATGACGAACTATTTAGTTCATACTTAAAGTATTGTTTCATTTTGAACGAATGTATTAAGTATTGGGATCATAAGGATGCTTAGTCAATTCAAAATTTTAGGTACGCACGGCTACAGATCAAGCTATACATTTCCAGTATAAGCTGATCTCGCATTGTATAAGATTTCCTTACAATGAGCGGTCAGTGTAAACTGGAAATGTATAGTTCGATGTGTAGCCGGGTGTACCTACGGTTATTATTCTTGGCAGTATAAGAAAGAATGTCATTGTAAATTCTATCGACGTTGAAATTTAGTGGGTACATCACTAGTCAGAATAAAATGAATGACAACCTACAAAATTTCGAAACGTCTTCTGTATATGTGTCCTTCTTTTACATCATAGCGGCTCCATAAGTCAAAATGAAACAAATATATTGAGTTCAGTTGCTATTTAAACACTACTTCTATGCTTGTTGTTCTTCTGAGGTCGACACTGCCATTCTACGTCTTAATTCACCTGTCAAACTTGAGCATCGACTATAGACTTACATTAGTCAAACTGTCAAAGTACCACAGCCAACTGTCTATTAGTTATGCGCGAACACGCAAGATTGCCGGTAGCAGAAGTATTAAAAAAATGCAGGTAAAGATAAAGTGGGGTGTCTGTGGTTCCGTGGTAGTAAAGTGTTCATAATATCTAACTAACTAACTAACTAATTAGTACGTAATAGGTAGCCTTGTAAACCTATTGTGTGAGATACACACTCGATTAGCCATTGAGTGCCCAAAATGTAGGCATACCTGAAATCTAAAATTGATGGACTGAAAAAAAAAAACCCGTTGTTAAGTATTTGGTTTACAACTGATTTGACTCCTAAACTGCAGCTGCTAGGCAGGTAATGAATGCCCCCTAAACCCTAAAGTGATACGAGAATCTCGACTCTGCTGAACCAGCGATAGATCAAAACCTATCCAAAAAGCCAACAAATATTACTAGAAACATATCCAATGTAGCAAATCCTTCAAACCGATCGTTTGGGCTTCCTTACTTGCCAAACCAACATTAATCTTAAGCTCTATAATTTGACCCACCTCAAAAACCCCAAACATTGTGGCATCAAATCACTCGTTGGAATGATTTTGACAAACTACATCTCTAGTGACGCGCCGTCAAAATCGATGATAGACCCGCCGATTTAAAACATAATTAATGGAC
Organism: Cosmia trapezina; assembly: GCA_905163495.3. NCBI lineage: Eukaryota > Metazoa > Arthropoda > Insecta > Lepidoptera > Noctuidae > Cosmia > Cosmia trapezina. The sequence continues at coordinate 24,027,829 of LR991035.1, read as the reverse complement.
GGTAGCTGAACGAATTACCGGCAGCGGACCGTTTATCAACATAAAAAGAAAAAAAAACAAATGAAACTTTGGCAGACAACAATGGCGAGATTTGAATTGAATCCTCTAAACTTTTGTTTGGACATCTAAGGTTTTTCAATGAATGTAGATAAATTAAGTCAATTTGCATGTGCTTTTGTGCCTTTAGTTTTTTTAACGACTGCGATAGCAAACTGAAGTTGTTAAATGGCTGCGGTGGCACTGAAATGTGGGTAGTAAGTGACGTCATTCATTACCTTCTTCGGAGTATCGGATGGTTGTCTGATAAGTTTCAAGATGAACCGTTTCGACGTTTTTGGATGATATTTTATTGATGAATATCCTGGAGCTTTGCAGATTCTTCAGGTTAAATTATGCGTCAGTATTTACAGACTATACGTATTGAATATGGCAGATTACTCCATATTGAATATGAATGACAAATCGAACCAAAGCAAAGTGCTCCAGATCCAGAAAATGAAAATTTTAAAAAAAGAACGTAAATATGCTAACAGAATGAATACGAACAGGAACGATCTTTTGGAACAGGACAGTAATCTTTACGCCTTAACTATAAAGCCACTGACCCACTCCATTTTCTTTTCCGTCAGATCACATGGAAATAAAATCCATACAATTCCGTATCAGACACATAGATTTTATTAATACCTCCTGAACTCTAATAATGAGACGTTAATAGTCTGTTACAAAATTATTTTATAAGACAAGCTACCAATTAAAAAGAGTAATGGCGGCAGGACTTTGCAGGTGAGCATTCGCAAGCTGCGCGCACGCAGTTAAATTACACACAATGTAAATTAACGGCGGTATGCGCCAGAATCATCTGTCATAATCGCGGACAGATTCTGGAAGGCTCCGAATATTAAATGCAAGTTTCCTGCCCTCCTGGTAATGAAGATGGACCACGGATCAGAAATTGTAGGTGGATCCACGGGTATTAATTACTCTTATTTTTATGTCGTGATGGTTATAAAGACCTAGTAATTAAAATGACCACGTTGAGCCATGTTGGGGTCGGCTTCCAGTCTAACCGGATGCAGCTGAATACCAGTATTTTACATGGAGCGACTGCCTATCTGACCTCCACAACCCAGTAACTGGGTAATACGATACCCCTTGGTAAGACTGGTTGTCAGACTTTCGGGCTTCTGACGACCCGTAACGACTGTCAAAGATCCGCGAATGACAGCCGGGACCAACAGCTTAACGTGCTTTCCGAGGCACGGAGGAGTCTCGGTATGTAAAGATGGTCACCCATCCACTGACCAACCCCGGCAAGCGTAGCTTAACCTTATGGATCAACCCGTGCGGCTGTTATTACTTAGCCACGAGCTCCTACACTAGATATATGCATGATATTCGTATTTTTATGTCATGGTGGTTCAAAAGATCCTCATTTCATAAGAACCATGGCGTTTACACGCTTTCTGAACCGAGTGCCTACAAAGAGCCTCTTTGAGTTTGGCGAGGCACTTGGACTCTTACTTATAGAGTTGACGGTAACGATTATAGCAGAATGATCGCCGAGTCCAATTGCTTCAGACACAATAGGTATTTATTAATTATTGTCCCATACCCATTTACTAAACCAACCAACAACTTCTAAGCATTACCCTTCATTTGACACGTAATAGATTGGAATTTGGATTGTAAAAAGTCGGCCATGTTAAATTTTAAAGGGCGCGGTCCCGTTCAGAAATTCACATCAATTTGTCAACGGTAGGCGTTCCAACCAGTTAATTGGTAACGAACAGCTGATGATAAAAAACTCCTTTGTTTATTTAGAATTTATACGACACGCCCAGCGTTATTTTTTACACTGTTTCTGAATAAAATGTAAGTTGGCTTTGTGAAGTAAATTATCGTTATGATTAGGCGTTTATCGCAATATTTATTGCAGTTGTAAATAAATGTCTATAAAAAAAATTAAGTACCTAGCCGCAGTTCGAGTCCACGCGGTTTATTTTCATGAAAAAGTTTAGTCACGGCTGTATTTTTTTTTTGTCTGTGTGGAAATCCTCATATGGATATCATCTGGTATTTGCTCGGCTCTGGGGGCTACTCCCTAAGTCTGTCAGTCCGTCTGACATAACGATACATCAAAACAAGTGTCAAAGTTAAATTTTTCGGACGGGCAAAAACACATCGGGAATAAGGACAGCTGTCAAATCATGTTATCATTCATACTTCGTTCGGGCCCCGAACCAATCATATGTCCGTAGGTGGTACGGACTAGGAAACGCCCGTAACGAAGGCCGAAACTACGGACTTCGTGCTTAGGGAGTAGACCCCCTGGACTTTTCAGAACAACATGAACATGATGCAAGCTTTTCCTCGTCTGGATTTTGTTTAAATTTCTGACCAGATTTATGGCCGATACGAATCAAAACCTGAAATTATTTTGTTAACTTCATATGCATTTTTGACCCTATTTTGGCAAATATTCCTGTTGTTTCTCTTTAGGTCCTAGTAGTGCTTTATCAACTCTTGACTATGACGTCAGAATCAACATTTGTGTGCTATACCTACTAACTGGAATTTCGGTACATAGTGAAAAATAAAAACAAGGCCCATTTTAAATTAAATTAAATTAAATTTGGAAGCAGGAGGACCCATTCCATTTTTTATATTTTCAAACACAAACGGGTCCCGCCTGCTTCCAAATTTCATTTAATTTAAAATGGGCTTGTTTTTAGCTTTTCAGTTTTTTTTAACTTAACTTTTACCGCAGTCGGGTATTTTAGTTTCTTTAATTACTTTTTTTTTAATTTAATATATTTTCAATTTTTAATGTCCATTTATGGTATGTTTAAATGTATTTTAGCTGTTATCTCAGGGTTAACTTCCTTCCTAGCCATGATGTCACCTTCTTTTCCACACAATTCATCCATCTTAGATTATGAAATGTCTAAGTCATCCATCTTTTTACACGTTTTTTCTTCCAGGCTGAATGACTGGGGAGCGAACCCCAGTCATTCATATCTTTTCTTTAGTCTGCCTCTTTTGTTTTACCGAGTTCACCTCATTGCTAGCCAAAAGTAACTAACATCTCTCTTGCCACAGTCAATGCACATTTTATTCTGCCTCTTATGACTTTCCAGGTTCATAATTAACTCAATCCTTAATGCTCTGCATCATAATTATTATGTCCACTTCTTTAGCTTGTCCATCACCGGCGATAAGTACCTATACCTTTATTGGTATTGCCATGTTTTATTTGCCAGTTCATCTGCGTCAATTATTCTTGTCATCCGATAGAAAATAAAAAAAATGGTAATATTTTGATGTGCGATAGTTTTTTTTTTTATTACCTACCCTACAGTCGTAGAGAGCACCAGCAGCAGAATTCGGCACTTTTATACACCTTTTATTTTCAATTTAAATTAGATACGAGCTATCTTCAGGCGACATCTAAGCAGTGGGATCAGCAGTAAATTACCACTGAACTGGAGCGATGCACCGTGGCGTCCGTGGCATTGTATGCAGATGTGCGGACATCCGACCGCATCCTCCAAGAGAATTTGCATCAACTTTCGGAACAAGAAATTTGTAAATAAACCGCCCTCGTACCTAATTATAACCTCCGTGACCATACACCGTAAAACAATTCACGTAAAAGTAATACTTACTTCAGATATTATCGTAAAAAAATACCACAAATGAAAGTAGAAATAACTTTTATCTGACAATTTATCGTACGCAGGTGCCGCATCTAAACACAAACGTACGTACCCAACAGTCGTTATCGAATATCATTTTCAATTATATAAACAATAGCGATCGCCAGCCATTGTTCAAATCACAATAGCATCGCTCATTACTCAGACGCTCGTTAACTCACCGGCCGCCGCGAAACACTAACTTTATCAGCGGCCCACGTCAAAATATCTACAGATCTCAAACTATATCTCCGTCCGACACAATCGAACTCAAATAAAAGCAAAGAACCGAACATGACGCCTGAACGCAGCCCAGGAGCCAGATGCGTATCGACGCGCCAAAAAGCAAAATTCGAGTTTCGAACCCCGTCGGTGATATGACGTTTCCCGCGTTCCTTTTTCGAAAGTGCCCGCGAATTGTCAACCGTCGCATAGACAACGAGCGCATTTGAATACCGCCGATTTGAATATAAAGGTCGGCATTCACGTGTCGCCGCCATACATCAACCGGGAAGGCTTTAAGTCTTTCGAGCGCTTTTCGGACACAAATAAGCGTCTGATGTTCGACAGGACGCGCATAATACGGTCAGATTTAGTTCGGCCCCGACGCGAGCTGCACCGCGCCGCTATTTATGAGACGTACGTGATGAAAGCGCGTTTACTTTGGCGGCTATTTTGCGAACGGGGTGTGAATGTTTTAACTGCACCGGGCTCGTCTCAACCTCATTCCATCGGCGCTTATGTAAATGACGACTTCAAATGCATTAAGATAATCATTTAAAATATTTATAGCGTGTAAACGTCGATATTAAGGCGGGTAGACACCCACGACAGAGAGTCCGTATCGTCTTCGGCCATATTTCATTTGGCCACAATTACAACCATTAAACGGGGCGCAACTCTTTGATATTTCTTATTTTATTTATTGTAGCAAACTTATTAGGATACCGTGGCATTAATGATGACAGATGAGGCGGGGTATCGCTGCTTAATGCGCTCCATAGCGAGTCGTGGAGCTGCGCTCGCGCACATTGATAGTTAAAAAATATATTTGGGAAAATTATTTATTTCTTGTCGAAACGAAGGCAATTACCGTGCGTATGCGCGCAGCTACTCAAGCGTTCAACAGACATGCAGATGTCTATTTTCAGTATTTTATATAGCCACACAGTTGGTCATAGAACTACCTGGCCTGTAAGTAATTACTTAACGGCTAGTAAACGCAAATGGCAAAGATATCAAGTATTTAAAATGCGTACCTAATTGAAAACAATATTTAATGGTATTTTATCGCGACAGAACGTTGCATTTTATTAATGTTGGGCCGGCGTAATCTGCATAACAAAACTATTATGCGCTCAAAGAAAGGCATCGTAGTGAGCCCTTTTGTTTATCAGACAAATGTCCATCATTAACTGGACAATTATTATCAACTTGTTGTCTGAGAAGCTCAACGAGGTCATGTAACTAATGAAATAAGGAATTAGGGAGAATGAAAGTATGAATTAGTAGAAATATTGTACTAAATCTTAATCACAACCAGGCTGGCATACCAGGCGGGGTCCCGTCATCTTGACGTTCATGAAAATGTGCCCTAACTCGGCTGCACGACAGAATTTCACCACACTGCTGACTTTTGTGCGCTCAACTACTCGGGCGGTCTCGTGGCGTGAATGGAAATTAGCAACTCAACAATACAATGGGTTTTCAGTTCTTCTTGAATGCATGCGCTGCTTGAAGCAGCTACCATGTTGCCAGTGAATGCTTTTCTGTTAGCTATGGTACTTTTCGATTGAGTAGGAACCTATGGGCGGAATTTCTTTCATAAGTAGGTAGTCTTATTAATATGATGATGATTCTCTCGATAGGTTACTATTGTGTTTTAGATTTAAGGCATCTTATTTTTGGTGCCTACTTAACTTACTCAGTTCCTACCAGCCATAGTCTTTAGTCATAGATAAATTAGCACAGATAGATCTCCCGAATTTGAATAGCGGACGCACCGAACGGAAACACGTTGTTTTTACCGCGTTTTAATTTAATTTGAATTGGGAATGTCGTTGCGCTGCTGGCACCCCGCCGCGCTTACAAATGGCGGCTATACATCACGTCGATGATATCTCTTTCAACTTTTGAACGCAACCCGGCGTGGCCAGCAAATTAATAAATTGTATATGTTAAAAAAAATTACCCTACATAATGAAATATTAGGAGGTGAACATGTAAAAAATGACTGATTTTGACAGTAGCTAGATAATAGACACTCGGTTACGGTTTTAGAAAAAGAGTTATTAATTAACCTTTGGGGACGAAAGACATCATTCGTAGAAATAATTGTTGTAACATAATTAATTAACTATGATGAATATTATATACCACAGATGTTCCGCCTATTGTGTTAATGTAAGGCGAATTGAAACGGGCCATAATTTAAGACATTTTGCAGAAATGCATCATCTTCCTGCCGAAATGCCACCCGTAAACGTTATCAGGGCTTACTACGAGCTCTTATAGCAGGGCAGAAGTTGAACGTTTCCAGTGAGAGGTAGTGACGGCGCTATAGGTCGTATATAGCTCCGTCACTCTCTCTCGCTGGAAACGTTCAACTTCTGCCCTGCTAAAAGAGCTCATAGTAAGCCTCCTGCGCCTACAAAATTTGTTGGAGCAACGTTTTGTAACGGTAAGACGTATTGCTGATAAAGTATTTAAGGCATATTATTCACACATACGAAAACACAAAAAGGTCATACAACTACATAGATACATTGTTAGATTATAATACAAAGCAGCAAAATAAAAATAAATCTAATGAAATTAAGAATTTATTTATGATTCGACAATGAATCTAAAAAAGTCGGTTAAAAAATGGCAACACTAAAGGTTAATGGCACTTTGACGGTGACAATTTTGACGTTACTGGCTGTCACTGTCAGTTCTGTCAATAGTGTCAGCCAGTTCCACAAGTGGAAGGAGGATCCAAACAGAAATTAAAATTCAATCCCCACCACGGCACGGAATTCAGCTTTCACCATGGTACCAGACTTCCAGAGTCACTGCTTCGCAGCGCCATACACTAACCGCCGGCCGACTTCTGACGCGAAACCTAACTGTAACTGTTTATTCACCAGGCCACCGCAATGTTCGCGAGGGTGACTTTCTATCCTACTTTACTGTACAATGTGGTCATGGAGAAGGTGACCAGCAGGCGCTGGTACGACAGGATGGATGAAACTGTGATCTTAGGAGCACTGCCTTTCCAAAATATGTCAAAAAAGGTACGAATTTGCAGGTTATTTGGTTACCATCAATTTATGTCTGAGTGTGTTTTTTTCAATTAAACCATGGTGTAAGCAGTGTGGCAAAGGTAAATCTAATTAGCATTGAGGTGGTTAGCTTAGTAAATAGTGTGAGCACTGTGTACTTGGTAGTTATTTCATGTTTATTACTCATGCGCACAAAGTTCTCTAAATTTATAAGGAAGAATAAATAATACCTTATAAGCAGTGATATTTCCTTTTACTATTCGAATATGTTTGTTTTGAGTTATTAGTTTAGGAATGTACTATGGTAGTTTGTAATATTGGTAGCAATACTTTTAAGTAGGTATTTAAATAAGTACTGGTTGTTTTACTACAATAAGTTGTGTTTAATAGGTAGTTTGCTGTAATTACTGCTTCTTCTTATACCAATAACAGTTTAGTCTTCACCAAATCCTAGTAAATGTATGTATATGTACTAAAAGATTATGTATTAACATAAAAATATAATATGTATGGCATCAAAAAATTCCTCCACATTGCTGTCAACTGGTAATCTACTCAAGAAACTGGCGGCATTGCCACTGTGTAAATCAATCTAAATTGTGACTGCAAAGAACTTAAATAGATAGAATTCTTTATAATATGTATAACATATAAATTACAGATATAAATGTAGAAATTTTACATAAGGTGACACAATGGGTGGTATTATCGCTAAAAGCGATCTTTAATAGACCACCAGACCAGAGCTCGATATTTTAGAGCAGTCTTTTGTTACCAATAGCATAAAAAAATCACAAATTTTGGCCTGCTACGAATTATTAAGTTAATACTTTAACATTACAATAATATTGCTTTATTTGTTAGCTTTATATATAATAAGACAACATGGTACAGTCAAGGGCAAAAATTACAAAGTAAAAATGTTTATTACTAAATAGAAAAGACTTTTAGTTTGTAAAGTTAATTGAGTTTCACATAGAGTATCAGTTTAATATGTGGAGATTTTCCTAAGATCAATAGCAAATGCACTTTGGTTTGCTAAGAATGTCGAAATCCACGACTATCTACAAATGACATCAGTAAAGTCTGAAATCGAGCGGTACAAAAAAAAACATAAGGCACGCCTAACCCTGCATCCAAACACACTAGTTACTGAACTGTTAAACCCAACAGCGGTGGTAAAAAGGCTGAAGTGAAGCTTCTATAAGTGGGAGGCGCAGCACTGGCTGCTCCACCACAACCCCATTTGACATGGAACGAATTTGCTTATAGTCCGATGACCAATTGCAAATATGTGGAACAAAAAGAAGAAAAAATTAAAAATATGTGCAGGGGATAAGTGTGTGTGTGTGTCTCTCCTTTTTAGTTAGTAATTTTTGGCCTTGACTGTACCATGTTGTAATTTTTTTTTTTATATATAATAGACAGAGTAAATTGACAACCAGTATAAACTTCTGATTTACCACACATTTTTGAGGTTTAAGTTTGGCATAACTATGCTTATTACTATGGGTGTAAGAGAGAATTAGGTGCATGACATATTTTTTGGTCTTGACTGTACCCAAATAATGTTGTAGAAGCAAGTAGATGTAATTATTATTTTCCTTATTGCATCATTCATCCATGAGAAGTTCTTTGCAAAATAAATAATAACATGTACTTAAAACAAATATTATTTCTGTATCCAATGAAGGTTAAAAATTATAATAAATAAAGAATTTTGTCTACCATAAGCAACACCTTTTGAATACAAGTACATAGTTTATTTACGTCATAATTATTGAATTTGAAATAGTAGGTATGCAGCTATACGTTGGTTGGTCCCGGCTGTCATTTGTGGATCTTTGACAGTCATTACGGGTCGTCAGAAGCCCGAAAGTCTTAACAGCTAGTCTTTCCAAGTGGTATCGTATTTACCCAGTCACAGAGTACCTACATTACTCAGTAACTGGGTTGTGGAGGTCAGATAGTAAGTTGCTCCATGTAAAATACTGGTACTTCATCCGGTTTGACTGGAAGCTGACCCCAACATAGTTGTGAAAAGGGTAGGCAGATGATGATGACGTAGGTAGATTTGTGTAATCTTGTTAATTACCTACTTCTATCATAATGCCATTAGTTGAGTCAAGCTCATTTATATTTATAATTTTACATCATTTAGTGACACTATTAGTATTTAATTTAGGATACTGTTCTAAACTTAGCATCAGTTCAGGAAAATGATTTAACTAACACTGTCCTAAAGTTCCTAACCAAGTGAATAATATTAATTACTAGCTTTTGCTAGCGACTTCGCCCGCGTGGATGTCGGAAATTATCCCACGGGAAAGTAATAATAATAAAATAAATAACTAAATTTTTTATTTATAAGTAATTTGTACATGGCATACATAGCTGTCTTATAAACTAAAATGTTAAAGAAAACACCAGTACAACAATAACAAGGGTCATAGGACTCCCTTTTCCTAAACTAGGCAGGAAAACCTGTCTGTATCTTAGGAAAGAGTATCCTCTTATAATGGGTCTTAGTGGCGGTTACAAAATAATTGGTACGTGCAGTGGGCGAACAAAGTACTTATCTTAAAGTAGGTACTACAGGGATAAAAAAAAACTAGCACATGTGCTAATCCAGACTATAATCTATTCCTGTGCCAAATTTCATCCAGATCCGTTCAGCCGTTCTGGAGTGATTGAGTAACAAACATACATCCATACAATCTTTCGCATTGTAGGAACAGTAGGATTATTGAACCAAGAGCATTTTCAAATCAAGTATAGATTTTTTTTTCAAAATTCTAGCTCGTTACTGTTTTGAATGCTTCCCTCCATTTATTTTAGAATCAGATTTCGCCATGCAAGGCCCAGCACACAAAAAAAACGTAGGTTATTTATTACGGTAGGTAGGTAACTAGGTACCTACGTAACCGTACGTTATTTTGATTTAATAATACCTACCTACGTTTTTTTTGTGTAATTATTAACTACGACACGATATCGGGTCAAGAACAATAAATAGATAATTATTTATTTATAGTTTTATGGTGTATTTATATTTTGCTGTAATGCCAATTAAACGCATTTTTCTTTCTTTTCTTTCTAATCAATTGTGTCTCACTTATTCGAAATTTGACGGGTATGTTAATTTTCTATATTATTCATCATAATTGCTATAAAATAAATTGCTCAATTATTTAATTTTCAGCTGAAAGATGAAGAGAACATGAAAGGAGTTGTATCAATGAACGAGACATATGAGTTGAAAATATTTTCCAATGATGCAGAGGTAAGGATGATCCTTTTTTGCTTTTGACATCAAACGCACTACTAATGATAAGATGATAACTAACAAAAACACAATAATCTGCATCAATTCTTTTCAAGAATTTTTTTCTTTTAACAAAAGGAGAGGTCTTTTGTTGATAAAATAAGAAGTCTTTTGTGTGGTGATAATAACAATTTAAGTAAAGGCTTTGGGTTATTTTTTAATGTAAGATGCATGCACATTTGCATCAATACAAAAGATTTCATTAAATCGCAAGACATTACTGTAGAAGTAAAACTTAGTATGTATACACAGCAGGTCAATTTACTACAAACTGTAAAGTTTTCTCATTCGATTTTGAACTTAACTATGAACATTTTAAGGTTTAAAATCATTTGGAGAAAGACAGTTTCAGACCGCGACTTCGTTCGCGTGATATTTCTTGTATGAACATAAAATATATCCTTTACTCGTGCTCGGCTCCTTTTTCCTTTTTAGGGTTCCGTATCTCAAAAGGAAAAAACGGAACCCTTATAGGATCACTTGTTTGTCCGTCTGTCTGTCTGTCTGTCAGTCTGTCAAGACCCTTTTTCTCAGGAACGCGTGGAGGTATCAAGTTGAAATTAATATCACATATAGGTCGGTCACATTATCTCCAGACCTCGCTGGAATGCGAACCTCTCGCAATTTTAATCATATCATTATAATAATATTACCTACATTAAATTAACTAACACAATATTTGTTTTGATGGAAATCGTATTGTTTATAATAATATCCTACGCTTGTCCTGCGCACCATATCAGCGCCCCGACGCGACGTGACATCATCGACGCCAGGTCTCGAGATAATGTGACCGGGTTGTACGTAGGTCTATGGCCCCTCGGAGTGCTAAAAAACTCGAGCAAACATACGGCCATATGCGACATATTTTGATACTCGCAAGTAAATCAAAACCTATAGGGTACTTCCCGTTGTTCTAGAATCATGAAATTTGGCATGAAGTAAGGTCGTACAACACAAATAAAGGAAAAAGTCCGAAAATTAAGTCAACGCAATAAAAAAATACGGCCATTTTGCTAGGCACCTTACACATTTTGATACTCGCAACTGTCGCAACCTGTAGGGTACTTCCCGTTGACCTATAATAATGAAATTTGGCAAGAAGCAAGGTCTCCCCGCACAAGTAAGGGAAAAGTCCGAAAATTGTGAATTTGTAATTTTATGACATATTTTTTTTTTTTTTTTTGGGATCCAATGTTAAGTTTGTTTTTGGGAGAAATTATTTATATGGGATAACTACGGAACCCTTCATTGGGCGTGGTCCAACACGCACTTGGCCGGTTTTTAATTAAGTTCTGCGCTCCGAAGTTTTACGTAACTTAGTTATGCCTGGGCCGCACACATCGCGTTAACCCGAAGATTCGCGTAATCGCGATGTATGTAGCCAAGTATTCGCGTATACTTCGGAGCTTCGTGCGTAGTCGCAACGACTTCGCTCTGCTGTCGGTAAACTCTCGCAGATCAAAGCGTTTTATCGCGATGAACTTCGCTTGCGCGGCCACACTTCAGTCGGCCCCCCCCCTTCGTGCGTAGTGGACGCGTTAAGTTAAACTACAGTGCATAATATAGCTAATATAGTTCTTGATTTGTGAATAGTTATCATCCACTTCCTCCTTTTTCTTGCTTTTAATTTGTTTTTTACATGACATAATTGTAAAAAATAATTATTTGCTGCCATAAAATACAGAGCAACCGCGGCGTCCATTTTGTTTTATTCGTTTGTACATCGCTCGTACATCGCGATAAACTTTACAACACGCACTATGTGGCCGCGCAGCTTCGCTGTAGACCGAAGACGAAGTTTATCGCCCGAATGTCATCGCGATGTGTGCGGCCCAGGCATTAGGAAATTAGGATAGAAGGTGAATTGGGTCGATATAGTTATCTTAGTACTTTTAGGGAAATGTTAATTTTGGAAGGACACATCTTGATAATTAGAGCGAGCGCGCACTGCGGTGCGTTTCCGGTAGTTCTGCCGCACTGGGCGGGGCCTACAGTAACAAAACGCATGACCGCAGTGCGCGCACTTCAAAGACATTCCATACTTCACAGATTATGCGGTAGAAAAACGCACCGCAATGCGCGCTCGCCCTTATAGTGGTCCTTTAAGGCTACCTGGTAACCAAGATAGAGGACGAATTTTCTTATGTGCTAGTGTACTCTAGCGTAAAGGTATCATAGGTATTTCTAATCACACATAACTTCACGACTTCATTCCTCGATGGGGATTCCAGAGGTGTACAGTAACACCCACAAATAACTGGCGAAATTTGGGCAATTAGTTTTTTTTTTGTAAATTCCAAGAGAAAAAATATGAAATGCACAACTTATCGCTTCGTTTATTAGAGAATATCATCTCACTTATGTGAGAACATAAGTATATTCTATGAATTGACATTATCAGTTGACTCGTCAGCTTATCGATGCACTCGGCCTTTTTACTGTGGTTTGACGCCAACTCAAACAATAACATCTCACATAACGACAATGAAGTACCAATATCTCTTAACTGACATTTTTCGAGAAATTCTCTTTTTTTTTCATTTTGAATTTAAAGGCGTCATTCGCTTGTTTTAGTGAAATCTCCTAGTGCATTTTCAGTTGCAACAGCAGCAGCATTAAGTTAAAATGTGGAAATAGGTACATACCTCCCAACTAAACCAACGGGTCTATTTCAAGTGTCTATTTTTCAGTTTTTGTAAATTTTTGACTTTGTCAGTTAGGTGGTAAGTATTGGCACTTCGCCGTCGATAAGTGAGATGTTATTGTATGAAGTGATGTCGTCAAACAACAGTAATAAAAAAGCCGAGGGCATCGATACTGTGTTTTGACGTCAACTCCAACAATAACATATCACATAAGTGAGATGTTATTGTATTAAGTGATGTCGTCAAACAACAGTAATAAAAAGGCCGAGGGCATCGATACTGTGGTTTGACGTCAACTCCAACAATAACATATCACATAAGTGAGATGTTATTGTATTAAGTGATGTCGTCAAACAACAGTAATAAAAAGGCCGAGGGCATCGATACTGTGGTTTGACGTCAACTCCAACAATAACATATCACATAAGTGAGATGTTATTGTATTAAGTGATGTCGTCAAACAACAGTAATAAAAAGGCCGAGGGCATCGATACTGTGGTTTGACGTCAACTCCAACAATAACATATCACATAAGTGAGATGTTATTGTATTAAGTGATGTCGTCAAACAACAGTAATAAAAAGGCCGAGGGCATCGATACTGTGGTTTGACGTCAACTCCAACAATAACATATCACATAAGTGAGATGTTATTGTATTAAGTGATGTCGTCAAACAACAGTAATAAAAAGGCCGAGGGCATCGATACTGTGGTTTGACGTCAACTCCAACAATAACATATCACATAAGTGAGATGTTATTGTATTAAGTGATGTCGTCAAACAACAGTAATAAAAAGGCCGAGGGCATCGATACTGTGGTTTGACGTCAACTCCAACAATAACATATCACATAAGTGAGATGTTATTGTATTAAGTGATGTCGTCAAACAACAGTAATAAAAAGGCCGAGGGCATCGATACTGTGGTTTGACGTCAACTCCAACAATAACATATCACATAAGTGAGATGTTATTGTATTAAGTGATGTCGTCAAACAACAGTAATAAAAAGGCCGAGGGCATCGATACTGTGGTTTGACGTCAACTCCAACAATAACATATCACATAAGTGAGATGTTATTGTATTAAGTGATGTCGTCAAACAACAGTAATAAAAAGGCCGAGGGCATCGATACTGTGGTTTGACGTCAACTCCAACAATAACATATCACATAAGTGAGATGTTATTGTATTAAGTGATGTCGTCAAACAACAGTAATAAAAAGGCCGAGGGCATCGATACTGTGGTTTGACGTCAACTCCAACAATAACATATCACATAAGTGAGATGTTATTGTATTAAGTGATGTCGTCAAACAACAGTAATAAAAAGGCCGAGGGCATCGATACTGTGGTTTGACGTCAACTCCAACAATAACATATCACATAAGTGAGATGTTATTGTATTAAGTGATGTCGTCAAACAACAGTAATAAAAAGGCCGAGGGCATCGATACTGTGGTTTGACGTCAACTCCAACAATAACATATCACATAAGTGAGATGTCAAATCTCACAAATCTAGCGACTTCATGAAATTATGAGGTTTGAGGTAAATGCTAACTTATGAACTTGTATTGCTGATTCTAATGATTATAATTCTGTAAAACCATATTAGCTACGGCCGCGAATCATATTTTAATCAACATACAAGCTCACACTGACCTACAACTTGCAAAAAACATAAGAAATTTTGAATTTCGCTGGCTACCCTGGCGCATCATCCTTAACTGAATGGATCAATCCGTACGGTTGTTATTACTTAGCCACGAGCTCCTCCTCCAGTAATGTCCACATATGAATTGAAAAGTCACATTGGTACTCCTGATTCAGATGCAATGATATTATATAAATACAGAGGTAAGATATGGCACAGCGTGCGCAAATTATTGCAGCCAAATTCAGACAATTGTTGTCACTTGATTTACTTAGTCGGCTAATAGCAGCGAGCGAAACAAAGCGAGTCCGTGGCGTGACAATATATCTAAAATGTCAAGCTATCTCTTCCTGTATCATACGTTCCGTATTATCTATCTCAGTCGTAGTTGAAAACTACTAAACACCTATATGTAGGTACATTTGTGATAACAACGCAACAATATCCGAACGCCGCTCAGTATGAACGTAGCATATCTTTCCTTTATATTATCATTGTTCAGATGTGTAACTTTATATATCTAGCCTTCAATGATCCTAGGAATCCGCAGTGTACTTGACAGGCACAACTGATAATTGATCACTTATCTACAGTTTAGAATTCGAAGCATTGAATGAACAGGCCTCCTTTGTGTTCATATCTAGAGACAGTTCATCTGTACAAGGATCTATGGAACTTATTAAAATTCGTTTTGTAATGCTAATTTTCTATACTGTTCAATAATTTGTTTAAAGGAATCAACTAGAATTTCCTTCCTGTTGATTTAAAAGTTGTGTCTTCGATTTTTCTTACGTGACTATGTCATGTATCAACGGCGAAGTGACAAGACATTCTACCTTTTTTTTTTTTTTTTTTTGAGGGTGGGAAATCATCAAATAACTTCTCCCGCTCTGGGTGGAGCAGAAGGGCGTGTCAGACTTTTACTGACTAAAACCCACCCGTGTTCCTTCAGTTGCCTATGCCAGGGCCACGGTATCTTCTTAAAACAACCCGCGACCCCAGCGGCGTCGGCCCTATTGGACCCCATCATTTGCTGACATCTCTTTGGGGCGCGCGTGGAACACAACGCGCCGTCGACTCGGGCCTGGTCCTTACCGGCCGGCGAGCTACCCGCTACTCACCGTCCGCAGGCCCGCGCCTACGGTGGCCGGAAATCGCCTCGCAATTCCCGCCGCCCAGGGCGTCTCCTGCGGCGACTGAGGGCGTGAGGCTGCCTCTCCCTCACGCGTTCCGCCTCCTCCTTCGCGAGCATCACTGCTTCGCAGAAGGAGGTGACGGCCTCCCATGCACTCTCGCTCCGCACCATGGCCTGAACCAGGCTCGGACGCGAGAGATCGCCGCCGCCGATCGCCTCCGTGAGAACACGGCGGTGCTCTGCCCAAGCCGGGCAAACCTCCACTGAAGACATTCTACCTAACTGCCGAACTAAAAAATGTACACAAATTAATGAATGAAATGCACCGACCCCAGCATGGTTTGACCAGATTCGATTTCTCGAATGAACCTAAAGATTCACACTAGCCCAACTATTGCATCATATTACATGGTGCAACAGAGACCATTGCATATCAAGGAGTAGACCGGGTGGCGCGATAATGGTAGGGAAAATGTGCCCTTTAGGTAGGGGATAAAGAGTCTACCGAGTATGCACCCTAAGCAAGCAATGGAATTGTGGAGAGACGGATGACATTTTTCAATGGATGGGCATCTTGGACTTTGACTTTAACGACGTCTCCGCCAGGTTGGTTTAGGTCCAGCTTCACCGGTGAATCTTTTGGCGGGGTTAAACTGCTTTCTCGACTCTTTTCTTCTTCGTTCTGATGAGTTGTCAGCAGCAGAATGTCCAGGACGCGGTCGGACCGCTCCTCGTTGTATATTATTTATGCTCAGACTTGAAATAATGTATACTTCGTTTTTATTATTCAAAGTTCGACCTGTAGCTCGCCGCTGTTCACCTCAAGTTGACGCGATTGCAGATATTCTAATTATATAGTCAAAAGTAGTAAAAAAATTATACAAAGTGAAAAAATCGATAAACTTTTAGACAAGTTAAATTGATTAATCGAAGTGCCAATAACTTTTAACTGTCGAAGTCAACACGTGTCCCAAGGAAGTTAGCGATACCATAGACACAGCGATTTATGCTACTACAATACATGCAATCTATAAAAAAAAAACAATCTATATAAATAAAAAGAGAAGTACTGACTGACTGACTCACTCATCAACGCCCCGCCTAAACCTTTGAACCTAGAAAGCTGAAATTTTACACAGAGGTTCCTTTTATAATGTAGACAAGGAATAAGGAAGGATTTCCCGGTAGCACGTTCCCGTGGGATATTTTCCGACATTCACGCGGGCGAAGCCGCGCGGGAAGTGCTAGTCTATCTATCTATCTATATAAGTAAAACGAGAAGTCCTGACTGATTGACTGACTCATGAACGCCCAGCCCAAACCCTTGCACCTAGAAAGCTGAAATTTTGCACAGAGGTTGCCTTTACAATGTCGACAATGAATAAGGTTCTTCCCGACATCACCGCGGGCGAAGCCACACGGGAAGTGCTAGTTAAAAATATAAGTAGTAAGAGATTTTATTAGAACCTGAATTTGACCATAAAGGCCCTCATCGAAGAGTTCGCCTAAGCTGTAATGTAACAATCCAAGATTCGATAAGATTCGCATTATGATTGAGCTCATCTAAGCTGAAATTATTACTTCTACTATTTGATAGCATCGTTCGAGTCTTCGAGGCTTTCACTGGAGCGGAGGCCCCGTTACGTTATTGTAGATAACGTACTCATACGCCGCCGCCGCTTACAAGGCCAGGCGCAATCACTAATTTCAACGTCTTTCCATGTGGCTCGTTGGTCTAGGGGTATGATTCTCGCTTTGGGTGCGAGAGGTCCCGGGTTCAAATCCCGGACGAGCCCGTCTTTTGTTATTATTTTTGGGGGCTTGTAGAAATATTTATAACAAGTTCTATTGAATAATGTAAGGTATAAATTGACATACCTAGTTATATCAAACTTGAAGCACTCAAATATTATGAAGAAGAAAATATTCTTCTTTTTGAAAGGTCAGGTGCGTAGTACTCGCAACCGGCGTGCGTGTGTGACCAATGTATGAACGTAAACGAGGCAAAAGTATGTAAGGGTCGTAGCAGGCGACGTTCTTAGTTTCTGCCTACCCCCGTGAGAGAAGGCGTGAGTTTATTTTATATGTGCATGTAAGTAAAATATTTCGTAAGATGTGAAGGTAAATTATTCAATTCATAAACAAATGTGCGCAATTTATAACTTATATTCAACCTTGAACTTATGACTTAAAGAATATTTTTTTTTATTTAAGTAAAAGGACGTAGATACGTTATACCTACCCAACATTCAATGTTCAAAAACGGCACAATGTCGAATTATTAGATGACACGTGGAAGTAGGACGGTATGTCGTAATTATCGGGAGCGAAAAAGAGAAAAGACGACGAAAATGTTGCTAATTAGCCAGATTTTGACGTGCCAGTTGCGGAGCGTATACAAGGGTGTAAGTGTAAACAGTAGCAATCTTTGAAGCGGTCATTGTACTCATCATTATAATAAACAACTTTTACTATGGAACCAAACCTGAAATCGCGAAAAAAAAATCAGCGGTTCAGTACATTTATGTTCGCATAATTCGTCAAAATGTAGGGAACAGCTGATTTTTTTTTCGCAATTTCAGGTTTGGTCCCATAATAAAAGTTGTTCATAATGATGAGTACAATGACCCCTTCAAAAATTGCCACTGTTTACACTTACACCCTGTATAACCTATTTACCTCTTATGCATTGATACCTAATGCATTTTAAATAAGTATGTAGATACACGCACGGAAGGATAATCTGCGCTTGCCGCGGTCGGTTCGTGGATTGGTTACCATAAATTGAGATCATCTCCTCTCTATAGAATTAATTTTGATAATCATGTATTTGATATTTCAGAGGTGGCGGGAGCAGGGTGTGGAGTTTCTTCAGCTTGCCACCACAGACATATTTGAAGCACCCGACCAGGAGAAGCTTTACGAGGGAGTCACTTTTATCAATAGGTGAGGAACACGTGAACATATTAACCTGCAATGCTATTCTGTAATCATCTCACCGTGAAAACTTAAGTGAAGTGAGCGTGGAGTGAGCTTTCAGTGTCATATAGCTAGGGATGGACCAAGCACATTTTTACAGTCTTAATCGAGATTTTAATAACATTTTTATGCTATTCTTGTGATCATTTTATATTATTCCAAAGCTAGTATTTAAGTGTCTAAATAATACTATTTAGGGGGTTTTTAAATAAAATTGCAAAACAGAAATTGAGTTTTGTCTGAATTTCTATTTGACTATTTTATTTTAAAACCCCCTAAATAGTAATGTTTAGACGCCCTCTAGCTTACAAATAATATAAAATGATTACGTTAAAAAATTTGCATAAAAATATACCTAGATAAAATCTCGATTGTGATTGTAAATTTTATTTAATTTGGTCAATCCCTAGCATCTGTGGGTTGACACTGACAGCTCACTCCACGCAAGCTTTCACGGTGAGATTTTTACAGAATCGACCAGCAGCTCTCCTCGAAGGGTTGTTCAGAGGAGTACCTATAGTACACCCACATTCCGCCAGATATGGCTAAATCCCATGTAATAGGTGGCGACCCTATTGCCAATAGGAGAAGAAATAATAGATATACACGCTATTGGAGGATAGATCCAGTCGTAAAGTTACAACTGTCACAGGTTAGTATATAGAGGCATGAGGAACAGGGTGTAAAGTTCATTCATCCTCCATAGAAAAGGGAGGATCCTCCGACCAGACGGGTGTTGTCAGGACGTTGTATATATCGTCGGTCGGAAACAGCAGTGGAACATTTCAAAATAATTATACTGTTCTGAGTAATTGACGGTTAAAGTTTTTGAAAATATTCAAATGTTAGTTTACTACTTTACCGGAGTGACTAGTTTTCAGTTAATAAGAACCAATATTTGAGTTGTACCGTTAGTGATTTGGAAAAAATATTCAATTCCCTACCATTCTGCATACTTATCTCAGAACACGTGATTTCGGAAATGTTCCGGTAATGACCGACGATATGCTAGCCGCGCGGTAAACTCTGATTGCGCAATGCAGGATTTTGCGTGACGTCAGTGCGATGCGTAGTTCGCACGTGGCAATGTAGATGCCGCCACAAGGACGCAACTTTATAAGGTAGATCTACGCTATAAAGTTGGGTTCACACTTATGACATTTTAATAGTTAGTTTTGCCTTGTTGGTGTAGTGGTCGCAAAGGCTACTGCTGAATATTAGGTCCTGGGTTCGATTCCCAGTTCGGGCAAAGTTATTATTCTCAGGAGCAGCCCGGAGTCTGGATTTTTGCCCGGTTGATGGCAATAGGCTCGCCCCCTATTACATGGAACTTTTTTATTTATTTATTTAAAACACACACACTATCATCACAGGCTTACCTAATACGGTAGTGTAGTTATAATATAACTTAAACATTACTGGTGACAATTATTGGTTGTAGAGATCTTTTAAATTAAAACTGCACGCCTCTCCAATAAAATTTCTGTACAAACATTTGAAATGTGTATGCAACAAACTGTCTAATATGGTTTAGTGTTCCTCCAAAAACCGGTTTAAAAAACCGGTTTATTCAAACGAAACCGAACCGTATGTTTTGCGTCAAGTACATAATAACGGTTTGAAAATTTAACCCGTATCCGAGCTTTACGCGTTTATTCCCCGAAGTACCGGACAGCCCTAGTACTCGGTTAAGCGGCGTAAGTATGTTACGGACGAGAAAGGACACAGTAATAACAACTGTCAAGCGCGGCGATTAAGTGCAATTTAGCTTGCGCGTGGGGGGGAAGTTATTTTGTAGGCTATTATAAAAGCGGCTTTCTTCAAGATCAATGGAGTGCAACTTCTGTACGTTAGTACTATTATTTATTCTGCGCCCGAAGGGTAGGTAGGCCAGAACCTACCTAGCCTTCGAATAATAGTCTTGATATTATGTTTATGATCTGCTATAAGTGTATGTTTCCCCCAGGTTCCTGCCGGCTGACCGGAAACTGTCAGGTTTACCGACAGACTGCGAGCAAGTGAACAGCGGCTCTGTGTACGTGCACTGCAAGGCGGGGCGCACGCGCAGCGCCACGCTCGTCGGCTGCTACCTCATGATGGTAAGTGTGTATTGTTAATAAATTTTTACCAGCAGCCTTAAGAGCGTTGATCGCACGCGGTCTGGCAACGTCGCTTTTCTAGAGGTTTTTCATGATTATTTCGTTAAATTGCCAGCCCGCGCGCGAACCTACGCTCTTAAATACAATATCATCAGTTTCTTGCCCTTAGGGCGGAAATACACATGCTTGTAGCTGTTATAAAACTATTCAAGTAGCAGGCATTCCATTATAACTCATAATAACAACTTCAGATTGGTCCTACAATTTAGGATTGGCATAAGGAATATAAAATTACAAACCAAACAATATTTCTACTTATCAGTGACATACTCGTATCAGCTCAATAGCGGCACTGTGTATTGATCAGTTTTGGACATTGTCAAATTAAACTGTAACATCTGTAAGTCTTAACTGTCGTCATTTTTATGTTACATCGCAAAATACGGTTTTCATACGTTGACTTTACGTGCACTTCAAAATGGCCCTAACATAACCTAACACACCTTTATGTGTATCTGATTCCCTATCAAACTCGTCGCACACCATGGTTATGATAAATCAGCATTATACTTATTTCAATATTTAATTATAACAGAAAAACGGCTGGTCGCCTGCCGAGGCGGTGACGTACATGCGCACACGACGACCCCACATCCTTCTACACACGAAGCAGTGGGAGGCGCTCGACATATTCCATAGACAACACGTTACCAGGACATGAGTGTTACCAGCGGAGAAAATATGCACAAATACTTACCTCATTTGTTTCTAGTTTAGTGCCTTAATTCTCCAACTGTAAATGATAAATGATTTATTTTCTGTAAGTAGGTTTGTACATACACTTTTACACGTCAAGCATATTTTTTTTAAAACTAGATGAGTTCGACGTTTCCTATCTGACTACTCTGAGAAGAAACGCCGAAACAAACTCAGAGGTCACAGTCTTTTTTAAAGTCCAGACATAATCTTGGTCAGATCATGTGAAGACCATGTAGATTGCAGTCTGAAATGGTCTTTTGAGGAAAGAACCACACAGATTGAGTGGACCTGTCCAGTCAGTGCACGCATTTGTCAGTAATCGTGCAGCTCAACTCAAAATTTAACGGAATAAGCGCTGAAAGTAGTTTCAGGTATTTTAATGTTATGCTGTACGGTCATTATTGTTATTGCTATAAGCGTCTGCAATATTACAGACTGCCAGCAGTATTTTAAGTATGACCCGTTAAGACTTTGTAAGTTTCAGCAATATTTTAATTTCAGTATGGTTTGCAAGGCTCGGAACCGGTTAATAACGTATTTCGGTTTTGCTCTGAACTTTTCATAAGAATGTTGAAGTTTGAAGAACTTTATCTTAACCTAAATTAACCGGTTTATTTGACGAGTGGCGTGTCGGTAAACGCGTATCCGTCCAGAAAAAAAAAATCTTACTGCTGAATAAAAACTGGACGGCGTTTGTTTATCGGGCGTCCGTATTTACCAGTTTTTATTGCTCTACAGTCTACACCGTTTAATCCGAAAAAACCTTTATGTGAAGACACCTCTAAAAATTGGGTTACAAAACCGGTATTTGAACGAAACCGAATGTAAAGGTTTGCGTCAAGTACATAATAACGGTTTGAAAATATAACCGGTATCCGAGCCTTGACGGGTTGACCACTATAGTCAAATATGTATGTTAAGGGGTAGCCCGTTCTCGAACAAATTATTATTGTTTAATTTTATGACAAAAATGTACTATCAGGGATATGGAAAGCTGTTGTACTTTAATTTATTTATCTACACCCATGCTATAAATTCTCTATAAAAGTTCCTGAAACAGTTACCTTATTGCCAACATTAAAACAGCCAGTGTCATAGTAACTTATTCGAATTCACGTCGTATACTATGACGCCGGCCGCCATGTTCGATACGAGTATTAGTATTGCAAAAAACTGTTTCAGAACCTTTTATAGAGGATTGATAACATGGATGTAGATAAAGTCTTGTATGCAACTGTACATAATTAGGTATTAAAACACTCATGTGATACTATTATCACAAACCCACATTCGTGTTTTAATACCCCTTATTATACGTCACTTGCATAAATAACTATTATACATTATTCATGTAGTGAGACAATTTATTACATATATTCATGTAGTGAGACAATTAATTATTGCATAGTAACAATAATGATACAAAATAAATAACTAGTTTTCGAATTAGGGAGCACACAGACGAAGTGTCTTTCGCCTGTAAGCCCCCTAAGTATGTAGTTTAATTATTTATTTATGTTATAAATAATTGTAATATATTAAATTTATTATTTTAATATGTCAAAGTTTTATTTATTTACCGACCTTTGAAAGAATTTATCCGGAATACTTTTCCGCTATGTACTGTCAGCGTCAAAGATATCGGGACGAACAGACTGGTCAAAATGATCTCGACAACTAAGAAAATTAAACTTTATCTCAATTGCATAAACTTCTTGTCAGAATGACAGTTGTCGTATACTGAGTTAATATTTCATTTTCATAGTTGTTTAGATAATTTTGTGAACAGTCTGTTCGTCCCGATATTATTGACGCTGACTGTACAAACGCCAGCACAAGCTACTACAATCTGTCAAACTTTACTCGATTTTTATCTTTATTACTAAAGCATTAGGTTCAAGGTTGATTGTAGTCCGGTCAAAATAGACATAAAAGTAGTGATCAAATAACAAAAATTCCGACAGAGCCAAAGGAGAATGGGCGCTTTTGTATGGGCTCCGTCCCCAGATTGTTTCAAGACTGTATCAAATTGAGCGATACGTCATTTTAAAGCTTATTAGAATGGCTTTATTTTATTCTATGACACCAACCACCGCACTCTTGCAGGAGAAGACCTACGACTGATTATATTTTTTTTTCAAAAAAATGTGATTTTCGCTTATTTTACCATCGTCCACCTCTTTTGTCTTGCAGATATCCTGGAGTATGCCTAGTGCGATGGAGCGAGATATGATCGAAGTCTTAACATATGTGTCCTCGAGGTTATGACAGTTAGCTTATGCCATCAACTACGAAACTCGTGCAAAGAAGATACTATGAATCCTTTTTTTTTTTTAATATAATAATAATAATAAATAAATAAATATCCTTGGACATTTCACACAACGCCATCTAGTCCCAAGCTAAGCAACCTAATGCTTGTGATTGTGTTATGGTAACGAGATGGCTGATAAACTACTTATATACATTTTTTTTTTGTAAATACATACATATTATAGATAGAAAACACCCAGACTGGGAACAAATACTTATAGGTCGTACAAATATTTGTTCCGTGCGGGAATCGAACCCGCGACATGCTGCGCAGCAGTCAATCGCTCAACCACTGCGCCAACCGTGCCGTCAAAATATCATTATGTTTAGCATAGACAGTTTTTCGTATATACCTGTTGACGACGGTGTTATGGTCCGCTCGTCTTTTTAAATTAAGTTTAATTTGTACTTACTTTTATTTCAAGTATGTTTCCTACAGCGTATGTAATATTTTTTATTAAATAAATAATGACCAACAAGAACGGACTGCATACGGGCGCTCTCATTGGCTAATGCGCGACAACCTCACTCCGCCTACCGCTGCGACCGCCATTGCTGCAAAGCTAAACGATCAGTGGATCAGTGTGTCATAAAATCCCGCGAACACTCCACGCGCTCAAAACGCGCCCGCGCATTCCGTCTCTAGTCGGTCTGTCAAACCATCAACTGTCGTTTTCCTCATTTCTCACCACCAGCCAATACCTACCAGCTACAAAGCTGGTCCATCGAGCCGCATAGTTTATCGGTAGTGAGAAGCAAAACCTGTGTAGCAGGGATGTCGTTGTTCCAATCGCCGCATGTCGTGAAAACACGTGCACAAAAGAAAAAGGAGCAACTGGCTAACGAAGAAGGAAGACAGCTTGAATCCAAATCAGATCTGCTGCATAGCAGTACGGATGCATTGAAAGAAGTCGGGAAAGTGCATTCAGATATCGGTGTATGCCCACGTAATAACTCGAGCTTGAAGTTGAAGCGACAAGATGGCGGCGAGTGCAAAAGTTCTTGCAAGTCACGCGCGGCGTCGTCAGCAACACGGCGGCAGCAACTGGAATACGAAGCCGCTCAAGTCAAAGCTAAAATCGAAATGGAAGAAATTCAAACAAAGGCTCGCATCGAAAAAGAATTGGTCGACAAGAAATTGGCCATGGACTTGGCCGAGTTGGAATCAAAATCGCGCTGCTCAAATCAATCTTCATCAGCTTCCTACAAAAGCAAAGTGGAGAATTGGCTGGAAAAGTCTGTTGCTGAACCCGGCACGTCGCACGATGGCAACAAAGCGACTGTCGGTGGCGGTGAGTGCCACCGCAACATTGACGGCGACGAGACGGCTATACCACCTGCTACCGCGACAAGTACTCATCGCGCCATCGAGGAGCTGGCCAACGCGATTAAGCAGGCTGTCGACTCATCCAATTCTAACACGGGCAATAAGGTGCTGCTGTCAAGGCTAGCCACCTCGAAGGATCTACCTTTGTACTTTGGGGATCCGTTGGAATGGATACAATTTCGGGAAGCGTTTTATGAATCGTCACGGGTATGTAAGTACAGTGATACTGAAAATGTGTGGCGTCTACGGAAGTGTTTGCGCGGCGACGCAAAAGATGCAGCCGCTGCATTGCTGATGGGAGCGAGCTCGCCCCATGATATTATAGAAACGCTCGAACTGAGGTTCGGTAGACCAGAAAACGTCATGCGGCAAGTTATATCACAACTGAAAAAGTTATCACCACTACCACACTCATACCACGCCGAAATTGTGAAGTTCGCCATAAAAATAAAAAATTGCGTCACCGCCGTAACTACATTGAAACAAATAGATTACTTGAAAAGTCCAGAGTTGTTAACAATCGTCGTATCCAAATTACCTACAGGACTCGTTAACAAATGGGTAGAATACCTACACGAAAACCGAGTACACACTGAAACGCCTAAATTGGAACTACTGGCCAAATTCCTATATGGGGAAGCGCAAAAGGTTGCAGAGTCGGGAGTTAGCCACATACAATACCAGAATGATTTTAACAACAATAAACACCAGAAAAAGCATAGCGATCGTCATTCCGTGCTAACATCTGTTAAGGTCAGTGACCCCGACACTGCCGGCAAGTGCAAGTTTTGCAAAAGGAACAAGCATGCGTTGCCAGACTGCAGCCAATTCAAACGAGCCATGAGAAAGGATAGGTGGCGATTTGTTCGAGCAAACAAGTTATGTTTCAAATGTCTCTGTGCTCGGCACCCGGACAAGGACGAGTGTACTGCGAAAAACTGCAACGTCGAGGGCTGTGGGGGGCCTCATCACCAGATGCTGCACTGGACGAAGCCAGAAGTGGCGCGCCGTGAAACATCCGCGCCACCCAACGATACCGCGAGCGCGACGATCGACTCCGCTGGCGCCGCCGCTAGTGAGCTCGTCTCACACGCCAGCACCAGCGCCGCGCAGTGTCTCGAAGTGTCAGTGATTGAACCTAAGACAAATGTAGTGCTTAAAATAGTGCCGGTCACTATTCATGGACCCAGGTCAAGTGTGGCCACGCATGCACTTCTAGACGACGGCGCAACAGTGACTCTCATCGCGGCCGACCTTGCCGATAAGGTCGGGCTGCACGGGGAAAGGGTCACAATGCGTGCTTCAGGTGCATGGGACTCCGAGTTATTGTGCGAGACTGAGATAATTAAATGTAAAATAAGTAACAGTGACGGTAACAAATTTAACTTGCGTGCTCGTAAACTCAAAGAACTTAATTTGCCCTTACAGTTATTCACCTCTAATGTAAATTATTGTGAAATAAATTCCAGTAATAATAACCCCATAATATGTGACAGCAATGTTAAACCTACAATATTAATTGGTCAGGACAATTATGATTTAATTGCACCTATTTTATGTAAAAGGTATAAGCCGGGCGGACCATACATCACGCAAACGTTATTGGGCTGGTGTGTGCACGGAGCTTGGCAAGCTGACTACTTTACTGGTAAGCGCGCCGAGCGCGTCAACAACATCGGCAGCGTTGGTGGCGCCGGCGGCGAGCCAGCCGCAGCGCACGGAGCGGCGACAAGTGACTCAGGTAAGCCTGCCGCGCACGCGCTCCGCGACTCGTCCCCGAGCAACGGCAGCGCGGGCGCGAGCGGGACATCATGTTTTGATTTTGTTACATGTGTAGATAAACCATTGTGTCAGTCAGCTGTCGTTAAAGATACCTTCGAATGTAGTACAGACATTGATTTAAGCCAATTACACGATTTAATTCGCTGTTCATTTTCACTCGATTCAATTGGTATCAGTAACAAACCACGTCAAAATATTGAAGAATTACGAGCCGTAAATATCCTTAACGAGTCAGCTGAGTTAGTTAACGGTCAATGGTCGGTCAAGCTTCCATGGAAGTACGATCAATTTGTTATGCCGGACGCTTATCCCGTAGCATTAAAACGATTACAGTCGGTAGAAAGAAAAATGTCTTCTAATTCAGAATATGAAATTAGATATCGCGAACGTATTGAACATTTACTTAAAAATAATTACGCGAGAAAACTGTCTGAGGCAGAGTGCAGGTTCGATTCCGAGTCGGACCACGTTTGGTATTTACCGCACTTTGGTGTGGACAACCCAAACAAAAAAAAGTTGCGATTGGTTTTTGATGCCGCCGCCAAAAGTAACAATATGTCACTTAATGACTTTCTACTCCAAGGGCCTGACTTATTACAATCTTTATATGGTATAATGTTTAGGTTTAGAGAGAACCCTACAGGAATAATAGGAGACATAAAAGATATGTTTTTACGTTTTAAAATACATAATAGCGATCAAAACGCATTTAGGTTTTTGTGGAAGGAGAAAGGCAGCGACGTTGTAAATAAGTATGTAATGACGTCACTTATTTTCGGCGCGAATTGTTCCCCGTTTGTTGCCCAATTTATTAATCAAAATAAAAATGCTTCACGGTTTAGTCAACAGATGCCAGACGCTGTAAAGGCTATAAAAAACAATCAGTACATGGATGATTATATTGATAGCTTTTCTGATGAGGAGGTAGCTAGGAAAATAATACGAGAAATTTCATTAATTCATAATGAAGGTGGATTTAAAATGTGTAACTATCTCAGCAATGTACCTAATGTGCTAAGTGATATTCCAAAAGATAGTCTTAACGACATAGCAATAAAGTTCAATTTTGATAAACAGGCGGAGCGGGCATTAGGCATATTATGGTTCCCGCGCAGCGATCAGTTAGCTTTAGATTTATCTTTTAAACGCATTCCGCAAGATATTATACTTTTGAAACGAATACCTACTAAGCGCGAAATGCTAAGCATTGCAATGTCTATTTTTGATATTCACGGTTATTTGGGACCGTTTACCATCAAGGGAAAAATATTGATGCGCGAAACATGGAAACTTAATATCAAATGGGATGAAAAATTTAATGATAATTTATATGATTTATTCTGTAAGTGGATTAATCAATCTAAGGAGATAAATAATATTAGAATTCCGCGTTGTTATTTTTCCTGTGATCAGACGAGTGATAGTTTAGCTAGTTTGGAACTTCATTTATTTTGCGATGCATCGCCGAGCGCGTACGCCGCTGCCGCATATTGGCGTCGCGAAAGCAGCGACGGACAAGTAACCGTATCGTTTATCGCGAGTAAATGTAAAGTTACTCCATTAAAACCGGTTTCCGTGCCTAGACTTGAGTTGCAGGGAGCCGTGTTAGCATGTAAGTTAGCTAATAGTGTTAAAAAGGAACATCGTTTACAACCTAATTTAGTTTTCTACTGGACAGATTCGACTACAGTTTTACACTGGGTTAAAAATAATTGTAGAACGTATAAAGCATTCATCGCGAACAGGCTAGGAGAAATAGATGAGTTGAGTAAGTCCGACGAGTGGCGATATGTGCCCACTGGTGTAAACGTCGCAGACCTGGCGACAAAAAATAGCGATTACGTATTGACAGGTGATTCGGAGTGGTTCTCGGGCCCGTCGTTCTTACACCAGCCGCGTTCTTGCTGGCCGCAACAACCTGAAATAAAAACAATTAGTGATGAAATATTAGAAAAGGTACACGTCGTTCAAGATAATAATATAATAAGAGACTTACCTGTTCCCGAACCAAGACGATTCTCTAGTTGGCTGCGATTATTACGTAGTACTGCAACTGTTCTATTGTTTGTTGAAAAATGTAAGAAAAGTGAAATTAAAGTAATTAACGAAAAATTAATAAATCAAGCGGAACTATTGTTACTTCGTTACTCACAAGAATGTTCCTTTCCAACTGAAATAAATTTGCTTAGATTAAACAAAGAAGTAAATAAAGATAGCCGTTTGAGATCACTCACCCCGATATTGGACAAAAATAATTTGTTACGCATAGGTAGTCGTATCGGTAACGTAAAGGATGTAGATCAGCTCACTAAATACCCAATAATTTTAGATGGCAATGAGTATATCGCGCGACTTATCGTTACTCAATACCATATAAAGGCCGCGCACTCTAGTAACGAAATGGTAGTTAATGAGTTGCGTCAAAAATATTGGCTCATTCGACTAAGACCTACAGTTCGCACTATATCTAAACAATGTTTAATTTGCCGTTTTAAAAGAGCCATGCCTTCGCCGCCACGCCTAGGTGACCTACCCGAATGTCGTCTTACACATCACCATAGACCATTCACCATGTGTGGAGTAGACTTATTCGGGCCTATGGAAGTCACCGTCGGTCGGCAGAGGGCGCGCAGGTACGGCGTACTATTCACGTGCCTCACGGTGCGCGCGGTCCATATTGAAGTAGTTCCTACTCTTACTACTGATTCCATGATAATGTCACTTCGTCGAATGGCCGCTCGTAGGGGTTGGCCACACACCATTTTTTCGGATAACGGTACTAATTTGAGAGGGGCTAACACGGAAATGAAAAGGGCTTATAAAGAACTACTCGATAATCAACAAGCATTAACAACTGAAGCTTTAAACAAGGGAGTTGAGTGGAAGTTTATTCCTCCGGCCAGTCCACATATGGGTGGTGCATGGGAGCGTCTTGTTAGGAGCGTTAAAACAGCTTTAAAAGTTGTACTAAAGGAAAGAGCTCCGAGAGAAGAAACTTTGCTTACTTTCTTGTGTGAAGTTGAGAACATGATAAACGGGCGACCCTTGACTCATGTTTCCGTCGACCCACGCGACCCAGAGTCTCTAACACCTAATCATTTTCTGCTAGGTTCTTCATCCAATCTCCCACAAATAGGTATCTTTGATGACGGTGACTTGTACCTCAGAAAACAATGGCGTATTGCACAACGCCTAGCTGATTTATTTTGGTCTAGGTGGCTCCGAGAAGTATTGCCTACACTAGCGCCCCGCAAGAAATGGGACCGCGAGGGTGCACAGCTAAAGGTAGGTGACCTGGTGGTTGTAGTGGACCCCGCTTCCCCTCGGAATGTCTGGCCAAAGGGAATCATTCACCAAGTGTATCCGGGAGCTGATGGACGGGTAAGAACCGTAGACATTAAAACAAAAACAGGTATTATGAAACGTCCCGCCACACGAGTGGCTTTCCTCATGAGTTTTTGAGTGTCGCATTGACGACACTAAGGGGCAGGATGTTGACGACGGTGTTATGGTCCGCTCGTCTTTTTAAATTAAGTTTAATTTGTACTTACTTTTATTTCAAGTATGTTTCCTACAGCGTATGTAATATTTTTTATTAAATAAATAATGACCAACAAGAACGGACTGCATACGGGCGCTCTCATTGGCTAATGCGCGACAACCTCACTCCGCCTACCGCTGCGACCGCCATTGCTGCAAAGCTAAACGATCAGTGGATCAGTGTGTCATAAAATCCCGCGAACACTCCACGCGCACAAAACGCGCCCGCGCATTCCGTTTTCTAGTCGGTCTGTCAAACCATCAACTGTCGTTTTCCTCATTTCTCACCACCAGTCAATACCTACCAGCTACAATACCTATTACTTTATATAGCGTTCTTTGCGATGCAGCTACTAATCTTGTGTTGCGCGTTTATCGCCACACCTACACACTTGACTTTTAAACTTTTCCCTACCTCCGTATCTCTACGTTGACGTCATGGTGGGGCTTGCGCGCTCCGAACTCTAAGTCTGTGCCGGTAGAATTTACTTTGCCGAAACAGGTCTAGGGTGAGGAGCCAGACCAAGAGAGATACAAAAAACCGCAGGGCAGCGTGTGGCGAGCTGTTGAGAAGTAGCGACCCCACGGACCCTATCTCCCGGGAGAAGTCTTGTTCCTCACCTCTGGCTTGCCTTTATTGAACGGCTGGAGTGAACACTGACGGGAACAGAGCTCCCACCTCATTCTTGTCTTTATTGGCCGGCTTGAGTGGAGATTCGCAAGAGCAAACGTGCTCGGAGGAAGGAAGTATTCCAGTAAGTGATTGTAGGGATCTTGACTTGACCATCTTCCGGGCTCTGGAATTGTTCTGAGAGCCGTGGAATACCTCTCCACTCCTCAAGCACCTCAGGACATGTTGCCCCCTTGTCGCTACGTCACTATGTGCTAGCGACAGTTTTCGGGGGCCCATTATTGAGTGTGCAAGTCACCCCCTGCCATTTCATCTGTGTATTGTATAAAAAACATTGGTCAGGCAGGGGCCATAGTCTTTCCATTGTTCTAGGTAACCATTCCACAGCCACCCAAACCCAAAGCCCAATATATTTTGTTTCCATGTTCTGCAATAGTCCTGCACCAACCAGGGGATGTCCTTGGGTGCACTTACATAGTGCATACAGGGATAATCGTCGGTTGGTGTCTCCTCATAATTTAAAATTGTCTAAGGGGCGTCTGCGAGTTAACTTTGGCCCCTCGTACACGTTCCATCACAACACAACGTATCCAATACCTTTGCAACCATTCAAGCTAGCCAAAATCAGAGGAGTCAAGTCCATTTAGCGTGCCGAAGTCAAAATATACAGTGTCGAACCGATGAAGGAGGAAATGATGCATGCGACGTGCGTATCGTAGGGCAAT
The DNA here is from genome assembly GCA_905163495.3 of Cosmia trapezina. Classification (NCBI taxonomy): domain Eukaryota; kingdom Metazoa; phylum Arthropoda; class Insecta; order Lepidoptera; family Noctuidae; genus Cosmia; species Cosmia trapezina. The sequence goes on along the minus strand of LR991035.1, from coordinate 23,995,949 downwards.
ATAAATTAACCGAACTATCATTACAATACAAACCATTGACAGCCGATAGAATGAAAAAATAAAATCACAGACCAAACACTGCTAGTATTGTCATATATCAAAGTGTATCAAAGTGAGAGGAATTTCGTAATGAACAAAAATAAAGCATGGCATTTGGAAAGTACTACCTCAAACTTAGTTTGGGGTAGAGGGTTTGAGGAGCAATACGGTTTAAAAAGGTTTGGTTAAAAAAGTACGCCTGGACACTTAAGCGGTTAAGTGAAAACAAACGAGTACAATACAATAGTCAGCTGTAAAAAAATTCTTCATTGTCTTTATCCCTCTCGCCTCCATAATTGTTATCTCGTTCGGGTTCACCCGCCCTCTGACGTTCTTCAACCTGATGCGATGACGCCTAGCATTTTGTGCACATGGTTATACTTGCTACGTTACTGTAGAAGCTAGAAATAATATTTAAAAAAATAAAATTAAAATTATTCATGGTTCCTTCCCTGCACGAGTTTCGGTGTTGGTGTCATACAATAAAATAAAGCTATTGTTATGACCTTTAAAATGACGTATATCACATCTTGATACACCACTGGGGACGGACCCGCCCATTCTCCTTTTGGTGGGGACCTTGGGTACCTATAACATTAGAAATAAAGTGTCAAAAGTCCCCATCAATCCCATGTGTGCTAAAAAAGTTATTGGGGGTCAAATGTCAAAATTTTAGATTTTTTGGATTTTTCTCGTAAACGGCAAGTTATATCAAAAAAATAGGTGAGACAAAATTGAAGATCATAAAAGTGTCTTCAAAAATTGTCTCTATACTTTTTTTCTAAGAATCACCATTTCTGAGAATCGCGATTCTAAGTGTCTAAACACACTATGCCGAAGTTACGCGACCGAAGTTCGGCATGATTGCGCCTGCAATGCTATTTGAATTACTGACGACACACTATGCCGAAATTACGTTGCGTTCTAGCGTACAGCCGAACTTCGGTCGGGCGTAAGTTCAGCGGCAACGTATTCTGTAGAGCACACATTATACGCGACCGACGTTCGGCTCGATTACCGAAGAAGATCCGTGTCGGGGACGGGGACGGGGGGGGTGGTTCAAGACATTAAAGTTCCGCAGCTGAATTTCCACCGCGTAACTTCGGCATAGTGTGTTTAGACACTAAGTGTCTAAACACACTATGCCGAAGTTACGCGGCTGATGTTACGTTCCGACGTGTTCGGCTGATATGACACACCATAAGTGCCGAACTTACGCGGCGGAAATTCAGTTGCGGAACTTCAGTGTCTTGTTCGGCAATCGAACCGAACTTCGGTCGCGTATAATGTGTGCTCTACAGAATACGTTGCCACCGAATTGCCGCTGAACTTACGCCCCACCCGAAGTTCGAATGGACGCTAGAACGCAACGTAATTTCGGCATAGTGTGTCGTCAGTAATTCAAATAGCATTGCAGGCGTAATCATGCCGAACTTCGGTCGCGTAACTTCGGCATAGTGTGTTTAGACACTTAAAGTTGAAGGAGTCACGTTGTTCATGATATGCACACATTTCCACATCACCCGGAGGTAGTGTACTTTGGCGTGTTTTTTTAAAGTGGTTTCCTCGGTAGGCCTACTCCACGAACTGTTATGACGAACTGTTATGAACGTTAATCTAATCAATAATCTTTTAACTGCATTATGAATATTTATATTGATATTGTTTACTGTCTTTAACTGTAGTTCTGATTTCTTTTGCTATTTCAATCTGATTCATATTCTTCAAAGTCGCCTTCAACGGTCATGTCTTCTTCGATTTCTTTTTTTTTTTTTTCCTCTTCTTCTTGCTGGATGGTCATAAATTGTTCAAATGTAGATGAATCAGCTGCCTTTTCATCGAAATCACATGAATCTTCGTTTGTTGTATTAAATTGGACATTTGAGCAAGACTGGCCTTGGTAATTAGTACCTTTTTTTTTTTTTTTTTTGTTTGGCGGTTGGAAAATCATCAAATAACTTCTCCCGTTCTCCGGGTGGAGCGGAAGGGCGTGTCAGACTTTTACTGACTAAAACCCACCCGTGTGCCTTCAGTTGCCTATGCCAGGGCCACGGTATCTTTTTTAAACAACCCGCGACCCCAGCGGCATCGGCCCTATTGGATCCCATCTTTTGCTGACATCTCTTTGAGGCGCGCGTGGAACACGACGCGCCGTCGACTCGGGCCTGGTTCTTACCGGCCCCGCTACTCACCGTCCGCAAGCCCGCGCCTACGGTGGCGGAAATCGCCTCGCGATTCCCGCCGCCCAGGGCGTCTCCTGCGGCGACTGATCTTTTGGAAGAAAAAGGAAAAAAAGCTCTGCTCACTAGCTGGGAAATACTAGAGTTTGACGCTAAAATGAGAAGGATTTATAAAACTGTGCTAGGCTAATAAGAATAGGATCGACTTAGTGCCATGTTGTGACGTCAAAGTCACAAATAAAACTAAAAGCCTTTATCAACTATCATTTATTCTAAAAATAAATTAAATCCCACCTGCAGAAGGCGCGTAAAATCACAAATTTATAAGAACAAAATGTAACGTTATACAATAAAAAAAAGTAACTCGTTAAAACAACGAAATTTACAAATATTGTGCTTTTAAGTACCTAGGTAGTCAATACTTTCTCAGACTACCCTACAATCAGGAACACTGCAAATTCAGAATTGGTATCAAAAATTCATTTGTCAAGTTCAAAAGAAACCTTTTATAGTCAAATGAATGGTCAAATTGCGTTTGTTAGCAGAGTTATTTCCCGACTGTTGAGCAGTCATAGCAAAAAGGACCTTAATTAATCGCCGAAAAAAATTAAAATGCGAGCAACAACTACGTAATATAATATAGTCGATACAGGCAGAACTATACATCTGACACTGACACATCAAGTTTTAGAAAGAGACTGCCCCAGAAAGTGATAGAGACAATGCTCTACAAAAACTTTTTCTAATGCTACGCCTACATTGTCACGATAGCGCGAATACTTCGCGCGCTCTCTCTCGCACAACGCTTGACATCTCGCTGTACAACTAGAGAGCGCGCGAAGTGTAGTTCGCGTTATCGCGACAATATAGCCGTAGCAGTACACCCGATGTGTGATATTGTTTCCTAGAAAAGCGGTGGCCGCTATATAGCGTCCGCAATTTGCCGGAGAACGACGTCACTGAAACGTTATTTATGAAAGTAAGTTGGTGTGTTTTCTTAGAGAACGTTTCTGACACCGCATAGTCAAAGTAAATATTTAAATCGCTAGATTTGCCCTCAACGTACTTTAGTCACGCGAAAAGTGTCCATGCTGAGAAGAGTGAGCTCACACATTATTAAATAGTGTTTTCATTGTCACTGCCTCATTGTGTGTCAGAGGTGCCAAAACGAAATAGAAACGCGACTATCTTTTGACGAGGTAGGGCGAATCTAATGATTTAAATCTTTGCCGCTGTCATCATTTCTTTCAGCCGTCACTGCGGCCTTTATGTGCGGCCACCACTCTCCTAGGAAACCGTAGTTTAACCGCCGGTTATTTTACAGTAATACTATTAAAAACTAGCTAGCATAGTTATATTATCAATACCAATGTAACCGAATTTACTTTTGGCGGTCAGACTTGATAGCCCAGATCTGCCTGATAGAGTTGGCGATGCCGATGTCGTGGCTGATGATGTAGAACAGACCACCGAGGGTAGCTATGGAGATCAGGTACACAAGCCCGAGGGCAATTTTAGGTAGAATGGGCCCCACAACACTAGCACGGACGTAATCTATGGCGATCGCTTCCAAACCCCTGCAAGAGAAATGAATACAATTAGTTATCACATCTAAAAAATAGCACTACGGGTCGAATGAAATTAGCTAGCGGAACTCCAAAGAAGTGATGGGTATCAATGTAAAATGATAAAACAAAAGAATACAGGTTTTCTAAACTCATACTTCGTGTTACAGTTGTTTTATCTCACGAAAGCGGTTGAGCCATACTTGTAGATGTAATGCGTATAGACACGCGCTCTTGTGTGCGTACCTGCAGTTAGCGCGCTCCCGAGCTTACGCGCACAGAGACAATGTGCATGTAACATTTACACATACAAGTAGTAGTATGGCTCGCCCGCTTTCGTGAGATAAAACAACTATACTAAAATACCTGCGGTCGTTGCCCCCAGAACCCCCAATTATGAGTGTAATTGGATTTTTCATTAGGAATCTCATCAAAATCTCAGTAGCAGCCCGGATTTGGATTTGCGACCGGTTTATGGCAATAGGCTCGCCCCCTACCACTGTAATCGATGAGGGTGAACCACTTTTCGACCTTATTCATAAGGTTGAAAAGTCGTACACCGCAAATGTCCGCGATATAAAGAATTAAGGAATATACGATACTATATAAAATATACATATTATTTTAAGGAAATTACGAAAAGGTTGGTCGACGTCACAGGAGACCGACGAGCTGGCAGCTACCTCGGACAAAGAATTAGTCTAGCTATTCAAAGGGGGAACGCTGCCAGTATCTTCGGAACCTTGCCTAAAGGGACTCCTTTTAATAATACTGGGTGATTTTTTAGTGACCAGCCAAATTTTCACAGGGTGTTCTACCCATGAATATGAACAACTTTCACTATGGGACCAACTTTGAAATCACGAAAAAAAAACCAGCAGTTTCCTACAAAAGTTCCTACAAAACCTACTCGATCAAAATGTATGAAACAGCTGATATTTTTTTTGCGATTTCAAAGTTGGTCCCATAGTGAAAGTTGTTCATATTCATGGGTAGAACACCCTGTGAAAATTTGGCTGGTCATTAAAAAATCACCCTGTATATTTTAGTTACTATGGTTTTTAGTTTTAGGTTCTAGTATAAATTTTATTTTTATTTCTTAATTAAATTTAGAAAATACAAAGAATTAAGTATAACTAGTGTTTGTGTAGGATCGCGGACATTTGCGAGAACCACTTTTCGACCTTATTACTAAGTTCATAAGGTTGAAAAGTAGTTTATCGCAAATGTCCGCGATATAAATAATTATGTAGGTATAACTAGTGAAATGTGTGTATGTACTATCGCGGACATTTGCGGCGAACCACTTTTCGACCTTATTACTAAGTTCATAAGGTTGAAAAGTAGTTCATCGCTTCTGCTGACCCCTGCGGGGAATACAGGCGTATTACGTATTACTCTATGCCACTACCAACAATCGATAAAAAAATAACCTGGATCTAGCAATTCTTGCCCTTCTTCGAATATTGGGGCTTCTTCATGTTCCTCCAAATTTTCCAGAAAGCTCTGCATAGGCCGATATCATTGAAGACGAGATAGAACAGTCCTCCAAGCATTGACACGGTTAGGAAGTAGATGATTCCCATCGCTACTTTAGGAATGAAGGGTCCGAATAGGAGCACACGGACATACTCCACGCACATGGCTTCCATACCCCTGAGGAGTGGGAAAATGATGGATAGGAAAAAGGATGGGAAAGAACGCACAGGTCAGGGTAAGTTATAATAAGTCACCCATGCCTGTATTTTCCGCGGGAGTTAGCAGAGATGCCAACTTAAGAGGACGACACATCGAAGCGTGGTTTAGCTAAGTATGCATATTATTAACTCAGACTAAATAAAAAATCAAGACATAGCGCTGTCAACAGTTAACGTGAAGCCGCACGTTTCGGGTTTCGTAAAAATGTGTGCACGTACAGGAGTACCCAAGTAATATGGCTTATCGATGTACCTGCGCAGAACATGAATTTTCAAAGCGCGGGAAATGCTATTGACCAATCGGCACGCTCCACGCTTTTTCCTGTACCGCTATTGGTCGGTAGCGGCCGCCATGTTAGCGCGCGCCGCTTGACAGCCGCCATACTTGCGAGTGAGACGGAACTAACAGCTGCAGTGTATTATGAACCTTATAGTAGTGATCTAAGGTTGATTGAAAGTTTTAAGTATTCTCGTTAATCTTCGGGGCCATACTTTCTTTTCTGTGCGAACGAAGATTCACGACGCGCCTTATTAGCGAGTATTACTGTAATGAGGTGTAGTTTAATTGTAGTTCAGTGTAAATGTGTGCGTGTGAGCGTGTATGCACAGAGCGAGGTGTAGTTTTGCGCATGCTTCACTGTATTGTTCGCAGCTATGTCGGGGTTTTTTATTTAGTCTGAGATTATTAAAGGTATATTATAAGTAATATATCTTTAATAATCTCAGACTAGTGGAAGTGGAATCTCAGGAGTGTATTAATAATTTTAAAATTCAAAATTAAATAACATGATGTTGTAGCACAAAAAAAAAAAATTTCGGCGGCTTTCAAAAAGTGTCGCCTCTCGTTATACAACTGACCAGCTCTGCTAAAGAGCTGTTCCCTTGCTACACTAGTAGGCGGCACTGATAAAAACTTTTTTACTGCAGGCCTATACTCCATTTACAATAAGATTAGACATTTATACAAACCTTTTTTACAGCCCGTTCAACCGATTTTGACTTATATTGCGTTGGTGGCATGACAAATGGCAGCTGCAGTAAACAGTTGGTAGTGTAACCACTTTTTTGCCTTTAATGCCGTCCTTAAGCCTACGGAATAGAAGTCAAAATCGGTTGAACGGACTGTAAAAAAGGTTTGTTTATATGTCTAGTCTTATTGTAAATGGAGTACCTATAAGTATTTTATAAGGCGACGAATACCAACCGAGCGGCGAACGTGGACGCGCGCGGTAAATTTAAATTACCGTACAACAGTCTCTCGGCGATTTTTTGCCGAGAAACGAGACCAACTTCTCGGTTGGATTTGTAGCCTAGAATGCCGAGACCGAGACCGAGACCAAGCTGTCGGTCGAGCCTTAGTATTTAACCTGAACAGGGTTTGTTTACACTACCATCAGATACTTTTATAACAGGCTATAAGGTTAAGTTTCCAGACGAGCAGCATGAGACAAGTTGAGAGCCTCCTCGAGTATGTCACACCACGAACCACTATCACTTAAGGATGATGCGCAGTGGTAGCCGGCGAAATTCCATTTTTTTTGGTGTTTTTCAATTTGCAGGTCCGTGTCATGTTGTATCTTGATTAAAGTATGATACGCGGAAATAATACATATATTTATATAATTGTAACAATAAAAATCATCTATACTTACATCTCTCTAACTTACGATTTCATGCAGATTCGTCAAAGGAACGAAATCTAACGAATCTGCACGAAATCTAACGTAGAGAGATGTATTGATGATTTTTATGGTTAAAATTATATAATAGTTATTTATGCAACTGACGTATAATAAGGGGTATTAAAACACGAATGTGGGTTTATCACACGAGGCGAAGCCGAGTCCGAGAATCCGAGAGAGCCGAGAACATGGCGGCCGGCGTCATAGTATACGATGTGAATTCGAATCAGTTCTTTTTTTTTATTACGGCGCTGTTGTAGTGAAACGCGCGTGCATTACAATGTTCTTTTTTTGAAAACGAGTTGCATTATGAAATTCAGTACAACATTAAAGCACCCGTTTGGATGCTATTATGGTTACCATGGTTACTATGACACTGGCTGTTTTAATGTTGGCAATAAGCTAACTGTTTCAGAAACTTTTATAGAGAATTTATAGCATGGGTGTAGATAAATATATGTATTATTTGTATAATACTTTAATCAAGATACAACCTGACCTGCAAATTGCAAAAAACCCAAAAAAAAATAGAATTTCGCGGGCTACACAGCGCAATCACCTTAAGCACCATAACATAGCTGAAATGCTAATGTATATTTACCAGAAAGAATGTGCTGTGATGAGGATAGCGAGGGCCGCGTCAAACAGCTTGTTTGGGACGAGCAGGGCCAGAGGTACCAAGGGTACCAGTAGAACAGCCACTCCCTTCTCAATCACCCATAATTTGGCGTGGTCGTGAGATTGGCCGGACATCACAGGTGACGTACGGATTGAACGCACCTGAAAACCCAACACTTTGTTTCTGAATTTACTGTTACATAAATATTATAATTAATAACTATTAAAATGTTAGAGAAATAAAATACAAATTTTATAATATTATTCTTAAAATCGTATCGGTAAGCGTAGTGTGGGACGCCCCCCAGCTAGATGGACCGACGACCTGAAGAAAGTGGCTGGGACAGACTGGATGCGGAAGGCGGAGGACAGGGTGTTGTGGCGCAGCCTGGGAGAGGCCTATGTCCAGCAGTGGATTGCGATAGGCTGAGATGATTGATTCTTAAAATTGTGATAGGATGAACTATACCTACCGTCTAAAATATTTTTTTTATTATTATTTCTTTTATTAGGAGCTCGTGGCTAAGTAATAACAGCCGCACGGGTCGATCCGTCAGGTTAAGCTACGCTTGCCGGGGTTGGTCAGTGGATGGGTGACCATCTTTACATATCGGGATTCCTCCGTGCCTCGGAAAGCACGTTAAGCCGTTGGTCCCGGCTGTTATTCGTGGATCTTTGACAGTCGTTACGGGTCGTCAGAAGCCCGAAAGTCTGACAACCAGTCTTACCAAGGGGTATCGTATTACCCAGTTACTGGGTTGTGGAGGTCAGACAGGCAGTCGCTCCATGTAAAATACTGGTATTCAGCTGCATCCGGTTAGACTGGAAGCCGACCCCAACATAGTTGGGAAAAGGCTAGGCAGATTGATTGATTGATATTTCTTTTATTACACTTTTAAATCATCAATCAATCAAATAAAAATATTTTATTTCACATAAACCTACGAGTACATGGGCACTTATGAAACGTCAGAAGCTAGGTGTTACATTCTTATATAATTATCATTTTTAAACATTTTAATCTAACCTAAACCCACGTCCTAACCAAAGCGAACGGTCGCGCGAATACGCTATCGTCACGTTCTTAGGTCAGGCCTCGTCCTAATATAAAGCGATTGTTACGGGGTGTCCTGCGTGAGCGACGAATACGACGCGACGCGACGCTGCGAACGCGACGAACGCAATCAACTCAACCAACGGCATACCCTGCTTGCGGCCTATGTGGCAGTCTGCGCCGAGACGCGACGTAACGCGTACTTGTTTTGAGGGCGTCCAGACGCGACACCACTAACTACGAAATGGTTGATTCAGAAGCGTTGATCGCCGCAGTGCTTGAGCAAAAATTGTTGTGACAAAAAACAAACGATATTTTACGATATTTGTTTAAAAGTCTGTACTATGTACTTTCGAGCAAAATTGTACTGTACTTCTCCATAATTCGAGAAATAATGGCCAAAATCACGTAGGACATTTGTCACGTGTAGCATCGCGTCGCATTATGTCGCGTCGTGCTGCGTTGCGTCGCGTCGTATTCGTCGCTCACGCAGGACACCGCGTTACGCGAATACGCGATCGTCGCGTTCATATGTCACTTTTTCGCATCATTTAGCTTCATTAGGACAAGGCCTTACTCTTGTTCGGAAAACTGGAAGGCGACCTCTGTCGGCGCGACAACGCGTTCGGGTTCGCCGAACCAAATGAACGGTAGCGTGTTCACACGACAAATTCCAATCTGAAGCCAAATAATAAAGATAACTTACAGAGTTAATGATTGGCGTGCTGTTTGATTGCTTGACAACCTGTGTACTGATGGGCAGCATACTAGCCACGGGCCGATTTATGGATGCTTGTGTTGCTAGCTTCATCACTTGTTGCATAAACACCTTACTTCCACATGCTGCAATTTAAATCATGCTTTTATTATTACTTTTCAAAAATAATGATCGGGTTTTTTTTTTATTTATGTGTAAAAGGCAAGTACAAGGCAAGGCAGATGTAAAGTGATCTTATTGGTGATGTTCTTTGGAAAGGACAGGTGCGTAGTTCTCGCAACTGGCGTGTATGTATGACTAGATGTATGAACGTAAATGAGGGAAAAAGAGTATGTAAGGTTCGTAGCAGATAGCGTTCTGTAGTTTCCGCCTACCCCTACAGTATGAATGTTTTTTTTTTTTTTTAATGTTTGGTCCTATCCTTTTGCAGCTTTGAGTTCCTTATTCCTACATACCTACATTGTCATATTTCAATTTCTGTAGCTTCTCAATGCAATCACAGGAAACAGATTCTTAATTACTCACTAATATAGTTGCCGAGAATCAAGATGAATGCTGTGAGATTAGAGGCCTATGACCAGCAGTGGACTGTTGTAGTCTGACGATGACGATTCTCAACTCAAAAACTGGGTGGTTTTTTGAAAATTTTTTGTATTATGGACTTCAAATTATTATTTTTAAAATGAACTAGCTGTTTGTGCCTGTCATCGCCTGGAAGAGTTTCATGTCTCTATCTCCAGTGGTTTAGGCTGTGTGTTGTCTGTTTTCATACAAAAATTCCATCTTTGTTCAATTTTATCTGACTTTTCTGGTGAATTTTCCAAAGAAAAATCTGTCATACAAACCTTGTCCTGTCAATTACAAAGACAACAAAAAAAGAATTACCCAAATAGGTGCAACCGTTCTGAAGTGATGCGCGTACATACATTTGGTAATTGATTTTTATTTATTAGAAGACCAGAGTGCATACAAATCAATGTCATCAAGCAAACAGGTTTTTTGATGGCAATTAAGTATTTAAAAATTTCCAAGCCGTGTCATTTTTCAATGAAGCAATCTAATAAAACAAAAATGTGCAAGCACTTGTTGGTTAACATTTTAGTCTGCAATTGTACAAAGGTAGATGCAAATTCAAATTGTAGGATATTTTAATTGTCAATCTGCCCTAAGTGCCTTTTTCCAAATATTTTGGGGTTGGCTTCCAGTCGAATCGGATGCAGCTGAATACCAGTATTTTACAAAGAGCTACTGCCTGTCTGTACTGTATGTATGGGTCGTCCTAAGGCCGCGTTTCCACTGACGCGGAGCGGAGCGGAGACGTGCAGGAATCGTCCAATTACAGACGAGACAAGAGACGCGATGAGGATTTCAACCATTATGATTGGTCGATTCCTGCACGTCTCTGCTCCGCTCCGCCCAGCTCCGCGTCAGTGGAAACGCACCCTAAAGACCTACTATAGGCTAAAGGCCTAACTTGCAGGGTTTAACAAACAAACAAATTGTTATGAATCTGAAACCCATCCGCATACCCAAACCAACCGAGAACATTCGTGTAGTATAATTTCATTCTATTTAATAATCATTTTGCACGAAGGTAATGTGAAAATAAGCATTAAACCTAAGCCTGAAGTGTGAGCTTTTGCTCACACTTCAGGCATGAAACAGCTACGGTTATGTAATAGCAAAACAATCACTACAGCTATTTAGTTACCTGACGGGCGAAGAAACGTTGAAAAGGCCATTTTTGAACTTATTTCGAAGTATTTTACAATAGTAAACAAAAACTATTCAATTATTTTAACGCAGCACCAAGTTACGAAATTTTTGATAGGTCCACTCAAAAATACATCAATTCGAAAATCGAATCGAAATTATTGTCAGTAATGTCACACACATTTGTCACTCATTCTTGTCAGTTGTCAATGTCACATGAAACAACATCATATGATCATATGCATCATATGTATGCATGCAGAGCTTGAAAAAAATGCACCAAAGACAACTACTCCGCCGTCTATGTCTGTTTATGGAAGTCCTACGCAGCGTCCACACTACGAGCCGCGAGGCTGTTATTTTGCAAGGCGTCCTCCTAACTGGTGAAGCCAGACGACCGTAATTTTTTGAGTTGTGAGTCACGTAGTTTCTGAGTACGTAAGTTGTGAGTCGGCAGACAACTCATTTTGCGTCGCCGTGTGAACGAAACAGGATTTTTGTATGAAACCGAATATAGCAGAAACTTAGAGCATTTAACTATGGAGATGGCAAGCAGCGAATCACCGAACAACATTTTCTGCCACTTTATGCGGGGGGCGAGGAAAACACATACAGCACACTACGAAAATTTGACAGTGCTAGTGATGTGACACAAACAATGAGTGATATTTCATTACATGAATGAATGAATGAATAAATGGTCATTCATTTTAATTTCTTGTATGTATACGCACGGCTACAGATCACGCTATACAGGGTTGTTGGTAAAACACCAGCAACCTCTTTAGGGGTAATTGTACTCATCATTATGAACAACTTTTAATGAGGGACCAAACCTGAAATCGCGAAAAAAAATCAGCTGCTCCCTACATTTTGACGAGTTTGATGTAGATAAAAATGTACTGAACAGCTGATTTTTTTTTTCGCGATTTCGTGTTTGGGCCCATAGTAAAAGTTGTTCATAATGATGAGTACAATGACCCTTTAAGAGGTTGCTGGTGTTTTACCAATAACCCTGTATATTTCCAGTATAAGCTGATCTAGTGATCTCGCATTGTATAGGATTTCCTTATAATTAGAGATCAGTGTAAACTGGAAATGTATATAGCTTGATGTGTAGTCGTGTGTACCTACACAAAAATACGCAATATGATTAATGCCTGCGAAACTACGTAGTTAGCCAGTAATGACCAAAAAATTTATAGTGCTTCAGAAAAAGAACGATTGCATTTATTTATAGAGTCAAATATTTTTTCAAATAACATATTGCTGGACCAGCCGGTCGATTCAGTAAAAATCTCACCGTGAAAACTTAAGTGAAGTGAGTTTGTTTTTGATAGGAATTGACACTATTGACAGCTCACTCCACGCTCACTTCACCTAAGTTTTCACGGTGAGATGGTTACAGAATCGCACTGCAGTGCCTTTCCATATCATTCTGCATTTAGGGTCGGCAATTCGGGATACACATACTGAGCCCCGTTTTATAATGCGGGCTTATTGTAGGTATACGTGTCAAAAAAGTAGGAAGTGTAGAATATAAATAATAAAACAACACAGCCAATTTCATTATTTCGTTAAAAATAACACTTTTATTTTTATTTATTTATTATTTATTAAAACTTTATGCACAAGTAAAAAAATACTGTACAAAGGCGAACTTAATGCCTGAGGCATTTTCTACCAGTCAACCTTAGGGTGATGCAGAGACAAAACATGGTAGGTGCAACACAAGGGATAGATAACTGGCAAAAGAATAAATACTAATAAATACACGTCTTTTACCCGTTCGGTTTCTTTTTTTTACAACTACTAGCTGCGCGCCGCGGTTTCACCCGCGTAGACCGGGACAAAAAGTAGCCTATGTGTTAATCTAGGGTATAAGCTATCTACATACCAAATTTCATCCAAATCTGTCCAGCCGTTTGAGCGTGAAAAAGTAACAAACATACACACACACACACTCACAAACTTTCGCCTTTATAATATTAGTGTGATTTGAGTTCGGTGTTTACTAGCTAACTAATTAAATAAACTAAATGAGGTGTTTGATATTTTAGTAGGAAAACATGCGGGTGTTTCATAGCCATAGTCTAGTTCATAGCGGCTTCATAGCCATGGGCTAGTTCATAGTGGCTTCATAGCCATAGTCTAGTTCAATGACATTAAACATCTAGACGTTGCCATGATTACAGTGTGAAGCGTGGAAGTGAGACACATATAAACGAAATTTTATTATTATCTCCTCACCGCTGTCACTGTGGCGAAGTTGTCAACAGCCTCGGACACCACGGCCTGTCTTGCAGCCGAAGTGCGGGTCGCTTAGCGCGGCACGCTAACATCAATGACATCATCCGACGAGCCCTTGTCACCGTCGGCGTTCCAGCTGTATTAGAACCCAATGGCTTGGCACGCGACGATGGCAAGAGACCGGACGGCATGTCATTACTTCCATGGAAGATAGGTAGGCCTTTAGTGTGGGACGCAACGTGTGTCGATACTCTTGCGCCATCCCACCTTCATGGCTCGGCGTGCTGTGCTGGCACTGCTGCTGCGGTTGCGGAAAACCTCAAGCGGCGGAAGTATAATAACCTTATCGGTAATTATATTTTTGAGCGGTTTGGGGTTTGAAAGCGGTGGAATAATTATTAAATTATTCCACCGCGGATTAATTTTTTTTCAAATTGCATGAGCTGCAAAAACTCACATTCCAAACGAACTAACTGTTATTTTTTAATAGCCTAAGCCTACAAAAGAAAAGAATTTAAATCGACTCACAAAGAACTGAAATTAATATTTTATAAATAATATTTCTTTTAATTTCAACCTGACTTATCCAGATACATTCACAAAAAAAAAAACTGAACTATGTTTACTGAACATACTGACTGAAAAAATCATTTATTGTATCAATCATTCATTCACGTTGTCCCTGCACTATGCAAATTCCTTTAATTCCTTCCTGTACTACGTTTGCGCTACCAACGTACCACTGTATTTTTCTATCGTAATGTCAACAACGATTATTTCGACATTGTACTTAAATAAAAGTATTTGAATGTATTATTTATACTAACATGTGGTAAGAAACACCATGGTTTCGCAAATTTGAAGTGGCAGATCGCTTTTCGCACGAGGAAACTGCACAATTCACCATTTTTTGGGAGCACTTTCTTGCGACACAATACGATACACAATGACAGCTGTCGCCAAATGAATTAGTTTTATATAACGTGCATGGCCATATGGCCAGTCGACTTTGGCAGAGGGGTTCGCTCAGCTATGCCATCTCCATAGGTTAAATGCTCTAAGAGCAGAAATTACGCGACTCACCACTCCAAAAATTACGCTCGTCTGGCTTCACCCTAAGTGTCTAAACACACTATGCCGAAGTTACGCGACCGAAGTTCCGCGGCTGATGTTACGTTCCGACGCGACGTGTTCGGCTGATATGACACACCATAAGCGCCGAACTTACGCGACGGAAATTCAGTTGCGCAACTTTGTGTGCCTGCCTTCCACTGCTCCCCACCCCAGATCTTCTTCGGCAATCGAACCGAACTTCGGTCGCGTATAATGTGTACGTTGCCGCCGAATTGCCGCTGAACTTACGCCCGACCGAAGTTCGGCTGTACGCTAGAACGCAACGTAATTTCGGCATAGTGTGTCGTCAGTAATTCAAATAGCATTGCAGGCGGAATTGTGCCGAACTTCGGTCGCGTAACTTCGGCATAGTGTGTTTAGACACTTAAGAGCCGCGCGGTCCGCCTAGCACAGTTGCCACAGACTATATAGACATACAACCGGCCGGCAGTTCATTTGGTAGCTTTCGAGATGTAAGTTACATACTCGTACATACGAAGAAGAGGACGTGCTTTTAGCTTCAGCAGCATTCATAGTAATAAGCACACTGCGCAAAAAGACGCCTGCCCTGCTATAAGAGCTCATAGTAAACCCCCAGAAATACATCATCTGTGAAGATTTCAACTGTGTAACTATCATGGTTCATGAGATACAGCCTGGTTACAAACAGACAGACCCAGAGTTGCGAGTAGCTTTGAACTAGACCACAGACTACTTAGGGATATGAACTAGACCGACATGACAGTGACAACCGGAATCGTTAGGTTGCGCGAGGCCGGCCGCGCGCCTCAGGTACAGATTAGATAGCTAGCCTCAGGCCTTGCGCACTTAGAGCAAATGCTCTAAGCTTGCGCACGTCTACACTCACGATCATGAACTCCGCTAAGAGTAATAGTGTTCTGTGAGTGTGATCATGAGGCTAGGCCGCGCGGGTCGGCTCACGCAACCCGATGGTTGTGAAAAATTAACCTTTTTGCGAAAAGTCTTCTGATTTGTATATTCTGTGGTGCTGTCTCTGTCTGTGTCCCATCCCTAACCAGAAGAATTGACAGAATGACAATTCATTTTGGGTGACTCCAAGATTTTGAACAATTTTGTTTTGCATTGCTTCGGGATTATTTCTGAGTCTCTCTCAACTCATTTAGAATAAATCTGAAAATGGCTACAACATTAGAAGATAAATCTATTTGGGAAGATGGCGAGGAGGCGCTTAGTGAGGAGGTTCTCCGCATGCCTACAGACGAAATCATCAGCCGTACGAGACTCCTGGACAATGAGATCAAAATCATGAAGAGTGAAGTTATGAGGATCTCACATGAACTACAGGCCCAGAACGACAAAATAAAGGAAAACACAGAGAAAATCAAAGTGAACAAAACATTACCATACCTCGTATCGAATGTTATAGAATTGTTGGATGTTGACCCTCAAGAAGAAGAGGAAGACGGTGCTGTGGTGGACCTAGACTCGCAGCGCAAGGGGAAATGCGCGGTCATCAAGACTTCCACCCGTCAAACATACTTTTTGCCAGTCATTGGCTTAGTTGACGCTGAGAAGCTGAAGCCAGGTGACTTAGTGGGTGTCAACAAGGATTCGTACTTGATACTGGAGACTTTACCTGCGGAGTACGACGCGAGGGTCAAGGCCATGGAGGTGGACGAGAGACCAACTGAGCAGTACTCGGATATTGGCGGTTTGGACAAACAGATTCAGGTTAGTTGGCCTTGCAGATATTTTGCTGTTTTAACTATATTGCTGTGCTTGTTTGCCAGTTACCGTTGACCAGTTTGGTGTTTAACCTGTTAAAAAACATTCAACAACTTCTCAAATCATAGGGTTTAGGCTGGTCTTGAACTGTAAACAAATTTATTTATTTATTTTTATTTTATTGTAATCGGAAAACAAACAGTAATAACAACTAACGAATTTAACATCAAATGAATCAACTAGTTACCAATTACATGTTTTCGTATTTAATTTACTATGAACTTGTTACAAATGCACTGAATTTTGCTATCAAAGGTCAAGATTTTATTTCACCTCTATAAAATACAGGAAACAATGTGTATTTATAAGGCACACCAACAATAAATCTGCCTAGCCTTTCCCCAATTATGTGGGGTCGGCTTCCAGTGTAACAGGATGCAGCTACCAGTATCTTACATGGAGCAACTACCTAACCTAACCAACAAGTTATTACAAATTAATACTTAGATTTTTGCAATTTTAGGAGTAAATAGTGATAGTAATTAAATTAAAATATTACTTCCTAAAATAATACCTAACACATTAATTATGTTTTCTAGGAGCTGATTGAAGCTGTGGTGCTCCCGATGACACACAAGGAGAAATTCGTCAATCTTGGCATTCATCCACCCAAGGGTGTGCTGTTGTACGGTCCCCCTGGTACGGGCAAGACTTTGCTGGCAAGAGCATGTGCTGCGCAGACCAAATCTACCTTCTTGAAGCTGGCTGGACCACAACTTGTGCAAATGTTCATTGGTAAGCGCCCGTCGCTATTATTATGTGTCATATAGCACGGGTCGATGCGTCAGGTTAAGCTATGCTTGCTGGGGTTGGTCAGTGGAGGGGTGACCATCTTTACGTACCGAGATTCCTCCGTGCCTCGGAAAGCACGTTAAACCATTGGTCCCGGCTGTTATTTGTGGTACTTTGACAGTCGATACGAATCATCAGAAGCCCGAACATCTGACAACCAGTCTTACCAAGGGGTATTGTATTACCCAGTAACTGGGTTGTGGAGGTCAGATAGGCAGTTGCTCCATGTAAAATACGGTTAGACTGGAAGCCGACCCCAACATAGTTGGGAAAAGGCTAGGCAGATCAATTGATATCACACTAATAGTATAGAGGCGAAAGTTTGTGAGTGTGTGTGTGTTTGCATGTTTATTACTTCTTCACGGTCAAACGGCGGGACTAATTTGGATGAAATTTGTTATGTAGACAGCTTATACACGGGCTACTTGTACACAGGCTACTTTTTATCCCGCTCTACGCGGGTGAAACCGCGGGGCGCAGCTATTTGTGTATATCTTTTGTTGGAGATCATAAATAAATTACTAATTAGTTGACCAAAATAGACAATAATTGAAGTGTCTGTTTGTTACCTTTGTCAAAATAACAGCTTGTTTCTGAATGTCATTTAGTAAAAAGCTGTTATTTTGGAAATTGTTTTTTTTCTAGTAATACCACAGATTAATACAGATGGGACACTCCGCAAAATTATTTAAATAAAAAGCGACTCTTGCTATGACACAATAAAGTGCAATTCAGATTGCACTCAAGTTGCCTCTCTTTCTATCGCGTAACTCTTATACCTTCTGACCTGAATTTGTCCCGCGGACGGGGCCCGCCGCGTTCTTGTAGCTTCATACCTAAACTGCGGAGTGTATTAATCTGTGGTAATACATGAAAATTTACTCAAACTAGACTCACTTTTTTCATGTACTACATGAAAAAAGTGACTCTAGTTTGAGTCAATGTTTTTTTTTGAGAGCATGTGCAATAGATTCATCAGTCAGACAAGTAACTCTTCCCTATATTAAGTGTATCTTTCTTTTGCGGGGCAAAGAAAGACCTATCCTTTTTCTACCCACTTCTGACCATTGCTAGTGCCGGCTAATCCTTTCCTTCTTCTCACTTCAATAGATCAAGTCTAATCATATTAGTACTAATTTTTTTTTTATCAACATGTTTTGTCCCACTACTGGGCAAAGGTCTCCCCAAAACTTTCGCTCCTCCTTGTGTTGCTTTCTCCGGCAAATCTCTCATAAACGCCTCTTAAGTCATCACGCCAGCATTTCCTCGGCCTCCCACGGGCGACGACGCCCGTCTTCTGGGTCCCACTGCATGATGACTCTGGCCCATCCATCTGTCCCGGACTCCCGGTGCATCCTACATACATGGCCCGCCCAATCCCAGTTCAGCCTAGCAGACTTGCTGCCCACGTCGGTGATTCCAGTTTTGGAGCATATCGTGGTATTACTGATTTGGTCACTGAGCTTCATATCCAATATGCTACGCTCCATTGTTCTTAGCAAACCTTAAGTTTGGAGTTTTAAGACTCGGTTAGGGACCAAGGACCAACAACTACATAAATAGTGACTTCAATTTATAAGTACTTAAACACTTATTGTTTTGGGTTTTGTACAAGAGGCGTGAAAACGGGAGCCATTACTAAGCCTATACGCCGCGCCGCGTCGCGTCGGCGCCGTCGGTCTATTTGTCAGTCGTTCGTGTTGTATCAAAACCACGAAATTCAGTTAGTCGACGTTCGCACGGACGTAAAAATATCGCGGCGATTTTGTTTCGCGCACTAGATTTCAACGCTCTGCTTAGCGCCGAGAGTTGAAAATCTAACATTGTGTGTTTTCGACGCGCTAGAATACACTCTGTTGTTGTTAGGTTGGATTCTCAATGCTCGGCTCAACAACGAGAGTTGAAAATCCAGTGCGCGATAAAATCCCGTCGCGATATTTTTACGTCCGTGCGAACGTTGCCTTACAGTCGGGCTAAAAAACTGATCGAAACCGAACCTTCGGTCAGACTTTAAGTGGACTCTAAGTATTAATATCTGAATGGTGAACATTCTTTACTTTCAGGTGACGGTGCGAAACTCGTCCGTGATGCCTTCGCCCTAGCCAAAGAAAAGGCCCCAGCAATCATCTTCATCGACGAACTCGACGCTATCGGTACTAAGCGTTTCGACTCTGAGAAGGCTGGTGACCGCGAGGTGCAGCGTACCATGTTGGAGCTCCTCAATCAGCTTGATGGATTCAGTTCCACTGCTGATATTAAGGTAATTTAAGATTGGTTTTGCCTAGGCCTAGGTGTGCCCTATGCTACATAATGTAACAAAAAAAAAAAACACTGCCTAATGTATAAACTTCTTCTTTTTTTGAAGTTGGTTTAAAATAAGTTATCTCTTTAGATTGAACTTTAGGGCATAACCATAGAAAAAAAAAACCGGTCAAGAGCGAGTCGGACTCGCGCACCGAGGGTTTCATTCCGATTTCTGAAAAATTGTGCTATTTAGAGACATCGTTTTATTGTTCCTGTAATCTTTACATAAACTTCTATCACATAGAATAATTTCACATTTTTCTCTTTGCAAACTGCGGAGATAAGGGGGGCGGGGGCGGTATTTTTTTTTACATTTTTCATCAAAAGTGGAAAAATATGCGGCCTAAAAAAATTAAAAAATGTTTGAGAATGTACAAACAGCGCTCTTTCATATATGATACCCCACATGCCAAATAAAAAAATAAATTTAAAAAAAAATGCCATGCCATGTAAATAAATAAATAAATAAATGCCCTAGTAGCCCCACTTTGAATTTTTAAGACCCCCTTTCAGTCCCTGTTTTTTTTTTAAATTTTTCTTTCTTATTTGCTAAATAATTGTGTAAACGTCATCTAAAATTGTTCCAAATTTCAAGTTGATAGCATTAGTAGTTCTTGAGATATCCAGCTGTGACAGACAGACAGACAGACTGAGTCACACCATAAGGGTTCCTTTTTTACCATTTTGGTACGGAACCCTAAAAATTGTGCCTTTGTGCTCCTCTATATTTATGTTTTTTTTTTGTGTACATTAAATTGAAAGGGTTCCGTAGTTAGGGTGAATTTATCCCAGAAACAAAATTAACATGTAGGTAGTTGAAACATGTTCTCCCATACACCAATAAACATCACGGTCAATTATCCAACTACAAATGTAAGTTTGTAATCGCTAAAAATAAATTTCCATGTAATAAAACTACAAATTAAAAAATTTCGAACTTTTTCCTTTACTTGTGCTGTGAGACCTTGGTTCTTGCCAAATTTTATGATTCTTGGTCAATGGGAGGTACCTTATAGGTAGGTTCTGGTATATTTGTGAGTATCAAAATACGTCGCTTAAATGGCCATATCTTTTAATTGCGTCGACTTAGAAGCTCGATTTTTTAGAGCTCCAAGGGACTGTAGTCCTACGTATTTAAAATAAATTTTAACTTGATACCACCCGCGTCACGAAAAAAAGGGCCATGACAGACAAGCAGAAGACGGACAACAAAGTGATCCTTTAAGATCCGAAAGATCCGTTTTTTCCTTTTTAGGTACGGAACCCAAAAAAATATCATAGTTTAGTCAAAAACTCAACTCGTAAATAGTCTGAAAACAATCTCGATTATTGTCCTTCAAATTAGTAATTTCAAATTACGACTTTAATTTCAGGTCATTGCAGCTACAAACAGAGTGGACATTCTGGATCCTGCTCTGCTGCGTTCTGGACGTCTGGACAGGAAGATCGAGTTCCCTCACCCCAACGAGGAGGCAAGGGCACGCATCATGCAGATCCATTCAAGGTACAAACGTATATTGAAGGAAAGAATGAAAAACATTTGTTAAAGAGTGCCATCTGTCACGATGTAAGGTTAACAGAGCCAAGGCCCTATTAAACCACAGATTAATACAGATGGGACACTCCACAGGTTAGGTATGAAGCTACAAGTACACGGCGGGCAGTTTCTACTGAATTAGCCCCGTGGACGGGGATAATTCAGTAGAAATGCCGCGCGCCGAAGGTATAAGAGTTACGCGATAGAAAGAGAGGCAATGTGTAGGTGAATATAACTGTAGGTAATTAGCGTTCTGCGAACTGAATTGCACTTTATTGTGTCGTAGCAAGAGTCGCTTTTTATTTAAATGATTTTGCGGAGTGTCCCATCTGTATTATTCTGTGATTAAACCAAACTTTTTCTGATATTCTACAGGCCATGTAATATTGATGGTCGCCAACTGTAACTTATGAAATTGGCATAACTCATCAAAAAAGCCAAAACTTCATTTAAGAGGCCCCCAGAGCATGCGTAGTTCATACAAACGAAATATTTATTTATTTAATACTTCAAGCACATATATACTACTTTATCTACACCCATGCTATAAATTCTCTATAAAAGTTACTGAAACAGAAAACAGTTACCTTATTGCCAACATTAAAACAGCCATTGTCATAGTAACCATGGTAACCATAATAGCATCCAAACGGGTGCTTTAATGTTGTACTGGATTTCATAATGCAACTCGTTTTCAAAAAAAGAACATTGTAATGCACGCGCGTTTCACTACAACAGCGCCGTAATTTAAAAAAAGAACTTATTCGAATTCACGTCGTATACTATGACGCCGGCCGCTATGTTCGATACGAGTATTAGTGTTGCAAAATACTGTTTCAGAACCTTTTATAGAGGATTGATAACATGGATGTAGATAAAGTCTTGTATGCAACTGTACATAATTAGGTATTAAAACACTCATGTGATAATGATAAATGATAAATGATTTATTTTCTGTAAGTAGGTTTGTACAAACACTTTTACACGTCAAACATATTTTTTTTTAAACTAGATGAGTTCGACGTTTCCTATCTGACTACTCTGAGAAGAAACGCCGAAACAATTATCACATGTTTTAATACCCCTTATTATACGTCAGTTGCATAAATAACTATTATGGTGCAGTTTTATAAACCTACATAATAAATTCAATTTCTCAGAAAAATGAACGTCTGTCCCGACGTGAACTTCGAGGAGTTATCGCGCTCCACAGACGACTTCAACGGCGCGCAGTGCAAGGCTGTGTGCGTGGAAGCCGGTATGATCGCCCTGCGTCGCTCCGCCACGTCTGTCACTCACGAAGACTTCATGGACGCTATCTTGGAAGTCCAGGCCAAGAAGAAGGCTAACCTCAGCTACTATGCTTAATCAACCTCTTTTTTATGAGTTGCGTGTTAATTGTAAGTTTATTGTACAATAAAATTTAAAAAAATAAGGTGGGGTGTTTTTATTGAATGTTTAGTGATGAGGAGACGTTTGGTTGGCTGTCACAGATTAATACAGATGGGACACTCCGCAGCATGATGCACTTGGTCAATTCAGTGTGGGCTGCCGCGCGCCGGCCGGGGAGCACGTTAGTTCGATACTCACGCGCCGCGTCCTAAAAGAAGACAACCCCACCGAGTCAGAAGATATACGCGATAGAAAAAGAGACAACTTGTAAATAACTGCAGCTAATAAGCGTTGTGTGACCTGAATTGCATTTTATTGTGTCGTAGCAAGAGTCGCTTTTTATTTAAATGATTTTGCGGAGTGTCATCTGTATTAATCTGTGGCTCAGTGTGATATCAAGGATTCTACTTAGGTGACTACACCTCAAAATGGAAAGATGAAAATAATCGTTATGCATGGTGAATTTCTGAGTGTTTGAAACAAGCGTCCAGAATTAAAGCCTCATTTACGGAGACGCAGGGCGTCGCGCGGCGCGGTGCGGGCTGCGGGCCGTCAAGTGTATGAAATCTTAATCTTGAATTTAATGCGGGCCATATGAGGCCATACATAGGGTCAAATTAAATTAGCTAGCGAAACTCCAAGTTAAACGGTAAAACGAAAAAAAATATTCATTGTTTTTTTTTGGGGTCAACGACTTTAGTTACTTGCAATATAAGTTTCATAATTAGTTTTTTTTCCTATGTATGTGTCTATGCATGTCTAAATACGATAAAACAAAAAAAAACTGATTTTCTCAACTACATACTTCAAATACACTACACAAAAGAAAAAAAACATTAATCTTTTTTTTTGTTTTATTGTTTATATCGATATCCATCACGTCTGCGGAGTTTCGCTAGCTAATTAAATTTGACCCTGTAAATAACAAGGCCGAGTTTTTGAAAATATCTTTAATATTTATTTATTTAATACTTCAAGCACAGAAATGTGCAGAGAAGGACTAAATGCCGTCTACGCATTTTCTACCAGTCGACCCGCGCGTCTTCGCCGCGTGGATGTCGGAAAATATCCCACGGGAACTTGCTACCGTGAAATCCTTCCTTATTCCTTGTCTACATTTTATAGCGAACCTCTTGCAGAATTTCAGCTTTCTAGGTTTAATGGTTTGGGTTGGGCGTTGATAAGGCCACTCTCCGCTAGGAGTAAACCCCCGTTTCTACGAGCGTAATAAAATCGCGGCGGGATTTTATCACGAGCTGGATTTTCAACTCTCTGCTTAGCGCCGGGAGTTGAAAATCCAACAGTGTGTTTTTCGTCGCGCTGGGATGCACTCTGTTTTTGTTAGGTTGGATTCTCAACGCTCGGCTCAACAACGAGAGTTGAAAATCCAGTGCGCGATAAAATCCCGCCGCGTTTTAATTACGCTCGTGTGAACGCCGACTGTAGTGTTCTGTGGATAAGTCAGTTAGGACTTTGAGGACTTCTCTTTTTATTTCTATAGATGTTGCAACACTTGCAAGTAACACATTCGCACTCCACTCCATTTATTGAAATATTGACCAGATTCAGAAAAAGGTAGCTTACAACCATCTTACAACTAAATAACCATAAACTAGGTAACATTCCGATATTGCACTGTGCGCCAGCCATCGTAGAGTTCCAAAATACATGGGCATGTTGGGCATTCGGTTTCATTGACAAAGCTGTTGAGCAAAGGCATAAATAAAATAAACAAATATAATAAGTAAGTAATAAGAAAATTAAAAATCTAACTCAAATGGGTAGATGACGGTTTTTCACGGACGTTATCGGAACAATAATTTTTACAACCAACCGAAAAAAATATTTACGAATGCACCGAATGCAATATAAAAGTACTCTGTGTACGAATGCATCTATAAAAAATTGGCAACGCGCGTGCGTGCGTCAATTTTGAAACATAATCAAAATTTTTGTAGATTTTTTGTTCTAATTACTTTTAAAATAGCAAAAAAATACTAAACATTAGAAATGTGAAATTATTAGTGTTAATAATTTAATCTTCGGTAGAAAACAATACCACCGGCGAAGAGATACTGGCCTAAGTCGTGAGTATCTAAATATAACCTATGCTTGGAAAATTGCGATTTTACATTGGCTAAAGTAAAGGTAAAAATCTGTACTTAAATGTAATTTGTGGGCAAATGCCGCCGTTGTTGATTTGTGGATGATTTTTTCCGGTTTGCGGTGTGTTTGCTTAGAGCTTAATTAATTTGTGATACCTTCTGCATTCTGTCGTATTGCCTACTTCTGCAGTGTTAGGGGGGGTGCCCTGCAAGGCCAGGGGCTGCAGGTATTAAAATAACTATATTTAAATAAACTTTTCTTATTGTTCAACAGTAAAAAGTATTCAAAGTACTTAATATTTTTGTTGTGTTGGTAGGGAAATAACCAGAAATTCTGTATAAAATTCAATAGGTACCTATCTAAAAATGTATGTTAAGTACCTAGGTACCTACATATTTTATTATGGTAACATTCTTGAGTATGGACAGCCAAAATAAAATAAAATGGTCAATATTATTATACAATATTTTAAAAGTAAAAAATTAAAACCCAGATTTATGCATACCTTTATTTAAACAACATTTAGCTAGTACAGATGGTTGTATTGTAAGTGAATAATTTTATTTTCTGCTACAAAAGAGCCATGGATCAGGAAGATGAGGGTGAGCCTAGTTTTAGATTGCCACCAGGCGATATACCCAAAGTACACTCAGTACCCAACCAACGCCGTCCACACATCAGGTTCCAAACTAGTTTTATACTTAACATATTCCATTAAATTTATTTTCATAATAAGAAATCTAAAAATAACAAATCAAAATTTCCTTAACCATAAACAATAAAAATAAAGCATCCTCTATTCAATTTATTTTCTACCTTCCCTTTGTTACTTTAAAAAAAAAAAAACAAGGTATTGTTTTTGGATTTCACATCTACACTTTATTACCTCCATCACATGTATTTTTACCTATCTACTCACATAGATAAACCTGCTTGCACTATGAACCACTTAATACATTCTGGGCTTTTTTTTTCAATCGGTGTTGTCTCACAGGTGGGCAAAAGTCCCACACCTTTCCACTTTTCCCTGTATGTTGCTTTCTTTGGCCCATTTCCCATAAACATATTTAAGAAAAAAATAAAACATGGCAAGTTAAATAACAGCTTTTAAAAAATAATTCTGCCTCTGTCTACTTCAAACAATGAATTAGCAGCTATCAAACAATTTTTTGATCAACTTTTTTTTTTATAAAAGTAAGTGGGTAGGTACTTATTTCAATGTTTTTTGATTTATGGTGCAAGCAGGCCTACCTACTTAATTATTTTTATATTTCAATCAAGTTAATAGGTTTCAATTCTACATTTAGCAACATACACACATATAATAAAGCACATAAATATTTCACACCAATTTTTTTTTGACTTTTTCACTCATTCATGCAGCTTCAAGTTGGTATAATGTACAGACAACAGCACATCACCAAACTGTCAAGTATCTTCAAATGATTTTAAACCTTAAAATGTTGATAGTTAAGTTCAAAATCGAATGAGAAAATTTGACAGTTTGTGGTATCTTGACCTGCTGCTGTGTGTACACTAATTTAATAATACATTTGTCTAATTATTTAAGCACATTGTAAGAAAGATGACGCATTTTCGAATTCCTACTGGCTGGTTTAATAAAGAAAGCTCAATATATTATATTATACAGGTTGATTTAATTAAGAATGATAAAAGTGATGCTGTTTCAAAATACATAATTATAATTATAAAGGCTGGAACTAAATTACCTAACTAAAGTACTAAACACCCGCAGTCGAGAGCCCCTTACAATAAAAAAAACCGGTCAAGAGCGAGTCGGACTCGTGCACCGAGGGTTCCGTACGATCATTTATATGTATTTTTTATTGATGATTTCTGAAAAACTGTGCTATTTAGAGACATCGTTTTATTTTTCCTGTAATCTTTACATAAACATCTATCACATAGAATAATTTAAGATTTTTCGCTTTGCAAACTTCGGAGATAAGGGGGGGAACGGTATTTTTTCTTACATTTTTCATCAAAAGTCGAAAACTATGTGGCCTAAAAAAAAGAAAAAAAATGTTTAAGAATGTGCAAACAGTGCTCTTTCATATAATACCCCACATGCCCTAGTAGCCCCACTTTGAATTTTTAAGACCCCCTTTCAGTCCCTGTTGCAAAAAAAAATAAAAACATTTTTATTTCTTTCTTATTTGACGTTTACCCAACTATTTTAGTTGGGTAAACGTCATATCAAACTGTTCCAAACAAGTTGATAGCATTAGTAGTTCTTGAGATATCCAGCTGTGACAGACAGACAGACAGACTGAGTCACACCATAAGGGGTCCTTTTTTACCATTTAGGTACGGAAACCTAAAAAGAAGCAATGAACTGCGTACGAATTCCAATAAATTGACAAAATAATGGAAATCTTTTCAACTGAATCAAGTACTTTTTATGTCTTTGTTACGGTAAAAAAAAAATGACTACCGTATTGCGGATTGATTACCTAGGTGTGTATTTGTTACTGGTCGAGGTCGCGCTTGTTGTTTACGCAATGGTTATTAAACCTTCGCTGTGACTGCTTTTATCGTGACAACGACAGCATAATAGTTATTTATGCAACTAACGTATAATAAGGGGTATTAAAACACGAACGTGGGTTATCTACATCCATGTTATCAATCCTCTATAAAAGGTTCTGAAACAGTTTTTTTGCAATACTAATACTCGTATCGAACATGACGGCCGGCGTCATAGTATACGACGTGAATTCGAATAAGTTCTTTTTTTAAGTTACGGCGCTGTTGTAGTGAAACGCGCGTGCATTACAATGTTCTTTTTTTGAAAACGAGTTGCATTATGAAATTCAGTACAACATTAAAGCACCCGTTTGGATGCTATTATGGTTACCATGGTTACTATGACACTGGCTGTTTTAATGTTGGCAATAAGCTAACTGTTTCAGAGACTTTTATAGAGGATTTATGGGTTGGGTGTAGATAAAACAATCTTGAGTTGGCATAGCATAATCAGTGTATATAATGTTCCCACTGCTGGGAGTCAGGCCTCCTTTCTGTGAGATAGTTGGCCGTACGTAAACCACCACGCGGTCCCAGTGCGGGCTGGTAGATGTCACATGTCTTCGAATTTTTGGTTCTAGGACATGCCGGTTTCCTCACGATGTTTTCCTTCACAGTGTTGAGAGCCAGTGGTCGTGAAATAATTTACACAAACTAAAGCGCCTGTCAGGGTTCGAACAACTGAAGGAACACGGGTGCGTTTTAGTCAGTAAAAGTTTGACACGCCCTTCCGCTCCACCCAGAGCGGGAGAAGTCATTTGATGATTTCCCATACAAAAAAAAAGGGTTTGAATTTACGATTGGCATAATGGTATGCAAGTCCAACACTCTCTTTCTGGCTTTGAATGATGTCGGTGTTATGATAAATCCGCAGGAGGGGCTCGTGGTTTGATGCCGAAGTATAAGCTACGCTTGCCGCCGTCGGTTCGTGGATGGGTGATGACCATCCATTAAAAAACCGACCGAGACCCCTCTGTACCGGCTGTCATTCTTAGATCTTTGACAGTCTTTACGGGTAGTCAGAAGCAGTATTACCGAGGTGTATCGTGTTATCCAGTAACTGGGTCGTGGAGGTCAAATAGGCAGCCGCTCCATGTAAAATACTGGTATTCAGCCAATGACGTATTATATCATTGTATTCAGCTGCATTCGGTTAGGCTGGAAGCCGACTCCAACATGGTTTGGAAGAAGCTAGACAGATGATGATGAGGTTGTGACTACTTTTATCGTGACAATTTTAACGATAGCATATAAAAACCATCTATGAGATATTGGCATCATGGATGCAGATCCAACACTCGCTTCCTGGCTTTAAGCATATTTCAGATCCGATTCTGGAACAAACATAAAATAATGTTAAAGTCATAGCGAAAAATCAATAATTTACCATATAATAAAGTCATAAAATGTACTATCATAGCCTTGAAAGTGTCAACAGTCATTTCGCGTGTTTTCCCTTAATTTCGTAAGAGCTCGACAGGAAGTGTATCCCGTAACCTGGGGCAACGCCTGCTTAGCCGATAATATGTATGTGTGTGTATTGATAAAAATACTGAGCAGGGGTCCAACTAAGTATTACTACAAACGGGTAGATATTCTTTGTCCCTGCCTAATTGAATGCTGTTGGGCTAGGTCCTAACACGTCGCAAGGGCGACGGCTGAGCGCATGGTTTGGATTCGATCCTGGAGTCGGGAAGTAAATGTGGTTTTTTTTTTTCTATTAGAATATTCTCAGCACCTGACAGTCCGGAAATCCGATATGTTCGCTATTGCAAAGACCAAGTATTGTGCACTACACACACACACCCCTGCCCCATCGGGGCATACAGGTGTAAGTTTATAGAGTCAGAGAGCTTTTAAATCAACTCTGATCTTGTGCAGTTCAATAATCCCTTTGTTTTATTGCATTTCTGTCACCTTAACCCCTCGCCTTGTAAGTACCTGAGGTACCCCTTGAGTAGTTCGTTCTTTCACGCGAACCCTGTGCCAGGCACTGATACACTTTTTGCTTTTTTGCCCCTTCTTGGTGTGATACACTTTCACGAAATTTTTGGATAAGTATACTTACTGTATAACCTACTTACTTTAAGCCGAAATTCAACAAACAATTTTATGAATAACTGGCTTTTGCCAGCGGCTTCGCCCGCGTGGATGTCGGAAAATATCCCACGGGAACGTACTACCGACAATTCCTTTCTTATTCCTTGTCTACATTATAAAGGGAACCTCTGTGCAAAATTTCAGCTTTCTAGGTCCAAGGGTTTGGGCTGGGCGTTGATGAGTCAGCAATCAGTCAGTCAAGCAAAGCAAAAACCGTGGATGGGTGACCATCTTTACATACCGAGACTCCTCCTTGCCTCGGAATGCACGTTAAGCCGTTGGTCCCGGCTGTCATTCGTGGATCTTTGACAGTCTTTACGGGTCGTCAGAAGCCCGAAAGTCTGACAACCTGTCTTACCAAGAGGTATTACCCAGTAATTGGTTTGTGGAGGTCAGATAGGCAGTCGCCCCATATAAAATACTGCTATTCAGCTGCATCCGGTTAGACTGGAAGCTGATCCCAACATAGTAGGGAAAAGGCTAGGCCGATTGAAAATCAAAAAGGCAACAGTCTCTTTCCACCAATGGACCGTTCCGTTTATGTAAACGTAATTAGGGTTCCGTACCAAAATGGTAAAAAAGGAACCCTTATGGTGTGACTCAGTCTGTCTGTCTGTCTGTCTGTCTGTCTGTCACAGCTGGATATCTCAAGAACTACTAATGCTATCAACTTGAAATTTAGAATAGTTTTAGATGACGTTTACCCAACTATTTTGCAAATAAGAAAGAAATAAAACTATTTATGTTTTTTTTGCAACAGGGACTGAAAGGGGGTCTTAAAATTTTAAAGTGGGGCTACTAGGTCATGTGGGGTATCATATGAAAGAGCGCTGTTTGCACATTCTCAAACTATTTTTTATTTTTTTTTAGGTCGCATAGTTTTCGACTTTTGATGAAAAATGTAAAAAAAAATACCGTCCCCCCCCCTTATCTCCGAAGTTTGCAAAGAGAAAAATCTGAAATTATTCTATGTGATAGAAGTTTATGTAAAGATTACAGGAAAAATAAAACGATGTCTCTAAGTAGCACACTTTTTCATAAATCGGAACGGAACCCTCGGTGCGCGAGTCCGACTCGCTCTTGACCGGTTTTTTTTAAATGAGCTAAGTAGCTGGCTGGTGGTTTGCTGGCTGTTGTTATTTTAGATCTAATAGGATTAGGTGAAAATGGTCACTCTCTGAAGGGCAGAGTGACGCACCCCTGCGGCACAAATGGTGTGGGCAAAGTGGCCAGTATCTGCTATTG
Organism: Cosmia trapezina; assembly: GCA_905163495.3. Classification (NCBI taxonomy): domain Eukaryota; kingdom Metazoa; phylum Arthropoda; class Insecta; order Lepidoptera; family Noctuidae; genus Cosmia; species Cosmia trapezina. The sequence continues at coordinate 23,965,530 of LR991035.1, read as the reverse complement.
GAGCAGAAATAAAAATGCGCAAGTGTACAGTCAGCAACAAAAGTCGATTAACACTTGTATTTTCTAAATCTTAATTATTGAGAAAAGTACTTCATTAAAATCTGAACAGATGTAAATTTTAAAGAAAATTAACTCTTATGAAATGAAATGCTAATAAAAAACTAAAAAACCCGACTGCGGTAAACGTTAAGTTAAAAAAAACTGAAAAGCTAAAAACAAGCCCATTTTAAATTAAATTAAATTTGGAAGCAGGCGGGACCTGTTTGTGTTTGAAAATATAAAAAATGGAATGGGTCCCGCCTGCTTCCAAATTTAATTTAATTTAAAATGGGCTTGTTTTTAGCTTTTCAGTTTTTTTTAAACTTATCTTTTACCACAGTCAGGTTTTTTAGTTTTTTTAATATCTTTTTTGTTTCTAGCTTTTTAGTTTACAAATGTGAAAAATTTTCGCAGACGATTTAGTTCTTGCAAGGAGTTTTGAGGGTTATTTTGATTTCGATTTTCTTTTCGTGTTTTGTACGATTTGTCACTTCGAATTGCTTTTATCCATGTAAGTTGTATATATTTTTGTAATCACCTTTTAAAACCCTTCAATTTGATATCCCACTCGATCGTATTAGAAGAAAAAAAAAATTTCAACTCCACAATATTGCACCCCAAATTCGCCATTTCAAAATTTTACTTTGTTTTTTATTTTAATGTAGCCAGTGACACTCGCGCTACCAAGACAAACCTAAAGACGTATAATTCATCCAAATCCGTTCATTCGTTTAGGAGTTACGAGGGAATAAAGAAACGGACATACATACATACTTACATACAGGTCAAATACATAACCCTCCTTTTGGGCTTCGCCGCAGTCGGGTAAAAAGCAGGTTATCGTATAATTTTGTGTTATTTTAGATGATGTCAAAAAGTAGCAGTGTTAACCGACTTCTATTGCTGACCGTACCCTCCTCGGCCAAGTAGTTGAAGGAATACGGGTTAAAGTTTATTCAGATATTTGTGCCCAGTTGATGGCATAGACTCGCTCGCCCCCACACTCGAACATAACTAGCGAAATGTGGCTATACGATTTAGGCACACTTCTGCTCATCCCTTCCCGGAAGGGATGAGCAGAAGTGTGCCTAAATCGTGCGTTACATACAGGCGTGATGTTATATTAATGACTCATGCCAGCTTCGAAAGGAGTTCATGACGATGAGGTCACAAAAACTGTGTCATCAGCCAGTTCCACACAAAAATATTCTTAAACCTTACTGACAAAAGGTAACTCGAATAAATCTATATAAATAAAAAGAGAAGTCCTGACTGACTGATTGACTGACTTATCAACGCCCAGCCCAAACCCTTGGACCTAGAAAGCTGAAATTTTGCACAGAGGTTCCCTTTATAATGTAGACAAGGAATAAGGAAGGAATTCCCAGTACCTAGTACGTTCCCGTGGGATATTTTAACGTATAAACGTATATTTCGCTTAGTAATAATAGCAAATATCTATAGATTATTGAACATCTCGCACTAAAATAATAATAATAATAAACCGACATCCACGCGAGCGAAGCCGCTGGCAGAAGCTGGTAAGAAATAATTAAGATGCAAAAATGTTACTCCGCGACCTATTTAGAAGTTATGCTCCCCAATTTTTTGGATCAGTCATATTTGCTGCAACGACATTTATGGGAATTGTGCACGGAAGCGGATTTAACAAAATTAGGGTTTTTATTACGGATTCCAATGTTTTTCCATAAATTGTGGTCGGCTCGTCTCGTGGCTGATATGAAATGAAATTGTTATTCTGTTAATCGGATATCGGAATTGCATTTACACGTCATAATTAAAAAATATATATAAGCTGGATGGAGTTTATATTTCTATGGAGTCGACAATACATTTCGTATCTTACTACCCCTGAGAAAAAATGGCGAAAAGAAACTCAATCAATCTGCCTAGCCTTTTCCCAACTATGTTGGGGTCGGCTTCCAGTCTAACCGGATGCAGCTGAATAACAGTATTTTACATGGAGCGACTGCCTATCTGACCTCCACAACCCAATTACTGGGTAATACGATAGACTTTCGGGCTTCTGACGAAACGTAACGACTGTCAAAGATCCACGAATGACAGTCGGGACCAACGGCTTAACGTGCTTTCCGAGGCACGGAGGAGTCTCGGTATGTAAAGATGGTCACCCATCCACGGACCAACCCCGGCAAGCTTAGCTTAACCTGATGGATCGACCCGTGCAGCTGTTACTACTTAGCCACGAGCTCCTCTGGCGAAAACAAACTAAGGGGTCGTCTGAAGGGGTTACCGCGGCCCTGGCATAGGCAACTGAAGGAACACGGGTGGGTTTTAGTCAGTAAAAGTCTGACACGCCCTTCCGCTCCATCCAGAGCGGGAGAAGTTATTTGATGATTTCCCACCCTCAAAAAAAAAAAAAAAAAAAGGGGTCAAAATGATCGATTGACTTTTGCGTTACGGGTCGTGGCTTCTTCTATTCCCACACGGAAGCACACATTTGTTATTGTACCTATAGATGTCCTAAAAACATAAGTTGTGGGGGTTGGTAGGCACTCTGGCTGGTCGTTGTTGCATATTTTGCAATTCGTATCTCTAAATGCCCTCAATATATGAATAAATGGTGGTGCAAACTTTATTGCAGCGTTATCTGCTAATACTATCTCAGTAATAAGACAGATAAAAGACGGTCCTGAAAACAAAATACTAGGTCCTTCCCTTCATACATGTGAATGAACTCTGAATGAAATGGAACGCGAAAAAATACAAGTTGAATACCAACTTCCATTTCATTTCCTGTACCATGATTACACGAACACCTCTAACGAAATGGGCCTTTCACACGAGGCCAATAGCTGAGACAATCCAGCAAGCCAAGATAATAAGCCAATAAAAAAGTATCGTCTAAATAGAGACAATCCACTGCTTTGGATTGTCCTCAAGATAATGATCGAGCCAGGCCAGTGAAATAGAACGATTTAAAATTTTTGCTTTAATGGTCTTGGCTTACTGGATTATCCTCAGCTATTGGCCTCGTGTAAAAGGCCCATAATACTCTTGTTTCTAGCAGAAAAAAAAATCTTTTCGCATAAAATTGGGGAATACGCAGAAACAAAAGAACGCCACAAACTAAAATTCTTAGGTTACCTATCTATAAGTACACTACACACACTTTTGGGTTGGCTTTGTTTCGTCTAAATCTAAAATAGTTCCAAAAAAGCTAATATACAGTCCGCCTATGAAAATCATGACCGTACTAACTTATTTTTCTCATGGGTTCTAGTCTAGTTCTCTTAGTCTCCATGGAGTTTCGTGCCTTTTCTTCTTATGAAACTTACTTTATCTTACTAAGCTTAGGAATGGTCATCTAGCTTCATCTTTCTGACTGACCGACTCCTTTGACAATTCAAAAGTGCCTGTAAATGATTTAATTGAAATAAATGCATTGTTGTTTATGTCCGCTTCAAGCCCTTATCAAAAACTTAGCCCTTAGCACAGATTAAAAATTAAATTAAAATTCATTTATTTCAGGTCATTGACCCATATTAAACACAAAAACTCAATTCAAAATAAAAACTGATTAAATATGTATTAATTAATGTCTAATAAATAATGTCAGTAATAAATAAATAATGTCAAAGTTAATATAATGTCAAAGTTAATAATAATTAATTAAATATTACAATGGATTAAATAATTAAATTAAGTTATGTCAAAAGCAAAAAATTAAGCAAATCATTATATATTATTAGATATTTTACATTCAAACACCAGCAATATGCCTGCCACAACAATGCCCAACGTAGGGACAATCCAGTCGCTGAGCAATCATCGCCAGGACAGTGTTGGAGCTAGCCCGCACCCTGCGCACCAAGGACGCGCACCGCTTGCGCATGGTGGCGTGGAAACAGTCGGTGCGCGCTTCCGCAAACATGCCCGAGGCGCTGCAGAAACGGGGCAGCCCCAACACCGCCCTGAACGCGTTGTTGAATTGGACACGAAGGGCACTGTAAGCAGCTTGTGAGTATGATGCCCATAGGCTGCACGTGTAAAGGGAGGTGCAGAAAGCTTTAAAAAGTGAGATTTTAACCTGACTTGAACAACGCGCAAACCTACGGGCTATCATATTTGCTCTCTTAGACAGTGCCCTCCGCTCCCGCTCAATGTCGACATGGTCTTTCAGATCAGCTGTTACCCAGTGCCCCAAGTATTTAAATTGGTTCACCCGTTCTAACGGTATACCTTTGAGGCGAATAGGTGGTACTTGTTCTGGGCATTTGGCGCCTCCCTGAAATACCATGTATTGACTCTTCACGACATTATACACAAGGCCATGGCTGCCAGCGTACTCCTCACAAATTTTCAATAGCTCGCGTAGTCCACAAACCGACGCGCTCAGCACCACCATGTCATCAGCATAACTCAGATTGTTTACACACACATCATCAACATGGCATCCAACATGGCGACTACTGAGCGCGACGATGAGTGCATCAATGTAGAGATTGAAAAGTGTGGGAGAAGTTAACCCACCTTGTCTCACTCCACATTCAAGCCTGTATGACTCCGATAATGTACCCGCCCATCTGACATTGTTAACCTGATGTTCGTACCAATACCTGAAGATGTTAACAAGTTCATGCGGCATGTTTATGTCCTCTAGTTTTCGCCACAACACATCGTACGATACCAGGTCAAAGGCCTTGGACAGGTCGAGGAAACACGCATACACAGGTGTTTTACGATCCGTGTAGTATCTGACAGTATGCTTGAGACACAGTATTGCACTATCTGTAGATAATTTGGATCTAAACCCAAACTGATTATCATGCAGTGACACGTGTTTATTTAACTGTGTATCAAGCAAACCGTCAAACACCTTTGCTATAACAGTCGCAAGAGAAATAGGCCTGTAGTTAGTTTTATCAGATAGATCACCAGTTTTATTCTTCACTACAGGCACTACTACCGTTCTCATGAAATCACACGGAAGGTATGAATGGCTCAGGCATAACGAGTAGAACATAGCTAAAACCCTAGACACATGTGGACCGGCATACTGCAGGTGCTCAATACTGAGGCCATCATGGCCAGGAGATTTGCCTCTGGTCATATATTTAATGATTTTACGCACCTCACTGGCTAAAATCCTCGTCTCCATTGCTCCCATCGGCTCTTCAGCATTGACCTCCCCAGTCTGCCTTCCCAACTGTGGCTTTACAGAAAAGTAAGACTTGAATAGACTAGCTATGTCTCCCGATTCACTAACCCCATCAACGCTCACCGGTAGGCCAGGTCTTAAGTTTACCTTTTTGGTACCTTGCCAAAAACCACGAAAGTCACCGCTCGAGTGCTTCAAAGCAAGGGTATCCATTTTCAATTGGTCCTGATGATCTTGGCACCACTTAAGCCTGGATTTGAACACCCTTCTGGTTTCACACATTACGCGATACACTTCCCCACACCTAGGTTTACCGCATAACACCCATTCAATAAATTTTGTTCTGGCCACCCGGTGAGCCTCGCTGACGTTTTTGTTCCACCCTACTACACGCGAGCCAGACCCACCCGTCCTCCTGCTACCCCGACCGGCCAAAGACGCGTCACGAAGAGCAGTCACAATATCAGAGTACAGTCTGTCAATGGCACGCCTATGACCATAGTCACGACAGTAAAAGTCAGCACACTGTATACACTCAGAAGGAAAGTCCACAAGTCTGAGCTTCCTGTTACACTCACTTGTATACAAGGCAATCTGTTCCTCCTTCCGTACACCCCACACTACTCCCTTATTCAGCATGACATTGTGATGTACCGTCTGTGAAATTAGATTTAATTTACACTCAACAATAAGCGGGAAGTGATCTGACCATACCGTGTCATAATCCACATACGCGTTTGTAACAGATTGCCTTGCAGACTGAGTTACCAAGCAGTGGTCCAGCCAGCTGCACGACCCGTACACGTCACTTATAAAGGTAAACGTATCCGAGTCAATACCTAGCATTTCTACATCAACACATATCCAATTCTGTTCAGCACTATAGCTTACAAGCTCGCTGAAAAATAAACCATACGGTGCAGCATTAAAATCGCCTAAAATATATACAGACTCAATGCCGTATTCTTCAATAATTGCGCTTACCATACTAAGACAGTCCGTGAACTCAGCTAAATTAGCCGCTGCGTTTGTTGGCATATATACGTTTAGCACTATCACTGGCCGGTCACCGGTTATTATTTTAATGGCACATATACGCTCACTATCACAACGCAACACAGACACCTGCTGAAATACGCTGCTTCTCCACAGCAAGGCTACGCCACCAAAAGGTCGCCCACGCAGCAGACCTGCAGATGTGTCCACCGCTGAAACTCCCGTGTAGCCAAACCCGCTGTGAATAGTACTTAAGTACGGTATTTCCTCAGGAAGTAGCCAAGTTTCCTGCAAGGCTACCAAATCACAGGAACAACAGAGCTCCCTAATGTCATCTATGGAGCGTTTTATGTTTTTGCAATTGAAGCTAGCGAAACGATACGGTCTGCTATCCATTGTTGTTTTTATTGAAACCGTCAACAGATAACAATCCGTTCGACTTTCGCCGATTAAAACTGACAAAACGTCTAAATACGATGCCTCGGGGCCATAAATTCTCATCCAGATAAGATGGTAACTTGGACTCGGAAACAAAGAATTTGTAGGCAACATGTCCCCTTTCTTTCCTCATTAATATTTTCTGTAAAGACACCGTTTCTTGTGTTTTCGAGCGAATATAATTAATTATTTCGTCTTCGGTCGTCTCACTATGTATATTCGTGATAAATATTGGAACTTTTTTATCTGCTGCTTTAAAACGCCCCTCCACATCTGTCGCCACACCGGTTTTACCCATATACCGATATTTAGGTTGCTTCTTACGATAAGACACTTTTTGCCATCCATCGTCATTGCTGTTTACATTGCACGGAGTATCTGACTGAATAATCGCATTGTTATTAGCGACGTTCACGTTATTCGTAGCAATCAGCTGATGCGCTTCATTAATACCCTTAGGTACTAGTAGTCGCGCTGACAAACTTGTCAATTCATTTACCAATCACTAGTCAGTGTGCATCGTTCGACCGTGAAGGACGCATTGTGGCCCGCGATCATTGTTTATTTACTCCGAACGCGAACTTATTTGGGACGCTGACTCACTACGATCAGTTTTTGTCATGGTTTTTGTGTGAGTATTTTTATATCGGTTTTGTTCAGCGGCTTATTTTTTTTTGTATTTTTTTAAATTTTGTCTTAGATGAGTTTTTGTGAGCTCAAGTTATTATTTTTTCTTGTTTTAAATGCATGAAGTTTGTAAGTCATGTCTTTTAAAAAAGTAAGTAAGTACTTAATAAGTTTATTTTCCATAAAAATTGGTACCTACTTACATACATTATTTAAATGGGGCACTGAATCCAGCACTGGATCTTCATTCTTATATCTATAGGATACCCTGATACTCGCTAGGATCCCGACTGATATTAATTGCTCGTGAGTCGTAGGGTTAAAATTAAGAATACTTACTGCCTTATTAAGCAGTAAGTACACAATTATATGGATTGCGTTATACAGGGTTGCTGTAATTCGACGTATTCCTTGCAGGATGTCGTAGTAGGTCTAAAATGCAACAAATTAAGCCACCAAAATGTTCTACCGAAATCTTCTATATCGAATTTGTTTTCTGACATACCCTCTTGAGAGTGTAAACTAAATCCAAGCAACTTTTGCTATGTTTGTGGTAAAATTATACAGATTATATTAACAAAAGTGAAGACACCAATCTCAGAAGCAGTCATTTCTTGGGCAACAATAAAACAGAGCATTTTCCAACTTATTTAATAATTACAAAAAAAAACCGCCCAAGAGCGAGTCGGACTCGCGCACCGAGCGTTCCGTTCCAATTTCTGAAAAAGTGTGCTACTTAGAGACATCGTTTTATTTTTCCTGTAATCCTGTAATAAACTTCTATCACATACAATAATTTCAGATTTTTCTCTTTGAAAACTTCGGAGATAAGGGGGGGGGGAACGGTTTTTTTTTACATTTTTCATCAAAGTCGAAAACTATGCGGCTTAAAAAAAATAAAAAATACTTTGAGAATGTGCAAACAGCGCTCTTTCATATGATACCCCACATGCCCTAGCAGTCCCACTTTAAAATTTTAAGACCCCCTTTCAGTCCCTGTTGCAAAAAAAATATAAATATTTTTATTTCTTTCTTATTTGCAAAATAGTTGGATAAACGTCATCTAAAACTATTCTAAATTTCAAGTTGACAGCATTAGTAGTTCTTGAGATATCCAGCTGTGACAGACAGACAGTCAGACAGACAGACTAAGTCACACCATAAGGGTTCCTTTTTTACCATTTTGGTACGGAACCCTAAAAAATGGGAGTCAACATGTCGTTGAAAATTTATTTTTTACACTTACAGTTGGATTTTTTTCCTGAAAACCAGAAGGCCTATTCTCGTACCTAAAAATGTTCAAGTTGCAATGTCGTGGCAGCGACAATCAAATGTAAAAAATGTAAATAAACGCTATACAATTTTTGACAGATTGAGACTGGGATGAGATAACTATATTGACGTTGTTAAAAATACGGGAATTGTCCCTATGGGAAGCATCAGTAATGAACATGGTGAATGTTTTCATCAAGACTTGTAAGTCATATCAATTATGCGAACAGAAATGTACTGAACAGCTGATTTTTTTTCGCGATTTCAGTTTTGGTCCCATAGTAAAAGTTGTTCATAATGATGAGTACAATGACCCCTTAAGAGGTTTTGCGCATTTAACGTTACACGTTGTATAAAGCGTGTTTTTTAGTTTTTTTAAACTATAATTTATTTTTTGGGTAACATCGACTATTGAGGGAAGTTTTTAGAGTCGACTTTCCCAAATAAAATTTATTCTATAATTATTATATTTATGTAAGTAAGTAGGTATTATACAATTTTTTTAAATATTTTTTTCACCGGGCCCTGATAAGTGTGCAAAATTTCGAATTAATCTGACCATTTAAAGTGGGTAAAAATCGAGTTCAATGATTCCGTTACATACAAACTTACAAACATACATACATACAGCTGAAGGTAATAAAGGCGTGTTAAAAAATCATCAAATCTTTTTTATTTTGTCGTGTTTAGATATCGATATTGATCACGTCTGCGGAATTTCGCTAGCTAATTTAATGTGACCCTGTACATGGCTTTCTACCAACGTTTATTAATACACCATGTTAAGTATAATATTATGACCGGTATAATTTAAGCTAAATAACACGTAAATCATCTATTAAAGTTATATAGAAGCGAAAAAACCGGCCAAGTCTGAGTCGGACTCGCGCACGAAGGTACACTTTTTCAAAAATCATCAACAAAAGTTTATGTTGATGATTTTTGAAAAAGTGAGGTATTTAGAGATAACCTTTTATTTTTCCTGTAATCTTTACATAAAGTTCTATTACATAGAATAATTACAAATTTTTAACTTCGGAGATGATTGGGTATTTTTTAAAAATATTTTTCATCAAAAGTCGAAAACTAAAAAAGAAAAAAATGTTCGAGAATGTGCAATTAAAGACCCACTTTCAGTACCTAAACATAAATATTTTTATTTCTTTCATAGTTGCAAAATAGTTGGGCAAACGTAATCTAAAACTGTTCCAAATTTCAAGTTGATATCATTGGTAGTTCTTGAGATATCCAGCTGTGACAGACAGACAGACAGACTGAGTCACACCAAAAGGGTTCCTTTTTACCATTTTGGTACGGAACCCTAAAAACATACAACTTGAACAAGTTCTATTTCAGGGCTTGCATGACGTATTTCTACTTACACAGTCATATTTATAAACACCATTGTAATGACTCGGATAATGAATGCGAAATAACACGTAAATAGCAGTAGGTCGGGATTGGAAGCATGCACGTTGTTCTGACTGCGGTGCAGAGTATCGCGGCTTGCATCACAAATCGACACGGTATATTGAGCCGGTGACTCATTGATGAGCGGAGCGGGAAGCTGCAGAGAATGTATGATGACAAGATGGGCTGTTTTTGGTCTTGGTTATTGTACGAGCAAACCCAGTAGTTAAGGCGCAGATTTCCTGAAAACGATCAAAAAGGTGGTTTTTTAAAGCTGTGTATCTCATAGACCGTAAATAATTTTGACATGTAAAAAAAATATGATATTTTCAAGTCCTTTTCGCATACAGTGATGGAAGCCAAAACATAATTAAACATACCTCCTAATAATCTTTAAAAGCTGTTTATCCCTTCATTAGCAATTATAATTAAAAATATACCATGAAATGTCAAATTCCAAACTGCATCCAGTGATGGATTACTTTTTATTAAATAGTTAATTTCTAATTTTATACGATTTTATTTGCACTTTTACGACATAATTCCGGTGCGCGTGAGAATCTTCTATCTCGCGCGTCAAACTAGACAGCCATAAAGCCATTTCACTTATACACCGTGCTAAACCAAGCTTGGAACCAGGGCCATAACAACATATCAGTAGTATTAGTATTGTGCTGACATCGACGCGCAGCGAATGAATAAAATGCATGTGTTTGAGTAAGCAGCAGTAGTCGCATAGCATCGGTTGGGCTAGCAATAAAGGACTCATTCGCCGCGTGTTGATCAGCTATCAGTTTTGGGTGTTTTTTCTGTGTGACTTTCAATACATAAGTTGAACCCGTATATAAATAAATATCCTTGGACATTTCACACAACGCCATCTAGTCCCAAGCTAAGCAACCTAATGCTTGTGTTACGGTAACTAGAAGGCTGATAAACTACTTATATATACATTTTTTTTTTGTAATTACATACATACTATAGATAGAAAAACACCCAGACTCGGAACAAATACTTGTAGGTCGTACAAATATTTGTCCCTTGCGGGAATCGAACCCACAACATGCTGCGCAGCAGTCAATCACTCAACCACTGCGCCAACCGTGTCGTCAAACTATCATTTAAATGTACCAGACTATCATTTAAATGTACCTTAACCGTACAGTTATAAAAGGAAAAGACATAAAAGATAATTTTATACGTAAATTTAGCCGGTTAATTAGGGGACGGTAAAACTATGCGGCCTAAAAAAAAATAAAAAGTGTTTGAGAATGTGTAAACAACGCTCTTTCATATGCTAGACCTAAGACTCCCTTTCAGTCCCTGTTTAAAAATCTCCATTTATAAAATTAAAACAAGCATTTATCTGTACTAATAATAAAGCTAAAGAGTTTGTTTGTTTGTTTGAACGCGCTAATCTCTGAAACTACAAGTCTGATTTGAAAAATTCTTTATGTATTTGATAGCCCAATTCATGTGGCAACACGCTAGGACCCTTAGGAGCCGAGCAAAAAGAAAAAAAGTCAGAAAGAACGCTAAGCAAAAACGAAGCAATAGGCGATGCGATGCGACGGGGTGGGACGGGGGAAGAATAAAACTTCACGCGGACGAAGTCGCGGGCAGAAGCTAGTAAAAAAATAAAGTACGAAACAATAAAACTGATTATAATCTACTACAACAAATTTGTTTTTCGAAAAAATATAAATCTTTTTACACCCAGCACTGTATCCTCGCCCTAAAGCAAGGGTGTCTCCCTACCCTGTGGCCATAACAAAGCGATCGATAGATATAGGTTCGCGTTGCTAAGGTTACTCTCATTTGGCAAACCAACCCTAGGGTTATTGGTCTGCCTTCACCCGTCACGGTACATGGACACGAATTTTTATTGATCAGGAATAGTTTAACGCTTAAGGCGCAGATTTCCTGAAAACGATCAAAAAGGTGGTTTTTTAAAGCTGTGTGTATCATAAACCGTAAATAATTTGGACATGTAAAAAAAATATGATATTTTCAAGTCCTTTTCGCATACAGTGATGGAAGCCAAAACATAATTAAACATAATTTAATGCACCAAAAAAATCTTTAAACATACCTCCTAATAATCTTTCAAAGCCGTTTATCCTTTCACTAGCTTCTGCCCGCGACTTCGTCCGCGTAAAATTTCTTGTCCCCCCCCCACTAACCCCCACGCATCGCATCGCAACGACTGCCCGCGCTATTACTTCGTTTGCGCTTAGCATCCTTTCTGAGATTTTTTATTTTTGCTCGACTCCTAAGGGCCCTAACGTGATGTTAAATTGCCTATATCCTTCCGTATCGCTTGCCCGCGCTATTACTTCGCGCTCGGCTTCTAAGGGCCCTAGCGTGATGTTAAATAGCCTATATCCTTCCGCATCGCCAGCCCGAGCTATTACTTCGCGCTCGGCTTCTAAGGGCCCTAGCGCGATGTTAAATAGCCTATATCCTTCTGCATCGCCTGCCCGCGCTATTACTTCGCGCTCGTCTCCTAAGGGACCTAGCGTGATGTTAAATAGCCTAATAGCCCTCCTCAAGAACTTGGTTATAAAATGCAAAAACATTTTTTCAAATCCGACTGGGGTAGTTCCAGAGATAGCGCGTTCAAACAAACTAACAAAAAAAAACAAACTCTTCCGTTGTATTCCGCCGACATTATTGAAATAATAAATCCCGCAATTCAGAAAAATTACTTATTTGCACAACGCCATCTATAGTTAAAATTGATAAAACGTCCGCACTAAACATGTTTGCTCAAGCAAGAGCGAGCGGTATGAATTAAAGTTATTTAGCGTTTTAGTAATTTTATATTATTTCCGAAACTGTACGACCAATTGCCATACTGTAAAGGCCAAATCTTATCTCTATGATGTCCTTGTGATCATAAAATAACTTATTTTGATAAGGACTAATGTGTTGTTGTTTAAATAATCATCCAAACGTAATTATGTCTAAAAAATACTTTTTTAAAACAATAAAAGATGTATAAAAGGTAAAATATAAAAGATAGAAATATGGTGTCACGGACTTTTTTGTAGAATTATTTAAGACGGACCAGACTGCCATACATTGTTTTCAATTTTAAACAACCGTTTAGGCAGCGCATGCAAAAAAGTCTGTTTAAAGACGTATTTCTTTCCGACTTGTTAGACAAAAGTTGTGATAGCTCGGCTAATATGCATGATATAAATATAATTTATAGCCTATAGCACTCAGGAATAATGTAGCTTTCTACCAGTGAAAAAATTTTTAGAATTGGATCATTAGTTTCGGAGATTACCCCCTACATACAAACTTACAAACATACAAACTTACAAACTTACAAACTTACAAACAAATTTTACCTCTTTATAATATTAGTATAGATTAGCAATTATAATTACAATTAAAAATATACCATGAAATGTCAAATTCCAAACTGCATCCAGTGATGGATTACTTTTTATTAAATAGTTAATTTCTAATTTTATACGATTTTATTTGCACTTTTACGACATAATTCCGGTGCGCGTGAGAATCTTCTATCTCGTGCGTCAAACTAGACAGCCATAAAGCCATTTCACTTACACACCGAGCTAAACCACGCTTGGAACCAGGGCCTTAATATGCGTATTTTATTAAAGGGACTATAGGACCTACAGTACGGTCACTGTCGGACTGCATAAAAAAGAAAGAGAAGCGCTGATTAATCGCAAAATATGAAGTTATTAGGTACCTATTAACAAAACATGTATGGGCTGGACTAAAAAAATTAAAACACTATTACGTTAATATGTTGCTTGTAGATTAATCTGGCCGCTGGGGTCGCGGGTTGTTATAAGAAGATACCGTGGCCCTGGCATAGGCAACTGAAGGAACACGGGTGGGTTTTAGTCAGTAAAAGTCTGACACGCCCTTCCGCTCCACCCAGAGCGGGAGAAGTTATTTGATGATTTACCACCCTCAAAAAAAAAAGATTAATCTGACAAAAAAATAGAATGATTGTATGTATAATAGTATGGTTTTTAATCGTTACAAGAAATTTTTAGAGGTATCTTCGTGATTTTTTCTATCGTATGATCGTATCAATATAACAATAGTTGTACCTATTATGTTTTCAACACACTATCTAACTAGCTATATCCCGAAAAACATCTTATATTTTTCTGATTTTGTTTACTGCAGTAGATCATATACTTTTAGGCATTATACAACTTGCGTTTAGTTCCATTTAGGTCCTGTAGTCCCTTTAAATGGTGGCTGCTTTAGTGGTATAGGGCCTAGGACTTTTGGCACGTGGCTAAGTAATAACAGCCGCTCGGATCTACTGATCAGCTGAAGCTGCGTTTGCCGCGATTGGTCCCTGTATAAAGACCATCTTTACATACCAAGACCCCTCCGTGCCTCGGAAAGCACGTTAAGCCCTATGGTCCCAGCTGTCACTCGTGGATTGACAGTCGTTACGGGTCGTCATGAGCCCGAAAGTCTGACAACCAGTCTTACCAAGGGGTATCGTATTACCCAGTCACTGGGTTGTGGAGGTCAGATAGGCAGTCGCTCCATGTAAAATACTGCACTGGAAGCCGATACCAACATTGTCGGGAAAAGGCTAAACAGATGATGAGGGTCTAGCACTCGTATTTATAGTCAAGTAAAAGTAATTACTTCAGTAAAAGTAATTGCTCAAGTAATGATTTTCATTCTATATTTTAGTAATTGCTTGAAGTTAGAACTGTCAAAGCTTAGAATTCTTAGCCACCATTTTCTTTACTTAAGAATTCTACCCTCAAGTAATGACTTCATCAAGAAATTACTATTAGCAAGTAATTACTCAAGTAATTACTTGATTATAAATACGAGCCTAAGACTTTTCGTCAAACCAAATTATGTAGAAGCCTGCGTAGTTTTTAAGATTTCAGTTTACTGGCAGCCTCGCGTTGGTATATTAGTCTGTAAATTATGCTTACAAGAAACATAATTCAGGAATTCTAGAAGCATGTAAACAGTACAGCATGGTTTACTTCATATGCTAATATTGAAATATGCAAAATGCTTCGGTAACATCCTGTACCATTCGATCAGAATTTGAAACAGATTGCATTCATAAAGTTCGACGGTTATGTAGAAAACTAGGTAGATACAGGTACTAAGTTTGTTTGTAAGATCGCGTGCCGAAGTCCGAATTTATTCGTTACCTGGCGCAAAACGACGAATTTAAAGGCTTTGGCCATAAATTCGCCGAGTATGGTCTAACTGGTGTCTTGGCGCCTAAATGAGACTATCGAATAATGTGTTGCATACAAATCTAGTATAATAAGCCTGTATTGATTGTCCCACTACAGGTTAAAGGCCTCCCTTTCTGAGCCAATATGGATCAATCCCTCATAAACGTCAAGTTCGTCCCGCCATCTACGCCTGGGTCTTCCGTGTTGTGGTGGTCTTAGCCCACAATGCATCCAACTTGCGGCAACCGTGTCCGGCCCAGGGGGTCTACCCGCTAAGCACGAAGCCCGTAGTTTCGGATTTCGTTACGGGCGTTTCCTACTCCGTATCACCTACGGATGGATGATTGGTTCGGGGCCCGAACGCAGTATGAATGACAACACGATTTGACAGTTGTCTCTTAGGTCCGTATTACAGAACGTCACTCAATACTCAAGCATTACTTAAAACTAGATTCAAGCCATTTCATTGGTTGAAACTAGATTTAAACTAAATTGAAACAAAGATCAGTGCTTGAGTTTTCTTCTGTAATACGGACCATATACTCCCGAAGTGTTTTTGCCTTGTTTTTGTTTTGATGGATCGTTATGTCAGACGGACGGGCAGACGGACGGACGGACTGACGTACTTAGGGAGTAGACCCCCAGTCCTATTTGAGCTTGGCTGCTTTTTGGGTGACGTCAACGATTTAGTAATTAATGAAATAAGTGTGGTATTGATTTATATCACATGATCGTTGTAGAATAGGGAAACGGTTGCAGTTTCTATGACCTGGCTGAAAAGCTGGCTTTAAACAAGCATGACTGGCTGGAGGAGCTCGTGGCTAAGTAATAACAGCCACAAGGGTCGATCCCTCAGGTTAATCTTTACGTACCGAGACTCCTCCGTGCCTCGGAAAACACGTTAAGCCGTTGGTCCCGGCTACATTCGTGGATCTTTGCCAGTCTCGTTACGGGTCGTCAGCAGCCCGACCAAGACGTATAATATTACCCAGTAACTGGGTTGTGGAGGTCAGATAGGCAGTCGCTCAATGTCAAATACTGGTATTCTGCTGCATCCGGTTAGACTGGAAGCCGAGCCCAACATAGTTGGGAAAAGGCGAGCAGATGATGACTGGCTGGCTTTCCATCCAGATTATTTCGCACGAACATTTTTATTTAGCAAGTTTCTCTTAACTGATTACTATGTGTCAATATTCCTGTGGTAGACAGGTTTGTCTTCAGTTCATTACACTGTATAACTTTTTATTACCCTTTCCTCCCGAACAAGGATATGGAGCGCTGATTAGAATTTTTGATGAGAAATTCGTAATACTAATAATATCGGCAGGTCAATGCCACAGAGTATGTATTCTGTGACAAATTATATTCAGGGTGCTTGATTACAAAGAGTTCCACACTATGATCGTGAATTCGTACCGTTTTTTTTGGAAGTCGGTTATTTTTATTTTTTTTTTATTTTGCACTTTTTAGTTTGTGGTACTACCCCATAACCCCACACAAATTCGAACACCACCTGCAAAATAAATTAGAACATCATCCACATAAAAAGTGGGAAAAAAATACGTATACAACGTGTAACGTTAAATGCGCAAAACCTCTTAAGGGGTCATTGCACTCATTATTATGAACAACTTTTAGTATGGGACCAAACCTGAAATCGCGAAAAAAAATCAGCTGTTCAGTACATTTTGACGAATTATGCGAACAGAAATGTACTGAACAGCAGATTTTTTTTTTGCGATTTTAGTTTTGGTCCCATAGTAAAAGTTGTTCATAATGATGAGTGCAATGACCCCTTAAGAGGTTTTGCGCATTTAACGTTACACGTTGTATAAGCTAACTCAAAAACTACACAAGCAAAAACAAAAGACTTGAGAACTTAAAAAGGCTCAGTTATTTTAAAAAGTGTGTATTATTAAATGCCCAAAAAGTTTTTAGAGGTTCAATAATTTGAAAAAAGTATTCATCATTAGAAGGTTGATAAATTTTTACAGGATCAGTTAAATATTTCGGAAAAATAAATAGTTATATTTTTAAAACTGTTTATTGTTAGGTACCTACAGGAGACATTGTTTTGGTGAAACGTTCGGCACTTTTTAACCGACTTCTAAAAAAGGAGGTGGTTCTCAATTCGGATGTTTGTATTTTTTTTTTTTTTATGTTTGTTCGCGCATAACTCCGTCGCTTGCCAGCCGATTTGAAAAAATATTTTTTTGTTGGAAAGGGTATACTTCCCAAATGGTCCCATTTTTGTCAAAATCCAGTTCTGATGATGGGATCTTGGAGAAATCGAAGGAACTCTTCAAATATTATAGGCACACCTACAGCGATTTGGGTATTTTTTATAGTAGCTGGTGCATTTGCTCTCGGAAAGCACCACTTGGTGAAGTGGAACTGATGATGAAGACCACAGATGGCTACCGAAACTACTCAATGATACATATTTCACGGGTTGCGATTCGATTACTTTAATATGATTGCTAAGCAATTTCCGCTCGTCACACAATGCCTGTGACGAGTGGTTGTTGAGGAGTTCTCCTGGTTCTTACCAGCAGAACTCCTCAACAATTAACGTCCCAGCATCGGGAAAAGCAATATTTTGTAACATGTGATGAGCAATTGACATTAGACTATTGTAACTTATACAAATTATAAACAGACCCACTAAAAAGCGAGAAATAAAAACTTTTTAACAAAAAAAAAACCGACTTCCAAAAATCACTACAAAGTGAAAAATAACTTTGATTTCGGAAGTCGGTGGCAAAAAAAAGAAAGTAAATAAAAAACGAGACACCGACTTCCGAAATCAAAGTTATTTTTCACTTTGTAGTGATTTTTGGAAGGCGGTTTTTTTTTTGTTAAAAAGTTTTTATTGAGATCAAGTCGACATTCGTACGGACGTAAAAATATCGTGGCGATTTTGTTTCACGCACTAGATTTTCAACGCATTGCATAACGCCGAGGAAAATCCAACAGTGTGTTTTTTCGACGCGCTTAGAATGCGCTCTGTCATTGATAAGTTGGATTCTCAATGCTCGGCTCAACAACGAGAGTTGAGAATCTAGTGCGCGATATAAATCCCGCCGCGATATTTTTACGTCCGTGCGAACGACAGCTAACACTTTTAAACACACAGACAACGCAGGCTGTTTTTATTATAGGTATAATAATGGTACATGTACTACACAATACAGGTCAATATTATGTATTCGGCCAAACACAGTACACACAGCTGTTAAGCGACTATGTACCGAATTGATTCAATAGAACACCTACCTACAACTACCAACCGGCCTTCACCATGTATGGCGGCACAATCGCCTCATTGATTGACCATATTGACCACATGTTGGCATGGCATGGCTTTTTGCAATGCTCCTACCTATGTGCTTATAGAATGTACTATAGTTACAGAGATATTTTTATCGCTGCAATTTGATTTTCTAACTTGTTTCCATCTTTTCAGTTGGTTTTTGCGCATTTGGGAATTTCTGCTTTTATTTTGTAGAAAATTTCTTACGTCTTATTTACGCAGGAATATTGTTGAACTGGCATAATAAAAGATATAAATAAACTAACAAAAACAAATCAACATAGTAACGCATGCCATATTTGCGCCTAGATTTTACAAGCACTGTACAGTCTGCGAGGCCTAAGCTGAGCTTTGCATTTGTGTGAGTGATCACCAAAAGAAGCGGAGTTGCGTTGCGCGAGGGACGCACCGAGCCTCAGGCCGATTACCAAAAAGCAGTATAAACTGGTTTTAAACCAAGCAAAGGACACGTCGCGCTCTAGGTCGACGTCACACCTACACTATCTATGTGCACTCACACAAATGCAAAGCTCAGCTTAAGCCTCGCGGACTGTACCTAGTTGCACCTGAGTCTTCATTCTCAAACGAAAGGTATCAATCATTAGATACATAATACGAGCAAGACATTGCAACTGCAACCATAACTCATTCGACAAATTGACACGTAACTTATGGCAATACAACGTCTTTAATATAATCCCGTTTCTAGTCCACATGTATCGTCCGACACCTCGAATCCGTCTACATCAGGCATTACGACAACAGACAAACAGCACGAAGACAAAATGAGAAGAAATGATGAAGAGTCCCCAGCCAAAGAAAACGAGGGTTCCGTATCAGACTGGGTATCCGGAGGACCCATCGGCACTAAGGGAGCAGTTCTAGTCTTCAGATCATGTGTCCTCGCATCCAGGACGGCTTCCATGGAGTCCGAAACTAAAACAATAGGGAACAACACAGGGACTACAATACTACTGAACAAAGCTAAGAATATGGCGCGAAGACTGGTCGCGGAGCCGCATTCCTTTGCGATGAGACCGAAGAATATAATGCACGATGTAATGGAGACATTTGGGACTAGTAATAATAAGTACAATGGGAATGCTTACGTGGTGCGGCATGTGAGCGAGACGAACATGCTCGAGACGGTGTGCACTGACGAGCAGGGCCACGAGGAGCGTGTCCCGGTGAACCACAAGCGGGACATTGAGGATGTGCTCCACGACCTGAACAAGATAACGCTGAAAAAACATCTGAACATCGAGAACACTACCGCTAACATCAAACCGCCGGAAGAAGCCCCACCTCATGCTTCTAAAGGTAAATATTTTAAAGCAGTACGCAAGTGAATTACAAGCCCTGTTGGTATCTACTAAAACCAATGAAACGCATAACAGACGGATAACTAACTATGTAGGTACCTACGTGGCTGCTTTAGCACATCGAAATTAGCAAACGTTCGGCTTTTCAGAGCGTTTTCCGACATTGATAACTATGTGACAGTCTACTAAAACTGTGTACGTATCCGGGCATAGCATTAAGTTCTGATACTTTTATTAATTCGAGATACATCTAATGCACAGCAAGACCCAACCACTCTCCTGTTTCCGGAAACTTATTCAATTTAATCACTTGTGAAATATTATAATAGCTCTGCGATTTTGGTTGATAAAAATACAAAAATCCTACAATACAATTTCCTTGTCAGATTTGATGATATTTAGATCCGAATCGGGCGCTTTTCGACGAAACTTATTTGGCATTACATTCTCTCTTTCTAGATAGTAAAGACGATAAGAAATTGAAGAAGAACAAGGGTAAGCACAAGCGTAAGATCACCGTCTGTCAGCGCTCGACGTCGCCAGTCCTCGATAGCGACGATTCGGAACATCTCCTAATCAAGGAAGTCGAGAGCGTCAAGGTCCGTAGACACTAAGGCCCGTATTTATAACCTAAGATAAGATATTTCTCTGGCTTGCCAATCCAGTCACTATTTAAATTACAAACCCAAAAACTATATATTCCAATGGTGACTGCAAGCCCAGAAAATCAGAACACAACGAATTTTAACAAAAGTAAACCATCCATTTCACCACCAGGTCCTAGAAAGCAGCCACATGCCAGCTCGACTCCTCAAAATCACCTATAAACTGGTAAACACGGAGACCAAGCTGCTTCATCGGTTACTGCAAGCCCATGGTCTCCAGGAAGCGAGTGCAGATGTCAAGGATTTCAACCTTCTATGGTCAGGACTACACCCAAAGCCTGATGTCCTGAGGGCCTTGTCGCCTTACCAAAGAGTCAACCACTTCCCAAGGTGAGGATCGGTGAGCGGAAACGTGAATTACTGTCAGTATTTTTGAATTTGGTCCTTGATTCTATACATGAATATTTTTACAAACGATTTCTTTGCTTGTCATTTCAAAAATATTCATTATAACATAGTATGGTCGCGACTTCATCCGTATGGAAGTCTGAAAAATTGTTTCGTTATTTATTAACTTGGGTAGAGTTGATTTTTGCGTAATATGTTTGAGGAAAGGGGCAAGCCATGATATATTTTTAGAGTAGAATAGATAGTTTTAATTCGGACACACAAAATCCATATTGAGCCATATTTTTTGCCGTCACCGATATTACAACATGACGACATTTTATTATGTTACCGACTCTGCATTTCTGGAAAGTGCCCTCTGTTATGTCATCAATAACTATGTAATGGTTTCACATTATAGCCATTCAGGGAAATTATGCGTTGTAGACATATTAGTATCAGATAATCTGTACGACTTTCACTTTTCATTGTTTTTTTTTAGAATATTTATTTGCCAGAAACATGGTATGTTTGCAAAGGTGTTAACATTTCATAGTACCGCATGTCTCACCGTTTTAACGGTATGCAAATCAATTTACAATTATGTCTAATCAATTACAATAATTATATTAATATTCAATTTACATTATTTACTTATATTACATTAATTTTAAAATTTTAATGTTAATTCAATCAACAAATCAAATCATTATTATCAAATTAATATTATTTTACATTTCAATTTTTACCATATTATTAAATAAACCAAATAAAACAATACATTTAATATATTATCACTTAAATTATTATTTATGTCTATATTTTAATGCCAGATCAAGAGCGAGAAAATTTACAGGGACATTTTACAAAAAATTCGTGAATTGAGTAAAAACATTCCTGCAACAACCACGTCCGTAGTGCCGAACAAAATTTTTTGAAAGGTAGTTGTGTAATTGGCTTCGGCAAAGCATTATAAATTAGGGGAGCCATGTAGATACAACTCTTTCGGAAGAGTTGCAACTTAGGAACAGGTATCTCGAAATCTAAATGTGCACCTTTCCTCTTATTTGTATTATCCCTTCGATCAAATAATGCAAGATTGGATCTAAGAAACTTGGCAACTTCAAAAATATATATGCAGGGTACAGTTAAAAGGTTATGTTACTTAAAAATAGGCCTACACGAATCAGACCATTTCATATTAAAAATTGCGCGGATACACTTTTTTTGAGCAATGAAAATTCGATCTATTTCTGAGGAGTTTCCCCACACAACTATGCCGTAGCGAATAACTGAACATAGGCATGATACACCATTATGGAGGTTTCCCGTGACGTTACATTTTTGCCCTTTCTTAGCGCAAATACAAATTGGTTGATTTTCTTGCAGAGTATCTCGATATGATTCTTCCATGTTAAGTGCTCATCAAGTGATACCCCTAGAAATCTTGTGTTATGTACTCGTACCTGGTTTACGCTAATATTATTGTGTGCGACATGAAGATAGACAGGTTTACTTTTCCATGTTTTAAAGTGAAGTACGTTAGTTTTAGCAATATTTAATTTTAGTTTGTTAATATCTAACCATTTTATAATATCATTCAATGTTTGATTAATTTCATTGTCTTGTTGATCTTTACACGTAATAATAATTGTGGTGTCATCAGCAAACAGAACACACTGATGTTTTATTGATTTTGGTAAGTCGTTTATGTAGAGAATGAACAGTAACGGCCCCAGAATGCTTCCCTGAGGGACACCGCAAACGTTAATTTTTGGTTCGGAGTCGAAATTATCCATACTATTTGCCATATGGTTCAACTTAGCTATTCTTGTTATATGCTTCCTGTCACGTAAATACGACTGGAACCATTTTAAAGCTGGACCCCTTATTCCGTATCTTTCCATTTTATCCAATAGCCTAACATGGTCAACGAGATCAAACGCCTTGCTTAAATCTAAAAATAGTGCACAGGAAGGAGCTCTTTTATTGATATTGTTCATGATTTGTTTTATTAACGTATAAATTGCTAAGGTAGTGGATTTATTTTGTCTAAATCCATACTGTTGACTAACTAGAATGTTAAATTTATCTAGGAACCTTAATAACCGCCTGTACATTACTCTTTCAAATATTTTTGAAAGTATGGGAGTTAGTGCTATAGGTCTGTAATCATCAGCGTTAGATTGGGAGCCCTTTTTATGTAATGGCTTAGTTATGGAAAGTTTCAATCTGTCATTATCATCATTCCAACCCGGAATCAGCCACTACTGGGTATAGACCTCCTTTCCTAAAAGAGTAAAAGCACGACTCTCATGATCTCATCATCATTCTCCTGCCCTTATCCAAATTTATTTGGGGTTGGTGCAACATGTTTTTTTCTTCCATACTTCTATATTATTGTGTCTCTCATCATCTTTCGCACAGTCCATTCATCGTTTCTCTACAAATCTTTCATTTAAAAGCACGACTCTCATACGTAACCCTAATAATTCAAGAATATTGACAGTAGTTCACTGTAGGCCGGCGTTTCTAATCCGCACTTTGCTGGATGCCCACGGTTTGCTCCAAGTGGACGAAGAGTGCACAAGATGGAGGCTCATGTGGTCCTCAGCCCTGATCCCCTTCGCTGTCCTCCAATCCATGACCATTGAACAGAAAGTCAATCACTTCCCAAGGTAAATTACTTTTGCGAATTTTGACCAGGCCCTGAACACCGACTTAAGTAGCTAGAGCGCTACAAGTATCTTTTGCGAACTTTGACCACGCTCTGGACACCGACTAAAGTAGCTAGAGTGCTACAAGTGTCTTTTGCGAACTTTGACCACGCTCTGGACACCGACTAAAGTAGCTAGAGTGCTACAAGTGTCTTTTGTGAAGTTTGACCAGGCCCTGGACACCGACTAAAGTAGCTAGAGCGCTACAAGTATCTTCTGTGAACTTTGACCAGGCTCTGGACACCGACTAAAGTAGCTAGAGCGCTACAAGTATCTTTTGTGAACTTTGACCAGGCTCTGGCTGGACACCGACTAAAGTAGCTAGAGCGCTACAAGTATCTTTTGTGAACTTTGACCAGACTCTGGACACCGACTAAAGTAGCTAGAGCGCTACAAGTATCTTTTGTGAACTTTGACCAGGCTCTGGACACCGACTAAAGTAGCTAGAGCGGTACAAGTATCTTTTGTGAACTTTGACCAGGCTCTGGACACCGACTAAAGTAGCTAGAGCGCTACAAGTATCTTTTGTGAACTTTGACCAGGCTCTGGACACCGACTAAAGTAGCTAGAGCGGTACAAGTATCTTTTGTGAACTATGACCAGGCTCTGGACACCGACTAAAGTAGCTAGAGCGGTACAAGTATCTTTTGTGAACTTTGACCAGGCTCTGGACACCGACTAAAGTAGCTAGAGCGGTACAAGTATCTTTTGTGAACTATGACCAGGCTCTGGACACCGACTAAAGTAGCTAGAGCGGTACAAGTATCTTTTGTGAACTTTGACCAGGCTCTGGACACCGACTAAAGTAGCTAGAGCGGTACAAGTATCTTTTGTGAACTTTGACCAGGCTCTGGACACCGACTAAAGTAGCTAGAGCGGTACAAGTATCTTTTGTGAACTTTGACCAGGCTCTGGACACCGACTAAAGTAGCTAGAGCGGTACAAGTATCTTTTGTGAACTTTGACCAGGCTCTGGCTGGACACCGACTAAAGTAGCTAGAGCGGTACAAGTATCTTTTGTGAACTTTGACCAGGCTCTGGCTGGACACCGACTAAAGTAGCTAGAGCGCTACAAGTATCTTTTGTGAACTTTGACCAGGCTCTGGCTGGACACCGACTAAAGTAGCTAGAGCGGTACAAGTATCTTTTGTGAACTTTGACCAGGCTCTGGCTGGACACCGACTAAAGTAGCTAGAGCGCTACAAGTATCTTTTGTGAACTTTGACCAGGCTCTGGCTGGACACCGACTAAAGTAGCTAGAGCGCTACAAGTATCTTTTGTGAACTTTGACCAGGCTCTGGCTGGACACCGACTAAAGTAGCTAGAGCGCTACAAGTATCTTTTGTGAACTTTGACCAGACTCTGGACACCGACTAAAGTAGCTAGAGCGCTACAAGTATCTTTTGTGAACTTTGACCAGGCTCTGGCTGGACACCGACTAAAGTAGCTAGAGCGCTACAAGTATCTTTTGTGAACTTTGACCAGGCTCTGGCTGGACACCGACTAAAGTAGCTAGAGCGCTACAAGTATCTTTTGTGAACTTTGACCAGGCTCTGGCTGGACACCGACTAAAGTAGCTAGAGCGCTACAAGTATCTTTTGTGAACTTTGACCAGACTCTGGACACCGACTAAAGTAGCTAGAGCGCTACAAGTATCTTTTGTGAACTTTGACCAGGCTCTGGCTGGACACCGACTAAAGTAGCTAGAGCGCTACAAGTATCTTTTGTGAACTTTGACCAGGCTCTGGCTGGACACCGACTAAAGTAGCTAGAGCGCTACAAGTATCTTTTGTGAACTTTGACCAGGCTCTGGCTGGACACCGACTAAAGTAGCTAGAGCGCTACAAGTATCTTTTGTGAACTTTGACCAGGCTCTGGCTGGACACCGACTAAAGTAGCTAGAGCGCTACAAGTATCTTTTGTGAACTTTGACCAGACTCTGGCTGGACACCGACTAAAGTAGCTAGAGCGGTACAAGTATCTTTTGTGAACTTTGACCAGGCTCTGGCTGGACACCGACTAAAGTAGCTAGAGCGCTACAAGTATCTTTTGTGAACTTTGACCAGGCTCTGGCTGGACACCGACTAAAGTAGCTAGAGCGGTACAAGTATCTTTTGTGAACTTTGACCAGACTCTGGACACCGACTAAAGTAGCTAGAGCGCTACAAGTATCTTTTGTGAACTTTGACCAGGCTCTGGCTGGACACCGACTAAAGTAGCTAGCGCGCTACAAGTATCTTTTGTGAACTTTGACCAGGCTCTGGCTGGACACCGACTAAAGTAGCTAGAGCGCTACAAGTATCTTTTGTGAACTTTGACCAGACTCTGGACACCGACTAAAGTAGCTAGAGCGCTACAAGTATCTTTTGTGAACTTTGACCAGGCTCTGGCTGGACACCGACTAAAGTAGCTAGAGCGCTACAAGTATCTTTTGTGAACTTTGACCAGGCTCTGGCTGGACACCGACTAAAGTAGCTAGAGCGCTACAAGTATCTTTTGTGAACTTTGACCAGGCTCTGGCTGGACACCGACTAAAGTAGCTAGAGCGGTACAAGTATCTTTTGTGAACTTTGACCAGGCTCTGGCTGGACACCGACTAAAGTAGCTAGAGCGCTACAAGTATCTTTTGTGAACTTTGACCAGGCTCTGGCTGGACACCGACTAAAGTAGCTAGAGCGCTACAAGTATCTTTTGTGAACTTTGACCAGGCTCTGGCTGGACACCGACTAAAGTAGCTAGAGCGCTACAAGTATCTTTTGTGAACTTTGACCAGACTCTGGACACCGACTAAAGTAGCTAGAGCGCTACAAGTATCTTTTGTGAACTTTGACCAGGCTCTGGCTGGACACCGACTAAAGTAGCTAGAGCGCTACAAGTATCTTTTGTGAACTTTGACCAGGCTCTGGCTGGACACCGACTAAAGTAGCTAGAGCGCTACAAGTATCTTTTGTGAACTTTGACCAGGCTCTGGCTGGACACCGACTAAAGTAGCTAGAGCGCTACAAGTATCTTTTGTGAACTTTGACCAGGCTCTGGCTGGACACCGACTAAAGTAGCTAGAGCGCTACAAGTATCTTTTGTGAACTTTGACCAGGCTCTGGCTGGACACCGACTAAAGTAGCTAGAGCGCTACAAGTATCTTTTGTGAACTTTGACCAGGCTCTGGCTGGACACCGACTAAAGTAGCTAGAGCGCTACAAGTATCTTTTGTGAACTTTGACCAGGCTCTGGCTGGACACCGACTAAAGTAGCTAGAGCGCTACAAGTATCTTTTGTGAACTTTGACCAGACTCTGGACACCGACTAAAGTAGCTAGAGCGCTACAAGTATCTTTTGTGAACTTTGACCAGGCTCTGGCTGGACACCGACTAAAGTAGCTAGAGCGCTACAAGTATCTTTTGTGAACTTTGACCAGGCTCTGGCTGGACACCGACTAAAGTAGCTAGAGCGCTACAAGTATCTTTTGTGAACTTTGACCAGACTCTGGACACCGACTAAAGTAGCTAGAGCGCTACAAGTATCTTTTGTGAACTTTGACCAGGCTCTGGCTGGACACCGACTAAAGTAGCTAGAGCGCTACAAGTATCTTTTGTGAACTTTGACCAGGCTCTGGCTGGACACCGACTAAAGTAGCTAGAGCGCTACAAGTATCTTTTGTGAACTTTGACCAGGCTCTGGCTGGACACCGACTAAAGTAGCTAGAGCGCTACAAGTATCTTTTGTGAACTTTGACCAGGCTCTGGCTGGACACCGACTAAAGTAGCTAGAGCGCTACAAGTATCTTTTGTGAACTTTGACCAGGCTCTGGCTGGACACCGACTAAAGTAGCTAGAGCGCTACAAGTATCTTTTGTGAACTTTGACCAGACTCTGGACACCGACTAAAGTAGCTAGAGCGCTACAAGTATCTTTTGTGAACTTTGACCAGGCTCTGGCTGGACACCGACTAAAGTAGCTAGAGCGCTACAAGTATCTTTTGTGAACTTTGACCAGGCTCTGGCTGGACACCGACTAAAGTAGCTAGAGCGGTACAAGTATCTTTTGTGAACTTTGACCAGACTCTGGACACCGACTAAAGTAGCTAGAGCGCTACAAGTGTCTTTTGTGAACTTTGACCAGGCTCTGGCTGGACACCGACTAAAGTAGCTAGAGCGGTACAAGTATCTTTTGTGAACTTTGACCAGACTCTGGCTGGACACCGACTAAAGTAGCTAGAGCGCTACAAGTGTCTTTTGTGAACTTTGACCAGGCTCTGGCTGGACACCGACTAAAGTAGCTAGAGCGCTACAAGTATCTTTTGTGAACTTTGACCAGGCTCTGGCTGGACACCGACTAAAGTAGCTAGAGCGGTACAAGTATCTTTTGTGAACTTTGACCAGACTCTGGACACCGACTAAAGTAGCTAGAGCGCTACAAGTGTCTTTTGTGAACTTTGACCAGGCTCTGGCTGGACACCGACTAAAGTAGCTAGAGCGGTACAAGTATCTTTTGTGAACTTTGACCAGACTCTGGCTGGACACCGACTAAAGTAGCTAGAGCGCTACAAGTGTCTTTTGTGAACTTTGACCAGGCTCTGGCTGGACACCGACTAAAGTAGCTAGAGCGCTACAAGTATCTTTTGTGAACTTTGACCAGGCTCTGGCTGGACACCGACTAAAGTAGCTAGAGCGGTACAAGTATCTTTTGTGAACTTTGACCAGACTCTGGACACCGACTAAAGTAGCTAGAGCGCTACAAGTGTCTTTTGTGAACTTTGACCAGGCTCTGGCTGGACACCGACTAAAGTAGCTAGAGCGGTACAAGTATCTTTTGTGAACTTTGACCAGACTCTGGCTGGACACCGACTAAAGTAGCTAGAGCGCTACAAGTGTCTTTTGTGAACTTTGACCAGGCTCTGGCTGGACACCGACTAAAGTAGCTAGAGCGCTACAAGTATCTTTTGTGAACTTTGACCAGACTCTGGACACCGACTAAAGTAGCTAGAGCGCTACAAGTATCTTTTGTGAACTTTGACCAGGCTCTGGCTGGACACCGACTAAAGTAGCTAGAGCGCTACAAGTATCTTTTGTGAACTTTGACCAGGCTCTGGCTGGACACCGACTAAAGTAGCTAGAGCGCTACAAGTATCTTTTGTGAACTTTGACCAGGCTCTGGCTGGACACCGACTAAAGTAGCTAGAGCGCTACAAGTATCTTTTGTGAACTTTGACCAGGCTCTGGCTGGACACCGACTAAAGTAGCTAGAGCGCTACAAGTATCTTTTGTGAACTTTGACCAGGCTCTGGCTGGACACCGACTAAAGTAGCTAGAGCGCTACAAGTATCTTTTGTGAACTTTGACCAGACTCTGGACACCGACTAAAGTAGCTAGAGCGCTACAAGTATCTTTTGTGAACTTTGACCAGGCTCTGGCTGGACACCGACTAAAGTAGCTAGAGCGCTACAAGTATCTTTTGTGAACTTTGACCAGGCTCTGGCTGGACACCGACTAAAGTAGCTAGAGCGGTACAAGTATCTTTTGTGAACTTTGACCAGACTCTGGACACCGACTAAAGTAGCTAGAGCGCTACAAGTGTCTTTTGTGAACTTTGACCAGGCTCTGGCTGGACACCGACTAAAGTAGCTAGAGCGGTACAAGTATCTTTTGTGAACTTTGACCAGACTCTGGCTGGACA
Source organism: Cosmia trapezina (assembly GCA_905163495.3). Taxonomy (NCBI): domain Eukaryota; kingdom Metazoa; phylum Arthropoda; class Insecta; order Lepidoptera; family Noctuidae; genus Cosmia; species Cosmia trapezina. The sequence goes on along the minus strand of LR991035.1, from coordinate 23,936,370 downwards.
CCGACTAAAGTAGCTAGAGCGCTACAAGTGTCTTTTGTGAACTTTGACCAGGCTCTGGCTGGACACCGACTAAAGTAGCTAGAGCGCTACAAGTATCTTTTGTGAACTTTGACCAGGCTCTGGCTGGACACCGACTAAAGTAGCTAGAGCGGTACAAGTATCTTTTGTGAACTTTGACCAGACTCTGGACACCGACTAAAGTAGCTAGAGCGCTACAAGTGTCTTTTGTGAACTTTGACCAGGCTCTGGCTGGACACCGACTAAAGTAGCTAGAGCGGTACAAGTATCTTTTGTGAACTTTGACCAGACTCTGGCTGGACACCGACTAAAGTAGCTAGAGCGCTACAAGTGTCTTTTGTGAACTTTGACCAGGCTCTGGCTGGACACCGACTAAAGTAGCTAGAGCGCTACAAGTATCTTTTGTGAACTTTGACCAGGCTCTGGCTGGACACCGACTAAAGTAGCTAGAGCGGTACAAGTATCTTTTGTGAACTTTGACCAGACTCTGGACACCGACTAAAGTAGCTAGAGCGCTACAAGTGTCTTTTGTGAACTTTGACCAGGCTCTGGCTGGACACCGACTAAAGTAGCTAGAGCGGTACAAGTATCTTTTGTGAACTTTGACCAGACTCTGGCTGGACACCGACTAAAGTAGCTAGAGCGCTACAAGTGTCTTTTGTGAACTTTGACCAGGCTCTGGCTGGACACCGACTAAAGTAGCTAGAGCGCTACAAGTATCTTTTGTGAACTTTGACCAGACTCTGGACACCGACTAAAGTAGGTCGGTGTCCATAATATCATGTGACAATTTGTTAGCTGACGTCATAAAACTTACAGAAAATAACTACTTACAGAAAATAAATCATTTATCATTTATCATTTATCATAACTTTAACTGAAACTTAAACTGCCCACGCTTCGGTGGTTAATGTTATTGTTAAATATCTGTCACTTCTGTCATACGGCTGGAATATCATGTTCCTGCTCCGAACTTTAAATTTTACATTTGACATGACGGTGCAACAACAGTTAACATTCTTCTTCAGATTCTGTTAAAATTAACATTCACGGGTACTATAACGTACTATAATGCAGCCCACCCTTAGTCATATGACATTATGACATGGCTATGACACGGTAAATTGACAAGATCCCTGACTAGATTTGTCAAAGATCTAAGCCATACTATGAAGTTCCAGTGCAGTGCAGGAAGAAAATATCCCAAAAACCCTTCTTTTTTTGTCCCTGAAGTATTACGGCTTAAATACTTCATAGTTAAGGCCTTTGTAACTGGGTTGCGGAGGTCAGATAGGCAGTCGCTCCATGTAAAATACTGGTATTCAGCTGCATCCGGTAAGAATGGAAGCCGACACCAACATAGTTGGGAAAAGGCTAGGCAAATGATGAGTTAATAAGGCCTTTGAGCTCAAAATCTTGAAAAATTAGCTGGATGACACCTTCTCTTATAAATGCCATGCCCTCTTTCAGGTCATACGAGTTGACTCGCAAAGACAAACTCTTCAAGAACATAGAGAAGATGCAGTACTTCCGAGGCCTGAAGCATTTTGATTTTATACCCACCACGTTCCTAATGCCGGCAGAGTATAAGGACCTCTGTACCACCCACTACAGGACTAAAGGACCTTGGATCGTGAAGCCGGCTGCTTCTAGTAGAGGAAGAGGGATTTATATCGTTAATACTGTAAGTAGCAACGTAATCAGACTGCCGAGCAATTACCAACTACGTAGGGGTCAGCTTCTAGTCTAACCGGATGCAGCTGAATACTAATGAACCGTAAGTAGGAACGTAATGAATCTGCCGATCCTTTTCCCATCTATGTTGGGGAGCTGGGGTCAGCTTCCAGTCTAACCGGATGCAGCTGAATACGAATGAATAGTAAGTAGTAACGTAATCAATCAGCCGAGCCTTTTCCCAATTATATTGGGGTCAGCTTCCAGTCTAACCGGATGCACCTGAATACTAATGACCAGTAAGTAGCAACGTAATCAATCAGCCGAGCCTTTTCCTAACTACATTGGGGTCAGCTTCCAGTCTAACCGGATGCAGCTAGATACTAATGAACAGTAAGTAGCAACGTAATAATTATCATGCTTGTGTTCCTCTCAGTTAGTCAGACACCCACATTTCGTCAGATTTGTTCCAATAATTTCCCGTTTCTACTGGCAAACAAATGTCAACCTCGTGTTGGTTGAAATAAAGTTGAAAATTAAAAATCTCCCCTTAGTCTGAAAGACCATCAATACGGACAGAGGTGCGTAGTTATTTATTTTCGACTTTATGTTTAGAGACGCAATGTTGATATTTGTTTGGGGATGAAAACCGCGCTGTACAAGATCTTCACAATAAAAAAAATCTACTACAAAATTTAATTTTCCAGCCCGAACAAATCCCAAAAGGCGAAAACGTTGTAGTAGCGAAGTACATAGACAAGCCTCTACTAATCGGCGGCCACAAATGCGACCTCCGCCTCTACGTGTGCGTTACGTCCATCGATCCTCTCCTCATATACCTGTACGAAGAAGGGCTGGTTCGGTTCGCTACCGTCAAGTATGACAAGACCAATAAGAACCTCTGGAACCCCTGTATGCATCTGTGCAACTACAGCATCAATAAGTACCACACGGATTATATCAAGTGAGTGTATTTGTACTTGTATCACAGATTAATACAGATAGGACTCCGCAAAATCATTGAAATAAAAAGCAACTCTTGTTACGACAAAATAAAGTGTCAATTCAAGTTGCACTACGCTTATTACCTACAGTTATATTGAACTACAAGTTGCTTCTCTTTCTATCGCGTAACTCTTATAGCTTCTGACCTACTGAATTGGCCCCGTGAGAGGGGCCGGTGCGTACTTGTAGCTTCATACCTAAACTGCGGAGTGTCCCATCTGTATTAATCTGTGGTGAAAAGCAAGATTATTTTTAAAAAAAAACAAGCTTTTATGAGTCTAGATATCATCTAGGACCTTGAGGCCTACTCCCTAAGCACGAAGGCCGTAGTAATCTGTGGTGAAAAGCAACATTATTTTAAAAAAAAAACAAGCTTTTATGAGTCTAGATATCATCTAGGACCTTGGGGCCTACTCCCTAAGCACGAAGCCCGTAGTTTCGGCCTTCGTTACGGGCGTTTCCTACTCCGTATCACCTACGGATGGATGATTGGTTCGGGACCCGAACGAAATATGAATGACAACATGATTTGCCAGTTGTCCCTACTCCCGATTACACTTGTTTTGATGGATCGTAATGTCAGACGGACGGAAAGACGGACGGACTTAGGGAGTAGGCCCCCTGAGTCCTTGTCAAGACGAATCAAACGAGCCCAAACTCGACAGGGTTGCGTCGTTTTATTACTGCGTTCCCATGACCACCGTCCGGCTCCATCATCAGATCGGCTCCATGTCATAATAATATTGTATTGTAAAAGCTTGTAATATCGCGTCGGGATTTTACCAATGGATTTTCAACTCTCGGTGTTGAGCCGAGCATTGAGAATCCAACGGAGTGCATCCCAGCGCATCAAAAAAACTCACTTTTGGATTTTGAGCTCTCGGCGGTAAGCAGTGCGTTGAAAATCCAATGCGCGAAAAAAATCACCACGTGGTAAAATCATCCGTGCGAACCTGGGCTCCGTCAATCAGATGTGTAACCACCCTTATTTAAAACCGAATCATTTTATCGAATAATTTTGCGTCAATTAAAGTTTGCTATAATTTTAACACTGAGCGGATCGACGGTATAATACGTAAAATTTGATAAACGCTATTTGACACAACGTTTAATCACGTCAGCAAAAAATATGTCTTTCTTTAAAGAACGTGTATAAACGGCTGCGGCCTATACCAATTCCTTCAAGCTACGTCATCGCGCCGTATCACTTTAAATTTTCGGACTGCTAGCGCCACTCCACGTTAGTTTTGTTGTAGGTACACTTTTTAAGGCTACTCACACACATACATTATAATTACGCGTACATTCGCAACGTCGACGTGTAGTAACGGTTGTGTCACATTTCATATTATCTTTGCTTGTACGAAAAACCAGAACGTCACTAATCGTCATATATTTTGTATGAGAAAATAGTGTGCCGCGCAACAAACATTTGAATACCCAGATGCTCAGCTGAAAGTGTTAAACACTATTTAAAACAAACTTTCGTTGCCGACCGTTACCACTTGAATTTCAACTGTAATTAAAGCATTTCTTTAATTTTTGTCGCATGTTCCCTGTTGGTTTAACGTCTTTCACGAATACAGTGACCATGACCATTTCAGGGCTGTTTATGTGCACGCCCAGTCAAAATGACCGTAATAGTAGCTCCGCTTAAGGTACAAAATCGCTTGACACTCCTCTTTTAGTCTCATATCGACCCTAACTCTATGACCATAACGGCCGTATTACAAAACGAGGTATCTCTTCTGTCATGGTTTAAACCATCGAGCCAGTTTTTGTAATAAGAACCTACCTGAGATAGAAATACAGTTCTATATACAAAACTGACAACTTAGTCCGGTACTAAGTTGTCAGGTTTGTAAAACTGATATCTTAATGTGTTGGAATAAAGTTCGAAATTCAAAAAAGGGTCCATGGTTTAAACCTGGGTTTGAAGGAGAACCTTGGGGCCTACTCCCTAAGTCCGTCCGTCTTTCCGTCCGTCCGTTCATCCGTCCGTCTGACATTACGAAACATCAAAACAAGTGTAAAAGTTAAATTTTTCGGACGGGCAAAAACACATCGGGAGTAGGGACAACTGGCAAATCATGTTGTCATTCATACTTCGTTCGGGCCCCGAACCAATCATCCATTCGTAGGTGATACGGAGTAAGAAACGCCCGTAACGAAGGCCGAAACTACGGGCTTCGTGCTTAGGGAGTAGGCCCCCTTGTTTTGTAATAAGACGGTAAGACTCTATTGTAACCTCCAACAGATGTGATGACCCAAACGCTGGCAACATAGGTCATAAGTGGACACTCTCAGCGTTATTACGTCACCTGCGCAAGCAAGGTCGCAACACCACGGCTCTCATGGCTGCTATAGAGGACCTGGTGGTCAAGTCCATCCTGTCTTCGGCACAGACCATCACTGCGGCAGCCAGGGTGTTCGTACCCAACTTCTTTAACTGCTTCGGTAAGTACATTATCATCATCTGCCTAGCTTTTCCTTCGTTTTTTTTATGAAAAAGTGTGATTAGAAAATAAGTAATATATTAGGTCTTTACCTATGAAATTGCCGTTCTACAGTACTGGCCATTTCAAATCAAAATAAATTTTGTTTGGCTAAGAATTCTAATTTCAAATTAATTTTATTTTAAAAACATGGATTTTTTTTTCCAAAAGTAGTCATTTGTTTATTGATTAGTGTTACATTTTCATCGCATTTCAATCTTTTTCGTCATCATAGATACGTTAAAAATTCGAGTAATTATGGAATATGAGTACCGTCGTGGCAGCAACGCGGCACAAGCGGCACGCAACATCAACGACGTTTACGGAGCTAACACTACAAACCAACGCACCACCTGTTATTGGTTTGCTCGCTTCCGTTCTGGAAATTTCGACCTGAAAAATGAACCTCGCGGTCGTCCGAAGAGTGGTCGACAATTACGAATTAAAGGCGATTGTGGAAGCTGATGATACACAATCTACGGCTGAATTAGCAGCAGCTTTCGACGTTAGCGTCAAAACTCCGTCCGCTCTCCGTCATCCGCCCTACTCACCAGACCTTGCGCCTACAGACTACTACTTTTTCCAGAATTTGGATAACTTCTTGGCGGGAAAAAAATTCAATACCCGAGAGGCAGTACAAAATGCCTTTGAAGAATTTGTTGCCTCCCGACCAGCTGATTTCTTTAAGAAGGTCATCAATAAACTGCCGCTGCGTTGGCAAAGATGCATTGATTGCATGGGTGATTACTTCGATTAATACAAATAAAAAATACATGAAAAAAATTCGTTAAAATTTTTTCATACAAAACGGCAATTTCATAGGCACCTATTAGTTTGACCGATACCGGAGTATAACAAACTAATAAAGGCAACCGCTATTGCCACCTTATTTGGCACCAACTGTAGCACACTGTTGTTTCAGAGTTGTTCGGCTATGACATTCTGATTGACGACATGCTGAAGCCGTGGCTACTAGAAATCAATTTGTCACCCAGGTAACATTTTTGTTCATTCAATGATGATTTAGGCATAGTTATGCCACAAAAAAAATGCATTTTGTTTAACAAAATTCAGATTTTTTAAAGTTATGGTAATTTGAATATCTCACTCCCTGATAAAAATCTTTCACATCATGAAATCATTTTTATCTGACTGCAAATAAAAGTTATGGTTTTCGCGCGTATTTTTGGATGTTGTATAAATGTGGGATTGGATGTTTGTTGGGTGCAATAATCATCTGTACCTATATAAATAAAAATAAATTGCTAAATGTGTTGCTAAGCGCAAAACTCGAGAACGGCTGGATCAATTCGGCTAATTTTTTTTTTCAAATATTCGTTTTAGTCCGAGGAAGGTTCTTAAAAAAAAATAAGCAAAATTGGAAAAGTTGCCCAGAAAATTGAAAAATTCGGGAAAATTGAAAGTGTATGAATTATCGAGAACACAACGTCTGTCGGGTCAGCTAAAATATAATAATAATAATCTTACTGACTTTGTTACTGACATGAAATATATTTGCACGCCATATAATGGCAGGATATACTGAAACCAAAATTACTGTAATATCTATATTGTACCATATTCCGGCTAAACATATGATTTGATTTGATTCTTTATTCCCTGTAGCATCCAAACGGCTGGATTATTTAATGATGAACGTTTTTATGTCATTTTTGCCTTTCTGACAAATCTATTATGTTTCTCACCACAGCCTGGCGTGCGAGAGTCCATTAGACGCGCGAGTAAAGTCAGCTCTACTGGCTGACACCCTGACCCTGGTGGGGCTACCCGCCGTGCCCATGTGTAAGACTGACGTCCCCACCCAAAACAACTCGCTCAAGATGCGCATCGGTGCGGTAAGTTCAACAACATCATTATTCGGTCGAAAGACGTCCGTTCTAGGACAAGTACTGCCGCAAGGATCGGTCCTGTTCTTCCAAAGGATTCTCGTAATCTTCGCCAGGTCAGTGGTCCATCTTGTGGGGGATACTATCTGCTTTTCTCGGTACATAGATTGGCCCGAATTTTGTGGTAAAATAATAACCAGTTGGCGAAGTGGTAGAGGGGCTGAACTGTCCAGGGTTTTCCGGTTGTGAAATCGCGACTCGTGAATACTTTTTTTTAATTAGTCAATCAACCTGCCTAGGCTTTTCCCAACTATGTTGATTTTACATGGAGCGACTGCCTATCTGACCTCCATAACCCAGTTACTGGGTAACACGATACCCAAGACTAACCTACCTACCTTACGATACCTAAGACTGGTTGTCAGACTTTCGGGCTTCTGACGACCCGAAACAACTGTCAAAGATCCACGAATGACAGCTGGGACCGACGGCTTAACGTGCTTTCCGAGCCACGGAGGAGTCTCGGTATGTTAAGATAGTCCCGGACCCATCCACGGACTGACCGAGGCAAGCGTAGCTTAACCTGATCGATCGACCCGTGCGGCTGTTGTATAATTAAAGCGACAATAATCACTCAATCGTCAGAGAAAGCTTTACTAGATTTACTTTCAAGGTCTGGTAGGGTCTGATAGATATTAATATCAACCAATCTGCCTAGCCTTTTCCCAACTATGTTGGGGTCGGCTTCCAGTCTACCCTGATGCAGCTGAATACCAGTATTTTACATGAAGCAACTGCTTATCTGACCTCCACAACCCAGTGACTGGGTAATACGATACCCTTTGGTAACTGGTTGTCAGACTTTCGGTCTTCTAACGACTGTCAAAGATCCACGAATGACAGCCGTGACCAACGGCTTAACGTGCTTTCCGAGGCACGGAGGACTCTCGGTATGTAAAGATGGTCACCCATCCTCGGACCAACCCCGGCAAGCGTAGCTTAACCTGATGGATCGACCCGTGGAGCTGTTATTATTTAGTCAAGAGCTCCTCTGATAGGTATTAATATCAGTTGTGTATAAACAGTGTCGGCGCGTCCACTCAGCTGAAAACGTATTCATACGGGGCAAACGTCAAGACAAGTCATCGGAGGCGGCGGCGGGCGGCACGGCCCCCCCGGCGTCGTCCGCGGCCTCGGGCGCCGGGGCTGCGCTGGCCGCGCTCACTGGCGAGGAGTTGCGCCTGGTGCGGGCCGTGCGCGCGCAGTACGCACGCCGCGGCGGGTTCGTCAGGATCTTCCCCTCGCAGAATTCTTGGCAGAAGTACTCGCAGTATCTAGGTACAGTCAGCGACTTTTATCCGTCACCCCCATAACGCCGCTTTTCGTATGCACGGGCCAGTGGCTAGTGGCATGCATTGTTTTCGTCTACCAATAGCGCTTCCGTGCATAAAAAAGGTTAGAACCTTTTTTTACGAAACGTTTAAGGTTGATGCGCCAGGGTAGCCCGCGAAATTCAAAATTTCTTACGTTTTTTGCAATTTGTAGGTCAGTGTGAGCTTGTATGTTGATTAAAATATGATTCGCGGCCGTAGCTAATACGGCCTTACATAATTATAATCATTAGAATCAGCAATACAACTCCATAAGTTAGCATTTATCTCAAATCTAGCGATTTCATGAAATCATGAGGTTTGAGGTAAATGCTAACTTATGGAGTTGTATTGCTGATTCTAATGATTATAATTCTGTAAAGCCATATTAGCTACGGTCGCGAATCATATTTCAATCAACATACAAGCTCACACTGACCTACAAATTGCAAAAAACGTAAGAAATTTTGAATTTCGCGGGCTACCCTGGCGCATCAATCTTAAGAAAAGGGACAATGTTTATTTTAGGGTTATCCTTCTAAGGCGACATTCATCGTTCATTGGTCAAACAAAAACAAATTAACTTTGGAAAAAAGGCTCATCCTTCATTCATTGGTCAAACTAAAAAAAGGCGTTGCAAACTACGATTTCAACGTGCAACCGAAAAAGTTTTGAAAAGGGTGAGGCGCAACGGCTTTCGATAGTACGTACTATGGGCTCGGGCTGTGCATTATCACTTTCAAAACTTTTTCGTTTAAACGTAGAAATAGTAGATTGCAACACCCTTATTCAGTTTGACCAATGAATGAAGGATGTGGATATTGTTGTAAAGCTAATTGTTTTTGTTCGACCAATGAGCGAAGAATATCGCCTAAGAATGACCCTAAAATGAACAATGGGCTTTTTTTTACTAAACGTTAAGGAGGATGCGCTGTGTAGCCCATGAAATTCAAATTTTCTTGCGTTTTATGCAATTTGCAGGTCCGTGTCAGATTGTATCTTGATCAAAATTTGATAAGCTGAAATAAAACATAATGTATTTACATAATTTTAATAGATAATTTTGATAGAGAGATGAGTTGATGATTTTTATGGTTAAAATTATGTAAATACATATGTTTTATTTCCGAGTATCATATTTTGATCAAGATACAACCCGATACCTGTAAATTGCAAAAAACCCAAAAAAATTTAATTTCGCGTGCTACCACAGCGCATCCCCTTAATTGGTATTGGTATTCAGTTGCAACTTGCACTTCTAAAGATTTTTTGTACCCTTTTTTCAGTAAAAAAAAAAAACAGAGCTGGGCTGCTCAGCAACAAAAAAAATTAGGTAGAGGTATAAAAAACCGGTCAAGAGCGAGTCGGACTCGCACACCAAGGACTCCGTACTCATTTATATTTAATTTTTGTTGATGATTTCTGAAAAAGTGTGCTATTTAGAGATCGTTTTATTTTTCCCGTAATCTTTACAACATAAACTTCTATCACATAAAATAATTTCAGATTTCTATGCAAACTTCGGAGATAACGGGGGTGGGGGGACGGTATTTTTTTTAAATAAAATTAAAAAAAGGTTTGAGAATGTGCAAACAGCGCTCTTTCATATGATACCCCACATGCCCTAGTAGTCCCTGTTGCAAAAAAAAAAAAAAATATTTCTTATTTGCGAAATTTGGAACAGTTTTAGATGACGTTTAACCAATAAACGTCATCTAAAACTGTTCCAAATTTCAAGTTGATAGCATTAGTAGTTCTTGAGATATCCAGCAGTGACAGACAGACAGACAGACTGAGTCATAAGGGTTCCTTTTTACTATTTTGGTACGGAACCCTAAAAAAAGACCAACGGCTTAACGTGTTTTCCGAGGCACGGTTGAGTCTCGGTATGTAAATATGGTCACCCATCCACGGACCAACCCCGGCAAGCGTAGCTTAACCTGATGGATCGACCCGTGCAGCTGTTATTACTCAGCCACGAGCTCCTTTCGGCGTTTGTTTTAATGACCACTCAAATTTTCAGAGACGAGATGGTTCAGCAGAAACGATAATATTTTCGTTATGTGAAACCAAAACAATGGTCTTTTACGGTCCGACCTTAGCCTGATTTGTATGAAAGTGGTTTGGTCATTCTCAACTGCGCCACTCATTCTTTCTAATAATCTTATGCTTTTGCATGTGTCTTTTGTTAAATAAAAAACCATGGGGCTGACGAACCTTCCGCACCGCTTCAAGGGTTTGAAGCCAATAAAACACAATGAGCGAACAGGCACCAGATGTAACATTTTTACGAAAATAATGATATAAAAGAGTGTCTCAGAAAACATTAGCGGTGGACTTTTATTAGATGGAATGGTTTTAAATAAGTTAATATTTTAAAAATGTGTAAGTAAGGTTTTTGTGTAATGTTGCGCAAAAAGACGCGTAGGAGACACGGCTTTTGATACACATACTGAATGTCATATAATTATATGACTAAGTTCAAATTCCATTGCAGCCAAAATGTATTTAGGATGATTTAATAGCGATGATTGCGCTGTGGTAGAGCGCGAAATTCAAATGTTCTTGCGTTTTTTGCAATTTGCAGTGCAGTGTAAGGTTCTATCTTAATCAAAATATGATTCGCGGCAGCAAGAACTATGTATTTACTTAATTTTAACCATAGAGATCATCAATACTCATCTCTAAGTTAGATTTCCTCCGCATTGGTCTGATTTCGGAATTTAGACGAATCGGCAGGAAATCTAACTTAGAAAGATTTTTATAGACAAAAGTAATTAAATAACATGAAATATTATTATGGCACATAAATAATTATAATATACGTAATAGCTAGTTATTTTTTTAAAATTCATCTAGGTCGATTATGTCAGGTAAATCAAGCGTTAAATACAGCTCTCTCGCGCCAACAACATTTCGAGTTATGTTTATATGCTTACTTTATGGCAATAAAGAATTCTTTTACGAAACCTGTTCAGAGCATAATTAGCTCAATATTCTATTCTTCAAAATGACCTTATTAGTATTTTCTATTCTTTAATTTTCTTAATTCGTAGATCACAATCTTCTCAAAATGCTCTGTTTTTTGAACGGTCTATTTCATAATAACATTGCATCGTGCCTTGGTAATAATTTAATTATTTTAATGACGAATGACAAGAGTTCAATAAAGCTAATACTAAACAAAAATTGCACTTAAATCTCAAAATAAAAATAATTTCAAAAAAGCTAAGAAAAAGAGTTTTGTAAGTAGGTATTTTGAGATTATTATTGTTGTTAGAGAAAGGTGATTTAGGTGCATTTTTTTATAGTATTTGCTTTCATGAACTCTTAGCATTAAAATAGTCTAATTATTACATACATCCGATGCATTGTTAATATGAAACGAACCGTTTATTAAGAGATAAAAACAGATCATTTTGATGATCCGAATGAAGAAAATGAAAGATAATTAGAAAAAACTAATCAGCGCATTTTGCAGACGAGAATGTTGATTTAATTATAAGCTGAACAGATCTAACTATCTATCTGACCTCCACAATCCAATTACTGGGTAATACGATACCCCTTGGTAAGACTGATTGTCAGACTTTCGGGCTACTGACGACCCTTAACGACTGTCAAAGATCCACGAATGACTGCCGGACCAACGGCTTAACGTGCTTTCCGATGCACGGAGGAGTCTCGGTATGTAAAGATGGTCACCCATACGCGGACCAACCTCGGCAATCGTAGCTTAACCCGATGGATTGACCCGTACGGCTGTTATTACTTAGCCACGAGCTCCTCTAGTACGATGGTAATGTGGGTATAATATTCCGTTTGATGATGGTGCAGTAATTAGGTCAAAAAGGAGAGTTTTCATTTTGAGTAAATTTAAACACTGTAGAATTGGACCACTAGGTCAATGAGTGAATGAACTTGAATCCTTGAACATGTGTGCAAACAAAAAAAACCATTTTCGGTGGACAATGGATTGAGCACTATGGTGCACCGCAGGTGGCCCGCACCGCAGCTCGGTTGTCTAGATAGAGTGATTTCTTTTACTGAATTTATTTTGTTAGAAAAAAATATTTTTTTTAATTTATGGGTTTTAATTTAATATTTATTACATATACAGTATTACTTATAGTTTGATTAGATTATTATTATTACACATGTTCCAGTTCCATACCGTAGACCCGTACCGTGGCATAGATGCCACTGCGTTTGGTAGAAATTATCATCAAACGAAATTTGAATTGTTTTTTTTTTAAATAATGATGAGATTGTATCTAAGCGGAAAAAGGTGCGCGTCTCAGGTTATTTATTTTCAACCTTATTTTAAGGCTCGCAATGTTGATTTTGGTTTGGCATTGACAAACCACGCTGTGCTGCGCTGCGCCTCGCCAGATGTGCATCGGCCCCATAAGTTTCTTAGAAATTGGTATTTAAACATTTATGATAGGAAAACACAAATCGTAATAAAGTTTAAACAGTATTTATTTAATTTACATAATTTAAAATCTAAGTCTTAAAAATATATATTTAAAAAAAACCGGTCAAGTGCGAGACGGACTCGCACACAAAGGGTTCCGTACCATATTATGTTTAACTATCGCAAAGATAACCATGTATTTCATAACGATACTGTGAATTACAAGGGTATTTTTTACAGTTGCAGAAATTCGCCCATATTTAAACAAAATACCTTGTGAATCACCGTTTTTAGTATTTGTTGATACTAAAAAAACTAAAAAAACGGTTTTTATTTTTAAATTTTTCATCAAAAGTCGAAAACTATGCGGCCTAAAATAAAATAAAAAAAATGTTTGAGAATGTGCAAACAGCATTCTTTCATTATAAGATACCCTACACGCCCTAGCATCACTTTGAATTTTTATGACCCTGTTGCAAACAAAAGAATATTTTTTTTATTTCTTTCTTGTTTTCAAAATAGTTTGGTAAACGTCATCTAAACCTGTTCCAAATTTCAAGTTGATGGCATTAGTAGTTCTTGAGATATCCAGCTGTGACAGACAGACAGACAGACATACAGACAGACTTTATTTTATTGAAGTAAAGTTCCTTTAGTTAAATTGTCTTATTTGATCGGTTAATTCAGTGGAGTAACATACGAGTACAATTTTAATTACCTACCTACACACTATTGTATTGATTTGTTTTATTACTTTTATTTATGTGTTAAATGTCACCAAACTAGATTATTATTAGAAATTAAAATGGTGTTGTCCGAGCAGAAGGACATCTATTTGAAAGTTGATATTTATTTCAGTTACATAAATTAAAATGGTGTTGTCCGAGCAGAAGGACATCTATTTGAAAGTTGATATTTATTTCAGTTACATAATTTAAGGTCTAAGTCTTAAAAAAAATATAAAAAAGGAGGGGAAATAATCATAGGATATTAAAAAATTCGTCCGCATCGCCGTCGACAGAAATTAAAATTAAATAATTATCGTGAATTCGAATGTTTTATTCAAGCAAAGAACCTGTTTTATTAACTTAACAGTATTCTTGGCCGTTAGTCTGCAGATTACCTAGGAAGTCTGCAGATTATCTAGTTAATAGGATAAGAAATTAAACATTGTTTTCCACTTTAACGGAATCAACCCGATTAACAAGAGATTAACAAGTTAATCTGCACTCTAAGGGCCGTAAGATCAAAAGCAGTTTAAACTATGGATATCGGAATCTACGATACAATATAATCTATGGTGATATGATCCAATGGAAAATATGAACAGATTAGTTAAACTTCGATTAGTCTTTTACACATGGCAACATTCTCTAGTTTATTCGAAGTTAGTTCATCCATTCACTAAAATAATGGCAATAAAAAGACCCAGTTGACTGTAGTAATAACAAGTAGGTATCAGTAGGTCGTATCTCTAGAAAAAACTCTTTAGATACTAATTAGGAGTACTTCTTAATTTAAATAAAATTTACCTTATCCGGATGACATTCGCTTCCGATTTCGCTTGAAATAGCTCTTGCTGAAACCGGAAACACGAAAACAACGTATGAATTCTATGTCATTCCATTGATTCCAATGATTGTATCTTGATCTAACGACATACGGTCTACTATAATAACTATGTATTTAGATCGTTCAACTTGTGTATTATTTCGATATCTGAATCCGAGTCACTGTCATGTAACCAAAAACAAAGCTTCAATGAATAGATACTACGTAGAATTTAAAGCAGTCAGGTAGAAATGTTTTGTTTGTAGCAATTTTTTTGAAAGGTCGTCGCGTCTATTTATGCCATCTGGTACGCACACGGTCAGTTTAATCCAACCAAAGGAGTTTAACTGTCCCTTTGGCTTAGTTTAAACGAATCGATGGTTTAAACTGCCAATAATCGATCAACTACCTGCTTGATCTTACGCAATAATCGATGCCCAGTGATTAAACTCTCTTCCGAGGTTTAAACTACAATTGATCTTATGGCCCTAACTGATTTACGCACATTAGCGGTAACATATCGATGTAACATTCCGCGATAGTTTATTTTGTAGATAACTATAGTTATCTACAAAATAAACTTACCTATATTCATATTTAAATATTATGAAAATACAAAAAGGTTTTTCTTCTCCGTAATTTCTAAACTTACTTTAGTATAGTTTCAGCAGAAGTCTAAAACTTTTTATTTCCTACCTTATGGTTCCAAGCATTTCAGTCACGGCCCTTACAACACAACAATACAACATGACTATTAAAGTCATCTCAAAATGTTTAGGATACTTAAAATCAATCAGGTTATTCAAATTACCAAACAAGGCTCATAAAATACCTACTTATTTCATTCAAAGCAATCAAATAAAGTTCCGTTTTGAAAGCTACGGCAGGCAAAAATAACATTTTTACTAGCTCATTGTTTACAGATTTTTTTGTTACAACGACCCTTTCTTTTTTTTGTTAACTTGGGTAAAACGACCCTTTCTTTTGTAATATGCGCCGAAGCGCTATTGGCTGACGAAAACAATGCCATCAATCATCATCATCAATCAGGACCCGCCTGCCCCTGGCCGTGCAGGCGAAAAGCGACCTTATGGGGGTGCTGCACAAAAATCGTTGATAGTACCTTATTTGACGTGCGATTCGCTTGGACAGTAATACCGATTCCTGCTCATTTATTGTTATCCAAAATTAAGGTCATATTAATTGTTTAACTTATACACTTTTCACTAAATGGTTGGTTCTACGACACAATGTAAAATGCTTCTTTTAGAGTTGTGGCGCAAAATCAATCGAAAGCCGTTTAATATTTGACTATAGACTCCTTTTCAAAATAAATTGTTACCGTTAGCGATTTAATAGTGTAAACTTAGTACATAGCATAACAGGAGTCCTATGGATGTTACCTGTCGTGAAGAGAGTTCGGGTCTTACTATGAGCTCTTATAGCTGGGCAGAAGTTGAACGTTTCCAGTGTGAGAGAGACGAAGCTATATACGATCTATAGCACCGTCTCGCTCTCTCTCTTACTGAAAACGTTCAACTTCTGCCCTGCTATAAGAGCTCATAGTAAGCCCCCAGATTTCATTTTATTGTTGTTGACTCGAAATTTAAGTCATTTTCTATTACAAAAAATTGCATTCAAGACTTCACACGCTGTCATTATACAGGGTGTATTTTTAAGTGGGCGTGGATGGCCCAATCCGAAACTATGAGGAATAGCAAAAAGTGTTCAAAGGAGTCTCGGGCTCGATTTAGATGAAAACTAAAACTGCATCATTGGATTTTTTAAAAATCAATTTTTCTAGCCGGGAATCGAACCCATTGATTTTGAAAAAAAAAACTAGGTATTATTACACCATTCAATCAAGTGTCGCTTATAAGGATCGAATTCTGAGAACGTCAAATTAAAGGAAAGAGCTCATTTTTAACAAAATATTTTTTTTATTGTTCTCTTCTTACCTACCTATTAAACCTAAACCGTCTTATTACAAAACAAGGTTCATCTTCAAACCCCGGTTTAAACCATGGACCCGTTTTTGAATTTCGAACTTTATTCCGACACATTAAGTTGTCAGTTTTACAAAACTGACAATTTAGTACCGGACTAAGTTGTCAGTTTTGTATAAAAAACTGTATTTCTACCACAGCTAGGTTATTATTACAAAAACTGGCTCGATGGTTTAAACCATGACAGAAGAAACACCTCGTTTTGTAATAAGACCATAAGTTATTAATATTTCAAAATCGTGACCATTGTTTTCAATACATAGCTGGATTCGACGTCTCAAGGATTGTACTGCATTCAGCATTACATATTCCTCATAGTTTCGAATTTGGCTATCCGTGCCCACTTGGAAAATTCACCCTGTATATTATGTAAACAATGATCTCCCTCAGACCCAGTCACGGGCATCCCGGTATGCTCGACGTCTTTGAACAACAACATCCCGTACCAGGTGGTACAGCACAACTACAACCTGCTGGTACATTCCCACGTACTGCCGCACTTCCAGCACGCCACCGTCGCCACCAGCCTCACAGACACGCCGCAGAGGTAAGACAAACACAAAGAAAAAATCTTGTGACAGCTGTCATCTTCATAGTTTTGGATGTCGCCGGACATGTCGTGTGAAGTCGGACGACTTCGCGTTCTTTCTCTGGAGACATGCGAGAGTTTGGTTTTAAAGTAATTTAGCGTCTTACAACAACGACCAGTTAAGTGTAAAATATTCCAACACTGGAATATCGATAACAAAAATCCGCTCTTTCTAAAGATTTTTTTTGCACTATTTGGAACAGCAGATTTATTTTCGATATTTAAGAGGTTCCATAGTAAAAGTTGTTAATTTTCATGATTACTAACGTGCTCTTAAATATTTTACATTATTTCTGTGAGATCTTATCCTCACGGGAACAAGGCGCATATATTACAAAAATGTATCATATTTAGGCTAAAACGCTACGAGGCAGTAAGCATAACCTGCCAGGCTCCTGCCGTGTGGCTGGGCGAGACCACGCCGCAGCATCACGACACGCGCCGCGCCAAGGAGCTGGTGAAGAGACAGCTGATGGAGGGCATGAAGCTCACGTGAGTCCAATATAACATACTCTGGGGTCATCATCTGCCTAGCCTTTTATCAGCTATGTCGGGGTCAGTTTCTATAGCCTGGTAAAAAATTTAATAAAGATGCTATTTCCTTTCATTTTCACTTAAAAATACAACATGATTGCGGTCGATAGTCATGGCCTCAAAACACAATCGATGGTCAATTATAATTAAAGTCGTAATCCGGTTGCCAAGAACCACCATGGATCAGTCTGAATGGTCGATGGCACTGATCGATCACAATCTAGTTACACTTATGAATTACAACACGATTTGACAGTTGGAAGAGCTCGTGGCTAAGCAATAACAGTCGCACGGGTCGATCCATCAGGTTAAGCTACGCTTGCCGGGGTTGGTCAGTGGATGGGTGACCATATTTACATACCGAGACTCCTCCGTGCCTCGGAAAGCACGTTAAGCCGTTGGTCCCGGCTGTCATTCGTGGATCTTTGACAGTCGTTACGGGTCGTCAGAAGCCCGAAAGTCTGACAACCAGTCTTACCAAGAGGTATCGTATTACCCAGTTACTGAAAGAAAAAAAGAAAAGAAAGAAAAACTATTTATTCCCGCAAAAAATGACGCACATACTTTCATTTTTTACATAATCCTAAAAAATAAAAAACAATTGGGTAGCTAAATTTCAAACTTTTACTGGGTTGTGGAGGTCAGATAGGCAGTCGCTCTATGTAAAATACTGGTATTCAACTGCATCCGGTTAGACTGGAAGCCGACCCCAACATAGTTGGGAAAAGGCTAGGCAGATTGATTGATTTGACAGTTGGCCCTACTCCCGAGGTCTATTATGTAACGAGCATGCCCAGAAGATGCCAACCATTCTATTCTGTAAACATATCACCGTGGAAACTTAGGTGACACGAGTGTCAATCCCTAGCATCAGGTGGAATGTCAGCTCACTTCAAGTTCACTTCACATAAGTTGTTACAGTAGTACCCAACTGATATGGCTTACCGAGGTACCTGCGCAGAAGGTGAATTTTCAAAGCGCGGGAAATGCTATTGACCAATCGGCACGCTCCACGCACCGCGCCTCTTTTTCCTGTACCGCTATTAGTCGGGAGCTGCCGCCATGTTAGCGCGCGCCGGTTGACAGCCGCCATACTTGCGAGTGAGACGGAACTAACAACTGCAGTGTATTATGAACCTTGTAGTAGTGATCTAAGGTTGATTATAAGTTTTAAGCATTCTCGTTAATCTGCGGGGCCATACTTTCTTTCTGTGCGAAGGAAGATTCACTGATATTTTTACAGAATCAACTGGCTATTAAATCTTGCTTTCTTTCATGTTTTTGATTTTTGTAGCATGGGCGAGGCTCGTCGCGCGTTCGGGCTGTTCCTGACGCATGTGCTAAAGCGCGTGTCGTCGCCTAGCAACGAGCTGGGCGTGGCGCACGCGGCGCTGGTGCTGCGGTTCCTCAAGCGCGCGTCCGCCTCGCTGCGCATGCCTTACAATGTAAAGGTGACGAGCTATACGCATGCTGCACGAGCTTTATACACTAACTCGACGTTCGCACGGACGTAAAAATAACGCGGCGATTTTTTTTCGCGCACTATATTTTCAACGCTCTGCTTAGCGCCGAGAGTTGAAAATCCAACAGTGTGTTTTTTCGACGCGCTAGAATGCACTCTGTTGTTGTTAAGTTGGATTCTCAACGCTCGGCTCAACAACGAGAGTTGAAAATCCAGTGCGCGATAAAATCCCGCTGCGATATCTTTACGTCCGTGCGAACGTCGGCTTATATTAATTTTATATCACCTAGCGACACGCGCTTTACTTGTGGCACAGATTAATACAGATGGGACACTCCGCAGTTTAGGTATGAAGCTACAAGTACGCGGCGGGCTCATCTCACTGGGTCGATTCAGTGTGGGCTGCCGCACACCGGCCGGCTCGCACGTTAGTTCGATACTCACTAACGCGCCGCGTCGTAAACGCGATAGAAAGAGAGGCAACTTGTAGGTGAATGTAACTGTAGGTAATAAGCGTTGTGCGTAGTGATGGATTAATTAGCATTCGCATTCATTGTTAGCATGCGAATGCTTATTTAGCATTTAGCAAATGAAATGTAGTTGCGAATTTCTGTGAAATGTGAAATGAATTATTATTCATCCCTTCGTACTTCATAAGTCGACAGCGCGTGCAGTGCGCGCTCTCTGTCACGCCCACAAAAAGTCGGAACCTCGTTCGCAAGTGAAATTATTAGCAATTTAGCAGGTGGTGCGAATAATGAAGTCAAGCAATTATTATCTTATTATCTTCGATTAGCTCGTACTTAGGATCGTATATTGAATTAATGCGTATGATTGTATTGTTAATAATAATTTTGTGATTTTGTGTGGCACGTGCGTGGCGCGCGATTATTTTTTTAAATTGTTAAAAACACACGCGCTCTTTAATTCACATATTAACAAAATTCACACACTTGACTTATCGTCATATATTAATTATCGTCATATTAGCAAATAGCATAGCAATATCATTTAGCATGCTAAGACTCAAGAATTCGTATGCTAATGAAATTTATTCTAAATCGCATTAATTGCCATCACTAGTTGTGCGACCTGAATTGAACTTTATTTTGTCGTAGCAAGAGTCGCTTTTTATTTAAATGATTTTGCGGAGTGTCCACTCTGTATTAATCTGTGCTTGTGGTAACCAAGTGTAGATACACGCTGTGAATGTGTGCGTGAACACGAGTAGCGTCAGCACGTAACACACACGTCCGACTTCGCCATTGTCTCGGACGGTACCGAGAGCTCCTGAGCTTACATTACATTCAAAGCGCGTTTGTACACTTGGTAACCTCAAGTAAAGTGCGTGTCGCTTCGTGAGATAAGAATACTGTAACACAAAAAAAAAGTAACGCTGTATAACGTGTATTTATATTTGTGTTTAATCGAACTCGTAATGGCTTTACCACTTTTTACAACAATGGTAATATTATATTGTTGTTATTTATATTGTAATGTAAATAATCAATTGGTTGTTAGTATTGGTGTTCGGTGTTTTAAAAGTATGTTCAGAGTAATAATAATATTGTATTTATATACTGGATGAAATTTAAAACATGTTCCAAATCGAAACGGGACAACTTTTACTATGGGACCAAACCTGAAATCGCGAAAAAAAATCAGTTGTTCAGTACATTTTTTCGCAATTTCAGGTTTGATCCTATAGTAAAAGTTGTTCATAATGATGAGTACAATCTCCCATTTCGATTTGGTACATGTTTTAAATTTCATCCCGTATATTGTGACCGTTCTAACTATGCCTGTGTACTAATGTGTTCCTTTTCCCGCTGTCTGTCTGCCTACCCGGCAAGTGGCCTGGCTTGACGATACAAATGTATGTGTGTATGCTTTTGTAACCTATATGAGCCGGTTTCTACTGTGAAGTGACAATTTCCTATAGTTAGACGACTTATCTGTTCCGATTCGATTTGGAACAGAGGGCTTAGTGCGAGTTTTTATACTTACTCGATTGCGTTTACGTTAACTTTACCTTAGGTCAATTTGTATGGAATAATTGTGTTTCCCAT
Source organism: Cosmia trapezina (assembly GCA_905163495.3). Classification (NCBI taxonomy): domain Eukaryota; kingdom Metazoa; phylum Arthropoda; class Insecta; order Lepidoptera; family Noctuidae; genus Cosmia; species Cosmia trapezina. The sequence goes on along the minus strand of LR991035.1, from coordinate 23,915,333 downwards.
TATTTTATTTATTTATTTATTTTATTTATTTATTTCAATTGGTCTTACGAGCTAACAGACATACCATCCAAAACGCTCATAGGATTAATTTCCTTACAATTCAATTTTATAAAATAGCAATAATGCCCATGTCTATAAATAATAATAAAAATTAGATTAGATTAGATTAGATTTAGATTACAACGACGAATATAAGCAGCATAATATAATGTCAGTTTAGTGTCAATTAATATAATGTCAGTTTAGTGTCAACTAATAGTGATCAATTCAACTCAGTTATTATGTATGACTATAATATGTCATTTAAAATTATACGAAATTTATTATACAAATGTCCCAATCCATCGGCAAATAAGTCCAGTTCGTGGTGCTGAGCAAGTATGTCCCCGATAGTGCGGAGTACACGGTTGGTAGGCGCGTGTCGCCCGCGCTCGGTGCGCGCGGCGGGCAGCTCCAGCAGCCGCGGGCGGCGGCGCGGCGCTACCTGACCCTCCGAGTCCATTGGTATGTTCCGGGGAACCAAGATACGGACTCGCTCTAGTATTTGGGGACTATCGACTTTGTGACGAATTATCGACAGATATTGCGCAACTTGAGACATAGCCCTTCTAAATTTTAACGTTTCCATGTCCACCATTCCCAAGACAAATAAAGAAGGATATAGGTAGGGATAGTATCCGTACTGTTTCTTGTATACCCATCTAGCAAATTTACGTTGTATTTTTTCAACCATTAGAGCATACTTATACCATTATAGTCACCAGACGGCGCTTATTCAGTTTCAGTACAAATTGACGTTTACCTTAACGTGATCGAGTAAGTAGGTATAAAAACTCGCACTAAGGCCTCAGATAAGTCGGGGTTCGGGATTCGGTTGGTTCGATTGTTTCCCGATTCTGTTGTGCACAAACTAAACTTAATTTAGGCTATTGCTAACTTTTTCTTTCAAATAAAACAAGAAAGAGACGGACGTAATTTAGAGCTGTCTTTAGTTGAACTAATATTTCCATACAGATTTAGACGACACGTAAAAACATGTCGACTAAAAACACGGTGAAGCGCAAGGGTCAGCGCACACCAAGAGCAGAGCAGAGTAGAGAATTTTCTGAGACTATTGAAAAATTAATCTTATGATAATTCCATACATTGTATTGCAAAATTAAATACACATCCAAACTTGATGCTCGACTATGCTCGAGTATGCATGAGTTTGGACGTGTATTGTGTGGAATTGTCATAAGACTAATTTTTCAATAGTCTCAGAAAATGCTCTGCTCTGCTCTGCTCTTGGTGTGCGCTGACCCCAAGGCGTAAACTAGTTTGACATTTCTAACTTAATTCATAGCTATAGCCGTCCTTTTCTCGCGCTGCCTGTTAGTAAAAGATAGCGATTCTCTCATTTTGGTTTAGTTATTGAACAAGAGAATCGGCACCATTGACAGATTGTCTAAGATTAAAATTGTGGCGCTTTATTTTGTGTAAATTATTTCATCAGTACTACTCTCAAAACGGTGAAGAAATCCGGCATCTACCAACCCGCACTGGGCTCGCGTGGTGGATTACGTACGGCTCCCTATCACCGAGAGGAGGCCTGTGTTTCAGCAATGGGAACATTGTAGGCTGATTATGCTAATGTCTTTAATCGATACCTAAAACGTAACGTCTATGAAATTTCGCCAACAAATTAAAAAGGACCTTGTATAAAAGTCACGAGGAACAGGGGGCTTACTATGAGCTGAGTGAGAGAGAGAGACGGAGCTATATACGATGTATAGCACCGTCACTCTCTCTCAATGGAAACGTTCAACTTCTGCCCTGCTATAAGAGATCATAGTAAGCCCCCAGGACGACTAGGCATTTGTCACGACACTGTGGGAACCGGACCTAGCCCGCTCCACAGTAGTACTTAGTTAATAGCTCATCCACACATTCATCACGTTGGCCGCACTCCTAGAAGTATCGTGTGCCGCAATTTATTTATGTCGATCCACGGACTAGAAAAAAAAGTAGGACTCCGCGCCACGCAGGTCGAAAGTGAAGCACAGTAAGCCGACGTCTGCACGGACGTAAAAATATCGCGGCGATTTTTTTCGTGCACTGGATTTTCAGCACTCTGCTTAGCGGCGATAGTTTAAAATCCAACAATGTGTTTTTTCGACGCGCTAGAATGCACTCTGTTGTTGTTAGGTTGGATTCTCAACGCTCGGCTCAACAACGAGAGTTGAAAATCCAGTGCGCGATAAAATCCCGCCGCGATATTTTTACGCCATCGTCGCCGTCGACCGCCATTAGGTGACACGACGGCGTCTTTGTCAAATCACGTACACATAGATCGGTACCTTACCGGAGTCCTTCTTTTTTTTTCTAGTCCGTGTGTAGATCATCATTATTTATATCTTTAGAGGTTTTATATTTTTATTCCTTCGTTATAATATTTTACGCTATCGAATCTGTTTCTAAAATTGCACATATCCTGATTTATTATCTCAAAACTCATTATAAATATTTTTTTCTGGATCTCGCCCCGAATTCTGAAGACGGAGTGGAAGTTTGTTTGATCACTTTAGATTTAAACATTTGACGTCATGAAGCTTATGACTCGTCCCCACCTCGCTTGTCACACGATTTCACACTTTGTTGACCCCTAACTCCCCATTGCCACGTGACGAAATCCGAAACGAACGAACGACGACGATTCGAATTTCGTAACGGCCGAAACCAATAAATTATCTCTGACCAGTTTTGGCATACTGGAGATAGAAAAACCTATCTATCTATGGTTTTAACGTTCCAACAGTCAGTTTCTTTAACAACAACTAAAGTAATCAGTAAAAGTTAGAGGCAAAAGTAACAATAAAATCAATAGCTAAAGTGAAGAAACAAAAATTATCCGTTACTTTGACTTTGTGACGTTACTTTGGCTGTTACTTTTGATGAAGAAACTGGCTCTTCGGTCAGTTTCTTCAACAACAACTAAATTAATCAGTAAAAGTTAGAGGCAAAAGTAACAATAAAAGCAACAGCTACAATTGTGAAGAAACAAAATTAACCGTTACTTTGACTTTGTGACGTTACTTTGGCTGTTACTTTTGATGAAGAAACTGGCTCTTCAGTCAGTTTCTTCAACAACAACAACTAAAGTAATCAGTAAAAGTTAGAGGCAAAAGTAACAATAAAATCAATAGCTAAAGTGAAGAAACAAAAATTATCCGTTACTTTGACTTTGTGACGTTACTTTGGCTGTTACTTTTGATGAAGAAACTGGCTCTTCAGTCAGTTTCTTCAACAACAACTAAAGTAATCAGTAAAAGTTAGAGGCAAAAGTAACAATAAAATCAACAGCTAAATTTGTGAAGAAACAAAAATTATCCGTTACTTTGACTTTGTGACGTTACTTTGGCTGTTACTTTTGATCAAGAAACTGGCTCTTCAGTCAGTTTCTTCAACAACAACTAAAGTAATCAGTAAAAGTTAGAGGCAAAAGTAACAATAAAATCAACAGCTAAATTTGTGAAGAAACAAAAATTATCCGTTACTTTGACTTTGTGACGTTACTTTGGCTGTTACTTTTGATCAAGAAACTGGCTCTTCAGTCAGTTTCTTCAACAACAACTAAAGTAATCAGTAAAAGTTAGAGGCAAAAGTAACAATAGAAGCAACAGCTAAAATTGTGAATGAACAAAATTAACCGTTACTTTGACTTTGTGACGTTACTTTGGCTGTTACTTTTGAAGAAGAAACTGGCTCTTCAGTCAGTTTCTTCAACAACAACTAAAGTAATCAGTAAAAGTTACAGGCAAAAGTAACAATAAAAGCAACAGCTAAAATTGTGAAGAAACAAAATTAATCGTTACTTTGACTTTGTGACGTTACTTTGGCTGTTACTTTTGAAGAAGAAACTGGCTGTGAGACAGATAAAACAAAAGGACACAAATGATCGAAAGGAACGTAAGGACAGATAGAATTATATTGTCTATCATCAGTAGCGACCTGTCTTTTACTGACAGTAGGTTATTGGGTTCGGCCTTTAACCAAGCTTTTCATGTTCTAGATATTTGTATATTCCAAAGCCCCGTTCCCCTATCGTACCGATTAATTCTCGAGCTCTCAGGGACCACCGGCGAAGATGTGCGACAAAGACCGCTGCGCCGTGATAGCCAAGCAGCTGAACGATTTCCTCTACATGTACTACCGGGACACGGATCTGTACACTGACAGTGAAGATAAGGAGGGCTGCGTGTCCAATATACACTTCGCGCAGTTCTTGTACTCGGCTAGGTGAGTATTTTGGCTCCACTGCACTTTATAACCCGTCGATTTATTACAGTAGTTTTTTTTTTTTTTTTGTATAATATATACTTTTTAGTGTAATTTAGGAATCCCTGAAATACGGAAATCGAGGAAAAAAAAAATGAAAAAAATCACCAAAAACCATCGCCTAATTGATTTAGGCGATGGTTTTTGGTGATTTTTGTTTGACCCGGTGGGATGTCAGATTAATAGGGTGGGGAACACCATGGGACACCTCAAGGACATTGACCTTGACCTCAGGGTCATTGACCTTTAATGTCCTTGAGGTGTCCTATGGTGTTCCCCACCCTATTACTGCGACATCCCACCGGGTCCCTAAGACTTGATTAGGCGATGGTTTTTTGGTGATTTTTTCTTTCTCGATTTCCGTTTTTCTGGGATTCCTAAATTACACTGAAAAGGTTACATTATACAAAAAAAAAAAATACTATAATAAATCGACGGGTTATAAAGTACAGTGCTTCCATTATTTTGTCATACTTTACCAACGAATTAGAATGATATTAATTCGTTGTACTTTACACTGCTACAAGAAGCCCCAAAGTCTGACAAGGAGTCTTTCCCGCGGGAACGGACTACCGGGATTAAAGTACTCCATGTGATAATATAAGTTATAAACTATCTGTGTGGCAAATTTCATCTAAATCCGTTCAGCTGTTTTTGCGCCAATGCGGAACATACATCCAGACAAACTTTTTTTTCAAAAATATTCAATGTACAGTTTTGACTTTGTTATTATTATATTATAAGTACCTATAGATATGATGTAGATATCTGAGTTAGGTACATCGAAATCTCCATTATGCATCTTAATACTAAAATAAATAAGCTATTCCATACAAAAATGTAATACCAACATGATTAAAATGCATGAAACATCAGAGAAGCAATTCCTGATTTTTTTAAGAACGCAATATTTCGCATTCTTCATAGTTTTTTCACCTCTGACCTTGCATCACTGTCAAAATGTATCATGTATCATTGTAATAAGAATGCTGTTAAAAAATTAATCACTCCCATACATTTGGGGTCGAGTAGGTATTGAAGTTTTGTATTGGACGATTGATTACTTTTTCGTGATTACAATGTTGGTCACATGGAGAAAGTTGTTCAGTTTGATGGTATGTACTGTGGTACAGAGAAAAATAACCCTTAATTATGACCACACCTTACTGATACAGCCTTAGATATACGTGGCCCTGGCACAGGCAACTGCAGGAACACGGGTTGGTTTTAGTCAGTAAAAGTCAAACACGCCCTTCCGCTCCACCCAGAGCGGGAGAAGTCATTTGATGATTTCCAATCAATCTGCCTAACCTTAGCCCAACTATGTTGGGGTCGGCTTCCAGTCTAACCGGATGCAGGTGACTACCAGTATTTTACATGGAGCGACTGCCTATCTGACCTACACAACCCAGTTACTGGGTAATACGATACCCCTTGGTAAGACTGGTTGTCAGACTTTCGGGCTTCTGACGACCCGTAACGACTGTCAAAGATCCACGAACGACAGCTGGGACCAACGGCTTAACGTGCTTTCCGAGGCACGGAGGAGTCTCGGTATGTAAAGATGTTCACCCATCCACGGAGCACGTAGCTTAACCTGATGGATCGACCCGTGCAGCTGTTATTACTTAGCCAAGAGCTTCTCCAATCAACAAAATAAAGACTTAACTTTCATTTCGCAGCATGTCGCGGGTTCGAACAAATATTTGTACGACCTACAAGTATTTGTTCCGAGTCTGGGTGTTTTTCTATCTATAATATGTATGTATTTACAAAAAAAAAAATGTATATAAGTAGTTTATCAGCCATCTCGTTACCATACGACAAGCATTAGGTTGCTTAGCTTGGAACTAGATGGCGTTGTGTGAAATGTCCAAGGATATTTATTTATTTATTTATTTCCAGCGAGGCTGATTTAGAAGACGTGCTCCTCCTACAACTGCAGATGGAGAACTATCAGACCACGTTCCTGGGTGACACTCGCAGCACGTTCTGTGTGGACCTGCCCCCCACCAAGCTGTGCGTGGAGCCCACCAGACACACGCTGCTCAAACATCTGGCCTGCTTGTCTCCCAACAACACTCGGAAGTACAGGTAATCATTGAAATCTGATTCTCTAATAATTATGTCCGTTGAGTTTCTTGCTTGAGAATTTTTTTTTTCAGTACACAAAAAAAACTGCTGTTTCATACATTTTGATCGAGTTGGTATAGTCTGCGAGGTTTAAGCTGAGCTTTGCATTTGTGTGAGTGCACATCGATAGTGTAGGTAGAGAGCGGCATAGAGCGCGACGCGTTCTTTGTTTGTTTTAAAACCGGTTTATTCTGCTTTTTGGCAATCGGCTTTTGTTCTTTTAGTACGAGTTACGAGAGGCCTTGACCAAAACCATGTCGCATCGTTGTAAAACGTAAAACGATAAGATGATTGAAGATTTTGTCTTGCGTAAATTAAAATTGAAAATATTTATTTCTGACCAAGCACACAGTAATTGGGTAGATACTTATAGCTATGTCAGTAAAATTTAAAATAATTATTATTTTGGACATGCATGAGCGACCAAAGCCTCAAAATTTGTCTATCCACTCTGTCCGACACCACGCTCAGAAGCGTGTTGGTGCTACCCTTTACCCGATACCACAGGGAGGCCGTTCTTTTTCGAAGCACCGCCTGAAAGCCGTCCGTGCAGTGGACGGCCAACATGCCAGAGGAGCCCCAAAAACGATAAGACAAAAATTTTGGTCATGGGCTCTCGTACCTTTTTGGTGATCACTCACACAAATGCAAAGCTCATTTTACGCCTCGCGGACTGTACTACAGGTAAGTACACCTCAGCCTAACTCTTCGGTGTTAACAGGCATGATGTTATGTACCTATGTTATGTTATTATTAGGTGCTAATATTTTCAGAACTGTCACGCGGAATATGTCGGTGCTAATAAATTCGCTCTTTGATCCTCAGGTCTGAATGGGTGACGTGGATCAACACGGCCGCTAAATTGGGGTACTCTAAATTATATACGCTTGGAACTGCTTTCTTTTTTCAAACATTCTTTCAAACTTTTTGCAACTTCTTTCTCTTTTTCATCAATTTTTTATCTAACTATAATTGTGTCGAAGTGCTTGCTGCTTTTTACGATTCTATTTGCGCTCCAAACTATTCTAAAAATATTTTTGTCTTATATGTATAAGTAAGCAGATGAATTTTATTAAGCAAAAAAAAGTTAAGTGCAACACAAAAAGAGTTTATTGGAGTAATTCCGATTGATGATAATTTCTACCAAACGCAGCGGCATTTTATATAGCGACAGCGAAAGATGGCGGCCGATAAAATGGCGTCTAATCATTATGTTGCCAATATATGTAAAATGCGTTTGGTAGAAATTATCATCAATCGGAATTAGCCTTTTATCGTATTACCCAATAAACCTTAGTGCAACTCTAAAAATTTCAAAGTAAAAACGAAATTTGTATTTTAATTTTGTCTGTTTGTCTGGTATTAACTACACATTACATATGATAACATAATTTTTGACTAAGTCAGAGCGCTAAAGAATCCTTAACAATCTTTGAAAGTCAAGATTGGCTTATATTTGCTTTAAATGTTAGTTTTTATTTCTTTAAGGCAACAATAAGCCATTTTAGGGTTCCGTAGCTGAATAGTAGATATGTGTTTTATCATCATCATCATCATTCTCCTACCCTTATCCAAATACGTGTGTGTGAACTGAGGGTCCAGACTGGAATCCGCAAAATTTTAATCCTATGATTTAGTAGAAGTCTTAAAACAATTGTAGAACGAATCTGGGAATTTGTAAACAAATATATTAAAAACTACAGCTCATAAAGTGTGGTCCCTCAATCCTCACACTGCTCACACAACATCAGCCAGATCTCGGAGAGTATCTTAAAAATGAAGGTTTTGTGATTACAGACATTTAGTAAAAAATTTGTAAAGATATTTACTAAATTACAGATCCCAGAGCATTAAAGATAAAAAAAATATAACGTCTAAACTGTGGTCCCTCAGTCCACACAACAAAGGTAATTATTTTAGTGAATATTACCGAATTTAATCAATGAAACCGTTCTTTTTCTACCTAACGATTTAGTAAAAGTCTTAACACGTTCTGTAAGAAAGAAATGGAACAGAAATATCGACGCAATTTGGAAAATAGCCATGATTAAAACTGGTCCCTCAATCCTCACACTTCTACTGACATATGCGTGTGTAGCTGTTGAACGAAAGAAATATCACAAAGTCTAGTGTACTTAACTTTTAGTAAAAAAATTCTACTAAATACCAGAAAACTCTAATTGTGAATTGCTTTCCTCTTAGCTGAGATAATGTTATTTTAGTAATCCTATGAAAATAGATAGAGTAGTGTCACCACACAATTAAACAAAATGTAGACAGTACTATTAAACTTTTTTTAATACTAGCTGCTGCCCGCGACTTCGTCTGTGATCCAGGATAAAAAGTAGCCTATGTCACAGAATAAATAATAGTACTATGCCTATGTCCTTCTCCAGGTCACGGCCTACTCATGTGCCAAATGTCATCCAAATACGTTGAGCCGTTTCACCGTGAAAGCAAAACAAACAAACAAAGTCACTTTCGTATTTATACCGCTTTTCACCGCGGCTTCGCCCGAATGGAAATATCCCACGGGAACGTTCTACCGTGATAAAAAGGTATCCTATGTCCTAACTGAGGTGTAGGTCTAACCATGAGCCAAATTTCATGCAAATAAGTTCAGCCGTTTTAGAGTGAAAGCGTAATAAACAAACTCACTTTTAGTTAGGATGACATAAGATGGAATGAAAAAAGGTTGTATAGTTAAATTATTATTATATTATAATATATGACGTAAGTATGTGTATTGTTAAAGAATGAAAAAGTAGATTAAATAAAAGTTAAAAAAAATAGCTACTGTCCTAACGTAAAATTCGAATTATAAACTTCAAAACGAGATATTGACATACTACACAACACCGAAAAAATTAAAAAATTAAATCTTTTAAAGACTTTATGTACTTAACACTTTTCCTGAATAAGTTTCACTAGATGGCGCGCTTTTGTTTAATAAAAATGCTATAATAAAGCATTTTCATTAGTTATACCGTAAACTCTCTTACACTTTTTACATTATTCAGACCATTAAGATTATCTACATTATTTACATTATTGACATTATTTACGTGACAAATCAAACGAACCACAACTTGATGAGGTTGCGTTGTTTTATTACAGAGTTCATGTGGCCTCCTTCCACCTTCATCATCAGACCATAGACATCATCTACTAATAAAGTACCTACTTGTCAAAGTCAAAATCAAAATCATCATTTATTTAAAATCATTTATTTGAAAAGCACGTCAAAATTAAAAAAATAAATAGATTGAATTCTAGTCGCTTCGTTGCCACTAATTCCATTAATTGTTCCATGATGGAACTAGTGATAATTTTTTATTGCCCCTAGTTCCATTTTAAATGAATCTGAAAATAATGGAACTTGTAATGGTGCTGAAAACGATACTGAGAGCGAAATGAAAATCCAAGATGGCGGCTGCGAAAATTTCCTAATTTTTCGTCATGGGTGTCGTTTCCATGGTTTGAGAAGGTGCTGAAAACGATACTAATGTCAAAATGAAAATTCAAGATGGCGGCTGCTAAAATTTCCTCATTTTTCGTCATGGGTGTCGTTTCCATGCTTTTTGATGTCGCTGAAAACGATACTGATGTCAAAATGAAAATCCAAGATGGCGGCTGCTAACATTTCCTAATTTTTCGTCATGGGTATACATGGGTAGACCTACACCTGAGTTAGGACATAGGATACCTTTTTATCACGGTAGAACGTTCCCGTGGGATATTTCCATTCGGGCGAAGCCGCGGTGAAAAGCGGTATAAATGTGAAAGTGACTTTGTTTGTTTGTTTCGCTTTCACGGTAAAACGGCTCAACGTATTTGGATGAAATTTGGCACATGAGTAGGCCATGACCTGGAGAAGGACATAGGCATAGTACTATTATTTATTCTGTGACATAGGCTACTTTTTATCCTGGATCACAGATCATCATTAAAAAAAGTTTAATAGTACTGTCTACATTTTGTTTAATTGTGTGGTGACACTACTCTATCTATTTTCATAGGATTACTAAAATAACATTATCTCAGCTAAGAGGAAAGCAATTCACAATTAGAGTTTTCTGGTATTTAGTAGAATTTTTTTACTAAAAGTTAAGTACACTAGACTTTGTGATATTTCTTTCGTTCAACAGCTACACACGCATATGTCAGTAGAAGTGTGAGGATTGAGGGACCAGTTTTAATCATGGCTATTTTCCAAATTGCGTCGATATTTCTGTTCCATTTCTTTCTTACAGAACGTTTTAAGACTTTTACTAAATCGTTAGGTAGAAAAAGAACGGTTTCATTGATTAAATTCGGTAATATTCACTAAAATAATTACCTTTGTTGTGTGGACTGAGGGACCACAGTTTAGACGTTATATTTTTTTTATCTTTAATGCTCTGGGATCTGTAATTTAGTAAATATCTTTACAAATTTTTTACTAAATGTCTGTAATCACAAAACCTTAATTTTTAAGATACTCTCCGAGATCTGGCTGATGTTGTGTGAGCAGTGTGAGGATTGAGGGACCACACTTTATGAGCTGTAGTTTTTAATATATTTGTTTACAAATTCCCAGATTCGTTCTACAATTGTTTTAAGACTTCTACTAAATCATAGGATTAAAATTTTGCGGATTCCAGTCTGGACCCTCAGTTCACACACACGTATCCAAATTTATTTGGCGTTGGCGCAACATGTCCTTTTCTTACATAAGTACCTACTTCTCTTTGTCATGAGGTAAAAATACTCAATAATTTACTTTAAAAGTAAAAATATCTCAATTGAATGGCGTTCAATCAAGGCCTATTTCACTACCTTCAATAACTTTAATTTCAATAACTTCCATTTAACTTATCAGACAGATCATTCCATACAAATTTTGCTATGTAAGTAGTGCCTGTCCGGACACTGAAACAGGCCGTAAAGCCCTTTGCACACCACCACCGCGAAACCATAGCAACGAAACCGCAGTAGTTCAATTCAATTGACTCTCATGATAGCGGAAATCCCAGCTCAGTTGAATAGGGTATTACACCGATTTTTGAAAAGTGTCTCAATTAGATTCCACTGAAAAAAACACAAAATTTTTATTCAATCGATAAGTGCCATAAATGCATTTAAATTTTAAATTTTTTTTTCGCGCGAAAACGCTGGACGCAGTGGACGACATATTGCTCTGTGGTCATGACGTCAGTTAGCAGTGTAAACAACCACTTTATTTAAGTTTGACAGTTGCCATTGACACTTTTTAATTTGCACAGCCGTATGACGTAATAACATGGTGGCTACTTTCATGGTGTTAGAAAACAGATTAAAAAAACTGAAACTGAATTGAATTTTAAAATTTATATTGTTATTTTACGAACTAAAACTATTTCCGACTGCTTTTTGCCTAAGCTATCTAATAATTTATATTTTTAGATTTTTTCTCTTAAAGAGTAAAATACCGTATTGAACAACTGCGGTTTCGCTCCTATGGTTTCGCGGTGGAGGTGTGTTAAGACCCTCAATACTCTAACTACGGAACCCTACCAAACACAAGTTTTACCATACTTTGGCAGTTATACGAATGTCTTGATTTGAGGATATTTGGTGTTTAAATTATAATAAAGCAATGCCCCTAGTTATCCGGTTGGGATTGGAGATCTTAAAAGTCGGGGTCTCGACAAATCTGTGAAGCTGGGAAAGAAAATTACTGCGTAGCGACAAATAGTAAGAAAAGTATCAAGACTGTGTAAGTCGCGGTATGATCCATTCGTGTGGCTTTAATTAACAATATTAACAGCACAAAATGTGAGGTAGAACAGTTACTAACGGTGTGAATGCATGCAACTAATTATAACTACAGGGTCATATTAAATTAGCTAGGAAAACTGCAAACGTGATGGTGTCGATAGCTGAAGGTGATAAAACAAAAATTAATTAATTTGAGGACTTTTTTTTGGGGTCTCCGACAAGACGGGTGTTGTGTCAACTTGTGTCTGGTGGGCTACGGCCCGACGGTTGATGTCGGGACGTTGTATATATGCTAGTCGCGTAGTAAACTGTAATTGCGCGATGCAGGATTGCGTGACGTCATGTCTTTGTGATGCGTAGTTCATATGTGGCGATGTAGATGCCGCCACATACGCTTGTATCACATCTTTACATACCGAGGACTCCTCCGTGCGTCGGAAACCACGTTAACTGTTGGTCCCGGCTGTCATTTGTGGATCTTTGACAGTCGTTACGGGTCGGACGCTCGAAAGCCTGACAACCAGTCTTAGTAAGGGGTATCGTATTACCCAGTTACTGGGTTGTGGAGGTCAGATAGGCAGTTTCTCCATGTAAAATACTAGTATTCAGCTGCATCTGGTTAGACTGGAAGCTGACCCCAACATAGTTGGGAAAAGGCTAGGCAGATAATTTAATTTTACCCTGTATAGTAATTCTTGACTTGTTTTTTTGTATTCTATGACCCAGCCTACGAATAAAAATAAGCATGTGAAGAAATGTAATTCCAGCTCAAAAACGGTTCCATGCAAAAGTGAAACCCTCACAGTTAAAAATCACCATGTACGCACGGCTACAGATCAAGCTATACATTTCCAGTATAAGCTGATCTCGCATTGTATAGGATTTCCTTACAATGAGAGGTCAGTGTAAACTGGAAATGTATAGCTTGATAAATAAATAAATAAATAAATAAATATTCTTGGACATTTCACACAACGCCATCTAGTCCCAAGCTAAGCAACGTAATGCTTGTGTTATGGTAACGAGATGGCTGATAAACTACTTACATTTTTTTTTGTAAATACATACATATTATAGATAGAAAAACACCCAGACTCGGAACAAATACTTGTAGGTCGTACAAATATTTGTTCCGTGCGGGAATCGAACCCGCGACATGCTGCGCAGCAGTCAATCGCTCAACCACTGCGCCAACCGTGTCGTAAAAATGATGTCGTGATATGTAGCCGTGTGTAGAACCCCGCGACCAATCACGCACGTTGAATGAGTGCGATTTTTCCGTAAGTCAGTCTGAGTGAATGGAGAGAATCGAAACTGCTATTTTATGAGAGTTACGTTTCTTCACATAAATACACTCAAGGGTTCGTCTTGACCAAACGGAAAAATCCTTGCAGATGCTTGAGCATTGAATAAAAAATTGTATCAACATTGACTTTAAGTATAAAATTCGACGGTAGCTTCTGCCCGCCACTTCGTCCGCGTGAAATTTCTTGTTCCCGCGACCCACCCCATCGCATCGCATCACCTGCCCATGCTATTACTTGTTTTTGCTTAGCGTTCTTTGTGACTTTTTTTTTTTGCTCGGCTCTTAAGGGGCCTACCGTGGTGTTAAATAGCCAATAGCCTTCCTCAAGAATTAGTAGCCCTCGGAATTCATTTTTTTTTTCATCAAAAGTTTTCTCAGCGCACGCCAAATAATGAATTTTATAGGAAAAATTTTGCTACTTTCGGTTGTATTGCAATTTTCTTAAGGATTTCTATTTTTTTTTAAATAACTTAAGGTCGTTACTTCCGTATCCGTATGATAATTTAGCTTTCTATTGGTGATAAAAATGGTTAAAATCGGTCTAGTTAGTTTCGGAGCTTATGCGGTACAAACAAAAAAATATTTCTTCTTTACAACATTAGTATAGATGTTGTCTATATTGATAAGGCTACATATTCAGTGAAATTTAAAAAGGGCTCGAGCATCCGCGAGGATTTTTTCGCTAGGTGGAGACTAACCCTAAATCGAGCCACCGCGCAATTCCATGTGAAAAGCCTAAAACATCAAAATAATGATGAGTCAAAAAACATTTTATGCAGCCGACATACTGGCTATCATTTTGGTGTCGTCATTGTTCCGAATTTGAATTCACGACCATTAAAAAAGTCATAGAATTGTATTTAAAAAGTGCACGGTGTGTATGGGCCCTCGCCCACGGCGACTTTTTGTAGCGATGCTGTCGCGCGTTTCGTAAACGCGCGACAGCATCGCTACTCGAATAGAATCGTGGTGTAGGTGAGGGCAAACAGCACCGCATCGCGACTGCATCGCTACAAAAAGTCGCCTTGGGCGAGGGCCCTTATTATTCGTAGCCCGCGGCCCACCGCAGAATTGTTTCTTTATAATCATTGCAACGTATTCGAAACAGCTATTCACGTTAATCACTTGTTGCAGACTTAGGTATTTGTTTCACACACAAGCACTAGCACTATTAGAGTTGAGCTGCACGATTACTGACGAATGCGTGCACTGACTGGACAGGTCCACTCAATCTGTGTGGTTCTTTCCTCAAAAGACCATTTCAGACACCAATCTACATGGTCTTCACATGATCTGACCAAGATTATGTCTGGATTTTAAAAGAGACTGTGACCTCTGAGTTTTTTTCGGCCTTTCTTCTCAGAGGAAACGCCGACCTCATCTAGTTTAAAAAAAATATGATTGACGTGTAAAAGTGTTTCTACAAACCTCTTACAGAAAATAAATCATATTTTATCGTTTATTCTGAAATAAATGAACTTTTATTTCATTATTTATTTATAACTAGATTTTGCCCGCGGCTTCGCCCGCTTGGAAGTACTTATTCCACGGGAACGTACTACCGGGATAAAAAGTATTCTTTGTGTTAATCTAGGTTATAATCTGTGTGCTAATTTTGCGTGATTGACTAACAAAAATACTTACAAACTTTCACATTTAAAATATTAATAGAAATTCCATCCTCATTTTCCAGGAATACGGAGTCTCAAAGCCGGTCGGAGACAGACACGGAGAGCGACCAGCCATCCGCGCCCTTCACTAATTCCGACCTAGTCCTCAAGGAGTCCCTGAAGGAGGAGAAGCCTCAGCTCCAAGCCCTGAAGTACGCGCGATCATAGCGGCGTTAGTATACCAACGTTTTTCTCCTTTTATTCTGGCTAGAGATTTTGAAGAATGGTTTTTTTTTAGTTTTAACATGTTGCAGCCAAATGCAGACAATTGTTGTCATTTGATTCAGTCGGCTAATAGCAGCGAGCGAACGAAGCGTGCCCGTGGCGTGACAGTATATCTAAAATGCCAAGCTGTCTCTCTCTGTATCATACGTTCCGTATTATCTACAGCAGTCGTAGTTGAAAACTACTATACACCTATAATTATGTAAGTACATTTGTAATAACAACGCTTCAATATCCAAACGCCGCTCAGTATGCATATCTTCCCTTTATAATAAATAAATAAATATCCTTGGACATTTCACACAACGCCATCTAGTCCCAAGCTAAGCAACCTAATGCTTGTGTTATGGTAACGAGATGGCTGATATACTACATATATACATTTTTTTTTGTAAATACATACATATTATAGATAGAAAAACACCCAGACTCGGAACAAATACTTGTAGGTCGTACAAATATTTGTTCCGTGCGGGAATCGAACCCGCGACATGCTGCGCAGCAGTCAATCGCTCAACCATTGCTCCAACCGTGTCGTCAAATAATATCATTGTCTGCAGTGGTTTTGGTATTGTCTTACAAACACAGACGGACGATAAATCTACTCTCAGTTGACTATCGTATTTTTCTTCAAAATCTTTAGTCAGCCAGGCGTTTACTTAACTCCTGCTAGTCATTCTCCTTTCCCTCTCACCTCTCCCTTCGTGTTTCCTTGCCTTTGCTTCTATCACCTCCTTTCCACTATAAGATCCCACTGTTAACAGATTCTATCCTCATGCCCCAATGAATGTACAAATGATACCAAATCTAGATGAAATAATAATGTAGGTATAAGTTTGTAATGTAAAAGCAAACTATGGACCTACCGGCTGAATTCTCATTTTAAAGTCGCGTAAAATGCCCTCTAAAAACCTTCAATAGCTATTCTTTCGACGTTATCAATTTAAGCAGAGGTCTGAATGTTCAGAAGATCAAGATATCTAACCATTACTCCTAACACTATCGAATAGATAAACTCCGCTAAGAAACCTAAGATAGCGGGGGTTAGAGGTGTGACAAGGGAACTTTTAAGAACGTCTTAAATGAAACTCGTTTGAGAATTCGGATGTGCGATATATCATCAGATCGTAATGTGAAATTAATAACAGAAAATAATTAGAAAAGATTATCATTAGATAAGTAGAGAAAAAATAACTATAATCATGATCTGACGATAGATTTGGTCTATAGTAAGCTTCACAACCATCCTAATTTAATTATACTCTGATTTTTAAATTGCTAGACTGAAATGACATGACATAACATGACTAAATGTCAAAATGACAAAAAGAAAGGTCAATCGCAGCTGTCATTTTGGTCTCACAGATTAAAAATCAGAGTTTACATAGGATACAGATAGGACATAATATAATTGTATCTTTTTCTGTCAATGGTAAAAATAGTCAATCAGTAATCCGATGAAATCATACGCGCAACCCGCCACGTCTGCCTTCCATAATAGTACAATCAAAATGCACGATTTGCCTTCTAATGTTAGCAATAATTAATATAAACATGGTATGTTATTTAAGACATGTTCTATTTACTGTGTACCTGGCACTAGATATAATGATCTGACGGTGCTATGTTTAACGAATCTGTTAGTAGATTAGTGGCGATCATTTACGAGGCGGTTAGCACTAGACATAGTCTGCGCATCGGGAATCTTCGGAAATACGAGCGCGCAATGATGAGATCTAATATAGAGTTGTAACAACCATTACTTGCCTATTTTGTATTGCCATGATTACAAAATTATAGATTAACAACAAACGCGCAATAATTACCTCACTACTAAGTGCAAAGCACATCTTTAGGGGTTACCCTGTGGCACAACGTTCGGGCTAATTCGAAAACACGAAGAATTACCGAAGCGCATAACTTTTCTAATTTAACTTTGTTGGGGTCGGCTACCAGTCTAACCGGATGCAGTTAAATATCTGTATTTTACTTGGAGCTACTGCCTAGCACTAGACAACGGGAAATAAATACCGTCTCAGTTATATCCCAGCCAGCACAAACCTTCTGAGTAAGTTTTGTTTAACAGCAGTCATAGAAACTAATTGCTGAATAAGACTACTGTAATTAGCTGATTTGGCGCTTACCCAGACGTTATTCAAGCAATTTGGGCACAAATTATGTTGCTAATAGCTGTGTAATAGCAACGTAACAGATGAATAAGTTTTGAATAATTGTACGACAAGCTGAGTATCTTCTGCATAAAAGCATTTTGTTCTTTTGTACAAGTATTACAACTCTGTTACCCAGATGATGAATGAATGGTGAGTGAACTATGGTTAAGTCCCTCAAACCTCAGATATTCAGAGGATACACAGCGTTTAGCTTATTTCAGTATATATTATCAAGAAGTTAATCAAATTAAATTGAAATTGACAAATCCCAACACCCGCGGTATGCGTTTGTTGGTGAACTGCGACATTGAAATATAATATGGCCAAATTATATTGCCTATCGTCAGTAAATTTTACCCTTATTTATGCTTAGAGAAGGAATTTGTTGGTGCGCATGCAACTTTACTGTGTATTTATATATAAGGTGAACTTTTTTTAAGTACAAATATTTAAACAGTACATCTAACTATACGCTAGAAATACGGCGCTAGCATTTTTTTTCAAATATTCAGGCTAGTTTTTTTTTTCAATTTTTCTAACAAAAAATAACAATATTTTTAAAAGCATCCTGTATACTGGACTCAGTCATTGTCCTGCGCGAGGCAAAAAAATATACCGTATTACGTCATCGCTAGGACTCTCCGCTCCCCGTTGCTGCACGTGTTGCAAACCGTTATTTATGACTTTCTTTCTTAGTAGGTACCTACCAATTCGTCTAGGATCTTGTCTCCACTTCGAGCAACGCTATTAATATTCCGCTGCAATAAACGAAAGTAACATTTGCGCTAATCTTTGGTAGAGATATTTCCAATAAATCGAAGCGGATCAGTGTGGAGCTATTGTTTTTTTATGATAGATATTAACAATTTTACTAACATTCATTTAAAATGTTTCTACTGACTGGTGTAAGACTGCCTTTGTAATGCAGGAATCAAATAATAACGTTCAGTACGTTCAGTGGAAATTAATCCTAAGTAATAATACAAATAAATAAAACAAAATAACAAATAACAAATAAAACTCACCATTTATTAATTTTTTTTTTAACTTGGCGTGTTTAAAAGTCAAAATTCACTATCAGATTTACACTTATTTACACAATTTACTAGTTATTTACACATATCACATCAATTGTTGGACGTGACGCCCTTGTAGACGCACACACTGTCTAGCGCGATCGAGACAATGCCTCAGCACTTCAGTAAGCACTTGCTGTTCACTGGACATCACGTCAAATGCACTCACAATTCGCGCACGTAATTCATCTAATGTACGGATCGTTCCCATACACTAGGTCTTTGGCCCGACCCCACACGTGGAAGTCCAGGTGAGCGTGGCGGCCAGCGGATAACCAATCCATCGCCCTTGGAACGCCTCATCCAAAAGTAGGTGCGTACCCGCACACTGAAGTGCGCCGGCGCGCCGTCGTGCTGGTAGTACATGTACCTGCGGTACAACACAGGTATATCCAGCAGTAGCTCTGGTAGGTCTCGCTAGTCGATCCAGAAAAACGGGTCCTAATAATTGGCCGTTCAACAGTCCTGCCCACACATTCACACTGAAACGGTGTTGG
Organism: Cosmia trapezina; assembly: GCA_905163495.3. Lineage (NCBI taxonomy): Eukaryota > Metazoa > Arthropoda > Insecta > Lepidoptera > Noctuidae > Cosmia > Cosmia trapezina. Next base: position 23,896,199 of record LR991035.1, on the reverse strand, counting down.
AAGTGGTCCGGCCGAATCACTCGTGGATTGTAATCGCACCAGTACTGCGCATTATGCACATTACATAGTCCCTCGCGCGTAAATGTGCACTCATCCGTCCATAGCACGTTATCAGTGAAATGATTTTAGCGAACTAGACGCCGCTCCCGCGTCGAATGCTGGCTGGCCGCGCAACGGGGTGCGGCAGGGGCGAAGCGGGGTATGCTTTTAGGTAAACAACGTGACTCCTTTGTTATCTGCCATAAAGTACGTTAGCTGGAATTCCCCGTTATACACGGGGTGTTGAATTTTACTTTTTAAACAAAATGGTTTTTAGTGTTTTTCTTGGAAACTAGCGTATAGAAATTTATGATTTTTTCAAGAAATGTTTATCTTAAGTTAATGAATCTATCCTCAAAATTTTTGTATTTACTTTTAGATTACCTTATATACATTTCGTATAAAATTTTCACGCGCTACCTGATAAGCCGGGTTTTGGAGAAATAAACAACATTTCGTCTAATAGTTTGTTTTTACGTGTGAAATATTTTTTATGTTTTATGCAGTTTATGGGTTCAAAAATAACCTTGTAATACTTTTATAAGAATATTATACCGATTTCGTTATTAAAATTGAGTATTTGAGTATAAAATTCCATAAAATTGTAATAGGTTATGTTATTCGATATGGCGACGCTCATTCTGAATAAAATCTGATTGCACAGCGGCTTATCATCTTATGTCTGCTTAACAGACCTTACGTGTCCACATATTCAGTTGTTCTCTGGTTAAAAGAGGTCTGCACTCAACATATTTTCTATAACGTTTCTATAATCACACACATTCGTACTGTAAATTAAACAATTAGGATTCAGTCTTATAGTAATGAAAACCCACACTATAGATAAATTACCTATTTGTTCTTTTTAGCTCTTATCAAATTCAGATAATTATTTAATAATCAATATAAAAAAGCTTTTTAACAAAAATACTTATCGATGAAGTCGTTAGGTATTTTTGTTCTATAATCTAATCATATAAATAATATCTGATGAGTTTTAGTATCTACCAAACACAGCTCTTCATTCCAGTTTTTGGCTTACAATCGTTTAGGAACAATTTGGCAATGTAAAATCTAAGAAGTATTGAAGTATCATACTATTAATCATTATGTTATCAATTCGTAAAGTTAACATTAATAAACATTAGTCTTGATTACTGTTGGCGACGACAACACGAAGAACTACCTAATTAACTGATTGTAAACGTATACTTAAGTTTGTTTGAAATACCTAAATAAATAACAATAAAAGTAGTCATAGATACAGTTAGCGCCAAACTTTGTGACCGCCTTGAATATAGTCGCGAGTCCGAACTTGCGCATGGTACAGTCGAGTGGACAGTACGTAATCAACCAAACAATTTTCGTTTTCTAACATTTTTAATACTTATTATATTATGTCAATTTATTTTTATTTGGTGATTATAAAGTTCGTGTTTATTTCATAGGTTATTTTATTTAATTTAAATAATGTATGTGTTATTTGTAAAACATAATATAGGTTAGGTAATAATAGGATAAATGTAAATAAAAAACATTAATATAAATAAAAACTATATTCACAATGGGGCCACACCTTCCATAAAAACATCTCCCTTACTAGTGGATGGTCCCGCATCCGAATCACTCTCTTTACAAAAAGTATCTTCTTCTTCCGAATCTTCTTCATCTGATTCATTATCGCTCACGTGAATTATTATTTTTTCAGTTATGTTATCTATGATGACATCACTTTTCTTATATTCTTCCTCAATATTTATAACTTTGTCGCATAGTGCAGTCCACTCCTGTTCACCCATGCTATTTACTTTTTCTTCCACTAGTTTCATAATATTGGTTATATTATTTGTGACATTTTTTTTCGCCACGTAACCTTTTATGGATGCCCAAGCCATTTCTATGGGGTTTAAGTCGGGATGGTAAGGTGGAAGCCGTAATATTGTGTGATTCTGTTCTTCTAAAATTTTATCAATATTAAATTTTTTAAATTTTTCTTTATGTATAGAAATTAATTTATACAATTCTGGTTTCAGCATGTCAGAACTGTAAGGGATATTTTTTGCCGTAAGCCATGCCACCATTTCTGCCTTTTTGCTATTTGACGTCGGCGCTGCATCCTCTAATTTGTTATGATAGGGTGCATTATCTATCACCATAACCGATCTCGGTGGGAGATTCGGCAAAAGTTGTGTGCGTATCCATTTTTCATAATTATTGTAGTTCATGTTATCATGGTAATCTCCGGTTTTCGTACCTGCCTTAAACATCAAAAGGCCGTTGGGTACAAATCCTGATTTGGATCCAGCATGTACAATGACGACACGTTGACCTTTTGATATCTTTTTTTTTAAACCTTTAGTGCTACTATCACTCCATGCCTTCGAAGTGATATGCGATGAATCGACATACGATTCGTCAGTGTAAACTATCGGTCTTCCTTCTGCGCGATATTTCGTTATTTCACGCAAATATTCAATTCGCTTACAGCGAATATTTGTATTTTCAATTAATAATTTGCGATTGTCTTCAGTTTTTTTCCATTTAAATCCTATTTCTTTTATAATTCTCCTCAAACTAGTTGCGGATCCTTCAAAATTTATGTCTTCTTTTAATTTTTTTAAAAGTTGAGCAATTGTCGGCAACTCTTTCTGTGTTAGATGAAAATTGTGGATACATCTTTTGATGACACCTTGGTCAAAATTGTCGATTCCGGTTACCTTTTTTACCCCTTGCCTCTTCTTTCCGGGTGTACGAAAAACTGCTAATAAATCGGAACTTGGTTCATTAGCAACCGATATAATACGTCGTACAGTTCTTACTGATACTCCTGTAGCGGCTGCAGTCCGATTATGTACTGCTTTCAAATCGTATTTAAGGCCTTCTTCAGCTTCTTTCTTCATAAATTTATAAACATCGTAGACCATTTTACGAGCCTGGCGTCGTAAAACATTACAACGTCCGGTAGGCATGTTTATAAACAAATAACAACGAGTAACAATAACAAATAACAATAACTAAAAACTATAACAAAAACTATAACAACAAATTAACAAAACAATCGAACGAATTCTGGTCGCGACAGTACTCTCAGAGCTCAACAAGTGCGTGATTCGTGTACGGACGTAGCACTCACACTAACGCGTGGGTGCCAGCGCGCGTCGCGGGTGAGCGGTGCGGGCGCGCGGGGTGTGGCCCTGCCCCCAAGCCCTTGTGCGTCCCGCTAATACCTGATTTTTTGTTCTGCGCAATGCAATGAGCCTAGTTTCGGGGCGGCCACAAAGTTTGGCGCGGGCTGTATAAGTAAATTGTATCTACTGAAGCATAGGATTAGTTTAATTACCTACCCTATACACCTTACATACTTTAGTACATAACATATACACACATACATATCTTAGTAAACTTGATGGAAGAATGTCTACTTTTCGTGATTACCCAGCAAACTTCTGCATAAAAATCTGTTACTATTGTTGTTACCACACTTAGCTGCACATGACGGTAATTTCGTACTTAAAGTGGCATAAAGCAGTTATAACAGCTATCTTAATTTCTTTTAAGTTACTATATGCTTCATAACAGAAACAGCGCCTATTTTATACAGCAGCTGAATAACTATGAAAATGTGGTGTTTAATAGGACTAAAAGAGAACAGAATATAAATTATCCAGTATCATGCTTGCTAATGGAATTTTATACCAATGTTATACAAAAGGTTACACGAACTCTTGAGTAACAGGTCTTTTTATGATGATTATCCAGTTTTAAGAAATAAAATCGGCAAATTACAAAACTTACTCAGCTAATAGCATTATTATAGCAAAAAAAATAATTAATACAGAACTTCGTAATACACACAGCTTCTATACATATGTAATAAAGCTTAACCTTGCATAAGGTTACATTGTTGGCCAGTTATATGACTTGTGTGCTGCCTGGCCTTCTTTCAATGTTGGTAAATTATTTCTTTTGGTCAACCCCGCACATTACTAGTAATTTGAACTACAATAAAGCGTGTATACAATTTACTTCGTGTCTATACTGTAGACCGTTGAGGAGTTCCTTCGTCTGGACCCAATCCAGGGTATAGAATGAGGTCATACTTATCATAGAATTGCATTGTCTTTGTAACTGAACCAACATGTGAAATATCAACTCTGTAGAATAAGAGGAAGTGGTTTTAATTCAGTTTGCAAGATTCGATCTAAACAAACGTTGAATAAAAGCTAGTAAAAACCACCCTTACTGCTTTGAAATTAAGGCGCTGTGAATGTCAAATTGTTACCATGGGTTGACTGATCAATCTTAAGCATTACGGATTGGTGCTGTCCAAAAGGTCACAAACCAACACTGCCCCTATAAAGCGTCTATTTTTAAAAAGGCATAACATGATAATAAGCTTTTTAGCTCCATGGACTCCAGCAATTAGCTGAGACCTTGTTCTATTCGGATGTCCAATTATTCATTCGACTTATTACATCCTTAAAAAGTGGAAGTTCTTCTTCTTTTTTAAATAAAAGAATTACTAATGTTCCCTCTTACTATTTCAATTCTATCAAATGCCTCGCATACCTACTTATTGTACAACAAGCAGAGTGCATTTAGGAAATTCCAATTTCAAATAATGCTCCACTTCGACAGGATCTTTATGGGCGGGAATACACATGCTTTGTAACTTGCACAAAAGTATGTAAATAGCTTGCAAGTAGCTTGCATGCCAATGTACGGTCAGCAACATAAGTCGATTAACACTGCTACTTTTAAACATCATGTATATTAATACAAAATGATTTGATTATGTCCTTTTTTCCTAAATTACCTAAGTCTAGTAGATATTTAAATTATTTTACTTCTGTTCCGATTTTAATTAAATGTCTTGCTCAATAATTATGATTTAAAAAACTGAAGTGCTAATCAACTTTGTTGCTGACTGTACCATAATAGCTTCTGATTGGTGAATGTCACAATGGCATGCAAGGTACTTGTATAGTTTTGTACAAGTATAAGTATTTTCGCCCTTATAGACATTGCAATACTACAAGTATTGCCATCGCAGTCTTAGCGAAATGGTATTCCCCGCCCTTACTAAGATACTACAGTACCCCTTTGTAGGGCTGGTTGACATACTTTCAAGCTTCTAACTATTCGTAAAGACTGTCAAATATCTTGTAAGTTACAAATGACAGCCAGGACCAATTGGGCTTAACGTGCTTTCCGAGTAGAGATGGGTTAATGCCCTGGCATATTGGGCGCTTTGAATAAACGCCGGATAAATGCCCATAAACGCCCAATAAATGCCTTTTGCCTGGGCAAAAACTTTAACAGAACTTTAATTAAATTTTTCATTCAAATAGCTATATTTGAGTGTGCGGAAAAGGTAAATTCACAAAAACATATTGGATTATAGCTAATATATTGCAATAAACCAGAAATTGATATAATAAGTAGCTTTACCTGTTAAGGATGATGCGCAGTGGTAGCCCGCGAAATTCAATTTTTTTTGGGTTTTTTGCAATTTTGCAGGTCCGTGTCAGGTTGTATCTTGATCAATGTATGAGTCGTTAGATTTCGTTCGTTTGACGACTCTGCACTGCACGAAATCTAACTTAGATGTATTGATGATTTTAATGGTTAAAATTGTATAAATACATATGTTTTATTTCCGCGTATCATACTTTGATCAAGATACCTACAACCTGACACGGACCTGCAAATTGCAAAAAACCAACAAAAAAAAACGAATTTCGCGGGCTACACAGCTGTTGTATATTGTGTAGGCATAGCCTTATATTAGAAACAGGTTCATGTGTCAATGCCTTAATTATAGATGATTGTCTGTGAACACATCCCACTCTTCTCTCTCTGGTCAACTGGAACATGAACAAGATTGTATCCGATGTAAGTCTTTTTATATTAAATAATAAATGGAGATTATCCGCTATCACATTGTATCATTACAATACAACATGGCGCTGCGGAATATAAATAAAATAAGAGACTAGATACAGTGTGAAGAAAGTAATTAGTAATTGTAAAACTAAGATAATCGAAAATGGCGGAAGGCGTGTCCAGGGACGCTTTGGGCTTAAAACCCCCAAATTCCATCAAAAATTGCACCACAGAAGAGTATAAAAAGTGGATGAAAAGATTTGAGCTGTATAGAATTGCAGCAGGTTTAAAAGATAAAAGCCAGGAGGTACAGGTTGCAGTGTTCCTACACACCATGGGTGACCAAGGAATTGAAATCTATGAAAGCTTTGGAATAGCAGAGAAAGAGTATAATTATGAAAAGATGATAGGAAAATTCAATGAGTATTTCATACCTAAAAGTAATGAAAGCGTCAATGCACACAAATTTTTCAGCAGACAGCAGAAAGAAGAAAGCTTTGAAGACTTTTTAGCAGACTTAAATAGGCTAAGTCAGGATTGTAACTTTGGTCAAATGAGGGAGAGACTAATTAAAGATAGAATTATAGCTGGAATTAGAGAGAGCAAAATAAAAGATAGATTATTGAGAGAGAGCGAGTTAACTTTGGAAAAAGCTATAAAAATATGCAGAGCTGCAGAATTGGTAGAGAAACAAGTAAAGGAGTTTGCTGAACATAAGGAGGCTAGCTGCTCAAAAATACAAGGGATAGATATAAAAAAGAAAAATAATTTCAAGAGTAATGATAAAACAGAAGAACAAAAATATAATAATAGAAGAAATTTTATAAGAAATGAGAAAATAGAGAAGAATGGAAGTAAGACTACAGACAAGAGGAAACAAAACTGTACTCGTTGTGGTTTTCAACATCAACCCAGAAGTTGTCCGGCCTATGGCAAGAGATGCATGAAGTGCCAGCGCATCAACCACTTTGCAAGAATGTGCAGATCTAAGTCGGAAGAAATAAGAGCAGTGCAAACTGAGGATAAACAAGAGGTATATGTTAACAATATTAATAATGACTGGTTTCAAAAGGTAACTTTTGTGAAAAGTAATAACATAATAAATTTTAAAATAGATACCGGTGCACAGTGTAACATTTTGTCAAAAAATTGTTGCAGGTCCATGAATGTGAATAAATTTAATGTGAGTAATTTAATTTTAAAAAACTATAATGGTAATTTAATCCAAACTGTAGGACAAGTAACCTTAGAGTGTCAAATAGGAACTAAAATTAAAAATGTTGTGTTTCAAGTGTGTGAGCAGAATTTAATGCCTATTTTAGGGTTATCTACTTTATTGGAATTTGAGATAGTGCAAAGAAACATTGTTGATAACATTCAGAGTAATAATACATTATATGAAAAATACAAAGATGTGTTCCAAGGAATAGGGCTGATAAAGGACTATGAATATGATATAAAACTAAAAGATAACTGGATAGGAAAAATAGAACCATGTAGGCATATACCGTTTAAGTTAATGCCTAAGTTAAAAAGTGAGTTGGATAGCTTGGAACAACAAGGGATTATTTCTAAAATTGATACACCTACAGATTTTGTAAGTTCTTTGGTAATTGCAATTAAACCAAATGGTTCACTTAGAGTATGTCTGGATCCTCAATACTTAAATACTCAGATTATGAGAGAACAAATAATGCTACCTAAATTGGAAGAAATTACTTGCAAATTAAAAGGAAGTAAAGTATTTAGCACGTTAGATGCAAATAAAGGTTTTTATATGGTCAAATTATGTGAAAACAGTAAACAACTGACTACATTTAATACACCTTATGGTAGGTTTTGTTTCAATAGATTACCGTTTGGTCTGTGTTCGAGTCCAGAAGTGTTTCAAAGAATTTATGCAAATATTTTTAATATGGAGGGAGTCTGTACATTTATCGACGATTTGTTGATTTACGCTAAAACAGAGGAGGAAAGTAACAGAATATTGGAAAAAGTACTACAAAGAGCTAGAGAACACGGTGTAAAATTTAATGTTGAAAAATGTAAAATAAATCAAAAAGAAGTGAAGTACTTAGGACATGTTTTGACTAAAGAAGGTTTAAAAATAGATAGAGAGAGAGTAGAAGCAATAAAGAAGATGCCAGAACCAAAAAATCAAAAAGAAGTACTAAGGTTTCTAGGTATGATAAACTATATTTCAAAGTTTGTTCCTAACATATCTGAAATAACTGCTCCACTTAGAGAGTTAATTAAAAAGAATGTGTTATTTGTATGGGAGGTTAGGCAAAAAGAAGCTTACAACTTGATAATTAAATTAATTAGTGAACCTCCTGTATTAGCATATTTTGACATAAATAAGAAAATAACTTTAAGCGTGGATGCAAGCAAAGAAGGATTAGGTGCTGTTATTATGCAAGAAGGTCAACCAATAGCGTATGGATCTAGAGCAATGACAGATACAGAGAAAGATTACAGTCAAATAGAAAAAGAAAGCTTAGCTATTTTGTATGGATGCACTAAATTCAATCAATTTTTGTATGGTCAACGGTTTCAAGTTGAAACAGATCATAAACCGCTGGTATCCATTTTTTCAAAGCCTCTGAATAAAAGCCCAATTAGATTACAACGGATTAGAACTGCTTTACAACACTATCAGTTTGATTTAGAGTATAAGCCAGGAAAGGAGTTACTAATAGCCGATCATTTAAGTAGATCCTATCTAAATAATACAGAGAAGTCTTATGAATTAGATCTTGAAACTCATGTTGGTACAGTTGTGAATAGTTACCATATTACAGATGCAAAAATGAGTCAATTGAAGAATGAAACAAAGAAAGATATGGAATTACAGTTAGTATTACATTGCATTAGAAATGGATGGTCAGAAAATAAATCATTAGTACAAAGTGAAGCAAAAGTTTATTATAGCTATAGAGATGAGTTAGGAGAATGTGATGGCTTGATTCTTAAAAATAATCAGATTGTAATACCTAAAAGTATGCGGAAAGAAATTCTGAATAATATTCACTATGCTCATTTAGGCATAGAAAAGTGTAAAGCATTAGCTAGGAAGACTTTATTTTGGCCTAACATGTGTAAGGAGATAGAAGATTTAATAAAAAATTGCGATATGTGTAAAAGTTATCAAAACAACAATAGAAATGAACCCATAATTAATAAAGAAATAGCTGAAGGGCCATGGCAGATTCTATCAGCTGACATATTTTTTCTTTTTGGAAAACCTTATATTTTGTTAGTAGATTCATTCAGTAAGTTTGTGGAAGTAAAACAGTTAGAAGATTTGTATGCAAAAACTGTAATGGATCAATTAAAAGAAATTTTGTCTAGAAATGGTATACCTAACATAATTTACACAGATTCAGGAAGTCAGTTCACAAGCATAGAATTCAAAAATTTTGTTAAAATGTGGAACTTTGAACATAAAATTGTAAGTCCCAAACATCATCAAGCTAATGGTTTGGCGGAAAGACATATTCAAACAGTTAAAAAGTTGTTAAAAAAGTTGATTTATGATAATAAAGATATTCACTTAGGATTGCTTATGTATAGAAATACACCTATAGAAAGTAAAAGTAATAAGTCTCCATCTGAGTTGATGTTTAATAGACAAGTGAAACATATTCTGCCAAATATAAATACAAATAAAATGTATAATGAACAGATTCGAGATAAATACAGAGATACTTTGATTAAAAAACAAATGTTACAAGAAGAATATTATAATAGAGGTAGTAGAAAGTTGTCAGAATTAAAGGAAGGTCAGGTAGTTAAAATACAGGATGAGTCGAATAGAAAACCGCATGAAAGTGGTATAGTAATAAGAAAAAGTTGTAATCCAAGATCCTACTATGTAAAAAAGGAAAATGGAGAGGTAATAATGAGAAATAGAAAGATGTTAATAGAAGGAGGTAAATATAGGGAGAAAAATGACAGTGATTATGTGATTGATGAAGAGCTAATTGATAGGAACATAGAGTTTAATCGAAATAATAATGTAACAGAAAGAGAAAAGATAAATGTAAATCCCAATAATATTGTAAGCGAAGGTGAGAGTAGAAATGTAAACCCAAATAATGTTGTAACGGACAAAGAGATTGTAAAAACTAGAAGTAGTAGAATTGTAAAACGCCCTGCTTATTTAAGTGATTATGTTAAGTAAAAAATTAATGTTGAATAGTAAAGTAGAATTAAAAATTTGTTTATAAGAAGGGGAGGATGTTGTATATTGTGTAGGCATAGCCTTATATTAGAAACAGGTTCATGTGTCAATGCCTTAATTATAGATGATTGTCTGTGAACACATCCCACTCTTCTCTCTCTGGTCAACTGGAACATGAACAAGATTGTATCCGATGTAAGTCTTTTTATATTAAATAATAAATGGAGATTATCCGCTATCACATTGTATCATTACAATACAACACACAGCGCAATCACCTTAAGCGAGCGTTTCATTCACAGTGCTAAACGAAATCGCCTTACTACAGAAAGAGCAGCTCAAATCACATCTTTGGCATACAATTGGAATTTAAGGCCCTGGTTCCAAGCTTGGTTTAGCTCGGTGTGTAAGTGAAATGGCTTTATGACTGTCTAGTTTGACGCACGAGATAGAAGATTCTCACGCGCACCGGAATTATGTCGTAAAAGTGCAAATAAAATCGTATAAAATTAGAAATTAACTATCTATTTAATAAAAAGTAATCCATCGCTGGATGCAGTTTGGAATTTGACATTTCATGGTATATTTTTAATTATAATTATAATTGCTAATGAAGGGATAAACAGCTTTTTCTCAAACATGCATGGAAATGTTGTCATTATTTTCGAATAAAGAACACGCGAAGTATCGAATTTACGGTCAAAGAAAATCAAATCCATTGCAGGAGCGTTTTTTGAATTTGGAACATTACAGCGCTCCAGCAATGTCAACATTGCTGGAGCGCTCCAGCAATGTTGTATGAAACGGCGTGCTGGGTTAAATACTCTTTCATTGGATCTCTTTTATCATTCTTGGCATACCAATGGCAGTCTCTTTGCTTAGTATAAATTGCGTTCACGTGGCTGTATAGATAGCCACAAATGCCTTTCGGCACAGATGTTAGATAGAAAATTGGCGGCAAAGCTGAAAATTCATCTTGATTTGAAAATTTATATTTAAGTATTATGTATGTAAATAACAAATTTACATTCATAATAAATATAAAGTGAAATGAAGATTGATTGTAGGTACTCCACAGATTTAAGATCAGAAGCCAAATTGGCAATGGAAAACCTGCTTCCAGCGAAGTCAAAAGAAAAATACATGAATCTAGGTAAGTATTTGATAATTTTATGATTTGGAAAAACGAGAAAAAAGTGAACATTTTCTCTGAAACAGTATTTTTGTCGTATTTTAATGAGATTGCTAAAACTAAAAACCCATCTACATTATGGACAATTTATTCCATGCTGAAATGTACAGTTCATATTAAAAACGGCACTAACTTGAAAAATTATGGAAACTTAACTACCTACTTTTATTTCCCTGCATTCTTTTGAGAAAAGCACTATATATGCCTCGGCGGAAATAGCAATTGCCTGTCTCGTATTAGTGAAGTCCTCGCCTACGGCTCGGCCTTCAAACTCATACTCGACCTGCAATTGCCTATTTCACGGCCTTTGCAATAATGTACTATTAAAGATTATTAGGAGGTATGTTTAAAGATTTTTTTGGTGCATTAAAGTATTAATTATGTTTTGGCTTCCATCACTGTATGCGAAAAGGACTTGAAAATATATTTTTTTTACATGTCAAAATTATTTACGGTTTATGAGATAGAGTCTGTCAAGCGAGTCGTGTTCACGACCATTTTGCTGATTTCTTATAGTGGCAATACTATTATCTGTCAAACGGATTGTCACAACTTCCTGTTCTACTAAGCTACAGCATTTTGATACTTTTAGCTCAATTATCTAATTTGTATTAATGGACATATTATGAAGAATGGAAAAGAAATATATTTAACACAGATCACACTATTAATGTAGAAAACAAATATAAAGTAGGGACAGGATAACCGACACGGAGTTGGAACCCTTCAGTGATTTCTCTTATGAAGGCATTGAATTTCTAGATTCTGATTTTAGTTCTAATTGTGACTATTATACAGTGTTATTGGTAAAACACCAGCAACCTCTTAAGGGGTCATTGTACTTATCATTATGAACAACTTTTACTAAAAAAATCAGCTGTTTAGTACATTTATCTACATCAAACTCGTCAAAATGTATAGAGCAGCTGATTTTTATTTCGCGATTTCAGGTTTGGTCCGATAGTAAAAGTTGTTCATAATGATGAGTACAATGACCCCTTAAGAGGTTGCTGGTGTTTTACCAATAATCCTGTATATATACCTACATTGAAATGCACTTTTTTAATTTATCCCAAAGAATTTTTTTTATCTACAAAAATTCAAGTATCAAACATGTTTTCAGCGTACTATATGAGTGTTGACACCTGTAAGATTTTTGAATTTGCCGCCTTTTTCATGGGACACGACTCGCTTGACAGACTACACAGCTTTAAAAAACCAAATTTTTGATCATTTCAGGAAATCTGCGCCTTAAGGCGAAAGTGCCAGGGTACCCCGCGAAATTCAAAATTTCTTACGTTTTTTGCAATTTGTAGGTCAGTGTGAGCTTGTATGTTGATTAAAATATGATTCGCGGGCGTAGCTAATATGGCTTTACAGAATTATAATAATTAGGATCAGCAATACAGCTCCATAAGTTAGCATTTACCTCAAACCTCATGATTTCATGAAATCGCTAGATTTGAGGTAAATGCTAACTTATGGAGTTGTATTGCTGATTCTAATGATTATAATTCTGTAAAACCATATAAGCTACGGCCGCGAATCATATTTTAATCAACATACAAGATAACACTGACGTACAAATTGCAAAAAACGTAAGAAATTTTGAATTTCGCGGGGTACCGTGGCGCATCAACCTTAAAGGAAAATAATGATCCATCTAAAAGTATCCAAGGACTGAAGCTATCTACATTGTATTGAGCGATTTCATTACCTATTATTAGTTTACGTAATAGACATCAAAATCAAGGCAAAATTATAATTAGGACCACGATGATGGTAAAAATTGACAAACATTTGTTTTATTTTATTCGGAAGTCTTACAGCTTACGAACATACATACTATATTACTTATGATTATTGTTTGTAGTATCAAAGCCAATTACAAAACTTCACTTCATTTTTCATTTTACGAGAGTTAAAATTATATTTTCTATAATTACGTATTCGAATTTCCAACTGTGATTATCCTATGACTGAATATTTCATTAAAACTTTGATTTACAAAATACCTACTGACATTAAGTTTCATTTTAAGTTAAGTTCCTGCTTTATTTTTTACAAAACAAAGTTATTCGTTTTTATGCCCAGTGATCGGGCATTTATTTGGGCGTAAACTCATTTATGCCCAATATGCCAAGTTTATGCCCATTTTGTCCATATTTGTTTTTGCCCTCGACCCATCTCTATTTCCGAGGCAAGGAGCTATCATATAAAGCTATTTTAGCTCGCCCCTCTCCCCACCACTTTCGTTTTTGGCAGAATGCTTGTCCAGTAGACTACACCGTTGACTTTGTCTATGTGCTAATTGCATTATTGTGATCGCCAATCAAGTATGCTATAGACTGAAGTAGCGATATGTACTTACAAACAGCTCTCGACATTGTGATTTCAATTATTGTATTTTGAGGTATAGTTCGCGAGCCGTAAGCTAAGCTTTGCATTTGTGTGAGTGATCACCAAAATGGTACGAGAGCCCATGACCAAAATGTTAGTCTTATCGTTTTACGTTTTACAACGATGCGACATGGCTTTGGTCATGGCCTCTTGTACTAAAAGAACAAAAACCGATTGCCATAAAGCAATATAAACCGGTTTTAAATCAAGGAAAGGACGAATCGCGCTCAATGCCGGACGTCACACCTTCACTATCTATGTACACTCACACAAATGCAAAGCTCAGCTTAAACCTCGCGGACTGTAGCAGTATGTTTAGCTCGCTTTATCACCAGATGTTAGTCATAATGGTTTGATGTTGTTAATAATTTCGGAACGATTTTCTTAGCTCTAGGACTTCACTACTAAGCACGGCAGTTGATACAAAGACAAAACATTGGGACAGGTCAGGTAAGGACCCTATTTAAAGTCCCAGGAGGTTACCATTCTCATTAATGTCTTCGTTGCATTGATCGACAAGACATCAGAGTCCTTAAAACAGATACATATTTTACATAGGGAAATCTGGACTTGGGTGGCTCCTCTCCTCTCATGCATCAGTAATTCTACTGTCTAGCATTTAATAATTAAGAGTGTTCAAGAGGATTATACGCGGGCGAAAGTTTTTGTATAATGGCAATTATAAATTAATATGTGCTACTTTTTGTGAATTCAAGAAGTCCTAAATGAATTGTTGAAATGGGCAATATTATGTGTGAGAAAGGATGGAAAAATACATCAATTTGAACATGTCATTAGAAATAATGTAATGAAATTTAATGATTACTTATCAGTTTTTATATAATTCCGCGAGTGTATTTAAACCGCGCATTTTTCTCTATGTAGTATTGTAACTCGTGATTTGACAACCTATGCTAGTCGACATGGTCACACAGTGCGCAAACGCGAGTCTCGAATTATTTATTTTATTATTTAAGTGAATTAGCTTTTTTTTTTATTATTATATTAAGTATTTGAAATTTTCACAAGTTTATAAAGTGATGTTACGCCATAGTCGTAGCTGATTTAAAACTTCACAACTGTTATCTTCCACAAAAGAATTAAGAAATTAGCATTTATACAAGGTGTAAAATAAATAACCCACAACCTCTTAAGGGGTCATTGTTCTCATCATTATGAACAACTTTTACTATGGGACCAAACCTGGAATCGCGAAAAAAAAATCAGCTGCTCCCTACATTTTGACGAGTTTGATGTAGATAAATGTACTGGTCAGCTGATTTTTTTTTTCGCGATTTCAGGTTTGGTGCCATAGTAAAAGTTGTTCATAATGATGAGTACAATGACCCCTTAAGAGGTTGTGGGTTATTTATTTAACACCTTGTATTTTATGTACTTTCAACGATTTACCGTCCACTGCGCGTGATCGCATTTTATTTAAGAATCTCATGAAATTTTAATTTGTATTGATATTTTTAAAAAGTATTACTAGTTTTAAGCGAGCAGTGTTTAGTTTAGTTGCGTTTATTTGTGATATTTCAAAATTTTATCATTGTTTAGCTTTAAATCTGCATGACTGTTGTGGAGACTGCAGCAAGAATTATACAGGGTGTAAGGGACAGCCCTCCGCAAACTCACAGGGTGCATTCAGCTCCTCATTTTGAATCATATTCCATCGGAAATTTTCTCAGGAAAATTTTCATTTTTTCAATTTTTTTTTCAGTTACATTTTCATTATTTCAATGTAAAGTTGCATTGTGTGTTCGCAGCACTCCATTTATGTAAAAAAAAACTGCAAAAAAAAACCAGCAATGGTTGTTGAAATACTCTAACCAACGTCGCGTGAAATCAGCTGTTCACTTTCTGTCTAGCTACAGAGTTCATCGAACTCACCGCATACATATTACCTACCCCTCCAAACCAGTAATAGACGCTCCAATTTGTGCACAAAAACACAAACAAATCAGGTTTATCGGATTCCCTTAACTTTCCTGAAAAAATTTCATGTACCGGTCATCTTAGTATGACATACTGAATTCACCCTATCAGTTTGCGGAGGGCTGTCCCTTACACCCTGTATATTTAGCATTTCTGGGCAGCATTACATAACGATATCAAATAAATTCAGTTACATTTAATTGTAGCTGTAACTACCGTTATTGAAGCCGCTAAATACCGATCTCTTTTTATATTTTTATTATTATTATAATATATTCGTAAAATTACTTTTATTTGCAGCTGAGCTGTTTTTAGATATTCCCTTATATTGAGTGTTAAATTCTTATTTACTTATGTTTTTAGCTATTATCAGTGATTTTTTAATTTTATAAATGCTTGTTTGTAGAATTAGTGCCATATCCCAAAGATGTAAGTCACAGTGAATCTTGTAATGTTGCTGTCACTGATGATTTGACGAGTGACGCTTAGCTTGAGTACAAAGTGTGAAATAGTGAGATACCTACATCGGCAAAGTTTTAATCTCATAATAATATATATTACGTGAAAATATATTTTGAATATGCTAAATAAAAGTTGGAAGCAATTTTCTTAGTTTTATTTTGGCAGGTGTGAGAGCTCCTCTTTATAACTGTACAATGCGATTCAAATAAGGTCAAATGTTGATTGAAAAGTACGGTTTGCAAAGAAAACTTATTTGCGTACCAATGTTTTTTTTTTTTTGTTTAACCGAGTCTTAGTTAGTTAAATCAAGGTGGTGAAAAAAACAAAAAAAATTGTCATAATGAATTTTTTTTAACTACCTACTTTATATTTTCATTGTTGACAACAATTTTTCAGAAAGAATTAAAAATTCTTCGTTCACGATTCTTAAATGTTATTTAAAAAAGATCGTGTTTTTCTTACCCTACCAAATTTATTCGATTTGAGAGCTATGAGTTGGCGCTAAGCCGTCCTATTCTTATTTGAAACGCATTGTACTGAGATATTAATTCTACCCATTGCTAGGGATTAATTGTAAATAAAAACTTTTTTACAAAAAACAAAACCGACTTCTAAAAAAACACTACAAAGTGAAAAATAACTATAATTTCGGAAGTCGGTGTCTTAGGATCTGTATTTTAGGTTTTTGCCCCCGACTTCCGAAATTGAAGTTATTTTTCACTTTGTAGTGTTTCTTTAGAAGTCGGTTTTGTTTTTTGTAAAAAAGTTTTTATTTTTCACTTTTTAGTGGGTCAGTTTGTAATTTAATAACCCAATGTCAACTGTTCATCACGTTTTACAAAATATTGCTTTTCCCAATGCAGGGACGTTAATTGTTGAGTTGTTCTCCTAGTAAGAACCAAGAGAACTGGAGCTCATGGTGAAGTCACCATCACCATTATGCATTTTGACGAGCATAAACCATATTAAAGTAATCGAATCGCAACCTGTGATATACCTACTTAGATAAAATTGAGTATTTCCGATGGCCATCTGTGGTCTTCATCATCAGTTCCAGTTGGTGATGGTACTTTCCGAGAGCAAATGCACGAGTTACTATAAAAAATACCGAAATCGATGTGTGCCTATAAAATTTGAGGGTTTCCCTCGATTTCCATGGGATCCCATCATCAGATCCTGACTTGATGATATCATGGGACCACTTGGGAAGACCAAAAAAAGAAAAATCAAAATCGGTTCAGCCATTTTCCAGTAATCGGGGAACATAAATAAAAAAAAAAGGTTCCGACGAATTGAGAACCTCCTCCTTTTTGAAGTCGGTTAAAAACAAACACTTAAGATTTTAGCAGTAAACATTTATTGCTTAGAACACACCATACATGATCCTTGGTCCAACAAGAGTGTAGGGACAAGAAACTTCCAGTTTGGTCACATTGTTGAGTCTTGAGCATTCTCATCAAGGCACCCAATCCCTGTGGAACATAGAAATAGTATGAGCACCACGTAAGAAATCTAAAGCGTAGTAGTGACGTTAAGGTTACCATACAAAGAGATCTAAAACGGAACAGATGAATTCTGATTCGATCGGTTTTGACTATGTTTGCAGATACACGAAATGATCGGGTTATTTGGTTTCAACGATTTGCTTCCAATCGTTCCGGCCGTCGTAGACGATTGATCTTGCCACGCACGGTACGAATTTTAATTCCGATCTGACGGATCTGATGAATTGACCATGTATGGTAGCCTTGACAGTTTACATTTGAACGTTTACGTAACTTTATAGAAAATTGTAGATTGAAACGCCGACTATTTAGAACTGGCAGTCATTACTTTAGGTATCGCCGGCCATATAAATGTGTACTGCAGATTTATGCGTATTGCGCAATTATTGTTCCGTAACAAAACTCGAAATTTAGATCTAATGTGCAACGTTGTTGGATTACATTATAACGCAATGTGAGCACATTAGTTGATAGATCGACTTGCGAGCTCGAGGCTCTGTAACGCACGCCGTTAACGTCTGTTTTTCTCAGCCGTACTTACGATTTGTAATTTTTCGCATTCCTGTGTCTTCTGCTGTTGTCGCCTAACGTATACAGCGTAACGCCGTCGCTTTAGCATCGACTACGCATCGCCGCCGTAAGCTCGTCATCGTCATGCCGCATCTAACTATCTGAAAGGACTCGCACGCACTTTGTCGCCGTTCGACAGCGTTATGTATTGTTAGCAGAGCCGGTCATGTCGCCCTAAGCGTCACTCGCTCCGGACTTGTCCGTTTGCTGTGATCACGTATTGTAGCCAAGCAGAGCAGTCAGCCTGGGGTGCGTTCGCATCGAGTTACGTGGACGCAATTTTAGAGTAGTTCTCTGGTTGTTATTTTGAGTGTAGGTTTAGAGGCGGGGTTTAAGCAGCCTAAAACGAATCGTATCGAGTTTTAAGAGAGATTTTTTATATCTTTAGGAGACTAGAGATTAGGAAGATCGCTAGATGTCAATGAACGCACCCCGCTACGGATCACTGCCTGCAAACAGTCATACATTTGCAACAACCCATGTCTGATATCGGTCAGAACGAGCCGACCGCGCGACATTAAGGCATCCTGCAATAAAACCACAAAATTTAAACTGAAGTACCGCAACCAAGGAGAAGCAGTATTCGAAGCCAAAGATCTCAAGGGTAACATGCATGAAGAGTTTAGTGCCGGTAGGAGAGTAATTAAAGTAAAAATTGATTTCTAAGGATTTTAATCTAAAATGTAAATATACAACTTAAACAAAATGTACCTTAACATTTAGACTTATCATTATCGAAATTAATCCAAACAATTATATAAAATTAATTCGATCATATTAATGTAACATGGAGCATGTCAACAATCAGCGGGTGAAATGAAAACGTTCCGTCAATATAATAATATTATCTCTCATTTATTACAATATAAAGTGGTTCACATAATTTTTCACTCGAACTGGAGACTTACAAGCTACGTGTCCGGGCCGCTGGCGCGCTCGCTCGCACGTACGCACTGCGTCGCATCGCGAATGCGGCTAGTTTGACCGTCGTACGGCACTAGGTACTGATTTGTTCGTGTCACGTGGTACTACTACGAGCTTAGCCTAGCGAGGTGAGCGAGGCGTCGCCGCTAGTACCGGCGCGGGCCGCCCATGCCGCTCATCTCTCGCCCCCGCGCCGCACCGCCCCCGCTATACAAACAACACGACATCACGACCGACCCTCAGGGAAACTGAACACACCGCCTTAGTTCATAGTGAAACTGCACCTCGACTAGACCACGCACTATCGTTACTGTATCATCAATTTATACAACCGTCTATGTTTTGCATGTAACGTTTTATTCACTACAACCTAAGAGGCGTCACACAGTTATCTGGGAGCGAGCGTCTATCAACACTGATATTATGACAGTAGTGACCTCATCTTGTTCTGGCCCACTTAACTTTAGCAGCAATGAAAGTATTTAGAATGTTGATCATGTTTTACGAGATATTTGCAAATAATTAGATTATGATTCATTATGGTGACGAAGCCGTGACGCATGGAATGTAACAGTTAACAAGAAGTAGACAGGCACTGTAGACAGGTTATTAGCGAGTTAATTTTATATAAGATCAGTCTCACATGATATTAATGTGTAGGAAAATGTTTTGCCTGTTTAGGTAAAGGTTAGAGTTGTTTCAAGAATTTGTTAGCAAGTTTTCCTGTTTGTTCAAATTATAACTATATCTTACTTTATTGCTATCTACTTCTTTAATAAAATTAAAAGGCTACAACAACATTACCGCATAGATCTATATACTTTCGAGTGAATAATATGAAGAGTGACGTGATAACGCACCGGTCAATATGAGATCGACGAGCAAACATTTGCAAGATAATTTGCAAACTTCAGACTTCAGAAATCCTCCGCTGGAGAAAAGTTTCACAATAGTCCTTCTAAATTTCATGTAGTTTTTGAGGAAATTTAGGCTGTTTTAATATTAATCATGAACAGATAGGAAAACATAACTAAAAGGATGACTGTGTACTCCATGCCAGCTGTTACGATGATAATAAGTGCAAGATCTTACCGTCCCATGGGAGGGTATTGCTGTGCATAAGGGTCTCTGTCATATCCACCAGGGGCTGCACCGCGCCTGAAATGTTACAAGTACCATCTTGAGTATATAACATAACTCAATCATAGGATTAGTTTTATAAGAGAGACAAACAAATATACACATTTAATAAAATAGTACCAAAGTCAAATTTATTTTCAGGCTATTTGCTTTTGGGTATTAGCAATATTGCATTTCCTCAACAGTCTACTGCAAGATCTAATTAGATGAGAAAAAATGCCAATAGAATACAGTCACATGAGCGAAGCTGCGGGCACTGCTAGAAAAATAATAATACAGAAGACAGCCCTTGGTGTTTGATTATAGGGCAAAGACCCCTTCTCTATTTTGTCTTGATTCTTGACTCAATCTTATGCAATTATTAGTTGTCAAGGAAATTCTATCAAAACAAATAACAAAGTTATAAAATCAAGTAGTCATATAATTTGGCTAGAAGTCATAAAAATTTATGAAAGTATAATCCAGACATATGAAAACTGTTTAGAGAAAGATTGAAGAGATATCACTGAGTTATGGAAGGAAATACTGTTGAAACTAACAGTTGAAAATCTACAATCAAAGGTTAGCACAATGCTGGAAGACATTGCAATGACTATCTCTGTTCATTTGGAGTTCATAGTTAAAATGATTTACTTGACATGTTGACAGTATAATATTGTAAAATTGAAAGATATATTATATTGATGCATTTAAAATGATGTGTTAGTCAAAAACAGGGTCAGAAGGCATAGTTAAGGAAGTTGCACAACATTGTTTCAGCTTGAGTTGCAGGAAACATTTTGCTGTCAACTTCGAAGTTATGTGTACACCTTTTTTGGGGCTTGGTACTGATACAATTATTTTAATATCAGCTAGTACAAGATTCACAACTCACATAGGTGAGCGCCTGCTGAACATGTCACCGTTGGGCATCTGTTGCGGGCGCGGCGGCAGCGAACGCTCGTACGGCATCTGTTGCGGCGCCGCGCGCATCGGAGCCCGGCGCTCCATCAGGTCGCGCTCATCCGCGTACATCGGCGCTCGGCGATCGTCGGCGTACATGGGAGGCATCTCGTCGTAGCGCCTATCCTCCGCGTACATGGGCGCTGCGCTCGCGTATGGGTCCCGCGCGCCGCGCTCCATTAGAGCAAACCCACGGCGGTCTTCCCCTCCGTAGCCGTTGTACCGGTCATCGTACGCGGGAGGCGGAGGCCGCTCAGCGCGCTCGTAGGGCATCTGGGGCGGAGCGCCGGGCGGCGGGCCGCGCGGGTGTGAGGGTCGGTCACGCGAGTAGGGCGAGTCGCGGAGCGGAGGTCCGCCTCGCATGGGCCCGCCGCCGCGCCGATCCATACCTCCACCCATACCTCCGCGCATGCCACCCCTCATGCCGCCGCCGCGGCCTCCACCGCCTGGCCCTCCACGCTGGCCGCGCTCCTTGATGCGCCCGCGCTCTACTGAGATGACGCCGCCGTTGAACGACGTATTATTGAGTGCACGAATAGCGGCCGAAGCCTGATCTTCAGTTTGCATGTGCACAAATCCACACCGGTTCATAATATCGCATTCCGTCACAGCGCCGAAACGCTCAAACAATTTCCGAAGCTCCTCCGGCTTCGATCCCTGCGGCAGGCTGCCGACGAACACCTTCGTTTGCTGAAACGAGACGAAATTCATCAAGACGAGCTCAAAAGATAGTAGTTTGTTAAACAAGCACAAAAACTTTCACTCACCGGCACCATTGTCACTATTTATTTTCTAATTTAACTTAAATAACTTATAAATTCACCGCCGCTGTTTTAGCGCAATACAACGAATCTGCCTTCCGATCAAAATGGCGGCCAGCGAGCGAACCGGAACTTGCAGAATGATGCTAACCTCAGAAACCTCAACGACGCCATTAAATTTTGAGAAGGAACAAACATAATTGGTTACTATATTTTCTCCACATAAAATTGCGATTGTGATTGGTTGCAAATAACGTCACTTTACAGCTTGGCCAATACAAAACAAGCACCAGGGACCACAGCCTATATAAAATACCCTAGATAAAATATATGAATTTTTTTGACGCAACGCAACATTGTTATTTTCGTCCACACTACAAGACAATGGTGTCGATTCTGTAGTACATACACCTTAGAGCATTTAACTAAATGCTCTAAGACATACATCGAACTAAACTAATGGGGTCGGCAAGTGAAAGCTGATCTCAGATGGCGCCACCTCTATACGAACCCTGTGTAGCCCGCGAAATTCAATTTTTTTTTTGGGTTTTTCAATTCAATTCCTAGGTCCGTGTCTGGTTGTATCTTGATCAAAGTATGATACGCGGAAATAAAACATTATGTATTTAAATAATTTTAACCATAAAAATCATCAATACATCACAATGCAGACACGGACCTGCAAATTGCAAAAAACCCAAAAAAAAATGAATTTCGCGGGCTACCACTGCGCATCATCCATAAGTGACATAAACATAATTATGAGCTTCGGATTTCTTATTTGCCTTGATTTCTTGACATTTTTCCGATAAAGAACAGTATGTATTCCACTTGGAAAATAATTATGTGAGTTAAAAGAAGAAAAAGAAGCGCCTCTTTATGTGGAAAGAAAGCAGATCTAATTGAATGGAATTCGTTGTTCATAGATTAATTTATATTTTTACAATTTTATGGTCTGCATGTTTGTTTCATGGTATATTGAACGTTTACTTATGATACACTCTAGTGTATGATAACATTGTATCATTTACTTAATTTTCATTAACTTAATCTTGTTACCAATCTTTTCATAGTCACTTTCCTTGAAATGTTTATGACACACTCTCGCCCCGCTTTTATGCTCAAACTTTACTCGCCTTATCGCTTTGAGCCACAATTTTTTGAGTTTCTCATCACGAGGAAACTGGTGGCCTCTAGTTTCTTTACAATTTGGTACACAATATCTTAGCATTTCCTCAATAATTGTGTCTAATTATGAATTCACTACAAATTCCGTACAAAAACTGCTTTGTTATTGGTCTGAGCGCTACTAGCGACACTTTGACAGTTGCCGGCCCCATTAAACTATCACTAAAATTCCTTACTTTTGGCTATGAGAATCTTAGAGCTATTCTGCAAAAAAAAACCTATAAAGGACAGTGGGCAAGATACACTCAGCTCCGCCAGCTATCTAATAAATATGACTCGAAACACCTAACAAAAATAAGCATTTTTAATTCAAGCGAAAAAAAAAATATCCCGGAGGTTATTAAATAACTTATTTTTTTTAACTTAACTTTGTTAAGGTTTTAAAAAAAAACCGCAAAAGATCTAGTTCTAAAAAGTATCTCAAAAAATCCTAAATAAATAGTTATATAACCGTGTGCAAGGATATTATCGTTATGTTTGCGGTTCTGGAGATATTAGCATTTTTATACCAGCTCTATACATTTTTTTTGCAAAAAGAAAAAAATATCACTGAAGGTAACAGAAACCTTCAGTAGCGCCATCAGGATGGAATTTCGTGTGGACAAATGTGCAGTCATGCATGTAAAGCGAATCCCCCCTGAATTATGGAATTCGTGGGAACCCAACTCTCGGATTCCATACACCTTAGATCCCTCTCTTCAAACAAAACCTGCAAGTATTTGGGTATGTCGGAAGCGTTGGGCATCAATGTTACTGACATAAAACAATCGTCGAAGGAGCGCTTCTTGGCCGCCTAAAGAAAGTATTTAACCGGCAAAGCCGGCCGGTTAGTCTTCTATCAGGCGGTTGGGTCATGTCGGTTTTGATGTACTGTTTCGGCGTACTCAAATGAACTCAAACCGAACTCGACGCTCTGGATAGGAGGGCCCGTACTCTGCTGACTGCGTATCGTGCATCACCCACGGTCATTGGTAATGAGACTGTATATCCCGCGAAAGTGTGAAGGTCGAGGCTTTTTAAATGCTAAGACCCAAGGCAAAGATCTTCACTGACGCTTTTTCGGGGCTCTCCATGGGCCTGATGTAGACTTTTTGGCGTCTGTATCCTGGCTGCGTTTCGGCGACCTCTTCGGGGAAACTGAAGGTTTCGTCTGTGCAATTATGAATGAAGTTGTCAGGAAGAGTAATTATAATTATCGGAACTACATTGTCAAGGACAGTATGACATCTGTCAGGCATGCCACCGTCCCGGTGAACCAATCCGACATATTGTTTCCGTTTTTTCTCGTTTGCCAATGGCGAGTACTTGCACAGACACAATCTAGTGGTTAAGATTATCCACCAGCAACTAGCCTTGCAGTACAACCTTGTGGAGTCAGTCTGAAGTACCATTTTACAGATATTTGCCCAAACCAGTTCTCGAGAATGATCTCACCACATTGTACTGGGATCGATCTATCATCACTGATAGGACTATAATAGTCCTATCAGTGATGATAGATCGATCCCAGTACATCACTGATAGGTCTATAATAGTCCTATCAGTGATGATAGATCGATCCCAGTACAATGTTACCCCAATATCAGGCTTATGGCTACAATAATTGTAGCCATAAGCCTGATATTGGGGTGATAGATTGACGAGAACCGGTGCTGATATCGCTGTCCCTCATTACGAGAATCTCGTGAAAGCTGAGAAAGACTAAAAAATCAAGTATCATGACTTAGCACACGAGGTTGTCGACATGTGGGACGTGGACTCTGCAATCATTGTACCGATAATCGTTACGGTTAATGGCCTAATTGCGGAGAGCCTCGACCAACACTATAGGAGGATCTCATTGCGCGGCTGGGTCAAGGGCTTGAGTCAGAAAGCAGTATTCCTAGACACGGCACGCGTAGTGGCCCTGACTACTGGTAGCTTGGACCCTGTTCCCGATACCAGTGGGCTACTATTATTTATATTTTTAAATGTTTTTTTTTTGTTTTATGTTATTATAAAAATATTTAAAAATGTAAATGATATATAGGGAAATTAAATAAAGGAAATAACGATCCACCTTCCGACTTCGTTAAGCCCCAGGAACATTTAATTATCGGACGTGATCCACAGTGGCCTATAAGGAAAGCTCTTAACGTACCCAAGTAGGTGGCTGCAGATACAATTTGTCGAAGTGGGGGATTACTGACCCACCCAACACCCGGTGCGAGTGCTGTGCTTCTGATCAGAGCATGTACCAACTTCCACTTGCTGGAGTGTCGATAAGTGCCCGTTCACCTGCACCTCGGATGACCATCATGTCACTGATGCCGTGATCAATGTGGCCACTTACTCAATCAATATAAAAACATCTAAGAAAAGTACTATTGACACGAAAAGAAAAAGAAGATGAATTTGTTTTTAGTTTATTTTACTGCTCAGTTATTGAGCTTGTTTTGTTAAATATTGTAAAGGCATGAGGTGTAAAGTTCACTCATTCTCCATAGAAAAGGGAGGATCCTCCGACCAGACGGGTGTCGTGAACTGTCATGTCTAGTGGGCAACTGCCCGACGGTTGATATCGGGACGTTGTATATATGCTAATCACGCGGTAAACTCTGATTGCGCGATGCAGGATTTTGCATGACGTTAGTGTGATGCGTAGTTCGCATGTGTCGATGTAGATGCCGCCACATCACTCCCCTCCGGAGACCGGAGGTCGATACTGGGCTGAGTCGTGTATCTTGCGATGCTTGCCAGTGCCGGTTATGGTTCCAGTGAGTTGGAACCGGGTGCCGCATAGTTCACAGTGAGTCGGAATTGTCTGGGGTGATTCCCCAGTGAGTCGGGGTGGCGCTGCGTTATGCTTCAGTGAGTTGTGTGTACAGCGTCGGGTTGAGGCTTACTGCTGGCGTCGACCATGAAAAGTGCAGTGTGCTGTGCCAAGGTTACTGATGAGGCTGAGCGTGATGACCAGGTATGCGCGTTCGCTGCATGCAGGTGGTCAGGATACCCGTTGAAGCCGTTGGTGCTGGCTGGTTGTGTGACTCGCCGCTCGAAAGCTTTAGGAAGTGCTGCTGATGACGTCACGCTGAAGCAGTTGCACGAAGACTGCGCTGACGTCCATACTCGGAGTGCATGGGACCAAACCTGAAATCGCGAAAAAAAAATCAGCTGTTCAGTACATTTTGACGAATTATGCGAAAATTAAATATACTGAACAGCTGATTTTTTTTTCGCGATTTCAGGTTTGGTCCCATAGTAAAAGTTGTTCATATTGATGCGTAGAACACCCCCTTAAATTTTGTCGCATCTATTCAATTTCACCCTGTATATGCTAGTCGTGCGGTAAACTCTGATTGCGCGATGCAGGATTTTGCGTGACGTCAGTGAGAAGCGTAGTTCGCATGTGGCGATGTAGATGCCGCCACAATACAAGTAAAAGAAATGTTTTATAGATGTTATGCTCGTTTCGTTATTCGACTTAAAATAAATAGAGAACCCCGGGACAGAATTTAATGCCCATTGGCACAGAGAAACATGGCTGTGATACCTTCCAAACAAAAGTAATCTGAGCTCTGGCGGACGTGGGTGTGCCGTCCATACATTTTTGCCCACTATCCTTTAGAAAAAAAATTTGACACAACTAAAATCGAGTTTGACAATCGTGACTCCGCGTCGTATAGTGCTCGTAGTATATTTGAACCGGTGGCTTTAATTGGAACTAACGAAATCACTATGAAAAGTGAGAAGGCTTGTCATATTTTGTTTACAGACAATCCGACATCGCCGCCGTTACCGTGTCAGATATTTTTTAGAGCTGGAGGGGGGCAGGGAGGGGGCAGCTTCAGCGTGTTTTTGTGGATTATTTTTTTTTGGTGGTAAGAGGACAGACGGAATGACCATGCCTTGGATGTTGGGTAGAGGCCTTTGGTGTGGGATGCAACCTGTGTTGACGCCATCATCCCCTCGCCCTCGCGTCATCCCATCTTAAGCCGCCCACTAGGACGGCGGGTTATTCTGGGGCGGCTGCTGCAGGTGCAGAATACCCTCAAACGGCACAAATTTAAGAGCCTTATATGGAGCTATACAACGTGTAACGTTAAATGCGCAAAACCTCTTAAGGGGTCATTGTACTCATCATTATGAACAACTTTTACTATGGGACCAAACATGAAATCGCGAAAAAAAATTCAGCTGTTCAGTACATTTATGTTCGCATAATTCGTCAAAATGTACTGAACAGCTGATTTTTTTTTCGCGATTTCAGGTTTGGTCCCATAGTAAAAGTTGTTCATAATGATGAGTACAATGACCCCTTAAGAGGTTTTGCGCATTTAGCATTACACGTTGTATATTTGAGCCGTTTGGGGTTGGGCCTTGGGTCCGATTGCTCATCGAGTATTTCGGGACATTTCCAAGCGGTTAGTCGACTCTTCACGTGACCAGAGAGCTGGCCTATTTGTCGGTTGGGGTCGCGGAGTGAGGAGTGTAAGTGGGTTATAGGTTGCGTCCGGATATTTGATGACTCAAAATTGAATATTTCTTGAGTGCGTTCGAAAAAAGTTCATTTAAATCAAAATGTAAATATGTAATTCAATAACGGGAAAACCGGAGGTAACTCCGGTTTTGTCTCTCAACCCCGGTTTTCAAAAATCGCTAAATTTTGTCCGGTTTCCGGTTTTTAGCAAAACCGGAAAACCGGTTTTGCACGCCCTAGTCCTGACTGATTCATCAACGCCCAGCCCAAACCCTTGAACCTAGAAAGCTATTTTGCAGAGGTTCCCTTTATAATGTAGACAAGGAAGGATTTCCCGGTTGTATTATGTAGTACGTTCCCGTGGGATATTTTCCGATATCCACGCGGGCGAAGCCGCGGGCAAAGGCTAGTTACTAATATTTGAATAAAACTCCCTATCTTTATCAATTATCGTACTTATTATTGTATACACTTAGCCTATTAATTCTATATATTTACATATTAAAGCCAACAGTCTTAAAATAATAATAATAACAGATTCGCAAGAGCAAACGTGCTCGGAGGAAGAAAGTATTCCTGTAAGATGCTGGTAGGGATCTTGACCGCACTCAACACTCCTCAAGCACCTCAAGACATGTTGTCCCCTTCAGGCGGGGTAGCAGTAGCAGCCCAAAATTTTGGGGAGGTTACCATGGGTGCCGAGGAATATTATAAAGGAGGTACATCTCCTCGTTGGTCTAGTGATCGCAAGTGCTACTACTGAACACGAGGTCCTGGGTTCGATTCCCAGCACCACCACATAATTAGGTTTTACTTACCTACACTTCTGCCATGGCCATAGCCCGGAATTCACTTAGAAAAAAACCGGCCAAGAGCGAGTCGGACTCGCGCACCGAGGGTTCCGTTCCGATTTCTATTGCTATTTAGAGACATCGTTTTATTTTTTTTTTTTTTTTTGCGAATAAGAAAGAAATAAAAATTTAAATATGGTTCTTTTGCAACAGGGTCTTAAAAAATCGAAGTAGGGCTACTAGGGCATGTGGGGTATTATTATGAAAGAGCGCTGTTTGCACATTCTCAACCTTTTTTTTCTTTTTTTTAGGCCGCATAGTTTTTGACTTTGATAAAAATGTAAAAAAAAAATACCGTTCCCCTATCTCCGAAGTTTGTGAAGAGAAAAATCTGAAATTATTCTATGTGATAGAAGTTTATGTAAAGATTACAAGAAAAATAAAACGATGTCCCTAAATAGCACTTTTACAGAAATCGGAACGGAACCCTCGGTGCGCGAGTCCGACTCGCTCTTGCCCGGTTTTTTTTATCTCACGAAAGCGGGCGAGCCATACGTAAAGCCTCCTGCCTTAGTGCGAGTTTTTATACTTACTCGATCGCGTTTACGTTAACGTTGACGTACGTCAAATTGTATGGAATAATTGTGTTTCCCATTATAGTCACCAGACGGCGCTTATTCAATTTCAGTACAAATTGACGTTTACGTTAACGTGATCGAGTAAGTATAAAAACTCGCACTAAGCCCTCTGTACACTACTCGCGAAGTTGGTCGAAGTTAGACGAATACGATAGTGTGGACGGCCACTTCGCTTCGCTTCGTGCAACCTCGGCTCGCCTCGCGCGACTTCCGATCGTTGTCGGTTTTTGCGCCCGAGTCAAAGGGGCCGAAGTGCTCCGACTCCGACGAAGCGTCTGACTACACTACTCGACTCACTTCAAATTGTCGCGTGATAAATTCACGCGTAATTATAATATGCGAGAGTGCACATTGCAACGGCAGCTGCCACTTCAACATTATCCATGGTGCAAAGAATACTACTTAGTCTGTGGTGTAAAGCGCGCGGGTGCCACCGGGCGACTGAGCTCCTCGCGAAGTTGCACGAGTGTGTATGTCTACACACTCGTGCAACTGCTTACTTCGGACTTCGATCAACTTCGACGAGTACTTCGTTGAAACAACTTCGCGAGTAGTGTAGGAAGCTTTAATGTTACATGCACATTGTCTCTGTGCGCGTAAGCTCGGGAAGTCGGGAGCGCGCACAGACTACTTAGGGATACTACGTATGGAGCGCGCTACCTGCAGGTACGCACACAAGAGCGCGTGTCTATACGCATTACATCTACAAGTATGGC
The DNA here is from genome assembly GCA_905163495.3 of Cosmia trapezina. Taxonomy (NCBI): domain Eukaryota; kingdom Metazoa; phylum Arthropoda; class Insecta; order Lepidoptera; family Noctuidae; genus Cosmia; species Cosmia trapezina. The sequence continues at coordinate 23,866,465 of LR991035.1, read as the reverse complement.
GCACCCGCTTTCGTGAGATAAAACAACTGTATTACTTAGGTATATTTTTTAAATAATTTTCTGATCTTCCTTCTAATTTAAGAGTTCAAATTGGTGAAGAGCTTAGTTAAAAATTTTGCGTCTCGCCTGGTATAGGTTAGACTCTCAGAGAATGCTGAAGTTGCAGAAATTCAATTCAAAGTAAGAGTCAATAAAAATAGAGTATTGCTCGTGTGGCACGCCTACGCGAAAGGGGGGCTCCAGGGACAATAGGGAACAACTTAATTTTAAAATAAGCAAACAGCCGTAATAGCTTAGGCAGTATTATTATAATTTTACCTAAATAAGTACACATACAGGGTGGCAGGGAAATCGTCGCGCGACCTGTTACCATGGATTAAGTACATTATTATGAAACCCGCTGCATTGAAATATTTCGTCGATTATCAAAAAATAAATCTGCTGTTTCATAGAAAAGTGCAATAAGTACATAGTATCTCCCAAAATTAGAAATCAATTTTAAGACAGTATAACTGTCCTCTTTAAACACTGTAATGTCTTACCAGTTCATATACAAGCAAACTTTTTGTTATTAAAAGAACAATTTTTCAATGAATCTTTAAGAAATAAAATCGAACATCCTGTACGCACTCGGGCAGTTTCTGCAAAGAGTAAAGTAAGTATAAAGAGAGTTTCTGAGAATAGGCTTCGTACACAGCGCGCCAACAATATGTATGGCGAACGAACTACCGGCTATATTATACCGAGACTACCCTCAGAAATATTACCACAGTCTAAAAATCATACAGTCGTCCAACGAAGACGTTTAGACAGGGCAATCGTGCGGGGTGTGAGGGGCGAGACGCGGGTAAGCCGATCCCGAACTGCGAACAAAACGATGTTAGTAGTTCGGGATATGTTATTCAGGGCTAACGCGTGTTTATTTTTTATTTGTTTATTTAAAATGGTGCATACGACGTGTGCTGTGAGTGATTGCAAGTCTTATATATTATAATTAAGTATATTATAATTGTGAAAGTGTTTGTTTGTATGTTACGTGTCAAGATGGTGGACTTTTTTATTATTTACTAAGGGTGAATTTCGAGATGGTAGACGTAATTTTTTATAATTTGATATGGGTGTCAATTTTGAGTTTAATTGGGGTGCTTGTTACGAAAAAGCCATCCTTTTTTAAATCCAAGATGGCGGACGTCATTTTTTTATAATTTGATATGGGTGTTAATTTTGAGTATAATTGGGGTGCTTGTTACGAAAAAGGCATCCTTTTTGAAATCCAAGATGGCGGATGTCATTTTTTTATAATTTGATATGGGTGTCAATTTTGAGTATAATTGGGGTGCTTGTTACGAAAAAGCCATTCTTTTTGGAATCCAAGATGGCAGACGACGTAATTATTTTATAATTTGATTTGGGTGTCAATTTTGAGTATAATTGGGGTGCTTGTTACGAAAAAGCCATCCTTTTTGGAATCCAAGATGGCGGACGACGAATTTTTTTTATAATTTGATATGGGTGTCAATTCTGAGTATAATTGGGGTGCTTGTTACGAAAAAGCCATCCTTTTTGGAATCCAAGATGGTGGACGACGTAATTTTTTTATAATTTGATATGGGTGTTAATTTTGAGTATAATTGGGGTGCTTGTTACGAAAAAGGCATCCTTTTTGGAATCCAAGATGGCGGAACTGTAACTTATATGTATAAAATGAAATTAAGGAAATAATAGTAATGACATAGGTGTCATTTTCATGGTTTTTGAGTCCAAGATGGCGGATGCAAAAATTTTCAAATTTTTCGTCATGGGTGTCATTTTTATGGTTTTTGAGCTCGCTAAAAACGGTAATGAGGTCAAAATGAAAATCCCAGATGGCGGCTGCGAAAATTTTCTAATTTTTCGTCATGGGTGTCATTTTCATGGTTTTTGAGGTCGCTGAAAACGATAATGAGGTCATGACGAAAAATTTGATAATTTTCGCAGCCGCCATGTTGGATTTTCATTTTGACTTCACTATCGGCTTTACCGTCCTAGAAAACCATAGAAACGATACCCATGACGAAAAATTTGAAAATTTTCACAGCCGCCATCTTGAATTTTGATTTTAATCTCGTTATCGTCATCAGCGACCTCAAAAACCATGATAATGACATACATGTCGAAAAAAATAAAAGAACTTCTAAGAATAATAATATAACTTAAAAGAAAAATAATAAAATAATTTGAAAAAAAAAACTTAAGAAATAAGCAGGCACTCAAATGTCGTTTATAATAATAATAATGTTAATGACGATGTTGATCTCAAATAAACAAATTAATTAATTAATATCGTTTACTTGGGACAACCCTTGCTGTTGCGACAATGTCTAGACGTTGTCGGCATTTACCACGAGATCAAAGGCGTCGTCCTACTGTATGTTTTTATACTGTGATATTACACATAAAAATATCAAATGTAAACTTAAGCAATATTTAAAAAAAAATGCTCGTAAAACTTGACATTGTATAAAAATTTATAAATATCATAATAATGGAATTTAAAAACTAATTTATAGATGTAATAATGGAATTTAATTGAATAGAATAAAATTGTACTTTAATTTTAATATTTCTACACCGGTAACCACCGGTAACGGTAGTATAAGTGAAACTATTTATTAATAATATATTAAGAACTTAATTACCATGTACTGAGAAATAAATAAATAAATAAAAAAAAAATTACATAAGTATTATATAGGAATGATTGTAATTCTAAATAAGACCTAAATATGTATAGTACCTATTAATTGTATCGACAGTAACGAAATGCATCATTGTATAGTTCGATATTGACTCATGATAGCACAAGTTTAAACCCGAGTGGTTTTGTGTTCGTTTCAACCGCGCGGCCATGGCGTTAAAAAAAAAAAAAACTATGCCAACATTTTGTAACAATTTGTAAAAGTTGATTCGCAAAACCTCAAATTTGTCAAAGCTATGGTTAAAAAGTTACAAGGGTTTGAACGTGGCCGCGCCATCGAAACGCGGAGAACCGCGCGGCCACGGAGATCTCAGAAACTAAGCGTTGCACAGACCTGAAATTTTGGTAAATAACAGATTCAATTTGTAAACAATTTGTAAAAATATAGAAAAAAATCCTAGGTTAATATTTTAGGAGCTGTGAGACTAAAACCCCGTGGCCGCGCCATCGAAACGGTGACAAAAACGTGATAGCCGATATCTCGCTGAAAAAGCGTCGCAGACGTGTAGAGTTTTTTGTAAAACCCAGATTTGAATTTGTCAAAACTTACAAAAATGCAACAAAAAATACTAGGTTAATATTTTAGGAGCTGTGAGACTAAAACCCCGTGGCCGCGCCATCGAAACGGTGACAAAAACGTTATCACCGATATCTCGCTGAAAAAGCATCGCAGAGGTCTGAAGTTTTTTGTAAAACCTAGATTTGAATTTGTCAAAACTTGTAAAAATACAACAAAAAATCCTAGGTTTATATTTCAGGAACCGCGCCATAGAAACGGTGAAAAACACGTTATCGCCGATATCTCACTGAAAAAGCATCGCAGAGGTCTGACATTATTTGTAAAACCTAGATTTGAATTTGTCAAAATTTGTAAAAATATAACGAAAAATCCTAGGTTTATATTTCAGGAGCCGCGCCATTGAAACGGTGAAAAACACGTTATCGCCGATATCTCACTGAAAAAGCATCGCAGAGGTCTGAAGTTTTTTGTAAAACCTAGATTTGAATTTGTCAAAATTTGTAAAAATACAACAAAAAATCCTAGGTTTATATTTCAGGAGCTGTAAGACTAGAACCCCATGGCCGCGCCATTCAAACGGTGAAAAATATGTTATCGCCGATATCTCGCTGAAAAAGCATCGCAGAGGTCTGAAGTTTTTTGTAAAACCTAGATTTGAATTTGTCAAAACTTGTAAAAATACAACAAAAAATCCTAGGTTTATATTTCAGGAGCTGTAAGACTAGAACCCCATGGCCGCGCCATCGAAACGGTGAAAAAAACGTGATAGCCGATATCTCGCTGAAAAAGCATCGCAGACGTCTAGAGTTTTTTGTAAAACCCAGATTTGAATTTGTCAAAACTTACAAAAATGCAACAAAAAATACTAGGTTAATATTTTAGGAGCTGTGAGACTAAAACCCCGTGGCCGCGCCATCGAAACGGTGACAAAAACGTTATCACCGATATCTCGCTGAAAAGGCATCGCAGAGGTCTGAAGTTTTTTGTAAAACCTAGATTTGAATTTGTCAAAACTTGTAAAAATACAACAAAAAATCCTAGGTTTATATTTCAGGAGCTGTAAGACTAGAACCCCATGGCCGCGCCATCGAAACGGAGAAAAAAACGTGATAGCCAATATCTCGCTGAAAAAGCATCGCAGACGTCTAGAGTTTTTTGTAAAACCCAGATTTGAATTTGTCAAAACTTACAAAAATGCAACAAAAAATACTAGGTTTATATTTTAGGAGCTGTGAGACTAAAACCCCGTGGCCGCGCCATCGAAACGGTCACAAAAACGTTATCACCGATATCTCGCTGAAAAGGCATCGCAGAGGTCTGAAGTTTTTGTAAAACCTAGATTTGAATTTGTCAAAACTTGTAAAATACAACAAAAAATTCTAGGTTTATATTTCAGGACCCGCGCCATAGAAACGGTCAAAAACACGTTATCGCCGATATCTCACTGAAAAAGCATCGCAGAAGTCTGAAATTATTTGTAAAACCTAGATTTGAATTTGTCAAAATTTGTAAAAATATAACAAAAATCCTAGATTTATATTTCAGGAGCCGCGCCATTGAAACAGATAAAAACACGTTATCGCCAATATCTCACTGAAAAAGCATCGCAGAGGTCTGAAGTTTTTTGTAAAACCTACATTTGAATTAGATAATTTTTTTACAAATAAAACAAAAATCCTAGGTTCACAAAAAACCATATTTCACCGTTTCAATGGTGCGGCTCCTGAAATATAAATCTAGGATTTTTTGTTATATTTTTACAAATTTTGACAAATTCAAACCTAGGTTTTACAAATAATTTTAGGCTTCTGCGATGCTTTTTCAGTGAGATATCGGCGATAACGTGTTTTTCACCGTTTCTATGGCGCGGGTCCTGAAATATAAACCTAGGATTTTTTGTTGTATTTTTACAAGTTTTGACAAATTCAAATCTAGGTTTTATAAAAAACTTCAGACCTCTGCGATGCTTTTTCAGCGAGATATCGGTGATAACGTTTTTGTCACCGTTTCGATGGCGCGGCCACGGGGTTTTAGTCTCACAGCTCCTAAAATATTAACCTAGTATTTTTTTTGCATTTTTGTAAGTTTTGACAAATTCAAATCTGGGTTTTACAAAAAACTTCAGACCTCTGCGATGCTTTTTCAGCGAGATATCGGCGATAACATATTTTTCACCGTTTGAATGGCGCGGCTATGGGGTTCTAGTCTTACAGCTCCTGAAATATAAACCTAGGATTTTTTGTTGTATTTTTACAAATTGTGACAAATTCAAATCTAGGTTTTACAAAAAACTTCAGACCTCTGCGATGCTTTTTCAGTGAGATATCGGCGATAACGTGTTTTTCACCGTTTCAATGGCGCGGCTCCTGAAATATAAACCTAGGATTTTTGTTATATTTTTACAAATTTTGACAAATTCAAATCTAGGTTTTACAAATAATTTCAGACCTCTGCGATGCTTTTTCAGTGATATATCGGCGATAACGTGTTTTTCACCGTTTCTATGGCGCGGGTCCTGAAATATAAACCTAGGATTTTTTGTTGTATTTTTACAAGTTTTGACAAATTCAAATCTAGGTTTTACAAAAAACTTCAGACCTCTGCGATGCTTTTTCAGCGAGATATCGGTGATAACGTTTTTGTCACCGTTTCGATGGCGCAGCCACGGGGTTTTAGTCTCACAGCTCCTAAAATATTAACCTAGTATTTTTTGTTGCATTTTTGTAAGTTTTGACAAATTCAAATCTGGGTTTTACAAAAAAACTCTAGACGTCTGCGATGCTTTTTCAGCGAGATATCGGCTATCACGTTTTTGTCACCGTTTCGATGGCGCGGCCACGGGGTTTTAGTCTCACAGCTCCTAAAATATTAACCTAGGATTTTTTTCTATATTTTTACAAATTGTTTACAAATTGAATCTGTTATTTACCAAAATTTCAGGTCTGTGCAACGCTTAGTTTCTGAGATCTCCGTGGCCGCGCGGTTCTCCGCGTTTCGATGGCGCGGCCACGTTCAAACCCTTCTAACTTTTTAACCATAGCTTTGACAAATTTGAGGTTTTGCGAGTCAACTTTTACAAATTGTTACAAAATGTTGGCATGGTTTTTTTTTTTTTTAACGCCATGGCCGCGCGGTTGAAACGAACACGTGGTTTTTGGTTGCTAAGAATAATCCTGTATTATTTTGTGTAAACGTTAAATTAAAAAAAAACCTGTATAGTAATAATAGTAATCGGCGAAAAATTTCAGCGCAGGGGATTCAGAATCATGTAGGTACTGAATCCATGGTTAAAGTTTGCGCGAAACTATGGAAGAACTAGACGTCCCCTGCCCGAGTCAAGTTCTTTCATAGTTCAAGGCACCCAATCCAATATAGCCGTCCAAACTCATAAATAAATAAAATAAATAAACTATTTATTTTAAGCGACACAGGCCCATAGATAAATAACATATATATTTGAATATAAACAAAACTTGTGTTAATAAAATAAGGCTTAATAAGACTATGTTAGTAGCACTTCACTTTGCACTAGCCAATTATGTTTTGTTTCCATGTTCTGCACCAACCGATGGTTGTCCATGGGTGCACTTGCATAGTACATACCTACAGGGATAATCGTTGGTTGGTGCCGACGCACAGAACCGAGAAGTATGGCAGAAAAAAAGGGAGTCCTATCCTATACATACCCAGCAGTGAGTGATTAAGTACGAAGTTACGTAGTTAGGTAGGTACCTATATTATATGTATTATTTGTGGTAAGGTATAGTACCTATCTACAATCAAGGTGGAAATTTTTTCTTTTACATCCAGAATACTTATAAGAGCCTGTTTCACCACAGTTTGGCAGATAATTTCATACAAAATATTTTCCATTTTTGAATTTATTCGGTGAGTAGTGGCTATTTGGCCATCGTGAAATAGGCCCTTATTGTATTTTTATGTTACATTGATTATAATAATAAATAATAATAATTTATATTTTTAAATGTTTTTATTATTCTTTTTATACTAATATTTAAAAATGTAACAAATGTGTGAAAAGTAAAATAAAGAAATAATAATAATAATATCCTTGGACATTTCACACAACGCCATCTAGTCCCAAGCTAAGCAACCTAATAGAGATAGAGAGATAGAGATAATTTATTTGTCAAAAAAATGCTTGTGTTATGTAACGAGATAGCTGATAAACTACTTACATACATTTTTTTTTGTAAATACATACCTATTATATATAGAAAAACACCCAGACTCGGAACAAATACTTGTAGGTCGTACAAATATTTGTTCCGTGCGGGAATCGAACCCGCGACATGCTGCGCAGCAGTCAATCGCTCAACCACTGCGCCAACCGTGTCGTCAAATTGATATCAACAACTCATCGAGATGTCGGCAATATTTCGCAATGGAAATGAGTAGGTACACTGAAGTATCAAATTAAAGTCGGTCTATTAGAGTAACCAATGTCAGCTAAGACTATCTAAATACACGGACGCGTTATTCACGGCTCTCATTAACTTCGTCACTTGGAAATTAATAGAATTCCTGACAAATTCCGCCAGATTATATTTATTCAGCGACCCGCATAGCTGGCTGCACTTGAATATTTCTAAGAATCTTAATTGAATCTTATCTGGTTCGTTCTGGTGAATCAGTTTCGGTGGTATCCTTTTGGCCTTTTTGTAAATACTATCCGCTATAATGGTTAAGTTGTAAGTCAGCATGTCGTTGGTTTTTCTTGGTTCGGGACGGGCCACTCGACCCAGAAGATAGCCTGAAAACATCATGAATCAGTATAGATAGGGGGTTTAAAAGTCTTCAGCCAGATTGTAGAAGTACCTATAAGCAATATAATTTATACTTGATTGCTATCACCATATAGATCGAAATTGCAGAACAAATATCACCAAACCGTCGTGCACGGACTTTTGATTTTGATGTACGGTCAGCAACTACAGAAGTCGGTTAACACTGCAACTTTTTGACCGATCTCATCATCTGTTCCGATTTTAATGGAGTATTTTTCTCAATAATTAAGATTTACAAAACAAGGGTTAATCGACTTTTGTTGCTGACTATACCTACACCTACACGTGTTTGGGCCACGTCCGTCAAAATACGAAGCGTAGGAAGCCGGTCTGGTCAGCGTAGTACGTAGGAGAACACAGCAAGTCAAGATTTGAGTAAAAATATACGGGAGCATCCTCTACTATAACAATGGCGAGCATGCTCGAACACGCGCTGCAGGGAATCATCGAATGCTCTCTAATTTAAACTTTATTTGAGATGTGATTGAGTTCATTTTCAATTTACTTATCAATCAAAAATTGCTCGAGCAGTTTGCTACTCTCCCTGTCTTGATCGAAGTATTTGCCGCCACAATTCAATTCAAAACATTGACCTCTAAATATTTTTAAATAAACTTTAAAAAAGGCAAGTTTATTTTGTTCTTCCATGTGACATGTGAGCATTGCAAGTGTGTTACTATTATTAAATTCATTCATAAACCCCCCACAACCTATAATGTCTCCTCACTTCACAAACATCATCCGGTCGTCGTAAACAACATCACACACTTAATAGGTATCACATAATTTAATCATTTATCCGTACCTACGCTCAACACAAGTTGTTATTCCCATTAATATAATTTATGACTGACGTAAAACATTATTTTGTTAATAAATTGAAAGGCGGTCTTACCTCCGAACATGCAAAGCAAGCCAGTTATCAACACTACGATGGCTAGAAGGCGCTTGGTGACGTGTGGAGCCTGGCTAGTGCAAGACCTGCGCTCGATACTCATAATTAATTTAAAAAAAAACTTTTTTAACAAAACATTCGCGGCACTCGAGTCGTTTCCCGCGTGAAATGGTAATAATTCGTGAGTCGCGGTGGACGGCCGTGATTCCTATTTTATTTTTAGATAACTGTGCATGTTGCGTCTCCGTCCACATCTCCGTCGGTGAATGATCTGTCAGTCTTGATATTTTTTTGAAGAATTCCTGAATGATTTCAGTTTCCTTTTCTGTGTTGTGACGTTTGGTTTATTTTTGTTATGTATTAGGGGATTTTGTAGTGAGTCACTCGTTTGCTGTATGTGGATATTGTGGTGTTAGTCTAGCTAAGGCCCGGAACTTACAACTCGCCTGTAACCCCCAAGGCAGAGGTGTACCTACCTCTAAATATTACACCCACTTTTTGCCATTAACCGGCCACAAATCCAGACTGAGAAATTCCTGATAGAAAAAACCGGTCAAGAGCGAGTCGGACTCGCGCACCGAGGGTTCCGTTCCGATTTCTGAAAAAGTGTGCTATTTAGAGACATCGTTTTATTTTTCCTGTAATCTTTACATAAACTTCTATTACATAGAATAATTTCAGATTTTTCGCTTTGCAAACTTCGGAGATAAGGGGGGGGCGACGGTTTTTTTTTTACATTTTTCATCAAAAGTCGAAAACTATGCGGACTAAAAAAAATGCTTGAGAATGTGCAAACAGCGTTCTTTCATGATACCCTGTGGGGTATCATATGAACGAACGCCCTAGTATCTCCACTTTGAATTTTTGACGACCCCCTTTCAGTCCCTGTTGCAAAAAAAAAAACATAAATATTTTTATTTCTTTCTTATTTGCAAAATAGTTGGGTAAACGTCACATAAAACTGTTCCAAATTTCAAGTTGATAGCATTAGTAGTTCTTGAGATATCCAGCTGTGACAGACAGACAGACTGAGTCACACCATAAGGGTTCCTTTTTTACCATTTTGGTATGGAACCCTAAAAACCTACAGCACCTTGCCCAACCTGGGAAAAGGAGCACATTGCAGGATAATGAGCGCTTGACCCCCCCAGACCATCACACTAATATTAAAGGCGAAAGTTTGTAAATGTGTGTGTATGTTTGTTACTTCTTCACGCTCAAACGGCTGGACCGATTTGGATGGAAATTGGTATGTAGATAGCTTGTACCCTGGATTAACAACATAGGCTATTTTTTATCCCGGTCTACGCGGGTGAAACCGCGGGGCGCAGCTAGTAATTTATAATGATTATAAAATATTATCATTAATATTGTATATTAAATAAACAATAAATTATTTAGTAAATATATGACATTTTAAAATAATAAATATGCACCCAATAAAACTTAAATACAATAATGTTACAAATTATAAATACATAAAATAAATAATTGAGAGATATATACTAAATATAACAATAATAAATAATTTATTTTAATAAAAAGCAACGATGTAAATATAATAAAATAATCTACTAATTTCCAATTTACTTTAGTCTTACGGAATTAAACAGTTTAAATAATAAAAATGCACCCATTAAATAAAATTAATATAACTGGAATATAATAATATTACAAATTATAAATAATAATTAATTTCTATATAAATTAAAGATACGACTACGACGAAAAAAGTCTACCTATTTTAATTGTTTTAGTGTTATGGTAAGTTGATAAAAGCGCTCTTCCTCTCTCCTACCTATTTTTATAATTTTGCTGTGCCCGACAGGGTCCATAATTGTTTCTTCTAATGTATTTTAACACCTGCATATGTACATTATGGATTGCAATAAACAATTTGAATTGAATTGAATTTATTAGCTGCCCGCGTGGAGGTCGGGAAAATGTCCCACAGGAACGTACTGCTGCATGCCGGGATAAAAAAGTATCCTATGTCCTAATCCAGGTGATGTTCTACCCATGTAGTCATATTCTACTCACTGCGCTCAACGCTCTCTTGGACGCTAAGCCTGACTATGATGTGTTCGCGGATGAATGGAAGAAGACCTTGTCAGTATGTCTGGAGTATTGTGAGAACAGCGTATGACTGTCGTGTTGTTGTATACTTTTCTTATTGTACTTAAATAATGTGTTTGTGTCTTAACTAATGTAACTGGCCTTGGCCGTTTTATGTTAAAATAAATAAATAAATAAATGTGCCAAATTTCATCCGAATCCGTTCCACCGTTTTAGCGTGAAGATAGGATTCCCAGAGAATAAAAATAAAACGGCAATATTAAACTGCATAATTATTTATCGTAAACAATATTATAATCTATCATATTACTAGTATCATCAAAAATAATTCTTTATAGCTATATTTTACAACATCAAACTCATAATTATTAAATGTAGAGTTAATAAAAACAAAGTCATTCTGAATTGAAAATTATTTGGTGGTATGTCATTTGAGATCAAAAAAATATTTGAACAAGTAAATGCGTTGCGATTGTTTTGGTTAATAAGAATTAAGTCTAGAAATTTAATGCCAGGTTTACTTATCAAGAACTTGAGCAAGTTTTCAGTTGTAAAACTATTAAATTCCTTATCTTTACAAACCATTCATGTTAAGAATACTCTCATATTATAACAATTCTTTATCCATTCATCTTAAACATTAAACAGGGTGTAATTTTATTTTAATCATCGTTATCCTCGTAACCCATTGAACGCCATCGACCACTTAAGGTTCATATTACTCATAATTATGAACAACTTTTACTATAGGACCAAACCTGATTCGCGAAAAAAATCAGCTGTTCCCTACATTTATGTTCGCGTATCTCGTCCAAATGCAGGGAACAGCTGATTTTTTTTTGTTGTTCATAACGATGAGTACAATGACCCCTCAAGAGGATAACACCCAGTATAAAATGGCTTATCATTTAAAATGGCACATAATAATATTTTTTCTGGATACACATTTAGGAACATTATGACTGTCATCGTTATGAATTTGAAAATAATGTAGGAAATGATTAGCTTTTGAGTGCCAACCAAGCCAATCAAGTTCAAATATTAACGGATGTGACATCATCTAATAAAATATAAGGTCCCATTAAAATAGATGGACAAATAACACAACGTTCAGTACATCTAACCAAAGATATCCAAGCAAAAAAAACACTGATTAAAGTGTATTTTGATCTAAAATAATTAAAAAAAAACGCGGCGGGCGCGGTCGGGGACGTGGTCACGTGCGCCTGCACATTTGTAATAACAGAATTACGAGATAACAAAGACATGGATGTGTTTATGCATTGGGTAACCAACATTTTTAGTGCACTATCGTTATGCGTTTTTCGTGTTATTTTTTTTACCATTGTCTTTATTTTGGTGGTCTGAATTATTTTTAAAAGTTTGTCCATCTATTTTAATGGGACCTTATTTAAGACGCATTTAGTACCATTCCTAAGACGAATGCCAGGCCTGACACAGGCCGTATTTCAGTATTCTAATTATCTTGGTTAGCTATAAATACAGTCAACCGACCGCACACCGGTAACACTTGCACTTCAAACTCGCCCTTATTTTTCCACGACATAAAGGCGGCGCTGTCAATCTCAAATTGTTACCACGGATGTGCGGGTCACTGTACCCTTCAAAAGCACCAAGTCCTATGACCTGTGTTTGGGGGTTATGTTCGATCTTGAATGAAGAAAACTGTAAATTTAGTTCCGCGTAGATGGCGCTGTGTGTTTGTCATTCACCTGCCAATGGAGTTCCCTCTATTTTTGAAAGTAACAAACACTAATTTTACTATAACAATTTTTTTTAATACTTAGCACCATCTCGCGGAAAAGTATTCAGCATGAAATTGCTAAAAACTGCCGCGAGATGGTGCTAAGTATTTTTCTTGTCGCCGATTGGTCACCTTCTCTTCAAGATGACTTTGACAAGTGACAAACACACAGCGCACTCTTGCGGTGAAGCTTCCGGTGAACAACCCCATTACCATGTGATTGAGGCCGTAAATAATCACATTCTAATGCCAGGATAATTTGACACGAAAAGTATTTGACAGGTCTACATCTACAACAGCGCCCCCAAGCGGGATAAATTTCGACAATTGCTGCCATTAACAAAAACCTTCATTGAAGACGGAACATAAAATCTACTGGCCCATATTGAACAGCACTTTCAGGTCTTCTATGGTGAGTTTGGAGTTGTTGGTATTCTTGGCGCCTGTGAGTACGTTCTCAGCCAGCTCCAGCTTGGATTGCTGCAGCTTCCTGATCGACTGCTCCACAGTTTCAACGCACATGAATCTGAGGGCGAAATAGTTCAATTAACATAATGTGACATAAGGCAGGATTTGTTTGGTAGAGGTGTATCTACTCTTTCCAACCATTTATTTTATTTTTGAAATAAACACGCCTAAATATATATAATTTTTCGTCTATTTTTCATCTATATAGATAGATGAAAAATAGACGAAAAAATTTAATACTTTATGGACGCTATGAAGTTCCTTATTTATTGACAGGCAATCATAGACGAAAAAATGCAATACATCATGGACGCGATGAACTTACTTATTTATTGACAGGCAACCATAGACGAAACAATGCAATACTTGCTGGACGCTATGAAGTTCCTTATTTATTGACAGGCAATCATAGATTAAAAAATGCGATACTTCATGGACGCTATGAAGTTCCTTATTTATTGACAGGCAATCATAGTCGGCAAAATGCAATACTTCATGGAAGCTATGAAGTTCCTCATTTATTGACAGGCAATCATATACTAAAAAATGCAATACTTCATGGACGCTATGAAGTTCCTCATTTATTGACAGGCAATCATAGACGAAAAAATGCAATCGTTTATGGACGCTATGAAGTTCCTTATTTATTGACAGGCAATCATAGACTAAAAAATGTAATACTTCATGGACGCTATGAAGTTCCTTATTTATTGACAGACAATCATAGACGAAACAATGCAATACTTCATGGACGCTATGAAGTTCCTTATTTATTGACAGGCAACCATAGACGAAACAATGCAATACTTCATGGACGCTACGAAGTTCCTCATTTATTGACAGGCAATCATAGTCGGCAAAATGCAATACTTCATGGAAGCTATGAAGTTCCTCATTTATTGACAGGCAATCATAGTCGGAAAAATGCAATACTTCATGGACGCTATGAAGTTCCTTATTTATTGACAGGCAATCATAGTCGGAAAAATGCAATACTTCATGGACACTATGAAGTACCTTATTTATTGACAGGCAACCATAGACGAAACAATGCAATACTTCATGGACGCTACGAAGTTCCTCATTTATTGACAGGCAATCATAGTCGGCAAAATGCAATACTTCATGGAAGCTATGAAGTTCCTCATTTATTGATAGGCAATCATAGTCGGAAAAATGCAATACTTCATGGACGCTATGAAGTTCCTTATTTATTGACAGGCAATCATAGTCGGAAAAATGCAATACTTCATGGACACTATGAAGTACCTCATTTATTGACAGGCAACCATAGACAAAAAATACAGTACTTCATGGACGCTAAACGTAAAATAAATCGTTGGAAAGAATATAATGCACCTAAGTTTCATTCGGCGCGACTATTGCCGTGAACCAGGAACACATCCCGACTACGGGCTGCTAGAAATTCCATTTGGAAAACCCAATAAGCTTTGATCGACCTGGGAATCGAACCCAGGACCTCATGCTCAGCAGTAGCGCTTCAGAACACTAACACCAACGAAGCAGTGCGCGCTACTACTAAACATATTGCATATGGAAAAAGCTATTTTTTTCCATGTGGAATTTCTTAGTAATAGCTTACCTGGGGCTTACTAAGAGCTCTTATAGCAGGGCAGAAGTTGAACGTTTCCAGTGAGAGAGAGAGAGAGAGAGACAGAGAGACGGTGCTATAGGTCGTATATAGCTCCGTCTCTCTCTCTCTCTCTTACTGGAAACATTCAACTTCTGCCCTGCTATAAGACCTCATAATAAGCCCCCTGAAGCTTTACCCGACCTGGGGATTGAACCCAGGACTCCAAGTCCTACACTCCAGGCCCATAGATAAAATACACAAAACTACGTTAAACAATAATAAACTAATACTATGCGTGTCAAATAAGAATAGGATTGCGCTTGCTGCCAACTTCACACGATAGCTGTCAAATTAGTACGCTTTTGGTAATGAAGTTCGCGAGTATTGCGGAACAAAATGGCTTCAAATAAGAATAGAACTGTCAAGACGCCATTTACTTACATAATACTGTAGAGGTTTATGTTGTAATCAAGCCTTAGATAGCCTTTGATATTATTGGCTGACATTTCGATCATCCAAACATCGAAATATTCTTAAAGAAAAGTGATGCTCGCTTTTCTTTAAAGAGTGACAGAGAGATTTTAGCTAGGGCTCTGCGTAGACAGTGTGTAAATTATAATTTAAGGCGCTGACTGACTACGATTTTAAACCACGGATCCGCGTAATCTATTGTCACCATTAGCTGCCGTGAAATAAGGTTGAAAATTGAAAATAATATTTGTGTTGCCGAGATGTCACTAAGCTGCGATTGTGCATTTATTTTCCCGGTTTTCTTTAGATTATTCAGAATATACACAATAAATTAAATAATTGTCCGGTTAAAGTTTTAAAAAAATGCTAATTCTATTAAATTCTTAAAAAAAACAATGTCGTTGTCGCTCAAAATATATAGGGTGACTGGTAATTAGTGACCGATACCTAAACACATGATTATACTCATGACAACAAACAACTTTTAATATGGGACCAAACCTGAAATCGCGACAAAAAAATCAGCTGCTCCCTACATTTTGATGAGTTATGCGAACATGAATGTATGGGGGGCAGTTGATTTTTTTTTCGCGATATCAGTTTTGGTCCCATATTAAAAGTTGTTTGGTATCTAGCGTCTTTTTACTTATAATAAGCGCCCAAAATAAGCGCTCTTCCTCCTCTCTCCTACTATGCTGTGCCCGACAGGGTCCATAATTGTGACATTATTTTTAAGCTTACCAACTGTTAAAACATTATGGAACGCAATAAAGAATTGAGAATTGAATTGAGAATGTGTCTCCAGCACCCTAGAGGTAACTAATGTAATAGTACTAAATTATAATCACTTATGTATCTCATTATAAGCGAACCGCTATTTGTTAAGTTCTTATGATAAATAAAGTTCTTTAAACCGATTACAACCCTCAGAGTTCAGACGGTCTTCACTTTCCAATACTGCACGACTTTCTCAATCCTTGTGGAGTTGTGGCGGCATCTACATCGCCACATATGAACTACGCATCAATGACATGACGTCACGCAAACCTGCATCGCGCAATTAGAGTTTACCACGCGATTAGCATATATACAACGTCCCGACATCAATGGTCGGGGCAGTAGCCCGCCAGACACAACACCCGTCTGGTCGGAGGATCCTCCCTTTTCAATGGAGGATGAGTGAACTTTACACCCTGTTCCTCATGCCTCTAAACTGGGTGCCCCGAGCATGAACGTCAGCGCAGCCTTCGTGCAACTACATCAGCGTGACGTCATCAGCATCACTTCCTCAAGCTTTCGAGCGGCGAGTCACACAGCCAGCCAGTATCCACGGCTTCAACAGGTATCCTGACCACCAGCATGCAGCGGACGCGCATTCCTGGTCATCACCTTCAGCCTCAACCCAGCGCTGTACACTCCGACTCACTGGAGCATAACGCAGCGCCACCCCGACTCACTGGGGTATCACCGCAGACAGTTCCGACTCACCGTGAACTATGCGGCACCCGGTTCCGACTCACTGGAACCACAACTGGCACTGGCAAGCATCGCAAGATACACGACTCAGCCCAGTATCGACCTCCGGTCTCCGGAGGGGAGTGATGTGGCGGCATCTACATCGCCACATATGAACTACGCATCAATGACATGACGTCACGCAAACCTGCATCGCACAATTAGAGTTTACCACGCGATTAGCATATATACAACGTCCCGACATCAACGGTCGGGGCAGTAGCCCGCCAGACACAACACCCGTCTGGTCGGAGGATCCTCCCTTTTCAATGGAGGATGAGTGAACTTTACACCCTGTTCCTCATGCCTCTAAAGAGTAATGCAAACGCGAAATGTACAGCTGCGTCGTAGGCACAGCAGGGCGCAGCGAAATAACGCCAATATTTGCACAAATACGTCAAGTCCATCTGCCTTTTTCCAACTATGTTGGGAGTCGGCTTCCATCTAACCGGAAGCAGCTGAATAACAGTATTTTACATGGAGCGACTGCCTGTCTGACCTCCACAACCAGTAACTTGGTAACACGATACCCCTTGGTAAGACTGGTTGTCAGACTTTCGGGCTTCTGACGACCCGTAACTACTGTCAAAGATCAACGAATGACAGCCGGGACCAACGGGTTAATGTGCTTTCTGTGCCTCGGTATGTAAAGATGGTCACTCATCCACGGAGCAACCCCGGCAAGCGTAGCTTAACCTGATGGATCGACCCGTGCGGCTGTTATTACATAGCCACGAGCTCCTCGAACACAAATACACCAAGTGAAGTGCAGAAATCCGCGAATCGTTTATTATTATTAGGTAATTGGAGCAACTGCTTACTGACGTCACAGATTACTCGGCGGTGAAAATATCTGGCATGCACTCTCTCATAAGGAAAGGTGCTATTTGGCTAATGAGAAAACTTGGCAGCTAGCGGCGTCGAGTGACAATGACTTTCAAACGTGACTGCGTTGCGATTCGCGGTGACTCATTTTTTACTCGATATAATAAAATTTTGATATTACATACTGTGTCCCGTTGTAAATATGGTACATAGAGTAAAAAACAAAGTTCTACATCTATTCTCGTCCAATCATCGAATCGTTGCCTAAAGGCGGATTTAGACTAAACGAACATGGAACCAGAGCAAGAACTAGAGAATTCTTTTGTCGATATTCTAGACATTTAGTAGGGAGAAGCCAACGAAGGAATGTTCTGTCCCTGTTTAGACAAAAACAATTTGGTAGAGTGGGTATAGAATGTGCATTCGCTCGTTTGGTCTAAAAGTCTAAATCGACCTTCAGAAATATCACTTCAATAAATCCTACAGGGTGTAAGTGTAATCAGTGGCAACATTTTAAGGGGTCATTGTACTCATCATTATGAACAACTTTTACTATGGGACCAACCCTGAAATCGCGAAAGAAAATTAGTTGTTTCGTACATTTATGTTCGCATAATTCATCAAAATGTAGATAACAGTTGATTTTTTTCGCGATTTCAGGGTTGGTCCCATAGTAAGTTGTTCATAATGATGAGTACAATGACCCCTGAAAATATTGCCACTGTTTACACTTACACCATGTATAGGACAGGATGCTATGATGATATTTGTGTTACCTGTATATGTTGACGTCCTTGGTCTGCCCGACGCGGTAGATGCGGTCCTGTGCCTGCTCCTCGAGCTGCGGGTTCCAGTGCGGGTCCAGCAGCAGCAGATGGTTGGCTCCGCACAGGTTGAGGCCCACGCCGCCCGCGCACAGAGACAGCAGCATCACCTTATAAACACATTCATGCATTAGTTACTTGTTTCCAGGTTGATTTATGGCGTATTTACACGACAGTTTTTTTGGAAGAGAGACAATGAAGAAAGTCTATGTAGGCGAGACTCGACATCCAATTTTATTGAAATGTGAATACTTGACTTTTTTAAACTTTTTTATACTTATCTTAGTTTCTGCTAAGATTTTCTTACGTTTTATGCAATTTGCAGGTCCGTGTCAGGTTGTACCTTGATCAAAATATGATACGCGGCAATAAAACATATGTATTTACATAATTTACACGGAGCAGTTACTTATTGTTCCATGGTGATATTTAATGTTTTGCAGGTTCTTGACTGTAACAAACACCATTTACATACACACACACTCACATCATCATTTTACATCTCCTTACACATAACACACACCCCCCCTCACACACACACACACACACCCTCACACACACAAGACATACATTGCACTATACAAAGATTTTTTTTTCTTCTTAATTTTTTATTATTATTATTCTGTTTTTCTTTTTTCTTTTGTGGTTATTTAATTTAAACATGTCTGTTTTTTTTTTCTTTCCCTTCAGCAATAATTAATTTGTCTAGAGTATAAGAATAGTTTGCCTTATTATTAGATTAAATTCGGGGTGAGGGCCTGGTGATCTGTCACACGGGGTATCCATGGACGCCAGTCTCTCACAAAGGATCATATTTTTGATTTTGTAATGTTATTATTCTAGTCTCTATTTATAAAATAAATTAAGTGAACCTTTGTGAAGAGAGAATTAAATAAAGATTACTATTACTATTTAACCATAAAAATCATCAACACATCTCTCTAAGTTAGATTTTGTGCCGATTCGCTAGATTTCGTTCGTTCGACGAATCTGCACGATATCTACCTTTTTTATGGTTAAAACTATGTAAATACATTATGTTTTACTGTCGCGTTTCATATTTTGGTAACGATACAACCTGACACGGACCTGAAAATTGCAAAAAACCCAAAAAAAAAAAATCATAATTTCGCCGACTACCACTGCGCATCCTCCTTAGCAGAAACTAAGATAAGTATAAAAAAAAACCGGTCAAGAGCGAGTTGGACTCGCGCACCGAGGGTTCCGTTCCGATTTCTGAAAAAGTGTGCTACATAGAGACATCGTTTGATTTTTCCTGTTATCTTTACATAAATTTCTATCACATAGAATAATTTCAGATTTTTCTCTTTGCAAACTTCGGAGATAAGGGGGGGAGGGAACGGTATTTTTTTTACATTTTTCATCAAAAGTCGAAAACTATGCGGCCTAAAAAAAATAAAAAATAGTTTGAGAATGTGCAAACAGCGCTCTTTCATATGATACCCCACATGACCTAGTAGCCCCACTTTAAATTTTTAAGATTTTCATCAAAAGTCGAAAGCTATGCGGCCTAAAAAAAAATAAAAAATAGTTTGAGAATGTGCAAACAGCGCTCTTTCATATGATACCCCACATGACCTAGTAGCCCCACTTTAAATTTTTAAGACCCCCTTTCAGTTTCTGTTGCAAAAAAAATATAAATATTTTTATTTCTTTCTTATTTGAAAAATAGTTGGGTAAACGTCATCTAAAACTATTCTAAATTTCAAGTTGATAGCATTAGTAGTTCTTGAGATATCCGGCTGTGACAGACAGACAGACTGAGTCACACCATAAGGGTTCCTTTTTTACCATTTTGGTACGGAACCCTAAAAAAGGTTTAAAAAGTCAAGAACTTATTCACATTTCAAGAAAATTGGTTGTCGAGTCTCGCCTACACGTCACATAGACTTCCTTCGCATCCCCTTTAAACTAGGCCACCTTTTTAACCAAATGCGCGACGCAAAGGAGAGTAATGTCTTTATCAGCCTATATAGGGTGTGATCTATACTTAAACACATGATTATACTCATGATAACAAACAACTGTTACTATGGAACCAAACCTGAAATCGCGAAAAAAAAATCAGCTGTTCAGTACATTTTGACTAATTATGCGAACATAAATGTACTGAACAGCTGATTTTTTTTGACTAATTATGCGAACATAAATGTACTGACCAGCTGATTTTTTTTGACTAATTATGCGAACATAAATGTACTGAACAGCTGATTTTTTTTGACTAATTATGAGAACATAAATGTACTGAACAGCTGATTTTTTTTGACTAATTATGCGAACATAAATGTACTGACCAGCTGATTTTTTTTGACTAATTATGCGAACATAAATGTACTGAACAGCTGATTTTTTTTGACTAATTATGCGAACATAAATGTACTGAACAGCTGATTTTTTTTGACTAATTATGCGAACATAAATGTACTGACCAGCTGATTCTTTTTGACTA
Organism: Cosmia trapezina; assembly: GCA_905163495.3. Taxonomy (NCBI): domain Eukaryota; kingdom Metazoa; phylum Arthropoda; class Insecta; order Lepidoptera; family Noctuidae; genus Cosmia; species Cosmia trapezina. Next base: position 23,845,497 of record LR991035.1, on the reverse strand, counting down.
ATTATGCGAACATAAATGTACTGAATAGCTGATTTTTTTTGACTAATTATGCGAACATAAATGTACTGAACAGCTGATTTTTTTTTCGCGATTTCAGGTTTGGTCTCATAGTAAAAGTGGTTCATAATGATGAGTACAATGACCCCTTAAGAGGTTTTGCGCATTTAACGTTACACGTTGTATATATGTATATACGTATGTATGTTTACTTCTTTGTGGCGCTCTTGTGACCAAACTCGTGGACCGATTTTCATGATTCTTACGTCAATCGATTTGTCTTAATTATTCATAGTCACCTATTCGAGAAACCCTCCTCTTTTAAATTATATTTTCCAGCCTCAGATATTTTATGTCCGTGGAACAAAATTGACATCATAAACTGTCATAAATTCAAAACTATTCGTCGGATAAAGATATTATACCGTTGGAAAAATCAGCCTTTAGTATAAGTATGTATCTATATTTATAAAAATGAATGAGTCATCGCATCACGCGTGAACGGAAGAAAAAATTAAGGAAATTTCGCTGAAAATTGGAAATTTTTGAGAAAACTAATCGTTAATTTTAAAAATAAAAACAGTCGTCAATTTTAACTTCACGCGTTATTACATTAGAATATTCATAGCTAGGACAGGACAACATCTGTGGGGTCAGCTAGTTTAATTATAAAGATTGTTGCGTTTACCTTGACTAGGAGCTCGTGGCTAAATAATAACAGCCGCGCGGGTCGATCCGTCAGGTTAAGCTACGCTTGCCGGGGTTGGTCAGTGGATGGGTGACCATCTTTACATACCGAGATTCCTCCGTGCCTCGGAAAGCACGTTAAGCCGTTGGTCCCGGCTGTTATTCGTGGATCTTTGACAGTCGTTACGGGTCGTCAGAAGCCCGAAAGTCTGACAACCAGTCTTACCAAGGGGTATCGTATTACCCAGTAACTGGGTTGTGGAGGTCAGATAGGCAGTCGCTCCATGTAAAATACTGGTATTCAGCTGCATCCGGTTAGACTGGAAGCCGACCCCAACATAGTTGGGAAAAGGCTAGGCAGATTGTTGCGTTTACCTTGATATCAGATTTGGGGTCGTTGATCTTGTCGACTAACATCTGGCGCGCCGGCACGGGCACGTTGCCGCTCAGCGTCACGCAGCGGATCTTGGCATTATGCAGCTGTGCTTCTACCAGCCGTAGTACTGATGTCCACTGGGATACCACTACTGCCTTGTCGCCTAAGAGAACATACGTAACATCAGAGCCGAATCCTCAGTCTGTCGTACTGTAAAGATGCTAAATGCCCTTTTGACTGTCAACCCCGAATGCGATGTGTTTGCGGATGAGTGGAGTCCAATAGGGATGATGACTAAACATTTATTTTTTGTCCGTCATAGAGATTATTAAAAAATAATCACAAATTACGGCGATACAGTGAGTTAAAATATGGCATGAAGTCACGCGTAGCTAGGTTTTATACGTACAAGTGACGTAGCGAGCCCCCACTCCCCAACTTTAATGCGTGATAGCTAAGTAATTTTTTATTAATATGATAAAGCAAAAAATACGTGTCTAATATTTTTTAACCGACTTCCAAAAGGAGGAGGTTCTCAATTCGTCGGAACCTTTTTTTTTTTATGTATGTTCCCCGATTACTCGAAAATGGCTAGACCGATTTGGATTTTTCTTGTTTTGTTCGAAAGGGTATACGTCCCAAGTGGTCCCATGATCATCAAGTCAGGATCTGATGATGGGATCCCATGGAAATCGAGGGAAACCCTCAAATTTTATGGGCACACCTATATCGATTTCGGTATTTTTCATAGTAACTCGTGCATTTGCTCTCGGAAAGTACCATTCGGTGAGCTGGAACTGATGATGAACACCACAGAGGGCCATCGGAAATACTCAATTATATCTTAGTATATAACAGGTTGCGATTAGATTACTTTAATATGGTTTATGCTCGTCAAAATAATGGTAATGGTGACTTCACCATGAGTTCCATTTCTCCTGGTTCTTACTAGGAGAACTCCTCAACAATTAACGGCCCTGCATCGGGAAAAGCAACATTTTATAAAACGTGATGAGCAGCTGATATTGGGTTATTGTAACTTAGATAAATTACAAACTGAACCACTAAAAAGTGAAAAATAAAAACTTTTTTACAAAAACAAAAACCGACTTCCAAAAAAACACTACAAAGTGAAAAATAACTTTAATTTCGGAAGTCGGTGGCAAAAAACTAAAATACAGATCCAAAGACACCGACTTCCGAAATTAAAGTTATTTTTCACTTTGTAGTGTTTTTTTGGAAGTCGGTTTTTGTTTTTGTAAAAAAGTTTTTTTATTATCTGACTGACGGACTAAATAGAATTTCTTTTTTTTTACCCAGGCATCATCATCATGTGTATACTAGAAAGGTTTAGGTAGTAAAATAAAGGTAAACAATCTTGATGTGACTTTTTACACAAACACATCAATCAATCTGCCTAGCCTTTTCCCAACTATGTTGGGGTCGGCTTCCAGTCTAACCGGATGCAGCTGAATACCAGTATTTTACATGGAGCGACTGCCTATCTGACCTCCACAACCCAGTAACTGGGTAATACGATACCTCTTGGTAAGACTGGTTGTCAGACTTTCGGGCTTCTGACGACCCGTAACGACTGTCAAAGATCCACGAATGACAGCCGGGACCAACGGCTTAACGTGCTTTCCGAGGCACGGAGGAGTCTCGGTATGTAAAGATGGTCACCCATCCACTGACCAACCCCGGAAAGCGTAGCTTAACCTGATGGATCGACCCGTGCGGCTGTTATTACTTAGCCACGAGCTCCTCTTTTTACACAAACACATATTAAACAAATTAACTACTGCTTAAACTAATGGTTCAATGGATTTAGTAATCATTATTGTTGTATTTACATTGGTTTTTAGTTGCATTTCATTTTTGAACTGAGGTTTTAAAATAAAAAAGATAAAAGACACATCAAGATTGTTTACCTTTATTTCACTACCTAAACCTTTCTAGTATAGGTATATGTCTGGAGTTCACTGTTCCATCTTAGTTTTAAATTATATTATATACAACATAATAGTTGTTTCTATGGTAATTAATGTAATTGGTGTTGTACCGTTTTAACTAACTATAAATAAATAACAAAATGAAAATGAAAAAAAAAAACACTATATACCACACTATTCCTCGAAAGGATAGGTGAAACCAAAGGAATTGCCAGTTTTATATACAGGGTGTCCCGTAAATAATGGATCACCTCTTAAAGGGTCATTGTACTCATCATTATGAACAACTTTTACTATGGGGCCAAACCTGAAATCGCGAAAAAAAATCTGCTGTTCAGTACATTTATGTTCGTTTATCTGGTCAAAATGTAGAGAACAGCTGATTTTTTTTTCGCGATTTCAGGTTTGGCCCCATAGTAAAAGTTGTTCATAATGATGAGTACAATGACCCTTTAAGAGGTTATCCACTAATTACGAGACACCCTGTATAATATCTTTATATTTTTACTAGCTGTTGTTGTTGTGAAGGAAACATTGTGAGGAAACCGGCATGTCCCAGAACCAAAAATTAAAAGACATGTAACAAACCACCAACCCGCACTGGGTACTATGACGTGAAAAAACATCATGGATCCGTTGAGAAAAAAGGATAGCGCTATATGTCGTATATAGCTCCGTCTCTCTCTCACACTGAAACCGTTCAACTTCTGCCCTGCTATAGGAGCTCGTAGTAAGCCCCCGGGGGCCGCCTGGTGGATTACGGCCCACTCCCTCTCACAGAGAGGAGGCTTGTATCCCAGCAGTGGGAACATTATAGGCTGATTATGATTAATAATATGTAAAAGTGACAGTGTTAATCGACTATTGTTACTGATGTGGCGACATCTACAACGCCACACGCGAACTACGCATCAAAGACCTGACGTTACACGAATCCTGCATCGCGCAAGCAGAATTTACCGCGCGACTGGCATATAATACAACATACCGACATCAACCGTCTGGCAGTAGCCTACCAGACACAATACCCGTCTTGTCGGAGGATGCCCCCTTTTCTATAGAGGATGAGTGAACTTTACACCCTGGTCCTCACACCTCTATACTGACAATGGTGCCGATTCTGTTGTGCACAAACTAAACTTAATTTAGGCTATTGCTAACTTTTACTTTCTAATAAAACAAGAAAGAGACGGACGTAAATTAGAGCTGTCAAATTTAGTTGAACTAATATTTCCATACAGATTTAGACGACACGTAAAAACATGTCAACTAAAAACACGGTGAAGCGCAAGGCGTAAACTAGTTTGACATTTCTAACTTAGTTCATAGCTATAGCCGTCCTTTTCTCGCGCTGCCCGTTAGTAAAAGATAGCGATTCTCTAATTTTGGTTTAGTTATTGAACAAGAGAATCGGCACCATTGGCAAATTTTGGTTACGAAACCACAAGAATTCGATAAGGCTACCTTTATTAGGGAAGACTTCCTTGTTGAGGCAGTCCATGACGGCCATGATCTTGGAAGAGGGGTTGTCCAGGTCGAACACCGGGTTGTTGGGAGACAGCACCGACCGGATGGCCTCTGCAGCCGTCGTCCCTTCCTGCGCCGGGCCTTCGTCTTCATCCTCGTCATCAGACTTGCTGCGACCCTATGACACAAAATAGAACCTTAGCTAGCTGTAAGTTGTAAACATATTTAAAACATCAATCTGTATTCATCTTCAAACGATTGACAGAAAAAGAACAATGTTTTAAATTAGTTTAGCGCTAAATGGATTTAGTGATTTTTAGTTGTATAAGCTGGTGAATGGTCGCACGTCGCACACTTGAATGAATAAGTTACGGATAGTCAAAGATGATGGTTTATTGAATACTTTTAACTACCACGTAACTAATACTAATTATGAATGTTGTTGCTATGTGAAATGAGTACAGCTGAATATGAACGCTGAATGAGTACTGTCGCGCTGCACTATAATTTATGCCAGGCGACGGAAAGTGCTGACGCAATGCGCGAGTGCTTTGTACGATACATGACTCTTACATTGGTGTTGGTGGAGAAATGGATAGTGGACACTAACACTTACTAACAAACAAAAAATATGCAGCGATATGATACCTTAAAGGGTCACGTTGCCGAGATATTTAAAGGTCAAATCAATCAGATCAGATCAATTTATGAAATCGTAAAGCTCCTAACATCTCGCTAACGTGCAGCTCGTTGACGCTTCATTTTTGACGATGTAGTATTTTTTTGAAGGTTCTAAGCATTTTAAAGGCTAGGGTAGGTTGACTGTACACTGTACAGTAGCACCCAACTGATATGGCTTACCAATGTACCTGCGCAGAAGATGAATATTCAAAGCGCGGGAAATGCTATTGTCCAATCGGCACGGTCCACGCACCGCGCTTCTTTATCCTGTACCGCTATTGGTTGGCAGCTGCCGCCATGTTAGCGCGCGCCGCGTATGACATGTTAGTCAGCCGCCATACTTGCGAGTGAGACGGAACTAACAGCTGCAGTGTATTATGAACCTTATAGTAACTAATGACTGCACGGGCGCGGACTAATTACGGCAAAAAAACAATATTAGTTGAGGGAGCACGGCTGTTCAACAATTTACCAGAAGATTTAAAGAAGTGTGATAGTATAAATATATTTAAGACAAAACTCAAGAAACATGTATGTAGACTATAACGTCACCAACACCCCAGAGGCAAATATGATAATTTATTTTACTTAGATGTAAGCACTATGTATCTCATTTTAACTGAACTGTTATTTAAGTTCTTATGAGAATAAATTCTTTAAACCTATAGTAATGATTGTAAGTTTTAAGCATTCTTTCGTTAATCTTCGGGGCCATACTTTCTTTTCTGTGGGAACGAAGATTCACGACGCGCCTTATCAGTTGGGTACCACTGTACAGCTCGTTTGTAAGTCGTACCTTCCTATTGTCCTCGAGCGACATCTTGTTGAGCTCGGCCAGCAGGTCCTGCCCTGCCGGGTCTTCCTGCACGTCGCCCGCGCTCTCGTCGTCCAGCATGGCGGCGATGAGGCCGCAGTGGCAACATACTTGCCGCAGACGTAAGAGTAAAACTAAAATCTCGTGGGACTTCACTGGTTGAGCACCTGAACAAAAACAATCCAATCATTCAGAGGCATCACAGATTAAATATTTACCTCTGTTCGAAAATAACGGCCTTACTACAAAAGATTTAAACACATGTTCAACGCGTGTCTTACGTCAAACTTCCTATAAACATAAATAAATAAAGATTTTAATCATCTATATAAATAAAAAGAGAAGTCCTGACTGATTGACTGACTCATCAACGCCCAGCCCAAACCCTTGGACCTAGAAAGCTGAAATTTTGCACAGAGGTTCCCTTATAATGTAGACAAGGAATAAGGAAGGAATTCCCGGTAGTACGTTCTCGTGGGATATTATCCGACATCCACGCGGGCCAAGCCGCGGGCAAAAGCTAGTTATTATATATTTTAGGGAATATAGTGGGGCTCGTGGCTAAGTAATAACAGCCGCACGGGTCGATCCATCAGGTTAAGCTACGCTTGTCGGGGTTTGTCCGTGGATGGAACCATCTTTACATACCGAGACCCGGCCGTTATTCGTGAATCTATGACAGTCGTTACGGGTCATCAGAAGCCCGAAAGTCTGACAACCAGTCTTACAATACGCGCCACGAAAGATGAGACTTGACCGCGCCTCCCGCGCTCTTTCCGCCGCCCCGATGACGCCCGGTGCCTTCCCGCGCTCAGACTTCATACCGCTAGAGAGACCTAAAATCGTCTACTGCTCAAGTGAAACCACGTGGTGTGTCAAGTCTCATCTTTCGTGGCGCGTATTATACCAAGGGATATCGTATTACCCAGTAACTGGGTTGTGGAGTTGAAATAGGCAGTCGCTCCATGTAAAATACCCCAACAATAGTTAGTGCAATCCACGAAGACGCGCCCCACTCTTCTTCCTAGTCGCTTACAGTACAAGTATAGAACATTATACAAGTGTACGCACTAATTACCTATACCTATAGTTAATTACCTGCAATTAGTGTGTATCGACAAAACTAAAACACTATAGTATAGTTAAAATCTCGCTGCAGACTTGGTCATAAATCATAATCGGAGTGCGCTAGTTGCGCGCGCTCAAGGCCATTATCGATAACAGATGATGACGATGACTCTGATTTTAATTTTCTATTTTTAGTTTTATATATACGTTCTTTTGTTTATATATTTAATATGCTTTGTAGTAAATTTGGTAATAAAATTTTAAAAAATGTGTATTTATTTCTATCACCCATTTATAAATATATAAAACTATCGATATCACTCATCGACTGCAGTAATGCACAGGACTACGTGTGGGCGTGGCCTGCCCATAAGGCCCGTGAGTGGCAAAGAGAGAGAAACACTTGAATGATTTATGACCGAGTCTGCAGCGAGATTTTAACTATACTATAGCGGAATGGTGCGCACTTGCACTGTTAGCGGTTAGGGAGAAGAGTGGGGCGCGTCTTCGTGGATTGCACTAACTATAGTTGGAACAAGGTAAGTCAGAAATTCTTTAAATGATGGTGAAAACCGTATCAAAATCCTGTACCTGTAGATTATAGAGAACATACCTTGTAAAGCGATCATTTTCTTATGCATCTTGGCGTACGCGTTGTCTTTACCGGCGGTCGTGAATCCTTGAGCGTCCGCGTTCTTCTCTGCGCGCTGGTGGAGAAACTGACCGAACAGCGTCTTGGAGAATACTAGCACCTGCAATTTAAGGAAGCATGTGAATTGGCTAGTGGACAGTAAGAAAAATACCTTAGATGTTTTGTAGAAAGGTTCCGAGAAAAAATATCCAAAACTCAACTTAATTTTATAAATAACTAGCTTTTGCCCGCGGCTTCACCCGCGTTTATTATACATATAAACCTTCCTCTTAAATCACTCTATCTATTAAAAAAAACCGCATCAAAATCCGTTTCGTAGTTTTAAAGATCTAGGCATACATAGGGACAGACAGACAGCGGGAAGCGACTTTGTTTTATACTATGTAGTGACTAGCTGCACCCCGCGGTTTCACGCGCGTAGACCGGAATAAAAAGTAGCTTATGTGTTAATCCAGGGTACAAGCTATCTACGTACCAAATTTCATCCAAATCGGTCCAGCCGTTTGAGCGTGAAGAAGTAACAAACATACACACACACACACACACACACAACACTCACAAACTTTCACCTTTATAATATTACTGTGATATGTATTTGGTTTTGACTCATTACTAGCTTTTATTTGATACCAACATTGTTACAATTTCTTTTAAAAAAACCTTCCACTCCCTTTTTTCTTTCCAGATGCAATATATAAATATTATATAGCCTCCCACAATTCAATCGAATCTAAAGACACCTCATAATGTTAAAATCTACTAACCATTTAAGCCGTTTAGGCTACAGGAGGTCACAATGGAACGGACATACATACCTTCCCACAAACATACATACATGCGCGCGACAATCATTACCCTCCTTCTGGGTCAGTCGGGTAAAAAAGGCATCATGAGCTGACGCCAAATAAATTGGAATAAAGGCAGGACAATGTTGATGATAGTAGCAGCAGCTGACTGATTATACTGACCTTCTGGTAGACGTTCATCTCTCTGGGCGAGAGCGTGACTTCCTTGACGTGCGGAGTACGCTGCGGCAGGCAGGCCAGCTGCCCGCGTTGCACGAGCTGTACCTTGGTACGGCGGAGCAGTAAGCACTGCATGATGGTGTTCAGGCGCTCCTGCCCGCCCATGCTCTTGTTGTCGATCCATTTCTTCCACATCTGGAGACGAATATTAAAATTGTATAAAGAGATTTTTGAAGTGAAGACTTCTTTAGGCGCGTTGAGCGATTTTTGGTAGGGGAAATACTTATGAGTTCGCGACACGCGATATTCTAATGTGACGTGTTGTGCTGTCAAGTTTCACTTCTGTCGGCTGTCCCCGTGACTATGCTCTTTTTTTTAAATTAATTCAACAGTATTTGTTTTTGAAATGGTTTTCGTCATGGGTGCTTGTTCATGGTTTTCGAGGGCGCTGTCGCCAATAACGAGGTAAAATGAAAATCCAAGATGCGATGAGATGGCGAAAATTTTCAAATTTTCGTATCCGCCATGTGGTTGTGTATCTCTGTTTATACAGGGTTAAATTAAATTAGCTAGCTAAACTCTCAATGAAACATGGTAAAATGAAAAAGAAGTTAAATTGACGAGTTTTTTTTTCGGTCATCAACCGCAGGTAGACTAATCACTTGAAATATCAGTTTAAAAAAATAAGTTTTATTGTGTAAACTTCAGATTCGTACGTGATGGTTATCGATATCTAATCACGATAAAACAAAAAAAAAAATGATTTTCTTAACTCCCACTTCAAGTAACAAAATGTGTGTGTGTTATGCAAATAAATGATTTGATTTGATTTGAAAACTACAAGCGCTCGTTGACCCCCCGAAAAAAAAACATCAAATCTTTTTTAATTTTATTTTGTCGTGTTTAGATATCGATCCCTATCACGTCTTTGGAGTTTCGCTAGCTGTTTTTCAATTTGGGCCTGTATATACTCACGGTGAGCTCATCAAAAGGCGAGCATCGTAAGAACTTGAGCAGTGCGAAGAGGTCGAGGTCCTTGTTCTGCACGGGCGTGCCCGTGAGGCACCAGCGGCGGCGCGCGCGCAGCGAGCTGGCAGCGGCGCACGTGGCCGACTTGTAGTTGCGCACCACGTGGGCTTCGTCCAGGATCACGCGCCGCCAGGATATGCGCATCAGGACACCTTTCTAGAGATGACAATTTAACATTTATTTATTAAATTGTTGTTTTTATAGGAGAAAACAGCTACTTAAAGCCTAGTTTTTGTCTTTATTTTTACAATAAATTGCAAACTTTAAAGTAATTAATAATGCATAATTAGATCCCAGATACGGTCTGCCTAGCCTCTCCCAACTATATTGAGGTCGGCTTCCAGTCTAACCGGATGCAGTTGAATACCAGTATTTTACATGGAGCGACTGCCTATCTGACCTCCACAACCCAGGAACTGGGTAAAACGATACCCCTTGGTAAGACTGGTTGGCAGACTTTCGGGCTCCTGACGACCTGTAACGACTGTCAAAGATCCACAAATGACAGCAGGGACCAACGCCTTAACGTGCTTTCCGAGGCACGGAAGAGTCTCGGTATGTAAAGATGGTCACCCACCCACGGACCAACCCCGGAAAGTGTAGCTTAACCGGAACGGTCGACCCGAGCCGTTATTACTTAGCCACGAGCCTAAAGTCCTAATCCTATTCCACTAAATCAGCCACCATTTAAAGGGGCTACAGGATCTAAAGGCATATTGCAACTAAACGCAAGTTTTATAATGCCTAAGTGTCTAAACACACTATGCCGAAGTTACGCGACCGAAGTTAGGCATGATTACGCCTATTTGAATTACTGACGACACACTATGCCGAAATTACGTTGCGTTCTAGCGTACAGCCGAACTTCGGTCGGACGTAAGTTCAGCGGCAATTCGGCGGCAACGTACACATTATACGCGACCGAAGTTCGGTTCGATTGCCGAAGAAGATCCGGGGCGGGGAGCAGCGGGAGGCAGGCACACAAAGTTGCGCAACTGAATCTCCGCCGCGTAAGTTCGGCGCTTATGGTGTGTCATATCAGCCGAACACGACGGAACGTAACATCAGCCGCGGAACTTCGGTCGCGTAACTTCGGCATAGTGTGTTTAGACACTAAAAGTTTAAGATCTACAGCAGTAAACAAAATCAGAAAAATATAAGATATTTTTCGGGATATAGCTAGTTAGATAGTGTGTTGAAAACATAATACATCTATATTGATTTTCTTGCGAGCTTCGTGGCTAAGTAATAACAGCCGTTATTACTTGACAACGAGCTCGCAAGAAAATCGCAAGTATGGGAACAATTTTTTACAAGACTTTGTTAGGTTCTTTTTCTTGTGTTTAGTACACGCTCATTCCGCCAGATGAATTATATTAAGATTCCATTTAGCTATGAATCAGAGGGCAAGCCCATTCATTTTATTGTGATATGTTATCATAATTTTGTTAACAATATAACATTGTAAACTATTGATAGTCTGGCGGTAACACAAGCCGTCACATTTCGCGGATCATTTAACACCATAATATCTGGGCACCCGCCAAAAGATCCGCTTTCGATACCTACCAGTGCAATTAAACTACACGTAGGTGGCATATTGGCAACTCACTTGAAATTCAATTATTAACAAATTATTTTATCTTAATTTTTAAAAGTTGCTCGCTTAAAATGTAGGTATCTATAATTATAAAAAGAACGAATAAATTAGTTAAGCGTTTAATCGAACAGTGTCGAGGCAAAAACTTTTTGTCAAAGCATACTGTGAGTGCAGTAAACGAATTATATATCGACATGGGATACATCTCCAAATATTTTTTTAGTCCGCACCTGAGCAGCCGTTCCTGACGAGAGAAGAGATTTTAAGGAAAAGAGAGTAGCACTTAAGGAAAAGGGAATGGAATAGAGAAAATAACTTATGAAATAGAGAAAATAACTTCGGGAATAGAGAAAAAACTTAGGAAATAGAGAAAATAACTTAGGGAAGAGACAAAATAACTTATAGACTATAAAATATAAGTTAAGGAATAGAGAAAATAACTTAGGAAACTGACAAAATAATTTAGCTTAAGGAAGACACAAAATAACTTTATGAACTAGAAAAAATAACTTAAGGAATAGAGAACGGAATTTAGGGAAAAGAAAGAAGATTATGTGTTGACATACCTTCTCGTTGTCGCGCTGCATGATGTTGTAGGTGGTGAGCACCATGTCGTGCTTGGCAAGGCGGTGCGGCTGCGTGTCGCGGTTGGCTCCGTGGTGCAGACACACGGACAGCGCATGCGCTTTGCAGTGCTTGCTGACTTCACCGTTCCATTGCTGCATGAGGGAGGCCGGGCACACCACTAGAGTGCCGCCTTTAACCACTGACACCAGAAAGATATGCTTGATTAGGGATTATTATGAGCTATTCAAGAGGCCGTACAGTACCCGGCGATAAATATTGCACATCGACCTTTGGAAAGAGACAATCGGCTAATTTCGGCTTCGTAGAGCGTTATCTCTGTCACACATTACCTATGTGACGTTTTGTCAGTCGTTGTTCAAGTGCGATAGAGTGCGGTCGCGTCCAGTTCAAAATATATATTTAAAGTTGTTAACACCCCCAAATTTAAATAGTTTAAAGTTGTACTATGGCATCTTTAGGAAAAATTTATTACAATGTTAGAAAAAATTTAGAAAAATTATTACAATGTCTCATTTTAACAATAGGTATAATGGTGTTTATTATGCACTACAGGTGTAACTTTCCAAAATAATTAAATACGTAAACATAATGTGAACATGTTTTTATTTTACCCCAACCTAAAACCATCACTTATAGAAAAAATGGTGTATTTTATACAAAGAATAAAAAGAATTATCAAAAGAAGCAAATCATAATTGTTTTAACAGCTCCTAATAGATACCGGACTGTTTGTATTTCGTGCGACAGAGATAACGCTCTACGAAGCCGAAATTAGCCGATTGTCTCTTTCCAAAGGTCGATGTGCAATATTTATCGCCGGGGACTGTACATGAAATTTTGCCGATTTCGGTGATTTACGTGATTTTACAGTTATAATACAGAATCTTTTTTTTTTTTTTGTGGATGGGAAATCATCAAATGACTTCTCCCGCTCTGGGTGGAGCGGAAGGGCGTGTCAGACTTTTACTGACTAAATCCCACCCGTTTTCCTTCAGTTGCCTATGCCAGGGCCACGGTATCTCTTTCGAACAACCCGCGACCCCGGCGGCAATACAGTATTTCTAGAAGTTTTAATGCACAACATGAAAAATCATTTCAATTATGATCTAACGTATGAGCTATTTTTTTAGAAAGAAAGAAAAAGTAAGAAAGAAAAAGTATTTATTGGGACTCGCACTGACTAAAACTAAAACACAAAATACTTCTAAGTTGAAAATAAAAGAAGAGGAACAAAATTATATAAAAAATAAAATTAAGTGATTAAAAACGAAAAGTCCTGTACGAGGCCAAAAGGTCCCTATCTCAGCATGATGCTGCGGCACTTAACATGAGTGTCGCAGCGCTGGTATTCTGATAGGGCCCGCTGTGACGTCACGGGCAGATATACAAAAATCTTAGAGCATTTATAGGGTAAATGCTCCAAGACAAAAATACAGTATAATAATTTTAGAGTTTGACACAAATGTCCGTAAAAGTAAATAATCAGCTTTATATTACTTACGTTTGCCTTTAGAGCGCTGGTCATCATCATCATCGTCGTCTTCTTCATCATCAATCGTGTCTTCCTTATCGCTCACGATCAGAGATATCATGGTTATCGTCTTGCCGAGACCCATGTCGTCCGCTGAAAGAGAAGGAAAATGTTACCGTTACGAAAGATTTTAATCATTATTACTTCCATATATCGTGGGCCTCTTGGCTAAGTAATAACAGACGTACGGGTCGATCCATCAGGTTAAGCTACGCTTGCCGGAGTTGGTCCGTGGATGGGTGACCATCTTTAAATACCGAGACTCGCTTCGAGCCTCGGAAAGCACATTCCGAGGCTCGAAGGCCCGGCTGACATTCGTGGATCTTTGACACTCGTTACGGGTCGTCAGAAGCCCGAAAGTCTGACAACCAGTCGTACCAAGGGGTATCGTATTACCCAGTTACTGGGTTGTGGAGGTCAGATAGGCAGTCGCTCCATGAAAAATACTGTTATTCAGCTGCATCCGGTTAGACTGGAAGCCGACGCCAACATAGTTGGGAACAGGCTAGGCAGATTGATTAATCGTGAGAAATAAAATTGTTTTACCTACCCCACACAAATTCTAATTATACCAATATCTGCAAAAGAAACTAGAACATCACCCACATAAAAAGTGGGGAAAAAATACGTATTATTGACGCTAACTCAAAAACTACCCAAGCAAAGTTATACATTTTATATGGGACCAACTTTGAGTTATCCCTCTCGAATAAAACAAAAAATTTTTCAAATCGGACGACTCTGTAAAAAGTTATGCGTGGTCATACATAAAAAAAAAACCGGTCAACTGCGAGTCGGACCACGCACAATGAAGGGTTCCGTAGTTGAAAAGAATTTATCCCTTAAACACACTTACTATTGTAATCCCAAAAAAAAAGTTTTTTAGGTGGTAAAATTACAAATTAATAATTTTCGGACTTTTTCCTTTACTTGTGCTGCGAAATCTTGCTTCTTACCAAATTTTATGATTTTAGGACAACGGGAAGTACCCTATAGGTTTTGATCTTGCGAGTGTCAAAATATGTCGTATAAATGGCCCTATTTTTTTATTACGTTGACTTAGAAGCTTGATTTTTTTAGAACACGAAGGGACATAGACTTACGTATTTGATATTAATTTCAACTTGATACCTCCACGCGTTGCTGAGAAAAAGGGTCTTGACTGACAGACAGACATGCAGACGGATAACGAAGTGATGCTATTTATTTATTGTTAATTTCTCAGGTATTAAACCATAACATCATAATAAATTAAAAGATTATACTTAAATTACATTACATTAAGGGTTCCGTTTTTTCCTTTTGAGGTACGGAACCCCAAAAATATGTGTCGAATTGAGGACCTCGTCCTTTTATATCGTTGGTTAAAAAGAGTAACGGTAGAGAATTGTATGTTACGCAATTACCCCGGTAGATAAGTAGATACATAAAATATTTTACACTGTTATTGTCTGACATTATTTATTTAATTTTATGTATAGTGATTACTTATATGAGAGAAGAACTTTGTAGAAGAATAAAATCACTTGTGTGGGGTGTACTTCCTACAGACTTTATAATAATAAGGTCATGTTATCTCTACCTATCTATGTAAAGAACTTATCGTTTTGCGGCCCAAATACCACAAAAAAAAAAAACAAAATTTGTATGTAATTTGCGGTTACTAAAACTGATAAATAAGCATGCCTATCACAAATATTTAGTACATTAGAGCCGGCTACATACTGAAAACTATACAAACATAGTGTGTACTTCAGTTGGTAAGTAGCTTCATTTTTGATACATTAGTAGTTTGTTAGGATTTTGAGCCTTACTGTACAGCACTTCTCTTCTTTATTGTATATTTCATTTTTTTGCTGTCTATTGTGTTACAACCACCTCGTGGAGGAGCTCGTGGCTAAGTAGTACCAGCCGTACGGATCGATCCATTAGGTTAAGCTACGCTTGCTGGGGTTGGTCCTTGGATCTTTCGAGACTCCTCCGTGCCTCAGAAAGCGTGTTAAGCCGTTGGTCCCGGCTGTCATTGGTGGATCTTTGTCAGTCTTACCAAGGTGTATCGTATTACCCAGTAATTGGGTTGTGGAGGTCAGATAAAATACTGGTATTCAGCTGCACCCGGTTACACTGGAAGCCAACCCCAACACACTTGGGAAAAGGCGGGGCAGATTGATTGTGTTACAACCACCAAATACTGACTCCAAGAGATTTTTTTTCTGTTTTCTCATAGATTTTTCCTTGTTTATAGATTAATCTACGCTCTGAACTTCAAAATGCATTCCATTACTGTCTGGAAGCTTGCCAGTCGACCAAACTACATCACCCACATCGACAAACAGTTTCCTTACTCCGAAGTTCCTTACCTCGGAGAGTACGACTTGGTGAAGATACCGGCTTCCCCCAGCGAACTGATTCAACATGTTGACTACTGGGGCGAAAGTAAGGTTGTAACCCAAGAAGGAATTCGCGGCTTCTCAAACTGTTACAATGTCAATCATCAGTACCAATTGGTCAGCAGCGGCCCTGACGTAGACAGCAAGATACCGAACAGGATCCCCGTCCTCAGTTACGCCAACTGCGACACCAGCGGCTATATCAGAGACGGCTCCGTCCGCACCGTGACCGTCGTGGGAACAAACATAACCAGCAGCTGTGCTAAGGACATCGCTCGCATCGTCAGCAAAGATCATGGCATGGTGGTCGTGTTTGGAGTTCAAGGAAACTCTCAAGAGATCTCAGAGCTCGCCGTTGAATTGACGAAAAAAGGCTTGACCTCTAGTCCTGGTGCAACCCTACCTCCCGAACTTCAAGGATTGACATACTATCATAGTCACGTGGCTTTTCTAAATACTCACATTGTTAAGGAGGAATGGTACAATAATGTCGTTAATGGCAACTATGA
Source organism: Cosmia trapezina (assembly GCA_905163495.3). Classification (NCBI taxonomy): domain Eukaryota; kingdom Metazoa; phylum Arthropoda; class Insecta; order Lepidoptera; family Noctuidae; genus Cosmia; species Cosmia trapezina. Next base: position 23,829,191 of record LR991035.1, on the reverse strand, counting down.
CACCGCTCTGACCATGGCCCAAAGCTTTGGAACTACTGGTGGTGAATTCATCAATGAAATTGTAACGAGGCTTATCAGCTCTGCTCCACGAAACGTCATGTCCTTCGCGTATAAACTGTGGCACGGTGGTGCTAAGGATGTCGTTCGCAATTATTTCCCACGTGTGTTCCAACACATCTTCAACGAGGACGCTGTGACAATAGTTAATAAGGAATACCAACAGCCTTTGAAGCTCGATGTGCACACGGACTCTTACAATGATAGACTCGCTTGGGGTGACAATAACCAATGTCAAATAACTAGTGAGCGAGTTAGCTGGAAGTTCCTACCCGTGTGGAACAGAGACGGGGTCACATTCAAACTGTACAATTCTCATCGCAATATGTACTTGAAATTGGACGTAAATGTGGACAATATCGGAGACCGACAGGCTTGGGGATCGACTAGTTCTGACGAAGTCAGACATAGATATTATTTGGAGCCTTTAGTTAAAAATGGTACTCTGGTGTTCTTCATAATAAATTGTCAGTACAGTCAAGGACTCAAGCTGGATGTGCATACGGATAACATTGGCGACAGACTTGTTTGGGGACACAATGGCAGCGTGCACAATGAGTACGAACGCTTCAGGTGGGTTATATCACCTTGGTAACATTGCTGGCGATGACTATGCAACTTCAGAAACTACACGAGTTGATGAGAGCGGTGAAGCAACACCGACGAATTGACTCCCCCAATGAACAACGGAAAATTACCTTTATATTCATCAAATTAATATTTTCTTACTAACATACGTTACTATTTTTGTGTAATGAATAAAATACTTCTGAAATTCTTTTCTATGAAGTCTTGATATTTTTGTTAATTTTTAAAAATATAATGCTTAATCCGATATTATAATTAATATGATTGCATCTATAATATTGTTAACTTTTGCATGAAAATAAAGTGTTAAAAATGTAAATACTGTGTCGTCATCTACTAAATGTCTGATTAAAGATAGCCCCATGATCCCTTTACACACTAATTAGCAGTTTGTCAATTCTCTTAATTTGTGATTCCACCGCGCAATAGCCCAGTCATAATCGACACAAAAAAAATGCAAACATCGCAAACGCGTATGTACAGTCCCCGGCGATAAATATTGCACATCGACCTTTGGAAAGAGACAATCGGCTAATTTCGGCTTCGTAGAGCGTTATCTCTGTCGCACGAAATACAAACAGTCTGGTATCTATTAGGAGCTGTTAAAACAATTATGATTTGCTTCTTTTGATAATTATTTTTATTCTTTGTTTAAAATACACCAATTTTTCTATAAGTGATGGCTTTAGGTTGGGGTAAAATAAAATAAAAAAAAACATGTTCACATTATGTTTACTTACGTATTTAATTATTTTGTATAAACGAAATTGCTTTTTTGGTCTCCTTTTTTTGGAGTGCTGAACTTAATTTCAGTAGAATTTGTTTCAGTACTGACTTCGTTTAGTATATTGTTCAAAGTTCTTCTTGAAATTCCAGTGGCATTTGCAACTCGCTCTTGAAACAACTTACATTTTCATCTTCATTTTTTTTAAATCTGTCAGCTTCGGTTACAAAATATTTATAAACATTGTAGATAATTTCGCGTGACTGACCTCGTAAAGGTTTCCCTCTTTTTCCTAAAGATGCCATAGTACAGTACAACTTCAACTTATTTTTTGCGGGTGTTAACAACTCTAAATATATATTTTGAACAACGACTGACAAAACGTCACATTGGTAGTGTGCGACAGAGATAACGCTCTACGAAGCCGAAATTAGCCGATTGTCTCTTTCCAAAGGTCGATGTGCAATATTTATCGCCGGGTACTGTAACTACAATTCTTTTGTGTTGTTAGGTCCCCTGAGAGTAGTCTATTCCCAAGTTTGCAACACTGAAAACCTTGTGCTAATCCCATGGTGCGTGAAATTCTGCCACTTCAGGGCAACTGGATTTAACTTAAGAATCGATGACTTTTTTTGGTTTATGGCAATTTAAAAGTTCAATGAAAATAAAATATGCTGAATCTATATCTATAAAAGGAAAGCGTTACTGACTGACTGACTGATCTATCAACATACAGCTGAAACCACTGAACGGATTGGGCTGAAATTTGGAACACAGGTAGCTATTATGACCTAGGCATCCGCTAAGAAAGGGTTTTTGGAAATTCGACCTTTAAGGGGGTAAAAAGGGGGGATATTGTTTGTATGAAAAATCTTATTCCTTGAGTTAATAAACTTGAAACTTGGCACGAATATTTATCTAATTAAATTATGATTTTTGTGATTTTTTGTTTTTCTAAACTACCCCCTAAAGGGGAATTGGGGGGTCTCAAAGTTTGTATGGACAAATTTTAACGCGCAATCCGATTAACTCAAAACTCAGTATTTATACTTAAAACCAAAAATAAAGAATAATGTGTGTCAGGGTTTTTCGAAAATCTACCTGTAACGGGGTGAAAAGGGGTAGTGAATTTCACTGGGGAGGATTTTACTGCGTGGCTTGATTAACTCGAAAATTGGTGTAAATAATCTTTGAGTCAAGCTATGGAAATATCTCAAACCATTTGTTTTAATTCCACCCCTGTGGGGGTGAAAACAGGGAATACAATTTACATGAAAAATGTTATTCATTTGGTTTTAATTGACTTGAAACTTGGCACAAATATTTGCCTAAGTTTGTCATTGTTAGTTTTTTAAAACTACTCCGGAGGGAGGGTTAGAGGGGGAGGGGCAAGGGAGGGGTGGTGAGGAGTGTGAGGTGGAGGATGATGGACGCAGGGAGAAAGGGCAGGAATTGGTGAGGAGAAGAGGAAGACATGGCAAAGGCTGAGGGGTGGGGAGGAGTTGGTGAGCCGGAGGTGGAGGAGAGGGGGAGAGGGAGGGGACGGGGTGGTGGGAGAGAGAGAGCGAAGGGGAAGTGATGAGGGGGGTGTGAGAGTGAGTGAGGGGGGAGGAAGAGGTAGCGGAAGGGGATGTGGTGAAGGAACGAGCTAAACTCTGGAACTACCCTACCAGTCGGACTTTAAAAAATCTTTTTGCATTAATGATAGCCCAAATCTTATAGAAGGCATATTTAACATCACTCTCCTTAAGTGCCGAGCAAAAAGAAAAAAAGTCTGAAAGAACGCTAAGTGAAAACGAAGTAATTGCGCGGGTGGGCAATGCGATGCGACGGGGTGGGTCGAGCAAAAAATAAATTTTACGCGGACGAAGTCGCGGGCAGAAGCTAGTCTTCTTATATGGTGTTTCTTTTAAGGTGTCAAGCCAGTGCGAGCTGATAGCAGAGTACCATACCTATCGATTTAACCCCCATGTATATATGTTCTACGATTTTGTGTAGTTTTCGAGTTAAGATTACTTTTACTGACTTATTTTGACTTATACTGGGTATAAAAGCTAGGTCGAATTCACCCTTACGGTACGGTTACACCAAAACCGATTTTGTCGGCCGATGGCGGACAGAACTACTCGGACGTGCATGTGGATGTGATTTTGTCGGCCGACACTGTTGTGCCGACATTAATTTGGACGTTGCCAGTCTTCTGTAGTTGACTGTGCGGCTTAACAGAGTGTAGACGCGTTTTTAAAATAGAGGAATTCGAAGAAATGAAACATAATCATTTAGAAAATTGGTACCGCAACTTAATACCGTCCGTTTCATACCGGAATTTTTCAATATTCATAGTCGTTTAGGTAGATAACAACACTGGCAGAAACACAACAGAATAAAGACATAATGATTTTTAAATTAAACACACTCAATTTGCGCTTTAGCCGCCGCCCCCAGACTGGCGAGAAATCCCAACAAGTTCGGATTGATCGGCCGTGTTCGGCCGTCATCAGAGGATGGTGGTTGTAGTAGTGTATGCACTCCCTTTCATTTACATACGTTTGATTTCGTCGAATACGCCCGAGTAAAATTTTGGGTGTTTTTCTATCTATAATACAGGGTGGCCGGAACATTGACGTCCAAAAATAAAATTTCGGTCCCTCGTATCGTGGGGTATTCGAATCACCCCCATGTATGTTCCGCGACTTTTCATAGTTTTCGAGTTATGAATTTTTTTCTGAATGTTTGAAAATTTTCGACCTGACCAACCTAAAAAAATTCTAAAAAAAAAGTAGAGGGTTTTATCGAGTTTCTTTTTTTGCAACTGAATTTTCATAAGTAGTACTTTTATGCATAAAATAATCAGCTTCGTAACTGTGATGAAAGTTATGAAAATGTTGATCTAAAGTGAAAAATTTACGTTCGGTAAATTATGACTTAAATTTTCAACTTCAAATTAAAAATCTAAACAGGTGACTTCATGGTTCTCAAGTAGGCTTCAAGAATGCGCCAGACTCTCAGCTTTCATAATCATTAAAAAACGTAGGACTTAATGGGGCTAACTTTGGCCTTAATCGGCCTTCAAAGACTGCGAGGTGGAAAATTCTTAAAATTAGCTATCTGATTAATATTTTTTTTTTTCCATTTTCTCGCTCCTAAGGTTATTTAGTTTGCTAACCAAAAATGACTGCAGGAAAGCTAAGATTTAAACACGGAGATTTTTTTAAATGTTAGTTTAATGAATTTTGCGCGATCCGTTCTCGTGGACTATGGGTTGTAAACGAGGGTGCAACTCTTTTACCTGCAATAACAATGGACCGAGAGGAAAAGAGACCGAATTATTGCTATCTCTCTCACGCAAGGCGCGCAACCGAAGCCAACGCAAAACAAGTACCTCAGTCGTACTCACATTGTGTTTACTGCTATACGCGTGTCGCCATTTTGTCTTTACCACACTCGCTTTGCCCATGGACTCCGCTGCCTACTTGTTTGACTACTTTGCTCGTTTATTGGACTGTGTTTTGCATTCTGATTTGGACTTTTTTTACGTGGAAGTGTAAAAAATGAGTTACACGTTAAGTGAATATGCAGAAATGCATTATTTTTATGGAGTTGCACAAGGAAACGGCCATGAAGCAGCGCGACTGTATCGCGAACAACTTCAACGTCGTGGTGGGCCGCAACCTGAGCGATATCCCGACCATCGTGTTTTTATTAACACGCACAACACTTTGATGGCAGGCCGCATTCCTGGTCGACGCGGCAGTCATGAAGGAATCCCTATAGCTAACCCGGATCGCAGAGAAATGGTGCTGGAAGAAGTTCAGCGAAATCCGTCTACGAGTACGAGAAGTATGGCTCGTGCTCTGAACATCCCAAGGACTTCTATCCAAGACATTCTTCACGATGAAAAATACCACGCGTTCCACATCCGACGAGTCCAAGCTTTACTGCCTACAGATCACCAATTGCGCGTTGATTTTTGCCAAACCATGTTACGAAAAGAGCAAGAGGATCCTGGATTTTTCAATAAAGTTTTATGGTCAGATGAGTCACGATTTGAGCGATCCGGAATATTCAATATTCATAATTACCACACGTGGGCGAATGAAAATCCACTCGAAGTGAGAGCTTCGACATTTCAACATCGCTTCAGCGTTAACTTGTGGTCTGGTATCCTCAATGGCGAACTAATTGGTCCGTTTGAACTGCCGTCCAGACTTGATGGAGAAACATACAAAAACTTTTTGGAAAATGAACTTCCATTGTTGCTGGCAGATGTGAATCTCGAACTCAGACGAACCATGGTGTTGCAAAATGACGGCGCCCCGTGTCACTATGCAACCCAGGTCCGAAATTACTTAGATGAAACATACCCCAACAGATGGATCGGACGCAGCGGACCAATTAGGTGGCCTCCACGCTCACCTGATCTCAACCCCATCGATTTCTTTATTTGGGGCTATTACAAGGAAATAGCATACGCCCGAGACTGTTCAAGTGAACAAGAGCTGAGGCAGTTGATTGCAGAAGCTGAACGTGTTGTGAGAGAGAACAGAGACGCTTTTAGACGATTGCCAGACAATTTCTTACGTAGGTGTAGAATGTGTATTGCTGCTGGTGGTGGCCACTTTGAAAACCTTTTGTAAATGTTAAAAATAAATTAAGTACTTTTTTCACATTATCATCTGTGTTTTATTCAAAACCACTTTTTACGTAAAACTTTTCTTACCCAACTCTGAAACTATTTGTTGGTTAGTTTTCAGTATTCTTATCATTAATTAACCTTAGGAACGAGAAAATAGCCAAAAAAAAATAATTACTCAGATGGGTAATTTTAAGAATTTTTCCACCTCGCTGTCTTTGAAGGCCGATTTTAAACAAAGTAGCCCTATTAAGTACTTCATTTTTTTTATGATTATGAAAGCTGAGAGTCTGGCGCATTCTTGAAGCCTACTTAGGAATTATGAAGTCACCTGTTAAGATTTTTAATTTAAAGTTGAAAATTTGAGTCATAATTTACCGAACGTAAATTTTTCACTTTAGATCAACATTTTCATAACTTTCATCACAGTTACGAAGCTGATTATTTTATGCATAAAAGTACTACTTATAAAAATTCAGTTGCAAAAAAAGAAACTCGATAAAACCCTCTACTTTTTTTTTTAGAATTTTTTTAGGTTGGTCAGGTCGAAAATTTTCAAACATTCAGAAAAAAATTCATAACTCGAAAACTATGAAAAGTCGCGGAACATACATGGGGGTGATTCGAATACCCCACGATACGAGGGACCGAAATTTTATTTTTGGACGTCAATGTTCCGGCCACCCTGTATGTATGTATTTAAAAAGAAAATGTATATAAGTAGTTTATCAGCCATCTCGTTACCATAACACAAGTATTAGGTTGCTTAGCTTGGGACTAGATGGCGTTGTGTGAAATGTCCAAGGATATTATAAGGGCTATTTTTAAATGACTAGCTAAATTTTCACAGGGTGTTCTACCCATGAATATGAACAACTTTCACTTTGGGACCAACTTTGAAATCGCAAAAAAAAATCAGCTGTTTCATACATTTTGATCGAGTAGGTGTTGAACTTTTGTAGGAAACCGCTGGTTTTTTTTTCGTGATTTCAAAGTTGGTCCCATAGTGAAAGTTGTTCATATTCATGGGTAGAACACCCTGTGAAAATTTAGCTAGTCATTTAAAAATAGCCCTGTATATATATATTAAGGATATAGTAAAGATCGGCCGATAACGGTTTAAGTGTACGTGTACCGTTAGTGATTAAAAAAAATGACATGCATATTCGCTATTATTCAAATAGCCAAATCAAACACTTGGCTATTCGCCACTTGCCACTCAATTTGTAAGTGTCTCTACAACAGGCACGTTTTACTATACATACCCAGTATCCCAGCCCTAGGTCTTTGCGTCTCCCTCCACCGCAGCCAGGCGAGGGCGTGCAGCTGATAAGGCATCAGTTTGGACTTCATGGCTCTCGGAGCCGGCGCCTCCTGGCTCTCCGCAGGACGAGAGCCCAGCGACTCGTATAAGTCGCGCAGACGTTCCAAGATCAGGTTGCGCTCCGCCATGTGAGTTGCCATGGCTATAAACAAAGTCAACCGTTCCATAACAAGCATAGTCAGAGTTTTATTCGACGTTCGCATGGACGTGAAAATATCGCGGCGATTTTGTTTCGCGCACTGGATTTTCAACGCTCCGCTTAGCATCGAGAGTTGAAAATCCAACGGTGTATTTTTCGACGCGCTAGAATGCTCTCTGTTGTTGTTAAGTTAGATTCTCAATGCTCGGCTCATCGACGAGAGTTGAAAATCCAGTGCGTGATAAAATCCCGCCGTGATATTTTTACGTCCTTGCGAACGTCGCGTCGGCTTTATAGTACACGCATATTTCGTCATTACTTGGAACATAAACATTATAGGTAACGTCCCATGTAATGGGTGCTTATTGTCATTAAGTTGGAACAAATTCGGATTCTGGACTGCTAATGAAAAAAAATCTTTTCACACCACCTGCTCGAAAATGTCAAATTATATGTCAAGCAACCTTAACCCAAAGTGAGTCATTAGTGGCCGGGGGCACAGCCGGTCAATAATGTTGTACTGGATTTCATTATGCTCGTCAATAATGTGATTTGAATCTGGAATCTCACATGCTCAGCTAAATTGGCAGTATAGTACTAACAAACACCCTTTGGTGCCAGAAAGAGGAAAGCTGTTCTCGAAACCCTTACTACGCGTGGATGATATTCTCGATTTCCTACAAAATCATAACGACTGCTTCTTCATATCGTTGCCATGTTTTCGAAGACATAATATTGTAAGAATAATTAGATAACTACGAACCATTTTTTAAAAGGAATGGAATAACATTAAAACTGGCATTAATAACTAACTAGTTCTAAATATGTTATTCTTACTGTCTGTTTATTTAATAAATACTTTGTTTTTCGTACTATGGCTATTATTTTCTCACAGTAGGTGTAAAAAGTAGAGTATCCTCCTCTGGGCTAAAGGTGTCTTTGCCTTGGGCTGGCGACATCGCTTTTCTACAGGTTTTTCGTGATTATAGAATTTGAAATCAAATAATATTTTTTTCCGCCTAGCACAGCAAGCACTAGAACGTAGGTATTTTTAAGCATGTATACTATTTTTTTTTAATATTGACATTATTGTCTGTTATGTAATTTTTTATGAGTAAATACCAAAATAACTGTAAAAATACATAGGTACTTATAAATACCAACGATCTAGTGCTTAGCCGAAAAAAATTGTAATTTGATTTCAATTTATTGAAATAATCACGAAAAACCAGTAAAAATGCGACGTTGCTAGCCCGCGCGGGATTAACACTCTTAAAGGAAAAACCCGATAGAACATTAATCGGCGTCCTGGGGATCGAACTAAGAACCTCACGTTCAAGAGTCCGACCACTACAATACCAAGGCAGGCAATATAAGACATACTGAAATCATGCCATACAATAATTTTGATGACATTTATACTCATCTGAATCGCGATTTGCGATGTAAATAGGGTGACTGCTACAGTATTTGTCCACGATATTGTAACTGGCCACTTATAAAAAAGAGGCAGAAACAAGGTAATGCAAGCATTAAGCTCATGAATGAAAAGGACGAAAAAAAAATTTTTTTTCCTTTTCATACATGTGCTTGCTTCTTCTACCTGTTTCTCCTTCTTTTTTATGAGTGGACAGTTACTATGGCAGTTACCATTTTTTTTCACTCCTAAAATTAGCTAGAGAAACAATGTATTGCAGGCTTTTGGCCTAGTTTAGGAGGCATCAGTTCGTCCTATAAAGTGTCAACATTCTTTAATCCTAGTGTACTTATGTGTGTTACTGTAATGTACATTTTTTTTAATTATTAGTAAGTATTAGATATGAGGATGCACTCACCCTGCTGGCCAAACATCCGTGGCTGGACAGCATTGCTGGCTTTCTGCAGCTCATCCCAGGTCATTCCCTTCTTGTCCTTCCCGAAACCGTCTGCAGCAGTAGGGTCTGAGAGAATGTAATTACATTATGAAATTATACATATGTTTCAATAACTCTTGAATATTTTACATTAGTCTAGAACTCTAGATGGTTTAACTCGTATCCTAGGGGAACTACACTCTGGTCATACACGCACGCCGGCTTTGCACCTGAACTTTCTGAAGAACATCACCAATAAGGTCACTATATGTCCTCCTAGGGCATTACCTCCCTGCGTTTCCACTCACATCTGCCTTGTACCTTTTGTTGAACGGGCGCCGTCAGTTGGGACTGGTCGTCTCTTAGCTGCCACGGCTTATTTTTAATTTAGTTGTTTTTAGTTTTTATCTTTTTCATTACGGACGCTTTTAACGTGCACGTCTTTCTACATTGCTCTCACATCTATATTTTCAATATGAACGATGTAACCAATATTATGTAAAATATTTGATTTAAAAGAGTGTCCGTGGAGTTTCTTGCCCGTTCTTCTCCAGGATCTACGCTTTGGAATGGGCAACTAGCTTCATTTTTCTGACTGACCGACCCAAGACCGACCCTTTGACAATTCAAAAGTGCCTGTAATTGGTTTATTTGAAATAAATGCTATGAGTTTGAGTTTTGAGTTTGTTAGTGGCTTTTCATTCATCCTCTAATACTCTTTTCAATTTTTGTCTTCTTTTAAACCGCACCGTTGCCTTATCACATCATTCCGCACCCTATCATTCATAGTCACATCACACATGCTTCGCAAGGAACGCATTTCCGCAGCATCTATTCTACTTTCATGCTTCTTTTGCCACACCCGACATTCACTTCTATACATAAGCGTAGGCACCAGCACACCATTTTGAACAGCCGAGCCTTTTTGGACATCAACTGGTTGGTCACAATCGAATGTTTCACATACACCATTAACTTTATTTCCCGCATTCACTCTCCTTTCCACATCTTCATCAATCTCCATCCCTTTCGAAATTCAGTTTTCAAATAACAGAATGGTTACAGATTAGTTTTCGTCACAACTTCATTTGTGACATTACTTGTGGGAAGTTTAGCCTTCACTTGACGAACCTTACCTTCTCGAATTGATCGATCGAATTTAGAATTTAGAATAATTTATTTACACAAACACAAGTTATACAACATAAGAAACAGCCGTGGGCCCCAAACTAGGCACAGCCTGTATCTTGGTGGCCCAATTGAATCGAATAATGTTGTTTCAATTACACTGGCTCCTGTAACACAGGTGTTCTTACCTAGCACAGGAAAAAGTGACTTTTTTTTGTACAATTTTTTTCCAATGCCAATAAAGAAAGAATGAAAGAACTAAAATATTACTATGTAAACAATCTACGAGGTATAGGTACAGGTACAGGTTGCCGGGATTGGTCCATGGATAGGTGACCATCTTTACATACCGAGACTCCTCCGTGCCTCAGAAAGCACGTTAAGCCAAGTTAGTCCCGGCTGTCGTTCATGGATCTTTGGCAGCCAGTCTTACCAAGGGGTATTGTATTACCCAGTTACTGGGTTGTGGAGGTCAGATAGGCAATCGCTCCATGTAAAATACTGGTATTTAGCTGCAACCGGTTAGACTGGAAGCCGACTCCAACATAGTTGGGAAAAGATTGATATGTAAGCAATCTCTGTCACGCGGTCTAGCTGTCTAATAATCGGCGCCGGTTATACATGCATACTTCATTAGAAACGACAATCCGAAATGTCTTAAGAGTTAGCCCGACTGTATTAAAGTCAGCGTCAAACCTATAGGGGGCGAACATGATACAAGGACTATTTCAGAATGACCCCGCAGTCTAAGGGCCTTTCTACACGGAATGGTTTCTTCACGGTAACACAGATTAATACAGATGACGGACTCCGCTGTTTAGGTATGAAGTTACAAAACGCGGCGGTCCCGTCTCACGGGGCCAATTCAGTATGTCAGAAGGTATAAGAGTTACGCGATAGAAAGAGAGGCAACTTGTATTTGAATATAACTGTATGTTATAAGCGTAGTGCGACCTGAATTGCACTTTATTGTGTCGTAATAAGAGTCGCTTTTTATTTAAATGATTTTGTGGAGTGTCCCATCTGTATTAATCTGTGACGGTATGTCGTATAAACCGCGCCGTAGAAAACACGTGACTGTCAACAAGCTTCCATAGTGATCCATACAACACTGACGACCGTGATGCCTACACACAAAGTATTTAGGTACTGGGTGAAATTTTATTCGTTGTTTTCCTCTTAAAGGGCCATTGTATTCATCATTATGAACTTTTATTATGAAACCAAACCTGAAATCGCGGAAAAAAAATCAACTGCTTCCTACATTTTGATGAGTTTGATGTATGTTGATAAATAAATAAATAAATATCCTTGGACATTTCACACAACGCCATCTAGTCCCAAGCTAAGCAACCTAATGCTTGTGTTATGGTAACGAGATGGCTGATAAATTACTTATATACTTTTATTTTTTTGTAAATACATACATATTATATTAGGTCTTTACCTATGAAATTGCCGTTCTGCAGTACTGGCCATTTCAAATCAAAATAATTTTTGTTTGGCTAAGAATTCTAATTTCAAATTAATTTTATTTTAAAAACATGGATTTTTTTTCCAAAAGTAGTCATTTGTTTATTGATTAGTGTTACATTTTCATCGCATTTTAATCTTTTTCGTCATCATGGATACGTTAAAAATTCGAGTAATTATGGAATATGAGTACCGTCGTGGCAGCAACGCGGCACAAGCGGCACGCAACATCAACGACGTTTACGGAGCTAACACTACAAACCAACGCACCACCTGTTATTGGTTTGCTCGCTTCCGTTCTGGAAATTTCGACCTGAAAAATGAACCTCGCGGTCGTCCGAAGACTTTGGTCGACAATTACGAATTAAAGGCGATTGTGGAAGCTGATGATACACAATCTACGGCTGAATTAGCAGCAGCTTTCGACGTTAGCGTCAAAACAATATTGGTCCATTTGCGTCAAATTGGCAAGGTAAAAAAGCTTGACAAATGGGTGCCCCACGAACTCAATGATCGCCAGCGCGAAGTACGCATCGAGACGTGCCTTGCACTGCTCAACAGACACACAAATGAAGGAATTTTGAACCGCATTGTTACCTGCGATGAAAAATGGATTCTGTTTGATAACCGCAAGCGCTCAGCAAGTTGGTTGGATCCTGGTTCAGCACCTAAACAATGCCCTAAACGAAAACTTACCCCTAGAAAAGTGATGGTCACTGTTTGGTGGTCTAGCGCCGGTGTGATTCATCACAGCTTCTTACCAAACGGGGTGAGCATTACTGCAGATGTGTACTGTGAAGAACTGAACACAATGATGGAGAAGCTGGCACATCTCCAACCAGCATTGGTCAATCGCTCGTCTCCGCTGCTCCTGCACGACAACGCGCGACCTCATACTGCACAGCAGACGGTCTCCAAGTTGCAAGAACTGGGGTTGGAAGCTCTCCGTCATCCGCCCTACTCACCAGACCTTGCGCCTACAGACTACTACTTTTTTCCAGAATTTAGATAACTTCTTGGCGGGAAAAAAATTCAATACCCGAGAGGCAGTACAAAATGCCTTTGAAGAATTTGTTGCCTCCCGACCAGCTGATTTCTTTAAGAAGGGCATCAATAAACTGCCACTGCGTTGGCAAAGATGCATTGATTGCATGGGTGATTACTTCGATTAATACAAATAAAAAATACATGAAAAAATTCGTTTAAATTTTTTCATACAAAACGGCAATTTCATAGGTAAAGACCTATTAGATAGAAAAACACTCAGACTCGGAACAAATACTTGTAGGTCGTACAAATATTTGTTCCGTGCGGGAATCGACATGCTGCGCAGCAGTCAATCACTTAACCACTGCGCCAACCGTGTCGTCAAATATAGATGTACTGAATAGCTGGTTTTTTTTTTCGCGATTTCGGGTTTGGTCCCATAGTAAAAGTTTTGTTCATAATGATGAGTACAATGACCCTTTAAGAGGAAAACTACCATTAAAACACCCTGTATAAGTAACCAAGAAGGTAAGAAAAACGTATGTGTACAAACTATTGCTGCTGATATAAACAAGAATTTTATCACAATTGACATAAAGTTAAATTTCCTTTACCTGGGTCCACCACCATGTTGGCGACCTTGTCCCCCTGCCCGCGCACCTGCTCCTCCAAATGCGTCAGTCTTTCGATGAGTTTGCTGCCCCGGTCCGGGAGAGATTCCACGTCCATCTCTTCAATGAGATGCTGGAAATTAATTTGTGAATTATGTTCTGAACTTCAACAAAAACTACATTATTCTCTACCCCATTTGAAATAAGATTAGTCATTTAAAATAAACCTTTTTTACAGTCCGTTCAACCGGTTTTGGCTTCTATTCTGTAGGCATAAGGATTGCATTAAAAGCAAAAAAGTCGTTACAATACCAACTGTTTACTGCAGCTGCCATTTGTCACGCCACCAACGCAATAGAAATCAAAATCGGTTGAACGGACTGTAAAAAAGGTATATTTAAATTTCTGATCATATTTCAAATGGAGTATATATATAGGAGGAGCTCGTGGCTAAGTAATAACAGCCGCACGGGTTGTAGGGGTCGGCTTCCAGTTTACTGGATGCAGCTGATTACTCGCTATATTTTACTATGGCACTGCGGGGTGTAATGGACAGCTCTCCGCAGACTGATGGGGTGAATTCAGTATATCATACTAAGATGACTGGTACATGTAATTATTTCAGAAATGTTATGGGAATCCTATAAACCTAATTTGTTTTATTACCTCACGCAATGTATCTTTACCGTGGCAAAACGCACGTATCGAACGGCAGCGGAGCGAACCTTCCCCGCCATATCACGCGTCGTTCGTTAGAGTATTTCAACGTCAATTGCTGTTTTTTTTTAGACTTTAATTAAGTACTGCGTACAGAGAATGTAATTTTACATTGAAATAAAAGAATAGTAACTGAAAAAACTATTTAAAAAAATGAAAATTTTTCAGAGAATTTTACCGGTCGAATACCTACGATTCAAAATAAGGAACTGAATGCACCCTGTTAGTTTGCGGAGGGCTCCTTACGCCCTGTATACATCTAGTGAGAAAAAAAACCTTGTACAGACACCAGCAGGTCAAGCCACCGGAAACTGTCAAATTTTCCCAATCAACCTTGAACCTAATGCTTTAGCGATAAAGATGAAAATCTATTAAAGAAATTTGACCGATTGTAGTAGCTTGATGTGCTGGCGTCTGTACAAAACTCACCCTAATATTCTTAAGGTCTTCCGTCAGAGCCTCTAACTTCATGAGCTCAGATTCCCTCACTTGCTTCTTGACATACACGATCTGCTGGTTGGGATAGCTCGGCGGTGCAAGGTACTTTCTTATAGTTTGAGAGTCCGGCTTCATACTGACAGTATCATCTTGTTTAGAAGTGGGGGATTTTCGGGGTTTCGGGGACTTCTTTTCGTTAGACACCTAGAGAGGACATTTTACTTCATATTAAGGATATCATATTTGTTATGTATATTAAGTACTAGCTTTTGCCCGCGGCTTCGCCCGCGTGGATGTCGGAAAATATCCCATGGGAACGTTCATGTGGAAAACATAGGGCATATCCCTAACTTAAGAAATGCTGGGTTTACCACACAAACTTTCATCCCTTTTATCACCCCTTGTAGGATTATGTTTTAAGACAAAAAGTAGCCCATGACCTTTCCCAGGATGCTATCTATAGCCTTGCTAAATTTTATCGAAATCCGTGCAGTTTTGTAAATTTTAAAATCAACCCCTATTTTACCCACTTAGGGGATGATTTTTAAAAAACGCTGACCCGCATATTTCTTAACTTCTTACCAATAGCATAAATTTGTTATCCCTAACTTAAGAAATACTGGGTTTCCCTTACAAACTTTCATCCCCTATATCACCCCCTGTAGTATTATTTTTGAAAAAAATAGTATCCTATGTCCTTTCCCAGGATGCTATATAAAGCCTTGCCAAATTTTGTCGAAATGCTTGCAGTTTTGTAAATTTTAAAATCAACCCCGATTTTACCCCCTTAGGGGATGACTTTTCAAAAACGCTGAACCGCATATTTATTTATTTCCTATCAAAAGCATACATTTTAATTTTCACATCCCTAACTTAAGAAATACTGAGTTTCCCATACAAACTTTCATCCCCTATATCACCCCCGACCAAAAGTAGCCTGTGTCCTTCCCCAGGATGTTATATAAAGCCTTGCCAAATTTTATCGAAATCCGTGCAGTTTTGTAAATTTTAAAATCAACCCCTATTTTACCTCTTAGGGAGGGGATGATTTTTCAAAAATGCTGAATCGCATATTTCTTAATTTACTACCAATATCATAATTTTTTTATCCCTAACTTAAGAAATACTGGGTTTCCTTACAAACTTTCATCCCTTATATCACCCCCTGTAGTATTTTTTTTTAAAGTATCCTATGTCCTTTCCCAGGATGCTATATAAAGCCTTGCCAAATTTTGTCGAAATCCGTGCAGTTTTGTACATTTTAAAATCAACCCCGATGTTACCCCCTTAGGGGATGATTTTTCAAAAACGCTGAACCGCATATTTCTTTATTTCCTATCAAAAGCATACATTTTAATTTTCACATCCCTAACTTAAGAAATACTAAGTTTCCCATACAAACTTTCATCCCCTATATCACCCCCTGTAGGATTATTTTTTAAGACCAAAAGTAGCCTGTGTCCTTCCCCAGGATGCTATATAAAGCCTTGCCAAATTTTATCGAAATCCGTGCAGTTTTGTAAATTTTAAAATCAACCCCTATTTTACCCCCTTAGGGGATGATTTTTCAAAAACGCTGAACCGCATATTTCTTAATTTCCTACCAATAGCATAAATTTGTTATCCCTAACGTAAGAAATACTGGGTTTCCCTTACAAACTTTCATCCCCTATATCACCCCTTGTAGTATTATTTTTGAAAAAAATAGTATCCTATGGCCTTCCCCTGGATGCTTTATAAAGCCTTGCCAAATTTTGTCGAAATCCATGCAGTTTTGTAAATTTTAAAATCAACCCCTATTTTACCCCCTTAGGGTATGATTTTTCAAAAACGCTGAACCGCATATTTCTTTATTTCCTATCAAAAGCATACATTTTAATTTTCACATCCCTAACTTAAGAAATACTGAGTTTCCCATACAAACTTTCATCCCCTATATCACCCCCTGTAGGATTATTTTTGAAAAAAAAAATAGCCTATGTCCGTCCCCAGGATACCATCTATAGCCTTGCCAAATTTTATCGAAATCCGTTCAGTGGTTTAGGCGTGAAAAGGTAACAGACAGACAGACAGACAGACAGACAGAGTTACTTTCGAATTGTAAATTTTAAAATCAACCCCTATTTTACCCCCTTAGGGTATGATTTTTCAAAAACGCTGAACCGCATATTTCTTTATTTCCTATCAAAAGCATACATTTTAATTTTCACATCCCTAACTTAAGAAATACTGAGTTTCCCATACAAACTTTCATCCCCTATATCACCCCCTGTAGGATTATTTTTGAAAAAAAAAGTAGCCTATGTCCGTCCCCAGGATACCATCTATAGCCTTGCCAAATTTTATCGAAATCCGTTCAGTGGTTTAGGCGTGAAAAGGTAACAGACAGACAGACAGACAGACAGACAGACAGACAGAGTTACTTTCGAATTTATAATATTATAGTATGGAAGTATGGATGAGTTAATTTTCTTAAAATTTACATCTTTTCCGATTTTAATGAAGTATTTTTCTCAATAATTAAGATTTAGAAAACACAGGTGTTAATAGAATTTTGTTGCTGACTGTACCTCAGCACTCTTATGTACATACAGAGGCCGATTTAATGCCAGAGGCTTTTTCTACCAGTCAACCTTTGGTATTTATTTATTTTAAGGGGCTAACGAGAGATACATTTTAATTATCTTGTACAAAATAAAAACTTGTACATCCTACTAATATTATAAATATGAAAGTTTGTGAAGATGTTTGGATGTTTGTTACTCAATCACGCAAAAACGCCTGAACGCATTTGGATGAAATTTGCCACACAGATAGTTTATAACCTGGATTAACACATAGGATACTTTTTATCCCGGTAGTAGGTTCCCGTGGGATAATTTCCGACATCCACGCCAGGCGAAGCCGCGGGCAACGCGGGTAACGTTCTTTATGAATACATTATAGCAACATTAATAACTAGCTTTTTCCCGCGTGGAGGTCGAAAATAATCTCACGGAAACGTAGGTACTATCGTAATCGTAACACGCACGGCAATACCTAACGCTCCCAGTCGGCATGATTTTTTCCGACATCTTCAACAATCATCGTCAGATTTCAGACAATATACAAAAAAACCTTAATGAATTATACACCTAAACCTTCCTAATGACTCACGCCGTCCATTGGTAAAAACCAAAGTTTTTTGAGATCATCGCGTAAATCTATACATACAGAGAGACAGAGGCGGGAGGTCTTTGTTTTATAATTGCTGTGATGTGTATTCTTCTTCTAACATGCAATCAAGGTGACCTCTACGGTGACACCAACCACGCCTTGGAAGTGGCGAAGTTTTTGACCAACAATATTTGGAGTACTGTCGCGTCAGAGATGCGTGGAAGAAGAAGAATGTATATTGAAATAAAGGCACTTAGGTATTCTAGAAAGCCGCTCCCTCTAGTATAATCTCAATACAAAATTCTCAACTCTAAGCTAGTTTTAAATTGTAATTCGTGCTCGAGGATTGATTGAATAATACCGAATACGACGGTAATACTTTCCAAACTTGAAATAATCACACTGTAATATATCCTTACACTTTTACAATCAATTACTTACTGGTTTTGGAGTTGGGCTTCTAGGCATCTTGACACGATTTTCACTTCGCAATTACGAAAAAACATTAACCATGACTTTCATGCAATTATTAGCAGTAAAAACACATAACAAGGAACAATATGAACTAATTAACGACTATAAATAAAATTAGTGACATGAGAAAAAATGGCTCGCGTAAAAAGTCCGTTAAGATTTAGATACCGAATGTGTCAAATTAAATTTCAATCTACCTCCACTTTTTGGTAACATTTATTTACGAACATAAACAAATACCGACTTTTTTGGATTGTAAAGCAACACACGAAACCAGAGACAAATAAGTATAATTTATATTTGATGAAGAACTGAAAATTATAGGTACACTTATTTATAGAAGAAGCAATGAAAAAGAAAAACATTCCAATAAGTCTTCTAAAATGTTTACCACAACCAAGGAGTTTGCAACATTCCACCGCCTTGTGCACGAAAGTGCACCAAGTACGTTGGTTTTAGATGGAAAGCCTTACAAGCTTCTTGGTTGGCCGACGAAGCAATCCATCCAAAATGCATATCTCTACCACCCTTATTACTATACCATTCCTTACCAGGAAATGCGGACCAATGAGGGCGAGCTTGGTGGTACCGTTGGAAATGTTTCACCAAAAGCTCGCAGAAACATGAAGTTCCCTGTGTGTGGTTCGCCATTTACTTTGGCTTACCAAAGTGGAATTCTAAGAGTTGATATTTCAGAGAGCTCTTTAAACCATTCACCCCACTCAAAACCTCTGAGGATGGAAATGGTGTGTCCCAGTCAATATTTGATCTCCAGGCCTCTTGGAGTAGGATGTGACCCTCTACAACTATTGGCCTGGTAACCCCAACGGGTCATAGACTTTCATAGGTGGGATAAAACTTTTCGTTTACTTAAAAAGCCTTGAAACTTGCAACCTTCTAAACTGGTCCTAAAACATTCGCGCGGGTTCCCACTACTTTTGCCGAGCCGGTGAAACTGCCGGGAGGTACAGTGGCTGTACAAATTATATGAAGCTCTGGAGCCGTACTATGACGTGAAAAAACATCTTGGATCAGTTGAAAAAATGGTGCTATAGGTCGTATATAGAGCTCCGTCTCTCTCTCACACTGAAACCGTTCAACTTCTGCCCTGCTATAAGAGCTCATAGTAAGCCCTGTTCACTTTAACCGGATTCGGCAAAAAACCAGAGCCCGATATTTTTTTCTGATGTTTTGTTGCTGCACTGGACTCCGCAGTAACGAAAGTGCCCTCTTTGAGTCGAAAAAAGAATTCCTAACAAGAAGTGGAGTTTGCAATAGGTATCATCATCTTATTGAACGAAAGTTAGAAAGAAAAAGAAAAGAAAGAAACGTTTGACGTTAGTTCAATATTTTACTAATATAAATAATTACCTAAAAAAACCAGAAAGAGCATAGGTACGTAAGCGGGATTGCTATAAATGAAAATAATGGATTTCTGACTGTCTTATGTTATTTTGACGTCCGAAAAGTGCTGATTCTCAGCCTAGTTTAAACAAACGACTTTTGATTTAAAGTTTCGAATCCTTACGGGGAATAAGAGTTCATGTTATGTGAAAAGTATGTATAAAAAAAGTGCTAGGGGAGAGATAAAGCAGGGAGAACATAAAAAAAAACAATACCCTTACCTCATCTTCATCATCACTGCTCAGCGCAATTATCTCTGGCATCGTATCAATAATAGTGACGTCATCGTCATAGCGTATAAAATTCTCCCTCTCCTTTTTCGCTATCAAGTGATTTAGCACGTTATTCTTAAGGCTATTAGAGGTATTCTTCTCTGAATCATTTATTATGATACATTCGTCCTTATTTCCAAAAGACTTTCTAGCGTTTCTTGATTCGTTTGTTATATCCTGAAGTGGACTTGAGAATGGGGAGCAGGTTATTTTTGAGGAGTCCAGGTTTTCTGTGTTTTTTTCAGGAGCCTTGGGCGGTACTGGAAGACCAGTTTCTGGGAGGTCTGTGAGGCTCACTGTGGAGCTGTAGTTTGAGTTTTGAGGGCTCTAAAACAGATAAAATTATTGGGTTTTACAAACGTAAGGTTGCAACGTGGATGATCAATGTCACAAAATTATTGTTTCAAATATGCTACAATGTTTTCGATCGACGTCGACGATTGTACCCTAGAATTACGCAGGTGTAAACATGGAAAGTCAAATACAGGGTGAAATTGAATAGATGCGACAAAATTTAAGGGGGTGTTCTACGCATCAATATGAACAACTTTTACTATGGGACCAAACCTGAAATCGCGAAAAAAGAATCAGCTGTTCAGTACATTTTGACGAATTATGCGAACATTAAATGTACTGAACAGGTGATTTTTTTTTCGCGATTTCAGGTTTGGTCCCATAGTAAAAGTTGTTCATATTGATGCGTAGAACACCCCCTTAAATTTTGTCGCATCTATTCAATTTCACCCTGTATAAAAGAAAGTCGTGTTAGTTACACTATTTATAACTCAAGAACGGCTGAAACGATTTGACTGAAAATTGGTGGGGAGGTAGCTTAGAACCAGGAGACGGACATAGGATACTTTAAAAAAAGACGGATAAAACGTGGTATTGCAAGATTACAACGGCTGGACCGATTTAGATGAAATTTTGTTTGTATATTTGAATGGGTTCCTGGATGGTTTGAAAAAACATTTGGACCCGGTAGGTGGCGCTGCAGTCGGGTTCTAGGATGGTTCAGACAGGACTACGTCTGTCGGGGCCGCTAGTTATTAATAGAAGTATATAGCTCAAATACATTATTTCAACACAACAAATAGAACATAGCACGAAGACGTTACTCGACGCCCGCTGCTAGAGTCGGGATTGTCAGCACTAGACTTGCCACACACGGGCTACACACTACCGCCACACAACGCCACCACCGAGCTGCGGACTACAGTTTTCGTACATGTTTTAAGAACTCGCCGCACACGGATAACGCCGGTGGTCGCTTCACGCCACGATAGGCCGCTTCGTGTGGCCGCCACCGACCACTAAACTAAACGCTATAAAAGTAGAGCCTATACCGACCACAAATGTCTGTCGTGCACGTACCCGCGTCCAGCTACAGGTGGCGCCCGTTTTGTGGCTGTAAAATGTGGACCGTGTGCGGCAAGCCTTACATACAACTCCAGCGTCGTAGTGCGAGGAAATAGTATAATAATAATATCCTTGGACATTTCACACAACGCCATCTAGTCCCAAGCTAAGCTGAGATGGCTGATAAACTACTTATATACATTTTTTTTTTGTAAATACATACATATTATAGATAGAAAAACACCCAGACTCGGAACTTGACGGACTTGTAGGTCGTACAAATATTTGTTCCGTGCGGGAATCGAACCCGCGACATGCTGCGCAGCAGTCAATCGCTCAACCACTGCGCCAACCGTGTCGTCAAATAGTGCATACATTTCCTGACATTTCCTCGCACTACGACGTTTTGAAGGCGGTCCGTGACAGAAGTTGTGCGCTCAACGCGCTTTGGACGCCACGAATTTTATTGGTACTTGCATCTCTATCTCGACTCTGTGATTCTACGCTTTGTAAGAAAACCGCAACAATCATGCATATACTCACATCATCAGACTGAATTAAGTCCGACTCATCACTTTCATTATCCTTCGGTAAAACACCCATGATACTCATGCGCGTAG
This sequence comes from Cosmia trapezina, assembly GCA_905163495.3. NCBI lineage: Eukaryota > Metazoa > Arthropoda > Insecta > Lepidoptera > Noctuidae > Cosmia > Cosmia trapezina. Next base: position 23,807,234 of record LR991035.1, on the reverse strand, counting down.
CTCTGGACATCACCATCTGATCCTCATCCGGACCATCGTCATCACTTTCTCCTTCATCTACCTCATCCGTAGATTCCTCGCTATCATTGGAACCATCATACTTTAGTGGAGCAGTCCTATTAGCCTTTGAGCTTTCATCTTTTTTTTCATCATCATCATCACTGTTATTTTTTGATGGATTATTTTCTTCTACCATACTGGAATCAAGTACTTGGTGCTCTTTCCCACTGTCAATTTTCAACGGTGTGTCTTTCATACATTGCAATTTCTTATGCTTATCATGTTCTATGAGTATTGAGTTTTCAGTGTCGGAGTCAATGATTATCATACGTTTCTTCGTTTTACGTCCAATAATGGATTCATTAGGATTTAGAGATTTCTTCCTCATTGGTGGTCTGCGTTTTGGTACTATTTCTGGTGATACTTCTTCTGTTTAGAGAAATATTGGATTGTTTTAGATTGCCTCAGAGTTTTTAGCATTACTACCTGTAATGCTAAAAACTGTTTGCTATTTTCAGGATCTTATGATATTATAATTTTTAATTTTATACAGAAAGAATATTTATTTTTACAAGATACAAGATATATTTATTTCGTAAAACATGAGTAAAAATTAAAATTTTGTAAATGTGTTGGAGTTGATTCTACAAAAAATATTTAGAATGGGAACATTAATTTTTATAACCTATTTTAATCATCCATACCTTCATCTGAAGAACTTAAAACTACATTATTGGAACACTCCGATTGTCTTCTGATGCTGCCCCTGTTGCTTGCATCTAGAATTAAAAATTTCGTGTTTAAAAAAAGCCCAATGATATACAATTTACTAAGGCTTAATGGTGTAGTAGAAAGGCTTTTGGAGCTCAAGTGTTACTTATTATTTTTTTACATTTAAATGCTGTCAAGGACACTAAACAGTCATAGCCGTCATAACAATAAAACTTCTATAATGTCTCGTTCAGTGGCCTTGAAAGCGTTAAGAAGGCTAACAGACTAATAACATGATAACATAATTTTTTATACTTTTTATTATGTACACCTTGGAAATGACAGACATAAATGTAGAAATTTTACACAATGGGTGGTAATTTCGCTAAAAGCAATCTTACCAAAGGCAAGAGGCATAAGGTTACTGCTGACATGCAGTTTACCATACCAGTCATTTTTGGTAAATTTAATGTAAAAAGAATGCTGGCTGTAGACCTGCACACTCGAGTGATTTATCGAATTTTAGCCTATTTCAAAGTAGCTAATAAAGTAAACCTATACTGGGTTACTGGTAACTTGACGTATTCCTTGCAGGGCGTCATAGTAGGGTTAAAATGCAACTAATTAAGCCACCAAATGGTCTACCAAAATTCAGTTTTTTTTTTTCAATATAATAAAATATTTAATTATTGATCTTTGCCAAAGTTCAGTTGTTTAGTAATTTTTGTCTGTCCAGAATAAAAAATTATGAAAAAAAAAATGAATTTCGGTAGAACATTGGGTAGTTTAATTTGTTGAATTTTAACCCATTTTACGTCCTGCAAAGAATATTTCGAGTTATCAGTAACACTGTGTATAATTCTACAATAAAGCAATTACACTTTTAAAACAATAGCCTATTATAGTACTGTAGGGCGCGACTGTACTGGTGCGTCTACATACCAGTACAGTTGTGCCCCTCCACTATCATTCAGCATTCTTTTTACATGACACTAACTATACTGTTCCCTAACTTATTATTCCCTTAAATACAAACTACATTACCATCATCACTGCTGGATATGACCTGGCTATTTGCAGCACTGCTTTGTTTAACCACTGACTTGGACACTTTCTTTGGTGCATTCTCCTCCGATTCACTTTCTTCTAGAACATTAATTTATTACAGTAAATTATCTAAGCAGAATTAATTGTCAAAACATGTTGATTTATTTGCAGTGAAAACTTGGCTGAATTTGACGCTTTTAAGGCTGTTTGCACTTAGTTTTAAGAATACGAAGTATATATTGGTACCCTAAATCATTCCTGAATCAATTTAGTAGTATTTTTCACTACAATGCTTTACAGTACAGATGAAACCGCAACTTTAACTCATCTGAAAGGCTATGTTAGAAAATGCCATGAAATACTAGTTTGAATCGTTAGTGCTACACATTTTGTATGCAATTAATTACCGTCTGTAGTAGATTCTTCAGATTCTGCTACAAAAACTGTGTGATTTTTCTTTTTTAATCCAAGAGATTCGTCAGCTAGACTATTGTCAATAAATTCCGATTCGGAACCACTATCGGTGCCTGTCTCATTACGATATTCAAAGAATGAATTCTCCATTGTATTCACTAGGTAACAACTATTAATTCACAATACACTAATTTTCATTACTTATTTATTGAAAATAAAAATAATGATCACTTGACTACCATTCAAAACAATTTTTGAAAGTAATTGTCGTTTACAACGTTTAGTTTTTGCTTCTAAACCCTGAGGCAAGTTAATTGTTGAACTATTAAAATTAAATTATAATTTATAGTGCAAATTGTGAAAAGACCACCTGCATTGGTAACTCTTTAGAAGTTTAGACAAACAAATATTGATTATTTCTAAGTTTATAAAAAACTATAGGTTTCTGTTCGTTGCTTTTGGTTGCTTTGCTTTACCACGAAGTCAGTATAGGTAAGTAGAATACTCTGTGGTCAGTTTTGCGCTGACTTATCTAAAGTTATCTGTGGTTCTTGCGTTCCAGAATCTGCGTATGTCATCATTTGGAGCAAGAACAACGTGCAATTTGTTCTGAGCTAGTACTACTGTTATGCATCTGAGTCTTTTGACGATATGAAACGCAGTCTCATTTCGTGTTTTGAATTTGATGCACATCTGCTTGGTGCTGTGCTGATTCTGAATTAACTGAATCGACTTGAAAATAATCTCTGAAGAGTATCTGAAAAGTTGTATCATTACTCCTTACATAACAAAAAGACCATAAGGATTTAGTATCGCTAGAAAAATGACAGAAGTTCAACTGCAAGAGTTCAAACTAGACCCCGATTCAGAGCTTAGGTTTGAAGTTGAATCGAAGAACGAAAAAGTAGTTTTAGAGGTAATTTGTGAAGAAATCAGTGGCAATATTCATGCCACATGGCTTATTTTGAAATAGTTCTAAAACTATTCGTGTTTCGAAAATGTAGAAGCTTATGTTAGGTTAATATGTGGTTCTAGGTCAAGAGTGGATATGCAGAGCTGTTTGGAACGGAGTTGGTGAAAGGGAAGCCGTATGAGTTCCACACGGGGGCGAAGGTGGCCGTCTTCACGTGGCACGGCTGCACTGTGGAACTAAGAGGCCGTACTGAAGTCAGCTATATTGCTAAAGAAACACCTATGGTAAGTCACAAACCAACTCGCATATCTATCTATATATACATAAATCGATGTGTGTGCGTGTGTGTATGTTTCCTATAGACTCCAATACGGCTGGAGCGATTTTTATGAAATTTTCAGAAAGTATTCAGATTAGCCAGCGGGTGAACCTGTGAAATTTTTTTTTGGCCATCTGGCTACTTGTGTGAGTCCTGGGAGGGTCGTTAGTCCTTCATAAATGGCTTTTTTGTGAACCTGTACTGTTCTAACTGCTCCCTAACAGTCTCCTTAATAATCTTTCACACCATAGGTACTGTAGTGAATTTTAAGGCTAATCAGTTGTGGTCAGGACACTATCATTTATTATTACACCAGTGGACAGGTCTTAGAGTTTTCAATACTACAGACTGTTTTGATAAGCTACTACTACTACATTAATCTACTGCTCCAATAGTAGATAATATATTATGTTATTTATCCCAATTTACATTTTGTGATTGCAGTCTAATCAAACCATATCATCCATACTGTGTTATTCATATTGTGACTATGGAATATTTTTTCAGAGCTGGGTAAATCTTCGAGCGTTTCAACCACCGTCATTACCCTCCCCCAAAAGTTCATGAAAAAGAATATATTTAATTAAATATTTCAGGAATTCTCAGATTCTGGTTCTTGAGCAGATTCTGGGAATTGCTGAAATATTTCATTAAATATATTATCTTTCATCAACTTTTGGGGGAGGGTAATGACGGCGGTTGAAACGCTCGAAGATTTACCCAGCTGTATAATGACAAAAACCTTCTCTTTTCAGGTTGTATATCTCAACGTTCATGCAGCTCTTGAACAACAGCGCGTAGCTGCCGAGCAGGAGTCAACACGAGGACCAGTCACCATGGTTGTGGGACCCGGGGATGTGGGCAAGTCCACACTGACCAGGATACTTTTGAACTATGCTGTGAGGATGGGACGGAGACCTATTTATGTGGACCTGGATGTAGGCCAGGGGCATATCAGTGTACCGGGCACTATTGGTGAGCGGCCTGACCATTATTTTTCTAAATCATCCAGAGGACTAAGTCACTTTTAGTTATAGTCTTGCGAGATCTTAATAACAATTCTATGTAATGGATCTATAGTTATCAGAGTAAATAACATTATTAGAGCTTTGAAAGACGCTAGCGAGGCACAATAGAAGTATTATTGTTATTTATTATTACTGCTAGGGCCGTACAGTGTCCTTGAAAGTGTTAATATTAAGAAAAAAAAATAAACAATACTACAATACTGTATTTCATAATGTTTCACAGTAACGTAATGGTATTGATTTTCATTGTGAAATAATAATTATGTTTTTGATGACAGTCTCAAACTGTTTTTGCTATGCTATACTGTATTCCACATGCCAATTCTGGACAAAGGTCTCCTTTCTCTTTCCAAAACCTATCTATCTTTTTCCACCTGTCCTGTTAGTCACATAAATGTAACCGTACCACTGAATTCTGTTGAAACAAAACGCCGAATCCTTCCTATTGCTTCTGTGATAATATAATGATGATAAATATACCATGAACAGGAGCACTCCTGGTGGAAAGACCAGCGTCAATTGAAGAAGGCTTCAGTCAGCAAGCGCCGCTTGTGTATCACTTTGGTCACAACTCTCCGGGAGAAAACCTGGAGCTTTACAACACAATTGTGGCCCGGCTAGCTGAGGTCATTGCTGAGAGATGTGAAAATAATAAAAAAGGTAATTCTAATTATACAAGGTGTAACTTCTAAGGTGTAAGGTATAACGCTCATTCCCTTAGGGGGTCATTGTACTCATCATTATGAATAACTTTTACTATGGGACCAAACCTGAAATACCAGCCTATTACTGAACGACTTCAGGGCAAAGGCCTCTTCTCATATAGAGAAAGCACAAGCATTGCTCACCATGCTTGCTCAAGACGGGTCCAACCTGAAATCTCAAAAAAATCAGCTGTTCCCTACATTTATGTTTGCATAGCTCTTCACAGGAACAGCTGATTTTTATTTTGCGATTTCATGTTTGGTCCCATAGTAAAAGTTGTTCATAATGATGAGCACAGTGACCTTTTAAGAGGTTGTGTGTTCATTAAGTTATATCTTGTCTAACACTAAGGATATGTATGAGTTACATTTCTCCTCTGTGAACATAATTACTGCAAAATCATTGATTTGTACTTACATACAGTTGGTGTGACAAAGAAGGACGGTCAAATCGTACCTGACTACGAGGCGGTGGTGTACAGATATGCCATATACAACGTGTAAAGTTAAATGCGCAAAACCTCTTAAGGGGTCATTGTACTCATCATTATGAACAACTTTTACTATGGGACCAAACCTGAAATCGCGAAAAAAAAATCAGCTGTTCAGTACATTTATGTTCGCATAATTCGTCAAAATGTACTGAACAGCAGATTTTTTTTTCGCGATTTCAGGTTTGGTCCCATAGTAAAAGTTGTTCATAATGATGAGTACAATGACCCCTTAAGAGGTTTTGCGCATTTAACGTTACACGTTGTATATGTAAAAATCTAGTATTTTTTAAGGTCTTAAAAAACATAAGAAATAGATATTTAAGTCGCCAGAAAAAAAAGCACAAACACATTTTTTTTTAATAGCATAATTTGCAAATTATTTAGAATAACATGTTCAGAACGCACCTTTGACGATTCATTTTGCTTATGAAATGATTTAGTACTCAAAGATTATAATTATTCACGTTATTAGATGTAATTCAATTCTATATACTTGTGTATCAAACCAACTAGTGCTGTTTTTATTATGTATTGGATTCTTGTCATAAAAATAATTATGTGGGTTCATAGTAAGTATCAGCATTTTGTTCAATTGTGTACAACGGAACGTCATAATATGTCATCGACGCGCGCCATGGATTGACAGTGTCAATACTGTCAATTACAACGGGTGTCAATTTGACACTAATATACTGTAGTGTGTAGTCTTTGCACCCGGCGATCTCGCATTGTTGTGTTGTTGTTGTTACTGTGAATATTGTGATATGTACTGTACTGTTTTGGATTTCCTTCTGTTGTTTGACCTTGGCATTGTTTCACAGACTGATAACTAGGTACCGTTTGTGACGATTATTCTGTGCTTTTGATTTCCGGACACCGATAACCTCAAAAGTATTTTTTGCATTATTGAAATATCTTGGCTATTTAGATATTATTTTCGAAAGGGATGGTGTTTACTACATAAAACAATCAAATCTCACTATAATCTGTACACTGAAAATAAAACTCAGGTCCAGCTTCTATAGAAATATGACCGATGTTCTTTAAAGACATTTTAGACTTCTACAAATGATCTGAATACTATAATTAAGTTTAAGAAAATTAAACTTTACCTCAACCACAGAGTAATACAGTCAGAAGGTATAAGAGTTACGCGATAGAAAGAGAGGCAACTTGTAGTTGAATATAACTGTAGGTAATGAGCATTGTGCGACCTGAATTGCACTTTATTGTGTCGTAGCAAGAGGCGCTTTTTATATAAATGATTTTGCGGAGTGTCCCATCTGTATTAATCTGTTCCCGCAACTGGATTTTTTATTACAGTTTGTTCATTTATATCAGTTGTGTTTCTTATTTGACGTTGTCCTGTTCCAATTTCAATAATTCAAAATTCCCATAGAAAATCCACTTTCAGTTTTCCCCAATTTTTCCGGCAACTTTTCCAATTTTTCTCTACGTAAAAACCTTCTCCTGACAATAATAAACACAACAAAAAAATAATTAGTGAAATTGTTCCATCCGTTCACGCGTGATGCGATGACCAAGGGAAACAGGGATTCGTTTTTATTTATATATATAAAACACCCCCTTGTATCATTGAGATTGTCTTAAATCCCTGCTTGAAAAAAAAGATCAAAGGTAACAAGCTGAAAATTTTGAATTTGTGTATTTTGACTTATTTAAATTCATTTTAATTTCAATAGGGATGATGCCTGGGTAAAAAAAAAGAAATTCTATTTAGTCCGTCAGTCAGATAATAAAAAAATATTAGACACGTATTTTTTTGCTTTATCATATTAATAAAAAAATACTTAGCTATCACGCATTAAAGTTGGGGAGTGGGGGCTCGCTACGTCACTTGTACGTATAAAACCTAGCTACGCGTGACGTCATGCCATATTTTAACTCAATGTATCGCCGTAATTTTTTGATTACGTAAAAAAAAAAAATACGTGTCCAATATTTTTTAATAATCTCTATGACGGACAAAAAATAAATTTTTAGTCATCATCCCTATTATTATATGACTAGATTTTTTTTTATTTTGATTTTATGAAAATATCTCACGGGAACGTACTACCGGCAAATCCTTCCCTATTCCTTGTCTACATTATTTTTATAGATAGATAGATAGAAGATTGTTATTGAATGCCTAAGCGGCGACGTAGCTGATCCTATTTTATAACTTATAAGAACATTGTGTGTATTGTGTACAGTCCGCGAGGCGTAAGATGAGCTTTGCATTATGTGAGAGTGATCACCAAAATGGTACGAGAGCCCATGACCAAAATTTTTGTCTTATCGTTTTACGTAAGACAAAATTTTCAATTCGTCTTATTGTTTTACGTTTTACAACGATGCGACATGGTTTTGGTCATGGCCTCTCGTACTAAACGAACAAAAGCCGATTGCCAAAAAGCAGTATAAACCGGTTTTAAACCAAACAAAGAACGCGTCGCGCTCAATGCCGGACGTCACACCTACACTATCTATGTGCACTTACACAAATGCAAAGCTCAGCTTACGCCTCGCGGACTGTACCTACATACGTATCCACAACAAAGAATCAATCAATCTACCTAGCCTTTTCCCAACTACGTTGGGTTCAGCTTCCAGTCTAACCGGATGCAGCTGAATACCAATATTTTACATGGCGCGACTGCCTATCTGACCTCCACAACCCAGTAACTGGGCAATACGATACCCCTTGGTGAGACTGGTTGTCAGACTTTCGGGCTTCTGACGACCCGTAACGACTGTCAAAGATCCACAAATGACAGCCGGGACTAACGGCTTAACGTGCTTTCCGAGGCACGGAGGAGTCTCGGTATGTAAAGATGGTCACCCATCCACGGACCAACTCCGGCAAGCGTAGTTTAACCTGATGGATCGACCCGTGCGGCTGTTATTACTTAGCCACGAGCTCCTCTACTTAGCCACAACAAAGAATATGAATATGAAAAGGGTCCTATTTGTCTGCTAACTAATTAATGTATTTGTGTTACAGCTTCAACATCAGGAGTGATAATAAACACTTGTGGGTGGATCAAGGGTGCAGGGTACAAGGTGCTTACACACGCTGCACAGGCTTTTGAGGTAAGCAGACTTGCAGGCTTCCCAATGTATTAATAAAAATGCTCCCACATTTTTATTAATGCAAAAAACAAACAAAAAAAAAGAAGTTTAAAACTGGTATCTTTACATGCCGAAACTCCTCTGTGCCTCGGAAAGCACATTAAGCCGTTGGTCCCGGGTGTCATTCGTGGATCTTTGGCAGTCGTTACGGGTCGTCAGAAACCTGAAAGTCTAACAACCAGTCTTACCAAGGGGTATCGTATTACCCAGTTACTGTTTATGTAGGCCAGATAGGCAGTCGCTCCATGTAAAATACTGGTATTCAGCTGCATCCGGTTAGACTGGAAGCCGACGCCAACATAGTTGGGAAAAGGCTAGGCAGATTGATTGATTGATGTATTAAAAAAAAAACCGGTCAAGACCGAGTCGGACTCGCGCACCGAGGGTTCCGTTCCGATTTCTGAAAAAGTACGCTATTTAGAGACATCGTTTTATTTTTCCTGTAATCTTTACATAAACTTCTATCACATAGAATAATTTCAGATTTTTTTCTTTGCAAACTTCGGAGAACCGTATTTTTTTTTTACATTTTTCATCAGAAGTCGAAAACTATGCGGCCTAAAAAAAAGGAAAAAAAAATGTTTAAGAATGTGCAAACAGCGCTCTTTCATATGATACCCTCATACCCCACATGCCCTAGCCACTTTCAATTTTTAAGACCCCCTTTCAGTCCCTGTTGCAAAATAAATATAAATATTTTTATTTCTTTCTTATTTGCAAAATAGTTGGTAAACGTCATCTAAAACTGTTCCAAATTTCAAGTTGATAGCATTAGTAGTTCTTGAGATATCCAGCTGTGACAGACAGACAGACGGACAGACTGAGTCACACCATAAGGGTTCCTTTTTTACCATTTTGGTACGGAACCCTAAAAATGAATAAACTTTTTTTCTTAAAAAAAAATCGAAATGTTTTGTTAATAAACTATTTTCTATACAAAATAGTTTCCATGTTTCACATCTGCCAGACGTCCCACGACGACGGTTCAATTTTTTTTAGAAATGACCTGTTTGTCTCCTGTTTATGTATCAAAAATACAGCTTTTTTAAACGCTTTTATTCTTATGACGATAAAACCGTCGTGTGTAGGAGAGCATTGTCCAGTCAGCAATAAAAGTCGATTATCACTTGAGTTTTCTAAATGTTAACTATTGAGAAAAATACTTTATTAAAATCGAAACAGATGTAAATTTAAAAGAAAATTAACTCTTATTTAATACTTGAAATGCTAAAAAGCAGGTTATCGAATCATTTTGTGTTAATTTAGATGATGTCAAAAAGTAGCAGTGTTAACCTACTTCTGATGCTGACCGTACCACGGCTACGAAACCTTTTCAAAGAGCATGCAAGTATGTCTATGTGTTTGAATGCTTCAATGTAGGTTGCTGCTAAGTAAGTCAATGGTTGCTGCCTTAATTTATGGAAAATAGTTAAAGTTACAAGTAAAACGAGGTCGTCTATACAACCGAGTGCTAGTCCAAAACTAAAATGCATTTTACCCTATTTTCATTCAGGTCGATGTAATCCTGGTATTAGACAACGAGAGGCTATACAATGAGCTCAAGAGGGATATGCCAAAGTTCGTCAAAGTCGTTTACCTGCCCAAGAGCGGAGGCGTAAGTATAATTGTATTTAATTAGCTGACCCAACAGACGTTGTCATGTCTGAACGATCCTAGAACCCGACTGCAGCGCCACCTACCGGGTCCAATTGTTTTTAAAACCATCCAGGAAACCATTTAAATATTCACACAAAATTTCATCGAAATCGGTCCAGCCGTTTAGGAGGAGTTAGGTGACAAACACACGTACAGAAGAATTAGGTATATATATTAAGACTACCTGCAGTGCAAGTACGGACTTCGCATCGATAAGACATCGAGATCGCTAAGGTTCGCATTTTTATCGATCTTGTTATCGAATTTGAAAGTACGTAACACGCGACGATAAGATTTATCGTGGGCCGATTCGAGTCGATAAGGATCGTTTGTCAAATGGCAATACTGAGGACGTCCACAGACAAACCATTTAAGGTGGGGTTTCTGTGGCACGACTAATGTCCGAAATATTTAGAAAATCCTTTTTGTTCATACATTTTTGGCATTGTAAACAATATTTATGGGTATAATTCAGAGAAGCTACCAGTATTTACCAAAATTTCCGTTTGTTTTCGTAAAAATACAGAAAATATGCTATCTTCTTAAATTAAAGTCGTGTTTAGTTGTTTACCTTTGCCAAAAAAAAAGTTTGTTGTTGACATTTCTTGAAGTTTGAGAAAAAAACTTATCTGTCTGTCACCCATAGACTATACACTAATCTGTCACCGTCTGAGCTATCCGTAAACACGGTAAACTCTAAACTCTAGATCTCGAATGAAGTAGGTAGGAAACTATAGTAAAAAAAACCAGTACTTATGTACTTACCACGATATGGACAGGGAGTCCAGTGGATCGTATCCTCCGCACATCTACCTCTATCCCTTCTGTTAAAATTACTGCCACTTCTCGAGTCACCCGAAAGAGACGAACAAAATCTTCTTCTGGAAGTTCCAGAGGATTGTTCGTGTCTCTGAGACGCCGCCTCCGAATACGCATCACATTATGATGCTGCTGCCGTTCTTCCTCATCACCCAGCAATAAAGCCATGAGTCCTAAATCCATTTTATGTAATGATCGATAAGCTTATCGGCCTTCTACAAGGTCTCGATAAATTACCGAGCTTGACAGCTTAAATTGGCGATCTCAACTGTCAAAATGTCGTGTCGTACTTGCATTTTCGATAAATTCGTTAAAATTTTAGAGTTTATCTACCGATCGGTAAAGTAGAAGTTACGTACTTGCGACATCGATTCGATTCGATAAAAACTCATTTTATCGAGTTTATCTGTCAAATTTATCGAATCGAGTCCTACGTACTTGCACTGCTGATCCGACAGACGAGACGTCCTGACCTGTCAGAATTTAACTGTCAAAGTCAAAGTATTTACCGTAGAAAGAGAAAGTGTCAAATCTATGGATGCATTCAAGTAGTTTATATTACAACAGATTGTCATCCCTAGAATTGACAGCTAGGAACAGTTGGAATGGAAAAAAAAGTGCTTTTTACGTTATTCCATGCAATTTTTCCAATTTTTCTCTTAAAAAGCCCCGCCCTCGGATTTAAACGAATATTATTTTGTAAAAAAAAAAATATTCGAATTGGTCCAGCCGTTCTCGAGTTTTGCGCTTAGCAACATATTTAGCCATTCATTTTAGGGTTCCGTACCAAAATGGTTAAAAGGAACCCTTATAGTGTGACAGTCTGTCTGTCTATCTGTATCTCAAGAACTACTAATGCTATCAACTTGAAATTTGGAACAGTTTTTAATGACGTTTACCCAACTATTTTGCCAATAACAAAAAAATTAAAATATTTATATTTTTTTTGCAACAGGGACTGAAAGGGTGTCTTAAAAATTCAAAGTGGGGCTACTAGGGCATGTGGGCATATGAAAGAGCGCTGTTTGCACATTCTCAAACATTTTTTTTATTTTTTTGGGCCGCACAGTTTTCGACTTTTGATGAAAAATTAAAAAAAAAATACCTCCCCCCCCCTATCTCCTAAGTTTGCAAAGAGAAAAATCTGAAATTATTATAGAAGTTTATGTAAAGATTACAGGAAAAATAAAACGATGTCTCTAAATAGCACACTTTCTTAGAAATCGGAACGGAAACCTCGGTGCGCGAGTCCGATTCGCTCTTGACCGGTTTCTTATTTATAAAGATGTACTGCCTTGTGACCATGCATCCATATCTATTGATATAATGGAGGATCAATATTGACTGGTAGACGCCAATCAACCACAATATAGTTGCACCTGGTGTGTTCCGGTTGAAGGGTATGTATGGGTGCCGATGTTAGAACAGGCATATAGATGTATCAGGTTTGTCTTTGGGATGCCACTGATATTGCAGATGTCCATAGGCGCGGGTAACCACGTACGTGGCGTACCATGAGGTAGGCTGTCAAATCAAATCAATTTATTTGCCATAAGTGTTGATACAATTTAGGTCTTAACATCAATTACAGATCCTTATTATAACTGCCGGCACGAATCTTTAGCGCTCGGTGGAGTAGTGGGGGTTGTTTGAGAATACGTATTGTCTAAGGAGTAAGGTCCAAAATCGCTTAAAGTAATTCAAGGTCAGCGCTAAAGTTTCGTGCCGCCGGCTATACTTAATCATTAATTATTTTGTGACATGCAAACATTTAGGTTGTCGGCTTGTACCGTCAAAATGTGTACAATATTATTGGCACAGATTAATACGGATGGGACACTCCACAGTTTAGGTATGAAGCTACAAGTACGCGGCGGGCTCATCTCGCTGGGTCAATTCAGTGTGGGCTGCCGCGCACCGGCCGGCTCGCACGTTAGTTCGATACTCGCTCACGCGCCGCGTCGTAAAAGAACACAACCCTAACGAGTCAGAAGGTATAAGAGTTACGCGATAGAAAGAGAGTCAACTTGTAGGTGAATATAACTGTAGGCAATAAGCGTTGTGCGACCTGAATTGCACTTTATTGTGTCGTAGCAAGAGTCGATTTTTATTTAAATGATTTTGCGGAGTGTCCCATCTGTATTAATCTGTGTTATCGGTTCTTTATAGGTAGTGGAGCGTTCATCGTCGCAGCGCGCGGAAAGCCGCGACGCGCGCATCCGCGAGTACTTCTACGGTAAACGCACGCCGTACTACCCGCACTCCTTCGACGTGAAGTTCACAGATCTCAAGATTTACAAGGTTAGTCAGCAGAAAATAAGAAAATTCAGAATGTGAACATGTTTAAAAATAAACTCAGGGCTTGGTTAATCAATAACGCTTATTACAGCATCGACGAATTTTGTAATGACAGAAATCTTAAAAACAGTACTTAATTAAATAATTGTACGCATTGTTCTTTGACTTGCATTGTTGTTTTTTTTTGTTGTACTAAATGTTTGTTTAAGTTGCTTTTTTTTTGTGTTCCTACTGTGCAAATATTTCGACACAAATGTATTTTTGTTATGAAATAAATAACTTGAACTTGAGTCGATATCTACATCCTGCCAGGGTCGCGGGTTGTTCGAAAGAGATACCGTGGCCCTGGCACAGGCAACTGAAGGAACACGGGTGGGTTTTAGTTTTTAGTCAATAAAAGTCTGACACGCCCCTCGCTCCACGCAGAGCGGGAGAAGTCATTGATGGTTTCACAAAAAAAAGTCTATATCTACATCCATATTTAATATTATACATTTGTAAGTTACTCCGTCTGTTTTTTATTATTATACCGGATTAGTTTTCAACAACCGGCCAAATATTCGCAGGGTGTTCTACCCATGAATATGAACAACTTTCACTATGACCATTTCAGACACCAATCTAGATGGTCTTCACATGGTCTGACCAAGATTATATCTCGACTTTAAAAGAGACTGTGACCTGTGACCCTCTATGACCTCATCTAGTTTTAAAAAATATGATGACGTGTAAAAGTGTTTGTACAAACCTACTTACAGGAATAAACTCTGAAATCACGAAAAAAAATCAGCTGTTTCCTACATTTATGATCGCATAACTCGTCAATATGTACAGACGCCAGCAGGTCAAGTCACCCGAAACTGTCAAACTTTCCCAATCAACCTTGAACCTAATGCTTTAGCAATAAAGATGAAAATCTATTAAAGAAATTTGACAGATTGTAGTAGCTTGATGTGCTGGCGTCTGTGCTGCTGATTTGTTTTTCGCGATTTCAAAGTTGGTCCCATAGTAAAGTTTTTCACTTGGATGGTCTAAAGCACTCCTTAATATTTTACTGTTAATATTTTAGCACTTTCAATCCTGGATCTTTGTATAAAGAAAATACACACAGAGAAAAGATTGACATATTGTGAGAAATAATATAATAGTTATCAAACTTTTTAGCCATCATTATGATGGCTAGACTCAGATGGCGGCTAGCAGAGATGTATGGAAGGGCAGGGGATACTGCACTGATTCCATGGAGGATGCTACTGATATTTGACCCAGTAAAAACATCCGTTTTCGCTCTCAGGTGGGCGCCCCATCTCTCCCCGACTCCTGCATGCCGCTGGGCATGCGCGCTGAGGACGCGCTCACCAAGCTCGTGAGTGTGTGGCCCTCGCCGGCCCTGCACCACAGACTGCTGGCAGTCTCCTTCGCGGCAGGACCCGACGATGACGTGCTGCACTCCAACCTGGCCGGCTTCGTCTGCGTGTGAGTAGCTAATAATAATAAAACATTTATTTTCAGGATACAATGCCCATAGACACATACCTTACAAACTAACATAATATAATAATAATAATAAACCCGCAGGGCAGCATGTGGCGAGCTGTTGGGCAGTAGCCACCCCACGGACCCTATCTCCCGGGAGAAGTCTTGTTCCTCACTCTCGCTTGCCTTTATGGGCCGGCTGGAGTGAACAATGACGAGGAACAGAGCTCCCACCTCATTCTTGCCTTTATTGGCTGGCTTGAGTGGAGATTCGCAAGAGCAAAAGTGCTCGGAGAAAGGAAGTATTCCAGTAAGATGCTGGTAGGGATCTTGACCGTACTTCCGGGATTGTCCTGATAGCCGTGGGATTCCTCTCCACTCCTCACAAGCGCCTCAGGACATGTTGCCCATTTGCCGCTACGACACTATGTGCTAGCGACCGTTTTCGGGGGCCCATTATTGAGTGTGCAAGTCACCCCCTGCCATTTTACCTGTGTATTTCCCATAATCCATCCAAAGGTTGTCTGTAAAAGATCGCTTTTAGCGATAAGACCGCCCATTGTGTCACACTATGTAAAATTTCAACATTTATATTATGATGAGCATAATAAAGAGCTCTCTATGTATCTAATCTAACTCGTCCCACAGCACGGCGGTGGACATGGACCGGCAGATGCTCACGATCCTGTCTCCGCAGCCCCGGCCGCTGCCCAACACAGTCCTGCTGCTATCAGAGCTGCAGTACATGGACAACCACTAGTCCGTGCTGTTTGGCACCCGGATGCGTCACGTGTTCTCTAACATCTCCCTCTCCCATTGAGTGAGTGTTTATCAAGTTCAAGTGCTCTTTTCTTTTGTCCTGTAGTCACTATCTGCCTAGTCTTCTCCCAACTAAGTTCGGGTCGGCTTCCAGTCTAACCAGATACAACTCAATATGCTGAGTATCTTAAAGAACTATATCGATGTGTGGTGTTACATGAATGGATAGAATAAGAAATGAGTACAGTCAGCGTCAAAAATATCGGGACGAACAGTCTGTTCAAAATTCAAAATGTTCTCAACAACGAAGAAAATTAAACCTTATCTCAATTGGATAAAGTTCTTGTTAGAATGACAGTTGTCATGTACTGTCTTCATTTTGAAAAATTCCTTGTGTCATTGAGTTAATATTTCGTTTTCATAGTTGTTTAGACCATTTTGAAAGTGGCACCGGTGACTAAAAAGTTGTGCGGAAATCGGTTGTCATGGTATGGGCATGTGATGCGGAGGAATGTCGTGAGGAAAGTTTTGAGTATGAATGTCGATGGCTATAAGAGTAGGGGCAGACCATAGAAATATATAAAACAGGAGAAATGGCAAGGGGGCGTGTCAGTGTCCGCGCGACGTGATCACACTGCTCATGTCACAGGCAAATGAGTGTTTCCGCGAACTAGTGTGCTTTCAACCTCGATCATGACAATATTTAAGAATGCCGTCAGGCCAGGCGCACTCCACATAAAGCTACAAGTTCGAGGCGGGCTCGACTTGTCGACACAGTGTGGGCTGCCGCGCACCGACCGGCTCGCACGTTAGTTCGATACTCACTCACGAGCCGCATCGTAAAAGAAGACAACCCTAACGAGTCAGAAGGTATAAGAGTTACGCGATAGTAAAAGAGGCAACTTGTAGGTGAATATAACTGTAGGTAATAAGCGTTGTGCGACCTGAATGGAACTTTATTGTGTCGTAGCAAGAGTCGCTTTTTATTTAGACAAACCAACGAGTCAGAAGGCATAAGAGCTACGCGATAGAAAGAGAGGCAAGTTCTAGGTGAATAATTATAATTGTAGGTAACTAACGCTGTGCGATGTGATTTGCACTTTATTGTGTCGTAGCAAGAGTCGCTATTTATCGCACAACGATATGTTCGTGTGAGTAAATTTTACGGTCCATGGTAAATGCGCCCTGTGTTTGATGGAATAAGGTTTATAATTGATTGTGTAGTACGTTCTGATTTATGAATTGCGAATGTATGCGCGACTTCGTATTACTGAACTGCATGTGTAGTTGTGGCGAGTGGTAGGGACTATATAGTAATAATAATAATATCCTTGGACATTTCACACAACGCCATCTAGTCCCAAGCTAAGCAACCTAATGCTTGTGTTATGGTAACGAGATGGCTGATAAACTACTTACATACATTTTTTTTTTGTAAATACATACATATTATAGATAGAAAAACACCCAGACTCGGAACAAATACTTGTAGGTCGTACAAATATTTGTTCCGTGCGGGAATCGAACCCGCGACATGCTGCGCAGCAGTCAATCGCTCTACCACTGCGCCAACCGTGTCGTCAAACTAAGTGGAGACACTGGGTTTCGATACATTTTCAACTATTGGGCATTATATCCTTCTTTATTATATCTATGGGGAAGACGAAAGAAACGATGGATGGAGTGTGTGAAAGATGACATGGCTAGAAAGGGGGTGACTACCGAGATGACGACTACTAGAGAAGTATGGAAGAAAAGGACATGTTACGCCGACGCCAAATAAATTGGGATAAGGGACGAATTTACTCATTCAAATGTACTTAATAAACAATATGAAAAAAAAATAGGCTGAAATCTTTAACATAAGGGTCCAATAAAAAAAAAAACAATAATGACATCGAAAAAAGAAAAAGAGCACATTGACAAAGACTGTTACAAAACGTTACGCAGCCGGGAGTCAAATTCATACACTTACAAGTTATGTTTATTAATGTTTACGAAGGACCAAAGTACTTATTTATTTTGGTTTATCACGACTACTTTCGGACTTGTGACGTCGCTTAAGGCGAAAGCGCCAGGGTAGCCCGCGAAATTCAAAATTTCTTACGTTTTTTGCAATTTGTAGGTCAGTGTGAGCTACAAATTGCAAAAAACGTAAGAAATTTTTAATTTCGCGGGCTACCCTGGCGCAGGCGAAAGCGCTAAGGTAGCCCGCGAAATTCAAAATTTCTCACGTTTTTTGCAATTTGCAGGTCAGTGTCAGGATGTATGTTGATTAAAATATGATTCGCGGCCGTAAGTAACATGGCTTTACAGAATTATAACCATTAGAATCAGCAATACAACTCCATAAGTTGGAATTGACCTCAAAACTAGCGATTTCATGAAATCATGAGGTTGAAGTCAATTCTAACTTATGGAGTTGTATTGCGGATTGTAATGATTATAATTCTGTAAAGTCATGTTAGTTACGGCCGCGAATCATATTTTGATCAACATACAACCTGACACTGATCTGCAAATTGCAAAAAAAGTAAGAAAATTTGAATTTCGCGGGCTATCTTAGCGCATCCTTCTTAATACCTCTGTTTGAGTTTGAAAAGTTAGGCAAACTCGATATAAATATCTGACTAAAACCGTAAAAATTATAAACATAAATAAATCTCACAAAAGTTATAATATAAGAACTTATGGTGATGTGAAGAGTGATACGATCCAATTGGATCTCAAACAGACTGTACATAATATATTTAATTAACTTGTAATATAATTAATAAATTGTTTTCTACAAAACTTTGTTGTGTATGTTATTCTGACGGTGTTGTCAATTTGAAAAAGAGTGAGTTGGAGTGAGTTGGACTCGCGCACTGGGGGTTCCGTTCCGATTTCTGGAAAAGTGTGCTATTTAGAGACATTGTTTTATTTCTCCTGTAATCTTTACAAAAACTTCTATCACATACAATAATTTCAGATATTCCTCTATGCAAACTTCGGAGATTCAAATTCGGGGGGAATGGTATTTTTGTTTTACATTTTTCATCAAAAGACGAAAACTAAGCAACCTACGAAAAGAAAAAAAAATGTTTGAGAATGTGCAAACAGCGCTCTTTTATATGATACCCCACATGCCCTAGTAGCCACACTTCCAATTTTTTTTAGACACCCTTTCAGTCCCTGTTGCAAAAAAGAAAAAAATCTTTATTTCTTTCTTATTTGCAAAATAGTTGGGCAAACGTCATCGTCAAATAAAACTGTTCCAAATTTCAACTTGATAGCATTAGTAGTTCTTGAGATATCCAGCTGTGATATACGGACAGACAGACTGAGTCGCACCATGTCCCTTTTTACCATTTTGGTACGGAACCCTAAAAACAAATAGGTCATAAAAATCGAACACTACATGGGCTACTATAAAAACTTTTTAACAAAAAAAAAACCGCCTTCCAAAAATCACTACAAAGTGAAAAATAACTTTGATTTCGGAAGTCGGTGTCTTTCGTTTTTTATTTACTTTCTTTTTTTTTGCCACCGACTACCGAAATCAAAGTTATTTTTCACTTTGTAGTGATTTTTGGAAGGTGGTTTTTTTTGTTGTTAAAAAGTTTTTATTTCTCGCTTTTCAGTGGGTCTGTTTTTAATTTGTATAAGTTACAATAGTCTAATGTCAATTGCTCATCACATGTTACAAAATATTGCTTTTCCCGATGCTGGGACGTTAATTGTTGAGGAGTTCTGCTGGTAAGAACCAGGAGAACTCAACAACCACTCACCACACGCATTGTGTGACGAGCGGAAATTGCTTAGCAACCATATTAAAGTAATCGAATCGCAACCCGTGAAATATTTATCATTGAGTAGTTCCGGTAGCCATCTGTGGTCTTCATCATCAGTTCCACTTCACCAAGTGGTGCTTTCCGAGAGCAAATGCACGAGCTACTATAAAAAATACTTAAATCGCTATAGGTGTGCCTATAATATTTGAAGAGTTCCTTCGATTTCTCCAGGATCCCATCATCAGAATTGGATTTTGACAAAAATGGGACCATTTGGAAAGTATACCCTTTCCAACAAAAAAATAATTTTTCAAATCGGTTGGCAAGCGACGGAGTTATGCGCGAACAAACATAAAAAAAAAAAAAAAATACAAACATCCGAATTGAGAACCTCCTCCTTTTTTAGAAGTCGTTTAAAAATGGTGTTTGACAGGTAAACAGCACCAGCGAATGATGTGACTCCTAGCGGGACAAATTGGCAGTGTCTCTCCCCATTATAAAGTTTCTGAACGTATCCGTATTATATTACATCTACATCTGGCAAAGTGGCAACATTCAATTTCGTAGACAGAGAATTCCAGTGAACGCGTGACTAATTTACTCTAAAACCAACTTTTACTACCAACCTTAGACCTTACAAAACAAAACGTCAACCATCTTACTTTTGAGTTTTGACGTTTGATGTATTGGCAGTTTGGCACCTCCGTTAGGAGTATATATGTTCTGTGGTTTGGCACATGTATTGGTGTCAATTGGTGTCAAAACCTGCCAAAACCTGCATTTATGCCATATGCATTACCGTTTTGTTGCTCTACATAATAATTGAAAGTATACTTGTGTGAAGCAAAATTTCAAGTAAGTTTAATGGTTTTATTACAGACATATTATTATTATACATTATTTTGTAATAAGTAAATCGTGCAATAGACAAGAATATTGTGAAAATCTTTTTACTTACTTTGTTTTTGCGCGTTGTTTCTTGTTTTGCTAGGTTACCTATATTTTGCTTCCCTTGTGATTTGTGTGATTTGGGTGACGTGACGCCACACAAAAAAACAGGGTGCATACTCATTGGCTATTTTTTTGAATGAACCTAAGATTACTTATTGTCTTATTTCCTGGTAACTTTTTCATGACAAAAACAAATTATGCAATAATCAATGTGCCCAGACATAAAGTAAACAAACGAAAGAACATGAAACAAAATCACTTTGAAAAAATACTGCAAAAATTTGGGATTTTTATTTTATTACTTAGGTACTTAAATTATTTTTCTAATTTATTAATTTAAAAAAATATTTCATAATGGCTTTTTTAAAATTTCATTTTCATTACACGTTATTTACGATTATTTTTGAGTTTATTTGAACTCAATAACCCTATCAGGGTTATTGAGTTGAAATTGTTTATTAAGATTATTTTTTTACGATTTTGAGCCTGGTTTCACATACTTTCTTTTGTGCACTTTATGATTAGGTAAATTGCATATTTGAATCGTGAGTAATA
The DNA here is from genome assembly GCA_905163495.3 of Cosmia trapezina. Classification (NCBI taxonomy): domain Eukaryota; kingdom Metazoa; phylum Arthropoda; class Insecta; order Lepidoptera; family Noctuidae; genus Cosmia; species Cosmia trapezina. Next base: position 23,786,182 of record LR991035.1, on the reverse strand, counting down.
CCTAACTATTCAACAATATGTATCTCATGGGAAAAATCGGGGAAAACAGGGAATGTTACGTAAAACTAATTCTGAAGGGCGCTACTCTGCCATTCCGTACCTAATCAATTTTTTCACTTTAAATAATCATAATTCTGTATTTTTTCGCGCCTAAAAATAATAGTAATTATTTTTAGGCAAAAAATGACATCATTGTCTGTATGTATACTTACATGGTAGACCCCTTAGATTATGAAATGTCAGACCCATTGTTACAATTTGTGCTTTCAGATAAATGGTACAAAATGCCTTTGACTGGAGCAGAAAGACGACGATATCAACAAAAGTTGAGTCAAGAAAATCTGGAGAAACTGCTGCAGCAAAAAAGGGATTTAGAAAGAACTTATGAAAAAGTAAACGAACTAACCGAAATCCAACAGAGCTTACAGCGAGAAAAGTGGAGAAAAGAAAAACAAAAATGTAAAGACGAAAAAATTGATAATATAACGTCAGAAGACAAGGCAGAAAAAGCAAAACAGCGCATGTATTCTCGTAAATTACAAAAGGAAAATTTAAATTTAAAATCTACTGTGGCTCTATTAGTAAAAACAATAAAAAACAGAGTTTAATTGTGTAAATCATAAAATGAACTGTGCATTAAATAATGCTATCTTTATAAGGTAATGGTACCTATTTTGATAGTAATATGTTTCTATTTAATTTATTTTAATATTATTGTGTTATACAGTTAATAAAAAAAATATACCTACATAATTGTGGTAATTTTATTGAAACATATTCAAGGTAAATGCGTAGTGGTAGCCCGCGAAACCGCGATTTGTTTTTTGCAATTTGCAGGTCCGTGTCATTCTTTTGACGAAATTGCACGAAATGTAACATAAAGAGATGTATTGATGATTTTTTATGGTATCATACTTTGATCAAGATACAACCTGGCACGGACCTGCAAATTGCAAAAAACCCAAAAAAAAATAAATTGAATTTCGGGTTTCAGCGCAATCACCTTAATTTAAATAAACTGCAGAAAAATTATGTTTACACTATGTTGCAAATATAAGTACAAGAATTTAAAACGAATTATTCTTTTAACAAGTACTTACTAATATTGAATGAACTGTAATTATGTTACTTCACGTGTGACAGGCACTGGCATGGCCATCATCAGGGATTTGAATTTTGATAACACAATTTTTTTAGGGTTCCGTAGTCAACAACGTCTGTCTGTCTGTCTGTCTGTCCGTCCGCAGCTTAGCTCAGAGACTCTTAGTACTAGAAAGCTATAATTTGGCATGGATACACATATTCATCACGCCGACAAAGTGGTAAAATAAAATCATGAAAAAAAAATCTTTTAGGGTACCTTCTGTACACGTAAAGTGAGGATGTTTTTTTTTTCTCGTCTACCCCATGGTGTGGGGTGTTGTTGGATAGGTCTTTTAAAAATATTGCGGGTTTGTCTGGACAGATTTCGATTTAGGGATCCGTTTCTGAAATATTAAGCTTTAAAGTGCTAATTATTGTGTTACACAAGTGTCCCCCCCCCCCCCCTTCTCGGTAAACGGTTAGTTTTGGATGGATGAAAAAATTCACGGTAGTAGTATATATAACGAAATTAAAAGGAAAACTATCACAGCTAAGTAGGCTTTTCAAGTTTACGAGTAATAGTCAACCAACTTGTAAATTGTACTTTGAACAGTAAAAATTTCGTACAAATTCCATTATAAATTACTTGTGTAACGTTGTTAGTCGCGTAAGTCGAGGAGCTCGTGGCTAAGTAATAACAGCCGCACGGGTCGATCCGTCAGGTTAAGCTATGTTTGCCGGGGTTGGTCAGTGGATGGGTGACCATCTTTGCATATTGAGATTCCTCCGTGCCTCGGAAAGCACGTTAAGCCGTTGGTCCCGGCTGTTAATCCTGGATCTTTGACAGTCGTTACGGGTCGTCAGAAGCCCGAAAGTCTGACAACCAGTCTTACCAAGGGGTATCGTATTAACCAGTAATTGGGTTGTGGTTGTGGAGGTCAGATAGGCAGTCGCTCCATGTAAAAATACTGGTATTCAGCTGCATCCGGTTAGACTGGAAGCCGACCCCAACCCCAATAGTTGGGAAAAGGCCAGGCAGATTGATTGATTGTAAAAATTTACAAAAATAAAATCATAACATTCATAAGAATGTTATGATTTTATTTTTGTAAATTTTGTATTTGTATTTTGTATTAATAATGATTTCTAAATCTATATAAATAAAAAGAGAAGTCCTGAGTCCTGACTGACTGACTGATTGTCTGACTCATCAACGTCCAGCCTAAACCCTTGGACCTAGAAAGCTGAAATTTTGCACAGAGGTTCCCTTTATAATGTAGACAAGGAATAAGGAAGGAATTCCCGGTAGTATGTTCCCGTGGGATATTCTCCGACATCGACGCGGGCGAAGCCGCGGGCAAAAGCTAGTTAATAATATTTACGTTCGAATAACGACGGGCGGCGGCGTGCACTACGGAACCCTATTACTGCGCGTGGCCCAACACGCACTTGGCCGATTTTTTATAATTAGTCGATCAGGATTTGTCGGTCACTGGTTCAAAAGTTATAAGGGTTTATAGGTGGCCGATTTCGGGAGATCTCCCCAGCTTGGCTCAATTTGAATTTCAAAAGCTATGGTACCTACAGATAGCGCGCGAGTTGAATGCAGTCGGGGTCTGAGGTAAAGAGCGGGAGCATCTCCCCCCGCTATCCGCACGCCCCACCTCACGCGCCTGCAGTGTAGTGCTGTGCCATCCTTGTCAACTATCGTACGTTTGCCGTGTTATTGTGTTAATACTGAAGTTCCCGTGTTATTTTTTTTATTTTAATAATCACAATGTTACTTCAGATTTATCCCTAAAAAGGTTAAAAGAAGTTACGAAGCTGGCGATTTCTCAGGTTACAGAGGAAGATTAGCGTGGCTTCGATGATCACGTCATAATTTTAGAAGAAAATTATTGGCAAAGAGATGGATTAATTGGAGATACCATAGATCGATTCGTCATTGAGGTCAGCGACGGCGAGGATAGTGACACCGATTCAACCATATCTGCCATTTCTGAATCTGATTAAATTTTTTTTATTCCGTTTTGTGAAATGATTATTAAAAACATGTGATAATTATGATATTGTTGTTATATATAACAACAATATTGTTTTTTGTAATAATTATTATTATATTGTTTTTTTTTCATCATGTTAACCTAGTGTAAAAAATAAAATTAAACTTATAACATTGTTTAAATTTATCGACATTCATTACTCATTGTGGTCATCAATAATTATAATTAGGTCACAGCACTACCGCATTCCTAAGCTCTGCATTCAACTCGCGCGCTATCTGTAGCTAGCTAGCGAAGATCTGTTTTCTCCCAAATTTTTTGTCGCAATTTTTAGCTAAGTCAGACATTTAGTCGGGTCTTAGTTTAGAAGATATAATGATTATTTGTGTATGTATATACATAGAAAAGAATTTTGTAGAGAGATAGTGAGAGAAGAGGTAATGTTAAATAAGACTTGGACCTAAGTAGGTATTAAGCCGAAAGCTTCACAAATGGCTGTTAACAAAACGGCTAACTAATTGGACCGATTTAAGCAAAAATGTTCCAAACCACACAAACCTCATTTTGAGATAATTGACATTAGAGTTATTGTTATGACTTAACATAGAGTTATTGAATTAACATAGAGTTCGAGTCTTTGATATGCCTTATTTGGAGTATAGGTCACAAAAACTCGAAATTGTCGAGGTTGTGGGTTGGAACATTTTTGCTTAAATCGGTCCAATTAATCTAGTTGTCTGCGACATGAACACTCGGGATACATGAAAATTTCTACTTTATGTTGGTTACAAAAAAGACTACAATTCTTTTTCAACAAGTTTTATTTACAAAAATAGAGGTCACTATTATTTATTTACAGGAAGACTTTCAACAATACATTTCGAATTTCACTCAAACTTCAATATCATTAAGGCAGTTCACACACTGGACATGTATTCAATCCAACTGTACATACAACCTATTGCGCTGCTATGTAAGCGTTAGAAAATAAAATACATTACATACCTACAAAATAAATATTTCCTAAACGCACTTTTCCGTTTCGTCGCATAAATTATAAATAAAAATTAGAAATAATAATTATTACTAAATGATTGTACGCAGAGCTAGTTTTTTTTTAATATTTTCATAATTTTAACTTTATGTTTAGCAATATCATTGGGAATCTGGGACACAGAAACTACGGGGTTTATACCAGATGACTTTTTTTACGGTCTCGAAAAAAATTGGGTATATTAGGTGAACAGAGTAGAAGCCTATGGCATACCTAGTTTTTTTTTTTAATAGCTTAGACAGAAAAAAATATCAAAGTACCAATAAATAATACAAATTCGATGTAAACTTTTCATTTTTGTACCATAAAAACAGAAATTTGAAATAAAATAATAAATCGTTTAAAAATATTGAAATTCAAATCATATGCAGCCTGCATATGATTAGAATTTTTGATTTCTTTTTATTTATTAAAAAAAAAAAAAGTTAGGTATGCCATAGGCTTCTACTCCGTTCACCTAATATACTTACCCAATTTTTTTCGAGACGGTAAAAAAAGTCATCCGGTATATTATGCTTCAACCAAAAAGGTTTAACTTCAAGCGCTGTTGCGCGCTGCTAAAACAGATCGTTTACTATCATACAAATGGCGCAAAACTTTTTCTCTGGAAATATACATAGAAGCCCTGCTGGGTATTAGTAACTACTACTTTTCAAGAAAGTTATACACAGGGCAATTTTTTTATCACTTGCCAATTTTTCACTGGGAAAACCCATGAATACCCATGAATATGAACAACTTTCACTATGGGACTAACTCTGAAATCGCGAAAAAAACCTGTCAAGAGCGAGTCGGACTCGCGCACCGAGGGTTCCATACCATCATTTATATGTAATTTTTGTTGATGATTTCTGAAAAACTGTGCTATTTAGAGACATCATTTTATTTTTCCTGTAATCTTTACATAAACTTCTATCACATAGAATAATTTCAGATTTTTCGCTTTGCAAACTTCGGAGATAAGGGGGGGGGGGGGGGAACGGTATTTTTTTTACATTTTTCATCAAAAGTCGAAAAATATGCGGGCTAAAAAAAAGAAAAAATATGTTTGAGAATGTGCAAACAGCGCTCTTTCATATGATACCCCACATGCCATAGTAGCCCCATTTTGAATTTTTAAGACCACCTTTCAGTCCCTGTTGCAAAAAAATATAAATATTTTTATTTCTTTCTTATTTGCAAAATAATTGAATAAACGTCATCTAAAACTGTTCAAGTTGATAGCATTAGTAGTTGTTGAGATATCCAGCTGTGACAGACAGACTGAGTCACACCATAAGGGTTCCTTTGTTTTTTACCATTTTGGTACGGAACCCTAAAAATCAACTGTTCAGTACATTTATCTACACCAAACTCGTCAAAATGTTGGGGAGCTGCTGATTTTTTTTTCGCGATTTCTGGTTTGGTCCCGTAGTAAAAGTTGTTCATATTCATGGGTAGAATACGCTGTGAAAATATGGCAAGTGATAAAAAAATTGTCCTGTATACCCTAAATCGAGTGTAAAGCCATGTATTAATAAGAGGACAATATTAAATACGCTGCACATCATGACTCTCTCTCTTCGGAACTAGGTACGAAATTGATGTCAGACAATACGAAGTCGGCGACTTCGCACGATGGCCTTGGATACACAAGAAGAGTAGCCTTGTATTCACTAGGAGACTAATGTCCCGCAACATAATTATGTCGCTAAAGATGTAGGGCGAAGTCATGCGACATGTATGGCGACATCGAAAACAATAGATGCGGTTGGGATACAACATGTCTGGGAACGTTGGTCGACATCGCCAGACATCTACAACATTAGTTTTTGTTTATACTAAACCCGTAAAGGGGTCATTGTACTTATCAATTTGAACAATTTTTTCTATGGGACCAACCTTGAAATCGCGAAAAAAAATCAACTGTTCCATACATTTGTGTTCACTTAAATAGACAAAATGTATGGAACAGCTGATTTTTTTTCGCGATTTCAAGGTTGGTCCCATAGAAAAAGTTGTTCAAAATGTTGAGTACAATGACTCCTTTTCGGGTTTAGGGTAAACAAAAACTAATGTTGCATATCGACATATTGTCCCTTAGTGAGTATATTTAGAGGCTTTAAAGCCAGTCGATATTTATCACCTCCGTGCGGTAGGTACAGTCTTTTCAAAATATAAGCATGATGATCAGTTCTGTTGTCTGTTCTGCGAACTTCTAGAATGTTCAGTGTTCTCCTTGACGTGTGACTGCGCGAATTTGATGGCGACCCGCATCGCGTCCTGGACTAGTTGCTCGCAGTTTATTAGGCTCACCTATAAAAAAAAAACACATTACAAAAGGCTATTAAAAAAATGTTGTTCTGTTCCATACATAAGTGCAATGCTAAATGCCAAAAAGATCAAAATGTATGGAACAGTTGTTTTTTTTTATTTTTGCTTCCATAGCAGAAGTTGTTAATTTCAAAAGTACTAAGTACTACACTTTTGGTAGACGATAAACGGAGTTATTTTTAGTAATCATAAAAAAAAAAATAACATGTAATACAATAAATTGTAAATATTCAAATATGCAGCTGTAAAGCCTGATTTTCACGGAGCTATTTAATTGCCTGTGCCGTAATTGGAAGCAACATTAAGGGTGTGTCTCCACTAACGCGGAGATGAGCGGAGACTTGCAGGAAGCGACCAATAATAATGGTTTAAAACTTTAAATCCTCATCGCGTCTTTTGCAGGCTAGGAACTTGCATCATGTAAATGGAGCTTCAATGATAATACCCAGTAGGTAGTGTTTTTAAATTTAAATAAACCCTCTACACTTCTAGAGGGTGGCAGGTGCAGTGTGACTGACACTGACATGACATGACATGATCATCAGGGATTTTAATTTTGATAACACAAAAAATTTGTCGGTAATTAGTCGGAATTTGCCGTCAAATATCAGAATTTGTCGGTCACCGGTTCAAAAGGTTATAAGGGTTCATAGGTGTGCGATCTGGAGAGCGTCTCCCCAGGTTGGCCACATTTATATCTCGAAAACTAGAGCACCTAGCGAAGATCTGTTTTCTCCCAAATTAGTGGCTAATTAGTCGCAAGTTTTCGCCATGTCAATTTTCAAGTATAGTTCTAGAGCTAGATCAAAGATTTGATCGTAAACTCTTCGATTTAGCTCTTGCACTAAACTTAAAAATGGAACTCATTATATCTTGTAAACTAAGACCCAACTAAGGTCCGTATTACAGAACGTCACTCAATACTCAAGCATTACTTAAAACTAGATTCAAGCCATTTGATTGGTTGAAAACTAGATTTAAACAAAGATCAGTGCTTGAGTTTCTTTCTGTAATACGGACCTTAATCTGTGACTTGGCGAAAACTTGCGACTAATCAGCGACTAAATTTGGGAGAAAACAGATCTTCGCTAGGTGGCCTAGTTTTTGAGATATAAATGTGGCCAAGCTGCGGAGACGCTCTCCAGATCGCACACCTATGAACCCTTATAACTTTTGAACCAGTGACCGACAAATTCTGATATTTGGCGGCAAATTCCGACTAATTAGCGACAAATTTTTTGTGTTATCAAAAATTAAAATACCTGGTGGTGGCCATGCCAGTGCCAGTCACACACAGGTGCATCGCACGGGCTTACCTTAGAAGGCGTCATCTCAGCGAGCGTGAGGCCCTCGCGCGCCTGCACGGCCGCGCCGAACACTCGCGCCGCGCAGCCCAGCCAGCCCGCCGCGCTGAACGTGCTCGACACCATGTCCTGCACACACATATTACACTAACTTCTGCCCGCAACTTCGTCCGCGTGAAATTTCGCGTTTCCCCGACCCGCCCCGCCGCATCGCATTGCCTACCCGCGCTATTATACTTCTCGCTTAGCGTTCTTTCTGACTTTTTTATTTTTGCACAGCCCGCGAGGTCTAAGCCAAGTATTTGTGTGAGTGTAGATAGTGTAGGTGTGGCGTCCGGTTTGCTTGGTTTAAAACCGGTTTATACTGCTTTTTGGCAATCGGCTTTTGTTCTTTTAGTACGAGAGGCCATGACCAAAACCATGTCGCATCGTTGTTAAACGTAAAACGATTAGACTATTGAAGATTTTGTCTTACGTAAAACGATAACACAAAAATTTTGGTCATGGGCTCTCGTACCATTTTGGTGATCACTCACACAATTGCAAAGCTCAGCTTAGGCCTCGCGGACTGTATATATGATTACACGCATTCATTATTGTTTAGGGCAAACGAAAAGTAAGCTTGTAGGAAGACATTTCAGCACCTGTGGGACAGTGCAGCCGGCTACAATAACTCCTCCGGCACAGCCCAGCACCATGGTGGGCATGCTGTGGCGCTCGGTCAGCACAGACTTCACGCCGTCGCTCGGCATGAGGTATGAGCAGCGGAGGAAGTGGACGGCGAAGCGGCGGCCATCTTGTGCCGCTTGGGACACTGCCTCGCGGACTTCTGTTTCTGCTATTGAGCTGAAAGACACATTAAGCCTGTAATCTCTGGGCAGAGGTGTACCTACAGTATATTAGTACAGTCAGCAACAAAATTCGATTAACACTTGTGTTTTCTAAATCTTAATTATTGAGAAAAATACTTCATTAAAATCGAAACAGATGTAAATTTTAAAGAAAATTAACCTTATCTAATAAATGAAATGCTAAAAAGCTGGTTATCGTATCATTTTGTGTTAATTTATAAGATGTCAAAAAGTAGTTAACCGACTTCTGTTGCAGACCGTACACCCACATTTCGCCAGTTACGTTTAAGCCCCATGTAATAGGGGGCGAGCCTACTGCCATCAACCGGGCACTAATCCAGACCTCGGGACTCCTGCTGAGAAATTTCAGGAGGAAAAACCCGATAACACATTGCCCAACCCGCTTTGAACTCTATTAAGGCCCTGGTTCCAAGCGTGTTTTAACTCGGTGTGTAAGTGAAATGGCTTTATGGCTGTCTAGTTTGACGCATGAGATAGAAGATTCTCATGCGCACCGGAATTATATCGTAAAAGTGCAAATAAAATCGTATAAAATTAGAAATGAACTATTTAATAAAAAGTAATCCATCACTGGATGCAGTTTGGAATTTGCCATTTCATGGTATATTTTTAATTATAATTATAATTGCTAATGAAGGGATAAACAGCTTTTAATGATTATTAGGAGGTATGTTTAAAGATTTTTTGGTGCATTAAAGTATGTTTAATTATGTTTTGGCTTCCATCATTGTATGCGAAAAGGACTTGAAAATATCATATTTTTTTTACAAGTCAAAATTATTTACGGTTTATGAGATACACAGCTTTAAAAAACCACCTTTTTGATCGTTTTCAGGAAATCTGCGCCTTAAGAGCGTTCATCCCACGCGGTATGGCAACATCGCATTTCTAGAGATTTTTCCTGATTACTTTATTAAATTTAAATTAAATAACTTGACCGTAAATTCGAAGCTTAATTATTTGAGATAGCAACACTGTGGTCCCGCTTATTTCCCTTCTCTTTCTACCCTATATATCCCTCTCTTTCGCACATCCCCACCTTTTACCTCTCTTTCACCACCTGGGGGGGCTCGTCGCTAACAGCGTTCGAGTCTCTTGCTCATTGGCGTTCTGTTTCCCGCTGCATAAGGTTTCGATCACGAACCCTAATACATATTTCCCTAAAGAATATAATCTAAGTGTTAATCTAAGTGCATTACTATTTTTGCAAACCCAATTTTTATTTGAGTTTTTAAATAAGTATCAGAAAAGCAGTAAACATCATACATGTGAGTGTTTATTCAATTATTTTTTTCCTAACAGTTATACTGTTCGTTTCTACATTATAATATAATCTAGCAAAACGTCGGCGAACATTGCTGATTTGTCTTTTGTATGATTTTATTATAAGTTTTTATTTTGTGTCTACCCTCATATTTTTATATTTCCCAAAAAATTCTATGATTGCGTGAATTATTTCTATAGCGGATTTCTTCGATTTATTTGGTACTAGGATGGATAACCAGGATGTGCCTTCTAAAACCAATCCTGGTAGAGCGTCAGTGGCTTCGAGAACGTCTCGCCACAGATTGACTAGCAGTTCATCAAGTAGTTCTAGTACCTCATCGAGCTCTAGTAGTACAAGTAACTCGGCGAACCGCAAACGAAGACGTGCAAGGCGCCACCGTCATAGAAAATCCAAACGTTCTCACCGTACGAACAGTAGGTACGATCAATTATCGAAGGAAGTAGGCGAGCTTCGTGATTTACTTGCACATAATAGTACATGTAATCCTACCGTTCCTGTCAATTTTTGTAACGAATCGTGTATAGACTTGAACGAAAGCCGCGAATTATTTTCTGATAATAATGAAAGTGTGGGTAGTTCTAGGGAAGCCGCAAAAGAACCTTCTTTTGAGTTTGCTATTCAGACTAAATTAAAGGATCCGTCGGTTCCGGTAACCCCTAATGACTTTTTAACTACCTTAAACAGTATTCAACATTTTGATAATAGCCACTGGTGTGATGTTCGTTATGCCGATACACAAAAAATATATAATCATTCTCCAGGTTTCGTAGAGTTAGAAATTAACGACGAAATTAAAGCCTATGAGGCATCACGACAATTGGCTCAAGTGGATAGGGCCTATGCTGCTCAAACCTTCTGTTTATTGAAATTTAGAGAAGCTCTCCAAGAAACCATCAAAAGTTTCTTAACGTGGGCAAAAGATCAACAAGACTTGAACTTTGAAAATTTACAAGAAAAGATTATAGAGTTATTTTTAAATGGTGATGTACATAAAGTGTCATCCGATTTGTTGCAATTATTATGCGGACACAGAGCCGAGATAATTCAGATGAGACGTGACGGCATAACGAAATTCATTCGAGACCCTCTTATAAAAACGACTTTACGTAAAGTGCCGCCTTCATGCCAGCATCTTTTTAATGCCGACTCCTTCACGGCTACTCTCGAGAAAATCGGTGGTGTTAAGAAAGCATTTTTTCCACATAAATCAAACAACGCTAGCCTTGCCTCTCAAGCAGGCCCTAGCGGATCTATACCTAACAACCACTTTCCGAAGGGAGTGGTCTATTACAATGGGCCTACACAGGCTAATGTACCCGGATGCTGTCATGCGCAAGCTGAACATCCAAGACACAATGCTCCTCCGAGAGGTAGCAATTCTCAATATCCTCAGGGATATCTAGGCAACAACAACTCGGGTCGACGGGAGACATCCAATACCAGAGGTTCCTTTCGATCACGAGCTGGACACCAAAACCGGTCTGCCAATGGCCATTTCAAAAACACAAAAAATCAGAGCGCATCCACCGGTGCCTCAAAAAATGACAATTTTAAAAACCGAAGGTATTGACTCGAGTCTCAGGAGCACCGAGTTCAAAGCTGGTCAGTTATCCCGGTTTGTCCATCATTGGGAGAACTTGGGAGCTCCAAAAGTCCTCATCACAATAATAAAAGGTTAACGAATACTATTTCTTCAAAGACCTCCGCTAATTGTACCAAGCTTGAAAAAGAGTAACCTCGCTATTCCCATTTCGATAAAAATGACGGTACTCTTAAATCAAATGAAAACGCAGGGTGTTCTCGAGATTGCAGATTTATCTCCCCAAGCTTTCTATCAACAGTTTTTCTTGCTTCTGAAAAGCGAAGGTTCCTTTCGGACAATTTTCAACTTAAAAGCCCTAAACAAGTTTGTTCTCACAGATCGATTCAAACTTATCTTTCGGATACCGGATTTTTTCCAACCTCGGGATTGGCTTTGCAAAATAGACCTTTCCCAGGCATACTTTTATTTCGCAATTACCAAGTCCCAAAGACGTTTTCTCCGACTTATTTACGACGGAGAATTACTTCAAATGACATGCCTACCGTTTGGACTGAGCTCGGCTCCAGAGGTTTTTGCATCCTTGACCAATTGGTTAGCTCAGACCTTGCGAGAACAAGGAAGAGATTCGCGTCGTTGTGTATTTATTTATTTTATTTTTAATTGCCCATCAGAATATGGACATCTCAGATCGCAAGTCCAAAGTCCGAGCTTACTCCTCAAACGAACCTAGTATATCTAGGTATCCATTGGGATCCTTGGCTCAATCAAAAACGTCTTCCATTAGAAAAATATTAGTCTTTTAACCAATGTGTCACGAATTCTGAAGGACAAAGTTAGTCGAAGGTCTGCTAAATTGTGCCAGTTTTACAGTCCCAAAAGTCCACAAAACTCCAGCCAACTCCGATAATTTAGTCTGCCCAAAAGGCAGACTAAATTATCGGAGTTGGCTGGAGTTCCTAAATTAAATTCCAAAATCGTCAAAGGACGTCATACTGTTCCAGCAGAAGCACAGATAAATCTGAAGTGGTGGCCACAAAATTACCAGGCCTCGTCGCCGATTCACATTGCACCAGTCACATAAGTCATTTCCTAAAAACAGACGCGTCCGATCTAGCGTCGGGCGACCAGTTGGACAATCGACCTCTTTGAGGATCGTGGAACGAGCAGGAAGCTCTGTTGCATTGCAACCAAAGAGAAATGCTAGCCATCTTAAAAGTCCTACAAGGCCATTGTTAGCTCCTACAATGCTCTGCAGTCTTATTTCAGTCCGACAACCAAACAGTAGTTGCTTACCTGCGCAATGAGGGGGGGACAATATCAAAGCCTCTGATAAACACAACAAAAGAGGTATTCAAAATTCTGGACGAACATTGCCCTCTGTGATAGAACTTTTTACATCAGAAACAGCACATGCCGTTGCCAATTATGTATCGTTAGATATGAACGACAAACAAGCAATTCATCACGATGCGTTTTCGATGGACTGGAATTACCGATTAGCGTGGACATTTCCACCATCTTGCCTCGTCCCAAGAGTACTAGCGCATCTCAATCGAGCCTCCAGAATTTTCCTCCTAGTAGTTCCTCGGTGGGATCGAGTGTTCTGGAGGGAAGAACTGAAAGCACGAGCAGTAGCAGCTCCGTTCACCATACGGATCCTCAGTCATTCCCTAGTGGACACGGCAACGGGCCTTCCACTTCCCAAAGTCCAAGATATAACTCTAGAGTTATGGAAATGTGGGGGTGGGATCAAAATCTATTAGACTGGAATTCTGATCAAATCAAGTTATTACAAACATCCTGGCGGAACTCAACTCGTAAGACCTACAAAGTTGCTTGGTTACGATGGCTTAAATGGGCGGAAGAGCATAGAATTAACGCCGTTAATCCAGAAGGCTCAGTAGTAGCACGGTTTTTGGCAGATTTATTATTAATTGACAAACTTTCGTTCAAAACTATCCTTTTGTATAAGTCAGTAGTTTCTACTCTATGTAATGCGGATTCAGTTAATCTTTTAAGTTCTCATACTTTAAGCATGCTCTTAAGTCGATTGCTCTCAAACAACCGGTAGCAAGCAGACCCCCTATATGGGATATTGATAATCTTGTCACTTATTTAAAAAATAGTTCAATTGATTCAAACAATATTTTTGCTACATCCAGACATACAGCTGCTTTATTACTTCTTTGTTCTGGTGGACGAATACACGACCTGACTCTGCTCAGTGTTGTTTCAGAACATTTGATTATGTCTACTGATAATATAGTCTTTTGGACAGTTTTTGGATCCAAGACCGACTCGGCAACTTATAGGCAATCGGGCTGGAAATTAGCAAAAAACTCAGATAACAGAAATCTTGACCCTGTATATTGGATAAAACCAACTATTGATATTCTCAAGGATAGACGAAGTTTGGCTTCATGCAATAATTTATTTATAAATATTAGAGGTCAAGCAAGACCAGCCTCGCGAGCAGTAACATCAGGTTGGATTAGATTTCTTTTATTAGAAGCTAATATAATAACGACCGTACCGGGGTAGTTTTAGGTCTGCGGTTGCATCCAAAAATTGGTCCGAAAATTTCACAATCGAAAATATTTAGCTAGAGGTAACTGGAGAGCTGAACATACTTAAGAAACATTACAATCGCCAGGTTATGCCAATTGTCTCTAATTCGGGTACTGTTATTATTTTATTTGATCCTGTTAATTGATTGCAGTGAATAATTTGAATTGTAATTAGTAAGTGTACTTACTTTAAGTATAGAGATTTAATTATATGGGTAATATTCTAAACCTTAAATTGTAAGTTATTTTTAGAGAGAGAGGCCGTTACTCTGTAAATGACTTTATTTAATTGATAATAATTATTGTGAATCATTATATTTTTGTTCGACTATTAGATAAAAATTATTATTATTTACCAAAATGAATTTTAATTTCAATGATATGTAAATATAACTCCCCTCACCTCTTTAGATTTGATATACCTACACATTTCATATCTTGTATTCCATAGGTATACACTGAACTGTATCTATGCATTTTGATCATCCTCACATTGGCGTTCTTCACCACCAGGCGATAACAAACACGTCTCAAATAATTAAGCTTCGAATTTACGGTCAAGTTATTTAATAGAAGCGTTTTTCCTGAAATAAAACGCATATTAAATTACTTACCTAAATTCGAAGCTTAAGTAAGTTTCTGCCTGTTGATTTTCAACGCAATGAGCAAGAGACTCGAACGCTGTTAGCGACGAGCCCCCCCAGGTGGTGAAAGAGAGGTAAAAGGTGGGGATGTGCGAAAGAGAGGGATATATAGGGTAGAAAGAGAAGGGAAATAAGCGGGACCACAGTGTTGCTATCTCAAATAATTAAGCTTCGAATTTAGGTAAGTAATTTAATATGCGTTTTATTTCAGGAAAAACGCTTCTATTAAAGTACTACACTTTTTTTTTGGGCAACCACTAGATCGTTGTATTTTATCATTATTTTTAATATTTACTTTATAATAATTAAAAATATTTAATTGTAATACTGGAAATAGAAAATAATAGACCACATGTCAATTTTTATGAGTAAAGATACAAAAATAACTATAAAAAATAGCATACATACTATTTAATAGCAACGATCTAGTGCTTGACCGAAAAAAAATAGTACTTTGATTTAAATATAGTGAAATAATCACGAAAAACATATGCAAATGCGACCTTGTCAGCACGCGCGGAATTAATGCCCTTAAGTTAAAAAAATACTCACTTCAAAGCCAGATCATTCTGATGCACTTCTCTCTTAGCGAAGCTGTCTAACAGCGCCAGGCACTTTGCGTACTCTCCGTAGGGGGCGCCACTAGTGCCGCACAGTTCCGTCAACTGTTGCTTGATAAGGGACACCTCTTCTCTCTTTCTTGCAGGGTCTATTAGGTCTATGACTTGCTCCAGTTTCTCAGCTCGACAGAATAGCTCGCGGGCCTGTGAATAGGATTATATATTATTTATTGCGTAACTTTTTAAAATTAGGTACAGTCCGCGAGGCGTAAGCTGAGCTTTGCATTTGTGGGAGTACACATAGATAGTGTAGATGTGACGTCGGCCTAGAGTGCGACGTGTCCTTTGCTTGGTTTAAAACCGGTTTATACTGCTTTTTGCGCGACGGAACTCCGCTTCTTAGGTGATCACTCACACTAATGCAAAGCTCAGCTTAGGCCTCGCGGACTGTAGTAAAGTTATTGATGTACAGATTTCAGATAAAGATTATTTCCAGAGTTTATACAGGGTGAAATTGAATTTATAGACATCCTCTTAACTTGTATTCATCATTATGAACGACTTCTACTATGGGACCAAACCTGAAATCGCGAAAAAATCAGCTGTTCCCTACATGTATGTTCGCATAACTCGTTATAAACGATGTGGCTAGAAAGGGGCGTAACGGTAGGTACAATCCGCGAGGCCTAAGCTGAGCTTTGCATTTGTGTAAGTGATCACCAAAATTGTACGAGAGCCCATGACAAAAATTTTTGCCTTATCGTTTTACGTAAGACAAAGTCTTCGATCGTCTTATCGTTTTACGTTTAACAACGATGCGACATGGCTTTGGTCATGGCTTCTCGTACTAAAGGAACAAAAGCCGATTGCCAAAAAGCAGTATAAACCGGTTTTAAACCAAGCAAAGAACGCGTCGCGCTCTATGCCGGACGTCACACAAATGCAAAGCTCAGCTTAGACCTCGCGGACTGTATGAGATGACGGTTAACAGAGATGGTTGGTTGGTTGGTTGGTTCTTCCTCCATCGCAGTAGGATGACGAACAATACTTTTTTTTGTCTTGCTATTGTACTTGTTACCAAGGGATATCGTGTTACGTGGACATAGGCCTCCCCCTAGCACCACTACCTCGACCTGTTCTTTGCTTCCCGCATCCAGCGCTGATCTTACCCCAACATAATCTACACCTTGAGTGTTTTTTTGTCTTGCTATTGTACTTGTTACCAAGGGATATCGTGTTACGTGGACATAGGCCTCCCCCCGGCACCACTACCTCGGCCTGTTCTTTGCTTCCCGCATCCAGCGCTGATCTTACCCCAACATAATCTATACCTTGAGTGTTTTTTTGTCTTGCTATTATAATATAATAATAATATAATAATTTATTTATTTCACTATCAATTACATTCATTTCATTACAATACCAAGATCATTTAAGCTTTATCTAATGAGTTTTACAAGACATCTGTGCCTGAACTAGATAAATTAATATCTGTATCTCAGACAACAGCGATCCTCCCTATAAAAATGAACATTTAATAGCTAACAAGTAGGTACTAATGCGGCTCTAAAATTACAAAAATTAATGCAAACACAAAAAGAAAAACAAAAGAGAAATTATAAAAAGAGTGTGATTAGTAGGCCTCCGTTTGTGTAGAATGTATAAATGAATGAGTGTGTGTGGGAGGGTGAGTGCAAAGTTTTAAACTAGTATGGTACATGTAGGAGGTTTTCGGTTTCGTCATAGGTCAGTTTGTGGATATATTCAAATATTTTTTTCTTACATGCTATTATTATTTAATGCATGTATGTCTACAATGTCATTAATTTTGTTATACAGATACGGACCTAAGAAGCAGAAGTATTTATTTACGAACGGGTGTATAAACAAGGGTCTGACGGGGTGAGCTACAGGTTTTCTTCGCCTAGACGTTATAATTGTTTTATCATAGTTCACTCTCGAATGATTGCTTCAGGGTAGTGAGCAGAATAAACAGTTTGCGGACGGAGAGGACTACACAAGATTGATAAAGTTGATATGAAAGGAACAAATACGGACGAAAAGTACTAACCTTGAGAATAGCTCTTTGTGCTACTTCAAGGGGTTTTAAAGTAGTTTTAGGTGCGCCTCCCCAAACAGTAATACAGTATCCCAAGACTGAATGAACGAGTGCCAGATATACTTGCTTTATTAATTTGGGATCTGCAACATGTCTCAAGTTTTTAAATACATATATTAGTTTTCTAAGCCGAGCTGTAACAAGCTGTATGTGCGGTTTAAAAGAAAGGTTACTATCTATTAATACTCCTAGGTATTTTAACATACTGGTTTTGACCAATGTTGGACATATACAGATACCACTGTTGCAGCCGTTGTGTGCAATTAAGTAGAGTGATGGAGGAGGTGCGGTAGAGTTACGCATTGAAAACGTAATGTACTGTGTTTTATCAGTATTAAGTGTCAGGATATTGCTGCTCAACCAGTGACATACCAGATCGAAGCCACGCTGAGCATCTTTAAAGGCTTGTTCCCACGTGTCAGCCGAGAACAGAAGTACTGTGTCATCCGCGTAAGAAATAATTTTTCCACCAAGAGACGTAAGTTCACAGAGATCATTTAGGTATACAAGGAAGAGACTCGGGCCCAATATACTGCCTTGCGGCACACCATATGTGACAGGTAAGTCACTGCTAATGAGCTTATCAATTTTAACACACTGATAGCGGCCTGTGAGGTAATCTTCAAATAATTTTAGCTGTTTACCTCTAATGCCCAACCATTCCAGTTTATTAAGAAGGAGTGGAACAGAAACCGTGTCAAAGGCCTTTGCTAGGTCCAAAAATATGCCCACAGTCTTTTTACCCGAGTCTATATTCCTAACCACGTAATCTACAAGCTCATGAACTGCATCACTAGTTGATTTTCCTGCTCTGAAACCAAACTGGTTGCTTGAAAGAAGGTTGTTTAATTCCAAATATTTAACCAACCTCGTGTTGATGATGCGTTCCAAGAGCCTGGAGACCGCCGGGAGGATAGAAATGGGCCTATAGTTGGTGACACGGTCTCTATCACCAGATATATGAATAGGGAGTACCACGGACTTCTTCAAAACTGTTGGAAAGGTTCCTTCGTCCAAGCACATATTGAATATATGTGTCAGAACAGGGACGAGCACGAAGTCTATTTTCTTTAAGGAGGAAATTTGGTATAGAGTCCCATGCAGTGCACCAGACATTTTTAAGGTTCAGTATCAGGTGCTCAACCTCTGTCACATCCGTATCTAGCATTACAAATGATTTCAAGGAGTTTGTAGACTGTTCATTAAAAGTACTGGATTGTAAAGGAACTTGGCAGCTGATGGTCTTGTTGGCTAAAGTTTTGCCAACCGTAACAAAGAACTCATTTATATCTTCAATCGCTTGTACTGGGGAAGTCGTGTTAATTAACTCAGTTGCGACACTTTTGACTTTAGTAGTGTTTGTGATACTTTTGACTGCATCCCAAATTTTTTTATTATTTTTACCCGCTTCCTCTAACAGCTTTTTTTCATAGGTTATTTTAACTTTTTTTATTAAATTATTGCAAAAGTTTCTGTAACTGGTGTAGGTTAATTTAAGAGTCTCATTGTCAGGTGATTGCTTCACTTTCTTGTGGAGTGTGTCTCTATGTCTCATACATCTCACTAGTCCAGGTGCTATCCACGGTTTGATAATTACCTTTCGTTTTGATAACTTTACCATGACAGAGTTACTAAATATAGCGCGTTGGATGGATTTAGTAAAATATTCCATAGCAGAATTTGCGTTATTAGCACGATAAATGGGCTCCCAGTCAATGTTGCCTAAGTCCGTACTTAGTCCTTCCTTATTTATCCTATTAACGGTAGCATGGGCAATGGTTCTTATTTGTTTATTATTGAGACATAGTAGAACTGCCTCATGATCCGTGATATTAGTGTGCAGTACTAAAGTGAGGGCTGAGTTTTTCGTTTTTAAGATCACGTGATCCAGACATGTTCTGCCATGCCTCGTTGGTAGAGTATGCGCTGGCAAAAGACCAAAAAAAGAGCATATATTTAGGTATTCCATTTGAGATCTAGAATCTTGAGAGGAACAGATGTTAATGTTAATATCTCCCATAATGGTGATGTTATTAAAAGAAGACAACTCAGCCAAAATATTACTGAGTGACTGGAAAAAGTTGTCTAAGTTTTTGTAGGAAGGAGATCTGTATACGGCCAATATTGCAGTTTCAGCACCTATCTTAACGACGAGACAGTTACAGTCTTGACACGGCGGCTCTACCACAACAACACTAAGGTTAGAATTAATGTACACCGACACTCCGTCACT
Organism: Cosmia trapezina; assembly: GCA_905163495.3. Classification (NCBI taxonomy): domain Eukaryota; kingdom Metazoa; phylum Arthropoda; class Insecta; order Lepidoptera; family Noctuidae; genus Cosmia; species Cosmia trapezina. Next base: position 23,766,599 of record LR991035.1, on the reverse strand, counting down.
TTGATTAACACAATTTGTCGATGCATATGAATTGTAACCGTCTAATGTTGGTAACGTAGAACAGCACGATAGCCAGCACTCCGTCAAGATAATTACGTCACACTCAAAATGGAGTCTATTTAAGACAATAGCGAGACTATCAAAATTGCGCGAAATACTGCGAATGTTTTGAGCCATGACAGTGAGGCATTCCAATGGATTGGTTATAAAATTCTTGCAATCTTCGACATCACAAGACAGAGACTCTGAAACTGATAACCTATCTATTTCCAAGGCTATATCAAGCATTTATAAAAACGTACAATTGCACATGATCGTTCAAGAGAAAACAGGTAGTGAGTTAAGCTTAGGTGGAGTACAGTATGTCTGTCGCAGCCAACGCCTGACATAGTAAAGTTGAAAAAGTATAAGCATATTAAGTTACGGTATAACATCCTATACATTTTTTTGAGATCAATATGATTTTTATATAACAAAATTAATTCTGAATTATGCTTGAGTTCGATCGAGACTTTCAAAGACCGAGGCATAAGAAACCTATTTGTGAAGTGTAGAATTTGTAAGTAGACTACAAAAATTAAAACAATGATAAAAACAATTTCAATAAAAATAGCATGGAATATAAATTGGCTTAAATTAAGAATGACAAAACACTGTTCATTAGAAAAAAGTACTGTAAAATAATGTGTGTGAAAAGATAGTCATACAGTTAAGGACTTCTTCAACTTAGCAAGGTCGGCCTCTTCATCAATGCGGATATGCGCCATTCCCTCTTTCTTGCGTAGGTAGATTTTACCATATGATGTCCAGCAATAAGAGTAGTCATTTGTACTAGCAAAAACTCTAGCCAGGAAGAACAGTCGCCTTCCCTTAGGAGTAAGAGATTCTGAAAATGTAGATTGGCTTTTGAGTGGTTTCATGGCCAAACAGACTGGTGTTTAATTTTTCGGATTTTTCTTGTTGAGTGAGCTTTTTAAGATTTTTGATTAAGCATTCCTTAGCGATAACTGATGTAAAATCGACAACAATCGGTTTAATGACGCCAGGTTTAGCGAACGGCCGATAAACGTCTCTTATATCTGTGGTTTGTAGTTGCAGGTGTAAGGTGTTTCCAATTTTTTTAACAGCATTAAGTAGCTCATCCTTGGTCTCATTATGTAGTTTTGGAATATATCTGAATCTCTAACTTGGTTGAGCACGACTGTTTTTCAAGATTTTCCAGCTTATTTTCCAGTAGCGTTATGTATGAGATGTGCTCCTTGCGTTCCTGTCTAAAACATTCTAACTCTTTTTGCAATTCATCATATTTGGTAGATAAAGTCGACATTGATAAGTTTATACTCTCATTTTGGGTTTTAATTTCAGTTAAGGATGACTCCAAACAGTCTAATCGGGTTCTTTGTTCGGAAGCAAATTTTGAAAACAGATCCCGTACCTCATTCATGAAACAACTTAGTTCGATTGCACGCTTTTTATTCTTCAACCGGTCCGTATTAATGTTGGGCAGCCTATCGGTGGTTTGCAAGTCAGAGACAGTGCCATCAACGCTCTCAGAATCCATTTCCGTTACAATTGGTTGCTTCGGCGGGGTACGATCTACAGGCATTATGCTTTTAGATGTGATCGATCAGGAACCAGGAAAAAAAGCACAGCGCGGAGGCGTGCAAAAAGTTAGTGGTGTAAAGCGTACGTAGTAATGTAGCACCAGGAGCAAGTTACTTACTTCCCCTAACGCCGTGATAACTTTGCGCAAACGCAGTTGATTGTCTACTCCTCGTCACTCCCCTTAGGTTAGGACAGCAAGCAGCAGTGGGTGGAGATTGCGTTTGGGCGGAGAAAACCTGGGTGAAGCAGTGAGTCAGAAACGTGGCGTAAGCTAAGGCTGCTAAAAACGCGTAGCGTAAGCTCAAGCTGTTGAAACAATCGCTTAGTGTACGAGTAAGCGTTGAGCATGTGTGCGTAGAAGCGGCCGATCTGCGGGTTGCCCTAGGTCAGGGACGCAAGTCATTGCATTTTCATTCTAAAAGTTTTTCACCAATTACTCACGGTACCGATGGAGTCCAGGTTTAATATACAACGTGTAACGTTAAATGCGCAAAACCTCTTAAGGGGTCATTGTACTCATTATTATGAACAACTTTTAGTATGGGACCAAACCTGAAATCGCGAAAAAAAAATCAGCTGTTCAGTACATTTTGACGAATTATGCGAACAGAAATGTACTGAACAGCTGACTTTTTTTTCGCGATTTCAGTTTTGGTCCCATAGTAAAAGTTGTTCATAATGATGAGTACAATGACCCCTTAAGAGGTTTTGCGCATTTAACGTTACACGTTGTATATATCACTCTTTAGTCCGTTTCACAAGCTTTACAATGATACGTATCACAAATGAAATGAGCAACTATTAACCACTTTTTTACAAATTTTACGGAGACAAAACAACAACGGTGCTAACTCTTTGAAACTCAACGGTCGGATCCTATTGTACTTGTTACCAAGGGATATCGTGTTACGTGGACAGGCCTCCCCCTAGCACCACTACCTCGACCTGTTCTTTGCTTCCCACATCCAGCGCTAATCTTACCCCAACATAATCTATACCTTGAGTGTTTTATTATTTTAAACCAGTTCACCTATACAATAACTTAGAATCTATAATTATTTACAGGGTGTATCAGAAAGGTGTAGTCAAATTTAAGGGTGTGGTACAGACCATATAATTGAACAACTTTCTTCATGGGACCGACATCGTATCGAGAAAAAATAATGTGGGACAGGCAGCCGCTCCATGTAAAATACTGGTATTCAGCTGCATCCGGTTCAACTGGAAGCCGACTGCAGCATAGTTGGGAAAAGGTTAAGCAGATGATATTGTACATTTTACCAAGGGATATTGTGTTACCCAGTAACTGGGTCGTGGGATAGTCAGTCGCTCCGTGTATCCAGCTGCATCCGGTTAGACTCTAGCGTAGTAGAGGAAAAGTCTAGGCAGATTGATAGCTATAGCACCTGTTTAGCGCGTTCCCCGGTGAGCGCGTGCACGGTGGGGGTCTGTCCGCCCGCGCCCTTCACCAGCGTCACGCAAAGCTCGCCCAGCGCGCCTGTCGACGGCACGTGCGTACCGCAGCACAGCTCCCTAGAGTAAAACTTTTGGTTATTATATCATCATCAGCAGTAGTAGCACTGATTAATACAGATGGGACACTCCGCAGTTTAGGTATGATGAGCTCCTGTACAAAGATCTCTACTACTACCACAGATTAATACAGATGGGTCACTCCGTGTCAAAATCATTTAAATAAAAAGCGACTTTTGCTACGACACAAAAAGTTCAATTCAGGTCGCACAACGCTCTATTACCCGCAGTTATATTCACCTACAAGTTGCCTCTCTTTCTATCGCATAACTCTTATACCTTCTGACCTACTGAATTAGCCCCGCGGACGGCGCCCGCCGCGTACTTGTAATCTCTGTGGTAGCAGATGGTATTTACAATGCTAGTACTAACTTGGACACGAGTGGCGGGTCGGCGGTGACGAGTCTGAGCCCGAGCTCGGGGTACGTCTCGCCCGGCACGGTCAGTACTGACGACTCGCGCAACAGCTCCACGCTAGTCAGTACGCGGGTCTCTATTGGCGCGTTGCAGCTTATTGATTCCCTGTACATGAAAGAAAGAGATAGTAATAATTCTGAATACGCACAATAAATTAACAATCAATCTGCCTAGCATCTAACCGGTTGCAGCTGAAAACCAGTATTTTATATGGAGCGACTGCCTATCTGACCTCCACAACCCAATTACTGGGTAATACTATACCCCTTGGTAAGACTGGTTGTCAGACTGTCGGGCTTCTGACGACCCGTAACGACTGTCAAAGATCCACGAATGAAAAAATAACAATAAATATAAAGAAAAACCGGTCAAGAGCGAGTCGGATATGCAAACTTCGGAGTCAGGGGGGGGGGGGTTACATTTTTCATGAAAAGTCGAAAACTATGCGGCCTAAAAAAAAATAAAAATGTTTGAGAATGTGCAAACAGCGTTCTTAATAAATAAATAAATGAATGTTGCATTGTATCAACACTTACTGAAAAAGCAAACTCACCTAATAAGATTCTGTACATCCAACATAACATCTTGCGATAGCTTTCCTCCGTAGACCGACAGATTTAGACTCAGACCTTTGTCAGTAACACTAGAGCCAGTAGGACACACGGCACTATTACGTAACACCCTTCTTAATGCAGCATTCAATAGATGGACTGCTGTATGATTCTGCATTAATTTTATCCTCCTATCTTCATCAATTTCTATTTCTACATCCATACCACATTGCACAAACGTCTTAGTCCCTGACACGGAAAAATTCCCCTTATGAAACACAAAGTCTTGGATTTTAAACACACTTTTCACATCAAAAGCAACGTTTTCATTCACGAATATCATGCCTTCATCAGCAGCTTGGCCTCCTTCTTCGCAATAGAAGTTTGTGTCTTTTGTAACTATGTAATAAGGTCGATTTTCGCACGCGTCTAAATAGTCGATCCAAATGCAATCTTCGTTTAGCATGCCGATTATTTTTGTTTTTAACGGTTTGAATTCTATGTCCTTTCCGTTTGTAGTGTAGTCATATTTTGGCGAATCATTTGTGTTGCTGTGGCCATTCTTTTTTAAAGTTTTTATAGCTTCTTGGAATAGTAGTCCTTTAGATTCGTCTTGTTCTTTAAAAGCAGTCTTGTGCCTTGTTTTGTGTTTTGATAGAAGTTTCCAGAAGCCTGTGTTGTCTATGGTCAAGTTGTTCAGTTGTGCGATGCGGTTGATGACGTCCTCTTGAAAGCCGTGCGTGTCATACAGTTTGAAAACTAGCTCCCCTGGTATTTCGGTCGATTTTTGTTTCACCATCGTCTGTGGAAGTTGGAAAGGTAAGTATGATAAAGAATTTTAAACTCTAATTGAGGATGACATAGATATGTTATTAGCAAGCTTTAGAAAAGGAGGTTCTGTATTAATCTACGTAGAAACGAATTAGCAAAGTGTATTAAACTTGGGTTTTCTAACAGCAGCACCATTATACAAAGTTACAAACGGTCCCAAAACGACACTCACTCCCTTTCATACACTTTTCTATTTTTATTTTTATTTTGCAGACTATGAAGTCGTCGTCTTTCTTTCATGACGTAATTTAGAGACCGTTATATGACGGCACCGCTTTTTTAGGAAACCACAACCAAGTTACATAAAAGTCGTCATAATTACCTCTTTAAACTCCTTATATCCCTGCGCAAACCCCGACAGCTCCACATCAGTCAAGTGTTCCACCTCAGGGTACTGCCTCGCCAGATCCTTCCACTTCTTCTTCAACCCTGACCTCATCTTGGCATAAGCCTGCTCCTCATGGTCTATGATGAGCTTGGCATCAGCTTCCTTAGCCACCAGCTCGGGGTATGTGGATCCGAGGGTCTCTGCCACCTCGTTGTATAAGATCCTCAGGAGTCGAGGGTTTTGGAAGACGTCAGTGGAGATTTTGAAAGATTTTCTCATTATTTGTTTCAGGTTTAGACTGAAACAAGGATTTTTTTTTATTATAACTGATTTTCTAAACTTTCAAAAATTATGAACCGGCCAAGTGCGAGTTGGGCAACCGCACTATGGCTACCATACTACCACACAATATGTATGTGAAATCAAATGTTGCAATAAAAACAAATAATTAAAAAAAATAAAAAACACGACTGCCCTGCCAAAAAACGAACTAAAAAGTAAAAAACAAGTCATATTCTCTGACTAAACAGATAAATAAAATTGTCATTGCAGTCGGGGGACCCCTTAGATTAAAACAAGTGTTCCACAGAATGGTCCCCCGACTGCAATGACAATTTTATTTATCTGTTTAGTCACAGAATATGACTTGTTTTTTACTTTCGTTCGTTTAGTTAATTCGTTTTTTGGCAGGGCAGTCGTGTTTTTTAATTTGTTTAATTATTTATTTTTAGATTATACATTTTAGTGACAATGTAGACATTCGCAGTCTTACTAAAGCCTGATTAAATGCCCAGTCTGACAAATTCTAATAAAATGTAGCAAAATTTAAAAAGTATTTTTTTTTCACATTTCAAAATGGATCCATACTTACTGTCGCCATATTGAAAAAAATATATAGCCTATGTCACTCGGGATGATGTAAAGATTCTAACGATACCCCAGACATCCAAATCGGTTCAGGCATTTCAAAGTTATGGTGGAATAAAGAAACTCACATACAAACATACATCAACCCTGAATACATTACACTTCTTTTTGGGCAGTCGTGTAAAACATATAGATACAGCCCTATAATTGATAGACAGACAGACAGACAGCGTAAGCTTAGGAATCTGGTTCGGTTAACCCCGTTAGCAGCTTTTGAATACGGAACCCAAAAAATGTAGAAGTTTCAATCATAATAATAATTACTTAGAAGCAGGGAACACTCCATCCGCCAGACACACGCTGATCATCCTGACGTGGTCTGCCAGTCTCCGGTACGCCGCATCCACTACAGCATCAGCGTGGTAGCTGCCGCCGTACGGCGACACTCCTTTACTGTTCTGGACAATACATAACATAACATTACGTCTGTACAGTGGTACCCAACTGATAAGGCGCGTCGTGAATCTTCGTTCGCACAGAAAAGTATGGGCCCGAAGATTAACGAAAGAATGCTTAAAACTTACAATCAACCTTAGGTCACTACTATAAGGTTCATAATACACTGCAGCTGTTTGTTCGCGCTAACATGGCGGCAGCTGCCGACCAATAGCGGTACAGGAAAAAGAAGCGCGGTGCGTGGAGCGTGCCGATTGGTCAATAGCATTTCCCGCGCTTTGAAAGTTCATCTTCTGCGCAGGTACATCGATAAGTCATATCAGTTGGGTACTTCTTGTACTATGAAGAGGTAGACAACCACGTAATGTTTTACCCCCAGATTAATTAAAGCAGAGTAAAATTATGACAAGACTACATGTGACTGCTCCTAAATTACCCTAGTAGGTTAATAAAATCTTTGTTTTTCCTTTTGTTATAGTGTTAACATCGGCTTCCTCTTAAGGGAAAGCCGATCTTTATTTTGGGTCAACGACGGCTGGTAGTTTTGTTTCTTGAAGCATGAGTTCAGAAAATCTGTTTTCTCTTATTTTATCATGATTAGTTAACGATAGTATTGACATCTAAATATGATAAAATAAAAGATTTTTCGGTATCGCTTCGATACCTATCACGTCTGTGAAGTATTATAAAAAAACCGACCAAGTGCGAGTCGGGCTCGCGCACGAAGGGTTCCGTACCATTATCTATAAAAACGGCAAAAAAATCACACGTTTAACGTCATCATGGTGAGAGAACACGCTTTTTCCTATTTGTCTCGTTTTTCATATGTTTGATACTGCATTTAGAATAGTTTAGACTAGACTATTCATGACTACTAGTTACTCAAGACTTGGTGTTTTAATCTCACCGCATGCCACCTCCTAATGCCCGCAGCAACTCTGCACGACCACACCTTATTAGGGTTCCGTACCAAAATAGTAAAAAAGGAACCCTTATGGTGTGACTCAGTCTGTCTGTCTGTCACAGCTGGATATCTCAAGAACTATTAATGCTATCAACTTGAAATTTAGAACAGTTTTAGATGACGTTTACCCAACTATTTTGCAAATAAGAAAGAAATAAAAATAATTATATTTTTTTTGCAACTGGCACTGAAAGGGTGTCTTAAAAATTTAAAGTGGGGCTACTAGGGCATGTGGGGTATCATATGAAAAAGCGCTGTTTGAACATTCTCAAACTATTTTTTATTTTTTTTTAGGCCGCATAGTTTTCGACTTTTGATGTAAAATGTAAATAAAAATACCGTCCCCCCCCCTTATCTCCGAAGTTTGCAAAGCGGAAAATCTGAAATTATTCTATGTGATAGAAGTTTATGTAAAGATTACAGGAAAAATAAAACGATGTCTCTAAGTAGCACACTTTTTCAGAAATCGGAACGGAACCCTCGGTGCGCGAGTCCGACTCGCTCTTGACCGGTTTTTTATATTAGTTTCACTGACTAGCTAAACTGCTCTGCTCAGATAGTACGTAATAAAACATAAAAGAGTACATATAAAATCATAAATTTGAGGTAAAAAGTTAACTATACTTTCAAAATTTAAAAACTATAAATGGTACATGCCTTCTCTATGGCCCTGATGATGGGCTGGAACAGGTCTGTGTCGTAGTTGGACGGCACGCCCTGCAGGATCGTGGCCATGCGCTCCAGCCCCATGCCAGTGTCCACGTGGTGCTTGGTCAAGCCCTTCACTTTACCGTTTTCATCTCTATAGTACAAGAGAGAAAAAAAATATAATAATATCCTTGTGAACGAATTTCTGTAATGGAGGCCAATTGCAATCAACATCTCTCTAGCCTTTTTTCCCAACTATTTTGAGGTCAGCTGCCAGTCAAACCGGATGCAGCTGAATACCGGTATTTTACATGGAGCGACTATCTGACCTCCACAACCCAGTTACTTGGTAATACGATACCCCTTGGTAAGACTAGTTGTTATACTTTTGGGATTCTGACATGCCTTAATGACTGTCAAAGATCCACGAATGACAGCTGGGACCAACGGCTTAACGCGGCACGGAGGTGTCTTGGTATGTCAAGATGGTCACCCATCCACGGACCAACCGCGGCAAGCGCAGCTTAACCTGATCGATCGACCCGTGCGGCTGTTATTACTTAGACACAAGCCCCAATTAAATAAATGAAATAAAACAGACTCACCTGTTACAATGTATAAAGACTAGATTCCATATCTCAGTGAGCGAGCCATCAGGATTAACATAGTGTATTTCAGTACATGGACCACATGGGCCACTGACACCCATCTCCCAGAAATTATCCTTGGCTCCTTTGCCCAAGAGCCTGCTTTCTGGGACACTGGAACAGACGCAAAATATTTAAGCCAGGACTCCAGGAGGATAATGGAACTAAGCTGTTATGGACCAGAGTATACTGGTGAATGGCAAACTTTTTTATACAGTGTGTCTGGCTGGTCACCGGTGTCTGCAATATGATCAATTTTATCGACAAATCCGCCATAATTAAGGCATGTTTGTCATTATGGTGGATTTGTCTCTTGTTAACTTATTGCTTAATTGTGTAGCTGTCAAACGAAACCACCTCTGAGCCTGTAGGACCTCTACAGCGGTAGATATTGCAAAATAAATGAACCCACCCATATACAGTAAAAAAAAAAATTAAAATGGCCGCCATTTCAATACAGTAGGGGCAAAATGCCTTACTATGGTGGATTTGCCGATAAAATTGATCATATTTTCGCCTTAATGAGGCGGACACCGGTGACCAGACACATTGTAGAAATGCGCCTCGATGTTCCTGGATGGCTAAAGCGAAGCGCACATTACAGCCACGTTGGGCTGCAGCGCAACGCATTTTCATACAAAATAGTGTGATACGGCCCGCTTATAGTGTGCGTTGGTTCATAGAAAATGTATGAAGTCATGAAGGAGGATTTTTGCAATCCGTTGCGTTGTGGCTTGGCCCGCTCTAACCTGCCTTAGCATTAATAGTGAATGTAAGTAAGTAAGAGTATTTACACCGAGATATAACTCGAAGCGATACTTGTCATTTGATTAAATTGCGATACAATATCAAACTTACTAACTACACAATAAGGTATACGCGCTGATCAGCATGGCGACTTTTCGACACCTTTCATGCACGCACTGAAATGCTACCTCATGAAGTTCGATATTGTGTCGCTATCTTAAAAACTGTGCATAGCGACACGTTGCACCACGTCTGTGTCAACTGACCCTAAGATGCCACCAACAACCATCAAATGAGTTAACAATAGATGAGAGATTGCTAGAACTTTATAACATTTTTAAAAGTTTGTGCCCCTACCCAATAGCCTTCCAGATATCCCTGCAGTCAGTGTCTGCCTTTAGTCCAATGGCAGCATCCCCTGAGAAGTAGGTCACCACCAAGTTCTCTGGTTTCAGTTTGTACGGACCTAGGAGCAGGTCCCATGCCATCTTACATGCATCTTTCTGTCAATTAATAAATGGTCCTTATGTTATTTGTGGAAACAAACCTAGGTTTTTTTTTTAATGAGAGATGACTTGTGAAGTTTTTTATGAAACAGAAATACAACAGATGTTTTTTAAAAAAATATTTGCTTTAACGCCCAGGCGTAGATGGCGGGATAAACTTGACACTTATAGGAGGGATTTGTCCATATTGGCTCAAGATCGAGTTGACGGGAAAAAGGAAAGGCCTTCACTCCGCAGTGGGAAAATACAGGCTAATTATGTATTTATTTTTAATAATGTTAATGTTGTGTTGTGCAATTAAATTATTATTTTTTATTGTCTATGAATGCGAATAATAAAATTGTGGTGGTTAATGGCCCATTCAGTTCTCAGTTCAGTGATATTTATCATCACCAAATATTCTCATTCTCATATTATCAATGTTTAAGGCCATATGAGGCACAATGTAATTTACTTTTTTTTTTGTTGTTTAGATAGTAATCTTTATTAACATAAAAAACAGACAGACAGACTGAGTCACACCATAAGGGTTCCTTTTTTAACATTTTGGTACGGAACCCTAATATACAATAACTGTACTTCTTATTTAATTTATTATAATGTATCTGTGTTGTGTTGTAAAGAAAGTTTTGAGTATGAATGTGGATGGCTATACGAGTAGGGGGAATGAATGATGGGGGGGGGAAGGAATGATGGATGGACTGTGTGAAAGATGATATGGCTAGAAAGGGAGTGACTAACGAGATGACGACTAATAGATCAGTATGCAAGAAAAGGGCATGTTGTGTCAACGCCAAATAAATTGGAATAAGAAAAGTGGGATAGCATAGGTCAATAAAGTTAACACCAAGCAGGAGAATGAGGATCTAGTATGTTAGTTGTACTAGTATTAACAACACCATACCTTATAATAATCACCAAAAGACCAGGTGCCCAGCATTTCAAAGAATGTGTGATGGTGTCCGTCAGTGCCGACCACGTCCAGGTCATTGTGCTTGCCCCCGACCCTCACACATTTCTGTGAGTTCACTACTCTTGCGCAAGGGGCAGCCACTTTACCAAGGAACACTCCTTTAAACTGAAAATCAAAATAATATAATTAAGTATTAGATGGCAAACGTTAAACTTTTATTATGACCCAGCCCAATGAAAAAAAAAGAAAGAAAAAGAAATGTTTATTTGGACACAGTTTGTGAAACACAAAAATACAAAAGAAAGAAAACAAATAATAACAATACCCTCAATGATATAATATACCCTCAACTCAATGGGTGTGAGTAAATGCTTTCATAAAGTAGCAGTACTTAGCCATTGATGAGGCATTGGCTGCTTATCCTTGGGACAAAACAGTTTCTTAAGTCTGATATGATCAAGAGAAACAATCAAGGTTGGCACTCTGCCACTATGAAGTGTGCATTGAGATTTTGGCCAACTTGGCTTACTATATTTGTGCCAAACTAGACTCGACTCCTCAAGGATCAAAGTAGAGCGTAAAATTAGGAGCGTAGCTGTGTTAATATTGTCAACTTACTTGGTTCATACCAGCATTTACAAAAGGTACACTGGGGTCGTATAGTGGGACAACAGAGCTCGATTTGACGAGTTTATGAGCATGTTTCGTCTCAAAATATTCTATAAAAGTACTCCTTATAAAACTGCTCGAGGACTTTAACCGGACCCAGGGTTGGTGGAGGATGATACTACTCCTAACCGGTGCCCGAAGCATTTTAGGTTATGGAGCGGTTAGAGCCACTCTAAATAAAAGATTAAATGGTTTCAACACGATTTACATTAAAATTCACCACAAATGCACTGTAAACTTATCGTTTTACAGTATTGTAAAATTTCGTAAAATTCGGCAAACTTTCAGTTTTAGCTGTCATTGTTCTGTCAAAACTCAAACAGAAACAATATAATCCTTATTATTTTTTAGTGTCAAATGTGTCAATAACAGTGGATGAAAAGAGACATGCTGATAGATGTAGATGAGAAAAAACCTACTTGCCACAAAAGAACATTTCTAATGTATGTACAACTACAACGCAAAAGCAAAAATTTTTCTTTCTTTCTTCAATAGAAATATTTATACAATGGGGAGCCACACGCAAAGCTGTTTGTAGATGGCGCTCTGAACGACTGTACATTGTTTTACAAACAAATCCATACAATTTGACAATCGTTCGTTATGTCAAATCAATGAAAAAAGGACAGTCGATCATGTGCCACCTAGCGTGATAAAAAGTTAGTTTTCCTCCCCATTCTGTGCTTACGTCCAACCACAAGACGTCCAAGACTCCAAGAGCCCACCACATCTATTACACCATGGCCCACCACTCCCATCCCTATTGGACTTGACATATTGACATTTTTGATTGACAGCAGTAGTTTAGTGTGACAGACGGTGCTGTGAAAATGCGATTTTTCGAGAAAAATTGCAAATTATATCAATTTAATAGCAAATTATTTAACTTATAGCCACTTTAGAGTATGCAAGAACACGTGTACGTTCGCTAGAGGTGATAATTGTTTGCTCTCTTTCATCATATAAACAAAATTCTGGTTACAAAAAGTGTTGGGTATAGGGACACGTAAGTCTTTTGGTCCTATGCGTGTTAGTAAATTGAAAAAATGAAGCGTTTGGAACTTTATGTCTTGTATCTGTGCGTTGTATTATCGGCCGGTGAATTGTTAGGGCCTGACTCTCGTAAGAAAAGTGAGAAAAATGATGAAGAGGAAGAAGGGAACGAAGGTTTGGACACGAAATATACTACGGTGGATTCCGACTACTTCAAAGAGCTGAAAGATGCTATGAATAAGGAAATTGTGACGTTACAGGAGTATGCGGATGCTCTAAGAAATACCAAAGATGTTCCTAAAGACGAAGAAAGTAATAAAGGTAAAGTTGTATTGATTTTTCTATATTATACTTTGAATACTTAGATTTCCGGTTTTGTATTGTTATTCTGGGTGCCGACCTCATACGTTATTAACTGCAGTTTATTATCAACATCTCAGCTGAAAGATGTACAGCGCTGGACATAGGCTGGCCCTTAATTCACGTAATAGACAAACAGTTTGTTGGGGGTAAGTTATTTGAACGAAACTGTAAGAAAATATGATGGTTTTTCAGATAGTCATCTAGACCAAATGGAGTACACTCTGAAGCTGTTAAAGAAGAGCCTCCTGAGGCACACGGAGACTGCTTGGATACATGACCCAAAGGCTTCAGAGAATTCAGAACATGAAATTGAGGTAAAAAAATTCCACTTGTTACATTTTATTTTATGTGTACTGTTGTAGTACGCTTGCTGGGGTTTTTCAATGATGGGTGACCCTATTTACATACCAAGACTCCCCCGTGCCTCGGAAAGCATGTTAAGCCTTTGGTCCTGGCTGTCTTTTGGGGATCTTTGACAGTTGTCACGGGGCAGCAGCAGTCTTACCAATTGGTACTGTATTACCCAGTAACTGCGCTGTGGAGGTCAGATAGGCAGTTGCTTCATGTAAAATACTGGTATTCAGCTGCGGTCATACTAGAAGCCAACCCCAAAATAGTTGGGAAAAGGCTAGGCAGATGATGAGATGAGTTGTAGGTACTTAGTTTCTCTTTGTTTTGCTGAACACAATAATTTGTATTTTTTTTTAAGTTAACTTTGTATTACAAATAAAAACATGCAACAAATTCAGTGGATATTAAAGTACAGTAACAGGAAGTAACCCACAATTTTCCCTTGGTATTTAATAATAGTAAATTTACAAATTATGTGTAATGCACTTAACTTCCTAAAACACTATAATTTTAAAGTTTGTTTTCCTAATATAGAAATTTGGTGAAAACCCACAAGATATCTTGGACACACTGCCACCATTGCCCGTGGAGGAAGAACCTGAGTTGTCACCAGAGCTAAAAGAAGGTAATACCAATTGTCTATGCATGTTCCACCATTTCACCATGTTGAGTGAGGGATGATATGAATGAAATGGTATAGGCCGACCGTTTAACTCGCGTATCGCCTGCGCGGTAAGAAGGGAGCGAGGGGAGATGTTAGCGGATGGGTGAAAGGGGTGCGCGGAGCAGAGAGCTACTCCGCGCACCCCTTTCACCGCTAACATCTCCCCTCGTTCCCTTCTTACCGCGCAGGCGATACGCGAGTTAAACGGTCGGCCTATAGTGAATAATATGATATGGTGTCAGCTGACAGGGAAGTATCTGGAGGAGAGTAAAGATTAAGTTGAGAGATATGTAATTGGAAGGGCCTGTAGCTATCAACGGACAGCTAAAGGCTGATGGATACTGTTGATGATGATAACTGGAGGAATTGAAGAAAATAAAACCATATTGCACTGGTCTAGTCTTAAGTACCCCATGACCAGGGTCGTACTATGACATGAGAAAGATCATGGATCCGTTATGATTCCAGTGAGAGAGAGAGACGTAGCTATACAGGGTGGAAGGGACATCGGACAAACGGTTACCACATATTCAGTACATCATTCTGAGCCCCCCCTATATAGAAATTTTTCATTGGTTATTAAAACAAAAATCTGCAGTTTCCTACAATAGTGCAGTACCAACATGGTCAATATCTATAGAAGAGCAGATTTTTTTTTCAATAACCAATGAAAAATTTCTGTATAGGGGGGCTCAGAATGATGTTCTGAATACGTGGTAACCGTTTGCGCGTCGATGTCCCTTCCACCCTGTATACAACCTATAGCACCATCCTTTTTTCTCAACAGATCCATGATCTTTTTTCACATCATAGTACGGCCCCAGAGCTAGAAGATGAATAAATTCCACTATAAGTGTGTAAGTTTATTTATCTACACCCATGCTATAAATCCTCTATAAAAGTTTCTGAAACAATTAGCTTATTACCACCATTAAAACAGCCAGTGTCATAGTAACCATAATAGCATCGTAATGGGTGTTATAATGTTGTACTAAATTTCATTATGCAACTCCTTTGCTTTTTCGATCCCTTATCTATCTCGTCAAAATGTAGGGAACAGCCGATATTGTTTTGTTTTGTGTGTGTTGGTGAGTGAGTGATTGGGGTGAGTGAGTGATTGGTTGTGAAGAGAGTGATTTGTGAGTGAGTGAAGTGAGTGAGCGAGTGATTGTGAAATGAGTGAGTGGTTTTCGCGATTTCAGGTATGGTCACGTAGTAAAAGTTGTTCATAATGATGCGTACATTGACCCCTTATTAAAGGGTTGTGCGATTAAATAAAATTCTATTATTACCTATACATACTTTGTTTGTATTAGATACTCAACAATCAAACTTTCCATGAAAATACATAGAGTTCTTAGAACATTGTACAATACCTAACCTGTGGTTTCAGAACCTTTTATAGAGGATTCATGATGGGTGTAGATAAAGTCTTGTATGCAACTGTACATAATCAGGTATTAAAACACTCATGTGATACTATTATTACAACCCACATTCGTGTTTCAATACCCCTTATTATACAACAGTTGCATAAATAACTATTATTTTCGTAATGAACAGGTTTTAACAATGATACTCAAACTCAAACTCAAAGCATTTATTTCAATTAAACCAATTACAGGCACTTTTGAATTGTCAAAGAGTCGGTCAGTAGGTAAGTCAGAAAGTTGAAGCTAGTTGCCCATTCCAAAACGTAGATCTATGGAGAAGAACGGGCAAGAAACTCCACGGACACTCTTTTAAATCAAAATATGGTTACAAAATATTGGTTACATCATTCATGTTGAAATTATACATGTGAGAACGATGAACGTTAAAAGCGTCCGTATTAAAAAAATAAAAAAAAAAAAATTCAAAATTAAAATTAAAATAAGTCGTGGCAGCTAAGGTATGACCAGCCTCCACCAACAGCGCCCGTTGACGAACCTGACGTATGGATTCGTTAAATGATCCAACACACGCGCCACCATCAGCGAGGCATTAGAGTGAGCATGACACACTCTCAGCCGCCAGGGCACATCCAAGTCAAATAAAGACGTACCCAGTAAATGGTAGCTTTAGAGTAGGTACATAGTACTCACACATGTGCTAAGCAATTATACAATACAATGGTGATTGAGTCTACACAATGCAAAGCTATTCTTACAATCTTCAGCAGTTCCAACAGTATGTTCAAATGTTAATTAATTAGTTGAGGTTGTGGAGCAGGACCAGCATGGAGCCAAGCATTTTTATCATTTATGTAATCCCCCAACGTATAATATGCCTGCCTGCATAGTGTGCGTTTTATACAAGTTTTAAATTTCGTCTCATTTAGTTGAAGTATGTGTGGAGGTATTTTATTGTAACATTTTAAACAGTACCCCATGAACGATGAGTCTACTTTAGCCAGCCTGAAACCTGGTTGAGCTAATAGGTCCTTATTTCTAGTATTATAATTATGCCTTTCACCTCTTTTATTAAAAAGATGTAAATTTTTTCTTACGTACATGATGTTTTCGTAGATATATTGACAAGGTACCGTCATGATGTTAATATCCTTAAACAGTTCCCTTAGAGAATCGCGCCTGCGAAGATTATATATGGCTCTGATGGCTCGTTTCTGCAGAATAAAAATGGACTCGATATCTGCAGCCCGTCCCCAAAGTAAAATACCGTAAGACATGATACTATGAAAGTAACTAAAATAGACTAGCCTCGCGGTATCTACATCAGTAAATTGACGGATTTTTCTGACAGCATAAGCTGCTGAACTTAGCCGTCCTGCAAGTGATATTAAATGAGGACCCCATTGTAGCCTTGAGTCGAGCGTAATCCCCAGGAAAACGGTTTTATCGACGAATTCTAGTTTCTCTTGATTCAATACTATCTCACAATCACTACTTTTGACATTTGGTAAAGAAAATCTGATGCACTTAGTTTTTTTCCCATTTAATACTAAATTATTAGCAGTGAACCAATTTTGGATCTGCAGTAGGGCGTTATTAACGTCGTCAAAATTTGTAGCACGTCTATCTACCTTAAAAATTAATGAAGTATCATCAGCAAATAGCACCATTTGTGGTTGATTTTTTAATAAATGGAGTAAATCATTAATATACACTAAAAAGAGGAAAGGACCCAATATCGAGCCTTGTGGAACACCCATTTTAACTTTTAAACAGAGTGAATTGACACCATTTATTTGAACTTGCTGTTGTCTATCATTTAAATAAGATTTTACTAAACTGAGGGCAAGTTTTCCAAGTCCGTAATGCTCAAGTTTCAAGAGTAAGGTTTCATGATCGACGCAATCAAATGCCTTGGAGAGGTCACAAAAAATGCCTATGGCGTCTTGGGCCTCTTCCCACGCGTTAAAAATGTGTTTTAATAAGGTTACACCGGCGTCGGTCGTACAACGTCCTTTGGTGAAACCAAACTGTTGATCGTGAAGTATTTTATTCGTGTTAAAGTGATTGAGCATTTGATTAAGCATTACCTTTTCAAACACCTTGCTGAAAACCGGCAACACGGATACTGATATATAATTATTTTTGTCTTTACTGTCTCCGGATTTAAAAAGTGGAATTACCTTACTGTATTTCATTAAATCCGGGAAAACTCCTTGATCTACACAAAAATTAAATATTAAGGCTAAGTAAGGCGCTATAGTCTCAATTATGGAGGTACAGACTTTAATGGACATTCCCCAAAGATCTTCGGTCAGTTTGATCTTAATTTGCTTAAAAGCTTTTATTACTGTTATGGGGTTAATATGCTTAAAGTTAAATTCAATCGGGCAGGCCGAAACGTTCGCCCTTACTAAATCAAAAGAGAGCGAGGGCGAGGAGTTTAAGACCTCAGTAGTTTTAAGTGGGATACTGGTAAAGAAATTTACAAATTCTTGAGCAACTTCTTTGCTATCGAAAATGAGACCACATGACGACTCCAGTGTGTAATCAATACATTTTATAGGCCTTCTTTTAAGTATGGAGAAATACCTGTAAAACAAGACCTCCCCTTCCATTTCTAAGTGTACAGAAACAAAGCCTGTTTATGACAGAATCAATAAAAATAGTCAGTAATCTCAGATAATTTACATTTCATCCCCACTTATAAGTGATGCTGAGAAATGCAGAATTTTTTTTAGTTCTTTGTGTATGTCATTGAGTTTTTTGTTCCACATTTGATAATTATCTCAGACTAGCTGCGTTCCGCGGTTTCACCCGCGTAGACCTGTATAAGCAGTAGCCTATGTGTTAATCCAGAGTATAAGCTATCTACATACCAAATTTCATTCAAATCGGTCCAACCGTTTGAATGTGAAGAATTAACAAACACACAGACTCACTTCGCCGAAACTTTCGCCTTTATAACATTAGTGTGATTCCGATTTCTAGTATAGTTATGTGTAGAGTGTAAGTGTGTGTGTGTGTATGAAAACTATCATGTTTACATATAGATTCAATTTGGAATAGTGTTTATTTCTCCATAAATGTACTTTGGCATGCAATATTTCTTATTGTTCTGCATTCGTCATTACAACGTGTTTCTTTGCATTTTCTGCGTGCCAAGGTCTTTATTTGCCTATAACATGTTAAATTCCAAATGGTAATATTTCATTGGCAAAGCAAGCCAATAGTTACATCATAATTCATAGCTAAGTAGGTTTAGTTCATACGGCTATGTAACGCAAAATCGAACCATTTGTTTATGCCCTATTTTTTCCGAGTTTTTTAAGATAAGATAACTTGCGACTTATACATAACTGGCAAAATGTGGTTTAAAATACTTTATGCTATAAATCCTCTATGTATAAAAGTTTCTGAAACAGTTAGCTTATTGCCAACATTAAAACAACCAGTGTCATAGTAACCATTATATCATCCAAACGGGTGTTATAATGTTGTACTGAATTTCATAATGCAACTCGTTTTCAAGAAAAGAACATTGTAATGCACGCGCGTTTCACTACAACAGCGCCGTAACTTAAAAAAAGAACTTATTCGAATTCACGTCGTATACTATGACGCCGGCCGCCATGTTCGATACGAGTATTAGTGTTGCAAAAAAATGTTTCAGAACATTTTATAGAGGATTCATAACATGGATGTAGATAAAGTCTTGTATGCAACTGTACATAATTAGGTATTAAAACACTCATGTGATACTATTATCACACTCTTTTTCATACAAATAAAATTCTATTCTATTCTATTCTATTCGGCTTCGCCTCGTGTGATAAACCCACATTCGTGTTTTGATACCCCTTATTATACGTCAGTTGCATAAATAACTATTACAACCACATTTTGCCAGTTATAAATAAATGGGTTGGAGTTAGGAAATTTCAGGGTGTGATATAGAACATCAAACCGAACAACTTTCTCCATGGCACCAACATCGTAATCGCGAAAAAAATTTTCAACTGTCCCATACAAAACTTCAATACTTACTCGACGCAAATGTATGGGACGGCTGATTATTTTTACGATGTTGGTGCCATCGAAAAAGTTGTTCGGTTTGATGGTCTATACCACACCCTTAAATTTGACGAGGATTCAAAACGACAGGTTGTATATGCATGCGCTCCTTCGAAAAATACAAAAGTGATATTATTCTATAATTTTCATTATAGCCAAGGAACTCTACGATGTTGCAATGGCGAAGCTGAACCGTCGCTCACCCGACCTCCGAGGCGCCATCCTCCAGATCAAACAAGCGGCCGACATCGGCTACGTCCCGGCTAAGATCAAGCTGGCCTGGTCCTACCTCTTCGGGGAGGGGGTCGAACTCGACCTGGATAAGGCGAAGACGATATTCGAGGTGTTAGCTGAACAAGGGAATGCTGATGCTCATGCTGTAAGTTTGGAACTCGATGTTGAAATAGAAGTTCTTTCGAGCGATATTTGTAGGCCATGATGTGGTACTGTCAAACGGCCAACCATATACACGGTGTAAGGGACAGCCCTCCGCAAACTAACAGGGTGCATTCAGCTCCTCATTTTGAATCATATTCTACCGGAAATTTTGTCAGGAAAATTTTCATTTTTTCAATTTTTTTTTCAGATACATTTTCATTATTTCAATGTAAAATTGCATTGTGTGTTCGCAGCATTCCATTTATGTAAAAAAACTGCAAAAAAAAAACAGCAAAAAAAAACCAGCAATGGATGTTGAAATACTCTAACCAACGTCACGAGTAATCAGCTGTTCACTTTCTGTCTAGCTAAAGAGTTCATCGAACTCACTGCATACCTATTACCTACCCCTCCCAACCAGTAATAGACGTTCCGATTTGTGCACAAAAACACAAACAAATCAGGTTTATTGGATTCCCTTAACGTTCCTGAAAAAATTTCATGTACCAGTCATCTTAGTAAGACATACTGAATTCACCCTATCAGTTTGCGGAGGGCTGTCCCTTACACCCTGTATAAGTAGTAATATTTGTACTTTAAAAACCGTTCTTCCTAATAAATTGACATCAAATCTAATGTAAACGAAGACATTCAGGAGGCTTAAAAGATTAGCCCCAAAAGACCAAGAATGCCTAAAACTAAATAATACAAAATGATGCTGAATGTCAATAAATGGACAAATTGCATCAGAAAAATCTCTCCGAAAAACAGATAGATGCTGCGTAAGTCAAGTTGTTATATTTAATTTATCTCACGAAAGCAGGTTAGTTATTGCAATTTAAACCTTATGAATAACATCATAAAGGCTTCAAGACAGGCCTTCGTCAGATATAAATTAACTCTACACACGGAGGTCTAAATAATTACGTATGAGCATGCGAATGTCAGCAACATCTCTGGTGCTTACCTAAGCCGACGTTCGCACAGAAGTAAAAATATCTCAGCGATTTTATTTCGCGCACTGGATTTTCAACGCTCTGCTTAGCGCCGAGAGTTGAAAATCCAACAGTGAGTGTTTTCGACGCGCTAGAATGTACTCTGTTGTTAATAGGTTGGATTCACAATGCTCGGCTTAAGAGGAAAGGCGGGTGGCCAGACTTTTGAAAATTAGGTATTTTAAGAAGGTATTGCTGTCGCTCTGCGAGCTCTCCGCCCTCGAATTCGTGCGATAAGGACAACTGCAGATCCGACTAAATAGCCTGTGTAAAAAGTCACATTTCGAGGTTTGGCTCTCGCCTATTTCCTCCTCCAATATTGGACCAATTTAAAAGATATTTCATAAACTGAATAAGAAGGATATATACTATGCCCCTATGTTTTTCTTTTTTCGTTAACAGTTGTCAAATTGGTACTCTAGGCGTCTGTTGACAGCGGTCTGAATAGGCAATTTTCAGCATTTTAGGAGGGTTCTAGTTCTTATAAAAATAATATATCATCAAAAAGGAAAACATAGGGGCATACAAGTAGCTAATATTTATATTTCTGTAAAAAATCATTGCTTTATGGTCATTAACCAGAAAGAAAACAGGCGAGAGCGTTTGTATCTTTTTGTATGGAGAAAAGAGCGCCCACATTTCCTCTTAACAACGAGAGTTGAAAATCCAGTGCGCGATAAAATCCCGCCACGATATTTTTACGTCCGTGCGAACGTCGTTTTAAACTTTTAATGCCCCATCAGAACACTAGCGCTGCGACACTTACTTTTTAATTGTTGCAGCATCATGCTGAGATAGGATCCTTTTGACCTCGTACGGGACTTTGTTTTTATTACTTTTATTTTTTCATTTGTGTTAATTTAATTTGGCATCTTCCTGTGCGAATCTCAAGAAATATTTTTTCATTCTTTCTTTCACCTGGATTATAGAGTTTTTCTTATACTTGACCTCATTTAAGAGTAGGCACAACATTTTCAAACTAAATCTATGTGTCCATCTAATATAAACACCCACTTTTTCAGGGCATGGGTTTCCTATACGCGACTGGTATCGCAGTCCCAGTGTCCCAGGCTAAAGCCCTGGTCCACTACACAATGGGAGCGGTCGGTGACAGCGACTACGCACAGATGGCGCTGGCGTACCGATACTGGAGTGGCAACACTGTGCCTACCTCGTGTCCTAAGGCTATGGACTTGTATATGAAAGTGGCTTCTAAAGGTAGGTGTTCTTGTATAGATAGATGACTGAATGTACAACCGCACGGGTCGATCCATCAGGTTAAGCTACGCTTGCCGCGGTTGGTCAGTGGATGGGTGACCATCTTACCGATACTCCTCCGTGCCTCGGAAAGCACTTTAAGCCGTTCGTCCCAGCTGCCATTCGTGGATCTTTGACAGTCGTTACGCGACGTCAAGCCCGAAAGTTTTAGAACCAGTCTTACCAAGGGGTATTGTACTTATTACCCAGTTACTGGGTTGTGGAGGTCAGATAGGCAGTGGCTCCATGTAAAATACTGGTATTCAGCTGCATCTAGTTAGACTGTAAGCCGACCCCAGCATAGTTGGGAAAAGGCTAGGCAGATTGATATGAATTACAGATGATAAATCATCTGTAATTCATATCAATGTAGAAGTTTTACATAGGGACACATTGGACGGTCTGCATGTAGTCTATGGAGTCCCATTTACATACAGTAGTACCCAAGTAATAAGGCGCGTCGTGAATCTTCGTTCGCACAGAAAAGAAAGTATGGTACCGAAGATTAACGAAAATACTTAAAACTTACAATCAACCTTAGATCACTACTATAAGGTTCAAAATACACTGCAGCTGTTAGTTCCGTCTCACTCGCAAGTATGGCGGCTGTCAAGCGGCGCGCGCTAACATGGCGGCAGCTACCGACCAATAGCGGTACAGGAAAAAGCGTGGAGCGTGCCGATTGGTCAATAGCATTTCCCGCGCTTTGAAAATTCATCTTCTGCGCAGATACATCGATAAGCCATATTAGTTGAGTACTACTGTACGCAAACGTAAACACCACGCGTTACGTGATATTTTTGCTTACGTGGTAAAAAGCGACCGTTCGTTTGCCAACTCGCCTTCTTTGGTTCAAAAAAAGTTATTCATGACCTGGGGCCACTTTTGTCTATATTAGAATAAATGGAGTACTTAACCTTTGCACTGTGACGGCCATTTTGTTTTTTTGTTTTTTGTGAGCTTTTTGTGTGAGAGTATTTCTGGGTGGTCTCGCTTTAGCTCGCTTATTTCTGGGTGTTACGCGTTGTTGGTTTGTTTTAGAGACTTGACATGGATGGTATGCCATCCTTGGTTTTTACCCGACTATGGCAAAGCCAAAAGGAAGGGTTATGATTTTAGCAGTCTATGTATGTATGTAAGTATGTATATAAGTATATATTTTTACCCGACTTCGGCAAAACCAAAAGGAAGGGTTATGATTTTAGCAGTCTACTTGTGTATGTATGTATATAAGTATGTATTTACGTGTGTTCCACTGTAGCGCCTAAATTAATGAACCGATTTTGATGAATGAGGTATCAGTAGATTCGAAATAATGGTCCGGGTGACATAGGCTATATACATTCTCCCTAAATTTAATATGGTGGACTTAACTTGTAAATTTCTGACCTCGAAAAAAATTAAATTGAGATAATCATGACATGTTTGGTATTAAAAGAAAGGTCTGGACGAGCACATTACAAATATGTATATACCTATGTCATTATTGTTTAAGTAAATAAATATTTTGAACTTTTTAGATCAATTTTATTTTTCCGTAGTTGGGTTACAGTTTTTTAAACTTTATTCTTGTTCCATACACTTTGTGCTAGTGAGAGCAGTAAAGATACAGTTTATGAATATTTACAAAAACAGTCAAAATAACGTCGGGAGCCGATAGGACTATTGGGGTCCGATTCACGGACAGGGACGATTTTGACCATCGGACCTTCGTGGTCCCTCTCGCAGTGCAGCGACTATACAACATTATTTTTTGTTTAAGTATACTAAACCTCTTAAGGGGTCACTGTACTTATCATTTTGAACAACTTTTACTATGGGACCAAACCTGAAATCGTGAAAATCAGCTGTTCAGTACATTTAGCAACATCAAACTCGTCAAAATGTACTGAACATCTGACCCCTTAAGAGATTTAGTATAAACAAAAAATAATGTTGTATAGTTTAAAATGTGATATCATTTGTTCAGTGGCAAGCCAAGTAACATTCAGCGGAGGCCCCGCCATCCAAAGAACACGCCTCATCGACGAAGCAGAAGGCGGCGGGCCCGGCACGCTCGACACTGACCTCATCGAGTACTACCAGCTGCTGGCCGAGAAGGGAGATGTGCAGGCGCAGGTATGAATACTGCTTTAGCTTTAGGCTGCATTCCGAATTAGGCCATAATCGCTCACAGCGCTCACATCAATGATTTGTGTTCCGATTTAAATAAAAACATTATAATAATAATAATATATCATTTATTTCGAGTAACTAAGACCCATAACATAAATACCTTACAGACTATCATACATGCTATGATATACCTCCTATTAATATTATGTCTAATTAAGTTAGTAATGTAATGGTCATCATAAGGAAGAGCGCTGATGTCCGAGATACAGATATTTTTATCTAGTTCAGACACAGATGCCTTCAGTATAAAATTAAGAAAATTTGATTGTGTCCTGTATATCTGTTCAAATGTAACATATGTTCTGTGTCAAATAAATATATTATTATTCAAATTCAAATTCAAATCTTTATTGCTGAACACAGTACATATTATATTTCAGATGTTAGTGAATGCGCAGTTCATTGTGTCCTACCAATTTAGGCATGCAAAATTTTCTATCTCAAATCAAAATTTACAATTTAATCAAATAAAAGATACAGTCACCATATCAAACAAAAACAAAATAAATTAAATTAGTTTAGCGTGTATGTCACATATTAACACCGTAGCGTCAACACTTAAAATAATCACAAAATTAAAATAAATTAAATTAAACAAATAAATTACGAATTATGAAAATATGAAAATCGGACTTAAAAAGTATCTACCATAAGACTATTTTACACATATTTTTTTGTCTGTCAGGTACTCACTTACTTTGTAATACGTCTTACTTATCAGCAGATTATTTAACTGTCTTTTAAATATATTAAAATCGTTACAGTCTAATAAACATTTAGGCAGTTTGTTATATATCTGCGAAGCCATACCTAAAAATTTTTTACCAAATATGGCTTTTCTGTGTGGTCTACCGCTTATTTTATTTTTATATCGCGCACTGTTAAGTGTTCCAAACAAATGAAGATTTTTTCTGACAAATAGAGCCACCTCATATATGTATAGGCAGTGTACCGTCAATATACGAAGATTGGCAAAAAACGGTTTACAGCTTTCCGTGCTTGGAATACCGCATACTGCCCTCACACACCTTTTCTGAGCTCTAAACACCTTGTCCATGTTCGTGGAGTTGCCCCAATATATTATCCCGTATCGTAACGTGGATGTGACATGTGCATGAAACGCCATTACCACAACTTTTTGACTGACCTCCTTTGCGAGATTGCGTAGAGCATATGAAAACTGACTCAGACGTTTACATACACCGTCAGTGTGAGCCTTCCAAGACATATCTCTATCTAGTTCCAGTCCTAAAAATTTTGTGGTACTCGTTTCCGATATTATTTTGTCTTGATATTTTATGTCAGGTTTTATATGGTCAGTTCTTTGCTCAAATGTCATAATTTTCGTTTTGTCAATATTTATTTTTAAATTATTCACACCCATCCATTCTATCAATACTTGGAGACAGTGGTTTATTTCTCTCTCAAGAGTCGGTGCATCATTGATGTCACTAAAAATTACCGTGCTATCATCAGCAAACAAAACCATAGGATGATGTATTTCTCTGGGCATGTCATTGATATAAATTATAAATAATAAAGAGCCTACAATACTTCCTTGCGGTACACCATAGTTATTCGATCTCATCCGCGATAGGTACGTATACTCGGTTTTTGATGTCATACAGACCTTATCTATCTTCGTACATTGTTGTCTATTTGACAGGTATGATTTGAAGAGGTTAAGAGCATTACCCCTTACTCCATATCTTTCCAGTTTCTTTAGAAGTATTGTGCGATCCACAAAATCGAACGCCTTGCTCATGTCCATGAATAACGCTGCTACTGGACTTCTGTTATCGATACTTGTAATGATTTTTTCAAACAAGTTGAAAATTGCCATGTTAATGTTCTTTTTTCTCCTAAAACCGAACTGTTCATCAGCAAAAAGATTGTTTCGTTCGAAAAATGAGTATAATATGTCGTATATAACTTTTTCTATTATTTTGGAGAATATAGGTAGTAAGGCAATTGGCCGGTAGTTGGCTGGGTCATGTTTGTTACCTTTTTTATATTATTATTATTACATATTTATAAAAAACACAAAACTAAACTAGTTATTGCATACGCAGTGACGGCGTCGTATTGCGCTGCGTGGTGTCGCGGAACCTTCCGCGGAATCGCCGATACACGCCCTTCGGCCAAAACTCTTCCTTGAGGACGGTCTCAATATATTGAGTCGGAACTCGCACCACAAACGATTTGAAATTCGTGTTGTGGCGCGACGCCAACTTCTCGACCCTTAAGGTCCAGCTGGTCTTCGATCGAACATACTCCACGATCTCCTCAACCTTCGTGGTGTGATGTAACCGGGACACATAGAGCTGCGTCGTAGGTATTGCCGGACGCAGCATATTGGGTCCTGCCAGCGCGGTTCCGCACTGGTTTCGGCTAGGAGGCTTCTTCCTCTTCTTCCGCTACACTTTCACGAAGCCATCCTGGTCACACGTGCCCGTAGCTGGGCCTTGCTGTTTCGAACCCCTCTCGGCAGGTTCACAGCAGCTCTTCTTATCCCCCTTCGTGGTCTGCGCCACAGGTTTGTGCGTGGCGACGATAGCAGAATAGGCACGTTTAGGGGTCGACGTACCTACATGAGTCACTACCTCGACCGGCATCGAGTCAGCGTACCTTTGTCATGTCCTTAATTTACAATAAGTTACCCGAAATAATAAAGAATTTAAATAAATACAACATCTTTATCAATAAATTGAGCTTTTTCCTTGTAAGCAAATGCTACTATAGTCTAAGTGAGTACTTAAATGGTAAATTATAAGTAACTTCGTAATTATCTATTTGCATCTACAAATACTCACTATTAAAGATACGCATACCTACTACTAATACGACTGAAAAATTGAATGGAGCGTCCAATAAATGACTTACCTTAAGGATGATATATGTATAAAAATTAATATGAATTACGTAATAAATCAAAATAATAATAGGTAAATAATATAATGAATATAAAAATAAATAAATGTATATAATTAAAAAAAAAAAAAAAAAACAATCGCTATAATTCTAAATTCAATTCTGTAATAATAAAACAGTTTATCTCACTAACTACATAGCTAATAATTCAATTTATCACATTATGCACCCAGTTTTCTTCCTCCTCTCTCCTACTTGATCTATGCTGTGCCCGACAGGGTCCATAATTGTGACTATATAATAATTTCCCTACCAACTGTATACATTATGGTACGCAATAAAGAAATTGAGAATTGAGCGACGGCGGCGGCGCATGTTGCAACGCTTGCAATATCAGCAGCGGGTGACGCAGTGGAGCTCGCCGACTCAAAACTGCCGATGCTAGCGTTTCCCGCTCCGCGACGTGTGTTCACGTTGGAGGCATCAGGCGACCTATTTACCTTAACAGCATTGCCCAACACTACTTCGGCACGTAGCTCACCAATGGTGTTACTCGACACCTCCAACTTGGACAGTACCTCGGCCAGGCTCGCCTTGAGAGTTGTAATGCCCTTCAGCAACCTGGTGACGTCGACGTGGTCAAACGTGACGGGGGGCAACTTATGAAGCTCCTTCGCCACAAAAGCGGGCACGTCGTCCGGGTCGGTGCTCTTCATCAATGTGATGATGTCCTGCAGACACTTCTGGCCACCATCCCTCCGGCGGGACTGCATCTGCTCGACTTTGCCGAGCGATTGGAACAGCAGCAGCTTGGCACTGCTGATTTCCTCCTCCTTGAAACTGGACTTGCAGATCTGCAAGATGCTGACTTCGTCCATGAAGTCGATGGCTTGCTTGATAAATGCCAAGACCTCGTTGGCTATGAGCGGTTGTGAACTCATAGCTACGTAAACCGGGCAGCGGCTAAAGCCGCGCAACACAAGAATGTAATATTCGTATCGAGCAGCGCAAACACGTCCGTACTCGACCGTGCATTGCACTGCTGTCACTGCTGTGATTATGACAGCTGAGAGCTGTCAACAATTCGGAACGCTCGTGAATGCGCTCACAGTGCTCGCTCAATGTCAAAACTTCTAATCATGTTTGGATTACAGTATTTCTTTGTGTATACACCAACAATTTCTTTCTTTCTGCTTTGCTTAGTGGCGACTGTAGTAGCCAGAAGCACAATTTCGAAAATGCCACGTTAGTTTGAAGATATTCTGATGTGAGTCAAAACAAAATAGCACAACTGTCATTTTTGACAGCGCTTACGGTGTTATTAATTTAGGGCATGGCCAGCGTCATCGCAAGATGGCGTATGTGATGACGTCATCTATAAAAATACAAATTAAAAAAAACATTTGTTTTAACTTGTGTTTTTTAATATGTATGTATAATATCAGCCATCTCGTTACCATAACACAAGCATTAGGTTGCTTAGCTTGGGACTAGATGGCGTTGTGTGAAATGTCCAAGGAAAAGCTAAACATTGTGTTCTTACGTGAATTTTTCGAAATGAACTGAGAAAAGTTGCACCAATAATTCCGCATCATCTTTTTACATGATGGCGACTAATCCATCAGTTATTAAAAGACCGTATTTGTGACTTCCGACATTACATCCAGGTCGGTCTGGGGCAGCTGCACTTCCAAGGAGGGCGCGGCGTCACGCTGGACATCAACAAGGCGCTGCACTACTTCCAGCAAGCCGCCAAGACGGGCAACGCCGTCGCCAACGCCTTCTTAGGCAAGGTATGTATATTGTACTAGCTTCCGCCTGCAGCTTTGCTCGCATGGTGTGTCGAAAAAAACAAGGGTTCAAAGTATCCACGTACCAAATTTCATCAAAATCGGTTCAGCCGTGAAAGCGTAACAAACAAAACAAAAAGTCAAATCGTTTCTCTTTATAATATTCGTTTAGATAAAATAAATTATCAGTTTATAGTACCCGCGTTCTTCTTCTTAATCTACGGTTTTCTAAAAGAGCAATGGCCGCCACTAATAGCCGCAGTGACGGCTGTCATGAAAATTATGGCCGTGGCTAAGATTTAAATCAGCAAAAAAAAAAAAACAATACTTCATGGACGCTATCAATCAATCTGCCTAGCCTTTTCCCAAATATATTGGGGTCGGCTTCCAGTCTAAGCGGATGCAGCTGAATACCTATATAAATAATTTTACATGGAGCGACTGCCTATCTGACCTCCACAACCCAGTAGCTGGGTAATACCTACTATACCCCTTGGTAAGACTGGTTACCTGACTTTCGGGCTTCTGACGACCGGTTAACGTGCTTTCCGAAGTACGGAGAAGTTTCGGTATGTAAAGATGGTCACTCATCCACGGATCAACCCCGGCAAGCGTAGCTTAACCTGATGGATCGACCCGTGCGGCTGTTATTACTTAGCCACGAGCTCCTCACTTCATGGATGCTATGAAGTTATTTATTGACAGTGACAGGCAACCATAGACGAAAAAATATGTAAATATTTATTTTTTTTTTGTCTTTGACATATCTCGGGACCCTGGGGTCCCGGACCTTTGGAAGGCGTACGAGGGGCCAAAGCCAACTCGCAGAGGCCCCTTAGACAATTTTAAATGACGAGGCGGCACCAACCGACGATTATCCCTGTATGCACTATGCAAGTGCACCCAAGGACAACCGCCGGTTGGTGCAGGACTATTGCAGAACATGGAAACAAAATATATTGGGCTATGGGTTTGGGTGGCTATAGCGGATCGGATACCTTAAACTATGGAAGAACTATGTCCCCTGCCTTACCAATGTTATATAATATACACAGTTAAAATGGCAGGGGGTGACTTGCACACTCAATAATGGGCCCCCGGAAACGGTCGCTAGCACATAGTGTCGTAGCGGCAAGGGGGCAACATGTCCTGAGGCGCTTGTGAGGAGTGGAGAGGCATCCCACGGCTATCAGGACAATCCCGGAAGTACGGTCAAGATCCCTACCAGCATCTTACTGAAATACTTCCTTCCTCCGAGCACGTTTGCTCTTGCGAATCTCCACTCAATCCGGCCAATAAAGGCAAGAAAGAGGTGGGAGCTCTGTTCCTCGTCAGTGTTCACTCCAGCCGGCCAATAAAGGCAAGCGAGAGGTGAGGAACAAGACTACTCCCGGAAGATAGGGTCCGTGGGGTCGCTACTGCCCAACAGCTCGCCACATGCTGCCCTGCGGGTTCCTGTATCTCTCTTGGTCTGGCTCCTCATCCTAGACCTGTTCCGGCAAAGTAAACTCTACCGGCACAGACCTAAAATTCGGAGCGCGCAAGCCCCACCACGACGTCAACGTAGAGATACTGCGGTGGGGACGTAGAGATACTGCGATACTAGTTAAAACAAATATTTATTATTATTATTGCTCTGTTGCAGATATATTTGGAAGGTGGCGACGGCATCAAGGCAGACAACGAAACAGCGCTGCGGTACTTCAGGAAAGCGGCTGAACTGAACAGCCCAGTCGGTCAGAGCGGACTAGGCATCATGTATTTACAGGTATGACTACCTAACCAAGTTTTTTGTGAAATGTCTGACAGGTGAATCTTATGATATTGAAACAAAGCAAAAAAAAACCGGCACAGCCGTTTGGGAGCTACGATGCGGCAGACAGACACACAAATACACTTGTTAAACTTATAACACCGCTCTTTTGCCGTCGGGGGTTAAAAATCAAGAAGGCTCACGTTTATATTTATTAGTAAATGATAAAATGATAAATGATAAATGATTTATTTTCTGTAAGTAGGTTTGTACAAACACTTTTACACGTCAAACATATTTTTTTTAAACTAGATGAGTTCGACGTTTCCTATCTGACTACTCTGAGAAGAAACGCCGAAACAAACTCAGAGGTCACAGTCTCTTTTAAAGTCCAGACATAATCTTGGTCAGATCATGTGAAGACCATGTAGATTGCAGTCTGAAATGGTCTTTTGATGAAAGAACCACACAGATTGAGTGGACCTGTCCAGTCAGTGCACGCATTTG
This sequence comes from Cosmia trapezina, assembly GCA_905163495.3. Taxonomy (NCBI): domain Eukaryota; kingdom Metazoa; phylum Arthropoda; class Insecta; order Lepidoptera; family Noctuidae; genus Cosmia; species Cosmia trapezina. The sequence goes on along the minus strand of LR991035.1, from coordinate 23,735,355 downwards.
TCAGTAATCGTGCAGCTCAACTTAAAACTTAAGGAGCTTAACGATTCGACGAACAATACCAAAGAAAAGACATTTGGGTAGGCCGCATAAATTACTCAAACTGTCAGACTATAACTAAAACTGAGAAAAGGATAAAATAAATAAAAAACAATGATCCACGTAGTCTTCACATTCACAATAATTAAAAATAGTATAAGTAATACTTTACAAAGTAAATATTCATGTCATTGTATAGAATATGTAAAAAGCTATTTAAATCAACATTAATAGTGTAAATTTATTGGAGCAGCTCAATCCCAAGCCTTTTTGTCCTCAATATAGTCTTTGACAGTATAAAAGGCTTTCTGACAAAGTTTCCGCTTTATACAATTTTTGAATTTATTAAGGCTTAGTTCTTGAATGTGGCTAGGTAGTTTATTATAAAAACGTATACATTGGCAACTAAACGAACCACTTATTTTCTTAAGCCTGGTTGTAGGAACAACAAATTTGTGTTTGTTTCTAGTATTCACATTATGGACGTCACTGTATTTTTTAAACAAATTGATATTTTTATGAGCATACAAAAGATTTTCATAGATATACTGAGAAGGCACAGTCATTATATTAATTTCTTTAAATTTATCTCTGATGGAGTGTCTGGGACTTAATTTGTAAATTGAACGAATAGCCCTTTTTTGTAAAACAAAAATTGTCTGAATATCGGCGGCATTTCCCCACAACAGAATACCGTACGATATCACACTATGAAAATAACTAAAGTAAACTAAACGGGCTGTCTCTAAACAAGTTAAATCACGAATTTTCCTAACGGCGTATGCTGCAGCGCTAAGCTTTTTCGACAATTTATCTATATGGGGGCCCCATTGAAGTTTGGCATCCAAAGTTATGCCCAAGTATATGTGTCATTCATTGTAAAAGTGAATTATCTCCTTATAACTGAATTTTCAAATAGCAAGCTGTTTTGCGAATTAAAGTGTAGGGAAAAAATATAAGCATTAATTCAATGTTTTCTATTTTTTATCGTGTAAAATACAAATCAAAGATATAATAATTTTATAATGAAAGATGTACGAGCTCATATAGCAAAAGTAACCTAATGAATACCTACTTATTAACATAACTTCAGTCGTAACCAAATCTCCGTCACGCGCCAATGTGCGGGTCGATCATTACCTAATAACACAACATCAAGTGTGGCTCAGGTAACTAAACTCTAAACTGGTTCCTTATATTAGTACTATTAATCATAACAGTGGTTTGGTGTGAACTAACGAATTACCTACAAAAACAACCGAGGTATCCTGTTAACTACGAGAAAACCCCAACAAAAGATATGATCAATTTAGCAAAACTATATGTATTTTAAAAATATTTATGGAGTTACACCACTTTTTCAAATGAACGACACAGGAGAGTGAAGAATAATAGTACATTATTGCAAAGGCCGTGAAATAGGCAATTGCAGGTCGAGTATGAGTTTGAAGGCCGAGCCGTAGGCGAGGACTTCACTAATACGAGACAGGCAATTGCTATTTCCGCCGAGGCATATATAGTGCTTTTCTCAAAAGAATGCAGGGAAATAAAAGTAGGTAGTTAAGTTTCCATAATTTTTCAAGTTAGTGCCGTTTTTAATATGAACTGTACATTTCAGCATGGAATAAATTGTCCATAATGTAGATGGGTTTTTAGTTTTAGCAATCTCATTAAAATACGACAAAAATACTGTTTCAGAGAAAATGTTCACTTTTTTCTCGTTTTTCCAAATCATAAAATTATCAAATACTTACCTAGTTTCATGTATTTTTCTTTTGACTTCGCTGGAAGCAGGTTTTCCATTGCCAATTTGGCTTCTGATCTTAAATCTGTGGAGTACCTACAATCAATCTTCATTTCACTTTATATTTATTATGAATGTAAATTTGTTATTTACATACATAATACTTAAATATAAATTTTCAAATCAAGATGAATTTTCAGCTTTGCCGCCAATTTTCTATCTAACATCTGTGCCGAAAGGCATTTGTGGCTATCTATACAGCCACGTGAACGCAATTTATACTAAGCAAAGAGACTGCCATTGGTATGCCAAGAATGATAAAAGAGATCCAATGAAAGAGTATTTAACCCAGCACGCCGTTTCATACAACATTGCTGGAGCGCTCCAGCAATGTTGACATTGCTGGAGCGCTGTAATGTTCCAAATTCAAAAAACGCTCCTGCAATGGATTTGATTTTCTTTGACCGTAAATTCGATACTTCGCGTGTTCTTTATTCGAAAATAATGACAACATTTCCATGCATGTTTGAGAAAAGTATTATTTTATTGACAGGGTCGTGGCGTTCCTAAAGATACGACTGCGGCGTTTAAGTACTTCATGATGGCGGCCAACCAGGGCTGGGTGGAGGGACAGCTGCATCTCGGATTCATGTACTTTGGTAAGAATACTCAGACAATTTACTGGTTACTTATGTACGAATTATGAGCTTAGACAGTCACATCTCGTTTTATTAGGGTTCCGTACCAAAATGGTGAAAAAGGAACCCTTATGGTGTGACTCAGTCTGTCTGTCTGTCTGTCTGTCACAGCTGGATATCTCAAGAACTACTAATGCTATCAACTTGAAATTTAAAACAGTTTTAGATGACGTTTACCCAACTATTTTGCAAATAAGAAAGAAATAAAAATATTTATATTTTTTTTGCATCAGGGACTAAAAGGGGGTCTTAAAAATTTAAAGTGGGGCTACTAGAGCTTGTGGGGTATCATATGACAGAGCGCTGTTTGCACATTCTCAAACTATTTTTTTTTTTAGTCCGCATAGTTTTCGACTTTTGATGAAAAATGTAAAAAAAAATACCGTTCCCCCCCCTTATCTCCGAAGTTTGCAAAGAGAAAAATCTGAAATTATACTATGTGATAGAAGTTTATGTAAAGATTACAGGAAAAATAAAGCGATGTCTCTAAGTAGCACACTTTTTCAGAAATCGGAACGGAACCCTCGGTGCGCGAGTCCGACTCGCTCTTGACCGGTTTTTTTTTATATCTTACTAGTTGTGCCCCGTGATTTCGTTCGCGTGGAAGTCGTAATAAGATACATAATATAGTAAAATAACAGCCACATTTTAATAAACTCCCTCGTTCCCCGACCCGCCGCGTTACATCGCCCGCCCGCGCTGTTACTTCGTTTTCACTTAGCGTTCTTTCAGACTATTTTTCTTTTTGCACGGCTCCTAAGGGTCGTAGCGCGATGTTAAATAGCCTATAACCATCCTCGAGAATTAGGCTACCAAATGCAAAAAGAATTTTTGAAATCCGACTTTTTGTTCACAATTTCATTGCTTTTAATTTTTTTGCGCGGAACCCTAATTCTTTTTCCAAAATAAAAGTAGTAGTAAAGCCTAAGTTACTCCTTATAACATCAGCTACCTGCCAGTGAAAGTCTCGACAAAATCGGTGCAGCCGTTTCGGAGATTAGCCGGAACAAACAGACAGACAGAAAAAAAAAATTTGCAACTGTTTTTTTTTTGTTATGAGTATCGATTTAGTAAAAAACTGTTATTTTGACATTACAAACAGACACTTAAATTTTATGTATTTGTATAGATGTATAGATTTATATTTCATTGCATGCTGCACCGGTGACGTCATTACGTCAACGCCGGCTGTCGCTTAAATCCAGCGCCGGGGCTCTGTCGCGCATGGGATCGCAGCATTATGCTGAGCGATGGCAGTTTGGCGCGGATGTGACGCATATTTCCCCCAACTTGTTCTTTATTTGTTTTTGTGTTATTTATTTGCGTCATGTTTACCGCAAATAAACGTATTTTCTTTCATTTCATCTCGCGCTAAAATCAGAGGTCATAGTCGTGTCTCGTTTTTGACATGAAATAATGTGAGGATAAAACCATGTCGCAAGCGGATTTGAGACCCGCTAGTCTGACTCTATCCCGCTATAGCACCATAAACCATAGTTAAATAGTTTCTTGCCCGTTCTTCTCCATAGGAACCTACTACGCTTTGGAATGGGCGACGATCTCCATCTTTCTGACTGACCGACCCCTTGATAATTCAAAAGCCCCTGTAATTGGTTTATTTCAAACAAATGCTGTAAGGTTCAAAAATGATTCACCGCAGATGTAAGATCATATTATTGTAAGGTCTTGTTCACATTATGGAACGCAAATAAAGACATGAATATGAATATAATTAAGTACTTATGTATTTTTCCCTCTTGTATCGCAGGTGGCATCGGCGTCCAACGAGACTTCAAGCAAGCCAACAAGTACTTCTCCCTGGCGTCGCAGACGGGCCACGTGCTCGCGCTGTACCATCTCGGACAGATGCACGCGCAGGGCCTCGGTGTGCTGCGCTCCTGTACCACGGCCGTCGAGGTGAGCGCAAACAGATTTTGACCTCATTTTCGGCATCAGCAGCCTCGAAAACTTTGAAAATGATACCAGTATTGAAAAACTTCGCAGTCACCATTTTGGATGTTGCATTTGACCTCATTTTCGGCAACATCATCGTCGAAAACAACGACAACCATGTCGAAAAAATTTACAACCGACAGACATCTTGGATTTTTACCTAATTTTCTGTACCAGCACCTCCAAGAACCGTGAAAATCACATGCATATCTTAAAAATTGTTACCTTGTATTCTTGTTGTTACCTTGGATTTTTTAAATCCGCACGAAAGTAAAAAAGAGCTCATTGCTGACAGCATAGTTTAAGGCGCGGTATTAGCTAAATATTCACAAAAATTGGTTTCTTGGACTGTCGAGTATGACGTAACGCAATGAAACTATCCGACGAAAACAATACAGTGGACCCTTCTCGGGTTTATAGAAAAATTTTAACTGAATAGAATACTAAAAAATTGTTTGATATTCCCAATACAAAATTTGGAAGTTGCTCAAAAGTAAACTTTGGCGTCGAACATCTCTGTATTTTCAGCGATAACGACTTTCTTTTTTTTTTTTAAGAATTTAATAGAATTAGCATTTTTTTTTTAAACTTTAACCGGACAATTATTTAATTTATTGTGTATATTCTGAATAATCTACAAAAGAAAACCCGGAAAATAAATGCACATTCGCAGCGTCATCAATCATCATGCATCTCGGCAACACAAATATTATTTTAAATTTTCAACCTTATTTCAAGACAGCTAATGATGACAATAGATTACGCGGTTGTTTGTCGTTTAAAATTGTAGTCAGTCCGCGGCTTAATAGTAATTTCTTTTGTGACAGTTGTTCAAGAATGTGTGTGAGCGCGGCTCGTGGGGCTCGCGGCTCATGCTGGCCCACGCCGGCTGGCGCGCGCGGGATTCAGACTCGGCGCTGCTGCAGTACCTGGCGCTAGCCGAGCGAGGGTACGAGCTGGCGCAGACTAACGCCGCCTTCCTGCTTGACACTGGTGAGGAGAGTAGGGGTAGCAGCAGCGAATAGCACGTCTACAATATAAATTATCCGAAATTTGCTATTAGGATTTAGTTTACGAGACGCGGAAAGAGGGTTGAACGATTGTGAAAAAAAAAATCGCTCGATCGAATCGAGTGGAACAAAACATTCCCACTCGTTAATAGTGTTACTAACGAGCGGGAACGACCGCTTTATTTTAATTTTATGTTAAGTTTTTAATTTTTTCAAATGTATTGTTTACGGTACTGTGCCAAATAAACATTTTTATTTCTTTTTATGTCACTATGATCAGAGTCAAGTTTTTATTTCTCTTCCATAAATGAAATATTTTTAATATTATTTTTTTATGACTGTCCCAGGCGAGGTGCGCCTGTTCAGCGAGTCGGAGCGCTGGGCGCGCGCGCTGCAGCTGTGGGCGCGCGGCGCGGCGCAGGGCTGCGGGGCCGCGCGCGTCAAGCTGGGCGACTACCACTACTACGGGCTGGGCACCGCGCAGGACCTGGAGGCCGCGGCTTATCACTACAGGTACCATTCACAAAGGAAAATTACAATAAAAAAAAACTATTCAGTTCAGAAACATGGTACAATAAAAATAAAAAATAGTACTTATCAGATTCCAAAAAGTTTATGAAGTCCATGTGCATTTTACAGAATTTTTTATTAATTAAATTTGGGTCTGTATTTCAAAATTCACTCATTTTTCAGCACGGCATCCTTGAAAACCATGGACAAAATACCCATGACGAATATGTTTCTGCTTCCCTCGTTAGTCTAGCAAGCGCTACTGCCGTGCATGAGGTCCTGGGTTCGATGCCCAGGTCGGGCAGTGTTATTAGGTTTTCTTGTCTGGAATCTCAGTAGCAGCCCGGAGTCTGGATTTGTGCCCGGTTCATGGCAATAGGCTCGCCCCCTATTACATGAGACTTAAACATAACTAACGAAATGTGGGTGTACTATAGGTACACCTCTGCCCAACCCTTCGGGGAAACAAGGCGTGATGTTATGTTAACACACTAATATTCTACAGGCGAAAGTTTGTCGAGTGTGTTTGTTACGCAAAAACTACTAAAAAGATTTGAAATTCGGCACACAGATAGGTTGGAAACCTGGATTAACACATAAGATCCCGATATTCCTACGGGTTCGATAATTACTCGGGTGAAACCGCGCGACGCTGCTAGTGTATGAATATTTTTTTAAATTTTCTTAGGCGCTATATTGTATTTGAAAAATAAAAATAAGTGCTTTCGACTCTTTTTATACAAGGCATGTTGATTACCAGCTTAATTATTTACCAAGTTTAAACCCTTGTTTCGTCTTACAGGATAGCATCAGAACAGCTCCACAACGCGCAGGCGACCTTCAACCTGGGGTACATGCACGAGCGAGGCCTAGGGCTCGCCCAGGACGCTCACCTGGCCAAGCGATGCTACGACCTGGCCGCCGACACGTCGCCCGACGCACGTCTGCCCGCGGCGCTCGCACTCGCGAGACTAAATGCCGCCTCCGCTATACACCAGATACTTGATGTTAGTACCCAACTTATATGGCTTATCGATGTACCTGCGCAGAAGATGAATTTTCAAAGCGCGGGAAATGCTATTGACCAATCGGCACGCTCCACGCACCGCGTTCCTTTTTCCTGTACCGCTATTGGTCGGCAGCTGCCGCCATGTTAGCGCGCACCGCGTATGGCATGTTAGTCAGCCGCCATACTTGCGAGTGAGACGGAACTAACAGCTGCAGTGTATTATGAACTTTACAGTAGTTATCTAAGGTTGATTGTAAGTGTTAAGCATTCTCGTTAATCTTCGGGCCATACTTTCATTTCTGTGCGAACGAAGATTCACGACGCGCCTTATCAGTTGGGTACCACTGTACACACTGACTGGATAAGTTGTGTGGTTCTTTCCTCAAAAGACCATTTCAGACAAGGTATTCATATGGCCTGACCAACATTATGTCTGGTCTTTTAAAGAGACTGTGACCACCGAGTTTGTTTCCGCCTTTTTTCACCTCCGAGTTTGTTTCCGCCTTTTTTCTCAGAGTAGTCAGATATGAAACGCCGACCTCATCTAGTTTTTAAAATATGATTAACGTGTAAAAAGTGTTTGTACAAACCTACTTACAGTATATTACTACTACTATTTATTTTTATTTTACCGATTATAGAAACAAAGAAATTACCTCTGATCGTTCATAATCTTACTAATTATTGAAAAAACTGTTCACATCGAAATAAGCCCTTTTTCTTTCGGTCTTATTACAAAACGAGGTATATCTAGTACACGGTTAGACTTCCACCCGTTTTTGTATTTCGAGCTAGATTCTAGCTATACAGGGTGGCCGGAACATTGACGTCCAAAAATAAAATTTCGGTCCCTCGTATCGTGGGGTATTCGAATCACCCCCATGTATGTTCCGCGACTTTTCATAGTTTTCGAGTTATGAATTTTTTTCTGAATGTTTGAAAATTTTCGACCTGACCAACCTAAAAAAATTCAAAAAAAAAAGTAGAGGGTTTTATCGAGTTTCTTTTTTTGCAACTGAATTTTCATAAGTAGTACTTTTATGCAAATAATCAGCTTCGTAACTGTGATGAAAGTTATGAAAATGTTGATCTAAAGTGAAAAATTTACGTTCGGTAAATTATGACTCAAATTTTCAACTTTAAATTAAAAATCTTAACAGGTGACTTCATAATTCCTAAGTAGGCTTCAAGAATGCGCCAGACTCAGCTTTCATAATCATAAAAAAAATGAAGTACTTAATAGGGCTACTTTGTTTAAAATCGGCCTTCAAAGACAGCGAGGTGGAAAAATTCTTAAAATTACCCATCTGAGTAATTATTTTTTTTTGGCTATTTTCTCGTTCCTAAGGTTAATTAATGATAAGAATACTGAAAACTAACCAACAAATAGTTTCAGAGTTGGGTAAGAAAAGTTTTACGTAAAAAGTGGTTTTGAATAAAACACAGATGATAATGTGAAAAAAGTACTTAATTTATTTTTAACATTTACAAAAGGTTTTCAAAGTGGCCACCACCAGCAGCAATACACATTCTACACCTACGTAAGAAATTGTCTGGCAATCGTCTAAAAGCGTCTCTGTTCTCTCTCACAACACGTTCAGCTTCTGCAATCAACTGCCTCAGCTCTTGTTCACTTGAACAGTCTCGGGCGTATGCTATTTCCTTGTAATAGCCCCAAATAAAGAAATCGATGGGGTTGAGATCAGGTGAGCGTGGAGGCCACCTAATTGGTCCGCTGCGTCCGATCCATCTGTTGGGGTATGTTTCATCTAAGTAATTTCGGACCTGGGTTGCATAGTGACACGGGGCGCCGTCATTTTGCAACACCATGGTTCGTCTGAGTTCGAGATTCACATCTGCCAGCAACAATGGAAGTTCATTTTCCAAAAAGTTTTTGTATGTTTCTCCATCAAGTCTGGACGGCAGTTCAAACGGACCAATTAGTTCGCCATTGAGGATACCAGACCACAAGTTAACGCTGAAGCGATGTTGAAATGTCGAAGCTCTCACTTCGAGTGGATTTTCATTCGCCCACGTGTGGTAATTATGAATATTGAATATAATGTGGTTAGTTTTCAGTATTCTTATCATTAATTAACCTTAGGAACGAGAAAATAGCCAAAAAAAAAAAATTACTCAGATGGGTAATTTTAAGAATTTTTCCACCTCGCTGTCTTTGAAGGCCGATTTTAAACAAAGTAGCCCTATTAAGTACTTCATTTTTTTTATGATTATGAAAGCTGATAGTCTGGCGCATTCTTGAAGCCTACTTAGGAATTATGAAGTCACCTGTTAAGATTTTTAATTTAAAGTTGAAAATTTGAGTCATAATTTACCGAACGTAAATTTTTCACTTTAGATCAACATTTTCATAACTTTCATCACAGTTACGAAGCTGATTATTTTATGCATAAAAGTACTACTTATGAAAATTCAGTTGCAAAAAAAGAAACTCGATAAAACCCTCTACTTTTTTTTTTAGAATTTTTTTAGGTTGGTCAGGTCGAAAATTTTCAAACATTCAGAAAAAAATTCATAACTCGAAAACTATGAAAAGTCGCGGAACATACATGGGGGTGATTCGAATACCCCACGATACGAGGGACCGAAATTTTATTTTTGGACGTCAATGTTCCGGCCACCCTGTAGAGTTCTTAATACAAAAGTGACAACTTAGGGGTCTAAAGTTACGATTTGGCAGCATTTAACGGCCGTAGTGACGGATGTCATGAAAATTATGACAGCGACAAAGATTTAAATCGTTAGATTCGCCCCCCACCGCGTCAAAAGATTGTCGCATTTCTGTTTTGTTTTGACACCTATGACATTCTTGTAATTGATAAGTGGTACAATTTATTTTGATCCACTGTAACCTCACTGAAGTCGATAATCAACAGTCATTTTTTCAGAGTCCGCTGGCAGTCCTGTTCTTAACGGATTCCACGCTGCTCTCGAACTGGGACCTGTACCTCATCACGGCACTCCTGGGCGCCTTGGGCGTGGTGGTCTACCTGAGGAGGCCGCCTCAGCAGCCAGCTGCCTAGATGAAGTTGGAATAAGAGCTTTAGCAGACATGCTATTTTAGCATAGGCGATTTAGTAGCTTTTCGGAAGCGACTCGAGGTGTTAATCTTGCATACATTTATTTAGCATCAGTTACCTATCAATCACAGTTTCGGCATACTGGAGATAGAAAAACCTATCTATCTATGGTTTTAACGTCCCAATAATCTAAGACAGATAAAACAAAAGAACACGAACGAAGGAACGTAAGGACAGATAGAATTATATGGTCTATCATCAGTAGCGATCTGTCTTTTACTGACAGTAGGTTATTGGGTTCGGCCGTTAGTCGCCTCTTCGCTTGATACAGTGAATGACTGAAAGCGATCTATAGAAAACGTGCAATTTTGATACCTTCTTTCCAAGCATTTACTTTTGACATAAGCACATGAAGATCATTATTTATTGAATAGACGAAAACTGCAATACTTCATGGACGCTGAAGTAAAATGAATGGTTGGAAAGATTATACTACGAGATACGGGTCGTTCCCGCTCGTTAATACCCCGTCGTTAACCCTATTAACGACGGGGAATGTTTTGTTCCCACTCGTTAACAGTGTTGAAGAACGCGACATTTTTTTCTCAATCTTCACTCCTCGTTCCAAGTCGTAGGTAAGTACCTATTTAAACCACTTTTTATTTAACATATCTGAACTAACGCGGAACGAGGGTCGAACTATTGGGAAAAAAATGTCGCGTTCTTCAACACTAATAACGAGCGGGAACGACCGAAAAAATGTCGCGTTCTTCAACACTAATAACGAGCGGGAACGACCGGAAAAATGTCGCGTTCTTCAACACTAATAACGAGCGGGAACGACCGAAAAAATGTCGCGTTCTTCAACACTAATAACGAGCGGGAACGACCGAAAAAATGTCGCGTTCTTCAACACTAATAACGAGCGGGAACGACCGAAAAAATGTCGCGTTCTTCAACACTAATAACGAGCGGGAACGACCGAAAAAATGTCGCGTTCTTCAACACTAATAACGAGCGGGAACGACCGAAAAAATGTCGCGTTTTTCAACACTAATAACGAGCGGGAACGACCGAAAAAATGTCGCGTTTTTCAACACTAATAACGAGCGGGAACGACCGAAAAAATGTCGCGTTCTTCAATAATGTTAACAAAACATTCCCAGTCGTTAATAGTGTTAACGACAATATTAACGAGCGGGAACGACCCCGAGATACAGCACCGAAGAAATCGCTGAAAATCGATATTTCGGTATCGCGACCGAAAGTATCGTATCCGAAATAAGAGTCGTCAAAACACGATAAAGCAATAATGAAGTCGCAAAATCGCTGATGCTAAAAGCAGCTTGTCGGATACTTTGGGCTGCTAAAACTAGCATGTCTGCTAGGGCCCTAAGCAGTGGCGTAACTATACCGTTCGAGGCCCGTGGCAAATTCATCGGATTTTTGCTAAATGTGTAATATTAAATGTGGGGAGTTGGGATTCTCCTCTGACCGGGGGCCCCTTCCGGCTGGGGGCCCGTGGCATTTTGCCGACTTGCCACCCTGTAGTTACGCCACTGGCCCTAAGACTCCTGGATTAATAGTTATCTTGTGAAGTGTTGTGAGCGTACCTTGTGAACACGGAACAATGATTTGTACATAAAAGTGAATGAAAATGATTACTTATGTAAATAAAATGTGAAAATGTTTTAATAAAAGTTGAATGTGTTTTATTCAGTATTTTTTAGCATCAGAATCGATGTATTACTTAATTCAGGTTAACATTGATTTTATGGGTTTTTATTTACAATGTAGAAAATATTTGAGTTTTGTTGAGTTTTAAGTAAACACAATCATACTTTTATATATATAAAAAGTTTATTTATACCAATAACTTATTGTGATTACACCAGTTGTCCGATTCCTACATTAAAGTTACTAAGTTAATTTTAAATTGTTTTATTTTAACAAAGTATGTATGTTCTGAATACCTCGTTTTATAAAGAGGAAGACGGCAAAAAGTACTAAGTGTAATTATTATGTACAGTCACAGAAATTATTGTTGGGCAGATTGAAATACATTCCCCGCTTGGGTAAAAGTTGTTCATAATGAAGAGTACAATGACCCCTTAAGAGATTGCATTTCTTTTAAGTCGACCTGTGCACCAGTTTACTAGTATGTGGTCACATCATGCCCCTTTCGAGCTGTTCTATCTTTCTAGCGATGTCATCGGCTGAGAACGCGTAGTCCACTATCCCCTCTTGTTTCATGTCTGCATCTCTTGCGGTTTTCTGTAGAAAAATATACAGAGTATTATAGAATTGCTATATTAAGAATGTGTGTTACGATAAACCTGAAAAATAAAAATGTTTAATTAAATCACTGACATTAATCATCCTAACTAATGTTATAAATGCGAAAGTAAGTTTGTACGCTTTCACGCTAAAACGGCTGAACGGATTTGGATGAAATTTGACCGATAGGTAGCCTGGGACCTAGAAAAGGACATAGGCTAAATAAATAATAAAGAAAACGTACCCAAAACTGAGCATACTCGGGCGACACACCCTGCAGGTCCGCTATTTTATCCTCCAGGTCCTTCAGCCGCCTGTATATGTCCTTAGACATGGGACCAATGTTGAGATACTTCTCAATGTCCACCACTAAAATAAATAATAAAGAAAACGTACCCAAAACTGAGCATACTCGGGCGACACACCCTGCAGGTTCGCTATTTTATCCTCCATGTCTTTCAGACGTCTGTATATGTCTTTAGACACGGGGCCGATGTTGAGATACTTCCCAATGTCCAACACTAAAACAATAAATAATAAAGAAAACTTACCCAAAACTGAGCATACTCGGGCGACACAACCTGCAGGTCCGCTATTTTATCCTCCAGGTCCTTCAGCCGTCTGTATATGTCCTTAGACATGGGACCAATGTTGAGATACTTCTCAATGTCCACCACTAAAATAAATAATAAAGAAAACGTACCCAAAACTGAGCATACTCGGGCGACACCCTGCAGGTCCGCTATTTTATCCTCCATGTCTTTCAGCCGTCTGTATATGTCCTTAGACACGGGACCAATGTTGAGATACTTCTCAATGTCCACCACTAAAATAATAAAGAACACGTACCCAAAACTGAGCATATTCGGGCGACACACCCTGCAGGTCCGCTATTTTATCCTCCATGTCTTTCAGCCGTCTGTATATGTCCTTAGACACGGGGCCGATGTTGAGATACTTCTCAATGTCCACCACTCTCTCGGCGATGGACGATGGAAGGACACTGTTGTCTGTGGGTTCGGGGTACATGTCTTCTGCTGATACGGTTTGAGGACCCCATTCGTTGTGGACTTTTCGAACTGGGAGGAAAAATATTAAATTGGTTAAATATTTTGACTGCCTTGTCGCGCTTGTCTAACCACTAGACAAACGCTAGTCGTTAAACAACTCTGAGTATGGGGTCCTAGATTCAATTATCTCTTCCTTGGGCGGTAGTGTCACGAATGCGAAGTCGTTAGATCTTAATCATAGCGTACCTAGGTTTATTTTTGAGACATATAGTCATTAATAAACATTTGTGCTATTAATTTGTGAAATTTATTGAAAAACAAAATGGCGGCGTTAGTTCAAATTCTGGCCACGCGCCAAGTTTCTTGAATACCTACCTATAATGCTAAGTTGACTCAAATGCGTCAAAGATAAACGAAAATCACTCACTTTTCAAATGTCCCTTCGAGTCGCTCCTCCTAACGAACTGCGTTCTCACTCTAGCGCACGTTTCTGTCTCAGCATCATCCAGCTTGTCAGGTATGAAGTCGTGAATGTTGCTGATGTTCACTTGTTCTCTCTTTCGTTCAATGAAGTTGTTTATACGCTGCTGTAGTTCTTCGCAGGAGACGTTGATCTGAACTAGCGTTTTGTCGACTGGTGGCGCTGGGTTTGGGGCTGGCGTTGGGAGTGGTGTTGAGTCTGGGACTGTGCCTGTAATGTTTTGTGGGTTTTAGATTTTGTTTTTTTTTGTCACAGTGTAATTTGAGGTCGTGTAGCTGGTTTTCTTGTTCTGTAAACGGCGTGTGTGTGATTAGCCTTAGGGTTCAATAAGTGGTGGAGACCAGCGATTCCTAAAGTGGAACGTGGAAAAGTCACAAGGGTTCCGCGAATCAGTTAGGTACATTTATCAAATTATTTTGGTTGGCTGTCAAATAAGTAATTCCACAGTAACGAATATTAATTTGGAATATCGCAAAGAATGAAATGAGAATAACCCATAACCACAGAATAAATAATAGCTACTAACGTACCATTTCTGTCATTCAGAACTCGGCTCCAAATAAGCAAATACAACTAAAATTGTAACCAATACAGTGAAAGTTTCATTCTTCACATTAACTGTGTTATGACTTTATGAGTATTCTCAAAATAAAGGTTTTTTACTCTTATTTTAAACTGCAGATATTTCATTCATTTGTAGGGTTCCCTATAATGAAATGGATTTGTCGAGTGTTCCATATTCAGAACCGCTGGTGTGGACTATTCGAGATATATCATTGATAACAATTGTCAGAAAAACTTTAATTTTTAAAATGATGGTATCGGCGGCTTTTAACTTTATCAGCTTGCAATGTTTGTACTGCTAGGACCCAGCTGGGCAATTCTGTAACACGCTATCAATCGGAATAGGTTTCATTTTGACAGTTCAACAACATTCATTGCGTTATTTACGTTGTCAAGCAGACGAATTTTTCGATCATATGAAGCAATGGATTAGCAATTTGCTTCAATATTCAGATTTCGATTGATAGTGTGTTACGCAGTGTGAGAAGCTGCTAGCACCCTAGCAGCTTCTCTCTCATTAAATTAATTGTATTTTGTTAGACTAGCATTTGCCCGCAGCTTCGCCTGCGTGGATGTTGGAAAATATCCTTCCTTATTCCTTGTCTACATTACAAAGGGAAGGGCCACCTCTGTGTAAAATGTCAGCTTTCTACGTTCAAGGGTTTGGGCTGGGCGTTGATGAGTCAGTCAGTCAGGACATCTCTTTTCATTTATACAGATAGATTTTTTTTTTTGGGACGTCTGCCGCGCACTGATGAATTGAATGTCATAATTATGTTCTACTAGCTTTTGCCCGCGTGGATGTCGGAAAATATCCCACGGGAACGTCCTACCGGGAAATCCTTCCTTATTCCTCGTCTACATTATAAAGGGAACCTCTGTGTAAAATGTCAGCTTTCTACGTTCAAGTGTTTGGACTGGGCGTTGATGAGTTAGTCAAATAGAAGATTTTTTTGGGATGTCTGCCGTGCATTGATGAATTGAGTGTCATAATTCTCACCGACTTTTTACGGTTGTTTGCGTTCTCGCTAAATCTCAGATCATAATCATAATCATAATCATAATAATCTTTATTGCATTAATGAGACAACCATACAGTAACTGAATAATAAACAAAAATAAACAGAAATAGTTATTTTGATATTCATGCAGATCTACAGTTGGAGAGTGTGAAGTGGTCTTACTGTTTGGTTGTCTTTAGACTGATTCGCCCTATCCCCTCGTACTAGTATTAAACTGTATCACGAGCGGTCCTTGCTTGGTGCGAGATGGTCCTTGCTTAGGAGCCAGACTAATATGTATGCCTAAATAGTTCACCCATTTCTTTAATTGGCTGTTTGTGACCATTTTCATGTAAAACTATAATATAGTCTATAACCGACTTATAATGATTTTAAACTAAAGATCATGTCTAAACGAGTAGTGTTAATGATTTGGAAAAAATATACGTTAAATTAGAGCATTTTCTTAATAACTAATATATGAATATTTTAGATCATGATTATATTATGTAGTGTAATTAATTTGTAAAGTAATGTCTTACGCGCATAAAAAACTGAGAATCACGCAATAACTATCAAGCGTATTTTTATGAAACCTTCACCATTTTAAAGATAATATAATTATTTATCTTTCAGTATAGGTACGTGTTTTAATATAATACCTTTTGTTTTATGTGTAATAAATTAACAATGCGTCTAATTTGGGACCGCGCTCCTTGAGGGGCGAGTCCTATTACTGGCTGGACGTACGACGCGTTACGTGAGCTCAGCACAGAACACGCAAGCCAACCACTCAAGCCCATTGGCATATCTGCGTCTTGTGTCCTAAGCATGGTCACAGATATTTTATTAATTTCAAACGGAAGCATGTAGGTACTGCTATAAACTTAGTACTTACAGCTGATATGTACTCGCCAGTCAAGATCCTTTTTGAAAGTTAAATAAGTAGGCAGTTAATTATAGTAACCTACTTTCTTTTCGATAACTTGTCTACAATGTGCACATGCACATTGCACACGTTCTTATCAATCTGGTGAATATTTTTTTTCCACTGTTTTATCTTTTTTCATTATAATATTGTGCCAACAAAGTCAATTAATGGGAGAAAGTCGTACATTGCTGTAAAGTAGCTATGCTATTAGTACGAGTAAGTATTGTTATTTCAAATTGATTGAACTAAATAAGAAAGTAAATCTAACAATATTTATCTCTTCATCTAATTGGAATAAGCTTTGACTAATTTGTATAAAAAATACCCTACTTAGAAAGAATACCATTTAATTAGATACAAAATGTAAATAATTAAGTTAAAAATATAATATCCTAACCTAACTAAAACTATTAAAAAAAATTAAAATATGGCGTCGATTTCCTCCGCATCGCTGTCGACTGGTAAAGTACCCAAGAGACTGGCAGCATTGCCACGTTGTATGGCAATGCTGATCATCGGCCCAAGGTAAAAGACAGCCCTTGGGTCACAAGAAGTGTCAACCAGCCAGTGTTTGAAAATTTCATTGAACAAACCGTGAGCACTCGGACCCCACTGGACTTGACAAAATTGTTTAAAATCTTTATTTAGACTAATATTAACTACGCAGCACATTAGAATCGAACTTATGACCTTATAGGAACCTTATCACCAAGGCGGACCACTCGGTTATCAATGAAAACTACTTGAAACAATCTTCAACTTTATTTTTGATTACTGCATTGATCACTTATAAACTAATTGCGTTCAACAAAAAAGAAAAAAATAATTTAAAAAATATACAAAGAAAAATAAATCTTTAGCCCAAACTTTTTATTAAACATCAAACGCGTTTGGCTTTAATATAAATGACAAGAGATCTACTTATAAATAAATAAAAAAAAACTCCACCCAACTCACGAAAACATGTTTACTGCGAGAAAAAACGTTAAAAACTTGCATTTCATGCTGTGTATATTAAATATACTTACTCACTTTGTTTTTATAAATTTTATAAAAACAAATGATTGATATAAAACATTACTTATTTGGGTGTTCAGCTAACTCAAAGTTCTAAAGGCAATCTTATTTTTTTAAAGAGTTTTTTTCTCTATTCTTACACTTTACTTATAGTAAAGATAACTATATAAATCGTGTGTAGGAATCACGAAGTACGATAACAGCTTTATTTGTCTACAAACATCACATAAAGTAAGTTTTATATCAAGGATAAAAAATAAATACGTATAAATAATATTTAAAATAAAACGAAACTGGGGCCTTACTATGAGCTCTTATAGCAGGGCAGAAGTTGAACGTTTCCAGTGAGAGAGAGAGAGAGACGGTGCTTTAGGTCGTATATAGGTCTGTCTCTCTCTCTCTCTCTCTCTCTCTCACTGGAAACGTTCAACTTCTGCCCTGCTCATAGTAAGCCCGCAGAGCAGCCAATTCTTTTCCCACGATAAGGGAGCGGTTACATGATCGGACATTGTCCTAATTTATGATCAATTAATGTATGGATGAAAGTACTCTAGAACTCGATTTGGACCAAAAGTTGGTACAATTTCCGATCTTGTAAACGCTTGCACATCTTAGAACGTATGAAACTCATATAAGACAGTTTTTGAATAGCTCCTTATGAAAAGTCCGAATCACAATTAAAATGACCAGATTTTGAAACAACCGGCTACGCAAGAAAATGCAAAAATGCTAAAAGGTTGTTTGACAGTATGTTTGTTCTAATATTTATTTTTTTAATACTATAGTATCTATTATATCATACCTATGACTCCTAATTGCATTGTTATTTGCAAAATTTGGCCTCCTGACAATAATTGGGCTAATATTAGCAACTACTGAGAAAACATTATATAGAACTTATTATGTCGCCATTTTGCTTGAAATAATCATACACGGTTGAAGGCTACACTACCTAATATGAAGCTATACATTTTCAGTTTATACTGATCTCGCATTGTATAGGATTTCCGTACAATGAGAGGTCGGCTTGTACTGGAGATGTATAGCTTGATATGTAGCAGTGTGTACCAGTGATACTGAATCTTGAATATTGTCTTTAATTTACGTATTAGACGGCAAGAAAACGACATCTTTTTTATACGCCATACCTACATTTAAATAGTGCAAAAATACAACTATTTCATTCAACCCTCATTTGTTCACAGTTTTACTAATCAACATCATAATGACAGCCTAAAACACTTTTAAAGATCATAAGACTCCTACCTACCTACTATAGATAGCACTAATCAACATTATTTCATAATATTCAAAGTCTAAATAACAACCTTTTTTAAACTACCCTATATAGCTCTAAATTGCAGAAGAAGCCCCAAACCTACGATCAAAGGTCTAATCAATAAAGAACTTCTTTCGAGACTAACTACTTAATCGCAAATCAATATGATATGCCCGAAGAGCGAATAAACGAAAACAACCGTAGAAGAGTTCTTAGCCCTCGACACGAAAAGCATTTTTTATTATAGTAAGTTGTATAACACCCTGCGTAACCCCTGAATTCTCAAACGACACACATAACTTTTTAAAAGATGTTCTGCTGCTACCATAACACAGTTATCAACAAGAAACTTAAGAGCATAATACTACCTCAAATGGTTTAGCATGATCCTCCGTTATGTCGAAAATATTGCAGCATTAATTTTGAAATAAATATATGGTGAAATTGGGGATTAATGTTAAGTTTGGCGAAAATACGATTCCATAAAATTTCTCGTTAGAAAAAAAAATCCAAAGTTACCTCCAAACTGAGCAATAAACCGCTGGTATTCAAAAAATACTTCAAATTAGACTAACTGAACTAACTATAAAGCAGGTCTTTTGTTTTTTTCAAATTACCATTATTTTCACCGTAAAAAGCAATTACCTAAATTATCGGCGCCCAGCACCGCACTCAGTCTCGCTCTCACTCAGTCCGCAAGCAGTATCGTGCGAGCGAGATAAAAAGCTGAGGTAGCTTGGGCTCTTAACAGCAACTTAAACCTAAGCTGCGTTCAAGAATTCAACTGCAAGAGCTTTAAAAAAATCTAAAAAGAAGCTATTCAAAAACTCAGCCGACGGTCTGACCGTTGCAGGCTCTACGTTTAGTGGACCACGCACATTCGACGTTCTCCTTCCAGACCGGGGCGTCGCCTTCGTACACCTCCTTCTTCCAAATAGGCACGCTGGCTTTCAGGGTCTCGATGCAATGGGAGACAGCGTCGAGGGAGTCCCGTCTGTGGGGACTGCTCACTGCTATGACTACTGATGATTCTCTGCAAGGGACGAAGCCGAGTCTGTGGGAGAATTATATTTATATTAGTTACCTACTAGCTTTTGCCAGCGGTTTCGCCCGCGTGGATGTCGGAAAATATCCCACGGGAACGTACTATCGGGAATTCCTTCCTTATTCCTTGTCTACATTATAAAGGGAACCTCTGTGCAAAATTTCAGCTTTCTAGGTTCAAGGGTTTGGGCTGGGCGTTGATGAGTCAGTCAGTCAGTCAGGACTTCTCTTTTTATGTATATAGATTCACATTGAATACACCAAATAAACTGGGATAAGGGCAAGAGAATGATGATTCACATTGAATGAAACAACAACACGCAAAGATTTAAATCGTTAGATAGGCCCTACTGCGTCAAATGCTCGTTTTGACACTTCTGACACATAATGTGTACTGTATGTGCATACAACCTTTTCAGGTGTAAAAACAATAAAGAGACAATCATTGTCACTGTCAAAATGTCAGTCTAAAATACTAGCTTTGGAGCAAAAACGTGTTTCATTCGTATCAACATATATACCATTTGGCGACGAGTTTGTTAATAAATTTACCCACGTACTTATTGTTTAAAGTTTAAATATTGAAAATGACGAATTTCATAGGAAATTTGAGCATTTTTGATTTTAAACTCCACGAATGGGAAGTTTTTCACGGCAGACTGACGCAGTTTGTCAAGTTGAACAATATTTCGGACGTCAACAAAAGTGCAGTGTTGTTGACGCATTTGTCGGACGAATCTTACCGTTTGGTTCGGAACCTTGTGCATCCGAATAAGCTCGAGGGAATCGCCTATAATGAGCTAGTGAATGTACTCAATAATCATTTCATG
Source organism: Cosmia trapezina (assembly GCA_905163495.3). Classification (NCBI taxonomy): domain Eukaryota; kingdom Metazoa; phylum Arthropoda; class Insecta; order Lepidoptera; family Noctuidae; genus Cosmia; species Cosmia trapezina. Next base: position 23,714,920 of record LR991035.1, on the reverse strand, counting down.
CCAAAGAGGTCAACATTTGCCGATAGGGCGAAGTTCTATGAAGCGACTAAATCCGACGGTGAGAGCACCGAGGAGTGGGCTGCGCGGCTGCGAGGGCTGGCCGTGTACTGCGATTTTGGTTCGGAGCTGGACACGCTTCTGCGTGATCGGTTCGTTCTAGGCTTCAGAACGGGACCGGAGCGTGATAGATTATTCGAGAGTGACTCAAAAACTTTGACTTTTGGGCAGGCCTTAGAAGTTGCTCAGAAGGCTGCGTGTGCACGGCAGGCACGCACCGACGTCGTGGTTAAGGAGGAGCAGATGTTTCATGCGTGTGCAGGTGGGCGCCGCGACGCGCGCTGTGTCGGTGCTGGCGCGGGCGGAAGCCGCGCGGCTGGCATCGTCGGCGCCGCGGCTGGTCGTAAATCTGAGGACGGCGAGCAATCACGTTGCGCAGTGTGTGGTTTAAGAAATCATAATTCGTCTCAGTGTAGATTTAAGAATTACAAGTGTCTTATTTGTGGGCAAAAAGGTCATTTAAAAAAGTTATGTGCGGTTAAGAAGTCAAAATTGTATAATATCGGTACGGAGGAAGCGGTGACGTCTCAAGAAAGCGTGTGCAAAGAGTGTGAACTTTATAACTTGAGGTACGTTGATTATAATCCTATTAACATTACTGTTAATGTGAACAATGTAGATATGAACATGGAGTTAGATACTGGATCAGGAACTTCGGTTATTTCAGAATCGTTGTATTTACTTCATTTTTCTCATTTTATTTTGCATAAAAGTGATCTTAAGATGTGTTTATACAATGGTCATAAAATATCGCCCCTAGGATATTTTACAGCTAAAATATCATATTCAGGTTCATGCGAAGAGATAAAAATGTATGTTATAGAAAACGGTGGACCACCTCTGTTGGGTCGTGATTTCATGTCAAAATTCCGAATTTATTTTGCAACAGCTAATAATAGCATAGTATGTATTATGAATAGAGGCGTTGAAGAAGTGCAGCGGTTGTTGGACCAATATCCGGGTATTTGGAAAAACGAACTAGGTTGTTTTAATAAGTTTAAGGTCGAATTGCAGTTAAAAGAAAATGCCACACCAAAATTTTTTAAACCTCGGCCCGTGCCATTTGCTTTGAAAGACAAAGTCAGTGCAGAACTGGATAGATTAGTTAGTTTAGGCGTTATTGTGCCGGTTAATTATTCAGAATACGCTACACCAATTGTTCCGGTTTTAAAACAAGATGGTAAACTAAAAATCGCAGGTGATTTTTCTTGTACACTGAATAAAGACCTAAAAGTGGACAAGTATCCTTTACCACGAATAGAGGAAGTGTTTTCCAAGATAGGTGGGGGGGAAGCGTATAGCAAAATTGATTTAAGCAATGCGTATAACCAATTTTGTCTATCGGAGCAATCCCAAAAGTTGACAACCATTAATACACACAAGGGTTTGTTTGCTTACACTCGCCTGGTCTATGGTTTGGCAAATGCTCCAGCTTTATTTCAAAGAACAATGGAAACATTGCTATCCGGTATAGAGGGAGTAAGTATTTGGCTAGATGATATCTGTATCACGGGCAAAACCAGAGAAATTCATTTGTCTAGATTACAAGAGGTATTAAAGAGAATACAAGATGCAGGACTGCGTCTTCAAAAGGACAAATGTGTGTTTTTTAAAAATAGTGTGACTTATCTGGGTTACGTAATCGATAAGAATGGGTTGAAAACGTGTCCAACTAAAGTCGAGGCAATTCTAGATGCACCTGCGCCTACCAATGTATTAGGAGTGAAAAGATTTCTAGGAGTAGTCAATTATTACAGGAATTTTATTCCGAGTGCTTCTTCTGTGTTGAGTCCGCTGAATGAATTGCTGCGTAAGGGCGTAGAGTGGCAGTGGACCGAGCGACAGCAAGCGGCATTCAATAGCGTTAAAAGTGAGCTGGCCAGTGAGCGAGTGCTGGCGCATTTCCAGACGGAGGCACCGCTGGTGCTGACGGTAGATGCGGGCCCGTGCGGGCTCGGCGCCGTGCTCGCGCATCGGGACGCGGATGGTCGGGAGCGGCCAATCGCGTTCGCTTCACGATCGCTGACGTCAAGTGAAAAGAACTATAGCCAAATACATAAAGAGGCGACGGCTATTATATTCGGAGTGAAACATTTCCACCAATATCTTTATGGCCGTCAGGAGCCTTTTATTTTGAAGACGGACCACAAGCCTCTGTTATCAATCTTTGGCAAACGAAATCTTATATCTGTCACGGCCGCTCTGCGTCTACAGAGGTATGCTATCATTTTGGGTGCATACAATTATACGGTACAGTACGTAGACGCTAAAAACAATCAAATTGCTGATTATTTTTCTCGGTCGCCGTTAACAGTAGCAGTCAGTGATAATGATAAGCAAGAGGATGGGTCCTCAAAGTACTTTCTTTTCTTAGACGCCAGCATAGAACCGGTTTTGTTCGATGACATTAGACGGGCTACAGTTGTCGACAATGTATTGAAAACAGTTATTAAATATATGAATAATGGTTGGCCTAGAAAAATACAGTGTAAATCTATATCACCGTATTTTCATTGCAAAATGGATTTAGAAGTTATCGATGGTTGTTTGTTTCGCGGTCATAGGATAGTAATTCCAGCTATTTACAAGGATACAATGTTGAAAGAATTGCATTCGGCACATTTTGGAATCGTTAAGACCAAGAGTGCAGCTCGTAGTCGAATGTGGTGGCCGGGGATTGATGCCGATATTGAGCGATGGGTGGGAGCGTGCGCTGCGTGCGCTAGCGTGCACAGTGCGCCGCCGCGCGCGCCGCCCGCGCCCTGGCCGCGCCCCCCGTCCGCCTGGCATCGTATACATATTGACTATATGTCTATAGGTCAGGCAGTGTACCTTATTGTTGTGGATGCGTTTTCCAAATGGCTGGAATGTGTTCATATGGATCGTGGCACTTCTACAAATGCTCTAATTCACAAATTGAAAGACATGTTTTCAAGATTCGGTGTGCCTTATGTTATTGTATCAGATAATGATGTTAAAATTAGCTCAGCGGAATTTCATACATTTTGCCGAGTGAATGGCATTAAATATCTAAATTCGCCTATTTATCATCCTGCTAGTAACGGGCAGGCAGAAAATTCTGTTAAGACTTGTAAGAAAATGATAAAATGCATGTTAGCAGAAGATAGACTACGTCATGAAGATATTCAGGAAAAATTACAGGGCTTATTGTTTGATTTTAGGAATACCACTCACTGTGCGACTGGTGTCACGCCAGCTATGTTAATGTTAGGTCGGAATTTAAGGTGTAGGTTGGATTTGATTTTACCACAAAACAAAAATATAGATAAACACGTCGAACAAACAACAATTAAATGTAAGAGGTGTTTTCAAGTAGGAGAAACTGTATGGGCGAAATGGTTTATCGCAAGAAAGTGTATTTGGAGTATAGGTGTCGTTAAAAAGATTATAGGTAATAGAATGTATGAAATTTATTTTAACGATTACGGAATTAGTTGTAACAGACACATAGATCAAATGAGAAAATATACTATTTCGCATAATAGTGATGTAGCAGTTGTTAGACCGTTGTCAGAGGGAACGCCCGGTGTCCACAATGTACCGGATTGTAATCCACAGCTTGTGTCGTCGCCACCGTCTCCAGCTCCATCGGCGAGCACCATGGAGGAGAGGGAGGTGCAGGTCATGGCTGATCGTGATAGGAATACCGTAGAAATAAGTGCTGATAAAGTGAGGGAACAGAGGGGTTCGGATGATGACGATTGGGTGGATGCTTGCGAAGTAGTGACTGAGTTCAATTGTCACGGAAACGACTCTTCTCTATGGACTGATTGGACACGCATCAGTATTTTTGCGCGGCTAAGTATTAACGGAGGACAAATCTATCAATTTAAATATTTGACGACACGGGGCAGCGGAAAACCACGAAGACGGGGCGACTTGGATGTCTTCCTTAAGAGTTTGCAAGAAAAACTGACTATTGGAAAGAATGGAGGGAAGACTTAGTAGGAAGGACTAGTAATTATCTTACGATTCTTTTAAATGATGTTTCTATTGGAAGACCTCTCACAAGGTAGACCGATGACCTTGTAAAGCTTAATACTTAACAATAAATCTTAACAGAAAAAAAATATGGCAAAATTTATTATTACTAAAAACATTTAAAGTACTTTTAGGAACAACCTGTATCTGTCGTAGTCACATTCCTCCATCACTTTTTGTTTAAAGACGGTCAGAACGGTCACCGATGTTCGCTCGTTTGTTAGAATAGATAATTATTCTACATAGTACCTACCCTCATTTTTGTTTTTATTTTTATTATTGTTTCATTCAACTATGAATGGTTGTTCTTTGATATACTTAAGTAAGTATCTAAATTATGTAGTCGATGATTTTGGTGCACGGTAAAACTCTAATGATATTTAAGTTGAATAAAGATATTTAAGTTGGTGCAAACATAAACTGTTTGCACCAACTTAAATATCTTTATAATGTAAGTTTACTACTGATTAAATAAATAAAAAAAAAGACCGCAGGTATCCGCTGGATGCGGGAAGCACAGAACCGGTCGAAGTGGCGGTGCTTGGTGGAGGCCTATGTCCAGCAGTGGACGTCTTTCGGCTGAAATGATGATGATGATGATGACGTCTCTATTTCCCGAAGGTGATGGGGTTAGTTAATTTGCTAGTGTTGTTTTTGCTGAGAAATTTCGAAAAACCCAATAACACTGCCCTACTTGGGAGTCGAACCTTAGTCGCTATGGTCACCAATCGCGCTTACTATCTAGAATTCTAGAATCTCAGTCAGGATTATTTATGTCTACAAACATTCTAATATTAAACCTAACTAATATTATAAATGCGAAAGTGAGTTTGTTTATTACGCTTTCACGCTAAAACGGCTGCACGGATTTGGATGAAATTTGGCACATTGGTAAACCATGACCTGGAGAAGGACATAGGCTACTTTCCATCCTGGATCGCAGACGAAGTACCGCGCAACAGTTCGTCTTTTTATAATTAACAAAAAGCGTTGAATCGAGGTCACATATCACTTTGATACTGCATTCATACATTATTAGTATTATTACACTTCTTCAAATATGAACGTTAATAACTGGAAATAGAGTCTAAAATAAATACTTACTGCTAAAGTTAAAGAGGATGTAAGCAATTTTCTATTGATAACTAATAATGCTGTTTCACTGACCCTGGCAACGTAGGTATGATGGATTTAAAAACATGTATTTTCTGTACCGGTTTTTTGTATGGCTGCAATGTTTTTTACATGTTTTAGTAGGCTACACATTATTTAAACTACATCGGAGCAAATGTCTTAGTGAATTCGATCAAACATTTATACCCAGTATAAGTCTTCCCCTTCGAATAAATTTTGAATTTCTGATTGTTTCTCCATACAAAAACTGTCAGACGTCCATTTTATTTCACGGATAAAAGATATCTGACTTTGGTCAAATTAGCTTTTAAACAGGCAAGAATTAATATTATGTAGGTGTATTATTCATTTTTGGTTAATACGTGACAGTTAGTAGTCCAGTAGACAAAAGAATATGCCCTTCGATAATTCCAAAGTTTTTTATTTTCGCGGAGTGGATTACTTTCGTGAATTCATTGCTATGTACAAAAATGCTAACAGTTTAGAGTTATGCTATAGGTATTAAGTAGGTATTTCCTATTATTTCGTGTTATAACAATAATATAAAATTTAAATTAAAATACTACACTGTTTCTTAATTAGTACTATCTAAAGTATATATTACTGAAAATGCTAACAGATAGGTACTGTGGAACAATGGAAATCTGAAAATGTCCTTTAACTCATTCAATAAAAAATTTAAGTTTTTCAAATCATTTCCTATACACTTAAAGGGATTAGTTATACCTTACAACAAAAGTTCTAACAGCTAAGTAATATGCTTCACAAGTAATTGTATTTTTACTTTGCAATTAGCGAAATATTGAATTTAAGTTTATAAATTTGCGCCCACATATTCGTGATAATAAGCTCTGCTACCATACAAAAGTTTCAACTTGTACGTGCTATGCCTTTTTGTTTAATAAATAAAATACAATTTGGATATTGTGGCGCGCGGTGTAAGTACGACAATTCGTGCAGCGCGACGCGGTGACAATCAGACCCACACTCACTGCAAACGTGCACGCGGCTACACATCAAGCTATGCATGTCCAGTTTACACTGACCTCTCATTGTAAGGTAATCTTATACAATGCGAGATCAGCTTATACTGGATATGTATAGCTTGATCTGTAGCCGTGCGTACCTACCTCTATTGAATGAGGCGCAAAATCATTTCATTACAGTCACATCTCACAAATGACTAATACGAGTACAGTCAGCGTCAAAAATATCGGAACGAACAGACTGTTCAAAATGATCTCAAAAACTAAGAAAATTAAACTACTCAATTGGGTAAAGCTCTTGTCAGAATTACAGTGTAATATTATCGTATACTGTCTTCATTCTGAAAACAGTCTGTTCGTCCCGATATTATTGACGCTGATCCAATCCAGTCAGTTATTTTTTCTGTTCCATTCCGTGACCGTGACTTCGCCCGCGCGTAATTATCAACAATTGTGAAAAATAGTCAAAATCCCGGATTCCGGGAATCACAGATTTAGAGTTCTGATTATAGGATCGAATGAATATTTATGTATTGATCGTCAAAATGTCGTGATTCCGGAATTGATAAATTAAGTATTTTTTTTACCATTACTGGGTAACTTGTTTATCACTAAATTTTCACAGGGGATCATCTACTATGAACAACTTTCACTATGGCATCAACACGTAAATCACGAAAAATAAATCAGCTGGTCGAGTAGGTATTGAGCTTTTGTATCAAACATCGTAATTTTTTTCGTGATTTTAGAGTTGGTCCCATAATGAAAGCTGCTGAAACTGTAAATCCAAGATGGCGGCTGCGAATATTTTCAAATGTTTCGTCATGGGTGTCGTTTTCATTGGTTTCGAGGGTGTTAAGGCCGATAGTGACACTAAAATGTAAATCCAAGATGGCGGCTGCGAATATTTTCTAATTTTTCGTCATGGGTGTCGTTTTTTTGGTTTTCGATAGTGTTAAAGCCGATAGTGATACTAAAATGTAAATCCAAGATGGTGGATGCGAATATTTTCTAATTTTTCGTTATGGGTGTCGTTTTCATTGTTTTCGGTGGTGTTAAAGCTGATAGTAACATTAAAATGTAAATCCAAGATGGCGGCTGCGAACATTATTAAATTTTTCGTCATGGGTGTCGTTTTCATGCTTTTCGAGGGTGTTAAAGCCAATAGTGACATTAAAATATAAATCCAAGATGGCCGGTGCGAACATTTTCCAATTTTTCGTCATAGGTGTCGTTTTCATGCTTTTCGAGAGTGTTAAAGCCGATAGTGACACTAAAATGTAAAGCCAAGATGGTGGATGCGAATATATTCTAATTTTTCGTCAAAGGTGTCGTTTTCATGGTTTTGGGGGCTGTTAAAGCCGATAGTGATGTTAAAATGTAAATACATGATGGCGGCTGCGAACATTTTTAAAATTTTCGTCACGGGTGTCGTTTTCATGATTTTCGAGGGTGTTAAAGCCGATAGTGACACTAAAATGTAAATGCAAGATAGCGCCTGCTTTAAAAATGTTGATGGTTTTTTAATTACAATCACACGTGTTTTCAGGTTGTAACGCGATGCGCTGCACTGCCGCAGGGTTAGTTAAGTAGGCATCAGCCAAGCGTCACGCATTTTGACTCCTCTATCGGCTTTAGCACACTCTAAAACCATGACGGAAAATTTTCGCAGCCGCCATCTTGGATTTACATTTTAACGTCATTATCGGCTTTAACACCCTCGAAAACCATTAAAATGACACCCATGATAAAAAGCTTGAAAATTTTTGCAGCCGCCATCTTGGATTTACATTTTAACGTCACTATCGGCTATAACACCCTCAAAAACCATGAAAACGACACCCATGACGAAAAGTTTGAAAATTTTGCAGCCACCGTCTTGGATTTACATTTTAACGTGGCGTTAAAATGTAAATCGCCTTTAAAACCCTCGAAAAGCATGAAAACGACACCCATGACGAAAAATTTAATAATTTTCGCAGCCGCCATCTTGGATTTACATTTTAATGTTACTATCAGCTTTAACACCACCGAAAACCATGAAAACGACACTCATTGAGAAAAATTAGAAAATATTCGCATCCACCATCTTGGATTTACATTTAAGCGTCACTATCGGCTTTAACAGTCTCGAAAACCAAGAAAACGACACCCATGACGAAAAATTAGAAAAGATAGAAAATATTCGCAGCCGCCATCTTGGATTTACATTTTATTGTCACTATCGGCCTTAACACCCTCGAAAGCCATAAAAACGACACCCATGATAAAACATTTGAAAATATTCGCAGCCGCCATCTTGGATTTACAGTTTCAGCAGCTTTCACTATGGGACCAACTCTGAAATCACGAAAAAAATTACGATGTTTGATACAAAAGTTCAATACCTACTCGACCAGCTGATTTATTTTTCGTGATTTACGTGTTGATGCCATAGTGAAAGTTGTTCATGAGTAGAAGATTCCCTGTGAAAATTTACTGATAAAAAGTTATCCTCTAATACTCGTAGTAAAAAAATACTTAATTTATCAATTCCGGCATCCCGACATTTTGACGATCAATACAAAAGTAGGTACATTCCATATTAGCCAAAGCCTAAACGTAAGTAAATATACATTCGATTCTATAATCAGAACTTAAAAATTGTCGCTCCGGAATCCCGGGATTTTTTCGATACATAAGTGCAATCCATATTAACTAACATCTGCACTTAAGTAAATTATACATTCGATTCTATGATCAGAAGTCAAAATTTGTGAATCCCGGAATTTTTTTGATACAGAAGTGCAATCCATATTAGCCAACACCTGAACGCAAGTACCTAACTAAACATTCGATTCCAAAATAAGAACTTAAAAAGTGTCGTTCCGGAATCCCGGCATTTTCTCGATGTATAAGTGCAATCCATACTAACTAACATCTGAACTTAAGTACTTAAAACATTCGATTCTATAATTAGAAGTCAAAATTTGCCGATACCAGAATTCTGGGATCTTTCAATCCAAAAGCCCACTCCATACTTAGCCAACACCTCAACTTTAGGTTAATACGCATCCGATTATCCGATCTCTAGTAATAATGTTATGTCCCAAAACCCGGGAGATTAATTATAAAAAAATAAAAAATAAAAATAAAAAAGCCTTTTATTTCCAGTAAATTTACATTCCTTAAAATCTATGTATGTGTTAGTTTTGTTTAGTTCATTCTATGTTATTTATTTGTCTCTTACTTAGTATAATTTTACGTGTATCCTATGTATTATATCATAGTATTTATAGTTAGGTACTTCATTTTTTTATTTAATCTACAGGAACCCCAGAATGGGTGAAGGCCTCCTCCAGTGATGACCATTTGACTTTGTCTTCAGCTACTTTTCTCCAGTTTGGACCAGCTATTGCTTTTATATCATCTTCCCATCTTGTAATAGGTCTACCTCTTGTTCTTTTGCCTAGTAGGCCATTCCAGAATGTTACTCTTTTGGGAGATTAATTATCCCGGAAAAAATGTTGTCCTAAAGAAGTCTCCACTGTTTGTCTCCGTTCCTCGAAGTTCTATTCCGTTCTTTTTTACCAGAGATCGTATGTTCGGACGCATATTTACCTAAAGTTGAGGTGTTGGCTCTATAGAGGAAAAATAGAATGGATTAGATGGGGTATAGGATATTGATAGTAGGAATTATAAATACAACTAGAACTTACTTGTTGGCTCCAATCGTCGTTATGTATTCCGGCAGCCCATAATATGGTCTCTTGTGTCTCTGATCGTCTAACTACAGAAACCTTTATTCGTTTGTCAGAGGAATATTTTTGTTGCGACTGGAACGTATGTCCTACTGGTGCGATCATTTGTTTCTACGAGTATCTCAGATTGACTTACGCGGCTTGTTATGGAAAATAGTTATTCGCAATTTAAACAAAAGCCATAGCACGTATATGTTGAAACTTTTGTATGGTAGCAGAGCTTATTGTCTCGAATGTTCAGGCGAAAATTTACAAACTTAAATTCAATATTTCACTAATCGCAAAGTAAAAATACAATTACTTGTGAAGCCTGAACATTCTTGTGAAGCCTTGTGTTGTACTTAGCTGTTAGAACTTTTGTTGTAAGGTATAACTAATCCCTTTAAGTATATAGGAAATGATTTGAAAAACTTAATTTTTTTATTGAATGAGTTAAGGGACATTTTCAGATTTCCATTGTTCCACAGTACCTATCTGTTAGCATTTTCAGTAATATATACTTTAGATAGTATTAATTAAGAAACAGTGTAGTATTTTAATTTAAATTTTATATTATTGTTATAACACGAAATAATAGGAAATACCTACTTAATACCTATAGCATAACTCTAAACTGTTAGCATTTTTGTACATACTAGAGTAACATTTGAAAATATTCGCAGCCGCCATCTTGGATTTACAGTTTCAGCAGCTTTCATTATGAGACCAACTCTGAAATCACGAAAAAAATTACGATGTTTGATACAAAAGCTCAATACCTACTCGACCAGCTGATTTATTTTTCGTGATTTACGTGTTGATGCCATAGTGAAAGTTGTTCAGAGTAGATGATCCCCTGTGAAAATTTAGTGATAAACAAGTTAACTACCCAGTAATGGTAAAAAAAATACTTAATTTATCAATTCCGGAATCACGACATTTTGACGATCAATACATAAATATACATTCGATCCTATAATCAGAACTCTAAATTTGTGAATCCCGGAATCCGGGATTTTGACTATTTTTGACAATTGTTGATAATTACGCGCGGGCGAAGTCACGGTCACGGAATGGAACAGAAAAAATAACTGACTGGATTGGATCAGCGTCAATAATATCGGGACGAACGGACTGTTTTCAGAATGAAGACAGTATACAATAATATTACACTGTAATTCTGACAAGAGCTTTACCCAATTGAGTAGTTTAATTTTCTTAGTTTTTGAGATCATTTTGAACAGTCTGTTCGTTCCGATATTTTTGACGCTGACTGTACTCGTATTAGTCATTTGTGAGATGTGACTGTAATGAAATGATTTTGCGCCTCATTCAATAGAGGTAGGTACGCACGGCTACAGATCAAGCTATACATATCCAGTATAAGCTGATCTCGCATTGTATAAGATTACCTTACAATGAGAGGTCAGTGTAAACTGGACATGCATAGCATGATGTGTAGCCGCGTGCACGTGTGCAGTGAGTGTGGGTCTGATTGTCACCGCGTCGCGCTGCACGAATTGTCGTACTTACACCGCGCGCCACAATATCCAAATTGTATTTTATTTATTAAACAAAAAGGCATAGCACGTACAAGTTGAAACTTTTGTATGGTAGCAGAGCTCATTATCACGAATATGTGGGCGCAAATTTATAAACTTAAATTCAATATTTCGCTAATTGCAAAGTAAAAATACAATTACTTGTGAAGCATATTACTTAGCTGTTAGAACTTTTGTTGTAAGGTATAACTAATCCCTTTAAGTGTATAGGAAATGATTTGAAAAACTTAAATTTTTTATTGAATGACTTAAATGACATTTTCAGATTTCCATTGTTCCACAGTACCTATCTGTTAGCATTTTCAGTAATATATTCTTTAGACAGTACTAATTAAGAAACAGTGTAGTATTTTAATTTAAATTTTATATCATTGTTATAACACGAAATAATAGGAAATACCTACTTAATACCTATAGCATAACTCTAAACTGTTAGCATTTTTGTACATAGCAATGAATTCACTATAGTTATCCACTCAGCGAAAATAAAAAACTTTAGAATTATCGAAGGGTAAATGGAAAAAATATTATATCTCTACTGGACTATAGTAGATTATTATAAAATCATTAGCAAAAAAAAAAAACTAGTACTTAAACAAAATTACGGTTCTAGCTACCTATAACGAAAACCTATCCTCCAAATCAGTCAGTTTTGAAGTTTTTACGGTTTTTATCCATACAACACTCCCTATCACAGAGAGGAGGCCTGTGTCCCAGCAGTGGGAACATTATAGGCTTTCTATGATTATGCTTATGCATCAGCTATACAACACAGGAAAACAAATTCTTCCTCAAATGCTCATTAAAACGTTTCATCATCTGCCTAGCCTTTTCCCAACTACGTTGGGGTCGGCTTCCAGGCTTATTTTACATGGAGCGACTGCCTATCTGACCTCCACAACCCAGTAGCTGGGTAATACAATACCCCTTGGTAAGACTGGTTGTCAGACTGTCAAAGATCCACGAATGACAGCCGGGACCAACGGCTTACCGTGCTTTCCGAGGCACGGAGGAGTCTCGGTATGTAGAGATGATCACCCATCCACTGACCAACCCCGGCAAGCGTAGCTTAACCTGATGGATCGACCCGTGCGGCTGTTATTACTTAGCCACGAGCTCCACCACACGAACATGTGAGAACAATGTAAAAAAAAATAAAAAATACTTAAAAACAATTCAAAATATAAGTTTAAAAATAAGCCCTGGCAGATAAGAAATGGTCAGTCTCCTGCCTAGCCCTTCGGGGAACCGAGGCGTGATGTTATGTTGTCAACTGAATCACACTAATATTATAAAGGCGAAAGTTTTGTGTGTGTGTGTGTGTGTGTGTGTGTGTGTTTGTTACTTCTTCACGCTCAAACGGCTGAACCGATTTGGATGAAATTTGGTATGTAGATAGCTTATACCCTGAATTAACACATAGGCTACTTTTTATCCCGGTCTACGCGGGTGAAACCGCGAGGCGCAGCTAGTTATTTATAAGAGAGATAATAAAGTATGATAACACAGTATAATTTGCAGTGACGTAGTTGGTAAGTATAATTAGATGCAAATTGTAGCTGATGAAAACAACGCGATTAAATTGAAATGTTTACAACTAAACTGCAATATGACATTCTGTATTTGAGGTAGGACTAAGAATGTTATCTACACTATAATTATATAATACTAGCTTTTCCCCGTGGCTTCGCCCGCGTGGATGTTGGAAAATATCCCACGGGAACGTCCTACCGGGAAATAATTCCTTATTCCTTGTCTACATTATAAAGGGAACCTCTGTGCAGAATTTCAGCTTTCTAGGTTCAAGGGTTTGGGCTGGGCGTTGATGAGTCAGTCAGTCAGGACTTCTCTTTTTATTATATATATAGATAGATTATAAATAGGTAAAAGGAGATCATTCACCGTCCATATATTTTTGGGCTAAATATGAAAATGCCGACCAAATAAAAAGAAAGCTATATTCCGAAAGAATACGTTTTTCTTCATTTATTTCTGTTTTTCTTTTATTTAAATAAAAACTACACTACCGAAATACACTACTACTACACTTATACCGAAACTACTACACTACACCTCCCACACCCCCACTACACTACCCCCCTTATACCCCTACTCTCCCTTCCCCCTACACTATACTTATGCCGAAAGAATACGTTTTTCTCTATTTTTTTAATATTATCTCGTTATATTCATTTCATATCTTATTTAGTTACATTTTAAAATATTTCTTAAACAAAAAGATGTAGAAAAACAAAACATGTAAAAATATAAAAAAATAGAAGTCCGCCGGTGTCGGGAGCAGGGTCCCAGCTACCGGCGGTCAGGGCTCCAGAGAGAGGAACCTCCTAACAATGCGGGACGTGTCCAGAAGCACCGCTTTCTGAATCAAGCAAATTATTATTATTATTATTTTAGCTAAAACGTATTGAAAACAGTACTTTTCAACATCGCAAGGAATGGTCCTACAGTTTTGGTCCCTTAATAAAAAGTGAAGATATTAAGGAAGTAATAACATGTTCTAACTTTTGTATCGGACCCTAGACTTTTCAGTAAACATTGCATCAACTGTTTTTGAATAACAAAGTTGTATATAACAATAAATTATTGTTAATCGTTATCATTACATTACGACATTGCGTATCAAGTTCATTTACACTGATTCCCTAGTGACTTTGTAACCTTTAAAATTGAGTGTTGTTATTGTGAAAGAACTCTTGTTTCGTCATCTTTGTGTGCCATTTTAATTTCATGCACACAATACACGCTAAGAATTTCTCAGTATGAAGCTACAACTTTCTCCATGGGACCAACATCGTAATCGAGAAAAAATTAGCAGCAGTTACTTCATGGTATTCAGCTGCATCCGGTTAGACTGGAAGCCAACCCCAACATAGTTGGGAAAAGGCTAGGCAGATGACCTTTGACATGACATTTGAACTTATAGATAGTGTTGTTATCAAATAGTTTTACCTTATGAGCCTATACTATCTCAAATGCCTTCGCATGATCCTCCGTTATGTCGAAAATACTGCAGCATTATTTTTTAAATAAATATATGGTAAAGTTGAGGATTAATGTTAGGTACTATGTAGACGAAAACACGATTCCATAAAATTTTCTCGATAGAAAAAAAATCCAAAGTCATCTCCAAACCGAACAATAAACCGCTGGTATTCAAAAAGTACTTCAAATTAGATCATGAAACTTTGCATACTAACTGAATTAACTATAAAGCAGGTCTTATGTTTATTTTTTTCAAATGACCATTATTTTCACCGTAACAAGCAATTATCTAAACTATCGGCGCCCAGCACCGCACTCAGTCTCGCTCTCGCTCAGTCCGTGAGCAGTATCGTGCGATCGAGATAAAAACCTGAGGTAGTTTATGCTCTTAATGCTAATTAGTGCGAGTGACTAATTAATATTATTTTATCAACGCAAACTTGAAACACTAAACGCGCACCTAGTTTAAAAATAAGAACAATACGCAAAAATTTCCTGTCATCTGTATCAATATTGATGATCCGACTAATTTCAATGAATCGTTTACCCAGGTGTTCAACAAGGCCTTTATTATAATTTCGCATTTTTATTATACCCATCTATTTTGAATAAAATATCCGTAAAACAAAGTGACTAATGTAAATCTGCTATTATAGATGTGCTTTTTAAAGTTTCGTACCGGAACGGTGCCAAACGGAACCCTATTACTAAGCTTCCGCTGTCTGTCCATTCGTCCGTCTGTCAGCGGGCTGTACCTATCTCATGAACCGTAATAGGTAGACAGTTGAAATTTTCACAGATACAACAAATAATATAAATAAAATAAAGTTAAAAATTAAAAGGGGTTGAAAACTTTTTTGAATTAAAAAAAATGTAAAACACTGGTATTCAGCTGCATCTGGTTAGACTAGAAGCCGACCCCAACATAGTTGGGAAAAGGCTAGGCAGATTTGATTGATGTACTTAGTGTTAAATATTGTACGGTGGTACGGAACCCTTCGTGTGCGAGTCCGACTCAAACTTGGCAGGTTCTTTTAATGACAGAAGTGGCGACGGGCCCTAATTTAAAGAGCTTCTGCCTATTCTAACTGCAGTACCTCGACTCGCGAGAAAGAACAACTAAACTAGGTTTTGAATCATCACAGTTTGCCTATAACACAGTAGTGTCACCGGTGACTGAAAAGTTGTGCGGAAATTAAATAAATAAATATCCTTGGACATTTCACACAACGCCATCTAGTCCCAAGCTAAGCAACCTAATGGTTGTGTTATGGTAAAGAGATGGCTGATAAACTACTTATATACATTTTTTTTTTTTGTAAATACATACATATTATAGATAGAAAAACACCCAGACTCGAAACAAATACTTGTAGGTCGTACAAATATTTGTTCCGTGAGGGAATCGAACCCGCGACATGCTGCGCAGCAGTCAATCGCTCAACCACTGCGCCAACCGTGTCGTCAAATAATTGACAATTGGCTGTCAAGTGATGCGGAGGAATGAGGAAAATGCCGTGAGGAAAGTTTTTGAGTAGCAATGTCGATGGCTATAAGAGTAGGAGAAGACCAAAGAAACGATGGATGGACTGTGTGAAAGATGACATGGCTAGAAAGGGGGTGACTACCGAGATGACGACTACTAGAGAAGTATGGAAAAAGGGACATGTTGCGCCGACCCCAAATACAATGGGGTAAGGACAGGAGAATGATGATGATGAGTTAGCCTATAGCATTCCACTACTTGACATGGGCTTCTCTATCTTCGGCTAATATTGTACATACGGCTACATTACCATTTCCAGCTGACCTCTCATTGTACGGAAATCCTATACAATGTGAGATCAGCTTATACTGGAAATGTATAGCTTGATATGTAGCCGTGTTTAAATCTATTTCTTCTAGCGCACCCGCGAAAATCGTTGTGTCACCTACTCAGGTCGTTCTACCTTACTATTGCTGATTCGCGATCCTCATCACTCAAGAATACGTTCGCACGGACTTAAAAATATCGCGGCGGGATTTTATCGCGCACTGGATTTTCAACTCTCGTTGTTGTGCCGAGTGTTGAGAATCCAACCTAACAACAACAGAGTCCAGTCTAGCGCGTCGAAAAAACACAGTTGGATTTTTAACTCTCGGCGCTAAGCAGAGCGTTGAAAATCCAGCTAATCCAATGGCCCTCCAGCTAATTAGACACATAGTTTGTTTGGCTATACTATTAGGTATAATCATAGAATTAATAGTCTAATTACTCTAAGGGTATAATCACTACTTAACTTTTACTACCTAGCTTCTGCCCGCGAATTCATCTGCGTGAAATTTCTTGTTTCCCCGACCCACCCCGTCGCATCGTATCGCCTGCCCGCGCTATTACTAACTTCGTTTTTGCTTAGGGTTCTTTCTGAGTTTTTTTCTTTTTGCTCGGCTCATAAGGGTCTTAGCGTGATCTAAAATAACCTTCCTAAAGAATTGGGCTATAAAATGCGACTGGTAGTCCCAGAAATTCGCGCGTTCAAACATACAAACAAACAATCAAAAAAACAAACTTCAGCTTTATTATTACTACTTATAGATTAATGACTCACGTTTTCTGTCGGATCCACCTTGTTCCAAGATTCGAACCTTCATAGAAACTACGAGTAAAGTTTTTCCTGTTTTTAAATGTCACTTATAATAGTGACATTTAAAATCCGAAGTTGCCCGAGTCCTAGATGGAGTCGACCAACTTTGGCATGAGGCTTAAAGTACATGAAGAACACGAACCTGTGGAATATAGCTATACTGTGGATGGCGGGCCACTTGTCCCGGACCTCGTCGCAGATAGCCTTCAAAGCCTTCAGCGCCATGGGCTCGTAAGCTTCGTACTCCAGCCTGACCACCTGGACAATCAAAATAACAGATTAGGAACGATTTTTTTTGCGAATACAGTGCGACGGCACGCCATGACAGCGACCGTTCTGGAAACTGTTCAGTGTAGTTTAGTTCGGAACCTTAATTTTGCAAGCCCGACTCGCTCTTCGCCGGCTTTTTTGTTTGAAGATGTTTTTAATTCGGAGGTACAATACCTACATCCTTAATCTGAGACTGAAGAATAGAATCATAATCATTAGAATCAGCAATACAACTCCATAAGTTAGCATTTACCTCAAACCTCATGATTTCATGAAATCGCTAGATTTGAGATAAATGCTAACTTATGGAGTTGTATTGCTGATTCTGTAAAGCCGTATTAGCTACGGCCGCGAATCATATTTTAATCAAAATACAAGCTCACACTGACCTACAAATTGCAAAAAACGTAAGAAATTTTGAATTTCGCGGGCTACCCTGGCGCATCAACCTTAAGACACTCATAACACGGAAAAAGTGGTCTGACTTATTATTTCTCTACTAGCTGCGCCCCGCGGTTTCAAACGCGTAGATCAGGATAAAAAGTAGCCTATGTGTTAATACAGGGTATAAGGTATCTACATACCAAATTTCATCCAAATCGGTCCAGCCGTTTAAGCGTGAAGAAGTAACAAAGATACAAACACACACACACTCACAAACTTTCACCTTTATATTATTAGTGTGAAGTGTGATAGGAACATGTTATGCGGAACATAGCACGGTGTAGAAGTGGTGACCCAGTGGTAACGGCCGCGACTGACGAGTTGTAGGTCGTAGGTTCGAACCCAAGCGGGCACTTTAGTTTGTGTAAATTATTTCATCACCACTGCTCTCAAAACGGTGAAGGAAAACATTGTGAGGAAACCGACATGTCCTCTTAGAACTAAAAATTCGAAGACATGTGACATCTACCAACCCGCACTGGCCGCGCGTGGTGGATTACGGCCCACTCACTCTCACAGAAAGAGAAGCCTGTGCCCCAGCAGTGGGAACATTACAGGCTAATTAGGTAATATGTAGGTATGCGGAACGGAAAGTGATGATAAGCAAGAAAAATTACTTAAATAATTAAGCGAAAAACATTTTCGTGGTAAAAGTCGAAAACCTGTTTGTTTTGGAACTAAATTAACTTGCGACGTTGTATTTGTACAAGTGATAATAAATGATAACGGGTGTGTTGATCCACTGTTTAGCGTCACCTTACAGTTATACTACATATACCAAAAAATGTATGATTAAACTGACGTTATTCATGAGTCCATGATCATGACATAAGTTTAAGAGTTAAGGCCCTGGTTCCAAGCTTGGTTTAGCTCAGTGTGTAAGTGAAATGGCGTTATGGCTGTCTAGATTGACGCACGAGATAGAAGATTGTCACGCGCACCAGAATTATGTCGTAAAAGTGCAAATAAAATCGTATAAAATTAGAAATTAACTATTTAATAAAAAGTAATCCATCACTGGATGCAGTTTAGAATTTGACTTTTCATGGTATATTTTTAATTATAATTATAATTGCTAATGAAGGGATAACAGCTTTTAAAGGTTATTAGGAGGTATGTTTAAAGATTTTTTTGGTGCATTAAAGTATGTTTAATTATGTTTTGGCTTCCATCACTGTATGCGAAAAGGACTTGAAAATATCATATTTTTTTACATGTCAAAATTATTTACGGTTTATGAGATACACAGCTTTAAAAAACCACTTTTTTAATGTTTTCAGGAAATCTGCGCCTTAACCCCCGTTTCCACGAGCGTAATAAAATCGCGGCGGGATTTTATCGCGCACTGGATTTTCAACTCTCTGCTTAGCGCCGGGAGTTGAAAATCCAACAGTGTGTTTTTCGTCGCGCTGGGATGCACTCTGTTTTTGTTAGGTTGGATTCTCAACGCTCGGCTCAACAACGAGAGTTGAAAATCCAGTGCGTGATAAAATCCCGCCGCGATTTTATTACGCTCGTGCGAACACCGACTTAATCTATATAAAACGTGTAACGTTAAATGCGCAAAACCTCTTAAGGGGTCATTGTACTCATCAGTATTATTATTTATTTATTTTATTATAACATTTTACAAACAAAACCTTAAGCTTAAGCTAAGAAAAGGAGAAAAAAAATAAGGGAAACAGGGATTCATTTTTATATACAACGTGTAACGTTAAATGCGCAAAACCTCTTAAGGGGTCATTGTACTCATCATTATGAACAACTTTTACTATGGGACGAAACCTGAAATCCCGAAAAAAAAAATCAGCTGTACATTTATGTTCGCATAATTCGTCAAAATGTACTGAACAGCTGATTTTTTTTCGCGATTTCATGTTTGGTTCCATAGTAAAAGTTGTTCATAATGATGAGTACAGTGACCCCTTAAGAGGTTTTGCGCATTTAACGTTACACGTTGTATATAAAAATGAATCCCTATTTCCCTTGGTCATCGCATCACGCGTGAACGGATGGAACAATTTCGCTAATTCTTTTTTTTTTTTTGTTGTGTTTATTATTGAAAATTGGAAAATTTCAGAAAACTTGACGACTATTTTAACTTCACGCGTTTACATTAGAATATTCATAGCTAAGACAGGACAACGCCTGTCGGGTCAGCTAGTTAGTAATAAAACTGCTTCGTTGGTAGTGATCGCAAATGCTACTGCTGAGCATGAGAAACTGGGTTCGACTCCCAGGTCGGACAGTGTTATTGAGTTTTGCTAGCAGGAATTTTTCAGTCTGGATTTGTGCCCGGTCGATGTCAATTAGGCTTGCCCTATTACATGGGACTTCAAACGATTACAACGAACGATGACACATGGACGAAATTTCTTGCTCCCTCGTTTTTGCTTAGCGTTGTTTCTGACTTTTTGTCGTTTTGCTCGGCTCCTAAGGGTCATAGCGTGATGTTAAATAGCCTATAGCCTTTGTCAAGAATTGGGCTATCAAATGGAAAAAAGATTTTTTCAAATCTGATGCTATTTCTAGAGATTAGCGCATGCTTACTTCATGGACGCTAAAGTAAAATAAATGATTGGAAAGATAACATAACACCTACAAAAACATATCCTATGACACCCGGCAATAGTGTATCTTGTTATCAGTAAAAGAATTTTTGAAATCGGATAAGCAGTTTCTGAGATTACCCCCTACATAGAAACTCACAAATTTTGCCTCTTTATAATATTAGTACAGATAAGTACCTACATCCATTGATATAAAAAGTAAGTCAATACCTACATACCTACTTATGTATCTACCTATCTGTCGATTACACAATGTTGCTATGTTATCAACTTATCACTTATCAGTTATCTATCACTTATCACAGTTATCACTGAATTTGTCTTACGAATGACTTGCAATTTGTAACCTCTTGAGTTTGTTTCGGCCTTTCTTCTCAGAGTAGTCAGATAGGAAACGCCGACCTCATCTAGTTTTTAAAATATGTTTAAGGTTTAAAAGTGTTTGTACAAACCTATTTACAGAAATAAAATCATTTATCATTTGTATGGGGATAGGTACCTACCTGAGTTTCGCAACCCAATCATAGCCGACGGACGTAAAAATATCGCGGCGGGATTTTATCGCGCACTGGATTTTCAACTCTCGGTGTTGAGCAGAGCTTCGAGAATCCAACTTACCAATAAAAGAGTGCATCCCATCGCGTCGAAAAAACACAGTGTTGGATTATCACCTCTCAACGCTAAGCAGAGCGTTGAAAATCCAGTGCGCGAAAAGAAATCGCCGTGATAATTTTACGTCCGTGCAAACGTTTTTTTTTTGAGGTAGGTACACTACGGCCGATTTATCTTGGCAGGTCTGAACATAGGCAGTAAGAAGTTTCGCGCATGTTCTCTCACTCACACTCGCCTTATGTCACCATTTGGTTCCTATAAAATCATACTGCGCAGCCTTCTGCGCGAAGTTCGGACCAGCCAAGATAAATTGAACGTACTGTATACAGGGTGACTTTTAATGACCTATACCTTCCAGGACGTGGTAGTGTGACCCATTTGCAGCAATTAAGCACCCCATAAAGCTTTACGTGCCTCTCGTGTGATTGCTGGAAGGTTAGAAATTAGAGGGATGGAATAAACCAGTTAATTCGATTTTCACACATTTTTTAGGGTTCCTTACCAAAATGGTAAAAAAGGAACCCTTATGGTGTGACTCAGTCTGTCTGTCTGTCTGTCACAGCTGGATATCTCAAGAACTACTGATGCTATCAACTTGAAATTTAGAACAGTTTTAGATGACATTTACCCAACTATTTTTAAATAAGAAAGAAGTAAAAATATTTATACTTTTTTTGTAACAGGGACTGAAAGGGGGTCTTAAAAATTCAAAGTGGGGCTACTAGGGCATGTGGGGTATCATATGAAAGAGCGCTGCTTGCACATTTTCAAACATTTTTTTATTTTTTTTTAGGTTGCATAGTTTTCGACTTTTAATGAAAAATGTAAAAAAAATACCGTCCCCCCCCCCCTTTATCTCCGAAGTTTGCAAAGATAAAAATCTGAAATTATTCTATGTGATAGAAGTTTATGTAAAGTTTACAGGAAAAATAAAACGATGTCTCTAAATAGCACACTTTTTCAGAAATCGGAACGGAACCCTTGGTGCGCGAGTCCGACTCGCTCTTGACCGGTTTTTTTAATATTACAACAATTTGCAAATTCTACCTTTGCCAGCATTATTATCGTCTGTTTCATCAGCACCTCTAAATATTTGTACAACTTTTGTACCTCGTTAGAGAGCTGATTAAATGAAGATGTCTTCCTCGTAAATTGTACGCTTAATGTTTTAGTAAAATTTTGAGATAACCGGTGTCAAAGTTCATGTAACGTAGATGATTTTTAAGATGGTTAGTAAAATTCTTCTTTAGCTTTGAACTGTTCATTGATGTTTTATAAAATTTGTTACATCGAAAGATTTTAAAAAGTATTAGGTTTAAACCCAATGGAATAGCAATGAAGGCCATTCAATTTGAGAGTTAGTGATAATTAATGACGAATTCTGGGTAATTTCCAAAAATACATAATATTTTTTTTTTTAATTATTGTGTTTTCTTGAATCCCACGAATTTTCGCCTAGCCTTGCGGTGCTTAATAGGGATGTTGACTAAAAAATCTTTCCGTCATGTTGATTGTTAAAAAATATTGGACACGTAGGTATTTTTTTTCTTTTTTTACGTAATCAAAAGATTACGGCGATACATTAAATTAAAATGTGGCATGACGTCACTCATTGCTAGATTTTATACGTAAGTAGTTTGTTATAGTTATGACGTAATATTAAGTTAGGTTACTACACTGCGTTTTATACAAGTTTTATAAGTATTTTATGTATGCGTTTTTTTTTTGTATGGGTTTTATAAGTATTTTTTTATTAAATAATAAAGCAAAAAATACGTGTCTAATATTGTTTTATTAACTGACTGACGGACTAAATATACTTAATTTCTTGTTTTTTACCCAGGAAGCATCCCTATTGTTGCAGATGAGTCACACTAACTACGTCCTGGAAGGAATAGATCAAACTACAAGTCGCCCTGTATAGGATGCCCAGACAACAGACAGTTAGCCGACGTTGGCACGGACGTAAAACAATAGCGGCAGGATTTTATCGCGCACTGGATTTTCAACTCTCGGTGTTGAGCCGAGCTCCGAATCCAACCTAACAAAAACAGAGTGCATCCCAGCAGCGCGACGAAAAACACATTGTTGGATTTTCAACTCCCGGCGAGCACAGCGTTGAAAATGCAGTGCGCGAAACAAAATCGCCGCGATTTTTTTACGAAAATGCGAACGCCGGCTTATGCTGCTGGGGAGTTTGTTGCGCCACTTCTTCTTCCCAGCTAAGCAAGCACAAAACACTAGGAAGTGGTGAAGGACGAGCGTTTTGGGGGACTGTCTTAGGGGACCCATGATAATTTCTGTTTGGTCATTTCGGGCCTTATTGGGGCTAGTGCATTAGCTTCGGTTTTAAATTTCGGTGTTTACTTATTGTTAGTGACCGACCGAAGTTTCAGTTTCGGCCAGTTTCAGCCAAAAAAATTGGTTTCGGCCGCAATTTCGGTTTCGGTCGAATATTCAGCTCGACCGAAACTAGTATTCGTGACCTGACGGTGACGATAAATAACTAGTCTTCTTATCGGTCTAGCTAGTGTACTGGACCTACATACAGATTTTTAATTATAGCTTCAGTGGTAGGTGTGGTTTTTAATGTCGCAAACGTCATGAAAACATGAAGTATGCATCTAATTCTAACTTAGAGAGTTGTATTGACGATTTTAATATTATTCTTCTTCTGTAAATACATATACCTATTCGTTACAGTTGCGAATTAACGTTTACAACCTGATTCTGAGCTGCAAATAAACGTAACATTCTAATTTCACTGGCTATCTGAGCGCTTGCGCCTATGTAAGTAGAAGATTTCGGTTTCGGCCGACACTAGAAGAGGAGCCGAATATTCGGTTATGGTTTCGGGTAAATACGTGTTTCAGTAGCACACTACTTATTTATTATCATTATTACTTTTGTGACATGTAACTTACTTGTAATCTACTGACAAAACATGTTTTGTTACCAGTTCCACTTTTTCCAGTTATCTAGAATTACAATGTACCTACAGCTATTGTAAGTAGGTAATGCTAGTGAAAGTTAGACCTTCAAAAATGTATTTATATGCATGTAGGTCTTACTAGCGTTTTACTATACCTACCCCCACACACACAACACACAACACACCCCCCCACACTAACCCCTTAATTCATAAAAATCTAAAACGCTTTGTAAACCTATTTTAGTTATAAAGTGTTTTGTCTTCTTCTTTCAAACTCGAATCATAATTGGAAAGAAATTGACAAAACACTTCTCTATCTAAAATAGGTTTATATAGTGTTTTCGTTTTTTTATGAATAAGGGGGTACTTACATTTTTATAGTCTGCTACAATAGCTTAGAGCATAGAATGCTAGTTATTTATTTTTTAGGGTTCCGTACCAAAATGGTAAAAAGGAACCCTTATGGTGTCACTCAGTCTGTCTGTCTGTCTGTCTGTCACAGCTGGATATCTCAAGAACTACTAATGCTATCAACTTGAAATTTAGAATAGTTTTAGATGACGTTTACCCAACTATTTTTCAAATAAGAAAGAAATTAAAATATTTATATATTTTTTTTGCAACAAGGACTGAAAGGGGGTCTTGAAAAATCAAAGTGGGCCTACTAGGGCATGTGGGGTATCATATGAAAGAGCGCTGTTAGCACATTCTCAAACATTTTTTTTTCTTTTTTTTAGGCCGCATAGTTTTCGACTTCTGATGAAAAATGTAAAAAAAAATACCGTCCTTATCTCCGAAGTTTGCAAAGAGAAAAATCTGAAATTATTCTATGTGATAGAAGTTTATGTAAAGATTACAGGAAAAATAAAACGATGTCTCTAAATAGTACACTTTTTCAGAAATCGGAACGGAACCCTCGGTGCGCGAGTCTGACTCGCTCTTGACCGGTTTTTTTAAACTACCTTCTACCCAGAACTTTGTCCGCGTGAAATTTGTTTTAACATGAAATACATCTGACACTCGGCAATACCTTCGGCTTCCCATTAGTAAAAGAATTTTTGGAATTGGATTAGTAGTTCCTACTCACAAATTTTACCTCTTTATATAGGTACTTACTAACTTTTGCCCGCGGCTACGACCGCGTGAGTGTTGGAAATTATACCACGGGAACATATTATCGGGATAAAAAGTATCCTCTGTCCTAATCCAGGTCATGGTCTACCAATGTGCCCAGTCATTCAAATCCATTCAGCCGTTTTAGCATGAAAGTGTAACAAACAAACAAACTTAACCGCCAGACTTCATATCATTTGTCGTGCCCCCAGCGCCTGCCCAGAAAATTAAAAAATCTTTTTGATAGAATAGGTACAGCTTAGTGAAATTAAAAAAGCAGATTATAGGAGCTGTGGTATTTGGTCGTAAATATACGACCTTGGCGAAATGGACACAAAATATTTGTCGGGTTAATCCGACGTAAGCAGTTAAAGTGTTAATTAAAGTAATAGGTAGGTCGGTAGGTATAGATAAACATGATATTACACACTAAATTGAATCTAATCTTTGATATGCTGTTTGTTGCTGTTACATGCCATCCATAGAAAATGTTGGATAAGTACTGTTTTTATAATGGCTATTCAACGATCAACATTGGTATAATATAGAGCATTGCCCATTAAAAAGTAAAATTTAATTTCACCAACCTTTTTGCCTTCGAAATTGTCTCTAGTGGTGCCGATGAAGACAGATACAGCTCCACAGCTGTCAGCGGTGACTAGTTCTGTAATCTCATCGACTGACAGCTTATCTACAGTCAACTTTAGATGATCCATCTTGGTTTTAATTTTATATTTGGATATAAAAGAGGTTGAGGGTTGAGGTTCTTTTCTATTGCTAATAGCACATTTTACATTAAATTAGAAAAAATACTGAAATTTGAAGATTCAATTTGTTCTGTCAGAGGTCTCCAAATATTACCCACCACTGATTGGGGGAATCACGGCAATATTGTCTCTTTCATGAATTTCTATATCAACCTCCTCTTCGCAAACCTCCTCGTTTTTAGCCAGCAAAATATTGTCTTTTATAGTTTGCAAATTGTAGTTTTCACTAATAATGTTTAGGAGTTTCTTATAGCTGATCTTGGTTGGAAGACGTATTGTGGATTCCTTGGTTCCTGCCAACTCCTTGGACCGTGCGAAAAATAATAATTTTACAGTTACGTCGTGCTCTATTTCCATATTTTACACTGTAATAAAAAGAAACATGAGATCATTAGCCTTGGTATGATACAACATAATAATAATTATGCTCTTTTCATAAAATAAAATGTCAGCTTATTATGTTATTTTGCTTGAAAAGGGATAATATCTTAGCAGTTATTTTAAATTACACTCAGGTTTCAAATATGATGACACTAACTACAGGTCATTATGTGTCAATCAAGTTCTATTCATATAAATGCAAGTCTATCAGAGCGGCAATTACCGTATTTTTAACAATGTTTGCAATCTCATCTGTCTCAATCTGTCAAAAATTGTATACAGATAGCGCGCGAGTTGAATGCAGAGCTTAGGAATGCGGTAGTGCTGTGACCTAATTATAATTACAATACACTGCAGGCGCGTGAGGTGGGGCATGCGGATAGCGGGGGAGATGCTCCCGCTCTTTACCTCAGACCCCGACTGCATTCAACTCGCGCGCTATCTGTACATACCCCCTTATTCATAAAAAACTTAAACACTCTATAAACCTATTTTAGTTAAAATAGTGTGTTGTCTTCTTCTTTCAAACTCAAATATCATAATTCGAATGAAATTGACAAAACACTATTTTAACTAAATTAGGTTTGTAGAGCATTTTAATTTTTTTTTAATAAGGGGGTTAGCATTTATCTACATTTTTGACATAATGATTGTTGCTGGCCTGAGATTGCGACTTGAATTTGAAGGTATGAGAATTGGCCTTCTGATTTCTGCATTCAGACAGCAGGCCAGCGACAATCAACTGGCAAAAATGTAGGTAAACACTATAAAATTTTTGACACATTGAGACTGAGATGAGATTGCGAATGTTGTTAAAAATGCGGGAATTGCCCCTAAGAAGTCGGTTAAAATACTAAATATAAAAGAAACATGACTCAATATACCTAATCTTAAACCTTAACCCTCTTACAAATAAAACACGGAATAAAGTTATATCAGGAATAACAAAGGAATAACCATACATTTTCATAGGTTTAAATTTGGAATAACTTTATTCTGTGTTTAATAGTAAGACGGTAAGAAACTTAATTACAGGGAAGTTAGAAGTTTTACCTGTCAGTCAGTGATTGCCAACAAGTATGCTAATAAATAATATGGGTACAGCATTCTTTATGATATATGATATCAATATAATGTAGGTTCGAAAGTACATAAAAGACTATACTAGAGCATGACCAGAAACTTTCAACACAGACCTTTTGTTGACCCAGGTCGCTTGTGAACCAGATACTTAGTAAGAAAAAAAAAAACAATAATAAAACGAAATAAGTGACGAAACGCACTCAAATACCTGCTCCCACGCACTGGTCTTCCAATATTTAAATTTAGAACTGTTTAATAAGTAAGAACAAGGTAGGTAGGTAGGTACTTATTGCGCCAAATGTACTGGCGTAATATTTTATTTATACTCGAAGGGAACGTGTGTCGCATGACACAGTCGCACATGCACTAAAGGAGGCAGAGGTAAGGTAATGACTTGACTGACGGGTCCGCAACTGGTTTTTGCCGTTTTTGTGATCTCTGAACCATGACAATTAATGTGAAGTAGCTGGTAAAAAAAAACTACGCAATAATCGTCAAATAATTATCTTTGATGGTAGTCTTTCAATAGCTAAGAAGTTTTTTACGAAGATGTTTAATTGATAACATCGATGAGGTTATAAACATAACCTTGACACCTATTAAGTTTAAAATAAAACTAAACTTTTAAAGTGTATACTTACAATTTTCATTTTAATATAAGATTATAAACAATAATCTTATTTATAAAATCTGCCCTACTTTTGAAATATTTATTTTTGTTTTCCTAGTCCTACACACACACACAAGCACAACACAACTGATCATATCATGACATAAATAAAGTCAAGCAAGTGTCAATCAATGACCAATGCATCAAGCATACGCAAGCCAGACTAGACATATAGACATATGTATAGTGACAGACTGACAGAAGAGTCCACAGATAAAGTAGTCTTCGGTTTTTGAAGCTCCGCTCAGTGACTTGCTATTCTATTGCTATTTATTAGCAATATTTGCATCATGCATGTACAAACAAAATATTTTACATCTATCTGTTTTTAATAATTATAACAAAAACTTTAGCAAATTACTTCAGCAAACTTAAAAACAAGCAAACTTATAGCTTGCTTCGTTAACAAACTTATCTAAAACTGACATTATAAAGTAAAGGTGTTTGCACGCTGTTTTTAAATGACTGTATGTAAGTAACTAATATTTTAACGTGTCTTTCTATTTTTATGTAAAATATTTAACTACCTCAGCTCGGGAAATACAGGTGTGATGTTGAAATACGGCATTTAAAGCAAATAAATGACTTTGTCTTTGGGGTAGGCCTATGCCCAGCAGTGGACGTTTTTCGGCTGAAATGATGAAATGACTTTGACTTAATATTGGGTAGGTAACATATCGAATAAGAATTGCAATAAAAATATAATTATATTTTTATTGCAATTCTTATTCAATATGTTAGTGCCATACAGAGCGATATTTCATCATATCATTTGGTAAAATTGATATAATATTAATAAAAACGGCGAAATATTTGACAGCCTGGTGTTTTTAAAGTTGTTAACTTTCACAATGAATTTAAGTGAGCGAAACTTCACAGACTTGCATAGCTAACAACCTTTCGATACGCTTCCGTGCCGAATCGAACACCAAGAAAGAGTCCTAACACTGCTCACAAATACGAAACCCGAAAACAATTATACAACCACTATTCTTTCGACAGCTGGATGTGCGGTCGGGAACTAGACTAGGCATATTATCAGGTAACCGAAAATGTGTCATTTTCGACTCGGAAGTCTGGAATGGTTGTAAATAGCTATGGTGATGTGTAACTAAACCATGTTTATATTTTAAATTTTGATGTTCCTGAAATTACTCAAGTCCCCAAGTGGACAATATAGTTAAAAATAATTGATCAAACCAGAAAAAGCCACACAGAAATCAGATTTTACGGTTTAGAGCCACGATTGTATGGCACACACGGACAGACAAAGGAAACTCCAAGCAGGAGAATTCGAGCAAGAATAAAGCTTGTAAAAACAACATAAGTTATTAAGTGGGATGCGTTACCCCTCCGGTGGGTTCCTACATTGATGAGGCGGGGGGGCTCAGTAGCCGTGGCTTGGTCACCCACGGTGAAGCGTTGAGGAACCCGAGAAGGGGGCCGCTCTGATCGAACTAACACTGATCAAGATACATATTTATATATATTTATGAAATAAATTATTATTTATTTATTTATTTACATTATTTTGTTCTATCATCAATAGTTTTCGCAGCGCACGCGATGTAAGGAATTTTTTAGGTATTTTTGTTACACCTCGGGTTACATTATTGGAGTTTTAGTAAGGATCCCTATTTTTTTTGAAAATATAATATAGCTTATGTCACTCGGGAATAGTGTAGCTTCCCAACGGTGAAAGAATTTTTGAAATCGGCGCAGTAGTTTTTGAGTTTATTCATTACAAACATACACACAAAAATACAAATCTTTCCTCTATATAGGGTGTAAGGGACAGCCCTCCGCAAACTAACAGGGTGCATTCAGCTCCTCATTTTGAATCATATTCCACCGAAAATTTTTTCAG
Source organism: Cosmia trapezina (assembly GCA_905163495.3). NCBI lineage: Eukaryota > Metazoa > Arthropoda > Insecta > Lepidoptera > Noctuidae > Cosmia > Cosmia trapezina. The sequence continues at coordinate 23,685,124 of LR991035.1, read as the reverse complement.
GAAAATTTCATTTTTTCAAAAAAAAATTCAGTTACATTTTCATTATTTCAATGTAAAATTGCATTGTGTGTTCGCAGCACTCCATTTATGTAAAAAAACTGCAAAAAAAAAACAGCAAAAAAAAAAACCAGCAAAGGATGTTGAAATACTCTAACCAACGACGCGTGAAATCAGCTGTTCACTTTCTGTCTAGCTACAGAGTTCATCGAACTCACCGCATACCTATTACCTACCCCTCCCAACCAGTAATAGACGCTCCGATTTGTGCACAAAAACACTAACAAATCAGGTTTATTGGATTCCCTTAACGTTCCTGAAAAAATTTCATGTAGGTACCGGTCATCTTAGTATGACATACTGAATTCACCCTATCAGTTTGCGGAGGGCTGTCCCTTACACCCTGTATAATGTTAGTGTAGATATGTTTTTAAATGAAATAAAGGACATAAAAGTATATATGTTACTGTAAAATATGTAAACATACTTGCTCAGCACCACGAACTGGACTTATTTGCCGATGGATTAGGACATTTGTGTAATAAATTTCGTATTATTTTAAATGACATATTATAATCATATAACTGAGTTGAATTGATCACTATTAATTGACACTAAACTGACATTATATTCTGCTGCTGTATTAATTCGTCGTTGTAATCTAATTTTTATTATTATTTATAGACATGGGCATTATTGCTATTTTTAGAAAATCTATTGTATAAGGAGACGAGTGTGTGTAGCCACAATTGAATTGTAAGTTAATCATATGAGCGTTTTGGATGGTATGTCTGTTAGCTCGTAAGACCAATTGAAAAAAAAAGAAGACTAAACTGCGGCAAATCTTAGTATTTACCGGTAAATCCTAAGATTTACCGCAGTTCGGGCTACTACTACCTACCATATCGATTATAAAAACTGTGGAAAAAAGGTCCGAAATTGCCCGAATGACTGGCAACGCACAACCAAACCCAGTGAAGATATAGAAATCCTTCGATTAATAATTAAATAAAAAAAATAATTAATCTAAGTAATCTAAGTTTAAATTTAATTTATGATACTAGCAAGGAATCGTGTTGCGTAGTTGGCTAGTTGGCAGAAAGTCTAATCGAAAACTAATTCTTTGTTTAATTATGAAGTTTTGGCACTTAGCCTGTCAATTAGAACTATTTTATATATAATAACTAGAACTATTTGTAAATCACTAATGCGCATCTTGTATTTCTAACATCGTTTATAAAAATAACTGTAATTTTTATCAGTGACCGGCTATTTAAAAAGTAACCGACAAGCTTTGGTGTGGTGTGCACACACCTTTGTGTAAACTGACATTTCAAATTATAAAAAGTTTTACCGGATTTCAAACGGTCTCGGAGCGGACGGTGTATTTGTGTTTGAGTTCAACAGCTCTGCATCGCATTTTGGCAAGATTCCCTCGGGCGCGCGCGTTACATAAAATGAACGTCGCGTTTCGTGCCACACAAAAAGGATAAAAATAGATTTTCAGAGTGAGTTGCGTGTTCACATCACCGACATTTTTGTTTTTAAATGACATACGCGCGTCGCCTACGACGTATTAGAAATCGTAATGAAACTCTGAAATCGGTTAACTGTAAACATTGGACTGATTTTTTCTTTGTATCTCGCTCCAGATTGACGTTCGAGGATCGAGTATCGAGTGCGGGCGGCATCTGTAGTGACTGAACTCCGTGTGGTGTGTGACTGTGACGGGTGTTATTCCAAGTGTGTGACTAGTGTACGTGCGAGATGGCTCACCACGCTGAGCCGATGGACATAGACAGTGACGATAACAAAGAGAACAGTTTACATCACAACAATGTGCTACCTTTCACTGAAAAGGGGTATGAAGAGTTGGACGTGTCGGAACTTAACATGAAACTCAGGTATTCTATCACTCCGGCCTCCTCGCCTATGTCTAAGAGCTACACTGCTAATTGTGTTGATAACAGGAGCCTAGAGTCAGGTGATGACACACTTAATGTCACAATTAATGAGAATAGTAATTTAACTCGCTCGCTTAATTTAAATATGAGTAAAAATGAGAATGTAGTAAAATCTCTCAAAGCTTTACCGCTCCAATCAATCTCCACTGAGCAATTTGGTGATAATAATAGAAGCACATCAGTACTTAGGCCTCTTGATACCACCATAGTCACTCAAGACAATGCAAATGTAACCGTTACTGTCACCGGTCCAAGTGACATTGACGAAAACTCTCTGTTGAGTTCATCATCTTCTGCGGTTCCAACCCCTGAAGCAACAACACCGACAAAGGATAACCTAAAGAATGATGGTGGCAGTTCTCCTATTATGCGAGGGATCAAAAGCGTCCTCAACATGTTTAGATCCTCGCAGAGTCCCATACCACCAGCTGACAGTGAAGATATTGTAAAACCTGACATACTCAGCCCAGTAGAGGCGACACTATCAACAGAGGAAGCCAGGTCACAAGCAATGTTGGCTTCAACACCTATTTCTACTCATCGGAAGAAGGAAACAAGTCCAACAAAAAGAAACAGCCCGCATAAAGAATCAATTGTTTTCAATGAGGATCTTGAGAAGGAGCTGCAATGGAAAGATGAGACAACCATCATATTTAGTCAGGAGCGTATTCCAATACACAAACTATTTTTTCAACATCCTCAAACTGAAATTAAAAACACCAACCAAAATTTGGAATTGCCAACACATGAAATACAAGATGATATGAATTCCACTGTGGAATATATGGATATTTCAAACAATTCTTTTACAGATAGAACTATGACTGACTGCAAAACTGACTGTACTTTTACTGGTGAATCAGATGCAGAATTTGTTGATTGTGAAACAACATTTACTAAGAATGATTCTCAGCTAGAAGATAAGGACAAGACTCCAGTGAATGACAAAACAAAAGATTTGGACTTAACAAAAGATATAGAAATTGCAAATGAAAATACAAGTGCTTCCCGGCTGAAACAAATAATTTTGAATACTACACAAGATATATTAGATGCAACCCTATCAATAACACCTGAAGATTTGCTTCCTGAAGCATTACTTAAAACTCAAAATAAACCCGCACAAGGCAATAACATATTGGATCAAGTACCACAGTCTAAAAACACAGTAGTAATACCAAGTGAGATTGCGCTTGAAAAAGTTAATGAAACAATCAATACTCAAGTATTTGATGAATCCCTGGTAAATTCTATAACCTCACAAGAAAATCTTTCTCCACTGAATCAAACTGTAGATGTTACAAGCCCGTCCATGGATAAAAGCGAAGAATCAAATGTAACTTCAACTTTTGAAAATGTAATTCAGCCAATGTTAGATAAAACAATTAATATTACAAATTCAGTAATCAATACAGAAAATAAGGAAGAATCCAATGTAACCAATATAATAGAAAAGATTTCCTCTGAGACTATTGCACTTGAAAAAGTTAATGAAACAATCAATACTCAAGTATTTGATGAATCCCCGGAAAATTCTATAACATCACAAGAAAATCTTTCTGGACTGAACCAAACTGTAGATGTTACAGGCCCGTCCATGGATAAAAGCGAAGAATCAAATGTAACTTCAACCTTTGAAAATGTAATTCAGCCAATGTTAGATCAAACAGTTAATATTACAAATTCAGTAATGAATACAGAAAGTAAGGAAGAATCCAATGTAACCAATATAATAGAAAATATTTCCTCTGAGACTATTGCGCTTGAAAAAGTTAATGAAACAATCAATACTCAAGTATTTGATGAATCCCTGGAAAATTCTATAACATCACAAGAAAATCTTTCTGGACTGAACCAAACTGTAGATGTTACAGGCCCGTCCATGGATAAAAGCGAAGAATCAAATGTAACTTCAACCTTTGAAAATGTAATTCAGCCAATGTTAGATCAAACAGTTAATATTACAAATTCAGTAATGAATATAGAAAGTAAGGAAGAATCCAATGTAACCAATATAATAGAAAAGATTTCGTCTGAGACTGTTACTTTGGAGGGACATAATAATATTCTAGAATGTTCTGATTCAGCATTGAGTAGTGAAACATATTTTGTACCAAATGAAAAAAATATTGTACATTTAAGAAAACAGTCTACAAACCACAATGAACATAGCTTGACTCAAGACATAACTCAAGCCATTGAGCCAAACAAAACTGATCTAGATAATACAAATGTTAACGAACATAACTCTACAAACTTAGCCGAAACTACAAACACTACTTTTTATAATCCTGAAACACTAGAAGACATAGTAAACAAGTCATTACTTAATCCTAATGATGAAGGGAAGTCTATTCCTATTAAAGAAGCATCAATGACTGAATTGGCAGCTGAAGTTCCTCTACCTGACGAGGATGACCTTGAGAAAGAATTGAGTATGCCTGCTAACCAGACTGATGCTCCTACCCTACCTCATAGTCTGCCACTTGATCTAGTAGACAATATCAATATCCAAACAGAGATCACTGAGATGATACGAAATCTGACACTTGAAAAAGAAAAACAAATAATGGAAGTAGAAGGAAAAAATGAAGATGCAACTGTTTTGCCTCAAGCACTACCATTAAACACTACAAATTTTGAAAGGGGCGATAACATACAGAATGAAAAATTTACTTTGGATAAAGAAATAATAAAAGAAGTGCCAAAAGTTATTAAAGATGTAGATGTGAAGAATAAAAAGCCACAATTAAGTGAAGAACCACAAGTCACTGTTGATATATTACCGGAAACTGCACCATCATTGAATATTGATACCAAAACTGAAAATAAAATTGATCAAGTGCAGTATGATATTGAAGTTTTGAACCAGATAGAAACTTTAGAAAAAGAAAAACAAATAATGGAAGTAGAAGGAAAAAATGAAGATGCAACTGTTTTGCCTCAAGCACTACCATTAAACACTACAAATTTTGAAAGTGGCGATAACATACAGAACGAAAGATTGACTTTGGATAAAGAAATAGTAAAAGAAGTGCCAGAAGTTATAAAAGATGTAGATGTGAAGAATGAAAAGCCACAATTAACTGAAGAACCACAAGCCACTGTTGATGTATTACCGGAAACTGCACCATCATTGAATATTGATACCAAAACTGAAAATAAAATTGATCAAGTGCAGTATGATATTGAAGTTTTGAACCAGATAGAAACTGTAACTGAGTGCCTCAATACAACAGTTACGCAGAATTCTGAAGATACCCCATACAACCAACCCATGGATATCAACGAAAGTGTAATTGGACTGAAACCTTTGCCTGACATTATTAACCAAACAAATATTGTACCTAATGTCAAAAACTTCGAATCAGCCGAAAACACAACTAATAACAATGAACTAGTAACAATACAACAACAAGCGAATTTGCCCGAAAACCTCAAACTGGAGGCAAATGCAGTTATTGTTCCAGAAGCTGTGCCTGAAGCTGCTCACAATGTTGTACCAGAACTTTTATCAGATATTTCTGAAGTAGCTAAACATGCGAATGAATTAACGAAAGTTATTAGAGAGGAACCGCCTATTACTCCAGCAAATGATGAAATAGCTAAGGACTCAGGTAACGACAGCACCGCAACTGTTACCACTGAAGACATACCTGTTACAGACAGTGTTACGGAGATACAATTTAACTATGTTGGCGTAATTCCTACAGAGCCTGTTATCTCTGACAGTAAAAACCAACCTATTCATACAAATGTTCCCGTCAGCGAAAGTGCTGACATTAAAACTGAAGATGACGAAATCATAATTTCTGAAAACAACAGCCCATTTGTATCAGTTATTGCTGAAGATATTCCTGGAATAAAGCCTGAGGAAAATATTAATGTTCAAAATATCAACCACCTATTAGAAACAGCCGGTAAAGTCGTCTTTACCCCACCGGCTTCTCCCCCGATCGCTTCTAAAGGATACAACTTCAATTTTGATGAAATGGATGATCCATTCGCTACGAAAACTAAAATAAGGGTATCGCCATCCCTGGATACTCCAAGTAATGCTGTTGAATCAAAACTGAGCTCTAGAAGTGTTGAAAAGCCTAAGCCGAAAAAGGAAATAATGAACAGGCGAAAACCACAATCTGAAAGAAAGAAGACTGTTGCTCCTAAAAGGAAATTCAATTCCACTTATAGTGGTGCAGTTACCGACAAAACAACTGAGAGCCCTGTTGAGAAATCAGCTGTTGGAGACATAAGCCTGGAACCACCATCTAGTGTAGCTTTGGAACTAAGCAATGTTACTATTGAAGACAAATTAATTGTGGAAGCGAAAATTCTTCACGAAATGACACTTAATGTAGTGAATGAAGCACATAAATTAGAGCAAGAACTTAACCCTAAAAATGAAGTCGAACAACCTGTTATAACATCTTCCGCCGAGGTTATTGAAACTGATGAATCTGCAACTCTTCTCTCCAAAGATTCGAAATCAACTACGTCATCAGAACAGTCTGCATACTATTCTGCACGTACATCGTCAAATGAAAGCTTCCATTCAAGAAATGTTTTTAACATACCTGAGATTGATGACAAGAACTTCAATCCGTTTGCAACAAAATCTAAAATGCGACAGTCTCCACCTCCGAACCTTGACACGGAAAATCCTTTTGCCACAAAAAATAAAATAAGAAGTTCTCCTGATTCCTCAATGATTTTACGTCGAAATGATCAAGTCAATGTACAAGATATCATAAAAACTGCTTTACCTGACGACAAAATGGAAAATGAATTAATGGAAAAAGATAGTTCAGGAAACCTAAGTAATACAACTACTTCGTCTAAAGCTACTGATGAGAAAAATGGTACAATCAATGAAGTCAATACTGAAGACGAGGAAACAATAGAGGGACCATTCCTGGAAGCTGAAGATTTGAATAATGACGACAAAATGTCAGATTTTGACGGCGAAAATATTGACATGATGCAATTCAATGATTTACCAACTCAAGAAAACGACGACAATGGCGAATTGTTCATAGATGCAGAAACTTATGATTTTCTCCTGAATCAGAATAAGAGTAACACTGTTGTGGACAGCGGTAAAGAGAGTTTGTTCCTGAAATTTGATCCTCTCTTCGCAAAGAGGATGTCGTCTATTACATCTGAGAGTTTAGTGGCTTCCTTAAATAAGATTCAGAGCAAAAGGCAAAGTACTCCTACAAAAGCGATGATGCCAGAAAAGGAGGTCAAGTCTCCTGTCGCTGGACCTTCTAACTTGAATATAACACAAGACATGGACATCACACACAATTCAAGTGAGGAATTCAACGAAGATCTTAACGTCACAGTATCTAAGCCGATGATGGTCGTACCTCCTGCCGTCAACCCAGTAACACCCAGAAATAAGCCGTTGACCCCAAACAGATCAAACAGGCGTTCTCTTGCATTCACGTCTCCTGCCATGGCCGTTATTGACAGACTACTGTCTTTAAGCGGCAACAGTTCTCTCCTGCATGACACTAATGTGACACATGCCATAAGAGAACAGAACGAAGCCGACTTAGCTCTTACACAGCTACGAGAGCTATTAGCCGAAAAAGAAATTAACGTTTATAGTCTCAGATCTGAAAGTAAAGAACTAAAGGATAGATTAACTTCATTAGAATCTCATTTAAAAAGTTTAGAAGAAGAAAGTCAAGATAGATTAAAAAAGATCAACGATTTGAACGATCGGCTGGCTGAGAAGACTAAGATCAATAAGAGCATGGCGGCGGTTGTCGAGGAATATGAGAGGACGATAGCTAGTTTGATCTCGGAAACAGCACAGGACAAGAAGAGGCACGCGGAGGAGAGAATAAAGTTAATTAATGAAAGAGACGAACAGACGGCGCATCTAACCAGCATGGAGGTGTCCTTCAGCGACCTCCATAGCAAATACGAGAAGAGCAAACAGGTTATAATGACCTGTAAGGCTAATGAAGACGCCTACAAGAAGTCTCTCAAAGAGTTTGATCAGAATCTCACTAAAATGCACAACAATTACGAGCTTCTAAAACAGCATGCGACGTCCAAGCTCAACCATGCCAACCAAGAGTTGGAGAAGATGAACAGAACACATGAGGCGGAAGTGTTGAAGCTTAACGCCATGATTAAGAGGAAGGAACTCCACATCACGTCGCTCGAGGAGTCTCTTGTGCAGAAGACTAAGGCAAACGATGAGCTAACAGCAATATGCGATGAACTAATTAACAAGGTCGGCTGAACTAATTTTAGGGTTTCCAACATTTATTGTGTCTGTGATCTAGGCGGATACTCCGAGACTCACTTGTGTACTTATCATTAGATAAGTAGCATTAAGTTTCAACTAGTCTACGATATTGTGCCAAATCATTTTAGTGTAACAACATTTATTCCTGTTGTTCATTATATACTCAAAGACTGCAAAATGTGATAAAATTCGAGTTCTATAATCATGTTACAGTATATACTTTAACTTATCGATGAGCAATAAGTCGGTAATGTGCTATTATGATATGGTCTAATGGTGGTATACATGATGTTTCTTTTGTGTCAAGCCAGTGTGAGCTGATAGCAGAGTACCGTACCTGTCGATTTAACGCCAAACAAATTATAACTCGAAAACTACAAAAAATAGTAGAACATAATTATAGTAACTAGTAAATTATAAAATATGAAAATCACAAGATTTCAGATACACCACTTTCAACAACCGATTTCAACAAATAATGTCCTATTTAGTACATTCTTGTTCAAAGTTGACCCAAAAAAATGATATAATTTTTTAATTTTAAAGCCATCATCTCGTTGAATCAGGAAAAATATCTAAACAAATTATAACTCGAAAACTACAAAAAATCGTAGAACATACATGGGGGTTAAATCGATAGGTATGGTACTCTGCTATCAGCTCGCACTGGCTTGAAACCTTAAAAGAACCCCTGACCCTGACCCAGAGACCCTGTATATGGTCGCCGAAGTTGGCTGCGACGTAACCATTAATTAATGAAACAATTTTCTTATCATATTTTAGTAATATATATTTATTTTCTTAAATTTTTCTCATGCATAATTTAATGTTGACATCGTAATTGAATTACACAGAAAAATAACTTTCGTTTGATGTATCAATGACCTCAATAGTTCGACTAATTACAAAGATATTCAACATAAACAGAAAAACATTTTTCCTGTAAAATTTGAGTTTTACGGTTACCGACTTATTGCTAGGGGCGTCGTTATTGTAATTTTCAATCAGTACATTATACCATTGCACTATTATATTATGCCGGCCATAATAAAAATGTGCGCGGAGGATAGTAAGTCAGACACATCTTGAAATAATTAATAGAAATGTATATTTTTTGCACGTATAACTGTTGTATTTAAAGTGCCCAGATATTTATTTTGTATGTTAAAATTTTCGTCAATATTTTTGGGAAAATATAGAAGTTCACCTAATTATATTTTTGTAGATTTATATTCGTGCAAAACTGCGATAGATTTGTTATTTAGATGTAATAATGATTATCCTGTATTTATGAACGCAGTCAACTGTTTTAGAATAACGTCATAAAAAAAAATATGTTGCATGTTACTTTTATGCGGTTCATCAACCTCGCATTAGCTGGTATGCGTTAATATTGCAGTCTCATAGCTGACCAGCCCCCTTAATTATTTTTTATATTGCATCTCAACAAATAAATAAATAAATAAATAAATCTCATTTTGTTCCATAATATTATCAGATCTCTGACATTCTCACATATATTTTAATTTTAGTAGTGTTCGTGTGACAATACATTTTCGTAGCTCGACTTTCCAATAACGGGTTGTTTTTTTGTCAGTTATTTTTGTATGATATAGAATTTAGTTAATATTTTAGTTAATAAAGTTGAAATTTTCAAAACCATGTTTTAATTATTTATGTAACTTTGTCCGGGACTTCGTCCGTATTTGTCAAAGCAGTTCTACCGACGCGACGCGACGTTCGCACGGACGTAAAAATATCGCGGCGGGATTTTATCGCGCACTGGGTTTTCAACTCTCGTTGTTGAGCCGAGCATTGAGAATCCAACTTAACAACAACAGAGTGCATTCTAAGCGCGTGAAAAAAAGACACTGTTGGATTTTCAACTCTCGGCGCGCTTTGCAGAGAGTTGAAAATTCAACGCGCGAAATATAATCGCCGCGATATTGGGATCGAGGAAAGTGGCGTCAGTGACGTCAAAAAAGAATCTGCCCCACATGGTTCAATTAGAAGAACTTCTGGTAGGTATACCACAACTATTTATCTATGTAGCTAAACTTGCTATTTACTTCCTGTCTAAGTGTAACTAAACATTATAACAAGGTCTTTTCTGTCATTATACACGCTGCGTTTTTATTGGTTAGGGAGCTGCCAAGATAATGTTGTACTCATAATTATGAACAACTTTTACTATGGGACCAAACCTGAAATCGTGAAAAAAAAACCGGTCAAGAGCTAGTCGGACTCGCGCACCGAGGGTTCCGTTCCGATTTCTGAAAAAGTGTGCTATTTAGAGACATCGTTTTATTTTTCCTGTAATCTTTACATAAACTTCTATCACATAGAATAATTTCAGATTTTTCTCTTTGCAAACTTCGGAGAAAAGGGGGGGTATTTTTTTTTACATTTTTCATCAAAAGTCGAATGTGCAAACAGCGCTCTTTCATAATTATGATACCCCACATGCCCCAGTAGCCCCACTTTGAATTTTTAAGACCCCCTTTCAGTCCCTGTGGCAAAAAAATACATATATTTTTATTTCTTTCTTATTTGTGAAATAGTTATGTAAACGTCATCTAAAACTGAGATATCCAGCTGTGACAGACAGACAGACAGACAGACTGAGTCACACCATAAGGGTTCCTTTTTTACCATTTTCGTACGGAACCCTAAAAATAGTAATAGTAATCTTTATTTATTTCTCTCTTCACAAAGGTTCAGTTAGTTTATTTTATAAATAGAGACAAGGTAACGTAGTTGCAACATCAAAAATATGATCCTTTGTGAGAGACTGGCGTCCATGGATACCCTGTGTGACAGATCACCAGGCTCTCACCCCGAATTTAATAAAATACTCGTACAGTGGTAAACTATAAAAATCAGATGTTCCCTACATTTATGTTAGCATAACTCAAAACGTAGGGAACAGCTGATTTTTTTCGCTATTTCAGGTTTGGTCCCATAGTAAAAGTTGTTCATAATGATGAGTATAACAATACAACACTATCGTGGCAGCTCCCTAGCTAATAAAAAAACTGGTCAAGAGCGAGTCGGACTCGTGCACCGAGGGTTCCGTTCCGATTTCTGAAAGTGTGCGTATGTGTGAAAAGTGTGCTATTTAGAGACGTCGTTTTATTTTTCCTGTAATATTTACATAAACTTCTATCACATAGAATAATTTCAGATTTTTATTTTGCAAACTTCGGAGATAAGGGGGGGGGGGACGGTATTTTTTTTTTACATTTTTCATCAAAACGCGAAAACTATGGGGCCTAAAAAAATTTTTTTTTTTGAGAATGTGTAAACAGCGTTCTTTCAAATGATACCCCACATACCCTAGTAGCTCTACTTTGAATTTTTAAGACCCCCTTTCAGTCCCTGTTGCAAAAAAAAATATAAATATTTTTACTTTTTACTTATTTGTAAAATAGTTGGGTAAACGTCATCTAAAACTGTTCCAAATTTCAAGTTGATAGCATTAGTAGTTCTTGAGATATCCAGCTGTGACAGACAGACAGACAGACAGACTGAGTCACACCATAAGGGTTCCTTTTTTACCATTTTGGTACGGAACCCTAAAAAAGCAACGTTTAGGAATGAGATTTTCCAGAAAACTACTTTTATTTTATTAGAGTCTCCACTCGTAGAGAATTTATATAATTCTCGGCCTTGCACGTCGTGACATATCGATAAAACTTTTCGAACCTTCCATATAATACCGTGCACTACGAATAAGTTTTATACTTATTCGTAGACGAATAAGTTTTATACTTATTCGTAGACCGTGCACTATTATTTTGTCTACGACCGGCGTGTTCCCAGCACATCTATTTTAAACGAACAGCTTTATGGGCCTTTTTTGTAGACAGCGCATTTTATATTCCAATAGTTTATTTATGAACAGTCACAAAGGAATTCTAATGAAAATGTGCCTATAATAACAGTTTTTTACTGAAATCGAATTTCAAGTGGGTGTTGTTAGTCCGCAGGAATAGAAGTAGCTACAGTGTGTTCACTTATTTTCACATATTGACATAAAGTTCCTAGTTAATTGTTAGGGTTACGTACCAAAATAGTAAAAAGTAACCCTTATACCCGATTCGGTCTGTCTGTCTGTCTGTCTGTCACAGCTGGATATCTCAAGAACTACTAATGCTATCAACTTGAAATTTGGAACAGTTGTAGATGACGTTTACCAAACTATTTTGCAAATAAGAAAGAAATAAAAATACATATGTATATTTTTTTTTCCAACAGAGACTGAAAGGGGTCTTAAAAATTTGAAGTGGGGCTATTAGGTCATGTGGGGTATCACATGAAAGAGCGCTGTTTGCACATTCTCAAACATTTTTTTATTTTTTTAGGCCGCACAGTTTTCGACTTTTGATGAAAAATGTAAAAAAAAATACCGTTCCCTCCCTTATCTCCGAAGTTTGCATAGAGAAAAATCTGGAATTATTCTATGTGATAAAAGTTTATGTAAAGATTACAGGAAAAATAAAACGATGTCTCTAAATAGCACACTTTTTCAGAAACCGGAACGGAATCCTCGGTGCGCGAGTCCGACTCGCTCTTGACCGGTTTTTTTTGTTAGGTGATTATTACTTTGGGTATTAGCATTTTTTATCTCACGAAGCAACACGCGCTTTACTTGTGTTAACCAAGTGTACAAACACGCTGTGATTGTGTGCGTGAAGACGAGTAACTTCAGCACATAACACACACACACACACACACACAGACACCACACACAGTTCCGACTTCGCCATTGTCTCGGACGGTACCGAGAGCCCCTGCTATTACACACACATTCGCCTCATAAAAAATACTATTATTATTCGTTTATTAATTTATGATCTTACTTAGTTACATTTTTAAATATTTCTTAAACAAAAAGATGTAGAAAAAAAAACATTTAAAAATATAAAAAAATAGAAGTCCGCCGGTGTCGGGAGCAGGGTCCAAGGTACCGGCGGTTAGGGCTGCAGAGATAGGAACCTCCTCACAATACGAGCCGTATCGAGGAGTACTGCCTTCTGAATCTGGCTCTTGATCCAACCGCCTAACGAGAGCCTCAAGAGATGTTGATCGAGGCTTTCGGCCATCAGGCCGTTGGCCGTTACTACAATCGGCACAATGATAGCCGAGCTCACATTCCACATGTCAACAACCTCGTGAGCTAAGTCGAGATATTTTATTTATTTCTCTTTCTCAGCTTTCACGAGGTTCTCGTCATGTGGAATGGTAACATCGACAATCATTGCGCGGCGCGCTAATCGATCTATCACCACTATATCAGGCTTATTGGCTACAATAGTCCTGTCAGTAATGATAGACCGATCCCAGTACAACGTGACATGGTCATTTTCGAGAACTGGGTCGGGCACATACTTGTAATACGGTACCTCATAGTCCACAAGCTTATATTTCAAAGCAAGTTGCTGGTGAATAATCCTGGCCACTTGGTTATGTCTGTGCAAGTACTCGCCGTTAGCCAGACGAGAACAACCAGAGATAATATGTCTGATGGACTCACCCGGACGGTGGCATGCCCGACACACGTCAACCGTCCCGTCCTTCATAATATGTCTCCGGTAGTTATTCGTCAAGATAACTTCGTCCATAATTGCACAAACGAAACCTTCAGTTTCCCCGAAAAGGTCACCGAAACGTAGCCAGGATACGGACGCTAGGAAATCTACACCGGGCTCATGAAGAGCCCGATAGAAGCGCCCGTGAAGCTCCTTGCTTTGCCATACCTTCTTGCGGTCATCGGTAGTAAGTACCACAGGTTTGCGCCAGTTCTCATTAGCCATGGAGAGCGGGGTGAGCCCCTTGTCCACTGCGACCACATCACGGTGCATACCCACATCGGCTTTTAAAAAATATTCTCTGAGGCTGCACACCTCGCGGTTGTGGAGGGTCTTCGCATTTAAAAAGCCTCGACCCCCGCACTTCCGCGGGATGTACAGTCTCATCACCGATGATCGTGGGTGATGCATCCGGTTTGCGGTCAGCAGTGTACGGACCCTCCTATCCAGAGCGTCAAGTTCAGTCTGAGTCCATTTGAGTATGCCGAAAGAGTACATCAAGACCGGCATGACCCAACCGTTGAAGGCGCGCACCTTGTTACCGCCCGAAAGAAGACTAATTAATACCTTCTTCAGGCGACCAAAGAAGCGCTCCTTCAACGATTGCTTCATGTCAGCAACGTTGATGCCTAACGCTTCCGACATACCCAAATATTTGTAGGTTTCGGATGAGGAGAGGGATCTAAGGTGTATGGAATCCGAGAGTTGAATTCCCTCGGATTCCATAATCTCCCCTCGCTTTACATGCATGACTGCACATTTGTCCACACCAAATTCCATCCTGATGGCGCTACTGAAAGTTTCAGTTACCTTCAATAGCTCCATCAGTCGCAATTTGTTGGGGGCAAAGAGTTTCAAATCATCCATATAAAGGAGGTGAGATATGACCTGACCACCTCTCCTCAGCTGATAGCCCAGACCTGAATCCTCCAGCAGTGTGCTTAGCGGATTCAGGGCTAAGCAGAACCAGAGTGGACTCAAACTGTCGCCCTGAAATATTCCCCGTTTAATCCATACAGGTTCATCATTCCCCTGAATCCGTCGACACCCCGGATAGCGAAGAACCGTCCTCCATTGCCCCATACACGACCCAAGGAAGGTGCGTAGAGTTGCATCAATCTTGTACAACTCCAGCACCCTCATGAGCCATGTATGTGGCACCGAGTCATAGGCCTTCTTATAATTATTATTATTATATTTATTTATTTCAGGCTTACGCCCATAATGTTAGTAACAAAGGTCTTAAAAAACTAGTGTTAGTAGACTTACAAACTATTGAGTGTGGAGTTTCATCCAATGACGCAGCATTGGAGACTCCCATCTACTCCCATCACTATATCATTGTGATCCTGGGACTGAAAACATAATCAAAACACATTACATGCAACAACAGGAAAACATAGAAGGACATTTATTAGGACAAGGGGGAAAAACTGTAATTGTAGGGCTGCCATGCCATCCATCTGCAAAATCACAGAAGCAGAATTTTAAAAGTAAACTGAATATTTTTTTCTCCTCTGCGGTGAACAACCTTCGAGTAACAAGTAAAAATACTTTCTGTCAAGAAAACTGAATCCTGTTAATGTGTTCTTTTTTTAGGTTTTTGTATGCGTAGGTAATAAAGAGGTGATTCTCGGTACTGTTGCACTAATTGAAAAGTTTTCTCATTTACGCGTCAGCTACTAAATAAATTTCCAATTACAAAACATATGTACTTAACTACAATATATGGGCACGTAGCTATATATTATGCGGAGGTATGTATCATTACACCGCGTCAGCTTGGGACTAACAGGAGAATAAAATTAACATTATACTGCACGCGAGCTCAATGGCGGGCAAAACCAAGCAGAAATATTCGCGAGCGGCCCCGTGGCCCCTGCATACGTAGATAAATGTGTGAAATATGTACGTTATGTCGTTCTAATCAGTGCCAGGCCGTACCACTACTATTTTGACGAAAAAAAAAGCCATCTATGAGATTCCCGCCTTTCCTCGTTAGGATTCCAAGCGAGGAGGTTCTTTAACGTTGCCATGGCAACGTGCGACAAACACTGTCAAACGTTTTCTCTGACTAGCGATCAAAACGGGTCGGCTAGTGATTATGCACGAGTGATGTATGACGAGACGGTCAACGTGGTTAACGCTAGAGAGATCGACAGTCCGTCGAGTGAAGAGGAAGTGGTGAAAGCAACGATGTCCAAGTTTAATCCTCCGGTGAGGCATACGGCGAGGCATGACTTCGATTCAGACAGCGAAACTGAGTCGGAAGGTGACAAGTTTCTGGAGAATCTCTCTGGAGAAGATCAGGTTGGTAATTTCAATGTTATTTAAGTCTATAGATAACCAATAGTCGTCAGTGGATCACTTTTGTTTTGTTATTATTAAATTAGCATCTGGATTTAAGTAGGTTAACCTTGTTAACCTTTGAAGGTTCTCTTTCTTTGTCATTTCCTTGTTACCTTCACAATTCCACTCCTCTTCGTTTCCAGACTCTCTGTTTCATTGTTTCGGGCACTAACCACAAGACGTACATAAGTGGCTCCCGAAACGATCAATCACAATTGATTAATTGCCATCAATTTCTATTACAGAAGTAATATTGTCAATTGCTTCTGCTTCAAGCTTCAACTGCACTTGGTAGACGATCAATTTGCGCATCGATGTGTATCAATCACTCACGTAAAAATTGACAATTGCAATTGATCGTTGATTATGATTTTTCGTTTTGATCGTTTCGTGGACCCTTAACGATATTACCTTCATTTATTTGCCAACTATTCCAATTATTATTGTTCGTTAGGTCTGATTAAATCTTACAATGAGTACCTAATAAAATACCAGCAAGAAATAACATCTTATACGCTCCAGTTACTGTACTTGTAGTTTAGTTTCACCGCTAGGGAGTTATTTTTACTGTAGACAACAGTAGATGAACAAATGCATTTATTTGCGCTACGGCATTCAAGGAATTTAGATAGACAGCGACTAGAGAGGCGGCCATATTGCGTAGATTTAATTTCCCCGCCATAGTTTGCATGGCGCCACCTGTTTGCCGCTCTGTTGTTTACGCCGCCTGTAAACATAGACAATTTTGGAATGGGTTCAATGATCAAACTATTTATTCCGGGTATGGTTAAAAATGGTTTTTATGCTTGAAACTGTCGTAAAATGAAGACGAGGAAGTGGGCAAGGGAAGTCTTCCTAGTACAAGAATATTTAGGACAGAATACATCAAAGTTTTAACTAGTCAGTCGAATAGAATCTATTTGCGAGGCATTATTATCCAGCGGTAGTTGTGCGATCGTGCGAGAACACACGACCATATTCATGGTATGAATAGCGTATTGATTTTACGCTAGTGACTCTGTAATTAAACTCTTGAAGATATATTATTAAGTACAGACTGTTAGGGACGTTATTATTTCGGGTGAGTGTAGGTATACACGGCTCTTGCATGTCATTAAAGGTACTGACACACGTGCTCATAAAAAGCATGCCTATAAGCACGCTTTCTCGAAAACACTAGAAATAAGCATGCTCATTAGTAGTCACACATGCTACTAATGATCACTTGCTCAATAAAAGCATGCTTACGTGCTAGTAATGAGCACTTCTGTCAGTAGCTTAATGCTTCGAAACAGCAGTGCTATTCTGTATAAATTTCACCGTGAAAACTAAAGTGAAGTGAGCGTGGAGTGAGCTGTCAGTAGTGTCAATCCCTAGCATCAGCCGGTCGATTCTGTAACAATCTCACCGTGAAAACCTAGGTCAAGTGAGTTGTCATTCTACCTGCAGTGCGGCACTGCAGGTAGAATGACAACTCACTTCACCTAGGTTTTCACGGTGAGATTTGTACAGAATAGCACTGCAGGTCAACCAAAACAGCGTAACCGTCGAAATCACTGACTGACATTATGTGAACCGCACTCGATGCAAAATTAGTCAGACCGAAATTAGGTCGAGTGTCGAATGTAAATGATCGAATGCTTTTAGGGTTCCGTACCTCAAAAGGAAAAAACGGAACCCTTATCACTTCGTTCCGTCGCGTCCGTCTGTCTGTCTGTCAAGCAAGACCCTTTTTCTCAGGAACGTGTGGAGTTGTCAAGTTGAAATTAATATTAAGGGGGCGCGAAAAAAAATTGTTGACCTACTCCATCGAGTGGAGTATCGTTGTTAAGAGTTCGTTGAGACGTTGAGTAGATAAATACTGTATTTTTTGTTTTATAAAATATTGGAAAACAAAGGAATGAGAAGCCACCAAATTTCAGCTTTTTTTTATACAACATTTAGTTACGAATAATTTTTTAACTTCCCATTGACCTATGAACTTGAATTTTGGTGATAATGTTTATTATTACCTATATTTGACTAACAAATACCTACCAATATATTGATAAATCAGATTTGGTATGGAACCCTAAATGTGCGACGTCCGACACGCACTTGGCCGGTTTTTTATTTTTATTTTGTGACGCAAATTACGCGACGTTACGCTGCTGTAGTCACACTGTAGTCGCCTCCTTACTTATAATGGTTTTGTAATCCCAAATAATAATGTTTTTTGACTACAACAGCCTTTCATTCACAACATAACTTTAAACATCTACTCTGTTAAATCGTCTCGGACAAGGAGAGTTTAAATTACTTATGAAATTAAACGAACTTACCTGTAAGTGAAGTTTTATCTCAATTATACGAAGCTCCTTGTCCGAGACGGGACTCCCTCCCAATGTTAATTTTACCCCCCCTAATTAAGAAATCTTTGTTGTTCATGAAATGTGCTTTAAACAAAATGAAGTTAACAGGTTCGTCCAGAAATACGCAGGGAGTTTTTTTGTTTTGGATTGGATCTTTAAATATTGTGAAGCGCTAGAGCACGATGGTCGTAGACTAATGTAGTCAAGTGGTCTATGTCACAGTCGCCAGACAGAAAGTCCTTCCAGCCTTCTGACAAGGCCGTGGAAGTCTCGAAGGTGACCCGCACCGAGCTGATGAAGGAGACCACCAGTGGCAGGACCAGGCCCGTCACCAAACGTGTCGAGTCTTCAAACTCAGGTCAGTTTCATTCGGACAGCGAAGGACTTAGTCCGAATGAAAACATTTATTTATTTGTATATTTGTATGGACCACAGATTTAGAGTATATTAGATTAGAGATAAAACAAGCCATCCGACCAAGCGTGCCGTGTTTGTGCCATGCACAAACTTGATGCACTACTACTTTAATTTGTGTTCGATCACGCCAGTTGCGAGTTGTGTCGTCGAGGATGTAAAAAAAGTCTGTTGGCTCACTGACCCTTAGCGATTGAAACGATTCTGTTTACGTCGAGCACATCACTAAATGGCTTGGGTGAAGTTTTCGTAGGTATAAAAAAGATGACACGCTTGGTTTCTCTCTCATACTATCTAATGAACATGCGGTATCTAGCCTACTCTAAATATGTGGTATGGACAGATAAAACCCGAGTCAGGCATAGCTACCTATTACATTATTGGCAAACTGATAAAAATGGCCCGGAGCAAACCGTATGGCTATAGGCTCGCCTATCCAGGAGGTTGATAAACTGGCGAAATCAAGCCTGTGCTTCGTGAATTTTGAACAGCTCATGAAATTCACTTCACTGAATGAAATTACCCGTGCTCTCAATAGTTTGATGCAGTTCCGTTAAGATGAAATTCCCAATTTTCTGTTTGAAACAATAGTGTAATGCGTTTAGCTATTTTAAACTCGCGCAAACAGTCTTTGTTTACATGAGTCTGTAGATATCGTGGTAATGCTGTGCGTGTTGTTTGAAAAATGGCCAACAAAATTATATTATGTACACTAACGTATCATCGCCTCTGCGAAAAAAACTTGACATTTTGGAAAAGGTGTTTTTTGTTATTATTCGATAATTTAATATTCTATTCCTGTAAAATTGCATTTTTCGAGATAGCACGTTTTTTTCGCAAAGATGCGATACCCGCACCGATACCGCGCCGATGTGTACCTACCTGTATTCCCCGTAGGGATAGGCAGCGTACCTATGCCAGTTTTTGCCAAAGATTTTAAGTCCCATGTAACACGGGGCGATTTTATTGCCATTTTCAGAGCATAAATCCAGTATCTGGGCTGGTAATAAACCCTATACACTCATGTATCGAACGCAAGTCGCCAGGCCATAACAACGACCTACTGTCGTGCTCGCTTCAATGTCTCGCTCATCTTCTCTGTCGCAGAGCTGCCAAGGACCAATCTGTGTTAAAGGAGTCTTGCTTTTCCCACCATCTCCGTCTGGGCCTGCTGCAATGTCGCTTGCCGTTAAAAGGTACCCACTGGATCGTGAGTGTGGCCCATTCGTCATTTGACATGCGGTAGATGGGTCAAACTTAAATTCAAAGCATTTAGTTCAAGTAAACCATTTAAAGGCACTTATGAATTATTGTCAAAGAGTCGGTCAGTCAGAAATATGAAGTTAGATGCCCATTCCAAAGCGTAGTAGGTTCCTATGCAGAAGAACGGACAAGAAACTCCATGGACCGTCTTTCAAATCAATGTGTTTTATATTAATATACCTAGCATAAGATACAGAAACAATATTCCTAATTCCAGATACGGACTCAGGAGATTTGGAGCCTGAGCGAATGGATCCCGTGCTGGGCAGCGGTCGCAAGCGAGGTGGCGGTGTGGTCATACCAGCTGAAGGCGCCTATGACCCCAAGAACTTCCTAGACCTGAAGGTGCCTCCGGAAATGGAGAATATATTCCAGTACATCATGAAGTAAGTGTGTACTGTGTAGTTAATAGCTTTAGGTTACTGGCAACCAATACCCTAATTGACAATACCTTTCATTTTGAAATATCCCAATATCATCATCTGCTCTTATCTCATGTTATTTGTGATCAGCGCAATACGTTTTCTCTTTCCATTCTCCCCTGAGAGAAGGCATACACTCCCTTCTCTTTCATATCATTCACACAGTCCATCCATCTTTTCTTTGGCCTTCCTCTCATTCTCCATCCGTCAACATTTATATTCATCACTCTTTTTAGTCACATGCGTTTCCTACTCCCTCTTCATAACATGCCCATACCAAGCCAAACGATTTCCTTTCAACTTTTTTGTCAGTGGCGGCGCCACTTTAAAACTTCCCCATATATACTCAGTTCTTAATATACTTTATCCATTTTCGTCACTCCACACAATTCAACTCATTTGAAATCTATCCATCGCATTTGAAATATCCCATATTATTATAATAATAATATGTCGTAGTTCATCTGCTGGATGGCATAAATAACGCAATATCTTTTTCTTTGAAAGAAACACAAAGTGAAAAGTAACTTTATTTTCGGAAGTCGGTGGCAAAAAACTATACTAGTACCTAGATCCAAAGACACCGACCTCTGAAAATAAAGTTATTTTTCACTTTGTAGTGCTTTTTTTTGAAGTCGGTTGTTTTTTTTTTTGTAAAAATTTTTAATGGTCAAATCAAAGTGGTATCCATTCCGAGTGTTTTTATGCGATTAGGGCGCTAATCAACTGACAATTTTAACAAGAATAACCTATATATCTGTGATAAGTTGTTAGAAGTTTTAACTGGAACATCAGTAGCAGACCATAATACAGTTTATTTCGGATAGCTATCTACATTTAACTGAATTTATGTTATCGAGACCGTCGCTTGTGAGTCACCAGTAAAATATTTGCTGTCTCATGTTGTTACGATGCAGTCAGATAGCGACTGTTTGGTCTGTACCGTACATAATGTAAGTACCTACCTAGGTAGGTGCACCCATCCGATTCGGTATTGATTAATTGTTTTACAACAAAGCCAATTGCACCGCTCGGATGTGTCGAGTACTGCTGACCCGAATATGTGTAGGATATACCGGATGACTTTTTTTACAATCTCGAAAAAAATTGGGTAGGTATATTAGGTGAACAGAGTAAAAGCCTATGGCATAAGTGATAAGTACCTAGTTTTTTTTTTTTTAATAGGTTAGACAGAAAAAAATATCTAAGGGCCCTCGCTTACGGCGACTGTTTGTAGCGATGCAGTCGCGATGTCGTCGCGCGTTTGCATCGATACAGTCGCGATGCGGTGATTCGATTCGAGTAGCTACAAAAAGTCGCCGTGGGCGAGGGCCCTAAGTACCAATAAATGTAACGTCTTTCGGTTGTGTAAAGGTACAAGTCCGAGATGGGCTGCAGACTGCAAACTGAAAGCGACACTAGGTTTCTATGAATCTATATAGGTATATATATTAAGAGCGAGCGCGCACTGCGGTGCGTTTCCGGTAGTTCTGCCGCACTGGGCGGGGCCTACAGTAACAAAACGCATGACCGCAGTGCGCGCACTTCAAAGACATTCCATACTTCACAGATTATGCGGTAGAAAAACGCACCGCAATGCGCGATCGCCCTTATATTGTCGTTTATATGACGATAATGTTTGCGGCTGCAGTTTGCAGTCTGCAGCCCATTTGGGAAAAGTACCTTAACGGTCACTGAAATTAATAAAAGAAAGAAAATATGTTTATTTGGCACATGTTGGTACACAATACAGTAGGGTGTATCAGATAGGTATGGTCAAATTTAAGGGTATGGTACAGAGTAACAGAACAACTTTCTCCACGGAATCAACATCATAATTTTTTCTCGATTACGATGTTGGTCCCATGGAGAAAGTTGTTCAGTTCGATGGTCTGTACCACACCCTTATGTTTGACCATAGACTTATAAAAAAAGATGGACTCCGCGCCACGCATATCGAAAGTGAAGCACCCTACCGATCTATGTGTGCGTGATTTGAGTACCTGCAAAGACGCCGTCGCTCGTGTCACGTAATGGCGGCCGGTCGGCATACTATGATGTAAATGTGTGCGCGAGGCGTGTTTGTACAAACGGACCCGGCATACTTACTGTGCTTCACTTTCGATATGCGCAGCGCGGAGTCCTTCTTTTTTTATAAGTCTGTGTGTTTGACCACACTTTTCTGATACAACCGATATAAAAGAAAACGCAAAAATTAAAAAAAATATGCGCCTAGGCCTAGTTCAGCAAAATGCCAGACACCAAGTGCCTGATGCTGGTTTTCAACTGGATCTTACGTTGAGTGTAACGACAACCACGATAGATGACTTGGGCTAGTACCTATAACTAACAGTAGGAACGTCGATTCTGTAAAATTCAAACAACAACTCGCATCTCACATCGCTATTCACTCTGACTTCGCATCACTTCTTCTCACTTGTTTTTTATTTGGCACTTTGAATTTAGAACGCCAATCAAGAAACTCACAGCGGATTCAGCCGGTCGATTAAAATTTCACCGTGAAAACTTAGGCGAAGTGAGTTTGTTTTTGCTAGGAATTGACACTATTGACAGCTCACTCCACGCTCACTTCACCTAAGTTTTCACGGTGAGATGGTTACAGAATCGCACTGTTTAGAATGAGGTCTTACAGAATCACACGGCAGGTTCCAACGCGGTAGACAAGATTCGAATTCATTAGTGTCGGCGATGAATATGCTTCAAAACTTCAAAACAACTAAGACTAGACACTAGTTTAATCATACGTAGACCGTGAATCTATCCCGTCTACAAATCGGGTCATAGCGATCCTATTTCATATCTAACGTGGGTGGACTACCCACCAACCAACCTTGCACTTAGTACATTAAACCTAGATCTTAATCAACACTAATATCAACCTTATCTCATAAAAAATACAGTTTGTATTTGCTTAGCGGTTATGAACATTATGATAACTAGCAGATCTCGAGCTGTATCAATGAGGCCAAATGAATCTAATTTTGTGCACGTAATATAAATTAATGGGGCACTTTCCAATGCTCATTTGTTAAATATTGAATATCATTCAGATATCGGGTGACTCGGAAGTTTTGTTGCAGAGGTTTGGAACCTTGAATCGGATACCGAATGTAGGTACCTACCTAGTTACTTAAAATTTATTTTCTGATAGGTAGTGGCCGCCTTTCCTCTGGTATGAATGGTTTTTGGGTTTATAGTTTATACTTTCAGGATTCCAACCCTATTTATAAACCTACGTTGACGGTCTCGTGGCTGTCACAGGGTTATTAAATACACTTCAGAAAAGTGACTTAGTATTTTTATCATTTGACATCCGAGTATAAACATTTTTCCAATAAGAAGACTTTCAATTTAGTTTTAAAAGAGCGAGAGCTATACCTAAATTAATCATTTTAAAGCAGTCGGTAAACTATTAAATAACTCCACTGCTTGGTATCTGGAACAATGTTTAGCTCAGCTTATTATTGAAGTTTCCTTCATCCCTCCAACAGGTACACTCCTCAAAAGATCGACATCGACCTGAAGCTGCAGCCTTTCGTGCCGGAGTACGTGCCCGCAGTGGGTGACATTGACGCCTTCATCAAAGTGAGCACGCCAGCGTGCAACGCGCGCGCCGCGCCGCTAGCGGACAATGTCTTAGAACATATTGATAATTTAGGTGAGATTTCACACTACAGGGTTATTTTAAAAAATTGGCTAGCGCAACTCTGCAGGAGTTTCTCTAAGTTAAATTTCGTGCTGATTCGTCGAACGAACGAAATCTAACGAATCTGCACGAAATTTAACTTACGACAGATGTATTGATGATTGTTATGGTTAAATGTTATAAATACATATGTTTTATTGCCGCGTATCATACTTTGATCAAGATACAACCTGACACGGACCTGCAAATTGCAAAAAAACCAAAAAAAATAAATTATTTCGCGTTAAGGCTTTACATTGCACCCAGCTTACAAACACCCCGTATAAACAACAATGCATAATGCGTAATTTTTTGTAGCTGGCCTCTGAGCACGGCGGTATATATAAAAAAAAAAAACAAATTAAAATATGTTAGATTCTCTAAAAAAATCAACCAAGATCATACATAAATACACTGTTTCTCAAAATACAGGTTATACCTAACCTAGTTTGAGAGGCAGGGTTTTAATCATTTTAGTACTGATTTACAACATACCTAATTACAATGCATTTCAACTAAGAATAGGAATGACCTTGCGCCATATTATGAAGATTTAGCAAAACAGCTACTCGGTTAACAAAAACAAATTCCAAAAACATAACTAAAATGGATAAGGATAATACTACAAAACTTTGCAAGCCTTACATTTCTAGTTTCAGTTGACAGTTAGAGGTCATAGACGTTCCTATTCTTAGTTGAATCGCATTGTACCCACTTATCTCTACCCACTGTTTGTTGCTGTAACTATCTGTTATTTTGATGAATAAACATATAGGTATTATTATTATAATTCATAGACCATACCCATAGTTGACTTAGAAACTTGTTTTTTTTAGGATTCCGAGGGACCATAAACCTACGTATTTGATATTAATTTTAATTTGATACCTCTAGGCGTTCCTGAGAAAAAGGATCTTGACTGAGTGACAGACAGATAGACAGACAGACGGACAACGAAGTGATCCTATAAGGGTTCCGTGTTTTCCTTTTGAGGTAGGGATGAAGAAGATACCGCGGCCCTGGCACAGGCAACTGAAGGAACACGGGTGGGTTTTAGTCAGTGAAAGTCTGACACGCCCTTCCGCTCCACCCAGAGCGGGAGAAGTTATTTGATGATTTTCCACCCTCAAAAAAAAAAAAAGGTACGAAACCCTAAAAATTGTAACGCTTCGAATATAATGTTCCAGGTCTAACAGTTCTGGACGAGCCAGCCGCGGAACAGAGTGAGTCTGCGTTACTGCATCTGCAGCTGAGAGCCATCTCTAAGACGAGCAGTGCTAAGTCCACTGTGGTATGTGTAGCATCTATACTAATGTTATTGGTAAAACACTAGCAACCTCTAAGTGGTCATTGTACTCATCATTATGAACAACTTTTACTATGGGACCAAACTTGAAATCGTGAAATAAAATTCAGCTGTTCAGTACATTTATCCACATCAAACTCGTCAAAATGTGGCGGCTGATTTTTTTTCGCGATTTCAGTTTTGGTCCCATAGTAAAAGTTGTTCATAATGATGAGTACAATGACCCCTTAAGAGGTTGCTGGTGTTTTACCAATAACCCTGTATACTTATCCATACTCAATCAATCTGCCTAGCGTTTTCCCAACTATGTTGGGGTCGGCTTCCAGTCTAACCGGATGTAGCTGAATACCAGTATTTTACATGGAGCGACTGCTTATCTGACCTACACAACCGTTGACAATAACAACTGGGTAATACGATACCCCTTGGTAAGTCAGACTTTCGGGCTTATGACGACCCGTGACGATCCACGAATGACAGCCGGGACCAACGGCTTAACGTGCTTTCCGAGGCACGGACGAGTCTCGGTATGTGAAGATGGTCACCCATCCACGGACCAACCACGGCAAGCGTAGTTTAACCTGATGGATCTTATCCATACTATCCTAATCCATACTAATATTATAAATTCGAAAGTAACTCTGTCTGTCTGTCTGTCTGTCTGTCTGTCTGTTACCTTTTCACGCCTAAACCACTGAACGGATTTCGATAAAATTTGGCAAGGCTATAGATGGTATCCTGGGGACGGACATAGGCTACTTTTTTTTTCAAAAATAATCCTACAGGGGGTGATATAGGGGATGAAAGTTTGTATGGGAAACTCAGTATTTCTTAAGTTAGGGATGTGAAAATTAAAATGTATGCTTTTGATAGGAAATAAAGAAATATGCGGTTCAGCGATTTTGAAAAATCATCCCCTAAGGGTGTAAAATAGGGGTTGATTTTAAAATTTACAAAACTGCACGGAGTTCCACAAAATTTGGCAAAGCATCCAGGGGAAGGCCATAGGATACTATTTTTTTCAAAAATAATACTATAGGGGGTGATATAGGGGATGAAAGTTTGTAAGGGAAACCCAGTATTTCTTAAGTTAGGGATAACAAATTTATGCTATTGGTAGGAAATGAAGAAATATGCGGTTCAGCGTTTTTGAAAAATCATCCCCTAAGGGGGTAAAATAGGGGTTGATTTTAAAATATACAAAACTGCACGGATTTCGATAAAATTTGGCAAGGCTTTATATAGCATCCTGGGGAAGGACACAGGCTTCTTTTGGTCTTAAAAAATAATCCTACAGGGGGTGATATAGGGGATGAAAGTTTGTATGGGAAACTCAGTATTTCTTAAGTTAGGGATGTGAAAATTAAAATGTATGCTTTTGATAGGAAATAAAGAAATATGCGGTTCAGCGTTTTTGAAAAATCATCCCCTAAGGGGGTAAAATAGGGGTTGATTTTAAAATTTACAAAACTACACGGATTTCGACAAAATTTGGCAAGGCTTTATATAGCATCCTGGGAAAGGACATAGGATACTTTCAAAAACAATACTAGGGGGGGTGATATAGGGGATGAAAGTTTGTAAGGAAACCCAGTATTTCTTAAGTTAGGGATAAAAAAATTATGCTATTGGTAGGAAATTAAGAAATATGCGATTCAGCATTTTTGAAAAATCATCCCCTAAGGGGTAAAATAGGGGTTGATTTTAAAATTTACAAAACTGCACGGATTTCGATAAAATTTGGCAAGGCTTTATATAGGCTACTTTTGGTCTTAAAAAATAATCTTACAGGGGGTGATATAGGGGATGAAAGTTTGTATGGGAAACTCAGTATTTCTTAAGTTAGGGATGTGAAAATTAAAATGTATGCTTCTGATAGGAAATAAAGAAATATGCGGTTCAGCGTTTTTGAAAAATCATCCCCTAAGGGGGTAAAATCGGGGTTGATTTTAAAATTTACAAAACTGCACGGATTTCGACAAAATTTGGCAAGGCTTTATATAGCATCCTGGGGAAGGACATAGGATACTTTCAAAAACAATACTACAGGGGGTGATATAGGGGATGAAAGTTTGTAAGGAAACCCAGTATTTCTTAAGTTAGGGATAAAAAATTTATGCTATTGGTAGGAAATTAAGAAATATGCGATTCATCATTTTTGAAAAATCATCCCCTAAGGCGTAAAATAGGGGTTGATTTTAAAATTTACAAAACTGCACGGATTTCGATAAAATTTGGCAAGGCTTTATATAGCATCCTGGGGAAGGTCACAGGCTACTTTTGGTCTTAAAAAATAATCCTACAGGGGGTGATATAGGGGATGAAAGTTTGTATAGGAAACTCAGTATTTCTTAAGTTAGGGATGTGAAAATTAATGTATGCTTTTGATAGGAAATAAAGAAATATTCGGTTCGGCGTTTTTGAAAAATCATCCCCTAAGGGGGTAAAATCGGGGTTGATTTTAAAATTTACAAAACTGCACGGATTTCGACAAAATTTGGCAAGGCTTTATATAGCATCCTGGGGAAGGACATAGGATACTTTCAAAAACAATACTACAGGGGGTGATATAGGGGATGAAAGTTTGTAAGGAAACCCAGTATTTCTTAAGTTAGGGATAAAAAAATTATGCTATTGGTAGGAAATTAAGAAATATGCGATTCAGCATTGTTGAAAAATCATCCCCTAAGGGGTAAAATAGGGGTTGATTTTAAAATTTACAAAACTGCACGGATTTCGATAAAATTTGGCAAGGCTATAGATAGCATCCTGAAAAAGGGGCTACTTTTTGTCTTAAAACATAATCCTACAAGGGGTGATAAAAGGGATGAAAGTTTGTATGGGAAACCCAGCATTTCTTAAGTTAGGGATATGCCCTATGTTTTCCACATGAACGTTCCCATGGGATATTTTCCGACATCCACGCGGGCGAAGCCGCGGGCAAAAGCTAGTATTATTATAAATGCGAAAGTGAGTTTGTTTGTTTGTTACGTTTTCACGCTAAAACGGCTGAACGGATTTGGATGAAATTTGGCACATGGGTAGACTATGACCTGGATAAGGACATAGGCTATTTTTCATCCTGGATCGCAGACGAAGTCGCAGGCAACAGCTAGTAATATTATAAATTCGAAAGAACTCTGTCACCTGTCACGCCTAGCCACTGAACCGATCGTTATGATATTTGACCTGGGACACCTGGAGAAGGAGTACGCCACTTGTCTTCTTAGATATTTGTATTAAAAAACGATGACATGCAAACATACACATGTCTAGCTACTTTAAACTATAATGTGAAATGATTTAATTTTGCATTTATTTTTGTTACGCTTTCACGGTTAAACGGCTGAACCGATTTTGATGAAATTTGGTACGGGGATACTTAGAACCCTGGGGAAGGACATAGGCTACTTTGTATCGACATGCCACGCGGGCGAAGCCGAAGGTGGAAGCTAGTTAGCTAATTTGCCAAATAAAAGCTCTTTACCTTATATTTAGCTAATAATAACAAACAAGAAAATGTTTCTCATTATTAATAATAATAATACACCGCCGTATCTCTACGTTGACGTCGTGGTGGGGCTTGCGCGCTCCGATCTCTGGGCCTGTGCTAGTAGAGTTCACTTTGCCGAAACAGGTCTAGGGTGAGGAGCCAGACCAAGAGAGATACAGAAACCCGCAGGTCAGCATGTGGCGAGCTGTTGGGCAGTAGCGACCCCACGGACCCTATCTCCCGGGAGAAGTCTTGTTCCTCACCTCTCGCTTGCCTTTATTGGCCGGCTGGAGTGAACAATGACGGGAACAGAGCTCCCACCTCATTCTTGCCTTTATTGGCTGGCTTGAGTGGAGATTCGCAAGAGCAAACGTGCTCGGAGGAAGGAAGTATTCCAGTAAGTGTTTGTAGGGATCTTGACCATCTTCCGGGCTCTGGGATTGTTCTGAGAACCGTGGAATACCTCTCCACTCCTCACAAGCACCTCAGGACATGTTGCTCCCTTGCCGCTACGACACGCTATGTGCTAGCGACCGTTTTCGGGGGCCCATTATTGAGTGTGCAAGTCACCCCCTGCCATTTTTTTTCCGTGTATAATAATAAAACATTGATCAGGCAGGGGCCATAGTCCTTTCATAGTTCTAGGTAACCAGTCCACAGCCACCCAAACCCATAGCCCAATATGTTTTGTTTCCATGTTCTGCAATAGTCCTGCACCAACCGGGGGTTGTCCTTGGGTGCACTTGCATAGTGTATACAGGGATAATCGTCGGTTGGTGCCTCCTCATAATTTAAAATTGTCTAAGGGGCCTCTGCGAGTTGGCTTCGGCCCCTCGTACGCCTTCCAAAAGTCCGGGACCCCAGGGTCCTGAGATACGTCAAAGACACTTTAAAAATAATAATAATAAAATTTATTTATTTCCTCCCACAAATATAAAAAAAAAAAAAAAAAAAAATATTATGCTTTTACAGTTGGTAGACCGCATGTCAGTTCAGTGGTAACTCTGACCTTGAGCTGGCCTTACAGTACAGAGTTTCAATGGAATAAGAGGATAGCTTATACCCGTCGAGATAAGAACAACTAAGAAAATTGAACTCTTTCCCGATTGTATAAGATTCTTGTCAGAATGACAGTTCTCGTGAACTGTGTTTTGTTCCAATAAAATGTCCTTGATATCATTTTGTATGATAAGAGCCCATCCTAATCCCAATAATAATAACTTAATCTAGTAATTAGGTTGCGTATACTGCGGTAGTTAGCATAATATGTATAAGCAAACTATGTTTTTTGGAAAAACAACTTTAAGACCCACACATATAGTTCAGTTTAGACTACAAACATGTTTATGACTTTTCAATAGTGATTGAAAGTCATTCTGAAATCAACTTAATTTACACTAGTTTACAGTTGGAAATAACATCAAACATTGGAAACAAGGATTTGACTTTAGAGACTTTAGACCAAAAACCTTTGTTTTTTGAGTAGCACCTTTGTGCTTAGAATAAAACCCAACCTCTAAAACAGCTAACAAAATAATAATTTAATACTTACAGTTAACAAAGAAGATAGAGAATGCGGAGAAGAACTCCAAAGCCATCGAGCGCTGGATCAAGGACGTGAGTGAGCTGCATCTGTCCAAACCGGCGCCCACTGTGGCGTACACCAGGTAACAACACATTAACGAGCAATCACACTAATATTTTATAGGCGAAAGTTTATGTGTGTGTGTTTGCATGTTTGTTACTTCTTCAAGCTCAAACGGCTGGACCAATTTTGATAAAATTTGGTGTGGAGGTAGCTGACACCCTAGATTTACACATAGGCTACTTTTTATACCAGTCTACGCGGGTGAAACTGCGGGGCGCAGTTACTTATAAATAATAATCCCATCCCAAACATTCCTTCCTTCGGTACCCAACCCTTCGGGGAAACAGCATGTTATGTTGTTATAAATAATAATAAAACCAGCCTATTACTGTCCTACAGTAGTGCAAAGGCATCGTCTCTTAAGTAGAACGCATTGAACGCGGAACGAAGCGAAACGAACTTAGCTTCGTTTCGCTTCGTTCCGCTTCGTTCCCAGAGTGGCCTGCGCTTTGGACATCATTTCAAAACATACTTGGCCAACTCGTAGCCAAACTCTGGGCCGAAACTATTTAGGTTGCCATCTCCTAGTCCTCGAACTCGTTGGTGGCTTGGCTAATACGAGTATGCATGCTATTTAATTACTTTATTTATTTATATAGTTTTTAGTGTAATAGACGATGATTTGTAACTTACTAGCTTTTGCCCGCGGCTTCGCCCGCGTGGATGTCGGAAATTATCCCACAGGAACATACTACCGCGAATTACTTCCTTATTCCTTGTCTACATTATAAAGGGAACCTCTGTGTAAAATTTAAGCTTTCTAGGTCCAAGGGTTTGGGCTGGGCGTTGATGAGTCAGTCAATCAGTCAGTCAGTACTTCTCTTTTTATTTTTACAGATAGATAGATAGATAACGAAAACGAGTGCGTAAAATTCCATGAACAGACCTTTGGGTGTTTAGATATTATGACAAAAACACTGGAAGTATTTGTTCAAAATAAAGTTATTTGAATTTTTGAGTAAATTATCTATCCTTGTACGACAACAATTTTGCCATTTTCATACTCCGGGAGCTATTTATTTACGCACAAAGATGCGTTAAACTTGTGTTGAAATATGGAAGTTTCGACGCTCATAATTTCCAAACCAATATTTTTTTTCTGATGACGATGCAAATTGAAATATTTCTTAGTTTTGAACGTACACCGTCAGACAGACGAGTAATGACCAAATTACGTTTATAAGGAAGAATGAGCGACTGGCGTGCCCTTAAGAAGAAGAATCCCTTAGAAACAAACAACCAATTTTCCAAACAACTTTCCTTACAGTAAAATGCCCGACATCGATACCCTAATGGAGGAATGGCCGGAATCGATGGAGGAAACACTCAACGAGGTCGGATTCCCTCCTGGAACTCTAGACTGTTCCCTCTCCCAATATGTGGACCTCGTCTGTGGGCTGTTCGACGTGCCTATAGCCGGTGACACGCTGAACGACAGGATCCAGGCCTTGCACCTGCTGTTCAGCCTGTACTCCGCTGTGAAGACCTCGCAACTGTATGCTGAGCGACAGAAGGAGAGGAGTGATAGTAACGCGTAGATAAGAATAAATGAGTTTGTTTTGGAAATGTGTTGGTTTTTATTTTACGTTTACAAAAGCCACGTTAGAGACATAAATCCGATGCATAAACGAAAACCAAGGGACAGCCCTCCGCAGACTGATAGGGTGAATTCAGTATATCATACTAAGATGGACCGGTACATGAAATTATTTCAGGAACGTTATGGGAATCCAATAAACCTGATTTGTTTGTGTTTTTGTGCACAAATCGGAGCGTCTTTTACTGGTTGAGAGGGGTAGGTAATCGGTGTTCGATGAACTCTGTAGCTAGGCAGAAAGTGAACAGCTGATTTCACGCGTCGTTCGTTAGAGTATTTCAACATCCATTGATGGTTTTTTTTTTGGTGTTTTTTTTTTTTACGTAAATGGAGTGCTGCGAACACAATGTAATTTAACATTGAAATAAAGCAAATGTAACTGAAAAAACGATAAAAAAAATTAACATTTTCCTGAGTAATTTACCGGTGGAATATGATTCAAAATGAGGAGCTGAATGCACCCTGTTAGTTTGCGGAGGGCTGTCCCTTACACTCTGTATAAATCGAAAACCTAACAATAGGTCGTTTATACAAATATAATTTGAGAATTAATTATTAATTATCAATTTTTGCCGAGTCGCAGATTTAGTCGGGGTTTAGTTTAGAAGACAATGAACTCCATTTAAGTATAGTCCAAGAGCTAGATCAAAGATTTTATCGTAAACTCTTAAGGACGCTGTTACAAATGGGTAGTCAAATCATTACTTTTTTACACAAAAGTGTGTTTATTAAATAAAATGCTTTGCTTTCTTAAAATGTTTTTTGGTTAAATTGTTGATAAGTGTGCATGATACGATTCTGTACTATAAACGTAATTTTAGATATGTACAGCTTCTCAATAACGGTACCGAAGTAAAAAAAATCACTTCGGTACCATTATTGTGAAACTGTACCTATCTAAAATTATATTTATGGTTCATACCATTCGGTACCATGCACATTTATCAACAATTTAACCAAAAAAAAATTTAAGAAAGCAAAGCCTTTTATTTAATAAACACACTTTTGTGTAAAAAAGTAATGATTTGACTACCCATTTGTAACAGCGTCCTTAATTAATATGAGAGCTAGATCGAAGAGTTTCCGATAAAATCTTTGATCTAGCTCTTGGACTATACTTAAAAATGGAGTTCATTATCTTCTAAACTAAACCCCGACTAAATCCGCGACTTGACAAAAATTGCGACTAATTAACGACTAAATTTGGGAGAAAACAGATCTTCGCTAGGTGGCCTAGTTTTTGAGATATTGGCCAAACTGGGGAGACGCTCTCCAGATCGGCCACCTATGAACCCTATTTGGCAGCACGGCTAATTAACCCCTCAAGTGTCGAATGCACCCCATGTGTGCATAAGAAAAACCCTTTTTTTGTTAGGTATATAAGCTTATATCACATATATATACATGTAAAAAAACGTCATCCGGTGGAAAACCAATCATCATCATTAGTTGTGAACCTATGGAGTTCGTAGCTAACCCCCCCTCCCACCCCGCGTGTGAAATGCACCCAGTGTGCAAAAGGACAAAACTTTACATAATAGGTATATAAGCTTAGATCACATGTATATAAATGTAAAAAAACATGATCCGATGGAAAACATATCATCATCAGTAGTTGTGAACCTATGGGGTTCGCAACTAACCCCCAACCCTCCCCACTCGCTGGGGTTTTTGGGTCTAAAATTAGCCAAACTCAGACACTAGGGGTTAAGAGACTAATTTTTTGTGTTATCAAAATCCTTGATGGTGGCCATGCCAGTGTCAGTCACACGTTCATACACGTCACGTCGTTGTCACGTTCGCTCGTTCGTTGCTTTCAAGCGATTGCAGTAGGCGTTCCCAGTGTTACGTCACGTCGCGTATAAACACGTACGAATCCACGTACTACCACCACCACAAATAAAAAAATGTGTAATTTATGTAAATTATATTTATTGTAACTCAAATGAGATCTACATTAGGGTATCTGGAAGACTACATAGGACTAAAATATTACATCTACAATACTCATGTACCATAGAAAAATATTTTGTTTAAATATGCTATGAATGATTATTTAATCATTTTTTTATTCACAATAATTATATTACATTTTTCTAGTACATGACTGAATAACTAGTTTCCAGTGACTTCCCGTGATTTCTTATAAATAGTCCTTATTTAGAAGCTAAGTAATAAAGACTTGCTGAAGGAAGTCCCACTTTCTTACATTATCGAAAGAAAAAAAGTTTTTTTTTGCACAAATTAGACTCGCATTATAAAATAAACATATAATACTCGCACTTTACGGTTGTTAGGCAATTTGTATTTAAAAAGTTTTCTTTTCTTCGTACCCGACTGCCCCAGAGAAGGGTAATGTTTTTGAGAGTATGTATGTATGTTTATTTCTTTGGCACGCTCTGCAGCCTAAACGGCATGATGGATTTTACATATGAGGTGTCGTTAGATTCGTATTAATTGTGGTAGTGACATAGGCTATATCATTTTTATATATTGCATCTGCAAATAAAAAAGAAAAGTGTAAAATAAAAAAACCCGACTCACGATGTAAATCAATCTCATGCAGTCGGAGGCAATAGGTACCTATTGTTAGATTTAAGAAGATGCCTCCGACTGCATGAGTTTAGTATTAAGTAAAGTTTAAAGTTCAATTTTTACACAGTCGGGTTTATTGATATTTTAAATTTACTTTTTCTTGTCCATAATAATATGCAGGAATCAATTTCGTTCATAAAAGTGAGATCTTCCTTTAGTAGCTACATTTATTTTGACCCTTTGAATGTCGACATTTTAATAATTGAATCATTTTTTGCTTACCTACTAATAAATTGTTTAAGTAACATTTGAACTAAAATTGTAATTAATTATGTGTTGTCACAGCATATAGCTAATAGCCAACTTGCTATATTTACAATTTTTATTATTGAAGGTGCATTTAGATTTACTTTTTGCTAACAATTCTATACAATTTTAGGCTACCGGTCGTCATTCAAAGGGTCTCTGTCAATCGACACAACAAAATTTACAATAAATCCTAGAATATATTATGTATATATTACAGCAAATTTACAAAGCATCTTTATCACAGTTTTCCATAATTTGCACCCACTCTTACATACATAAAAACAGATGTAACATGAGCTATGATCTAAGGTCTAATGCCCGTTTTCACCAACCCTAAGAGACACTTAAATGAATCCCTAAAATTGCACTGTTGGATTTTCAACTCTCCTCGACGCTGTTAAGCGTTAAAAATCCAAAAGTGCACTTTTATTTAGCAATTCATTTAAGTGTCACTTAGGGTTGGTAAAACAGGCATTAGGAGATCCCATCGAAAGATTATTAACAAGGGTAACCAAATCAAGCCCATGCTTCTAAAGTTACACAAAACAAACATACATAACAGCCCTTAGGTGTCTGCTAACCATGGGTGCTCCCACAAGCAATCTCGGGGTAACTTTAACACAAAAGAAAACAAATGAAGTAGCAAAACAAATAGGCCGGTAATACACGTGCGTGTAACTTGCACAAATCTATGCAAGTAGCTGCCATGTCATGTACCTTAACAAGTTCTGATTGGTCAAAGTCACACTGGCATGCTAGCTACTTGCATAGTTTTGTGCAAACTACAGGCATGTGTATTCCCGACCTAGGCTCCGGTCACACTGCGGTGATAAGTATCATGATATTATAAGTAAAAAGAGGTAGACATGTTACACGCGCTTCGTAAGGCCCGGTTCGCCCGGAACGACAAAAGTGCCCGACGCATATTGGCATATGAGTATATTTAACACAACACAAGCATTAGGTTGCTTAGCTTGGGACTAGATGGCGTTGTGTGAAATGTCCAAGGATATTTATTTTAATTTTAATAGCGTTGTTCACATTAAGGCGCCCCGATAAAACTGTCGGCTACGACACATTTACCACGATTTCAGTCGAATTGGATATAATATTGGCATAATAATATACTGCTTTGAATTGCGCCGTTCATGCTTGTCCGCTGGCAGTGGCGAAACGACTCGCCCGCCATACACATACCGGAGCATAGCCCGCTCTCGCCACTACTTTGTACAGACAACAGCACATCAGGCTATACCAAACTGTCAAATTTCTCCAAATGATTTAAAACCTTAAAATGTTGAAGATTAAGTTCAAAATCGAATGAGAAAATTTGACAGATTGTAGTAACTTGAACTGCCGCTGTGTGTACATTACTTTGGTTGCGTGTTATGTACGCAGCGAGGACTCGTTTAAACATGGCGAAATAAATACAGAAGTTATTATTTCACTTGTGGAAGACAGGAGTGAGGAGTATGTTGTGATTGTGAGATAAAAGAGCGGTAAATCGATGTTAACGACTGTGGTGTTCACATTAGGTCGGACCGGACACCAAGACCCGACAGTCGGCCAACGGTAAAAATGTCGACCTAATGTGAACCGGGCCTTAGTTGCACGTGAAAACTTAGCTCCATAACCAAGTTACATAATTTTCGTCTTTTGTTTCTCGCTTCCGATAATATTACGACCATATACCTGCCCATACAATTACTACCATAGAGATATAAGTAGTATCAAAATCTATGATTATGACATCCTACTTCCACGTGTCATCAAATAGTTTGACATTGTGACGTTTTGAAGATCAAATGGTAGGGAGGTAATGGTGCCGCCGGGGTCGCGGGTTGTTCGAAAGAGATATCGTGGCCCTGGCATAGGCAACTGAGGGAACACGGGTGGGTTTTAGTCAGTAAAAGTCTGACACGCCCTCCCGCTCCGCCCAGAGCGGGAGAAATCATTTGATAATTTCCCATACACAAAAAAAAAAGGTAGGTAATGGTGGATTTTGTAGGTAACCTAACCTAGCTCTTTTAAATTATAATATCTATCATTGATCAGTACGATATTTTACTGTACAAGTTGGGGATCACATGGGAGTTTCACACTACATTTGTTTTTAACCGTATGAACAGTGGGATGAAGACATATGATCCCAACTACTTACCGTAGATAAAATATCGTACATCATAGCGACGTGTGAACGGGCCTTACTATCAACAGTCAGGCGTTTTTGACACCTATAAGTTTCATATTAACGAATATGTTTTGCGAATTTGATCCTTATTACTACCACAGAGTAATACAGATGGGACACTCCTCAAAATCATTTAAATAAAAAACGACTGTTGCTGCGACACAATAAAGTTCAATTCAGGTCGCACAACGCTTATTACCTACAGTTATATGACGACACGGTTGGCGCAGTGGTTGAGCGATTGACTGCTGCGCAGCATGTCGCGGGTTCGATTCCCGCACGGGACAAATATTTGTACGATCTACAAGTATTTGTTCTGAGTCTGGGTGTTTTTCTATCTATAATATGTATGTATTTACAAAAAAAAAAAAAAATGTATATAAGTAGTTTATCAGCCATCTCGTTACCATAACACAAGCATTAGGTTGCTTAGCTTGGGACTAGATGGCGTTGTGTGAAATGTCCAAGGATATTAATTTTTTTTTTTTAAATTTTTTATTTTAGTTATATTCAACTACAAGTTGCCTCTTTTTCTATCGCGTAACTTCTGACCTACTGAATTGGCCCCGTGAAAGGGGCCCGCCGCGTACTTGTAGCTTCATACCTAAACTGTATTATTGCGGAGTGTCCCATCTGTATTAATCTGTGTTACTACTAGAAATCGTCCAACTGACGGGTGTCAGAAACCCATTCTTTCGACGGCCGGACTGTAATCCCCGTCACATGCGCGATTTGTTGTTTCGAATATCGCCCTGCAATAGTGAGGTTCACGAATTCGTCCGAAAGTCAGGGTTAACACGCCAAGTTGAGATAATAATTGAAATACTGATATTTATCATGACTTTTAATTTATTCTTACGGTATGCTCATCACTCATTGAGCTGCTAGTGCTCCGTGCATTGATATAGGCAGTGTTGTACGCATTATCACTTCATTTTTTCACTCACTTCATAGTTCATAATCACACATAAATTTTTCACTTTAATTATCTTGATTAAATAGTCTCGAAAGTGTCTTTTACTCACTTTGAAAAATATTTTTTTACGTATTTTTTTTAGTCATCAGTCGATATTTTTAACGATATTATCACACTGTAGCTGGTGGCAAGGCGACGTGACATTATTAATGTTCTTGCACGTTATAATGTACGGCAGTCACTGTCTTTATTACCTGTAACAATAATAATAAAAATATTAGGTACTTTTATACAAACATATTTTCGGAGGTAAGTGCTATAATAAACAATAATAGGAATATAGGATTCGGGGCGAAGATTAAGGTCCGTATTACAGAAGGAAACTCAAGCACTGATCTTTGTTTAAATCTATTTTAAAACTAGTTTCAACCAATCAAATGGCTTGAATCTAGTTTTAAGTAATGCTTGAGTGACGTTCTGTAATAAATTTTGTAAAAATACTATCTAAAATGTGCACAGCTCAGTTGACCGTTTAAACGACAGACAGCTAAAAATGTCAATGACAAGACTGCACATCATTTGTTTTAGGGAAGCTTCTGGAATCTCTAGAAGCGACTCGCCCTTATTGGCCGAGCGGGTACGAGAGGCGTTCCCGCCAGAAGCGTGCGAATTGTGACGGGAGCGGTTAGAAAAGCATTCGAGCAATACTTATTACTTATATTAATTTTATGATATTATTGGGATAATATTTTAAATGTTTTTATAAAAATAATTATAATATGTAAATGATATGTAAGTATATAAATTAAATAAAGGAAATAATATTCTTTATTTCAATAATATAAGTACATACTTACTTAAAAATTACATTTTTAAATATTAGAATATAAAAAATATAAAAAAAATGTAGCCCACCGGTATCGGGAACAGGGTGCCTACTCCCTAAGTCCGTCCGTTCATCCGTCCGGCCGTTATTCCGTCCGTCTGACTTAAAGATCCATCAAAACAAGTGTAAAAGTTAATTTTTTCGGATGGGCAAACACACATCGGGAGTAGGGACAACTGTCGTATCGTGTTGCCATTCATACGTCCGTAGGTGATACGGAGTAGGAAACGCCCGTAACTTAGGCCGAAACTACGGACTTCGTGCTTATGGAGTAGACCCCCAGGGTCCAAGCTACCGTAAGCTAAGTTTTATAGGTGCATTCTTTCGAGAACTAGAAATGTGAAGCGTTACCTCGCTAGTGGTAATGGAACAGGTTGAACAGTCTCCGGTTGAAGAACCGCTGCTGTTTGAGCTCGGACAGCTCTCGCTCGTCGTCGTTGCGGATGCAGAAGTAGCTCGTGATCACGCTGCGGCAGATCGGGCACTTGTCTAGTTTTGCTGGAAAAGGAGGCACATTTTTGGTTAATAAATAAATAAAATAAAATCATTTTATTTCGGATAACTAAAGATCCATAAATTGTTAGTAACAGAATTAGAACTTAAAGCACTATTGTTAGTAACTTAAGCTAAAGACAAATTGACGACGAGAGACAATTAATGACAAGACTATACCTACACAACGAGAAATGGACACTATGGTATCAGCCTTCTCACAAATTGTCTCATTATAGCACAGGAAGTGTCTGCCGCCACAGCCTTCAGGATACTATTAATTACTTTTTTATTTAGTTAGTTAATAAATAAAAAAGTAAAAAATCATTTAATTTAGGCAGAACCCATAAAAATGCCTAGCCTTTTCCCGACTATGTTGGGGTCGGCTTTCAGTCCAACCGGATGCAGCTAAATACCAGTATTTTACATGGCGCGACTGCCTATCTTACCCTCCACAACCCAGTTACGTGCAATACGTTACCCCTTGGTAAGACTGGTTGTCAGACTTTCGGGCTTCTGACGACCCATAACGAC
Organism: Cosmia trapezina; assembly: GCA_905163495.3. Classification (NCBI taxonomy): domain Eukaryota; kingdom Metazoa; phylum Arthropoda; class Insecta; order Lepidoptera; family Noctuidae; genus Cosmia; species Cosmia trapezina. The sequence goes on along the minus strand of LR991035.1, from coordinate 23,644,895 downwards.
TGTCAAAGATCCAAGAATGACAGCCGGGACCAACGGCTTAACCATGTAGAACCCATATTACATTCGACGACACGGTTGGCGCAGTGGTTGAGCGATTCACTGCTGCGCAGCATGTCGCGGGTTCGATTCCCGCACGGAACAAATATTTGTACGACCTACAAGTATTTGTTCCGAGTCTGGGTGTTTTTCTATCTATAATATGTATGTATTTACAAAAAATAAATGTATATAAGTAGTTTATCAGTCATCTCGTTACCATAACACAAGCATTAGGTTGCTTAGCTTGGGACTAGATAGCGTTGTGTGAAATGTCCGAGGATATTATATTATATTATATTATTATACATCAAATAATAAAAGGTCCGTACCAAAAAAAAAAAACCGGTCAAGAGCGAGTCGGACTCGCGCACCGAGGGTTCCGTTCCGATTTCTGAAAAAGTGTGCTATTTAGAGACATCGTTTTATTTTTCCTGTAATCTTTACAGAAACTTCTATCACATACAATAATTTCAGATTTTTCTCTTTGCAAACTTCGGAGATAAGAGGGACTGGACGGGACGGTATTTTTTTTACATTTTTCATCAAAAGTCGAAAACAATGGGGCCTAAAAATGAACAAAAAAATGTTTGAGAATGTGCAAACAGCTCTCATTCATATGATATCCCATATGCCCTAGTAGTCCCACTTCGATTTTTTAAGACCCCCTTTCAGTCAATTTTGCAAAAAAAAAACATATATAAATATTTTAATTTCTTTCTTATTTGCAAAATAGTTGGGCAAACTTCATCTAAAACTGTTCCAAATTTCAAGATGATAGCATTAGTAGTTCTTGAGATATCCAGTTGTGACAGACAGACAGACTGAGTGAGACCATAAGGGTTCCTTTTTACCATTTTGGTACGGAACCCTAAAAACAAAAGTGAACTGAAAAGTGACTTAAGTATCATATTAGGAGCACTTCTTTAAGCTACTTTCATAATATCTAACTTATAAATGTACTATGCCAAGCCCGATGGGATTCCCAATCGGCAAAACTTTCATCCCCTATTAAACCGCCTTTGGGGATGAATTTTCAAAAAATCCTTCCATAATCAAATCAAATCATTTATTTCAGATATCAGGATCTTATAAAAGTAAAATTAAACTAAAAATTAAAATCAAAATTAAAAAACACAATTGAAAAACGAAAATTAAAATAAAAAAATAATCCTCATTGCCGTGATATATGGAACTTATTTAATTATTTATTTATTTAACACTTCAAGCACAAATGCACAGAGGCGGACTTAATGCCATAGGCATTTTCTACCAGTCAACCTTTGGGTGATGCAGAGACAAGCAGTGGCAGGTGCAATTTCGAAAAATTAAGGAATAAATATTTTTTTTTTTAAATATAAAGATACACATATACCTATTACAAAACTATAAATATAATAATATATATCTAATTATATATAAATATAAGCACAAATAAATATGCATAAATATACTAATACAAATAATACCAACAATGGGGAAACATTACCGTTGTGATGACACTGCCAGCTTCATGCGAATGTGCTCACGAACTTTAACTTTAAAGGATAATCGGTTGGTTGCCATCCTGATTTCCGGAGGGAGCGCATTCCACAGAGAGATAGACTGAATGAAGAAGGAAGAGTGAATGAAGTCTGTACGGTGAGTGGGACATAGGAGAAGACGATTGTGAGATGAACGTAAATTTCTATTGTGGTTGGCGCAAATGTACTGAAAGTGGGGGGCTAGGTAACTAGGGGAAGAGGGAGAGTCAAGAAATGAAAACAAGGTGGTCAGCGCCCTTTGCTCTCTGCGCTGGCGTATGGGCAACCACTTTAGAAGCGACCGATGCGCAGAGACATGGTCATATTTACGCAAATTGAAAACGAATCGAATGCAGTTATTAAGAAGACGGTCAAGTTTGTTGAGGAGATCTGCATTCAGGTCATAGTAGCACACATCACCATAATCGATGATAGGGAAAATTAAGGACTGCACAAGCATTGTCTTGGTACTGGATGGTAGTAAATTTTTCAGCCGGTACAAAGCCCGCAGCGTTCCAGTAACCTTCTGACTGACCCTAGCGACTTGAGTACGCCAGTTCAGGGTACAATCGATGTGCAAGCCTAGGTCCTTCACGTCAGTGCTAAATGGGACGATCGTACCATTGAAGAGAACAGGTGGCAATAATGTATTATCCACCTTACTAATATTACGAGAACTCCCAATTATGATTGCCTGACACTTATTGGGGTTTACTGCAACACCAAATCTATCTAACCAGGTTTTTATCGCTGTCAAGTCCCTATTTAACCTTTCGATAGCGTCAGGTATTTCATCAACCCTCCCTTGACAGTACAACTGCAAGTCATATGCATACAGATGATACGCACACTGAAGCTCGGAAGTTATAAGATTAATAAAAATAGAAAACAGAAGAGGAGAAAGAATACCGCCCTGAGGAACGCCAGTTTCCGAATCACACCAGCACGATGAAGAATCCCCAATATGAACGGACTGCTGACGTTCCCGAAGGTAAGAGGAAAACCATTCCAGTGCTTCGGGAGAGACCATGACAGCTCTTGTGCAAAATTTCACGCTTCTAGACCCAGCAGTTTAGGTTGTGCGATGTCTGCCAGTTAATGAATTAATCTTTGCATGTAAGATTTTGTAAATATGTCAAAATTTGCGAATAAATGTTTGACGTCTGTCAGTTTTTGTATGGAAAACCTATCAAAAATTCAAAGTTTTTGCAAGATAGGACATACTATACGTATTTAATTAACTTTGGTATAATCAGCCCTAAGTCAGCTCCCATAATATCTAACTTATAAAATGTATCCTACCCTGAGGAGCTCGTGGCTAAGTAATAACAGCCGCAAGGGTCGATCCATCAGGTTTAGCTATGCTTGCCGGGGTTGGTCCGTGGATGGGTGACCATCTTTACATACCGATTCGAGACTCATCCGTGCCGGAAAGCACGGTAAGCCGTTGGTCCCAGCTGTCATTAGTGGATCTTTGACAGTCTAACGTCAGAAGCCCGAAAGTCTGACAACCAGTCTGTTGACGACACGGTTGGCGCAGTGGTTGAGCGATTGACTGCTGCGCAGCATGTCGCGGGTTCGATTCCCGCATGGAACAAATATTTGTACGACCTACAAGTATTTGTACCGAGTCTGGGTGTTTTTCTATCTATAATATGTATGTATTTACAAAAAAAAAATGTACATAAGTAGTTTATCAGCCATCTCGTTACCATAACACAAGCATTAGGTTGCTTAGCTTGGGGCTAGATGGCGTTGTGTGAAATGTCCAAGGATATTTATTTATTTATTTAGTCTTACCAAGGGGTATCGTATTACCCAGTTACTGGGTTGTGGAGGTCAGATAGGCAGTTACTCCATTTAAAATACTGGTATTAAGCTGCATCCGGTTAGACTGGAAGCCGACCCCAACATAGTTGGGAATAGGCTAGGCAGATTGATTGAAAATGTATCCTGCCTTGATCCAAAAAGGTTAAGATCCGCCTCCTAAGGTCGGGTTCTCAAGGCGCCAGCAACATTGACAGCCGCTGCGTTTGTATTTATAGCCTGAACGCAGATGCGGCGCGTGATCTGAATAACAATTCATTGAAATGGCACAGTGAAGGTTGTAAGCGATGCTGTACTGACGCTATAATGAAACAATTAACAAACGATACACAAATTTTAGTGTAATTATGTAGGTATTTTATGACCCTTGATGATTTTAAAATTCCTCGGGGCTCATGGCTAAGTAATAACAGCCACACGAGTCGATCGATCAGGTTTAAGCTACGGTGGTTGGGTGACCATCTTTACATACACGTTAAGCCGTTGGTCCCGGCTGTCATTCTTGGATCTTTGACAGTCGTTACTGGTCGTCAGAAGCCCGAAAGTCTGACAACCAGTTTTAGGGGGTAACGTGTTACCCAGTGACTGGGTTGTGGAGGTCATATAGGCAGTAGCTCCATGTAAAATACTGGTATTTTGCTGCATCCGGTTAGTCTGGAAGCCGACCACAACATTGTTGGGAAAAGGCTAGGCCAATGATTGTGTTGTATGACCTTTGATGATTTTAAAATTAAAACCTATAATGTTAATTATCTACTAAATAAAACTCTTAAATTTTGCGAATACACTTTATACAAGGTGTAGGTAACTTAAATAACGCACAACGGCACAACCTCTTAAGGGGTCAAGTTGTTCATAATGATGAGTAAACGTTCCCCAACCTTATCTCCGATGTTTGCATAGAGAAAAATCTGAAATTATTCTATGTGATAGAAATTTATGTAAAGATCACAGGAAAAATAAAACGATGTCTCTAAATATTTTCAGAAATCGAACGGAACCCTCGGTGCGCGAGTGCGACTCGCTCTTGACCGGTTTTTTTTCGCGATTTCAGGTTTAGTCCCATGGTAAAAGTTGTTCATAATGATGAGTACAATACCCCTTAAGCGGTTGTGCCATCAATTCTGGGACATGTTGTTTGTATACAGGGCGAAATTTGAATGGTTGTTTTCCTCTTAAAGGATCATTGTACTCATCATTATGAACAACTTTTACTATGGGACCAAACCTGAAATCGCGAAAAAAAGTCAGCTGTTCAGTACATGGATTGGATTTATCTACATCAATCAAAATGTAGGGAGCAGCTAATTTTTTTTCGCGATTTCAGGTTTGGTCCAATAGTAAAAGTTGTTCATAATGATGAGTACAATGACCCGTTCAGCGGTTGTACCATCAATTCTAGGAAATGTTGTATATAAGTAGGTATCTATCCAATTACACTAACTGTTATAAACCAACGTGTTCTTTTTTGTGATGCAATTATTGCAATAATTATCCTTATTATATCGCCAACTTACATTCAAAACAATAAGCTATAAAATATATCTCGCCTCTATATCGAGGTGTGGGTCACAGTTAATTGCTTACTGCAAACTGTATAAATCACAGCACCGTGACTGGCGTAGACAATAGCCTGTATAAAACTAACACAGACTAACAAAACATCAATCTTTATGTTTGTTATTAGCATCTTTTGTGTAATACTTCTGATCTAAGTGTTTCAGATCAGGTCAAATAGGTACCTCGTAAGAGAGAGAGCCAGATCGATTTATTCCGCGCAGGCTGGCACAGCTATTATGCTTGCGGGAGACCTTGTCAATGAAGCACAGGACCGGTCGTAGTGGCTATGCTTGCGGAAGACCTTGTCAAGGAAGCACAGGACCGGTCGTAGTGGCTATGCTTGTGGGAGACCTTGTCAAGGAAGCACAGGACCGGTCGTAGTGGCTATGCTTGGGCGAGACCTTGTCAAGGAAGCACGGGACCGGTCGTAGTGGCTATGCTTGGGAGAGACCTTGTCAAGGAAGCACAGGACCGGTCGTAGTGGCTATGCTTGCGGGAGCCCTTGTCAATGAAGCACAGGACCGGTCGTGTAGTGGCTAAGCTTGCGGGAGACCTTGTCAAGGAATCACAAAACCGGTCGTAGTGGCTGTGCTTGCGGGAGACTTTGTCAAGGAAGCACGGGACCGGTCGTAGTGACTATGCTTGGGAGAGACCTTGTCAAGGAAGCACAGGACCGGTCGTAGTGGCTATGCTTGCGGGAGCCCTTGTCAATGAAGCACAGGACCGGTCGTGTAGTGGCTAAGCTTGCGGGAGACCTTGTCAAGGAATCACAAAACCGGTCGTAGTGGCTGTGCTTGCGGGAGACCTTGTCAAGGAAGCACAGGACCGGTCGTAGTGGCTATGCTTGCGGGAGACCTTGTCAAGGAAGCACAGTAACAGCGGCGTGAAGCACAGCGCGTTCGTGTGTTTATGTAGGTAAGTACTCACGCAGGCAGTCGGCACACAGACAGGCGTGGCGGCACGGCAGCAGGGCGCGTGACAGCGGCGTGGATGCGCACACGCAGCACAGCGCGTCCGCGTGCGCCGCGCCGTAGCCCTCCGCCGGCGCGCCGCACTCGCCGCTCACGTACAGTTGCTGGAAACCATAATAACAATTTTAGGTTCAGGTTTTCTAATTCTCTTCCCTTTAATATCCACCGGTTGTGACATCCAATTTTCTTTTATTTCAAGTCTTAATGTATCTATTTTTATGGATCAAAAGATTAATTTAACAATTTCTCAGTTCATTGTCTTTGTGACATTTCTCCTGTTTTTCATGGACAATGCATATTTTGTCATTAGTTTCCTATCCGTGCATAGAAATATTTTGTGTACAGCCGTGTATAAGTGGCTAGGCGCCCCGTCGCGCGCCGACAAAAAGGCTCAAGGACAATGCTAATGACGTCACGCGGGGGAGCCGGGCGCGGCAGTGGATAAGTATAAGAAAGAAAAGGGTTTTGTACTACACACCCCAAACAAATATGTTTTCTTTATACATTACTATATTTTTCTTTTATTTCAAGCTTTAATGTCTGTGTACCTTTTTTTAGGGATCAAAAGTTTAATTTGCGATTTTCTCAGTATATTGTCTTTGTGACATTGCATGTCTTTCCCCTGTGCTGTCATTATAGAAGGGCCGGGTGAAATATGGGGCCGATACGTGGCTTTCACACTCCCAGACTACCACCACGGGCGGACCGTGTGAAAAGACACGCTAGACTCGAAGTCTTACCTTCAAACAGGACAGGTGTCCGTTGGCTTGCTTCAAGTACTGCGCTATGACGCCACTCGGCAATGCACACTGGTCGTCTCTGATGTGAACTACGCTTATTAACGCCACCTGTAAATAATAATATCCATTTTACCCATTGACTTATTTTTACCACACATTATATAAGATGTCTGTGTTCCACAGAAAGGTAGGCAAAGGTGGTGCAGTCAATCAATGTGCCTAGCCTTTTCCCAACTATGTTGGGGTCGGCTTCCAGTCTAATCGGATGCAGCTGAATACCAGTATTTTACATGGAGCGACTACCTATCTGACCTCCACAACCCAGTAACTGGTAAGACTGGTTGTTAGAGTTAGGGCTTCAGACGACCCGTAACAACTGTCAAAGATCCACGAATGACAGCCGGGACCAACGGCTTAAAGTGCTTTCCGAGGCACAGAGGATTCTCGTTACATAAAGATGGTCACCCATCCACGGAGCAACCCCGGTAAGCATAGCTTAACCTGATGGATCGACCCGTGCGGCTGTTATTACTTAGCCACGAGCTACTTAGTATATCTTAAGGCCCTGGTTCCAAGCTTGGTTTAGCTCGGTGTGTAAGTGAAATGGCTGTCTAGTTTGACGCACGAGATAGAAGATTCTCACGCGCACCGGAATTATGTCGTAAAAGTGCAAATAAAATCGTATAAAATTAGAAATGAACTATTTAATAAAAAGTAATCCATCACTGGATGCAGTTTGGAATTTGACATTTCATGGTATATTTTTAATGAAAATTATAATTGCTAATGAAGGTATAAACAGCTTTTAAAGATTATTAGGAGGTATGTTTAAAGATTTTTTTGGTGCATTAAAGTATGTTTAATTATGTTTTGGCTTCCATCACTGTATGTGAAAAGGACTTGAAAATATCATATTTTTTTTTACATGTCAAAATTATTTACGGTTGATGAGATACACAGCTTTAAAAAACCATCTTTTTGATCGTTTTCAGGAAATCTGCGCCTTAATACAATTCGTAGCACACTGCGCATTGGTAGAACGTTACGCCTCACTTTAAAATATTAATACGGCTGCAGTAGCTCCGTGCGGCACGTGTCTGCGTAAGTATTTTATTTGCAAAGAATTATTGAACAACCTTGGGTTTTAGAAGTCCGGCGTTCGTTTATACTTTTTGGTACGAAGTTCTTTGACGCGGTTTGCGGTAGAAGTTAACTGGTCGAAATCGTCACGCGAAAAAGCGTTCATACTTGTATGCCCCTTCCATGCGACTTTTTTCTTTAAATATAAGAATTTACACACTTTTTGTCTCGATAAAGAGAGAGTGCGTGAATTTGGTCACAATGAAAATCCAAGATGGCGTCTGCTAAAATTTTCAAATTTTTTGTCATGAGTGTCGTTTTTATACTTACCTAGTTTTTGAGGTTGCTAAAGCCTATAGTGAGGTCAAAATGTAAATCTGCGAATTTTTTCAAATTTTTCTTCATGGGTATCGTTTCCATAGTTTTCGAGGCTGTCATTCATGAATCTTTGACAGTCGTTACGGGTAGTCAGAAGCCCGAAAATATGACAACCCAGTCTTACCAAGGGGTATCGTATTACCCAGTAACTGGGTTGTGGAGGTCAGATAGGCAGTCGCTCCATGTAAAATACCAGTATTCAGCTGCATCCAGAGACTGGAAGCCGACTCGCAACATAGTTGAGAAAAGGCTAGGCAGATGATGAGGCTATGGTCGCGGGAATTTACCGGATGCAGGAGGCTGTTGCTGTGGCGATGCTCAGGAGGGGCCTGTCCAGCAGTGGACGTCTATCAGCTAAATTATGATGCTTACTGTATCATCAGGCCTCAGCTCTCCGGTGTCCCGTAGATCTCGCGCCAGGATCACCACGAGAGGATAGCATGACCGAGGTGGTGGGCCCAGGTGAAGAGGCTTCTCCGTCGATAGCCTGAGGGCCTTCTCGTCATGAGGGTTGCTTCTGAAAAGAACATATCGGTCGTCAAGAAGTTCTTAGATTTTATGGTTAAATCCTGTGGGCCAAAATCTCAAACGCAACTTAATTTTAAGGTGAATGCCCGCAAAATTCTTATTTTCTGATGTTTTTTGCAATTTGCAGGTCAGTGTCAGGTTGTATGTTGATCAAAATATGATTCACGACTATACCTAACAAATATGTATTTACATAATTGTAACCACAAGAATCATCAATATCTACATATCTATAAGTTAGATTTGTTCTCTGTAACTGTATTTTTAGATTTTTTTTTGGTTCAAGGATGCCTCAATTCCTTAAGGTAAAGGAATCATTACTTATACGGAATTCATGCGTGAGGCATCCTTGAACCAAAAATTGGAAGACATGTGACTTCCATTAAACCACCCTGAGACCGCTTGGTGGATTACATCCCGCTCCCTCTCACAGAGAGGAGGCGTGTGTCCCCGCAGTGGGAACATAATAGGCTGATTATGATGGTAAAAAATAAAAACGACATTTGTCTATTCCTATGTTAATGTGGTATTAGTCAAGGTTTAAAATAAAACGTTAAATCAAGGGAATAACACGACACAATAATTATCTTCTTTTTTTGCATTGGAGAAGGTCACAGTCGACTTATAATAGTTATAATAATTATGTAAGTATTAAAATATGATAGATGGTTGCAATCAACATTAAAATATTCAAAGGTTTTAGTAAAATAAAATTAATGGCTTACATGTTACCGTGTTAAGTGTTGACCGTCAATGTCACATTAGTAATTGCGATGTCGATGATCATATTGACCAAAAATCAAATCTGCCTAGACTTTTCCCAACTAAGAATGTTGGGGTCGGCTTCCAGTCTAACCGGATGCAGCTGAATACCAGTATTTTACATGGAGCGACTGCCCATCCGACCTCCACAACCCAGTAACTGGGTAGGTAATACGATACCCCCTGGTAAGACTGGTTGTCAGACTTTCGGGCTTCTGACAACCCGTAACGACTGTCAAAGATCCACGAATGCCGGGACCAACGGCTTAGCGTGCTTTCCGAGGCACGGAGGAGTCTCGTTATGTAATGATGGTCACCCATCCACTGACTAACCCCGGCAAGCGTAGCTTATCCTGATGTATCGAACCTTGCCGCTGTTATTACTTAGCCACGAGCTCCTCTTTTCCATATTGACCATCAACACAATAATTAATCGGGATTTAGAGATAACTTATCGATCGACAAAGCATCTGAAAGAACGATATTTTGGCACACCATGCAATATTTTTTTTTCTTCTAAGTTTGTAACTTCCTTTGCAAGTACAAGTACCAAGATATACTTTTACTTACTTTCAAAAAAATACCTAAGAACTGAAAAGATACGAGACTTGGCATAGCTTGAATTCTGAACTAAAACTTATTTTTAGGGTTCCGTAGACCGTACCTCAAACGAAAAAAAACGGAACCCTTACTTAGAATATTAGGTAAGTACATACTTCGTTGTCTGTCTGGCAGTCTGTCAAGACGACTAAGACCCTTTTTCTCAGGAACGCGTGGAGGTATCAAGTTGAAATTAATATCAAATACGTAGGTCCCACGGAACTCTAAAAAAATCAACGCAATAAAAAAATACGCAAGTAAATCAAACCAAATAGGGTACTCTTACCGTTGACCTAGAATCGTGAAATTTGGCAAGAAGCAAGGTCTCACAGCACAAGTAAACGAAAAAGTCCGAAAATCGTTAATTTGTAGTTTTATCACTTAATTTCTTTTTGCAATTACAAAGTTACATTGGAGAATTGAACCTTTCGGATATCGATCTATGGGAGAACATGTTTTCCAACTACAATGTTAAGTTTGTTTTTGGAATAAATTCTTTTCAGCTACGGAACCCTTCATAGTGCGTGGTCCGACACGCACTTGGCCGGTTTTTTTAGGAATACCACAAAGTTATAAAATTACATGAAATTAAGTTAACTTTGTAGAATTACATCTAGTGTGGTTACATTTAACAATTCAGCAGTACAGTCAAAGGAAAATTAAGCCATTTATCCTCATGCAGTATAGAAACACGTTTCATGATAGCTTTAATCGCACAGGGTCCAGGCAAAAAATAAGGAAATAAGTCAATCAATCTGCCTAGCCTTTTCCCAACTATGTTGGGGTCGGCTTCCAGTCTAACCGGATGCAGCTGAATACCAGTATTTTACATGGAGCGACTGCCTATCTGACCTCCACAACCCAGTAACTGGGTAATACGATACCCCTTGGTAAGACTGGTTGTCAGACTTTCGGGCTTCTGACGACCCGTAACGACTGTCAAAGATCCACGAATAACAGCCGGGACCAACGGCTTAACGTGCTTTCCGAGGCACGGAGGAATCTCGATATGTAAAGATGGTCACCCATCCACTGACAAACCCCGGCAAGCGTAGCTTAACCTGACGGATCGACCCGTGCGGCTGTTATTACTTAGCCACGAGCTCCTCTTCTTCTCGAAAATAAGGAAATAAGTATCTGATCAAAATTGGTACGGCCATTAAAGGACAAAGGCTACATAAAATAATATAAGTTTAAATCAAATTGCTTCGAAACACGAATCGGAACCCTGATTATGTTTTCACTCGCACAAAAAGCAAAAAAAAATGCATGAAAAAGATAAAGTTGACTTCGTAACTTCGTAGAATTTGCATCTGTGGTTACGCATTTTGCCCTATTAACGGTTGTAACTGGAAATACCAGCTACCCAGGTTTATCGAACTTACAAGGGCACACGCGGAACTATTTATATCAACGACAAGACGATGACTCACATTATGCAATCGATACAAATTAATTTGAGTTGAATAATTTAGTTAGATGCGAAACAAAAGTCAACATGACATTGTCGAAGGGTATATCTGATGAACAGAGTAATAATAATACAAAAGGAAGAGAAATACAATGAATTTAATGATGTAGTTAAACTAATTTAATTTGCGAAACATAATTATGGTAATTTTGACTCTACACCATTTTCATTCCTAAATCGATTTTTAAAGCGTCAAATGGAAAATTTTGCTCTAACACCTCCAAGAGTTATGTGTTTCAAGTTGTGGGAATCTAACAGGTGTTGGTTTCATCGAACTATTCAATCAAGCAGTGTTGTTTTCATTCGTATTGTCCACCAATTCAGGTCATCGTTGTTTTTCTCTATACAATGGATGAAACTACTGGATTATTTTTAACCCATTCTTGACTGTTATTTTTCCGGTCAATTTTGCCTGTATGCGTTTTGCCTTTTGGCATTTAAATGTTCCCAAATTGGTATAGTGATATTTTAGGAAATCATATTATTATCAGCTCATTGTTGGGTGTACAAATATTAATTGCGCTTTATATATCGAGTTAAGGAGTCAGCCAGTATCATACCATGACCGTGCTATGAAAATATTAGGAGCCCTACTCCCTAAATCCGTCCGTTCATCCGTCCGTCCGTTTATCCGTCCGTCTGACTTAACGATCCATCAAAACAAGTGTAAAAGTTAAATTTTTCGGACGGGCAAAAACACATCGGGATTAGGGACAACTGTCGTATCGTGTTGCCATTCATACTTCGTACGGGCCCCGAACCAATCATACGTCCGTACGTGATACGGAGTAGGAAACGCCCGTAACGAAGGCCGAAACTACGGATTTCGTGCTTAGGGAGTAGACCCCCAGGCACAGATAGAAATAAGACACGGACTACTACGCCCACTACAACGTATCAACAATGTATCATACCCGTGCATAACAGTTTTCGTGACCGTAGCATCCGCGTATCTATCATCCGTCATATCCGTGTACGGTTCCCGTTCTCTCGGATGAGTCGGATGTAGTAGTTCACCTTAGTTTTCGCGTGAGGTACACGCGTCAGGAAGAGCGAGTAAATATTTTTGCTGAGAAAATTGTTTCATAGACCTAAACGTTGGCTATTAGAAAATTGTCCATGAGAAAATTGGCAATAATAGACATTGTATTAGACGAGGAAGAAAAATAAAACAATACGTGACATCAGATCAGAATACGTTACTGGGTTCACGCCACTTTAAAAAAAAAGCAAGGGCAAGAATACTGGACATCACCTAGTTGACGACGAAGAAAAAAAATTCGTATCCGACCATTTCGATTCGTTTTTCGTTCGCCATTTTAAGGCGCAGATTTCCTGAAAACGATCAAAAAGGTGATTTTTAAAGCTGTGTATCTCATCAACCGTAAATAATTTTGACATGTAAAAAAATATGATATTTTCAAGTCCTTTTCACATACAGTGATGGAAGCCAAAACATAATTAAACATACTTTAATGCACCTAACTAATCTTTAAACATACCTCCTAATAATCTTTAAAAGCTGTTTATTCCTTCATTAGCAATTATAATTTTAATTAAAAATATACCATGAAATGTCAAATTCCAAACTGCATCCAGTGATGGATTACTTTTTAATAAATAGTTAATTTCTAATTTTATACGATTTTATTTGCACTTTTACGACATAATTTCGGTGCGCGTGTGAATCTTCTATCTCGTGCGTCAATCTAGACAGCCATAACGCCATTTCACTTACACACCGAGCTAAACCAAGCTTGGAACCAGGGCCCTTAACGCCAAATGCGTACGTGCGCCTTGTGGAACTGACGGTAACCACGTGGCAGCATAACAGGTTTAGAACGGTCATCATACGCGGTTATAGCCCGTATGCTCACTATTTCGCCGCGTGCGCACACCGCACCTGTCTGGCAACGTCGCGTGCCATGCATGGAGCGTGTCACAAGCGTTTCAGTATCCTATTAAAGGAGTCTGCCCCCTACACCGTATCATACCATGACCGTACTAGGAACGTGTCAGTCAGGCAAAAAATATTCTTTGTATTGAAAAGTATTAGACTATTATGACCACTAGACCGTTCCATCACCGACCAACACTGTCGCGTGCCATGCACGGATCGTCAACAATCGTCAGCGAGAATAGTTAAATATTCTATAGAATATCCTTTTCCTAGCACGGTCATGGTATGATACGGTGTAGTGGGCAGACTCCTTTAATTGGATACTGAAACGCGGAAATGATAACATTATTCATTCATCATATTGTAGTTTAACATAATTATTTTGATTAAATGCTGCTCAATATCTGTTTTGGGCCGCTCCTTTTCAGTCTGACCTAAGCCAATCGGTATTTCCCAACACTATTGTATTGTCCTTATGACCTCGACTTTAAGTTTTTTCCTTTTTTCCAACCATCATTCTTTTGCTGATATATTTTTAGGGTTCCGTACCTCAAAAGGAAAAAAACGGAACCCTTATAGGATCACTTCGTTGTCCGTCTGTCTGTCTGTCAGTCTGTCAAGACCCTTTTTCTCAGAAACGGGTGGAGTTATCAAGTTGAAATTAATATCAAATACGTAAATTTATGGTCCCTTGGAGTTCTAAAAAAATCAAGTTTCTAAGTCAACGCAATAAAAAAATACGGCCATTTATGCGATATATTTTGATATTCGCAAGTAAATCAAAACCTATAGGGTACTTCCCGTTGGCCTAGAATCATGAAATTTGGCAAGAAGCAATGTCTTACAGCACAAGTAATGGAAAAAGTTCGAAAATTGTTATTTTGTAATTTTATCACATAAAAAATATTTTCAAGTATGTCAGTCTGTCAAGACCCTTTTTCTCAGGATCGCGTGGAGTTATAAACTTGAAATTAATATCAAATACGTAAGTCTATGAACCCTTAGAGTTCTAAAAAAATGAAGCTTCTAAGTCAACACAATAAAAAAATACGGCCTTTTATGCGACATCTTTTGGTACTCGCAAGTAAATCAAAACCTATAGGGTACTTCCCGTTGACCTAGAATCATGAAATTTGGTAAGAACCAAGGTCTTACAGCACAAATAATGGAAAAAGTCCGAAAGTTGTCCATTTATAATTTTGTCACATAAAAAATATTTTTAAGTATGTCAGTCTGTCAAGACCTTTTTTTCTCAGGATCGCGAGGAGGTATCAAGTTGAAATTAATGTTAAATACGTAAATCTATGATCCCTTAAAGTCATAAAAAAATCAAGCTTCTAAGTCAACGCAATAAAAAATACGGCCATTTATGCTACTATTATTTTGATACTCGCAAGTAAATCAAAACCTATAGAATACTTCCCGTTGACCTAGAATCAAGAAATTTGGCAAGAAGCAAATTCTCACAGCACAAGTAAAGAAAAAAGTCCAAAACTTGTTAAATTATAATATTAATGTTAATTTATACAAAATTATTTTTTTGGGATTACAATATTAGGTTTGTTTTTTGGATAAATTCTTTTGAACTACGGAACCCTTCATTGTGCGTGGTCCGACACGCACTTGGCCGGTTTTTAAGTATTAAATTGGTTTTTCTCTGTGGTTAAATTTTTTTATATAATCAACCGCATCAAAATCCTTTGTGCAGTTTAGAAGATCTGTAAGTAGTCACACACATAGACAGACACGAAAAGCCATAGATATAAGAAAGAAGGAGATGTGCCCAGTATGTTAAAATGTATCGGAACCCTGTGTCTCCACTTTTTCCCTTTGTCACTTTCATGATTTTAAAGACAAATACGGTAAAATACTTGTACTTACATTTATGGAAAGTGATTCCATGATTTACATGGCTTCGGTTATTACAAGAAACCACTGAACAACACGGCATTCTTATAAATTGTCACGGTCACAGTCATAGATATCCGCACTAGTTCGCGAAGACGCAATTTGTACTATGAACGGCTCATATTACTGAGCATGTCGCGCGGACACAGATTCGCTGCCTTGCCATTTCTCCTCTTTTTTATATTTCTATGCGAAAAGTGATTCTTCTAAGCGAGATCTTCTAAAATGCAAAGTCGATTTTTATGCGGTTTTCTCCAACTTTGAGATTCCAGTCGCGAGTCGTGCCTGTTTGTAGGAGCCTTCCTACAAACAGGCACGACTCGCGACTCGAATCGCGCCTGTTTGGAAGAGCCTTTAGAGTGTTTATTCCGGAAGGTTTATGTATAATACACTAGCTTCTGCCCGCGACTTCGTCCGCGTGAAATTTCTTGTTCCCCGACCCACCCCGTCGCATCGCCTGCCCGAGCTATTACTTCATTTTCGCTTACCGTTCTTTTTGTCGTAGCGAGATGTTAAATAACCTATAGCCTTCCTCAAGAATTGGGCTATCAAATGCAAAAAGAATTTTTCAAATCCAACTGGTAGTTCCAGAGATAAGCGCGTTCAAACGGACAAACAAACTCTTCAGCTTTTTTATAATTTTTTTTTTTTATATTAGTATAAAATAGATAGAAGATAGATTGATATAGATTATTATTTAACTCAGATTTAGCACAGGAATCTCGGATGTTTCTTCATAGACTAAGAGGTCACAGGATTTTTCGTAACGATCATGGATACGGTTAGATTTACTTCGATGGGTTGTAGAGTAGTCCCCTAATGTGAATGACGTCGGTCTGCCTGCTCTGAGTGGTTGCAACTTCGAGTTATAGCGCTTACAAGAGGCGTCATTGTTACGAAAAAAAAACGATCAGGGAAATGGTCAGTTTTGGTATACATGCAAAGTATGGCGTCTCCGCAGATGAAAAAGTTGGTCTGCCGGCTCTCACTGGTTGCATTTCAGAGCTATGATGCGCGCAACATTGTTGCAAAAATAAAACGATAAGAGAAATGGTCAGTTTTAGTACCCATTCGAAGTATGGTGTCTCCACAGGTGAAACGAGTTGGTCTGCCAGCTCTCAGTGGTAGTATTTCAGAGCAATCGTTGTGTATGCAAGACGCTTATTTTTGGAGAAAGCCTAAAAAATACATCAAAAAACGGGACAATAGGCGAATTTTTAAAGTGCACGCCGGCCGGTGTCGTACCCCCACCCTACACCTGCGCCCGCTGCGTGAACGTTCCCCCTGTAAAGGAATAGGGAAAAAGCTAGAGGTGTCAAGAGGTGTCAATAAGAGAAATGGTCAGTTTTAGTTCCTATTCAAAGTATGGTGTCTCCACAGGTGAAACGAGTTGGTCTGCCGGCTCTTAGTCGTTGTATTTCAGAGCATTGTTATATGCAAGGCGCTCAGTTATAGAAAAATTCAACTTAACGGTAATCAGTAAAATAAAGAATGAAATCGAACAAATCCAATTTTTAATAATTCAGCTTATTGCTTTGGTTAAATCACAGATAAATAATTTTGTAGAATGTAGCTAAGACTTAGAGTTAAATATTTACTTACTTCTAACAGTCTATATGTTTTGAGTTGTTTCATTAGCTATACTCTACAAAATGATTAATCTGTAATTTACCCAAAGTAACAAGTTGAATCATTAAAAATTGGATTTGTTCGATTTCATTCTTTATTTTATTGATTACCGTTAAGTTGAATTTTTCTATAACTAAGCGCCTTGCGTATAACAAAGCTCTGAAATACAACCACTAAGAGCCGGCAGACCAACTCTTTTCACCTGTGGAGACACCATACTTAGGATAGGTACTAAAACTGACCATTTCTCTTATTGACACCTCTTGACACCTCTAGCTTTTTCCCTATTCCTTTACAGGGGGAACGGTCACGCAGCGGGCGCAGGTGTAGGGTGGGGGTACGACACCGGCCGGCGTGCACTTGAAAAATTCGCCTATTGTCCCGTTTTTTGATGTATTTTTTAGGCTTTCTCCAAAAATAAGCGTCTTGCATACACAACGATTGCTCTGAAATACTACCACTGAGAGCTGGCAGACCAACTCGTTTCACCTGTGGAGACACCATACTTCGAATGTGTACTAAAACTGACCATTTCTCTTATCGTTTTATTTTTGCAACAATGTTGCGCGCATCATAGCTCTGAAATGCAACCAGTGAGAGCCGGCAGACCAACTTTTTTCATCTGCTGAGACGCCATACTTTGAATGTATACCAAAACTGACCATTTCCCTGATCGTTTTTTTTTCGTAACAATGACGCCTCTTGTAAGCGCTATAACTCGAAGTTGCAACCACTCAGAGCAGGCAGACCGACGTCATTCACATTAGGGGACTACTCTACAACCCATCGAAGTAAATCTAACCGTATCCATGATCGTTACGAAAAATCCTGTCACCTCTCGGTCTATCATGTCGCCATTGCACATTCATTCCATTTGACGACACGGTTGGCGCAGTGGTTGAGCGATTGACTGCTGCGCAGCATGTCGCGGGTTCGATTCCCGCACGGAACAAATATTTGTACGACCTACAAGTATTTGTTCCGAGTCTGGGTGTTTTTCTATCTATAATATGTATGTATTTACAAAAAAAAAAGGATAAGTATAAGTAGTTTATCGGCCATCTCGTTACCATAACACAAGCATTAGGTTGCTTAGTTTGGGACTAGATGGCGTTGTGTGAAATGTCCAAGGATATTTATTTATTGCACCCGTGCGAAACAGGGGCGGGTCGCTATTTCATTTCATTATAAGCAAAAGCACAGATTAATACAGATGGGACACTGCGCAGTTTAGGTATGAAGCTACAAGTACGCGGCAGGCCCATTCAGTAGATCAGGAGGTATAAGAGTTACGCGATAGAAAGAGAGGCAACCTGTAGTGAATATAACTGTAGGAAATAAGCGTTGTGCGACCTGAATTGCACTTTATTGTGTAGTAGCAAGAGCCGCTTTTTATTTAATTGATTTTGCGGAGTGTCCCATCTGTATTAATCTGTGGCAAAAGTAACTTCCATATGTTTTATTCAACTTAAGCTCAGAAACTACTAGACCGTATTTATATTTGCTTAGTATTCAGACCAAAACTTATGTCGTACTCGTATAATCGAAGTAGGAAGTCTAGTACTGTTGATTGTCCTGTTCAATATTATTTTAGTACCAAACCAACGTATCGTCAGCTTCGAACAAATCTTTATCAGCAAATAATGCAGCATGCATTTATTTAATGGGTTCTCGCATACAACCCAAAGCCGAAGGTTATCCTTATACTAAGTTACACGTGCCAAGAGTTTTAACGTTACTACATCCTTCAAGATGATCATTGCTGCGTATAGGGAAAGTCCGTCTGCCTGCCTAGCCTTTTCCCAACTTTGTTGGGTTGGCTTCCAGTCTAACCGGATGCAGCTGAATACCAGTATTTTACATGGAGCGACTGCCTACCTGACCTCCACAACCCAGTTATTGCAAGACTGCTTGTCAGACTTTTGGGCTTCTAACTACTCGTAACGACTATCAAAGATCTACGAATGACAGCCGGGACCAACGCAACGTTTAAACGTGCTTTCAGAGGCACGGAGGGGACTCGATATGTAATAGATGTTCACCCATTCACGGACCGGCCGTGGCGAGCGTAGCTTAACCTTCGATCGACCCGTGTCGTTGTTATTGTTTAGATACGAGCACCTCTTATAGGGAAAGTCCGTACGCAGTAAACGTAGATATTAGATCAATGCTCATCGTTACTTCGATCATTCTCAATGATATCGTGTTGTGTCGTTCATGGCCGCTGGTACAGTGACAGACAATAACACGTATCCGAGGTAAAGTCCGTAAGCAGTAAACTAGATATTAGATCAATGCTCATCGTTACTTTGATCATCCTCAATAATATCATGTGTCAGTTCATGGCCGCTGGTACAATGACAGACACGTATCCGAGGGAAAGTCCGTAAGCAGTAAACTAGATATTAGATCAATGCTCATCGTTACTTTGATCATCCTCAATAATATCATGTGTCAGTTTATGGCCGCTGGTACAATGACACACACGTATCCGAGGGAATGTCCGTAAGCAGTAAACTAGATATTAGATCAATGCTCATCGTTACTTCGATCATCCTCAGTAATATCGTGTTATGTCAGTTCATGGCCTCTGGTACAGGGACAGGCAATAACACGTATCCGAGGGAAAGTCCGTAAGCAGTAAACTGTAGATCAAAGCTCATCGTTACTTCGATTCTCCTCAATAATGTCGTGTTGTGCGAGGTCATGGCCACTGGTACAATGACAGACACGTATCCGAGGGAAAGCCCGTAAGCAGTAAACTAGATATTAGATCAATGCTCATCATTACTTCGATCATCCTCAATAATATCGTGTCGTGTCAGTTCATGGCCGCTGGTACAATGACAGATACGTATCCGAGGGAAAGTCCGTAAGCACTAAACTAGATATTAGATCAATGCTCATCGTTACTTCGATCATCCTCAGTAATATCGTGTTGTGTCAGTTCATGGCCTCTGGTACAGGGACAGACACGTACCCAAGGGAAAGTCCGTAAGTAGTAAACTATAGATCAATGCTCATCGTTACTTCGATCATCCTCAATAATATCGGGTTGTGTGAGGTTTCGACCGCAATAACACGTATCCGAGGGAAAGTCCGTAAGCAGTAAACTGTAGATCAAAGCTCATCGTTATTTCGATTGTCCTCAATAATGTCGTGTTGTGTGAGGTCATGGCCACTCGTATAATATCGGGTTATCCTCAATAATATCGGGTTGTGTGAGGTTTCGACCGCAATAACACGTATCCGAGGGAAAGTCCGTAAGCAGTAAACTGTAGATCAAAGCTCATCGTTATTTCGATTGTCCTCAATAATGTCGTGTTGTGTGAGGTCATGGCCACTCGTACAGTGACAGACAATAACACGTAACCGATTAGCATAGGTACGTGTCTACGTGACACATTGCGGGATCCGAAGCTAATGAGTATTAGACGATAGGTAGAGTGCAATTGCTTAAAGACAAACCTCACAAATAGGAGTTCTATGTTCTATGTTAAGGATTTGGTTTCCGCACTTAGTCCTTCATGTGGACCATTGTGCGTGAGCCGTGGCGGCCTTCGGGGGTTATTCCAACCAGCCCACCTCCCTCCACACAAATAGGAGTTATTGGGAGGCGAGTGAGGTTGTGGCCTGAAAGAACTGCTTGATAGCAATAATTCTCCCACAGCTGGGCAAAGGCCTACCTACTCTCTTTCCACCTCTCTCTGTCCAGAGCTGCTAAGGACCAATCTTTATTGAAGGTGTCCAGATAAGACTATAAGTATATTTGATCGTGGAATAGAACGAAGAATCGAGTTTTTAAACATTCATCAATCTAAAATTGCCGCCAAATTGGTTGTGTAACTTCCATATTGTGAAGACAGCTATGTATTTGCGTGTCTGTCTCTGTGTGCTTGAATGTTCATTCAATCAAGGCTTTTGCATTCCAATGCTTGATTAAAACTTCTTAGTATTGCCACAACGCGAACGCTCAGTTCTTATCATTTAGCAAACGGCAAACCTCTGGAATCTGTTACCGTGGTCTGTCTGTGATTATCAATTTGGAAACTAGATTGGTAAAAATATAAAACTATCAACTTCTATAAATTCAAATCTCAACAGTAATTCTTTGACAGCTGCAAGAAACGGCAATTACATGTCAAACTGTGCACCTGCTTAACCTTTAATTTATCTGACTGTTCATCTATATTTGTGTAACGTTACAAAACAAATCACTAAGTTTAAATGGATAAAGTTCTAGGTTTATCCAACCTTCATATTTATCTTTATAAGGTCACAGAAAATTATGAAAAGTTCACGAAAAGGGTTGAATAATGCTTAGGAGCTTTACCTTTGGCCTTTACTTGTAAACTTTAAGCTATTGGTACATACCATCGTCGACATTTGCGGTGAACCATTTTTGAACCTTATATTCATAGTAATAACGTCGAAAAGTTGTTCACATCAAATGTCAGCGATGGTACATATTATAGGGTGACTGGTAATTAGTGACCGATAGTTAAACACATTATTGTACACACACACATGGTTGCACATGATTGTGTGTATAACAAACAACTTTTTCTATGGGACCAAACCTGAAATCGCAAAAAAAAATCTGCTGTTCCCTACATTTTGACGAGTTATGCGGACATAAATGTAGGGAACAGCTGATTTTTTTTCCACCACTTCTCACACTGGGCCACCCTACGTCTATCATGCATTATTAAAAGGGAGTACGAAGATATTGACTCGCGACTGCTGAGCGTGAGATCGTCGGTTCAAATCCCAGGTCGGGCAGTGTTATTGGGTTTTTCAATTAGACATTTTTCAGTAGTAGTCAAGAGTCTGAATGTGCGCGGTTGATGGCAATATGCTCGCCCCTATTACAATCAATCTGCCTAGCCTTTTCCCAACTATGTTAGAGTCGGCTTCCAGTCTAACCGGATGCAGCTCAATACCAGTATTTCACATGGAGCGACTGCCTATCCGACCTCCACAAGCCAGTTTCTGGGTAACACAATACCCCTTGGTAAGACTGGTTGTCAGACCTTCGGGCTTGTGACCCGTAACGACTGTCAAAGATTCACGAATGACAGCCGGGACCAACGGCTTAAAGATGGTCACCCATCCACGGAGCAACCCCGGCAAGCGTAGCTTAACTTGATGGATGGATAAACATGACTGGTGAAATGTGGGTGTACTATACTCGTAAGTCGTAGAGGCACCTCTGCCTAATCCTATGAGGAATACAGTCATGAATAGTGATGGTATGTGTGTACACACGGCTACACATCAAGCTATACATTTCCAGTTTACACTGACCTCTCATTGAGTGTCCGTGGAGTTTCTTGCCCGTTCTTCTCCATAGATCTACGTTTTGGAATGGGCAACTAGTTTCAACTTTCTGACTTACCTACTGACCGACTCTTTGACAGTTCAAAAGTGCCTGTAATTGATTTAATTGAAATAAATGCTTTGAGTTTGAGAATTGTAAGGAAATCCTATACAATGCAAGATCAGCTTATACTGGAAACTTATAGCTTGATCTGTAGCCGTGTGTACGAAGACATAAAACAATGAACTGTAGGTCACTGCTGCGCATGCGCATGTTGACACAACGGTGAGAATGTTGTGAAACACAATGGAAGTGATATGAAAGAAAGAAGAAAAGAAGAAAGAAAAAATGTTTATTTGCGGTAAACATGACGCAAACTACAACAGAGTAAAATAATTATTTAAAAACAAATTGGGAGAAAATATGCGTCACATCTACGCAAAACGGCCACCGCTCAGCATAATGCCGCGACCCCATGCAAAATGGAGCCCCAGCGCTGGTTTTCAGCGATAGCCGGCGTTGACGCAATAACGTCGACCGGTGCAGCATGTAACAAATAATATGCAAATATAAAATAAATAAAAATATGTGTATAAATAAAATAATTAAAAATATGTGTATGAATATACGCTTCTAAAAGTATGGACCAAATATACCGAGAATGGCAACATTCGAGCATTCCGTTCCGCGACAGCACCGACTCCCACGCCGCAGAATGCGTTATCTGTGCGCGCAGCTGTCAGCGGAAATATTAGACTTTATTGACATAATAATACTACTTAATCTGTGGACATAATATTTTAAACATGGCGTAGCAATTATTATGCAATTAATGTTTTGATTTTGAATGGAATTATGTAACAACGGGTGTATTGGGTGAGTGAGTAGGCATTACCTACGTACAGTGAATTTGAGTTAGATGTGAATGATGACAAAAACTCGGACACACAAATGAAATCATTACGAAGTGAAATGGTAAGTGCGAATTACTTGGTTAAAATAAAATAAAATACTCTTGGTTAAATTAAAATAAAGGATATGAGATATCTACGTCCGTAGTGAAAATATTTCATGTTCATTTCAATATTTCATTCTTTTAGTAATCTTCTAAATAGATTATTTTCTTTTTGTGAATGTGAGAACGAACGTTGCAGGCCTAGTAGACTGTACATTTGTTGACTGTTTTCTATTTTTGACGACACGGTTGGCGCAGTGGTTGAGCGATTGACTGCTGCGCAGCATGTCGCGCGTTCGATTCCTGTACGGAACAAATATTTGTACGACCTACAAGTATTTGTTCCGAGTCTGGGTGTTTTTCTATCTATAATATGTATGTATTTACAAAAAAAAATGTATATAAGTAGTTTATCAGCCATCTCGTTACCATAACACAAGCATTAGGTTGCTTAGCTTGGGACCAGATGGCGTTGTGTGAAATGTCCAAGGATATTTTATTTATTTATTTATTTTGTTAAGTACCTGGTTGCTGAAAGACTTACATTGTCCTCCCATACCTATTAACACTGTTATTTAAAAATATTGTAAAAGCCAATTATTTTTAAAAGAGTAACCATGGAGTTTCTTGCCGGCTCTTCTCCATAGCAAACGACCAATTTGGAACCGTGCACCTAGCTTCTGACGTTTCATAAGTGCCCATGTAGGTTTATGTGAAATAAAATATTTTGATTTTGATTTTGAACCCTATTACTACGCGTCCGCTGTCCGTCCGTCCGTCCGTCTGTCTGTCACAGTATGTACCTCATGAACCATAATAGGTAGATAGGTAGTTGAAATTTTCACAGATTGTGTATTTCTATTACGACTATGACAACAAATAATAAAAAGAAAATAAAGTTAAAAATTAAAGGGGTCCTCCCCATACAATGATCTTTTCATTAAAAAAAATAAAAAAATTCTTACCCTAGCATGTGGGGTGTCATTTTTTTTTTCATTGTCTAGAACTCATCGAATAGAGTACCTACTACACATATATATATTTTTTTATCTTCAAAAATGAAGAAAGTGGGTCGTAAAAGTTGTAAACAGACTTTTGCCTGAATGCCACTCCATGCCGGATTTGCGACGAAGGCACAAACACAATAAAGCCTAGATATACCTAAGCATTATGTGTGTCGCAACGTTACTGTAAGACAATTATCTTCTATGCGCTTCCACGTTGTTCATCTTAAGTAATAATTACCTCATATTGTCATCTTTCTGTTATCGTCGTAAGTCGTAATTACTCTATTGCAAACTCTTGTCTCGATTCGATGTCGAAACTTTGTCAATAAATTTTAACTTGGTGTGTTTGAATTATAGCACAGAGGTATTCCACTTAGGTCATTAAGCTACAATGCCGTATACATAATCAGCCTATAATGTTCCCACTGCTGGGACACAGGCCTCCTCTTTTCGAGAGGGAGTGGGCTGTAAATGCTGTAACTGTAATCCACCACGCGGGCCCAGTGCGGGTTGGTAGAAGTCACATGTCTTTATATTTATGTATGCATGTGTCTAGAGTTCAAAATCTGAACTAATTTGCACTGTAGGTAGTGGGGGCTTACTATGAGCTCTTATTATAGCAGGGCAGAAGTTGAACGGTTCCAGTGTGAGAGGAAGAAATTTAAAACGTGTGCCAAATTGAAATGGGATATTGTACTCATCATTATTAACAACTTTTACTATGGGACCAAACCTAAAACGCAAAAAAAAAAAAAATCAGCTGTTCAGTACATTTTGACGAGTTTGATGTAGATAAATGTAGGAGGAGCTCGTGGCTAAGTAATTACAGCCGCACGGGTCGATCCATCGGGTTAAGCTACGCTTGCCGGGGTTGGTCAGTGGATGGGTGACCATCTTTACATACCGAAACTCCTCCGTGCCTCGGAAAGCACGTTAAGCCGTTGGTCCCGGCTGTCATTCGTGGATCTTTGACAGTCGTTACGGGTCGTCAGAAGCCCGAAAGTCTGACAACCAGTCTTACCAAGGGGTATCGTATTACCAAGGGGTATTGAGGTCAGACAGGCAGTCGCTCCATGTAAAATACTGGTATTCAGCTGCATCCGGATAGACTGGAAGCCGACCCCAACATAGTTGGGAAAAGGCTAGGCAGATTGATGTAGATAAATGTACTGAACAGCTGATTTTCGCGATTTCAGGTTTGGTCCCATAATAAAAGTTGTTCATAATGATGAGTACAATGTCCGATTTTGATTTGGAACATGTTTTAATCAATTTGGAATTTCATCCTGTATAAAACCAATAGCACCATCCCATTTTTCTACGGATCCATGATGGATCCATAATCTTTTTTCACGTCATAGTACGGCCCCTGCAGAGCAATATTTTTACACCACTAAGGTAGATTCAGCATCCGCCTTTCTTTTGTCATATTTTGTATGCTAAAGATGTTTCTATGCAGTTTACGAATTACTCAAAATCTTTATATAGACTTCAATTAGATAGTAGTCGTGAACAAAACAACTATATGACAATAACGGGAGTTTAATCTAAGCCCAGCCCAAAACCAAGTTCAAGCAAGTCATATTTTATCAGTCAACACACGGTAACCAGATTAAGTTTGCTTTTCAATTATCGCTCGTGTCATTCTAGTAAATATGGGAAAACCCGTAAATAAATGTGTTTTGGGCAACGGTTAAGAACCTATGTGTGAATTTTAAGAACATGGTTATCTTAACAAAATGCCTCATGTCGTGTTCATTTAAGAAGAATATCGATGATTCATTCACAATGGCCTTATCAAGATCTTATCTTAGAAAATCGATAAGATTATTTATCTATACCAGGAAGGTTTAGGTAGTGAAATAAAGGTATACAATCTTGATGTGTCTTTTATCTTTTTATGGTTCCGTACCTCGAAAGGAAAAAACGGAACCCTTATAGGATCACTTCGTTGTCCGTCTGTCTGTCTGTCTGTCTGTCTGTCAAGACCCTTTTTCTCAGGAACGCCTGGAGGTATCAAGTTGAAATTAATATCAAATACGTAAGTCTATGATCCCTTGGAGTTCTAAAAAAATCAAGCTTCTAAGTCAACGCAATAAAAAAATACGTCCATTTGTGCGACATATTTTGATGCTCGCAAGTAAATCAAAACCTATAGGGTACTTTCCGTGGACCTAGAATCATGAAATTTGGCAAGAAGCAAGGTCTCACAGCACAAGTAAAGTAAAAAGTCTGAAAATTGATTATTTGTAGTTTTATCACATAAAAAAATTCACAAATATCACACAAAAAAAGTTTTTAGTTTTCTTTTTCTGGCAAAATGTGGGTGTGCTACAGGTACACCTCTGCCCAACCCTTCGGGGAAACAAGGCGTGATGTTATGTTTAATAATAGTGTTTTCCGAATACAAACAGTTGGAGAATTGTCCGTGACGTATATCAATGTATGGGAGACCATGTTTTTCAACTCAATGATAAATTCTTTTCAACTACGGAACCCTTCATTGTGCGTGGTCCGACACGCACTTGGCCGGTTTTTTATTTTAAAACCTCAGTTTATAAATAAAATGCAACTAAAAACCAATGTAAATACCACAGAACAGATAAAGTAAATACTTATGTTAAAATGTAAATATGTAAAAATGTTCTGTGGTAAATACAACAATAGTGATTACTAAACCAACTGAACCATTAGTTTAAGCAGTACCTACTTTATTTGTTTAATACATGTTTGTGTAAAAAAACTTTTTTACAAAAACAAAAACCGACTTCCAAAAAAAACACTACAAAGTGAAAAATAACTTTAATTTCGGAAGTCGGTGTCTTTGGATCTGTATTTTAGTTTTTTGCCACCGACTTCCGAAATTAAAGTTATTTTTCACTTTGTAGTGTTTTTTTTGGAAGTCGGTTTTTGTTTTTGTAAAAAAGTTTTTATTTTTCACTTTTTAGTGGTTCAGTTTGTAATTTATCTAAGTTACAATAACCCAATGTCAGCTGCTCATCACGTTTTACAAAATGTTGCTTTTCCCGATGCAGGGCCGTTAATTTTTGAGGAGTTCTCCTAGTAAGAACCAGGAGAAATGGAGCTCATGGTGAAGTCACCATTACCACTATTTTGACGAGCATAAACCATATTAAAGTAATCGAATCGCAACCTGTTATATACTTAGATATAATTGAGTATTTCCGATGGCCCTCTGTGGTCTTCATCATCAGTTCCAGCTCACCGAATGGTACTTTCCGAGAGCAAATGCACGAGTTACTATAAAAAATACCGAAATCGATATAGGTGTGCCCATAAAATTTGAGGGTTTCCCTCGATTTCCATGGGATCCCATCATCAGATCCTGACTTGATGATCATGGGACCACTTGGGACGTATACCCTTTCGAACAAAAAAAGAAAAATCCAAATCGGTCTAGCCATTTTCGAGTAATCGGGGAACATACATAAAAAAAAAAGGTTCCGACGAATTGAGAACCTCCTCCTTTTGGAAGTCGGTTAAAAAGTCACATCAAGATTGTTTACCTTTAATTTATACTACCTAAACCTTTCTAGTATAGTAATAATTCTACGATATCTCATATCCGATTCGTAAATTATGACATTCCCTTCCAGGATTAAAGGCTAGTCGGTACAGCCGTTTGAGCGTGAAGAAGTAACACACATACAAACACACTCACAAGCTTTCGCCTTTATAATATTAAGTGTGATAGTGTGATAGTTAGGATGGGTAATAACATGGCATATTGACGTAGTGTGTCAGTTTGATAAACAACTAATTTCCCCGAGAGTACAATAGTGCAACAACCATTAATAAAATTGTAAGTACTTCAGTCAGCAGGTCACGTGGACCAGCTTATCGTTTTAACGACATTACACCTTTCACATAAATATTTTACTGTCTAAAGGAAACAATGTAATTTTACTACTTTTATATTGCCTACTGTTTTATATTTTCAATCAACTCAGCCTATCGCCCGTTTGCATGGTCTCTTAAGGACACAGAATTTTAGCAGTAGATAATTCAGTTTGTATACAGGGAAAAAACACAGGGTACACACACACACAAACACCCGAGGGGGTGTTTGTGTGTGTGTGTACCCTGTGTTTTTATGTACATAGTCAATCAAGTGAAGGGTCTGACTTACTTATGCGGTACCCCGCCGTGACATTATAGCGCCATTTCAATGAGCAAACCTTATCGTGCCATCCATCAATTTCTGTAATTAAAATATATATAGGTATTACTCAATCGAATTTGATGGCTCAACGATAGGTATTATTTTTGACTTTTTAAATGTTGCCTTTTCTTTTTTGCGTTGGGGGTTTTTTAAATTTTAAATTTAATTTTTATTTTAACATTTTTAAACTTTTTAAACAATTTAACAATATAGAAATGCATTTTTATTACTGCAGAATGTTAAGTTTCTCTGCACATAACATTAACTTATGATGATGCCACCATCGTACAGCAAATAGAATTAAATACTGATAAAAAAACGAATACAAACACTACTATCTGCTATTTTTTTTCAAGAGTATACTATTGTGCTGGATATCCTGACTACAACATCAGCTCATCGTGTAGCCACCATTGCATTGTATGTAGAATCAAATACTGATCAATACGAATCCAAACACGACATATCTGCTAATTATTTTACCAAGAGTATTCTAGTGTGCTGGATATCCTGGCTGCAGCATCAGCTCATCGTGTTGCCACCATTGCATTGCATGTAGAATCAAATACTGATGTAAATGAATCCAAACACGACATATCTGCTATTACTTTTTCAAGAGTGTTCTAGTGTGCTGGACATCCTGGCTGCAGCATCAACTCATCCTGTTGCCACCATTGCATTGTATATAGAATCAAATACTGATGTAAATGAATCCAAACACGACATTTCTGCTATTATTTTTCAAGAGTGTATCCAGTAAACTAGTGCTGGATATCCTGGCTGCAGCATCAGACCAAGAATTCCATAATCTTGCATAGATAGATAGCATACATGGATGTTTCAAATTTTAGGTCACACTAAGGTTTGAAAGTAAAGTAAATACCCATTACGCGTCTAAGATCCCTACCGCAGCTAACAAAAGAGCGGATAACTTTGAAACGGCTGAACCGATTTTGATAAAACATGTCTAAGAACCATCGCTGGAAAACCTGCTTTCAAATAAAAAAAAACCGCATTCAAATCAGTCCACCCGTTTAAGCGCTACGGTGCCACAGACAGACACACAGACACACACACACACACACACACATAGCGGTCAAACTTATAACACCCCTCTTTTTGCGTCGGGGGTTAAAAATAGACATCTCCAATTATATCCGCGACGTTTAAGACTCAGATATATACCAACGGCCTTGAGTGGTTAGCTTGCGAGTTCTGTGCTGAGCTCACGCAACGCGTCGTACGTCCAGCCAGTAATATGACTCGCCCATCAAGGAGAGCTGTCCCAAATTAGACGCATTTTATTATGCATAAATTATATTAAACACGTAAGTATACATACTAAAAGATAAATAATTTAAAAAAATATCTTTAAAATGGTGAAGGTTTCATAATGCGCTTGATAGTTTTTGCGTGATTCTGAGTTTTTTATCCACGTTATACATAACTTTACAAATTAATTACTTACACTAATTAGAATATTCACATATTAAGTTTTTAAGAAATCGCTCTAATTTATTTAACATAAGTACTTCTATATTTTTTCTAACATTAGTCGTTTAGACATGATCTTCAGTTTAAAATAATTGAAATTCGTTTATCGTCGCCTTAAGGGCCTTACTCCCGTTTAGTACCGTAACACGGTCACTTTATAAAGCCTACTTCTCATTAACGGCTTGTTTAGAAGATTTGAAAAAAATATATGTTTGATATAGATTCATAAACAACATTTGAGCTACAGGATTTTTTCATATGGCTGATACTTTTGCCTTAAAAAAATATTTACCAAAACGCTATTTTTTGGCTAATATCCCTACTTCTCCTAAACGGCTTTGGTGTTTGGAAATATTTTTACACTAAAAAATTGATGGTTAGAAGTGCTACAAATGGTCTACAGCTTTTGTAAATCAATCAACATTTGCAAAGAAAATGTTCCCATTTTGAGATACAGGTTCAGAGGAGCTCTGCGCGGGCGCGGGCGGCAGTCTTGCTTTGGCATTGAGACGGGAGGGTTGTGTCGCTCGCTACTCCGCACCGGCTATCGTTCGACATGCTCATACGTATGTGTTAGGGCATAATATTTACAAACTTATTGTAGTAGTGTGCGGTTATAGATTAGCTCGCTGCAGAGGTCCCAATTCGATTGCGCGCGTGGGCGCTTTATTGTTGACTATTTTTGATGTGCATTTATAAATACTTTTTTTACATTGTAACAATTCTAGAGAGGAGCTCGTGGCTAAGTAATGACAACCGCACGGGTCGATCCGTCAGCTTAAGCTACGCTTGCCGGGGTTGGTCAGTGGATGGGTGACCATCTTTACATACCGAGATTCCCCCGTGCCTCGGAAAGCACGTTAAGCCGTTGGTCCCGGCTGTTATTCGTGGATCTTTGACAGTCGTTACGAGTCGTCAGAAGCCCGAAAGTCTGACAACCAGTCTTACCAAGGGGTATCGTATTACGCAGTAACTGGGTTGTGGAGGTCAGATAGCAGTCGCTCCATGTAATACTGATATTCAGCTGCATCCGGTTAGACTGAAAGCCGACCCCAACATAGTTGGGAAAAGGCTAGGCAGATTGATTTTTTACATTGTAGCAATTTTAAAATATAAACAAAAAAAATATTTCAGTAGTAAATATGAAATACTAGCACTTCCTGCGCGGCTTTGACCGCGTGGATGTCAGAAAATATTCCACGGGAACAAAAATCCTTTTTTTTTTTTTTTTTTTTTGTTACCTACATGTTCAGTCATAGGGGTTTATGGGTTTTATAAAGGGGGGCAAAATTTTTATTATTTTTGCGATAGGACACACCGTTTTCGAGATATAAGCAAAAAAAGAAAAAAATATACAGTACTGTTTTTAATCGCTATTAAAAAGATTTGGAATAAAATTAGTTAGTTAGTTAGTTTAGAACTAAAATTCACACCAACACCCAACCAACACCTTGACTTCAAGTGCAAAAACAACTTTTTTTTTTTTGGAACGAAGTTCCATAACGGCCGGTACGAGCTTGGCGGATGGCCGAATAGTATAGGCGAAAAAAAAATATTTTGAAGAAAAAAAAAATGTTGTTTTGTTTTTAACTATTTTTATTTATCATTAATAACAAACAGTAATAAAAAACAACAAACAACTACAACAACATGCAACAACAAACAATACACTACCATTATTAGTTATTTAATTAATTTTATATCATTTCTATATTTCTACATTTTCTAAATTGATAACTGATTGTTCAATTTAATTAATTTGTGTATTGCCATATCTGAGTTCTATTTCTGATGTTTCCAAGGCCAATCCTACAGATATATAAAATGAAATAAAGGCAATAATAATAATGACATGGGTGTCATTTTCATGGTTTTTGAGTCCAAGATGGCGGATGCAAAAATTTTCAAATTTTTCGTCATGGGTGTCATTTTCATGGTATTGATGTCATTGAAAACGATAATGGGGTCAAAATGAAAATCCAAGATGGCGGCTGCAAAAATTCTCAAATTTTTCGTCATGGGTGTCATTTCCATGGTATTTGAGGTCACTGAAAACGATAATGAGGTCAAAATGAAAATCCAAGATGGCGGCTTCAACAATTTTCAAATTTCTCCGTCATGGGTGTCATTTTCATGATTTTTGAGGTAGCTGAAAATGATAATGAGGTCAAAATGATAATCCCGTGGAATATTTTCCGACATACACGCGGGCGAAGCCGCACGGGAAGTGCTAGTACTCGTATTTCATATTTACTACTGAAATATTTTTTTTTTGTTTATATTTTAAAATTGTTACAATGTAAAAAATCAATCTGCCTAGCCTTTTCCCAACTACCTACCAGGTACCTTCGTAGGTACCAAAAACCTACGTTCCATATAAAACACGTTTAAGCTGCCCTCCCTGGGCGCCTCGGGCTCTACAAAACATTCTCGGGGTAGGGCAAACAAGTACCACGCGGAATCGCGATTGTCAAACTCGATTTTAGTTGCGTCAAAATTGTTTTTTTAGAGATTTTTTTTTTTGCAGAATAGTTCTAAGATTCTCATAGCTAAAAGTAAGTTTTAGTGATATAGTTTAGTTAGTTTAGTTGGTGTATCTACACTGGTGCCGATTCTCTTGTACAAGAGTAGTAGCACCAGTGTAGAGATAAAAATGCAATCCACAGGAAATTACTACTTTTTATTTATGAGTCCTGCGAGCCAATATTCAAAAAACTTCGTTTGTTACCGCTACCATCTCTATATACAGGGTGGCCGGAACATTGACGTCCAAAAATATAATTTCGGTCCCTCGTATCGTGGGGTATTCGAATCACCCCCATATATGTTCCGCGACTTTTCATAGTTTTCGAGTTATGAATTTTTTTCTGAATGTTTGAAAATTTTCGACCTGACCAACCTAAAAAAATTCTAAAAAAAAAAGTAGAGGGTTTTATCGAGTTTCTTTTTTTGCAACTGAATTTTCATAAGTAGTACTTTTATGCATAAAATAATCAGCTTCGTAACTGTGATGAAAGTTCGGTAAATTATGACTTAAATTTTCAACTTCAAATTAAAAATCTAAACAGGTGACTTCATGGTTCTCAAGTAGGCTTCAAGAATGCGCCAGACTCTCAGCTTTCATAATCATTAAAAAACGTAGGACTTAATGGGGCTAACTTTGGCCTTAATCGGCCTTCAAAGACTGCGAGGTGGAAAATTCTTAAAATTAGCTATCTGATTAATAATTTTTTTTTTCCATTTTCTCGCTCCTAAGGTTATTTAGTTTGCTAACCAAAAATGACTGCAGGAAAGCTAAGATTTAAACACGGAGATTTTTTTAAATGTTAGTTTAATGAATTTTGCGCGATCCGTTCTCGTGGACTATGGGTTGTAAACGAGGGTGCAACTCTTTTACCTGCAATAACAATGGACCGAGAGGAAAAGAGACCGAATTATTTCTATCTCTCTCACGCAAGGCGCGCAACCGAAGCCAACGCAAAACAAGTACCTCAGTCGTACTCACATTGTGTTTACTGCTATACGCGTGTCGCCATTTTGTCTTTACCACACTCGCTTTGCCCACGGACTCCGCTGCCTACTTGTTTGACTACTTTGCTCGTTTATTGGACTGTGTTTTGCATTCTGATTTGGACTTTTTTTACGTGGAAGTGTAAAAAATGAGTTAAACGTTAAGTGAATATGCAGAAATGCATTATTTTTATGGAGTTGCACAAGGAAACGGCCATGAAGCAGCGCGACTGTATCGCGAACAACTTCAACGTCGTGGTGGGCCGCAACCTGAGCGATATCCCGACCATCGTGTTTTTATTAACACGCACAACACTTTGATGGCAGGCCGCATTCCTGGTCGACGCGGCAGTCATGAAGGAATCCCTAGAGCTAACCCGGATCGCAGAGAAATGGTGCTGGAAGAAGTTCAGCGAAATCCGTCTACGAGTACGAGAAGTATGGCTCGTGCTCTGAACATCCCAAGGACTTCTATCCAAGACATTCACACATTCATTCATTCTTCATTTTTTTCACGATGAAGAATACCACGCGTTCCACATCCGACGAGTCCAAGCTTTACTGCCTACAGATCACCAATTGCGCGTTGATTTTTGCCAAACCATGTTACGAAAAGAGCAAGGGGATCCTGGATTTTTCAATAAAGTTTTATGGTCAGATGAGTCACGATTTGTGCGATCCGGAATATTCAATATTCATAATTACCACACGTGGGCGAATGAAAATCCACTCGAAGTGAGAGCTTCGACATTTCAACATCGCTTCAGCGTTAACTTGTGGTCTGGTATCCTCAATGGCGAACTAATTGGTCCGTTTGAACTGCCGTCCAGACTTGATGGAGAAACATACAAAAACTTTTTGGAAAATGAACTTCCATTGTTGCTGGCAGATGTGAATCTCGAACTCAGACGAACCATGGTGTTGCAAAATGACGGCGCCCCGTGTCACTATGCAACCCAGGTCCGAAATTACTTAGATGAAACATACCCCAACAGATGGATCGGACGCAGCGGACCAATTAGGTGGCCTCCACGCTCACCTGATCTCAACCCCATCGATTTCTTTATTTGGGGCTATTACAAGGAAATAGCATACGCCCGAGACTGTTCAAGTGAACAAGAGCTGAGGCAGTTGATTGCAGAAGCTGAACGTGTTGTGAGAGAGAACAGAGACGCTTTTAGACGATTGCCAGACAATTTCTTACGTAGGTGTAGAATGTGTATTGCTGCTGGTGGTGGCCACTTTGAAAACCTTTTGTAAATGTTAAAAATAAATTAAGTACTTTTTTCACATTATCATCTGTGTTTTATTCAAAACCACTTTTTACGTAAAACTTTTCTTACCCAACTCTGAAACTATTTGTTGGTTAGTTTTCAGTATTCTTATCATTAATTAACCTTAGGAACGAGAAAATAGCCAAAAAAAAATAATTACTCAGATGGGTAATTTTAAGAATTTTTCCACCTCGCTGTCTTTGAAGGCCGATTTTAAACAAAGTAGCCCTATTAAGTACTTCATTTTTTTATGATTATGAAAGCTGAGAGTCTGGCGCATTCTTGAAGCCTACTTAGGAATTATGAAGTCACCTGTTAAGATTTTTAATTTAAAGTTGAAAATTTGAGTCATAATTTACCGAACGTAAATTTTTCACTTTAGATCAACATTTTCATAACTTTCATCACAGTTACGAAGCTGATTATTTTATGCATAAAAGTACTACTTATGAAAATTCAGTTGCAAAAAAAGAAACTCGATAAAACCCTCTACTTTTTTTTTTAGAATTTTTTTAGGTTGGTCAGGTCGAAAATTTTCAAACATTCAGAAAAAAATTCATAACTCAAAAACTATGAAAAGTCGCGGAACATACATGGGGGTGATTCGAATACCCCACGATACGAGGGACCGAAATTTTATTTTTGGACGTCAATGTTCCGGCCACCCTGTATATATGAAATTTGCATGTTTGTATGGAAATATAAAGAATATTTTGTAAAAGTGTCTGACGTAAGCTCTCGAAATCGCAGAGACCAAAATAGATTAGTTTTTTTTGACACTCCCAGATTTTCCAAATACAGCAAAAGTTGTCTAACTATGTGTGTAAGAATTTATAATAAAATACCTAGAGAACTTAAAACTCAAAATAATATATTGTTTAAGAATAAATTGTTGGAATGGCTGAAAGCCCACAACTTCTACTCCCTTAAAACATTCCTTGAAAATAAGTTATGACTCGGTTTAAGCTAAGACTCGATTTTGCATGCTATAGTTCCAATAGCTAAACATGTTTGTACTTCTGTTTCAATTGTAAGACCTATAAACACCATGTTTTAAGCAAATAAAGAATTTGAATTTGAATTTACTCTATGTATCTTTCATCACAAAATCTTAAATGAATTATGTGGAACAATTCCCATTTTTCGCTCCCAAAAATATTATTTAACACTCAAATATAATATTTGCGATTCTTTTTGTGAACTTCAAATAAATCCAATATCATCTATATTTTAATAACTTTTGATAAACTGATGAGTTTTTTTTTCTAGGGTGTTTGGAATGAAAATCTAAGATGGCAGCCGCAAAATTTTTCGTCATGCATATCGTTTTCATGGTTTTCAAAAATTTGAAAATTTTGCGGCCGCCATCTTGAGTTTTCATTGAAAGGTGGTAAAACAAGACCTTGTAGTTAGGTACTAAATAATTTTATAAAGTATACATAAACACAACCGTGGCCCACTTGGCAGTAAAATTATTAGCAGATCTATATAAGAAGGCTGATTAGATTTAAAAGAGGTAAAAACAGTTTAAAAGAACCGTACCCAGTTTATTAGAATATCAAAATTTAAATTCAGAAAGATTAATTCGAATAATAGCATCGCGTAAAAAAAAGTTGAAGCCTGTCTCACCACCTACGGTTAAGTTCCTATTAACTTACTTGGCAGATAATTTCATACAAATTCTGTTCCATTTTTGAATTAATCGGTGAGTAGTGGCTATCCGGACATCGTGAAATAGGCCCTAACACCGGTGCCACAGGTTGCCACCAACACTCGTACCAACGTCAGTCGGTTAATTTCGTGAGGCGTCCACACGTTGGCTATCGTACCAGTCCTGTCCCGTCAGAGGCAATGTGAAGATGTCCGATACACCAGCGTTGTCAGGGAGTATTTATGTAAAAAAAATATTACCAAAAATATAGGGTCACTGCGCCTCTTACTTTACTTTTATTACTCAAATTGGTGAAAATATCACTCTTTCTGTAAAACATTAATTTGTATGTAAGTACCTACAGTTTGTGCAAATATAATTTTATTTTTTTCAAAAAAAAAAGTTACACATCACTTCTAAAGTTTTGATGAACCGATCATGGTAAAATTTGAAAAAAAAGTTAGATAGATTATTATACAAAACGGCTGCACACGGCTACGTATCAAGCTGTACATTTCCAGTATAAGCTGACCTCTCATTGTACGGAAATAATGCAAGATCAGCTTATACTGGAAATGTATAGATAGCTTGATATATAGCCGTGTGTACAATGGGCTTTATCAATTAGGTACCCCAGTTGTATTAAAATTTTAATACCCAATTGACGCAGCCCACTGTACATCCTAATGGCTAGTGCTAATTCAAGTAGCTCTATTCTAATTTTACTATAACCACATACCTACATGCTAAAAATAATGTCCCGTTAAAACTTAAAGTAGTTGCGTAACAAATATCAGCCCTGCATTCCCTTCTGGAATCGTAGGCAAAAATGCCGCCCTACGTGCGCATCTCTGCGACCCTGCATATTCTTTGACATTCGTTTTAGTGTAGCGCGCCATCGCGCTCGCTTTACGTATGAACGGGGGTGGTGGTTAAGCTCCGCCCAGATGCGCAAGGTCATCGAGGCATCTATACACCTTAAGCGGACCAGAAGTCATTAAAGACAACCCCATATTTACTCTTAGGAGTTTGAATTCATTGACCCAACAGACAATGGATTCTAAAGATAGAATTTAAAGTTAACCAGACGGCTGGTTTTTTTATTTACCTTTATTTAATTACCTAAACCGATGGAGTTTATTCAAATTACAATTGTCAAAAAAAAAAACAATTAATTTTAAATTTGATGCCACCTTCTGCGTGAAAAGAGTATTTTTAGGGTTCCGTACCAAAATGGTAAAAAGGAACCCTTATGGTGACTCAGTCTGTCTGTCTGTTTGTCTGTCTGTCACAGCTGGATATCTCAAGAACTACTAATGCTATCAACTTGAAATTTGGAACAGTTTTAGATGACGTTTACCCAACTATTTTGCAAATAAGAAAGGAATAGAAATATTTATATTTTTTTTGCAACGACTGAAAGGGGGTCTTAAAAATTCAAAGTGGGGCTACTAGGGCATGTGGGGTATCATATGAAAGAGCGCTGTTTGCACATTCTCAAATTTTTTTTTCTTTTTTTTAGGCCGCATAGTTTTCGACTTTTGATGCAAAATGTAAAAAAAATACCGTTCCCCCCTTATCTCCGAAGTTTGCAAAGCGAAAAATCTGAAATTATTCCATATGATAGAAGTTTATGTAAAGATTACAGGAAAAATAAAACGATGTCTCTAAATATCACACTTTTTCAGAAATCGGAACGGAACCCTCGGTGCGCGAGTCCGACTCGCTCTTGACCGGTTTTTTTTTGTTACAATCCGACCCAGTCAGAAACCGGAATGATTCATTGTGTTACTTTTTGGGAATTTGAACGAAAAAAAAACAAACATTTCGCTTGACTATGATTCATTAGTTCATCAGATCACAGACTAGTTTTACCTACCATTTTTTTTCTTAGGTGACGAAACAATAGATAATTTATTCTATGTTGACTTAAGTCATCTAGAATGGCTTTTCCTATTTTTTACGGAAATCAAACAGTATGTGCCAATTCAATGTACAGTCAACGGCCAGAAGCCACTTACACCGCAATGACCATTATCGCCTGCGCTATACGGGCTGCGGCGCTTATACCTATACGGGCTGCGGCGCCGAAGAAGGTCATAAGTAACCTAATATTGCTATGCCATGGTTTTGTGAGATTGCTAGTCGACTTCTGGCTGTTCGTACTTATTTAGTATTTTTGTACTTGATTGAGATTGTATCAAAATTAATTTGACTGATTGAATTTTCCACCGCTCTTGGCTGGATCCCAAGTGCGTGTCGATAGTCAATCCACGCACAATGAAGGATTCCGTAGTTGGGATGAATTTATCCCCAGAACAACTTAAGGCGCTACCAAAATAAATTGGACGATTTTTCGTAACCATTTATTTCACTATTGCAGCATGTATGGATTTAATTTTTGGATATAAATGTTTATTGACTATTTGATTAATACTTTGACTGAAGGAAAACACGATTGAGTTAAATTTCCTCGATAGAATTTAATTCCGAAAGGAGCTCTACTTTTTTATGTTTTTTTGTATAATTCTAAAATCCTAAGTAATTTCATTGCAAAATTGCATTTAAGATGTGCGTATTAGGTACTTAAAAATTCTGGCTGAACATAATTTTGATAGATAGCTTAATTTATTTTAAAACAATTTTTATTTCATTTGGCGCTTTTATTTTGGTTCCAGCGCGTTGTTGCGCTCTCTTTTTTTCGCATGTGGAAGTAATTGACTTTGTCACTTTCTTATTCCCGCCCAGTTCACTTTTTTTGTATCACCTTAACATTGTAGTTGAAAAACATGTTTCCCCATACATTCAAACTGCAAATGAAAGTTTGGACGCACAATATTGACTGATTTACCATTTTATTTTAAGACCATACACTTTTTATAAGTTTTCCTATAATCTCATCATCATCATAATCAGTCTCCTGCCCTTATCCCAATTTATTTGGGGTTGGCGCAACATGTCTTTTTCTTCCATACTTCTCTATTAGTCGTCATCTTAGATTTTCCTATATTCTTTAGGTTTAGAATCTGTATTTTTTTTTTTAATTTTAGGCTCAGCAGTTTCGGAGATAAGAAGGTCTATGGTCTATTTTCATCAATTTTCTTTAATAACTTTAAAACTATTTATTTTAAAATTATAAAAAATATATATTTGAAATCCTCTTAACAAGCCCTTTCATTTGATAGATATGTCACGAGACCTATGTCCAGCAGTGGACGTCTTTCAGCTGAAGTGATGATGATGATGATGATGATGATGACGTGACGGTACAATTTGCATTTTTTTTTTATTAATTTTCTAATTTTCCCCCACGAGTAGCGAGTGAACCCCATATTAAAAATTAATTTATTTACGCTACACGTTCGTGTTTGGGTCACAGAAATTCATAATTATGTGTACCAAATCAGTCCAGTAGATTTGGAGCAAATAGGCTGTGACAGACGGACACACCGACAGAAGGACACACGAGGGATCCGTTTTTTCATTCGAACCGGAGTTACGGAACCCTAAAACTGCACCCAAATGTGGGTAACCTTTTCTTTGCTCGACTGTACGTAATTGACTACTAGTAGAAAACATCCGGTACTCAAGAAAACCGAAAGTATTATAATGATATCAGTGTAAATTGACTCAAAAACCGATGTATGTTTCGGTGCCAATGTAACTGTTCTCTTCGCAAACAACGTTCATTTATTTACCTATCTGTTGACTATCTATTGACGGGTGGCCGTGAATCATAGTAGGTAGTGTACTACTTTATGATTGGTCCAAGTCATGAGCGTATATCCTATGCACTGTGACGGCCATTTTGTTTTTTGTGTGAGAATATTTCTGTGTGGTAGGAGAAGAGCTAGTGGCTAAGTAATAACAGCCGCACGGGTCGATCCATCAGGTTAAGCTACGCTTGCCGCGGTCAGTCCGTGGATGGATGACTATCTTTACATACCGAGACTCCTCCGTGCCTCGGAAAGCACGTTAAGTCGTTGGTTCTGACTGTCATTCGTGGATTTTTGACAGTTGTTACGGGTCGTCAGAAGCCCTCTCGACAACCAGTGTTACCAAGGCGTCAGATAGGCAGTCGCTCCATGTTCAATACTGTTATTCAGTTGCATCCGGTTAGACTAGAAGCCGACCCCCAACATAGTTGGGAAAAGGCATGGCAGAATGATTGAAGAGTAGGAGAAAACAACAAAAAATAAAACGATGGATGGACTGTGTGATCGATGGCTAGAAAGGGGGTGATACTGAAATTACGACTAATAGAGAAGTATGGAAAGAGGAGCTCGTGGCTAAGTAATAACAGCCGCACGGGTCGATCCATCAGGTTAAGCTACGCTTGCCGGGGTTGGTCAGTGGATGGGTGACCATCTTTAGATACCGAGACTCCTCCGTGCCTCGGAAAGCACGTTAAGCCGTTGGTCCCGGCTGTCATTCGTGGATCTTTGACAGTCGTTACGGTTCGTCAGACAACCAGTCTTACCAAGGGGTATCGTATTACCCAGTTACTGGGTTGTGGAGGTCAGATAGGCAGTCGCTCCATGTAAAATACTGGTATTCAGCTGCATCCGGTTAGACTGGAAGCCGACCCCAACATAGTTGGGAAAAGGCTAGGCAGATTGAGAGAAGTATGGAAAGAAAGAAAATACATTTATTTAGCACAGACTAAATTAAAGAGGCACACAAGAAGAAAGGAAGGAAGAAGATGACATGTTGCATCGACCCTAAATTAATTGGGATAAGGGCAGGATAATGATGATGTCGTGAAGGTATCTTCTGGTACATAGGTTCTCAATGTGGGCGATAACGCCTCCTCATGGGCGTTCGAGACTTTCAGGGGGGCAGTAGAAGACCCAGAGAAAATGGGGGGCGTTGAGATGGCACAGAGAGTCCGTGGGCAGGTTAAAAAATATATAAAAAATAAGTTTTTGATTTTAATTTTTTTTAAATGTAAATAAATCAAATTCAACCTTCTTTAACGTGTTACGTTAAATGCGCAAAACCTCTTAAGGAGTCATTGTACTCATCATTATGAACAACTTTTACTATGGGACCAAACCCGAAAACGCGAAAAAAAAATCAACTGTTCAGTACATTTATGTTCGCATAATTCGTCAAAATGTACTGAACAGCTGATTTTTTTTCGCGACTTCAGGTTTGGTCCCATAGTAAAAGTTGTTCATAATGATGAGTACAATGACCCCTTAAGTGGTTTTGCGCATTTAACGTTACACGTTGTATATAAATTCTATGTCTTTAGAATGTTAATAAAAATACTCAATTTATAGTATGCGATTTAATTTTTCTCATTGAAACATTTTTCTTTTTACACTCAGAAATAGGGTAGGGGTCTGACATTTTGGACTAAGCCGATAGCCGACCTAACTATAGTAATTTGATACATTTTGCAAGTTGAATCGATCGTCTAATCGGCGTATCTTTACATAATTATGCCTTATGCTCCCCATGATAGTACCAAAAATCGAGACCGATAAATCTAGTTTACAAAAAAAAAATAAAAAATAGCTTGCCCTGTAAAATTTTCTTCGAATCAGTAACCGACACTGTAAATTATTATTTGAATTTCTTCCAGAATTAGATTAGCGACGATCATATCCTATCTTACGACTACATAATATTACACGTTTAAATATAACCGTGCCAATAGCTGTTTCAGATTCGTGACAAATTGGGCGGCTCTAGAAAAAAAAAAGTATTCTCAAGTGGTCGGTGGTCAAGAAAAGGTTAAGAACCTATGTTCTAGTACGCACGGCTATATGGGCATTTTCAAAATGTCTACCAACCCACTTATGGGATGTCCCATACATACAAGTTGCAAATAATTAACATTTTTATAACATAAAAGTGTGTGGCATCTTACGTCTTGCAGTAATGTCCTTATTATTTGGTAACGGTCATGACCAAAACGTATCTAAGTTACTATTTATTTACATATATTATTTGAAATAAGCTCCATAATTATAATAAAAAAATACATACCTAGCAAAATTCGTAAAATTTATCATTCGACTAAATCAAGAATTTGCTTAAAATATACAAAACAATGTTAGTAAGCTGTTTTCAAAGTAGGTAGCAGTTTAAAAAAAAATGCCCATATATCAAGCTACACATTTCCAGTATAAGCTGATCTCGCATTGTGTAGGATTTCCTTACAATGAGAGGTCAGTGTAAATTGGAAATGTACCTATAGCTTGATGTGTAGCCGTGTGATTTTGATCACCATGATTGCTCAGTGAGGGTTGACGATTTTTAAGTTTTCCTTGTCTCTGGAGTAAGTAGTGTTCAAGATTAATATCAAACCT
Source organism: Cosmia trapezina (assembly GCA_905163495.3). Taxonomy (NCBI): domain Eukaryota; kingdom Metazoa; phylum Arthropoda; class Insecta; order Lepidoptera; family Noctuidae; genus Cosmia; species Cosmia trapezina. Next base: position 23,602,268 of record LR991035.1, on the reverse strand, counting down.
ACTGAAAGGCAGGAAAAAGTAAAAACTACAAAACCGCTACGGTTGCGTCAAGCAAAGGAGGACGTGGTTACAAATAACAACCATTGGAGCGGGACTTAAGTGACTTTTTAAGGACGTGCTACCGAAGTTGCGACAGGTTTTAAGGTAAATAAGCCAATAATATGATACAATGAACATTAAACCATTGAAACAATAGCTTAGGTTTCAAACTGCTGCTGTTATTCTGTTGCCATAGTAACCGCACAACGGCATACAATGCGATTCAAATAAGAATAGGAACGTCAATGACCTCTATCTGTCAAATGTTGATTGAAAAGTACGGTTTGCAAAGAAAAGTTATTTGCGTAAGTATTAATAACGTTTTTTTTTTGTTTAACCGAGTCTTAGCTAAATCAAAGTGAAAAAAAAAACATCAAAAAATTTGTCATAATTACTTTTTTTAATTATACTACTTTCTTTCATATTTTCATTGTTGGCAACAATTTAATATGTTTATTAAAAATCCTTCGTTCATGATTCGTAAATAAATGTTATTTAAAAATACATTGTTTTGTTCACCCCCTATTTGTTCGATTTGACAGCTATGACGTCACAACATGGCGCTAAGTCAATCCAATTCTTATTTGAATCACATTGTAGTTTACACTTGCGCCCACGCAAAGTAAACACACTCACTTATGTACACTTCTGTATAACAGTATCGAGTATTAGAGACACGGTAAATGGGACAATATGATCATCGGGGCAAATCACACCATGTTGCCACAACTGTTCATAACGAGACCGTATTACAGAGGACTAAAAAACAAAGATGGACGTTCTACTTTCCCTCAATGAGGGCTACCACGGTAAAAATCGACGTCAGGCGGATTTTTGTTAGTTATTTGTTTTTTGTCATTCTTGGTTCTTTGACAGTCGTCAGAAGCCCGAATGTCTGACAACCAGTCTTACCAAGGGGTATCGTGTTACCCAGTAACTGGGTTGTGGGAGGTCAGATAGACAGTCGCTCCATGTAAAATACTGGTATTCAGCTGCATCCGGTTAGACTGGAAGCCGACCCCAACATAGTTGGGAAAAGGCTAGGCAGATTGATTTGTGTTTTTGTCAAAATAAAGTCATTGTTTGAACTTTATTATGGACGATTCAAGGTACGGTGCAATTAACGTTAATAAATTAAGATTAAGACTTAAAAAAAGTGGGGCTAAAACCAGTGAAACAAAAGAAAAACTTGTCCAAAGGTAAGGTATCTCAAAAAACAAAAATTTGAAAACCAATTCTAAGGAAGCATAGATAAAAATATGTTTTTTGAATTGCAGGCTTCAAGTCTGTTTGATGTTTGAAAGATACCTTCCGTGCTGGTGGCGCCAACTGGTGGCTATTATAAAAGTAGACCTCATTGTAATGTCAGTTTAATCTTGATTACTTATCAGAAAAAATCGCCAAACATGGGCAAGGTCAAAAAGCAAGTTCTTTCTTTTATCTATGGTAAAACCGCATGAGAAAGTTTTGGTGACACGGCCAGCCTTTAAAAAAACAATGTTGAAAGTTAAAAGCTTTGATGACGTCACGGGAAGTAAGGCAGACTAATGAGAATGACATTTAGTGCTAATGAAATTCAATCTCATAATAACATCGCTAATGTAGGAGACTTTGTTATGAGTGATTCATAACGATGTCTATAGAAGCCATTACACGAGTAATTAATTTACCTATTAGGAAACCTTTTTAACTAACAGATTTAAAATTTTCCAAGGGCAGGTTATGGTGTAAAAACACCAAGGATTTTGCCGGGTGACAAGAGGTCCGGCCGGCCAGGAGAGACGCATGGGATTGCGGACTACGGGCGGGGTCTACGCACCAATAATTCAAGTGAGCGCGAAACCAAAGCGTGGTAAAATAACCGAAGTTTTTATTTTCACCGAATGTTCGCATTCGGTTCAAACCACATTCGGCACATCCCTAGTTTACGTGTATGAATCACAGCCTTCCGAATGTCCTAAAAAAGAATAATAAGTGATTGACTTCTGAACTAATTGACCGAATTCTAAAAATCCAGTACGCAATTGAAATCATGACAAATAAAACGTAGGTACAAGGTACAATACGTGTTGATATGAATCACTCCCTACCGAATGTCGTCAGCACATCAAGCTAGTACAATCTGTCAAATTTCTTTAATAGATTTTCATCTTTATCGCTAAGGCATTAGGTTCAAGGTTGATTGGGAAAAAAATCCAGTACGCAATTGAAATCATGACAAATAAAACGTGGGTACAAGGTACAATACGTGTTGATATGAATCACTCCCTACCGAATGTACAGACGTCAGCACATCAAGCTACTACAATCTGTCAAATTTCTTTAATCGATTTTCATCTTTATCGCTAAGGCATTAGGTTTAAGGTTGATTGGGAAAATGTGACAGTTTCTGGTGGCTTGACCTGCTGGCGTCTGTACAAATCTAGAAACTATAAATTGTTACACAAGTAAGTAAACATGTCACATGCTTAGTGGAATACTGACTTAACTCAAAAAGACGATTTTTGGAAAATCGCAAAAGAAGAGCTTGCTATGAGGACTTATCCTATTTGTTAATGCATAAAAATAAAACTGATTTATTAATCATGAATGCTTGTATTTTGAACGTCTATGATTAATAATGAATGATATCTGAACTTAAAAAAAAACCGGTAATAAGTTCTATTTATTTTATCTGACCTAAGTATCTACTAATGGGTCAATGTTCCATTAAGCATGCCATGTATTTAGTCAGATAACACGGACCAACTATTTAAATAATTTACCTCTATTGTAACTCTTTTTGCAAAAGGGAATTGAGGTTTGGTTTGCATAGCAGTGAAATGAAATGAAATGTTTATTTCTGTAAGTAGATCATTAACACCCACTTGCAGAAACGAATATGGAGACTTTAAATTCATGCCATCCCTTTTACTATGTATCAAAGGCTCTTTGTCTTTAGTCAACTGATCCCGGTCGAACTCATCCCGCTGGATGAGTTGATGAATCTAATGTCTAACACTTTTTTCGTGTCTGTACAAATCATAAAAAAGTATCAAAGGGATCAGTTGACCGATTCAAAATAATCATTGGTCAACTCATCCCGCGGGATGAGTTCGAGCGGGATCAGTTGACCATAGAGCCGTATCAAAAAGAAAGTGACAGCATCAATTTAAAGTCTCCATTAAAGTAAAGTTCGTTTCTGCAACTAAAAACGTCAATATTTTTGGTAAACATTTTAAAACTAGATGGCACGCCAGCATTTCCTAGCTGGCTGATCCCTGAGAAGAAATGTCGAAACCAACTCAGAGGTCATGGTTTCTTTTAAAGTAACCAGTAAAGGTACTTTACTGTTCTTACGTGCGCAGTACCCTTGAGTATGCTTCCCAAGTATGGAACTCCCAATATATGTGGTCAATCAGACTGCACTAGCGGCTGCGGGGGCGTGCGCGGGCGCTCGGCTCTTGGCGTCTGCGTATTCACAGTGCCGAACGAGCTACGAGTGTCATTGCACATGTGTTTCGTCGTTCTCAAACTTTGCTACGTATTTAGAAGACATGGATGAAGATTTGCTTTTAATGGAAAATTCATACTTGAAATTATAATCTGTAATTTTAATAAGTTATAATCTGTAATTTTAACAATTATATGAAAATAAAGTAACCGTTACTTCCAGGAAACAATTGTTTTATTTCTTCCCATAATTTATTTATGGCTGCCCTATTTAAATGTTGCAGATGTTTGCTTTGCCAAATAGCAGTGCGATGTTGTACTGCAGATATCAATTCTTCCGTTTTGATATCCATGACGATTGACGACGCTTCGGCGGGTGAATCAAAATGGTTTAGAACCACAAGCGTAGTGACCTAACAGACGCTATATCACTGTGAACGATACGGGCGGACTGAGCTGAGCCATTAGAAACTCCCGCGCCACCCGCGCCCGCGCCCGCCTCATGAAGACGCGCGGCTCGCGGGACCACTGTGAACGCAAGTGGCGTCTGCATACATTTTGAATTACACGCGCCCGCGCTAGCACCCGCACCCGCCTCCACTCTGAAAGAGTACTATGAGTTGTATAAATCGCGTATTGAATTAGTTCAGAGGAAATTTATGAGATATCTAGATTTCAAGGCACAGCAGTTTTCAGACGGCTATGCACACCGGTGTAAGCGTTATCATCACTTTCTACCATTAGAAGTAAGGCGTAATATTAATGACATCTGTTTTCTTATCAACATTGCTAATGGATCGTCCCGATTTACTTAGTAAAATTTATCTTCGCACCAGTCAAAATAATCTAAGATTACGACCATTTTTACAAGTACCGTTTACAAAAACAAATTATAGGCGTAACGCTTTTTGTATACGGTGCAATATTATTTAACAACCTGCAATGGTATTTAGAAGTCGATTTATTTTGCACGAGTCCGGTGAGAATCAAGAAAATCTTGAGTGAGGAATTCTTTATGTTTGGGTCATTCGCCCATTAAGGAATTTCTTTACCGGGGATTTCGAGGTTTACTATGGCATTCCTACCTAATTTCCATACCTCTTTTCTTTTTTTTAGGGTTCCGTACCAAAATGGTAAAAAAGGAACCCTTATGGTGTCACTCAGTCTGTCTATCTGTCACAGCTGGATATCTCGAGAACTACTAATGCTATCAACTTGAAATTTGAAACAGTTTTAGATGACGTTTAAATAGTTGGGCTATTTTGCAAATAAGAAAGAAGTGAAAATATTTATATTTTTTTTGCAACGGGGACTGAAAGGGGTCTTAAAAATTGAAAGTGGAGCTACTAGGGCATGTGGGGTATCATATGAAAGAGCGCTGCTTGCACATTCTCAAACATTTTTTTATTTTTTTTTTTAGGCCGCATAGTTGACTTTTGATGAAAAATGTAAAAAAAATACCGTTCCCCCCCCTTATCTTCGAAGTTTGCAAAGAGAAAAATCTGAAATTATTCTATGCGATACAAGTTTATGTAAAGATTACAGGAAAAATAAAACGATGTCTCTAAGTAGCACACTTTTTCAGAAATCGGAACGGAACGAAACCCGAACCCTCGGTGCGCGAGTCCGACTCGCTCTTGACCGGTTTTTTGTCTTAAAACAGTGTAATCAAAATGTGGAAGCTTGTAAAAGTCTCAAGTCTCTTTAGTCAGTAAGCATTCTTAAAATTGTAAAAATAAAATAAAGTCCAAACATTATATTATTAGGATTTTTTGTGAGTCCAACAATGGAGGGCCATGTCTGGAAGGACCTATTGAAGAGAGAGCTATAGGAGGTTTGAGTTGACCTGTCCTAACAGACGGCATGCATGTATCAGTCATCGTATAGCTCAACCCTATTTTAAGGAGCTCAACGACCCGTCACGGCCTTCACAACGACGCTACCAGATCGCAGGACATTTGTCCGACAAAACCGCCCGACAGTTATAAAGTCACAAGTCACAGTACTTATATCATAAATTAATGTGCAATCATATACAGCAATAATTATATATTATATTATTTTCTAAACCAATAGTGTAGAGTTATTGCAACATCTCTCTCTCTCTCTTGAATTTGTATATAATATGTACTGTATATATATATATAATATAGGTATATTTTATAGTAAGTAGGTATGTATGTTTATTATTAGTTTATAACCTATTTATGTATCTGTTTATACAGGGTGTAAGGGACAGGTTGGCAAAAACTGAAACGGTAGCTTCAGACCATGATTTATGACTGAAAAACGTTGGATTTTTCTTCAGGAAAATTGTCGAATTTTCCGAACGTTTTCAACTAGATTTGTGTTCTATTCATTTGTTACAACAAAATCCAGCCCTAAAAACATAATTTTAGTGAAAAAAAGCAAAAAGCTTAAACTCGGCAATGTAAATAATAATGATTTAAAAAGAAAATTCATACATACCGCGCGGAATCAGCTGTTAGCTCTAAAAGTTTACTGGCCTCCGACAGTACCTACGACAGACAGAGAAAGTATACCGCTCGCTCGCCGAGCCGAACCGAGCCGAGCCGTTGCCGAGTTTAAGTTTTTTGCTTTTTTTCACTAAAATTATGTTTTTAGGGCTGGATTTTGTTGTAACAAATGAATAGAACACAAATCTAGTTGAAAAACGGTCGGAAAATTCGACAACTTTCCTGAAGAAAAATCCAACGTTTTTCAGTCATAAATCATGGTCTGAAGCTACTGTTTCAGTTTTTGCCAACCTGTCCCTTACACCCTGTATAGTCTATTTATAATTAATTAAGATATATTTTTAGTGTTCTTTCTATTTATGCCTCTCATACTGAGCACCTGCCATAATCCTCTTCACCACCCGTGGTTGGCTGGTAGAGAATGCCTAAGGCATTAAGTCCGCCTTTGTGCGAAAAGTTTAAATAAATAAATAAATACAGGATGTTTCCTTTTAAGGTGTCAAGCCAGCGCGAGCTGATAGCAGAGTACCCCCATGCATGTTCTACGATTTTTTGTAGTTTTCGAGTTATTTTGGATGCCTCATTTCATATCAATGGTAATGGTTAAGGATAGTAGTACTTAGGTGTAACATTTATGTTTTTATTATCAACTAAGCTCTGCATAGGTAATTGACAAAAATATGCAAACATAATAAATTATAAAATATGAAAATCACAAGATTTCAGCAAATAATGTCCTATTTGGTACATTCTTGTTCAAAGTTGACCCAAAAAAAAGATATAATTTTTTTTAAAGCCGTCATCATCATCTCGTTGAATCAGAAAAAATATCCAAAAAAAATTATAAGTACCTAACTCGAAAACTACAAAAAATCATAGAACATACATAGGGGTTAAATCGATAGGTATGTATGGTACGCTGCTATCAGCTCGCACTGGCTTGACATCTTAAAAGAAACACCCTGAATTTAAACCTCCCAAAAAAACAACTGCCTGCCTCGTTGGTGTAGTGGTTGCAAGCACTACTGCTGAGCCAGAGGTCCTGGGTTCGATGCCCAGGTTGGGCAAAGTTATATTGGGTTTTTCCACAGAACAGATCTGTTCTGTGGGTTTTTCCGCCAGGAATTTCACAATAGTTCACAACCAGGCTGACCATACATAGGACTCAAACGTAAACTGGCGAAATGTCAGTGTAGGTACTGGGGTCGCGGGTAGTTTTAAGATACCGCGGCCCTGGCATAGGCAACTGAAGGAACACGGGTGGGTTTTAGTCAGTAAAAGTCTGACACGCCCTTCCGCTCCACCCAGAGCGGGAGAAAAAAAAAAAAAAGGTAATAGGTACCTACACCTCTACCTAACCCCTCGTGGAAAACAGGCGTGATGTTAATTATGTGTAAAAAAAACCAACTCGACCATGAAATATCTACGATTATTTTTCTCATAACATAGCCGAGAGGAGTTAAAAAGTCTCAAATCTCAATCTCTCTCTCAATCTGTCAACAAGATACCGTTATTACCTTTAGAATGCCATACAATAATATCATCTTAGTATTATTCATATTCAGTAGGTGTGAACAAACTAAGTATGTTTATTCTATACATACCAAAACAGTCGATATAATAATAATAAAGTTGGATTATAATATAGTAACGAAATTCTAATTATATGGTGATATAAGTGAGTCAGCCATACCATACTAAATAAATGATTCGATTTTTGTATTTGTTGACTCGAACGCATCTCATTTAGACATATCATATTGATTAAAATACTAAATGTTCCGAATTTTGTATTTATTGACCCGAACGCATCCTATTTAGACATTTATCATTTGATTAAAATACTAAATGTTCCGATTTTTGTATATGTTGACCCGAACGAATCCCTTATAGTAATATCATATTGATTAAATTACAAAATGTTCCGATTTTTGTATTTGTTGACCCGAACGCATCCCATTTAGAGATATCATATTAATTAAAATACTAAATGTTCCGAATTTTGTATTTATTGGCCCGAACGCATCCCATTTAGACATTTATCATTTGATTAAAATACTAAATGTTCCGATTTTTGTATATGTTGACCCGAACGCATCCCCTATAGTAATATCATATTGATTAAATTACTAAATGTTCCGATTTTTGTATTTGTTGACCCGAACGCATCCCATATTTAGTCATAGATGCGTACGCGTTCGTAAATTTAAATAAACACAGCCAGCAATTAAGTTCTAAGCTGGATAAAACTTTACTAAGTCAGGTCAAATTATTGCTTGGCACCGAAGAAATCGTCCGTATATTTAAAGGACAACTGTCATTCTTTGAGTAATGGCTATGGCACGGCGTATTGACGAAGGTATTGTGACAAACCGTTAAGCGATTAATTTCCCTGACTGTACATCATTATGTAACTTTACGGTGTACATCTAATTGAAAAAAAAAAAATGCCATGAACCGGTCGTACGCACGGCTACAGATCAAGCTATACATTTCCAGTATAAGCTGATTTCGCATTGTACAGGATTTCCTTACAATGAGAGGTCAAAGTAAACTGGAAATGTATAGCTTGATGTGTAGCCGTGCGTACACACGGATTGTTGTTTTATGAGAAGTCTTGACTGATTGACTGACTCATCAACGCCCAGCCCAAACCCTTGGACCTAGAAAGCTGAAATTTTGCACAGAGGTCGCCTTTATAATGTAGACAAGGAATAAAGAAGGATTTCCCGGTAGTATGTTCCCGTGGGATATTTTCCGAGATCCACGCGGTCGAAGCCGCTGGCTAAAGCTAGTTTTTCATGTTATGAGTCTAATGTGACCAGTGTGTGAAAGTCTGACAGCCAGTCTTACCAAGGGGTATCAACTTACCCAGTAACTGGGTTGTGGACATCAGTGTGGATGTATTCAGATGTATCCGATTAGACTGGAACCCGACCCCAACCCAACCCAACATATTTTCGGAAAGGCTAGGCAGATTGATTGAATCATAATGTTACCAAATATTCATAATACCAAGTACAACTTACTTTGTGAAGTTGAAGTTATTGGAAGCGAGGATCTCAGCTAAGGAGCCCCACAGCGTCCTGTGTAGCTCCCGCACTGGGGCGCCCCACCAGCTGGCGTGCCAGTACCGCACTGTCGAGGATACGCAGCAGTTTACACCTGTAACAAAGTAACATGATTAACGATAGGAAAATATGCACAGTCGAGGAACAGATAGGTTAAACAGGTAATGAGTTATTTTTTACCGACCTTTCAAAAACGTTTTATGTATGTACCTACACCGATTTCTCCGTCAATTAGGGACCGATTTTGAAAATATTTTTTTTTTTGTTTGAAAGGGTGTGCTCTCGAGGTGGTTCCATTGTCACCAAGTCAGAATCTGATGAGGAGATCTCATGGAAATCGAGGGAAACCCTCAAATTTTATAGGCACACCGCCACAGCGGTTTGTGTATTTTTTTATAGTAACTCGTGCATTTGCTCCGGTAAAGCACTATTTGGTGAAGTGGAACTGATGAGGAAGACCACAGATGGCCATCAGAACTACTCAATAATATGTATTTCACTTGGGTTGCGATTCGATTACTTTTATAAAGCAATTTGTGCTCGTCACAATGCATAATTATGGTGAAGTGGAGTTGATGGTGACTTCACCATCAGTTCCAGTTCTCCTGGTTCCTTACTAGGAGAACTCCTCAACAATTAACGTCCTTGTATCGGGAAAAACAATATTTTGTAAAAGGTGATGAGCATTCACATAGTGTATTGTAACTTAGATAAATTACAAACTAACTCACTAAAAAGTGGAAAAAAAAAACTTAAAAAAATAACTATTTTTTATATTTTTGTTTTGAAAGTCGGTTGACTTTCAAAAAAAAATACTACTAAGTGAAAAATAACTTTAATTTCGGAAGTCGGTGGCAAAAAACTAAAATACAGATCTAAAGACACCGACTTCCGAAATTAAAGTTATTTTTCACTTTGTAGTATTTTTTTTTAAAGTCGGTTGTTTTTTTTTGTAAAAAGTTTTTTTTTTAGTTTGTCCATTGCCCCTCTAGGCATAGCCATGCGTTTCACCTCATCCACGTAGCTGCCATTGTTCGCGATCTTAGCAGAAGATATACGTAGGAATGAGCGTCGCAGTTCGCAATCTGTGCCATAATTGTATGCATATTGACGAATTTTATTGCTGCTTGGCAATGCGGAAGCGCAAAAAATTTACATTATTGTAGGTGTTGACCAAAAGTGTTCTAGCCAGCCAGACACGGAATTATTTTGTATCTAAACATAGATACTTCGATTATAATAACCAGTACTATCACTATTCAAAATATCACACGTATGTTCTACCTATACATCGGACAGGAACCAATCTGATCTGCGTATGCGCACCTGACATTGAATGCTTCTTTTGACAGGTCGTTGACGAATTTTATTGCTGCTTGGCAATGCGGAAGCGCAAAAAATTTACATTATTGTGGGTGTTGACCAAAAGTGTTGCAGCCAGCCAGACACGGAACTATTTTGTATCTAAACATAGATACTTCGATTATAATAACCAGTACTGTCACTATCCAAAATGTCACATGTATGAACAAAAACTAATCTGACCTGACATTGAACGCTTCTTTCGACACGTCGTCGCCTACGCAACCTACTCGAATACCGTTTTGTTATGCAAAATAATATTTGGCTGATTTTCGAGTTCTGTTTTCGCGATTGGAGCTTTTATATTATACTAGCTTTTGCCCGCGGCTTCGCCCGCGCAGATGTCTGAAAATATCCCATGGGAACGGTCAAGTGGAAAACATAGTGCCGTCCAATAATGCAAACTCAAATCGTTACGATATATCGTTGCCGTGTATGGTGGGCTTAAAGCTCCGAGTCAGCATGATTTTTTCCGACATCTTCAACAATCGTCGTCATGTTTCAGCCAATTTATACAAAAAACCATGATGAATTATACACTGAATTACTCTGTCTATTTGTGAAAACCGTATGAAAATCCATTCGCCGTAAAAAGTGTAAAAACGTCGAATAAAATAAAGACTAAATGAGACTCAAGATACGAACTATGACTACATTTCCAATCCCTTAAATCTCTTAAAAATATGTAGGTACACAAACATTTTAATACTACTTGTGAATTTTAAAATCTACCCATATTGGACCTCTTAGGGCGAGTGCGCACTGCGGTGCGTTCCGTTAGTTCTGCCGCACTGGGCGGGGCAGTACAGTAACAAAACGCATGACCGCAGTGCGCGCACTTCAAAGACCTTCCATACTTCACAGATTACGCGTCAGAAAAACGCACCGCAGTGTACGCTCGCCCTTAACGGATGATTATTTTTTTAAAAACGCTGTAGCACACATTTCTTTATTTCCTACCAAAAGCATAGAATTTTCATATAGCCTAACTTAAGAAATGCTAGGTTTCCCACACAAACTTTCATCCCCTTTAACACACCCTGTAGGATTATTTTTTTAAAAGTTGCCCATGTCCTTTCCCCGGATGATATCTATAGATTTGCCAAATTTTATCGAAATCCGTGCAGTTTTGTGAATTTTAAAATCAACCCCTATTTTACCCCCCTTAGGGCATGATTTTTCAAAAACGCTGAACCGCATTTTCTTTATTTCCTACCAAAATCATAAACTTGAATTTTCATAAATATCACTAACTTAAGAAATACTGGGTTTCCCATACAAAACTTTCATCACCTATATCACCCACTGTAGTATTATTTTTATGACAAAAAGTAGCCTATGTTCTTCCCCAGGATGCTATCTATAGTCTTGCCAAATTTTATCGAAATCCGTGCAGTTTTGTGAATTTTAAAATCAACCCCTATTTTACCCCCTTAGGGGATGATTTTTCAAAAACCCTGAATCGCATACCTACTTCTTTATTTCCTACCAAACTCATAAACTTGAATTTTCATAATTATCACTAAGTTAAGAAATGCTGGGTTCCTCATACAAACTTTCATCCCCTATATCACCCCCTGTAGGATTAATTTTTAAACCAAAAAGTATCCTACGTTTTTCCCCAGGAGGCTATCTATAGCTTTGCCAAATTTTATCGAAATCCGTGCAGTTTTGTGAATTTTAAAATCAGCCCCTATTTTACCCCCTTCGGGGATGATTTTTCAAAAACGCTTAACCCCATATTTCTTTATTTCCTACTAAAAGCATAAATTTGAATTTTCATATTCCTAACTTAAGAAATGCTGGGTTTCCCATACAAACTTTCATCCCCTATATCACCCCCCGTAGGATTATTTTTGAGAAAAAAGTAGCCTATGTCCTTCCCCAGGATGCCATCTATAGCTTTGCCAAATTTTATCGAAATCCGTTCAGTAGTTTAGGCGTGAAAAGGTAACAGACAGACAGACAGACAGACAGACAGACAGACAGACAGACAGACCGACAGACAGACAGAGTTACTTTCGAATTTATAATATTAGTATGGATTCATAGGTGTTTTTGTCATCGTATATGTTTGTGATAGCGGAGGAACGATGAAAAAGACAAGACAATGATGATGATGAAGTTGTGGGTGTCCTTTAACACTCCTGCAATATCATTATCTCGCAACTTTTACATTGACTTTATTAAGAATGCAATTTACATTCAAATCAAATCAAATTATTTATTTTTGCAGAAAACACTGTTACAATGGTGTTATTAAATGTACATGTTTCAAGAGATTCTACCGTAAGGCATGCAAAATATTTACAATCATGGTTTATCAAAATCAAGATTGTCATTAAAAAAATGTAAAATTAGAAAAAAAAATTGATATAAGATTAATGGCATGTCCTTCTTAAAGGTATATTAATATTTAATACAGATAAATTATTTATTAACCGACTTCAAAAAAAGGAGGAGGTTCTCAATTCGGTTGTATGTTTTTTTTTTTTTTGTTTTTGTATGTTTGTTACCTCAGTACTGCGTCATTTATGAACCGATTCGGAAAATTCTTTTTTTATTTGAAAGGGTATACTTCCAGATTGTCCCATTTTTATCAAAATCCAGTTCTGATGATGGGATCCATGAGAAATCGAGGGAACTCCTCAAATATTATAGGCATACATGTAGTTATTTTGGTATTTTCATCATCAAATCAAGCGTTTGCATTCAGAAAGCATCATCTAGTGAAGTGGAACTGATGAAGAAGACCACAGAAAGCCACGGGTACTCCTCAACGATGATAAGTATTTCACGGGTGGCGATAAGATATCTCGGTTAATAGTTAAGCGACTATGACGAAGCTTTAAATAAATGGTTCTGATGAAAATGGTACCATCGAACCGATCTGATGAAGAAGCCGGAAGGTAGGCATCGGAACTCAGTAATAAAACAATGTATCCTAGCCGTGTTTGGGCTTATTGGAGGTTTTTTTAATAATAATAATTAAATTATTTCAATGTTATTCCTATTATTACAATACATTATCAGATTAATTATTTAAAGATACATGCATAATATTGTTCTATTACTTGATGTCACTGTGAGATCTTGAGTTTGGAAAAATTATCATCTAAGTAGTCGTTCAAGTTATACTAACATTTATTAAAAGGCTCTTTAGATTTTTCTTAAATAAGGCAGTTTCATACACATTAGTAAGAATGACAATGTAAGTCGGCGTTCGCACGAGCGTAATAAAATCGCGGCGGGATTTTATCGCGCACTGGATTTTCAACTCTCGTTGTTGAGCCGAGCGTTGAGAATCCAACCTAACAAAAACAGAGTGCATCCCAGCGCGACGAAAAACACACTGTTGGATTTTCAACTCCCGGCGCTAAGCAGAGAGTTGAAAATCCAGTGCGCGATAAAATCCCGCCGCGATTTTATTACGCTCGTGGGAACGCCGACTAAAAGTGGCTGTTAATAATTTAAATGTAAACTTTTGCAATGTAAGTACATATGTATTAATGCAATAACAACTTAATGTACTCGTACAACATAATATTTCGATATAATTTTGAAGGTCGTGTAGCAGCAATTTTTGACCAATTTTGGATTAAAAAGTTGATTTGAACGACTTTCACATGTAGCATTTCTAAGAGGTTTTTTTATTTAGAAGGTGAAATATATGCAATCGTCGTCGACAGTAAAACATCTGGCCTTGTATCTCCGAAGGGTTGGATAGAGGCGTAAAATATGCACCCAAATTTCGCCAGATAGGTTTAAGCCCCATGTAATAGGGGGCGAGCCTATTGCCATCAACCGGGCACTAATCCAGACTCCGGACTGCTACTAAGAAATTCCAGATAGAATTTTTGCCCGACCTGGGAATCGAACCCAGGACCTCATGCTTAGCAGTATCGCTTACGACCAACAAACCAACTCAAACTCAAAGCATTTATTTCAACAGGCACTTTTGAATTGTCAAAGAGTCGGTCAGTTAGTCAGAAAGTTGAAGTTAGTTGCCCAGTTCCAAAACGTAGATCTCTATGGAGAAGAACGGGTAAGAAACTCCACGGACACTCTTTTAAATCAAGATAAATAATACAACATCGTGGGTGCATTATATTTGTTGCTTCTACATGTGAGAACAATGTAAAAAAATATAAAATACTTAAGACCAAGTTAAAATATAAAATTAAAAATAAGGCCTGGCAGAGAAGAGATGACCAGTCTCAACTGACGGCGCACGTTCACGAACATGACGCGTGGATCAGCACCATCCAGCTCAACCATTTTGTAGGGAACCGAATGATACAACACACGCGCCAAAATAAGCGAGACATTTAAGTGAGAATGACCAACCAACCAACCACCAACGTTGGAACCACCTTAGTTGGCTTACTATACCAACGAAGCAGTCGTCAACACAATACATGCGTATTACGTATTCAGTGTACATTTACGAATTTATGACAATTGGTCGGTACGCAGTACGCTCTAAAAATAGTACTATTTCGTGGGTGTAGCAAGAGGCGACTTACGGTTTGTAAATAATTGTAGTAGAAAAATACACAAGATAGTTACTTGGTATTTTTACATGGATGTGTCACTGTCAAACAGTTCGTAGGCACGCGAGACTGTCACGTTAATAAATAAGAAAATTAAGTATGGCATCTTTAATGACTTGAATGTAAACTCGGGGAACTACATCCATGAGCTAATCGACGGTCAACTGCAATTCTTTGTCAGTCGTAGAGATGGCTAACACGGCAAATTAACGTAGTGTATCAATCTGCACCCTAACTGACGTGTGTGCCAATCTGCACCCTAATAGGGATGATGACTAAAAATTTATTTTTTGTCCGTCATAGAGATTATTAAAAAATATTGGACACGTATTTTTTCTTTTTTTACGTAATCAAAAAATTACGGCGATACATTGAGTTAAAATATGGCATGACGTCACGCGTAGCTAGGTTTTATACGTACAAGTGACGTAGCGAGCCCCCACTCCCAACTTTAATGCGTGATAGCTCAGTATTTTTTTATTAATATGATATAGCAAAAAATATGTGTCTAATATTTTTTTTATTATGTTACTGACGGACTAAATAGATTTTTTTTTTTTTACCCAGGCATCATCCCTATTGTGTAACATACTATCAATTCATTTTGAAGCAAATTGCAAATCCATTGATTTCATATGTTTGAAAAATTTGCGCTGCTGAAAAACCTGCGGGGCAAATGCGTAAAACACTATCAGTCGGAGTTGGTTTTTCACGTTGACAATTCAACAACATTCATTGCGTTATTTACGTTGTCGAGCAGACCAATGTTTCGAACACATGAAGCAATGGATTAGCAGTTTGCTTCAAAATGATTCAGATTCCGATTGACAGTGTCACGCAAATAGGGTAAGGTTAGGTCTGACTGTACATTAAGATACAATATTTAAAAAATCTTTCTAGGACAAGTTTAAAGAAAAGGTGTCCAATGTGGCGGCATCTACATCGCCACATACGAACTACGCATCACAATGACATGACGTCACGCAATCCTGCATCGCGCAATTAGAGTTTACGGCGCGACTAGCATACTCGTATATATACAACGTCCCGACATCAACTGTTGGGCAGTTGCCCACCAGACACGACACCCGGCTGGTCGGAGGATCCTCCCTTTTCAATAGAGGATGAGTGAACTTTACACCCTATTCCTCATGCCTCTATAAGTAAGGTGTCGATTTTAACGAGTGCATGCGAATGTACCTAGACTCGTACTTTTAGCAAACTATTTGTATTGCTTACTTTGCGACCACGGTCACTAGTTTAATGAATGGAAAGTACAAACGAGTTCATTCAGCCGTAGATTTATTAGAGGTGACACATTGACATAGGTCAGTAGTGCAGAGTTGCAGACTAAGGTTTCTCAAACTGGTACACACGGCTACACATTAAGCTATACATTTCCAGTTTACACTGACCTCTCATTGTAAACAAATTATCGGCTTATACTGGAAATGTATAGCTTGATCTGTAGCCGTGTGTACAGCATAATCAGCCTAAGTATAACTTTCCCACTGCTGGGACACAGGCCTCCTCTTTGTGAGAGGGAGTGAGCCATAAACAATACGGGTGCGCCAAAGTTCACCTAAATTTTCAACACCGATAATTGGAAATCCGAAAATGTTCTTCCTAACATTTTTCATCCTAACAATCACAATTCCTAACTACGCTGTCTCTAATGTTCATAATTCCGAAGCATTCAACTTCATAATGTCAGTAGCAATAAACATCTATTATACTTTTATTAAATTTGTTTTCCTATATTTTCTGAACATAACCATCTTTTACACTATTATTCAAAGTCATATCTTTTTTGTTTAGATTTCTTTTCTAGAAAGTTTTAAATGCCGATAGTCGTTATATCGAAACACAAAATAGCGATGTTCAAATGCCCGAAAGGACGACATCCCGAATGGACGAAATACCAATACACATCGTTAATTGACCAAAATGAAAAATACCGATCTAAGTACTTATGTAAAGTTTCTGAGGTCCTACATCAGGGGCACCCCGAGGTTCGGTTAGTTAGGTTCCTTTAAACCCCGCAGGCAGAAATAGGAGCCCCGCAGCGGGGCTCCGTCGACCTGCTGACGAAAACCCTAACCCTAGACATATATATATATCTGGATATGGATCTTCGGGATTTTAAACTTCGGGATAAGGATCTTCGGGATTTTAAGCTTTCGGGTTTTTAAACTTTCGACCGTGACCGTGAAAATATTATTGTAATTATGTTTAGGGATAAAAGCGTTATGATAAAAAACAGTAGGAGTTTAAATATATTTACATTAATGATATTATTAATTACAATTTTCGGAAAAATGAGTGTTAAGAACATCGCCGGTAGCACTACAAATTGTATGAATGAAAACTGTAGGATGATTAATTTTAGGAAGAGTGATCATTCGGATTACTAATCATTAGGAAGAACATTTTCGAAAGAACTTTAGGTGAGCCAATATGGACCCAAACAATACACCACGCGGGTTGGTGGATGTCACGTCTTTGAATTTTTGGTTTTAGGATATGCTGGTTTCCTCACGGTGTTTTCTTTTACCGTTTTGAGAGCAGTGGTGATGAAATAAATTACACAAAGATAAACTGTCTGCCCAGGTTCGAAGCCACAACCTTCGACACGTTACCGCTGGGCCACCACTGCTCTAAAACAGCACGCATAACATGACCGCCATATAAACGGGTTTTATCGACGGAAGAATAGACAAAATTATAGATTGTAGAAATATTTCTACGCATTCCAAGCGTCTAAGCATGGCAATGTGTCATTATGTCTATTCTTCCGTCAACAAAACGTCGTCGTGCTACGCGTGCTGGGGTATGTTATATCTTGGGCATAGAAATCTAGGTAACTCTTGGGGAACCACATTTGAGCGTAGAGGGGTTTATGGCAAGATTTTCGTTATGTAAAGTTAGTGGGTTTGTAAAATGACTAAAAGCAATATAATTACAGAAAGCAAGACTGAATACTAATATGGGAACGCTCGTAGATCTTATTAAATTGATATTATTAATTTCGGACTTCGATGTGTTCGAAAATGACGTTACAATGTATAATAAAAAGATTCACTTTCCCTGTAAGGCCGTTTGCCCACCGCACCGCCAACGGGACGTCAACGAGAAACGAGATGACGGCGCCAAAGTACTGAATTACATCCTATATTTACTATGGCCGCGTGTCCACCACACACCGTATATTTCTACGCATTCCAAGCGTCTAAGCATGGCAATGTGTCATTATGTCTATTCTTCCGTCAACAAAACATCGTCGTGCTACGCGTGCTGGGGTATGTTGTATCTTGGGCATAGAAATCTATGTAACTCTTGGGGAACCACATTTGAGCGTAGAGGGGTTTATGGCAAGATTTTCGTTATGTAAAGTTAGTGGGTTTGTAAAATGACTAAAAGCAATATAATTACAGAAAGCAAGACTGAATACTAATATGGGAACGCTCGTAGATCTTATTAAATTGATATTATTAATTTCGGACTTCGATGTGTTCGAAAATGACGTTACAATGTATAATAAAAAGACTCACTTTCCCAGTAAGGCCGTTTGCCCACCGCACCGCCAACGGGACGTCAACGAGAAACGAGATGACGGCGCCAAAGTACTGAATTACATCCTATATTTACTATGGCCGCGTGTCCACCACACACCGTGGTGGTGTGCGGGAAGTCACGTTCCGTTTAATTCAATTCATTTATTCAATAACGGTTTTCACATCATATCCGAATTTCTATAACTAAATAAATATAAGAATCATCATGCATGCAATAGGTACAAAAATCATCACTAAAATCCAAATTACATTAAAATCAAAATAATAATAAGAATAATACAAAAAAAAAATATTTAAAAATATAAAAATTAATGTCATACAATACAATAAGTCATTTAATAAAATTCAATAAAATTTTCATTTCAATCAATAAACTTATGTTAATTCCGACCTTTATATTAATTTATAATTCATCAATCAAAGGAATCAATACGAATAAACACGTTTCTCGTTGACGTCCCGTTGACGGTGCGGCGGACAAACAGTGTAAGTCGGCGTTTCCACGAGCGTAATAATATCGCGGCGGGATTTTATCGCGCACTGGATTTTCAACTCTCTGCTTACCCGGCCGGGAGTTGAAAATCCAACAGTGTGTTTTTCGTCGCGCTGGGATGCACTCTGTTTTTGTTAGGTTGGATTCTCAACGCTAGGCTCAACAACGAGAGTTGAAAATCCAGTGCGCGATAAAATCCCGCCGCGATTTTATTACGCTTGTGGAAACGTGAGTTAAGAATCAATAAAACTTCCAGGAAATGAAGTAAACGATTCAGCACCGTACAGTAAACACGTATGGGGTGAACGCACTAAACATGGTCAGTCCCAGAGACTCGACTTAAGAGTGGGCGCGCATTGCAGATTATCTTGCGACAAGGAAGCGACTATTTTGCAGTTAGTTTTCGTATGTATTTATTCGACCCTCAAATAATTCTTATTCACTTTCCTAAATATAGAGGTTCTTATATTTAAAAAAGCATTATAGAAGACCATAAATTAAATATTTCCCGTCAGTTTTGTGATGCTGTGTGTTAGTGGATAGGAGGACCAGCAACAGACAAAAAAAGTTTTTTTTTTCACTTTTTAGTGGGTCAGCTTGTAATTTATCTAAGTTACAATAGCCTAATGTCAACTGCTCATCACATTTTACAAAATATTGTTTTTCCCGATACAAGGACGTTACTTGTTGAGGAATTCTCCTAGTAAGGAACCAGAAAACTGGAAATGATGGTGAAGCCACCATCAACCACACTTCACCATATGCATTGTGATGAGCATATATTGCTTAGCAACCATATATGCAAACGAATCGCAACGCACGTGAAATACGTATTATTGAGTAGTTCCGATGGCCATCTGTGGTCTTCCTCATCAGTTCCACTTCACTAAATGGTGCTTTCCGGGAGCAAATGCACGAGTTACTATAAAAAATACCCAAATCGCTGTAGGTGTGCCTATAAAATTTGAAGGTTTCCCTCGATTTCCATGGGATCCCCTCATCAGATTCTGACTTGGTGACAATGGGACCACCACGAGAGCACACCCTTTCAAACAAAAAAAAAAGAATTTTCAAAATCGGTCCATAATTGACGGAGAAATCGGTGTACATACATAAAAAAATATATATATACGCGACGAATTGATAACCTCCTCCTTTTTGTTTTTGAAAATTCGGTTAAAAAGGACGAAGCACGAAGTAATACATCTTTCGATTATTATTTTTTGTTAACGATATTTTAATTAGCTAGCCGTGGTCTTGGATGAATTTAATGGGGAGATGTTATAAACTAAATAAAATAAAATAATAATAAACCATTAACACATGCTTTTGAATTTTCTTTTGGTCCCTCTGAACGATGAAACTAGTTGCCCATTCCAAATCGTAATAGGTTCCCATTGAGAAGAACAGGCAAGAAGCTCCATGGACTGAACACTCTTTTAAATTATATAATACGTTAGAGGTATGTATATAAAGTACCCGTCACGAGAAGCTATAAATTATGTAAACAAACATCTTTTACTAAGTAAACATTTTATACTGCCAGATAATAATAAATTGACCATATTCAATCGACATGAAATATAGACGGGTTATATGAAAGTAACAACCTATTTAATTTAGTCGGATCATATTTTAACGACGCAAAGCGCTATCGTTTGTGTTTCTTGGTACCGGAACGCGTCCGTCGCAGGGATTGTAAACTATCGGGACGCCATTTTGAAATAAACGCGTCATTCGAGTTTCGAATGCTTCGTGATACATGTCATTGATTCAGACACAGAAATGGAAACATCTGAATCTGATGAATAATTATTCTTAAATAATATATGTTAATTAATATTTGTTACTTAATAATTTATTAAATCTTAAACAAATTCATTTTTTTTGTTGGTCCAAATGTTGTGAACTCCTGAACACTTGTTTACATAATTTATAGCTTCTCGTGACGGGTACTTTAGGTATGTATGTATATTATCGCCAGTAATTGAGACATTCAGAATCCGTAAAAAAACGTTTTCACGACGAATAACTATGAAATTGTTGACTAATCGCTCATTATGAAATTTAATTAATTCAGTAGTCACGTTTGAGCAGTAAATGCGATTATAAAGTTGCGACAAACGAATCACGTGTAAGCAATATTCAATATTCTATACTTAACACGAATACAGGTCATCTGAAGCAACTGAATACTTAAGACCATGCGCATATTACAGACTTTTCTGAAACATTTCTGTTTTTACGTACGACATCCGTTCGGATTCCGGACATGTCCGGCTTTTTGACTAAATTCCGGACTATGTGCGGCCATGTCATTGGTCCGGACTTTTCGACTAAAGGGGATTTTTTTGAAAATAAAAAAAAGTTAAGTACGTAGCTAAAAGATTTATGAAAAAAGAAATATTAAGGGGGATGCACTAAGGTAGCCCGCGAAATTCAAATTTTCTTACGTTTTTTGCAATTTGCAGGTCAGTGTCAGTTTGTATGTTGATTAAAATATGATTCGCGGCCGTAACTAATATGGCTTTACAGAATTATAATCAACTAACTAACTACTAACTTATGGAGTTGTATTGCTGATTCTAATGATTATAATTCTGTAAAGTCATATTGGTTACGGCCGCGAATCATAATTTAATTAACATATAACCTGTCACTGACCTGGAAATTGCAAACAACGTAAAAAAAATGACCGGCTTTTTTCAAGACTTATCTTTCGTAATGGTAACTAATGAAGACAGTGAAAATTTTGTAGACTACGAATAGGTTAAATAAATAAGCCTATTTTTCAGTGTATAAACACCAGGTGAGATTGACGTTAAACGCTAGACTAAATACTAAAACTGCTTTTACTAACGTGAATAAATTTAAACGTTGCTCGAAATTGCTAAGTCGTTTATCATTTATATAAATAAACGTTACCTCTTCAAAGTAAACAACACTTTTCCTATCTACTTCTTAATCAGATAAATTAGGCCTAAGATAATGCTAATTTTAAAATTTAAATTGTAAAAATTGCTAAACATTTTTGATCCTTGACCGTAGCTAAATTAAATAAAATAGTAGATACCTGTTTCATTCATGGTCACATTTTATTCGCTATTTTTTTCATTAAAAAAATACTGTCAATTGGCAATAATTTTTTTTCTGCTCAAAAATACAGAAGACGTATTAAGTATCCTGCCGACAGGCGGGACCAACTGTTTACTGCAGCTGCCCTTTGTCATGCCACCAACGCAATAGAAGTCAAAATCGGTTGAACGGACTGTACAAAAGGTTTGTTTTTTTAAATATCTAATCTTTTTGTAAATGGAGTTATAAAAAATCATCAAATCATTTGTTTATTTTTTTCGTTTATCATGATTAGCTAATGATACTATTACCTACGTGCAATGCGATTCAACTAAGAATAGCAACGTCAATGACCTCTAACTGTCAACAGAAGCTAGAAATATAAAGTTTGCAAAGTTTTGTAGAGTTATCCTTATAAATTTTAGTTCTGTTTTTGGAATTTGTTTTTGTTAAAATATGTCACTGACTTTGCAAATGTGTAAACGAGGTGCTGTTTTGCTAAATCTTCACAATATGGCGCAAGGTCATTCCTATTCTTAGTTGAAACGCAGTGTAGGTAAATAAATAAATAAAAAAATAAATAAATATACTTGGACATTTCACACAACGCCATCTAGTCCCAAGCTAAGCAACCTAATGCTTGTGTTATGGTAACGAGATGGCTGATAAATAAACTACTTATATACATTTTTTTTTTTTTTTTTTGTAAATACATACTATTATAGATAGAAAAACACCCAGACTCGGAAGAAATACTTGTAGGTCGTACAAATATTTGTTCCGTGCGGGAATCGAACCCGCGACATGCTGCGCAGCAGTCAATCGCTCAACCACTGCGCCAACCGTGTCGTCAAAGGTAACTACGCGGAGTTTCGCTAGTTAATGTAAATGGACCCTGTATAGGTACGTTCACGGATTATTTACATACACGAACGAAAATAAAGGAATTACAAAACAATGGCCTGTATTGTTTGAATCAAACAAAGCCCGAAGACATTTGGACATTATTTTCCGCCATCTTGGTTTTCTGATGTTTGTCCCACTCACATACAATTACAAATGGCGTCGTGTCGCTGAATTTGTGAAATAAGGTTAGCTTGGCCCGCTCCCCTTTTTTTTGGTGGATGGGAAATCATCAAATGCCTTCTCCCGCTCTGGGTGGAGCGGAAGGGCGTGTCAGACTTTTACTGACTAAAACCCATCCGTGTTCTTTCAGTTGCCTATGCCAGGGCTACGGTATCTCTTTCGAACAACCCGCGACCCTGACGGCTGCTCCACTCTCCTATGCTTGTTAAAGTTAACTCAATCTGCCTAGCCTTTTCCCAACTATATTGGGGTCGGCTTCCAGTCTAACTGGATGCAGCGGAATATCAGTATTTTACTTGGAGCTACTGTCTATCTGACCTCCACAACCCAATTACTGGTAACACGATACCCCTTGGTAAGACTGGTTGTCAGACTTGGGCTTTTGATTACCACCCGTAACAACTGTCAAAGATCTGTGAATGACAGCCGGGACCAACGCGACGACGGCTTAAAAGTGTTTTCCGAGGCACGGAGGGGTCTCGATATAAAATGGATATTATTATTATTTATTTATTATACTCATTATGATAAACTAGCCGCGGGGCCGGGCCGCGGTTTCACCCGCGTAGACTAGGATTAAAAGTAGCCTATGTGTTAATCCAGGGTATAAGCTATCTACATACAAAATTTCATCCCAATCGGTTCAGCCGTTTGAGCGCGAAGAAGTAAGAAACATACAAACACACACACTCACAAAACTTTCGCCTTTTTAAATTGTGATAATAAGTCAAGGCTGCAGAGGGCGGCAGGTAACAATTGGTTTCGGATCATTAACCTTCTAAAATAGAGTGAGGAGTGTACTAATTGCTCAGAAAATAATGTACTCTAGAGGTGCAAGGTGCAACTGTCGATAATGTAAAACACGTTTCGGATCATTAACCTTCTCAAATATAGAGTGAGGAGTGTACTAATTGCTGAGGAGCTCGTGGCTAAGTAATAACAGCCGCACGGGTCGATCCGTCAGGTTAAGCTACGCTTGCCGGGGTTGGTCAGTGGATGGGTGACCATCTTTACATATCGAGATTCCTCCGTGCCTCGGAAAGCACGTTAAGCCGTTGGTCCCGGCTGTTATTCGTGGATCTTTGACAGTCGTTACGGGTCGTCAGAAGCCCGAAAGTCTGACAACCAGTCTTACCAAGGGGTATCGTATTACCCAGTTACTGGGTTGTGGAGGTCAGATAGGCAGTCGCTCCATGTAAAATACTGGTATTCAGCTGCATCCGGTTAGACTGGAAGCCGACCCCAACATAGTTGGGAAAAGGCTAGGCAGATTGATTGAGTGTACTAATTGCTCAGAAAATAATGTACTCTAGAGGTGCAAGGTGCAACTGTCGGTAATGTAAAACACGTTTCGGACCATTAACCTTCTAAAATAGAGTGAGGAGTGTACTAATTGCTCAGAAAATAATGTACTCTAGAGGTGCAAGGTGCAACTGTCGGTAATGTAAAACACGTTTCGGATCATTAACCTTCTCAAATAGAGTGAGGAGTGTACTAATTGCTCAGAAAATAATGTACTCTAGAGGTGCAAGGTGCAACTGTCGGTAATGTAAAACACTAGGAAGTGGTTAAGGTTTGGGTAGTATTTAAACGCACATCAAAAATTACCAATTTTTCCCAACAGAATACGTACATCAAAAATATTGTTTGCACATCAAATTAAACTGAACGTCAGGTCAACGGAGCCTCGCGCAGAGGGGTTCCTATTTCTGTCTGCAGGGTTTAAAGGAACCTAATCAAACCGAACCCCGGGTGCCCAATAAATATAATTTGTACAAGTTTTAATAAAATTAGTTTACTAGTAATGCAATAATAAGTTTATTACATGCGCATTTGTTATTTTTGATGACCAGTTAGTATTTTTGATAATGTCTAGTCTAGGGATTCCTTTGGCACGTAGGTTCCTTATGAGGTCTAGGGGTGAAGAATTTTTCAAAATTCACGACCTAAAGGGGTGAAACGGGGGTCCAAAGTTTGTATGAAAAATCTTATTCCTTGAGTTAATAGACTTGAAACTTCCACGTGGGCGAAGCCGCGGGAAAAAGCTAGTGTATACTATATGGGTACAAAAAATGTATATTTCAATAATGATTATTATTTGTACAAGTTTTGATAGTCAATTAGTTAATTAGTAGTGCAATCATTAATTTGGTGTAAATGTAGATTATTAGATGTAAAGTATTTGATGTAAGAATATTTTTCTGGTTTACGATTAAAAAAGTGATTCTCCGTCTAATAATCCAATTTGAATACATGGTTTTTGATTTTGTAGATGAAAACACTCGGTTCGGTCCAAAACAAAACCAATATGAGTCTGCGTAAGCAAATATTAATTTTGCAACGTACAAACCATGTGAAGGTCACATCGGTGCCAATTTATAGAATCAATATAAAATTTCATCAAAAAGTTTGGAAGTGGAGGATTCCCCCATCAGTTAGTGTCGTGTCTCGTTTATGTCGTCATGTGTCCGAGTACGATGCTAAAATAGCTCAGACAGTATTAATTGTCCTTGTGATTCACCAAGCGTTGATTACGGCATTTTCCCTCCAATATCATTTAGGGAGTTCAAGTTCAGTGTAAGTCTTCAGGCACTTTATTGTTCTCATCAACATATTCCCCCATATCCCGTTCCCACTGCTGGGACACAAGACTCCTCTCTGAGAGAGGTAGAAGGCTGTAACCTACCACGCGGGCCCAGTGCGGGTTGGTAGATGTCACACGTCTTCGAATTTTTGGTTCTAGGACATGCCGGTTTCCCCACGATTTGAGAGAAGTGGTGATGAAATTATTTACACAAAGTAAAGCGCCTGTCTGGGTTCGAACCCACGAACCACGACTCGTAAGTCCGAGCCGTTACCATTGGACCACTACTGCTTTCTATCATTATATCACGTTGTCATCATCTCAGATATATTCTTCAAACAATTGTAATCAGACAATCAATCTATCTAGCCTTTTTTTGATTGTTGGAGTTGGCTTCCAGTCTAACCGGATGCAGCTGAATACCAGTATTTTACATGGAACGACTGCCTATCTGACCTCCACAACCCAGTTACTGGGTACGATACCCCTTGGTAAGACTGGTTGTTAGATTTTCGGGCTTCTGACGACCCGTAACGACTGTCAAAGATCCACGAATGACAACCGGGACCAACGGCTTAAAGTACTTTCCGATGCACGGAGGAGTCTCGGTATGTTAAGATGGTCACCCATCCACTGACTAACCCCTGCAAGCGTAGCGTGTTTGCGGCTGTTATTACTTAGCTACGAGGTCCTCTATACATCATTAGTTTTTGTTTACACTAAACCCGAAAAGGGGTCATTGTACTCATCATTTTGAACAATATTTTCTATGGGAACAACCTTGAAATCGCGAAAAAAAAATCCGCTGTTCCCTACGTTTTGACGAATTATGCGAACATAAATGTACTGAACAGCTGAATTTTTTTCCCGATTTCAAGGTTTGGCCCCATAGTAAAAGTTGTTAATAATGATGAGTATAATGACCCCTTAAAATATTGCCACTGTTTACACTTACAACCTGTATATTATCTATCATACAAACTTTTAATTTAGTGTCATACACTGCTGGTTTTACTACACTTCCATAACTATATTATTGTTGTCACATGGAAACCCACAAAGCTGTACCTACTAAAGACAATTATGTACCTTTACGTCACGCGTATGTACCGTGAACCCAATACAATAGCGTGTATTACAGCTGGTACTACAAACAACAATTTTACTGTCTTCGTAACTCTGCTTCGCTTTCTACATTGTCTGTGAACCATGACACCCAGTGCGGTCACGGTTGATGATACATTTCTTTAACCAGGTTATTCCCTACACGTTTTCGTTTAGCTAGCAGTGTATTACGAAAGTTGGCAACGTCGCAAATAGCTGTCAAATATTTCGCTGTTTTTATTACTTTATCAGTAAGTCATCAAAATGAAATTATGAAATATCGCTCTGTAAAATATTCAGTTGCAACTCTGGATTATAGAGATATATTTAATTGTACGTATGTATTTCATAATTTAATTTAGTAATAAGTACGTATTGATTAATTAATCGAAACAGTGAAATATTTGACAGCTATTTGCGACGTTGCCAACTGTCAGATGCAGGTTGCATCTGACAGTTGGCAACTTATTGTGAATCATCTTAGTATATCGACTGTTGCGTTATCGAAAAATGCGTTTAGGCAACAAATCCAAGCAACCCTAAAGGATCAGCAAGTTATTGTTCAATGTTTAATTAATGATACTTAATCGTAATGTTTTATAATGTACGCGCACAAATTAACTTTTTCATTTTTTTTTTCCTTCATAAATTTAAAAATATATGTATGAGTTTCTAGGAATAAATTGTTATCTGTGTTTCTAGCTAGTTTTAAATACTCGAAATTGTAATCTGTGGAGAACGTAATGGGTAGCATAATTGTTAAAATGTAATATTTAAGATTATTTCAATTGTTTCCTATTGTGCTACTGTTTGTTTTTCCTTAAATAAATAAAGACCATTTTGGGCCAGATTCACTTTTTGATGCATTCTTTTAACTGCATCAAAAAGTGAATTTGGCCCAAAATGGTCTTTACGCCCTTTGTAGCGGAAATAGTCGATATTTATAATGACCTATCCAGCACCACCTTCTCTATGACTATAGAAGGTTGTCCCTTCTCTATTCAGATATAAGTGCCGGGCCGATTCTAGAGAATACAGTTTGTGATAACTTGACATTGAAAAACTCTTGCAAAAAGAAATATACGGTCAACGACCGGAATCACTGGGTATTGAAGTAGCGCATCGTAATCCATACTAATATAAAGTTGAAGAGTTTATTTGTTTGAACGCGATAATCTCTGCAACTAAAAGTCGGATTTGAAAAATTCTTTTTGCCTTGATAGCCCAATTCTTGAGGAAAGATATAAGCTATTTAACATCACGCTATGATACTTAGAAGCCGAGCAAAAATAAACAACGAAGTATAACACTCGTATTTATAGTCAAGTAAAAGTAATTACTTAGTAGCGAGTAATTACTCAAGTAATTACTTTGATTATAAATACGAGCCTTAGAGCGGGCGGGCGATGCGATGAGACACGGATGGGTCGGAAACAAGAAATTTCACGCTGACGAAGTCGCGGGCAGACACTAGAGATATAATAATTATCTAAATACCTACTATGTAACTAGTGCCCATTTTGATTACGCGAACAGTTAAGTTTGACCGGCTTTATAGGTGTTATATTGCTTTGCTTTGGAGGAGGTCGTGACTAAGTAATAACAGTCGCAAGGGTCGATCCATCTGGTTAAGCTATGCTAGACTCCTCCGTGCCTCGGAAAGCTCGGATTCGTGGATCTTTGACAGTCGTTACGGGTCGTCAGAAGCTCGAAAGTCTGACAAAAAGAAAAAAAGAAAGGGGTATCGTATTACCCCGTCACTGGGTTGTGGAGGTCAGATAGGCAGTCGCTCCATGTAAAATACTGGTAGTCAGGTGCACCTGGTTAGACTGGAAGCCGACCCCAACATAGTTGGGAAAAGGCTAGACAGTTTGATATTGCTTTGCTTTACGACCATTCATACGAGTAAAGGGCGAAAGAAAGCAGGCAGTAGGGAGGTTTTTTTTTACTTTCTCTGATTTTATCCCGCAAAGCATAAGCATCCGAGTGGCTAAGCTTAGTATAGGCATAATCAGCTTAAATAAAATGTTCCCATTGCTGGGACACAGGTCTTTTCTCGGTGAGAGGGAGTGGGCTGTAATCCACCACACGGGCACAGCGAGGGCCGGTTTCCTCACGATGTTTTCGTTAACCGTTTTAAGAGCTATGTTCTGTTAAAGGGTTTGGTTTCCGCACTTAATATCCTTCGAGTGGACCATTGTGCATGGGCCATGGCAGCCGTCAGAGGTTATTCTTAGTTTTGAGAGCTTAAAAAAGATAGAACGCCGACCTGGTGGAGGTCGTGAGAATCTGCTGGTTGCGAGAGGAACAGGACTGGTCGTTGAGGTGATGCTTAGAGAAGGAGACCTATGTCTAGCAGTGAACGGATGACGTAGCGTTGGAAGGTCTCTTCCAAGGTGACCGATGACCTTGTAAAGGCCGGAGGGATCCGCTGGATGCGGAAAGCACAGAAACGGTCGAAGTGGCGGTGTTTGGCCTATGTCCAGCAGTGGACGTCTTTCGGCTGAAAATGATGATGATGATGTCTTGCAGTGGATGATGATGTGTCTAATGATGATGAGTTTTCAACTGATGTAGAAGTCACTTACGAATTATTAAAAGCTCTTGTTTCTGTCAGCCTGAGTTTGTTTAAATCCAAGACTTACTATTAGTTCGAAACGGGAAATATCTAATTGAACCTAATCATAGTGGTCATCTATGAACGATCGCCTTTTTTCGATCCTCTAAAAACTTTTTGATCTTCTTTTTTTTCCATTAAAGGAGCCACTTTTAACTTTCTGGCCTTTTTCAAAGTTGGTAGCAGTTACGGATTATCCTGGGCACATCACAAAAAGACGATGTTGTATGAGCGTATGGATTAGTATAATTAGGAAACCAAAAGACACTCAATTATTATAATAGCGTATCGGTTTATATTTTTTGAAATTCAAATGGGAACTATTTGGGGTTCGATTAAATGGTCGCCGCGCCGTTCGGAAACGATCGTTTTTGACGAAGTTTGACGATGGAACCTTCAAAGCTGTGTATAACACGTTTATAAAGCCATTTTAGTCGCGAGATCTACCTGCAGCTGCAACATCGACACATTAGCGTTGCAGTTAAACTCTACCCAGTGTAAAGTACACCGTATTTTCAAGGATTAAAGTTGTTTTCACAAAGCCCATATCTCGATTAGGATATTACCCGTAATGACCGGGTACTTGCATCATGTGTGCTGCATCGCATCTCGTGACCTAATTGGCAATGCGTTGTGTCATCTTGCCAAACGAAGCTTCATTATTTCGTTTTAAGCATATCAGTCTGTCTATCTGGGATACAGAATTGATGGTACTCTTTGGTAATGAATTTATGTGTCTCTAAATTTTGAAGATGTCTTTCGACACGAAGGAGGAGGCGGAACGCGTGAGAGAGAGGCAACCTTTGCGGCCTCACGCTCCTAGTCACCGCAAGAGACGCCCTGGGCGGCGGGCATTGATAGCCGATTTCCGGCCACCGTAAGCGCGGGCTTGCGGACGGCGAGCAATGGGCAGCTCGCCGTCCGGTAAGAACCAGCGACGGCGTGCTGTGTTCCACGCGCGCCTCAAAGAGATGTCAGCAGTGATGGGGTCCGATAGGGCCGATGCCTGCCAGGGTCCGTGGGTTGTTCGCAAGATATATCGTGGCGCAGGCAACTGAAGGAACACGGGTGGGTTTTAGTCAGTAAAAGTCTGACACACCCTCCTTCGCCCAGAGCGAGAGGTCATTCATGATTTCCCATCCAAAAAAAAAAAAAAGTGACCGAGCGAGCGAAGCGTCTCTGTTTCAAGTCTCTTTCTTTGAATTTGCTTTCGTCTGTCAGTTTGTCGCTACTCTTCTACAGGTAGTATTTTGCAACCGATCTGGACGAAACTTGGTATTATACAGGTTTTAGGGCTTTATCGTTTTTTTTTTGTCGTCGGGTATTTTTGATTGGAGGGGTACTTGTACTTCCTCCAAAAAGGGGCAAAAAGAGGGCTACTGGATATATCCGCCTTATGAGGTCCGATTTCGATGGTTATTTTTTATTTGAAAGTTAGTTACTTTATAGTAGGTCTCATACAAATTTTTTGAAGATCTGACTGAAAAAAAAAAGGTAAATATCCCGTTTTAAATACCTATAATACTACCTATATTAATTGTTACAAAAACGTCTGTGCTCGCGAGTTCTACTGTTAGTTCTGGTAGTGACAGTTTCACATCTTGTAATAAGAGTGTCCGTGGAGTTTCTTGCCCGTTCTTCTCCGTAGAGATCTACGTTTTGGAAAGGGCAACTAACTTCAACTTTCTGACTTTCTTCGTATTTGACAAAAATATAATTTAATGTATTGTGTTGCGTAAATTATTTTGCATAGGTACTATTGTATAGAATCTAGTTCTTCTAACTGAACAGACAGCTGTGCTGCTGGGGAGTTTGTTCCGCTACTTCTTCTTCCCAGCTAAAGCACTAGGAAGTGGTGAAGGGCGGGCGTTTTGTGGGGACTGTCTTACTGTAATTTTGACGTTCAAAAAGTGCTGATTCTCAGCCTAATTTGAATAAAGGACTTTTGATTTGATTTGATTTGACTAACTGACCGAGTCTAAACACCCATATTCTAAGACGTTTCAAAGACAATTCAATAGTACCTGTAATTGGTTTAATTGAAATAAATGCTTTGTTTCTCTAAAATTTTTATTTATCATGTTACCCAGTACCTGGGTTGTGGAGGTCAGATAGGCAGTCGCTCCGTGTATTCAGCTGCATCCGGTTAGGCTGGAAGCCGACCCCAACTTATTTGGGAAAAGGCTAGGCAGATGATGACGTCTGCAAGTCATAGCATATCATAAAAACAACACTTATGTGACGTCTAGAGTTTATCGGCACATATTTCATTTCCATTAATGGGGTCTCCTTCTATACTGTTATATCCCACTGAGCCAATAAGATTGTTCCATCTTTCCTTGAGCCTACTTGCAATGAAGAAAAGCAACATATTATGAAAACATACAAACAGTATTTTCTGTTTCCGATAATGTTATCATATTTTGTTGTACATTAATTTGTAATTGTATACTTAAAGTACCTACAAACTTTATACGAGTAAGTATGGCGAAATTTCGCACTGACGCTCAATCTAGTAACGGTTCAAGTGGCAGACCTTCAGTTACTTGAAAGTGGTCTTGCTAAATCTGATCGGAGCACTTATAGGAAAGGAAGTAGTCGTAGATCTGAATAATTATATCAGAAGCATGATTAAGCAAGAGATTATCGGACACGGAACTACAGGAAGAGTCGAAAGAAATAAGAAGAGAGCAGTTTTACTGTTTTTGTAATTTTAATATGCGGCTCGATCGAAGGTTAAGCTCGTGCTACGGTCGGTTCGTGGATGGGTGGCAATCCAATACATATCGAGACCCCTTCGTGCCTCAAAGCCTCGCTAAGCCGTTGGTCCCAGCTGTCATTCGGCGATCTTTGGCAGTCGTTAAGGGTAGTTAGAAGCCCAAATCTTACCAAGGGGTTTTAATCTTTTATTTTGAACTGTTTTTAAGTATTTTTTTTTACATTGTTCTCACATGTAGAAGCAACAAGCATAATGCACCCAGAATGTTGTATTCCTTATTTTGATTTAAAAGAGTGTCCGTGGAGTTTCTTGTCCGTTCTTCTCCATAGAGATCTACGTTTTGGAACTGGGCAACTAACTTCAACTTTCTGACTAACTGACCGACTCTTTGACAATTCAAAAGTGCCAGTAACTGGGTTGCGGAGGTCAGATAGGCAGTCGCTCCATGTATTCAGCTGCATCCGGTTAGGCTGGAAGCCGACGCCAACTTATTTGGGAAAAGTCTAGGCAGATTAAGACGTCTAGAAGTCACAAGCACATGATAAAAACAACACTTACCATTATAACCTAAGGGCGCGTTCTCCTGTACCTTAAACGTGAAAGGTATGTGGACTCTCTGCATGAGGAGTCTGGGGGGCTGCATGGTGCGCGTCCACGCATCTTCCCGACCCTCGCCCATAATGCCTATGACCTCCATGTTCCTGCAAATAAAGGGAACATTTGTAACGTTTCGGTATTTTAAGGTTCGATTCTGGAATACCTTTTATGTCGACAAGAAAGACAGTGTGGCAAACTGCCGGTCTAGTAGAGGATAAAAAAATGTATGTGTCTTTATCATGATAGCTTTACTATGTAGTAAGGGGGCGTTCATTAATTACGTGAGGCCTTGGGGGGGGGGGGGGGGGGGGTCGAGCCGAATCTCAACTAATCTCAAGTGCGGAACGGGGGGGTGGTCTAGCAAATATCACGTAATTTTTGTTTCGCAAGAAACTGTATAAAATTGTGAATGAACTGGGTACTTAATTATTATAACAAATAAGTTTTATGAAAATTAATTAAGCAAATTATGTTTATTTAAATAAACGCAATCACTGCCTAGACCTAGACCTCCACAACCCAGTTACTGGGGTAATACGGTACCTCTTGGTAAGACCATAATATGATATTCCCAAAATATGTTTTTCCCAAACAACTAAGTTATTAAAGATATCAAAGTCAGTAAAAATATTGCTAAGAAAATTGACTAGGTATCAAATTAAACACTAAAATAACAACTGTCATTCTTTGACAGTTGTATATGGTTATAAGCCTTTTTTTTTTTTTTTTTTTTTTTTTTTGAGGGTGGGAAATCATCAAATAACTTCTCCCGCTCTGGATGGAGCGGAAGGGCGTGTCAGACTTTTACTGACTATTATAAGCCTGAATAACACGACAAATAGACATTGTGTGCCAAACAATTAATTACCAAGATTATAATCTGTTAGTTTCGCGGGTTCCTGTTTTTGTTACCAAGTGGTTTTAATTAATGCTAAAATTGCATTAACATAAAACTAACATGCGTACAAGAACAGATTTATTGCCACAGGTAATAAAAAGATCTTTACAATATAACAGCTAATAAATTCTATGATTACGATTAAAATTGTACATGTTGAACATGGAAGCACTGATTAAGATCCTGATAAAACAATTTTTTTTCTGAATTTTTGTTGGTTTCTACAAGCGCCTGGTTGTAGGAGCCTTTAGCCTGGATCAAATAATTTATTTTCTTTCTTGCTTTAAACTGCGCTATAAATATTTAGTAGGTACTGCATTCATTGACATACTTAACAATAACAATAGCTAGGTATTGGGATACACACAACTAATTAAGAATCATTCTTAATTCGTTGGATACACATTTGATTTTTAAGGCTCTTACAGACAGAGGCGATATCGCGACACGACGCGATATTGTTCTACGGATATAATATCGCAATATCGCGTCGCCGACGCGATATCGCCTCTGTCTGTAAGAGCCTTTATGCGTAAATGTTGCGTAAATAAATCACTGAAGTGTTTTATCAGGAGCATGTACCTATTATTGTTGGCTCGTCTGGAAATCGTTATAAAACCTCATAGTTAAGCTACGCTTGCCGCCGTCGGTCTGTGGATGGGTGACCATCTTTACATATCATCCTCCGTGCCTCGGAACGCACGTTAAGCCGTTGGTCCCGACTGTCATTCTTGAATCTTTGAAAGTCTGACAACCGGTCTTACCAACGGGTAACGTGTTACCCAGTAACTGGGTTGTGGAGGTCAGATAGGCAGTCGCTCCATATAAAATACTGGTATTCAGATAGATAGAATACTCTTTATTATGCACACCATAAAAATTACAGATAAAATGTTGTTTTAGGTATGTACATAGGATGACGCAATGGGCGGTCTTATTTAGGGGCTGATTCACCACCTACGAGTAACTTACTTGGCAGATAATTTCATACAAATTCTGTTCCATTTTTGAATTTATCATTAGTCATTAGTCATTTATTCATGAACAAATAAATTGTATCTGAATTTACACATAAAGTTACTAATTAATTAATTAAATTAAATTACATAATTACAGCATAACACTAAAATAATTTACATTTGAATTTTATAAATTACACAATTTCATAATAAAAAATACTTGTCTTCAATATCAATTCGGCATGTAAATAAAACAATATGGTTAACAAATTTAAAATAATAACATTTAAAAAAAAACAAAAAAAGTTAAATAAATTAGCATAGAATATTGAATTAATTAATAATAAATAATAATGAACAAAACCCAATATCCTGTAAGTAGTGGCTATTCGAACATCGTGAAATAGACCCTTAGTCTTCAGCTGCATCCGGTTAGACAGGAAGCTGT
Source organism: Cosmia trapezina (assembly GCA_905163495.3). Taxonomy (NCBI): domain Eukaryota; kingdom Metazoa; phylum Arthropoda; class Insecta; order Lepidoptera; family Noctuidae; genus Cosmia; species Cosmia trapezina. The sequence continues at coordinate 23,567,179 of LR991035.1, read as the reverse complement.
CCATACAGTTGGGAGAAGGCTAGGCAGATGATGAGTAGTTACTGTGACCCACCCTGTATAGCCTGGTTTACTTACGACACCAGAAAGTAGGTGCCATCGAAGGAGTATTTGACAAGAGTTCAGATTCTAAATCTGTGTCAAGTTAGTGTCAAGCACTGTCACAAGTGCTGGTTCTGGCTTGTTAGTGTATGCTAATTTTTCGCTAGTATTGGTTAACTGTATTGCGACATGTATGGGTACGCACAGGCGACATTATTCAACCAGTTCTGTCAAACTGCCTCGATGGTCTAGTGCAGTGTTTCATAAAGTGCACGTGCAAGTGCTTAGGGGTCCCTAGCATATGAGTCAACTCTTAATATATTTATGAGGAAATTGTGTAGTCAACTCAGCATTTCTCAGCTAAGCCATGACGACGACGGCACAACCATATACAATACAAATCTTTCAGTATTTTGGATTTAGGGCGAGCACGCACTGCGGTGCGTTTTCTACCGCATAATCTGTGAAGTATGGATGGCGCACTGCGGTCATGGGTTTTGTTAATGTAAGCCCCGCCCAGTGCGGCAGAACTAACGGAAACGCACCGCAGTGCGCGCTCGCTCTTATTGTTTGTTATTCATAGTAGGTCTTAAAAAAGCGCTTTGATGAGTTATTGAACACATTTACCACATTCTCAAAGATTAGACATCTTGGGATTTGGACATTTTGACACCGTTGGACATTTTGACCCTAAACGACATCGTCGTCGTCGGGCGGCGAATTCAATAGGTACAGTAGTACCCAACTGATAAGGCGCGTCGTGAATCTTCGTTCGTACAGAAAAGAAACTATGGCCCCGAAGATTAACAAGAAAGCTTAAAACTTACAATAAACCTTAGATCACTACTATAAGGTTCATAATACACTGCAGAGACGGAACTAACAGTTCCGTCTCACTCGCAAGTATGGTGGCTGTCAAGCGGCGCGCGCTAACATGGCGGCAGCTGCCAACCAATAGCGGTACAGGAAAAAGCGTGGAGCGTGCCGATTGGTCAATAGCATTTCCCGCGCTTTGAAAATTCATCTTCTGCGCAGGTACATCGATAAGCCATATTAGTTGGGTACTACTGTAATCACAAGTGACTTTTTAATATAAATAAAGCTTGTTTTCTTTTCCTAAAATATTCTTTGACAGCGGTCGTGGAACTATTTAAGTTGTGAAAGTGGTCGGTGACTGCAAAAAGTTTAAGAAACCCTGGGCTAGTGGTCTCAAGCGAGCTGAGCATGAGGGCCTAGGTTCGATTCAAGTCCCAGAGGAGGGTCCGGTGACGGACAGCCGCGGCGGGTTCACGGATGAGTGCTAACGCGTGCCCGTGTTCCCGCCGCAAGCGGCAGAGGAGGACACCGTGGAGTTTTAGTGGGTTAGAGTCCCACATAACTGCACCATCTCCCCGTGTAGTATGCATGAGCATTTCTCCACAATAAAAAAAACCGGTCAAGAGCGAGTCGGACTCGCGCACCGAGTGTTCCGTTCCGATTTCTGAAAGAGTGTACTGTTTAGAGACATCGTTTTATTTTTCCTGTAATCTTTACATAAACTTCTATCACAAGAATAATTTCAAATTTTTCTCTTCGCAAACTTCGGAGATAACGGTATTTTTTTTTTACATTTTTCATCAAAAGCATTTTTCATAAAACTATGCGGATTAAAAAAAAAAAAAAAATGAGAATGTGCAAATAGCCCTCATTCATATGATGCCCCACATGCTCTAGTAGCCCCACTTTGAATTTTTAAGACAGGGGGTCTTAAAAGTTCAGTCCCTGTTGCAAAAAAAATATATAAATATTTTTATATCTTTTTTATTTGTAAAATAGTTGGCTAAACGTCATCTAAAACTGTTCCAAATTTCAAGTTGATAGCATTAGTAGTTCTTGAGATATCTAGCTGTGACAGACAGACAGACAGACAGACCGAGAGACAGACACACGAGTGATCCTTTAAGGGTTCCGTTTTTTCCTTTTAAGGTACGGAACCCTAAAAAGGTTCGATTCAAGTGTTATTTAGGATTTTACATCAGGAATTTCTCAGCAGCAGCCCGGATTTTTGGCCGGTTGATGGCAATTCGCTCCCTGTTACATGGGACAAATCAAAATAAGCATAAAAATCAACATTAAATAACTCAAAGTCAGATTCTTTTGATCTGATTTCGAAATCAAATCTAAGAATTTTGCGGATCCACCTAGTGAGTTTTTAGGGTTCCGTACCTCAAAAGGAAAAAACGGAACCTTTATCGGATCGCTTCGTTGTCCGTCTGTCTGTCTGTCAATACCCTTTTTCTCAGGAACGCGTGGAGGTATCAACTTGAAATTAATATCAAATACGTAAGTCTATGGTGCCTTGGTGTTCTAAAAAAATCAAGCTTCTAAGTCTTCTTATAAAAAAATACGGTCATTTATACGACATATTTTGATACTAGCAAGTAAATCAAAACCTATAGGGTACTTCCCGTTGACCTAGAATCATGAAATTTGGTAAGAAGCAAGGTCTCACAGCACAAATAAAGGAAAAAGCCCAAAAATGGTTAACTTGTAATTATACCAACAAAAAAAAATTGTTTTAGGGATAAATTCTTTTCAACTACGGAACCCTTCACTGTGCGTGGTCCGACACGCACTTGGCCGGTTTTTATATATTTATATAGGTACTGTCATACATAACATAACCTCATAACTAAAACACGTTATGTTTTATGACATAAAAAAATTACGTCAGCATGGCTATTTGACGTAAGAATATTTACCAACAAAATAATATGCCTACTTTACTGGTTTACATTTTATAATACAAATGTCAAGGGCAAAGCTACGGAAATACAGTATAATTTAATATGGAACGCCAGTTCGGCTCAGAAAATTAATACATAGTTTAGTGACCTCGTAATAATAGGGTCATTTCTGCCTATGTATGTGTTATAGTCAAACCTCATGTTCTTTTATGAAATACAACCCCATTTCATGAAATGTTATAGTCAAACCTCATGTTCTTTTATGAAATACAACCCCATTTCATGAAATGTTATAGTCAAACCTCATGTTATTTTATGAAATACAACCCCATTTCATGAAATGTTATAGTCAAACCTCATGTTCTTTTATGAAATACAACCCCATTTCATGAAATGTTATACTCAAACCTCATGTTCTTTTATGAAATACAACCCCATTTCATGAAATGTTATAGTCAAACCTCATGTTCTTTTATGAAATACAACCCCATTTCATGAAATGTTATACTCAAACCTCATGTTCTTTTATGAAATACAACCCCATTTCATGAAATGTTATAGTCAAACCTCATGTTCTTTTATGAAATACAACCCCATTTCATGAAATGTTATAGCCAAACCTCATGTTATTTTATGAAATACAACCCCATTTCATGAAATGTTATAGTCAAACCTCATGTTCTTTTATGAAATACAACCCCATTTCATGAAATGGTCGAACACTTCATGAAATGATTTGGCTACGACACGACATTATAAATATAACAATCAATCTGCCTAGCCTTTTCCCAACTATGTTGGGGTCGGTTTCCAGTCTAACCGGATGCGGCTGAATACCAGTATTTTACATGGAGCGACTGCCTATCTGACCTCCGCAACCCAGTAACTGGGTAATACCTACGATAGGTACTCAATATCTTATTGCTTTACCATAATGTGTACCTACTTAGGTGGTATAGTATATAATTGAGATCATTATGGACCCTGTAGGGCACAGCAAAAGGAAAACAAAAGCAAAAGGAGATCATGGATAATTATTATTGCTATATTATTTTATTTTATTTATTATTACTCGTATTTCTAAGTATTTTAATTGCATTATTATTTTTGTTATATTATTTTATTATTATATTACATTACCTATTTATTATTATCATTTATTGTTACATTAATAATTACTATATCCTACCATTTTTATTTTAAACATATCTTTAAATTGCGAGACTATCACTAATTTTTGTTATCAATTATTATTCTTATGTCATGTTTTATTATATTAGTAATTTCCTTAACATATACTTTAAACATTTCTCCTATTATTTATGTTTGTCATTTAAATATTAATCTAAGGAATAGTAACATTTTTTTATGTTTTGTCACAAATATATACGATAGGTACGACGCAGCCGACCCCAACATAGTTGGGAAAAGGATAGGTAGATGATGATGCCCTTTTCTTACAAGTATGTAAACAGGATGTATAATTTAATCACACATAAAAGTACTAGTATAACAATGGACATTTTTATAGCTTACTGCGAACTGCGACTGTTCCCTCCATTGAATGATACGATATCTTCAATTGATTCCCACAATACACAATAGACTAGACGGAAAGTTTATTGAGAAGAAAGAATGACCAGAGACATGTTATAAATAACATTCCCATGCTAGCATAACATATAACAAAAAACCGGTCAAGAGCGAGTCGGACTCGCGCACCGAGGGTTCCGTTCCGATTTCTGAAAAAGTGTGCTATTTAGAGACATCGTTTTATTTTTCCTGTAATCTTTACTAAACTTCTATCACATACACCTTTTCAATCCCTGTTGCAAAAAAAAAAAATCTTTCTTATGTTGGGCAAACGTCATCTAAAACTGTTCCAAATTTCAAGTTGATAGCATCAGTACTTCTTGAGATATCCAGCTGGATATCATATAAAAAAAAGATCAAAGGATATCAGAAGATGTTACAACAAAAAACATACATAATATCACGCCTATAATCCACGAAGGGTTAGGCAGAGGTGTACCTATAGTACACCCACATTTGGGAAATGTTTAGGTCCCACGTACTAGGGGGCGAGCCTATTGTCATCAACCGGGCACTAATCAAAACTCCGGACTGCTCCTGAGAAATTCCTAATCGAAAAATCCAATAACACTTTGAACCTGCTGCTTTGCTACCTGGAAATCGAACCCAGGACTTCATGCTCAGCAGTAGTGCTGCGATCATTAGACCGAGGCATCAACAAGATAATTAAGTTTAAAAAACTGTAACCCGACTAAAATAAAAGTGATCTAAAAAGTACAAAATATTTATTTTACTTGAACAATAATGACATAATATACATATTTGTAATATGCTCGTCCAGACCTTTCTTTTGATACCAAACATGTCATGATTATCTCAATTTAATTTTATTTCGAGGTCAGAAATTTACGTGTAAAGTCCACCAAATTAATTTTAGGAAGAATTTATATATAACCTATATCACCCGGACTATTATTACGAATCTATCGATACCTCATACATCAAAATCGGTTCAGTAATTTAGGCGCTACGGTGGAACACACGTAAATACATACATACATAGACTGCTAAAATCATAACCCTTCCTTTTGGCTTTGCCGTAGTCGGGTAAAAAATACAATTTTGGTACGGAACCCTAAAAAAACTGTTAATTATTTTAATTTCACCTTGTATTATCAAGGTATCACTAATGTTAACAAAGAAGTAATATATTTTAGCCATTTATTTTATACCTAAGCAAGGACGTATCTTTACTGAAGTGATTAATGTATAATAAAAAAATATTATAAATATTTTTGTGGTTATATATTACTAGCTTTTGCCAGCGGCTTCGCTTGCGTGGATGTCGGAAATATCTCACGGGAACGTAATACCGGGAATTCCTTCCTTATTCCTTGTCTACATTATAAAGGGAACCTCTGTGCAAAATTTCAGCTTTCTAGGTCCAAGGGTTTGGGCTGGGCATTGATAAGTCAGTCAATCAGTCAGTCAGGACTTCTCTTTTTATGACGTTTGTAAGGTATTTATGTTATGGGTCATTGTTACCCGAAATAAATGATAATAATTATATCGATCGATCAGGTTAAGCTACGCTTGCCGTGGTTGGTCCGTGGATGGGTGACCATCTTCACATACCTCGACCCCTCCGTGCCTCGGAAAAGCACGTTAAGCCGTTGGTCCCGGCTGTCATTCGTGGATCTTTGACAGTCGTTACGGGTCGTCAGAAGCCCGAAAGTCTGACAACCAGTCTTACCAAGGGGTATCGTATTACCCAATAACTGGGTTGTGGATGTCAAATAGGCAGTCGCTCCATGTAAAATACTGGTATTCAGCTGCATCCGGTTAGACTGGAAGCCGACCTCAACATAGTTGGAAAAAGGCTAGAAAAATGAGAATAATAAAATAATTTTCGGAAGTTACCAGAATGACCTAATTAAGGCGAGTAGTGCCGCCAACTAGCGCCATCAATCAATCTGCCTAGCCTTTTCCCAACTATGTTGGGGTCGGCTTCCAGTCTAACCGGATGCAGCTGAATATCTGTATTTTACATGGAGTGACTGCCTATCTGACCTCCACAACCCAGCAACTGGGTAATACGATACCCTTGGTAAGACTGCGTGTCAGACTTTCGGGCTTCTGACGACCCGTAACGACTGTCAAAGATCCACGAATGACAGCCGGGACCCAACGGCTTAACGTGCTTTCCGAGGCACGGTAGAGTCTCGGTATGTAGAGATGGTCACCCATCCACTGACCAACCCCGACAAGCGTAGCTTAACCTGACGGATCGACCCGTGCGGCTGTAATTACTTAACCACTAGCGCCACATTGAGAACAAAATCAGAAGTCTGGAGATATGGAACATTTTCAAATTTACTATGCTCACATTTTTATTCAGATGAGGTACTTAATTTTTTTTGTTTCAAAAAAATCAACTCTTACCTCCTAGCCTCCTACATCCTCCAAAAACGGCCCTTTGTGGCGTTAACTGCTAAAGCTTCGAACCTATAGTGTTGATTTTTTTAATACAAAAAATTCTAACTCATCTGACTAAAAATATGAGCATAGAAAATTTTGAAATGTTCCATATCTCCAGGCTTATAATTTTTTCCTCAATGGTAGCGCTGTTAGCAGCTACACTCGCCTTAACATCCGCCTCTATCTTCTATTCGTTAGTGTCATGGCTACAACCTCAGTTGCTACAAGTAGGTAGATAGGAACTAAATCAAATTATGTCGGAAGATAAGCCTCTAATGATCTTCTGCGACCTAGAGCCTACAATAGGTAATAATTAAGCGCGTGCTTCAACATTAATGTTAATTGCTGATAATGTATCTATCCATTAACGTAATAACTCGATTAATCATCATTTTTATTTATAGATTAAATAAACTAGCTTTTGCGTCGCCCGCGTGCGGTCGAAAATTATCCCACGGAAAAGTACTCCCGGTTTTCAGACTACATAAGTAATTTATTTTTTCCGACTTCCACGTGGCGTGACGAGGTTACAGATAGTAAACACAATACAATTAGCCGACGTTCGCACGGCCGTAAAAAATCGCGGCGATTTTTTTTCGCGCACTGCATTTTCAACACTTTTTTTTTTTTTGAATTATACATTGTATACAAATAGCAACCAAAAACCACTAAGGTTTAAACTTGTGCTATCTCAATATCGAACTGTACAATGAAGCATTTCGTTATTGATATCGATACAATTGCTACTTAACATATTTAGGTCTGTTTATTAGAGTTACAATCATTCCGTACTTAGCGCCGGGAGTTGAAAATCCAACAGTGTGTTTTTCGTCGCGCTGGGATGCACTCTGTTTTTGTTAGGTTGGATTCTCGGAGCTCGGCTTAACACCGAGAGTTGAAAATCCAGTGCGCGATAAAATCCCGCCGCGATTTTATTACATCGCCTACTTAACACGTTGACTGCCAACCTACGAGTATACTGTTACTAAGGTCCGTATTACAGAACGTCACTCAATACTCAAGCATGACTTAAAACTAGATTGGTTGAAACTAGTTTTAAACTTAATTTAAACAAAGATCAGTGCTTGAGTTTCCTTCTGTAATACGGACCTAAGAGTATACTCGTATGGCAGCCAACGTGTTAATTGTATCACGATGAGTCATCGTGGGAATTACGCATTAAATCTCAATCAAATTAAACAGTAATTAAGTAAACACTTCACGGTGGCCGTCAATTAATACATTAAGGCGACGGTAACCGACTTTTAATGATTTAAACTGAAGATCACGTCTAAACGAGTTGTGTTAATGATATGGAAAAAATATATAAGTATGTTAAATTAGAGCATTTTCTTAATAACTTAACGTGTTAATATATTAGATTATGTTTATAATTACATAGTGTAATTATAGTTATTTATGCAACTGACGTATAATAAGGAGTATTAAAACACGAATGTGGGTTTAATAATGTGTGAATGAATGTGGGTAATAGTATCACATGAGTGTTTTAATACCTAATTATGTACAGTTGCATACAAGACTTTATCTACATCCATGTTATGAATCCTCTATAAAAGGTTCCGAAACAGTTTTTTGCAATACTAATACTAGTATCGAACATGGCGGCCGACGTCATAGTATACGACGTGAATTCGAATAAGTTCTTTTTAGGGTTCCGTACCAAAATGGTAAAAAAAGAACCCTTATGGTGTGACTCAGTCTGTCTGTCTGTCACAGCTGGATATCTCAAGAACTACTAATGCTATCAACTTGAAATTTGGAACAGGTAACATTAAATATAATATGTTACGAAAGCATTAATTAGTGTAATTTTAGGTTTATTGTTCATTTTGTGTTTAATGTTTCTTTTATTGTTTACTTTTTAATTTTTGACTGTAAAACATATTTAAGTTAATTTTGTATAAGGTTACTGGTATCGTTTTAGTTATCAGTAATTTTGTATTAATGTACTAGTGTGTAATTGTTAGTAATGTAAGGTTATTTTAAATAGTTAATAATTATTACAAGTAGTTTTAGCTGTCGCATTAGGTTTGTAACCTGTAATGATAGTATAAGAGTTTTAAATAAATAAATAAATAAACAGTTTTAGATGACGTTTACCCACTATTTTGCAAATAAGAAAGAAATAAAAATATTTATATTTTTTTTGCAACTGGGACCGAAAGGGGGTCTTAAAAATTCAAAGTGGGGCTACTAGGGCATGTGGGGTATCATATGAACGAGCGCTCTTTGCACATTCCCAAACATTTTTTTTCTTTTTTTTAACCCGCATAGTTTTCGACTTCTGATGAAAAATGTAAAAAAAAATACCGTTCCCCCCCTTATCTCCGAAGTTTGCAAAGCGAAAAATCTGAAATTATTCTATGTGATAGAAGTTTATATAAAGATTACAGGAAAAATAAAACGATGTCTCTAAATAGCACACTTTTTCAGAAATCATCAACAAAAATTACATATAAATGATGGTACGGAAGCCTCGGTGCGCGAGTCCGACTCGCTCTTGACCGGTTTTTTTTTTAAATTACGGCGCTGTTGTAGTGAAACGCGCGTGCATTACAATGTTCTTTTTTTGAAAACGAGTTGCATTATGAAATTCAGTACAACATTATAACACCCGTTTGGATGATAATATAATGGTTACTATGACAACGGCTGTTTTAATGTTGGCAATAAGCTAACTGTTTCAGAAACTTTTATAGAGGATTGATAGCATGGGTGTATAAATTTGTAAATTTATGTCTAACGCTGATAAAAAACTGAGAATCACGTAAAAACTATCAAGCGTATTTTTATGAAACCATTTAAAGATAATTTAATTATTTATCTTTTAGTATACGTGTTTTAATATAATACCTTTTGTTTTATCTTTACATATAGTCGCTTCCGCTGTTTGTTTGCTTAGATCTACTCAACTAAAACTACTCAAAGGATTTTAATACAGTTTTCAGCAATAGATAGAGTGATTCTAGAGGAAGGTTTACATTGTATAATAATCAATGATCGGAGTAGGTAGATTGAATTGGGGTCATTGATCCGAAACGTATATATTAATATGGACATTCCTCCGGAATTTCGAAATTATGGTTGATTATTAAAAAAAAACCGGAACTTATGTAGAAATTGTAGTAATTTTATTTTTGATAAAAATTGGATGTAAAATGTACATATTTAACAATAAACATTTATCCTTATTGTTATTCATTCCACCCTTAATGTCAATGACCGTGACCACTATGAAAACAATTTATAAAAATTTGTGGCGATAATTAAAAGGCTAAAAATAAAATATTAAAAATGTGTATTTAAAGCTTCGTCGGAATTCAATTAATTTTATTATTCAACAGATAAATAATAAATTAATTTAGTTTTGATACCTTCCTTTAAATTTTGAATTGAGTTGAAATAATATCACTACCAACACTAACAATATTTAATTGGATCCGGAAATACCGGAAATACCGGAATTACTTTCCGGGAAAATGTCTTATCCATGTTCTTCTTTCTGTGGGCATTTATGATACAAGTACCAAAAATCAATCTACCTACTCCGATCACTGATAATAATACATGGGAAGTAAGGACACCCACGCGGGCGAAGCCGCTTGCAACAGCTAGTGTATAATAAATTAATAATGCGTCTAATTTGGGACAGCGCTCCTTTATGGGCGAGTCCTGTTACTGGCTGGTCGTACGATGCGTTGTGTGTGTTCTCAGCACTGAACTATAAAATAAATAATTAAGTAAATTAAAATGGTGAAGGTTTCATAAAAATACGCTTGATAGTTTTTGCGTGATTCTCAGTTTTTGACCCACGTTAGACATAACATTAAAAATATTATATAATTGCATTATGTAACAAACATATCTAAAATATTCACATATTAATTTATTTTAAAAAATGCTCTAATTTAACATTACTTATAGTTTTCCAAATCATTAACACCACTCGTTTAGACATGATCTTTAGTTTAAAATCATTAAAAGTCGGTTATCGTCGCCTTAGGGCGAGCGCGCATTGAGGTGCGTTTTTCTACCGCATAATCTGTGAAGTATGGAATGTCTTTGAAGTGCGCGCACTGCGGTCATGCGTTTTGTTACTGTAGGCCCCGCCCAGTGCGGCAGAACTACCGGAAACGCACCGCAGTGCGCGCTCGCTCTTAAACGGCACAGCCGGGCAGCAAAAAAAAACAAAAATGTTGTAAGTACCTACTTATTGGGGTTGTTTCCCGGAAGCTTCGCCACAAGAGCGCGCTGTGTGTTTGTCACTTGTCAAAGTCATCTTGAAGACAAAGCGACCAATCGGCGACAAGAAAAAAACACTTAAGGCCTCAGCACACTTGTAACACCCGACGCCACGCCACGCGTGTTCATTGGCCAAATGACGAAGCTGTGCTTCACGAGATGAAATGTGGCCAAGGAGCACGTAATATTGCCGTCGCGTGGCGTGGCGTGTTATAAGTCTGTTTCTACCCTTAAGGTGATTGCGCTGTGTACCCCGCGAAATTCAAATTTTCTTGCGTTTTTTGCCATTTGCAGGTCTTTGTCGGGTTGTGTCTTGATCAAAATATTATACGCGGCAATAAAACATATGTATTTACAAAATCAATCATCAATACATCTCTCTAAGTTAGATTTCGTACAGATTCGTTAGATTTCGTTCGTTCGACGAATGTGCACGAAATCTAACTTAGAGAGTTGTGTTGATGATTTTTATGGTTAAAATTATGTAAATACATATGTTTTATTGCCGCGTATCATATTTTGATTAAGATACAACCTGACACGGACCTGCAAATTGCAAAAAACCCAAAAAAAAATATTAATTTTGAATGAATGGCTACCACTGCGCATCCTCCTTAAGAGCATCTCGCAGCAAAGTTTTCAGCAAGGAACTCCATTGACAGCTGAATGAAAGTAACAAAAGATGAATGAAAGTAACAAACACTTAGCGCCATCTACGCGGAACTAATTTGACAGTTTTCTTCCCCATTGCTTCGGGTCGGCTTTGTTGCCGAATCAAACCCGAACAAGTATTTATGTAGTAGGTATAGCATGCCTAAAATAGCTTCTTGAGCCGTTTTCAAAGTCAAAGTCACGAGAGAATGTAATGTGACATAAGAGTGTGACAAAATTACCACTTCTATTTCGGGACAAGAACAAGAACAACGACATTTGACCAATGTCATGCAAAGACATTTTGCAAAATGTTTGGCATGGGTACATAGCACAGATTAATAGTACAACACGACAAAACGTTCAAAGGTTCCATCGTATATCTTCGGAAAACCGAACTTTGCCGAATTAAAAAAAAAACAATTTGAGACCCTCACAGTAAGCCCTTTCATTTGATGTGTCACACGGTACACTTTTTTAAATTTTCTTATTTGACCCCAAAAGTGACCGCCATATTCAAAATTAATTTATTTACGTTTTCGTCCGTATTTGGGTCACAGAAAATCATATGTGTACCAAATTTCAGCTAAATCGGTCGGTTATATTCGGAGCAAATTCAGCCTGGGAAACCGATTTCGACTCCAGGGGGTCGATATCGACCATTTTGGGAATCCCTACTCTAAACTGTCAGCTCCGCTACTACCTTGCTGCTGCTGGAAGGTTTCTTGCGCCACTTCTTCTCAGATAAAGCAGTAAGAAGTGATGAAGGGCGGGCGTTTTGGAGGACTGTCTTACGTAAATTTGACGTTAATTTGTAGCCTAATTTCAATAAATAATGTTTGATTTCGCTGACTAATATTGTTATTCCTTACATGTACGGTACGGTTTAATCAAGGCATTATCTAAGCATGAGCTATTTATAGTCTGTGCGAAGTATTACATACACAAGTATAAGCCTCGTCATCTATTACAGTATGTATTAATAATTATTAAAATTATTTTAACTGTCCGGACTAATAAGTCCGGACAGTTAAAATTATGATTTCATAGAAACCATTTAATTCCCTATTGAAATAATGTAGCCGCTGAAGTCACTAATAACATGTTACAGCTAGGCTTGCCAGGTGTCCGGCTTTAGCCGGACATGTTAGGCTTTTTGCGGTCGCGTCCGGCCAAATATGTACGTGTTCGGCCTGTCCGGCTTTTGTCAGGCTTTTTGTCAGAGTGGCGAAAGCCACGGGAACTCCTCAACGATGATAAGTATTTCACGGGTGGCGATAAGATATCTCGACTAATAGTTAAGCGACTATGACGAAGCTTTAAATAAATGGTTCTGATGAAAATGGTACCATCGAAGCGATCTGATGAAGAAGCCGGAAGGTAGGCATCGGAACTCAGTAATAAAACAATGTATCCTTGCCGTGTTTGGGCTTATTGGAATCGTCATGATGTGCACTCTGGCTATAAATGATTCAAATTGCGCTAGGTACTTGAGTTGTCAACTAAAACTACGCCTACCAAACTTCTGACACGACTTAGCTCGACGTATTTGCTTTTTGCAAAGTTTTTATTTGAAATGGTATACTCCTGAGATGGTCGCATAAAAATATCTTCAAGTTCTGATGAGTGGCTTTTGAGTTAGCTTCAATAATTTAATACGTATTTTTCCCATTTAGTCTATGTGGATGATCTCTAATTTATTTTGCAGAGTGGTGTTCAGATTTGTGTGGGGTAGGCAGTCCACTAAAAAGTGAAAAATAAAAATTTTTTACAAAAAAAAAACAACCGACTTCCAAAAAAACACTACAAAGTGAAAAATAAGTCGGTGGCAAAAAAAACGAAAGTAAATAAAAAACCAAAGACACCGACTTCCGAAATTAAAGTTATTTTTCACTTTGTAGTGTTTTTTTGGAAGTCGGTTGTTTTTTTTTTGTAAAATTTTTTTTTATTATAAATATTATGTCCATCTTTAAATAAATATCGAATATGCATATATCTGGCACACACACTCCATCTTCGATCTCATTCTCACTTTACATCACGTATAAATTCTTTTTTTAACAGCCCAGCTGTAAAAACATTATATTTGGCAATAAAAAAAACATGTCCGGCTTTTAGGGCAAAATGTCCGGCCTTATATAGTGCGCAGTCCGGCCTTTGCATTTTATGGCCTGGCAACCCTAGTTACAGCCCGTACACTATGATATTTTTTTAAATGTTTTAAAAATCATGTACTTAACTATTTAAGTGCATCAATTACATAAAACATGGCAGGTCATGTAACTGCTAAGCACTTAAAAGATATAATACAGGTTGATCCCTGGCCCTAAGGTAACAATTTAATAACCGTTATGAGTTATTTAAAAAAATAATATGACAGATAGGTACGTCTCTGTTGGGTTAATAACATAAGTACTCCAAGCACGTGTAGTAACTATTATTAATTTCCTAAGACGTATTCGCATTTTTATTTTATTATTCATAATGAATAAATAAAATAACGCAAATTCGTCATTGGCATTGACGTATTTGCATTTTTTATTTATTCAAAATTAATAAATAAAATAACGCAAATTCGACATTGACATATTTGTATTTTTTATTTATTCAAAATTAATAAATAAAATAACGCAAACACGTCATTGGCCATGTCAACGGCATCAGTCTCAATTTTGAAACTGTTTCTGAATGTTAGGGAGACGAATATTTATGCAGGTTGTTATCCCACCCACAAAAAAAAAACCGGTCAAGAGCGAGTCGGACTCGCGCACCGAGGGTTCCGTACCATCATTTATATGTAATTTTTGTTGATGATTTCTGAAAAACTGTGCTATTTAAAGACATCATTTTATTTTTCCTGTAATCTTTACATAAACTTCTATCACATAGAATAATTTCAGATTTTTCGCTTTGCAAACTTCGGAGATAAGGGGGGGGGGGGGGAACGGTATTTTTTTTTTTACATTTTTCATCAAAAGTCGAAAACTATGCGGGCTAAAAAAAAGAAGAAATATGTTTGAGAATGTGCAAACAACGCTCTTTCATATGATACCCCACATGCCCTAGTAGCCCCACTTTGAATTTTTAAGACCCCCTTTCAGTCCTTGTTGCAAAAAAATATAAATATTTTTATTTCTTTCTTATTTGCAAAATAGTTGGGTAAACGTCATCTAAAACTATTCTAAATTTCAATTTGATAGCATTAGTAGTTCTCGAGATATCCAGCTGTGACAGACAGACAGACAGACAGACTGAGTCACACCATAAGGGTTCCTTTTTTACCATTTTGGTACGGAATCCTAAAAAGGTTGTTAAAACAGGGATCACCAATGATCACAAATGGTAACTTTGCACTAGCTGGAGATTTTGCAATTGAAGATTTACGAAAAAAATCTATTTACTGTTATTTATATAAAATCTATTTACATCAGTGGTGGCCCAGTGGTAACGGCCGCGACTCACAAGGTCGAGGTCGTGGGTTCTAACCCAGACAGACGCTTCACTTTGTACAAATATTTTCATCACCACTGCTGTCAAAACGGTGAAGGAAAACATCGTGAGGAAACCGGTATGTCCTAGAACCAACAATTCGAAGACATGTGACATCTACCAATCCGCATTGGGCCCTCGTGGTGGATTACGGCCTACTCCCTCTCAGAGAGGTGGCCTGTGTCCCAGCAGTGGGAACGTTAAAGGCTGATTATGTTATTTTATTGTAATATTTTGTACAATACACTATAAAGTTTGAAATAAGCACCAGTTTTAGACTTTTAGCATCAAACTTTCGACAACCCTAGTTGGCAAAGCAGCTGTAAGTCGCTGTTAAAAAAAACTATATTTTTTTTAGTGTCCAACTTCATAGCCTGACTAGCTTTTGCCAGCGGCTTCGCCCACGTGGATATCGGAAATTATCCCACGGAACCGTACATCCGGGATAAAAGTAGCCTATGTGCCCAGACTACAATCTATCTCTGTGCCAAATTTCATTCAAATCAGTTCAGCCGTGATTGAGTAACAAACCTCCATCCAAACTTTCGCATTTTAATATTAGTAAGAAGTACGATGATTCATGGTATTTATCTGATGTACAGTCAGAGAAATCAATTGTTAACCAAATTGGCAGCCTACATCAATTTGCGTTTTTTAGCCATTTTTTAGAAGTTCTGTCAAAGAATGACAGTTGTGACTGGTACTTAGTCAATTTGACTAACAATTATTTTTTCCGACTTTATTTTCGACTGATAATATGTTAACAAGGGCGTACACAGGTTATCTATAATTGAGATAACCCCTATTATTAGTGCAAAGTAGGTGCATAATAACAGTTTGTTCTTAATTTATTATTATTTTTTTGTTTTAATTCTATTGACCTTATAATTTATTATCACACGTAAGTATTATTATTTTGACATGAAATAATTAATATTAAAAATCATTATTATTCATGAAGGTATCGTATTTCCACACTATTATCAACGAATTAAGAATACTATTATAGATGTGGCAAACATGTCTGATGCATTTTTTTATGTGTTTTATGTTTGAGCAAATAAAATCTTCTAATTATAACATCAAAGTAATATTCCTTAATAACACCCGTTTTCTGAGGGGCTAATAAAAAAAATAACTAACATACTGACTTCATTATCTGTTGTGATTGGCTTACTGAAATAACAACGACCAATCAAATCATTTGTCAGGAGTTTGACAGATTGTTAGCAATTAAAAAAAAAGTTTCTAGCTTCGTTTCGCTTTTTTCCGCTTCTTATCATTCTTCCGTTTTCGTTTCGCTTAGTACGCGCTTTGAACCGAAGTACCTATAAACAGTCGCGGAACGAAGTGAACATAACATCGTTTCGCTTCACTCCCAGTGTGGCCTGCGCTTTAGTGAACTACCTACACTACATTACTATAAAATCAACAAAATATTGATTACCATTTTCTATAATGTACAATGTTGTTATCAGTATCTTGTCCCTGTCAAAATATACAAATTACTAGCGGACCCGACAGACGTTGTGCTGTCTGAAGAATCCTACAACTCGACTGCAGCGCCACCTACCGGGTCCAATTGTGTTTTCAACCCATCCAGGAACCCATTCAAATATAGGTACACACAAAATTTTATAAAAATCGGTCCAGCAGCAGGAAGAGTTATGTGACAAACACATGTACAGAAGAAATACTATCATTAGCAGAACTTCAATGGAGTCTAGTTCTGCCATCAACAATAAAACTTTAAAAAGCAAGTTTATTGAGAATACCCACAGTGAGATCTATCATGTGGCAAAAACAACTAAGGGCCAATTTCACCATTGAAACTGAATGCAATCAACACATCTAAACCGCGTTCAAAAGCTGTCTGGTGTCAATATTCCTTAAGGCCGAACTATACGCCAATGACATTGAGTGGTTAGCTTGCGCATTCTGGCCTGAGCTCACGCAACGAGTGGTACGTCCAGCCAGTAATAGGACTCGCCCATCAAGGAGCGCAGTCCCAAATTAGACGCATTTTTAATTTATTATAATAAAAAATATACATGTTTCTAAAAAGTAACAAAACCAAATCATTTTCGTTTGTATTGCAAAGTAGTAGATATTTTTTTTATATTCTTTTGATAAAAAATGAAGGAGTAAAATGGTTTCATCTTAACGATTTGGAGGTGATTTGGGGTTTTTTTTTGTTATTATGTGACACCGATAGAAAAATTATGGCTAAACCAAATTACGATTCATATCATATAGATTACTAACAATTTTTTTCAGATATAATTTCTCTGTAGGTTCCAGCGAAAAACTGCTTCATCTGCACGCTGTTTTTAGGTTTTTTTCGAAAGAGTAGCCCTAACAATAATGACAGTGACATCTCTTGAACGCGGTTTATGTGCTGATTGTATTCAGTTACAGTGGTGAAATTAGCCCGTAGTAGGTAAGTACTTTATCGCTGGTCTGGTTTAAATATTAATCTAGATTAACTTATTTCCTGACTGTGGGAGAGCTTAAAAGGGGTAACCCAAAACTATGTTTTTTCTCACATTATAGCATTTTCAATAGCAGCTAGGATAGACAACCCATTGATCAGTTGTTTTTCATTGTATTATTAGCATCAATATTTTTTTTTTTAACTTTAGGTAGGTACCTACTCAGACTGTAAAAGCCTTATGAATTATTAATAATAACTATATACTAATTTTGGCTGATCCTCAAATACTGGAGAAATGTCAGATACATTAACACTTTTGACCTTTAACTCGTGAATTATTATTATCTTACTGTTTGAAACATCTTCCACAAACACCAAATACCTATAAAATATATTAAATGTGTTTGGCATTGAGTAAAATAACACATTATGAGGATAAAATCTTATTATTATTTTATAATACATTTACCTATGTAAAGTAAATGTAAGTATTAGTGTTTTCCCAAATATGTTGGGGTCGGAATATAAGTTTTTTACATGAAGCGACTGCCTATCTGACTTCCACAACCTAGTTACTGGGTAGGTAATAGGTAATAAGGGCTGGTATCCGCAACTCCACGTCAATGCGCGTATTTTGCGTATAAGTTACTGGGTAACATGATGCCCTTTTGGTAAGACTGGTTGTCAGACTTTCCAAAGAAATGTCCAAGGATATTATTATCAGGTTATTAATATATTTTTTTTATATCTCCGAGGCACGGAGGGGTCTCGGTATGTAAAGATTCACCCATCTACGAATCGCCGCGGCAAGCGTAGCTTAACCTGATCGATCGACCCGTGTGGCTTTCATTACTTAGCCAGGAGCCCCTCTATTAGTATAGAAGTATAGATGACAATACAAGTAACTCTTTTTTTATTGCTGACTGGGCTTGCCCTAAACACGCCTGTGTGACTATACCAGCTTCTTAGCATCATCATAATAGATCCTATGAAGCTGTAACTCTCTTCAGTAGCACATAGCTTTACATAGCTTAGCAACAGCCACATGTAATCCAGTAATCACAAAATATTGTTATTTTTCTACACATCTATTTCATTAAATATCAACTTCAACTTCTCAAATATGATATGAATCCCACCGTTCAGACACAATGGCTTTTTAATTGTTTCTGTAACATTTACAACCTACAAAAGGTTAAAAGCTAAAGTTGTCAGCAGTAACAATGAAACCACGTCTTGTCTCATAAATTATACTTTATGTACAGAACAAAAAAAACAAAGTTTGACATTTGACTGGATGGAAAAAATATTCCTTCAATATTTTCTTAAAGTCAATGAATGACAAAATGATTATAAATTAGAATTAGCTAATTGCTAAAATAAATGATACTAGTAAATGATGACAATACTATAAAGGAGCTACGTCTGCCAACAAACTGCTAATGTACTTTGGCACAGATAAATTATATTTTTTGTTGTAATAAATATTTCTGTGAATAAACACTTTTTCATTTCATTTGAATGTATGGTATTATCATATTAGCAATTATTATCATAAATATCTATTCAAGTCAGATTTGCATAGGTACATAAAATAAATGCTTGTAATAATAATTACCTAGTGATTATAGTTTACTAAATTATACAAATTAGAGACCAGTTTTTAATGCTTAAGTAACAAATGCACCATTTATTAAAGTATCTAAAGCTGAAACTGTTTGTTTGTAAGATGTAATCTCTGGAAGTCCTGATCCAATTTCGATAATTCTTTCTCTGATAAAAAGCTACAGTATTGCCGAGTGCCATAGTATATTTTTTTACTTATAAGCAGATAGTCACAGGCAGAACATAGTTTTTAATTAGTTCATCTAAAACAAAATACATATTCAATGTTGTGAAGAATGAGACTGATAAAACAAAGTAAAAGTAGATTTATGTTGATTGCTGTTTCAACACTTATCTTGTTTTACTATCACTTCAAAGATTACCAGATAAGTATAGACAATAATGACAAGTGCAAGTACTTGGGTGGTACCATGTTATTTTATTTTCACTTTCAAATTCCAGTATAGACCAACAGCAAACATGATAAAATTAAAGAGAAAGTGAAATGTACTTTATACTTAACAACAGCAGCTTTCTATATTTTAGATGTAACAAAGTGCTTTCATTCTATTAAATAATAGAATGATCAAAGTGGGTATCTACTTATTTGTAAGTATTGTTTTTAGAGAGTTTACAACAGCAAAAGCATTTCAAGATTCAGCTAATTAATTTATGGGAATTAAATAGGCTCCAATCATTTGTCCAGTCTCAGACACACACGAATTTGCAACTTTGCAACATATTATTATGTATCCATATTTGAATTATGGGATTGGCTAGAGGAAACAATCTAGCACATTCTGCAGGATAACAACAATCATAAACACATTATTTTTAGCTGTATTCCTTCTCTGTAGCGGAAAACTTACCTGAGTAGGATGACTAACATTACGAACAGCGCCACGAGAGCGCCGATCATAATAAAAATATTTGGCAAATCTGCCAGAGTCAGCCCCGTGGAGCCCATTGTTCAGTCCACTCCTCACTGTCACAACACTAATTTACAACACATTAAAGTACCACAAACGACGGGAGCACGCATCAGTTCACTACACAATCTAGATTTTCATCTCAAAAAGTCACGACCTTGCTTCAAGTTACAATTTGCAAAACCCATAAAGTACTGTTTCACTTATTTCATAACAAGTGCAAATTATGTACCAGGGGGTATATTGCACAATAATATTTATTGTAAGAACATTTAAATATCATCGGTGCTAGCGGACGCGACGACTGTACGTTTTATCATTACACTAAACCGTTCACAAACAATAACAATGATCATTGATCGAGAAATCAGGCAAGTAACGTGTTCTCGTACGCGAGTTTTTGACAGGAATGAATTCTTTTCTTTCTTGCCAACTTTTGCGTCGACGAGTAGTCAATCCTGAGCAAATCGCAATCTAGCGCATGACAATGGAACGAATGAAAGAGATAGCAAATACGTTAAGAGCCGCTGCTGCCCGCATGTCTGAACGAGATAGACCAAACAGCTGGCTCGACGGAAACGTTCGAATCGTTTCTTCACTCACGTTTCAGTGTACAATTTTAGGATTCTTAGCATTTTTTTTCAGTTTATTTTATTTTGATTGCACGTTACTGCTGTAGAGGGAAGTTGGACCAATTTGGATTCTATTATAGGCAGTCAATCTGCCTAGCCTTTTCCCAACTATGTTGGGGTCGGCTTCCAGTCTAACCGGATGCAGCTGAATACCAGTATTTTACATGGAGCGACTGCCTGTCTGACCTCCACAACCCAGTAACTGGGTAATACGATACCCCTTGGTAAGACTGGTTGTCAGACTTTCGGGCTTCTGACGACCCGTAACGACTGTCAAAGATCCACGAATGACAGCCGGGACCAACGGCTTAACGTGCTTTCCGAGGCACGGAGGAGTCTCGGTGTGTAAAGATGGTCACCCATCCACTGACCAACCCCGGCAAGCGTAGCTTAACCTGATGGATCGTCCCGTGCGGCAGTTATTACTTAGCCATGAGCTCCTCTATTCTATTATAGGCAGTATGAAATAATTAATTCTACGGCTTACAGAATATGGATTAATAACGGAACAGAATAAAATAATAAAACCCAATGCTTATCAATCAGTCGTCGCGCTTGGCAACAAAGCACTCAGCGTGAATGCTGAGCGTGGCGTCCGGGTTCGATACCCAAGTCAAGCAATGTGCTTTTGAGTTTTCCATTATGAATTGATCAGTCTGGATTTGTGACCAATTGATGGCAACGGGCTCGTCACCTACTCAATGGGACTAAACGTAACTGACGAAATGTGGGAGCTATAAAAGTAGGTAGGTACCTACATAAGATATTTACAAAAAAAAAGGTAGCTAGGTAACTATGGTAATTTTTTGTTGCATAGGTAAACCCTCAGGTGAACGAATAGGTGGAATCATAATGTTCCCAACGGCACATCAACGCGGCAACGATGCGTATCTTCGCGTGTAGTGCCTAACCGTAGAATAAAAAAAAACCGGTCAAGAGCGAGTCGGACTCGCGCACCGAGGGTTCCGTTCCGATTTCTGAAAAAGTGTGCTATTTAGAGACATCGTTTTATTTTTCCTATAATCATTACATAAACTTCTATCACATAGAATAATTTCAGATTTTTCTCTTTGAAAACTTCGGAGATAGGGGGGGGGGGGGACGGTATTTTTTTTTTACATTTTTCATCAAAAGTCGAACACTGTGCGGCCTAAAAAAAAATTTAAAAAAATTGAGAATGTGCAAATAGCGCTCTTTCATATGATACCCCACATGCCCTAGTAGCCCCACTTTGAATTTTTAAGACCCCCTTTCAGTCCCTGTTGCAAAAAAAATACATATATTTTTATTTCTTTCTTATTTGAAAAATAGTTGGGTAAACGTTATCTAAAACTGATCCAAATTTCAAGTTGATAGCATTAGTAGTTCTTGAGATATCCAGCTGTGACAGACAGACAGACAGACAGACTGAGTCACACCATAAGGGTTCCTTTTTTACCATTTTGGTACGGAACCCTAAAAAAAACCGTTTATGATTTTACAATATTACTGTGAACGTCGGTAATGTTAAGTCAGCAACGAAAGTCGATGAACACTTTTAGATACTTTTATTAAGATAATTTGATAGGTACATTCATTTGGCTTGATGTTTTATAAGCAAACAAATGAACAAATCCCATATTCCGAATCAGTCTCTGAAACTTTCATGTAGGTACAGACAACCGCACATCAGGTTATACCAAGCTGTCAAATTTCTTCAAATGATTTTAAACCTTAACATGTTGACAGTTAAGTTCAAAATCGAATAAGAATATTTGACAGTTTGTAGTAACTTGCGGCTGTAACTAAGTTACAAAAGAGCTTACAGCTTGGCATAATCAAGTTATCATCATAAGAGTCACATAGCACTCAGCTGTGCCTGTAAGCCTATGCGCGATTACGTATTCTCTAGTGCAATTATTGTTCTCGAAAATGCCTCTGTTCCACGACACCACATTATGTTAATTTCATGATTATGCTAAACACACGAGAACCCTCTGCTTCAAGTGGCAGTGTAAATGCTACATCGTAACTCTAGGGAGAGGGGTAATAAATTATGCAGCTTGAACTTAATAATAGTGAGAACTATTAAATTGATGAATAAGTACAGGTATCTAAGTAAAAGCTGCTTATTTTGTATTTGGGTTACAGTTACGAAATAAGTAGAGTACTAGGTATACTAGGTACAATATATACTAGATCTTTTAACCCTTAAGGTAGATTTGTATAGTATACTATACACTAAAATTAAAAAAATATTCTCGGAAAACAGATACTTTAAAATAAAATTTTGTTACCAAAAAGTTATTTCAGAACGCACCTCTTATAGATGATAAATAAACAAAAGTATTAGCTATGGTAAATTTGACAGTTGTGACGTAAATGCGAAACCATGCGGAGGAATCTTGTTCACGTCAAGGTAAAATTTATTATAATTTCTTATTCACTATAAAAATCTATTATTTGTGTTGTGAATTCAAATAACAAATGTACTAAACTCAAGCTAATGCCAAATTATCTAAGTAATATACTAATTTTCATCGCTTTTTACGAACATAACCTTGGGTGTATAGCATACCATACATTGCGACTGTTTGCTAAAAAAGCATCTTGTTTCTGATGTATATTATTCTATACACTGCCAACTAATGGGTGATGGTGATGTCAGTACTATAGTTTTACTTTGATCGACGTTACGTTTTTACGTTTACGTTTTTGTTTTACTTTTCGGTCATTTTTTTTTATTCCTTTTTTCTTGCATGGTGTGGGCCTTTCTTTCATGCTTGCTTTTAACAACTTTGTTCTAGCCTGGACAGCGCGATCGGTGCAGACGCATATTATCACTCATTCCTAAATTTAATGCTTCTTCCGACGTCAGTGATGCCACGAGCAATGAAGAAGAGGTGAACAGTCGCGACTCGTCCCCTGCTCCATCTATAAATTCATCTTTAGAAAGACTAGATTTCAATAGCCCAGATCCATCCAGTAATAATTCTTATATAGAAAACTCAGATGAAGATTATCTATCGATTCCCATAGATTCTCAAAGCTCTGAAACTGCGGCCGATGTCTGCGAAGATCCACCACCACTCACCCCCGTTCTTTCGACAGTATTTCCTTCCGATACGCAATGCAATTATAATGCTATACCTTCTATCGCATCGCTACCCTCATGCCATCAGTTCAACCGTCGCCGTCGACGCCACCACCTACATCAACACGCGTCCAAAGAAAACGCAGAGTTCCTATAGTTGCTGCTAACAGGGTAAAAAGACGAAACATACAGAAATTCAAACTTTCTTTTCAATGGACTAAGAGAAGGTTTCAACATGCAGCTGAAATATCTGATCAATGCTTCAACGAAACTGTTCCATCAAATTGGTCAGCGGTAGACTATTTCTATCGATTTTTCCCTAAAGACCTTATTACTGATATAGCAAATAACACTAATTTATATAGCGTTCAAGAAACTGGAAAGTCAATAAAAGCAACAAAAGAAGATATAGTTGACTTTTTGGCCATCAATATATTGATGGGAGTTGTTGTTATGCCATCTTACAAGGACTATTGGAAGGCCAGTTATCGTTACGGCAAGATTGCAGATGTTATGCCAATCAAAAGGTTTCAACAACTAAGGCGGTATTTACATTTTACAGACAATACGCAAGCTGACGAGACCGATCGTTACTACAAACTACGTCCTCTCCTTGAGCGAGTCAGAGCCCAATGTCTTTCCATTGAAGAGGAGAATGCTTTCAGCGTAGATGAAATGATCATCCCGTACAAGGGCAAAAAAGCTGGTTCTCGACGGCAGTATAACCCAAACAAACCATGCAAATGGGGTTTTAAAAATTTGGTACGGGCAGGGGTCTCTGGAATCGTATACGATTTTATGTTGTATGCCGGCGACGATACCTTTAGGGGCATCCAGTTTGAACCTGATGAGGAAAATCTTGGCATTGGAGCAAAAACAGTGTTGGCTTTATGTAAGACCATAAAAAACAGAGCTTGTGTCGTCTACTTTGACAATTGGTTTACGTCTCTCGAACTTGTATATTTGTTGAGGCATAATTATGGCATATTTAGTTTAGGTACTGCCAGAAAAAATAGGCTTCAAGATGCCAATGCCTTATTGTTGTCAGACAAAGCTTTGCAGAAAAAAGGGCGGGGGTCTTATTGTCAAGCAACTTGCAATAAAATAAAATTGCTATCGTGAAATGGTTTGACAATAAGCCAGTTACTTTGGTTAGCTCATATGTCGATGCTTACCCCGTCGACAAAGTAAAGAGATTCCATAAGGAATCAAAAGGACGCATAGACGTACCTTGCCCACAAATAGTGAGACACTATAATAGGCATATGGGTGGAGTCGATCTGGCTGACATGCTTATTGCCTTGTATCGAACTAGCATGAAGACACATCGTTGGTACCTAAACATATTTTCTCAATTATTGGACATATGTATAAACAACGGTTGGCTTCTTCGCCGCCGCCATTACCGATCTAGCAACATAAAGAAAAAAGATGACCATCTCAAGCAGTTCCGATATGAGGTGTATGCTGGTCTTGTAAGAAGCAACCGACAAATGGCGACAACTTCAGGCCGGGATTCGGAGGCTGAAGATAAAAAAATAAAGAAACCAGCAACTGAAAGGCCCATAGATGCTATCAGATATGACGCTGTTGATCACTGGCCGGAACACACCGAGTATCAGAGGTGCAAATATTGCAAAAAGGGTCAAGCAAGTACTCGTTGTACCAAGTGCAATGTCCATCTTTGTTACGTGGCTAAAAGGAATTGTTTTGTAGCTTATCATAAGCACTGATATCATTATTTTATTAAACTTTGAAGCATATATTGTTGTTGTATTGTTTTGATCAAGCTATGTCCCAAGTGCATTTTGTATATTACGCTATACACCTCTTACACATGAGAACAACTATCGTCGGGAGCAATGTATATTATATTATACACTAATTATCTCAGAATATCAGCTAATTAGTTTTTTTAGACTATTTTTCCTACCTTTATTATAGGCCTAATAATCATATTCAGGTATTATTTTGATGTTTTATTGAGACGAAATGTCATGCGACCTTAAGGGTTAATGGTATTCAGTAACTTGACAGTTCGAAGCAAAATAATGTTAGGTACAGACAACAGCACATCAGTATGCCAAACTGTCTTTCTCCAAATGATTCTATTGAAAATCGAATGAGATTTGACAGTTTGTGGTAACTTGACCGGCTGCTGTGTGTACCTACCATACTTTATCACCGTAATTACTTATCGTTTATATTATGGTATATAAACGAATATAACTTGGTTCAATTACTTAAAACTATAAGCACATCAAGGTAGTTTCGCTAATTCGTTTTTTCACCTCATTACCTTTTTTCCCTCCAACTGTCAAGTTACTGAATACGATTAAAAGTCAAAGTATAGGTTCCGTTCCTGTCAATCGTTCCTGTACTTACGTATTTATTGTTTTAGAGGTTTTTGATGACAGAACGTAGTGTGGGCCTAAGCAGCCCTAAATAAAACGTCGTGCATTCACGTCTGTATTCTGAGAAGGGGGAGGCACAGGTTACAGTCACGTTTCGCCATCTAATTAGTTTGTGTCATTTAAATGAAGCTTTAATGGTAGGTATTGTCAAGAAGATGGCAGAGTGTCCTGCTGAGTCCTGCTATTGCAACTTTGCAACTTCTACTGGAATCACCAAACGGTCTGCGCCTCTGTGGTCTGCCAAACCGGTCATCATGTTCCTGCCCTTGTCCCATATTACTTGGGATAAGCGCAACACGTTTTCAGGGTTCCGTACCTCATAACGAAAAAAACGGAACCCTTATAGGATCTTATAGTACAATGACCCCATAAGGGGTTGAGCGTTATTTAAATTACACACCTTGTATTCAACAGTGGATTGGTTGGGTATGATGTAGGTACTTACCTACCTACATTTCATGTACGGAAATGACTGTGGCGTTCGGCGTTGTTCCCGATTCAAAATAAAGCATTGCATTATTAGAAATTACAGATCTAATAAACGAAACTTGCATTCACATCAATAATATTAACCCATTACAAAGGAAGTGGATAAAAATAGCCGTAAATATAAAATTAATGGCTCTTTGTTTCAAAAATGGCCTACAAGTATCATAAAATCGAATTGGAAACATTACTCTCTACACTGGTAATCATAAACACTTACTCGTAAGCCGCTGGCTATGAAAAACTTCGCGTGTACAAATGATCTAAATTACGGAAAAATATTTAAATTATACCTACTTATTAACAGTGGGGGTACTGTATATACTGTACTGGGTATACGTTGTCGTACTTTAAATAAACTTTTAGATATTAAGTTTTCATACGATACGTAGGTAGGGAACTAATGAGCATGTAGGGAAAATGTTGTTTGGAAAGTTTTGAGTATGAATCTCTGCCTAGTCTTTTTCCAACTATTATAACTACTATAAGTATGGCTTCCAGTCTAACGGGATGCAGCTGAATACTAGTATTTTACACGGAGCGACTGCCTACGATACCCCTTGGTAGGTAAGACTGGTTGTCAGACTTTCGGGCTTCTGACGACCCGTAATGACTGTCAAAGATCCACGAATGACAGCCGGGACCAACAGCTTAAGGCCCAGGTTCCAAGCTTGGTTTAGCTCGGTGTGTAAGTGAAATGGCGTTATGGCTGTCTACTTTGACGCACGAGATAGAAGATTCTCACGCGCACCGGAATTATGTCGTAAAAGTGCAAATAAAATCGTATAAAATTAGAAATTAACTACTTAATAAAAAGTAATCCATCACTGGATGCAGTTTGGAATTTGACATTTCATGGTATATTTTTAATTATAATTATAATTGCTAATGAAGGGATAAACAGCTTTTAAAGATTATTAGGAGGTATGTTTAAAGATTTTTTTGGTGCATTAAATTATGTTTAATTATGTTTTGGCTTCCATCACTGTATGCGAAAAGGACTTGAAAATATCATGTTTTTTTTACATGTCAAAATTATTTACGGGTTATGAGATACACAGCTTTAAAAAACCACATTTTTGATCGTTTTCAGGAAATCCTAGGCACGGAGGGGTCTCGGTATATGGTCATCCACCTACGGACCAACCCCGGCAAGCGTAGCTTAACCTGATCGGTCGACCCGTGCCGTGTTATTTTTCGAAACTGTATGTAAGTAATAATTATAATGATTTTATGTTTAATTATAATGTTTTTTATGTTTAAAACGCTTGTAGCGACAGAGGTTCATTAAAATTTTATGCCCTCATGTTAAGACCCCACATGACATGTATTTAACATCGGTTACGAGCGATGGGGACTCTACCATCATGCATGAAATCTTTATGAAGGTGTACCTACGTAGTTAGTCTAGGAGACACAGGCGTTTTTTTTTTGGAATGTTAGTTTTCTATTTTATTTTCTTTTTAACAGAAAGTGATGGTTTAAAAAGTCTATGTTAGAGGATTTCGTTTCCGCACTTAGTTCTTCGTGTTCGTGTGCACCATTGTTTATGGGCCATGGCGGCCATCTTGTTTTAAAAAGTCTTGGACTAATATAGTGTTGTATTATTTCAGGGCTTGTGGCTAAGTAAAAACAGCCGCACGGGTTAGGCTACGATCAGGCTTGCCGCGGTTGGACTGTGGTTGGGTGACCATCTTTACATACCTACCCTCAGTATATCGGAAAGGGTCCCGGCTGTCATTCGTGGATCTTTGACAGTCGTTACGGGTCGTCAGAAGCCCGAAAGTCTGAGAACCAGTCTTACCAAGGGGTATTGTATTACAATAAAATAATTCAGCTGCATCCGGTTACACTGGAAGCCGATCCCAACACAGTTGGGAAAAGGCTAGGCAGATGATGATGTATTATTTCAGCGAAATCTACGTTGTTTACCTGTGTTAACTTATCCCTGTTGGTTTTATCAGGGCATCGATACGAGAGACCGTGTCTATTTTCTACCTATGTACCTACTTAGGTACGCTGCACAAGGTGACGACAAATACAATATATCGGACAAAAAAAAACCTAAATGAAAGTAGGACTTTGTTTTTCAACCCGCTACTGCGATTATTATTATTATTTCTAGCTGCTATGGACTCGCATCAAAGTCTCGCCCCTCCACAAACTCACAGCAAGTGTTCAGCTAAGTATTTTCAAAGGTTAATTCTAACAATAAAATAATAGAAAGAAGTAAAAAAAGGAGTCGCACTCCTCTAGCCTACATTCCGCCCTACCACCGCGGTTGTCATGTACACAGGCCAACACAAACTGTAAACAAACGACCGATCGATATTCTCGACTACCACAAGTAAAAGCTTGGCAGCATTCGTGACGACAACTCGTGCACAAATTAAAAAATAAAATCGCCATTACTGTCATTTGTGAGACGGGCGGGAATTTTGACATAATTTTTGGCGGGATATGATCGCGAGTTTTCACGTTCGGATACGCGAATGAAGGATTCTATAGTGTGGGACTGTTCGCGAATCAAACTGTGGAACAACGTGGCATCCTGTATGGAGAAATGGTTCGGTGATAAACGGTTGTGGTTATTCGGCAACAACCTGCCGCTGCTACCTAGAAGGTAAATATCTAATGGTACGAAATAATTAAAAGATCAGTGACTGATGTGAAAATAGGTACGACTGTTAGTAATTTTGCACAGACAAAGAGTTTAGTGTTATGATCCTTTATGCAACGGATCTTTTTTCTAATCAATACCTATACTGCCTATATTAATTACTTACTAAAATTGAGTCTACGCTTGGTTTACGATTACTTTCCAAAATTAATTAATCTGCCTAGCCTTTTCCCAACTATGTTGGGGTCGGCTTCCAGTCTAACCGGATGCTGCTGAATACCAGTATTTTACATAGAGCGACTGCCAATCTGACTTCCTCCATCCAGTTACTGGGTAATACGATACCTACCCCTGGTGAGACTGGCTGTCAAACTTTCGGGCTTCTGACGACTCGTGACGACGGTTAAAAATCCACGAATGACAGCCGGGACCAACTACGTGCTTTTCGAGACGCGCAGGAGTCTCGGTATGTAAAGATGGTCACCCATCCACGGACCAACCCCGGCAAGCGTAGCTTAACCTGATGTATCGACCCGTGCGGCTGTTATTACTTATCCACGAGCTCCTCGATTACTTTCCATTTGTAAGGTTTTTGTAGCTTTTCCAATTCAACTATTCTTTAAGCACATCGGGACTTAAGCCGTTTAAATAAACGATCACTTTACGTCAAAATATAGGTAGGTAGATATGTACCTACGTCACATGTTTTCTAATAAAGTTTTATGTTTTATCCATGATAAAATTTTTCACACTCTTGTGATAGACTGCAGGCTTATCATGGCATGCTTCATGCACATAACTTAATTTGATGCATGTTCAGTCCTATAATCCTAGACGTATCTAAAGGGTTTATGAACCTCCTCCTTTTTTTTGTCGGTTAAAAAACACGGTCCATCCTAAAACTGACACGGAATAGAAATAGGGGTGACAAAGTTAATGTTTACCCTAGTTTGCGTAAATTAGTAGCGAACTTGAACTTGAAAACATCCCCTAACTTAGACGATGAGTTCTGCCTTGACACAGAATATGGATGAAGCAGAAACTAAAATAGCATTTATCTGCCTACCCAACTATGTTGGGGTCGGCTTCCATTATAAGTGGGTGCAGCTGAGTACCAGTATTTTACATGGAGCAACTGCCTATCTGACCTCCACAACCCAGTACCCATTGGTAAGACTGGTTGTCAGACTTTCGGGCTTCTGACGACCCTTAACGACTGCCAAAGATCCACGTATGACAGCCGGAACCAACGGCTTAACGTGCTTTCCGAGGCACGGAGGGGTCTTGGTATGTAAAGACAGCCATCCATCAACGGATCAACCGCACCAAGCGTAGCTTAACCTGATCGACCAACCCGTGCAGCTATTACCTATTACTTAGCCACAAGCCCCTTACTTAGACCGAGCATAATAATAGCACAATCAGCCTATAACGTTCCCACTGCTGATACAAAAGCACAGTAGAACAGATAAAGAGGTTTAGGGGGCTTACTATGAGCTCGTAGAGCAGGGCAGAAGTTGAACGTTTCCAGTGAGAGAGAGTGACGGTATATAGCTCCGTCTCTTTCTCTCACTGGAAACGTTCAACTTATGCCCTGCTATAAGAGCTCATAGTAAGTAGTCTTAACTACAACACTTATTACATGTGTACCGTTAGCACGTGTATCTAAAACAGATCGATTTTCTGAAATGCTGTTCACTAGGTGGCAGCACTGAGACGTCAGGTCCGGGCATCTGTCAATAGTGTCAAAGTGCCTATATTTTCTTTAGTAGTGACTGAATGAAACGCATGAATGAAATGAATGATGAACATCATCATGTATTTTATCCACGCGGCTGTCGCTTTAGAGCGCAAATACGTGCAAGTACGCACGCGCAAACGTCATTATTATTAATCAATCAATCAAACAATCGTTTTCTATCAATAGCATCATTAATAATCAATTACTTTTAATACATCGTCATCTCGTATAATTTTTATTAGAAATGTTATATAGTAAACAAGGTAAAAACACGTTTAAAATTGAACATGACATAATTATCTTAGGCTGCTCTAGTCCGTGTGGGAGTGGCGCGAGGAGGCGAAACGCCGCGCCGGGGTGTAACTCCGCTGCCGCGAGAAATCACGGTACAGCGGACAGAGCTCCGGCGGATCTCATGGCGACATGGAGAGCGCGACTGTCGCAACCCAGCGCTGGGGATAAGTCCCCTCTTTGAGGAGTGGTTGGCGAGGCGCCACGGCGTCCTCGTCTTCCGCCTGACGCAGGCCCTCACCGGACACGGTGGTATCGGGAGGTTCCTGTTCCACATAAGGCGGGAGGAAACGCACGGGTGTCACCATTGTGTGGATCGCCCGGAGGACACGGTGGAGCATACAGTGGAGGTCTGCCCGGCTTGGGCAGAGCACCGCCGTGTTCTCACGGAGGCAGTCGGCGGCGGCGATCTCTCGCGTCCGAACCTGGTCCAGGCCATGGTGTGAAGCGAGAGTGCGTGGGAGGCCGTCACCTCCTTCTACGAAGCAGTAATGCTCGCGAAGGAGGAGTGGACGTGTATGTTTTGGGCGGCTCTACTCGCCTGGACGCGCGAGTGGCTAAATTGATTGTCGAAACGGAAGACCTCTTGTCAAAGTGGCGCCAACTGGTGGCGTGAATATTCATGAAAATGGTCACTGTGACAAGCCCGGACCGCTACAAAACACATGCAAAAAATTTTTTTTTCACATTTCAAAATGGAGAAATACATACTGCCGCAATATTGAAAAAAAAATAGCCAGTGTCACTCGGGATGATGTAAGGATTCTAACGACACCCCATATCCAAATCTGTTCAGGCATTTAAAAGGGGTAAATCCTAATTTTAGTAGTTTATTCGAAGTATTGAAAAACGGAATGTCGTTTTTCGGACCGAGAACTCATCGAGCATTTGATTCTTCGGACGTATGAAAATCGGAAAACTAACAAATTGCATTTTACGACTTTCGGTAAAATAAATTTCGTGATTTTTAATAATAGACATTATAATTCTTAGGTATTATGAAATTCGGACTTTTGAAAATCGGAACATCGAAATTAGGAATAAAATATTTCGGAGTATTTGGGTGTTCCCATTTAAAAGTTATGGTGGAATAAACTCACATACATACGAACATACATCAACCCTGAAAACATTACACTCCTTTTTGGGCAGTCGTGTAATAAATAAACTGTAACCTACACCAGAAATTAATAAGATCCAACCATTGAGGTTCAATGGATCCAACACATCATAACGTAGACAGAGACTTTTACATCCTATCAATCTTCTTTCTGGTTCAACAAGAACAGACTAACGTCAAATAAAACGTCACAAGTCTCCATGATATCTCTGGACATGATAATTTAGGTTAAAATAATCCGAAGTATATTATATACTACTGATACTGCTTTCTGCAAATCATGTAAGAGAGCAGAATCAAATTACGCAGTCTAATTTTCTTATAATGAGTTAAAATCACAGTGACAAGATGAGAGGGGAGATAAATAGAGCTATCGTGTCCGCGGAAGTGATCGGTTTTAGGTATCGTATCATCATCATCATCAATTCATCATCATTCTTCTGCCCTTATCCCAATTTTTTTGGGGTCAGCGCAACATCAGCAACATGTTACAGTAGTACCCAACTAATAAGGCGCGTCGTGAATCTTCGTTCGCACAGAAAAGAAAGTATGGCCCCGAAGATTAACGAGAATGCTTAAAACTTACAATCAACCTTAGATCACTACTATAAGGTTCCTAATACACTGCAGCTGTTAGTTCCGTCTCATTCGCAAGTATGGCGGCTGTCAAGCGGCGCGCGCTAACATATACCGACCAATAGCGGTACAGGAAAAAGCGTGGAGCGTGCCGATTGGTCAATAGCATTTCCCGCGCTTTGAAAATTCATCTTCGGCGCAGGTACATCGATGAGCCATATTAGTTGGGTACTACTGTACTTGTTTATTTTAGTTGTCATCTCGGTATTTACTTCCTTTCTAGCCATAGGCCCAGCGCAAACCGCTGTTTCACTTGCGTAGATCGGGATAAAAAGTAGCTTATGTGTTAGTCCAGGGTATAAGCTATCTTCATACCAAATTTCATCTAAATCGGTTCAGCCATTTGAACGTGAAGAAGTAACAATACACACACAAACTTTCGCCTTTATAATATTAGTGTGAAGTGTGATATACAGACTCCCATACTTTCTTCAATTCAATTCTTTATTGCACATCACTTAATTTTCACGAGATATTTATAATATTACAAGTCCTCAAGGATCCTATCGGACCCTGCCTCGGTTGTTTGCTTACCGTGTTTTCTTTCTCCTATAATTTTGTGGTGTCTGAGGTGAAATCGAATAAACCACAACGGTACTTTTCCAAAAATAGTGATTTCTTGAAGCTTAAGAATGGGGTCTTTTAATTTGATTATACTCATTATTTCACATGATTTGTTTTGTTTGGATACTAAATATATTTTTTTTCGAGTTAACTTACCTTTTTTACGTGTCTGGGCAAGTAGATGGTAGTGAACAAATTTTTCGTTCTTTCTTTCTTTGTGCGTTAGAGGCTTTTATCTGGCCACACATGAAATCAGGTAAAAAGGTAAAAAAGTGCCCCTGCCTCTGTACAGTCAGCAACAAAAGTCGATTAACACTTGTGTTTTCTATATCTTAATCACTGGGAAAAATACTTCATTAAAATCGGAACAGATGTAAATTTTATCGAACATTACCTCTTATCTAATAAATGAAATGCTAAAAAGCAGATTATCGTATCATTTTGTGTTAATTTAGATGATGTCAAAAAGTAGCAGTGTTAACCTACTTCTGTTGCTGACCGTACCATAGATAGAGAGCCTCTTCGCCACAGCCCGTAGCCGTAGTTACGTCGTAGAAGTTCAATCGTAGTCCTGTGCTACGCCGTAGAGGCTCGACCGTTGTCCTGTGCTACGCCGTAGACGCTCGACGCCATGGCTCAATCTGAGGAAATCAAAGTTGTTTCTCATAAAACCCTCGCAAACATCGCGTACTTACGGCATTGTGTGCAAAGTTAATTTCAATCTGTCTAGCCTTTTCTCAACTATGTTGGGGTCGGCTCCCAGTCTAACCGGATGCAGCTGAGTACCAGTTTTTTACATGGAGCGACTGCCTATCTGACTTCCACAAACCAGTAACTGGGTAATACTGTTTATCAGACTTTCGGGCTTCTGACGACCCGTAACGACTGTCAAAGATCCACGATTCGAATGACAGCCGGGACTAACGGCTTAACGTGCTTTCCGAGGCACGGAGGAGCCTCGATATGTAAAAAGGTCACCCATCCACGGAAAAACCCCGGCAAGCGTTATTTAACGTCTTCTTTTATTCTTATAATTCTTATAAACGGTTTCTAACACCTTACATCAACAAATAACACCAAAGTTATATTGTTATCATTTCTATCTCTCTTTGTTCAGGTCACGCGCGAGCAGCCGCGCGATGGAGCGGTACGAGAAGCTCGCCAAGCTGGGCGAGGGCTCGTACGGGCTCGTGTACAAGTGCCGCAACAGAGACAGCGGCGAGATCGTCGCCGTCAAGAAGTTCGTCGAGAACGAAGACGATCCGCTTATACGCAAGATCGCGCTCCGGGAGATAAGGATGCTGAAAGTGAGTTTTTTTTTCTATTGGAGTTTTGAGGATTCCTTCTGCAGTCGGGCGAAAATACACATGGCTGTGGCATGCCGTTGTGCCATTGACCAAGTTGTTATGGCACAATGGCATGCCAGCTACTAGCGTAGTTTTGTATCAGCTTCAGGCATGTGTATTATTTAGATTTTTCGTTGTATGATCTGACCAAAATCAGCGGCGTAATTCAACACAAACACACACAGCTGTAACACGCTTACAATGGTAATCCATCCATTTTGACCAGTCATCATAGCATCTAAAAGTTTAATAGTAGTCTGAGATAGTAGACAAAACCCACAATCATATTTTTACCCAACAAAATAAAATGCGGTCTGTGGTTACAACTTTTTCCTACGCAAGTTGACGTGACGCGACCTTCAAGCTCTCAGGAAATATCGTTTGCAACCCTGCCAAGGTCTTGCGCACCGATATAGAGTAAAGTGGTCATGAATTTATTGATTTATGCATTCACAATGAATAAGGGAAACTTAAGTTGCTTGTCATATCAGTTCTAAGAAGGGTAGCATTATAGAACTACGTTGTAGTATTCAACTTATTGAAGAAATGACACACAAGTGGTGGAGTTGTTCAAGTTTTATAGTAACTAGCTTCTGCCCTCGACCTCGTCTGCGTGAAATTTCTTGTTCTCCCGACCCAATGCGTTGCAACACATTGCCCGCCCGCGCTATTACTTACTTCGTTTTAGTATAGTGTTCTTTCTCTCTTTCTTTTTGCACGGCTCCTAGGGTCGTAGCGTGTTGTCATTCACCTTCCTCAAGAATTGGGCTATCAAATTGCAAAAAGATATTTTCTTATCTGACTGGTACTTCCAGAGATTAGCGCGTTCATCATGTTTCGGTTTTAGTACAGCAGTGGACGATATAGTCTAAAACATATGGAAAATTGAAATGATTTAACCATTTATACATTTGGTTTTATAAGATTTTTTTATATTTTTTTATTAGCCCACATTGTGTCCCACTGCTGGGGAAAGGCTTCCCCTTTTTCCTTTCAAACCTCCTGTCTTGTGCGATCTCTGGCCATGTTGGCCCTGCAATCCTTATCAGATCACACCACCTTCGCCGTAGCTGCCTCGACGGATGTCCTCCCTCAGGCGTCCAGTGAGTGACGATCTTTGCCCATCTGGGTGACACGGTTGGCGCAGTGGTTGAGCGATTGACTGTTGCGCAGCATGTCGCGGATTCGATTGTGCGTCGTACAAGTATTTGTTCCGGGTCTGGGTGTTTTTCTATCTATAATATGTATGTATTTACAAAAAAAAAAAAAAAAATATTTTAGTTTATAAGCCATCTCGTTACCATAACACAAGCATTAGGTTGCTTAGCTTGGGACTAGATGGCATTGTGTGAAATGTCCAAGGATATTCATTTATTTATTTTTTATTTATATCTCCGGGTGCATTCGTGCGACGTGTCCGGCCCACTCCCACTTCAACCTGGAATTTTAATTAAAAACACAAAATTTATCGATGTATCCCCTTGAGTTATGAAAAGATAGGCCTCTATGGCCATGGTCAATCAGAATGGTAGGATTTTCCTTCATACTAAGCTACAAAGTAACTAGAAAGTATAATATTCTATTGTAGTAAGTTGCAACATTGCGGCATTACAGACCTACTTCCTATAAATTAACTTGATTGATTGGGTCGACGTTCTCGCCCCCTATGATTTGAAACTTAATACGGTAGTAGGAAAAGTATGGGTGTCAGTACGTTGACCTTTGCATGTACTTACCCCTTCGGAAACCATGTATGCGTGACGATAATTGTAATGTTTTATTCGATTTTTTTTGTCTTGTGGCTCCCTCTCCCTCCCTCTACCAGAAACTGAGTATTTATGCAATTATTAAGAATAAGAATAAGAATAATTTATTTGCGTTTACATAAACTGACAAATCAGACATGCAATGTGTTAAATAAATAAATATTGTGAGCGTCCATGTTTGCCGTTAACGGCGTATAAATTTTGTAGGTATCAAAAATTAAGTAAAATTGCATGCATATGGTCATTCTACATTTCATTACAAAATACAAAAAAAATAAAATAATAATTGATGTCAAAATATTATAGTATATGTATATTATTGTCTAAATAAATTAAATTATGTCCAGAATATTCATTATTATGCAGTCAAATAGAATCATTCAAAAGTCAATTGATTTAAAATTTAAATTATTCAATTGTTATTATTAACTACGTACCTACCTATATTATAAGTCGGAATAGAAAAGTCCTTTTCATTTAAAAAATCTACAACATTGTAATATACTTTAGTAACTAAAAAATTTCTCAGGTTATTTTTGAAAAGTGCTAAGGGCAGTTCTCTCCAACTTTTAGGAAATTTATTAAATATGATAGGAGCCATACAGAAAAACACTTTTGCCCATGAGGGTTGTTCTCGCAGCATGAGAGCATACCCTGCTGTTGTCGCGCCTATTACGTGGGACTACTTCATCTAATCGTTTAAATCGGTGTGGATTTGTTTTGACAAAAACAGCTACCTCTAAAATGTACAGACATGGCAAAGCTTTTGTATGTATAACCGGGATAAAAAGTAGCCTATGTGTTAATCCAGGGTATAAGCTATCTCTATACCAAATTTCATCCAAATCGGTCCAGCCATATGAGCGTGAAGAAATAACAAACATACAAACACACACACCACACTCACAAACTTTCGCCTTTATACTCGTAATATTAGTGAGATATCGTTTGTTTAAACTTTGCAATGATTTTACAAAGTGGTTGAGGAACTGGATTTAAATATACCTACAGGGTGCAATTATAAACAACTTTATCCTTTCAGCGCTATTAAATAAATAGTACATTATTGCAAAGGCCGTGAAATAGGCAATTGCAGGTCGAGTATGAGTTTGAAGGCCGAGCCGTAGGCGAGGACTTCACTAATACGAGACAGGCAATTGCTATTTCCGCCGAGGCATATATAGTGCTTTTCTCAAAAGAATGCAGGGAAATAAAAGTAGTTAAGTTTCCATAATTTTTCAAGTTAGTGCCGTTTTTAATATGAACTGTACATTTCAGCATGGAATAAATTGTCCATAATGTAGATGGGTTTTTAGTTTTAGCAATCTCATTAAAATACGCCAAAAATACTGTTTCAGAGAAAATGTTCACTTTTTTCTCGTTTTTCCAAATCATAAAATTTTCATATACTTACCTAGTTTCATGTATTTTTCTTTTGACTTCGCTGGAAGCAGGTTTTCCACTGCCAATTTGGCTTCTGATCTTAAATCTGTGGAGTACCTACAATCAATCTTCATTTCACTTTATATTTATTATGAATGTAAATTTGTTATTTACATACATAATACTTAAATCAATCAAATCAAGATGAATTTTCAGCTTTGCCGCCAATTTTCTATCTAACATCTGTGCCGAAAGGCATTTGTGGCTATCTATACAGCCACGTGAACGCAATTTATACTAACAATACTAAGCAAAGAGACTGCCATTGGTATGCCAAGAATGATAAAAGAGATCCAATGAAAGAGTATTTAACCCAGCACGCCGTTTCATACAACATTGCTGGAGCGCTCCAGCAATGTTGTACATTGCTGGAGCGCTGTAATGTTCCAAATTCAAAAAACGCTCCTGCAATGGATTTGATTTTCGTTGACCGTAAATTCGATACTTCGCGTGTTCTTTATTCGAAAATAATGACAACATTTCCATGCATGTTTGAGAAAAGTATATTATGTATGGCTCCACGCATATATAACCATTTACCAAATTCACTTCTGGAGATAAGTGATATAAATATATTTAAAAGCAATATAAAAACACTGTTACTAAAAAAAGCATATTACTCTGTCAATGAATATTTACAGGATAAACTTATATAAGTAATGTTGCTCCATATGATATTTTAAATGATGTCTTTCTTTTGTTTTGAATTTTATTACTGTTAAATTATTTTTATTATAACTGTGTATTTGCATGCCTTATGGTAGGTTATGGTTAATGAACTGTATTGCTTGTTTAAGACCTTTTCTTGTGTACCCATTTCCGCAAATTAATAAATGATTTGATTTGATTTGATTTGATTTTAAGGGGATTGCAAAAAAAAATCAGCTGTTCCCTACATTTTGTAAAAAATGTAGCTGATTTTTTTTCGCGATTTCAGGTTTCGTCCCATAGTAAAAGTTGTTCAGAATGATGACCCCAAAAGAGGATAACGGTGATTAAAATTAAACGTTGTACAGTGTTGGCAGGCCGGCAAAATTTCAGAATCTGATCTAAAACAATGCGGAAACGACCAATTGGAAAAGTGCACCTAGCTAGCTTCTGTCTGACGCTTCAAAAGTGCCCATGTAGGTTTATGTAGGTACTGTACGAACCATAGATATAAGAAAGAAGGAGATGTGTCCAGTATGTTAAATTGTATCGGAACCCTAGCTGTGTCTCCACTTTTTCCCTTTGTCACTTTCATGATTTTAAAGACAAATACGGCAAAATACTTGTACTTACATATGGAAAGTGGTTCCATGATTTACATGGCTTCGGTTTTTACAAGAAACCACTGAACAACACGGCATTCTTATAAATTGTCACAGTCACAGTCGAAAGCGCACTAGTTCGCGGAGACGGAATTTGTACTATGAACGGCTCATACTGAGCATGTCGCGCGGACACAGATTCGCCCGCTTGCCACTTCT
Organism: Cosmia trapezina; assembly: GCA_905163495.3. Taxonomy (NCBI): domain Eukaryota; kingdom Metazoa; phylum Arthropoda; class Insecta; order Lepidoptera; family Noctuidae; genus Cosmia; species Cosmia trapezina. The sequence goes on along the minus strand of LR991035.1, from coordinate 23,527,428 downwards.
CCTGTTTTTTAACCGACTTCCGAAAAAGGAGGAGGTTCTCAATTCGGTTGTATGTTTTTTTTTTTTTTGTATGTTTGTTACCTCAGTAGGTACTCCGTCATTTATGAACCGATTCGGAAAATTCTTTTTTTATTTGAAAGGGTATACTTCCAGATTGGTCCCATTTTTATCAAAACTCAGTTCTGATGATGGGATCCATGAGGAATCGAGGGAACTCCTCAAATATTATAGGCATACATATAGCGATTATGGTATTTTCATCAACAAATCAAGCGTTTGCATTCAGAAAGTATCATCTGTTGAAGCGGAACTGATGAAGAAGACCACAGATGGCCACGGAAACTCCTCAACGATGATAAGTATTTCACGGATAGCGATAAGATTAAAATAGTTAAGCGACTATGACGAAGCTATAAATAAATGGTTCTGATGAAAATGGTACCATCGAACCGATCTGATGAAGAAGCCGGAAGGTAGGCATCGGAACTCAGTAATAAAACAATGTATCCTAGCCGTGTTTGGGCTTATTGGAATTGTCATGAGGTGCACTCTGGCTATAAATGCTTTAATGGTAATTATATGCCGCTTCAATGATGCTCTAATTTATTTTGCAGAGTGGTATTCAGATTTGTGTGGGGTAGGTAGGGACCACTAAAAAGTGAAAAATAAAAACTTTTTACAAAAAAAAAAACAACCGACTCCCAAAAAAACACTACAAAGTGAAAAATAACTTTAATTTCGGAAGTCGGTGGCAAAACAAAACGAAAGTAAATAAAAAACCAAAGACACCGATTTCCGAAATTAAAGTTATTTTTCACTTTGTAGTGTTTTTTGGGAGTCGGTTGTTTTTTTTTTGTAAAAAGTTTTTATATCGAACAGATCGAAAAATCGATAATAATATAGCATTACTAAGATATTTCATAATAACACGTCATTGTCCCCAGAACCTAAAGCATCCGAACCTAGTGAACCTGATCGAGGTGTTTCGCCGCAAGCGGAAGTTGCACCTCGTGTTCGAATACTGCGACCATACGGTGCTGCATGAGCTGGAGAAGTATCCTGCTGTGAGTACATAGTCTTTGCATTTATATTAAGGTTGATGCGCCAGGCTATCCCGCGAAATTCAAAATTTCTTACGTTTTTTGCAATTTGTAGGTCAGTGTGAGCTTGTATGTTGATTAAAATATGATTCGCGGCCGTAGCTAATATGGCTTTACAGAATTATAATCATTAGAATCAGCAATACAACTCCGTAAGTTAGCATTTATGTCAAATATAGCGATTTCATGAAATCATGAGGTTTGAGGTAAATGCTAACTTATGGAGCTGTAGTGCTGATACTAATGATTATAATTCTATAAAGCCATATTAGCTACGGCCGCGAATCATATTTTAAACAACATACAAGCTCACACTGACTTACAAATTGCAAAAAACGTAAGAAATTTTGAATTTCGCGGGCTACCCTGGCGCTTTCGCCTTAAACTAGCTTTTGTCATAAGCTATTCTGGAGGCCGGAGCTCGTGGCTGAGTAATAACAGCCGCAAGGGTCGATCCAACAGTAACTGGATCTAGTGTTGGATCGACCAGTTCGAAATTGACATCTCGGAGTGAGTAAGGTGTATTCAATGTTTGTTCCTCCTCTATGTGAGAAGAGCTCAAGATAAATTTTGTGCATTAAGTCTATTTTAGACAGGTATAAATTAATATCAAGAATTATAATTATTAGGTATTCCATTCTTTTCCTTAGTGTATCGATGGCAAAAACTTCAAATACTTGGACCAAAATTAACAGCCGCATGGGTCGATCCATCAGGTTAAGCTACGCTTGCCGGGGTTGGTCCGTGGATGACTGACCATCTTTACATACCGAGATTCCGCCGTGCCTCGGAAAGCACGTTAAGCCGTTGGTCCGGCTTTCATTCGTGGACCTTTGACAGTCGTTACGGGTCGTCAGAAGCCCGAAAGTCCGCCAACCAGTCTTACCAAGGGGTATCGTATTACCCAGTTACTGAGTTGTGGAGGTCAGATAGGCGGTCGCTCCATGTAACATACTGGTATTCAGCTGCATCCGGTTAGACTGGAAGCCGACCCCAACATAGTTAGGAAAAGGCTATGCAGATTGATTATTATGACTGCTATAGCCGTAAAGTGTCCTTGAAATTGTAAAAGAATAATAGGTAGGTACTCATAACGTGTGGCACGTGTGAACTGGCTAGACTGAATTAAACAGTGACCTTCTTTAGCATTTAACAATGGAGGTAAGTAATATGCAAAACAAAATTATCACTGTTCGACGAAATCGTACAATAACCGCGATGATTGTAAATAATAAATAATAACCATATTTAAACATAACGAGTCTTCATTGCTCTTCACGAATGTTAATAAGCGACCAAACTATAAGAAATCGCTTGCATGAAGTCAATCTCCCTTCACGAAGTCCGCTTAGAAATAACACAGAAATTGGGCAGAAGACGTTTATTGATGTACTACCCGTTCATTTCAAGATTGCCGTTACCTCCCGTCCCACTTCACTAACCTTCAACCAACCTCTACCGCCCGCTCAGTTCATAGCAGCGTGGTATCGGAACTGAGCGGGCGGTTGACATGAAAGGGTAGTACCTACTTACTTATGCGAGAACATTTTTTCAACTACAAAGTTCAGTTTGTTCTTAGGATAAATTAACTCATCCCAACTACGGAACCCGTCTTTGTGCGTGGCCCGACACGCACTTGGCCGGTTTTTTAACCGACTTCCAAAAAAGGAGGAGGTTCTCAATTCGGTTGTATGTTTTTTTTTTTTTTGTATGTTTGTTACCTCAGTACTCCGTCATTTATGAACCGATTCGGAAAATTCTTTTTTTATTTGAAAGGGTATACTTCCAGATTGGTCCCATTTTTATCAAAACTCAGTTCTGATGATGGGATCCATGAGGAATCGAGGGAACTCCTCAAATATTATAGGCATACATATAGCGATTATGGTATTTTCATCAACAAATCAAGCGTTTGCATTCAGAAAGTATCATCTGGTGAAGTAGAACTGATGAAGAAGACCACAGATGGCCACGGGAACTCCTCAACGATGATAAGTATTTCACGGATAGCGATAAGATTAAAATAGTTAAGCGACTATGATGAAGCTTTAAATAAATGGTTCTGATGAAAATGGTACCATGGAACCGATCTGATGAAGAAGCCGGAAGGTAGGCATCGGAACTCAGTAATAAAACAATGTATCCTAGCCGTGTTTGGGCTTATTGGAATTGTCATGAGGTGCACTCTGGCTATAGATGCTTTAATGGTAATTATATGCCGCTTCAAATTGCGCTACTTGAGTTGTATGTTATGTGTGGCGTTGATTGTCAGAAGGCAGATTTCGTAGCCTCGTCAACTAAAACTACGCCTACCAAGCTTCTGACATGACTTAACGTATTTTTTCCATTTAGTCTATGTGGATGATGCTCCAATTTATTTTGCAGAGTGGTATTCAGATTTGTGTGGGGTAGGTAGGCACCACTAAAAAGTGAAAAATAAAAACTTTTTACAAAAAAAAAAAACAACCGACTCCCAAAAAAACACTACAAAGTGAAAAATAATTTTAATTTCGGAAGTCGGTGGCAAAACAAAACGAAAATAAATAAAAAACCAAAGACACCGACTTCCGAAATTAAAATTATTTTTCACTTTGTAGTGTTTTTTTGGGAGTCGGTTGTTTTTTTTTTTGTAAAAAGTTTTTTATATAAATGTAGAAGATTAATTAACAATTTTCGATTTCATGTTGAACATACCTAATTAATAAATATTTTGGTTGATATTTAAATAAATTATGAAATTGCCGTTTTATTGTATTATTAGGAACAATCGACAAATGGATGGATCGATCGATTGGATCTTCCAATTGACATATATAGAACCTTCATAACAATGGAGGTAAGTAATATGCAAAACAAAATTATCACGTTGCTATTTTACTGCGGTGTTTTTGCATAGCATCATTAATCTTTGGACGCGCATTGTATTTATTTAAAGAAAGAAAGAAAAAGTCTGCACAAAAGTTCTGCACAAATAAAACGCACATTAGAATAAATAAAATAATAAAAAACACACAGTAATCAGTAGGTATCCAATCAATCTGCCTAGCCTTTTCCCAACTATTTTGGGGTCGGCTTCCAGTCTAACCGGATGCAGCTGAATACCAGTATTTTACATGGAGCGACTGCCTATCTGACCTCCACAACCCAGTAACTGGGTAATACGATACCCCTTGGTAAGACTGGTTGTCAGACTTTCGGGCTTCTGACGACCCGTAACGACAATCAAAGATCCACGAATAACAGCCGGGACCAACGGCTTAACGTGCTTTCCGAGGCACGGAGGAGTCTCGGTGTGTAAAGATGGTCACCCATCCACTGACCAACCCCGGCATGCGTAGCTTAACCTGACGGATCGACCCGTGCGGCTGTTATTACTTTAGCCACGAGCCACGAGTAATCAGTAGGTATCCAATGTAAGCAAAAGCCTCATATCCAAGTTGTCTTTTGTCCATTGTTATCGCGATTTGAAAACATTACATTACATCACTCCTGTAATCCGGTAATCCTCAAGGGTTAGACAGAGGCATGAACGAATTAACCACTGGACCCGTCATATAAGCGGACACAATGGGCGGTCTTATCGCTAAAAGAATTCAACTTTTATATCTGTAATTTTTATGATGTGCATAATAAAGAGTATTCTATCTATCTATCTATCTATAAGCGGACGTACCTTTACCGGTCTTGTCAGTAACCAGGAAATTCTAGCCTTGGTCGCTTGTTTTTGCGTCAGTCTCAAGCACTTACTTATCAACAAAACATCTCCCAAAAATGACTAAATGTTCAACTATAGCTGCGGAAGTAGCACTATTTCTTTTCTCTTGTAAGTACAGACAGCACATCAAGCTACTACAGTGTGTCAAGTTTCTTTAATAGATTTCATCTTTAGCGCTAAAGTATTAGGTTCAATGTTGATTGGGAAAATTTGAGAGTTTCGGGTGGCTTGACCTGTTGGCGTCTGTACATTATTTTATTACATTTATTAAATTTTTATCACATTTAATCAAATTTAATGTGGTTGAACCACTGGACCCGACATAAAATACAAATGTATGAAAACATTTGTATTTTATGTCGGGTCCAGTGGTTTATTTGTTCATAGGCAGAATAGAGTACCTACACCACATTTCGCCCGTTATTTTTAAGTTCCATGTAATCCGCCGAGCACAAATCCAGACTCTGTTACTGAGAAATTCCTGACAGAAAAACCAACCTGTCCGACCTAGGAATCGAACCCAGGGACCTTATGCTCAGCAGTAGAGCTTACGACCACTAGACCTATGTTTTATGGCATTATCTCTAGAATTTATGTCATTGCGTTCACCTTTTTTTTCTTTTTTATTTTGTGTATGGGAAATCATGACATGATTTCTCCCGCTCTGGATGGAGCGGAAGGGCGTGTCAGACTTTTACTGACTAAACCCACCCGTGTTCCTTCAGTTGCCTGTGCCAGGGCCACGGTATCTTTTGGCGGCGGCATTGCGTTCAGCTTGACAAGGTGTTAGGTATTTTTAGTAGCTTAAAATACTTATCTACTAATTAGCACAGAAATACCTATTTACCCAACTATTTTGCAAATAAGAAAGAAATTAAAAAAAAAAAAATTTGTAACAGGGACTGAAAGGGGTCTTAAAAATTTAAAGTGGGGCTACTAAGGCATGTGGAGTATCATACGAAAGAGCGCTGTTTGTACATTCTCAAACACTTTTTTTTTTTAGGCCGCATAGTTTTCGACTTTTGATGAAAAATGTAAAAAAAAAATACCGTTCCTTATCTCCGAAGTTTGCAAAGAGAAAAATCTGAAATTAGTCTATGCGATATTAAGTTTATGTAAATATTACAGGAAAAATAAATGATGTCTCTAAATAGCACACTTTTTCAGAAATCGGAACGGAACCCTCGTGCGCGAGTCCGACTCGCTCTTGACCGGTTTTTTATATGCACATATCTCTGTTAACAATTTTTCTTTGTTAAAATGGAAATAGAATATTCAACGGTCGGCAAGGTCATAGAAACCTGGGCTATAAAATTAATTTCAAACATGAATTACTGACTACCTAATGAACTGGCGAATTCATAATTCCTCTACGATCAGAATCCGTTAAGACTTCAAATAAAATGTTATAACATCATAAAATACTACTTAAGAGACTAATTACATTTACACCGTGATTTTTGTGTAGATACCCAATATCTTATTCAAATCAAATAAAAAAAATCAAATCAAAGGTTCTTTTGTGTTTTGTGCTGTGTCTTTTGTGTGCATCGAATAAATGTTTTATCTGGGTAGTTCTTCAAAAAGTATTCTCCGCGTAGCTTTCGTGGCGAATTTTTTTTTTAGAGTAATCTTCAAATAAATTGACACACATTTAAGATGCTTTATAAATAATAAGTGCAATTTTGATTATATGTAAATCGGTGCATAAACTACAGAGATATTCTATTTTGAAATTTCGGTTCCCACGAAAGTTACGAAAGACGCCACAAAAGTTACAAACTTATTTTCTATAAGCAAAATACAGTTTAAAAACCTTATTTTTTCATAAATTTCCTGTGGATTGAAGTTTATAAAATGAAATACTTATAATTTATGAATCAACTTGTATTTGAGATCAACATAGTGTTTTGAGATCAGCTTATTATTACTTATTAGTAACTTTGGTTGCTAATTTAGCTTTGGTCCAGTAATTAAACTATAAAATTTACATCATTATCATCATCATCATTTCAGCCGAAAGACGTCCAGTGCTGGACATAGGTCTCCCCTAAGCACCGCCATTTCGACCGGTTCTGTGCTTCCCGAATCCAGCAGATTCCTGCAGCCTTTACAACGTCATCTGTCCACCTTGTGGGAAGCCTTCCAACGTTACGTCTTCCAGTACGCGGCCGCCACTCCAGAACATTTTGGCCCCATCGGCCATCTGTTCTTCGAGCAATGTGCCCTGCCTAGTGCCACTTAAGTTTAGCAATGTTTCGGGCTACGTCGGTTACCTTCGTTCTACTGCGGCTCTCTTCATTTCTGATTTGATCACATAGGAAAATTCCAAGCATAGCCCTCTCCATTGCCCTTTGGGTGACTTTTAGCCTTCTCATAAGGCCCATTGTGAGCGACTACGTTTCAGTGCCGCAGGTCTTTACTGGCAACACGTACTGGTCGAAGACTTTCGTCTTGAGATACTACGGTATGTGAGACGAGAAGATATTGCGAAGCTTCCTGAATGCTGCCCAGCCGAGTCGGATTCAACGATTGACCTCTTTCTTCAAGTTGGACGTACCTAACTGGACAGTTTGTCCTAGATACTCGTCCACAACCTACAGTGTAGTGTCTCCAATCTTCATGAGAGTGGGTGCTCCATGGGCATTTGAGATGCCATTTGTCTTATCCATGTTCATTTTAAGACCTCTTTCGGAAGCTCTACTGAGGTCATCGAGCAGTGTACTGAGCTCCTCCATAGTCTCAGCTATGACTACTATATGGTCAGCAAACCGAAGGTGAGTGACGTACTCGCCATTGATGTTGATGCCTAGCCCTTTCCAGTCCAGAACCTTGAAGACATCCCCCAATGCAGCGCTAAACAGGTTCGGAGAGAAAACCTCTCTCTGTCTCCTCCTTGCTGCAGAAGGATAGGTTTCGAGGTCTGTTCCTGGAGTCGGACTGACATAGTGGCGTTTTCGTACAGGCACTTCAGCACCTCAATATACCGATAGTCGAGACTGCAGTACAGTCCATGCCTTAATCGAATCGGAGGCTTCAGTATTCTGTATAACATGGCGCAGCGTATACGTATGTAGTCTACGGTGCTATAGCCTTTACGGAATCCGGCTTGTTCGGGAGGCTGGAAGTCATCAAACCTGCGTGCGAGACAGATCGTGATGACTCTCGAAAGCAGCTTGTAGACATGGCTCAGAAGTGAGACGGGTCTGTAATTCTTAAGAAGAACATTATCGCCTTCTTAAAGAATAATACCACCACAGCTCTGTACCATGCCTGCAGCATTTTACCCTCGAGTATGACGGAATCAAACAGCTTCTGGAGGGCCTTAACAACGGGTTTTTTTATACTTTTGTCTGACAAGCACTCTACATAATAAAATTCATAAGGTATTTTTTTACTGTCAATTAGCCCATTGGCTAAACAGCACAGGTTGAGGTGAAGTAAGCTGTTAATTTGGCTACGAGAAAACATACAAACAGAAACACATACTACGAGAACAAGAAAAAAATTGAAGCACATACTCGTACACGCAGAAATACTTATACAAATACATAACATCTTTATTTTGAGATTCGCGACAATCGAGTAAATGCATCAGCGGCGTCACAAAACATCTGAAGTCATTATTTAATGGAGATAAAAAACTTTCATGGTGCGCTAGATGACTTTCGTGGACAAATAACCACGAAAGTTGTGCCACGATAGTTACGAAAATTTCACATTTTTGAGAATTACTATTAAAGTTACAGGTAAATTAACGAACAAAGTGCTTGGGAATAATCTCGAAGATCTATCTTATTCTTTCATTCAAAATGAGTTGGAAAATTGTAAACATTATCCTTCAAAATTTGTGCATGAAAGTTTCTTGACCAAGGCTACTTGAAAATATTCAAAGGTAAACTTATCTCATATTTTTTTTGTTTATAAGCAATGAATGTATTTGTCTCCCCCACTAATGCCGGGACAGTACTGAGCGTCCGCGCAACTAAAAAGTGTAGCGACAAGTTGCCCCTCTTGGAAGATAGATGCAGTTTTGTTGCGCCCTCGCGAAAGTAGGAAAATCGTGTGACAGAGACATAATGCCTATTAACTATTGTACATTAAGAGATACAATTAATATTCTTTGATCATTATGATGCCTAATTAAATACGATCAATTTGATGTATTACATTATATGCTTATGAATAGAATACAAAAGTTATCAAAGTTTGCCGTGAGCGCGAACAGAGTGTGACGCGCGGAGAACACCGATTTTGCTCCCGTTTTGGACACTAGATATTTTTTTAAATAAATATTATAAATAATTTTAGATGTTTATTGTTGAAATTGTACACATAAATAAACAAAGAGTAATCTGTATTTGGTCCTAAGACTGAATATTTAATAGTTTAGGAATTAAGACCGTGTGACCGCGTTTTGAGGGACCTCGAAGAACTACCCATCTATCTATCTAGCTAAATAAATAAAAAAAAAACAAAATCAAATCTTTTGGCAAAGATTTTCGCATCATAAAATAATGTTCGATGGATGGCAGTTATTCTTGTTTTTATATACCTACTTATCTGCCTGCCTAGCCTTTTCCCAAAGTTGTTCTATGTTTGGGGTCGGCTGCCAGTCTAAGCGTAGGCAGCTGGATAACCAGTATTTTGCGCGACTGCCTATCTGACCTCCCGAGCCCAGTTACTCGGTAATACAATACCTTTTAGTAAGACTGGTTGTCACACTTTCGGGCTTCTGACAACCCGCAACGACTGTCAAGGATCTACGAATGACAGCCGGGACTAACGTTCTTGACTTATAAATAGTGTAACTAACACGACTTTCTTTTATAAATATTTATATACATATATATAGATGTTGGATGGATGGCAAGTATTTTTGTTTATTGCTGTAAGTTAAAGGGTTCCCATCACGAACCCGTTTGAAACCCATTCGGTTCAAAATGGCAAAGGTGAATAAAAACATTTTTGTAAGCAAAACAAATAAAAAGTCGATTCGCGATTCTATTTTGGTTCAGCGCTTTTCGATCGATTTTATCGCGAGCTTCGATGTATTTTTATCTTTGCACGGTAAATGAATAAGGGTTCAAGCACATGGACATTATGGACAATTTTGAAGGGAATTTAAGCTTGAAGAAAGGTCGAAATCGAAACTAACGCTGTCTATCTCGTTCATGGATAGATGGCAGAGCTAGATTAAAGAGAGAGATAAAAATAATTTATTTAGTGCACACGAAAGAAATAGCACGATTATTTAAATGATTACTTAGAGCTGGCATTCTACTCTGAAATGCCGCAACCCATTACCGCATTTACCATAGTGTAGGTACAGTCCGTGAGGTCTGAGCTGAGCTTTGCATTTGTGTGAGTGCACATAGATAGTGTAGGTGTGACGTCCGGCATAGAGCACGACACGTTCTTTGTTTGGTTTAAAACCGGTTTATACTGCTTTTTGGCAATCGGCTTTTGTTCTTTAAGTACGAGAGGCCATGACCAAAACCATGTCGCATCGTTGTTAAACGTAAAACGATAAGACGATTGAAGATTTTGTCTTGCGTAAAACGATAAGACAAGAATTTTGGTCATGGGCTCTCGTACCATTTTGGTGATCACTCACATAAGTGCAATGCTCATCTTTAGCCTCGCGGACGAGTTTTGTGCAATAGTTACAGGCATGTGTATTACCGCCCTTATGTATTGTTATTTTACGGAACTTCAATTTGGCAAACAACAACACATCTGTCAACGTTCCACAAATTGCTTTTGTGCCAACTGTTCAAGGTTCTAAATGTGACCGGAAATGGACCGAAAACGCTATTTTAGCTATAAAGAAAGTCTGACCCAAAAACAGAGTTTTTGACACTTGGCACCCTTTAGAATTGCATGACACTGATCCACTTTTTCAATATTTTTAGAGTTCCGTATCCGAACGGTGCCAAACGGAACCCTATATATTACTAAGCTTCCGCCGTCCGTCCGTCTATCTGTCAGCGGGCTGTATCTGTATCTCATGAAACGTGTTGAAATTTTCACAGATTGTGAATTTCTAATTTCTATTGCCGCTATAACAACAAATAATAAAAAAACCGGTGTATCGGACTTCGCACATCTAGGGTTCCGTTAAAAATAATGAAATTATTACATGACATAAATAATAGTTAATCTGCCTAGTCTTTTCCAACTATGTTGAGGTCGGCTTCCAGTCTAACCGGATGCCGCTGAATACCAGTGCTTTACATGGAGCGACTTTTATTACAGTAACTGGGTAATACGATACGCCTTGGGTAAGACTGGTTGTCAGACTTTCGGGTTTCTGACGACCCGTAACGACTGTCAGAGAACCACGAATGACAGCCGGGACCAACGGCTTAGGGCCCTCGCCCACGGCGACTTTTTGTAGCGATGCTGTCGCGCGTTTACGAAATGCGCGACTGCATTGCTACTAACGCGCGTTAGTCGCATTTGCAACGCGCTACAGAAGCGATGCCAACGCGCTACTAACGCGCTACAGTATTGCGACTGTATCGATGCAAACGCGCGACCGTGTCGGACGACATCGGGGAGAGAACAGAGGGAGGGTGGCGCGTGAGTGGAGAACCGAGCTTTCGTTGCCTGCGCTTCGGCTGCTTACGTAAAAGCGACACCAAAGACAACGTGACTAATGTTGCCTCAACGGAGTCCATCTTGCGATTGTGGATATCGCTACGCCCCGCAAGGGGCGTGGCGTGCGGCTCCAGGGCTAAGCCCCCCGACCGCGGAAGCTATACGGTGGTCCGTAAATACGGACCCCTCATTGTGGTCGCCACTGGCGATAGCTGGTTGGACGTGCTGCATTAACACGTCCATGGAGATGGTGTCTGTCTTTGTGTCCGTGGGCTCGCTACGGCATATGCATACTACCGCTTTCTTCACCGTGTTTCGGCGGTCAACTACTACCGGGTGGAGCCCGCACCTACATGCGTGAAGCCCAGCAGATAGCGACCAGCGACAGAAACACGGACTCTGCGTTCCCACGGATGGGGTGAGTGGCCCCCGTCCGACCCATTTTCAGAGCTAGCCGAGCCTGGGCCGGGGGAGGGGGACCGTGTCATGGGTGTGAGGGTGGTGTTGTACTGTGTGTCGCCACCCGGTGTCTATGCAAATACGCGCACGCCCGCGCTGCGTATTCGCGTGTGTACTTTGTGCCTGTATAGAGGTGCATGTCTGGGGTTTGCCACGTGATACGCCTAAATTATCCTAGCACGCACCACGTGACAGCGTATGTATTTGTGGTGAAAGTGTTACTGTCACAAGTGAGCCGCGTGTAGCCGGGAGCGGCTCACTCGGAAGGTCAGTCCGGTACGGTGATGGGGTCATCGTCCGCAAGCAGGTCGCGGGGCAGGGGCCTAGCGTCCGGGGGGCGCGTATGCCAGGGCGCGATCTGCTTGACATGTGGCCAGGCAGACGCGTCGGCACGCGCGAACATCCCCTTCGCCAGGCGGCCCACAAACTTGTCCAGGCTCTCAATCCCGAGGTCGCGGTGAAGCACGTCGTTCCTCACGAAGCGGGGCGCGCCGACTATTGTCCGCAGCGCAAGGTTCTGCTGCGCGCGGAGCAACTTTCGGCTAGGCTCGCTCGTGAGGGCAAACCATGATGGGGCGGCATAGGTCAAGATTGGGCGCACGTACAACTTGTACACGCCCAACTTGACACGATGCGGGAGGCGGGACGAGAGCACAGGTCTGAGTAGGTTGCGGGCGACCCTACCCTGCGCGGCGACATTGCGGACGTGTGGCCCCATGGTGAGCCGACGATCGATGGTGACACCCAGGTATTTGACCCGGGGCGACCAATCGATGTCGACTCCTTGCAGCCTAAGGGGTGGTGGTAGACGCGCAGCTCCTGTAATTATCGCCTGCGTCTTACCCACGTTCACCGACAGCCGCCACTTGGCCAGCCAGTCGGGAAGGAGGTCGAGGGCGCGCTGCATTTTGACCGCCGCGTAGTTCGCATTCAGCGAAGTGGTGATATACGCGGCGTCGTCAGCATACAGCGCGAGCGTCGCTTCTGCTGTAGTGGGGATGTCGTCCGTGTATCGTGAGTAACACGCCGGCGACACGCAGCTACCCTGGGGTACGCCCGCCAACACCGGGCGGGCGCTAGAAAGCGCGCCGTCGACCACCACCCTGAAAGTCCTGTTCGAGAGAAAGTCAGAAACCACCCTAACAACGCGACGGGGCGCGTCTGAGGTGGCCAGCTTGTACACAAGGCCGTCATGCCATACGCGGTCGAAGGCCTTCTCCATGTCGAGGAGTACTGCGACCGAGTATTCTTTCTTGTTTCTAGCAGCTGCGAGTAGGTGCAGTACCCTCGACAGCTGGAGCGTCGTGCTATGCTCCGCCCGAAACCCGAATTGCTCCGGACGCGGCGCGATGTGTGGTTGGAGATGTCGCAGCAGGAGTGCTTCGAACACCTTGGAGATCGTGGACAGCAGAGTTATCGGCCGATAGCTCTCCGGCTTCAGGATGTTTTTGCCCGCCTTGGGCAGCATAATGACGCGCCCCTCCTTCCACGCAGCGGGAAAGACCCCCGTGCGCAGTATCGCCGTGAACAGGCGCGCCAGCGCCGCTACCATGCGGTACGGCAGGTGGCGCAGCACTGTGTTGGTGATACCGTCAGCACCAGGGGCCTTACGGGGCTTCGTCTTCAGGATGGCGCGTCTGACTGCGCCAGGCGAGAAAAAGATGGCGTCTTCTTCGGGAGCTATCGGCGGTGCGAAGTAGGCCTCCAGGTGTTTCTCGACTGCTGCGACATGTTCGTTGTCGCTGGTCGGGTTCGGTTGGAACTGACGCTCCAGGTGCTCGGCGAAGACCTCCGCCCGGTCCTCCGCTACGTACTTGAGCGCCCCGTCACTGTTGAGTAGAGGGCGCACCGGAGCTGGGGTATTCGAGAGTGCTCTGCATAGTCTGTAAACAGAAGGCCAGCTATCTGTAGCGGCCTCTATTCGTTCCTCCCAGCCCGCGGCGGTCGAGGCCCTAAGCTCGGCCTTAACCTTCTCCGCGAGACGGTTGAGCTGTCTCTTCATGGTTGGGCATCTAGTTTGTTGCCACTGCTTGCGTAGGCGCCTCTTCACGGCGATCATGGCTCTAAGGTGGGTCGGCAGGGGTGGCAGTAGCCCTCTCCCCTGCGGCTGCGTCGTTGTCGCCGCTTCCAAGGCGCTTTGAATGCAAGCAGTGACGTCGTTCGCCGTCTGCTCTACGTCCGCGGAGGAAACAATAGGCCGAGTCGGCGTGGTGGTCTCTAACTTCTCTCGAAACGCTGTCCAATCCGTTATTCGACGTGGCGCTATGGGCTTCAGTCGGGTCGGCATACCCGATAAGACGACGAGTACTGGCTGATGGTCTGACTGTAACTCGTCGTCTATTACTTGTTGCGTGATCTGGCCTTGTAGCCCTCGGTGGACTACGATGTCCAGCACGTCCGGCATGTAGATGTGGGCGTCCGGATAGTGTGTGGGCGTCTCTGGGCCGGACACCGTATAGCCGAAGGCTTCCGCGTCCGCGAAGAGCCGTCTCCCCTCGGTATTCGTAGTGTGTGAGTTCCACGCTGGGTGCTTACTGTTCAAGTCACCGGCGAGGATAGTCGCCTTTTGCGAGGCGCTGATGAGGGCCCGCAACTCTGACAGGTCAAACCGAGTTGCGGGCGGTTTATAGCAGGCATATATGTTTATGTCCTCGCCGGCTATATTTAGCTGCACACCCAGCGCGTAAAAAGTGCTGAGTGACGGCAAGGGGAGTTCCTGATGGACGACTCTTCGCCTCACAATCACCGCCAGACCACGATAGCGGATGTTCTGTGCCGACCTTTCGTCCTTCCTGTAAACGAGGTAACCTGGGAACCTAACCCTATCTTCGGGCCCCAGGAGCGTCTCGCTTATGAGCGCCACGTCTATGTCTTGTTCCCGAAGGAGGTGGCGGAGGGGGGTGACCTTGTCCCGTAGGCCGCGGGCATTCCAGTGAATCACCCTTAATGACCTAGCCATGATAGAGCGTCAGTAGGGTGGCCAGGCCATCAAGGATGACCGTTTCCACGTCTTGACCCTGCCTTATTGCCTTAATAAGGTTCATCAACAATTTGATGGCGCAGGTTGTGAATTCACGTTTTGTTGTTTTGTCTTTAGCGCCGGCAGCGCCACTCGTCTCTCCGGTGAACTTTTTTAGTTCCGACTTTTGTCGCTGCGCTATGCCGGCGCTAGCTGTCGGTTCAGTAATGTTCACAGCCTGCGCCCTGTTTGTGGCAGGGTCGGCCTCCGGGACATCTTCCTGTGTCGCAGGGGGTGGGGGGAGGGTCGACTTCTTGCCTTTTCCCTTCCCCTTACCCCCGCGTCTCTTATTCTTCCTCCGCCCTGAGGAGGAGGCTTGCTGCCTATCTGTGGGCCCGTTGGCCGCCGCCATCAGCGACGTACCCTGTTGGGCCTCTTCTGTTGCTTCTTGCGGCCTCTCGGTGGCCACTTGTGGCCGGCGCGAATTGGTCGTGATGGCGGCGGTCCCCGCCCGCTTGTTTCGAATTTCATTCTGAAACACGGGGCACTTGAGATTGCTCGCGGGATGCGGGCCCCCGCAGTTGACGCAGGTGGCCGGCTCCTCCCGCGGGCGCGGGCAGTCTCTTGCTGCGTGCCCCTCCCCGCATCGCAGACAAGCGAGCGGGCGGTGGCAGTGGTGCGAGCTGTGCCGAAATTGTTGGCACCGGTGGCACTGTGCGGGCCCACGTTTGCCCCTCCAGGCCTCAATTTTGACACCACGCATGTACATGAATACCGTGGTGTCATATATGGCCCGGACATCTGGCGTCCGCTTTATGATGGCGTGGAACACGCAGCCGGGTCTTCCTTGCGCCCCCTTTATGTGGCGCACGTACTCCGGCTGGTATCCCATCACCCGGAGCTCCTCCTCGATCTCCTTCGGGTCCGTATCTGCCGGTATTCCCCGTATGGCGATCTTTAGGCTCTTCTCCGCTGGCAGCGAGTAGGCGAACCATGAAATGCCTATTTCCTTTTCCAGGTTGGTCAGGTAACGCTGGACCAGCCTGTACTCCTCCTCCGTCTCGGGACTAAACTTCACACCCGCCCCATATGGACGGGCATTTGGAGGCCGGCCCAGCTTGGCTGCGATGGCCCGAAAGTGGGTGGCCCAGTTTGGCAGTTTCTCGACTACCAGCGGAGGGTACTTGGGGACCTTCTGCGGCTGCTTCTTCGTCGCCATCGGGGCGCCGGAGGCGCCGAGGACGGCAGCAGGGGCTGCGGTGGAGGTAGAGGGGGCAGGTGGTAAATTAAAAACACTTACCCCAGCGGTCATGGTGATTGGCGTCGGTGATGGAGGTAGTGTGCGGCGCACCGCGTCCGCAAACGTAGGCGACGGCGACGGTGACGCAGGCGGCGTGGCCCGACTCCGCGGCACACTTTCGCGTGGTGCCTGCGGCGTGTCGCGGCAAGTCCATCTTGCAACTGTAGCGATCGCAGGTATTTTTGTGCCGTTACTGAATCGCGTTTGCATCGCGACTGAATCAGGGCCCGTGGGCGAGGGCACACAGCTAGCGACCGCTTCGCGACTGTATCGATGCGGACGCGCGACAGCATCGCTACTGCATCGCTACAAAAAGTCGCCGTGAGCTAGGGCCCTTAGAGTCTCGATATGTAATGATGGTCAATCATCCACTGACCAACCCCGGCAAGCGTAGCTTAACCTGATGGATCGACCCGTGTGGCTGTTATTACTTAGCCACGAGCTCCTTTCCATCCTTTCCTTTCCATGACATAAATAATAGTAAAATACTTGTTTATGAAGACATCACTCCAGAACATAATTTTAAAGGAATTCTAAATAACTAATTACTAAGGTACCTTATGGCAATTTGCCGTGTTAAAGCCATTTCATACAACTGTGAAAGAATCACAGTTTTAATTTAAATAAACGGATGATTTAATTTGATAATCAATTTGCGTGTCAATTAACTTCCTCGATTTTATTTCTCAATTTTTGGCCTCATCATCTTGCCCTGTTTAGTTGTATAAACACTTTCAGTTTCCCCTAAATATACAAAATTCCTAGAATTAAATCATTTCCTTCAGTAACGAGTACCTAAACGGTTAATTTACCGTTCATTTTATAGCTGACTAGCTTCTGCCCGCGACTTCGTCCGCGTGAAATTTCTTGTCCCCCAACGACGCATCGCATCGCAACGCCTGCCCGCGCTATTACTTCGT
This sequence comes from Cosmia trapezina, assembly GCA_905163495.3. NCBI lineage: Eukaryota > Metazoa > Arthropoda > Insecta > Lepidoptera > Noctuidae > Cosmia > Cosmia trapezina. Next base: position 23,510,372 of record LR991035.1, on the reverse strand, counting down.
TTGCGCTTAAGCATCCTTTCTGATATTTTTTCTTTTTGCTCGTCTCCTAAGGTCCCTAGCGTGATGTTAAATAGCCTATATCCTTCCGCATCGCCTGCCCGCGCTATTACTTCGCGCTCGGCTCCTAAGGGCCCCAGCGTGATGTTAAATAGCATATATCCTTCCGCATCGCCTGCCCGCGCTATTACTTCGCGCTCGGCTCCTAAGGGCCCTAGCGTGATGTTAAATAGCATATATCCTTCCGCATCGCCTGCCCGCGCTATTACTTTGCGCTCGGCTCCTAAGGGCCCTAGCGTGATTTTAAATACACTATATCCTTCCGCGTCGCCTGCCCGCGCTATTACTTCGCGCTCGGCTCCTAAGGGCCCTAGCGTGATTTTAAATAGCCTATATCCTTCCGCATCGCCTGCCCGCGCTATTACTTCGCGCTCGGCTCCTAAGGGCCCTAGCGTGATGTTAAATAGACTATATCCTTCCGCATCGCCTGCCCGCGCTATTACTTTGCGCTCGGCTTCTAAGGGCCCTAGCGTGATGTTAAATAGCATATATCCTTCCGCATCGCCTGCTCGCGCTATTACTTCGCGCTCGGCTCCTAAGGGCCCTAGTGTGATGTTAAATAGCCTATATCCTTCCGCATCGCCTGCCCGCGCTATTACTTCGCCCTCGGCTCCTAAGGGCCCTATCGTGATGTTAAATAGCCTTTATCCTTCCGCATCGCCTGCCCGCGCTATTACTTCGCGCTCGGCTTCTAAGGGCCCTTTCCGCATCGCCTGCCCGAGCTATTACTTCGCGCTCGGCTCCTAAGGGCCCTAGCGTGATGTTATATAGCCTATAGCCCTCCTCAAGAACTGGGTTATAAAATGCAAAAAGATTGTTTCAAATCCGACCGTCCGCACTAAACATGTTCGCTCAAGAGCGACCGGTATGAATTAAAGTTATTTTGCGTTTTAGTAATTTTATATTATCTCCGAAACTGTACGACCAATTGACATACTGTAAAGGCCAAATCTTATCTCCATGATATCCTTGTGATCATTAAATAACTTATTTTGATAAAGATTAATGTTTTGTTGTTTAAATAATCATCCAAACGTAAGTATGTCTAAAAAATACTTTTTTAAATCAATAAAAGATGTATAAAAAATATGGTGTCGCGGACTTTTTTGTAGAATTATTTAAGACGGACCAGACTGCCATACATTGTTCTCAATTATAAACAACCGTTTAGGCAGCGCATGCAAAAAACTCTGTTTAAAGAGGTATTTCTTTCCGACTTGTTAGACAAAAATTGTGATAGCTCGGCTAATATGCATGATGTAAATATAATTTATAGCCTATAGCACTCAGGAATAATGTAGCTTTCTATTTGCGAAAAAATTTTTAGAATTGGATCATTAGTTCCGGAGATTACCCCCTACATACAAACTTACAAACTTACAAACATACAAACTTACAAACTTACATACAAATTTTACCTCTTTATAATATTAGTATAGATAAATAGCATAAAACAAAAATGGTTTCGAGTTATCGGTAACAGTCAATTTCCTATCTCTAATGACTGTGGATGGCACTAGGGAGTCGGTTCAAATGTTCCGACCGTATTAAAGCCGCAGTGGCATGCAACGACCGCAGCTAATAGCTGATTGAATGAACCTTTAAGAAGCTACTAGTCGTCGGCGGCTCGAACTCGTTGGTGGCGTGGCTAATATGCATGCTATTTAGTTGCTTTATTTAGTATTTATTTATTTACTTAGGGTCCTCAGGAGTCCGAAACTCTGACAACCATGCAGTTTTACCAAGGGGTATTGTATTACCCATGCACCTAGGATTCCATACCATCATTTAAGTATATGTAATTTTAAAAAAAAAACTGCTATTTAGAGACATTGTTTTATTTTTCCTGTAATCTATACTGTATAAACTTCTATCGCAAAGAATAATTTCAGATTTTTCTCTAAGCAAACTTCGAAGATAAGGGTATTTTTTTTAAACATTTTTTATAAAAAGTCGAAAACTATGCGGCCTAAAAAAAGGAAAAAAAAATTGAGAATTTACAAACAGCGCTCTTTCATATGATACCCCACATGCTCTAGTAGCCCCACTTCGAATTTTTAAGACCCCCTTTCAGTCCCTGTTGCAGAAAAAATATACAGGGTGACTGGTAATTATAGTGACCGATACTTATACACATGATTGTACTCATGATAACAAACAACTTTTACTATGGGACCAAACCTGAAATCGCGAAAAAAAAATCAGCTGTTCCCTATTTTTTTTTTTTTTGTGCGTGGGAAATCATCAAATGACTTCTCCCGCTAAACACATGATTGTACTCATAATAACAGACAACTTTCCCAAAAAAACATTTTTTTTAAATTTACTAATCGCATTTATGACCCTAATCATTCCAATAAGGTATTGAGTACCTAACAAGAATAATACACGCGGAGCTCGTGGCTAAGTAGTAATTTTTATTTTTTCTTATTTGCAAAATGTTGAGCAAACGTCATCTAAAACTGTTCCAAATTTCAAGTTGATAGCATTAGTAGTTCTTGAGATATCCAGCTGTGACAGACAGACATACAGACTGAGTCACACCATAGGGGTTCCTTTTTACCACTTTGGTACGGAATCCTAAAAATAAACTAGATGAAGTCGACATTTCCTATCTGATTACCCTGAGAAGAAATGGCGAAACAAACTCAGGAGTCAAAGTATCTTTTAAAGTCCAGACATAATGTTGGTCAGATCATGTGAGGAGGATGTTGTGAGATCAGATAGGCAGTCGCTCCATGTAAAATACTGGTATTCAGCTGGGTCCAGTTGATTGGAAGCCGACCCAACATAGTTGGGAAAGCGCTAGGTGGCTGAGGGTGGATTTTGAGACGCGGCAGTAAGGGCAGGTACCCTTACCGTTGTAGGTACGAGAAAACATATTGCATGATATAGAAAGAAAGAAAGAAAGAAAAGAAAAAGTGTTTATTGTGACTCGCACAGAACTAAAACTAAAACACAAAATAAAAGTTGAAAACAAACAAAATATATAAAAAAAAATATGTAATTAAAAACAAAAAAGTCCTGTACGAGGCCAAAAGGTCCCTATCTCAGCATTATACGGGTTGCAGACCAAGAACTAAGCTAAGTTAGTTTAGCTTAGCTCGCATAGCTGAGACAATTTTTCATACTTTGGTCATAGTTTGCGGTCTGCACACAAGTATGAAAAATTACCTCAGCTATGCGTGCTAAGCTAAACTAAATTAGCTTAGCTCTTGGTCTGCAACCCGTATGATGCTGCGGCACTTAACATGAGTGTCGCAGCGCTGGTATTCTGATAGGGCCCGCTGTGATGTCACGGGCAGATATACTAAAATACATAAATAATTATAAATAGATACAAATAGATAAAATGTAAAACGTTACAAATAATAAATATTTAAAAAAAACACAACTTAATTCACTCCGCGTGTGAGCGCCCCGCGATATCCGTATTCCTCAACAGTTTACCGCGAGATTTAATTAGACGAGAAACAAATATTTCAGATAAATACGAGTTTAATCTCTGAAATTCTGAAAAAAACAAGGAGTTATTATGTAGGGAAAGATTTATTCCTTTATTCATAAAAAAATAAAACACTCTATAAACCTACTTTAGTTAAAATAGTGTGTCATCTTCTTCTTTCAAATTCAAATCATAATTCGAAAGAAATTGACAAAACACTATTTTAACTAAAGTAGGTTTGTAGAACGATTTAGTTTTTTATGAATACGGGTGTTAGTTATTAATAATAATAAAAAATAAAATAAATAAAAACTGTATTTCATAAAAAAAAATACAGATGAACATGTTTTTAAATAGTAAGACAATTTAAATAAGCTACATCTGAACACAAAATGGGTTCACGTTATGATTAACTTTTAATGTCAATAGAATTCACAGTCGATCTGAAGGCCAATTCTCGTACTTAAAAAACGTTAAAATTCAAGTCGCAGTGTCATCTCAGCGACAATCAATGTCAAAAATGTAGGTAAATTAGAGGCTTTTTTGACAGATTGCGACTGGAGATTAGAATGCGAACGTTCTTAAAATTACGAGAATTGCCCCTCAGATCAAAGCCGCGGGCCGTCAGATCACAGATCGAAGCCGCGGGCATAGCTAGTGGCAGATTTAATTACATGTGACAAACTGACAGAGACATGGTGCTCATAATATTTATTAACCGATTTTCCTAAAATTTTAACAAATTCATCCGCAATCCCAAAAGTTATTATTTGGCTAGGTGCGCGTAGCATATCCTCGTAGCCCGTAGTCCCGTAGCAAGCGCTACGCACTACTCACACACGCGCGTAGCAAGCTGCGTAGGCGAGCGCTACGAGCGTTGCCGTTTTTGATAGACAGGGAGTTATTTTAATCAGGGTTTTTACAAAGGCTGTTCCCATGCTGTACGCAGAGGCTGTGCTGTGGGTTTTTGTTGTCAGTTTTATGGATATGAAGTAAAGTTAGTACTTAATAATTTCGGAATGTTAATAATTCAATATCGTAGAATCTAAACATTGTTATAATAGAGGGTTAAAGTAATTACATAAAATCATTAGAGAAATCCAGCCTAATTGTGTTTAACAAATTATTACTATCGTTGCGTATCAAACGAAGTGTAAGATAGTTAGTGGTTTTTAGGGTTCCGTACCAAAATGGTAAAAAAGGAACCCTTATGGTGTGACTCAGTCTGTCTGTCTGTCTGTCTGTCTTTCTGTCTGTCTGTCTGTCTGTCTGTCACAGCTGGATATCTCGAGAACTACTAATGCTATCAACTTGAAATTTAGAATAGTTTTAGATGACGTTTACCCAACTATTTTGCAAATAAGAAAGAAATAAAAATATTTATGTTTTTTTTTGCAACAGGGACTGAAAGGGGGTCTTAAAAATTCAAAGTGGGGCTACTAGGGCATGTGGGGTATCATATGAAAGAAAGCTGATTGCACATTCTCAAACATATTTTTTATTTTTTTTAGCCCGCGTAGTTTTCGACTTTTGATGAAAAATTAAAAAAAAAATACCGTTCCCCCCTTATCTTCGAAGTTTGCAAAGCGAAAAATCTGAAATTATTCTATGTGATAGAAGTTTATGTAAAGATAACAGGAAAAATAAAATGATGTCTTTAAATAGCACAGTTTTTCAGAAATCATCAACAAAAATTACATATAAATGATGGTATGGAACCCTCGGTGCGCGAGTCCGACTCGCTCTTGACCGGTTTTTTTTAGAGAGAGTATGGCTACCTGGCTCTTGGAGAAGATTAAAAGGCCTTGGGATAATAGATTAGATTATATTTTATATAGAAACAAACATACGGCAGACACTTTTGGACAGAAATAATAATGTCAGAGGGTGTGTCACAATATAAAAAATATTCAAACTTAGAACTAACAAAGCTGCCAGGTAGTGTTATCATTGTAATTCCAACAGGTTTTATCAACCACGACACACGCGACAACAATATTATTATTATTATCAAGCTATACATTTTCAGTATCAGCTGACTACACATTTTCACACTTATCGTACAATAGAGGACAGCATACTCCGTGGACACGAGCTCATGCAACACGCGTATTGTGACAGGGACTGCCACGTGGAGAAAACAAATGAAAGAAGTTGTTTAGAGCATGCCACGAGTCACCGCGACGCGATTTGCGGAAAGCTACTAACACATGCTCATTAAAGGTACTGACACACATGCTTATAAGCATGCTTACTCGAAAACATACTACAAATAAGCATGCTAATTACTAGTAATGTTGTGACAGACATGCTACTAAGTAGCTATTGTTCAATAAAAGCATGCTTTCGTGCTGCTAATGAGCATGTGTGTCAACTAGCATTAGCTAGCAATGAGCATGTGTGTCAACTAGCATTAGCTAGCAATGAGCATGTGTGTGAACTATTAAAAAACTATGACACCAACAGATACAACACGGTTAAAATACAAAATGAGTATAGTACTAAGCTTCCATCCACGCAAGGAACGGCCCAGGGTTCAATTATAGGTCCGACAGAATACTTACTTTATGTTAATGATATGAACAATGCTATTTATTCAGGTTCTGTATACCAATTCGCAGACGACACGTGTATATTGGTCTCTAATAAAAACATACATGACGCTGAGGCATCCCTTCAACGTAACTTCGACCAAATGTATAAATGGGCTCATGACGTAGGATTAGTAATACACTTGCCTACATAACTCGCCACAGACTTGCGAATGTCCGTTATTAGAAGTAATCGATAAGCACATGTATATTGGTTTAATGGTTGATAGCCGTTTCTGTTGGGGACCGCACAAAGATTACGTCTGCAACAAACTGAGATCTATTCTAGGTAAGCTTAGCATACTTAAATATAAATTGCCTTACAAAACGCTTAGAATGTTATATATGGCCCTAGCAGAATCAGTTATCAACTATGGACTCAGCAGCTATGGGAGAACTTATCATACATACCTGACAGATATCTATAAGCTACAACTAAGAATGTTAACAGTAATTACGCCAAAACATATAAACAAGAAATTCAAAAATAGTGACAATGACCTCTTTAAATATTGTAATGTTATGAATGTGTTCAATAAAGTGGAATTTTTTACTCTTGCGGAAGTCAATAGACCTGAGCTGCTAACCGAAAAAACAAGACCTGACTTTCTGAGAACTTACCACTTCAAAACAAATACATCCTACCAAAATTCAGTAACGTGCACGGTATGAGGGTTGCAGAATATTTAGTGCCTTTTTGCCTTAATAAACTTCCAGAGGACTTGCAAACGTTATATAAAATGAGTTCGAAAAGTTATAAGTACAAATACAAACGTTTCTTTACACAAAATACCTATGTACCAATAATTTGTTATGATCGCTATAAAAATATTTTATGTATCACGGTAGTTTAGTAACATACTTGTTAAATGAACGGCTTGCCAGCACACAGATAAGCCCTGAGAGGTTTTGCCAGGTGACGCGCGCGAGGGCGCTTGTGCAAGTCGCGCATCGCTCGAAGCCGTGAATGGGCCCTTAAGGTGATATGTAAAAGGCAAACTGGGAGGCCAAACCAAATAAAAATTCTTTAAAAATAAATTATCAAAAATATTTTCAGCCAGAGTTTTCAATTTTGCACACATATTACGCACATTTTGTAGGCAATTTAGCAATAAAATTATTTAGAATTTTAGAATTACAGAAAAAAATATGAAAAAAAACCGGCCAAGTGCGTGTCGGACCACGCACAATGAAGGGTTCCGTAGTTGGGATGAATTAATCCCAAGAACAAATTTAACATTGTAGTTGTAGTACATGTTCTCCCATACATTAAAACTGTAAATGTAAGTTTGTACTCACAATATTGAGAGATTTACCTTGATATTTTGAGACCATAGACTTCTTATAGGTTTTCCTGTAATCTACAGGTAAAGAACTATTTTCTGTATTTTTTTCAAAGTTTTCGGCTCAGTAGTTTCGGAGATAAGGTCAATAAGCTTTTCATTTGATATGTCACACGGTCCAAATGGCAAAACTTTTTTTTTAAATTTTTTTATTTGCCCCTTAAAAGTGACCCCCATATTCAAAATTAATTTAATTAATTTAGCCGTACGTGTTTGGGTCAAAGAAATCCATATGTGTACCAAATTTCAACTTAATCGGTCCATTAGATTCGGAGCAAATTGGCTGTGACAGACGGACAGACAGACAGACACACGAGTGTTCCTATAAGGGTTCCTTTTTTTCCTTTTGAGGTACGGAACCCTAAAAAGTAGCTCAGAGGTCTTTTCAGAATTAAATTCTACCGAGGAAAAACCCAATTGTGTTTTCCTTCAGTCAGAGTATTAATCAAATAGTCAGTAAAAGTCTTTAATAGTGAAATAATTGGTTACGAAAAAGCCCCAATTTATTTTGGTATCACCTTAAGTATACTGGAAATTACTTTTTACTATTAATAATTAATTAATTTAATATTTATATATTTTTTTTTTTTTAATATTTTTTTAATATTTTTTTTTTTTACTTTTATTATTATTTTTTTTTTTTGGATTTTAGTGTTGGCCTTTAAAGAGTGCTCTAATTCCAGGGCTGTCCAGAGCTCCTGTCGAAGCAGATAATCTGGCAGACGCTGCAGGGCGTGGCGTACTGCCACCGGCACAACTGCATCCACAGGGACGTGAAGCCGGAGAACATCCTCCTGACCAGCGACGGGGTTGTCAAACTGTGTGACTTCGGCTTCGCGAGGATGATCAGTGCGTATTGCTTTGTGATATTTGTCTATGATTTAATTACAGACCGGACGTCCTTTAGGTTGCCCGAGGGTTGCCAAACGCAACGCAAATGTCCGTCCGTCCGTCTGGCTTGTATCTCATGAACACAGCCAATTAAGTAATTTGAAGTATTTTTTTTTTGATATGTAGTGTTAAATATTATACGATGGTACGACTCGCACTTGGCCGGTTTTTTTCATAGGTTTTTTCGTAATTCAATATTGTACTACTGTCAGCTATGCGATTGTCAATAATGGTAGCTTTGGGCGTTTGTGAAATGAAAAATTTCACGATAGCTTTTTTTTGACGATCGACCGTTTCCTTTAGACACATTTTTATAAAGTTTATAAAACCAATAACACTATGAGACTTTTTTATAATATTGTCTTATTACGAATGTTTAGCGTATAATTATCATTACCTACAGACAATTTATACCTAAGGTCGGATATGGTATTTCTTTGCAATTTATATAAACGTTCATGCAAAATTAAAGTTTTGACTTACGTGCCTCAGTATAATGTAACCCATAATTATAGTCAAGACAAGAGGTCAAGTCATTGGTGCCGATTCTGTTGTACACCGAACTAAACTAACTAAACTATCACTAAAATTCCTTACTTTTTTCTATGAGAATCTTAGAAAAAAAATTGACACAACTAAAATTGAGTTTGACAATCGTGACTCCGCGTGGTATAGTGCTTGTAGTATATTTGACCCGGTGGCTTTAATTGGAACTAACGAAATCACTATGAAAAGTGAGAAGGCTTGTCATATTTTGTTTACAGACAATCCGACATCGCCGCCGTTACCGTGTCAGATATTTTTTAGAGCTGGGAGCGGCAGGGAGGGGGCAGCTTCAACGTGTTTTTGTGGATTTTTTTTTGGTACCTACGTGTTGAGGGTTACGGGTTTAAGGGTTTTATAAAGGGGGGCCAAATTTTCATTATTTTTGCGATAGGACACGCCGTTTACGAGATATATGGAAAACAAAAAAAAATACAGTACTGTTTTTGCACTTGAAGTCAAGGTGTTTGTGTGAATTTTAGCTCATGACAACTAATCTTATTCCACACCTTTTTAATCGCGATTAAAAATAGTCTAATTTAGTTTGACAATCAAAATTTTAGGTGAAAAAACGTCAAATTCAGAATAGCAAAATTGCCATTTTCACTAAATTATAATCTCAGTACAATCTTAGTGCTGTCAAACTAAAATTTAGTTAAGTTGTGTCACTTTAATCAATTTCAGAATGGGAAATCGTCGTTTGACAGGAATAAACTAAATTTTAGTGATTTTTAGTCTAGTTTAGAGGCATTTGTGACAAAAGAATCGGCACCATTGTCAAATGTCACACCTTGGCGGGCAAAAGCGGAGAGTTATTATCGTGGTTTACGAGTTAAACCATTAAAAAATTTTATGAACATGCAAATGGTAGGAATGCAAACTAACAAGTATTAGCCAGAATAGAACGAATATGTTATGAGTACAAATTATTGAAAATTAATTAAATAACTATACCAACCCACACTGGGCCCGCGTGATGGAGTATGGCCCAGTCCCTCTCACATAGAGGAGAGAGGAGGCCTGTACCCCCGGGGGGGGGGGGGGGGGGGGGAGGTTGTAGGCTGATTACGCTATATGATATTTGCGATTAGATGACCGGGTGAACTTCGTACCACGCGGGCAATTCCCATACAAAGTTTCGATGTTTTCGATTTTTCGAAACTTCCTTTTGGTTTTTCCTAATTTGCTTTTTTTCTGTGTTGTATTTGTTTCTATCTCTAGAATTGAGGCGAGCAAAACAAAAAAATATTCAAATCGATCGAGCCATTTTCGAGTTTATACGAGACTTTTTTATGGTCGGCAATTATTATTATTGATTATCTGTCAAAGCGGACTTATTAGATTGCGTTGATGATTATATTAATTACTTATAGCTTGAGATTTTATTAATTTGTTAACACTCAGCATTTGGAAGAAGAATAATAATTGTCTGCTTCATGTTTGCGATTTTAGGAATACTTAATAATGTGAATGTTCATTTGAAGCGTTATAGTGTCATAAAATTAACTACTTAGATCAGATGAAGTTGTGGCTACTGAAATATCAATCAATCTACCTAGCCTTTTCCCAACTATGTTGGGGTCGGCTTCCAGTCTAACCAGATGCTGGAATACCAGTATTTTACATGGAGCGACTGCCTGTCTGACTTCCACAACCCAACTGGGTAATACGATACCCCTTGGTAAGACTAGTTGTCAGAGTTTCGGGATTCTGACGACCGACCCGTAACGACTGTCAAAGATCCAGGTATGAAAGCCGGGACCAACGGCTTAACGTGCTTTCCGAGGCACGGAGGAGTCTCGGTATGTAAAGATGGTCACCCATCCACTGACCAAACCCGGCAAGCGTAGCTTAACCTGATGGATCGACCCGTGCGGCTGTTATTACTCAGCCATGAGCTACTAAAATATATCAAATAAAATTACTGGCAGGACCTTACTGGTGAGCAGAAAAACAATAGCCCCATTAGGACCAACCTCCTACCAATTCCTAGCACATTACCTACCCTATCCTTAACATCCTGTCTTCCACCAGGTGGTAGCTGCTCGTCGGAGTACTCCGTCCACACCATGATCCCCTTCGGCGTTGATGTCCGCAGGAAACCTAGTAAATATCTAATTTTGCATTTGTTTTGTTTTAACGTAACTATGTCGACCTCGTAATTGGTTTATCACTTTTGACAAAAATTACAAAATATTGAAACTTCACTAAGGTTGAATCTATCACACTGTTATCTAAGCAAGATAAAACAAAAAAAAAAGATTCATTTTGTCAGGGGCAACGACCGCTAGTATTCAACTCATACATTATGTAACTACACATCATGTATGAGTTGAGAAAATATGTAGTTTTTTTTTATTTGTTTTATTTATTTATTTTTTTATTTATTTAACACTTCAAGCACAAATGTACAGAGGCGGACTTAATGCCATAGGCATTTTCTACCAGTCAACCTTTGGGTGATGCAGAGACAAGCAGTGGCAGGTGCAATTTCGAAAAATTCAGGAATAAATATTTATTTTAATATAAAGATACACATAATACCTATTACAAACTATAAATATAATAATATATACCTAATTATATATAAATATAAGCACAAATAAATATACATAAATATACTAATACAAATAATACCAACAATGGGGAAACATTACCGTTGTGATGACACTGCCAGCTTCTTGCGAATGTGTTCACGAACTTTAACTTTAAAGGATAATCGGTTGGTTGCCATCCTGATCATCAACATCATCATCATTTTATCATGTTTAGATAACGATACCCATTATGTCTGTGAAGTTTACACAAAAAAGCTTATATTACAAAGTCACTACACTACATAGTACCTACTTACGGTCTGAATGGTATCCATAATCGGAATGGTACCCAGGACCTCACGCTCAGACCAAAGCGGCAGTCAAACCCTTACCTTGTCTCTTTATAACGTGCCAGCGACATTCAACCTTAGGGTGATATTGATATTATGAGGTCCACTATACATTTACATTCGTAAAGAGTTTCAACCGATAGCTTTACAGTTTACTGTAAATAAATTGATTAACAGTACTTATTTATTATTTTAGTTCGATATAGTTAATTGTCAGTTGTTTACATCATCAATAAGTACTTGACAATTTAAAGTAATGCACAGTAAGTGCCAACGTGCCATATACTCTGCGCAGTTCACACATACCTATTCCTACATTACAATAATCACTACATAGTATAAAACAAAGTCGCTTCCCGCTGTCTGTCTGTCCCTCCCTATGTATGCTTAGATCTGCTTCAGCGTGCACCGCTGACGCGCGCGCTGTGCACGCTCAACAGGGTAGCGGATAAAATTGACTTGTTTTCTTGTTCTCTGAACGACTTTACTTTGGCAACCTTTAGGGTGTTATGTTATAGTTAAGTTAAATTTATAATTATCTTAACTATCGTATTAGGGCAACCTGTAATGATATGTTTAAGCTGTTATAAATAAATAAATAAATAATAAAAAAAAAAAAAAAAAAAAAAAAAATAGATCTTTAAAACTACGCAACGGATTTTGATGCGGTTTTTTTTAATAGATAGAGTGATTCAAGAGGAAAGTTTATACAAAATTAGTTTTTGTTTACACTAAACCCGAAAAGGGGTCATTCTACTCATCATTTTGAATTTTTTTTTCTATGGGACCAACGTTGAAATCGCGAAAAAAAATCAGCTGTTCCATACATTTGTGTTTATTTAAATCGACAAAATGTATGGAACAGCTGATTTTTTTTTTCGCGATTTTAATGTTGGTCCCATAGAAAAAGTTGTTCAAAATTATTTATTTATTTATTTAATAATTTATTTAATAAGGCACCAAGTCCCATAATACACATCACAAACACATAAAATTAATTCAAATTAAATCATCATTAAAATAAAATACATTAAAATTCAATACAGTCACAAAATAAAACACTAAAACTGAATATACAATAAAATTAACTCACAATAAATCATCATTAATTACCTATCAATAAAACAAAATAAAATCACATTAGTAAGTGTCTACCGACGGTTGGCACTCCGATGGACTCCAAGCCAATACCTGTGGATCGGACTGCCCAAATCCTCACTAACGACCCTCAACAGTTGATTGGTCGATTTTCTTAAGCTGGTGGAAAACGATGCTATGCGCGATCGAATAATAGCATAAAAGTCCGGCACTCCCGCTTCAGCGAACATGCTCGACGCGCTACAGTACCGCGGAAATTTCATTAAGATGCGGTAGGCATCATTATACTGCACACGCATGGTACTAAGTGTCGATCGTTTGAATTTTGTCCACAGCTGGCATGTGTACAAACAGAGGCAATAGGCACGGAATAATGTCTTTTTAACACACGTGCTACAAACGGAAAATCTGCGTGCAAGCATATTGCACCGTATCGAGAGCGCCCGCCTTTCCCGTTCTATATCGGCGTCATCTGCAAGATCGTCAGTGAGGATGTGGCCTAGATACCTAAACGTTCGCACAACCCTCACTGGTGAACCATAAATAAAAACATCTGGGACTGTTTCCGGACCCTTACCAGCTCTAAAAACTAACATTTCAGTTTTCTTTGCATTGTAAACCATACCATGGGAGCTGGCATACCGCTCGCAAATACCCACTAGTTGCCTGAGAGCTCTTATTGAGGGGCTCAAGAGGACCATGTCATCGGCATAACTTATATTATTAAAGCACACCCCACCTATCTGGCATCCGACACCAGCCCTCTTCAGCTCCTCAATAAGACCATTCACATATATATTGAAAAGGTCCGGAGAAGTCACTCCCCCTTGACGTACGCCACATTCTAACCTATAATCGCTAGACTGTGCGTCGCCCCATCTAACACTGTTAGTTTGGTTCCCGTACCAGTATTGTAGCATACTTACTAAGTCCGAGTGTACGCCTGAGTCGCGCAGTTTGCCCCAGAGAATGTTATAATTCACCAGATCAAATGCGCGACTCAGGTCCAAGAAGCAGGCATAAGCCGAGGTGTTCCGACTTTTATAATAATTCACCGTATGCTTTAACGACAGTATCGCTAGGTCAGTTGATAGACCAGGACGGAAACCAAACTGAGCATCATCTACCCTAGCACTCTTCAGCAGTAAGGGCTGCACGAGACGCTCCAACACTTTACCCAGGACAGTCCCAAGGGAGATTGGTCGGTAGTTGGTAGGAGAATTGAGGTCCCCTGTTTTATTTTTTGTGATCGGAATAACTATTGTTCTCATTAGGGCTTTGGGTAAGTAAGAGTACTTAATACATAAATTAAATAGTGTACATAGTTTGGCATGTAAGAATTTCCCTGCATGAATCAAGTGTTCAATGCTCAGGTTATCATGACCCGCAGATTTACCACGCTTCATACGTTTTATTACGTCAACAATATCCTGCGGTAGAAATTGCAACTGCTCACAATCCACACAATTATCTACCTCACCCAACCCACGACCACACCCCCCTGCAGCCTGGCCAGCCGGATTCACAGGCATGGGCTCCATTTTAAACTTATTAGCAAACATATTTGCGATTTGAGATGGCTCAAGTAAACCGTCTATGGATAACGGTACATTTTGTTTGCAACTCAACTTTTTTGTGCTTTGCCAAAATTTTACGAAGTTCTTGCCTTTACAATGTGTAGCTAATATATCCATTCTGATCGATTCTTCATTACGTTGACACCACTTCAATTTGTTCTTAAATATCTTGCGATTGATTACCATGTTATCATATAAGTCACCCATAGACGGTCTACCAGCTGTCACCCACCAAGTATAATAAAATTTCGCAGTGTTATGGCATTCTTGCACAGGATAGTTCCAGCCCGTCACTGGTTTACGTGGCTTTTGTGCACCGGAGTTCAACCCATAACTTGCTATAGCCCCCCTCTGGAGTATATTAACAATGTCACAGTACAACATGTCAATAAATTTGCAATGCTCTTTAATTTGATTACAATGTACATTACTATCACAGTTCACACAACCTAAGACATCATTCACTTTCTCCATATGCAAATCACAATAGGTAGTATATTCCATTATCTGACTAAAAGATCTATTTCCCCACACTACTTCATTACATCTATTTAGGGTTTTGCTACAATCGGCAGCCAGACCACTGCCAGTCCCTCCTACATCACATACAACGCGCAATGGAAAGTGGTCCGAAGAGAACACATCATAAACAACATTGACTGACCTGACAGTACTCCAAGCAGACTCCGTGACTACGCAGTGGTCTAGCCACCGGTTGCAGCCATGCGCTTCACTAGTAAAAGTATGCGTATCCGAATTTAAACCTAACATCACTATATCCGCACATATTAGCTTTAGCTCGTCACAAAACACTAGTAATTCACGACCAAAAGGCGCATTTGGGTGAGCATTAAAATCACCCATCATATACGCAGCACACACGTCGGATTCTTCTATAATTGCACTCATACGGGCGAGACAGTCCGTGTACTCCGTTAAGTTGTCTGGTTTATCCGTTGGCAGATAAACACTAAATACCAAGAACGAACCCCCGGCACTGTTAACACGGATCGCTATCAACCTATCAATACCACACTCAACAACAGTCACATTTGGAAACCGTTGTTTCTTCCACAACAACGCCAGCCCACCGTAAGGTCTTCCGCGCAAAATACCGGCCGAAGTATAGACCGAAGATTTGGCCGTACAGCCAAATTCCTTATCAATATTGTGGACGAAATCCAGGTCGTGAGGTAGCAGCCACGTTTCCTGTAACGCCAATATATCTGCGTTGCCACATAGGTGCCTTATTTGCTGTATTGATCTTTTCAAGGATTTGCAATTGAATGTTAACAATACTAACTCTGAACTTGTACTATCCATGTTTATGTTGATTTATTTACGTTGGCTGTAGTCGCACGCTCACGAAATCGTCTGAATATAATCCCAGTCGGCCAGAAACCCGCACTTAAAAATGTACTGAGCTTATGCTTGGGTACAATAATTTTAAATGAACGGAAGCTAGTTTCTTGTCTCTGAGGCAGTATTTGAACATCCATACATTGTTCACCCAATGACAGTATATGCTCCTTAATATCCTCAATGGTCGTGGTATTTTTAAGTCTCGATAGGTACACCGCATCCGGAATGTCCGCTACCAGTAACCGACTAGATGCCGTCGCCATTCCACGCATGTTCCTGTTACGTGCACGCTTCTTTTTGTTATCTACATATGTAAATCCATCGTCATTATTCATAGAAAGTTGATCATTTGCGTTCGATTTAGCGACATTGTTCACAATATCACGGTAAGACGGTGTGTCGACAACCGTAGCTATCAATGTTTCGCATTCACGCTCAGTACATGAAGGTAGACGTACACTACTATCTACGCACTCCGTATCCGCTGGCTGATGTGCCGTCGGTGGCAATGCCCTAGACACTGCTCGGTTCTCGCTCTTATTCTTAACACTGTAAGGTACAGATTTCTTCAAAACACTGTTATTAATGCTCGTTCGTATGTCGACTAATTCCGTATTAAATCTTGTTTCGAAAGAACTCATATCCTGTTTGGAGACTGAGTTTTCGCGCACATTCTGCAATTCATTTCTCAAAATAATAAGATCCTTAAGGAGACGAGTCACATCTACGTAATCAAACGTAACTGGGGGTAGGCGATTTAAATCCTTCGCCACAAATACCGGTTGTTTTGATGGGTCCGAGTCCTTGAAGGCCTTGATTACATCTCTAATGTTTTTCTTGCTTTTATCTTCACCTTTTCTCTGCACATATTTTAGGGACAGTGAACTAAACAGCACAGATTTACCATCTTCAATTTCACTTTCGGTGAAATTACTCGCACATATTTGAGTTACACTCAGCTCGTCTATCACGTCAATTTTATTTTGGACAAATGTTAAAAACTCGTTAATGATTATTGCTGGTTCCGCCATAATAAGATTCGCGTAAGCGTACGCGCAGGACGTTTTGCGCGCGTCGCTCGTCCGCGCTGACTGTTTTGAAATTGAAATTATGAGTACAGTGACCCCTTTTCGGGTTTAGGTTAAACAAAAACTAATGTTGTATGTATAATAAACGGGGGCGTAGCCGCGGGCAAAACCTAGTCTACTCGCGTTATGAAATGAGTCGTCGTCGGGCCAAAAATATGTCAGTAGCAATAAGAATGTGCAACTACTATGTATGTGTTTTGGAATTTGATCCTTAATACAGTCCGCATCGAGAGAATGCGTTCCGACACCTGTCAGTTGGACAATTTCTATTTGTAATAAGGATCAAATTCATAAAACACATTATTCGTTAGTGTGAAGTGACTGGAAATTGTCCGACTGACAGGTGTCAGGGGGTCTACTCCCTAAGCACGAAGCCCATAGTTTCAGCCTTCGTTACGGGCGTTTCCTACTCCGTATCACCCACGGAAGGATGATTGGTTCGGACCCGAACACACCCGACAGTTGAAAACTCCCGATGTGTTTTTGCCCGTCCAAAAAATTTAACTTTTACACTTTTATTGATGGATCGTTATGTCAGACGGACGGACAGACGGACGGACTTAGGGAGTAGACCCCCTGGAACGCATCCTCTCGACGCGACGACGCGACGGCTGGACTGTAGCAGGATTTGTTATTTAAACAAAAAAAATACTAATCCGTTTCTATTACTATTTATCATGTACTTACACAATTTAAAACCAAAGAGAATAAAAACTAATCCAATATATGGTTTAAGAACTTTATTATTCCTCATTAAGAATTAACAATAATTCACTTACTGAGAAACTATGTTTACATAAAAATATTTACGTTTTTGTACGCACAAAAACGACGTCAAAAGTAAATTTATACAATTAATAGGAAGGTAGTTTTAAAAAAATATCTACTAATCACCAACCAAGTAAACACGGATCTAAAGTAAAAGTAGATGTGTTACTAGATGTGGCATGCATGGCAGCGTAGGTACTCACTAATCGTTTAGTTTTGTTTTGTTAGTTTGCATGTTAGTATTTTTATATTATTACTAGCTTTTGCCCACGGCTTTGCCCGCGTGGATATTGGTAAATATCCCACGGGAATGTACTACCGAGAAATCATTCCTTATTCCTTGTCTACATTATAAAGAGAACCCCCGTGCTAAACTTCAGCCTTCCAGTTTCAAGGGTTTGGGCTGGGCGTTGATGAGTCAGTCAGTCAGTCAGGACCACAGAAATCTTAATAATTGCCTTATTATTAAGATTTCTGTGGTCAGGACTTATCTTTTTAATATATAATTGTTATTGACACATATAGAGATCGGATAATCGGATGCATATTAACCTAAAGTTGAGGTGTTGGCTAAGTATGGAGTGGGCTTTTGGATTTAAAAATCCCAGAATTCCGGTATCGGCCAATTTTGACTTCTGATTATAGAATCGAATGCATAATTCACTTAAGTTCAGATGTTAGTTAAATAATATGGATTGCACTTCAAAAAAAAACCCGGGATTCCGGAACGAAAATTTTTAAGTTCTGATTTTGGAATCGAATGTTTTAGTTAGGTACTTGCGTTCAGGTGTTGGCTAATATGGATTGTACCTTTGTATTAAAAAAATCCCGGGATTCCGGTATTCACAAATTTATAGTTCTGATTATAGAATCGAATGTATATTTACTTACGTTTAGGTTTTTGGCTATTAAGGAATGCACTTTTGTGTCGATCGTCAAAATGTCGCGATTCCGGAATTGATAATTTATTAAGTATTTTTTGAAAGGGTAACTTTTTTATCACTAAATTTTCATAGGGTAGCACCCTATGAAAATTTAGTTTGGTTTTCGGGGGTGTTAAAGCTGATAGTAACATTAAAATGGAAATCCAAGATGGCGGCTGCGAACATTTTCTAATTTTTCGTCATGGGTGTCGTTTTATTGGTTTTCGAGGGTGTTAAAGCTAATAGTGACATTAAAATGTAAATTCAAGATGGCGGCTGCGAACATTTTCTAATTTTCGTCATGGGTGTCGTTTTATTGGTTTTCGAGGGTGTTAAAGCCGATAGTGACACTAAATTGTAAATCCAAGATGGCGGATGCAAACATTTTTTATTTTTCGTCATGGGTGTCGTTTTCATGGTTTTCGGGGGTATTAAAGCTGATAGTGACATTAAAATGTAAATCCAAGATGGCGGCTGCGAACATTTTCTAATTTTTCGTCATGGGTGTCGTTTTCATGGTTTTTGAGGGTTTTAAAGCCGATAGTAACATTAAAATGTAAATCCAAGATGGCGGCTGCGAACATATTCAAATTTTTCGTCATGGGTGTCGTTTTCATGGTTTTCGAGGGTTGTAAAACCGACCGAAATGTTCGCAGCCGCCATCTTGCATTTACATTTTAATGTCACTATCAGCTTTAATACCCCCCAAAACCATGAAAACGATACCCAACACAATTTTTTTTTAATTTTCGCAGCCGCCATCTTGAATTTACATTTTAACGCCACTATCGGCTTTAAACCCTCGGAAACCATGAAAACGGCACCCATGACAAAAAGTTTGAAATTTTTTGCTGTCGCCATCTTGGATTTACATTTTAGTGTCACTATCGGCTTTAACACCCTCGATAACCAATAAAACGACACCCATGACGAAAAGTTAGAAAATTTTCACAGCCGCCATCTTGGATTTACATTTTAACGCCATTATCGGCTTTAAAACTCTCAAAAACCAATAAAACGACACCCATGACGAAAAGTTAGAAAATTTTGCAGCCGCCATCTTGGATTTACATTTTAACGCCACTATCGGTTTTACAACCCTCGAAACCCATGAAAACGTCACCCATGATAAAAAAGTTTAAAATGTGGGCAGCCGCCATCTTGGATTTACATTTTAACATCACTATCGGCTTTAACACCCTGGAAAAGCCTGAAAACGACACCCATGACGAAAAATTTGAAAATTTTGCAGCCGCCATCTTGGATGTACATTTTAACATCACTATCGGCTTTAAGACCCTCGACAAGCATGAAAACGACACCCATGACGAAAAATTTGAAAATGTTCGCAGTCGCCATCTTGGATTTACATTTTAACATCACTATCGGCTTTAAAACCCTCGAAAACCATGAAAACGACACCCATGACGAAAAATTTGAAAATGTTCGCAGCCGCCATCTTGGATTTACATTTAAACATCGCTATCGGCTTTAAAACCCTCGAAAACCATGAAAACGACACCCATGACGAAAAATTTGAAAATGTTCGCAGCCGCCATCTTGGATTTACATTTTAACATCACTATCGGCTTTAACACCCTGGAAAAGCATGAAAACGACACCCATGACGAAAAATTTGAAAATTATGCAGCCGCCATCTTGGATTTACATTTTAACATCACTATCGGCTTTAAGACCCCCCAAAAACATGAAAACGACACCCATGACGAAAAATTTGAAAATTTTGCAGCCGCCATCTTGGATTTACATTTTAACATCACTATCGGCTTTAAGACCCTCGACAAGCATGAAAACAACACCCATGACGAAAAATTTGAAAATGATCGCAGCCGCCATCTTGGATTTACATTTTAACATCACTATCGGCTTTAAAACCCCCGAAAACCATGAAAATTACACCCATGACGAAAAATTTGAAAATGTTCGCAGCCGCCATCTTGGATTTACATTTTAACATCACTATCGGCTTTAAAACCCTCGAAAACCATGAAAACGACACCCATGACGAAAAATTTGAATATGTTCGCAGCCGCCATCTTGGATTTACATTTTCACGTCACTATCGGCTTTAACATTCTCGAAACCCATGAAAACAACCCCACCGTTATATTGACGGTACCTTCCAGGCACAACCATTTTAATTCGGCAGCTTTGTATTTCTCGCGGGGATCACGTGTACCAAACGGAATATTTACCTATGTGATCCCCATTTCCCGGTATTTCCAAATAAATAAAACCACGTTATTTATGAAGTCGTTTCCATACCATGTATCCGATTAGTTGTGCATTCCCACATTTTCTGGAATCCCGGGATTTATAGTAAGAAAAAAAATGTAAGAAGCCGCTTCCATACTTTGTTAGCGAAATATTAACTTTAGGTTAATATGCATCCGATTATCCGATCTCTACACATAATATACGATTTAAGTTGGTTTTTAAAACAAGACATACTTTTTGCTTCTTTTATTTCCATGGGTATTTTATTGTACATGTTAACACCTTCAAATTCAATATTTCTTCTCCCGTAATTAAATATGCTTGTGTTATTGATTGAAAACTGAATGACTGTTCTCAATAATCTTCAATAAATAAATATCTAAACCACGGGTGTAGCCAGGTTTTAATATCCGGGGGTTTTATTTTCTTGAACCCCCCCCGGGTTCAAGAAAATAAAACGACTAAAAGTACATAAAATAATCCTTACACAGGATGGCCGGAACATTGACGTCCAAATAATAAACTTAGGTTCCTCGTATCGTGGACTATCCAAATCACCCCCATGTATGTTCCGCGATTTCTCATAGTTTTCGAGTTATGATTTTTTTTTCTGAATTTTTGAGATTTCTCGACCTGACCAACTAAGTTGGTGTAAATCTCAAAAATTCAGAAAAAATATCATAATTTGAAAACTGTGAGAAATCGCGGAACATACATGGGGGTGATTCTTCGTCTCAAAAGTTGCAAAGTATTAACGTGACTGAATGCTGTTATTATGAGGTCTGTGTTAATGCCTGCAGTTGCTTTGATAGCGTAATGAATGTGTAGCTCATGACTTTTTGAAGGAGCTCGTGGCTAAGTAATAACAGCCGCACGGGTCGATCCGTCAGGTTAAGCTACGCTTGCCGGGGTTGGTCAATGGATGGGTGACCATCTTTACATATCGAGATTCCTCCGTGCCTCGGAAAGCACGTTAATCCGTTGGTCCCGGCTGTTATTCGTGGATCTTTGACAGTCGTTACGGGTCGTCAGAAGCCTGAAAGTCTGACAACCAGTCTTACTAAGGGGTAACGTATTGCACGTAACTGGGTTGTGGAGGGTCAGATAGGCAGTCGCTCCATGTAAAATACTGGTATTCAGCTGCATCCGGTTAGACTGGAAGCCGACCCCAACATAGTTGGGAAAAGGCCAGGCAGATTGACTAGGCATATAACAAAATTTGAAGATCGTGTGTAATATCTGAACTTTTGGGGGGTGGGGGGGGTGGGGCGGGTGGTTGAACTCCCAAAACCCTCCCCCTGGCTACGCCCGTGATGTAAAGCCTGCGCCATATGATATAATAGGTATGTGCAGGGCATTGTCCCTCACTGCCAGACGGTAAATCAACATTATTAGCTACTTATCATACGTAAGTAGTTAAGTACGCCATTTATAGCATTCAAATTTATTTAAAGTGTGCCGAACTTATTTAAAAGGTCAATCTGATGCACTATGTTAAACAGGTCTCATTTAAAATGTAAATGTTTAATTTGCTTTAATTTGAGCCTATCGAAATAAATGTGGCGAGAGGTGGCCTGTGTCCAAGCAGCGGGAGCATTATATAGGCTGATTATGCTAAAGTACTTCACTAATAATTATTAGTATTACAAACTATGATACATTTGAAAATTAGATATTTTAACAGAACATTAGATTAATATATACTTAGGTATAGTTAAGAAAGATTTCATATTTTAAGTTACGATCTTGTAATGCAATTAATAAATGAGTATTGAGTTTATGTGTGGGGGTGTGTGTGTGTGTGTAATGCTGATGCTGATAACCCAAAGTCTTTTTTTGAACCGCTTAAAATAAAGTTGCCTCCTATAGCGTTGCCGTCTTTCGACGGAAAAACTGAGAATTGGCAATATCACACTGAAGGCAGTAAATGATAAAATGGAACTAGGTGAAACGCTGAAAACTTTACCGCATACACCGCGCAGGTCAATACCTTTTCATACGAGGCTTATCGATTGGTCAAACAGCTTGAAGTAAAAAGTTGGGAAGTACAACGTCTTACAAGTTGAAAAAAAAAGTCTGGAGATGTTATGGGACACCCGGTTGATGTTGATTGTTTCCTTGTACTTATCTGCCCAGCCTTTTCCGAACTATGTTGGGGTCGACTTCCAGTCTAACCGGATGCAGCTGTATACCAGTATTTTACATAGAGCGACTGCCTATCTGACCTCCACAACCCACTGAACTGGTTGTCAGACTTTCGGGCTTCTGACGACCCGTAACGACTGTCAAAGATCCACGAATGACAGCCGGGACCAAGGGCTTAACGTGCTTTCGGAGGAGTCTCGATATATAAAGGTGGTCGGTCACCCATCCACGGACCAACCCCGGCAAGCTTAGCATAACCTGATGGATCGGCCCGTGCGGCTGTTATTACTTAGCCACGAGCTCCTCTTTCGTTGTACTTTTATGTATTAATTCAGAGTCATCTAGTATGGTCTCAAGTTTGAAGTGTTAAAAGTTTAAACGTTAAAAAGTCTAGGTACAACCTACAACCATCTTATTGCGACTAGATATATACGAAACGATATAGCTTTTACATTTTTAGTTGCATTGATTAACTTTTTAATGTGCTTCAAAGAATGATGATTAATGACGATTTTTTCATCATTAATCATATTTTAACTCCAACAAAACAAATCGAATCTGCTCCAGTTTTTCCTACAATTTTTTAAACTCCGTCGACCTGTCCACGTTTCCTTGCCTGCCTCGATCTAGGTGAACGATAAGCGATGTAGACCGTTTTCCAGGCTAACCCTTATCGTCAATCGGCCTCTTTTGTCGATATAACCGACAGTTACATGCCGTATCGACGGCATTGCGTCGGTAGGTACGTTGGTACGCATAATTTTATGTATCATGTGCATAATTTTATTATTGGTTTAAAATTATGGAAATGTTTTTCGGAAAAAAGGTAATGTTTTCTTTCCGTTTGGGGATGCATGTAAATGAGTGTAGCGTGAAGTATTCTTTATTTGAAAGTCAATATCTAAAGCACAGGGTATTTAAATAAAAAATATTGGTTTCGGGTACCAGAGTTACAAGATTAGATAGAAAAACTTATTTAAAATAAACAGTATTTCAATGTTATTATTAAGCTACAAAACAAACGCCATGGTTAAAATATTGTTATCAATGTGTCTTCAATTAATAGATAAATTCTACACCTCAGTAATTCACAACATTATCTCTTAAATAAATACAATAGGTATCATACAATCTGGCTAGCCTTTTCCCAACTAAGTACATGTTGGGGTCGGCTTCCAGTCTAACCGAATGCAGCTGAATACCAGTATTTTACATGGAGCGATTGCCTTATCTGACCTCCACAACCCAGTTAATTACTGGGTAATACGATTCCCCTTGGTAAGACTGGTTGTCAGATTTTCGGACTTCTGACGACCCGTAACGACTGTCAAAGATCCACGAATGACAGCCGGGACCAACAACGGCTTAACGTGCTTTCCGAAATTCCGAGGCATGGAGGAGTCTTGGTAGGTATGCAAAGATGGTCACGCATCCACGGACCAACCCCGGAAAGCGCAGCTTAACCTGATGGATCGACCCGTGCGGCTGTTATTACATAGACATGAGCTCCTCTACAATCAATAGGTTTCATACAGTATCCCTATAATCATTGTATTTTGTTAATTCGAGCCAAACCGTCAAGCTCTTAGAACAAATTACCTTAATTACCTACTACTTAAGTACTGAAAAATGCTCAAATAAATACTCATAACTCCTTCCATTTACCTCCAAATAGCTTCAGACATTCTGTAATAGGAAAGTTTTTAGGGTTCCGTACCCAAAGGGTAAAACGGGGCCCTTACTAGGACTCCGCTGTCTGTCCGTCTGTCTGTGCGTCTGTCACCAGGCTGTATATTATGAACCGTGATAGTTAGACAGTTGTTTTCACAAATGATGTATTTCTGTTGCCGCTATAAACAACATGTACTAAAAACCAGAATAAAATAAATATTTATGGGGGCTCCCATACAACAGACATGTTTTTTTGCCGTTTTATAGATACGGAACCCTTCGTGCGCGAGTCCGAGTCGCCCTTGGCCGGTTTTTGTTAAATCGCTATTTTTACGGTCGTCCCATACCGTGCCCATTTAAATACATACATACGTTGCATGACTCAAGTTATTTGTTCAGCACGTGAGCATGAAAAAACTTTTAAAGTCAGTAATTGGGTGATTTATTCGTCTGCATTTGATATTTGGAAAAGGTTTCTATCTTGACGAGTCTGGGGGTCTACTCCCTAAGCACGAAGACCGTAGTTTCGGCTTTCGTTACGGGCGTTTCCTACTCCGTATCACCTACGGATGGATGATTGGTTCAGGGCCCGAACGAAGTATATGAATGACAACATGATTTGACAGTTGTCACTCCTGATGTGTTATTATTGCCCGTCCGAAAAAAGTAACTTTTACACTTGTTTTGATGGATCGTAACGTCAGACGGACCACAAGACGGACGGACCGACGGACGGACGTAGTTAGGGAGTAGACCCCCTGAACATAGGCACAACGAACTCTCGCGCATATTCTCTCACTCACACTTGACTTGAAGTGTCACCCTTTCATTTGGTTCCTAAAAAATTTTACTGCACAGCCTTCTCTGTGAAGAGCGTTGATCGTGCGAGGGCTGGCAACGTCGCTTTTCTAGAGGTTTTTCGTGTTATTTAATTAAATTTAAATCAAAGAACATTTCCAAGAACATTTCCTCTGACAAATTCTGAGATCGTTGGTATTCATAAATATGTTGGTACAGTCCGCGAGGCCTAAGCTGAGATTTGCATTTGTGTGACGTCCGGCGTCCTTTGCTTGGTTTAAAACCGGTTTCTGCTTTTTGGCAATCGGTCTGAGGTGCGGTGCGTCCCTCGCGCGACGCAACTCTACTTTTTTGGTGATCACTCACACAAATGCAAAGCTCAGCTTAGGCCTCGCGGACTGTAGGTATGCTATTTTTTGACAGTTATTTTGGTAATTACCTACTCATGTTATTTTTTTAGAGTAAATTCTAAAATAACTGTCCAAAAATAGCATAAGTACATGTAGAAATACTAACGATCTAAGAATTTGTCATAAGAAATTGTCCTTTAATTTTAATTTAATTATATAATTACGAAAAATCTCTAGAAATGCGACGTTGTAGGCCCGCGCGCGATCAACGCTCTGAAGGTCGGACTCGCTAAGATATTTCGGCCTTAGTGTACCTATCTAGAAGTATTTAAAAGTAGATTCGAAGTATTCACAGAAGTTGTGGTAGGTAGATAAAAAATCAGGGCTTATTTTCCTGTGTAGGTACCCTTGAATGTACCCCTGAATGCCCTTGATGGTACAGTGGAAGATTTATTTTAACCGTTGTACCCTTGGCCATGAAACCCGACGAAATTAAATTTTCCTGTACGTAGGTACCTATTTTAGAAGTGATATTGAACGTCTCTATTATATTATAGGGTGACTGGTAGTTAGTGACCGATACCTAAACACATGATTGTGCTCATGATAACAAACAACTTTTACTATGGGACCAAACCTGAAATCTCGAACAAAAAATCAGCTGCTCCCTACATTTTGACCAGTTATGCGAACATGAATGTATGGGGCAGCTCATTTCTTTTTCGCGATTTCAGGTTTGGTCCCATAATAAAAGTTGTTTGTTATCATGAGTACCTACAATCATGTGTTTAAGTATCGGTCACCAATTACCAGTCACCCTATATATATAGGTATAACTTTTTTTTTGATTATTCTCAAAGAGAAATCATATACAGGGATTATTCTTCTTTATGCGTAATTGTCACCTGATTGTTACTGTGAATTATATTTTGATACAGAAAAATACATATTTTTCTATCTGTAAGTTATTTATTTAGTTTAGTTGTTGACCGTACTCGCGCGTATATAGAAATGCTAATTCAGTACGTCCCCTCAGGCGGAGACGAATACCTAGAGTTAGCGCATTTCCAGGCGTTAAACACACGTAAATGCTAGTATTCAGTAGCATTTACGCGGAATTAGCATTTACTAGCATTTACGTGTGTTTAACGCCTGGAAATGACTCAATCGTCTCCGCCTGAGGGGACGTACTGAAGTAGCATTTCTATATTCGCCGCCGCGCGCCGGTGCACTATCCATTTCATACAACTGTCAAAAAATTATAGTTAAAGTTGGTAGTTTTGCTTTACAATTAATTTCCCTAACTACTGTGTCGCCATTCGTGTAATTTAACTATGCTAAGCACCCCTTTATTTTCGAAAAATACAAGTTTTTCATTAATTCATGACAGTGTATACGAACCATTACGAACCAACACACAAATCAAATCACGCCATCATGTCGTTTGAACATAAAACATCGAGTTAGATAATGATCAGCTAATTTGATTAACCACCAATGGCACCTACACCACACATTAATTTTATGTGTTTATATCATTGATATAAAAAGTAAAGATACGGTCGTCCGTACATTTGCCTGACGCGATCGCCACACAGAAACACTAACGCCATCTATTAGAACTACTCTTAACTACGATGTCGATCGGCGCAGGCTGCTCGTAGACGTAACCTTGTAAGAGCGGCGTGGTATTTTTCGAGACATAAAGAAATTATGAAAACTTTTATTTTTCAAAAATTATATTTATTGCAGTTTGTTCGTATAAATAATAAAATTTTCATTGGCCTTTTTGTTATTCTTGACATCTTTTCCATTTTGGATTCGTGGTGTTTTCTGACAATCTCTTTCAATTATTGACCTTTCATAAATGTAATTTATGATTAATAACACAGGTTGTTCCATTGAGTGAGAGTTTGTATAAAATTAAATTTTATTGTAATATAATTAAATCTTTATTTCATCGGTTACAACGCACGCCGCTGCAAAGTTATGTCGCACAGCGGTACGGTCTTGTGGGCGTGGCCTCGCGTCGTCTAAGACAATTTACTTGTAGCAGGAAAGTAGAAAAGAAAATTGTTTTAAATAATGTTAGAAGTTGATTTATTGACATATTTTTGACTTACAGGTGATATGAAATGTTATAATTTTTTTTGTTATGTTTTTTGTCGTAGTTCACGCAACCCGTCACGACAAAATTTGGCTTTTTTGCCTTTAAAATTTACGACCGCACCCGAAGATAGCCGATCGCGGACTAGTTCACTTGGGTTTAGGGGAGGGTCATTGTCGGACCACGTTCGTGGCGTCATTTTAACATGCCGTCCGCCCAGTCCTTACGCAGTAATATATGGTTTATATCCCTGAAATATCATAAGTATGGTTGTCCTTGAAGGGGAAGGAGTAAGCAGTATTGCACAGACGCCAGCACATCAAGCTACTACAATCTGTCAAATTTCTTTAACAGATTTTCATCTTTATCTCTAAAGCATTAGGTTCAAGGTTGATTGGAAAAATTTGATGTTTCGGGTGGCTTGACCTGCTGGCGTCTCGCGTCTGTACATCCATATTTCGCCAGTTATCAAATCAAATACTACACAAATACTTACGTTTATTGAAGTAGGTAGTCTTTTTAAAAAGTCGGCTGTTATCACACAACAGTCGTTTTTAGGGTTCCGTATTTCAAAAGTGAAAAATGCATCCCTTAAAGGATCACTTCGTTGTCCATCCGTCCTGTCTGGCAGTCTGTCAAGACCCTTTTTCTCAGGAACGCGTGGAGGTATCAAGTTGAAATTAATATCAAATACGTAAGTACGAGTATAATGTCCCTTGGAGCTCTAAAAAAATCAAGCTTCTAAGCCAACGCAATAAAAAAATACGTTCGCAAGAAGCATGGCAAGGTCTCACAGCACAAGTAAAGGAAGATTTAGGCCTATGCCTCGAATTTCGCGGGCAGCGGGGCGGCGGCGGCGGCGCGGCGCGTCTCGCATTGACCCGCCCCGCTCCCGCGCCGCTGTCTTCGAAAACCGGTCCATTTAAATGTACGCATAGGATCCTGCCGCTCCCGCGCCGCCGCGGCCGCCGACCCGCTGCCCGCAAGATTCGAGGCAGAGGCCTTACACATAACTACAATTTTTTGTTTGCGATTTCATACCATAAGTAGGGTTGGAGAATTGACCGTGACGTATATCGATGTATGGGAGAACATGTTTTAAACCAGAATGTTAAGTTTGTTTTTATTCATCCCAACTACGGAACCCTTCATTGTGCGTGGGTCGACACGCACTTGGCCGGTTTTTTTTTCAACACAATTTCTGTGACAATGTCACAGATGTTTATAAGTACCAATATCAATGTCATTCAGGTGCCAAAAGATCCTTGTACCACTCTATTTTGTAGAATAAGGGCGCGTTCACACGACACGCGCACGCTCAGCGCACGCCACCCGCGTCCAACTCGCATTGAAATTTGTTAAATAAGAATTTGAGTCTTATAATCCATCAATAGATCTCAAATTGCATTTAACGAGGTCTACACGCGCACGCCAAGCGCACGCCCCGCGCCCGCCTCGCGCCAACCCTGCGCTCGCCCTACCCACGCTCTGCACCCTCCCCGCATACACCTTGCGCCCGCGCTATGGCTAGTAAGTGTTGTATTGACAGTGATCAGGTTTAGTCGTGTGGCGTGTTTTTTTAAAATAAATATGATGGATAACTTCGACAAAGAAACATTCATTTCTTTGGTGGAGGAAAGAGATATGCTGTGGGATAAAACCCTTGAAAGCTATAAAGATAAAAGTCAGTAGTAGTATAAGTGCGCACGAGACGTGTGCGAGACGGACGCACCGCGTGTGCGGGTTTAAGACCGTGCGCTGCGTTAGGCGTGCGCACGGCGCGGGCGCCCGCGTGGCGTGCTATTTTCATGTAATCTCATAGATCAGCGCAGCGCAGCACACATGAGATTACATGAAAACAGCACGCCACGCGGGCGCCCGCGCCGTGCGGACGCCTAACGCAGCGCACGGCCTAAGGGGGCACAAAGCGTGCGCGGGTGCTGTGCGTGATCGGCGCGTGTCATCTGAATACGCCCTAAGTAATACGTTATTACGTGGTGTGATGGAAACATTTGGACATAGTGCAGCCGCGTAGGGCCATTATACCTATAGTATACTTAAAATCTCGCTGCAGACTTGGTCATAAATCATAATCGGAGTAGGGATGTGCGCTAGTTGCGCGCGCTCAAGGCCATTATCGATAACAGATGATGACGATGACTAAGACAAAAACTGCGACATATCCTTTACAGGTTTTAATGCCACGACCTTTGTTTGCCTTAATAAGGACGTGTCCGGTATAATCTATACCAGTGTGGTAAAAAGGTCGGTTAGGAATCAATCGTGCTGGAGGTAGGTCACCCATGATTTGATGTTGTGGTATAGGATTATTTCTTTTACATTTGACACACATTCTTAATCGTTTCTTTGTGACTCTGTTTCCTCCAAGAATCCAGTATTTTTGTCTTATAAATCCAGTAGTCATTTTTACTCCACCGTGAAATACAAGTTCGTGGGATTCATCTATGATAAGATCTGCCAATTTTGATTGATTCGGGATTATGATGGGATGCTTCATTTCGGGATCAAGATTTGAATGTTTAAGTCTGCCACCGACACGGAGCAGTTGACTAGTGTCTAGTATGGGATTGAGATTAAGAATCTGGCTTTTCTTATTTAGTGGTTCATTATTTTTCAGCCGCGATATTTCTTCGTCGAAATATTCGTTTTGAACATGCTTAATTAACATTTCCCTTGCTGTCTTTATATTTTGCAGAGTAAGATAACACGTGCGTTTTTTCTTGAAAACAACAATGTCGATGAACTTGTTGATGTAAGCTAATACTCGAGTAACTTTCCTCAACGTGCTATATTTTGTTAATAGTTGATTAATTATTAAATGTTCGGGGTTAACAATGACCGTATTTACTTCCTTTTTTCTTCTGAGTTCTTCGGTAGTATTACTCGTGTAAATCGGCGTCTTATGAGATTCTTTAGGCTTATATTGTGGTAACCAATCAGGTCCTTGCCACCACAGCGAGTGATTAGATAATTGAGCAGCAGGTAAACCGCGGCTTGCGCAGTCTGCGGGGTTTTCTTTGGATTTTACGTATCTCCATTTATCTTTAGGGATTATTTCAGTAATAATTCTCACTCGATTCGCAACAAAAGGTTTCCATTTCTCCGGTTCGCCACTTAATAAACCTAGAACAGCCGTTGAATCAATCCAACCATAAACATGCACCTCGTAGCTCGATAGGGATAAGATGATTTTTCGCATAAGTTTTGACAACAAGAGAGCGCCGCAAAGTTCTAAACGCGGGATAGATTGCGGTTTTTTCAGCGGTATTACTTTTGATTTGCCCGCAATAATGGTTACGTGTGTTTTATTTTCTCTCTGTATTTTGCAATACACGACGCAAGCGTATGCTTTTGTGCTAGCGTCGCAAAAGCCATGGAGTTCAATGATATCTTTTTCCTGGGTTTGAATCCAACGTGGTATTTTAAATTGAGAAATATGAGATAGATCAGCTTTAATAGTATTCCACTCTAACGCGATTTCTTGAGGGACAGGGTGGTCCCAACCCAGGTCTGATTTCCATAATTCTTGGAACAAGATCTTAAGTTTTATTGTGACTGGTGCTAGCCAGCCCAAAGGGTCAAAAACTTTAGATATTTGAGATAAGAATTGTCTTTTTGTAAGGATGTCCTGAGAGACAAATTCTATAGGATGAAAGATAAATTGATCATTTTTTGGTTCCCACCGAATACCTAAAGTTTTGGTCGACTCCGGCTGCTTAAAATCAAAGTCTTCCTTTTGAAGTGCAGAACCATCTGTTATTTCCGGCAGGTTTGATCGCCATTTTCTGAGATTGAACCCCCCAGATTTGAGGAGGTTGATCATTTCTGCTTTGAGCTTTTTAGCTGCTGTCGCTGAATGTTCACCATGCATGAGATCATCCATATAAAACGAGTGTTCTAAGATGTCAGGAGCGCAACTTTGAGGATAGTTCGTCCTTTCATCGATGGCCAGTTGCTTCAGTGTCATCATGGCCAAAAAAGGTGCGGCTTTTGTGCCATAGGTAACTGTCGCTAGCTGGTATTCTTTTAAAGGTTGGGATTGATGGTTCCGCCAGATAATTTTCTGATATTTCTGATCATCGGGATGTAGCCAGATTTTGCGGAACATTTTTTCAATATCTGCTGTAAAAGCGTATCTAAATTGTCTCCATTTTAAGATAAGGGTCTGAAGGTCTTGTTGTAAATTAGGTCCTCGGCACATAAGATCATTGAGGCTGTATCCACTCGAGGTTTTTGCCGAGGCATTAAAGACAACTCGCAATTTGGTAGTTGATGACTCAGATCGTTGGACGCAATGGTGCGATAAGTAGCAGTCCGGCTGTACGTGTGGCGCAACGGGTGTCATATGTCCGAGCTCTAGGTATTCGGAAATAAACGTTTTATACTCATGTGCCACTGCAGGTTGCTTACTTAATTTCCGCTCTATTTGGAAAAATTGAGCAATCGATTTTGTTTTCGACTCGCCTATATTATTTTCAAAATTTTCTTTGAATAGTATTTTAACGACGTAGCTTCCGTCTTCCCGCCTAGAGGTCGAAGATTGGTACAACTCGATGCATTTTTGGTCTTCTTCTGATATTGCTGGAGATTCATGTATGTCCTCCACTTCCCAAAATCGCTGAATATCTTCGATATTATTTAGGATCACATTGCAATGGTACGTTTTGTAGTTGCCGCTTAAGATCCATCCCAACTGGGTTTGTTGGGCAATGGGCAACATACCTTCTGATCGACAGATACCGTCCATAAGGATAGTGGAATAGATATCTGCCCCAAATAAGATATCAATAGGCCTACTTTTGTAAAATTCGGGATCTGCTAGAGCTATTTGGTTAAGAGTAGGCCAGTCTGGCTTAGGTAAGGTACAGCTTGGTAAGTTATTTATGAGTCTATTCATTATATATACATCCGTTTCAAAGGTGAAATCGCTAACTAACGACGAACATTTGATAGTAATCTTGCCCTTACAGTTGTTTTCCTTATTTCCTATTCCAGAGATATAACCGTTACATTTTCGTCGCGGTAGTCTTAACAACTGAGCTGCGCTTTCCCTAATAATGGATGTCTGTGACCCTTGATCTAAAAGGACTCTCATTTTTTGATAAGATCCGTCCGCTGCTTGTACGTTAATTATTGCTGTGGCAAGCAATATTTCTGAGGGTTCTTTAAAAAGGGATGCAACTGTGTTGCTTTCTTGCTGTTGAGGTGGCGATTTCGTAATCGTGGCTGCATTTGACCCAGATCGATGTGACTTAAAACATTCATGCAAAATGGTATTGTGTTCTTTATTGCATTCCTTGCATCTTATTTCGGAAAGGCATTTTTTGCCATCGTGATAATGCAAACAATTAATACAAAGGTTCAAGTTAGCAACAGCATTTTTACGTTCATTAGGTTGCAATTCCAATAATTTTTGACATGCATGAATTCGATGATCGCTGGCGTTGCAAATAGGGCATTGCTTGCGATTGTTAATTTTGCGTTTGGACTTTGACGATTGCGAAACCTGGTTTGTTGAGTGATTCGTTTTAGGATTGTTATAATTTCGTTTATAATTGAAATCCTTTGAAAATGATGGTTTGTTATTATTGTTGGATTGAGATGAGGATGATTTCTGCGTGGAATTTTCATTCTTCTTACGTGAAGTTTCCAGCATCATAAACTTAGTTTCCAAAAAATTAAGGAAATCTTCCAAGACAGGCAACTCTCGCGGGGATTTTAATGCTTGTAGATAATCCTCGTATGTATCCGAGTCCAATTTTTGAGACAGTATACATACCAGGAAAGGGTCCCAGGAAGACACGTCGACTCCCAGATTCTTGATAGCATTCACGCTCTCGTACGTAGTGTCGTGAATGCGTTTTATATGATTTGATGATTGTTGCTGGTTTGCAGGGATATTCATGAGATTGTTAAGATATGAAGTGAAGATCATTCGTGTATTATTATAACGATGATTGAGGATATTCCAGCATACAGGATAATTGTTGGAGCTTATTTGGAGATGTTGGATCAATTTTTCGGGCTCACCCTTGATCTTGCTCTTTAGAAACTGCATCTTTTGT
Source organism: Cosmia trapezina (assembly GCA_905163495.3). Classification (NCBI taxonomy): domain Eukaryota; kingdom Metazoa; phylum Arthropoda; class Insecta; order Lepidoptera; family Noctuidae; genus Cosmia; species Cosmia trapezina. The sequence continues at coordinate 23,476,404 of LR991035.1, read as the reverse complement.
GCATTCGACAAAGAGGGGTTGTTGTGCACTGCTTCGGTAAAGAGATCTTTGAACGAAATCCACTTATTGTAGTTTCCCTCAAAGGTGACTATCTCCATTTTAGGGGTACATTTTTCAATATGCGCGACGGACCACATTTTCTTATTGATGTCTTTCTTGATTTTGTTGTAGAATTTCTCATAATGAGTAAATTGCTCTTCGTACTCGAGGTTCGATCCGCCATACTCGTTGTCGAGCTCCCAATGAAGCGAGTCAATAGCCGCCCAACGAGATTGTATCGTCTTCAGGATGTCTTCAAACTCCCATTTTTCCGTGATGAGATCAAGGTCAATATTAGAAGATGTTCTCAAGAAAGCCTTAAAGTTAGTGGCTTGCTTTTTGAAGAGACTTTCGGCTTTACTCTCTTCAAGAGCAGGGGTTTTAGAAGCAGCAGCGTGAGATGCGAGGTTCGAGGTTTGAGATTCCGCAGTAGGTTGGAACGTAGGAGGTTTCAATTCCGGGGTTTGCGGTCTGTTTGCGAGAGGGTTATAGACTTGAATAGTAGTTTTAATGTAGTTATATTTTTCCTTCATTTGATCGTATTGATTAGTGCTGAAATATGTATGAGATTGATCACCAAAAGATAACAAAGTCATATGATTATTATGGAACTCTGTAAAGTATTGTTCCAAGGTAGCTAATCGACGACGTAAGTAGTCCGAGGTCTTGCGCTCTTCACCATCATTCTTGAAATTGGCGAAGAGCCTATCTACGGCTTCGATTAGTTGTTGTTGGGTTGCTAAAATGTCATTCATTTCCAACATTATAAAGATAAAAAGAGACCTTACTTGTACTGAAGGCTTCTTTGGAGATCAAATGTCCTTGCGATGGCTGCAAGAACAAACCTGGAGTAACAGCGCGATGAGATGACGCGATGCGTTCGTAAACACCAGGGTCAATCAGGATCAGCAGGATGATGGCACGTTTCCGTCCGGGGCACCGAGATAGTTTAAGATCAGCAAGATGATGGCACCTTTCCGTCCGGAGCGCCGAGGTCAGTTAGGATCCACAGGATTATGAGATTTTTGGAAAGTAAATCCACTCAGTTCTGTTTCCAGGGTCTGGTAATAAGTTCCAAGCGAGACACTCACACAGTACCGTTAGTAGATACACACGTAATGGTCCCGCCCGATGGCTCGAAGGACCAATGTTCAGGGTTGGGGTGAGTTTAAATGTAAACTAAGATGTAAAGATTATAAGATAACTATATTTCAGTACACAAATGGGATAAAATTAAAACTAATGAGGTGAGATTGAGTCGCGCCCGATATGCTGTCCGCAAGCGTACTAATTACATTTACTTAGGTAATCCATAATATTACCTAAGGCATGGGCGCGGTGTCACAATTACGCTGACATGTTTAATAGTTCGGTGATTGACCCGAACACAGACGAAGAATTTTAATTTTCTATTTTTAGTTTTATACAGGGTGTAAGGGACAGCCCTCCACAAATTAACAGGGTGCATTCAGCTCCTTATTGTGAATCATATTCCACCGGAAATTTTCTCAGGAAAAGTTTCATTTTTTTTAACGTTTTTTCGGCTAATATTCCTTTATTTCAATGTAAAATTACATTCTCTGTTTGCAGCACTCCATTTATGTAAATAAAACAGCTAAAATCCAAAAAACAGCAATGTATGTCGAAATACTCTAACGTACTACGCGCGAAATCAGCTGTTCACTTTCTGCCTAGCTTCAGAGTTCATCAAACTCACCGCATACTACTTGCATACAATACAATAGAGACAAGCGAGACGCTCCGATTTACCGAGTCGCAACAGTATTGCCAACTTAATAAACCTCAATTTGTGAACGAAAATGTTAGATCAAACTTGGTTCACATAAGAACTCCTCTAATGTTAAATGCAAATCTTTTCGTGCACTTATTTTCTAAAGGAAAAACGCACATAATGTGCCCTTGAGTATTCGTGGTAGGTACATACCTAATTACTTAATTAATTCTACTTTTCAAGCGATCACTGGATCCAGTTTCCAAGCCACCCATGGGCCTTTTCATGGCTTTACGGCAGCTACCGACTGGTAGTCGAGTCGCGAATCGAACGTAAGCCCTCTGCAATGGAAGCCCAGTCTTCTATCACGCTGGGCTATCACTACTATTAATTTGCTTAACATAAACTTTGAATTAAATTGACAAATTAATCGTTTCATTTCTCCAAAAAAAATAACAGCTCTAACATTTAGTCAAGCTTAAAAATAGTGGTATTTTTGTACAACATTTTTGCAAGAAACATGCAAAATTTTTTGAGTAGTTGACAACACTGTTTTTGTGTGTGATTTTTCGTGTAGTCATTAGTACAGTTTAGTTGTCCTGCGACTGTGTCCTGCGCAGTATCGCTCGCTGTTGTTCGCGCAGTCGCGTCGTGAAGTTTACGTACTTACCCATTTGTGTTGTTGTCTGTGAGAAATGGCTACATTTAGTGCTCGTGAATATGGCGAAATGATAATGTGCTACGGGGAAGCTCGGGGAAATGCTAGGGAAGCGCTCAGAAATTACATCGATAGGTATCCTGACCGTCGGCATCCATCAGACTCCCGGATAATTACCAATGCCTATCAACGAGTGCTAGATAACCAGCCCATAGTTCCCAATCAAGAAGGCGCCGGAAGACCACTTCGCGGTGCAACTGTAGAAAGAGTTTTAGACCTGGTTCGTCAAAATCCACGCCTAGGCACACGCACTGCAGCTCGACTATTGCGCCGGAATCATGGAGCCCGCGTCTCACACTTTTAGACTTCTTTTTGTGGGGCTACGTAAAGGAAAAAGTGTTTGTTAGTGCATGTGCGAGTGAGGAGGAAATGCGAGATTGAATCACAGACACATTCCAGCAGCTGCGCTACAGCTGCAACGAAGATCCCAACTTGCTGACCCGCTTACACGGGGAGATCCTGCGCCGTGCCAATGTGTGTGAAGGTCTCGGTGGAGGTCATTTCGAGCCGTATCTCATACGACCGGAGCGATTCTAAGGTAGGATTAATTTTTGATACCTATTGAAATAAGACTGATTGATTTACATGATTTTTCTATGTAATAAGCATTGTACTTATGGTAAAAACACATAACGCTCCTTTTTTAACTTGCCGCAGTCGGGTAAAAAAACGAAAACCACTTCAACGCTAGTTGTAGCTATTGTTTGGCACAAAATTAACTCTAGTGCTTATTATTTTGTTATCTTTACTCGCTTTACCAAAGCGGAATTCCCGCTGTGTGAAAGGGCAGCTAATGAGAAGCCTGAATGCATGTTTGCAAGTACTTAGTATTTTTTTATTTTTATTGACTGTTTGTTTCATCTGCTTGTTATTTTCGTTAAGTTTTAGACTGTTGTTGGTTGAGCGGAAAATACTTTTGTATTAATTTGTTTAAAAATGCCTCGCGGACGATACAACGTTTTACGTAGGCAAGCCAGAAAAGATAAAGGTTTTTGAGGGAATACAGCCATCATCGTAAATACAAAATAAAAACATTATTCCTTATTTCATAAAACCTACTTATTTTATTTTTCATTGAACCCTACCCGTACTTGACAAACTGACCAATAAGTAGGTACCATACACCACTTTAAACATCTTTCAGTTATAAAAATAATTAAATGAATGCTAAATTATTGTCGCTTTTACTGTACCTGCGCGTAAGTATCTACCTACTCAACTAACTTGTGCACTACGCTGTCGCTAGTTTAAGCCAAGTGGCGCGAGAATTGACCCCGTGGCGGGTGGGGCAGCCGAACACTCACTGCGCTACCGTTCGCTACGTGCGTTTTGCCACGGAAGCAATACATTGCGTGAGAGGTAATAAAATAAATCAGGTTTATTGGATTCCTATAACGTTCCTGAAATAATTTCATGTACCGGTCATCTTAGTATGATGTACTGAATTCACCCTATCAATCTGCGGAGGGTTGTCCCTTACACCCTGTATATACGTTCTTTTGTTTATATATTTAATATGCTTTGTAGTAAATTTGGTAATAAAATAAAAAAAAATGTGTATTTATTTCTATCACCCATTTATAAATATATAAAACTATCGATATCACTCATCGACTGCAGTAATGCACAGGACTACGTGTGGGCGTGGCCTGCCCATAAGGCTCGTGAGTGGGAAAGAGAGCGAAACACTCGAATGATTTATGACCGAGTCTGCAGCGAGATTTTAACTATACTATAGTAGTTCATGTTGCGTCTGTATTTGCATTCTCTCGCAATGTTTGAACCCAATAGGCCAAATACCGTACGTTATTGGTTCATGGCTAAAGTATTGAGTAGGGTCAGTCAACTTTGCGATAGGTCGTGCGATTGTGGGAAACCACGCAATGGCTAGCAAGCCCTAGATATCTGTGAGTAAGTATGACCACAGGTATGACTTATGTTATGACTAAAAGACTTATGAATGACTAGCTTTTTCCCGCGGCATCGCCCGCGTGGAAGTTTCAAGTCTATTAACTCAAGGAATAATATTTTTCATACAAACTTTCAATTGAAATAGTGAAAATGAAAAATGTTTATTTTGTCCCAAAACAGTAACAATACATTATACTTATGAGACAGCCCCAGTAAGTAAGTTTAACATACTTGTGTTGGGGCAATCTCGCTCTTTCCCTTAGTTATTAACAACATTGAGACAATTTTATAAAAAAGGTGAGTAAAAATTCAGTTTAGGAAGAAACAAAAAAAAAAAAATTACAGTAATTGACTTAATTTGTTGCTCTTTGTGTATGCCTATGTGAACATATAATATGTGCTTCTTATTTTATTTTTAAACAGGGTTTGTGTTTATGTGTATGTGTGTGTGTATGTGTTTGTGTGTGTGAAAATGTATGTGTATGTCTTCTTAGAAGTGCCGATGCGTTCAAAGTACAAATTATAGATTAAAACTTGTTGAGAACTTAAATTATTGATAAAGAAGTAGTAAGAAATTGTGTAGCTCTTAAAATGTCGATTTCACACCTTGTGTGCAGATAACAATAAAATTTATATTTTGTCTGCTAATTGGGGTTACCCAAGTCTAGCTAAAACCTGCTCAGTTTCTTCGTATATTAAGGTTTTTAGCCACTCAGTTATTATTTTTTTGCATAATATGTGTGAGACCTCACGGTGGAACTTTAATTTTACATTTATTTTATTATAAGTAAATGTAGGCTGATTGGGTTGCATACTGACGCCGTGCAAAAGCGGTTTGGACCCCAGGAGAGTAAGCCACTGTATCCTTTCGTCTTTTCTCTTGACTATCTTGGTGAAATGGAATAGATTTATGTAAGTATAGGGTCGAAATTGAGAAATATAGTTTTCTTACTGAAAGTAAGCCACTGATTTTATATGTATAGATCGTCTGTGGGGTATCTGTATGGTTTATAGTACATAACTTTTAAAAGTGACCTTTGGGCTCTTTCTATCTCAAGGAATTTAGTTTTTGTGGCTCCTCCCCACACTGGTAAGCAGTATGAAATAACCGATTGCGTGAGCGCAGTGTAGATGCTATTTAGTGTCTTTGGAGGCATCACATGTCTTAGATTTTTTAAAATCCATATAAATTTTCGCACCCGTGACGTGACCATCTCAATATGCGGATGCCAAGTTAGACACTCGTCAACTATAACTTCCAGGTATCTAGTGGACGTTAAATATTCAATGGCTTGACAATTACAATTCCGGTCCAAGTTGTCCGCACACGTGTCGATTCGGATTTTAAAATTAAGGCCTGGTTTAGACCTTCTACTAGGAGAAAAACAAATGTAGTTTGTTGTAGGAACACTGAGGGTTAGTAGATTGGCTTTGAGCTGTAGCAGCTCATACTTACGTACAACACACAAATTAGAAGAGATCATACGGCCGTGCGCCACCGTGAGTCAGCGTGTACTGAGTAGCCGAAGGACAAGGAATGCGAACGCCCGGCTGTATTATCGCGCTAGTTGTACGACGGGAGCGCGGCACGTACTACCGACATTACCGAATTGTGATTGTAATAAATTTATTAATGTACCCTATTTATTTATATTCATATTGACTGGTACTGTATATAAGCAGCGCTTTTTGATAAACCATACAGATCGTTATTCGTCTTCTCACTTGCAACACCTATTACCTAAAGTGGTGACCCCGCGTTCGAATTGGCAGCAAGAAATACTATTACGCCTCAAGACGTCGAGACAGTTAGCGTCCATCTGTCACGCATCCCAAAATTCTGTTGCGACAGAACTAAGCTGGAAGAAGTGAGCGCCGTGTGTTCCTGCCAGTGTCAATCTTCCACGTCAAAAGCTCCAGCGACAGCGATGCCAGCCGAAATTGCCGCTACTTCTGAACCTGCAGACCAGAAACTCTTCAACATGATTGAAGCCCTGACCAAGGAAGTTGCAGCGCTGAAAACGAATCAATCCCGCAATGTCAGAAGCCGTTCCCGCTCGAAATCTCGTGACAGAAGAAATGCTGTGTGCTATTTTCATAAAAAATATGGCAAGGCAGCATACCGGTGCAGAAGTCCGTGCAGTTTTAAAGGTATTTTAAGTGAGAAGCCGGAAAACTAAGGAAGACTCAAGCCGTGGCGGTGGCCGAAGTCGACGATTTATCCACATACCGCCTATTTATACACGACAAATCATCCGACAAAAAATTCCTTGTCGACACGGGAGCAAATGTTTCTGTTTTACCCGCCACTGCACGCGATAAACAGCGAACTCCAACAAACTACTTGTACGCAGCGAATGGTTCACAAATACCTACATATGGCGAGCGAACTATTGTACTCAACATCGGAATGCGGCGAGCCTACACTTGGCGATTTATGGTTGCAACAGTCAGTCGGCCGATATTAGGCGCTGATTTTTTGCACCACCACGCACTTATGGTGGATCTCCATGGACGACGACTGGTGGATAAAAAAACCAATTTATCAGCACGTGGTTTCCTGTCACCTGCAGCAGAAGGAAGCATCAGAACTATCGATGACAAGCTTCCCTACCACGACCTGTTGGCTAAGTTCCCAGACATTACGAGACCGAACCTAACGAAACTGGGAAATAGTGAAGTCGAACACTACATTGAAACTACCGGCCCGCCGATATTTACAAAAGCAAGACCACTACCGCCACACAAATACAACGCTGCAAAACAAGAATTCCAACTCATGATGAGCCAGGGAATTTGTCGACCATCAAATAGCTCATGGGCAAGTCCATTACACATGGTTTTAAAAAAGGATGGTACCTACAGATCCTGTGGTGATTACCGTAGACTCAATGCAGTAACCACACCCGATCGATACCCGATACCACGACTTCATGACTTCACACATAACCTCCAAGGCAAGAAGATATTTTCAAAAATTGATTTGCAGAAGGCCTACTACCAAATTAAAAATAGAGAAGAAGACGTGAAGAAGTCAGCCGTGATTACTCCTTTTGGCTTGTACGAATTCACTAGGATGTGTTTTGGTTTGAAGAATGCAGGCCAAACATTCCAACGTCACATCGACAACGTACTTCGCGGCCTACCCGTCTTTCCATTTGTCGACGACATTCTCGTAGCTTCTGAGAACCAAGAAGCACACAGAAGAGAGCTTCAAGAAGTGTTTAAGCGACTCAACGACAACGGTTTAAAAATAAACGTCGCTAAGTGTATCTTTGGCCAATCAAAACTCGATTTCCTGGGATACACACTAAGCCCAGAAGGTATCACACCGACAGAAGAAAAGGTGCAAGCAATCCAGTCTTATCCATTGCCAAATACGATTCAAGAACTTCGTCGTTTCGTCGGTATACTGAACTTTTATCGATCAAGTATACCCCATGCGGCTGAACATCAAAAGGAATTGAGTAAATACTTTCACAACGCCAAGAAGAACGATAAAACAAAAATACAGTGGACGGAAGAGGCAAAAGAAGCATTCAATCAATGCAAACAAGATATCAAGAACTGCGCATTATTGTCCTATCCATCACTGAGCGAACCTTTCGCATTGATGACAGACGCCTCAAACACATGTGCTGGTGCCGTTATACAACAAAAGATCAACGGCAAGTGGAGACCACTGGGATTTTTCTCCAAGAAATTCAGTGGCGCACAACGCAATTACAGCACGTACGACCGTGAGTTGCTGTCAATCTACATGGCAATACGTCATTTCCGTCGTGTGTTTGAAGGACGAGATTTAATTGTTTACACAGACCACAAACCGCTGTGTACTGCATTAACGTCAAACAGCAAGTCTGAGACGCCCCGCCGAACAAGATACCTTGAATATATTGGACAGTTCACGTCAAATATTCAACACGTAACCGGACAGGACAACAAAGTCGCAGATGCACTATCACGTGTCGAAACAATAACATGCCCGACACCACTGGATTACACCGAGTTAGCAAAAAACCAAGACCAAGACGAAGAATTGAAAACGCTAGCAAACAAAGGAAAATACCTATTCAAAAAAATCATCATACCCAACACAACCACCAAAGTTACCTGTGAGATGTCATCAAACACTGCTCGACCATATCTGCCTCCAGATTTTCGAAAACCCACATTCCAAGCAATTCACGACCTTAGTCACCCCGGCATAAGGGCGACAAGGAAGCTAGTCACTGCCCGCTACTGGTGGCCCTCTATGAATAGTGACGTAAATGTGTGGACTCGAGCGTGCGACGCGTGCCAGCGTGCTAAGGTGCAACAACACACGAAGACACCTATTGCAAGTTTCCAACAAGCAAACAGACTGGAGCACGTGCACATAGATATCGTTGGCCCATTACCTATTTCTGACGGCTATCGATATTTATTGACAATGATAGATAGGGCAACAAAATGGCCCGAAGCCTGTCCATTGGAAGACATATCCGCAGAAAAGGTCGCTAATGCATTCTATGATGGTTGGATAGCGAGATTCGGTTGCCCAGTAACCATAACCACCGACCAAGGCAGGCAATTCGAGTCTGACCTATTTAATAAATTGATGCAACGCATGGGAATCCATCGTACCCGCACCACTGCCTACCACCCGCAGTGTAACGGCGTGATAGAACGATGGCATCGCTCACTTAAGACGTCACTCACCGCGAGACTCAAAAATACAACATGGTCGCATGAGCTACCTACAGTGTTGCTGGGACTGCGCGCCTCGATAAAAGAAGATGTTGGTGCAAGCACTGCTGAACTATTATATGGCCAAACATTGCGATTACCCGGAGAATTCTATGAAGAATCTACAAAACATCGCGACACAATTTCAAACTTCATGAATAAGTTGAATGGAGCGTTAAAGAAGGCCCAGGCGCAACGAAAATCAAACCAATCCCGAGCGACATTTATTCACGACGACCTACATAAATGTTCGCATGTTTACCTACGCAATGACGCATCAAGAAAGCCTCTGACGCCTACCTACAATGGCCCGTACGAAGTGATCAGTCGTAATGACAAGTATTTCACTATCCAGTTATACAATAGACGCGCCAACATCACTATAGACAGACTAAAGCCTGCTTTCCGTATGAACACTGAGTCAGAAACACCAGTCACAGATACGTACGCATACGTCACAAAATCAGGAAGGACGTCGAAGCCCTGTGTACGTTTCACTAGCGGGGGAATGATGTAGCAGCTCATACTTACGTACAACACACAAATTAGAAGAGATCATACGGCCGTGCGCCACCGTGAGTCAGCGTGTACTGAGTAGCCGAAGGACAAGGAATGCGAACGCCCGGCTGTATTATCGCGCTAGTTGTACGACGGGAGCGCGGCACGTACTACCGACATTACCGAATTGTGATTGTAATAAATTTATTAATGTACCCTATTTATTTATATTCATATTGACTGGTACTGTATATAAGCAGCGCTTTTTAATAAACCATACAGATCGTTATTCGTCTTCTCACTTGCAACACCTATTACCTAAAGAGCCATCTATCTATAGCAATTAATCCTTGCTCGGCATTTTTGCATGCATCTTCCCACGTGTCCCCAGAGTAGACAATGGCCGTATCGTCCGCGTAGGAGAAGCTATTACCACCACCGTTTCGTATATCGCATAGTTCGTTAATATACACTAGAAGCAATGGTGGGCCGAGAACCGATCCCTGCGGGACACCAAATATAATGTTTTCCTCCCCACTACACCAGTTCCCTATTTTAACTTGCTGTCTCCTACCTTGGAGGTAACTGTTGGAGGGGACAGATACGGTATCAAAAGCCTTTTTCAGGTCTAGGAACACCGTAACGCATTTATAACCCTTGTCCACCTTGTCAGTGATTTCAGATGTTAACGCAATGACTGCATCCTGTGTTGACCGTCCCTGTCTAAAACCATATTGTGAATCGGAAATAACGTTGTATTTATTTAGATAACTTACTAGTCTTTTATTTATTATTTTTTCTATTATTTTCGAAAAAAAATGATAAGACAGATATTGGCCGATAGTTATTTACATCGCTCTTATCCCCGTCCTTGTGCACAGGAGTAATTATAGACCATTTTAGCGCATCAGGAAATATGCCCGTTTCGAAACACAGATTAGTTAACCGACTGATAAAAGGAACTAAAAGTTCTCGAGATAATTTAATGTGAATTTTGAAAAATCCTTTCTTGGTGCTCTAGAGAGGTCTAGGGGAGACCTCATAAGGAACCTACGTGTCAAATTTGGAATCTCTAAGGCTGTGCGTTGATACATCAGTCAATCACTTTTGCCTTTTATATTTAAAGATTAATAGGGAATTTGAAATCTGGTCTCGATAGGTCCGCTAGGGTAGCCCGCGAAATTCAAATTTTCTTACGTTTTTTGCAATTTGCAGGTCAGTGGTGGCAGGTTGTATGTTGATTAAAATGTGATTCGTGGCCGTAACTAACATGGCTTTACAGAATTATAATCATTATAATCAACAATACAACTCCATAAGTTAGAATTGACCTCAAATCTAGCGATTTCATGAAATCATGATGTTTGAGGTAAACTCTAACTTATGGAGTTGTATTGCAGATTGTAATGATTATAATTCTGGAAAGCTATGTTAGTTACGGCCGCGAATCACATTTTAATGAACATACAACCTGACACTGACCTGCAAATTGCAAAAAACGTGAGAAAATTTGAATTTCGCGGGCTACCTTAGCGCATCCACCGTAAGGGTTGCTAGGCCTTTTAAAAAAAAAACAAAAAAAGCTATTTAGGACACGACTTAATCCATTACCGTCAAATGGGGTTACTTTAATAGTACGGGTTTACTTTGATGACAACTGTCGACTTATGAATTTTATTCAATGTTCAAAGGTTGGATATACCCGTGGACAAGCGACCCGAGGTACCGAAAGTCGGCAGATCGGTAACCTAAGGGCGTTCCGGAGAGAGATATGTGTGCAGGGACTGCAGAGACACCGGGGTGCGTATATAGAAATGCTAATACAGTACGTCCCCTCAGGCGGAAACGAATACCTAGAGTTAGCGCATTTCCAAGCGTTAAACACACGTAAATGTGTGGCGGCATCTACATCGCCACATATGAACTACGCATCAATGACATGACGTCACGCAAACCTGCATCGCGCAATTAGAGTTTACCACGCGATTAGCATATATATAACGTCCCGACATCAACCGTTGGGCAGTAGCCCACCAGACACAACACCCATCTGGTCGGAGGATCCTCCCTTTTCAATAGAGGATGAGTGAACTTTACACCCTGTTCCTCATGCCTCTAAACTGGTGACGCCGAGCATGAACGTCAACGCAGCCTTCGTGCAACTCCTTCAGCGTGACGTCATCAGCATCACTTCCTCAAGCTTTCGAGCGGCGAGTCACACAGCCAGCCAGCATCCACGGCTTCAACGGGTATCCTGACCACGAGCATGCAGCGGACGCACATACCTGGTCATCGCCTTCAGCCTCAACCTCAACCCAGCGCTGTACACTCCGACTCACTGGAGCATAACGCAGCGCCACCCCGACTCACTGGGGTGTCACCGCAGACAGTTCCGACTCACCGTGAACTATGTGGCACCAGCCGGTCGATTCTGTAAAAATCTCACCGTGAAAACTTAGGTGAAGTGAGTTTGTTTTTAATTGCTAGGAATTGACACTATTGACAGCTCACTCCACGCTCACTTCACCTAAGTTTTCACGGTGAGATGGTTACAGAATCGCACTGCAGGTTCCGACTCACTGGAACCACAACTGGCACTGGCAAGTATCGCAAGGTACACGACTCAGCCCACTATCGACCTCCGGTCTCCGGAGGGGAGTGATGTGGCGGCATCTACATCGCCACATATGAACTACGCATCAATGACATGACGTCAGACGTCACGTAAACCTGCATCGCGCAATTAGAGTTTACCACGCGATTAGCATATGTACAACGTCCCGACATCAACCGTTGGGCAGTAGCCCACCAGACACAACACCCGTCTGGTCGGGGGATCCTCCCTTTTCAATAGAGGATGAGTGAACTTTACACCCTGTTCCTCATGCCTCTAAAAATGCAGAAAAATGAATAAATTTAGTAGCATTTACGCGGAATTAGCATTTACTAGCATTTACGTGTGTTTAACGCCTGGAAATGACTCTATCGTCTCCGCCTGAGGGGACGTACTGAAGTAGCATTTCTATATACGCCACCGGGGTCGTAAGTCACCGGGGTCTCGGCAACAATCAAACTTGTCAAAATATAAGACGAATTGAGTATTATTAACAAATTGATTAATGGATTTGGGAATTTTGGGATGCGAAAATATAAGAATTGCAGCTGTACTGTTTACCGCATTTTGAGTAACTGCAAACCCACAAAATCCGCATCGACCTTGAGTACCTTGAGTACAATCGCATTGTCAAGGACAAGGCTTTATCGGACGGCAACTTTACGTTAGGTACATTACTTTATTTCATGGTCTTGCTAGATTATAGGGTAAAAAGCTAGACTCTAATTTTAGGGACATAAATAAACTAGTTTTTGCCAGTGACTATTCGTCTGTTACTGAAAGTGTTTTAATTGAGGGGGGAGCTTTGTATTTTGAATTTAGGGAAAGGACATAGGATTAAAAATTTTGTCGGTGACTTCGACCGGACAGTTAATTTTCCATGTCGGACTACGCACAATGAAGGGTTCCGTAGTTGGGATGAAATTATCCCAAGAACAAACTTAACATTACAGTTGAAAAACATGTTCTCCCATACATTCCAACAGTAAATGTAAGTTTGTACTCGCAATATTGAGAGATTTACCATGTTATTTTAGGACCACAAAGTTCTTATAGGTTTTTCTGTAATCTACAGGTAACTATTTTCTGTATTTTTGTCAAAATTTTAGGCTCAGTAGTTTCGGAGAAAGGGGGTCAATTTTCGTCTATTTGCTTAAATAACTTTAAAAGTATTTATTTTAAAATTATAAAAAAATACATATTTGAGATCCTCATAACTACGGTACAGTTTGCAAAACTTTTTTTAAATTTTTTTTTATGTGCCCCCTAAAAGTGACTTCTATATTCAAAATTCATTTATTTACTTTAGCCATACGTGTTTGGGTCACAGAAATCCATATGTTTACCAAATTTTAACTTAATCGGTCCATTACATTCGGTAGCAAATTGGCTGTGACAGACGGACAGACAGACGGACAGACAGACAGACACACGAGTGATCCTATAAGGATTCCGTTTTTTCCTTTTGAGGTACGGAACCCTAAAAATGTTTGAGAATGTGCAAACAGCACTCTTTCATATGATACCCCGCAGGCCCTAGTAGTCCCACTTAGAATTTTTAATTTTACGACCCCTTCCCGTCCCAACAGGGACTGAATCCCTGTTCCAAAACAAATATTAATGTTTTTATTTCTTTGATAATTGCAAAATAGTTGGGTAAACGTCATCTAAAACAGTTCCAAATTCCAAGTTGATAGCATTAGTAGTTCTTAAGATATCCAGCTGTGACAGACGGACAGACAGACAAACTGAGTCGCACCCTATGGGTTCCTTTTTACCATTTTGGTACGGAACCCTAAGAAGGTCAAAGAATAGCTGTCAATCAAGAGCAAAAATACCTCTGTTGTACCGATTTACGAAGTATTTATGCAAACCGTCTTAAACACGCTTAGCGCACACTCACGGAAGGCTATAAATAACCAAGGTCTTCCGTCTACAGGCTATAGGTTATAGGTTCCAAGTTATATCCTGTGTGGGTGCGCCTCGCCATTAATCAAGCTATCAACAAAGAACCATCTATTCGTGGGTCGTTTAGCCTAGCCTTTACCTTTGGCCTTTAAAGAGACTTTTGTAATGTTTTAAGAGGACACATCGAAGCGTGTTTTAGCTCGGTGTGGACTATGCGTGCCAAATAAGAATAGTATCGCGCTTGTTGCCAGCTTCACACGATAGCTGTCAAATTAGTACGGTTTGGTAATGAAGTTCGCGAGTATTGCGGAACAAAATGGCGTCTTGACAGTACTATTCTTATTTGGCACGCATAGTAAGTGAAATGGCGTTATGGTTAGATTGATAGAACTCTCACGCGCACCGGAATTTAAACGCGCTTCGTTTAAATGTAGATTTATGATAAAATGCTATACACATATCAATTTTTAACCGACTTCAAAAAAGGAGTAAGTAGGTTATCAATTCGGTTGTTAGCTTAGTAAGTTCTTAACATATTTAAATACCTTCGATTAAAAGCAATTTTTACTGCACATTATAGAACTGTTTACGTATAATCGTATAAAACAGAAAACAGATGGTGCTATTTTGGATTTTTTTTCTATCGAAAAAATTTCAAGTAGGTTCCTAAAGTAATCGTGTTTCGGTTTTAGTAGGAGGATCAGTGGACAATAATAGTCTAATAATACATAAGTATGGAAAATCCAAATGATTTAACCATAAAGGTACATTTAGTTTTTTATGAATTTTAAAAACACAAAATTATCGATGTATCCCCTTAAACTCTAGGTACTTCAGACCTACACCTTCAGTACCTACAGTTACTTTGCGGAATATTAAAAGGTAGCTAACTTATTAGATTGCCTACGTCGTCGTGTTATTTCGTATTTTGTAGCAGTATTGAAGAATACAAAAGTACCTTTTGTTTGATGTTGGAAATCAATTTATCTTTTACTAGCTTTTGCCAGCGGTCTCGCCCGCGTGGATGTCGGAAATTATCCCACGGGAACCGTACATATTACGGGGATAAAAAGTAGCCTATGCGATCTTCCAGACTATAATCTATCTCTGTGCCAAACTTCATGCACATCCGTTCAGCCGTTCTGGCGTGATTGAAAGAAAGAAAGAAAAAGTATTTATTGTGATATATATATATATATATTGCGTGATTGAGTAACAAACATTCATCCATCCATCCAAACTTTCGCATTTATTTCTTACTAGCGCCCCGCAGTTTCATCCGTGTAGACCGGGATAAAAAGTAGCCCATGTGTTAATCCAAGGTATAAGCTATCTACATACCAAATTTCATTCAAATCGGTCCGGCCGGTTGAGTGTGAAGACGTAACAAACACACACATTCACAAACTTTCGCCTTGATAATATTAGTGTGTGTGTTTTATGTGACAGTGGTAGTAAGAAGTAAGATTCAAACGATTTCAACCTGCAAGAATGATTATAACAGGAATAATGTTGAGAATGAGTCATCATCATCTCCTCTCCTGTCCAAGGGCATCGGTCTCATATTACGTGGGGTCGGCGGAACACGTTTCCTTCTTGCATTCTCTCCTGTCAATCGTCGCGCTATCATTCACTCCCTTATCTTTCACATCATTCGTCACACCATCCATCCATCTTTTCTTTGGCCTTCCATTCCCTCTCCATCCAACAACATTTCCGCTTCATGCAATCTACTTCCATCCGTCTTACTGACGGCTCAGCATAGAAATGATAAATAAAGGAGATACTTAAGGTAAAAAAATTCCGACTACTTTCGAACTCTAACGAAGGTTCAAAAAATTTGCCCCAAACAGACTCGATTCGCTAGACTAATCGAGTCGTTTATGGCCATTTTTTTAAAGATTTTAGTTACGGTTTTATAATATTACTAGCTTTTGCCCGCGGCTTCGCCCGCGTTTATTATACATATACCTAAACCTTCCTCTTGAATCACTCAATCTATTAAACAAAAAAAACCGGTCAAGAGCGAGTTGGACTCGCGCACCGAGGTTTCCGTCCCGATTTCTGAAAAAGTATAAAACAATGTCTCTAAATAGCACTATTTAGAGACATTGTTTTATTTTTCCTGTAATCTTTACATAAACTTCTATCACACAGAATAATTTCAGATTTTTCCCTTTGCAAACTTCGGAGATAGGGGGGGGGGGGGGACGGTATTTTTTTACATTTTTCATCAAAAGTCGAAAACTATGCGGCCTAAACAAAATAATGAATGTTTAAGAATGTGCAAATAGCGCTCTTTCATATGATATCCCACATGCCATAATAGCCCCACTTTGAATTTTTAAGACGCCCCTTTCAGTACCTGTTCCAAAAAAAACATAAATATTTTTATTTCTTTCTTATTTGACCTCCACAACCCAGTAACTGGGTAATACGATACCCCTTGGTAAGACTGGTTGTCAGACTTTTGGGCTTCTGACGACCCGTAACGACTGTCAAAGATCCACGAATGACAGCCGGGACCAACGGCTTAACGTGCTTTCCGAGGCACGTAGGAGTCTCGGTATGTAAAGATGGTCACCCACGGACCAACCCCGGCAAGCGTAGCTTAACCCGTGCGGCTATTATTACATAGCCACGAGCTCCTCAAAATTATTAAAACTAAACGATAGTTTATAAATAAAACAGTAACTAACAGCCTTTTTCCGCACTACATGTCCAGGTCCCGGAGAGAGCTACACAGACTACGTGGCGACACGGTGGTACCGCGCGCCTGAACTCCTGGTCGGCGACACCATGTACAGTACGCCTGTCGACGTCTGGGCTATAGGTATGTACACTGTATAGCAGGCTGAGAAGGATACAGGAGAGGCAGATAGGAAGGGTACTGGTCACAGCAGACTACCTGGGGGCTAAAACGGCCACTTTGGCAGAATCATAATAGAATTTGTATATTTGAAAGCGTAAAACGGTCACAAACTGACAATATAATTATGAATTGTCAGTTTGTGACCGTTTTACGATTTCAAATATTATTCATAATATTATCCTATTATGATTCTGCCAAAGTGGCCGTTTTAGCCCCCCTGATCTCCTGATCGGTGACAACCATAGTGACAACTTTCGACTTATGAAAAACTAATTTTATTAGGTGTGTGAATAAGGTTTTGTTGGTGGTACCGGTTACTGCGCATTTTTAAGGTAAGAAAAACCCTACCTATAGATGTTTTGATTAGACGAAAGTTGTTATTAAATTAAACCCGTATAACAAAGTAACCCCCATTTTACCGTACGCCTGTCGACGTCTGGGCTGATAGGTATGTATACTGTGACCACAAAGGTCAGAAGGCCTTGACCTCCAAGCATTTTCCATCATCAGTCTACCAGGCGTACAGTAGTTTCCAGGCAAGGCTCGATGTGCCGTATTTACCTACATTACGATGGTACGGCACATCGTGTCTTAGACAAAGTTCGGCTTTGTGGTGTCGTTGAACGTAACTCAATCTTGAATCTCGAGTTCTAGAATACGGTTGAACTATAATAAATATTGAGTACCTAGCTCGTATCCTTTGAGTAAGTGAAGTGCCCGTCTCTTTCTTGCACTTGTAGTTTGACAGTTGTCTGACGTGACAGGAGGAACGCTAAGCCTCAGTACCTACGTATTAATTAACGTTTATAGATCTCGGCCTAAGTATCAATGATCAAACCAAATTCTACCTGTGTAAAACTTGGTGCTTGAATTGGAGCCACATAATCAGCCTATAATGTTCCCACTGCTGGGACACAGGCCTCATAATTCTGTCATCTACCACGCGGCCCCCGTGCGGGTTGGTAGATAACACATGTCTTCGAATTTTTAGTTATAAGACATGCTGTTTACCTCGCGATGTTTTCCTTGGTGATGAAATTATTTACACAAAGTAAAGCGCCTGCCTGGGTTCAAACCCAGGACCTACAACCTACAACTCGTACCTTAAGTCGGGACCACCACTGTTCTCAATTGGCGCCGAGCGCCGTGCAATTTATTCATTCTATTTCACTAGTCACCATTCGGTCTTAATATTTCATCAGGCTCTCCATCTTTGCAGGTTGTGTGTTTGCCGAGCTCCTGTCGGGCGAAGCGTTATGGCCTGGCAAGAGTGACCTCGACCAGCTCTATCTAATACGGAAGACCCTCGGGGATCTCCTGCCTAGGCACATGACTATATTCTCACAGAATACCTTCTTTCAGGTTAGTGGGGAACTAGTCGATTTATTATTTTGGTATCGGTCAACTGCTTAGCTTAAAGCACCATTTAGACGATGCAAGACTCTTGCCAGTGGCACAGATAATAAATAAATAAATAAATATCCTTGGACATTTCACACAACTCCATCTAGTCCCAAGCTAAGCAACCTAATGCTTGTGTTATGGTAACGAGATGGCTGATAAATAATAATAATACTGCGTCCAGTGGCATACATACAACATTATTGAAGCAACAAATGCAACATAAACTGTTGCTTCAACATAATGGTGCTTATGGTATGCCAGAGACAATTAAAAGCAGCGTATAAATCAGTCTCTATGTACGCTTAGAAGTCTAGAGTGAGTTGTTCGATATTAGGGTTTCGTACCAAAATGGAAAAAAGGAACCCTTATGGTGCGACTCAGTCTGTCTGTCCGTCTGTCACAGCTGGTTATCTCTAATGCTATCAACTTGAAATTCGGAACAGTTTTAGACGAAGTTTGCCCAAATATTTTGCAAATAAGAAAAAAATAACTTGCATAGAGAAAAATCTGAAATTATTCTATGTGATAGAAGTTTATGTAAAGGTTACAGGAAAAATAAAACAATGTATCTAAATTTTCTTTCCATTTATTTAGTGCACACAGAAGCACAATTAAATGATAACAAATTACATGATTAAAAAGAAAATACAAGATACAAAACATACCTACTAATATTAGATACTTTCGGAATGCAAACAGTCAAAATTGACAGGCCCAAGAGCTGCAGTTTGAAAAAGAATGAAGTGTTAAAGCAATACTTGCAGGGCATGGAGCTGCCGGAGCCGTGCACGTTGGAGCCTCTCGAGAAGAAGATACCGCAGCGATACTCGTGCAACGAGCTGGTGTTAGATTTTATAAATGTGAGTGTACTGAACATTGATTATTATAAAACTAGATGTTGCCTGTGACTTCGTCTGCGATCCAGGATGAAAAGCAGCATATGTCCTTTTCCAGGTCATGGTTTAACCATGTGCCAAATTTTATCTAAACCCGTTCAGCTGTTTTAGCGTGAAAGCGTAACAAACAAACTCACTTTCGCATAAGGTTCAATGAGTACTAGATAGAGGAACATCCTTACAATACGAGCGGAACTGTAATTATGCTTTTCTGTATAAAATCTTTGAACCAAAATCTTTCAGCTATCTTCAGGGACAGCAGGGGGGGGGCGGGCAGGGGAGGGGGATTGCTATTTTTATTATACAGGGTGTAAGTGTAAACAGTGCCACAGCACCACAGCATCGAGTCACAAAAGTCAATGGAAACTTTGAGCAAGGAACTTTGAACTTTGACAAGGTCAAATTAAATTATCTAATGAAACTGCATGCGTATTAGTATCGATATCTAAACATGATAAAACAAAAAATAAATAAATTTGATGATTTTTAGAGTTCCGTACCCAAAGGGTTAAACGGGACCCTACTACTAAGACTCCGCTGTCCGCCCGTCTGTCACCAGGCTGTATCTCATGAACCGTGACAGTTCGACAGTTGACAGATGATGTATTTCTGTTGCCGCTGTAACATGCAAAAAACAGAATAAAATAAATATTGAAGGGGGCTCCCATACAACAAACGTGATTTTTTTGCCGTTTTTATAGATGCCAAAGCGCGAGTCCGACTCGCACTTGGGCGGTGTCGTATCAGTTTTTTTTTTTTTTGTAAACTTCATAGATGTGATGTGTGATCTCTCAACACGATAAAATATATTTGATCAACTCTTACTTCAAGTAACAAAACTACCAGCGGTCATTGACCCAATAAAAAAATCAATAAATCTTTAAATTTTTAATTTCTCGCGTTCCCATCGCCCCTATCCCCCCCTCCCCATAACCCTATCGATACCCATCACGTCTGCAGTCTCGCTAGGTAACTTAATTTGACGCCATATAATTTGAGGGATTTAATTAATAATAGGCCGTGTCTTTTCCAGAAATGCCTAGACAAAGATCCTATGATAAGGTGGACGTGCGAACAGCTGCTGAGGCACCCCATCTTCGAGAACTTCCTCTTCACAGTACCACATTCGGACCACGAGGAGTATGAAAAGGCCAGAAGAGCACAGGTACCTATGTTGTTTAAATACTTAAATATTCTGACGCACTATTCTACCATTGAGAAAAACTCCGAAACGATTGTGGCGGCATCTACATCGCCACATATGAACTACGCATCAATGACATGACGTCACGCAAAACCTGCATCGCGCAATTAGAGTTTACCACGCGATTAGCATATATACAACGTCCCGACATCAACCGTTGGGCAGTAGCCCACCAGACACAACACCCGTCTGGTCGGAGGATCCTCCCTTTTCTATGGAGGATGAGTGAACTTTACACCCTGTTCCTCGTGCCTCTAAACTGGTGACCCCGAGCATGAACGTCAGCGCAGCCTTCGTGCAACTACATCAGCGTGACGTCATCAGCATCACTTCCTCAAGCTTTCGAGCGGCGAGTCACACAGCCAGCCAGCATCCACGGCTTCAACAGGTATCCTGACCACCAGCATGCAGCGGACGCGCATTCCTGGTCATCCACCTTCAGCCTCAACCCAGCGCTGTACACTCCGACTCACTGGAGCATAACGCAGCGCCACCCCGACTCACTGGGGTATCACCGCAGACAGTTCCGACTCACCGTGAACTATGCGGCACCCGGTTCCGACTCACTGGAACCACAACTGGCACTGGCAAGCATCGCAAGATACACGACTCAGCCCACTGTCGACCTCCGGTCTCCGGAGGGGAGTGATGTGGCGGCATCTACATCGCCACATATGAACTACGCATCAATGACATGACGTCACGCAAAGCCTGCATCGCGCAATTAGAGTTTACCACGCGATTAGCATATATACAACGTCCCGACATCAACCGTTGGGCAGTGGCCCACCAGACACAACACCCGTCTGGTCGGAGGATCCTCCCTTTTCAATAGAGGATGAGTGAACTTTACACCCTGTTCCTCATGCCTCTAAACGATATTCAAAATTTCTTACGTTTTTTTGCAATTATCAAGTCAGTATTAGGTTGTATGTTGATCTAAATATGATTCGCGGCCGTATCAAATATTTATTTATAGAAGCATAAAATTATCAATACAACTCTCTATTACTCTATTGAATGACTATCATGAAATCATGAGATTTGAGGGTAATTCTAACTTATGGAGTTGTATTGCTGATGATGAAGAAAATAATGATTATAATTCAACTCAAAGCATTTATTTCAATTAAACCAATTACAGGCACTTTTGAATTGTCAAAGAGTCGGAGTCCATTCCAAAACGGAGAAGAACGGGCAAGAAACTCCACGGACACTCTTTTAAATCAAAATATGGTTACAAAATATTGGTTAAGTACATCATTCATGTTGAAATTATACATGTGAGAACGATGAACGTTAAAAGCGTCCGTAATAAAAAAAAAAACAATTCAAAATTTAAATTAAAATAAGCCGTGGCAGCTAAGGTATTAGTTACGGCCGCGAATGAATTTTAATCAACACACAACCTGACACTGACCTGCAAATTGCAAAAAACGTAAGAACCTTAGCTAGAACTTAAGAGGTTTAGTGTTGATTTTATGATGCAAAAAATTCTACCTCATGGGACTAAAAATGTGGGCTAGGAAATGTCAAAATTTCCATATCTCCAAACTTATCATTTTTGTCTCAATGATGGCGCTAGCAGCTCTACTCGCCTTAAGCTGCAGTAAGCGATTCATAAATACCACATCAGTAGGCACCTATAGTTTCCCAAAAAAATCAAGCATCATGCATGAATGATCTTGACGCGGCGTACGGAAAGACGTTGTACTACAGATCAAGCTATACATTTCCAGTATAAGCTGATCTCGCATTGTATAGGATTTCGTTACAATGAGAGGTCACGGTAAACTGGAAATGTATAGCTTGATGTGTAGCCGTGTGTACCTACTTCTTAATAGCTTAGGGGCCTGTTAACCACTTATCATAATTCTGCAGCAAGAGTTCGCGAATCGTTCCAAACCAATCCAAGCCGTTGCTAAAGAAGCGGTCGACGATGTCAGCTCTGCGGCCGGTTCAAAGAAAGTGGCGGGCAAAAAGAAAAAAAAATGACGGATTCCTATAGCGCGCTATAGTAACGCTCGAGCAGCGTAGCAGTGTCGTGAAATGAACTCAAAAGTACGATCGTAAAATCTTATAAAACAACAGTGCTACAAGGATCTTTTCACAGGATCTTTTGGCGCCTGAATGAATGACGTTGACAAGGGGGCGTTCCTGGCATAGACTTATAAAAAAAGATGGACTCCGCGCCACGCATATCGAAAGTGAAGCACAGTAAGTATGTACAAACCGTTTGTACAAACACGCCTCGCGCACACATTTACATCATAGTATGCCGACCGGCCGACATTACGTGACACGAGCGACGCCGTCTTTGCAGGTACTCAAATCAAGCACACATAGATCGGTACGGTGCTTCACTTTCGATATTCGTGGCGCGGAGTCCATCTTTTTTTATAAGTCTATGGTTCCTGGTAAACATTTGCGAAAATGTCACAGTAATGTATTCAAAAAACAAGATGGCGGTGTTAGTTCCAATTTTGGCCACGCGCCAAAAGGTCCAATTATAGTTTTGTTTCATATAATGAAGTTTGAAAGTACTAGTTGTAAAGAGTAATTTAGCATTTATTGCAAAAAGTATTAAATTGGGTAGTTATTATAACATTGCGTGTAGGAATGAGAAACCATTTATAAGTAGGTCGGTATTTTTACGTTTCCGTATCTAATGAATTGTAGGTACCTACTCATTGAGTAGTTTAAAAAAATAGTTTTAGTAGATAAAGGTAATGTGTTATGACTATGAGGGACATTTTTGATGCCTTGGCCACCATGCATGGTCAGTTTTACCTTCAGATCCATCTGATTTAAAGCCTTGTTACACTACGCGATATTCAGAGACTTTCCCTAAATCGGGATGGTGTAGTAAAAGAAAGGGAGGAAAGGTCCTTAAAAAAACACATCGCCTATATCGTGTAGTGTAAGGGGTTTTAAGTTCCGTGTGTCTGTTCTGTATCAAGATCGAGACCCCATCGGCGGCCTACTATGAAGTAAAAAAACATCAAGGATCCGTTGAGAAAAAGGGATGGTGCTATAGGTCGTATATAGCTCCGTCTCTCTTTCACACTGGAACCGTTCAACTTCTGCCCTGCTATAAGAGCTCATAGCAAGCCCCCAGAACAAAAGTATTTGAAATTAAATGGTCTGATCATTTAGTGAACTGGCCAGTCTGACGCAGCAGAATAATATTTGTCTGCTCAGATCGACTTGGTCGAAGGTTCAGAATGATCAATCCAAGAATGGTCTTATAAACCATTGTGCCTTTGCAGGTTCAGTCATCACCGCTGCTGCCCCAACTGATAGTGACAGATCGGAGCCAGCCCAACAAGAACAAGAAGTCAGACCTCGACTCCAGGAGTCATCTACCGACCATCTGACCAGCGCCGCGCGTGCGCTTACTACCCTCGTTGTGATTAAATGGTTCTTCATTTTCAGACTGTCTTTTATTTGAGACCAGGGACCCAATTCCGGGCTCGAGCTAGATATCACGACCATGGAGATAAGTCTCTGTTTCAAATCTCCGCATCAATGTCCGGTTCAAATCTCGATACTATCAAAAAACCGTATTCTGGTAGACCATGGAGAAAGATTTACAACGGAGAAAATAATCTCGTCTAAAAGACGTTCCATTTTTATCGATTCACTTTGATTATAATCGATTATGCTACGTTTTTCTTTTTTTAGTATTAATGACGTATGTTTAATTTATTAAATCCAAGCAAACACATTATAAAAGATAATTTTAGTATATTGTGTTTCTTTATCTGTGTTTTTTTTTTAATAATTACTTACTGAAAATAGTAATTGCAAAGTAGCGTGATCAGAAACGCATTTCGCATGATCATCCTTTTTCTGAAGTAGGTAGGTTTTAATTTTCATATTAAATAAGACTATTTTTAATGTCGATTAAAATGGTGTGGAATAAAATTAGTTGTCATGAACTAAAATTCACACCAACACCTTGACTTCAAGTGCAAAAACAGTACTGTTTTTTTTTTTTCTTTTGCTTATATCTCGAAAACGGTGTGTTCTATCGCAAAAATAATGAAAATTTGGCCCCCCTTTATAAAACCCATAAACCCCTTAGCCTCTACATGTAGGTACCAAAAAAAAATACGAAATAAACCTACGAATGTAAATTTTGACAGGTGTTCCAACGGAGATTTCATATCTCCATACCTTAGGACCAGCCGTGATATCTCGCTGGTTTGCGATCGAAAAATTTATAAATGGAGATCGTTAGAATAGCATTTTTTCGTTTTCGACGGAGATAAGCAGTTTCTCGACTGATATTTCGACCATGGAGATAATTTCCATGCCACCGGAATTGCCCTCCTGACCTAACAATGTTATGACTCCAAGCTGGAGTGCCCCAAGTGTACACCTGCATTTTTTGAGGGAGATACTAATGAATACCACTGTACTGGCTCCGTGATCATGGATCCGTTGAGAAAAAAGGATGGTGCTATAGGTCGTATATGGCTCCGTCTCTCTCTCTCTCTCACACTGGAACCGTTCAACTTCTGCCCTGCTATAAGAGGTCATAGTAAGCCCCCTGATGGTGTGATTAACATGGACACTTACTGGGAGGAGGTACTCACCTACCATAGACTCCACGAGACGATTTGTGCCTTTATTCGGTTAAGGACAGATTCTTTTTATGGCAGATTCGTGTTACGGCAGAAATATGATGGCAAACGTATTGTCTTTCGATGGCTCCAGCATGACAAGGATTACCTATCTGACTAGGGGACCTAGGACAAAATCACTTTTCTGTAAGCATTAACGCCAACGGAAAGATCAAATTGTATGGAGTTGACAGCAGCAGTCACGTGACATCTCTGAAGCTAATGTCAACTCCATACAATTTGATCTTTCCGTTGGCGTGTTTTGTCTGGGCCCCTAGAGCCGCATAGACCTTGTTGTGACTAACTTTAAATTCATACTGACTTTTGTTTGTGATAGCTGCACGCTGCACAACCAATGACTAGTTCGGTAACGCAAGTTGATACAAGATACTTGGGTTGGGCAATGTGCAGTACTACGCTTATAGGTTAAGGCCCTGAGCGCACTGCCGTGCGTTTATCTAACGCATAATCTGTGAAATATGGAATGTCTTTGAAGTGCGCGCACTGTGGTGAGAAAAACGCATGCGTTTTGTTACTGTAAGCCCCGCCCAGTGCGTCAGAACTAACGCAACTCATTCCACCGCACGGCAGTGCGCGCATAGGCTTACACTACTCAAGATTTCACGCCTGTCATTTTCATCATCATCCGTGGCAGCCTTGTTCCACACTGTTGAGTATAGCCCTCCTCCCTTTTGTGCCATGCTTCCCTGGTATGAGCGAGTCTCATCCAGGTCTTCCTTGCGATTTTCTGTAGGTCATCCACCCACCTGGCTATTGGTCTGCCAACGCTCCTTTCTCCCACTTATCATTTTAGGGTTCTAAATATCCAAGATGGATCAGTACCTACTTATTTAATCATCTATACGACGTGCTGCCGCTATAGCGACATTAATTAGACACAGGTAGGGCTAGTGGCCAGTAATCATAAAAATTATAATAAGATACTAAATAATAAAATAATAACCAAAATTAGAATCGCTCTATGCAAACGACTCATTCATAAATCAATTGTTTTATGTCAGCTAGTAAAAGTTCGTTGACTGATAACTTTTTTTTTCTGTTCATCGTTTGTCTATTGTTCTGACCCAGCTGCGAGTAGCTTCACAGAGCAGTAGCTTCTTGAATGAATTTTTTGCAAAACCCCCAGAAACCAACTCAAGTGGCGTGACCTTTTTTTCTCGTTCGTTTTAATCTCATCTCTGCGCTACAGGTTGCTCCAAAATGCTATTTTAGAAACTTGTAAATAAATCAATAAATAATAACATTGAATAGAGTCTGGCCACGCTAACTCTGCAGTGAAATAAATGGGCAACCCCAAAGTGTTTTGTATTGTATGACTTGTATGTAGATCTAATGATTTTGGTATTTTGCCTAGATAAATAATCTATTATGCAAAAATCAAAAGGCAAAATACCAAAATCATTAGATCTACATACACGTTATATAATACAAAACTTTTTGGGTTGCCCATTTATTTCACTGCAGAGTTAGCGTGGCCAGACTCTAAATTAAAATATCTTTAGAAAACAAAAAGGCGGACCTGTATACGCGTGTCAAGTTAATGTCGTGATGGCAGTGGCACGTTGTATAAATAAAAATCAATTACCAAATGTATTATGCGCATCACTTCAGAACGGTTGCACCTATTTGGCTAATTCTTTTTTTTTGTTGATGTTTGTAAATTGTCAGGACAAGGTTTGTAGGACAGTTTTTTTTTTGGAAAATTCACCAGAGAAGTCGGAAATTTGGAGGGTATTTTTGTATGAAAACAGACAACACAGCCTACCACTGGAGATAGAGACATAAAATTCTCCCGGGCGACGCCGGGCACGTACAGATAGTTATTTTATGAAAATAAAAGCAAATCCTTATCTTCTTTGTGATAGCCAAAACATAAATCAGCACCCTAATTGCGTAACACACTATAAATCGGAATCTGAAACATTTTGAAGCAAATTGCTAATCCATTGCTTCATAATTAAATAAATAAATAAATAAATAATTTCTGTTCGAAAAATTTGTCTACATGACAACGTAAATATTGCAATGAATGTTGTTGAACAAAATGAAACCGATTCTGATTAATAGTGTGTTACACAATTGTCCGACTGGCTGCATCCAAAGTAAAACTTCAAAAACAATAATTTATCATTGTTTTATTCTAAATTCATTAACTTTAACTAGTTACAAACATTATGCAATGTACCTTAAATTTTAAACAGGTGATAACATTGATCTTCTTAAATTTAATTTTTCATATGTACAAGGAAAGGTGGGTTGTGCCATCAATCAGACATACTGAATCCTTTTAATGCCTGAAAGAATTAAGTAAAAATGAAATTACTTGCAATGGAACTATTAGCTAGTTTAATAACCTTAAAGGACTTGCATTATCTACTAATTAACACAAAGAAAGTCTTTAGTTGTCTAAGGGCCGAGTGTTCAATAGTCAGATAATTTTTATCTGAGGAATAAATAGTACAGTTTGACAGCTTTTTTTTTCTTTTGATCATTGTGGAACAGGCTAGGGTCAGGGACCATGCTGCCTAGTCATCAGTTAGTTCATAAGACAGCTTTTGTATAGAAAATATTTCAAACTGTCACATTTATTCATCAGATAAAAGTTATCTACCTATTGAAAAATCAGCCCTAAAAGGTTTTCTTTAGGTCGACTAGTAAGTTCAATATACATGTATGCTGGAAATAAGGAGAGGATGCAAGATTTAACTGAAAAACATGCAATACAATGCAAAAACAAACAGTTAGTAGTTTGTGCATTGATAAATATAAAACACTAGAACATAAACTGTGGTTTTATCTAAAATTTATTACACAAGAAAACAAACATACTAACATTCGGGGCACACGCAGTTATGAACTATCGTTATCATGTCAAACAATTACGACTACGATAGATCAGAAACACGATCAGAAATTACTTTCGTAATCGGTAGTTTATTCCTCTCCTCCTGGGACACCAATGAGTCGACATGTTGCAGTTTGTACCAGCCGTAGTGGGCACCAACGAGTGCGGGCACCATTACAATAACTACGATATTCTTTTTAAAGAACTGTGCCACCTTCATTTTGTCAAATTAATATTTTCCTTCTTTTTTGGTTATGTATAATTTGGAATGATGACATTTCTCGTTTTTTGTAGTGATGTTTGTTTGAAGAGGTGGCTTAGGTGCTGATTTTTTAAATGCATCAACGAATATTTTATTTAGTCGGTTTATGTAAATAAATCAACTGTCAATGTCAACCACTCAGCTGATTGACAGCTGTGAGGAACGTTCCAACCTCAGAACAATAACAAAGCATAGAAGTAGAGCTAAAATAGCAACTGAACTCAATATATTTGTTTCATTTTGACTTATGGAGCCGCTATGATGTTAAAGAAGGACACGTATACAGAAGACGTTTCGAAATTTTGTAGGTTGTCATTCATTTTATTTCGACTAGTGATGTACCCACTAAATTTCAACGTCGATAGAATTTACAATAACATTCTTTCTTATACTGCCAAGAATAATAACCGGTACACACGGCTCCACATCAAGCTATACATTTCCAGTTTACACTGACCGCTCATTGTAAGGAAATACTATACAATGCGAGATCAGCTTATACTGGAAATGTATAGCTTGATCTGTAGCCGTGTGTACCAAAAATTTTGAAGTAACTAAGCATACTTATGATCCCAATACTTAATATATTCGTTCAAAATGAAACAATACTTTAAGTATGAACTAAATAGTTCGTCATCATCATCACCAAAGTCTTCCTTGGTTCCCGACAGCTCTTCATGTATTAAATCTGACCCGGCTAAACCCGAATGTATTTAATTGCCATAATAACTGATGAGTTTATTGAAAAGAAGTGGGAGACATTCGGTTTTGCAAATGTTTTTAGCAACTTACTTTCTCATATTTATTTGAATTTTAGATTACATCATAGTCTACTCAACAAAGTCTAGGGAACAAGGGTATTCAAAGTAACTAATAATTTTTATTTTAATACTTTTTATGTAACACATTATTTTAAATCAGTAGAAGCGTAAGTTAATAGAGATTTGAATTATTTGATTAAATAAAATGGTTGTTAGTGAAAAAATAAAATTTATTATGAAAATTCAAAATGGTACCAAAGCGACAAAAACTTTTCGTACATAAAAAAAATAAATAACGACCAGATAATATTTTAAATAAAAAAATAAAATGCCTAGCAACTTTAATAATCTGTTACGCGAATTCCAGCCCACACCATAATACGGATGAACTTCCTGAGGATTCTGGAGTCGGCTCTGGCGACCAGGAACTCGCCAAAAGCGCAGTCTTCTTGAATCGGGATGGAATCCAATTATTTCTGAATTTGTTTTTGTCATCTGTGTCAAGGATTCCTAAAACGAACAGTTCTCAATAAAATTTATGTAAGATTTTTTATCATCATTTTTATTTAGGTAAATAGTTTTATTTGTATGTCTTACCTGACTGATGTGAGATGATTTCACGAGATGTCAATATCAGTGGCGATTCATTAATCTGTACCGATGTACTAGGTCCTGTTTCAACTTCCATTGCTACGGGATCCTACAATTACGTATTTTTTATTAAAAATAAATTTGCACACGATTATTTTTCCGACTGGGATAATTAGAAGAATAATATCGCATCAATGATATTTTTAATATAATATCATTGTATCGCATATATCAAGTGAACATATTTCTGAAATGTTATACCTGTCTTCATGTTAGATTGCTGTTGATGGTGAGCGGTTCTTTTAACCCCTCAAGTGTCTGAGTTTGTTGCAGTACTGCGCTATGTCCTTCTTCGCAGACTTCCATAAGTATTTCCTGTAATGTAATAAATCAAGTTTTAATTTGAACGGGATACTATTTATTGCCAATAAAATACCTTAATTATATCATAATACTGGATGATTTTTTTATCATGCACCAAATCGAAATGGGAGATTGTACTCATCATTATGAACAACTTTTACTATGGGAACAAACCTGAAATCGCGAAAAAAAAATCAGCTGTTCAGTACATTTATCTACATCAAACTCGTCAAAATGTACTGAACAGCTGATTTTTTTCGCGATTTCAGGTTTGGTCCCACAGTAAAAGTTGTTCATAATGATGAATAAAATCTCCCATTTCAATTTGGTGCATGATAAAAAAATCATCCTGTATATATATATATCAGACTATTTCATCTGTTCTATCCATAACAAATAATGTAGGAACATCATGTTCTCTAAGTGACGACTTAAAGAACATGCTACATACATTTCATAGGTTCATTACCAAATGAATACAAAGTAAAATGCTTGGAGCATATTATGTGTATTTTGTCCAATTTCGTCTACCAATACAATTTATCCATTTTTTTTCACATCGTCTAGGAAATCTGTAAAAGAAAAGTATCGACAACATTATTTACGTCACTATGGCTGATCAAGATAACCCCAAAACAATTTCCGAATATTCGCTAATAACTTCTATTGGAATAAATATTACGACTGGTTTCAGCTATATAGTGACACAGCAATATTTGTTATGTATTTATATTCGTTTATCAGATCATATGCAACAAGAAATTGAGCAAAAACTTACCGATGGAAGGTCAATATTTATTGTTCATTTTATTTTCGCTATGAATGGGACTGGCAGCCCCCAACCACACAAGAAATTGCTCCACAGCGTCCACACACTCACTGTTTGTAGTTAAACAAAGAATTCATGCAATCTAACAGTAGAAATATTATTAAAACATCGCAAAACCATGGAAGATTACGACAAACACGTAAACAATGAACACGCGAATAAGTCAGGTAGTTCAATGAACGAACTGTCAGACATTGAAACAAAGTACTATCAAATTTGGCCGCGTCATACTATAACTTTTTTAACCAAATGACAATTGATCTTGTGACCATGCCAAGAAAGTAAAACAAAGAGTAAAACATTCATCTCTTTCCCACATCCTTTATCGTACCTTTATCGTACCTAATAATAGAACGGGAATAAAGGTAGTTACAGAATTCTGTTTTTATCCTTCCTTCTATGCTTTGTTATTGTTCTGAGGTTCCAACGTTCAGTTTCGTTTCGGTTTACAAAGTGATTTACCCGATTTCATAATTGTAAGTCTGTTCAATCCACTGGTGTTGTTCAAACACTTACCTAAAAATATGCACAAAATATGTAACCATAACTTAATTACATAATAAATTGATACAAATCATGAAAATTGATTTGCTAAAATTACGATTATATATGAATATGTGTATGAAATAAGCTTTCGATTGTATCTTATGCGTTTTGTTACAGTACTTACAGTTAATGAAACAACAATACGCTGTTAGTTATTTTCTATTACTTTAATGTTTACATAATTAGTAAGTAATTATTTTTATAACACAGTCTGAGAATTTGTCAAGATTTCGGCAGCTAAAAATATAAATTTTCTGTCCTGGTCGTCTGCGTTTACGCAAATTAAACGCAAAGGTGTGGAGTTTGTTGCATTATTACATTTTTTATAAGACCTATCAAAATTGCGGAGTTATGTTCTAAGCCAATCACAAACCGAAATAGAATCTTCTTTTGACACAAGCAGTATGAAGTGTGTCAAGAAAAACGTGCCTAGCAGGTCTCTCAAAAACATGGTGGCAGCTCAGTGAACAGGGTGAACCGCTCGACTAGTCATTAAAATAACAGAGGCTTATTTAGCAGGAGTGTTTGATACAATTTGTAAGTACACCTACAACTCCGGTTTAACATAAATCTCTAGAAAAATAGTGATATCAACATTAAATTTTAGGTAAACACCGTTTAATAAGCTTCATACAAAACCGAGGATGACGTCTGAAGAAACCCAAATATCTGAAGAACTGAAGGGATGTTACGAGAATCTTATTGTAATCGACATTGGCGCGAACTTGACGAACAAGAAATACGGCCGTGATCTCGATTCTGTCGTGCAAAGGGCAAAAGATGCAGGTTGGTTAAAAAAAGAAATAAAAAAACATATGTGTGATTGCGTGTGTACAATGATTTGGTGTTACAATGCCGATACTAGCGTTAAATGTAATTTATTCATTTAGATTGATTGCACATTGAATACCTCGCGAGTTACTGGGTTATTGTCATGCTACATACTTTTTGTGCTTGGAATGTTATGTATTTTTATGTTTGCAATGAAATATGATCTAGCGCTTAATTGTTGATGAAGAAAGTAGTTATACTGCGGACGAGTTTTCTAGTAATAAATATAATATAAGCTGTTTACCTAACATGTGGTTTATGAAGTTAATTTGATAGGAAATAAATGTTGTTTTTATAATAATAAGTGATGAATAATTCACAGGCCGTTCTCTTTTCGCTTGATGGTGGCCCAACAATAGTTATAGTATTCTTTAAAACTATATTAAGTAATACAAACTCATTATGATCCAATAATTACAGAATAATTGATTAAGTCTTAAAAAAATGCTCTATAAAAATTATTGTAGAATCATTGCTTCACATCACACATAATTTTAGATCCAAAATTTTACTGCAAGCATAGAATGCATTGTGTTACTTAAGTAACAAAGACTAAATTACAATCTCTGTTTAATATTATGATTTGAGCAGTGTGCTTGTTATTCTTATTATACGAGTACTAGCTTTTGCCCGCGTGGAGGTCGGACATTATTACAGGAGAACTTACTACTGTGATAAATAGTATTTTATGTCCCAATCCAGGTCACGGTTGGGTAGACCGTGACCTGTGTTAAATTTCATCCTAATCCAGTCTACCGTTTAAATGTGACAGCATAACAAACAAATTCACTTTCACATTTAAAACATTAGTTAGGCTTTGTGTGTACAATGTGTTCCAAAACTTTATGACGAAATTGTAAACAAACCTGTACAGGTTAAATTCTAACACAATCAGTCAGTAAAAGGAAATTAGTAAAACATTCATCTATTTCCGAAGGTTTCAACTTTATCCTCACCACATTTTCAAACAAATTATTGTTTGTAAAACATGATTAAATTGTAATTGAGAAATTATTGACGAAATTTGAGGTATTAAAATAATGGTCTCAATTCCCAAATGAAAAACATCTATAAGGTTATTTAAAATCAGTAACTAAGTATTCAAATAATCAAATAGCATCACTCAATTTGTAAGTGGCACTACAAATTGCCATCCATGGGGGTATGGTCTTTTATCTGACCCATTTGTTGACATTTTCATCAAACAGTTTTGGAACAAAGAATGTATAATAAGCTGTTGCGTTATTCCATTTCTCTCAGTATAGCTTGCTGTTGTTGTCATAAAATATATTGTAATAGCTTATTTTTGTCCTTGGTTTAACAATCTTATATATTACTGGCTGCGTCCCGTAGTTTGACTCGCGTAGACCGGGATAGAAAGTATGTATTAATCCAAGGTGTCAGCTACCTCCATACCAAATTATATCAAAATTGGTCCATATGTTTGGTGGTGAAGAAGTAACAAACATACAAACACTCACAAACTTTCGCCTTTGTAATATTAGTGTGATTTGTTCAGGTGTCCAAAAGATCATGGTCACGGGTACTTCAGTGCGGAACAGCAAGGAAGCCCTACGACTGACCCGCCTCTATCCCAGCACAATTTACTCAACAGCCGGTGAGTCGATCTCTTATAATTTTATTAGTATACTTCTAAGATTATAATGGCTGATTTTACCATGAACAGGTAAGTTCTGAGGAATAACATTGACAAATTTTGTTTGGAAAACTGTAAAAAATAAAGTACTTACTTAAGTAATTTTTCGAATTACGAATGATTTAAGTAAATAAATATTTTTGAAGGTTTCATTCATTCGATCCGTTAACAGTTAACGGATCATTGAAAAATCGGCACGGATCTGGTTTCGAGACTGAAATCGCGAAAAAAAAATGACACATTTGGTCACATTCGGTCCCATAGTAAAAGTTGTTTGCTCCCATGTGTTTAAGTATCTGTCACTAATATCGTCTAATGTACAGGGTGACTGGTAATTAGTGACCGAGTGAAAGCTTCCAAAATATTTAATTAAATCAGGTGAAAATCTCATCGAAATTCATCCAGTAAATCTCAAATGATAAATGATAAATGATAAATGATTTATTTTCTGTAAGTAGGTTTGTACAAACACTTTTACACGTCAATATTTTTTTTTTTTAAACTAGATGAGTTCGACATTTCCTATCTGACTACTCTGAGAAGAAACGCCGAAACAAACTCAGAGGTCACAGTCTCTTTTAAAGTCCAGACATAATCTTGGTCAGATCATGTGAAGACCATGTAGATTACAGTCTGAAATGGTCTTTTGATGAAAGAACCACACAGATTGAGTGGACCTGTCCAGTCAGTGCACGCATTTGTCAGTAATCGTGCAGCTCAACTCAAAACTTAAGGAGCTTAACGATTCGACGAACAATACCAAAGAAAAGACATTTGGGTAGGCCGCATAAATTACTCAAACTGTCAGACTTTAACTAAAACTGAGAAAAGGATAAAATAAATAAAAAACAATGATCCACGTAGTCTTCACATTCACAATAATTAAAAATAGTATAAGTAATACTTTACAAAGTAAATATTCATGTCATTGTATAGAATATGTAAAAAGGTATTTATATCAACATTAATAGTGTAAATTTATTGGAGCAGCTCAATCCCAAGCCTTTTTGTCCTCGATATAGTCTTTGACAGTATAAAAGGATTTCTGACAAAGTTTCCGCTTTATACAATTTTTGAATTTATTAAGGCTTAGTTCTTGAATGTGGCTAGGTAGTTTATTATAAAAACGTATACATTGGCAACTAAACGAACCACTTATTTTCTTAAGTCTGGTTGTAGGAACAACAAATTTGTGTTTGTTTCTAGTATTCACATTATGGACGTCACTGTATTTTTTAAACAAATTGATATTTTTATGAGCATACAAAAGATTTTCATAGATATACTGAGATGGCACAGTCATTATATTAATTTCTTTAAATTTATCTCTGAGGGAGTGTCTGGGACTTAATTTGTAAATTGAACGAATAGCCCTTTTTTGTAAAACAAAAATTGTCTGAATATCGGCGGCATTTCCCCACAACAGAATACCGTACGACATCACACTATGAAAATAACTAAAGTAAACTAAACGGGCTGTCTCTAAACAAGTTAAATCACGAATTTTCCTAACGGCGTATGCTGCAGCGCTAAGCTTTTTCGACAATTTATCTATATGGGGGCCCCATTGAAGTTTGGCATCCAAAGTTATGCCCAAGAACACTGGTATCTTCGGGAATCAACTCTTCACCCTTTATGAGAACACTAGTTTTTACTTGTCTAACATGAGGTATAGTGAACTTAATACACTTAGTTTTTTTCTCGTTAAGAAGTAGGTTATTAACATTAAACCAGTTAACTACTTTTGCGAGGGCGCTATTTACATTGTCAGTAACCAGCTGCTGACGCTTGAGTTTAAATAAAAGTGAAGTGTCATCTGCAAACAACACTATATCATGATTATCCTTTATGAGGTAAGGCAAGTCATTAATATAAATAAGAAACAAAAACGGGCCAAGAATTGAGCCTTGGGGGACCCCCATTGTTACTACGGATCCAGGTGATCTTTTCCCGTTAACATCAACTCTTTGAATCCTATCACTTAAGTAAGAAGTGAGAAGATCCAGAGAGGCGTTCCGGATTCCGTAGTGATGCAGTTTCCTGATTAATGTTTCATGAAGAACGCAGTCGAATGCCTTGGACAAATCACAAAAAATGCCCAAAACATCGCATTTATCCTCCCATGCATTATAAACATGACCTAAAAGTTCAACACCGGCATCAGTAGTCGAACGACCCCTTGTCAAGAAAACCGTAAGCCTTTAAGCAGACAAATTACCATTTCCTTATTGTACAGATTATGTAAATAATCAAATATTAAATTAAATTGTACATAAAGTTAATTGCCCTACTTTTACGTGAGGTATAATTAAAATTTTGTAACTCTCTCTTAGTTATAAATTCATGTGCATAATCTTAACGACCGTATGTAGGTAAAGATACTAAGTAGTTAGGAATTGCAAGTTATTTAAAACACCTTTTCCGACTAGAATGTTTATCTTAGCCTTCCGCTAAGATGCTTCTGGAAGGGTCCGCCCTTGCCCCTTTTTAAAATTCGGTGAACACCGCCGCGGAGTTCACCGACTTATAAAACGGCTGTTTATCATTTGTACAACTGATTAAATAATTTTTAATTAGAAAGTTTGACATAAACCAACTGTTTAATTACCCAACCGATGGTTTGAATGTTGATGTACACAGGCCTAAATTATATCAGACTGTACAGGTGCACCTGATATTAACTAGGACCAAGGACTTCCACAATTCCCAATGTGTAAAGCTAGACCAGGGGCCGTACTATGACTTGAAAAAAGATCATGGATCATGATTTCGTTGAGAACAAAGGATGGTCCTGTGGCGGCATCTACATCGCCACATACGAACTACGCATCAATGACATGACGTCACGCAAACCTGCATCGCGCAATTAGAGTTTACCACGCGATTAGCTACAACGTCTCGACATCAACCGTCGGGCAGTAGCCCACCAGACACAACACCCGTCTGGTCGGAGGATCCTCCCTGTTCAATGGAGGATGAGTGAACTTTACACCCTGTTCCTCGTGCCTCCATAGTCCTATAGGTCGTATATCGCTCCGTCTCTCTGTCTCACACTGGAACCATGATGGATTCATGATATTTTTTCACGTCATATTACGGCCCCAGTTGTATTTTGATGAAGATTTACCTTTTTAGCAGTAGTGCAGTTTGTTGTGAAAGTTTGATAGGGAAATACTACCTCTGTCCTTATTTCAGCCGCCAAGCAGTATTTCTGTATGCTAGAGAACCGGATCCCGAAATCATCGTCTTCCTGGCTCTATCTCATGTAACGTGGGGTCGGCGCAACACGTTTTCTTCTTCCATTCTCCCCTGTCAACCATCACGCTATCATTCACTCTCTTCTCTTTCATATCATCCCTCACACAATCCATCCATTTTTTCTTTGGCCTTCCTCTCTCTCCCTCCATCTACATTTATATTCATCATCATCATCAATCGGATCCCGTAATATCTGAGGGATTTTTTTGTTCTTTTAAACTACACCCAAGGATTTTGATGCGGATTTTTCATTATCGTTATGAGAATTTAGAATTTATTCTGGAAGGGCTATCTGATAATACATTCGTATAAAACTTAAGACATCATCTGCCTAGCCTTTTCCCAACTATAAAGTAGTCGGCTTCTAGTTTGCATGTTCTATATATAGAGTGACTGCCTATCTGACCTCCACAAGCCTTGGTGAGACTGGTTGTCAGGCAATCGGGCTTCTGACGACCCGTAGATAGATAGATAGATAGATATACTCTTTATTATGCACACCATAAAAATTACAGATATAAATGTTGAAATTTTACATAACCCGTAACCCGTGACCCGTAACGACCATCAAGACGATCTATCAGGTTAAGCAACGCTTGCAGGCGTTGGTCACCATCTTTACATACCGAGACTCCTCAGTTCCTCGGAAAGCACGTTAAGCCATTGGTCCCGGCTGTCATTCGTGCATCTTTGACAGTCGTTACGGGTCGTCAGAAGCCCGAAAGTCTGACAACCAGTCTTACCAAGGGGTATCGTATTACCCAGTTACTGGGTTGTGGAGGTCAGATAGGCAGTCGCTCCATGTAAAATACTGGTATTCAGATGCATCCGGTTAGACTGGAAGCCGACCCTAACATAGTTGGGAAAAGGCTAGGCAGATTGAATAAATAAATCTCAATGTTTTATCCAAGTCCATGCGAAGCAAGAGCAAACCGCTAGTCTACAGCAAATTAAACCGTTCATCAATTGGTCTAGGTGTTCACCCCCACGATGCGAAGTCAATGATAGAAGAGGACATGTGGGGCGATTTGCACGAGATCGCAGCTGCGCCGGAGTGCGTGGCGGTGGGCGAGTGCGGCCTCAACTACAGCAAGGACTTCTCGGAGCCGCACGTGCAGCGTGACGTGTTCAAACGACAGGTCAGTCCATAGAAATATAAAAAACAGGAGAAGTGGCAAGCGTGCGAAAATGTGTCCGGGCGACATGCTCAGTATGAGCCGTTCATAGCACAAATTCCGTCTCCGCGAACTAGTGCGCTTTCGACTGTGACCTTGACAATTTATAAGAATGCCGTGTTGTTCAGTGTTTTCTTGTAAAAACCGGAGCCATGTAAATCATGGAATCACTTTCCATATGTAAGTACAAGTATTTTGCCGTGCCGCTGGGGTCGCGGGTTGTTTGAAGAAGATACCGCGGCCCTGGCATAGGCAACTGAAGGAACACGGGTGGGTTTTAGTCAGTAAAAGTCTGACACGCCCTTCCGCTCCACCCAGAGCGGGAGAAGTTATTTGATGATTTCCCACCCTCAAAAAAAAATAAAAGAAGTATTTTGCCGTATTTGTCTTTAAAATTATGAAAGTGACAAAAGGGACAAAGTGGAGACACAGGGTTCCGATACATTTTAACATACTAGGCACATCTCCTTCTTTCTTATAACTATGGATGAGTCAATGAATGTGAATCTCCACAAGTTTTCCTTGCTTAGACGACCAATCTGGGTGGTGCTGTTCCACAAACGATGGGACACTTAATATCGTGTCTTGCGTGTCCTATCGTCAGCACGTTACAGGAACCGATGGACGCTAGTAATGGAGCTAAACATGTAGCCGAATTCTGAGCCGACTAGTTAGATTGCTATAGATTGCTAAAAAGAAGTCGTGGAATAGACCATAGACAACTCCACAACGACCTGTCCTCTGCTTCCCGTAGGTGTATAGCGGATGACCATGACTTTCACCAGGACCATCTTGTGGGGCCTACCCAAAAAAACTTAATACGAGTATGTTATAGGTACTTAGTCAAACCTCGAAGCTCCGGCGCTCCTAGGTTTGACTAGTCAATCCTCAGGTCTGACTTGAAGTCTTAGTCAAAGCCCAAACAAATGAAGTGTTTCGGCCTCTGACTAAAGAATTTTCGCCAAACCTAGGAGAAAGTAATTTGGTCTGGCAAACGTCTAAACTCAATTTAACTAAATCGGGGTTTGACCAGTAAAACTAACTAACCTCAAAACACCTAGTCCATCAAACCAATAGTATAGACCATCAAACCGAACAACTTTTTCCATGGCACCAACATCGTAATCGCGACAAAATTATCAACCGTGCCATACATTTGCGTCGAGTAGGTAGATATTGAAGTTTTCTGTGGGACAGTTGAAAATTATGGCAATTATCACTGATAGCGATATCTTCCATACATGATACAACCTTTGTATGGTCTGGAGATGAACGAACCAACAGTAATAAAAGTTGTTCTTAATCAAGTTCTTTGTGAACTACCACGCTTTGTATCCAACAATCAGAACACCAAGTACCTACCTACATGAGGTACATCCGTATTATACACACTCAATTTCAATCATCTGGATTGCTCCAGAACTACACACGACGCCAACCCGCATACGCCGGGCGTCCAATCTTTTCAATAGGAACACTTATTGCATTCAATACAGATGAATCAGTGAATGAAATGCGTTGCAACGTTCCCAGTCTATACAAATAGCGTTGAGTTTATTAAGGTTGATGCGCCAGGGTAGCCCGCGAAATTCAAAATTTCTTACGTTTTTTTGCAATTTGTAGGTCAGTGTGAGCTTGTATGTTGATTAAAATATGATTCGCGGCCGTAGCTAATATGGTTTTACAGAATTATAATCATTAGAACCAGCAATACAACTCCATAAGTTAGCATTTATCTCAAACCTCATGATTTCATGAAATCGCTAGATTTGAGGTAAATGCTAACTTATGGAGTTGTATTGCTGGTTCTAATGATTATAATTCTGTAAAGCCATATTAGCTACGGCCGCGAATCATATTTTAATCAACATACAAGCTCACACTGACCTACAAATTACAAAAAACGTAAGAAAATTTGAATTTCGCGGGCTACCCTGACGGACCTATCGAGACCAGATTTCAAATTCCCTATTAATCTTTAAATATAAAAGGCAAAAGTGATTGACTGATGTATCCTACAATTTGCAAAAAACGTAAGAAATTTTGAATTTCGCGGGCTACCCTGGTGCTTTCGCCTTAAACAGAAAAAATGCTTTACATTTCATTTCATTTATTCATTGCTTCTTTTATTATTTTCTTTGGTACAAGTAATAGTGCCTATAGATAAATATACAAGGAGGAGCTCGTGGCTAAGTAATAACAGCCGCAGGGGTCGATCCATTAGGTTAAGCTACGCTTGCCGGGGTTGCTCCGTGGATGGGTGACCATCTTTACAAACCGAGACTCCTCCGTGCCTCAGAAAGCACTTTAAGCCGTTGGTCCCGGCTGTCATTCGTGGATCTTTGACAGTCGCTACGGGTCATCAGAAGCCCGAAAGTCTTACCAAGGGGTATCGTATTACCTACCCAGTTACTGGGTTGTGGAGGTCAGATAGGCAGTCGCTCCATGTAAGATACTGGTATTCAGTTGCATCCGGTTAGACTGGAAGCCGACCCCAACATAGTTGGAAAAAGGCTAGGCAGATGATGACATAATAAAGAGCATTCTATACAGGGTAAAAGTGTAAACAGTGGCAATCTTTTAAAGGGTAAATTTACTCATCATCATGAACAACTTTTACTATGGGACCAAACCTGAAATCGCGAATAAAAAAATGAACTGTTCAGTACATTAATTATCTACATCAAACTCGTGAAAATGTAGGGAGCAGCTGATTTTTTTTCGCGATTTAAGGTTTGGTCGCATAGTAAAAGTTGTTCATAATGATGAGTACAATGACCCCTAAAGAGGTTGTTGGTGTTTTACAAATAATAACACTGTATACAACGTGTAATGTTAAATGCGCAAAACCTCTTAAGGGGTCATTGTACTCCTCATTATGAACAACTTTTACTATGGGACCAAACCTGAAATCGCGAAAAAAAATCAGCTGATCAGTACATTTGGA
The DNA here is from genome assembly GCA_905163495.3 of Cosmia trapezina. NCBI lineage: Eukaryota > Metazoa > Arthropoda > Insecta > Lepidoptera > Noctuidae > Cosmia > Cosmia trapezina. The sequence continues at coordinate 23,435,166 of LR991035.1, read as the reverse complement.
CGAATTATGCGAACATAAATGTACTGAACAGCTGATTTTTTTACCATTTTGGTACGGAAGCCTAAAAACAGTAGAAGTGGCAAGCGGGCGAATCTGTGTCCGCGCGACATGCTCAGTATGAGCCGTTCATAGTACAAATTCCGTCTCCGCGAACTAGTGCGCTTTCGACTGTGACCGTGACAATTATAAGAATGCCGTGTTGTTCAGTGGTTTCTTGTAAAAACCGAAGCCATGTAAATCATGGAATCACTTTCCATATGTAAGTGCAAGTATTTTACCGTATTTGTCTTTAAAATCATGAAAGACGTGACAAAGGGACTAAGCGGAGACACAGGGTTCCGAACTTCCGATACATTTTAACATACTGGGCACATCTCCTTCTTTCTTATATCTAAGTATGCTAGGGCCCAACATAGTTTGGAAAAGGCTAGGCAGATGACGTATGGTTTGTATGGAATGTGTGTCCAGCAGCCGCCGCCCGAGGCGTCTCCGTGTTCTGTTGGCTGTACCATGTCTGTCATTGACGACGGAACGGTATTCTCCATGTCCTGGCATCTCGCCAAGCTCAACTCCAGTAAAACTTTACTGAGTTTCTATTTACAGTTTCAACTATATTTGGTCATGTCTCACTTCTTTGTTTACCAAATGAATTTGCGTCAGAGAGATTGTGTTTAGTGAAACTGAATTCGTTATTGATCATGAAACTGGTTACTTCTAATCGATTCAGTATCGGCTCGTGTAAGATGAATCATTGAATCGATTTTTTTATGAGAAGAATATGAGGGAAAACAGTTTTATTATTTGTCTTGAAACTAGATTAGAGTGAGACCCTATTACAAGAAAAGAAGACATTGATAACTTACCTAAACAAAAATACTTATACATGGTGAAATTGAATTCATGGGCAATATTTTAAGGGGTCATTGTACTCATCACTATGAACAACTTTTACTATGGGAGGAAACTTGAAATCGCTAAAAATAAATCAGCTGTTCCCTACATTTTGACGAGTTATGCGAATCTAATGTATGAAACAGCTGATTTTTTTTCGTGATTTCAGGTTTGTTCCCATAGTAATAAAAGTTGTTCATAATGATGAGTACAATGACCCCTTAAAATATTGCCCATGAATTCAATTTCACCCTGTATAATTTTTTTAAATTAAAATCATTTCTATTGTGTAACATAAACTCAGATCAAAAATTATTATCTGTTTTTGAGATAAGATAGATAAATCCCACAATAAAAATGTGTTTTTAATAATTACCTATTAAATTAATATTATTTACTAGTCTGCTAAATTATTACATTTTTCAAAAAAGCATCTTTTCATGTAACATTCTTAAAAATTTGGTCCGTGTGAGCGAGAGAGGTGACAAAAGCAACAGCTCTCTTAAATCCTATCCTACTAATATTATAAATGTGAAAGTTTGTATGTTTGTTACTCAATCACGCAAAAACGGCTAAATGGATTTGTATGAAATTTAGTACACAGATAGTTTATAACCTGGATTAAGTAGAAGGTTCCCGTGGGATAATTTCCGACATACACGCGGGCGAAGCCGCGGGCAAAGGCTCTAATAAGTAATAGCTGTCGGCTGAAGTAGAAATCGAGCTGCAGCCGCTATTACAACTAATAAACCACTAACCGGTTACGTAAAAATGCGTGTTTATTATACCTTGCTCAATTTATAACTACAAAAGAATGGATATTTATGTTTGTAACATTATTTAGATCGGTAGTATGATATGCCTTTATGAGGGGCGATTAACTGAATTACAAACTTTAAGGTTTACCTATTTATAAACGTTGCTTAAAGTTAAGCTGTTGGTGTACCTTTTTAAATAAAAAAAAAAAAAAGGGCCATCATTGAGAGCAGTCATGGTAACGGTCGCGACTTACGAGTTTTAGGTCGTTGGTTCGAACCCCGACAGGCGCTTTACTATGTGTAAATTATTTTATCTCCACTGCTCTCAAAACGGTGAAGGAAAACATCTTGAGGAAACCGGTATGTCCTAGAACCAAAAAATTCGAAGACATGTGTCATCTACCAACCCGCACTGGGCCCGCGTGGTGGATTACGGCCCGCTCACTCTCACCGAGAGGAGGCCTGTGTCCCAGCAGTGGGAACATTATGGGCTGATTATATAAAGTTAAGATACGTTACCACGTTAAAAATGAATGGTAAAGCAGACGTTAATCACAATCAAAGTGTATAATTAAAAAAAAATCAAGACGTTATACTTATTGTTGTAGTCTAAGATGGTTACTATGAGCTCTTATAGCAGAGAGAGAGACGGAGCTATATACGACCTATAGCACCGTCACTCTCTCACTGGAAACGTTCAACTTCTGCCCTGCTATAAGAGCTTAAGTAAGCCCGCAGAGCCGCCAGACTACTTATTTTCTGACTAACAAAATGTATGGGATAGAGTAGTGTTTTGATCATTGACTTATACAGGGTGATTTTTTAATGACCAGCCAAATTTTCACAGGGTGTTCTACCCATGAATATGAACAACTTTCACTATGGGACCAACTTTGAAATCGCAAAAAAATATCAGCTGTTTCATACATTTTGATCGAGTAGGTATTGAACTTTTGTAGGAAACCACTGGTTTTTTTTTCGTGATTTCAAAGTTGGTCCCATAGTGAAAGTTGTTCATATTCATGGGTAGAACACCCTGTGAAAATTTGGCTGGTCATTAAAAAATCACCCTGTATATTACTGCGTAAGGACTGGGCGGACGGCATGTTAAAATGACGCCACGAACGTGGTCCGAGAATGGTCCTTCCCTAAACCCAAGTGAACTAGTCCGCGATCGGCTATCTTCGGGTGCGGTCGTAAATTTTAAAGGCAAAAATGGCAAATTATTTCGTGACGGGTTGCGAGAATTACGACAAAAACCACAACAAAAAAAAATATTACATTTCATATCACCTGTAAAAATATTTCATTAAATCAACTTCTAACATTATTTAAAACAATTTTCTTTCCTACTTTCCTACTACAAGTAAATTGTCTTAGACGACGCGAGGCCACGCCCACAAGACCGTACCGCTGTGCGACATAACTTTGCAGCGCCGTGCGTTGTAGCCAATGAAATAAAGATTTAATTATAAACAAACTCTCACTCAATGGGACAACCTGTGACACTTAATCATAAATTACATTTAATTAGGTCAATAATTGAAAGATATACAATGTCAAAAAACACTACGAATCCAAATGGAAAATGTCAAGAATAACAAAAAGGCAAAAGTTAAAAAAAAAAAAATATTTGAAGGCCAATGCAAAGAATCATGACCATTCTCCATACATTGATTGACCTGTCACTTGATTCGTTTTACAGGTCGTCTCCACCTACAACTGGTGTTGTATAAAAACAATTATTGTTTTTAATAACATAATTACTTATCATCTTTTCTTAGAAAGGGCAGGGAAAAGGGAAAAATACAAATAAGTTTTTGACATAATAACAGCTGTCAGATAAGGTTTGACAGCTGACAGCTGCTACAACCTCAAAAACTATTGTAAGTACGATAATTAAAATCAAAGTGTTCCGCTGAGTTACAAATTATAATCACTCAGAAATAAATCCTCTTCAATGTAATATCATCATCAAATCGGCGCGCGGTCGCAAACAGCAGTTATATTCTCGTAATATCCCGCCGATGCAGAGTTTTAGACTTCACGTGTGATGTTATGCCATTCTACACTGTGTGCAAGTTAGAGCAATTTAGGTACCTAATTGAACATTGAAGTATCAGTCAAAATCTGTCGTCGAAGCGGGCCAGACTCCAGGAGTCGGCTTCATAGACGGTGCTTTTAACCATCGAACTCGTAAGACTGATAGACAGACAAGTGCATAGAGTAAATAATAATACCAGCCTATTAGTGTGCTACTGCTGGGCAAGTGCCTCTTCTCATACAGAGAAGGCACCACGCTTGGTCAAGACGGGTTGGCGATTTTTGACTATTATTGATTATTATATAAATATAAGTGCAGGTTTACTCAAGATGTTTTCCTTCACTGATGACCAAAATTAACTTAGAATGTAAATACCTACGCATTGAAAAAGACACATCGGTACTTGCCCGGGTTTGAACTCACAGCCTAGTGCATGAGAGGCGAGGAGTTAACCTCTGGGCCATCACAACATAAATAGATAACGGAAAAAACTGTCCATACTTACATGTTTTCAGCGAGGACGGAAATTAAATAAAAAACAGGATTTGATTTATTTTTATTTATTCAATGTTGTTTCATACAACAACTTCACCTAAAAATGCTGGAGCCACAATGTTGGTTTCATGCCTGGCCCTACCTAAGTACCACACCAACGTCATAACATGTGCACAACAACCTAGGTACAGTGCGACATCCTACAATGCAGTTGCAGCAATACTCTATAATGCCTTCTTGTCCATTAATACCATTTGCTATCAAAATGTACTGTTTTCTTTCGATATGTCTCGATTTTATTTTATAAGTGAATTTTCCCCACTGTAGGCAGTGGGGAAAATTCACTTACAAAATAACTCGGATATACAATTAGTGTCTAGACAAACTTCTATTCTGTATCCGCCATGGAAAAGTATGTGTTCACCATAATATGAATGTGTTTGACGAATTTGGTAGGTTCCCAAGGCGAATCATATTAATTCACTGAATTCTAGACGGGGGAACTCAATATTAGCATTTTAGTGAGGAATATAAAAATTGTAGTTGGACAAAATGGTAGCCCGCAGTGTATCTGACACAGTATGCATATTCTCATTCTCACACCCATAAAATGCACTTGGGAGCTGTATCTTACTGGTTGGGTTTGAATAGATTGTTGGGAATGAACCTCTGGAGCTGGAACTGATTCAACAGATGGTTCTCTTTCATGCCCCTCATCTGTACTTACAAGAGGGGGGGGAGGTTATATTTCTGGGAAATGGACTGGATCAGCAGACTGTGCCACTTCTTGTTCAATTGCTTCACCATGCAGTCTTGTTACCGCCTAAGCCTCTTCTCTCATCCTGTTGCTGAGTTGAAAGAGCTTGTCTTTTGAATTGCAACCAACAGACATACACAATTAGATTGTGATATCTGTGAACAAAAAACAACATATTTGTTATAAATGCAGTGAAATACCTAACTCCATCGGTTTAGGTAATTATAGGTAAACAAAAAAACCATGTGGCTCTTCAATTTAGCAACTTTATATTTCATTGAACATTGCTAAATTATAGAGTACAATTTGTGTCCTAGCATGATGACTTGAAGTGACAAGTATTATGTTACAAATGTTTTTTTTTTTGTTTACATTTATTTAATTACCTAAACCGATGGAGTATAATAACGTCATGGATTACAACGTGATATTTATAGAAAAAATTGCATGCAATTTAAATTGAGTTTGAATATTTAAATACAAACCTGACGAGGTGCTACAGTAGTTCGAATTAAGTTGATCATCCTTAGTGTGAGGCTTGATGGGTTTTCTTTACCTCTATGATTGAGCAATGATCGTCCACAAACGGGGCATACATGAGCATGACCATGGCGAGATGAACCAGCAGATGGATCACATTCATTGTTTCCATGAATCTGAGCATTAATAGTCTGCATGGATACATCAAAGCACATTCACAGATGTAATCTTCTTCCGTTATCTGAAAAATCAATCAATTATGAGATTTTAAAGCCTACAATGGAAATAAATATATTTAATTTGTATTTTTACATGTTCTGTTTTAAACAGCTGTCTAAAAGTGTAGAAGGTACTAGTTCTATTTATCATGTAACTTGAAAAAATATACTTTACCACTTCTGAATATCAATCTTTTTTATAAAAAAAAACAATCACTTAGGGGCCGCCTCCACGAGGGAGAGAATCGCGGCGATATTCACGCTGTGCCTTCAAATTATCGCCGTGTGGAGATGGATTCATAGAGTTTCTATTGAATTTGGTAGCACGACGAGATTATCGCCGCGATTTTCACACTCGTGGAGGCGGCCCCTGTACTAGAGTCCGTTGATTGGATACTGAATCGTTAGGTACTTGATTGTTATTGTACTTACTATTACTGGAGATATCGAAGTGCTAATTAGCGATGACTCTGCTATCAAGCTGAAGGGCGTAATAACGCATAATGTTGCAGTTTATACAAATCAATCTCGTAGAAGGCTCCATAACGCTTTCCAACAAGAGCGATGACGTCTTGGATCCTGTTCAAAAAGCACTTTCGGTAGGTATCAAAGTCCGTGAAAAATGCAGAAGTTGTAAGTATATCAGAAAATCCAAAAAATCGCACATGACAACTGCAAAACGTCAAAGAATGACACCATAGATAATACACTATAATAACAGCCTGTCATTCACTTAAGGTTGCGTTCTAGAAGTTCGTTTTGCGCGTAAAAATCATATTATTCATAAAAGTAATGTAAAGAAAAAATACCAATTGGTTATTTAAACATTCATTAACCACATGACGAACGAACAAGTTTTTCGTATTCTTTATAACGAAACGTGTGTAAAACGCGTTCCGATTCCGACGCGTTCCATTTCCAAAAGTCTATTGAGAATGGTAAACGTATGTAGTAATATTATTTTTTTCCTATTATTAATTTAAAATTCCATTATTTGATACGAATTAAGCAAAAAAAATGCAATTTTTTAAGATATTGTATATCACTGGACGCTCTCAGGTCAATAGCTGACATCATTCTTTACTATTTATACAAACAAACTGCATTATATATAATTTTTGGAGAATTAAAGGTTTTTTAATTCCTTTACATCTCAAAAAATACCACGCCGCTCTTACAAGGTTACGTCTACGAGCAGCATACCCCGATCGACATCGTAGTTAAGAGTAGTTCTAATAGATGGCGTTAGTTTTTCTGTATGGCGAACGCGTCAGGCAAATGTACGGACGACCGTATCTTTTTTATATCAATGGATAGAGTAGTGTTTTGATTATTGACATATATTACGTAGTTTTTATATCAATGGTTTTGATATTATTTGCGAGTATCAAAATATGTCTCATAAATGTCAGTATTTTTTTACTGCGTTGACTTAGAAGCTTGATTTTTTTAGGATTTTTTTACTATGCGTGTCAAATAAGAATAGTACTGTGAAGACGCCATTTTGTTCCGCAAAACTCGCGAACTTCATTACCAAAGCGTACTAATTTGACAGCTATCGTGTGAAGTTGGCAGCAAGCGCGATCCTCACCCATAGTACGTATTTGACATTTATTTCAACATGATACCTCTACGCGTTCCTGAGAAAAAGGTTCTTGACAGACTGACGGACAGACAGACGGACAACGAAGTGATCCTATAAGGGTTCCGTTTTTTCCTATTGAGGTACGGAACCCTAAAAAACCAATTTTCTGGAGTACTTGTATTTCGTTATACAACTGCATCTTGCGTGTTTGTCTTACTTTGTAAGCCGCTGATATATAATTGACACGAACCAGCGATCTTATCATGCGCTGTTGTTAAAAACAGACTCATTCATTACGCAGAGCATAGAACTACCACCTAGTAATGAGTGTTAAATGATCACTGCTCATCACAATTGCAAGCTAATTTTCATTTAAACACGACTTGCAAATATATCATTACTGCCATTCATCCGCTCGGGTTAAATTTGTTCAGTGCATGCGCCTACGCATTGGTGTGTTATAGTGTAGGAATGTTGCAGTAGTATCATATTGAGCTGCTGCTGAAAAGTTATTGTTCAAGATAGTGTCTATTTTAACCTGGTGAAGGTCACAAGAATCAGCTGGCTGTGTGGAACAGCCAGTCTCATAGTAAGACCCCAGGATGCGTCAAAGTACAAATGTACATTCAAGTATGACCACTCTTAGTATAATAAAATCCACTAATATTATAAGGCCGAATGTTTGTGAGTGTGTATGTTTTTTTACCTCTTCACGCTCAAACGGCTGTACCGATTTGGATGAAATTTGGTATGTAGATAGCTTATACCCTGGATTAACACATGGGTTACTTTTATCCCGGTCTGCTAGAAACCGCGGGACGCAGCAGCCTATAAAGTTCCCACTGCTGGGACACAGATTTCTCTGAGAGAGGGAGTTTCACTAGTTTACGTTATTTTAACGCATCCGACCTTCCACAACATTTGACCTTGACGTTGACCTTTACAAATAAAACACGAACAGTTTTATCTTCTTATTCGTTGGCAGTGTTCTAATTCGAGTGCCTGGTCCCGTTTTGCAACGCTCAAGTTCTGAGTCAGGCATGCAGTCATGACCCGTTTTAGATCGGTAAAGCGTTTTTATCGTATGTTCCTGTTAATTTGATGAATATTTAGGTTTCACACTTGAATTTCAGGCCGGGAAAATTGCTATTGTGTGTTTATATTATGAATTTTTCAGCAGCGACCCTGAGTATTTGTGCCCCACGATAATTTCGACCCCTATTTCATCACCCTTCTGCCGTTACTGGTCCTCAGAAGCCAGAAAGTCTGGCAAACGCAGTCTTACCAAGGGGTATCGTATTACCCAGTTTTACTGGGTTGTGGACGTCTGACAGTCGCTACATGTAAGATACTGGTATTCAGCTGCGTCCGGTTAGACTGGCAGCCGATCCCAACATAGTTGGGAAAAGGCCAGGCAGATTGATTGTCGGTTTACTATACACCCTCTGCTTATCCATCGGGGAACATACATAGGCGTGGTGGTATGAATGTAGATGTGTGAACTTGCTGATGGCGTGGACGTTGAGAGGGAACGAAGGTCGTTGGCTGTCCGTGGGAACATGCTGGCTCGCAGGTTTAAACGGTGCCCCAATGAGGTTAAGTGCACAATGTTCAGAGCATACTGCCAATAATTTTATTCGTGCACCCTGTGGATCAGCTGTACTAAGCGGGCACTCAATGCCCTTCTTGTACAATATAATAATGCTTTTAGGATGTTGTTGGGGCTGCCGAGATGCTGTAGTGCGTCTTGCATGTTTATGGAGGCTCAGATTGATGGTTTTCATGCTATCATGCGAAAGATAGCGGCCTCCATATTGCACCGTGTCCGAAAAAGCTCCAACAGCATTCTAAAGGCAATAGCGGACCGGTTAGATGATCCTTTTCATAGGCACTGGATCACGCTCCATGTGTCTTAATGTGTTTTTATTATTATTACTATTATTTTTTTTGATATACTATTTTCGTTGTCTGAAATAAAGTTATTATTATTATTTCACAGACTGATATGTAAACAAAGTCACCTTGGGTTATTTCAACTACTTAGTCGTGGAAGACCTTTATTGATTGTGTTATCACTTCTCGTATGTGTCACACAGACTAAGATAATGCGTATTAAGGTATCGGAAGTCATTGAAACATATTATTCAAGTATTGTTTATTTTACTGAAGTGGATTACGCGATATTTCAGGGACATGTTTCTGAAAGCTAGCCAAGTCTGATTACTAGTTTTGTACTCGATATTAGGTACTTGTAGCTTACGTTTCTTGATTTTACTAGTCTGTACTCCATTTACAATAACATTAGTCATTTATGGGGATGCGCTGTGGTAGCTGTTTTATGCAATTTGCAGGTCCGTCAGGTTGTATCTTGATCAATATATATGATACGCGACAATAAAACATAGTATTTACATAATTTTAACCATAAAAATCATCAATACATCTCTCTAAGTTAGATTTCGTGCAGATTCATTAATTTCGTTCATTGTTTTTGTGCACCGTAAAAATAATTTTTTTTTTTTTTTTTTTATAGTTGGTAGGGAAATTATTATATTAGTCACAATTATGGACCCTGTCGGGCACAGCATAGGTCAAGTAAGAGAGAGGAGGAAGAAGGTGCTTAATGTGATAAATTAAATTATTAGATAAGTAGTTCTATAAAATGATTGTTTTTTAAATTTTAGACATTTATCCAAATAACAGAAAAAAAAACAAAAAAAAAAACAGACAAACAGAAATGTGACAATTTCATTATCATTTCAGTCACATGCCATGCTGTGTTTACTTTCAATTGATATGTATTGTGTTAGTCACCAGCAATTACAACTAAACATCACATCATGTGGTGATCAACACGCCAGCTCAGCGTGTCAGCGAATATGTCAAGCGTTTTTCTACCTATTGCAATAGTAATGTTTACATGTAACCGCCACACTATAGTATAGTTAAAATCTCGCTACAGACTCGGTCATAAATCATTCGAGTGTTTCGCTCTCTTTCCCACTCACGGGCCTTATCGGCAGGCCACGCCCACACGTAGTCCTGTGCATTAATGCAGTCGATGAGTGATATCGATAGTTTTATATATTTATAAATGGGTGATAGAAATAAATACACATTTTTTTTATTTTATTACCAAATTTACTACAAAGCATATTAAATATATAAATAAAAGAACGTATATATAAAACTAAAAATAGAAAATTAAAATTCTTCGTCTGAGTCATCGTCATCATCTGTTATCGATAATGGCCTTGAGCGCGCGCAACTAGCGCACATCTCTACTCCGATTATGATTTATGGCCAAGTCTGCAGCGAGATTTTAACTATACTATAATTGTGCAACACTTGTACAATCTAAATAGCTTTTAACAATACCAATAACAAAACAACAACGTGGAGTTGCGGACATTCAGCCCATTATTCAACGAATCCATTATTACAAACAAATAAATATAATTGAAGTGTTTGTAATGTCAAAATAACAGCTGTTTACTAAATTCTTAGGAAAGTATTACGGTACTTATAATAAAACCATTTTTACATTTTTTGTCTGACCGGAAAGATGTTTTTTTGAAAAATGTAAGTAATCAATTATTATTTCGTTTATTAAATTTTTTCCATATTAATTTATACATTTTTAAATATTTCTTAAAAAAAACGATGTTATTGTTAGTAAATAATATTAATTTATTAGGTAATTATTAAAACACACATTTATATTGTGTTATCTAATTAACTCAGCTCAATAAGTGTTATGTTCTGTTTTTAAGATGACTTAAATAAATGCCACAATAAAAATGTGTTTTTAATAATTACCTATTAAATTAATATTATTTATGGGGCTATGGTAACCAGGGGGCAAATGTAACGAATTGAGATAACTCGTTATTGTTGCGTTTCCATGCTGTCTAGGATTTGTGGCGGCATCTACATCGCCACATACGAACTACGCATCAATGACATGACGTCACGCAATCCTGCATCGCGCAATGGTTTACATTTGCCCCCTGGTTACAATAGCACCGGGTGCCTAATTGATTACATTTTTCAAAAAAATCATCCTTTCATTTAACATTCTTAAAAATTTGGTCCCGTGTGAGCGAGAGAGGTGACAAAATGTGACAGCCCTCTTAACAAGTCCAAGTCCAAACACACGAGGAATGCTCATTGTTCATTTCTCAAATTGAGATATATTGCAATCAAGAGTGCATTACGCAATTAGGGTAATAGTTGCTTAAAACATACGGTCAGAGGAAATTAAATAAAAGAGTATCAGTCGCTGAGGCGTGCTAAACGTATTTTCATGTTAGCATGATCCAGTTGCTAAAATTGAATCCATACTAATACTTGAAAGGCGATAGTATAACGCTGTCTGTCTGTTGCCTTTCACGCATTAAGACATGGCTTAGCATGATCCTCCGTTATGTCGAAAATACTGCAGCATTAATTTTGAAATAAATATATGGTAAAGTTGAGGATTAATGTTAGGTACTATGTAGACGAAAACACGATTAAATAAAATTTTCTCTATACAAAAAAAAATCCAAAGCTACCTCCAAACTGAACAATAAACCGCTGTAATAATTAAAAAATACTTCAAATTAGATCATGAAACTTTGCATACTAACTGAAGTAACTATAAAGCAGGTCTTATGTTTTTTATTTTTTTCAAATTACCATTATTTTCACCGTAAAAAGCAATTACCTAAACTATCGGCGCCCAGCACCGCACTCAGTCCGCTAGCAGTATCGTGCGAGCGAGATAAAAAGCTGAGGTAGTATGGGTTCTTAACTGTTGAACGGATTTCGATCCCGGTAGTACAGACACCAGCAGGTCAAGCCACCCGGAACTGTCAAACTTTCCCAATGAACCTTGAACCTAATGCTTTAGCGATAAAGATGAAAATCTATTAAAGAAATGAGACAGAGTAGTATGACAGACAGACATGTAGTAGCTTGATGTGCTGGCGTGGGCCATATTTTCGACACCCACACGAATGATACCACGGGCAAAGGCTACTATGTTCTCACTCGTAAAGGCATGTCGCGATCGAGGAATTTAGCGGCAATAACCGAAGAGTTGGTATAGAGATCTATTCTCACATCAAATCAAATCAAATCAAATAATTTATTTGCCTGAATATGGGTGTATAAGGTGATACACGTTACATTAATGGCCTTTTAACCATATCCTACCTCAATAGGTGTGCAAATATTTAATATAATTAAAATAAATATATTACGTAAACTAAACACCACAACTCAAACGCCCGTTGTGAGAAATATTTCTTACATTAGGTAATCCACAATAAAAACAATAGCAAACATTATCTATTACAAATATTAATATTAGAGTATTCATTGACATTTCTAATTATATAATTTTATTATCATTGCTTAATTTTAAAATTTAATTACATTTTTTATCATTTAAATAATCATTAACACATAACATAATCAGCGTATAATGTTCCCACTGCTGGTACACAGGCCTCCTCTCTGTGAGATGGAGCGGGCCATAATCCACCACGCGGGCATGGTGCGGGTTGGTGGATGTCACATGGCTTCGAATTTTTTGGTTCTAGGACATGCCGGTTTCCTCACGACGATTTCTTTCACCGTTTTGAGAGCAGTGGTGATGAAATTAAATACACAAAGTATAGTGCTTGTCTGGGTTCGAACTCACGACCTACAACTCGTAAGTCGTGGCTGATACATCTGAGCCACGAACTGAGCTGAGTCGAGTTCAACAGGAACAGAACAAACTTTTCTAAAACAAAAAAAAAATGTAAGCATTGCAACATCATCCATTTTAATGTTGTTTTTGTGAATGCACATTGCCCACTAATTAAGTTTATTAGTGTTAATGAGTATTTACGTATTGATAAGTACCAGACAGTTGTTCTTTGCACATTTGTAATTAGAACATGACGTGTGCTGAGTGGAATTGAGGTCATCAGCCTAGAGGTAAAAATAATGAAGAATAAGAAATGCATCCATTTACATAATAATGATCGTATTTTATTTTATTGGAACGAAGTTCTTTAAAACGCGACTACGAGTTGACTGGTAGACATCGTCATGCGCCTATACTTCATATTTAAAAACCGGCCAAGTGCGACTCGGACTCGCGCACGAAGGGTTCCCTATCATTATCTATAAAAACGGCAAAAATCACATGTGTTGTCTGGGAGCCCCCTTAAATATTTATTGTATTCTGTTTTTTAGTAATTGTTTTTATAGCGGCAACAGAAATACATCATCTGTGAAAATTTCAACCGTCTAACTATCACGGTTTATGAGATACAGCCTGGTGACAGACGGACAGACAGACGGACGGCGGAGTCTTAGTAATAGAGTCCCGTTTTACCCTTTGGGTACGGAACCCTAAAAACTACCTCAAACCTCATGATTTCATGAAATCGCTAGATTTGAAGAATGCTAACTTATGGAGTTGTATTGCTGATTCTAATGATTATAATTCTGTAAAGCCATATTAGCTACGGCCGCGAATCATATTTTAATCAAACATAAAAGCTCCCACTGACCTAGAAATTTCAAAAAACGTAACAAATTGTGAATTTGGCGGGCTACCCTGGCGCATCATCCTTAAGTTCAAAATCGAATGAGAAAATTTGACAATTTGTGGTAACTTGACCTGCTGCTGTGTGTACGACCCATTCAAGCCCAATGCCCAATTCAAGGCCATTCAGCTATTGTTATATTAGATCACATAATTTAGTCTTGAGTGCTACCAATGAACGATACTACAATGTTTCTTAGAAAGTGGAATGTGTTATAAATAAATATGTACACAATACACATGCACATACAATGAATCATAAAGATAATGATAGAATTACTTACAAATCATTCAGTTGTGTAAATAATCTTGGCTTCTGAATGTAGGAACGGAAGTTTGTACAGTGGGCTGCATCAATTGGGTACCCCAGTTGTATTAAAATTAACTTTTCTACAACTTTGCAATTCAAACAATACATCCTTAAGAATAATACAAAAAGTGTTTCTTATGCCCGGACGAAATTCGAACCATCGAATCATTGGTTATACAATGATTACCGCGAGCTCTTACCAACTAAGCCAGTTAGGTAGTTAATATCTCAACGAATTATCAATCTACTTGGCGTTATACCTCTGTGTCTGTCTATGAAATCGCAGTGAGTGAATAGTTTGTTATTAGAGGGTAGTTATGCATACATTTTACTAATCTATAATGAAGTTACCGTCTGATGAGTCTAGTTTTGCTTCACCATTCGCATTTGTCTAGCGGCCTATCGCGAATTTGAACCCACATGTCTTTTGAGGGGTACCCAATTGATGCAGCCCACTGTACATAAAAGCGATTTGTGTCATTTTTGGGAAAGACCAAAGTAACAATGGATGGGTTGTGAGGACGATCATAAACAGCTAGAATGGAAGTTATACTGACGTGACGGCTAATCGGTACAGGTTTTCCGTAATTAATGGATAACCTCTTAAGGGGTTGTTGTATTTACTCATCATAATGAACAATTTTTACTATGGGACCAAACCTGAAATCGAGAAAAAAAATATGGTCCCATAATAAAATTTGTTCGTAATGATGAGTACAATGACCCCTTAAGAGGTTATCCATTAATTATGGGACACCCTGTATACTAATAATAAAGCTCTTCAACTACCAGTCAGATTTGAAAAAATGTTTTTACATTTGATAGCCCAATTCTTGAGGAAGGTTATGGGCTTTTAACATCACGCTATGACACTTAGGAGCCTAGCAAAAAAAAAATAAGAAAGAACGCTAAGTAAAAAACGAAGTAATAGCGCGGGCAGGCGGATGCGACGGGGTAGGTCGGGGGAGCATGAAATTTCACGCGAACGAAGTCGCATGCAGAAGCTAGTAGAGATATATTGAAGAGGAAGACTTGCTGCGACGCAACAACACTTCCAAATTGGATATAGGCACGAATATAGTGATGTATTTACCACTTTATTGCCGGAAATGGCCACTTGATAAAAATTATCGATTTTATTATAAAAATATTAAGAAATACAAAGCGATGGTGAAGTAGAAGTAGAAGATGTTAGGCCACAAAAGGGATGAATGAAAAGCAATGCAAGCATGCAGCTGAGATGAGAATGCTAAGAGGAATGTTTTGACGACACGGTTGGCGCAGTGGTTGAGCGATTGACTGCTGCGTAGCATGTCGCGGGTTCGATTCCCGCACGGAAAAAATATTTGTATGACTTACAAGTATTTGTTCCGAGTCTGGGTGTTTTTCTATCTATAATATGTATGTGTATTTACTAAAAAAAATGTATATAAGTAGTTTATCAGCCATCTCGTTACCATAACACAAGCATTAGGTTGCTTAGCTTGGGACTAGATGGCGTTGTGTGAAATGTCCAAGGATATTTATTTATTTATTTATTTTATGTGTGGTGTTACGCGAATGGATAGAATAAGAAATGTGTACTTTTCTTATGAAAAAGTCGGGCAAAGTGTTATTTCTCAGGAGCAGACCGGAATCTGGATTTGTGCCCGGTTGGTGGCAATAGGGTCGCCCGCGCCCCCTATTACATGGGACTTGAACATAAGGGCGAGCGCACTGATGTGCGTTTTTCTAACGCATAATCTGTGAAGTATGGAATGTCTTCGAAGTGCGCGCACTGCGGTCATGCGTTTTGTTACTGTAGGCCCCGTCCAGTGCGGCAGAACTAACGGAACGCACCGCAGTGCGCGCTCGCCCTAACTGCCGAAATGTGGTGGTATACTATTGGTGCATCTCTGCCTAACTCTTCGGGATTACAGGCGTGATGATATGTTAAAATTTGTTATGTCGGGGCCACACCAACGACAACGTCAATGCCCATCATCGCCATAAACATCGCGATAATTATTCCGCGATAAATTGAGTGGCCACACTTGAATGCCCATAACCTTCCTCAAGAATTGGGATATCAAATGGAAAAAGATTTTTTCAAATCTGACTGGTAGTTCCAGAGACTAGCACGTTCAAACATACAAACAAAAAAAAAACTCTTTAGCTTTATTATTAGTATACAGGGTGTCCCGTAATTAATGGATAACCTTTTAAGGGGTCATTGTACTCATCATTATGAACAACTTTTAGGGACCAAATTTTTGGATAACCTCTTTCATCATCACATCTTTAATTTTTTTTCTTTCATTGTTAGTACCTACTCATCATTATGAACAACTTTTATTATGGGACCAAATTTTTTTTATCCATTTCAGGTTTGTTCCCATAGTAAAAATTGTTCGGCCTACGTCCCTCATCGCGACAATCAACGGCGTTTCCCGTTGCCCGGACATTACAACGAACGACGGAATCACGGTCCAATCTCGCATGATCAAAGAACTTGGTAACAAAATGTGAAACTATATTTAGTTCGCTCCAGACGCTTTCGACTCACGCCCATTCGAATAAAGATGGCGATCAAAGTGAGAAATTGATGGCTTCAACGTTTATAAAATGTTTAGAGGAAGACATTTATTGGGTGATTTTTATTTATAGGATTTGAGTTTGGTTTTAATTTAATTAAGGAAATGTACTAGAGCAAGAATACCTAATATAATATTGATACGGTATTAACAAACCATGTGCTCGATTGAATTTATGCCAAAGTTGTCAAAATACGGCAGTTTTTTTTTAGTGATATTCAGTTTTTTTAACAATCATCTACAAGGTTTATTATCCTCAAATCGAATTATTTCGCTAGCCAGATGTTTTTTTTTCGTGGCTACTACTTTAAGTTTTCTATATAAACTTGTCAAAAACCCATAACACGACTTCCTAGTGGGGTTTGTTTCATAGTGCGCAGAAAGGCACTAACAAACATAATTATAAATAAAAAAATTGAATAGAATTTGTTGAATATTGATCTATCACATATCTTAACTAGGACATATCCGGAAGTAGTTAATGGTTTGTACAATGTAGCCATTATGAGTATCTATGAGCTTTAGCAAACGTTTCGTGCGCAACATATTATCGATTTTTTTAAAAAAATGCTGTTCTTTGGTTAGCGCATTTACCTATTTATTATTTTAAAATTATAGTCTGAATTAATTAAATAGATAATATAATTATTAGATTATTAATATGATTATATTATGCTACCATTATAATATTTGATTAGTCTGATTATTATGAATTACTCTGAATTAGGTTTTATGGGAATTCAAATTGGAAAAGATTCCTGGAAAATTTTCAAGTTTCGAAAAAACTGAAGGGTCTTTATATCTATGGAATTTTTGCATGAAATACAGACCATGTTGAAATTTTGATAGGACAACGTCTGTCAGTCAGCGGGTCAGCTAGTTGTCTATAGATTAGATATATCTGAAGAATCTATTTGATGTAGGCAATACAAGTTAATAAAAAAAAATTACCTTTGTCATAAATGACTCCAATTTTTTTTTACTATGTAAGTAATAAAAGTTTCAAAGTAAGAAAGTCCATAATATGCTTTTAATACCTACAGCTTGTATGCTTATATGCATATTATAGTATTAAAATATGAGACACAGCCGCGTATTGACTGTGGGTAGCTCTGTGGTTTGATAAGAGCGTGATTCATCTGTTTTGCCTCAACGTCGCTAATGAAATATGTCGAATCACTCGTGTTTTGAAAAACAGAACTGTGACTAACATAACAGCAATAAGTATGACCTTACATACCATAACATCACGCCTCTATTCCGTCCGCAAAGGGATAGGCAGAGGTGTACCTACACCTACTCCCACACACACCAACAATACAACAACAGCACAATGTGGGTGTAGTACGCCATCTAGAATATTTCTATTCACCTTTTCCCAATTATGTTGGGGTCGGCTTCCAGTCTAACCGGATGGAGCTGAATCCAGTATATTAAATGGAGCGACTGGCTTAGCATCATCCTCCATTATGTCGAAAATACTGCAGCAATAATTTTGAAATAAATGGTAAAGTATTAATGTTAAGTAAGTACTTACTATGTTCTGACGAAAACACGATTCCATAAAATTTTCTCGATAGAAAAAAAAAATCCAAAGTTTTCCTCCACACTGAACAATAAACCGCTGGTATTCAAAAAATACTTCAAATTAGATCATGAAACTTTGCATACTAACTGAATTAACTTTACAGCAGGTCTAATGTTTTTTATTTTTTTCAAATCACTTACCATTATTTTCACCGTAAAAAAGCAATTACCTAAACTATCGGCGCCCAGCACCGCACTCAGTCTCGCTCTCAATCAGTCCGCGAGCAGTGTCGTACGAGCGAGATAAAAAGCTGAGGTAGTATGGGCTCTTAAGAAAATCACTCAGTCCTTCAGACACGGAACTGCTTCATATTAAATAATAATTCTAACAAACTTTATCTTTTGTTACAGGTCGAAATGGCATGCGAACTAAGGAAGCCCCTATTCGTGCATGAAAAAGAGGCCCAAGATGACTTAATAAAAATTCTAGACGAATTTGGAAGTCGTCTGCCCGCCGTTGTAATTCACTCCTTTACCGGCTCAGTCGAACAGGGCCTGAAGTATATAGAAAAAGGGTTCTACTTGGGCATCACAGGGTATATCTGTAAGGACAAGTCTGATGGTGGAATTAGAAGGTTGCTGTCAGAAAGATTGTTGCCTCTAGATAAACTGCTGGTTGAAACTGATTCGCCGTTCATGTACCCGAATATGAGGGCTTCTAAATTGCCGTTGCACGTTAAGGATTCTTTGACTGAAAGGTAAGATTAACCATAATACTTATTACTTTTTTTTACCCGACTGCAAATAATTGTTGTTTGTCAAGCATATCAATATTACTTATTATGATAATATATTATCTCAGTGTGATGTCATACCAAACTATAGGTATCCACTGCTAACGATCGTATAGTATTCTAACAGCTGGGGCTGCAGTCTCGACATAGATAGCGATCGCTTTTAGGTTTTTTTTTTTTTTTTTTTCAATATTTGTTGAAGTCTGAGGAAGGTTCTTGTGAAGAGAAAAATTGGGAAAGCATGGAAAGACGTAAAAAGCACATTTTTCTTTTTCCCATAAAAACTGTTCTTAGCTGTCAATTATAGGGATGGCAATCACTAAATTAATGCATCCGTAGCTATTTGACACTTTTTTTCTTTCTACGATAAACAGTTGACTTTGACAGTTAAATTTGGATAGGATAAAGTCTGTCGGGTCAGCTAGTAAATACGTAAAACGTACGTTATGCTAGCTGTAAAAAAAAACTATAAAACTGCTATAAAAACAAACCTAAAAGTTATCGAGATAAAGCTACCGAATGATAATATTATTACCTATAGCCCTATAGCACGCCGCTAGACGCTGGTTTATTGGGCCATGTCTGATAATACAGATAATGATACGATTACAAGCTTCTGCTATTGATAACAGAATTTAAACAACAACATTATCGTGCAACGTGCTATTTTGAGTATGACCTGTGTATTTCTATTGATACATTTAAAAGGGAACTTAAAATAATAAAATATTTATTCGAAATGAAAATTGGAAAAATATTATGTGAAAATCTTAGATATTATTATAATGTAGGTGTTTATACAATACTTGGATAATTCTGTACCACAATTGTATGGTCTTAAAGGGTCCTTGAGAATACCCTAGATTTTCCTTTCTCTTTAAGCATAACGATTGTCTCCAAAATGTATCATAGCTAACAAAGGTGCCAGGTTAACCCTCAGAAGACTTATTAGGTCATAAATATCGGCTTGCCTTCCGATTCAGAACCTTATTTATACCTCATGTGACTCCCGTATAAACTGCCAAAACTATATTAAAAAAAAGTATTTTTTCTTTTCTAGATCCATGAACTTCGTGAACCGTTACTGCACATTTCAGCGCAATGAGCCGTGTGCCTTGCCTGCTATTGTTGAGCTGATCGCCGGCTTCCTGGGTGAGAAGCCAGAGGATGTGGCCCTCGCCACAGCGTTTAACGCACTGAAGTTATTCGGCCTAAGCCAGTGAGTCCGATTGTTTGCCCTCTACTTATTGAAGATCAGTTTTGTAAGTTGAGGGGGTTGTTAAAGTTGAGGGAGCAATTTCGTTAAGATAGAAAAAGCTGATCTACATTTTGTCTAAAATAATTGAAGGAATAAGTAAGAGGGTTGACATGATAATTATATTTATAAAGAATCGGAAATTAGTGCCTTAAGCAACTACACAGTGCCTTCATATGATTACAATGAGAGTCAATTACGTCCCGAAATAAAAATATATTAATCAGATTATTGTTTTAAGGGATCGAATCATCACTCTGAATATAATCCCAGTTATTTATGAAATGTTTATATTTACTCCGATTTGATGAAGTGGTTTCTTCGATCGTCATTCGAATAGTTCATGATTTTTTTTTTAATAACAAAAAAATATGAATTATAATAATAAAACTAACCTCGAAAATTGAAAATACTCATGTTCATTGTAAACGTGCATTTCGATAATGACAAGAAACGACGATTTTGTGGTATATAAAAGAGATTTTTTGTGGCACAATGAGGCTATTGACATTTTTTGCGACTTATTTTGACGTTGTTTTTTTCATCGAGTCTAAGCGGCGCAGAATTTGTCCTAATTCGATACTAAACATTCGATGATATCTTGCCATTGAATTAGTTAAAACTAACATTAAATGTTGCCTCTCTAAATCATAAGTTTGCCGAAGTTTTTGGGAGTTGAAGTCGAGATAATTGAATATACTTGAGCTGGCTGCGGCATTGATTGTGAGATGACAAAGTCCTGTGATGTTATAAATTATCACTGAAGCAGCTATTTTAATTGTGATTTAAATTATTGAAGGAAGATTAACTTTACAGATTATTCAGCGTTTATATTTATTTATAGTTTATTGTCTGTGAGATTAGTTCGACTTTAACTTTCAGTATTGTAAAAATGAGAGAATTTATAACTCGAGTTCAAGTCAGATAATTTTTATCTTAAGAATAAATATGGCGGTTTGACAGCTTTTGTATAGAAAATGTTATGTCAAACTGTCACTTTTATTCTTCAGATAAAAGTTATCTACCTATTGAAAAATCAGCACCTAGTCAAGTATATTCAAATGTGCCGACAAATAAAAGAATTATCATAATAATGAATGAATTATGAAACGCTACACAATTTACAATTGTTACAAAAGCGTACCTGAGACGCGCCAAGTCTAAATTATTGCCATTTAATGTACTTGGTATTTTGCATAATATAGGAAGACCTTATAATTTAGTTTTTTTGACTATGAAATGTGGCTTATGTATGCACACGCCTTTAATATTTGGTGGCAATCGGGTTTAGTCAGACTGATCTCAAATATTACCGTGTTTGAATTTTATTTTGATTTATTTTTCAACTAACAGGAAGTGTCGTTTGTAAAACGCTTTGTTGTAAATCAACGAGTTTTTCTACGATTTTTTTTTAACTTAGTGTTGCAGTCCATTTACACGATATTATTTAGTTGTAATTAATATTTAAGTGTAAGGAAATGTAAACCATGTTTGATACTAACACTTGGACGTAAATATAGTTATAGGCGATGTGTTTAGATTTTGAGATATATATTTTTTCGCCAAATATTTAGGGACATTAGCGTTTTGTGTGTGTTTTTAAATATGTATTTGAATAAGTCCGATAGTTTGTCTTTAGAGGCGGAGTGGAAAGAAACTGTTAATAAATATATAAATGTTATTTTTTTACACACCAGTAATAAGGGTTTTATACAGTTATTTCCCTCGTTTGACAAACACTATCGTCTTGCCTGTGTATACCCGCGTCAGTGGACTGCAACCCTAATCCCTATAACATTAGCCTGTTGCCACCTTTTTATCTATGTGCACGGTGTTAGGTATCTCTAGTTATTCTCGCTCTGCGCAGGGCATTCCTAATCGAATTACAATATTTATATTTTCATCGAATATTTGTAAATAGTTTGAAAAAAAAAAGTGTAATTAATAATAATAATAAATAATAATTATTTAATTAATGTTAATTTAATGCTGGTAGTCACAACGAAATCAAAGACTGCAAGTATTAAAGATGTGAAACTTGACATGTTAATTGTTTACGTTTTTGTATCGATATTTTTTACATTATTTAATCGTTTATTGTCTAAGAAGTACTGTTATTCCTTTATTTTTTGACACTTTGTTAATAGTGTGTAAGTGTGGGCTGGCGGGCTGATGTCGCTATGTATAATAATATACATAGATACGTTGTATATTGCGATGGTCCGTCGGCTCGGGTCGAGTAGTGCCTTTGATGAAACGTCCTTTTGTGATAAAAATATTTTCATAGAATGTACAGATTATTTCTTTCAATATACAATTAAAGAAATTAATTTGTGTTTTATTTTTAACGTTCTTCTCTGTGTTCTTGTGTGTATGAATGTAATTAAAACTAGAAAAACACTTGGAATTATTTATTGCTACTTATTTACAATTTTTGGCAGGCAACATAGTTATTATACTACATAATATAGAAATATTACATAAAACAACATGACTTAAATTATGGTTTAGGCATCAATTTTGTAATACTGTAATTTATATTATTTAAATCATCGAAGAGAGATGCTGTTCCCAGTTTTAAATAGAATACATGCCTCTTTTTGAAAAATACAATGATAGTTCTTAAACAGTTTAATCACTATACATAGGTTACAAAGGTCAGGCTTGGGACATTAATTTTAATGTAATAATCTAATGATTAGACGACAATAATAACAAAACTTAACGTCAACAAGATTCCCACTTCAGGAGATACATTTTTATCGAACATTCTAGCTCTAGACACAGAGCTTTCATTTTACCCATTCACGCACAATTTTGAGACAAAAAGCACTTGTATACAATTTACTTTTTTTTACACCCAACATATCAATGTCAAATTATCCCTGTCAATCGATAAAACAAAAATAGTACACCAAATCGATCGACATCAACAAGATCGATTCGATGTCTATTGTGTTTTGATGAAGATTGTCTTTTGATCGGTTTAGAAGCCGCAATCATCCACCATTCTCGGCGACATCTAAGTGATAGCGATACTGTGGGTGTAATAAAATATACACCACCACAGTATAATAATGATACTGGCGGCTTACTATGATCTCTTATACCAGGGCAGAAACTTCTGTCGCGGGTTGTCTGAAGGGGTTACCGCGGCCCTGGCACAGGCAACTGAAGGAACACGGGTGGGTTTTAGTCAGTAAAAGTCTGACACGCCCTCCCGCTCCACCCAGAGCGGGAGAAGTTATTTGATGATTTCCCACCCTCCTTCTGACGTTTCCAGTGAGAGACAGACGGTGCTATATACGACCTATATCACCGTCTCTCTCTCTCTCACTAGAAACGTTCAACTTCTGCCCTGCTATAAGAGCTCATAGTAAGCCCCCAGTAGTTTTTCATAAAAAACGGCCCAAACGACGAAACTAGATAGTACTTTAACCAAGGCACAGATTAATACAGATGGGACACTGCGCAAAATCATTTAAATAAAAAGCGACTCTTGCTACGACACAATAAAGTGCAATTCAGTTCGCACAACGCTAATTACCTTCTGTTATATTCACCTACACATTGCCTCTCTTTCTATCGCGTAACTATACCTTCTGACGTACTGAATTGGGACCGTGAGAGGGGCCCGCCGCGTACTTGTAGCTTCATACCTAAACTGCGGAGTGTCTTTTACCAATGTGAGGTGTCAGATGTTACACACATTATGCGACTACTGGTAAGGATCGCTCGTTTTTTTTTAAAATAATAACCTACCTAATAATTATATCACAGTGTATTCTAGCTCTTGTCGAGTTTCTTCACGATGCCGGGCGGCGGGGAGGTAAGTACCTTTCTTGATAGCCGCACCTGACCAGACACCGGGTCTCGTCCGAAGTATTTCACTTGGATTTCTGAACCGACGTCTAAGCCGAGAACTGAAGGGTGCATTATCTGTAAAAATAAATAGGTGTAAGGTACTTCAATGAAATCTAATCTTTGTATTGCTCTAATCTTTTTGTTAGCCGTCGAAATCGAGAAAGCATTATTAGTGTATCAGCAATCACTGACATTATAAAGGCGACAGATTGTGTGTGTTTGTCACTTCTTCACGCTCAAACGGCTGGACCGAATTGGATGAGATTTGGTATGTAGATAGATTATACCCTGGATTAACACATTGGCTACTTTTTATCCCGGTCTACGCGTGTGAAACCGCGGGACGCAGCTAGTAGACTAATAATGCTTACACAACGTGTCCCAGAATTGATGGCACAATTGCTTAACCGGTCGCACGCCAATTAGCAGACAATAGATTTTTTATTGTTATTTGCACACCTGGATGTCAAGCGACGTTTAAAGAGTTAAGGGGTAATTGTACTCATCATTATGAACAACTTTTACTGATCAAACCTAAAATCGCGAAAAAAAAATCAGCTACTCCCTATATTTTGACGAGTTTGATCTAGATAAATGTACTGAACAGCTGATTTTTTTTCGCGATTTCAGGTTTGGTCCCATAGTAAAAGTTGTTCATAATGATGAGTACAATGCCCCCTTAAGCGGTTGTGCATTCAATTCTGGGACATTTTGTATATTTATTACCTTTCTATGATCCAGCTGCGTATTATGTACTAACGCGGGCGGCATTCCCGAGAACAATGTGACTAACACGCCCATTTCTTTAACCTCCACGATCCTGGCTTTGTAAATGGCGCCGAACTCGAGCTCATGCTTCTTGTCAGTGGTCAGCCAGCCGTCGATGCGAGCGCGGGCTTCGTCCATAGCAGCTTGCGAGGGCGCGAACACGCTGTACTTTATATCATCTATAGGCGTCACCTGGAATTTAAATAATCTTTATCTACACCCATGCTATAAATTCTCTATAAAAGTTTCTGAAACAGTTAGCTTATTGCCAACATTAAAACAGCCAGTGTCATAGTAACCATGGTAACCATAATAGCATCCAAACGAGGTGCTTTAATGTTGTACTGAATTTCATAATGCAACTCGTTTTCGAAAAAAGAACATTGTAATGCACGCGCTTTTCACTACAACAGCGCCGTAATTTAAAAAAAGAACTTATTCGAATTCACGTCGTATACTATGACGCCGGCCGCCATGTTAGATACGAGTATTAGTATTGCAAAAAACTGTTTCAGAACCTTTTATAGAGGATTGATAACATGGATGTAGATAAAGTCTTGTATGCAACTGTACATAATTAGGAATTAAAACACTCATGTGATACTATTAATAAACCTATTGATAACACATTCGTGTTTTAATACCCCTTATTATACGTCAGTTGCATAAATAACTATTAAAGCGCTACTCCGCTATCTTTAAAACCCAAATCTTGGGGTCCCTAAGCACACAACCTACGCTATCTAAAGATTAATTTTGTTTAGTATGTAGGTAGGTATTTCTTGCAACCTCTGTACTGTAACTTATCTCTTTTATCATTTTGTTATTTCTGTTTATACAACGTGTAACGTTAAATGCGCAAAACCTCTTAAGGGGTCATTGTACTCATCATTATGAACAACTTTTACTATGGGACCAAACATGAAGTCGCGAAAAAAATCAGCTGTTCAGTACATTTTGACGAATTATGCGAACAAAAATGTACTGAACAGATGATTTTATTTTCGCGATTTCAGGTTTGGTCCCATAGTAAAAGTTGTTCATAATGATGAGTACAATGACCCCTTAAGAGGTTTGGCGCATTTAACGTTACACGTTGTATAGTTTGTTACCACTTAACTTTTATACTTTTGGTTTTTACCTGCTATCATTGTATTTGAGAATGTTGGTTCACCTGTTATTGGCAACTGTATAAGCCTATTACTTTTTAGCTACTATTATTTGATGTGTTGTATACAGAAGCTGTTGGTGTACCTTTTAAAATAAAATACTCCGATCAAAATTTTGCGGTAGTGCGTTACTCAGGGGTTGTAATAAACTACATCTAAAAGCACATTTTTATTGTTCGATGTCCTAACACATTGCACGTTCTTGTTTTGTTACATACATTTAAAATCTCCTCGTAAAAAAACTAAAATTATTGATGACGTTCATCTTTTGCACATTTTTTTTTGACATTCTAATCTTTTGAGGAAGATAATTTAAAAATCTAAATAATTCACGTTTTATTCTCTTTCAAAAGATCGCTATTCTATTTTTATCAAAATAATTTTAGTTACTTTTTTAGGAGGAGATTTTAAATGTATTATTTTTTAATGTAATATTTGAATGTAACATTTTTATTAAAATTTTATGATAACGGGGCGTTGCGCAGGGACCAAACGCTCAAGGTCGTTTGGTCAGGGAAGGGCCTTAACATAGGTTTTTGAAACATTTTGACTCCTAACATAGAGGCTTTTTGTCGTAAAAGAAGACAACCCTAACGAGGCAGAAGGTATAAAGCCGGCGTTCCCACGAGCGTAATAAAATCGCGGCGGGATTTTATCGCGCACTGGATTTTCAACTCTCGTTGTTGAGCCGAGCGTTGAGAATCCAACCTAACAAAAACAGAGTGCATCCCAGCGCGACGAAAAACACACTGTTGGTTTTCAACTCCCGGCGCTAAGCAGAGAGTTAAAAATCCAGCGCGCGATAAAATTCCGCCGCGATTTTATTACGCTCGTGCGAACGCCGACTAAGAGTTACGCAATAGAAAGAGAGGCGACTTCTAGGTGAATGTAACTGTAGGTGATCAACGTTGTGCGACCTGAATTGCATTTTATTTTGTCGTAGAAAGAGTTGCTATTTATTTAAATGAATTTGCGGAGTGAATCTTCTGTACTTGTACTGTTATGTATTCTATGCTAACACCTCAACTTTAGCTAAATATGCATCCGATTATCCGATCTCTAATATGTGACAGTTAAAAGAAAATCCGTCAAGAGCGAGTCGGACTCGCGCACCAATGCCATTCCGTAACAATGTCATTTTTGTTGATGATTTCTGAAAAACTGTGCTATTTAGAGACATCGTTTTATTTTTCCTGTAATCTATACATAAACTTCTAGAATAATTTCAGATTTTTCTCTATGCAAACTTCAGAGAATAGGGGGGGGGGGGGGAACGGTATTTTTTTTTACATTTTTCATCAAAAGTCGAAAACTATGCGGCCTAAAAAAAGAAAAAAAAATGTTTGGGACTGTGCAAACAGCGTTCTTTCATATGATACCCCACATGCTCTAGTAGGCCTACTTCGAATTTTTAAGACACCCTTTCAGTCCCTTTTGCAAAAAAAAAACATATATTTTTTGTTATTCGCAAATTAGTTGGGTAATCGTCAACTAAAACTGTTCCAAATTTCAAGTTGATAGCATTAGTAGTTCTTGAGCTGTGACAGACAGACAGACTGAGTCACACCGTAAGGGTAACCCTAAAAAGAAAAAAGCAACTTTAAAAAATAGTTACCTGTACACCAGTTTCAACGTACAACCTCTTCAGGTTCGCGCCACCCTGGCCGAGCAGCTTAGGCCTCTTGTGCACCTCCACTTCCATCTGTTCGATAACTGGCATGTTCTCTCTGTGGCCTGGTCTGGAATGTAACGGTTATTTACTTTTAATCGATTTCAAAAAAAGAAGTTTTTCTTAAATTTTTATTTATTTACAGGGTTTTTCTCTACAGAATATGTCACCCCAATTATTGAATACAATGGGCCTATTTCACGATGACCGAATAGGCACTACTTACCAAATAAATGGAACAGAATTTGAATGAAATCATCTGCCAAGTAAGTTAATAGGAACTTAATCGTAGGTGGTGAAACAGGCCTGAATACAACATTGACAGCTACGACTCGGATTTCAAATCAGTTTTCGTATTTAGAACTTCAATGCTTGCACTACACTTCACGTATTCGCGCTAATATTATGCTGCTAATACAAAAAAAAACTTTACACCAACAAGAATAAGGTATATTTTGTATTACCCAAGTGAAGTGCCAGCATGACATTGCCCAAATAAAGTTCGAAATTTAAAAACGGCTTGATGTTTCGAACTTTATTATAAAGATTAATTTTGATTTGTAATATGGACGGTAGGGTGTACAAACCTAGGCTTATCGATACACTGGTTCATAATATCGATAATCTTGCTTTTAGCGTCACAGGCCTTCTGTATCGACTCCATGACGATCTTGAGCGGTATACCAGACAGCTTGATATCAGCCTGAAGTGCCGTGATGCCTTTCTTGGTGCCGGCGACTTTGAAGTCCATGTCGCCCATGTAGTCTTCTATACCCTGGAAGAGAATGAAGGAAATTAGACAATTTTACTTTACTAATAAAAAAAAAATTCGAAAGATGCGAAATTCATTCTTTTTTGGGTTTTTGCAATTTGCAGGTCCGTGTTAGGTTGTATATTACTCAAAATATGATACGCGGCAATAAAACAGAATTATGTATTTACAAAATTTTAACCATAAAAAGCCAAAAAAAAAAATTGAATTTCGCGGGCTACCACTGCGCACGCGAAGATCAAGTTTTGTAAAAAATATCTAAAATGTCCCGCAAGTTGGATTACGGCCCACTCCGTCTCACAGAGAGGAGGCTTGTGTCCCAGCAGTGGGAACATTATAGGCTGATTATGGATACGCCAGATAAGGGAGCAATAAACATTAACTTAAGACGACGTTCGCACGGACGTAAAAATATCGCGACGATTTTGTTTCGCGCACTGGATTTTCAACGCTCTGCTTAGCGCCGAGAGTTGAAAATCCAACAGTGTGTTTTTTCGACGCGCTAGAATCCACTCTGTTGTTGTTAAGTTGGATTCTCAACGCTCGGCTCAACAACAAGAGTTGAAAATCCAGTGCGCGATAAAATCCCGCCGCGATTTTTTTACGTAAGTGCGAACGTCGGCTAAATGCAAACAAAAAAACATGCCACGTCACGTGCACTTCAAGGACGCCTCTTACCGCGATACATTTGTTTTGATCGTGTTAGCGACACTGTCTTAACATTTTTCCGTATCGTTTTGAAATATTTGAATACATTGGTATAGATAGTGCAATCCACGAAGACGCGACCCACTACTCTTCCTAACCGTATATAAATAGTATATGTGTGCAAGGAGCTCGTGGCTAAGTAATTACAGCCGTACGGGTCGATCCATCAGGTTAAGCTACTCTTGCCGGGGTTGGTCAGTGGATGGGTGACCATCTTTACATACCGAGACTCCTCCGTGCCTCGGAAAGCACGTTAAGCCGTTGGTCCCGGCTGTCATTCGTGGATCTTTGACAGTCGTTACGGGTCGTCAGAAGCCCGAAAGTCTGACAACCAGTCTTACCAAGGGGTATCGCATTACCCAGTTACTGGGTTGTGGAGGTCAGATAGGCAGTCGCTCCATGTAAAATACTGGTATTCAGCTGCATCCGGTTAGACTGCAAGCCGACCCCAACATAGCTGGGAAAAGGCTAGGCAGATTGATTGGTTAGGAGGAGTAGTGGGGTGCTTCTTCGTGGATTGCACTATCTATAGACGGGGTCAACGACTTTTATTGCACGGTTATCTGGCGGAAGGTATAGGTAAACATAATCATCAACTCATCGTCATCATCATCATCATCATATCAGCCGAAAGACGTGCACTGCTGGACATAGGCCTCCCCAAATCCCCTCATCAACTACTACGAGTGTAGTCTCCGATATTCTTGAGAAAAAAAAACTTTCAAATGCCTTTTTTGTAGGTTTTTTACAAACACAAACTCAAAGCATTTATTTCAAATAAACCAAATACAGGCACTTTTGAATTGTCAAGTGGTCGGTCAATCAGAAAGATAAAGCTAGTTGCCCATTTCAAAGCGTAGTAGGTTCCTATGGAGAAGGACGGGCAAGAAACTCCATGGACACTATTTTAAAACAATTTTTTTTTTACAAAATATTAGTTACATCGTTCATGTTGAAAATATACATGTCAGAACAAGGTAGAAAGACGTGCACGTTAAAAGCGTCGGTAATAAAAAGATAAAAACTAAAAACCCCTAAATTAAAAATAAGCCGTGGCAGCTAAGAGACGACCAGTCCTAACTGACGGCGCCCGTTCACGAACATGACGTATGGATCAGCACCAATTAGCTCAACCATTTTGAAGGGAACTTAATGATCCAACACACACGCCACCACCAGCGAGACATTTGAGTGAGCATGACATACTCTCAACCGCCAATTACTATCAATCTGCCTAGCCTTTTCCCAACTATGTTGGGGTCGGCTTCCAATCTTACAGGATGCAGCTAAATACCAGTATTTTATAGGGAGCGACTGCCTATCTGACCTCCACAACCCAGTAACTGGGTAATACTGGTTGTCAGACTTTCGGGCTTCTGACGACCCGTAACGACTGTCAAAGATCCACGAATGACAGCTGGCACCAACGGCTTAACGTGCTTTCCGAGGCACGGAGGAGTCTCGGTATGTAAAGATGGTCACCCATCCACTGACCAACCCCGGCAAGCGTAGCTTAACCTGACGGATCGACCCGTGAGGCTGTTATTACTTAGCCACGAGCTCCTCAACTCCACTCAATCGCCAATTACTATAAAGGTATAAAATCAAGACTCACTAACAAATCAGTGAGGATCCTGTAGTCCGCGATTTGACCCTGCTCGTCGGGCCGGCTCACCAGCCCCACGGCCACACCGGCCGCCGGCGCAGCCAGCGCCACGCCCGCGTCCATCAGCGCCAGGGAGCCGCCGCAAACTGAAGCCATGGAGCTTGAACCTGGAACCAGCAGGATCATCATCATCATTCTCCTGCCTTTATCCCAATTTATTAGGGGTCGTTGCAAAATGTCTTTTTTTCCATACGTCTCTATTCGTTCACTACATGAACGGTAACAATAGATGAATTTGAATAATACCCAAAAAAAAAAATGTTTTTTCTATTGGAATACTTATTGCAAATCACCAGTTTTATCCATACTAATATTATAAATTCGAAAGTAACTCTGTCTGTCTGTCGGTCTGTCTGTCTGTCTGTTACCTTTTCACGCCTAAACTACTGAACGGATTTCGATAAAATTTGGCAAAGCTATAGATGGCATCCTGGGGAAGGACATCGGCTACTTTTTTTCTCAAAAATAATCCTACAGGGGGTGATATAGGGGATGAAAGTTTGTATGGGAAACCCAGCATTTCTTAAGTTAGGAATATGAAAATTCAAATTTATGCTTTTGGTAGGAAATAAAGAAATATGGTGTTAAGTGTTTTTGAAAAATCATCCCCTAAGGGGGTAAAATAGGGGCTGATTTTAAAATTCACAAAAGTGCACGGATTTCGATAAAATTTGGCAAGGCTATATATAGATAGCCTCCTGGGAAAGAACGTAGGCTACTTTTTGTTTTAAAAAATAATCCTACAGGGGGATATAGGGGATGAAAGTTTGTATGAGGAACCCAGCGTTTCTTAACGAAAATTCAAGTTTATAAATTAAAAATTAAATTAAAATTAATTTATTTCGGAACCAGTCCATATTATCCATAAATACATGTCAAATTATAATAAATAACATTAAGAATTAATTAATTATAAATTACAACTAGACGAACAAAACATTAAAAAAAGTCACAACATTTATAAATTACAATTTTACATCAATCGTCATCAATTTTTTATCTTAGTCTAAATTTAGGTCTGGAACCGGAGTGCTCAATATGCAGCTTGGTCCAGTACCGCATTATTGGACAACCCAGATCCAGATCCATCCTCCATGCGAACAGCTGAAGGTAGCTGTTGGAACTGCCTCGTACGCGGCGCATCAGGGACACAACTCTCTTACGAATAATCGCCGCAAAACCATATATGTGCGTCCGCAAACATACCTGATGCGCTACAGTAGCGAGGCAGCTTCATGAGTTATGAGTTTATGAGTTTGGTAGGAAATAAAGAAATATGCGGTTCAGGGTTTTTGAAAAATCATCCCCTAAGGGGGTAAAATAGGGGTTGATTTTAAAATTCACAAAACTGCACGGATTTTGATAAAATTTGGCAAGACTATAGATAGCATCCTGGGGAAGAACCAAGGCTACTTTTTGTCACAAAAATAATCCTACTGGGGGTGATACAGGGGATGAGAGTTTGTATGGGAAACCCAGCATTTCTTAAGTTAGTGATAATTATGAAAATTCAAGTGTATGATTTTGGTAGGAAGCGGTTCAGGGTTTTTGAAAAATTATCCCCTAAGGGGGTAAAATAGGGGTTGATTTTAAAATTCACAAAACTGTACGGATTTCGATAAAATTTGGCAAGTCTATAGATATCATCCTGGGAAAGGACATGGGCTACTTTTAAAAAAATAATCCTACAGGGTGTGATATAGGGGAGGAAAGTTTGTAGGGGAAACCCAGCATTTCTTAAGTTAGGCTATTAGAAAATTCTATGCTTTTGGTAGGAAATAAAGAAATGTGTGGTACAGCGTTTTTAAAAAAATAATCGAGCGTGCACTGCGGTGCGTTTTTCTAACGCATAATGTGTGAAGTATGGAATGTCTTTGAAGTGCGCACACTGCGGTCATGCGTTTTGTTACTGTAGGCCCCGCCCAGTGCGGCAGAACTAACGGAACGCACCGCAGTGCGCGCTCGCCCTAAGGGGTCCAATATGGGTTGATTTTAAAATTCACAAATAGTATTAAAATGTTTGTGTACCTACCTCTTTTTAAGTGATTTAAGGGATTGGAAATGTAGTCATAGTTCGTATCTTGAGTCTCATTTCTCATTTAGTCTTTATTTCATTCGACGTTTTTACACTTTTTACGGCGAATGGATTTTCATACGGTTTTCACAAATGGACGGAGTAATTCAGTGTATAATTCATCATGGTTTTTTTTGTATAAATTGGCTGAAATATGACGACGATTGTTGAAGATGTCGGAAAAAGTAATGCTGACTGGGAGCTTTAAGCCCACCATACAAGGCAACGATATATCGTAACGATTTGAGTTTGCATAGTTATATCGGACGGCACTATGTTTTCCACTTTAACGTTCCCATGGGACATTTTCCGACATCTACGCGGGCGAAGCCGCGGGCAAAAGCTAGTAAGTTATATAACTTACAGTTATAACCTTATAATAAGAAAAAAAAGTATTATTAAAAACATAAAAAACAACCTTTTATTAGTCTGGTATCACCTAGGACCAGAGTCCTTGTCAAGACGAAACAAACGAGCCCAAACTCGATAGGGTTGCGTCGTTTTATTACTGAGTTGCCCTGGCCATCTTCCGGCTTCATCATCAGATCAGCTCCAAGTCATAATAATATTGCATTGTCATCCAATTTACATACGCATGTAAAATTTCAGCTCAATCGGAAACCGGGAAGTGGGTCAAATTTAACTTGCAAGATTCGATCACAGACAGACACCGGGACAGGTGAAACTAAATAAAAGTTTATAATAATGCTGTAATTTTTTCAGTTCATTGTATTACAAAAACGTGAAATCAGTCATTACTCATTACTCAATGAAAAAATCATAACCCTCCTTTTTGCTTCGCCGTAGTCGGGTAAAAAGACATACCATTAGACTCTAGTACTTCAGCTGTCAGCCTCACAGTGTAGGGCTGATGTGGCACGACAGGCAGGAGCCCCCTCTCGGCCAGGGCTCCGTGTCCCGCCTCGCGCCGCCCCGGGCCTCCGCTCCTGCCGACCTCTCCCGTCGCGTACGAAGGGAACTCGTAGTGGAGGAAGAAGCTTTTTTCTTTTATGCCACTGTTATAAAGAAAACAGCGTTATAAATATTGAAGCTTGAAATCATGTCTAGTACAAAAAAAGAAATACTATTTATTCCGTCAGTCAGATAATTAAAAAATATTAGAAACGTATTTTTTGCTATATCATATTAATAAAAAAATACTTACAATAGATAACTTTACATCGTGGCGAAATTGCGAATTATTTATTATGAATGTTTAATTTGTTCCACAAATTAGAAGTAAAAGTAATCACAGAAAAAATAATCAAAACAACACGTCAAATAACCCGCCCCTAACTGTTCCTGGCGCAAAGGTGCCCATAACACTTGTAGCATTGCCACGTTGGATAGCAATAGCTAACCTTTGCACCAAGAACGAGGCGGAGCGGGAGTCACCTGTTTTCTCGCGGAGTTTGTGCCCTATCTCACCAATGAGCTATCTATTTTTTTAATTTGTAACTAATGTATTAAATAATTCGCAATTTCTTAAATAACGAGACTTATACCCATATTCTAAGTCAAATCCTCATGATTTCCTCGACTCGACTCAACCTCACTTAGGTAGTTTGATATTCATAGTTGCAATTTTACTCCTCAACTCAAACAGTTTCCTCAGTTGAGGTGAGTTTGAGTTGAGGAACCAACTGTCAATTAGAAGGTATGTACCTTGAGGATCGAGGTGAGTTTGAGTTGAGAAATCTTCTGTCAAATATAAAGTACCTTGAAGAAGAATAACTGCGTATTTCTTCAAACAATGACGTTTTCGTGCCGTATCACCTCGACTCACACTCATTCGAGGCACCTCATCATTTCCTTAATCTTACGACTGTGAATACCGGTTCTGAGGATCTTTCGAGGCACGCCTTAAGGTCGCCTCTACCGAGTTGTGAGTCGAGGATCTTTCGAGGCTGACTTAGAATATGGGTGATAATCGTCATGTTTGATTCCGGGATTTTATAGAAGCTATAATCCACTCTTGTTACTTCTTTCCTCGAAGTTTAGGTATTTATACTCTACATATTCCATTCCGACCTCTGCTTATCACTTACCTAGTCAGCATAGTAAGTGTGTCCATTTTGAGCGCGCTCTCCGGTGAATCAAACGCAACTGTACACAGAACTTGTGTCTGTCCTCGTTGGAACAGTGCGCTGCCGTGCAGGGGCTCATATAGGGACACCTAAAAAGACACACATTAAGTTAATGGTTAATTATAAGGAGCGAAGGAGAAAGAAAACATAATTTCTTAAAAATGGAACTATCTGTACAATAAACACTATCTTCTGCCCGCGGGTTCGCTCGCGTGGTAGTTGGATTTCATGTGTTATTTTTTTTTTACGCGGAACCCTAATTCTTTATCTATTATAACACCCGTCAGTTGGGACTGGTCATCTCTTAGCTGCCACGGGTTATTTTAATAATTTTATTTTTGAGTTGTTTATTTTTTACATCGTTCTCACATTTAAGAGGGGACAGGGCCTACGAGGAATTCGAAAAATAGGTACCTATTTGTAGAAACTATTGCCGTCGCGCTGTGCCCGAACATTGATAAGAGAGTGTGATAGTGAGAGATATCACAAAAATGTTGACGAAATCGACGTTTCGTTTTCTTTTTTCTCCTCGAAAACTGAGCCGATTCAATTATTTTTTTCATTAAAATTTTAAGAAAGAGTATGTCTAGGTTCATGTAATTTTCTTTTATGTTAAAATCTTTTGAATTTGTGAAACTGACAGGGACGTGTCTACAGCAGACTTTTAATTTTATGAAAAAAAAAATGATTGCTCAAGAGGCATTATTCAGGAAGAAAAACGGGGAATACATTTGTATGGAGATTCGTAGGCCACCTTCCCTCTTATTTATTGCCCGTTCTCCCGTTAATCGTTCTCTTAATTATTGTTCGTTCGTTCGTTTATACTAGCTACTACGCTTTGAAATGGGCAACTAGCTTCATATTTCTGACTGACCGACTCCAAACAACAACAACAACCCGACAACCGCCAATCCCAACAACCAATAATTATTGTCAAATTGTTGTTGTCTCTGATGATTGAAAAGTGTCTTTAAATGGTTTAATTGATTAAATTATTAGAGTTTGGGTTTAAAACTTACCTGACAGTTAATCGGCCTAAGCTCATCGAGGTGCCGCCCATCACACCGCATGTCTTTTTCCAAGATCATTTCTCTGAATATTTCCTTAAGGTTAGCGTTGAAGGCGTCTTGTAACTGTACGAGGTCGGCCTCAGTTTCTCGCAGTTGATTCATGACGGTCTGACGGAGCTCCGATATCGCGTTGTCACGGGACATCTTGTTATGGGAAAAGTCTCTGAAAATAGGGTAGTTTCGACTATTATTAAAAATGTTATAATTATGTATAACTTTTGATTATATACAACGTGCCGCCGCTATAGCGACATTAATTAAAGACACAGGTACGGCTAGTGGTCAATAATCATCACTACATAGTATAAAACAAAGTCGCTTCCAGCTGTCTGTCTGTCCCTATGTATGCTTAGATCTTTAAAACTACGCAACGGATTTTGACGCGGTTTTTTTTTAATAGATAGAGTGATTCAAGATGAAGGTTTATATGTATAATAAACGTGGGCGAAGCCGCGGGCAAAAGCTAGTAAAAAATATAACAAGATGAAATAACTAATAAATTGAAAAAAAATTCAAACTAACTAAATAATAAAATAATAACCAAAATTAGGATCACTCTACGCAAACGACTCATTAATGAAGCTATTGTTATATGTCAGATGGTAAAAGGTTGTTGAGCGACACCTTTTTTTTGTTCATCGTTTGTCTATTGAAAAATTCATTCATGAAGCTACTCACAGCTGGGTCAGAAACCCAACTGTGAGTAGCTTCATGAATGAATTTTTTGCAAAACCCCCAGAAAAAAACTCCGAGTGGTATGACCTTTTTTTTCTCGTTGGTTTTAATTTCATCTATGCGCTACTGGTTGCTCCAAGATGCTATTTTAGAAAACTCTAAATAAATGAATAAATAATAAAGTTTAATGAAATTAAAATATCTCTAGAAAATGAAAACGCGGAACCGTATAAGCGTGTCAAGTTAATGTCGCGATTACAGTGGCATGTTGTATAGGGTGACTGGTAATTTAATTACTGACCAATACTTAGACACATGATTGTACTCATGATAATAAACAACTTTTACTATGACTAAACCTGAAATCGGGAAAAGAAATCATCTGTTCCCTACATTTTGACGAGTTATGCAAACATGAATGTAGGGAACAGCTGTTTTTTTTTTTCGAGATTTCAGGTTTGGTCATAGCTAAAGTTGTTACTGTAATTCAGCTTAGAGCTAAAGTTTGCAAATTTATCTGTATTTTGAAACAAAAATACCACTTTAGTTTAATTTCAGTATGAGACAGCTCAATTTCAGTATGAGACAACTCAATTTAAACCAAATGAATATTTTTAATCTAAAATTGAGTTATGGCAAAGTTTTTAGCATGGAACTCCATTGACAGCTGAATGAAAATAACAAACACTTAGCGCCATCTACGCGGAAATAATTTGACAGTTTTCTTCCCCATTGCGTCAGAATATTCGTGATAAGCCTTAGCATCAAAAGATGGTTACGTTTCTTTAATTGAAAATGACACTTGAAACGCATTGTCTCGCTCACTCATACTAAAAATCGTATCTACCGTTCTATGCCCGACGTGTGAGCTCACTTTTCTCAGTATTGGCCCTTTTTGCGCGACCTGAATAAAGTAAGGCGAATCTAACGATTTAAATCTTTTGATAAACCTATTAATTAATTAATTATTATTCACTTTTGACGTTATTTAATCATTTTGTATTTTGAATTGTGTTTTTGTATTTTTAAGGGTGTTTTAATGACCTGAAATAAATGAATTTTAATTTAATTTAATTATTATTTCTGGCTTGTTTACCCAAGTATTTCTCTGATCTTCATAGAAGACAGTGAATTGATGGCGTCAACAATCTTGAAGTGCAATGGCGCCGGCGTCTCGTATCGTCGCTTCTTCTTGCCGACTGCCTTCTGAAGCTTCTCTATGCCTCTCAATATATGCTGGGCCTCTTTTGTGCCTAGAATAGAAATAAAAAAAAAACGTGGTTTTAAAAAAGCTTCTCCGTGCGAAATAATGTTCTGCTTTCCATTGGTTTCATTCGAGCGCGTTGGAAAATCGCCCGTGTATCCGGGCTTACAGTATAGAGTCTGGTTCTGTTTTGGGAAGGTTTAGTCAGTCCCTATTACTTGGGGCTTAGCGCACAATTTTGGTTGATCACCCGAATTGAGATGCCTATGGAATTCGGGCTAGCAAACCACCTTCATCTTCCGCCTAACACTTCAGCATGGCAAAATATTACTGTAGTGGTATGTTTACCCACACATGTACACCACTTGCGAGCTTATAAGTGCCTATGACGTTGCACCGTCAAGTTAAGTTCGAAGTCACGCGTCTCCGTGACAACACATATAGTCGGTTAATATCCGTTACTCGCATCAATCATTTATTGTAACATTTTACCGTGTTTAGTTGTAACAAAATTTATACATTATTAAATTCATAGTTTAACATAGAATGGACATTTCATTTCATCTCACTATAATAGAACCTATATCACGTCCCAACAAAAGTTCTATATTGGTGACCCCGACGTGAATGAAATAATACGGTTCCATACTTTGATCCGCGAGTGCAATTACGTTCAATACAGACGTAGACTTTATTTAGTGTTGTTACTGTAAACTATACCAAACCTTCAAAATGGTCAACCCTAACACTGTTGCTGCCAGTGAACATAAAGTTACCATAAATCCCGAGCACACAGCCACCACGGCTGCCGCCGCACCTGATAGCGTCAACGCACCTCAACAAGCTGGTCCGTGTTACACCATAGACCAGCACCAGCAGCCAGAGACGGGGACGATCACCATCAACTCCCGCATCGCCGACTTCTGGACAGCGCGTCCGCGACTATGGTTCCATCAGTTTGAGGCCATAATCGGTGCACAAAAAGCAGGTGACTTGCATAAATATCAATTAGTTATAGCTAAGTTAGGTCGAGATGAATTGGGTCAAATTAGTGACATTCTTGAGAACCCGCCCGTGAACGGTAAATATATAGCACTGAAGGACAGGTTAATTTCGTCCTATGAAGAGTCCGAGTCCAAGCAATTACATACGTTGCTTACGAAAGTCGAGCTAGGGGATCAACGACCCACTCAACTTCTTCGTAAAATGCGAGAGCTTGGAAGTAACAAAATTCCCGAGGATACAATCAAAATTTTGTGGTTAGATCGCCTGCCTCAAACAGTCCGTGCAGTAGTTACTGTCTGCGATGTAACGTTGGACAACGTCGCAGCAATTGCTGATAAGATAATGGAAACTTCACGGTCATCTGAAGTCTGTTCGCTAAATCCGGTCGCTATCCCTAGACATTCAACGGATCAACAATTTAATAATTTAATTAAAGAAATTGCCGCGTTAAACACAAAAGTTAATGATCTACAAAACACGCGCCAGAGCACAAGTAGGAGTCGTGGCAATTATCAGTCGCGATCACGGTCACGATCACGCTCTCGGTATCTTGACAATCAAGACAGATACAGGCGTCAAACAGCGCAACCGGGAGACAAAGATTTTAAGTGCTTTTATCATTATATTTATGGAGATAACGCCAAGAAATGCGGCGACGAGCAATGCATCAGAAAGGCGTTAAACTAAACCCGACACCTGCCTTGGCGAGAGTAGGTGTCGAAGGAACATCTCGCTTGAGCGTCACCGACTGGAAAAGTGGTACGCATTTTCTTATTGACACTGGCGCTGATATTTCAGTTATTGCCTACAAAAACGTTAATCGTCAACCCGCTGATTTTACTTTATTTGCTGCTAATGGGACCACAATCAAAACATATGGGACTCAGAAAATGACTTTGGACCTTGGCTTACGTCGAGCTTTTACCTGGGAATTTGTCCTGGCTGATGTACAGCGGTGCATTATTGGGGCAGATTTCCTATCCAAACATCAATTGCTTGTTGATCTTCACGCAAAAAAGTTAATTGACAAAGTCACACTACTCTCTAGGTACACTAACGTAGAAGATGCCTCAAATATTCCTACAATTAAGGTCATCGACTCGGATAATAAGTATCATCGCATTTTAACAGAGTTCCCAGACATCACTAAGAGCGAATGTTTCAAGGACCCACCCAAGCACAATGTAACGCATCATATATGTACCCATGGCCCACCTGTTTATGAAAAAGCACGTCCACTTAACGCTGCAAAATACAAAGCGGCAAAGGATGAATTCCAACGAATGGTAGATTTAGGAATATGCAGACCGTCATCCAGCCCATGGGCAAATGCTTTACACGTCGTTCAAAAGAAAAACGATGAATTACGACCGTGTGGTGATTATCGTCGTTTAAACGCTATCACCGAGCCCGACCGCTACCCGATTCCTCGTTTAACGGATTTCACATACATCCTCAAAAATAAAAAAGTTTTATCTAAAATTGATATTAGACGTGCTTACCATAACATAAGCGTCGCACCTGCGGACATACCGAAAACCGCAATAATAACTCCATTTGGTCTGTTTGAGTTTACAAAAATGAGCTTCGGTCTGAGAAACGCTGCGCAGACGTTTCAAAGATTTATCAATGAAGTTTTGAAAAATACTCAAAATACGTTTTGTTACCTGGACGATATACTTATTGCTTCAGAATCAGAAGAATGTCACATTCATGATCTCAAAGAAGTGTTCAAGCGACTTAGTGAATTTGGCGTCACAATCAACACGTCTAAATGCGAATTTGGAAAATCCGAAATTACATTTCTCGGTTATCGCGTTAGCTGTGATGGCATAAGGCCGGACGAAGAAAAGGTCAAAGCTATCAATAACTATCCACAACCTGAAACCATCGAAGAACTGAGGCGCTTCCTCGGTCTTATAAATTTTTACCGAATGAGCATTCCTAAAGCCGCCGACACTCAAACTATCTTAGACAAATACTTACACAATGCTAAGAAAAAAGACAAAACAAAAATCGCTTGGACCGAAGAAGCAATCACCGCATTTAATCAATGCAAACATCACATAAGTGAAGCTGTCACTCTCACGCATCCAGACTCATCATCCAAACTTATTTTAATGACCGACGCAGCGAATACCTGCGTTGGCGCAGCACTTCATCAATTAGTCAACAAGCGGTTAGAGCCACTAGGATTTTATTCGAAAAAACTAAGTAGCGCCCAGACAAAATACAGTACCTACGACAGGGAATTATTAGCTATTTACATGGCAGTAAAACACTTTCGGTATATGATTGAAGGGCGTGATCTCACAGTGTTAACCGATCACAAGCCGTTAATATTCGCTTTATCGAAGAAAGAATCGAAATCCGATCCACCAAGACGTCTTCGTCAATTAGATTTTATTTCTCAGTTTTGCAACAAAATTGACTACGTTAAGGGCGAGCTCAATAATGCCGCCGACGCTCTTTCGAGAATAGAAGAGGTTTTTCTACATGATATTTTCGACTATGAAGAATTATACAAAAGCCAAGTCGAAGATACGCAATTATCATTACTAAAACAAAAACCTAACTTGGAATTTAAATTGTTCCGCATGCCATATGCAAATCATGAGCTTACGTTCGAAACATCAACGTCATCAGCGCGACTTTATTTACCGTTGGAGTTTCGAGAAAAAGCGATTTCAAGTGTCCACGCACTTAATCACCCTGGGGTAGCCACTACGCGTCGCCTTATCGCGCAGCGCTATTTTTGGCCTAACATGAACACTGACGTTGCAAACTTTGTAAGAAGTTGCATTAAATGCCAGAAATGTAAAGTACAAAGGCATACAATTACACCTCTAGGAGAGTTCGAAAGGTCAGACCGTTTCGAGCATGTGCATATAGATATAATTGGACCATTACCACCTTCCGAAGGATACACCTACTGTGTCACAATGATTGATCGTCATACAAAATGGCCTGAAGTCGTTCCTGTAAAAGACATAAGCGCTGAAACCGTCGCGAAAGCTCTACTCGAGCATTGGATAGCACGTTTTGGTTGCCCTGCAAGAATAACTTCGGATCAAGGTCGTCAATTCGAATCCAATCTTTTCAAACAGCTGACCAAACTACTT
Organism: Cosmia trapezina; assembly: GCA_905163495.3. Taxonomy (NCBI): domain Eukaryota; kingdom Metazoa; phylum Arthropoda; class Insecta; order Lepidoptera; family Noctuidae; genus Cosmia; species Cosmia trapezina. The sequence continues at coordinate 23,393,040 of LR991035.1, read as the reverse complement.
GGAATAGAAAAGATTAGAACAACAGCATACAATCCAAAGGCAAATGGACACGTCGAAAGGATGCATCGAACGCTAAAAGCTTCCATCATGACACGTTGCGATAATAGCAGTCAATGGTCACAACAATTACCTATCGTGTTATTAGGAATGCGCAATACAGTTAAAGAGGACTCAGGGTACAGCCCTGCTCAGATGACCTACGGTAAATCTATGCGTCTACCGGGAGATTTTTTTGTTCCCACCGAAACAGACATCAACAACACCGATTACACTTGCAAACTCATGGAAACATTAGCGAACCTTCAACCAACCACAAGAAAACAAGCTGATAACAGAAACATTTTCGTGCACAAAGATTTGACTAAATCGGACTACGTTTTCATTAAAAACGAAGTTAAACGTTCGTTAACACCGCCATACGAAGGTCCTTATAAAATACTCAAACGAAGCAATAAACATTACGTCGTTCAAGTAGGTTCTCGAGAAGTCACTATTTCTCTCGATCGTCTCAAACCTGCTTATGTTATAATTAATAGCCCTGCACTTCAGTCGCCACATGAAGTTTTTGTTTCGCCTAAAACAACTGTGATAACACCGGTTGGAACCAAATCGACCTCACTTGACAAAACTGAGCCATCTGTCACTACAAGATCGGGTCGCGTCGTGAAAAAGACCGTGAGATTTGCCATTTAAAACATTTTTTGTCGCCAGTCCCAAAGTCATAAAAATATCAAGTGAAATTTGAAGTGCGGTGAAGTGTTCTGTTTTAAAATAGACCAACAAAACAAACAATTTTGTGGCGTTCTCACACTAATTATGTCAACTTGTAACGTATTTATTTGTATGTTATCGTTACCACTTAGTTATATTCTTAAGTTTAAAACGTTTTTGTATAAAAAACCTTTTTTGTGTCAAGTTGTTACCAAATTTATGACCAAATTATTTTAATATTTTTTTACAAAATGTCTTCAGTTTAAGTATCCATTTGTGTAGTGTTGTTTTTATATTAGAAATACCTCATGTTAGCATAGAGTCTTATTGTTTATTAATTTAGGAGTTAGGTATAGTTATACACTTTTACACCAAACCATTTTATTAGGTATTTGCAATGTTTTTACACTTTGGTCATTGCTTTTGATGATATTTTTTTTTCACCCTTTTATTAAATTGTCTTCATCTAAGGGGGGAGGACATGTAGTGGTATGTTTACCCACACATGTACACCACTTGCGAGCTTATAAGTGCCTATGACGTTGCACCGTCAAGTTAAGTTCGAAGTCACGCGTCTCCGTGACAACACATATAGTCGGTTAACCCCTCAAGTGTCGCGTGCACCCCATGTGTGCATAAGAAAAACCGTTTTTTTGTTCGGTACATAAGCTTATATCACATATATATAAATGTACAAAAACATCATCCGATGGAAAACCAATCAAATTATTAGTTGTGAACTTATGGAGTTCGCAGCTAACCTCCCCTCCCCCCCCGCGTGTCAAATGCACCCCAAGTGTGCAAAAGGACAAAACTTTACATAATAGGTAAGCTTAGATCACGTATATATAAACGTAAAAAAACATCATCCGATGGAAAACATATCATCATCAGTAGTTGTGAACCTATGGGGTTCGCAACTAACCCCCAACCCTCCCCACTCGCGGGGGTTTTGGGTCTAAAATCAGCCAAACTCAGACACTTGAGGGGTTAATATCCGTTACTTGCATCAATCATTTATTGTAACATTTTACCGTGTTTAGTTGTAACAAAATTTATACATTATTAAATTCATAGTTTAACATAGAATGGACATTTCATTTCATCTCACTATAATAGAACCTATATCACGTCCCAACAAAAGTTCTATATTACCATCTTTAAAAACAAAATTACAAATCTGGACTTACTTTCATACCTAATTTGATGGCCTTGAGCAAGTCCTGCTGTAGGATGTCCTGCGCACTCCCCTCCATCATTACAACCAGGTTGCGATTGGTTGCGGTAACCACCAGGTTCAGGATCGACTTCTGAAGGTCCTTGCGGGTTGGATTGATTATCACTTCATTGTCGATTTGACCTACTCTGTGGAAAAGGAATTATATTCCTACAGATATTTATTTAATCACATCACACTATCACACTAATATTATAAAGGCGAAAGTTTGTGAGTGTGTGTGTATGTTTGTTACTTCTTCACGCTCAAACGGCTGGACCGATTTGGATGAAATTTAGTATGTAGATAGCTTATACCCTGGATTAATACATAGCCTACTTTTTATCCCGGTCTACGCGGGTGAAACCGCGGGGCGCAGCTAGTATCTTTATATACAGGGTGTAAAATTGAAGGATGTGGTACATACCATCAAACCAACATCGTGATAAAAAAAATAATCAGCTATCCCATACATTTCTGTTGAGTAGGTATTAAAGTTTTCTATTGGAAAGTTGATATTTTTTTTGCGATTATGATGTTAGTCCCATGGAGAAAGTTGTTCATATGTAAATCGGATGTGGAGCTTGTGGCTAAATAATAACAGCCGCACGGGTCGATCTATCAGGTTAAGCTACGCTTGCTGGTGTTGGTCAACATCCAGATTGGATCAAGATTTTAAACTAATCTCAACTCAAATATAATCAGTTTTAAAATAGAGATTTGCGAATTCTACTTCATTATCCCTATGTTTTATTTTCACTCTAAAATAAATGGCAGGATTGGTAGGTAAGTTACAATAATAAAATAAAATACCTGACAGCACCAACAGGTCCGTTCCAAGGCACATCAGACAGCGCTAATGCGGCACTAGCTGCATTAATGGCAACTGTTTCCGGGGGATTTACTGAGTCAACCGCAAGCATATTGCAGACTATCTGAGTGTCATAGAAGAAGTTGTGTGGGAACAGAGGCCTTAGAGAGCGGTCAATCAGACGGGAGGTTAGGATCTCACGTTCCGTTGGGCCTGAAAAAAGAACAATAAACTGTAGTAAAAGTGCTTGAGAATCAAATAGTCAAAAGTACTACCACTTAATCTATTAATGAAGAGTATTCTATTTTATTGTAATGGCAAATGTTTAAAAAATATACAAAGTGTAACGTTAAATGCGTAAAACCTCTTAAGGGGTCATTGTACTCATCATTATGAACAACTTTTACTATGGGACCAAACATGAAATTGTGAAAAAAAATCAGCTGTTCAGTACATTTTGACGAATTATGCAAACATAAATGTACTGAACAGCAGATTTTTTTTTCGCGATTTCAGGGTTGGTCCCATAGTAATAGTTGTTCAAATAATGTAAATGTTGAAATAGTAGTAAGTATATTAACAAAACTTGTGTCTATTAGATAATTAATTGTTATTATGATTTTCAACAAAAAAACTAATTGAAAATTAAAGGGAAGCTCGGTGGCCTTAGTGCAAGTTTTTATACTTACTCAATTATGTTTACGTTAACGTTAACTTACATCAATTTATATGGAATAATTGTATTTCCCATTATAGTCACCAGGCGGTGCTTAATCAGTTTCAGTACAAATTGAAGTTTACGGTTAAGACGATCAAGTGAGTATAAAAACTACAGGGCAAAGGGCTTTTCCTCTACAGAAAACGCACGAGCTTTGTTCATTATGTGTTACCGTTTAAGTAATTAAAATATTACATTATAGATAAAATTAACTCACCTAATTCCCTTCTGAGAAAATTAGTTGGTATTCGTCCTGCAGCAGCTGCCTTCTGTCTATAGTCCACCACAAGTGGTAGGAATGCTGAAGAGCTTTGCTTAGCCTTCGAGACCACTGTTGCTAGGATGGCAGTGTTACCCAGTGTGGCCACACAGGCTCCATCCGCAAACCTTGCATAGCGGCCTGAAGAGATGTTTAGTGTGGTCCTGGAGAGAAAATAACGCTTTTCAAAAACTAGAATAATGGCAAAGCAAATCCCCCTAAGACGACCCGCTGACCAAATCAACAGTTGTGTTTATACACAACTTTGACTGGGTTTTAAGCTTTGATTAGGTGTTACAATACAACAAACACAACTTTAATACAACACAACAACAACTGTCACTGAAAGACCTATCCTTTCTATCTCTTTTTTTTTCCCACCAATGTTGTACTATCGTAGTATGTGTAGCGAATTACTTACTTACATAAAATATTTTATAACCTTTTAAAACATAACCTCAAACTTACCCATTTGTAAACTGAATATCCGTTTCGCCAACATCTGTTTTTGTTGCAAAACATCTCAAATAACTTCCGTTATTAGTTATTCGAGGTAAAATTAAGTTTTTCATTAACAACATCTTGTACAGCTGTAATTTCAGAGGGGTCAAATAAGGGCAAACAAAAAATTACGACACACGAAAAGTTGTGGCTTCTTGTTGAATTCGATAATTTTATCAATTACTGTTGCAAAGAAAGTAAGCAGAAAATAAAATATTTATGCAAAGTTATATGAAAATTTTGAATTTTTCGTTTTTTGCGATTTTTTCAGTTCAGAAGAGAAGAAAACAACACACGTTCCAGTTTGTGTCAGTCAGAAAGTTGCATGCACAGATTAAGTAGTATTGTTGCATGAAATAATTTGTTTTGTTGTACGAATAAGTCATCTCTTTCTAATTTACTGGAGCGTTTTCATCCGTTCAGAAAAATGTCTTTAAAATATCTACGTAGGTAACGGGTTTTTTATAAATAATGACAACACTGGCAGGCCTATGAACTCAATACTAAGCTTTTTATCGTATGGATAAGAATATCTTATGTCTTACAGGATATTTAGTTACAGGTATTCTACAAAATAAAAGTTTTTCTTGTAATATTCATAAACGTAAGTAATTGAAAATGTCATCTAGATTTCGCTCATTCGCTCCTGTCATTTCAAATCGAAATGAATTTGACATGAAATTGATCAGCTGTTTGGCTTAGAGATGGGTCATTGACGGTTTTTGAGTTAATGTAATTTAACTGTTAAACATTAATGGTCAACGGGTTAAAAAAACTGCTAATAAATAACAGGTTAAAATTTCAATGATTCAATCGTTAGCGATAATCGTCAATTTATCGTGTCAGCGTTTACGATACGAACGAATACGCATAAAATAACAACTTTGTTGCAGTTTAGGTTGAGATTTGATAAGAAATAAGTTTTTTTTTTTATTAAACTGGACTGTAATGGAATGACCTTTCCTTCGTACTTATTCCAGGCTTAGGACTGCCTGGGTAAAAATAGTATCCAGGCGTACTTAAAAGATCATCTGATTGTATATACATAATTAATTTTTAATGTAACGAATATTTCCGAAGGAGACTAAATTCACAGGAATGAATAAAATAATATTGAAATAATGCGTTGAGTGCGTTGACGTAAACTGACAGCTAATATTTTCAAACTGTTTTTTCATTAATGATTAACAGTTAACCCGTTGACCAATGAAAAGTCGTTAAAAAAAACAGTTTATTGATTCAACGCCCACCTCTAGTTTGGCTGTTTGTAACAGGGGGGGCACACATAACACTGTCATCAATTTCCATAGATGACAGCGACATCTGGAGTTTGGTGTGATAACAAAACTTGGCAGCCATCTTGTCTTGCTTGTCATAAAAACATTTCGGATTTTCTAGCTATCTAATCTGTGGGATTTTCGGCCATTGTCAACTCGTTCCCGACGTTGTTGATGCGCATTTCGAGTTTATCTCAGTTAATTCTGTTATTTGTTTTGTTGAGTTTTGTTTTTATTATTTCCTATTATTGTTATACTTTGTTTTTCGGTAGCAATGTTCATTAGTCATATTAGTTGTTTTGAACGAACTCCCAAGAATGAGTGAACCCCCAAGAAGATATTGTATTTTTGGCTGTGATGCTTTATGTAAGTGTTTACTACCGTACCGTACCTTTAATAAAAGTAAGAAAAAGTTTTATTTAGCCGTCTGCTATTCATTAATTTCATTCCAATTTCAGTGGCATACGGTGTACCTACCTCTTCACCGGTTCCCAAACCCTGACAACCACTACGAGGCCCGATTTGTTCACTGCTTGGATAGCGGCTGTTGGCGGCGAGATTAGAGAAAGTGATTGTATGAAGATTTTAAAGAACAAAAGCAGTGATCACCATTTTGATCCCACATTCAAGACTGATTGATTGGTAATAATAAACGGACATTTTCCTGAACTGCATACGTGTTTTTAAAATTATATTATATCCCGATTGCCCATAATTTATAAACTCGTACGATAGTTATATAGATAGGTACCTACCTATAGCTATAGCTGGTATGCATACTATGAGTACCTACTCAGTATGCATAGGTAGGTATGTGTATACATTAGACCCTTAGTTCACCCACCAAACGTATGGTGGCAGCACTTTCCATACATGCAAATTTTACCACAGAGTTGCCACTCTTTCTCTCTATACTTACTTTACTCTTTGGTTTGTAATGAAATGTCAATGTTGAGGATTGTTGATCTTGAGAATTCCACAAAATCCAGAAATCAAAACTAAAGTTTGGTTTAGCAAAATGAAAAAGGTTCAAGGAAATGATTCGTTTCAACGAATGAACTACCTCTATCAAGTGAGTGTCCAATCTTATTCAATGTGCCAATGATAATACCAATACTAAACAACCACATAAGTACCGTCTGTATGTGAAACAATTTTAACTATTTCATTTTGTTTTCAGATCAGTAAACACATAGCAGGCATAAATCCAACCTTATCTTCTTACTATGGAAACTTAATTGTAAATGTTGCGAAGAAAAATGTTTTGAAGATGTAAGTGTATCTTAAATCTAATAAAAACTTAACATCACGCCCGCTTGCCCGAAGGTATAGGCATAGGTTAGGTGTATCTATTACACCCATATTTCGCCAGTTATGTTTTAGTCCCATGTAATAGGGGGCGAGCCTATAGCCATCAACCGGGCACTAATCCAGACTCCGGGCTGCTACTGAGAAATTCTTGATGAAAAAACCAAATAACACTTTGCACGACCTGGTACTCGAACCCATGACCTCATAGGTAGGTAATAGGTAATGCGGATGGTGTGTTTCATCTTGTTTTAAATGTATGTTATAATATTGTTTTAGTTTATATCTGTACCTATACAGGGTGTAAGGGACAGCCCTCCGCAAACTAACAGGGTGCATTCAGCTCCTCATTTTGAATCATATTCTACCGGAAATTTTCTCAGGAAAATTTTCATTTTTTCAATTTTGTTTTCAGTCACATTTTCATTATTTCAATGTAAAATTGCATTGTGTGTTCGCAGCATTCCATTTATGTAAAAAAAACTGCAAAAAAAAACAGCAAAAAATTAAAACCAGCAATGGATGTTGAAATACTCTAACCAACGACGCGAGTAATCAGCTGTTCACTTTCTGTCTAGCTACAGAGTTCATCGAACTCACCGCATACCTATTACCTACCCCTCCAAACCAGTAATAGACGTTCCGATTTGTGCACAAAAACACAAACAAATCAGGTTTATTGGATTCCCTTAACGTTCCTGAAAAAATTTAATGTACCAGTCATCTTAGTAAGACATACTGAATTCACCCTATCAGTTTGCGGAGGGCTGTCCCTTACACCCTGTATATGACCTATAACTTGTATGTGTAGTATTTTACTGTTACTGTAAGTTGGTCAGTTAAATAAATAAATAAATAAAATAAATAAATACGGGCTGGTATCCGCAACTCCACGACAATGCAAGTATTTTGCGTATGGGTGGGAAAATCGATCATTTGGATCCACCCCAGCTCCTCAAAGAAGGCCAGCAGCGCCTTAACATTACTGACAACCTCCTGGAGGGTACCTGGGTTACCAAAGTACTTTGCCCTGTATGCGGCGACCACCGGGCAGTTTAGAAGCACATGAGCTGCTGTCTCGTCGTCCTCCATGCAGGCCCTGCACAGCGGACTGTCTGTGACTCCTATGACAAAGAGGTGTTTATTAAATGACCCATGGCCAGTTATAGCAGCTGTAACTGTATGCAGCTGTTGTTTAGTTAGTCGAAGAAACTGTTTCGTGAGGCGGCCATCAATTCCCATGACCTCATGCTCAGCAGTAGTGCTTGCAACCACTAGACCAATGAGGCATCTTATCCTATATTATTAAATGAGCAATATTTGTAATCACATTCTCGAAAACGGCTCTAACAATTTCAAAGGAAGTTGCAATATAGTGGTCTAAAAAACGATCTAGCTATATAGGTATAATTTCTGGGAAAATTTGTTTTCTCTATTTTCACCGGAGCAGAGCTTGGTCGCCCAGGTACTAAAAGTAATAAGTTATTGCTTGTGCTTCTCTTGGTGTGGTTTTTCGGGTTGAACGACATTGGTCAAGTCTGATATTCGTCAACTGGACAATTCGTTAAATTTGTTATTGGTTAAAGCTGTAGTTCGTCAAATCGTATTTTTGTGCAATTACGAAATTAGCTAAATACGCTATTGGTCAAATCCATGTACAGTCGATTCATCGACTGTACATGGATTTTGAATTCACATAACTTGCTTGTAGGAACTTATAAAAGGAAAAGCCGCCTGCTGTATATGCGCCTATTTTAATATAAAAATATTTTACTGAACAATGGCAAAAAATGGTTTCTCAGGACATGTGGTGTTGTGCAAATGAACGCCATCGTACCACCAACGCAGTCGAGGCTTGGCATCAGAGATTAGGGATTAAAGTAGAAGAAAAACACAATATTTTCATGTACATCAGTATTTTAAAAAAAGAAGCGAAATATTATTTAAATGAAGTTAAAAGAGAAGATAAGAAGCAGAGGAAAACATCCGACATCATAAAAGATGCCAAAATAGAAAAAATAATAGAAAAGCTATTGATTGGAGAATTAGATGCGTTAAAGTGTTTAAATCAGTTGTGTTAGGTATGAATTCAATGTAAATAAATATGAATTGAATAAATCTATCTATCTATATAAATAAAAAGAGAAGTCCTGACTGACTGACTGATTGACTGACTCATCAACGCCCAGCCCAAACCCTAGGAACTAGAAAGCTGAAATTTTGCACAGAGGTTCCCTTTATAATGTAGACAAGGAATAAGGAAGGAATTCCCGGTAGCAGGTTCCTTTGGGATATTTTCTGACATCCACGCGGACGAAGCCGCGGGCAAAAGCTACTGAGTTAAATAAATAAATAGGTATCATGAGGTACCTACTTTCATTTTTACAGTTGACTGTACTTAAATTACTTGACCAATAGCGTATTTGGTAAATTTCGTAATTGGACAAAAAGACGATTTGACGAACTACAGCTTTGACCAATATCAAATTTGACGAATTGCCGATTTGACGAATAACAGACTTGACCAATGTCGTTCAACCCGGTTTTTCAAGGGTTAGGAGCAACCTACTCAGGTACTGCATTTTGTGATGAACCGCTAAAACAATTTGGTTTTGGTGGATAGTACTATCAAGACTGAAGTACCTACATACAAATTCAAATCTTTATTGCTTAGCACATGTGATTACAAGGTCTTAATAATAATGGTAAGGTTCACCAGACCCTGTCAATTTAATAGAATATGAGTAGTGGCATGATTCAAAATAAATAAGATTGCAAAAAGCCATACTTATCACAATTTTTTTTTTTTGCTAGCCTTTTTTGTGTCTTGCTGCTGGGCTAAGGCCTCCCCTTTTTCCTTACTAACATTTCTGTTTAAAGCAATCTCTGGCCATGTTGGCTCTGCAAACACGATCAGATTGTCACACCACCTTTGCTGTGATCTACCTAGAAATTATTTAAAAAAAACCGGCCAAGTGCGTGTCGGACTACGCACAATGAAGGGTTCCGTAGTTGAAAAGAATTTATCCCAAAAACAAACTTAACATTGGATATCAAAAAAAAAAAATATATGTCATAAAATTACAAATTCACAATTTTCGGACTTTTTCCTTTACTTGTGCTGGGAGACTTGCTTCTTCTTCTTGCCAAATTTCATTATTCTAGGTTAACGGGAAGTACCCTATATATAGGTTTTGATTTGCTTGCGACAGTTGCGAGTATCAAAATGTGTCGCAAAATGGCCGTATTTTTTGATTGCTATGACTTAGAAGCTTGAGTTTTTTAGGACTTCAAGAGACCATAGACTTACTTATTTGATATTAATTTCAACTTGATACCTCTACGCGTTCCTGAGAAAAAGGGTCTTGACAGACTGACAACTTTGAAAATATTTTTTTATGCGATAGTATTACAAATGAACAATTTTCGGACTTTTTCCTTTACTTGTGTTGTGAGACCTTGCTTCTTGCCAAATTTCATAATTCTAGGACGACGGGAAGTACCCTATAGGTTTTGATTTACTTGCGAGTATCAAAAAATGTCGCATAAATGGCCGTATTTTTTTATTGCGTTGACTTAGAAGTTTGATCTTTTTAAGACTCCAAGGGACCATAGACCTACGTATTTGATATTAATTTCAGCTTGATACCTTCACGCGTTCCTGAGAAAAATGGTCTTGACAGACTGACAGACAGACAGACGGACAAACAAGTGATCCTATAAGGGTTCCGTTTTTTCCTTTTGAGGTACGGAACCCTAAAAAAACTAATAATTAGTAGTCATTCAATTCATTTAAAATAAATAATGTAACAAATTAAAATCCTGTCAAAAATTGAAATAAAAAAAATGGAAATAAAATATTAAGTACCTAAGTAAGTAAGTAAGTATAAAAAAAAATAAAAATTAAAGGGTCCCCAAACAAGAAACTGAAGTTTTTAAAATATGTAGTGTTAAATATTGTATGGTGGTACAGAACCCTTCGTGTGGGAGTCTGACTCGCACCGGTTTTTTAATTAGAAGCCTGGTGTGGCACTGTATACTAATAGGGTGTTCTAATTTCAATGTGTTTTTTTTCGTTAGAAGCCTTGTTATTAAGTGCCTGTTAATTTTACAGAAACCCTGACATAAAAAGGCAGTTCTGCAAGAAGTGCCGATGCATGCTCGTTCACAAAGAGACAGCTACTATGAAAGTTAAAAGAAACAACGGATCTAAAATAATACAGTGGTCATGTCATACTTGTGGCGCCAAAAGGAATTTTCCCGCCAAAAATAATCAGGAACATAGATTATGGTTAGAAAATCCGAAAGCTGTAATTGAAGTCATAAATTAAATTATTCTAAGTAATATTGTGTTTTTTTCAAGATATTATATTTACTTCCTACTAATCCCATGTATTTGGATAAGGCTGACACTCCATGGAAACATGTGGTTACGAAGATTTATTAAAGATCAAAGATTCAACGTTTTATGCCGAGCCATCTATAAGCACCCAATGTGGTAAATCTACAAATCTACACATGATCTATCTATCTCCCTAGCCTTTTCCCAACTATGTTGGGGTCGGCTTACAGTCTAACCGGATGCAGCTGAATAACAGTATTTTACGTGGAGCGACTGCCTATCTGACCTCCACAACCCAGATACTGGGTAATACGATACCCCTTGGTAAGACTGGTTGTCAGACTTTCGGGCTCCTGACGACCCGTAACGACTGTCAAAGATCAACGAATAACAGCCGGGACCAACGGCTTAACGTGCTTTCCGAGGCACGGAGGAATCTCGGTATGTAAAGATGGTCACCCATCCACTGACCAACCCCGGCAGGCGTAGCTTAACCTGACGGATCGACCCGTGCGGCTGTTGTTACTTAGCCACGAGCTCCTCAAATCTACACATGATCTACACCCACTAAAACCAACCCGCTTTCGTGACTTAAAACATCTAGGCAGATGATGACAAACCAAAGTTTAAATACCGTTCTACGTACATCTTTTTATATCGACCAGCTACTATTTTTTCATTTAACAATCTTACAAATTTGGTATCGTGTGAGCGAGAGAGGTGACAAATGCGTCAGCCCTCTTAAATCTCGAGAAAAACCTCTGTGACAGACGGACAAAAAGTGATGTACAGACGCCAGCACATCAAGCTACTACAGTCTGTCAAATTTCTTTAATAGATTTTCATCTTTATCACTAAAGCATTAGGTTCAAGGATGATTGGGAAAATTTGACAGTTTCGGGTGGCTTGACCTGCTGGCGTCTGTACCTACTCGTAAATATAAAGGTTCCGTTTTTTTCCTAAGTTCCGAAACATAAAATAAAAAGCAGCGTTAATATAACGTAACATCTAACATCAGAGTAACTGTGCTCCGAGCTTAGCTGGCTAGTCTCCAGCGATTCGATGTCACACATGACTTCGAGCGTCTGATTATATCGCTGGAACTTGCGCGTTGTTTGGCGAACTGTACTCTGAACTAACTAGATGAGTCACTATCTGTTTCTGTGCTATAGTATAGTTAAAATCTCGCTGCAGACTCGGTCATAAATCATTCGAGTGTTTCGCTTTCTTTCCCACTCACGGGCCTTATGGGCAGGCCACGCCCACACGTAGTCCTGTGCATTACTGCAGTCGATGAGTGATATCGATAGTTTTATATATTTATAAATGGGTGATAGAAGTAAATACACATTTTTTTTTATTTTATTACCAAATTTACTACAAAGCATATTAAATATATAAACAAAAGAACGTATATATAAAACTAAAAATAGAAAATTAAAATTCTTTGTCTGAGTCATCGTCATCATCTGTTATCGATAATGGCCTTGAGCGCGCGCAACTAGCGCACATCTCTACTCCAATTATGATTTATGACCAAGTCTGCAGCGAGATTTTAACTATACTATACCACAGATTAATACAGACGGGACACTCCGCAAAATCATTTAAATAAAAAGCGACTCTTACTACGATACAATAAAGTGCAATTCAGTTCGGAGAACGCTAATTACCTACAGTTATATTCACCTACACATTGCCTCTCTTTCTACCGCGTAACTCTTATACCTTCGCGCGCGCGCGGCAGTCGTACTGAATTAGCCCCGTGGACGAGGCCCGCCGTGTACTTGTAGCAACATAAACTAAACTGCTGGGTGTCCCATCTGTATTAATCTGTGGTGCTACTTAGGTATCTACTTACTAACTTGGGCTAATAATCCACTTAGGTAAATCAGATATCTATAAGGGGAAGCGCCAAATATGCCCGCGAAATTCTTTTCTTACGTTTTTGCAATTTGCAGGTCAGTGTCAGGTTGTATGTTGATTAAAATATGATTCGCGGCCGTAACTAATATGGCTTTACAGAATTAGTCATTATAATCAGCAATACAACTCCAATTAGAATTGAACTCAAATCTAGCGATTTCATGAAATCATGAGGGTAATTTCAGATTTTTCTCTATGTAAACTTCGGAGAAAAGGGGAGGGGACGGTATTTTTTAAAACATTTTTCATGAGAAGTCGAAAACTATGCTGCCTTAAAAAAAATGTAAAAATGTTTGAGAATATGCAAACAGCGCTCTTTCATATGATACCATGCCCTAGTAGCTCCACTTTGATTTTGTAAGACCTCCTTTCAGTCCATGTTGCAGAAAAATAAAATATAGGTACCTATATATTTATTTCTTTCTTATTTGTAAAATAGTTGTGTAAACATCATCTAAAACTGTTCCAAATTTCAAGTTGATAGCATTAGTAGTTCTTGCTGTGACAGACAGACAGACTGAGTCACACCATAAGGGTTCCTTTTTACCATTTTGGTACGGAACCCTATAAAGAAAAAGATACGTGTCCAATAGTTTTTAATAATCTACATGACGGGCAAAAAATTTTTTTAATCATTATCCCTATTACGGCTTTGTATTGCGGTATGTCTGATGTCTACAGACTCACGGCGGTGGCCACTTAGTATCATCAGTTAGTAGGCCTAGCAAGAACTTAGTAATTTAAAGGTAATGTTACTGTGAGTTGTTGAAAACGCTGGTTTGGTGGTTGAGCAAATACTTGAGTAGTGTTAATGAAAGTGACATTTTGGATACCGACTTTTATTGCTCAATAATAAAGCATACCATACTCGAGGTCATACTCAATAAGTTTAGGGTTTTCCTTCTCTGGCTCTGGTACTTCTCCCTCTGTCTCAAGTTTTATGTTCTCTGGCTCTGATACTTCTCCCTCTGTCTCTAGTTTTATATTCTCTGGCTCTGGTATTTCTCCCTCTCCCTCTGGTTTTATTTTCTCTGGCTCTGGATCTAAATCTCCACCGCCCATACGCCGGTGGTTGAAGAACAGTGACAACACCGGATGCGTTCGTTGAAGCCTCAACAAGTTCTCCTTATTAACTGTCCCGTTCACGACTATGTCTCTGAACGTGTCGTTGGTCATAAAAGCTTGATTCACACCTCGCACTTTTTCCAAACTCTGGGCCAATTTTGTCTCATAGTTTGCCATATTCAACTCATGCGCATCCACAATAGTCATACGATCCTCTCTGTATTGCTTCTTCATTTTCTTTATAAAATCCTTCAACTCTCTCGTCTTCCTGTCTCGGTGAGCTGTCCCGTTCCTGTAGGCTTTATGCAATAACTCTGTGATCTCCGTTATTATATTTTGAATGCTAGTTCTGATTTTTTCCTTTAAATGTTTCTTGTTTCTTTTATTTTTTCTTTTTTCGTGTCTTTTTTTTTTACGATTTTTCTCTCTCGCCATTTGTGAATCCTTCATTTGCTCATCTTCGGTGTCTGTGGACAAGCTGTCATCGTGTTGAAAGGACAGGTCCAGCCCTTGGTACATGTCGTAGGCGGTACGCTCGAGAGCGCAACAGATGAACTCGTTTCTACCACAGAAAGAGTCACCTCGATATATTCGATACTCTGCGTCACATTCCTCGGGTGTCATGCAGGTGCCCCATGGCAGGTCATGTTGGTTAGGATCTCCACATTGAATTCCCCATGGCCCTTAAACAATAAAGAACCGGGGTTTATAAATAAAGCTAAGTTATAAAAGTATGTATAAAAATAAATAAATATCCTTGGACATTTCACACAACGCCTTCTAGTCCCAAGCTAAGCAACCTAATGCTTGTGTTATGGTAACGAGATGGCTGATAAAGTACTTATATACATTTTTTTTTTGTGAATACATAGTAGCCTACCCCCACCGGAGGAAGGCGAGAGTTTATATTAGTATTTAAGTAACAAATACATTAAATACAATACAAATTACTTATCAAAGCGGAAAATTAAATAAGCATTAATTAAATAATTAAATGAACAGTAATAATATATAATTTAATACATAATAAAAAAATTAATAGTTTTACTTACTAATATAATAAATTCAGGGACTAAATAAATGAGTGATAATTTAAATTTAAATAACTAAAATCATTAACAAATAAAGGAAAATAATAAAAGCGCTCTTCCTCTCTCTCTTACTTATAAGCTTGCTGTGCCCGACAGGGTCCATAATTGTTCCTAAAAGTATTATAATTACCACCTGTACCACATTATGGATTGCAATAAAGATTATTTGATTTGATTTGACATACATATTATAGATAGAAAAACACCCAGACTCGGAACAAATACTTGTAGGCCGTACAAATATTTGTTCCGTGCGGGAATCCTGCGCACATGCTGCGCAGCAGTCAATCGCTCAACCAACTGCGCCAACCGTGTCGTCAAAATATAGATGACAAAAAATGTGAATAGGTACCTAAATTGCTGATATTGGTTTTTAATTGCCGTGGTCTATGTTAGATAGACGTAATTCCATTTGAGTTTTTAGGGTTCCGTACCAAAATGGTAAAAAAGGAACCCTTATGGTGTGACTCAGTCTATCTGTGTCTGTCTGTCAAAACTGGATATCTCAGGAACTACCTACTAATGCCATCAACTTGAAATTTGGAACAGTTTTAGATGACGTTTACCCAACTATTTTGCAAATAAGAAAGAAATAGAAATATTTATAATAGGTCTTTACCTATGAAATTGCCGTTTTGTATGAAAAAATTTAAACGATTTTTTTCATGTATTTTTTATTTGTATTAATCGAAGTAATCACCCATGCAATCAATGCATCTTTGCCAAACGCAGTGGCAGTTTATTGATGCCCTTCTTAAAGAAATCAGCTGGTCGGGAGGCAACAAATTCTTCAAAGGCATTTTGTACTGCCTCTTGTGTATTGAATTTTTTTCCCGCCAAGAAGTTATCCAAATTCTGGAAAAAGTAGTAGTCTGTAGGCGCAAAGTCTGGTGAGTAGGGCGGATGACGGAGAGCTTCCAACCCCAGTTCTTGCAACTTGGAGACCGTCTGCTGTGCAGTATGAGGTCGCGCGTTGTCGTGCAGGAGCAGCGGAGACGAGCGATTGACCAATGCTGGTTGGAGATGTGCCAGCTTCTCCATCATTGTGTTCAGTTCTTCACAGTACACATCTGCAGTAATGCTCACCCCGTTTGGTAAGAAGCTGTGATGAATCACACCGGCGCTAGACCACCAAACAGTGACCATCACTTTTCTAGGCGTAAGTTTTCGTTTAGGGCATTGTTTAGGTGCTGAACCAGGATACAACCAACTTGCTGAGCACTTGCGGTTATCAAACAGAATCCATTTTTCATCGCAGGTAACAATGCGGTTCAAAATTCCTTCATTTGTGTGTCTGTTGAGCAGTGCAAGGCACGTCTCGATGCGTACTTCGCGCTGGCGATCATTGAGTTCGTGGGGCACCCATTTGTCAAGCTTTTTTACCTTGCCAATTTGACGCAAATGGACCAATATTGTTTTGACGCTAACGTCGAAAGGTGCTGCTAATTCAGCCGTAGATTGTGTATCATCAGCTTCCACAATCGCCTTTAATTCGTAATTGTCGACCAAAGTCTTCGGACGACCGCGAGGTTCATTTTTCAGGTCGAAATTTCCAGAACGGAAGCGAGCAAACCAATAACAGGTGGTGCGTTGGTTTGTAGTGTTAGCTCCGTAAACGTCGTTGATGTTGCGTGCCGCTTGTGCCGCGTTGCTGCCACGACGGTACTCATATTCCATAATTACTCGAATTTTTAACGTATCCATGATGACGAAAAAGATTGAAATGCGATGAAAATGTAACACTAATCAATAAACAAATGACTACTTTTGGAAAAAAAAATCCATGTTTTTAAAATAAAATTAATTTGAAATTAGAATTCTTAGCCAAACAAAAATTATTTTGATTTGAAATGGCCCGTACTGCAGAACGGCAATTTCATAAGTAAAGACCTAATATTTTTTTTGCAACATTGACTGAAAGGGGGTCTTAAAAATTCAAAGTGGGGCTACTAGGGCAAGTGGGGTATCATATGAAAGAGCGCTGTTTGCACATTCTCAAAGATTTTTTTTCTTTTTTTTAGGCCGCATAGTTTTCGACTTTTGATGAAAAATGTAAAAAAAAAAATACAGCCCCCCCCCCTTACCTCCGAAGTTTTTCAAATTATTCTATGTGATAGAAGTTTCAGTAAAGATTACAGGAAAAATAAAATGATGTCTCTAAATAGCACACTTTCAGAAATCGGAACGGAACCCTCGGTGCGCGAGTCCAACTCGCTCTTGACCGGTTTTTAGGGTTCCGTACCTCAAAAGGAAAAAACGGAACCCTTATAGGATCACTCGTGTGTCTGTCTGTCTGTCTGTCTGTCCGTCTGTCCATCTGTCACAGCCAATTTTCTCCGAATCTAATGAACCGATTAAGTTGAAACTTAGTACACATATGTATTTTGATAACCCAAACACGGACATGTAACGTAAATAAATGAATTTTGAATATGGGGGTCCCTTTTGGGGGGAAAATAAGTACAATTAAAAGAAAAGTTTTGCAAACTGTATCGTGTGACATATCAAATGAAAGGTCTTACTGTGACAGTCTCAAATATATTTTTTTTATAATTTTAAAATAAATTGTTTTGAAGTTATTTAAGAAAATAGACGAAAATTGACCATTCCCCCGCTTATCTCCGAAACTACTGAGCCTAAAATTTTGAAAAAAATACAGAAAATATTTCTTTACCTATAGATTACAGGAAAATCTATAAGAAGTTTATGGTCTTGTAAATCTATATATATAAAATTCAAAGTCCTGACTGACTCATAATAATCAACGCACAGTCCAAACCACTGGACCTAGAGACATTCAATTTTGCACATAGATACCTTATATAGTGTAAACATCCATTAAGGAAGAATTTTTGCTCACTCATTCTCGCTCTCACTTAGTCTGCGACTACGAGCAGTATCGTGCGAGCGAGATAACCTGAGGTAGGTAGTATATATTGAGATATTGCGTGCTGTTTGCGATGCGTTGGTGTCACGACGGAAGTGACGGAACTCGTATTCGAAAATAGCGCACTAATCGATTTTTCCATGGTTACCTACAGAAAAATAGAACGGCGGGAAAACAAATGAACAACTGATTTTTTTAAAAATATATTACAAAATTAATTTGAATTTGGAATTCTAAAAATCGGCAATGGGGTTGGCTACTGTCAAAGTGGCGCTAGCATAGCTTTAACCAAAATTATACTCATTTGTATGAAGTATTTATTTGTTTAAGATTTTACAAAATGCCTAAGAAATGTGAAGTGCCTTATTGCAAAGAAATAGGTGCACACCAATTTCCGATAGCTGTAGAATTTAAAAAGTGGTTAAAAAAAGTAATAAAAAAAAGTGGTCTTATTCGGCTTTTTGTAGTAATGTATAATTGGCGAAAAGTATTATGAAATGTATACTTCCTACAAAAAAAAACTATTTCATAAATAAAATAGCTTGATGTATAATTTTAAGAGTATACCTTTCAATAAGGTCTGCTTTACTTCCTTGTAAAGAAGCACCTCGTTTTTTTCAGTTCAGCCTTTGGCTCACTTATTCTCCATGTTGAGTACATGTTTATCTTATCATCCATCCTGGTATTTTGATGAAAAAATTTACAAAACCTAACACACAAATAGAGTAAACAAATGTGACAGGTGAAAGCTATGCTAGCGTCATCTGCCAAAAGTTTTAAGGAGCCAACCCCATTTCATAGGTAAAAACCTATTAGTGTACTTACTAGCCGCCTTCATGTTGACCACGTCTCCTCTGGGTTGCGACGAGTTCAGCGCCTCAAACTTCTGAATCAGCCTTTTCTCACCCCAGCCCTCCCTCCAGACTTGAACCTCCATTTCAGAACTGGAACCACTAGTAGATTCCATTTCCTTTTCTTCGTTTCGCCATAATCTTCTATTCTTTAACGAATTAAATACGGGATCTATGTGGAAATAATTTCTTCCTATATATTTGTTACTGCTTCCAGTAGTTCCAGTCAATTTTGACGAAGTCATATCTCGTCCAATGTTTATGTTTTTCTCATGAGTCACATTCTTCAAAACATTGGCTGTATTCCGAGTTGATTTCTTATCTTTCACATCGTCTTGTTTTTTTTGTAAGTAGTTCATTAATCCTCGTATTATTTGGATGCCGGTATCCTCAATGTCGGTTCGAGACTTATCCGATACTGATAAAACATTTTCTTTGAGATTCGAATACGTAGATCCATGAGTAGCGTTAAGAGATAAAACCAATAACGTTAGGTAAAAATAATGCATTTTATTTCGACATATTTTACATTTCGTCCATCCGAGGGTTTCCTTCGAAAAAGTTTATTAGGGTTCCGTACCAAAATGTTAAAAAAGGAACCCTTATGGTGTGACTCAGTCTGTCTGTCTGTCTGTCTGTCACAGCTGGATATCTCAAGAACTACTAATGCTATCAACTTGAAATTTCGAACAGTTTTAGGTGACTTTTACCCAACTATTTTGCAAATAAGAAAGAATTAAAAATATTTATATTTTTTTTGTAACAGGGACTGAAAGGGGGTCTTAAAAATTCAAAGTGGGGCTACTAGGGCATGTGGGGTATCATATGAAAGAACGCTGTTTGCACATTCTCAAACATTTTTTTAGTTTTTTTTAGGCCGCATAGTTTCGACTTTTAATGAAAAATGTAAAAAAAATACCGTTCCCCCCTAGGGGGGGAACGGTACGGGGAGATAGGTCTCCGGAGTTTGCAAAGAAAACAATCTGAAATTATTCTATGTGATAGAAGTTTATATAAAGATTACTGGAAAAATAAAACGATGTCTCTAAATAGCACACTTTTTCAGAAATCGGAACGGAACCCTCGGTGCGCGAGTCCAACTCGCTCTTGACCGGTTTTTTTTTAATATACAATATACAATCAATATTGAAAGCATTAAATATTTATGGGTGGATTTATTTTAAATAAATGACCCGATATATGGTAGGAATTGTAGGTACTTTATTGTGTTGATATTATGTAACTACTTACTATTTATTTGTACTTATATCCCATCAAGCGTCAACTGCACACCCGTGTGTGCATAAGGAAAAACCTTTACATAATAGATATATAAGCTTATATCAGATATATATAAACGTAAAAAAACATCATCCGATGTAAAACCAATCATCATCAGTAGTTGTGAACCTATAGGGTTCGCAACTAACCCCCACCCCCCACCCTCTGTGGTTTTTGGGTTTATAAATTACTACATAGCTTACAGCCTAAGGGATATAGTGTACATAATGTACCTACATATTTAAATAGATCTTATGTAAGTAGTATGTTAATAACTAAAATTCAATAAGTTATTGATAATGATAACTAGATAGAGCGTTAAAAATGCAGTGCGCGAAAAAAAATCGCCTCGATTTTTTACGCCCGTGCGAACGTCGGCTTAGCGTGGCCAGACTCTAAATACTTTTGGTCATAGTTTTGGTGCATTACCTAACGAAATTCAATTGCAACTGCTTTTCTAAGCACACAATACAAACTCTAGGAAATGTAACGTTTTATAGATGGCGCTAAGTTGACTTGTGGCACAGATTAATACAGATGGGACACTCCGCAGTTTAGATATGAAGCTATAAGTACGCGGCGGGCTCATCTCACTGAGTCAATTCAGTGTGGGCTGCCGCGCACCGGCCGGCTCGCACGTTAGTTCGATACTCACTAAGGCGCCGCGTCGTAAAAGAAGACAACCCTAACGAGTCAGAAAGTATGAGAGTTACGCGATAGAAAGAGAGGCAACTTCTAGGTGAATATAACTGTAGGTAGGTAATAAGCGTTGTGCGACCTGAATTGCACTTTATTGTATCGTAGCAAGAGTCGCTTTTTATTTTAATGATTTTGCGGAGTGTCCATCTGTATTAATTAATCTGTGCTTGTGGTTAGACACAAATTGAAAGAATCGTCTTAAAATAATATCACGTGGTATAAATAATTGTTGGCTACATTACTTGGCTACGGTAATTGCAATAGAAAAAAGATACGAAAGTCCAGAACACCCTCCAAGTCTCATGCGGACTCGTGCGCCGGCAAAACTTCGCATGGAGTTGATATACGTGATACTGATTCTGGTTGACGAATAACTTCGAAACAGCACAGAGGCCGAACAGCTTGGCCCGGTGGCTGGAGCCGAAAGTCGGCTTGATCTAACTGCTCCTACCTATGACAAAAAATAGGGAATAACACCAGAGATACAAGCCAAATCTTCGATAAAACAGCAAATGAGAAAAATTACATACCGGTTTTCAGAAAGTCTAATCCCATACACTTTGTAGCATTCCAAGACGAACGAACGTTTATCTGAATTTTTCTATATGACAAAGAAAATAGGATATAACACTATAGAAACGAAGCTGAACCTTAGATAATGAGAACGGATAAGAAAAATTATATACCAATTTCCAATGATTAAAATTCACAAATCGCACTGGAATAGATACCTACATACTTCTACGCGTTGCGTTGCCTCAAAAAATGTCCCATTTGATTTATCGCATGAAAATTCAATAATTAATTTAATTTCCAGCAATTCATCCTGGATCAATTTTGGTGTTTTATGTTTGTGAGTGGGTCCCTGGATGGTTAAGATTCAGACCCGATAGGTGGCGCTGTTCATAAGGACAATGTCTGTCAGGTCCGCTAGTAAATAAAAAGCCCAAAAATCAAAGAAAATATATATTTTTTTTAATTCTTAATTAAGCTTCACACTTGGTCGAACTGTAAAAAAAAATAAAAAAAGTTTACTTATTGCATATTAATATATTAACTTATTTAAAGATATTATTAACTTATTTTTTTTTTACTGTGGTGTGACTGCGTAGGTACCTACTACCTATATTATCCTACCTTCTAACTTTTTTTTACCTAACCTATAATGTCCCACTGCTGGGCAAAAGCCTGCCCCAAGTCCTTCCAGGAACTCTTTTCCCACGCCTTTTATTATACCTTAATATTATTGGTGGCACGAAACTAATAAGCAAGTCCGACTCACACTTATCCGGTTTTTTTATAGTTTATCCAGAATTTATCAAAACTCTAAATATTAAAAAAGTTCAGCTATAAATATTTAATGGTTTATATATTTATTGCAATACCTTCCATACAAATTTCACGGTAGGTAGCACGTACCTAACTGTGTTTTCGAGAGAAAATTGCTGATAGGAACCATGTTAGAAATGTCGAAATAAAATGCATTATTTTTACTTAACGTTATTTGTTTTGGCTTTTAACGTTATCAATGCATCTATTTATTCGAAACTAAAACAAAATGTTCAATCGCTGCTGGATGAGCTTCAAGGTGGCAAGGGAGAAATCATACCGAAACGTCGAGATACAATGAGGTACTTCCATAATAAAAAACAAGATGATGCGAAAGATAAGAAATCAGCTCAGAATAAAGCCAATGTTCTGACAAATGTGAGAACTCACGAGCAAAACTTGAACATTGGACGTGATCTGCCTTCCCTAAAATTCACTGGAAGCCAAGACAAGATAGGAAGAGAATACTTCCATATGGACCCAGTATTAAATGAGCTAAGACATCGAAGAACTGGAATTAAAAGAAGGAAAGGAAAGTCCGATGAAACCGCGACCAGTTCCGAATCGGAAGAGCAGTTCTGGAGGGATCAATGGGATGAGCACTGGATGCAGAAGAAATTTGAGGCGCTTAATTCGACACTACCCAGGGGTGACGTGGTCCATATGGCGGCAGCTAGTAAGTATACAGGGTTATTTGTAAAACACCAGTAACCTCTTAAGGGGTCATTATACTCATCATTATGAACAACTTTTACTATGGGACCAAACCTGAAATCGCGAAAAAAAAAATTAGCTGCTCCCTACATTTTGACGAGTTTGATGTAGATAAATGTACTGAACAGCTGATTTTTTTTTCGCGATATCAGGTTTGGTCCCATAGTAAAAGCTGTTCATAATGATGAGTATAATGACCCCTTAAGAGGTTACTGGTGTTTTACAAACAACTCTGTATAATCTACTTTTATACTTTTATGAGACCTTAAAGAATAACGAATACTATACGCTTCTACCTGCTCTGGCTATCGTTAGAGCTATGTAGGAACTAATCCATTCAGTACTGTTATAAAAATCCAACAGGATTGTGTCTATTTTAGCAAATAATGCAGGCACTGTGGAAAATTAAAAATGAATAGCAGCCATTTTGTTCTTTACATGATCAATCAGTAGTTTATTCAGCTCACAATTTTAACTTCATTTGTGAGATTTATTAATTGATGCTTTAAGGGCCTTGGGGTATTCCCTGCGGAGATCCAAACCAGCACGATATACCTTGGGGCACCTGCATGCTAGAAGAAGAGTGTGACGGAGAGTATCGAATATATCGAGGTGACTACTTCTGTGGTAGGACCTCGACATACGTCTGCTGCGCTCTCCTAGTGACCAACTATGATTTGTATCAAGGGCTGGACTTGTCCTTCGAAGGGAGCAGTTTTGAAACTGACTCCAATGAGAAGAAACATGGTAACGAAAAAAAGAAATCCGGCAAGAAAAAGCGGGAATCCAGAAAAAGGAAACGGAAAAGGGAACGTAATAAGAGAAAGAAAAAAATAGAGAAGAGTATTCGAAGGATAGTAAGAGAAATCAGAAGTATATTGACGAAAGCTTATAGAAATGGAACAGCTCAACGAAAGAAGAAGACAAGAGAGTTGAAGAAATTCATAGAGATAATGAAGAAGCAATACAGGGAGGATCGCAAGTCCGTTGTGAACGTTCATGAGTATGAACTGGTGAAGATAGACAACAAATTGCAAACGAAGTTGGATAAAATTAAAGCTATGAACGAAGGTTACATGACCAACGACACGTTCAGAGACATAATTGTCAATGGAACCGTTAATAAGCAGAAATTGAGGAGTTTTTTACGAGCGCACCCGGATTTGGCGACTTATTTCAAGCACAGGCGAACAGGTTTGAACTTAAAGCCACAGATGGTTGAGCTAGAGTCAAAGCCAGAGATGGAAAAGCCAGAGTCAGAGAAGGAAGAGTCAGAATCAGAGAAGCAAAACCCTACAGCTCTTGACTATGACCTCGAGTACGGTATGCTTTATTATTGAGCAATAAAAGTTTGCATCCTTATTGTTTTGAGTTTGAGTTGCTTTTCTTGAGTCATGATTATGTTTCTGCCGTACAATAGGCCCAGTGGTAATAAAACCACTGTATAAGTTGGAACTCCATACGCTAGGCCAGCTCAAAGTCAAAGTGTTACCATTGTCGTGCGGTCAACTGTACACTGAATTTGATGACTCATCTGTAAAGAAAACTCTTATATTCATATTTGAGGGGTTTAAAAGCAAAGGCGTTTGAGTCACTAAACATTTACTGAGTACATACGTCAAATGGGGTTACTTTGATTCTACGGCATTACTTTGATAACAACTTTCGACATATGAAAAACTAATTTTATTCGGTGTGTGAATAAGGTTTCGTTGGTGTACACACGGCTACACATCAATCAATGCGAGATCAGCTTATACTGGAAATGTATAGCTTGATCTGTAGCCGTGCGTACCGGTTACTGCGCATTTTTAAGATAAGAAAAACTTTTGATGCCTCAAATAATCTATATCAATACCCGAAGTATCAAAGTAACCCCATTTTACAGTAATTTACAATTTTATACTGTGTCGTAAGATATTGATATTGTTGAATAGTCAAGTTATTGTACATTCATTAGGTCTTGCAAGTTAAGTATCATTAACTAGGATTAATGAAATTTACATCATTTAAATAATAATTAAGAAATACTTTAGCCCGCGGCTTCGCCCGCGTGGATGCCGGAAAATATCCCACGGGAACGTACTACCGGGAATTCCTTCCTTATTCCTTGTCTACATCATAAAGGGAACCTCTGTCCAAAATTTCAGCTTTCTAGGTCCAAGGGTTTGGGCTGGGCGTTGATGAGTCAGTCAATCAATCAGTCAGTCAGTCAGTCAGTCAGTCAGGACTTCTCTTTTTATTTTTATCTACACCCCTGCTATAAATTCTCTAGAAAAGTTTCTGAAACAGTTAGCTTATTGCCAACATTAAAACAGCTAGTGTCATAGTAACCATGGTAATTATAATAGCATCCAAACGCGTGCTTTAATGTTGTACTGAATTTCATAATGCAACTCGTTTTCAAAAAAAGAACATTGTAATGCACGCGCGTTTCACTACAACAGCGCCGTAATTTAAAAAAAGAACTTATTCGAATTCACGTCGTATACTATGACGCCGGCCGCCATGTTCGACACGAGTATTAGTATTGCAAAAAACTGTTTCAGAATCTTTTATAGAGGATTGATAACATGGATGTAGATAAAGTCTTGTATGCAACTGTACATAATTAGGTATTAAAACACTCATGTGATATTATTATCACACTCGGCTTCGCCTCGTGTAATAAACCCACATTCGTGTTTTAATACCCCTTATTATACGTCAGTTGCATAAATAACTATTATAGATAGATAGATGGAAGATTGTACTGAAGCATGTTTGCATTGTATTGCTTTAGATCGAAGCTAGTATTGTATTGCTTTAGATCGAAGCTAGTATTGTATTGCTTTGGATCGAAGCTAGTTTGCATCTCACAATAATTTGAACCTGTCTTGACAACCATTTGACAGATTGGACATAAACTAAATGAATCACTCGTTAGTTTATGGGTATAAGTTACGTTTTCATCTTTTTAAAGTTCTTTTTTTACGCAGTCGGGTTTTTTTCGTTATACCAAATCATAATTCTATCATTTAATCAACAAACGGACAATTATAAATGTGTAAGAATGCCTAAAACTTTCTTTCCTATGGGACCATTAAGCCGTCTAATCTTTTGGTAGATAAAACGCCAAGATGTCTTTAATTTTTGTGTATATTTTGCGGTAAGAACCTCTTTTGTATTCTGTTCATGTTGCGCCCTTTGGTGGCAAAAGAGTGGGGCCAGGAAGTAAGTGGAACACTGAAGCTGAACACTGTTTACACGCTTCTTCTGCATTACCTAACGGCACGAACTAAAAAAGTTAATAATAAAAAAAAAACCAGATGGGGGTTTACAAAATATTTTTTACTCATGAATATGAGCAACTTTTCATATGGGACCAAGTCCGAAATCTTAATATACAGGGTGACTTTGAAAACATGCGACAAAATTTAAGGGGGTGTTCTACGCATCAATATGAACAACTTTTACTATGGACCAAACCTGAAATCGCGAAAATAAAATCAGTTGTTTATTACATTTAATGTTCGCATAATTCGTCAAAATGTACTGAACAGCTAATCAGCAAAAAAAAATCAGCTGTTTAGTACATTTAATGTTCGCATAATTCGTCAAAATGTACTGAACAGCTGATTTTTTTTTCGCGATTTCAGGTTTGGTCCCATAGTAAAAGTTGTTCATATTGATGCGTAGAACACCCCCTTAAATTTTGTCGCATGTTTTCAAAGTCACCCTGTATATAATTCTTCTGTACGTGTGTTTTTGTCACCTAACTCCTCCAAAATGGCTGGACCGATTTAGATGAAATTTTGTGTGTATATTTCAATGGGTTCCTAGATGGTTTGAAAACACAATTGGATCCGGTAGGTGGCGCTGCAGTCGGGTTCTAGGATCGTTCAGACAGGACAACATCTGTCGGGTCCGCTATTATTGTTATAGGAGAAAGTCGTGTTAGTTACACTATTTATAACTGAAGAACGGCTGAACCGATTTGGCTGAAAATTGGTGGGGAGGTAGCTTAGAACCAGGAGAAGGACATAGAACACTTAAAAAAAAAACGGATAAAACGTGGTATATAACAACGGCTGGACCGATTTAGATGAAATTTTGTGTATATTTGAATGGGTTCCTGGATGGTTTGAAAACACAATTGGACCCGGTAGGTGGCGCTGCAGTCGGGTTCTAGGATCGTTCAGACAGGACAACGTCTAGTCGGGTCCGCTAGTATTGAATAAATATTTACGACCTCACCGAGATTAAAGAAATCTCGGTGAGGTCGTAAAAACCGTGCGAAGCTGGAGCGGGTTGCTAGTATTACAAAAATCGGTTTCACTCATAGAAATCCGCTTTTTTCGAAGTTGGCTTCTGTTTACAAGGCCAGATAAGGTAATCAGCAGTACTAATCAGAGTGGTGCCCAGGGAATGGGCCGGTTCCAGCCCAACACCTCCTTGCTGATAAGTTAGGCTTATTTTTAAACAAAATAGAGGAAAATTAACATATTTTACGTGGTAAAAGGTTATGAAACAGGCAGCTTAAAAAAGGCCAGGGCCTACGACCACCTCTGATTATAGTAGTATTTAATCTTCTCTCTCTTTCCCACTCTGAAGTAAGATTAAAATAAAACTGCTTTAAGAGGTGGTGGTAGACCTCCAGGTTGTTTAATGGAGAAGGCAGGCATAAAAATAAGCATAATTATTTTCACTGCGTAGAAAATATTTGTGTTGTTTGTGGCTAACAGTCGCACGGGTCGATCGATCAGGTTAAGCTACTCTTGCCGCGGTGGATTCGTGGATTCACCCATCTTTACATACCAAGACTCCTGCGTGTCTCGCAAAGCATGTTACTAAACCGTTGGTCCCGGCTGTTATTCGTGGATCTTTGACAGTCGTTAAGGGTCGTCAGAATCCCGAAAGTCTGACAATCAGTCTTATCAACGGGGGAATCGTGTTACCCAGTAACTGGGTTGTGGAGATCAGATAGGCAATCGCTCCATGTAAAATCTGGCATTCAGCTGCATCTGGTTAGACTGGAAGCCGACCCCCAAACATCGTTAGGAAAAGGCTAGGCAGATGATGAGACAATATTTGTGGTTTTAGCAAAACAACCAGAAGTAAGAAAGGCTAAAAGTCACCCACCCAAAGGCCAATGCAGAGGGCTATGCTTGGAATTTACCTACGTGATCGAATCAGGAATGAAGAGATCCGCAGGAGAAACAAGGTAACCGACATAGCCCGAAGAATTGCCAAACTTATGTGGTAGTAGGCAGGGTACAATGTTTGCAGAACAGATGACCGATGGGGCCATTATAAGGTTCTGGAGTGGCGACCGTGTAGGGGAAGACGTAACGTTGGAAGGGCTCCCACAAGGTGGACCGATGACCTTGTCGAAGCCATAGGAATCCGCTGGATGCGGGAAGCACAGAACCGGCCAAAGTGGCGGTGCTTGGGGGAGGCCAATGTGCAGCAGTGGACGTCTTTCGGCTGAAATGATGATGATGATGAGCTTAAAATAAGCTGTCAATAGCATCAAGTGGAACGGCAGCTCCTTCTACTTCTTCTTCACGGTGACATTTTTACAGAAGACACTGGCAGTTGTGATCATGTTTACCAGGTTTTTAACTTTCAACCAGGTACTTAATCAATGCGTCTATACACACACAATATACAGATACAGGATTATTGGTTATTGACCAGTATCCTCTTCAGGGGTCACTGTACTCATCATTATTAACAACTTTTACTATGGGACCAAACCTAAAATCGCGAAAAAAAAAATCAGCTGCTCCGTACATTTTGACGAGTTTGATGAAATTAATGTACTGAACAGTCGATTTCAGGTTTGGTCCCATGGTAAAAGTTGTTCATAATGATGAGTACAATGACTCCTTAAGGGGTTGCTGGTGTTTTACCAATAACCCGGTATATTAAATTAAAATGTCTTCTATCTTTCTAATAAACGTAAATCTGTGAACATTTCTTTTGTACAACGGCTCATCGACTGCGAAACACAGCACGTCGATATATTACCACTACAAACTTACACATGCTGATAACTTACACGAATAGAGAGCTTATGTCCAGGAACTAGGGGCGTTGAAGGTGATACGAGGATATTGGCACCTAAGCAAAGACATGTCGGAACATGGTTTTGGAACCTAGCCAGCTTGCGCACCGTTGTTTGCGAAGCTAACTCATAGAGGTATTTTAGTTGTAAAATCTGAAGCTTATGAACAATGTTCTTTCAGAATATTGGCTATTGTGCCTTTGGACTATTGGAGATTACTTTATACGTTTAGAGAGCTCCTTGTAAAAGAGTTTGACTCAAACTTTCCAACTGAATGAATGAATGAAATGCACCAACTCCAGCCTGATATGACCAGACTCGATTAATCGAATGAACCCAAAGCACTAGCCCCTGGAACCTCATGCTTCATGAGGCTACAGAGACCATTGCATATCAAGGAATAGACGGGGGGCGCGATAATGTCTTTAAATACGTGCCCTTAAGATAGCTAGGTACAACATCTAATCCTTCCAGGATTAGGTGTTGTAGCCGTACCGAATATGCATCCCATTGACTAAAACATATAGACACTTACTTACTTGCTGATAAAATTATAGCTAAACTAGATGTTGCCCGCCACTACATGATAAAAAGTCGTAGTAGTGGTAGCGCCTAACGATGTAGTAATTTGTGTAGGGCCTAACGATGGGTTCAGTGGACTTGGTCGTGATAAGGTAACAGACAGACAGACAGAGTTACTTTCGCATATATGATATTCGAATCTGCTATAAGCTGCCAAGTATTTCAATGGCGCTTAATCTGCCGCCCTAGGCTTCAGCCTACTCAGCCTACTGGTAAATATGCCACTGAACTGCGCCCCGCAGTTTCAGCCGCATAAGTCTCGATCCCGTGGGAATATCGTAATAAAAAGTATCCTACGTCCTAACCCAGGTCATGGTCTACGCATGTGCCAAATTTAATCCAAATCCGTTCAGCCGTTTTAGCGTGAAAGCGTCAAAAAGAAACAAACTCACTTTCGCATTTATAATATTAGTTAGGATTATGCTCTGCCGGTCGATTCTGTAAAAATCTCACCGTGAAAACTTAGGAGAAGTGAGTTTGTTTTTGCTAGGAATTGACACTATTGACAGCTCACTCCCCGTTCACTTCACCTAAGTTTTTACGGTGAGATAGTTACAGAATCGCACTGCTGTTCCCTTCTGGTCTACGAAAAGGTAACAATAAAGATTAAAAAATATTCGCTTTTCCTGTACACGTCTGGTATTTTCTTTCAGTCCCATATTGGGAACATTCCGACTTGGTCCCGACTTTAATATAAAAAAATATAATACATTTTGTGCTGTTTGTTTAGGCCAGTCCTTATTGAGTCAGACCCCGGGGGCTCGCTGTACAAACTATGAAATTCGTTTACTTTTGCTCAGGGCCTATTTTGAAAGTGTGTAGTTTTTGATTTTTGTAGGTAGGCACTGGTAAGACTCTTTTGGTATTGAAGGTGACTTGAAGACTGTACTGTTTAGTAGTAGAGGTACTTTTGAAAGATCTTATCCCGGTAGAGTTAGCGGCAAAAGTCGCTTAACACTACAGTTTTTACATCTTAATTATTTCATTGTATAAAATATTTACTTAAATAAAATCGGAACAAAAGTAAAATTAAAAGGATAAACTAACTCTTAGATAGATAAATAAATAGATAGATAGATAGATAGATAGAATACTCTTTATTATGCACACCATAAAAATTACAGATATAAATGTTGAAATTTTACATAGGGTGACACAATGGGCGGTCTTATCGCTAAATAAAAAATCGGTAAATAGAATACTCTTTATTATGCACACCATAAAAATTACAGATTTATAAATATAGAAATTTAAGTGCAATGATGTCCAAAATTCATTTGTAAGTAGTGAATTTTCAATTTGTAGTGAATTTTGTACAATGATGTCCAAAATTCATTCAAACCGAAAAAAAACCAATTCTCGTTTATTTGGAAAGCGAATTATCCGCCAACACGACATCGTTTAACATGTACGTACTACGTACGTGGCACGCGGGCGACAGGGACGGGTGGCATACATGAATAATAATACGTACGCCTGTCTGTTGAACGTGGGGCTTTCTATGTAGTGGGAGATTAATTTTATAAGGTTTTCTGGTAAGTGAATAGAAATACGTCTAAGTCTGGTTAAAATTTTTACCACAGTAAAGGTGCCAGAAGAGCGTGGCGTAGCGAACTTGTGCAGCTTGAAGTTAAGTACGTTACAGTCTGGTCCTAACTTATATTATAAACTAGCCGTTGCCCGCGGCTTCACCCGCGTGGATGTCGGAAAGTATCCCACGGAAACAGTGGCGAAACTATACCGTTCGAGGCTCGTGGCAAATTCATCGGTTTTTTACTAAATGTGTAATAATAAAAGTTGGGAGTTGGGATTCTCCTCTAACCGGGGGCCCCTTCCGGCTGGGGGCCCGTGGCATTTTGCCGACTTGCCACCCTGTAGTTACGCCACTGCACGGAAACCTTCTATCGGGATAAAAAATATTCAGCCGTTTTTGAGTGATTGAGTAACAAACATCCAAACATCTTCACAAACTTTCACATTTACAATACCTCTACCATTTACAATACTTCCTACTAATGGAAGTTTGAAGCGAAAGTAGTCGGTGGCAAAAACCAAAGATATATACAGATCCAAAGACACCGACTTCCGAAATTAAAGTTATTTTTCAGTTTTGTAGTGTTTTTTTTGGAAGTCGTTTGCTTTCTTTGTAAAAACAACTTTTTTTAGATCTTGGGCCGTACTATGACGTGAAAAAAGATCATGAATACATCATGGATCCGTTGAGAAAAAGGGATGGTGCTAGGTCGTATATAGCTCCGTCTCTATCTCTCTCACACTCGAACCGTTCAACTTCTACCCTGCTATAAGAGCTAATAGGAAGCCCCAAGGTTTCAGGCAAAAGTTTGCTTGCCCATTTAAAAACGATTTTCTGTCCTTTCATAACAGCTCGTCACGTCATTCTCGTCATAGTCTATGCCTGTTACGATTTGAAAACTAATTGCAACTCACTTGAATGTCAGCTCCGCAGTGTCAGCCTCATTAGTGAACTAACAATCATAGTAACGGGTGTCCAATGGTTTTGAGGTCGTTCCGAAGACTGACGGTCAAATAGCATCCAAATGGCGGTTAGGAAATAACGTTCACATAGTTTGATATTCTTCGAGGTAAGTGCGGACGAAAATCATCAATACATCTTAGATAACCACTAGCGCGACCGGCCCCCCGCGTGACGTTATTAGAATTGGCCTTGAGACATTTTGTCGGCGCGCGACGGGACGCCTAGCCACTTATACACGGCTTGTAAACAAAACATTTGTATGAATGGATAGGAAACCAATGACTGTTTCTTTAAGTGGATAGACTAGGCTAGATTACGAATTTTGTTTTAGAACAATAGATAACTTAGTTTTGTTTTAGAACAATAGATAACTTAGTTTTTTTTTCAATAAAAAAAAAAACAACTTGTTTATTTTGATCAAGATACAACCTGACACTGACCTGCAAATTGCAAAAAACGCAGAAAATTTCACAGTCGCTAATATTAATTAGGTCGACTTGAATGTGCGTTTGTAAGAAAATCTAAGAACCCGGGTTTGCCTCACTTCTACTGGTCGTATCCACTTGAAACTTTGCAATTAAATGTAATTCTGACGACAGTAAAATCATATGCTGTCCAGCTTGTCAGCTGATGGAGCTGGAGGGTGGGGTACCGAAACCTTAGATGGCTACTAGTAACCCAATCTCGCTTAGGTAAGGGCCAGCAACCCAATTGCGCACACTTCTAATCACTATTTGTATGATTTTGAAGGATATTGCTAATCCAATCACTTGTGTACTTGTCATGTTCGAGCAGTCGACCTCATTCTTAACAAACCACAATATTTAAAAACACACCTTGCATTTCTACAGAGAACAGACATCAACAAAACGTCTTCAAACCATCCCTCAAAATACCAAAGTGCTTAGTTATTTCTTTATTAGTCTCCGCTGCCCATTAAGAAAATGTTTGGCCTCATTACCGGATAATGACGGCCCTGACAAATAGCCCGGGTGCGACGCCACTTTCTTATTTTGGCGGGTAAAAATTATAGCAAACGATTCTCTTAGTGACTGGGGTATTTATAGTAAAAGGTGGCTGTAGGCTGTGGGTAAGGTTCTAGGTAAATGTTTACCTGTTTCTAAAAGCCACTAATGAATGGGCTCATCTTTTAGCTCGGCTTTAGAAATACAACATAGGGCTCTGTTGCTGGGGAAAGAACAAAGGATCGATGGATGGATTGTGGAAAGTAGATATGGAGGGAGTGAATACGGCCGAGATAACGGCTAATAGAAGTTATGGAAAAAGAAAACGTGCTGCGCCAACCGCAAATAAACTTGGGTTATAGGGCGAAAATACACATGCCTGAAGCTGCAACAAAACTAAGCAAGTAGCTGGCATGCCATTGTGACATTGACCAATCAGAAGTTGTTATGGCACACGGCATGCCAGCTACTTGTATAGTTAATCGGTGGCAGTCTTGTTGAATACATATGCCTGTGGCTGGAACAAAACTATGCAAGTAGCTGGCATGCCATTGTGACATTGACCAATCAGAAGTTGTTATGGCACACGGCATGCCAGCTACTTGTATAGTTAATCGGTGGCAGTCTTGTTGAATACACATGCCTGTGGCTGGAACAAAACTATGCAAGTAGCTGGCATGCCATTGTGACATTGACCAATCAGAAGTTGTTATGGCACACGGCATGCCAGCTACTTGTATAGTTAATCGGTGGCAGTCCTGTTGAATACACATGCCTGTGGCTGGAACAAAACTATGCAAGTAGCTGGCATGCCATTGTGACATTGACCAATCAGTAGTTGTTATGGCACACGGCATGCCAGCTACTTGTATAGTTAATCGGTCGCAGTCCTGTTGAATACACATGCCTGTGGCTGCAACAAAACTATGCAAGTAGCTGGCATGCCATTGTGACATTGACCAATCAGTAGTTGTTATGGCACACGGCATGCCAGCTACTTGTATAGTTAATCGGTCGCAGTCCTGTTGAATACACATGCCTGTGGCTGCAACAAAACTATGCAAGTAGCTGGCATGCCATTGTGACATTGACCAATCAGTAGTTGTTATGGCACACGGCATGCCAGCTACTTGTATAGTTAATCGGTCGCAGTCCTGTTGAATACACATGCCTGTGGCTGCAACAAAACTATGCAAGTAGCTGGCATGCCATTGTGACATTGACCATGTGGTGTCTTGGTTTTGGTTAGGTTTAGGTATCACAATAAAACACTGTTTGCAATATCACTGCGTTAGGCGTGTTGTCGTAACGGCCGCTCGGACCAGACTGAGTGTGGCGCACCACTCCACAATCCCCCACTGCGCAACCCCTACCACAGCACGCATAACTTGTTTATTGAACGTCACATCCGCATAACTTGTTTATTAAACGTCACATCTCTTCTTTACAAAATGTAAAAAAACAATAATAAAATCATTTGCTTATAAAATAAATGGCTGACAATATTTCAATTAATCTTGCCTGTAATTAATCAGAAAGCTAGTCGTTCGTTCACAAATCTACGTCTTCCTGGAGAATAAGTACAAGAAACTTCATGGAAACAGTATTAAAGTATTCTATCAACACATTTCTTTCATTTCCATAACTTATCGTTAACTTCAAAACAGTTCTATCACTTGGACCATTACTCAGAATAATAGCAACAATAGAACTTGAATATTGCATTATACAATTTCAACACATTAGCAATATAATATACCTTACACAAAGACATAATCATAATAAACAATAATTACGGTATAATATATGTAAATAGTTAGTTTGTGAATCAAATTCATTACTGGAATCACCAGTTTCTGATTTATGGACCGTCCATTTACTTTCTAATTTCTTTAATTGAATAATGTTTCTACGTGACGTCTGTTCTGTAATATCATCCTGTTCTTCATCACCAACTCTTTTTTTTTTTTTTTAATGAGATTGATCATTAAATTGTTAAGTTAATACATTTCCTTTAATCATTTTTGTTGTTTTCTTTGATCATTATATTGCTATTTTACTTTACTTTCAAGTAATTTGACATTTTTGCTAATCTAGCAAAGATTTCAAATTTCAGATTTCAAATTAGATAGCTTTGTTATTTTACTTTCAAGTAATTTGAAATTTTTTGCTAGTCATACTGCTAGTGTTGTGAAAGACATAAATCTTTTAGTCTTTATTTCTAGGCCAAAATAGATTTACAAGACTTGGGGACTATTAGTTTCAAAAGTCACGACTCCTTTGAGTCTTTTAAGTCCCGAGTTCTTTGACTCTTTGAATCCTATGACCTCTAAGTATTATATATTAAACGCACATCTAATTTCAATTATTTTTTCCTTGGCTTAACTTTAGATAAGGAGTCAGGCGACTCAAACCCAAATTCTTTGAGACATACTCGAGGAAGTAGCTATCATAGGCAGGTTTGGGTAGTACCTGAATTTCTTGTTATTTGAAATACAACTACCTATTTGGTATTTGTTTTCAAACTACTATTACAAACGTAATTTGTAAATAATATTTCAAATACCTGACGCTGAAGTGTTTTATAACTAGTATTTCAAACACTTATGACTTCAAAATACATTTTTACTTAAATACATTTAGTGATCTTATTAATGAAAACGAAAAATATGCTGCCTCATACATACACTAGCATCTACACTAGAAGCAGTATATATGTTAATGTTTAGAGTTGGCAACACTACGTGTACTGACTGAATTGTTCAATTTTCTATTGAAATAGTTATGAATTTTGTCTATTTGTATGCTTGTATAAATTTGAGTTATAGGGCTCTATAACTACCTATCACTTGTACCATAAGTGTTCCAAAATTATATAAGCATTATTAGCACGTTCAAGTGTGGAAGTTGAAATCGTCCTTACATTAGGACACTTACGACAGTTATAAGGCTCTGAATGTATTTTAAATAAACAGAGTCAAAATATTTTGTATTTCAATCGAAGCAAAGCATATTATATTTTGCCCAGCCCTGATCACAGGTAAAATTAGCTTACGAATCTATTTACATAAATTCCCAGTTTGGCAATAAATTATCTTACGAATCTATTTACATAAATTCCCAGTTTGGCAATAAAAATGCTACCACTGGTAAGCAAAACGATTCTGTTTTGTTTGTAAGAACCAAGCATTAGTTGCCCAGGCACTAAATATAACTTGATAGTTTTTTTTTTTAGTTTTATTGAACTCAAAAGAATTAATTAAACAAAATACTCAAAATATTCATTGCAAGATTTTGATCACTTACTTTACAAATTAAAGTGCTTTTAATTTTATTTAAATAAACAGATGTGGTCTGATTGTATCTGCACTTTTTATATTGGTAAGTTAAAACATTGTCAATTTGAAGTATTTAAACAAAGTAATACCATCTGCCTAGCCTTCTCCCAACCATGTTGGGGTCGACTTCCAGTCCAACTGGATGCAGTCAAACACCAGTATTTTACATGAAGCGACTGCTATCTCACCTTCAGCTACTGGGTAATACAATACCCTTTGGTTAGACTGGTTGTCAGACTTTCGGGCTTCTGACGATCCGTAACGACTGTCAAAGTTTCACGAATTACAGCCGGGACCAACGGCTTAGCGTTTTTTTTTTTTATATTGAAGTTACCACACATAATTACTTCTTTATTTACAGTTTCAAGTTTTGCCAAAACATTCAGTTTCAAGTTTTGCCAAAACATTAATTGCTGACTAAATTATAGAGTATATTTAATCATTTGGGGGTCTGTCAACGCACATGGTATATTATGACGTGCTTAACTAGCACAACACAAGAAAGTTCACAGCTAGTTATGTTCAACAGATAATTCAACTGTCTTTACGAGTTTTTGATTGAATACAACTTTTGATTAGGATTAGTGAACCAGCACACACAATATTATTTTCATGCAATTTAACTGCAATGGTTCGTGTCACTGAAATGACTTGACCTTGTGTTCACGTTCTGTGTCCAAACAGTTTATTCTTTCATTATTTCTTTTTTTGTTTTGATATCACCTTTTTTCATTTAAAAACTATTAGAGTAATAATGGCATTAGGGTCATAAATGTATTCATAATTGAATAAATTATGTATTTGTAGGAAGCCTGTGGCATACAATAATTTTGAGAAGAATGACTCAGTTTGTTGCAAAGTAATTTCCATAACCCCTTTTCCAAAACTATCAGAAAACATAATGGAGCAGTAAAACTTTACTACTTACAAGGAAAAGAACTAGTTTTTAACTGAGCTACTTGCAATGGACCTTGTTCAATGCCTGGTGTATCCTGATTGGGGATACAGACCCAAACACTTCCTAACTGGGACGGGTTCTCCGTTGCCTCAGTTTGGAGAGTGGCAAGTTTGGATTTCCTTAGCAAAGAACAATGAGAGCTGCTGAGAGTTGGTGAGTCCACTTGTCTGCATTAGATTTGCACATGTCCACTAACTCATTTGCATCAAGGATATGCTTCTGAATTAGTTTTTTTCCAGACCTCACATACCTAGTATAAAGTGACTGCATTGACTCTTCTACCTGAATTTCAGAGTAAGCGTTGAGTGTCAATCTCATAGATGTTCTTACTGTCTTCTCATTTAATTTGGTAGTTATTGGATTTATTTAGTAGCAAAACAAGTTTTTTCATTATATTTGAACCGTGTTTTTTTTATTCCTTATTGCATCTTTTTATGATTTTATTTAGTTTTGCATATTTTTTCATTTTATTTTGAGCTACTTTATAACTATTATTATTATGTTTCAATTTTCAATATAGAAACTTCAGTAAGGTCTATGTTTAGTAAGGAAGAAATGTTGAAATTGGTTTTATATTATTCAATATATGTTACTAGTTTTCATAGCCAGAGTACATTATTTTTGTTTTGTTTCAGTAATTTAGTAACTTGTATATTTGCATGAATTAATTGTGCTACTTACATGTATACCTACTTACATGTTTTCCTATTTATCTGGTACCATTCAGACTTAACTGAATTACCACATTAACAATAACTCATTTAAAATGCAACGAAAGACATTCAAAACTACTGTTCCATTTCAAACAGAACAACAA
The DNA here is from genome assembly GCA_905163495.3 of Cosmia trapezina. Taxonomy (NCBI): domain Eukaryota; kingdom Metazoa; phylum Arthropoda; class Insecta; order Lepidoptera; family Noctuidae; genus Cosmia; species Cosmia trapezina. The sequence goes on along the minus strand of LR991035.1, from coordinate 23,354,848 downwards.
ATTTATAGTATTATTATTACAGCGTAACTATAGTGAAAACCATTAAAATTGACTGTATTTAACTGATAATTAATCTTATAAGATCAATGAAATAATATTGCTTGGAAAGTAGACCAAACAAATATTGTTATTTTCACTCGAAATATTTTACTTTGCAATCTTTAAAGTGTTTATTATAAATATGAAACTTTAAAAATTATATTCAAATTATAAGTTTCTTGTAACACTAAAAGGTGTTATGATAATGTTTAAATTTCGAGATAATTATTTTGATAAAACCTAATTGGTTTTTATTTTCACTAGCGCTGACCCAATTTCTGTTGAAATCTCGTTCTTGGGGATTAATAACGTATTTGGATTTTGTAGTCTATATTTGCAAAAATGTATATATGATTATCTACCAATGTCCGTGGTTTGTCGACCACAGGTATAGCGTGATTAAATAGGTAACTCACTTGTTATTTTCACATTGCAAATTGTGAGAATGTAAGAAATGTTTTCAAGATTACTTTGGGCTATCTGCTACTATTGTCTTTTGTTTGTTGTTTGACATTGCTTATAATAGTTTTGTTTTTATTTACTGATTTTAGCAGTTCACTATTTAATTCATACCAATTATGTTTTTTCTAGCACTAACAACTTAGCTAGTTCGTTTTTTATCCACTAAGGTACCAGGTATCCAGGTAAGATACCCATTGGATTTATTTAAGCTTATTTAGCTTAAAGGTACCCACTATTCATTTGATAGTTTACCTTTTCAAATTACTTCGTAATGTTATGATATCGATTAACCAAATAATCTATCAGTTTAGGTACCCACTATTCATTTAATAGTTTACCTTTCCAAATTACGTGTAATGTTTTGATACCGATTAACCACATAATCTATCAGTTTCGCACTTTCCACGACTCATTTGCCTTTTTGGCAATTTCGTTATAGTTTAGTTGGCACATATCAACAAATGAGGTCATTATTATTTTGTTTTTTTTTTTAGATGTTTAAAGTGAAATGTAGGTAGGTAAGTAAAATTTTTTTTTTATTCGTGACTAGATATTCACGGTAAATAAACAAATAAAATTAAATGCCACTCTCGAATGATTGACGATTTGATTTGATTTGACGATGATGATGATGCATAAAATGACATTCACGGTTTTCACGATTATTTACTGTCATTTCATGTGTATTTTCTTAAGAGCAATATGTACACTCTTAGGTATTGGTAGTTTTATGAATATTTATGCTATGTTTTACCACAAATTATTCAGGGGAAACATAAACTACATGAAACCTCATTCGTTAACTTGCCAACATATCTCGCAACCATTAGGTTGTTTTAATTTTAAATTGTATGCACGATATACCTTAATCCTCGTCGCCACTTGTGGTGTCTTGGTTTTGGTTAGGTTTAGGTATCACAATAAAACACTGTTTGCAATATCACTGCGTTAGGCGTGTTGTCATAACGGCCGCTCGGACCAGACTGAGTGTGGCGCACCACTCCACAATCCCCCACTGCGCAACCCCTACCACAGCACGCATAACTTGTTTATTGAACGTCACATCCGCATAACTTGTTTATTAAACGTCACAGACCAATCAGTAGTTGTTATGGCACACGGCATGCCAGCTACTTGTATAGTTAATCGGTCGCAGTCCTGTTGAACACACATGCCTGTGGCTGGAACAAAACTATGCAAGTAGCTGGCATGCCATTGTGACATTGACCAATCAGTAGTTGTTATGGCACACGGCATGCCAGCTACTTGTATAGTTAATCGGTGGCAGTCCTGTTGAATACACATGCCTGTGGCTGGAACAAAACTATGAAAGTAGCTGGCATGCCATTGTGACATTGACCAATCAGAAGTTGTTATGGCACACGGCATGCCAGCTACTTGTATAGTTAATCGGTCGCAGTCTTGTTGAATACTCATGCCTGTAGCTGCTACAAGACTATGAAAGTAGCTCGCATGCCATTGTGACATTGACCAATCAGTAGTTGTTATGGCACACGGCATGCCAGCTACTTGCATAGTTTTGTACGTACCAGATAAAGGCATGAGTATTTTCGGTTGAACTAGTCGCGGGGGCGGACTCTCGGGCGGTCGTGCCCAAAAAGCACGCTGTCTCTTCTGGCATCGTGTCCGACAGATATAGTATCAGTGATGAACAGTTAACCTCTAGTAAAATAATAATAGTTAATGGTAGTAAAGTAAAACTACATCCATTACATGGTAATAGTAAAACGAGCGCGTAAAAAATTACAAAAAGTTGTTTGGAATATCGAGTTTTATGGAAAAACCACGGCATAAATCAATTACAAATAAAGTTTATTGAACTCTTCGATAATTGAGGTTTGTCGTACACTACGGTAACTGCGCGGTAGTGCGGCGCATCATTTCAGAATGGACAAGCTTTAAGTTGTAATTTGAATATACGTACAATTTAAGTTGGTAGCATTGATGTATAAATTAGGAAGATATGGTTCGCGCTCCTCAACGTGGACCGCATAAATTGTGCTCACGGACACAATTGAACTTAGTCACAATCGAACTGGCGTTTGTGTAGCACGTTAAGTAAAATTATCGTAATCGTCTTAATACGCAGTAACAATGCCTTTCCGTGTTTTCAAAATGTGCACAAATAGTTCAAAAACCAAAAACAAGTACAGCCATAAATGTTAATTTGCTGAAAATTATAATAATATTTAATATTTGACATGCAATATGTCATTCATAATTGTAAACATTCGGCCTACATTTGGCGGCTAACGCGATTTCACTTGCGCTCGCGCCTGCTCCTATCTCTGTCCTTGTCTATAGGTAACTGTAGGTTTGCGACTGTGATCACAGATGTGCGAGTTTCGGTGCATGTAGCCGTGCACCAAGTCCAGGTTTAGTGATTGCGATGTTAGCGCGTAACATATCTGGGCATTTTCGTCAAAATGTCTACCGACCCACTTATGGGATGTCCCATACATACAAGTTGCAAATAATTAACATTTTTATAACATAGAAGTGTCGAGTAATTATTAAATAGTTCCAAAAGACTAGTTTTCTTTTTTACTTAAATTGCCAACAGAAATTTAAAAAAAAAAGTAACAAAATTAAATCCTGAAATGTGTCATCTTACGTCTTGCAGTACTGTCCTTATTATTTGGTAACGGTCATGACCAAAACGTATCTTAATTACTATTTATTTACATATATTATTTGAAATAAGCTCCATATAATAAAAAAAATACATACCTAGCAAAATTCGTAAAATTTATCATTCGACTAAACCAAGAATTTGCTAAAATATCCAAAACAATATTAGTAAGCTGTTTTCAAAGTAGGTAGCAGTTTAAAAAAAAATGCCCATCTTCCTTTAATATATCAATGGTTGGTAGTCAATTAACTAAACAATTAGTTTCCCTACTTCACTTGTAAATAACCTACAAGTAACATATTACAATTTCAATATCCAAGCAGAGAAATAAACAAGACTCTCAAGCCATCATGTCGAAACTAAAGTCTGGTAAATATGTAACCTCACCAAGCAATGTGTACTTTAAGTTCGCATCGCACTTCGTATGTGGGTATGTGGGTAGTCACAAATTTATTGCTGCGAAGCGACGGGTAGCTGTGACGTATTTGTGTATCTTCACGACTACGCTACAGGAAGAGAGCAGATAATGAAGGTAGGGAATTATGTAGTGAAAAGATGGGATTAAATTGTTGTTTCTTCCCTTGTTTTCTGATTAAATTCGTCGAATAATTTTGTTGAGACTTATCGTCATTCTCCGTGATTTTCTAGTGGGTACTGAATTGTAGATAGGAAGTTGTCGATTTGAATGTGCGATGTATAGCTATGGAATGGATCTCTCAATTTGCGTAGCCTTTTCCCAACTGTGTTGGGGTCGACTTCCAGTCTAACCGGATGCAGCTGAATACCAGTGTTTTACATGGAGCGACTGCCTATCTGACCTCCACAACCCAGTGACTGGGTAATACGATACCAGGTTGCCAGAGTTTCGGGTTTCTGACGACCTGTAACGACTGTCAAAGATCCACGAATGACAGCCGGGACCAACGGTTTAACGTGTTTTTCCGAGACACAAAGGAGTCTCGGTATGTAAAAATCACCCATCCACTGACCAACCCCGGCAAGCGTAGCTTAACCCGATGGATCGTCCGTGCGGTTGTTATTACTTAGCTATGAGCTCCTCACAGAAGAAGTACCCAAAAGTAGAAGAAGATAGAAGTAGGTACCCAATTTGTAATAAGTAATTATTTTTGTATTCCACATAGGGGGGGCTCGTGGCAAAGTAATAACAGCCGCATGGGTCGATCGATCAGGTTAAGCTACGCTTACCGCGGTTGATCTTTGGTTGGGTGACCATTTTTATATATCAAGTTCCCTATAGTGCTTCGGAAAACACGTTAAGCCGTTGGTCCCGGCTGTCATTTTTGAATCTTTGACAGTCGTTACGGGTCGTCAGAAGCCCGAAAGTCTGACAACCAGTCTTACCAAGGGGTATCGTATTACCCATCAGTAACTAGGTTATGGAGCTCAGACATGCAGTCACTCCATGTAAAATACAGGTATTCAGCTGCATCCGGTTAGACAGGAAGCCGACCCCAACACCGTTGGGAAAAGGCTAGGCAGATGAGTTATGTAAGGGTAGGGATATAGCAACAAAATGGGAAACTTAGATATTTTATGAGTGCAGCGCTGCGCAAGTTTCAGTCTCGTTAAATTCTCCGTCACTACCACTTAGTGCTGCGATCTAAGCCTTGAATGTCACAGGGCTGCCCTCAAAGATCTAAGACAGCGATGCACAGACTTATTGAGACCATGGGCCATTTGGGCCAATGATGATGTGGCGTAAAGAGGGAAGATTCGAATCAAACTTACCGGTCGCTGCCGTCCCGCCGCTTCGCACACCGATGGGCTTATAAGGCGCGTTCGATAGTTCTGAATCCTGCATCAACTCCACTACACATATTTTTCCACAGGCGCTGGTTCAGGGTATCTCTGGTATCTTGCGGGGATTGTAGCACGTTTTCACCGAAGGACCTTATTTTTGTAGAAAAGTATATATCGCGCGTGGCGTGTATGCGCGGACAACCGTATGGTACGTAGTACAGTGAAAAAACACACGCAGGAGCGCGGCGCTAGTGTGCTCATCCGCAACCAATCGGAAGGCTCGACGAATGGGCGATGAGCAAACGCCGGAAGCTCATTCGAATCAACACCCTCGGCAAATACACAAAAAAGCCTGATTACCAGTTGTGGGGTGAAGAAAACACTATTCTAAAATCTCCAAGATTTAATTCAGTAGGTACGTAATACCCACTGCAAAGAGAACGGTACGTAACATGCCGCTCGCCTTAAAAGAATTAATTTCTTTTAACCTTAAATTAAAAAACCAAAAAAAAAGAATGTAACATTCGAAAAAAGAATGAAAAATGCTACGAAAGCATGAAGCCTTAAATTTTTTAAACTAAAGTTATTCTAACTTAAGATTACTTAACTAAGATTCGCAACAATATTAACTAAAACTTACAGAATGATTATTCTAAGGGCAAATTACATATTTTGACTACGGAGCGTTTCACAAAAGTTTTGCCCATCTGTAAAGTTACGACACGAGTAATATTATCGGAACCTGGGTGGAGAGTATGGACACGAGCCAGTCTCCATTGTAATGGTGGCAAATTATCATCTCGTACAACGACAATAATACCCTCACGGAGTTGTGAGCCGCGATCTCGAAACCACTTGTTACGTTGTTGAATTTCGTGTAAATATTCACGACTCCAACGTTTCCAAAAGTGTTGCACACATTGTTGTATTCTACGCCATCTAGTGAGTCGATTTGAAACATTATCGGTTAATGAAATGTCTGGTAGGGACGTCAACGGACCTCCTATTAAAAAATGAGCTGGTGTCAAAGGTAACGGATCTAATGGGTCAGCACTTAATACACAAAGTGGACGTGAATTAAGTACCGCTTCAATTTGACAAAGAAGGGTATGCATCTCATCATAAGTTTGAGTTTGTGTACCGAGGACTCGATGTAAATGATGTTTAAAACTTTTAACACCGGATTCAAAAAGGCCACCAAAATGAGAGGCGTAAGGAGGTTGAAAATGCCAAGTAATGCCTTGTTCTAAAATTTTACTATTAAGAGTGGCTTGAACAGAATCATTACGTAAAAAATTATACAAGTCTTGTAGATAATTATTACAACCAACAAAGTTCCTTCCACAATCAGAGCAAATGTCGGTGCATAAACCTCTACGGGACGTGAAGCGTCGCAATGTTGCCAAAAATGCATCAGTTGACAACTCGGATACGAGTTCGAGGTGTATGGCCTTGACAGACATACACACAAAAACAGATACATAGCGTTTAATAATTTTCGCATTTCGAACTTTATTTGCTCGAACGTAAAACGGACCCGCGAAATCAACAGATGTTTTAAGAAATGGCCGCTCGGGGCGCACTCTGACGGCCGGTAACGGACCCATGCATGGCTGCGGATTCACGGGGCGCGCACGAAAACAACGAACACAGCGATGTATGCGTGTACGTATAGCGTCACGACTAGACATTATCCAATATTTTTGGAATAAAATGTATTGCACTGATTGCGGACCAGCATGTAGATGCGTGATATGTGTATGGTCAATGATTAAATCTGTAAGATGATGTTTCTTAGGCAAAATCAATTGATGTTTGGAAACAAACGGTAAAAGTGATTTATGAATTCGCCCACCTACCCGAAGATTATTTTTGTTATCCATGAACGGGTTGAGTCGACGTAATTTAATTGATGGATACTTTCCATGTGAAATATTATTAATGTCTTCGGAAAAACAAGAATGTTGAACTAAATTGATAAGTCGATTTAAACAAAAATTAAACTCGGATACAGTTATGTATTTTGGATAGGAATTTTGAACTTTCTTACATTTATTATAGAATCGAAATAACAGTGCTGTTATCCTAACAAGTTTACCTAGAGTAGAAAATCTAGTAATATACTCGACCACATCAGGTAGTGCTGAGGTGGAAGAGTTTGACACCATAGACATAGGTAGATTGCGTTTGTCTTCAGTGACTTCTAGTATTTTCTTGGGACTTGGCCAAGAACTAGAATCACGCGCGAGCCACCAGGGCCCATGGAGCCTGAACAACAAAACTTGTAGGAAGCATTCCTCGAGAAGGTGCGTCAGCTGGATTGTCAGGTGACGGGACATGTCTCCAAGTTTTGGCCGGAAGCCTGGATAAGATTTCACTAGTGCGATTAGAAACGAATGTTTTCCACTCGTGTGGTGGAGAACGAAGCCACGCTAACACGATGGATGAATCAGTCCACGCACAAACATGTTCACAGTTTAAGTGGTTATCATACACACTTCTCACTTTATCAATCAACTTTGATAACAAAACAGCTGCGCACAACTCTAGGCGCGGAATAGTAAGAACCGGTTTTATAGGTGCTACACGCGTTTTAGCGAGAAGAAGAAATGTTTTAACGTTATCATTATTATCGGATATACGGGCGTAAACACACGCGGCATAAGCCCGCTCGGAAGCGTCGGAAAACCCGTGAATTTGAATTGCATTCACGTTTGCAAAAACGAAACGTGGAATTTGAAAATTTGATAATAATGGTAACTCGTTAAGAAAACTAGACCAAGCGTTTATAATATCTAAAGGAGGTGACTCATCCCAGTCGACCGCTGAAATCCATAACAACTGAATGAGATGTTTCGCATAAATAGTTACAGGAGATAACCATCCCATAGGGTCATAAATTTTCGCTATTTGTGATAGTATGGATCGCTTTGTAATTTTATCATTAGTTGACTGAACGCTAAAAATGAAAGTATCAGATTCAGGATTCCACTGAAGTCCTAAAACCTTTATTTGTTTGTCATTCTCCATCAGAGCGAAAGAAACGTTATCAGACCGCTCGCCCTGAACGACTGACGTTTGTAAAGCAGCGAGTAACGCTGGCGAATTGCTCTGCCACTTACGTAGCTCGAAACCAGCTGACGAACAAATACCTACTAACTCACGTTGTAAAACCAGGGCCTGCTTTACGTCGCCTGCTCCGGTGACGATGTCATCAACAAAAACCTGGTTCTGGAGAACCTTAGAACCTAACGAGAAGTTAGCAGCTTCATCATGAGCCAACTGTTGAATAGTACGAAGGGCTAAGTATGGTGATGAGCTGACACCAAAGGTGACGGTGCGCAATCGATAATCACGCAACGGTTCAGTGGGTGATTTACGCCACACAATGCGTTGAAAATCCCAATCGGATTGTTGTAATTTTATGTTTCTGTACATCTGCTTTATGTCGGCAGTGACAGCAATAGCATGGATACGAAAACCCAATAAAACGTCTACTATATCCTGGTGCAGCTTCGGACCAGTCAGTAGAACATCATTAAGTGATATTCCATTCGAAGTTTTACAACCCGCGTCAAAGACGACACGAGTACGAGTGGTCTCACTGGACTCTTTGACCACGCAGTGGTGCGGAATGTAATAGCTGTTAGCTAACGAAACAGGTAAATCAACGGGCTCCATGTGACCGAGTTCCAAGTACTCCTGGAGGCACGCATGATAGTCTACCTTAAGTTGAGGATTGTGTTCCAACCTATACTCTAATTTCTTAAACCTGGAGACCGCCGTATCTCGTGATGCGCCGAGGGTGGGTGCATCAGGTTTGAAAGGGAGTGGAACAACATATCGCCCAGTTTCATCACGAGTATGTGAATTTACGAATATAGATTCACACAACGCTTCGTCGGGACTTAGAATTCTTTTTTCCGGAAGAGATTCCAATTCCCAGAACCGTCTCAGGTTGATGTCGTCATCGTAGGATGAGCTTAAACTACTGAGACAAACTTGAAGTGAAGTAGATGTATTTTGGTTGTATGAAACATCACCCATCAATAAATAACCAAAGATACTGTTCATAGCCATCGGTGAACCGGGTGGACCCGTGATCACGTGACCTAATAAAACTTGGGATAGTATATCCGCACCTAAAAGCATTTCCACTGATTGTGGAAGATAAAACTTAGGATCAGCTAAAGTTAAGTTTTGTATGTGTGGCCATCCCTTAAAAGGCAATGTCACACATGGCATACGTGAAATAAGATTAGATAAAATTAATGCGTTAACTGAAATTTAAGGTTGATCCCCGTGTGTAGGAGTGATATGACAAGATACTACACCCTTTGGGTAAACAGCTCCAACCTCGGTCCCTCCAACACCGAACACCGGAACGTTCGCTTGGCTGCGATGTAACCCTAACCGCTGAACACAAGACTCGGTAATAAAAGTCGCCTGACTGCCTGTATCAATAATACATCGAACTGTGTGTTTTTGTGGGCCAACATGCACATTGATGAGTGCCGTACATAGGATTACCGTACTCGCGCTAACCGACGGAGCAATAGAACGCGAATCGTTCTTGCGATCGTTCACCGCCGCAGTCATCGCAGCGTGCGAGGTACTGGGAACCGCTGTCTCTGTCGTTTCGTTCACAGAAAGTGAGACCGCATTATCACTACTACCACTAATAACTGATAAACTGTTAGACTTTTCGAAATGAATTAATGAATGATGTCGTTTATGGCATGAGCGACAAACAAAGTTAGATTTGCATTGTTTTAAATCATGACCGACATGTAAACAATTGAAACAAACGTTCTTGTTTTGAATAAAAGAATACCTATCACGGGGAGATAAATTAAGGAATTTCGAACATTTTGTCAACGTATGTTGAGCATCACAACATAAACAATTATTTTTTAAATTATTTTGTTTGGTAGATTGTAAGTCTGTTGTATTCGAACTCGATGAAGCGACATTGGCTGCGAGCGCGCGTCGCGAGCCTTCGTTACCGCGCGATGTGCGGGGAGTACCTACCTTTTCAAGATTATTTTTATTTTGTGGGTGAGAAGAGAATTCGCTTGCAGCTAACTCGCGTTCTAAGAAAGTTATCAATGTACTTATGTCAGGTATATCCGATGGCCTCGATAGTGATAATTCGAAACGTTTTCGAACACTAGACGGAATCTTACGTAGTAAAATCGTCACTATTATGAAACTCCACTGATCTATCGGAAATTGCATGGCCTGCAATGCCTTGATGTTTTCTTGATAAACATTGAGTAAGTTTCTTAGACTTTGAGTCATTTTCTAGGTACTAGGTTCAATGTCTAATATTTTTTCGAGATGTTTCGTGGCGATAGCCCGTTTATTATCATACCGAGAAACTAAAATATCCCACGCAACACTATAGTTTTCGTCTGTAATTGGTATCGATTTAATAAGATTATAGGGTTCATCTTTTAATGACAGTAACAGGTAACGAAACTTCTCTGTCTCCGTGTAGGTATTTTTGTCATGTACTAATGAACGAAACAAATCGTGAAATGGGGTCCAATCCGTGGTTTCCCCTGAGAAGGTAGGCATTGGAAGAATAGGTAATCTACTTGCACAACTATTACTCGTATGAGTAGATGGAACATGTACCACTGAGTTATTATTAAATGACGTACTAGAGGACATTCTTCGTTTACGCTCATTATCCTCTTCCTTAAGTTTATCTAAGTGAACACTAATTGCGAAATAACAATCATTAAAATTGTTACGAATCTTCAGTTGTTCGTCTTTGTCGAAAGTATTGGATTTTATTAAGAATTTTTCTATTTTTGCCTGAAGTTTGAAGAACTTTCTTTGTTGCAAAGTTAATTCTTTTGAGCGTGACCTAAACTGTTGTTCGTCTGAATCTATGAACTCTAAAATACGCTTGAGATCATCGATAATGATCTCACGTTCAAAAATGTCTTGTTGAATAAGTTCCGCCATTTTGGACGCGTAACGCCACAAATGGACTTTGAACTAAGAACACTAGGAAACTAGGAAAATAACCCCACAACAAGTACCTAGATATAAATCCAGGCTCGAAGAGATCAAACAATTATGTGGCGTAAAGAGGGAAGATTCGAATCAAACTTACCGGTCGCTGCCGTCCCGCCGCTTCGCACACCGATGGGCTTATAAGGCGCGTTCGATAGTTCTGAATCCTGCATCAACTCCACTACACATATTTTTCCACAGGCGCTGGTTCAGGGTATATCTGGTATCTTGCGGGGATTGTAGCACGTTTTCACCGAAGGACCTTATTTTTGTAGAAAAGTATATATCGCGCGTGGCGTGTATGCGCGGACAACCGTATGGTACGTAGTACAGTGAAAAAACACACGCAGGAGCGCGGCGCTAGTGTGCTCATCCGCAACCAATCGGAAGGCTCGACGAATGGGCGATGAGCAAACGCCGGAAGCTCATTCGAATCAACACCCTCGGCAAATACACAAAAAAGCCTGATTACCAGTTGTGGGGTGAAGAAAACACTATTCTAAAATCTCCAAGATTTAATTCAGTAGGTACGTAATACCCACTGCAAAGAGAACGGTACGTAACAGATGAACTAATGACGGGCCACCAGCACAAATTAAAAACATAAAAAAAGCCAAAACTTTAATAAAAAAAAATATATATACGTACTAGTTTGAAGCGTGGCAATGCATTGTGCTTACAATCACTTTACAATCAATCAATTGTTCACATAAATACAACATTAGTTCTTGTTTACACTAAACCCGAAAAGAGGCCATTGTACTCATCATTTTGAACAAATTTTACTATGAGACCAACCTTGAAATCGCGAAAAAAAAATCAGATGTTCAGTACATTTATCTACATCAAACTCGTCAAAATGTACCTACTGAACAGCTGTTTTTTTTTCGATTTCAAGGTTGGTCCCATTAGTAAAAGTTGTTCAAAATGATCAGTACAATGACCTGTTTCCGGGTTTAGAGTAAACAAAAACTGATGTTGTATAAAAGTAGAACCAAATAAGCTGGAATATTTTTGCTGGTGGGCCACTGGCATATAGCCGTGGGGCCGCATGCGGCCCGCGGGCCGCGGTCTGTGCATTCCTGATCTAAGATATCTAATTTACAGAATTATACAGGGTGTTAAAGTAGTTGCGTGCCATAAGTTAGCGGTAAGTTCAGTATCGATAAAGCAACCCAGGAAAAAAAAAAACAAAAAAATTATTGCAAGATCAATCTAATTCAGTACCTACAGGCTACTAACTTAAAATTATTGCAAGATCAATCTAATTCAGTACCTACAGGCTACTAACTTAAAATTATTGCAAGATATTTCTAATTCAGTACCTACAGGCTACTAACTTAAAATTATTGCAAGATCAATCTAATTCAGTACCTACAGGCTACTAACTTAAAATTATTGCAAGATCAATCTAATTCAGTACCTACAGGCTACTAACTTAAAATTATTGCAAGATCAATCTAATTCAGTACCTACAGGCTACTAACTTAAAATTATTGCAAGATCAATCTAATTCAGTACCTACAGGCTACTAACTTAAAATTATTGCAAGATCAATCTAATTCAGTACCTACAGGCTACTAACTTAAAATTACTGCAAGATCAATCTAATTCAGTACCTACAGGCTACTAACTTAAAATTATTGCAAGATCAATCTAATTCAGTACCTACAGGCTACTAACTTAAAATTATTGCAAGATCAATCTAATTCAGTACCTACAGGCTACTAACTTAAAATTATTGCAAGATCAATCTAATTCAGTACCTACAGGCTACTAACTTAAAATTATTGCAAGATCAATCTAATTCAGTACCTACAGGCTACTAACTTAAAATTATTGCAAGATCAATCTAATTCAGTACCTACAGGCTACTAACTTAAAATTATTGCAAGATCAATCTAATTCAGTACCTACAGGCTACTAACTTAAAATTATTGCAAGATCAATCTAATTCAGTACCTACAGGCTACTAACTTAAAATTATTGCAAGATCAATCTAATTCAGTACCTACAGGCTACTAACTTAAAATTATTACAAGATCAATCTAATTCAGTACCTACAGGCTACTAACTTAAAATTATTGCAAGATCAATCTAATTCAGTACCTACAGGCTACTAACTTAAAATTATTGCAAGATCAATCTAATTCAGTACCTACAGGCTACTAACTTAAAATTACAATCGTTTAGAATTAAAATTATTTTATTTGTATATGCATAATTACTTTTATCTACACCCATGCTATAAATCCTCTATAAAAGTTTCTGAAACAGTTAGCTTTTTGCCAACATTAAAACAGCCAGTGTCATAGTAACCATGGTAACCGTAATAGCATCCAAACGGGTGCTTTAATGTTGTACTGAATTTCATAATGCAACTCGTTTTCAAAAGAAGAACATTGTAATGCACGCGCGTTTCACTACAACAGCGCCGTAATTTAAAAAAAGAACTTATTCGAATTCACGTCGTATACTATGACGCCGGCCACCATGTTCGATACGAGTATTAGTAGGTATTGCAAAAAACTGTTTCAGAACCTTTTATAGAGGATTGATAACATGGATGTAGATAAAGTCTTGTATGCAACTGTACATAATTAGGTATTAAAACACTCATGTGATACTATTATCACACTCGGCTTCGCCTCGTGTGTTAAACCCACATTCGTGTTTTAATACCCCTTATTATACGTCAGTTGCATAAATAACTATTACTTACCTACTATCGAGCGCGTTGTCATTTTGTCCTTCACTTCTCGCGTCCGAATACTAAAATAATCTTAATTCTAAACGATTGCTATTTGCTATTTTAAGTTAGTAGTTACTAAATTAGGTTGATCTTACAATTTTTTTTAATGTTTTTATTTTTATTATTATTTTTTTTAATTTTTGCTGCGTTCCTTTGTCGATACTGAATCTACCCCTAAGCTACAGCACGCAACTATTTACTTTAACAGCCTGTATAACCATTTACATGCTTTTAGTTTCACCTGTCCAGCACCCTAATTGTGTAACACAATATTGATCGGAATCTGAATAATTTTGAAGCAAATTGCTAATTCATTGCTTCATATGTTTGCAAAATTTGTTTGCTCGAAAACGTAAATAACGCAATGAATGTTGTTGAACTGTCAAAATTAAACGGATTCCGATTGACTGCGTACTACGGAAGGTGGCCATGCGAACTCGGTAATAAAACGACGCAACCCTATCGAGTTTGGTCCTGATAATGACTGTGGTCCGTGGTTGAAATTGGTTCCGTGTGAGCGAGAGAGGTAACAAAATGCGACTGCCCTCTTAAGTTAGCAGATTTGACAACCCTAGACGAAAATCGATCGCTGTCTCCAAATTCGCTTGAATTCACGCCCGGAGCTGCAATTGTAAGCAAAGCATCACAATCACAATGTTACTATACGGCACATACCGTGCTATAGATGAGGCTACTAATACTCTTTGGCAGTATCATGCCAGTACGTCGATTCTGTAAAATTCAAACAATGGCCTTAGTGCGAGTTTTCATACTTACTCGATCACGTTAAAGTAAACGTCAATTTGTACTGAAAATGAATAAGCGCCGCCTGGTGACTATAATGGGAAACACAATTATTCCATACGAATTGACATACGTCAACGTTAACGTAAACGCGATTTAAGCTCCATTTACACGGCGCCAGTTTATTGCCTGTGGAATACCATAAAATTGAAAGGCAAATATCTGGCACCGTCTAAACAACACGTACAATATTGTTGCACGATACGGGCAACTTTGAAAACTGGTATAAGCTTGTACAAGGAAATCGCACAGTACATACAATAATTGCTCGTACAATAAAATCGCATTCAATTCTGGCATGATCTGACATTCGTGCTGTTATTGAAATATGAGTGCGGTGAGTGAGGGTGTGGTACATAATCGTTGTGGCTATTTTGAGGCAAGAAATCAAATCAAGAACAACTTGAAAAATATCTTGAGAAGCGTTCATTAAAATTTAATGAAATATCATGTCTAGGCAAAACTTGTATGCAATAATCGCCTGTCAATTTTATTGCCTGGTGTAAGTCGCATGCGATTTTATTGAATGGCAAAACTTGCATTCAATTATTGCACATGCCATTTTATGGAATCGCACGCGTCTAAACACTTCATGCAGTTCTTGAATGTCAAAAAACTTGAACGTGCTTTATGGCATGCAATTATTGCTCTTGAACGTTCCAGAAACTTGCCCCGTGTAAACGGCGCTTAAGTCAGTATAAAAATTTTTTAAGTGCACGCCGGCCGGTGTCGTACCCCCACCCTACACCTGCGCCGAGAACCACCCGCTGCGCGACCGTCCCCCCTGTAAAGGAATAGGGAAAAAGCTAGAGGTGTCAAGAGGTGTCAATAAGAGAAATGGTCAGTTTTAGTTCCTATTCAAAGTATGGTGTCTCCACAGGTGAAACGAGTTGGTCTGCCGGCTCTTAGTCGTTGTATTTCAGAGCATTGTTATACGCAAAGCGCTTAGTTATAGAAAAATTCAACTTAACGGTAATCAATAAAATAAAGAATGAAATCGAACAAATCCAATATTTAATAATTCAACTTATTACTGTGGGTAAATCACAGATTAATAATTTTGTAGATTATAGCTAAGACCTAGTTAAATATTTACTCATTTCTAACATTCTATATTTTTTGAGTTGTTTCATTAGCTATATTCTACAAAATTATTAATCTGTGATTTACCCAAAGTAATAAGTTGAATTGTTAAAAATTGGATTTGTTCGATTTCATTCTTTATTTTATTGATTACCGTTAAGTTGAATTTTGCTATAACGAAGCGCCTTGCGTATAACAAAGCTCTGAAATACCGGCAGACCAACTCTTTTCACCTGTGGAGACACCATACTTCGAATAGGTACTAAAACTGACCATTTCTCTTATTAACACCTATTGACACCTCTAGCTTTTTCCCTATTCCTTTACAGGGGGGACGGTCGCGCAGCGGGTGGTTCTCGGCGCAGGTGTAGGGTGGGGGTACGACACCGGCCGGTGTGCACTTAAAAAATTCGCCTATTGTCCCCTTTTTCGATGTATTTTTTAGGCTTTCTCCACAAATAAGCGTCTTGCATATACAACGATTGCTCTGAAATACAACCACTGAGAGCCGGCAGACCAACTCGTTTCACCTGTGGAGACACCATACTTCGAATGGGTCCTAAAACTGACCATTTCTCTTATCGTTTTTTTTTCGCAACAATGACGCCTCTTGTAAGCGCTATAACTCGAAGTTGCAACCACTCAGAGCAGGCAGACCGACGTCATTCGCATTAGGGGACTACTCTACAACCCATCGAAGTAAATCTAACCGTATCCATGATCGTTATGAAAAATCCTGTGACCTCTTAGTCTATAAAGGCCATAACGTGATGTTCAACAGCCTATAGCCAAATCCGACTGGTGGTTCCAGAGATTAGCGCGTTCAAACAAACAAAAAAACAAACTCTTCAGCGTTATTATTATTCAGCGTTAACATATCTCGGGACCCTGGGGTCCCGGACCTTTGGAAGGTTTACGAGGGGCCGAAGCCAACTCGCAGAGGCCCCTTAGACAATTTTAAATGACGAGGAGGCACCAGCCGACGATTATCCCTGTATGCACTATGCAAGTGCACCCAAGGACAACCGCCGACCGATACCTAAACACATGATTGAAAAAAAATCAGCTTCCCCATACATTCATGTTCGCATAACTCGTCAAAATGTAGGGAGCAGCTGATTTTTTTTCCGTGATTTCAGGTTTGGTCCCATAGTAAAAGTTGTGTTATAATGAGTATAATCATATGTTTAAGTATCGGTCACTCCAGTCACCCTATATATGTATAGAAAACAGTAATTGCCCAATTGGAATCCAAACATATGGGCTCTCGCGTTAAAAGCTTAACTCAAATTCAAACTCAAAGCATTTATTTCAAATAAACCAATTACAGGCACTTTTGAATTGTCAAAGGGTCGGTCTTGGGTCGGTCAGTCAGAAAAATGAAGCTAGTTGCCCATTCCAAAGCGTAGATCCTGGAGAAGAACGGGCAAGAAACTCCACGGACACTCTTTTAAATCAAATATTTTACATAATATTGGTTACATCGTGCATATTGAAAATATAGATGTGAGAACAATGTAGAAAGACGTGCACGTTAAAAGCGTCCGTAATGAAAAAGATAAAAACTAAAAACAACCAAATTAAAAATAAGCCGTGGCAGCTAAGAGACGACCAGTCCCAACTGACGGCGCCCGTTCACGAACACGACGCATGGATCAGCACCAATTAGCTCAACCATTTTGAAGGGAACTTAATGATCCAACACCTAGCCTTTTGGCTATCGCTACATTAATTCATTCATCATAACATAACATAATATCAAGCCTGTAATCCCAGAAGGATTAGGCAGAGGTGTAGGTGTACCCACAGCACACCCATTGCGCCAGTTATGTTTAAGCCCCCTGTAATAGGGGGGGGGGGAGGGTATTGCCATCAACAGCAGCAGTTTAGGTATGAAGCTACAAGTACACGGCGGGCCCCGTCCGCGGGGCTAATTCAGTACGACTGCCGCGCGACAAAGGTATAAATAAGAATTACGCGGTAGAAAGAGACGCAATGTGTAGGTGAATATATACTGTAGATAATTAGCGTTCTCCGAAGTGAATTGCACTTTATTGTGTCGTAGCAAGAGTCGCTTTTTATTTAAATGATTTTGCGGAGTGTCCCATCTGTATTAATCTGTGCCTATAGATAAAACATATTTGAATATAAACAAAATTGTGTTAATAAATAAGGCTTTAGAACTGCAGTGGCCTACATGGAAAGCAATCAATCGACTGCGGACCCAAGTAGGCCGATGAAAATCTAGCAAAATAGGGGATTTTTGACCCGTGGCTAAAGAGGACCTCGTGGCTAAGGAGGAGCTCGTGGCTAAGTAATAACAGCCGCACGGGTCGATCCATCAGATTAAACTACGCTTGCCGGGGTTGGTCAGTGGATGGGTGACCATCTTTATATACCGAGACTCCTCCGTGCCTCGGAAAGCACGTTAAGCCGTTGGTCCCCGCTGTCATTCGTGGATCTTTGACAGTCGTTGCGGGTCGTCAGAAGTCCGAAAGTCTGACAACCAGTGTTACAAAGGGGTATCGGATTACATAGTTACTTGTTTGCCGAGGCAGAGGAGTCTCGATATGTAAAGATGGTCACCCATCCACGGACCAACCCTGGCAAGCATAGCTTAATCTGATGGATCGGCCCTTGCGGCCGTTATTTAGCCACAAGCTCCATTCAATAATTTACCATCGACTTGAAAAGAAGAATAATACCTACTATGTTAGTAGCACTTCAATTTACACTAGCTTGAGCTTTGTGCTGTCCTGTGGAACTAGTCCGCAGAAACGAAGGAACACCAAGTCCTGCGGCCAAAAGTCTTCTTCCAAGACAAATCCAGACACCGGGCCGCTACTGAGAAATTCCAGACGGATAAACCCAATAACACTTTGCCCGACCCCGCAATCGAATCCAGGACCTGCAACGCTATTCTGTAACCATCTCACCGTGAAAACTTAAGTGAAGTGAGCTGTCAGTGTCATTCCACCTGATGCTAGGAATGGACCAAGCACATTTTTGCAGTCATAATCGAGATTTTAATAATATTTTTTACGCTATTCTAGTGATCATTTTATATTATTTCAAACCTAGTAGATATTTAAGTGTCCAAACATTACTATTTAGGAGGTTTTTAAATAAAATTGCAAAACAGAAATTCTGTCACAAACTCAATTTTGTTTTTTTATATTTTTTTTTTTGCAAGACAATATATGCACTTATACTGAGGTGTGAGCGCGTCACGCACGAACAATAAATAAAACAAGAATTTCTATTTGACTATTTTATTTTAAAACCCCCTAAGTAGTAATAGGTATTTAGACACCTATTAGCTTACAATAATATAAAATGATTAGGTATATTATAAAATTAGCATAAAAAATATAATTAAAATCTCGATTATGATTGTAAATGTAATTTGGTCAATCCCTAGCATCCGTGGGATGACACTGACAGCTCACTCCACGCAAGTTTTCACGGTGAGATTTTTACAGAATCGACGTCCTGCTCAGCAATAGCTGTTGCAACCACTCAACACCAACAAACCTGTCCACATGAATCATAATTTCAACAAATCCTCTAAACGACTACGCACCTGAAATTCAGAGCACACATCACACAATACAGATGTTAAACACATTAAATAAAGCTCCAAAAGATTTATTTGTTTTTAATCCCCGTTGGCTTAAAAACAACAAAGGATCGTGTAAAAAAAGGGCGTTACCTACAGTTGGCATGTGGTTTGTTGGTTTTCCACATTTTACACGCACATTTGGAACCACAAACTCGATTCCAACACAATTAATGGATTATACAATTTTGTTGAACGAATTATTATGTGGATACTCTTCTGGTGTTTTGTTTTTTTTTTTTGTTAATTATCGTGACGTTGATAGGGTTGGTTGATACATTACATTTATACTTTTATAAAATTAAGTCGCTTTTCAAGTTGTTCTTCTAAAATACGCAACAGATTTTGATGCGATTTTCACTCATTTAGAGAATTTTTTCTGGAAGGTTTGTATAATATACATAATAGGTATGTAAGCTTTTATCACATATATATAAAAGTAAAAAAACATCATCCGATGGAAAACCTCAATCATCAGTAGTTGTGAACGTACGGGGTTCGCAAATAACTCCCCCACCACCCCCCCGCCTGTCAAAATGCACCCCATGTGTGCATAAGGACAAACATTTACATAATAGGTATATAAGCTTATATCACATATGTGTATATAAACGTAAAAAAACATCATGCGATGGAAAACATATCATCATCAGTTGTTGTGAACCTATGGGGTTCGCAACTAACCCCCCACCCCCCTCCTCTCCGCTGGGGTTTTGGGTCTAAAATTAGTTCAAAGCGGATATCTGAGGTGATGTTCAGTACATTTATATCTACACCAAACTCGTCAAAATGTAGGGAGCAGCTGATTTTTTTTTCGCGATTTCAGGTTTGGTCCCATAGTAAAAGTTGTTCATATTCATGAGTAGAACACCCTGTGAACATTTGTCCATCTAAGTCGTAAAAACCGCACAGAAGTTCACAGAAGTGCAGTCCGACAGTGACCGCTATTTTACGGGAGGGCAAGCCTTAACCCCTCTCTACTTCTTATCTATTGGTAAGATAAAACATTTTTGGAGTAACTAAATACCTGATATTCTGTATTATTTTAGTGGTAATGCTTTGTGTTGGTTCGTCAGTCGATAAAGTAACGTTTTGTTATTACAATATTTTCATAACTCTTGACAACTTATTAGGGCTTGTACTCTAACTTAATTAAACTGTATTACTCGCGTGGTTCTAGTAATAAAATAAATTATTGTTAGGTTCCAGTTATAGTTACTATAAAATCTAGGTACAATGCTCCTGTGTTTTATTCCGTATTGCTTAAACACACGAATGCTTTCCGAGACTAATTCATAAGTATGGTTGTAATTGTCCTGTTACAGGTCAAAGACCTCTCCTTAATACAAAGCGAAGTACAGAGCGTGGTCAACACGCATGATCACTGTATGCATACTTGCTATAAGGACATCAAACATAACTATTTTAAATACACTTAGCAAGTCCTAATAATTATTCTCTTGATTCAAAGTGGAAGAATCAAGTGGAAGTGTTTCTTGGCACTTACGTGGTGTTATAAAGTTTTTAAAAATGTATTTGTAAAGATGATTTTTTTTTTTCAAATTCAAATTCATTTATTCATTTTCTGAACATAGCGTAAAATATAAAGACGTTATGTAAAAAAAATGTTGGTCCATACTATGTCCCGCCAGAAGGCATACTACAAAGCTTAGGTATGCCCAGTAAAATGCTTGGCTAAATGCTGGTCCTGCTCCTCAAGGACGCTTAAACTAATTGATTAGCATTCGAAATTATCGTTATCTCCGAAGTTTGCAAAGAGAAAAATCTGAAATTATTCTATGTGATAGAAATTTATGTAAAGATTACAGGAAAAATAAAACGATGTCTCTAAATAGCACACTTTTTCAGAAATCGGAACGGAACCCTCGGTACGCGAGTCCGACTCGCTCTTGACCGGTTTTTTTTTAATTACGGACGCTTTTAACGTGCACGGCGTCTTTCTACATTATTCTCACATGTGTATTTTCAATATGAACGATGTAACCAATATTTTGTAAAATATTTGATTTAAAAGAGTGTCCGTGGAGTTTCTTGCCCGTTCTTCTCCTTAAAGATCTACGCTTTAATGGGCAACTAGCTTCATCTTTCTGACTGACCGACCCAAGACCGACCCCTTGACAATTCAAAAGTGCCTATAATTGGTTTATTTGAAATAAATGCTTTGAGTTTGAGTTTGAATGTCACATTAAAAATATAAAAACAATAAAATAAAGTCAATTTCATGCAAACACTAATAGATAATAATAATGTGTCAATAAAATAATTTTTATATGAGAGATGATATGGCTAGAAAGGGAGTGACTACCAAGGGAGTGATATGACGACTAATAGAGAAGTATGGAAGAAAACGACATGTTGCGCCGACCCCAAATAACCTGGGATAAGGGGAGGAGAATGAATGATTATTTGGACGGCAAAGCCGGCCCGTTTGATGGTAAGTGGCCACCGCCTATGGATAGGTGCTAGCTTCTCGCGTTCGTGCTAGAGGGCCTATGTACTGTTTGTCTCTTCATCACCGAAAGGTTGACAGGTAGAAAATGCCTATGGCATTAAATCCACCTCTGAACATTTATGTGCTTAAAGTATTAAATAAATAAATAATTCCTGAGGGTGTCAAACAATCGCTCGAGACACAGAGTTCAGTTCAAGCGCTAGTTTCGACAAACTTAGTGCCTCGTTCGGAATTTAAATCGTGTCCTAGATCTCGGGAACTCATTATAGTGTTGGATTCTTTGCGAATAGTTGACCGTCGATTGACTATAGATTAGGCTCATTATTTTTCTTTTATTCTGTTTTGAACTAGCTTCAACTTTTTTGCGACTTTATCTTGACTTTATCGTCACTGCTGGCTCTTTTCTTTACCAACCCAGAGAATATAATGTAAGAATTGCTTCATGTGCTACCGTCGTCGAACATTGGCACTTTGTTCGACGACACTACTTTCCGCCTCGCTGCTTCCCTGCGACTTGGAGCTCCTTCGTGTTCTCCTCATCGCTGTCACTGTGGCGAAGTTGTCAACAGCCTCGGACACCACGACCTGTCTTGCAGCCGAAGTGCGGGTCGCTTAGCGCGGCACGCTAACATCAATGACATCATCCGACGAGCCCTTGTCACCGTCGGCGTTCCAGCTGTATTAGAACCCAATGGCTTGGCACGCGACGATGGCAAGAGACCGGACGGCATGTCATTATTTCCATGGAAGGTGGGAAGGCCTTTAGTGTGGGACGCAACTTGTGTCGATACTCTTGCGCCATCCCATCTTCCTGGCTCGGCGTGCTGTGCTGGCACTGCTGCTGCGGCTGCGGAAAACCTCAAGCGGCGGAAGTATAATAACCTTATCGGTAATTATATTTTTGATCCATTTGGGGTTGAAACCCTTGGGCCGTGGGGTCCGAGTGCTCATAGTTTGCTTAAGGAAATCATCAAGCGGCTTGTTGACACTTCCCGTGACCCAAGGGCTGGCTTTTACCTTGGCCAGAGGATTAGCATTGCCATACAACGTGGCAATGCCGCCAGTCTCTTGGGTACTTTACCAGTCGACAGCGATGCGGAGGAATTTTTCGACGCCATATTTTAGTTTTTTATTAGTTTTAGTTAGTTTAAGATATTATATTTTTAAGTTATTTTAGCTAATTTTTAAAATTATTAAAATAAAGTCACCTCATGTAAGAACAGTTTTATTTTTAAGGAAATCAGATAGATAGATAAATACGTTGCATTTTATAATAATTCAAGGAAATAATCATGAATTACATTGTACGCAAGTGTCTAATGAAAAAACATAACACTGTATGTGCTGTCGCGCAGTTGTGTGAAAAGCCTATCGGTCAATCCTCTACAGTAACTCGCGTAGTTTGAAACGGCTTAGTAGCTCGTAGCATGGAGCTACGCCGTAGCAGAGCTACGCCGTAGCAGCTACGATGACGAGGTCTACGCGCTTTTTAAAGCACTATGGTAAAACGTCCATACATTTTTCCCTCACGAACCGAGGAGCAGGCATCTACAGGATCAAATTAAATTAACTAGAGAAACTTCACTTAATTTATTTTCTTTTTATCGCCATTTTTTAAAATTTATTTATTAAAACTGCATAAGTACGTTAGTACCATTATTTATTCTGTGGTATAAGTAAATAATATACTGTCCAAAGGCGGACTTAATGCCTGGGGCATCGCCATAACTGTAGAAAAAAAATTCTACAGTTCTACATTTAAAAAAAACATTTGAAATGGATAAAAAAAAAAAACCGGTCAAGTGCGAGTCGGACTCGCGCACGAAGGGTTCCGTACCATATTATATGGTTAACAATCGCAAAGATAACTTTTTACTTATTTTATAATGATACTGTGAATTACAAGGTTATTTTTTGCAGTTGCAGAAAATCACCCATGTTTAAACAAAATACCTTATGAATCGCCGTTTTCATTATTGTTGCTTAAATACAGTATTTATGGTATCTACATGGTATAAAGAAGTTTCAAATTCCTAATTTGTTGAATTGTTGCGCTAGAGTTCGTACAAAAATGGTCTAAAATTTCTTAATTTTAGAAGATAAAAAAAATATGTTTGTACTCTACTCAATGAGTTCTGACACCCCACATGCTAGATTATTTTTTTTTTTTCAAAATGAAAAGTTTATTGTATGGGGACTGACCCCTTATACTTTTAACTTTGCTTTATCTTTATTATTTGTTGTTATAGCCGTAATAGACAGCGGAGGCTTACCAAGTTTGTACTGGACTGTACGTGGTTGTCTGATTTCATGGATTTTAATTTTCTTGCGCGGAATCCTAATTATTTTTCTAAAATAAAAATAGGCTTAGTTACTCCTTAAAACATCAGCTATATGCCGTCAAAATCGGTGAAAATTAGTTTGGCAAGTACCATTTTTTTAATCGGACTGCGCTTTAAAATTCTTCTATACAAACTTTAACATCCCTAAACCTCATTTGAGGCGTAGTTTTGAAAAACTAATAATGACAAACATTATTACTTACTTATGCAAGTATTTGTGCTAAGTTTCAAGTTCATTAACCAAATTAATAAGATTTTTCATATAAAGTGTATCTCTGTTTTCACGAACACAGATAAAGAATTTCAAAAATCGTCTGGTATGTTTCCATAACTTGACTCAAACATTATTTACACCAATTTCAGAGTTAATCAAGCCCCCAATAAAATCCTCCGCTATAAAATTAACTTTTCACCCCTAGGTGTAGATTTTTGGAAAACCCTGATACACGTTGTAGGTGACTACATTATAATTCTTCTTCATATTACTTACACAAAATAGCACAATCGATTGTAGTCTTCAGTTTTGGTCTCAAGTATAAAAACTGAGTTCTGAGTTAATCGGACGGCGTGTTAAATTCCTCCATACAAACTTTGACACGCCCAATCCCTCTTTAGGGGGTAGTTTAGGAAAACTCAAAATGATAAACTTTATAATTTACTTAGATGAATATTCGTGCTAAGTTTCAAGTCTATTAACTCAAGGGATAGGATTTTTCATACAAACCTTCATCCCCTATTTTACACCCTTAGGGATAGAATTTCCAAAAACCCTTCCTTAGTGGATGTTTACACTATATAAGGTATCTATGTGCAAAATTTCAACTCTCTAGGTCCATTGGTTTGGGCTGTGCGTTGATATATTAGTCAGTGACTCAGTCAGGACTTTGTTTTTTTTATATATATAGATTTACCATGTTACTTTAAGACCACAGACTTCTTATAGGTTTTCCTGTAATCTACAGGTATAGAACTATTTTCTATATTTTTTTCAAAATTTTAGGCTCAGTAGTTTCGGAGATAAGGGGGGGGGGGGAATGGTCAATTTTCGTCTATTTTCTTAAATAACTTTAAAACAATAAATTTTAAAATTATAAAAAAAAATATATTTGAGATCCTCATAGTAAGCCCTTTCATTTGATATGTCACACGGTACAGTTTACAAAACTTTTTTTTTAATTTTCTTATTTTCCCCGTAAAAGTGACTCTCATAATCAAAATTCATATATTTACTTTAGCTGTACGTGTTTGGGTCACAGAAATCCATTCGTGTACCAAATTTTAACTTAATCGGTCCATTAGATTCGGAGCAAATTGGCTGTCACAGACGGACAGACGGACAGACAGACAGACAGACAGACACACGAGTGATGCTATAAGGGTTCCGTTTTTTCCTTTTGAGGTACGGAACCCTAAAAATCGGCCAAGTGTGTGTCGGACCACGCACAATGAAGGGTTTCGGGATGAATGAAATTTATCCCAAGAACAAACTTAACATTGTAGTTGAAAAACAAGTTCCCCCATACATTCCAACTGCAAATGTAAGTTTGTATGCACGATTGAGTGATTTTTCATGTAGCACTAGAATTAGTACTACATCACTCTTGTTGGTTTTGCCTTGTTTAATCTTGAAGTTCCGACAGTATGCGTGTTAGAATGCTTTTCAAGTTTACAATGGTACACACGGCTACACATCAAGCTATACAAAACCAGTATAAGCTGACTTCTGATTGTACGAAAAACCTATACAATGCGAGATCAGCAAAAACTGGTTTTGTATAGCTTGATGTGAATTATTATACACGATTGTTCTTTAGGGGGAGAAATATATTTAATAGGTACAATTACATTATTTCAAAAGTACAATTTTCTTTAATGCTGATTGTAAATTTCTTTTCTTTTGTACGATTAAGGTCGCTATAACAAAGAAAGAAAAGAAAGAAAGAAAAAGTATTTATTGTGACTCGCACAGAACTAAAACTAAAACACAAAATAAAAGTTGAAAACAAAAGAGAAACAAAATATATAAAAAAATAAAAATAAGTAATTAAAAAACAAAAAGTCCTGTACGAGGCCAAAAGGTCCCTATCTCAGCATGATGCTGCGGCACTTAACATGAGTGTCGCAGCGCTGGTATTCTGATAGGGCCCGCTGTGATGTCACGGGCAGATATACTAAAATACATAAATAATTATAAATAGATACAAATAGATAAATGTAAAACGTTACAAACACAAATAAAAAATATTAAAACAAAAAAACAACTAAAAAGGTAGTCGGTACTTACATAATCAGACACTGACACTTCTGGGACACAGGCCTCTCGGTGACAGGGAGTGAGCCGTAATCCACCACGCGGGCCCAGTGCGGGTGGTTGGTAGATGTCACATGTCTTCGAATTTTTGGTTCTAGGACATGCCGGTTTCCTGACCATGTTTTCCTTCACCGTTTTGACAGCAGTGGTCATGAAATAATTTACACAAAGTAAAGCGCCTGCCGGGGTTCGAATCTATGACGTACAACTCGTAAGTCGCGGCCGTCACCACGGGGGCACTACTGCTCAGACGGTACTTAATGCGAACTAATTACCCGACGTATGAATAATGTGAATATATTTTTATTTTTGCATGCATAATTTTATTTTCATTTGCACCTGTAAAATGACTGTAAATACTTGTTCCTTTTTGTAATTATTTAGCCCTAGTGGCTAATTAAATACGGTTTAGGTGAGCAAGAATGATTTAGATTAAAGAGGTTAAAAAAGGGTGTTTGAATATAAAATGGAGCTCGTGGCTAAGTAATAACAGCCGCACGGGTCGATCCATCAGGTTAAGCTACTCTAGCCGGGGTTGGTCAATGATAGGTGACCATCACATACCGAGACTCCTCCGTGCCTCGGAAAGCACGTTAAGCCGTTGGTGCCGGCTGTCATTCGTGGATCTTTGACAGTCGTTACGGGTCGTCAGAAGCCCGAAAATCTGACAACCAGTCTTACAAAGGGGTATCGTATTACCCAGTTACTGGGTTGTGGAGGTCAGATAGGCAGTCGTTCCATGTAAAATACTGGTATTTAGCTGCATCCGGTTAGACTGGAAGCCGACCCCAACGTAGTTGGGAAAGGCTAGGCAGATTGATTTGAATATAAAATGTTTACTGTGGAAAAACTCTGATAGTGTTACTCCACGTGTGAGAGAACGGTTCAAAACCCGATTATGATTTTCTAAGATTTTTTTGTTTAATTTAAAAATTAATGACACATAAATTCAGAGTTTTCATACACAAAAAGTTACTCCCCTCCGGTCCCACCCTATTGCTATTGCTATGCATTACGCTCTAATGAATATCTAGCAGTGATGGTCCCGTGGTAACGGCCCCAACTTACAATTTGTAGGTCGTGTGTTCGCACCCAGGCAGGTGCATACTTGCAGCTCTCAAAACGGTGCAGGAAAAAATCGTCAGGAAACGTTATCAACAAGTTATCTTAAGTTTTAACATTAATGAATTTAAAAGAAATCTGTTCGAATTGTTAAATAA
Source organism: Cosmia trapezina (assembly GCA_905163495.3). NCBI lineage: Eukaryota > Metazoa > Arthropoda > Insecta > Lepidoptera > Noctuidae > Cosmia > Cosmia trapezina. The sequence goes on along the minus strand of LR991035.1, from coordinate 23,327,302 downwards.
CAAGGTGTATTATTCTGTTGACGAATATTTAAATGACAAATTTTAATTATAATGATAACTGTTTTCATGATATTATGTGACACACTAAATAATTTTGTTAAATTTGATTATTGATGTATTAATGAATTAGTGACATTATTTTTTATTTTGTATTTTTTTGGTTCTTTTTACTTTATTTAATTTGACATTTTTGAAACCGACTTTTGTTTTGATATTTTGTATGCCTTTTGGCGGGACACAGCTCGTGTCCTATGTATTATAACACCTTGTACCCTGTGTTCACGAAATAAATGAATTTGAATTTGAATTTGAAACCGGCATGTCCTAGAACCAAAAATTCGAAGACATGTTGACATCTATCAACCCGCACTGGGCCTGCAAGATGGATTACGGCCCACAGCTACTCACCGAGAGGAGGCCTGTGTCCCAGCAGTGGGAACGTTATAGGCTGATTATGAAATATCTATTCTATAAATAATGCAGCATAAAGCAATTTGTGATATTAGGTACCTACCTACTAGATAATAATAGATTATCTATATACTAGGATAGAAAGAGAAGTTCTGACTGACTGACTGATTGACTGACTCATCCAACGCCCAACCTAAAACCTTAGACCTAGAAAGCTGAAATTTTGCACAGAGGTTCCCTTTATGATGTAGACAAGGAATAACGGAGGCATTCCCAGTAGTACGTTACTGTGGGACCGATATTTTCCGACATCCACGTGGGCGAAGCCGCGGGCAAAAGATAGTAGAATATAATCACACTAATATTATAAAGGCGAAAGTTTGTGAGTGTGTGTGTGTGTTTGTTACTTCTTCACGCTCAAACGGCTGGACCAATTTGTATGAACTGTGGTATGTAAATAGCTTATACCCTGGATTAACACAAAGGCTACTACTTATTCAGGTCTACGTAAGTGAAACCGCGGGGCGCTGCAAGTAGATATATAAACATGACCCACTTTGGAAAAAGAAACCCTTGCTCATTATCACTTTTTATAAAAACCTAACAGGGAGTTTCCTTTCGCTTAACAGTCTTCACAAGTACGTCAACAGGGGTCCAAAAAGGAAACACAAGTCGGTTTGTTATCACGACAGCGGTACAGACGAGAACCTTTAAAATTTGTACAATTCCTATGTACTTAAGGGCTTATCGTAAACATTTTGATGCGGTCGTAAAACCTTCAGTTTTAGGAACGGTTGCATTGACCTGATTCAGGACATTGTATCACATAAAAAGTACAGAAGTCTCATAAAACGGGTGCACCCGCACATAGACGCGAACCTACGGCGATCTCAAACTATGATCAGAGGGCCAATTCTCGTACCTAAAATCGTTCAAATTCTATTCGCAATCTCATGCCAGCGACAATCAACTGTCAAAAATGTAGGTAAACGCTATACAATTTTTGACATATTGAGACTGAGATGAGATTGCGAACTTTGTTAAAAATACGGGAATTGCCGCTCTGTTCTAAAATGGCCACTTTGGCAGAATCATAAAGGATCATATTATGAATAATATTTGAAATCGTAAAACGGTCACAAACTGTCAATTCATAATATATTTGTCACTTTGTTACCGTTTTACGATTTCAAATATTATTCATAATATTATCCTATTATGATTCTGCCAAAGTGGTCGTTTTAGACCGGGCAGTGCTATTCTGTAATCATATCACCGTGAAAACTTAAGTGAAGTGAGCGTGGAGTGAGCTGTCAGTGTCATTCCACCTGATGCGGGGGATGGACCAAGCACATTTTTACAGTCATAATCGAGATTTTAATAATATTTTTTACGCTATTCTATTGATCATTTTATATTATTTCAAAGCTAGTATTTAAGTGTCTAAACCTTACTACACCTTTAAGGGGTTTTTAAATAAAATTGCAAAACATTTTTTATTTGGCTATTTTATTTTAAAACCCCCTAAATAGTAATGTTTAGACACCATACTTACTAGCTTACAAATAATATAAAATCATTATGTATATAATTCACATAAAAAATATAATTAAAATGTCGATTATAAATAATAATAAATAATAAATATCCTTGGACATTTCACACAACGCCATCTAGTCCCAAGCTAAGCAACCTAATGCTTGTGTTATGGTAACGAGATGGCTGATAAACTACTTATATACATTTTTTTTTTGTAAATACATACAAATTATAGATAGAAAAACACCCAGACCGGAACAAATACTTGTAGGTCATACAAATATTTGTTCCGTGCGGGAATCGAACCCGCGACATGCTACGCAGCAGTCAATCGCTCAACCACTGCGCCAACCCTGTCATTTTAAATGTAATTTGGTCAATCCCTAACATCCGTGGGATGACACTGACAGCTCACTCCACGCAAGTTTTCACGGTGAGATTTTAACAGAATCGACCAGCTGTTCCAAAAGTATTGATGAAAGTGTAAACAAACCCCGTTCAGGTTAAATTCTTATGCAATCACTCAGTAAAGGGGTTTTCTTGTATGGAGCTGACCTTCTGTACCTACTTATCTATTTCGTGATTGAGTAGTCTGTGTGCGTGCGATGAGGATGGTTCGACCTTCAATATTACGAGGTACGGGGAATGTACTCATTTAAAAATAGAAGTGTGTTGAATGTTTTCTTTTAATACCTTGTGCTGGTGTCCTAGCCTAGTCCTAACATTAAGGATACACCATACTTTTTTTTTCTTTTTATAAAGTAACACGGGTAGTGATATTTTATTCACATTAAAATCTAGCCTATTCGCTAATAAGTAATTTAAATATAACTTATACTGCTAATTAACTATACAGTGTGAGTCTACATAATGTGCAAAAACATAAAAAATCGTAAAAAAAACAGTCATCCCATACATTTGGTCAAGTAGGTATTGAAATTTTGTAAGGGACGACTGTTTTTTTTCCCACGATTACGATGTTGGTCCCCGGGAAAAAGTTGTTCCGTTTGATGGTCTAAACCACATCCTTAAGTTTGTGCACATTATGAAGACTCACACTGTATAAAGATACACATACTGATGCGACAAATTGTTTTATCACATTGTCGTGCAACCCGCCTGTTTTACAGTCAGGGAATGTCGAATTGAGAACCTCCTTCTTTTATTGAAGTCTAATTTTTATATATATTTTTAATTTAAATTAAAAATTAAAAATAGAATAGAATAGAAGAAGAATAGAATAGAATAAATGTTTATTGTCTCCAGTATTACAGCTAGTAGTAGTGGTACATACACAAAACTATAATACCGGAAGCAAAAGGTTTAAGCGTCAGCATTATGCTTAGGTCCCCTAGAGGGTTGCTAAGCGCTGGTTTTCAGCTCAAACCCTTGACTCCTGTTTACAAAAAAAAAAAAAAAAAAAAAAAAGAGGTACATTTAGCAAAAAATGAAAGTATTAAGAAATGATAATTATTACATGATGATCATACATTAACATTATATTGATTGTTGAATTTAAAAAAAAGAAAGAGTTTTTAACAGTTTGTGGACACGATTTAGAAACGAAAAAGAAGAAAGAAAATAAAAAAAAAAAAAAAAAAAAAAAGATATAGATAGTGATCAGAAGGCCAATTATTGTAGAACCCCGGATCCACTGAACGAGGAGGGCATCCTTTAAAGTATAAAATAGAACCCTATCCTACTAAACTTTCGTACATTAGGATATGTACGAGGCCAAAGTTACTATCTTGCTAGCTTACTAGCACTTCCTTGCTATCCTAGTCTGAAAACCTAGCCTCGCATTATTTCCTTTACAATTCATCTCCCTAGCCTTTTCCCAACTATGTTGGGGTCGGCTTCCAGTCTAACCAGATGCAGCTGAATACCAGTATTTTATATGAAGCGACTGCCTATCTGACCTCCACAACCCAGTTACTGAGTAATACGATACTCTTTGGTAAGACTGGTTGTCAGACTTTCGAGCTTCTGACTACCCGTAACGACTGTCAAAGATCCACGAATGATAGCCGGGACCAAGGGCTTAACGTGCTTTCTGAGCCCGGGAGGCGTCTCGCTATGTACACATAAGCGGCAAGCGTAGCTTAACCTGATCGATCGGCTCTTGCGGCTGTTATTACTTAGCCACGAGCCCCTCTACAATAAAATATATGATTGGATAGTGACTGCCAACAAAATGGCTGACATAGCAACCACTAACGAACCTCCACTATTGGTGTAAATAAAATCTAGCTTTCATTTTATTATCGTAATGGGTAACGCGATGGGCTGGCATCGAATGATCGGCCGCTGTGCCGTGAATAGTTAATAAAAACAGCGGGAAGGATACGGTTCGTAGTTCGTTTGCGGGGTGTGATTGTCAGCGAGTAAAAAAATACATTTTTTTTATGGCGCAGATTTCCTGAAAACGATAAAAAAGGTGGTTTTTAAAGCTGTGTATCTAATAAACCGTAAATAATTTTGACATGTAAAAAAAATATGATATTTTCAAGTCCTTTTCGCATACAGTGATGGAAGCCAAAACATAATTAAACATACTTTAATGCACCAAAAAAATCTTTAAACATACCTCCTAATAATCTTTAAAAGCTGTTTATCCCTTCATTAGCAATTATAATTATAATTAAAAATATACCATGAAATGTCAAATTCCAAACTGCATCCAGTGATGGATTACTTTTTATTAAATAGTTAATTTCTAATTTTATACGATTTTATTTGCACTTTTACGACATAATTCCGGTGCGCGTGAGAATCTTCTATCTCGTGCGTCAAAGTAGACAGCCATAACGCCATTTCACTTACACACCGAGCTAAACCAAGCTTGGAACCTGAGCCTTAAAATTATTTATTTGATCAGTATCTCACCTGACGGTAATACGGTTTCCTAGAAGAGCGGTGGCCGCACTTAATGGCTGCAGTGACAGCTGTCACAAAAATGATGGCAGCGGCAAAGATTTAAATTGTTAGATTCGCTCTACCTCGTCAAAAGATAGTTTCATTTCGGTTTCGTTTTGACACTTTGGCGCGCAATGACGCAGTGACTTTACTTGATTATCATGGAAAGGTTGTTTAATTATGTGTGAGCTCACTCTTCTCAGTATGGACACTTTTTACTGTGAGGACAAATGTAGCGATTGAAATCTTTGGGGGCCGGGGTTTGCCTTAATGCCAAATACTGGTGAAAATGATAGATTTACATTTTCACTTTGGTTTCTTAGGAAATCAAAGCTTAATGGTTGTGGGCGACGATTAGAACGCTCGTTTCATAAAGAATTGAAGAAATGGTGAACTATATTTGTTAATACAGGGTGTCCCGTAAATAATGGATCAAACGTAAGGGGTAGGTAGCTTACCTAATTTCCAACAACTAATTTGAATATTAAAAAAAAACCGTTACAGTAACCAGGATATTAATTTTTTTTCGAATTTTACGATTTTGTCTTCCAGAATTAAGCTTTTTTAATGCTGTCGCTGCAAATGATGACATTTTTAGGTATGATTTTTATTTAACATTTCTGAATAGCTTACTAATGTTATAAGATACCATTTTTTTGAATACCGTTTTATTTGCCTTAGAAAAAAAATCTTGAGTTGAAAAGTTTTTTCTTTACGATGTTAGGACCAAAATTGAAAAAATTCTCCTGTAAAAAAAATGTATGACACCGAAAACCACCATTATTTTAAAAACTTGTACATTTAATAAGGTTTGCAAATTGGTATAAAACTTACGTCTAGTCCTTATCGTTACAAAGATATTGCTATGAATGTGATGAAGACAGAAAATAAATTAAATTGGTACTATTCCATTTTTTCATTTTCGTAATGGCTTATGCTTGAATGCTTGTAATCGAAGCAGGTAGCATATTCCGACCCGATGACGTCATCTGTCCGGAATTTGGGACCGCTACCTGTGGCGGAGTTGCACCTCAGTCAGCGTGAAGGGGATAGATAGCGCCGCTTTTGTATTTTTGGTAAATTGGTATGAAGTTGTACATTCTAGTCCTTGTCGTTACAAAGATAATTGCTATGAATCTGAGAGGTGCTCCAAATCAACGTTAATAAAAAAAAATAAAAAAGTGTGTACATTTAAACTTTTTCTTTAAAATGTGTAACTGTAGCATTTCAGAGGCAATGTTCATTGAATTATTGAGGCGTATGAAAAGAATTAGGAGGCCGTACTAAAAAAAACAGTTAGTTCAAATAAATCGTTTTATTTGGTTTTTACAATAAATGTTCGAATTGCCTTCCCTCTACAAGAATGCAAAGTCTGCATCTCCTAATAAAGGAAGCTCTTATCCGACGGACAAAACGGCTTTGGTTTATTTCTGATGCAGCAGATTGGATGCGCTGTCGTAATTCTTCTTCCGACGTTATTGGATTCTTGTAGACCCTGTCTTTTAAACATCCCCAGTAAAAAAAATCTAGGGGATTTAAATCCGGAGATCGCGGAGGCCACAAAATTGGTCCTAATCGGCCGATCCATCTGTCCGGATAACTTTCATCAAGGTGCGCCCTTACTGCCGTCGCATAGTGAGCGGGGCACCCATCATTTTGCAACCACATTGCTTGCCGTACGTCTTCTGGAACGTTTTCTAATAACCTTGGCAACTCATTCCTTAAAAAATGGAGATAATATTCGGCGTTTAGAGTAGCTGGTAGTTCAAAGGGCCCTATTATTTGCCCATTGATTATTCCCGCCCATAAATTTATTTTAAATTGATGTTGGCTCCTGTCCTCTCGCATCAAATGTGGGTTTATCAGCTGCCAACTGTGCAAATTATGCAAATTTAAATATCCATCTCGGCGGCATGAAGACTCGTCACTCCATAAAATCTTGTTAAAAAACTGCGGGTCCGCCCGAATCATTCTAAGCATCCTTTGGCAAAATTCTATTCTTGGCTGGTAATCAGTAATCACGCGACGTCAGCGTTTGAACACGTTGCACGTGATATGGGTGCAATCGGCACCGTTGTAGCACTCGATGCACCGTCGATCTAGAAATTCCTACGCGTCGCGCTATGACGCGAACGGAGACTGACGGATCTTCCTCGATTTCTCGAAGAATGACTTCGTCATTAACTTGTCGCGGTCGTCCTTCACGGGTACCACCAACTCCGGTGCCAAGAATTCTTCCCTCAAGAAGCGCGTTATGCACTCTAATAAAGACGCGATAATCGGGATAACGAACCAGGTTCGGGTATCTTTCACGGTACAATATTGCAGCCGCCCTGGCATTACCTCTTGCTTCTCCGTAGATAAAATGCATTTCGGCGTACTGCCGTGGCGTGTACTCATAACGAGGCATTGGGCTGAATAAGGTTTCAGCGCTACTGCACACACGTACAAGCACACACAAACGAATGTTTTCGGAGTCCGTAGGATCGCCAAGTCGTTTGTCCAATACGCAAAGAGTTCCAAATCGATAGGCAAAGCAAAGTCCAAAAACACAGCACAAGTCAAATTTTACAGAAGAAAACACCGAGCCACTGACCGGGAGCGAAAGTTGTCTGACGTAGCAACTCGAAGAGAGACTAGTTACAACTAAACTAATAAAATCAAGCAACAATGAAGCCTGTACGAGTGAAGGGCGCAGGAAAGAACAAAAGAACCTGCGCAACTTCATACCGATTTAACCGATTTACCAAAAAGCGGCGCTATCTATCCCTTTCACACTGACTGAGGTGCAACTCCGCCACAGGTAGCGGTCCCAAATTCCGGACAGATGACGTCATCGGGTCGGAATTATGCTATCCGCTTAACTACCTGCTTCGATTACAAGCATTCAAGCATAAGCCATTACGAAAAGGAAAAATGGAATAGTACCAATTTAATTTATTTTCTGTCTTCTTCATCACATTCATAGCAATATCTTTGTAACGATAAGGACTAGACGTAAGTTTTATACCAATTTGCAAACCTTATTAAATGTACAAGTTTTTAAAATAATGGTGGTCTTCGGTGTCATACATTTTTTTTACAGGAGAATTTTTTCAATTTTGGTCCTAACATCGTAAAGAAAAAACTTTTCAACTCAAGATTTTTTTTCTAAGGCAAATAAAACGGTATTCAAAAAAATGGTATCTTATAACATTAGTAAGCTATTCAGAAATGTTAAATAAAAATCATACCTAAAAATGTCATCATTTGCAGCGACAGCATTAAAAAAGCTTAATTCTGGAAGACAAAATCGTAAAATTCGAAAAAAAATTAATATCCTGGTTACTGTAACGGTTTTTTTTTAAATATTCAAATTAGTTGTTGGAAATTAGGTAAGCTACCTACCCGTTACGTTTGATCCATTATTTACGGGACACCCTGTATAACCAGGTGTAAACAATAAAAAAAATGTATATAAGTTTATCAGCCATCTAGTTACCATAACACAAGCATTAGGTTGCTTAGCTTGGGACTAGATGGCGTTGTGTGAAATGTCCAAGGATATTTATTATTTATTTATTTATTTAATAAACAAAACCGGCTCAGTGCGTGTCGGCCTTCGCACGTTTAGGGTTCCGTACCAAATCTGATTTATCAGTATATTGGTATTTGTTAGTAAAATATACGAAATCACCAAATAATTCAAGTTCATAGGTCAAGGGAAAGTAAACAAATTCTTCGGAACAAAATTTTGTAAAAAAAGTTGACTTTTTTTACAAAATTTTGATGAACCTGAAGGCTCTTCTCGCCACTGCCACTCCACAGGGCACAATTTTGCAGGCTCTGTCGGAGAGACGTTTCGAAGTACTATAGGTTGGGTCGAAGGGTACGAGCTTGTATTTTTTTAGTACAGTCTGTAGTACGAAGAGCTGCCTAACCGTAAGAACTTTGCAATGTGAATATAGGTCAAATGTTGGATATCGGATTGGTTTTTTAGAAAGGACCTTTAGTACAGCCCTCTGCGCCCTTTCTAGTCGCAGCATGGTTGTTTTGTGGGCACCGCCCCACGAAAGATAAGGTCTCTTAAAAAAAATCAGAAAGTTATTTATTGCCAACCCGCGATCACTGGCACCTTATCCCCAGTAATAAAACGTATAGGTTCGGGCGCGGCGCCTGCGATCATCATAAAACGGATCCGCCGCCCGTGACCGCCACTCAATGATACATAGGATCTAGTTCGTAGCACTTTTGGAAACTCCATCAGCTGCTATATGTCTTGTTCATGTGTGTGTGGTGTGAGAGTGTGTGTGTGATTGGTGCTATGCTTCTTTCAATATGTCAATCAATCTGCCTAGCTTTTTTATGTTGGGATTGGCTTCCAGTCTAACCGAATGCAGCTGAATACCAGTATTTTACATGGAACGACTGCCTATCTGACCTCCACAACCCAGTAACTGGATAATAGGATACACCTTGGTAAGACTGGTTGTCACTTTCGGGCTTCTGACGACACGTAACGACTGTCAAAGATCCACGAATGACAGCCGGGACCAACGGCTTAACGTGCTTTCCGAGGCACGAAGGAGTCTCGGTATGTAAAAATGGTCACCCATCCACTGACCAACCCCGGCAAGCGTAGCTTAACCTGATGGATCGACCCGTGCGTCGCATTATCAAAATACGCACTACCTAAACCACTGATCATCGTCGAAACTGACAGTGACAAGAACGCAGAATGCGTTCTTGTCACTGTCACTTTTATACTAACGAATATGTGTTTTGTGAATTTGATCCATAATACAAATATAAATTTTCCAACTGACAGGTGTCAGCAGGACCGCATTTTCTCACCGGCCGGATTGTACTTAACTATACCAGCTTTTACGTAAGACTAATACCGCTTGCTGTCATAAAGTTAAGACCGAATGAAAGGAATGAAAGAACAGGAACAAGAAGTGACTCACTCACCGTCACGTAAATTATATCGCTAGGAAATCATGAACAATTAGCTGAAGGAAGAATACCGGAACGACGGCCCAACGGCGACCGGAAACGGATACGAGATAGCAACATGGCGGCCGTTAACGTTGCTTTGTTACTCTTCGAAAAATATGAAAGAACCAAATGAGTGAATGAGTGTAATGGAATGAATGAGGGGCGACTGTTTATTGTAATTATTACGGGGAACGGTATTTTTTTTACATTTTTCGTCAAAAGTCGAAAACTGTGCGGCCTAAAAAAAATTATAAATGTTTGAGAATGTGCAAACAGCGCTCTTTCATATGATACCCCACATGCCCTAGTAGCCTCACTCTGAATTTTTAAGACATCCTTTCACTCTGTTGCAAAAACAATTTCTTGCTTATTTGTAAAATAGTTGGGTAAACGTCACCTGAAACTGTTCCAAATTTCAAGTTGATAGCATTAGTAGTTCTTGAGATATCCAGCTGTTACAGAACAGACAGACAGACTGAGTCGCACCATAGGGGTTCCTTTTTATCATTTTGGTACGGTAATTATATAATAAAAACGGTTTTTTTTAGGATTCAATAAACTGTTTTTTTTGTTTTTGTTTACATATGAACTACGCATCACAATGACATGACGTCACGCAACCTGCATCGCGCAATTAGAGTTTACCGCGCGACTAGCATAAATATACAACGTCCCGACATCAACCGTCGGGTAGTTGCCCACCAGACACGCAACACCCGTCTGGTCGGAGGATCCTCCATTTTCTATGGAGCATGACTGAACTTTATACCCAGTACGTCGATTCTGTAAAAATCTCACCGTGAAATCTTGCGTGGAGTGAGCTGTCAGTGTCATCACACGGATGCTAGGGATTGACCAAATTACATTTACAATCATAATCGAGATTTTAATTATGTTTTTTAAGCTAATTTTATACCATAATCATTTTACATTATTTGTTAGATAGTAGGGTGTCTAAACATTACCATTTAGGGGGGTTTAAATAAAATAGTCAAATAGAAATTCTTGTTTTATTTATTATTCGTGCATGACGCGCTCACGCTCATAAGTACATACAGACTAATCTTGCAAAGAAATAAAAAAAAAAACAAAATTGAGTTTGTGACTGAATTTGTGTTTTGCAGTTTTATTTAAAAACCCTCTAAATAGTAATGTTTAGACACTTACGAGTATATACTAGCTTTGAAATAATATAAAATGATCACTAGAAAAGCGTAAAAAATATTATTAAAATCTCGATTATGACTGTAAAAATGTGCTTGGTCCATCCCTAGTATCAGGTGGAATGACACTGACAGCTCACTCCACGCTTTCACTTAAGTTTTCACGGTGAGATGATTACAGAATAGCATTGCTGTTCCTCATGCCTCCATGAAGGCAAGTGATGGTGAAATAATTTCCATAACGTAAAGCACCTGTCAGGGTTCGAATCTACGACCTATTACATCTCATAAGTCACGGCTGTTACCACCAGGCCACCACTGCTCGATACCTTTATAGCTACGTTTATAAAAGTTTACGGTTTTCCTCCTGTTTGTTTTTGGGATTTTGAGGGTATTTGAGGTCGCTGAAAACGCTAGTGGGGTCAAAATGAAAATCCAAGATGGCGCCTAAGAAAATTTTATAATTTTTCATCATGGGTGTCAATAACCCATTTGAAAATTTTCGCAACCGCCATCTTGGATTTTCATTTTGACCCCACTATCATTTTCAGCGACCTCAAATACCATGAAAATGACACCCATGTCGGAAAATTTTCAAATTTTTCCGCCATCATCTTGGACTTTCATTTTGACGTCATTATCGTTTGTAGCGACCTCAAGAACCATGAAAATGATACCCATGATGAGAAATTGAATATTTTCGCAGCCTATACGACCTATTACATCTCATAAATCACGGGTGTTACCACCAGGCCACCACTGCTCGATACCTACATAGCTACGTTTATAAAAGTTTACGGTTTTCCTTGTGTTTGTTTTCGGGATTGCCCGAAAAGTTTCAGGCTCGAGGGAGTAAAAGTTAAAGTCGTGACCTCGCCGTGTGATGAGATTGAAAACGGTTCCGCCATTTGTGACATTTCTACGAAATAAAAAGAACATTTTGGGATTAAAATGTTTTTTTGTTATAACCTGCTTTATTATGATTATTGTTGACATGACACATGCTAATTGCAAATAAAAAACCAACCAAGTGCGTGTCGGGCCACGCGCAGTAATAGAGTTCCGTAGTGCATGCCGCCGTCCGTCGTTATTCGAGCGTAAATATGATTAATTTAGAAATCATTATTAATAAGAATGTTATGATTTTATTTTTGTATATTTTTACATGGTTCATAAACTTATATAAATTACTAACTGTTTTACACAACTAACAACGTTAAATAAGTAATTTTTAATGGAATTTAACAAGTTGGTTGACTATTACTTACTCGTAAACTTGAAAAGCCTACTTACCTGTTATAGTTTTCGTTTTAATTTTGTTATACATACTACTACATAATTTTCCTACCATCTACACGGGGTCCATTCAACGGCAGTCCACTTTGCCGTCCGCCGCTTTGTGTAGGATTGTGAATGTTGTCGCAGCTTTTTTTTTTTTGTGTATGGGAAAATTGGGAAATCATCAAATGACTTCTCTCGCTCTCGGTGGAGCGGAAGGGCGCGTCAGACTTTTACTGACAAAAACCCACCCGTGTTCCTTCAGTTGCCTATGCCAGGGCATGTATGCATGTATCTCTTTCGAACAACCCGCGACCCCGGTGGCATGTTGTCGCAGCCTGCATGGCATCCGGAAACACCGAGCAGGATTCACTTTGCATCCTGCAAGAGTACGACAAAGCGGACTGCCGTGAATGGTTCCCTTAGGAGGATATATCGAAGCGTGGTTTAGCTCGGTGTGTAAGGCAAATGGCCTTATTATGGCTGTCTAGTTTGACGCGCGAGATAGAAGACTCTCACACGCACCGGAACTAAATGCGCTTCGTTTAAATGTAGATTTATGATAAAATACTTTATATTTAAATAAATTTCTAGCTTAAGTTCTTAGTATGTTGATTTAAAGCAAAATTAACTGCACAATAAGGAACTGTTCATGTATAATCGTTTAACTTAAAATAGACGGTACTACTTTAGAATTTTTTCTATCGAAAAAAATTCAAGTAGATAATCATTTAGTACAGCAGGAGACAATATAGTCAAATAAAACATATGGAAAATCCAAATGATTTAACATCACATACATTTGATTTTATAGGAATTTTAAAAACACAAGATTTATCGATGTATCCCCTTAAATGACATAACCTTAATCCTTTGGGTATACAGGCGTGATTTACATAACAACACTAGATAGCTACCTACCTATTTATAAAATGAGTGCATAGTGTGCATGTAAAAATGTCTAGAAGATTATGCCAAACCTTAAAAATTACCAGAACATAACAAAACAACTCTATTATTTAAGTAGAAACTCCTGTTTCCCTGACTAACTACCCACCCTGTTTCTGCAAACGCCAGCCGCAGTCATTTGAACAAAACTATGCAGAATAATAACAATAACAATTAGCATTTCTATCCTGTGGTCAGTGGCGGATCCAATTCTAAAGGGGCCCAGTATCAACAAAAATTTGGGTGGCCCTCTTTACCACTGGGTAAAGAGGGGCCCCAATTTTTTAAAGGAGGATATTGTTTTTTTTTTACAAAATAAAAAAAATGGTACTCTGACTTAGAAGTTTAAGCTGACATTGTCATAAACACGACAATGCAAGAGCGAGCGAAGCGAGCTAGGAAACTGTAGAATCCTGACGTGGATAAGTTATGTTGTTATTGTGATATTACTAAATGAATGCAAGAGCTTGAGAATTAGACGCGGTCGGGTCGGTACGGGTCGATCCATCAGGTTAAGCTACGCTTGCCGGGGTTGGTCCGTGGATGGTTAACCATCTTTACATACCGAGACTCCTCAGTACCTCGGAAAGCACGTTAAGCCGTTGGTCCCGGCTGTCATTCGTGGATCTTTGACAGTCGTTACAGGTCGTCAGAAGCCCGAAAGTCTGACAACCAGTCTTACCAAAGGGTATCGTATTACCCAGTTACTGTGTTGTGGAGGTCATATAGGGAGTCGCTCCATGTTTTTCAGCTGCATCCGGTTAGACTGGAAGCCGACCCTAACATAGTTAGGAAAAGGCTAGGCAGATTGATTTGTGTAGTTTAAAGCTTTTGTAAGCCATAGACAAATTACATTATTTTTCATATTTTCATTAGGTATTCATTAGTTCCGGGCCTTTTATCAATAAGAATTTGAGGTTGTGGATAACATTTTACGTATTTTCGTTCGGGGGCCCCTTTAGCCTTGGGGCCCTGTATCATCGATATGGCGGTAGCTACGCCCCTGCCTGTGGTGTTGACAGCATGGCGACCCTTCCCTGGACACGATTACAGGGGACATTATTTCATCTTAGCAAGGGAAAGTTTGTGGTGTTGACATTTTATTTTGCTTGGTAGAGGAAGTAATGGGAGGCTCAATGTACTGGTAAATAGTTTTGAAGCGACAAAAAGATGTCATAAATGCTTTGAATAGGTAGGTACAGTCAGCGTCACGATGTGGTTACCCCCCTTGCAAGCAGCGGTGCTTCCAAGGGGGGTACCCACATCGTGACGCTGACTGTACACAATTTTTTTGAGATAAAAGACAAGTTACTTAAAAAATATAAAAGAGAAAATAAGTAAATTTTGTACAGTTTCAGAGTAGGGTCAGAAGATCGTAGTCGCATATATGTAATTTGCAAAGCTGAAAATGAGTCTAGGAATTGTTACGCTAAAGCTACTTAGTAGAGATCCCGTTCTGTGGCATAATGGCATTCATTTTTGATATTTTGGAGACGCAAAGATATTCTATCGTACAGTCCTTTCAAAGTTACAGCTCGTGGCTACGTAATAACAGCCGCACGGGTCGATCCATCTGGTTAAGCTACGCTTGCCGGGGTTGGTCAGTGGATGGGTGACCATATTTACATACCGAGACTCCTCCGTGCCTCTCGCTGTCATTTGTGGAACTTTGACAGTCGTTAGGGGTCGTCAGAAGCCCAAAAGTCTGACAACCAAGAGGTATCGTATTACCAAGTTACTGGGTTGTGGAGGTCAGATAGGCAGCCGCTCAATGTAAAATACTGGTATTTAGATGCAACCGGTTAGACTGGAAGCTGCCCCGAACATAGTTGGGAAAAGGCTAGGCAGAATATAAACAGTTAAGTATTTCAAAGTTAATTTACCACTGAGAGCAACCTACCACCAATCTTACTGCAACGATAATGAAGATCACTGTGTTTTGGACTTGCAAACTGTGACAGTACCGTACCACAAATAACACAATAATAACAAAAAAAAACCAACACAATACGCAATACACAATACGCAATAAAAAAAAATACGCAATTTTTCCCATGCATTTATCACCCACAAGACTGATTCTCCGTGTACTTAAAAAAATCCCCGCGTATTTAAAAAGCGACCCCACGTCGCGCGAATACACGTTCGTTCGAACTTTTTGTTCGGTGAACCTGAAGTCCTGAACGCGTGGTCACGCCGATAGAGGTCACTTTCCGGTTTTTCGAACAAAAAGTGATATAACGCGAACGGTCGCGTATTCGAGCGATGATCGCTTTTATATAGGACGCGGCCTTAGAATAAGAAAAGGCAGCTAAAGCGTTTGCTCTAGATAAACGGCACTTCCCGGGATATAGGTCAATACGCAGTCCCGTTTTAAATTCCCGGATACCGGATATGGTAAGGATCCTTATCTATGCTGAAGTTGAACCGCGGTTTATGAATCGATTTTATAAGTTCGCGTTTAGATAAAAAATAATTGGTTTGCGGGCAGCATGCGGAGTTTTCAAGGAGTGTTCCTAACAAGATGCACTAACTAGGAGATCCTGTGACTCAGGAGTCTAGGAGTGTTCTGCTGTCACTATGATACCAAAAACCTTTAGTAAAAAAAGTGTGTCAAAGTAATCCCGTAGTGTCAAAGTAACCCCATTTTACCGTACTTATACAAGCCTTGGCCGTAACCAGCGGGGCAATTAAGATTGCGTTACGCACTATCAATCGAAATCGGGTTTGCTTCAAAATTATTCTGATTTCAATAATGATAGTGTGTGACCTACGATTAAGTTCCTATTAACTTACTTGGCATATAATTTCATACAAATTCTGTTCCATTTTTGAATTTATTCGGTGAGTAATGGCTATTCAGACATCGTGAAATAGGCCCTTCGGATAACATATTTGGGACACGCAACGCAACGCGTTGGTCCAATGTTAACTTTTTTTTCAGTCTCAGAATAACATATTTTTATATTATTAATTAAAAAATTAACAGCTTGTTTTACTAATTTGGTTGTATTTTCTATAAATTACATTATTTTTAATTTTATTTTGGTTATAACTACTGTGAAATACATGTGCTATCACATGCAAATGTAAAAAAAAAGTCCTAAAACAAGTTATCAATTTACAAAAAAAATTTTATTCCGAGACCTAGGAAAAAAAAATGGTTTAAATAGGGATGATGACTAAAAATTTATTTTTTGTCCGTCATAGAGATTATTAAAAAATATTGGACACGTATTTTTTCTTTTTTTACGTAATCAAAAAATTACGGCGATACATTGAGTTAAAATATGGCATGACGTCACGCGTAGCTAGGTTTTATACGTACAAGTGACGTAGCGAGCCCCCACTCCCCAACTTAAATGCGTGATAGCTAAGTATTTTTTTATTAATATGATAAAGCAAAAAATACGTGTCTAATATTTTTTTATTATCTGACTGACGGACTAAATATTTTTTTTTTTTTTACCCAGGCATCATCTAGGGATGATGCCTGGGTAAAAAACGTGATAGCTGGATATACGGTGTATCGACCCCTTAACGTTGGACCATTTTACGCCACACCCTGTATATTTAGGTATGTATCTGATCTATGTGACGGCTCCCATCTTGCTCGGCGGCTGTAAACATGACGTCGACGTCAAACGATGGTTTAATTCCACTGGCTTGTTACAGCCTGGATTCTGATTGCTTTGGGGACTGACGAGATGGGACGGTGTTTTATTTGCATATATTTTATGAACTAGGTTTTGGTAGTCTGTCCCGAGTATTTTGGATATGCTGCAACTTCAATGTTATACCTTTTTTTTTATCTGGGTGGAAATCCTCATGGATGTCCTCCGCCCAGAGGTGGGCAGAGGGGTCTGTGACTCTAACCCTCTTACAAATAAAACACGGAATAACCATACATTTTCATAGGTTTAAATTTGGAATAACTTTATTCTGTGTTTATTTGTAAGAAGGTTAGTGTCTAAACACACTATGCCAAAGTTACGCGACCGAAGTTCCGCGGCTGATGTTACGTTCCGACGTGTTCGGCTGATATGACACACCATAAGTGCTGAACTTACGCGGCGGAAATTCAGTTGCGGAACTTTATGACCGGTTATGATTTAATTTTAATTTAATTTTTTAATTTTTACAATTTTAAGAAAGCTTACAGACTAATACGCATAAATGGTTACAAAAATAACAACTGACAATCGCTAATTACAAGCTTCCACATTTAGATTACAATGTTTTATAGAGAACATCAAAAAAGAAAAAAGAAAAATGCTATAGAAATTGGGTAGGTATGCCATATAAAACGAGCAATCCCGAGCACAGAATTCATTAATGGGTGACTGACCCATTAAAGAACTCCTCACTCAAGATTTTCTTGATTCTTAACGGACTCGTGCAAAATAAATCGACTTCTAAGTACGATGGCAGGTTGTTAAATAATATTGCACTGCGTATACAAAAAGCATTACGCCTATAATTTGTTTTTGTAAACGGTACCTGTAATAATGGTCGTAATCTCAGATTATTTTGATTAGTGCGAAGATAAATTTTGCTAAGTAAATCGGGACAATCTATTGATCCATTTGCAATGTTCATAAGAAAACAGATGTCATTAATATTACGCCTTAATTCTAATGGTAGAAAGTGATATCGCTTACACCGCTGTGCATAGCCGTCTGAAAACTGCTGTGCCTTGAAATCTAGGTATCTCATAAATTTCCTCTGAACTACTTCAATACGAGATTTATACAACTCATATTGGGGGTTCCATACTTGGGAAGCATACTCAAGGGTACTGCGCACGTAAGAACAGTAAAGTACCTTTACAGGCTTTAGAGAATGAAAGTCAGAACAAGTTCGCATTATGAATCCCATGGCTTTGGAGGCTTTCTTTATGATGGATTCTACATGTTCATCAAAAATTAGTTTACTGTCATGTATCACGCCAAGATCTCTAACACTAGGCAGTTTATTTATGTAATTACCATCTAATTTATACTTGGAATCGATTAAACGTCTTTGTCGTGTAAACGATACATGAAAACATTTAGACACATTAAGCTGCAGTTTATTGCAGCTGCAATATTCCAAAAACCTGTCCAGATCGGACTGGAGTTGCTCCCTTACTTTTGTTCTTCAAAGCTGGGCATTCACGGTCAGTCCAGTATTCTGATTTGAGTGTCCACGGGTTTTCCGTGCGCACCGAAATCCGTAGCATCTCGCCGTTTGGCGTCGCGCCATTTCACCGTGAGTGCGAAAACCCATATCCATTTGGCATCACACCGCGCGGCGTGCATAAATACTTGCATAGGAAATAGAGCCATGTCGTTACATAAATAAGGAGCACTTTCGTATTTGCAAATAAAAATACTGAACTTCCAAGTATTTTTTGTCTGATACGATTATGCTCCTTATTTACAAGGCAACACGAATCAATTTCCTATGCAAGTATTTTAATATTTTGGTGAAAAAAATGAACTAACCGTGAGTGCCCAGCTTAAGCTATAGCAACGTGGGGCGGACACGCGGGGCGCGGGCATGCCTGTCTCCCGCTGCTCCCGGCCCCGGATCTTCTTCCGTAATCGAACTGAACTTTGGTCGCGTATAATGTGTGCTCTACAGAATACGTTGCCGCCGAATTGCCGCTGAACTTACGCCCGACCGAAGTTCGGTTGTACGCTAGAACGCAACGTAAATCTGCTGGTAGATCTGCTGCAGAATCTGCTGCAGAATCTGCTGGTAGATCTGCTGTCTGCTGCAGAATCTGCTGGTAGATCTGCTGCAGAATCTGCTGCAGAATCTTCTGGTGAATCTGCTGCAGAATCTGCTGGTGAATCTGCTGCGGAATTTGCTGCAGAATCTGCTGTAGAATCTGCTACAGAATCTGCTGGTAGACCTGCTGTCTGCTGCAGAATCTGCTGGTAGATCTGCTGCAGAATCTGCTGGTAAATCTGCTGCAGAATCTGCTGGTAAATCTGCTGCAGAATCTGCTGCACAATCTGCTGGTGAATCTGCTGCCGATTCTGCTGGTAAATCTGCTGCAGAATCTGCTGGTAGATCTGCTACAGAATCTGCTGGTAAATCTGCTGCAGAATCTGCTGGTAAATCAGCTGCAGAATCTGCTGGTAGATCTGCTGCAGAATCTGCTGCAGAATCTGCTGCAGAATCTGCTGCAGAATCTGCTGCAGAATCTGCTGGTGAATCTGCTGCAGAATCTGCTGTAGAATCTGCTGCAGAATCTGCTGGTAGATCTGCTGCAGAATCTGCTGCAGAATCTGCTGGTAGATCTGCTGCAGAATCTGCTGCAGAATCTGCTGGTAGATCGGCTGCAGAATCTGCTGCAGAATCTGCTGCAGAATCTGCTGTTAAATCTGCTCCAGAATCTGCTGCAGAATCTGCTGGTAAATCAGCTGCAGAATCTGCTGGTAGATCTGCTGCAGAATCTGCTGCAGAATCTGCTGCTGATTTACCAGCAGATTCTGCAGCTGATTTACCAGCAGATTCTGCAGCAGATTCTGCAGCAGATTCTGCACCAGATTCTGCAGCAGATTTACCAGCAGATTTACCAGCAGATTCTGCAGCAGATTCTGCAGCAGATTCTGCAGCAGATCTACCAGCAGATCTACCAGCAGATTCTGCAGCAGATTTACCAGCAGATTCGGCAGCAGATTTACCAGCAGATTCTGCAGCAGATTCTGCAGCAGATTCTGCAGCAGATCTAACAGCAGATTCTGCAGCAGATTCTGCAGCAGATTCTGCAGCAGATTCTGTAGCAGATTTACCAGCAGATTCTGCAGCAGAGTCTGCAGCAGATTCTGCAGCAGATCTTCCAGCAGATTCTGCGGCAGATTTACCGGCATGGAATTGGTACGGAACCCTAAAAAGGTATAACACTGAAGTTGCAGCATATCCAAAATACTCGGGACAGACTACCAAAACCTAGTTCATAAAATATATGCAAATAAAACCTGCTGCAGAATCTGCTGCAGAATCTGCTGCAGAATCTGCTGGTGAATCTGCTGCAGAATCTGCTGTAGAATCTGCTGCAGAATCTGCTGGTAGATCTGCTGCAGAATCTGCTGCAGAATCTGCTGGTAGATCTGCTGCAGAATCTGCTGCAGAATCTGCTGTTAAATCTGCTGCAGAATCTGCTGCAGAATCTGCTGCAGAATCTGCTGGTAAATCAGCTGCAGAATCTGCTGGTAGATCTGCTGCAGAATCTGCTGCAGAATCTGCTGCAGAATCTGCTGGTAAATCTGCTGCAGAATCTGCTGCAGAATCTGCTGCAGAATCTGCTGCAGAATCTGCTGGTAAATCAGCTGCAGAATCTGCTGGTAGATCTGCTGCAGAATCTGCTGCAGAATCTGCTGGTGAATCTGCTGCAGAATCTGCTGCAGAATCTGCTGCAGAATCTGCTGCAGAATCTGCTGCAGAATCTGCTGCAGAATCTGCTGCAGAATCTGCTGCAGAATCTGCTGCAGAATCTGCTGCAGAATCTGCTGCAGAATCTGCTGCAGAATCAGCTGTTAGATCTGCTGCAGAATCTGCTGCAGAATCTGCTGCAGAATCTGCTGGTAAATCTGCTGCAGAATCTGCTGGTAGATCGGCTGCAGAATCTGCTGCAGAATCTGCTGTTAAATCTGCTCCAGAATCTGCTGCAGAATCTGCTGGTAAATCAGCTGCAGAATCTGCTGGTAGATCTGCTGCAGAATCTGCTGCAGAATCTGCTGCAGAATCTGCTGTTAGATCTGCTGCAGAATCTGCTGGTAAACCTGCTGCAGAATCTGCTGCAGATTCTGCTGGTAAATCTGCTGCAGTATCTGCTGCAGAATCTGCTGGTAGATCTGCTGCAGAATCTGCTGTTAGATCTGCTGCAGAATCTGCTGCAGAATCTGCTGGTAAATCTGCTGCAGAATCTGGTGAATCTGCTGCAGAATGCGCTGCAGAATCTGCTGGTAGATCTGCTGCAGAATCTGCTGTTAGATCTGCTGCAGAATCTGCTGGTAAATCTGCTGCAGAATCTGCTGCAGAATCTACTGCAGAATCCGCTGATTCACCAGCAGATTGTGAAGCAGATTTACCAGCAGATTCTGCAGCAGATCTGCCAGCAGATTTACCAGCAGATTCTGCAGCAGATTCTGCAGCAGATGTACCAGCAGATTCTGCAGCTGATTTACCAGCAGATTCTGCAGCTGATTTACCAGCAGATTCTGCAGCAGATTCTGCAGCAGATTCTGCACCAGATTCTGCAGCAGATTTACCAGCAGATTTACCAGCAGATTCTGCAGCAGATTCTGCAGCAGATCTACCAGCAGATCTACCAGCAGATTCTGCAGCAGATTTACCAGCAGATTCGGCAGCAGATTTACCAGCAGATTCTGCAGCAGATTCTGCAGCAGATTCTGCAGCAGATCTAACAGCAGATTCTGCAGCTGATTCTGCAGCAGATTCTGCAGCAGATTCTGTAGCAGATTTACCAGCAGATTCTGCAGCAGATTCTGCAGCAGATCTTCCAGCAGATTCTGCGGCAGATTTACCGGCATGGAATTGGTACGGAACCCTAAAAACACCCCTCTGCCCACCTCTGGGCGGAGGACATCCATGAGGATTTCCACCCAGATAAAAAAAAAGGTATAACACTGAAGTTGCAGCATATCCAAAATACTCGGGACAGACTACCAAAACCTAGTTCATAAAATATATGCAAATAAAACACGGGCCCATCACGTCAGTCCCCAAAGCAATCAGAATCCAGGCTGTAACAAGCCAGTGGAATTAAACCGTCGTTTGACGTCCACGTCATGTTTACAGCCGCCCAGCAAGATGGGGGCCGTCACATACATACCTAAATATACAGGGTGTGGCGTAAAATGGTCCAACGTTAAGGGTATATTATATTTTTGGGTCAGAAGTGGAAGGTCAGATTTAAAGAAAACCACGTGGGTGGTTAACTTAACATTTATTTCTTTATAACAATTTTATTTATTCTATGAAAAATCAAAACGAAACAAAATAACACCGAACACAGTAAAGAAGTACAAGAAAAATAACACTCAAGAAAATGGCTCACGCGACCTGTAGAGACGACCGTATACCAGCAGCAATCCGACTACCCTCAGCGCCAACGAAGTAAAGGAACGAGAAATGAGCGAGTCAGCCTTTATATAGGGTGATCGGGTTGCCAGCTTATACGGCCTCTCCTGATGCTAGGTTGTCCACAACCTAAGAGCTTCTGGAGACGTTAACTGAAGCTTCTGTCGTGGAAGACTCTTCATTCGTATAGGCATCCAGGCTCGACTTAGACAGGATCGTAGCGAGCGACGCCAGGTAAAGCTCCTGAAGTGGAAGGTCCTGCCCCCGCATCGGCATCCAGAAGTGCCACGGATAACCACGTACCCGGTGTGGATCGTGCTAGGGTGCCATCGACTTGATCTGCATTATCATCTGGAAAAGTCAATAACAACATGTTAGAACCCGTCTTTTAACTTCAAGATACCACAACACCGAGTATGCTCCATTGAATTGTTATTGTTATCAATTGTTTGTTTTTCAATCTGCTGAATAATAATAAATTGGAAAAACATTACCATCATTACATTAATTTGAAATGTCAAGGAGTATCTGTCAATTACTAGCTAATAATCAAATGTCAATAAATTAAGTAGTGGAATGTCAATAAGATAAATACAAGTCATAGGTAAATAGCCTTTTCCCAACTATGTTGGGGTCGGCTCCAGTCTAACCGGATGCAGCTGAATACCAGTATTTTACATGGAGTGACTGCCTATCTGACCTACACAACCCAGTAATATGATAAGATTGGTTGTCAGACTTTCGGGCTTCTGACGACCCGTAACGACTGTCAAAGATCCAAGAATGACAGCCGGGACCAACGGTAAAACGTGCTTTCCGAGGCACGGAGCAGCCTCGGTATGTAAAGATGGTCCCCCATCCACAGACCACCCCCGGCAAGCATAGCTTAACCTGATGGATCGACCTGTTCGACTGTTAGGGATGATGACTAAATTTTTTTGTCCGTCGTGTTGTTTTAAAAAATATATGACAAGTATTTTTTCTTTTTTTACGTAATCAAAAGATTATTATTATACATTGAGTTAAAATGTAGCATGATTCCTTGCTAGATTTTATTCGTAAGTAGTTTGTTATAGTTGTGACGTAGCAGCCTAACAGCCCCACACTCCCCCCTTTTAAGGTTGGGGGGGGAGTGTGGGGCTGCGTTGCATACGTTATAACCAAGTCAAAACATTACGGACTCTAATTTTTTTTCATTTTCTGACTGATCAGATAATGAAAAAAAATTAGAGTCCGTCAGTCAGATAAAAAAATAATGCTATAATACACTAACTTTTTGACTTGGTTATAACGTATGCACTGACCAACCGTCAGCGGTTGGTCAGTGAATGGGTGACCATCTTTACATACCGAGACTCCTCCGTGCCTTGGAAAGCACGTTAAGCAGTTGGTCCCGGCTGTCATTCGTGGATCTTTGACAGTCGTTACAGATCGTCAGAAGCCCGAAAGTCTGATAACCAGTCTTACCAAGGGGTATCGTATTACCCATTAATTGGGTTGTGTAGTCGCTCCATATAAAATACTGATATTCAGCTGCATCCGGTTGGACTGGAAGCCAACCCCAACATAGTTGGGAACAGGCTAGGCAGATTGATCTGCATGACTGACGGACTAAATAGATTTTTTTTTATCCAGGTATCATCCCTAATAAGGTTGTTCCAATAACGTCCACTTTAATTAATAAAAGCAGAACTTTGTAGTACAGTAAGACAGGATCACGTTGCCGCCATATTTCTTCGACAATTCCAATCTCGGTTTTCAATGGCGAATAATAAGTGACACCCAATTGTGCTTTTCGACAGCCTTCCTTATTAGAGAGACGATCCTCCTTTTCCTTCCTTTTCAATACGATTTTCTTCACTCCAATTGATTAGTGCTTCTCAATTCAAAGTCTTTGAACATTCAATTCTGTTCAACACTGACAAATGACTGAGTAGGACAAATGGACGAAAAGATTAATAGTTTTATCGAGTGAAAGTTGAAAAATAGTACGTGTCGAATTTTACGACGTGGAAAAGTATTTACGCTAAGGATATGTGACATAAGTGTACAGTTGTGTAGGTATATGTGACATAGTATTTATACATAGGTACCTATTGAAGAGTGTGCTTCGGCGTGTGTCTGTCGGTGGTTTAGTAGCTCCGAGACGGATGAACCAATTTAAAGATAGTTGTTTCGTTTTGTCATCAACTCATCATGCTCCTGCCCTTATCCCAATCTATTTGGGGTCGGCGCAACATGTCCCTTTTTCCATACTTCTCTACCAGTCGTCATCTCGGTCCTCCAGTATTTATTATTTATTTATTTATAAAGGCTTACCAACTAAACACATACACAGCGTTAACCCAGCGTCTTTGTCACACTAAAGATCTCGCATGTATCTAAATTATAGGAAAGCACGGTATTATCAAATAGCGTACTAAAACATTAAACAGAAAATAAAGTAAATTTAAACACTAAAACAAATTAAAACAATTAAAAAAATAATTTGATTAGGTACATACTATGAAAATTTGGGTTTTTTTTTATACTTAATACAATTTACATTTTATCGGTTACATTTTATCGGTTAAGGGTCGTCAGAAGCCCGAAAGTCTGACAACCAGTCTTACCAAGGGGCATTACCCAGTTACTGGGTTGTGGAGGTCAGATAGGCAGTCGCTCCATGTAAAATACTGGTATTCAGCTGCATCCGGTTAGACTGGAAGCCGACCCCAACATAGTTGGGAAAAGGCTAGGCAGGCAGACAATTTACATTTTATCAAAGATACTTTTCTTAAATATACATAATTTACCACCGAAAACATCAAGATAGCAACTGTGGAACAAGTCATTGCATCTTCTGAGGATATAGGAAAGAAGTCACCCCCTTTCTAGCCGTATCATCTTTCTCACAGTCCATTCATCGTGTCTTTGGTCTTCCCCTACTCTTATAGCCATAGACATTCATACTCAAAACTGTCCTCACGACATTTTCCTCATTCCTCCGCATCACATGCCCATACCATGATAACCGATTTTCGCAGGCAGTTGTTTTGTTTTATAGGTGGTTTAATTGGGGTAGGTTTTTTACATAAATCATTATCACTTTTGCCATGGCAAGATCATTACACAGTTTAGGTAGAAATCCTAAGACAGTTAGGTATACCTACCTATGTAACTACAATAGTTTATTACTTTATTTGATGAGTATATTAGGAATTAAAAAAAAAACATAAAATATAAAATCGCTCTGCTTCGCTTCAAGAAGCGATTCACAGTGGGACCATACAGTGGGTCTATAATTTCAGGTAAGATAGGTCATCTTGTCACAATATATCATATTGGGTTCAAGCTCCAAGCAAATTGGTTTGCCGATACTTAGCATAAATCCAATGTCTCTGGAGGTTTGTCAATATTTTGCAATATTAAGAGAGTATTATGATGGTTGAGAAATGGAGGAGCTCGTGGCTAAGTAAAAGCCGCCGTATGGGTCGATCCATCAGGTTAAGCTACGCTTGCCGGGGTTGGTCCGTGGATGGGTGACCATCTTTACATACCGAGACTCCTCCATGCCTCGGAAAGCAAGTTGAACCGTTGGTCCCAGCTGTCATTCGTGGATCTTTGACAGTCGTTACGGGTCGTCAGAAGCCCGAAAGTCTGACAACCAGTCTTAACCCTGGGGGGTATCGTATTACCCAGTTACTGGGTTAAGGAGGTCAGACAGGCAGTCGCTCCATGTAAAATACTGGTCTTCAGCTGCATCCGGTTAGACTGGAAGCTGACCCCAAAATAGTTGGGAAAAGGCTAGGCAGATTGATTATTAAGATTGTTGAGAAATATGATGGTATAGGCAAGTAGATGTAATGTATGTGTGTATAGACGCATGAGGAACAGGGTGTAAATTCACTCATCCTTTTCTATAAAAAGGAGAATCCTCCTACGACTGCCCGAAGATTGATGTCGGAACGTTGTATATATTATTATGCTAGTCGTGCGGTAAACTCTGTTTGCGCGATGCAGGATTTTGTATGACATCAGTGTGATGCGTAGTTCACATGTGGCGATGTAGATGGCGCAGTGCGCTCGGTAGATAAATACGTTACTGCCGCGCACTCGAATTGTTGCATACTGGTATATACTGAGATTTCGAAGCGCGTAGTTTCGGCTGTTTTCTATGAAGACGTAATACTGCTTACTTTATACTGTGGTTTCAATATTGAAGTTTGTTCTAATACCTATCAGGACATTTGCTAACAACAACTTACGTCCTTTATTTGCCATAAACAGAGATGCAAGTAGGTATTATTGCTTACAAAGATTAAAATCGTTAGATTCGCCCTACCACATCAAAAGACTGTTAATATGAAAACGCGATAATTAAACGGGATGTGTAAGCTCACTCTTTCACTATTGAGTTTGACACTTCGCGCGACATAACCGCGATGGAGGCAAATCTAAAGATTTAAATCTTTGATTGCTTCAACAAACTGCATAGAATAATGCCACAATGTCAAAGTGTTAAAATAGTCGGAAACTATAAATAATGAGCAACAATTTGAACCGTTTACCTAGTTAACTGTGATTCGCGTGGGATGCTAAATAATGGTGAGCAGCTGACCGTGTACGTACTCAATAATTCTCTATCAGGTCTGACTGCGCTAGACGTTGAGGTTGAGATATTATCGTAGGTTTTGTGACGTGTAGGTCGTTTGAAAGAAAGAAAAGAAAGAAAGAAAAACTATTTATTCCCGCGAAAAATGACGGACATACTTTCAATTTTTACATAATCCTAAAAAATAATAAACAATTGGGTAGCTAAGAGAAGAGAGAAGAGTTTGTTTTTAGAATGCAGATCCTGGCAAAGACTAATGCCCATTTTCACCAACCCTAAATGACACTTATACGAATACCTAAACAAAAGTGCACTGTTGGATTTTCAACGCTAGGCTAACAGCGCCGGGCACGCCACAATTGCGGCGATAAGTCCCCTCTTTGAGGAGTGGTTAGAGAGGCGCCACGGCGTCCTCACCTTCCGCCTGACGCAGGTCCTCACCGGACACGGTTGTTTCGGGAGGTTCCTGTTTCGCATAAGGCGGGAGGAAACGCCCGGGTGTTACCATTGTGCGGATCGCCCGGAGGACACGGTGGAGCATACAGTGGAGGTCTGCCCGGCTTGGGCAGAGCACCGCCGTGTTCTCACGGAGGCGATCGGCGGCGGCGATCTCTCGCGTCCGAGCCTGGTCCAGGCCATGGTGCGGAGCGAGAGTGCATGGGAGGCCGTCACCTCCTTCTGCGAAGCAGTGATGCTCGCGAAGGAGGAGGCGGAACGCGTGAGGGAGAGGCAGCCTCACGCCCTCAATCGCCGCAGGAGACGCCCTGGGCGGCGGGAATCGCGGGGCGGTTTCCGGCCACCGTAGGCGCGGGCCTGCGGACGGTGAGCAGCGGGTAGCTCGCCGTCCGGTAAGGACCAGGCCCGAGTCGACGGCGCGTTGTGTTCCACGCGCGCCTCAAAGAGATGTCAGCAAGTGACGGGGTCCAATAGGGCCGACGCCGCTGGGGTCGCGGATTGTCCGAAGGGGTTACCGCGGCCCTGGCATAGGCAACTGAAGGAACACGGGTGGGTTTTAGTCAGTAAAAGTCTGACACGCCCTTCCGCTCCACCCAGAGCGGGAGAAGTTATTTGATGATTTCCCACCCTCAAAAAAAAAAAAAAAAAAAGGCTAACAGCGCCGAGAGTTGAAAATCCAACAGTGCAATAATATTTATGGATTCATTTAAGTGTCATGTAGGGTTGGTGAAAACAAGCATAATACTCGTTTTCACTAACACTCTCTTCTTGGTCGCGTACTTCATTACTGAAAGTCGTGTTCCTGAAAGGCCTTCGTGGCTTTATGTACGACTAGCAGCGCCCCGCGGTTTTACCCGCGTAAGTCTCGAACCCGTAGGAATATCGGAATAAAATGTATCCTATGTATTAATGCAAGTTGTAAACTACCTGTGTGCCAAATTTAATTAAAATCCATTCAGTAGTTTTTGCATCAAAGAGTAACAAACATTCATCCATCCATCCTCACAAACTTTCGCGTTTATAATATTAGTAGGTTGTTCTTCCACTTCGTTCGGTTCTCCGCTTCTCTCAGGGCGGTCGTAAAAGAGAGTCCAGGATTACTTGGCTGAGCAGTGGTTAGGTGACCGGCCGCGAGGTCTTTTCCCATCTACCTTGCCCCTCACCACCAACTTTTCAAGGTTATCTGGCTCCCGACGGGCAATGCGACTAAAGTAGCCGAGAATCCTTTGATTCAGTTGTTCCAGAGTAGATTTGTTTGTTCACTAACATTAGCTTAATCAGCCTATAATGTTCCCACTTCTGGGACACAGGCCTCCTCTCTGTGAGAGTGAGTGGGCAGTAATCCATCACGCGGGCCCAGAGCGGGTTGGTAGATGTCCCATGTGTTCGAATTTTTGGTTCTAGGACGGTTTCCTCACGATGTTTTCCTTCACCGTTTTGAGAGCAGTGCTGATGAAATTAAATAGACAAAGTAAAGTGCCTGCTTGGGTTCGTACTCATGACCTACAAACTCTTAAGTCAAGCTCGATAACAAACACTAGGACACACCTAAATTAGCTCTTTGAGAGACGCTAAACGCCCATAGGCGTTATTACATCACACTAATATCACAGATTAATACAGATGGGACACTCCGCAAAATCTTTTAAATAAAAAGCGACTCTTGTTACTACACAATAAAGTGCAATTCAGGTCGCACAACGCTTATTACCTACAGTTTTATTCACCTAAAAGTTGCGTCTCTTTTTATCGCGTAACTCTTATACCTTCTGACTCGTGAGGGTTGTCTTATTTTACGTCGCGACGCGTGAGTGAGTATCGAACTAACGCCCACACTGAATTGACCCAGTGAGATGAGCCTGCCGCGTACTTGTAGCTTCATATCTGAACTGCGGAGTGTCCTATCTGTATTAATCTGTGCTAATATTATAAAGGCGAAAGTTTGTGAATGTGTGTGTGTATATTTGTTACTTCTTCACGCTCATACAAACAAATTTGGTATGTACATAGCTTATACCCTGGATTAACACATAGGCTACTTTTTATACCGGTCAACGCGGGTGAAACCGCGGGGTGCAGCTAGTAACTTATAACAACAAAACTTTTATTGTGTCCCATTCAGTGTCCTTGAATGCGCTAATAATTAAATAAAAGCGTGCTGTATCGATTCTGAATCGTGACTGTAGGTATCTCTTAGTAGCGATGCAGACTCGTGATTACGTTGGCGAAGGTATATGACCCGCGATAGCATCGCTACTGTATCGCGGTCTTTTTGTGATTGTATCGCTGTTAATAGTCTCCGTGAGCGATTGCCCTAATAATCCTGAACCCTTCTTCGCTAGACGTTAAACATAAATGTGCATCATTATCATCATCTGCCTAGCCTTTTCCCAAATATGTTGGAGTCGGCTTTCAGTCTAATCGGGTGCAGCTGAATACCAGTATTTTACATGCCTATCTGACCTCCACAACCCAGTTTCTGCGTAATACGATACCCGTTGGTAAGACTGGTTGTCAGACTTCTGACGACGCGTAACGAACGTCAAAGATCCACGAATGACAGCCGGGACCCCTTGGTCTTAACGTGCTTTACGTTCTTTCCGAGGCACGGAGGGGTCTTGGTATGTAAAGATCGTCACCCATCCACGGACCAACCGCGGCAAGCGTAGCTTAACCTCGATCGACCCGTGCGGCTGTTATTACTTAGCCACGAGTTCCTCAAACATAAATGTGCACTGCTGTAAAATAATATAGTATTCGATTTGAATGCAGGAATTGAATTGTAACAGACACATTATTGTGAAAACATGCACTAAATGCATGACTTGTGGTAAGCCAAGACATCGCTGCTCATCCATACTAACACTATACTAATATTATAAATGCGGAAGTATCTCTATCTGTCACCTTTTTAGGGTTCCGTACCAAAATGGTAAAAAAGGAACCCTTATGGTGTGACTCAGTCTGTCTGTCTGTCTGTCTGTCACAGCTGGATATCTCAAGAAACTTGAAATTTGGAACAGTTTTAGATAATATTTACCCAACTATTTTGCAAATAAGAAAGAAATAAAAATATTTGTATTTTTTTTGCAACATGGGCTGAAAGGGGGTCTTAAAAATTCAAAGTGGGGCTACTAGCTCATGTGGGGTATCATATGAAAGAGCGCTGTTTGCACATTCTCAAACATATTTTTATTTTTTTTTAGGCCGCACAGTGTTCGACTTTTGATGAAAAATGTAAAAAAAATACCGTTCCCCCCCCTTATCTCCGAAGTTTGCAAAGAGAAAAATCTGAAATTATTTTATGTCATAGAAGTTTATGTAAAAATTACAGGAAAAATAAAACGATATCTCTAAATAGCACACTTTTTCAGAAATCGGAACGGAACCCTCGGTGCGCGAGTCCGACTCGCTCTTGACCGGTTTTTACGTCTAAACCTCTGAACCGATCGGTATGAAGTTTGACAGAGGGGTAGACTGGGATCTGGAGATGTGTATTATGCCGCTTTTATCCTGGATTGCAGATGAAGTCGTGAGCAACAGCTAGTCCTCTATGACTTTAAAGTTAATCCTAATTTCAGTTTGAAAACGTCACCCAAAAACGTTTTCTATTTTAACTGTCAGCAACTCTGTTATATCTGTTCCATGTTACATGTCCTACCTAGAACCGGGAACAAAGGATCGTGTGTAAATTGTACGTGCTTCAAAGGCTAGCCGAAAGTTCCATCTACGTCCGCTTCAAAATTAAAGATGGCTTTGTGGAACATTTGAAATTGTATAAAGATTGAAGTGGACAAAAATCGTAGGGTTTATGAGCGTTGGCTCCGTACGGCATTTCATACAAACTTTCCTTTTTTATCGAAATGAATGAACCGATTTTAATTAAACTTCATACGCATAAGCAGGATACATAGGTCTAAAAAGTTAGTGAATATTTTCGAAAAATAGTGTTGCATCTAAATTCGACCGATTTTAAATATTCCATAGAAAAAGAGATTTCGCCATTTCGAAAATGTTCTTAACTAGGTAAATTTTTAGACCTATGTCCTTTTTAGACGCTCTTATGGGATATCTCTATTATTCTGACTTCGGGCAATATATACATTTTTTTTTCTATAGATTGGTATATCCACGAATCTACAGAAAGAGATTATTAAGGAATTCATTGACGAAGTTGGCTATCATATTCTAATCGTTATTTAATAATCCATTGATTTTACCTAACGCCACGCCTTACGCCATATTCTGTGATTGTGGCAGTTAGTCCCGTAGGGTTAGTGCGAGTTTTTATACTGAACTCCAGTGGGCTTAGTGCGAGTTTTTATATTACTCAATCGCGTTTACGTTATCGTTACTATAAGTCAATTCGTATGGAATAATTGTGTTTCCCATTATAGTCACCAGGCGGCGCTTATTAATTTTTAGTACAAACTGACGTTTACGTTAACGTGATCGAGTAAGTATGAAAACTCGCACTAAGCCCACTGATTAAACAAAACACGACAATATTCCAATTTTAACTATACATTTCCGCAAAAACTGTGATGACCACAGACTAAATAGGTGGGTAAATGATTGGCACAAAATGCCGTGTTTAGATGCCGTAATGTTAGAGTCTGGCACACGAAACATGATCCTGAAAAATAGCGGCAAATTCAAAAATCTAGCTCTGGTATCACTGCGTATAATAGGTAATTACAATACTTGAAATACATCATGGATTAATGGACAAATATTATTGTCCGTTTACATCATACAATTTTTAACGGCTCAACCAATTTTGATCTCGATTTTTTAATTTGCCGCTATTTTCCAGGCTCATGTTTCGTGTGCCAGACTCTAGTAGCATTTGATTTAAATTCTGAAAATTATTCTGAATAATACCGTTTGTTCCTACCTCATTGTTGTTTTAGTTAGTATATTTGATTGCTGAGCCCCATATTTAGCAGTCAAACGCACTTATCACGGGGTTCGATTTCCACGTCTTTTTTTTTTTTTTGAGGGTGGGAAATCATCAAATAACTTCTCCCGCTCTGGGTGGAGCGGAAGGGCGTGTCAGACTTTTACTGACTAAAACCCACCCGTGTTCCTTCAGTTGCCTATGCCGGGGCCGCGGTATCTTCTTCAAACTACCCGCGACCCCAGCGGCGTCGGCCCTTTCCCACGTCTGAGTCTGGATTTGTGCCCGGTTGATGCCATGCATTAAGAGGAAAGGCGGGTGGCCAGACTTTTGAAAATTAGGTATTCTAAGAAGGTATTGCTGTCGCTCTGCGAGCGCTCCGCCCTCGAATTCGTGCGATAAGGACAACTGCAGATCCGACTAAATAGCCTATGTAAAAAGTCACATTTCGAAGTTTGGCTCTCGCCTATTTCCTCCTCCAATATGGACCAATTTAAAAGATATTTCATAAACTGAATAAGAAGGATATATACTATGCCCCTATGTTTTTCTTTTTTCGTTAACAGTTGTCAAATTGGTACACTAGGCGTCTGTTGACAGCGGTCTGAATAGGCAATTTTGAGCATTTTTGGAGGGTTCTAGTTCTTATAAAAATAATATATCATCAAAAAGGAAAACATAGGGGCATACAAGTAACTGATATTTATATTTCTGGAAAAAATCATTGCTTTATGGTCATTAACCAGAAAGAAAACAGGCGAGAGCGTTTGTATCTTTTTGTATGGAGAAAAGAGCACCCACATTTCCTCTTGCTGAAACTTGGAACTGTTCATTAAACAAGGAAACCCCGGGGTGTGCTATAATAAAACCTCGGCCTAATCCTTCAAGGAATACGGGTAAAGGCGAGATGTTATGTTAATGAAATAAATGAGCGAAATCCACTGATAACAATATAAATATGGACAGTAGAGAAACTACGAACAAATGTACGAAACGGCACAGACGCGCGCAACGACGAAACCCCTAAGCCATAATAAATATACTGAGAGCACCGCGACCATCGCTTAGGCTTCGTCGGTGCGCGCGTCTGTGTGAGTGTATGTAGTTTCTTAAGGGGCCGCCTCCACGAGCGAGAGAATCGCGGCGATAGTCACGCTGTGCCTACAAATTATCGCCGCGATGATATCGCCGTGTGGATTGATTCATAGAGTTTCTATTGAATTTGGTGGCACGACAAGATTATCGCCGCGATTTTCACGCTCGTGGAGGCGGCCGCTTACTGTCCATTATACAGGGTGTAAGTGTAAACAGTGGCAATATTTTAAGGGGTCATTGTGAACAACTATTGCTATGGGACCAAACCAGAAATCACGAAAAAAAATCGGCTGTTCCCTACATTTGGACGACTTCAATCAATCTGCCTAGCCTTTTCCCAACTATGTTGGGGTCGGCTTCCAGTCTAACCGGATGCAGCTGAATACCAGTATTTTACATGGAGCGACTGCCTGTCTGACCTCCACAACCCAGTAACTGGGTAATACGATACCCCTTAGTAAGACTGGTTGTCAGACTTTCGGGCTTCTGACGACCCGTAACGACTGTCAAAGATCCACGAATGACAGCCGGGACCAACGGCTTAACGTGCTTTCCGAGGCACGGAGGAGTCTCGGTATGTAAAGATGGTCACCCATCCACTGAATTAAGGCTCTTACAGACAGAGGCGATATCGCGTCGCGACGCGATATTTTTCTACGGATATAATATCGAAATATCGCGTCGCGACCGCGATATCGCCTCTGTCTGTAAGAGCCTTTATACGAACATTTTGACGACTTATACGAACATAAATGTACTGAACAGCTGGTTTTGTTTTTCGCGTTTACAATGACCCCTTAAAATATTGCCACTGTTTACACAATTACACCCTGTATTTATTTAATTATGACCGCCGAAAAAGCGACCCGAGGTAGCAATCCCATGCTTCCTTTAGCACGCTTGTACTTTTGCCCGAATAATAGGATTATTTAGCAGCTCAAACCGTGTTTTGACGGAACAAAGTGGACGATGTTCAAACTCAAAACTTCGTTTCCAATGTATCCGTTGGATCAATAGGAAGCGACGAAATCTTACGAGTTCGCGTCACCGCGTCACCGCGACATAAGTTAGGCATAGTTTTACATTTAAATTTTCACTTCTGTCGGCATTTTTCATGACTGTCAATTTTTTTTAAATATTCGGAGCTACATCTTATCTTATCTGTTTAGGGTTCCGTACCAAAGTGGTAAAAAGGAACCATTATGGTGCGACTCAGTCTGTCTGTCTGTCTGTCACAGCTGGATATCTCAAGAACTACTAATGCTATCAACTTGAAAGGAACAGTTTTAGATGAATGACGTCTACTCAACTATTTTGCAAATAAGAAAGAAATAAAAAAAAAAATTTTTTGCAACTGGGAGTGAAACCGGTCTTGGACTTTTGATGAAAAATGTAAAAAAATACCGTTCCCTCCCCCTTATCTCCGAAGTTTCTTTACAAATTTGAAATTATTCTATGTGATAGAAGTTTATGTAAAGATTACAGGAAAAATAAAACGATGTCTCTAAATAGCACACTTTTTCAGAAATCGGAACGGAACCCTCGGTGCGCGAGTTTGACTCGCTCTTGACCGGTTTTTATTTTGTGTTCTCTTGTTTCTATAACAAATAAACCTTTATTTCTTTTCTTTCTTGCTCATAAAGCCGAAGTTATTCTCCGTTTAAAAATAACTTGGTAACGGATGAAAGCAGAACCTTAGCGTTTGACACGTTAAAAGCTAAAATCTTAAGTGAATGCTTTGAAACTAAATATCTTTAAAAGTGTTTGTTTTATTTCCGTGGGTCGCTGTCAAGGTGGGGTCCGCTCCTGTGCGTGACGTGTCAAGGTGTAACTTAAATAACGCACAAACTCTTAAGGGGTCATTGTACTCATCATTATGAACAATTTTTACTATGGGACCAAACCTAAAATCACGAAAAAAAACATAAATACAGGGAAGAGCTGATTTTTTTCGCGATTTTAGGTTTGGTCCCATAGTAAAAGTTGTTCATAATGATGAGTACAATGACCCCTTAAGAGGTTGTGCGTTATTTAAGTACCTTTGTATAGACTCAGGAAAATGTCTGTTGGAAGTTGTTTATCAAATTAATTACAGTTAAATGGTCCGTATGTTCAAGTCACAACATTCATTATTTTTTTCTTTTCTTCTTTCTTTTGTTTGTATGGAATAGCTATAATACGGCAAATTTACATAGTGTGTGAATTTGATAAGGTGATTCTAAGATTTCCTTTACTGTACATAAGAGAATTTTTCAGTAAATACAAAACTTGTGGTTTTGCTCTTTATCTTAATGACTGTAATCCATTGCTATGAACCTACGAGTATATCTAACCACGGACATTATTGCAGTGAATCACTTTTCAACGTTATTACTAAGGTAATAAGGAAATGCAAATGTCTGCGATGGTACTACCTGGTAGCAGATATTGTTATTCATTTTATTTGTTTTACCAATTATACTACAAATAACAACATAGTAGGTAAATTGCTATCTGAAACAGGTAAATCGTCCAACTGTACACATCCAAAAAGGGTAAAAACCACAAGCCATAATAATATTTACCGACTATTTAAATAATAGCGAATAAAGGTGTTAAAATGATAATGAATTAAACATGACCACTGAAAACCTGTATTTGGCAGCCCTATCTCTCTGATATCAGCGAAAACATTTTAAGAGAATCATTATTCCGCTCTCCCAAAATAGACAGGTAAGGTAGCAGAAGGTCGATTTTATACAACAAGCGATCTCAAAGCTCAAAATACGTATGTACGTATAGGCGGACATAAAAATTAAGAACAAATTAGGGAGTATAATCTCGACAGATTTTGGCGAAGCCGTGTCTCGCGAGATCGGAAAGATCAATCTCGCGAGATTGGTGGATATTCTTATTTGTTATTTTTTTTAAATTGTCACATTAATAGAAGAATTGATAGGAAAATAGTATTTTTTTGTAATGTATTTTTTAATAATCATTTATTTATAAATGACATCTTTTATTAATCAATTAATCAGTATTCTTTTTTATATGATCAATCTGCCTAGCCTTTTCCCAACTATGTTGGGGTCGGCTTCCAGTCTAACCGGATGCAGCTGAATACCAGTATTTTACATGGAGCGACTGCCTATCTGACCTCCACAACCCAGTTACTGGGTAATACGATACCCCTTGGTAAGACTGGTTGTCAGACTTTCGGGCTTCTGACGACCCGTAACGACTGTCAAAGATCCACGAATAACAGCCGGGACCAACGGCTTAACGTGCTTTCCGAGGCACGGAGGAATCTCGATATGTAAAGATGGTCACCCATCCACTGACCAACCCCGGCAAGCGTAGCTTAACCTGACGGATCGACCCGTGCGGCTGTTATTATTTAGCCACGAGCTCCTCTTTTTTATATGAAAAGTTGACAATTACACAATTCAGTAATTAAAATTAAGTTTGGCGCTACATGTCCCTAACTTCCATACTTCTCTATTAGTCGTCATCCCGGTAGTCACCCCCTTTCCAGCCATGTCATCTTTCACACAGTCCATCCATCGTTTCTTTGGTCTTCCCCCACTTTTATAGCCATCGACATTTATTAATACCTACTCAAAACTTTCCTCACGACATTTTCCTCATTCTTCCACATCACATGCCCATACCATGACAACCGATTTCCGCACAACTTTTCAGTCACCGTTGCCACTTTCAGACTTCCTCTTATGTACTCATTCAAAATCAAACCAACTCAAACTAAAAGCATTTCAACTTAAGAAGAAGAAAAAAAAGAAGAAGAAAAAAAGAATAAGAAGAAAAAAGAATAAAGAAAGAAAGAAGTAAAAAAATAAAAGAAGAAAAAAAAGAAGAATATCGCGATAAGACCCGTTTTCGATAATGTTTTAAAAGCATTTATTTCAATAAATAATTACAGACACTTTTGAATGTCAAAGAGTCGGTCAGTTAGTCAGCAAGTTGAAGCTATAATGCCCAATTCCAAAACGTAGTGTTCTATGGAGAAGAATTTCTTAATTTCTTATTCTATCCATTCGTGTAACCCCACACATCTCTCTTAGCATTCTCATCTCAGCTGCGAAGCAATTGACTTTCATTCATTTCTTTTGTGGCCCAATGCGTGTGTGCGTTTTCGCTCATTGTAGGTATGGAGCTCACAAGGAGCTCACCTTCTGTACCTATTCTATTTTGTGTCGTCATCCTTTGCTCCATAATCGTGGTTGTTTTTCCTTATGAAAAGAAAGAAATGTTTGCTATCCATTAGAGCTTCGCTTAGTCGTGAATCTCTTGTTTTAGGAGACGAGGAGACAGTGGACATTAATCACTGAGTACCGCTTTATTAAACCGTGTCTAATGGGTTTTTGTAAAGGAAGGGGAATTAATGAAAAATATGGATTGCTCTGGTTAGTTCGTTCGATTAGAGTAGGTTTGGCTATTTTCGGAAAGTGACGATTCAACGATTATTTTGCAGATGATTTTTTATGAAACAATGCAATTATGAAGTTCTGTTTTTAGTAGGTTTTTAACAAGCTGCCAGTTCACGTGATGGTATGTACTCACCATTGCCTATCTGCATGATCACATTACCCATTACCTAGGTATTACCTACCTAAAGTGTCATAGCGACAGTATTTCATCTTTAATCATTTACTGAGACACCAAACATTCGTTATCAAATAGATACCACTATTATTTGATACCGAACGATGTGTAGGTAAGTTGGTTTGAATTTATCAAAATGTTGGTCGAAAGAAATTCATTCAATAATTAAAGTCTGGTCTGGACCAACATCGAGTTTTAATTATTTTTTCACATATTTCCTTTCGTTCTCCGTTTTTATGCCCTTAAAACTTTGTGTGCTCGATAATTAAAAAACTTTTACTAACGAGTACTGCATCTGTATGCCGATTCTTGACAGTTATATCTACATGTGTTTGTGCTGATTTGTACTGATAATGTATTATAATAGCACATTTGAGTTAAATATAGTAAGACAATATCAATCCTAGCTTCTTCCTATGTTGGGGTCAGCTTCCAGTCTAACGGGGTGCAGCTGAATACCAGTATTTTACATCTAGCGACTGCCTGTCTGACCTCCACAACCCAGTAACTGGGTTATGTGATACCCCTTGGTCGTTACGGGTCGTCAGAAGCCCGAAAGTTCCACGAATGACAGGCGGGACCTACGGTTTAACGTGCTTTCTGAGGCACGGACGAGTCTCGGTATGAACAGATGATCACCCATTCACGGACCAACCGCGACAATCGTAGCTTAACCTGACGGATTGACTCGTGCGGCTGTTACTACTTAGCCACGAGCTATGAGGTTTTCAATATCTTTTAATACAATATCCCCTTTCAATTCCGAATCAAAAACACCCCGCCATGTAAACTCATCCAATCAAAGATCAACCTACCTACCCCAACGTTACACACATCATTGAGCATTTAATTACTGCTAATTACCCCTTAATGAGCTGCCGTTGTGAAAATTAACAGAATAATCATTATTGCTTACTGAAGCAAGCTGGGTGACTTGGCAGACATAATGATTCATATGCTGTCGGGAGCAGGCGCCCAATTAAGTGATCCTGTAGGAAATTGATGTACAGGGGGCCTAAAACGGCCACATCAAGCAATTCCTCTAAAAGCGATTCATTTCCTGAATACTCAGCAATTTATTACGATTGTGCTATTTGACATTAAACTTCAATAAAGCAATTCATAATTTGTGGACCATAGAGTGGAGATAAAGTCTTGTATGCAACTGTACATAATTAGGTATTAAAACACTCATGCGATACTATTCACATTCTTGTTTTAATAGCCCTTATTATACGTCAGTTGCATAAATAACTAATATTAGACTCTAAGAAAGTGGAACGGACTTGTGTAAAGTACAATGAACACTATTCTAAGTTTTAAAATAATGATCACGTAAAAAATTAAGTTACATTAAAATTGCTTATTAGTCTTGTAGGCTAGATTGTAATGAATTATTAAGAACCTGGTTCTTTTTAATAAAGGATAAAAAAAAAATTGTGGACCATTTTACGAATCTCCATACAAAACTGTCAAACAGATGAATTGCGTGCTATGAATTGTACGCAGATAAATTATGAATTGTCAGTTTGTGACAGTTTTACGATTTCAATTATGATTCATAAATACCTATTATCCTATTATGATTCTGCCAAAGTGGCCGTTTTAGCACCCCTGATGTGATCTGGGTTGAGGAAAATGGCGTATGGAACAATTAATATTTTTTTTGATTGGGTTCTGGTTAATAATTGGTCACGTCACGCCTGAGTTTTGGTATTAACACGTGACCACATGAAACAAAAAAACCGGCCAAGTGCGTGATGAGCCACGCACAATGAAGGGCTCTGTAGTTGAAAATAATTTATCCCAAAAACAAACAACATTGTACTTGAAAAACATTTTCTCCCATACATCGATCGTCACGGTCAATTCGCCAACTGCAAATATAAGTTTGTAATCGCGTTCGTCAGAAAAAGGCCCTTGAAAGACTGACAGACTGGACCAATTCGGAATTTTTTTATTTCAAGTCCGAGGAATGTTCTTAAGAAGAGAAAAATTGGAAAAGTTGCCGGGAAAATTGGAAAATTCGGGAAAACTAAAAGTGCATTTTCTATGGGAATTTTGTATGAATTATTGAGGACAGTACAACGTCTGTCCGGTCAGCTAGTTTTAAAATAAAATGAGTTAAGCCAATAGTTTATAACTATTGATAAATTATAAGAATCAGTAACCAGCATTTTATTTTAGCAGTATAATTATTTTCTTTATTTCCTAAAATACAGTTATTCTTGTTACCCTTGAACAAATTCAACCACAACGCGAGGTTGTTGACGCCAACCAAAGACTTGCGTGTTCGATAGAACCCATTGAACTGTTATGATGAATTAATTCTGATTACAAGAACATTTATTTTGGTACAATAATTTTATGATTGTGGATTGACCCTTAATTTTTTTTTGTATTTTTATCGACATCGGTGAAGGCCAACATCGTTAGGAAACTGAACTATAATGGATAATCAGCCTATAATGCTCCCACTGCTGGGACACAGGCCATAATCCAACACGCGGCCCCAGTGCGGGTTGGTAAATGTCACAATGTCTTCGAATTTTTGGTTTTAGGACATGTTTCCTCGCGATGTTTTCCTTCACCGTTTTGAGAGCAGTGATAATGAAATAATTTACACAAAGTAAAGCGCCTGTCAGGGTTCGAACCTATGACCCACAACTTGTCAGTCCCGGTCGTTACCACTATGTCACCACTACTCTCCTTCTCTCTTCTGGAATTTAATACAAGTGGAGTCGCTCATCCATCTTGAGCAAGCGTGGCAATCAATAAGCGTGGCGATTTGAGTTTGGGGCGAAGATCATACATGTTTTGTAAATATATCACACAGCCTAGTAGTGCGCAGTGTCGTTGACGGTTGACATGAGTCTCGCACAACTCAGCGACAAGACTGCGCGTCAATTGTTTTTAAGGGAAGCTTCTGGAATCTTCTAGAAGCTTCGACTCGTCCTTATTGGCCAAGCGGGTATAAGAGGCGTTCCCGCCAAAAGCGTGCGCATTGTGGCGGGGGCGGTTAGAAAAGCCTTCGCGTTATAAACGATTATTTATATATGTAGTTCAGGAGAAAACTTAATTAAAACTT
Organism: Cosmia trapezina; assembly: GCA_905163495.3. Taxonomy (NCBI): domain Eukaryota; kingdom Metazoa; phylum Arthropoda; class Insecta; order Lepidoptera; family Noctuidae; genus Cosmia; species Cosmia trapezina. The sequence continues at coordinate 23,286,239 of LR991035.1, read as the reverse complement.
TATTTTTTTTAACAAAGTGGTTTTGAGATTTCAAGTCCCTGAAAACTAATAAAAAGAGTGTGGCAATGATTTCCCTGTAATAAAAACTCTTATGGACCACTGTAGGTAAACGGGCTACCCTGTATACATGTGTAATTTAAATAACACACATAACCTCTTAAGGGGTCATTGTACTCATCATTATGAACAAGTTTTACTGTGGAACCAAACCTGAAATAGCGAAAAAAACAGCTGTTCCCTACGTTTTGACGAGTTACGCGAATATAAATGCAAGGAACAGTTAAACTTTTTTTTCGCGATTTCAGGTTTGTTCCCACAATAAAAGTTGTTCATAATGATGAATACAATGATCCCTTAAGGGGTTATGCGTTATTTAAATTACACATAATAATACAACGTTACGTCAGTATCACCCGAAAGGTTAGGCAGAGGGGGAAATTACACCTTGTATAAAACCGGTTTCTGAAACGTAGTTGATTGTACCTAATCTTAAGATAGCTACACTTAAACTTTTTAAACTTTCGCGATTAGAGACATCGTTTTATTTTCCCTGTAATCTTTACATAAACTTCTATCACATAGAATCATTTCAGATTTTTCTCTTTGCAAACTTCGAAGATAAGGGGGGGAACGGTATTTCTTTTTACATTTTTCATCAGAAGTCGCAAACTATGCGGCCTAAAAAAAAGAAAAAAAATGTTTGAGAATGTGCAAACAGCGTTCTTTCATATGATACCCCACATGCCCTAGTAGCCCTACTTTGATTTTTTAAGACCCCCTTCAGTCCCTATTGCAAAAAATAATAAAAATATTTTAATTTCTTTCTTATTTGCAAAATAGTTGGGTCCATGTCATCTAAAACTATTCTAAATTTCAAGTTGATAGCATTAGTACGGGTCTTATCGCGATCTTCCTTTTTTACGAAAAAAGGAAGATCGCGATAAGACCCGTTCTCGATATTGTTTTATAATAGCTACAGTTACTACAATCACCTACTCCTAACACTGGAAGAGTGTCTTTGATTTTTGAGTGCCTGAGTTTCGTCTGTTTCATAAAGTAAACACAATGAACAGCAGAATGCAGCCAGACAGAATAACTGGTTATTTCTTTAAAAAAAAATATTACAACTGAGGGGAGAAATAAATACTTCAGTTCCATCGTTATTGTCTTTGTACTAAGGAAAGTTTTATATTAATACGTACAAAATTGGATTTATTTAAATGTAATATAAACATAACCTAACATAAAAAAATTGTATTGTAACTTAACTAAAACTATTCACAAACTAAAACAAGGCGTCAAAAAATTCATCTGCATCGCTGTCGACTGGTAAAGTACCCAAGAGCCTGGCGGCAGTGCCACGTTGTAAGGCAATGATTAGCCTCTGGCCAAGGTAAAAGCCAGTACCTTGGGTCACGGGAAGTGTCAACCAGCCGTTTCGAGATATCCTTAAAGAGACCATGAGCACTCGGACCCCACGACCCGAGGGTTTCAACCCCAAACGGCTCTAAAATATAGTTACCAACAAGGTTATTATATTTACGCCATTTGAGGTTTTTCTTTTATACCTACTTCCTGTTACAGATTCAGTACCTTTTACGAAAACACATATATCCGGTTAAAACCATTTCAGTCACACATTTCCATCTACAGAACTTAAACTTTCAGGGACACCAACTTTACTTCTAATGAACTTCATAAAGTCGTCTAAAACATAACGTTCTTTACCCAAAACTAAGTTTTAATAAGTCCCCCGTTGGCTCGTCTAATAAGCTTTTTTCCACCGTCAACTTTACGGGCCGCAACGCCAATAAAACTCCATCAAGCAAGGTGAAGGAATGGCGCCCGTATAGGAATAGCTCTGCGGCTTAAAGAGCCCACTGTTATACAGCAAGAAAAACAGAATTACAAACAAAAAACTACTCTACCAGACCGAACATTTTGATCGGAAACTGGTTGACTGATGACCCAAGTATCGGATTACAGGCCACCGATAAACAACAGTTATAGACTTTGGCAGTTCCAACTCGAATGTTGACATAAACTTGGTCCACCAAATCACGTCTCAGTTTGTTTGAAGTCGACCTACTGTAGATTCGGTCGCAGTGTTACGCGGAAACAGCGGGGTGAGGGGCGGGGCGTCGTTTGGTCGCGACTCGCGACGCTTAGTCGGGCGCCGGGCTCGTGCAGCGCCGGTCGCCGCCACTAACGCGGCATGCGGCCCGCGCTCGCCGCGATCGCGGCTTGCTGCGTGGTGACACGCGCCGAGCCGTCTGCGCGCCTCGCTCCGCGCAACACTACCCCCCACCATGTCCTCGCGTGTTCTGATGGGCTCGTCCTCCCTGCGTGGATGCCCCTCGAGGATGTACCCACCTACGAGATCGCCTTCCGAGGCGTCATCTACTTCCTCTGCCTCATGTATCTCTTCATCGGAGTGTCCATCGTCTCCGATAGATTTATGGCCGCCATAGAAGTTATAACGTCGAGAGAGAAGGAGGTGCGCGTGCGACGAAACGGTAGCGAACAGATCGTTGTCGTTAGAGTATGGAACGAAACCGTCGCTAATTTAACTTTGATGGCATTAGGTTCTAGTGCACCTGAGATCTTATTATCTGTAATTGAAATAGCTGGGAAGAACTTCGAAGCTGGCGATTTAGGACCCGGTACCATCGTGGGTTCAGCTGCTTATAACTTGTTTGTGATCATAGCCATCTGTGTTTGTGTGATACCAGATGGCGAAGTTAGGAAGATCAAACATCTTAGAGTGTTCCTAGTGACAGCAACGTGGTCCATCTTTGCGTATGTGTGGCTCTATCTCATACTAGCTGTCATCTCACCGAATGAAGTCGAGGTTTGGGAAGGACTTGTTACGTTTCTCTTCTTCCCCGCGACGGTCTTAACAGCCTACATTGCCGACCGTCGGTTACTCATGTACAAGTATTTGAAGAAAGGCTACAGAGTAAACGAAAGAGGAGTTATTGTAGAAGGCGAAGGAGATGGTTCAGTTGAAATGGCTCTCAAGCCAGGAGGAGATGATTTCCTCTCCGAAGATGATGAAGGAAGAGAACAAGAAAAGTCTAGAAGGGAATATGTAACAGTACTTAGAGAATTACGAAGACAACATCCGGAAGAAGACTTAGAAACAGTAGAAAGAATGGCTCTGGAGACATTGATGTCACGAGGTCCGAAATCGAGGGCATTCTACAGAGTTGCTGCCACTCGCAAAATGACAGGCGGAGGTGATTTCTCTAAAAAAATATCTGAACGAGCTCAAAGTGATCTTAGCGAAGTGAAGGCAGAGTTGCAGCGGAGAGAATCAGGATCCTTATCACTTGAGTCACGTGGACCGAACGTCCGCTTCGATCCGGACCACTACACCGTGATGGAGAACTGTGGGACCTTCGAAGTGAGGGTCGTTAGAGCTGGTGACTTGAACGGAGAAGTTACAGTGCAGTACACCACCGAGGATGGCACAGCAGAGGCCGGGTCAGACTATGTCACCGCTGCAGGATCCCTGACCTTCAGGCACGGGGAGACAGAAAAGACATTCAGCGTTCAAGTGATTGACGACGACGTCTTTGAGGAAGACGAGCATTTCTACGTGCGTTTAACATCTCCTAGGGGGGCTTGCTTAGCATCTCCGTCGACAGCAACAGTGGTTATTTTGGACGATGATCATTCTGGTGTGTTCTCATTCCCGCAACGGGACTTCGAGCTGACGGAGTCCGTGGGGACCTACGACTTGAGGGTCGTGAGGACAGCTGGCGCTCGCGGCAAGGTCAGGGTGCCGTTCTGGACAGAAGATGGCACCGCGAAGAGCGGTGCTCAGTACGAGTCTGCTCAGGGCAGCGTGGTCTTCGAGAACAACGAAACTGAGTGAGTAGTCTTTGCTTATAAATAATTTATCTTTATTATTGAACGTTTTCAGGGTTAAATTCAGAGAACATCCCACTGTTTTACATATTTATTTCGTGATGAATGAATCTACTATATTATTTATGACTATAGTAGCTACGAGTATGTCTTATACTCAATAATCAAATGGGTGTTTCATATTTATGAGCCAAATATAAACTACAGTTGAAGTAAGTCCTTCCATCGATTTGAGCTAAATTAGAAAATTATGGACGGTACGTGTTTACGGCGAATTAGCGCGTTCCACACCCCACTACTTGCGGGTGTCGGAATGTAAGTCTACTAATACTTAAAGTTGTTACATGTAATATTAAATTGGTAGTGCTAGTAGCGGGGCTTCGCTTGAATATTTTAAGAAATTGATAGTTAATTTGAATGTACCGATTCTGGTAGGGTGTATAAATAGATTTAAGAAACTTTATCTGAAATGATTAATTAGTCAATCAATCAATCTGCTTTTTATTAATTAGTAAAAGCGGTTATTAAAGACTGTCTTTTTAAGCAATTTCCTTATAACTAAATTATTGACAAATGACTCGAAAATCGTAATTTTCGTCAATTAGCTTAATGTCTTTTCCGCATTTAGTGAATTCTGCTGGCACAAAGAAATATTAACGAGACTCGCATTATGGGTAATTACGTCGACACGGAAGTCTTGCTAAGCTGTTCTTGTGCCCGATGTGCAATACCGAAAAAGTGATGTTATACGGTTTCTCGGGAAGCCGTGTAAATGCCAAATGAGGTATAGATTGGTCGGGCCGATTAGTGCCGGGTCGTTGCGTGATCCGACGACGGCCCTTGCTCGTCAATGTTATTCTGGAATAATCCCTTTTAGATAATCCGTTGGTCTTGTCACCTTTGCTATCGTAGGGCAAATGTTTTTGTTACCCTTGTATATTTTGAAAGGAAAACTTTATCAAGCTAAAGAGTTTGATACACTTTATATAGTTGCTGTATCATGCTCCGTTAATTAATTTAGGAAAATTGGTGTTTTTTGAATAATGTGAAGAAGCAAAACTTTCAAACATTATTCCGATTCTATTTTTATTTTTTATTGTAACCTAACAATTCAATCGTAGTCTTTTGTTTTATTATGTTTTAGTTCAATATTTTTCCTGCCGATACAATAGACAATGTGCCCAGACTAATATTGATTGATTACTAAATACCTATTCTGATGTGGATATTGATATGAGTAGAAAATTGATTACCATAGGATTAAGCACTGATGATGGTTCCATACGATTGTACTAGATAAATAACCTTTTTGCTATCACAAACTGTTCAAACCCTTTTTCAACCTGAATAAAATATCTCGGAAAGTCATCGCTGAAAAATGAGCACGTAACTTTGGATCAAATGTTCGTAAGAATAAAGTGGTTTTTGCGTTGGCATATAAGTTGCTGATTCAACTGTGTCAGCATAGGTCTTAATGTTCTGATCGTTTAAAGCTACCGTGAATTCTGAGATGTAAAAAAGTATGAATATTTTTTAGTGATTTATGAACTAAATTGCTTTTAACTTATTTTTAAATTAGGAATTCCTTTAAGGCGAGAATATCTTTGACATTTAAAATATTAAAATCCTTTCCCCTTTGAGGGAATTGAATGAATTCAAAGGAAATACTTCCGACGCTTCTAATTCTGAATTGAATGGAACGATATTGACATTCATTCCACTCAAATAAGTATCAAATTGACGTTTATTCGAATCTTGGATTTGAATCGAACTCGAAGATTTGGTGTAGGCTAGAGTCTAGCTGGTTCCTTAGTTTAGCTCAAATAAAAGATGAAGAAGAGAATTCTGTCTGTCAATCTGAGTTTATTTCGGTCTTTCTTCACAGAGTAGTCAGATTGGAAAACACCAAACTCACCTAGTTTTAAAAACATAATTTATTTTTGACATGTAAAAGTATTTATACAAACCTTACAGAAATAAAATCATTTATCATTAAAAACGTTATTATTTAACGTTACACTTCAGGATTTTGGAGGCAGATCAGATAGGCGATCGCTCCATTGAGCTGCGTCCGGTTAGATTGGAAGCCGACTCCAACAGTATAATTAGAAAGAGATTTTATGCTACACTAGCTGCCCCGCCAGACGTTGTCCTGTCAAAATTTCAATTTCTTTTACTATGCGAGCCAACTAAGAATAATAAAGATACCTGTCAAATTAGTACTGCCGATAGCTGTCAAATACACGATAGCTGTCAAATTAGGACACTTGAAGTTCGCGAGTATTGCGGAACAAAATGGCGTCTTGACAGTACTGTTCTTATTTGGCTCGCATAGTATTTTTCCTATTTTCTTTTTCTTTCAAACCACCCCAGTTAAGAGGAGAGAAATAAAAAAAAAAAATCAAATCTTTCAAGCATTCATTTTTAACAACTTTTATTATGGGACCAATCCTGAAATCGCGAAAAAAAAATCAGCTGTTCAGTATATTTATCTACATCAATTATTCCTGTCTTGAAAAAAACAGAGTAGGTACCCAACTAAAACTTGATCAGATTTTTCATAGAGACCGAGCCTCGAGAAAATAATATAAATCTGCAAATTATTTCACCCTAGGGTAATTACAAAGCGACTCTAAGCACAGAAAGCTAACCACTTAGCAATGAAAAGAATAATACCTAGGTACCTATTTTTCTATAAACAAACTCATTCAGAGTTTCAGACTCATTGCATTGTCAACTGTTTACAATCGATGGATAGAAATCTACAATAATCTGTAATAATCGTTGGTAATAATGTAAAAACAGGGTTATTGGTAAAAAACCACCAACCTCTTAAGGGGTGATTGTACTCATCATTATGAACAACTTTTAACCAAACCTGAAATCGCAAAAAAAAATCAGCTATTCCCTACATTTATGTTCGCATAATTCGTCAAAATGAAGTTAGCAGCTGATTTTTCCATATTAAAAGTTGTTCTCAATGATGAGTACAATGACCCCTAAAGAGATTTCGTGTATGAATAGATACACCTTATAAACACAGATTGACACGTCATGTCATTGTCATTGCCATGTGATTGTCATGAAAATCAAGAAAGAATCAAGAAGAACCTATTAAACTATTTGGAGAGTAACTGTTCTATGCAATAAGAAAGTCTTTCCTTTCTACACTAATGACGGATAATTAAGAGACGGCAAAGAGTTTCTCGGACCCCGTGACTTCTTATAATTATTGCAATCAAATCGCTCGTAGCTATTTCGTTCTTTTGGTTGTTTGACGGTTCTGAGTTTCTGACTGTAACTTATTCAAGAGGATAAAAATCCTCATGTATAAGTTACTGTCAGAAACTCAGAACTCTGAGCTCTCTCTCAGAGCTCAGACCACATAAAAAACCAAGACTTAACACTGTGAACAATATAGTGAAGCAACCGCCTCAAAACTACACCTCACTCTGTTGTATGCACAGAGTGAGGTGTAGTTTTGAGGCGCTCACACGCACAAAAATCAATCTGCCTAGCCTTTTCCCAACTATGTTGGGGTCGGCTTCCAGTCTAACCGGATGCAGCTGAATACCAATATTTTATATGAAGCGACTGCCTATGTGACCTCCACAACCCAGTAACTGGGGAATTGTCAGACTTTCGGGCTTCTGACGACCCGTAACGACTGTCAAAGATCCACGAATGACAGCCGGGACCACTGGCTTAGCGTGCTTTCCGAGGCACGGAGGAGTCTCGGCATGTAAACATGATTTTCACCCATCCACGGACCAATCCCGGCAAGCGTACGCTCACATGCACACATTTACACCAAACTACAACTAAACTACACCTCACTAAGTGCACACATGTTTACGAAACTGACCTCACGTCACTGTTGACAGTGCTAGTCTTGGTTTTTTATTTCGTCTGAGGATAAAAGTATGGATTTGATACATATACAGGATAATTTTTTAAGCAGTGCGCAAATTTTCACAGGGTGTTCTACCCATGAATATGAACAACTTTTAGTATGGGACCAAACCTGAAATCGCGAAAAAAAATCAGCAGCTCCCTACATTTTGACAAGTTTGGTGTAGAAAAATGTACTGAACAGCTGATTATTTTTTCGCGATTTCAGAGTTAGTCCCATAGTGAAAGTTGTTCATATTCATGGGTAGAACGACCCTGTGAAAGTTTGCGCACTGCTTAAAAAAATATCCTGTACTAGTTTTACTTATTTTTGTACCAACCACGTTACATTTAACTCCAAGTTTGACTGGCAGAGAATGAATTTTGGCATTAAGTAAGGCAGACATATTGCCACTTTTGTACATGAATTGTGGAGGTAATAAATAAAAAAAATAAGTCCTAAGGCTCACTTTCACAACACATCACTAAACGCGTTTAAGATGATTGCGCTGTGTAGCCCGCGAAATAATTTTTTTTTGGGTTTTTTGCAATTTGCAGCTCCGCGTCAGATTGTATCTTGATCAAAATATGATACGCGGGAATAAAACATATGTTCAATCTGCCTAGCCTTTTCCCAACTATGTTGGGGTCGGCTTCCAGTCTAACCGGATGCAGCTGAATACCAGTATTTTACATGGAGCGACTGCCTATCTGACCTCCACAACCCAGTAACTGGGTAATACGATACCCCTTGGTAAGACTGGTTGTCAGACTTTCGGGCTTCTGACGACCCGTAACGACTGTCAAAGATCCACGAATAACAGCCGGGACCAACGGCTTAACGTGCTTTCCGAGGCACGGAGGAATCTCGATATGTAAAGATGGTCACCCATCCACTGACCAACCCCGGCAAGCGTAGCTTAACCTGACGGATCGACCCGTGCGGCTGTTATTACTTAGCCACGAGCTCCTCTAGGAATAAAATAGAATAAAACATATGTATTTACATAATTTTAACCATAAAAATCATCAATACATCTCTCTCAGTTAGATTTCGTGCAGATTCGTCAAACGAACGAAACCTAACGAATCTGCACGAAATCTAACTTGGAGACTTAACACATAGTTAAAATTCTATCTCTGTCGTCTTCGGACGACTGAAAGAAACTGAGTCATGTTTTAAATTCGTTTATGATTGATGTGTGGTGAAAGTGAGCCTAAGTAGGTACCTATAATTAAAAAAAGAAACAATCTTATTGTCCATCTGTAGGGTAAAGGCCTCGCTTTAATTTTTCCATTCAACTTGTTCTTGCGAGCCAATATGGACCACTTATGTTTTCTGAAGAATTCTTAAACGGAGTTTAAACTCTCAATAGCTATTGATTCGACAAAAGTATCTATTTAAGTGAATTCCTTCCTTATGCACGGTTTTTGAGGTCCACAGATAAAAATCTGGATAGTAATTCACTCGATTTTTAAGCTAAATTCTTCCTTATCGAGGTGTTCAGAAACGCGATCAATCAATCAATCAATCTGCCTAGCCTTTTCCCAACTATGTTGGGGTCGGCTTCCAGTCTAACCGGATGCAGCTGAATACCAGTATTTTACATGGAGCGACTGCCTGTCTGACCTCCACAACCCAGTAACTGGGTAATACGATACCCCTTGGTAAGACTGGTTGTCAGACTTTCGGGCTTCTGACGACCCGTAACGACTGTCAAAGATCCACGAATGACAGCCGAGACCAATGGCTTAACGTGCTTTCCAAGGCACGGAGGAGTCTCGGTATATAAAGATGGTCACCCATCCACTGACCAACCCCGGCAAGCGTAGCTTAACCTGATGGATCGACCCGTGCGGCTGTAATTACTTAGCCACGAGCTCCTCCTCGAGTGTTCAGAAACACGATATCGAACCAATAATCACTATCGACTGTATATAAACTCCGTTTAAAAACCTCAGAACCCGGGCATTACAGGCGTCACGTAGGTAGGTACAGTCAGCAACAAAAGTCGATTAACAGTTGAGTTTTCTAAATCTTAATTATTGAGAAAAATACTTCATTGAATTCTGAACAGATATAAATTTTAAAGAAACTGAACTCTTATCTAATAAATGAAATGCTAAAAAGCAGGTTATCATATCATTTTCTGTTAATTTAGATGATGTCAAAAAGTAGCAGTGTTGACTGATTTCTGTTGCTGACCGTACAACCCGCCGTCTAAAAACCCAAACTCAAACTGAAAACTCATTGAGATTGCGTTCCGAAATTACGCTGATCCTAATACAATAATAACACATCTGCCTTATGTATCAGCCTTATTTATATTCCCAGTTATAAACATAACTTCTCCTCCGTAATAGGGCCCCTGTATCAAAACCGTAACTTCGGTTTTGATTATGTTAACTGCGGAAACTTTGCACTTTGTAGGGACCATTTTATTTTCCCCTTCTCGACGTATAATTAACAAATGTTTTAGGCTTATTTAGTTGATGATGTATTTTGAAGGTTTTTTTGTACGTCATTCTTGAGTTTTTGTGAAGATATTAAAAAATCATTTAATAAATACTGGTTTGACAACCAGTCTGACAACCAGTCTTACTAAGGGGTATCGTATTACCCAGTGACCGGGTTGTTGAGGTCAGATAGGCAGTCGCTCCATGTAAAATACTGGTATTCAGCTGCATCCGGTTAGACTGGAAGCCGACCTCAACATAGTTGGGTAAAAAGCTAGGCAGATAGGTATTTGATTACATTTTTCAAAAAAGCATCTTTTCATTTAACAATCTTGAAAATTTAGTTCCGTGTGAGCGAGAGAGGTGACAAAATTAAATTATTTTTATTCTTATTCTTCTAACTTTTTAAAGTTAGAAGAAAGAATTGCATAAAACTTCTAGCAGTTTAAAGTTTTATGCAAAAAAATACGGTTTTACAGCTAGTTTATTTAAATAAACCTGTAATATAATTTGTTGAATAATATTTCACGCTGGCAAAGCATTGAAGTGTGCTCCAGTGGCCGCGCCTGGCCTATAGGAAGCTAAATATTGTAAAATAAATCAGCCTGTATAATGCGGTTATGTTATTTAGTGGCCGTTAGTAGGCCACAGATAATTCCATACCAATGCTATACAGGATGTTTGGTGCATCGTTTGCCAAATGAAAATGGCGGATAGGAGGGGTCATGTGCTATCTCGTCAGTCCCCAAAAAAAAAATATTTGCCTTACGGGATTTTTAATGTCAATTTTTTATTATTATTTTCGAAAAATCCCTAAAGTCAGACTTTGAACTTGAATTTATAAAAAAGTTATTGGTATAGTCTCCTATTTTTATTAATGAACGTGTATTGCTGTACGATTCTATCTGAATTAGAATTACTTGAAAATAGCATCTAGTTATTTTTTTATTGACTTGCAAAGGTTTTTTGAAGAAGTTTGGGACTTTTCAAAAATAGTACAGTCACGCATATACAGCATTATCTGACTCAGCCTTGCATAAATGGTTGAGATTTTTTAGAATACGAATCGATAGAATTTTATAATTCTTATATATTTTATTCAACCTTTAATAAATAAAATATAAAAGAATTATAACATTCCAACAACTCGTATTCTAAAAAATCTCAACCATTTATGTAAGGGTGGGTCAGCTAATGCTATAGGTGACTGTGTTATAAAATTGTCATAAAAAAATCCCGTGGGACAGCGAATTTTTTTTGGGGCCTGAGGAGATAGTACATGACCCCTCCTATCCGCCATTTTCATTTGGAAAACGATGCACCAAAAATCCTGTATGCAAAAGAGTTTGCATCATCCCAGCCACGTATTTACACGTCGCTAAAATGCACTTTCATCGCTCACTTTGTTAGAAAAATAAACTTAACATACACAACACATACTTAAAATTCTAAGTGGAAGGTTTTTCCTAATACTGCGGTGAAATGTTACATAAGTTACTGCAAGCCCCACCTGCACGGTTCTTAAGTGAAGTAACATACATTGTACTTAAGTTTAAGCGTAAATCTTGATTGGCTGTGGCTGTACGCAGGTTGCTTAATCTAAGTTTAGAGCTTAATTTTAACCGAGCTAAGTTACCTAGTTTATGTAAGGCTCGTATTTATAATCAAAGTAATTACTTGAGTAATTACTTCCTACTAAGTGATTTCATACTTGAGGGTAGAATTCATATGTAAAGAAAATGGTGACTGTTACTTGGCTAAGAATTCTTTGAAAAAGCTTTGATAGTTCTAACTTTAAGCAATTACTAAACTATAGAAAGAAAATCGTTGCTTGAGTAATTACTTTTACTTAAGTAATTACTTTTACTTGACTATAAATACGAGTGGTTAGTGTATTCGTCTAGCCTAATTGCGTATATTTATCCGTATAATACTTCAAGACTATAGGCCTATTTCAAGATATCCGAATAGACACTACGTGTCGGACCACCCACAATGAAGGGTTCCGTAGTTGAAAAGAATTTATCCCAAAAACAAACTTAACATTGGATATAAAAAAAAAAAAATTATGTCATAAAATTACAAATTCACAATTTTCGGACTTTTTCCTTTACTTGTGCTGGGAGACCTTGCTTCTTGCCAAATTTTATTATTCTAGGTTAACGGGAAGTACTCTATATACAGGTTTTGATTTACTTGCGACAGTTGCGAGTATCAAAATGTGTCGCAAAATGGCCGTATTTTTTGATTGCGATGACTTAGAAGCTTGAGTTTTTTAGGACTTCAAGAGACTATAGACTTTCTTATTTGATATTAATTTCAACTGTATACCTCTACGCGTTCCTGAGAAAAAGGGTCTTGACAGACTGACAACTTTGAAAATATTTTTTATTTAGAGGAGTTTAAAAGATCTAAGCAAACAGACAGCGGAAGCGACTTCATTTTATACTATGTCTATGTAAAGATAAAGATGTTAAAATATTAAGTCTGTCGGTTTGTTATCTTTTCACACCCGTAACGGCTGAACGTCCATTCATTACATGAGGCGATTTTGGCGATTTTTCGACCCCCCCCTTGCGATATCATCGTGAGATTTGGCTCGACCGCCTACCCCCTAATCTCATGTGAGGTTTTACAAAATACGTATTTTTAGTATAAACTAGCTGTGCCCGCGACTTCGTTCGCGTGCATGTCGGAAATCAATATATAATGTGTCGCTTAGATATGGTGTAGGTATCACTCCTCCAATAAAAATGAAGAATCTTGCGATCTTGTCTGGTGGGAACCGCTACCTGGGGTTCTCTACCACAGCCCTGCAGTTACTGCAGTTTATGATAGCGGGGTTTAACACGTATTCGGACTGCTGGAAACACAACGCGCCATTCCAAACTATCGTTTCGGAAAGAACGAATAGCGGGGTTTACACGTACCTACCTACAGTTTGGACCACGGATCTCTGGACTGGCGTTCCAAACCGCGGATGGATCTGTGCGGTTTGGACTGCGCATCAAACTGTCCTTCGTTTATACCGTGAACATCCATGTTTATGGAGGCAAAACTTTTAAAAACGATCGAAGTCCATAATTAGTTGACTACGGATAGCCAGTATTTTTCTTTGATTTCTGTACCAAATCACAGTACGTATACCTACTGTAAGTTATTGAGGAGTTCAATTGTCTGATCCTCACCATCTCTGGAGAAAACTCTTTCAAACATAAGGTGTGTGACATACGGACGGACAGACGGACAGGACGTAATGATAAGACTTCCCTTTCTATGTACTATTTGGCTACGGAACCCTAAAAACAGAAGAATTGAAAACTTCTTTCTTTTTGAAGTCGGTTATAAAGATGCCTCAAATAATCTCGACCTCTGGAGAGAAATCCAGGTCCAGAGACCGGAATTCCAGGACAGCATCTATTTTATGACTGAATAAGTGTCACTCTTCTGCGCAAAATCTTGACACCGCGATTCCGTCTATACAACATCTATCAGATACAGTGGTTAACTGGAAGCTCGCTCTGCGTACAATAAATAAACTTACAAAGGTTTGATTTAAAAAAAAGTGTGTGTGTCAGCTCTGACGACAACTGGCGTTTACTCCTTTTTGTGCCGCTCCGACTTTCTATTTTTCGGTCAAAAAGCATAATTAAGGTGTTAACGCGCTCGTCACCCCCCCTCTCACCCAACCTCTCAACCCTCCTCCTCTACCTCTCCTCTCAACTATATCTTACCACCCCTCCCTCTCCCCCCCCTCACCCTCCCCTCTAATACCCCTCACCGCATCCCCTTCCCCATTCCTCCCCCTCACACCTCCTTACTGCTTCTCCCTCCCTCTCACCGCGTCCCCCTGCCCCTACCCTCTCAAACCCTCCCCCTCACCTTCTCTGTGTATGAAAAGTTGATAGGATTATTATATCTGACATTGCATTCTTTTTCACTCAGAACAGTTATTAGTATTAACTATTAACTACCATCTTACAATTATATGCCCCTTTTTAGGGTTCCATACCTCAAAAGAAAAAAAACCGGTCAAGAGCGATTCCGCTTCGATTTCTGAAAAAGTGTGCTATTTAGAGACATCGTTTTATTTTTCCTGTTTTCTTTACATAAACTTCTATCTCATAGAATAATTTCAGATTTTTCTTTTTGCAAACTTCGGAAAAAAAAAGGGGGGGACGGTTGTTTTTTTACATTTTTCATCAAAAGTCGAAAACTATGCGGCCTAAAAAAAAAAACTTTTTTTGAAAATGTGCAAACAGCGCTCTTTCATATTATACCCCACATACCCTAGTAGCCCCACTATGAAATTTTAAGACCCCCTTTCAGTCCCTGTTGCAATAAAAATTAAAACATTTTTATTTCTTGCTTATTTGCAAAATAGTTGGGTAAACGTCATCTAAAACTGTTCCAAATTTCAAGTTGATAGCATTAGTAGTTCTTGAGATATCCAGCTGTGACAGACAGACAGACAGACAGACAGACAGAAAGACAGACTGAGTCACACCATAAGGGTTCCTTTTATACCATTTTGGTACGGAACCCTAAAAACGGCACCCTCTGTCTGTCCGTCTGTCACAGCTAATTTGCTCCGAATCTATTGGACCCATTATGTTAAAATTTGGTACACATAATTACGAATTTCTGTGACCCAAACGCGGACAGGTAGGTAAAGTAAATAAATGGATTTTGAATATGGGGGTCACTTTTGTGGGACAAATAAGAAAATTAAAAAAAAAAGTTTTGCAAACTGTACCGTGTGACATATCAGATGAAAGGGCTTAATTAATATGAGGGTCTCAAATACATGTATATATTTTTTTTATAATTTTAAAATTATATTAATTATTTAAGAAAATAGATGAAAATTTACCAACATATCCCCTAATCTCCGAAACTACTGAACCTAAAGTTTCGAAAAAAGAAATACAGAAAATAGTTCTTTACTTGTAGATTACAGGAAAATCTATAAGAATAGTCTGTGGTCATAAAATAACATGGTAAATCTCTCAATATTGTGAGTACAAACTTACATTTACAGGTGGAATGTATGGGAGAATATGTTTTCCAACTACAATGTAAAGTTTGTTCTTGGGATAAATTCATCCCAACTACGGAACCCTTCATTGTGCGTGGTCCAACACGCACTTGGCCGGTTTTTTATATTTGAAATTCTTTTAGCGTTACTAATCAACCACCAATAGAACCAATCTGCCTAGGCTTTTCCCAACTATGTTGGGGTCAGCTTCCAGTCTAACCGGATGCAGCTGAATACCTGTATTTTACATGGAGCGACTGCCTATCTGACCTCCACAACCCAGTTACTGGGTAATACGATACCCCTTGGTAAGACTGGTTGTCAGACTTTCGGGCTTCTGACGACCAGTAACGACTGTCAAAGATCCACGAATAACAGCCGGGACCAACGGCTTAAAGTGCTTTCCGAGGCACGGAGGAGTCTCGGTATGCAAAGATGCTCACCCATCCACTAACCAACCCCGGCAAGCGTAGCTTAACCTGCTGGATCGACCCATCAGGTTAACCACCCCTATAAAGCGATCTTTATTGTTAGTACCATTTGGTATCAATAGATGTCGTTACGTGTATGAAGACACGGTAATGAAAAGTTCTTCTTGAACACTTTAAATTCATATATCTTTTGATAGACTGAAGCGATTGCGATGAAACAAAAACTAAGTAAAACTCTGAGTTACACACAATATTTGAGTATAAAATTTAACCACATTGGTTTTGTACTTTTGACGTGATACTTGCACAAAAATTTATGAACTCTCACAGACAAACAGACAAACAGATAAACAGACAAACAGACAAAAATGACAAAAATGGTAGAAATGGCATCTGTTGGTGATTCTTTAACACCCCAACAATTTTTTTTTAAAATATTTGCAATGTACAGAAACGCCTCGTCTACAAATTTATTATATGTATAGATACGTTAATCTGTGGTTGATTGTGTTGGATTTATTTAAATAAATATAATTTGCTTACTTAATTATTTTTTACTAGCTGCGCCCCGCGGTTTCACTCGCGTAGACCGGGATAAAAAGTAGCCTATGTGTTAATCCAGGATTTAAGCTGTCTACATACCAAATTTCATCCAAATCGGTTCAGCCGTTTGAGCGTGAAGAAGTAACAAACATACACACACACACACACACACTCACAAACTTCCGCCTTCATAATATTAGTGTGATAATACCTATTTACCCAGTTTTATCGCAATTTTATACTGTTTCTTGAAAAAAAAAATACGTGATATTTGCCGAGCCCTCCCTCTCCTCCACGTAAGATTTGGTTAGATTCGGCTCTACCCCATCCCATCCTAAACACATCACGTAATTAATGGACGGAGTTTAGGACAAATTATACTTTTATCCCGGTATGGGTAGGACGTTCCCGTGGGATACTCTCGAACTACACGCAGGTGAAGCCGCGGTTAAAAGCTATTTTCTTTATTTTATGAATTGGAATAATTGAATTCCCATGCAAAATACACTTTGAAAAAATGTACTCGTAATAAAACGACTAACATTCTAACTTGTTACCTCTGTCTGCCGCGAATATTTGGCTTGTAGACAACTTAAGTACGTATAAAGAATAACTTTTTTGGCTTAAGTGCTTGTTACTTGGTAAACTTTTGTAACTTGAATCGTAAATAGATTTTCTATGATATCGTAAAGTTTGTCTGTAAAATTGACTGCCCTGAATTTTTACAGTAATAAATTTTAGACGTTAGTTACTTTAGACGTTAGCAACTTTGTTCCAAAGTTCCTTATCGCACGTAAGAGCGGTTTCGCACTACGTCGGATCCGGATCCGATCCGAATCCGTGAAAGTACGGATCTAGAAATCTCGGACCGAATTCGGATACTGCTTACGGACTACTCCAATACTAGTGAACTAAACTGGATGACTGCCGCGCCCCCCGGCCACATACCCCGCCGCCCCGCTGGACGCAGCTCGGATTCGGTTTGGACGCAGTGCGCGAGCGTTCATACAAATAATGCTATGGCTTTTTCGGTCCGTCAACAATCTTCTCCGGAATGGAGATTCACGGATAACGGATTTTGCAAAGTGGCTGGCCTTTGCAAACGCTCAGCCACTTTGCAAAATACATACACCAGCACGAATCATAAGAAGAACGAGAACTTAGAGAGAACACTAGAAGGAAGGTTATAAAAAATAAAATTGCACCTAAACTTAATATTGCGAAACATTGCTCTAAATACCAAGCAGTAGAATTATTTAATAGGTTGCCTACTGACTTAAGATCATTAATTTACAAAGGTACTCTTTTCAAAGCTAAACTTAAAGCTTTCCTGTTAAATAAATGTTTATATTCCCTATCTGAATTGTAAATAGTTTTTATTTTTAGTATTTTACCTTCTTGTACCTGCAATCTGCTAACTTATGACATTAAAAATATATTGAACACAGTATTGGACATTTATAATCATTTGACATAATAATATTAACAATATTTTGTATAATAACTATTTACAATCTATAGACATAATATTTATCATAATGTTATTGATTATTTTTAGTTAGAAATTCATAATTTATTATTTTTAGCTGTAATTAATTAATTAATGTTTAATGTACTATTTCCTATTTCAAACACAATGCAAATTGTTATATGAATAAATAAATAAATGAACGGAAAGAAATCGGATGACGAAAGCCGGATCTAGTGCGTAAAGTACCATAGAAATAGTTAGTACGACTACTCCGGACCGTATTTTCACGGGTTCCGAACGGATTCTGATCGGAAGTAGTGCGAAACCGCTTTTACTCTGCCGAAAAATGAGTAACATTTTGACCGTCACGATACTTTTTAGGGTCCCGTACCCGAAAGGTGCCAAACGGAACCTCTATGCCTCCGCTGTCTCATGAACCGTAATAGGTAGACAGTTGAAACTTTCACAGATGTATTTATAATGTCGCTATAACACCAAATGATAAAAATAAAATTAAGTTGAAAATTAAAGGGCGTTACAGCTACTCGGTAGGCCGACTCGTACGCTAAATCGCACTGTGTAAAGTAGCCAGAACTCACAAATGTAAAATTTGCTGTTCCCTACATTTTGTCAATCTCTAGCTTCGCTCTTTCTCGAGTTGTCTGCCAATAACAGATGTCAAAATTCTTTAATTTTAGCTGAATTTTAGGAACAAGGGAATCAGTGACAATTCCTATCTTGACACTATGAAACAGACGCTAAATTAATGATTAATTAGTGATTTATAACTAGGTGCCACCCTAAATTCGTCCCTAATTTCGTTCAGTCACGCTTTATGTCTACATAGAAGGTCAATACTAAATAGAATATTGTCTGTGATTACCTTGGCAAGGTCACTTTCAGTATAAGTTAGTGGGATTCTTAGAAATCAACTATTTTTAGCTGGTTTTGCATTATGAATTTAATAATCGGTGCGGTGGTAGTTTGAAAAATCATCATCTGCCTAGCCTTTTCCCAACTAGGTATTTATGTTGGGGTCGGCTTCCAGTCTAACCGGATGCAGCTGAATACCAGTATTTTACATGGAGCGACTACCTATCTGACCTCCACAACCCAGTTACTGGGTAATGCGATACCCCTTGGTAAGACTGGTTGTCAGACTTTCGGACTTCTGACGACCCGTAACGACTGTCAAACATCAACGAATGACAGCCGGGACCAACGGCTTTCCGAGGCACGGAGGAGACTCGGTATGTAAAGATGGTCATCCATCCACTGACCAACCCTGGCAAGCGTAGCTTAACCTGACGGATCGACCCGTGCGGCTGTTATTACTTAACCACGAGCTCCTCTTTGGGCTATTGTAGCTAATAAGCCTGATATTGTGGTGACATCGACGAGAGCGCCCTGCAATGATTGTTGATATCGCTGTCCCTTATGACGATAATCTCGTGAAAGCTGAGAAAGATAAAAAATCAAGTATCTTGACTTAGCACACGAACTTGTCGATATGTGGGACGTGGACTCCGCTTCCGCGGAAGCCACGCTTGCCGGGGTTGATCTTTACATACCGAGACTCCTCCGTGCCTCGGATAGCACGTTAAGCCGTTGGTCCCGGCTGTCATTCGTGGATCTTTGACAGTCGTTACGGGTCGTCAGAAGCCCGAAAGTCTGAAAACCAGTCTTACCAAGGAGTATCGTATTACCCAGTACCTGGATTGTGGAGGTCAGATAGGCAGTCGCTCCATGTAAAATACTGGAATTCAGCTGCATTCGGTTAGACTGGAAGCCGATTCCAACATAGTTGGGTAAAGGCTAGGTAGATGATAAAAATTATGTATTGAAAATGAAAAATATACGTGTCGAATTGAGACCCTCCTCCTCTTTATCATCGGTTAGTAAAGGATAAATAATAAAAAATGTGAAGAAAAGAAAAGTGCCATAATGTAAGTGTATAAAGTAATTAATAGGTCCAACAAAACCACGCTATAATTAAACTACTTAAAAGTTAACCCACGGCTATGTTTGTCGGTATCCAATAAAACTTTTCGTTCACCAACTTGCGTAGAAACTATCCGCTTGTAAGTGGTTTCAGTGTTGCCATACTGCCGCCATTTTGAGGGGATATTTTGTGCTCTCCGTTGTAATTGTACCCGACCTATTAGTTTAGGGTCAAAGTAGGGTGGATCTTGACCATCCGGAGGGAGTTAGGGCAATGATACATTGTTGCTAACCACTAACGCGTCCCGCTCCCCCGCGACCTTCATCAGGATACTTTCTCTTGTGACATAACTGGCTCGCGAGGTTGTCCACATGTGGGATGTGGACTCAACAATCATTGTGCCGATAGTCGTATTAGCCAATGGCTTAATTGCCAAGAGCCTCGACCAACACCTCAGGAGGCTCTCGTTGGGCAGCTGGATTCAAACTCAAACTCAAACTGAAAGCATTTATTTCAATTAAACCAATTACAGGCACTTTTGAATTGTCAAAGAGTCGGTCAGTAGGTAAGTCAGAAAGTTGAAGCTAGTTGCCCATTCTAAAACGTAGATCTATGGAGAAGAACGGGCAAGAAACTCCACGGACACTCTTTTAAATCAAAATATGGTTACAAAATATTGGTTACATCATTCATGTTGAAATTATACATGTGAGAACGATGAACGTTAAAAGCGTCCGTAATTAAAAAAAAATAAAAATTTAAATTAAAATAAGCCGTGGCACCTAAGGTATGACCAGCCTCCACCAACAGCGATTAAGGGCCCGATTCAGAAAGCGGTACTTCTCGACACGGCTCGCATGGGTCCTATCTCTGGAGCCCTGACCGCGTAGCTTGGACCCTGTTCCCGATGGGCTACTATTTGTTTTATATTTTTTATATTCTAATATCTAAAAATATAATTTATATGTATATCATGAAAAAAGGCAATAATATAGTGTTACTATCAAACACAATGTGAATTGTTTTAGAAATAAATAAATGAAATGAAATGAAATATAATAAAAGAATGGTGTCGTAGGTGTGAAGGCTACGCGATCGTAGCACGCTACGAGCTACGCCGTAGCACGCTAAGAGCTACGCCGTAGTGCAATGCGTAGCGGAACGAGGTAATCGTAGCATTCGTCGCGCGTATTCTTTTGTGAATTAAAATAGATGCGATATTTTTTTTGTTTTGTATCAAATCACTTTCACTTTCCCTATAAGCAGTATAGTATATACCGTTGTTCAAACATGATATGTAACACAAATGAGACGTCCAAAATGCATTGCGAGTTGAATTATAACATGGCAAGTTTGTTTCTTATAACGTTTCAACAATCTTTACTCGGTATTATGGGTTACTATAATAATGTCCAAATCATAATAATGTCCAAAACCTATTTTATTAAGAACTATCGTTTCGCCTGCGACTTTTCCCGCGTGTAAAGCAGAATTCCTCATACAAAGTTCTAATAGGTAATTATTTTTTTAAATATAGCCCACTCAGGAATAATGTAGCTTCCAAATATAGCCCACTCAGGAATAATGTAGCTTCCAAATATTGATATATTTTTTGGAATCGAATCAGTAGAACCAGAATACAAACTCACGAATTTTACCTCTTTTAATGTTAGTATCATCATCTACTTAGATTGTCGCAATACCACCGTTTTTAGGGTGTACTTCAATAGAAAAAACGGAACCATTATAGTATCACTTCCTTCGTTGTCCATCTGTCTGTCTGTCTGTCAGTCTGTCATTTTCTCAGAAACGAGTGGATGTATCAAGTTGAAATTAATACCAAATAGGTAGGTCTATGGTCCCTTAGAGCTCTAAAATATCAAGCTTCTAAGTCAAGGCAAAAAATACGGCTGGTTATCCGACATATTTTGATACTCGCAAGTAAATCAAAACCTATAGAGTACATACCGTTGACCTTTTTTTTTTGGGGGTGGGATATCATCAAATAACTTCTCCCGCTCTGGGTGGAGCGGAAGGGCGTGTCAGACTTTTACTGACTAAAACCAACCCGTGTTCCTTCAGTTGCCTATGCCAGGGCCGCGGTATCTTCTTAAAACTACCCGCGACCCCAGCGGCGTCGGCCCTATGGACCCCATCATTTGCTGACATCTCTTTGAGGCGCGCGTGGAACACAACGCACCGTCGACTCGGGCCTGGTCCTTACCGGACGGCGAGCTACCCGCTGCTCACCGTCCGCAGGCCCGCGCCTACGGTGGCCGGAAATCGATTCCCGCCGCCCAGGGTGTCTCCTGCGGTGACTGAGGGCGTGAGGCTGCCTATCCCTCACGCGTTCCGCCTCCTCCTTCGCGAGCATCACTGCTTCGCAGAAGGAGGTGACGGCCTTCCATGCACTCACGCTCCGCACCATGGCCTGAACCAGGCTCGGACGCGTGAGATCGCCGCCGCCGATCGCCTCCGTGAGAACACGGCGGTGTTCTGCCCAAGCCGGGCAGACCTCCACTACATACCGTTGACCTAGAATCATGAAATTGGCAAGAAGCAAGGTCTCACAGCACAAGTAAAGGAGTTCGAAAATAGTTATTTTGTAATTTTATGGACAACATGTTTTTCAACTACAATGTTAAGTTTGTTTTTGGGATAAATTCTTTTCAACTACGGACACACACACACACACATTGGACATTGTGCGTGGTCCGACACGGACTTGTCCGGTTTTTTATTGCTATTGTCACTAAGGTGGAGCTCGTGGCTAAATAATACCCCAGCTGCACGGGTTCATCCATCTGATTAAGCTACGCAGGGGTTGATCCGTGGATGGGTGACCATCTTTACATAGCTCGACTCCTCCGTGCCACGGAAAGCACGTTAAGTCGTTGGTCCCGGCCATCATTCGTGGATCTTGACTGTCGTTACGGGTCGTCAGAAGCCCTAAAGTCTGACAACCAGTCTTACTAAGGGGTATCGTATTACCCAGTTATTGGATTGAGGAGGTCAGATTGGCAGTTGCTCCATTTAATATTCAGCAACATAGCTTGGAAAAGGCTATGCGGATTGATATATTTTATCACGATCCTACTTATAAAGACCTCATTCATTGTCTACTCAGCAATTCGAACCACACAATGACAACTAGATTACTACCAACTAAATGCTTGCCATGTCTGACCACAACCTAATACGACTGAATTCAAATTAGTCAAGTCGCTAACACAGTTATAATATCTCAGCAGATTAGGGTTGACTCAATCGGGTCCTCGGGGCTCAAAAGACAAATTTAGAGGAAAGGGACCAACTTAGTTTGTCTGTAAGGAATTTTCTCTTTAGTTTAGTTTTTTTTTCAATTATTTACTAAAGCAGGACTTGATGAAAGTTATAGGATATTGAGTTAGAAATTTGATTTAGGTTGAAGAATATTGAAGACTAGCTTTTAACCGCGGCTTTCCCCGCGTGGATGTCGGAAAATATCCCAAGGGAACGTGCTACCGGGAAATTCTTCCTTGTTTCTTGTCTACATTATAAAGGGAACCTCTGTGCAAAATTTCAGCTTTCTAGATACAACAGTTTAGGCTGGGCGTTGATGAGTCATTCTGTCAGTCAGGACTTTTCTTTTTATTTATTAAGATTAATATTATGATCATCATAATTATGGACTTACCTTGTTTAAACAAAATTTTCAGCATAGAGGATCCAATGAAATAATTATTAACATGACACTTTATCCCAGTATATAGAGTTTCTTAGGATGTGTAAGGTACTTAGAGTTTCATAATCGGCTTCCGTACTATGCCCTTCATAGAAAAAAAAAATCCTGTATTGTCAGGCAACTAAGGCCCATAGATAAAATACACAAATTATTGAAATATATTGACACTAGATATTTCCACGATACGAGCAAAACTTTTACATCACTTAATTAACAAAAAAAAAGAAGCTCGTGGCTAAGTAATAACAGCCGCACGGGTCGATCCATCAGGTTAAGCTACGCTTGCCGGGATTGGTCCGTGGATGGGTGACCTATCTTTACATAACGAGACTTCTCCGTGCCTCGGAAAGCACGTTAAGCCGTTGGTCCCGCCTGTCATTCGTGGATCTTTGACAGTCGTCACGGGTCGTCAGAAGCCCGAAAGTCTGACAACCAGTCTTACCAAGGGGTATCGCATTACCCAGTTACTGGGTTGTGGAGGTCAGATAGGCAGTCGCTCCATGTAAAATACTGGTATTCAGCTGCATCCGGTTAGACTGGAAGCCGACCCCAACATAGTTGGGAAAAGGCTAGGCAGATTGATTGAATTAACAAAAAAAAAAAAAAAATTGGGATACATTAAAATATACACTAATACCACACACACATCTGCCTAACCCTTCGCGGACTACAGGCGTGATGTTATGTGTGTGTGTGTGTGTGAGTGTGTATAATATAAAACAAGCGCAAAGTTACCAAAACATTTTCTAAAAAGACTTTTTTAATTTTGCTCTATCAATAAACTTCTATTATAATTCTAAACAACAACGACAACATTAGAACACCTATTAAAAAAAAAACCGTTACGAATCCGGATCCCCTTCGCGATCCTTAGCTCGCACTTGTCAGGTCTCATTTGGTCCTTCTGGTGGCCCTAAGGACCATACATTAGCAAGTTTATAATGGAGCCGCTACAGTCTCTCCGCCCCTTGTGAAACCATTTGTGGCTTCTCGGTGGGAATTGTGTCGGTGTAGGCTTTCAGGGTATTCTTTCAGGGTATTATGTAGGTTGGTTAGGTGCAGAAAATGATGTTTTCAAAGTGCCTTTTAGTGTTAATGTTTAAAAAAGTGTTGTTGAGAATTTATTGCCTTGTATACAGGGTGTTAGTGTAAACATAGGCAATCTTTTAAGGGGTCATTGTACTCAGCATTCTGAATAACTTTTATTAAACCACTAATTACCACTCACGCGCTTTAAGAAACAGTCATTAGTTTCCTATCAGTTCATAGAAATATTTTATGTACAAACCGTGTACCTACTAGGTGCCACGTTGTGCACCGACAAAAAAAACAGCTATTCCCTACATTTTGACGAATTATGCGAACATAAATGTAATGAATAGCTGATTTTTTTTCGTGATTTTATGTTTGGTCCCATAGTAAAAGTTGTTCATTATTATGAGTACAATGACCTGTATAAGTATACTTAGGTTAGATTTTGTTGTGTTATAGTTGTCAAACAGGAAAACATCGTAATATTCACGCTATTGTACCGAACTAACGTTTATTTAATTTCACACACACGTAACCTTACGTGTTTTGGGTAACACGTTACCCAGTAACTGTATACTTAGTTGGGAAAACACTAGGCAGATGATGACAATAATTCCATCCGTGCCGTACAGAACTGACTTATTCAAGTGTCAAAGAGAAAGAAGAAAAGAAAAAAAGAAAAAAAAAACTATTTATTCACGCGAAAAATGACGCACATACATAAATTTAGTTTTTAACATAAGCCTAAAAATAAAAACAAGTGGGTAGTTATTTATTTTATACATAAAAAAAAGAAATAACGCGCGAAACGGCTAATGCTCAGCATAATTCCGTGACCTGTGCACAAAGGCACGAGTCAAGGCGCTGGTTTCCAGCGTAAACTCAGAACCTGTAAAAATTAGTTAGACATAATTATAGACAACAGCAGGTAAGGTAGTAGTAGGGTGTGGATCAGGAGCTGTGGCACAAACTATGTCCTACCTCTTATTCTGCTCTTTTTGATACAATAAATGCAACTAAAGTACCCTCTGCCAAAGACCCAAGACGATACCGTGGAAGTGGTGAAGTTTTGCGCCAATCAATCAATCCTTTTCCCAACTATGTTGGGGTCGGCTTCCAGTCTAACTGGACGCAGCTGAATACCAGTATTTTACATGGAGCGACTGCCTATCTGACTTCCACAACCCAGTTACTGGGAAATACGATACCCCTTGGTAAGACTGGTTGTCAGACTTTCGGGCTTCTGACAACCCGTAACGACTGTCAAAGATCCACGAATGACAAAATCAAAAACCAAATCATAAGTCATTTTTTCAAATTAGGCTGAGAATCAGCACTTTTTGAACGTCGAAACAGCTGAGACCAACGGCTTAACGTGCTTTCCGAGGCACGCAGGAGTCTCGGTATGTAAAAACGGTCACCCATCCACGGACCAACCCGGTAAGCGTAGCTTAACCTGATGGATCGACTCGTACGGCTGTTATTACTTTAGCTACGAGCCAACCAGATCTAATTCACTCTCGTGCCATCCACAAGACGAATAAGAATTGTCAAACATTTCTGGCCTAATTCTAACCCCCACAAATTACAATTTGTTATGCTCCTCTAAATCCTGTGAGAGCTGGTCTATTTGAGGTTAAAACGACACTACCTACTAACTTAGATTCAGAATAACTTTAACCACTAAAATACGTCTGAAACGACGTCGGTAGAGTAGTGCCAGCAAGCATCAAACAGCTTAATTTGAATCAAATTATTCAGGGCGCCTCGGAGTCGGCTCAACTATCAAATTTTTAATAGCTTTGTACTGACGTTGCACTATTACATTATGGTTTTAGACTGTAGGATGTCAGTTTACATTATAGTTAGGGAGGCGAGGTAGCTAAATGGCGTAATTCAACGGCGCCGTCGAGACCTATCAAAATCGAAAGATAAAATAATTTCGAAAAGAAAAGCTCGTATGGTAAAAACCATTTTAGCGGTGGGTTTGGCGTGTACGGTTTTTCAAAAATGTTAAAAAAAACTGTTACTTGGGCATTCTCAAGCGCGTCAGATATTCATACTACGTATGCCCCAAGTGCCTCTGATAACAACGGTATACTAATCTGCCGGTTTGCGTGGTGGGGGTAGGCATATAAAGTAATCAAAAATGCAAAAAAAAAAAATTACTCGAGCGCGTCAGATTTTCGGAAGGGGTGTTAAGTAGGCCCCAAGGAAGCTCCCTTTAAAAAAACTGACGATTTCGGCGTGACGATAAGTTACGATGAATTTTTGAAAATGCAAAAAAAAAAGTTTTTTTTAAATACTCGAGCGCGTCAGATTTTCATAGGGGAGGTTTATCTCGGTATCCTGAAAGCATATTTTCTTAATCTGACAAAAATGTTGGTGGGTTCTCTTAATCTGACCGAAAAAGGTTTTTTGGTTTCTTTTTTTTCCTTTCTTCTGATAAAACGGGGAATTTAAGAATGACAATAAAGCGATAGATACAACCAACGTGAATGTAGATGAAATGTAGTACGAATTGTATTATTTATTGTATAAAAAAATGAAATGATGTAAAAATTGTATTATAATTGTATTATTATGTATGGCCTTTACATTTTTGCTCAATACAATTCAATATAATAAAAGTCACATAATTTAATCATCGTTATTTCATATCATTTTTTTTTAACACCCTCAGTTTTCGAGATATACTCAAAAAACCGGGAGTTTGAGTTGTTATGATGCTTCAAGTCAAAAAGTTTTAACTTTGGACAAAAATGTAAACAGACCTTTTTTGTGTAAAATAAAATTACCTTTTTTGTTTATTTAAACTTTTTTTTTGTAAAATATATCGTTCGCGATTTATATGCCTCCACGCGTTTTTCGGAAGACGAAATGGCTCCTCCACACTTCGGGTCATGCGGAAACCGGCAGATTTTGTATTTTTAGTAAGTTTTAGATTATATTCTTCAAAATAAAAAAAATAAAAATCGCGCTCGAGAATGCCGGATTAACGTTTTTTTTTTTACAAGTTCGCGACCCTATAACTCGGCGGCGTCAAGGACTTATCGTCAGATTAGTTAAATTTAGTCTTAAAACACTAAAATCAACCCCCAATATCTTAATCTGACGCGCTCGAGTATTTCAGACTATCGATTTTTTTTTACTAATCTGATCGTCTATCCTAGGCGCGCGTCACTACATATAGAGCTAAATACTTTACAAGGTTGTTCTATTAGGTCTAAGGTATCTCTCATATCTTAAACTGCCACGCTCGAGTATTACCGAAATTCCCTTATTCGCCTCCCTACCTATTAGGGGGAAAAGACCTCAGGCGGTACAAAACTATGCAAGTAGCTGGCATGACATTTTGACATTGACCAATCAGAAGTTGTTATGGTACAGTCAACGAATTTTGTGCCTCACCCCATAAGAGCGCTTTTCGTATGCACAGGCCAGTGGCTAGCCCCGCTAGCATTGCCTGCTTTGTTTTCGTCCACCACGCTATTGGTGCACATTATAAAAAAAAGGTTCTAACCAAGTTAAGAAAAACAGCAATTAACGTTTAAGAAAAGATGTTAATTTTAGGGTCATCCTTCTTAGGGTCATCCTTCTTCGTTCATTGGTCAAACAAAAACAATTAACTTTAAAAAAAAGGGCTCACCCTTCATTCATTGGTCAAACAAGAAAAGGGCGTTGCAAACTACGATTTCAACGTGCAGCCGAAAAAGTTTTGAAAAGGGTTCGGCACAACGACTTCCGACTGTACATGGCATGACAGCAACTTGCATAATTTTGTACTAGCTACGCCTATGTGTATTTTCGCCCTTAGGTTATGGGGAATCTTGGTGTAAAATTCTGTGTAAGACAGATGGACTCCACGAGACAGGCTCGACCTAGTGTGGAGTCCATAAGCAAAATGATTCTTTTGTGTCTTTTTTAGGGTTCCGTACCAAAATGGTAAAAAAGGAACCCTTATGGTGTGACTCAGCCTGTCTGTCTGTCTGTCTGTCACAGCTGAATATCTTAAGAACTACTGATGCTATCAACTTGAAATTTGAAATAATTTTAGATGACGTTTACCCGACTATTTTGCAAATAAGAAAGAAATAAAAATATTTTATGTTTTTTTTGCAACAGGGACTGAAAGGGGGTCTTAAAAATTTAAAGTGGGGCTACTAGGGCATGTGGGGTATCATATGAAAGAGCGCTATTTGCACATTCTCAAACTATTTTTTATTTTTTTTAGGCCGCATAGTTTTCGACTTTTGATGAAAAATGTAAAAAAAAAATACCGTTCCCCCCCTATCTCCGAAGTTTGCAAAGACAAAAATCTGAAATTATTCTGTGATAGAAGTTTATGTAAAAATTACAGGAAAAATAAAACGATGTCTCTAAGTAAGTAGCACACTTTTTCAGAAATCGGAACGGAACCCTCGGTGCGCGAGTCCGACTCGCTCTTGGCCGGTTTATTTTTTAATTAAACCTACTAGTTATTAATGTGTACTTTAAGGAAATGTAAAGCATTGTTTTTGGAAAATAAACATTATCTTATTTTATTGGTGTAATATCGCGTGTGGATTAGAATTTTTGAGGTTAAAACGTTTTTATAGGTAGCAAAAAAATACAGAAAGGGTGTTTCTCAAATTTCGTGCATATTACGTGATATTTCTAAGTTTCACATTAATTGACGAATAACGTTGTTTTTTTTCTTATATCATTAATAATAGATAATCTTTCATGATTTTGTGATTTATACCTCATTTCTACGGATAACAAAGAAATTACATAGACAAAAAACGACGGTAAACGAAGGCAATGAGGAAGAAGGTAATGAGGTTTGAGACATTGATTATTTTTTTCTTAAATAATATCAACATTACGAACTTCATGCATATTCTAAACCACGAAGGTTCTTATTAGAAATTTTAATTAGCTGTTGAATAATTATTATCATAAATACTCACTCAATAATACCGGGAAATTAGGAAATGGACACCGAAGGAAATGACAATACATTAAGTTTATATTTATAATTTAATAATTGTGTTGTTTTGACCTGTAAATGTTCCATGCATGTAAGCACAACTTGATTATGTTTGGTTTCCTTAATAAGGAATACAGATTTGTAATTAATAAATAAAGATTTTTAACCTGGACGCGTAATATGCACCAAAATTGAGAAACACCCGTAAACTATTGATTATGTCTACACAGAAGACAAAATATTGGCAACAACAAAATTTTGTCAACCCTCGTCACCACGTACTTTAGTATTTTTGTGTCAATACATTTAGCTAAGAAAACAGGAAAAGGTTGCGAAATATCAGCAAAATCACAGACTCTGGCGAAGGCTGAAAATAAAAACGAAAAAAAAAGAAGAATTTTAGAAAGAAAAAGAAAGAAAATACATTTATTTAGGACAGACTAAATTGAGGCACACAAAATAATAACAGCAGATTAAAATAGCAACAATAAAAAATAAATAAATAAAAAATCAACAATAATGCAAGGTTCTAATCGCATTGCCAGAAAAACATAAAAAAGGAACAAATTTAAAACTACGTCACTGCGATTCTCTATACTACACAAAAATGTAGACTTCAGAAAAAGTTCCGGCTATGTAAATACTTGGCCAATAACGGAATCGAACCTGTGGACATTAGCATAGGAGGCGCACATTCCGTTGCCGTGCTATAGAGGTGAGCCGTCGAAAAAGTTTAATAGAATTTATATAGAGGCAAAAACTCTATGCATAAAAATACATAGTTATTCCAAAAGTGTGTCAACGACAAATTGAGACATTCTTCAACAAATGATTCCCATCATTTATGGGGAAAATCCTACCCTTGAAACGATCCCATCGATTACCGTAACCACTCGACACCCGCACGCCTCTATCTTCACATCAACATGAGAAAATCTAAGATTCCCCATCGCAAACAGCCAAAATATTTATTCGAATAAGCTGAAAAAATGGGTTCCACACAATCTCAAATATTTCAATGGGAGACGACATATTTATTCCCAGTGTCCCCGACCTTTGCATAAGAGATGCAATATACCGTTCTCCCTGTTTCACCCCACTTCATATTGTTCATTTATTTTATTTAGAAATTCGCGAGATTTTTCGCGGGTTTTTGTCAACGTTTTTGGAACGAAAGTCCCCAAATGTTGTTGAGCATAATTTATTACAATTGTGTCGTCGCTTTCTGTTTTTAGAAAAGAATAATAAGGGTTGTGTTTAAGTTATTTTTTATGCTTTTTTGTTGTTAATTTTGGAAGGATGCAAACTCGAAAATCACACTAATAAAGGTGAAAGTTTGTGAGTGTGTGTGTGTTTTTGGATGAAA
Organism: Cosmia trapezina; assembly: GCA_905163495.3. NCBI lineage: Eukaryota > Metazoa > Arthropoda > Insecta > Lepidoptera > Noctuidae > Cosmia > Cosmia trapezina. The sequence goes on along the minus strand of LR991035.1, from coordinate 23,255,499 downwards.
TTTTGATACGAGTAGCTTATACCCTGTATTAACACATAGGTTACTTTTTATCCCGGTATACGCGGGTGAAACCGCGGGGCGCAGCTAGTAAGTATATAAAAACTAGGGCTTTATTTTTTATTGTATTTACGAAGACAATTAAATAAGGGGGATAAAAAGCTCTTTATTAACGAAGATAATATCAGCTTAGTTTCAATAGTTTCCAATAATTGACTAGAAAATGATCGTAACCGCCATTTTGCATACAGGAGAATGTTTTTTTAAATATTTCTCAAAATATTTATAGCATCAATTTGAAATTTTTACTTGGTGTTAAATGGGCCCTATTAATTCAAATGTTAAGATTTGACTCAGTACTCTATAATCTATATACTCTATAATATTATACTCTATAATATTAAAACCGTTTTTGGGATTTTTGGCGCTTGCGATGTTCTTCCTGAAAAGGCTCGATATATACAAATAAGTTGGCATAGAAAACACATATTTATACAATTTTAAAAAGTAGCCTCGCCAGGTTAGCAATATCGGCCATGTCTAGCCGTGAGAGTTCATGTACCTACCTATAAGGATTTTTTACCGAGTGGCTATATTAGGAACTAATCCGCCATCTTGTGTTTCAACACATTTTCTGTGACAATTTCACAAATGTTAATTAACAACGCCCGGCCCCCATTTCAATTATGTCATTCAGTGCCTCTATACCATGAGTTTACACAGCCAAAACTCGCTAGCGTCTCCGTAAATGATTTCTATGAAATATTGTACAGCGGGCCCGTAGCGGTCACGGAAAGAATTAAAAATTTAATATAAATCATTTACGGAGACGCTAGCGACTTTTAGCTGTGTAAACTCATGGTAGAGGCACAGGTGCCTAAAGATACTTGTGGCACGTTTTTATAATCTCGTAGAATAGAATATCTTTATTTGCATAAAATATGGTAGATAAAAGGTCTTAAATATAAAATTAGTTCCACATATTTTGCTTACTTATTTCAGCATGCAAAAAACACCTTAAAATAAAAATATAAACAAACACTTATTACTAGCCTACTGAGATCATGTGAACAAGAAAATATTTAAAAATATTAAGTTATAAAATTACAAATGAGAATAGTGAGATCATAAATTGATGAATTTAAATATACCTAGTTAAGTTTGCTTAATTATTTTATACTTAGCTTATAATTTAAAAATTCACTTAAAGTGTAGAACACATTAATACAGAGCCATTTCTTAAGTTTTATCTTAAAATAATTTAATGGTAGCTCTCTGATCTGTTTAGGTATTTGGTTATATATTTTGACAGACATATTATAACAGTTGTTCTGGAATAGTGTGCTTCTAAATCTTGTGACAGCCAGTCGTAGAAAGTATAGGAGGGACCTATGCCTAAGTAATAACATCCACACGGGTCGATCGATCAGGTTAAGCTACGCTTGCCGCGGTTGTTCCGTGGATGACCGAGACCACTCCGAAAGCCGGCTGTCATTCGTGGATCTTTAACAGTCGTTACGGGTCGTCATAAGACCCAAAGGTCTTACCAAGGAGTATCGTATTACCCATTGATTGGGTTGTGGAGCTCAGATAGGCAGTCGCTTCATGTAAAATACTGCCGGTCGATTCTGTAAAAATCTCACCGTGAAAACTTAGGTGAAGTGAGTTTGTTTTTGCTAGGAATTGACACTATTGACAGCTCACTCCACGCTCACTTCACCTAAGTTTTCACGGTGAGATAGTTACAGAATCGCAATGCTGGTATTCAGCTGCATCGCCCAACATAGTTGGAAAAAGGCTAGGTAGATTATGAATCACGTAATCACGTAGTATGTTATAACGCAATATTTATTTCTGTTTACGCCAAAGCCATGATTGATCCGGGCCCAAATTAAAACATCGCGTGTACATCCAAAATAACACGAAGGTTACCTTAACACTCCTTGGTAATAAAATCATTCGGTTGAGACCTTTCCTTGGGTCTTTAATTACGTTTCACATGTTTTTATTAACCGACTTCAAAAAAGGAGGTCCTGTATTCGACCTGTATGTATGTATGTAAGTATTTTTATTATGTGTTTATAAAATGAATGTCATCATATGCCTCATCTGCTTATCCTTTTGCCAACTGTATTGGGGTCGGCTTCCAGTCTAACCGGATACAGCTGAATACCAGCATTTTACATGGAGCGACTGCCTATCTGACGTCCACAACACAGTAACTAGGTAACACGATACCCCTTGGTAAGACTGTTTGTCAGACTTTCGGGCTTCTGACGACCCGTGACGACTGTTAAAGACTCACGAATGACAGCCGGGATCAACTGCTTAGAGTGCTTTCCGAGGCACTGAGGGGTCTCGGTATGCAAAGATGGTCACCCATCCACAGACCGACCGAGGCAAGGGTAGCTTAGCTTGATCGATCTACCCGTGAACCTTCCGGAATAAATTCTCTAAATGATGTTGGAAACTGCATCAAAATCCATTGCGTAGTTTATTAGAATAACGCGGTCACACAGACAGACACGAAAAGCGACTTTAATCTAAAACATTTACGTATTACAGGGTGTTTCTTTTAAAGTGTCAAGCCAGTGCGAGCTGATAGCAGAGTACCATACCTATTTAACCCCCATGTATGTTCTACGATTTTTTGTAGTTTTCGAGGTATAGTTTTTTTTCGATATTTTTCCTGATTCAGCGAGATGGCTTTAAAAAATTATATCATTACTAAATAAGGCATTTCTTGCTGAAATCGGTCGTTGAAAGTATTTTATAATTTATTATTATCTTTGCATATTTTTTTCAATCCTGATATTTACAATTCCTATAGGTTTAAGCAGAGCTCAGTTGATAATAAAAACATAAATTTTATACCTACTACTATCCTTAACCAGTACCATTGATATGAAATGAGAGATCCAAAATAACTCGAAAACTACAAAAAATCGTAGAACATACATGGGGGTTACATCGACCTATGGTACTCTGCTATCAGCTCGCACTGGCTTGACACCTTAAAAGAAACACCCTGTATGTGAACGTAAGTTTGGGGTATTTTGGGGTGAAAAGAGGAAGAGGTGTTGGAGTGATTGATGGGGGGGACACCACTAGATGTATGAAGGGATCGCTGTAATATCTCCCGTCTCTTGTACTTTATTTGAAAAAGTAAGAGATAACAATGTTAAATGTATAGTTTGATACGTACTGCTCATCGTTTGGAGATTGATACGATACGTTCGATTTAAGTAGTTTCTTGTAAAAAGATGATCAAACGTCAGTCTCGCGTCATTTTTTGGAAAACTTATTGTTGCGAATTTTAGTGGTTTTTCATGAATGCTTAATAATTTATTTGATAAATCAGCTGTTTCCTACATTTTATTTATTTATACTACTTTATTTTGACGAATTATGCGAGCATAAATATACTAAACAGCTGTCTTTTTTTCGCGATTTCAGGTTTGGTCCCATCGTAAAAGTTGTTCATAATGATGAGTATAATGTCCCCTTAAAATATTGCCACGTTTACACTTACAGCCTGTACATACGCACGTATATTTACGGAAGCGTTGGAAGGCCACCCACAAGGTGGACCGATGACCTTGTAAAGGCCGCAGCAATCCGCTGGATGCGGGTACCACAGAGCCGGTCGAAGCGGCGGTGCTTGGGAGAGACTGTACGAGTACTTGAAGTGAAACACACGCTAGTTGGTTGAACACTGATATTTATTACTACTCAATAGTGAGGGTAGGCCGACTACCCACTCAATTATACTACATGTTTTCCCTTTTGAAAGAAATAAACAATATAAAAGTTAAGTTTAAGAAACTAAGTATCTATCCATAAATTATAAATCACAGGTAGATACCTAACTACAAAATATAAGTATGACTACTATCCTAAAACAAAACAGCAGCATCTAATAAGTATTTAGGCATGTATACCTTACAAAACTGTTTGCTATTTTATCCTTAGTTTACAACAACTTACTATCCTAAAACAAAACATTAGCAGCATCTAATGTAATAAGGCATGTACCTATACCTTTCAAAACTGATTGCTATTTTATATTTAATTTAAAACAACTACTAATTAAAATACAGGTATCCTAAGTGCGAATACCTACTATTTTCCAAGTTTAAAAGTGATAATATTATAAGGAATTGAAATGTATTCTATACATACCTAAACTTTTGTAAGACTGCTTAAACTGATTAAGTATAAAACAAACATAGCTGGCATAGTTTTTTTTTTTTTTTTTTTTTTTTTTTAATTGTAATCTCCAAAGTGGGAACCTGCTATTCTTTATTTGACTGATAATTTATGTTTGCCCGTAATCGCGCAGTTCGTTCCCTCGACCTCGTCATCGGAACAACTGGCGCAGGTGGAGAGTACTCATCCGAAACACTTTCATAAAAACATTCGTCTTCGCATTCTGTGGCCCCTGGACTCCCGGGTGGGCTCTCCGCCTGTACATTCTGGGCGGATGACGTCGTGCTCTCTCGCACTATCTGCGATTGTGACTCGATCATCTGCTGCTCTTCAGTCACCGGTTTCGGTCTGCGTCGACGCACCCCTGTCATCCAAATAGAACCTCTTGTAGATCCTTTAGTGGTATGTTCGCGAACCTGTCCTTCTGGCCCGGCCGACGTGGACCGCAACACCAACTGGCTTCGATTACGCCTATACCGACCGCCACTTTCGTCTTCGACCACATATGAGCGCGGTTCTGGGGCATGCGCAACAATAGAAACCGGTTTTCGGAAGCCGTTACATATCAAGGTCGCCTTATCTCCTGGAGAGAGTCGTTCGAGGGACCTGGCTGACCTGTCATAGTGATCCTTCATTTTTTCCCTATTGGTCAACAGTGCTCGATAATTTCGCTCGTTATCTACCCTTTCAGTCAGCAATTTCGCAGTTACTGGAAGTTTCGTATTAAGACGTCTGCCCATTAGAATTTGAGCCGGCGAATCTAACCCATTCCGTGGCGTAGCCCTGTAATTTAATAATCCTATTGCGATGTCCTGTCCCGAGTCCACACACTTTTTTATCATATTCTTAATTGTTTGAACAGTCCTCTCACTCTTTCCGTTCGATTGTGGGTAATATGGAGATGACGTCACATGCTTCACTTCCCATTCACGCAGAAAAACCTTAAATTCTTGCGAGCCATAAGCACCTCCGTTATCAGTCACGAGTTCCGCTGGTATTCCGTGACGTGCAAATTGTTCTCGCATGAAATTTATTACCTGCCCGGCGCTCATACTAGATAGCATCCCGACCTCTACATAGTTGGAAAAATAGTCAACTAAAATAATGTACCTCTTCTTTCTGTACTCGAGAATGTCTGAAGCGAGTTTGTGCCACGGCAAAGCGGGCACGTCGTGCTGCAGGAGCGGCTGGCGGCGCGGGCGGGGCGCGTGCAGCGCGCACGCCGCACACTTGCGCACCGCGCGCTCTACTGAATCGCCCATCCCCGGCCAAAACATCACTTCGCGCGCGCGTCGCTTGCACCTTTCTATTCCGAGGTGGCCCTCGTGAACACGCGCCACCATACTATCCCTTAAAGCGCGCGGAATGAATATACATTCGCCTTTAAAAATGATCCCATCTATGTAATGCAACTGCTCGCGATAAGGCCAAAACACACTTAAGTTCATGCTGACATCACGCCTGTTTTTTGGCCAGCCATGCGCTATATAGCTAATTAATGACCTGCAGTCTCGATCAGTCTTGGTTTCCTTTCTGACCGCCTCCATTTTCTGGTCGCTAAACGGAACGCTTTCCATCATGAAACACGTTTGGATGCTCACCTCGTCTGTCACGCGGTCATGCATTAATTCTTTCAGGGGCGCCCGCGACAACGTATCGGCAATATACATGTACTTGCCCGGGGTATACACCACCCTGATGTCAAATCCTTGAACTCGCATCATCATTCGCTGCAGCCGTGCCGGCACGTTAACCAACGGCTTATTGAACAGCGCTTCCAGGGGCTTGTGGTCTGTCTGCACGGTGACGTCAGACCTACCGTAAATATACTGCCGAAATCTTTCTACCGCAAAGACAATAGCCAGCATCTCTTTTTCTATCTGGGCGTACCTGGTCTGAGTGTCTGTGAGCGTGAGCGAGGCAAACTCCACCGGGCGGCCGGCCTGCAGCAGCACGGCACCCAGCGCCACGCTGGACGCATCCACAGACAGCACCAGCGGCGCGCGCTCGCAGTACAGCGCCAGCACAGGCGCGCTCACCAACTTGCGTTTCAGCTCGTCCACCGCCTTGGAGTGGTGCTGTTCCCACACCCACTCCGAGTCCTTCTTTAATAATGACCGCAAAACGTTCACACACTCCGAATAATTCTGAATGAATTTCGACAAATAGTTCACCATACCTAAAAATCTCTCTAGTGATTTCCTATCATTGGGATACGGCATCTCCACAATAGCTTTCACCTTCGTGTCGTCCGCTCGCATTCCCATCGCATCAAACTTGTGACCTAGGTAGGTGATTTCTGGCACTCCGAATTTGCATTTTTCGCGATTAAATTTTATTCCTATTTCCCGTGCTCGCTGCAGTAATCGACCCAGTCTCTTGTCGTGTTCGGCCTTATTACATCCCCACACGATGACGTCATCAATGAAGGACTCCACCCCTTCTAGATCTTCCAGGTGTTGCCTAAGCCTCGCATGGAAAACCTCCGGCGCACAATTAATTCCGTATGGTAATCGTAAAAATTGGTACCTGCCGAACGGGGTACTGAAAGTGCAGAGGTCGGCACTCGGATCATCGATTTTCACCATCCAGAAGCCACAGCGCGCATCGAGCACACTGAACACCGCAGCGCCACGCAGCCGCACCGCCAGCTCGGGCACGGTCGGCAGCGAGTAGTGCGCGCGCCGCACGGTTCAGAGGTCGAGGGTCTAAACATACACGAATACTGCCATCCTTTTTCGCGACTAATACAATCGCATTCACCCAGTCAGTCGGATGCGTGACCTTTCGCACTACACCCAATGCTTCCATTCTACATAACTCATTAAATAGTTTATCTTTAAGACCGAAGGAAATTTTTCTCGTCGGACATACGACCGGTTGAACGGATCTATCTACAGAAATACTATATTCTCCTGGTAATTTACCTAAACCTTTAAACAAATCATCGTACTGGCTAATATTTATTGCATGAATACAACTCAATAACCCCAGCGACATGCTGCCTTCCAAACCGAGTACGTTCTGGCAATTTAAATCCGCGACAACAAAAGGTAGGACGTAATGTTTGTTATTGAATGCGAACGAAACGCTATCAGTGCCTAGTATAGGCAACGGGTCACCGGTAAAAGAAAGTACTCGTTTTGTAAACGGCTTAAGGTTCTCAATAGTAAAACCCAAGCTTATATATTCGTTCTTGGAAATAACGTTTAACATCGATCCAGTGTCGATTTTAACAGTGATACTTTTCCCATTACATAAAAATGTTTCAGTCCATTCCTTACATGATTTACGGAGTAATGTGTCCTCACTGATAATGTCCACGTAGAACATCTCTTCGCCGTCTTCATCGCATTCACTAGCCGCATTATCTACGTTTAAATTTAACACCTTATTGATCTCTTCCTTTTGTTCACACACTCGCGAAAAATGCCCTTTTCGATCACAAACAAAACACAACGCATTTCGTGCCGGACACCGATCGCCGCCAACGCAGCGACTGCTGCCGCAGGCACGGCACGCCGACCCAGCACCGGCCGCCGCCCGCGCCGCACCCCGCCGCGCGCTGCGCCGGCCCCGGCTGCTCGCTCCGCGCGCGCGGTCCCTGCAGCTGCCGCCGGCGCCGCTTTGCACCGCGTTCACCTGCACTATCTGCGATGTACTGTTGATGCATTGACTTTCCTCCTGTGATATTTCTGCCGCCTGGCAGATCTGTATCGCTTTCAATAGCGTTAAATCATCAGTTCGAAGTAATCGATCTCTCACGGTGTTGTTTTTGATGCCACATACGATCTTATCTCGTAGTAAACTCTCGTTCAATTCGCCGAATTCACACTGTTGACTCAACACCCGCAGCGCGGTCACGTACTGATCGATGTTTTCTCCTTCCTCCTGGCTTCGTGTGAAGTACTTGTAACGTCGCACTGTGATATTCGGTTTCGCTCCGAAATAATTGTCAAACTTCTTCAAAACACAGTTAACGTCATCTTCACTTTCACCTGTATCAAACGTGAAAGTGGTAAAAACCTCGTATCCCGCCGATCCTATGAGGTTCACCAACAGGCTAGCCTGTACCTCTTTAGGCTCCTTGCTCACTCCGGACGCCTTCAGAAACACCTCAAATAGCTTCCGCCATTTGCGCCACGACTCAGAGCGCGCGGCTGGACCGCCTTCGAGCGATAATTCTGCCGGAGGACGCGCGTGTTCCATAGTAAAAATTGGTTTTTCCGACACACACTACGCTATCACACTGATTTACAAGTAGTTTTGCTGGGTTAATGCACTTTTATTAGCAAAAGAAATTCCGCCGCTGCCACCATGAAGTGAAACACACGCTAGTTGGTTGAACACTGATATTTATTACTACTCAATAGTGAGGGTAGGCCGACTACCCACTCAATTATACTACAGTACTGTTGAGAGTATTTACGCTGAAATTATGTATTATATTTCAATGCCATGATTGAGGAGCTCGTGGCTAAGTAATAACAGCCGCACGGGTCGATCCATCAGGTTAAGCTACGCTTGCCGGGGTTGGTCAGTGGATGGGTTACCATCTTTACATACCGAGATTCCTTCGTGCCTCGGAAAGCACGTTAAGCCGTTGGTTCCGGCTGTCATTCGGGGATCTTTGACAGCCGTTACGAGTCGTCCGAAGCCCGAAAGTCTGACAACCAGTCTTACCAAAGGGTATTGTATTACCCAGTTACTGGGATTGTGAAGGTTAGATAGGCAGTCGCTCCATGTAAAATACTGGTATTCAGCTGCATCCAGTTAGACTGGAAGCCGACCCCAACTTAGTTGGGAAAAGGCTAGGCAAATTGATTGATTTCAATGCCATGATTATTATGAGTACCTACTGTGAAAATGACTCTATTATAAATCGATTCACTCATCAACTTGTTCGGAATCGATAGGCTAACAAAATCAACAACATAGAATTTTTGATCGAAAAATTATTTTTACGGTTTTCTCAATTTACGGATAGATGTTCGATTTTCTAAGAAATAAAAAGACGGACCAATGCCCATGAGCGAACCAATATCTATGTATGGATTTCCTAGCTTCCGCTATATTCATAGTTTTCTCTATCACGTACCATTTCAAATATTCCTGGCTCCACATTTTCTAAGATCACGTTCGAATGGTTGTGTTCTAGATTTTTTTCTTTTCTTTATTCATTCCTGGATTAGAGATTAAAGAAAAATATATACCGCTTCTGCCCGTAGGATTTGCTGTTGTTCAACGATCAATTGCAGTTGCCAATTTTTACGTGATTGATACACATTGATTGTCTACCAAATGCAATGGAAGCGATTGACAATATTTCTATAACAATAGAAATTGATGGCAATTGATCAATTGCAATTGATCGTTTCAGGGACCCCGCATAGACGCTTACGCAGCGGTAAAACGTTCGCAAAACGCCTTTCCTAATTCAACGTAAGTATTTACAAGATTCTTGCAATTACTTGCCTAGAACCATCTAGTTTGGGACGTTCCAACTTAGTATTTCTACAACATCTGTACCCAAATACGTGCCGCTAAATGTTTGGTGGCATCTGTGACGGTATTGGAGACTAAGTTCGGTCATAGCAAGCTGAATTAGAGTGAACGTTACACTTAACGTACTTTCCGAAGCACGAAGGAGTCTCGGTATGTAAAGATGGTCATCCATCCACGGACCAGCCGCGGCAAGCGTAGCTTAACCTGATGGATCGTCCCGTGCGGCTGTTAATACTTAGCCACGAGCTCCTTTCAGGTCACTACCAGATATTTACTTTACTTTTAGCTAGCTACGGAAACGTTGATTATTTCAATTGTCAGAGCAAAAACCTGCTTCGTTAGCTATTCTTTTGATGTCAGCGCCAAAATCCGAATTCGCGATTTTCCATATTATTTATTTTACGAATTCTTTAAAATACGCAACATTATTTTTCATAATTATTATTTTTTCAAATTCTTATATTTCCGAATTCATAAGTTTCTTAACTATTGTCCTAACATCAAAATTTTCCGAATGAGTACAGTTCGATACAAAATGGAAAATAAAGGGATTGTCATATTATATTTTTTTATCAGATAGTGAAACTTAAACTTAAAAATCAAAACCATTTATTTCAGCAAGTACTTTTTGTAAGATAGTGTGTTAACCTACCCTATTGATTTTATTGAGTTACATTATTGCAATTTTCGTAAGGATCTCAATTTAAAAAAATATATATATACAGCCTATGTTACTCGCTGATAATGTAGCTTTCTATATGTGAAAGAATTTTTAAAATCGGTTAAGTATTTTTTGAATTTATCCATGCATCTATTTGATATTACAAATTAGAGGATTATATCCAAGATAAGATTGCTTATATAAATGACACATAATTCCCTCCAAGAAGTTTATTATACAAGTTGAATCATGTGTGGAACAAAATCTGTTACGAAGTTTTTATTGTGATTTTACTTATTTAGGGGAAATACAGAATGTGGACTAAAATGGAACATGTAATAATGAGAAAGTGTAAATAAATGAATGTGAAAAATTCGGAATATGTAAAAATAAGAATTCAGAAAAATAAGAATATGAAGGAATAAGAAATTGGACAATTTAGACTTCGGAAAGCATCGCCGACACCATTCTTTTATTTCTAGAACCGTGACAATGTTTGTATGTCGGGCACATATTGCTGAAAGACCGGTATTAGGTGCCGACTAACTTTTCACTGGCAGGACTCGACGGACAATAAAATATCTGTCGAAATGTCCCCGAAGCGACAATGTGTAGAATGTAAAGTACGACACAGCGGAATGAGTTAGATATTAGGTGTGTACTAAGTTAGTTGTTCGTGGCTTTTGTCGCATAAAACTTCAATTCTTTATCGTTTATATCTAAAAGAAGTGGTAAAGAATACAAAACTCGAAGAAAACTTGTGAGAAATGTCAAAAAAGTGAGTAAAATTGATAATAGGATACATGTTTACTTTATGATACTTTACATGTTTTAAATATGATACAAGAATCTTGAGAAGACCAATGGGACCAAATCTGAAATCGCGAAAAAAAAATCAGATGCCCTACATTTTGACAAGTTTGATGTAGATAAAGTAGTATTGGTCAGCTGATTGTTTTTTCGCGATTTCATCTTTTCCTTTTCCATAGTAAAAGTTGTTCGTAATGATGAGTACATTGACTCCTTAAGAGGTTGTGCGTTATTTATGTTACACGTTATTTGTGTAACAATACACTTCCTCGAAAACTGGTTCATATCGCACTACGATTAGGTTCACAATGCAATGTATTTCACACGCGTGCGACTTTTTATTTTCCCGCACGTGTGCGGGAATAAAAATTTCCACAGATAACTTATATCTATATACTTAGTACAAATGGGTTCAATGCCTATAATCACAACTCTCTATTCGGAGGTGAATGTTTTTTTTTAAATCTCGGCAAAGAGATATGCGTCTTTACGGCGTTAATATTTTTTGAATTTTTAAATAATGTTTATTTAAAGAATATCATCAAAACCTTTGATTATTACAATAAAAAAAACGTTTATGAACAAATTAACATTTATTTGTGTTCTAAACTCAAAAATATTAGAATTTTCTATTTTTCATATTACGCTGTTTATCGGCTTTATACCTTTGCTTCTCCTTCAACCTGGCGAAACAAAGCGCGGAAAAAAAAAGAAAATTTAAAACATAGTTTCCTAATAATTCATGACAAAAATATTTTCCGTTATTTTATTTTATTTCTTCAAAAGTGTATTGAAAAACGTCGTTTGATACACGTGGACATTTGTTATTGCAGTTCTCGGCTCAATAACAACCTCGCCTACGGCTGGGGTGTTAATTCCGCCTCGAATGCAATAACAAACGTTCTCCACTTGTATCAAAATGTACTATTTGCTAAGCTCAAGAACGGCTGGAACTAATTCGGCAATTTTTTTTCAAACATTCGGTGAAGTCTGAGGAAGATTCATAAGAAAAGAAAAATTGTAAAAGTTGCCGGGAAAATTGGAAAATTCAGAAAAACTGAAAGTGCATTTTCTATGGGAATTTTGTATGAATTATTGAAAGGACAAAGGCTAACGTCTGTCGGGTCAGGTAGTATTCAAAATAATGCAATTAACAAATTTGTTGCAAAATACAATTATTATTCTACAGTTTCCCTGCAACAGCAGATTCCCTGTGTCTCTACAACACATAAGACGCATGATTATCCCGAATATATGTATATCTTCTAGGTACACATTACTTAGTTACTGTGGTTCCTACATACAATGTTCGAGTTGAAGTGTACACTAGTTAAAATGTACACCTTTTGCAGTAGTTACAATGTACATACAGTCTCTGTCCGTTTTCAACGAGATTAGACAGAAGTTGAGCAAACTAATTAAAACTTCTTTGAGTGGACTTCTGGTGAATAAAATGCAGCTAGGTACTGTTTTTATTTTAGTGCAGATCCCATACATTGATGTATGGGAGAACATGTTTTTCAACTACATTGTTAATTTTGTTTTTGAGATAAATTCTTTTCAATTACGGAACCCGTCATTGTGCGTGGTCCGACTCGTCACTAGATAGATAGATAGAATACTCTTTATATTTTTCTCGTCACTACATCTTCTTTTATACCGCACCGTTGCTTATCACTTCATTCCATTTTACGTAGTTTCTTCCCACAAAATCCATGCCAACTAAATTTCAATTACCTACAACGTTTCTTACAATCCTGTTTACGTGGCCATATTACCGATATCCAGACGGCTAACGGATCATTCCAGTCTCCCAATACCGGCCACATCCCTGGCAACATTCCATGGCCGAAGGTACACGACCAGTTTATTGCCAAGGTAAATAGAATACTAGTCACGAATGATCTAGATAAGGCGTTTTTCCCAGTCTGGGAAGATTAAATCTAAAAATAAGATTTCAGGTAGGTACTGAAAGAAAATGGTGCATTCTGAAAGCTGGCAATGTCGCAAATAGTTGGCAAATAATTGGCCATCTTTTACACATTATACTATATATATGGAAATATATTAGCTGTAAGCTTTCCTAAAATTAATAAAATAAAATAAAATTCATATTTCACAGTTTTGATTTATCAATATTTCTTCAAGAAATTATGAAATAGCGCTTTGTAGTCTGTGCGTTAATATATTGATTATAAGCTGCGCCACGCGGTTTCACCCACGTCGACCGTAATAAAAAGTAAGCTATGTGTTAATCCAGGGTGTCAGCTACCTCCATAACAAATTTTATCAAAATTGGTCGAGCCGTTTGAGCGTCAAGAAGTAACAAACATGCAAACACATACTCTCACAAACTTTCTCCTTTATTTAGTGTGATGAATTGCAATAATATCGCTGAATAAGGTGTTGTAACAGTTTAAAGTGTATAAAAAAACTATTCGAAACTTTCAAAAAGCTTTTTTTTACTCCTAAAACTTTATCAATGTTTTAGTGCGATTATTCATAATTTAATTTAGTAAATAATATTGAAAGATTTATCAAAACAGCGAAATATTTGACAGCTATTTGCGGCTTTCACCCTGCACATAGAATCCTAACTGCCAATCCTTGCTGCTTTTAACTACAATGGCAGATAGAAAAAATCTAGTTTCCTTCTGTCTTTTTTACCTTAAACCTTCAGGAAAGAGATGATTATGACATGCACAGACAAAATTACATACATTTATGTAGTCAAAACCAATGTAATTAAGTTTCAAGTCTGTTTCTGCCAAATAAACTTAATTTGTTATAAAAAGTACTCTAAGGCTGAAGCGAGGGATGGCTCACTCTATAATTTAAGCCCTACAAGACAAAATATGCGTTGTTTGTCAAAAAAAACATCCTTGTTCCAAACTCGCATAAGCTTTAGCTTAAAAAAGGTTGAGTACCCCCAGTTTAATCCAGCCAACTTTATGCCAGATTCGGCTTATTCAAACAAGGTCTAAACATACGGCCGTAAAAATCTTTACTGCTCAATTTGCATCATCCATTTCTGGACCAGACTAAGGCCGACCGTCCACGACGCTACTCAAAAGTAACTATAGTGTGCGCGCAAGAGCTACTCGCCGCCTGAGATTGTGAGCGGTGTGACGGACGAGGGCGCTATTGACAAGACACACATGCTTGACATAGCTTGACGTTTGTCTACCTTCCCTTCTCACCACACGTACCGCAGGTGGTGAGCACTTGCGCGCACAATATAGTTACAAATTCAAATGAAAAGAGAATGTCACAGCACTAGTATTTTAACGTTAGTCCGTACACGATCGGTCACTAATTACCAGTAAGTCGCACCGTATACGGACTGCCATTGAAATATGTACATTCTCATAACATAACAAAACCACGTTAAGCTGTTGGTCCCGGCTGTCATTCGTGGATTTGACAGTCGTTACGGGTCGTCAGGAGCCCGAAAGTCTGTCAACCAGTATTACCCAATGACTGGGTTGTGGAGGTCAGATATGCATTCGCTCCATGTAAAATACTGGTATTCAGGAAAAACACAATAACACTGAACTTGCCATCACTACACTACCAGGTCAGGATGAGAGCCGCCGGGGTCGCGGGTTGTTCGAAAGAGATACCGTGGCCCTGGCATATGCAACTGAAGGAACACGGGTGGGTTTTAGTCTGTAAAAGTCTGACACGCCCTCCGCTCCAACCAGTGCGGTATAGATGGTGGATGGTGGTGGTAGAGCGGTGAGGATTTCCCATCCACAAAAAAAAAGGGGCAGGATTAGAGGGTTAAATAATAATGCTGTGACATTCTAGGCTACTCATTGGTGATTTGAGTTTTAAACACGTCACTTTTGTGTTGTTGTCGTGGACGTTTGGCCTAAGCCTTAATAAAACCGTTCCAATGCAACTGCTTGTAATACAAAACGTTTCCAATAAAGGCTGGTCCTCCGGTTCTTTTCTCGGAGGCTGTTGGTCCTAATGCATAATCAATGCACCGGGTATTAAACACAGACTGTTGCCAACTTTACCCCTTGAAATTGTTTTCTAGTGGCCTTACCAACGGTCCTAGAATGGCTCGTGAAAATCATATACAACATTTATTTTGATTTACACTAAACCCGAAAAGGGGTCATTGTACTCATCATTTTGAACAACTTTTTCTATAGGACCAACTTTGGAATCGCCAAAAAAAAATCAGCTGTTTCATACATTTTGTCGATTTAAGTGAACACAAATGTATGGAACAGCTGATTTTTTTTCGCGATTTCAAGGTTGGTCCCATAGAAAAAGTTGTTCAAAATTATGAGTACAATGACCCCTCTTCGGGTTTAGTGTAAACCAAAACTAATGTTGTATACTGGATGACTTTTTTTTACCGTCTTGAAAAAATAGGCTTTAATAGATGAACGGAGTAGAAGCCTATGGCATAGTTTTTTTTTTCTTTTTTTTAAAGGAAAAAAAAAACGAATATTCATACATGCATTTATGATTTGAATTTCGATATTTTTTAACGATTTCATAATTTTTTTTCAAAATTTCTGTTTTTATTGTTTTTATATGAAAAGTTTACTTCGAATTTGTATTATTTATTGACACTTAGATCAATTTCTCTCTAAGCTATTCAAAAAAAAAAAAAAAAACTAGGTATGTCACAGGATTCTACTCCGTTCACCTATTAGTTACACCCTATTTTTTTAAGACGGTAAAAAAAAAATCGGTATAAGTAGGAACGAAGACTTTTTTTTAGTATAGTTGGTTCGGATAGTCTGGTAAAGACGTGATCTTCAGTTTAAAATTATCAAAAGTACGTTTATCGTCGCCTTAAAAACGATTGCCACGAGGCCATCTGACCTCGAAGACATTTCACCTCACTCAAGCCTAAAGGATGTAGTAGTTTCTAGTAGTATCGCCAATATCGCTTAGAATCGTTCATCGCACGTGTTGGCACGGACTCTCAGTAGCCTGGCGCCATTGTCACAATGGGCCAGCATAGTGGGACAGTCACTCGACTCTCTCTTTTTGTTCCTGGTTTGTTAAGTCCTACTGTCTATACCAGTAAAGCTGGGTTTGGTATTTGTCTTTGGGATTGAAATAAAAAGTTCAACCATCACTTATGTTTTGTAGGGATTCCTGGGCGGAAATATTTTACGTGTGCCGTAAATATTTTGATAACGTTATGGTTGGAGAGGTTTTGCCAGGATTTCAGAGTTTTAAAAAAAAATAATAATTGGAGTATTTGATAATCATCTAGTTTCATAATCATAGTTTTTTTTTTTATAATAGTTGGAGTGATAATTATCGGTTTAGTCACCTAAGATGAAAACTAAAACTTAGATTTAAAACATGATTACAGTACGACAACGAAAGTTTCGGTCGTTTATCTTCGGAAAAAACCGAAATATCTATGTAATATGTATGTAATGTGTATGTTCACTATGGTCTCCAAAACTGCTGGAGCGATTTTGATGAAATTTTCAGGCAATCTTCAGATTACCCCAGCGGGTGATCCTGTGAAGTTCGAACGCGCCAATCTCTGGAACTACCAGTCGGATTTGAAAAAAAATATTTGCATTTGATAGCCCAATTCTTGAGGCTATAGGCTGTTTAACATCACACTAGGATCCTCAGGAGCCGAGCAAAAATAAAAAAGGCCAGATAGAACGCTAACCGAAAACGAAGTAATAGCGCGGGTAGGCAACGCGATGCGACGGGGTGAGTCGGCGGAACAAGACTAGTAGGGTGATAAAGCAATTACGAGGTCAACTGAACTTAAATAAGCAGCAATGTACAATGACAGAGTAATCAGTATTATCACTCGTCTATTAAAACTCAACTACTCACTCACATTCCACAAAATATTTTTCAACTACCGTCAAACCGTCATTAGTCCCGTCATAATAAATGACATCAAAACTTTTACATTAGCTTTACGCAACAACATTATAATAACACATGAGTAGGCAGTCAATCAATCTGCCTAGCCTTTTCCCAACTATGTTGGGTTCGGCTTCCAGTCTAACCGGATGCAACTGAATACCAGTATTTTACATGGAACGACTGCCTATCTGATATCCACAACCCAGTAACTGGGTAATTGGAAAGACTGGTTGTCAGACTTTCGGTCTTCTGGCGACACAGAACGACTTGTCATAGATCCACGAATGTCAGCCGGTACCAACGGCTGAACATGCTATCCGAGGCACGGAGGAGTCTCGGTACGTAAAGATGATCACCCATACACTAACCAACTCCGGCAAGCGTAGCTTAACCTGGTGGATCGACCCGTGCGGCTGTTACGAGCTCCAGGGTCAAACCAGGCACTTTATGAACGCCAAAATTACATAAAACAAAACGCCCCCCCTTCACCACTTCCTAGTGGCAAGAAGAAGGGGCGCAACAAACTCCCTAGCAGCACAGCAAAATAATCAACATTAAATCAATCCATAATGTTCCCACTGCTGGGACACAGACCTCCTCTTTTTGTGAGAGGGAGTGGGCCGTAATCCACCACGCGGGCCCAGGTCGGGTCGGTGGATGTCACATGTCTTCGATTTTTTGGTTCTAGGACATGCAGGTTTTCTCTCGATGTTTTCCTTCACCGTTTTGAGAGCAGTGGTGATGAATTAATTTACACAAAGTGCCTGCTTGGGTTCGAACTAACCTACAACACAAAACATTAAATTAAATCATTTGCCATATTATGTCAGCTACCACACGCCAATATACCAACAAAAACATTGATAACTATACTCCAAACCAACAGCAAATTACATCAAATTAAGTCCTTGGCCAAATATTTGTGACACATGCCTCAAGCCAACCTTCCTAACAACTTGTTATCAATCACTCTTTTGTTACCATATGAGTGATAAAGCCAATATTGGGATCCTGCCTTTATATCCCCTCTGGGCAAATAGCGTTTCTTTTATTTCCCTCTTGTGTCCAATGAAATGGCGTCGAAAAGAGTATGTTACGCCTATGTTTTCTTACATACGTATTTTTCCTTTTACGAACCGAAGAAATTGGGTTTTTGGCGTTATTATTGTAATAAAGTAGATAATTTTTTTGTTGATTTCGGGGGAGGCAAAATAAGCTGTCAGTTTTTTATTAAAACAAGTAGTAGAATTTGTGTGGTTCTTCTAAAATATCACCATTTCTCTGCACATGGACTATAATCCAATATGTAGTTAGTTAAACAAATGATTCTACATCCTTTTAAAACATGACTATTATTTGGTTGATAATCAGTCAGTCAGTCAATTAAAATCCTGTACAGAGAATGAAATCGATCGCAGAGTGAAGAATACGTGGAACAAATACTGGTCTATGAAGGAAATTTTCAAAGGTCCCATACCCACAAAACTGAAAACGAAAGCGATGAACATCTGCCTAACGCCGGTCCTTACCTTCGCATGCCAGACCTGGTCTCTCAAAAAGTCACTCTTAAATAAAATAAGGAGTTGTCAAAGGTGAATAGAACGAAGTTACATGAACATCAAATTGAAAGATAAGTCAAAAGTTCACTGACAAGGAAAAGAACAAAGGCGAGAGATGCGGTCAAACAGGTCCTGACACTAAAATGGAAATGGTCAGGCCATATTCAGAGAGCTATGGACACGAAAGATGGTCACAAATAATTACAAATTGGTATCCAATATACAAAAAAAGAAGGAAGGGTAGACCATCTAAAAGATGGAGTGACGACATTGTACAAATAGCCGGCAACTTATGGCCAAGACTGGCAAAGGATAGAACCACCTGGAACGGTTTGGAGGAGGCTTTTACCGCAATAGGCGGCCCTTACACCTAACAATACTAACCTTAATTAAGTACAAAACTAACATTACTAACAGATAAATAAATAAGTACACAACAAGAAATAGTAGATAAGAACAACTGTAAGGGATATAAAAATAAAGCTAATAATAAATCAGTCAATCAGGGAATAGAATTTTACCTAAAAACAATAGGAAAATCTATACCTATATAAAAATGAATAGCTAATTGTGTTGCTAAGCGCAAAACTTAAAACTTAAAAGCGCAAAACTGTGTGGCTAATGACGGCTGGACCGATTTGGCAAGTCCGAGGAAGGTTTTTATGAAGAGTAAAATTGAGTAAAGAGAAAAGTTGCCGGGAAAATTGGAAAATTCAGTAGAACAAAGAAAAATAAAAATAAAGTTTCGTAGGAACAATTTTAGGTATTAAACATAACAAAAGACACGAAGATAGCCGCAAAAGTAAAATACTGTGGCGCAGCTATCGACGCCCAATACAAAATACAAGAAAGACAAAGAACAATGGCAGCTGCCCATACATCATTTTATTTGATGTAAAAAAGCTTGTTACATCAGTCTCGCATCGTACCCGACAAGTAGCGGACGAGTTTGCGATGCCGCTGTAACCGGTGCGGTGACTAAGCGAAAATAATGTCGTCTCATACTGTGAAGTGTGCTAATTGCAATGTTGTCATCAACGAACTGTTAGCATTTCTACGAAATGTATTGGATGTAATGGATGAAGAGAGTGTGCATCAAGTGTGTTGTTCGTCTTTCTCTGCTGAGGACATTGTGCGGGCAAAGTCTCTTCTGTTTGAATCTATTCCTAGCGGAAAGAAAATGCCAGTGCGCCGAAAGGAGGGAAAGAAGAAAATGTCTAGGGATCTAGACGATATGATATGTCTCATGAAGGGTACCAGTACTGAATTATTCCCGATATTTGTGGCGAAAGAGTTGAATAAACTCCCTCCGGTCACTTTTGACCATGTAGACGTAACGTGTCTCCTAAAAGATATTTTAAAACTGAAAAACCAGATCAGCGTTTTGGAAGAAAATTCCGTGTCTAAGGAGCAGTTTCTATCGCTTCAACTAGAGGTGACTAGTCTTAAACAGGCATCTTTAATACACGATACTCCGATTGTTAATAATGGTAATATAAATATGAAAAGAGGAGCATGTTTACAAAACAGCTTTACACTAGACAGTGGTCCCATAGGATTACAATATTTACCTATAAAGTACACAGCTGATTGCAAGGTGAACGACCTCTCGGCTAAAAGTGAGTCATCAACACTAGCCAGCGGCTGTAATAATTACTTCTCTGTCTTGCAAGGACATAACACAGCGACAGAGCATTGCGGGAACGTGGAGGCCCAAACACCTACTGCGGTTCCGAAGGAAGCGAGCGAGACCGACTGCATGACGTGCAAATTTGATGAGAGCGGTCTATACGGGAGCGAGACAGCGCAACAATTAGAGCGCGTGGAGGACACAACAAGTACCGCGGTTTCCGCGGTCATCAGTGCGCACACGCCAGGCAAATCCCCCACCTCGGGCAATCGGGTGACCTTCGCCAGTGTGTCCGCCGCTACGGCTGGGAGTGCGTCGAGTGATCTCCATGTATTACAGCAAACAACCGTGCAATGTGAAAGTATGCCGTCGAAAGATAATTGTGATAAGGTCGTCTCTAAAATAGTGGCGAGTCAACCGAGTAATAATGAGTGGAAATTAGTGCAAAACAAACGTTCGCGTTCTAAAACCTATACATTTTCAAGCCAAAAAGGTTGTGCGACTATTATACCAAACAGTAAATTCCGTGCGGCAGATATTAAAGTCCCGTTATTAATATCGAATGTGAATAAGGAGGCCTCTGACGATGACATTATTAGCTACATAAAAAGTAAGACTAACGAAAATGTATCGTTAAAAAAGCTAAACATCAAGTCGTATAAAAAGTATAACGCTTTCAAACTATATGTATCTAAACACAAGGTGGACATGTTTTTAAATGATCAGATATGGCCTGATGGTATTACTTTTAAACGTTTTGTACATTTTATGTACCGGGCAAATAGAGAGGCTCATACAGTTAGTTAGATTATAATTTATTATGGATAGTCAAAATAAGTGTCATGTAAAATTAACTAGTTTCAATTGTAAATCTGTAAAAAGATCAGTTGATAATATAAGAAAAATATGTGAATGGTCCGATTTGGTGTGTCTGCAGGAGACTTGGCTGCTACCTCACGATATCTCGATGTTAGGAACGATAAGTCCAGAATTTGAATTCACTGGGAGGTCTGCTGTAGACACTTCAGAAGGGCTCCTACGGGGGCGGCCGTATGGAGGAGTAGCTATTCTCTGGAGAAAGGGTGTTTTTGAGTCTGTTTCGGTAATATCATGTAATAGCTCTCGGTTAGTGGCCATTAAAGCCGTCTCTGGTAGTCGCACTATTATTGTATTTTCTGTATACATGCCTACAAACTCACCAGAGAACCTGCCTTTGTTTACCGAGGTCCTAAGTGAGGTAAGTGCAATAATTGCGACACATGATGTTGAAAACATATATATAATGGGCGATTTTAATGCACATCCGCAAGAATTGTTTTATGTTGAGCTATCTAGTTTTTGTAAAGATCAGTCCTGGGTCTGTGCTGATACAAAAAAGTTAGGATACGATCTAAAATACTACACCTTCATTAGCGAGGCTCACGGCTGTAGGAGGTGGTTAGATCACTGTGTGGTCTCTTCGTCAGCCTGGCAGACAGTGGTTAGTGTAGGTATTGATGAAGATGTTTATGTGTCTGATCACTTGCCTATATATATTATATGTGACTTAGATGTAGTTAGGCCAAAGTTGATGCCCAGGACTGCGGCCTGCAGTGCTGTTGTTTGGGGCGTCAGAAATAAAACAGAGATCGAGATTTATCAAGGTATGTGTTCTGATAAACTGCGGGAGATAGACTTCCCACAGGAGTTTGCGGTGTGCAGCCATGGGTCTTGCAGCTTGGATGATCACAAACTTGTCCTTGATAAGCTGTACAAGAATATTGTAGATGTCCTTTGTGAAGCAGCTAGGGAATCTACTGGAGTACACAATATACCTAAGCGTGGTAGTCAGTTATGTGGGTGGAACAAACATGTTCGAGACGCTCACCGTGAGGCCAGGCTTAGATTCCAGGCCTGGATTTTGGCTGATCGACCAACCTCTGGGACCGTTTATGATCAAATGTACGAGACGCGTAAAATTTTCAAAAGCCGTCTAAAATACTGCCAAAATAGGCAAGATCAAATTAAAATGGACGTATTAGCAGAACAACGAGCTACAAATAATTTCTGTGCATTTTGGAAGTCCACAAGTAAGCTGGAGGCTAAGCCTGGTCTGGCAGCGGGTGTGGGAGGGGTTACTGAGCATAGAGACATTGCTAATTTATTTAGAGACCATTTCAAAGTGAGGTCTCCACTTGGCCCCTCAGTGTCAGGAATCGGCTTTGTGTCTCATGTCCAGAGAGAGGAGCCGCTACTACGTATCACCACGAAGGAAGTGGGGTCGGTGATAAATAGCATGAGTAGGGGCAAATCCCCTGGACATGATGGGCTAAGCATAGAACATTTAAAATATGCGGGCGTGCATTTGCCGAGGGTCCTGTCCTTGTTCTATACGATGTGTCTCAGCCATTCATATTTACCGGCAGACTTAATCAAGACCATTGTAGTTCCCATTGTAAAGAATAGGACAGGAGACATCTCGAACATAAGCAATTATCGCCCGATCTCTCTTGCAACAGTTGCGGCTAAGGTGTTGGACAGTGTGCTTGACTCTTATTTGGCTAAATATGTAAAGTTGCATGATGCACAATTCGGGTTTTGTCCTGGATTATCAACCGAGAGTGCTATCCTAAGTGTCAAGCATACTGTCAAATACTACACTGACCGTAAGACGCCGGTGTACGCCTGCTTCCTTGATCTCTCCAAGGCTTTCGATCTCGTTTCTTACGACGTGCTTTGGAGTAAATTGAGGAGTAGGGGTATACCGGAGGAATTGCTCAGTGTATTGCAGTTTTGGTATCAGGGCCAGACAAACTGTGTTAGATGGTCTAATGCGCTCTCGGAATCATATGGATTGGAGTGCGGGGTGAGGCAGGGGGGCTTGTCGTCTCCTCGGCTCTTCAATCTATATGTTAACGACCTCATTGCCGAGCTCAGCAGCATGCGTGTCGGATGCAGGGTAAATGGTGTTAGTTGCAACAACATCAGTTATGCGGATGACATGGTGCTGCTGGGCCCGTCACCGCAGGCGATCTTGGAGCTATTAAAGGTGTGTGAGACATACGCTGCTGCACATGGACTGGTCTACAATGAAAAAAAATGTGAATACATGGTCTTTGGGGTCGCCGGTAAGAGCCGGGAAAGTACACTCGAACCTGCCATTAACGGTACGCCATTACGTAGAGTGACCAGGTTTAAATATCTTGGGCATTTTCTTACCGACGACCTCAGTGACCATAGTGACATTGAGAGGGAGCGTAGGGCGCTGGCGGTCAGGGGTAATATGTTGGCACGAAGATTTGCTCGGTGTACTGACCAAGTAAAGGTTACGCTTTTTAAAGCTTATTGTCAGAGTTTTTACACCGGTAATCTTTGGGTCAACTATTCGAAAAGGTCGCTGGATGTCCTACGCGTCCAATACAATAATGTTTTTAGGATGCTGTTGCGACTGCCTCGGTATTGCAGTGCCTCGGAAATGTTCGCGGTAACCCATACAGATGGGTTTCATGCGATTATCCGCAAAAAGACGGCTTCACTTCTGAGCAGAATAAGGGGCAGTCGCAATAGTATCCTGAAGGCTGTGGCGGCAGACACTTCCTCTGCGATAATAAGACAGTTTGTGAGAAGGCTGATACCATAGTGTCCATTTCTTGTTGTGTAGGTTCAGTCTTGTCATTAATTGTCTTTTTGTCTGTATTTAAATTGTCTTTAGCTTAAGTTACTAACAATAGTGTTTTAAGTTCTAATTTTGTTACTAACAATTTATGGATCTTTAGTTATCCGAAATAAAATGATTTTATTTATTTTATTTATTTATTTATTAATGAAAACTACCATAAAATGTTCGTAATAAGTTCCTAGACTTATATTAGAAAAGATTTTCAACAAAAACCTCCGTTGATAATAAATATTGAGACTTTAGTCTTTTTGGCGGGAATTTTGAATTTGAAACAACTTTTATGTATAACTAAGTATTAAGTTTTTTGACAATCGTGTGAATTTTTGTTTTACAACCAATGTTTACAACAAACAAAAATTCACACAATAGTCAAAACTTTAATACTAAATGAAAAATAATGATTTATTGAATAAATAAAGAAATAAAACAAGTCATTTTTAATACAAACATTTATTCTTCATCATCTTCTCTAACAATAACGTCATCTAAAAACTGCGCCGGAGCTAAAATACGTTCTTCATGCCTAGCCCACCCCAGATACCATACAAGCGTCATAACATGAACGCAACACCCGACTGTTCGCCGACCCACCACCACAATTACAGGAGTATTCTGTTATACCAGTACGACTAGCCTTAGAATTGCTGCTCTTCAGTAGTCAGGCAATATTATTTGATTTGTGTTTGTACTGCGGTTACTTTCAACCTGAGCTTGCACACCAGATGGTTGGTGTGTTTTTTCTGTTGCTTCTATTTGTTCTAATATTTCAGATGATCTGGCATCATTGACATTATTATTCGGCTGACTACTCTTTGCACACTTATTCAATATGATTGGCACACACAATCAGATGGTGTTATCTGGAAACAAAATACAAACTTAGGTACGTTAAGAATTATAATATTTATATTAAAATGATGTAATATTTAGATGCAAAACTTTTGCTAGACAGTATTATTTTCATGATGCTCACTTTTCATTTTGGTTATGCTTAAACTTCATAATAACGGAGTGCAAAAATGAAGATTTCTTAAATTCATACCACTGCACCGCCTGAGCCTACCCTGAATTGGCGAATAACTTCTAACACTATTGCTCTAAAACATGTTAATTACCTCACAAGAATTAATGTTATAAAATAATAATTATTTATTATTAACTTTTACAAACCTGCGTTGGTGCTATCCTGTTCTGTATAATATTAAGTGTAAGGCATACATGGCCTTGCTGACTTGATCCAGCTTTCACTATTTGAAACTTGTTGCTGTAGTCTCTGATTTAAGCTTGACATCACAAGATCTCGGTAAGCTTCACAGATAAATCTGCAGTGATCTGTAAAAGTATCATTGTATTTGGTTGAGAATTTAACTTGCTGCACATTAAGCTGCACAATCTTAATGATTCTGCAACTTTATGTTATTAAGTTACAATACCAGAGATTTATTTAAATGTAAGTTATTATTTGCTCTAAGAAGACCCGCTGACGTTGCTGCTTACTCCACAATAGTCAATAAAGTATACGTCATTTGACATTAAACTAGCAGACCTCAGTTATTAGTAGGCTATCTTTGTAGGTACTCACGATTGTTGGATATACCCAGCTGCAGAGTAATGCTGTTACTCTCGTATCAAGTTCCAATGCCAGTTAATACATAGAATCCGCGGACGATGAGGTCTCCCGCTGTCTCCCATTGTGATGGTGAAGTAAAGATCCACCATCACCAGTCAGACAGAACCAAGTTGTGAAGCAAAATCTGAGTCCAGTTAAGAAGGGCACAATGTCGCCACGCAAAGAAGATAATCACAGTCCAAAAGCACGCTTGGGTTACACAGAGGAAAAATCGATCGAGAGTCCATAAAACAGTCCGGGTCAAATAATATTCGAAAAATCTATACCAATCTAAAACACACGAACGAAACTCAAACACAACGACAACAACAGCGGCTCGAGAGCATCTGTCGACTGTCAGTTCTGTCACTGTCACTACTGTCAGATCTGTCAGTGTTGCTAACAACGCAAAGTCTGATTCGCCATTTTTATCATCCTTTCGGACAATTACAACAAAAAAATGCTATATCTTTTAAACGACAATGTATTAAAAATAAATAGATATGTTGTTTATGTCAATTTATTTATTTAACATACCAGCACCACCACCTAATAGGTATTTCTTAGATATAATAACTGTGCTGTTCAGCAAAAAAAGTACTAGATCTGGCGCGAAAAGCATTCAGTTGGCAACATTGTTGTGATGACCCATTATTGTTGCTTTAAAATTCATATTTACCGCTAAAAAACCGCAGAATGAAAATGTCAATATTTATTAACCACGGAGGTTTTTCTTAAATATTTTTTCTATAATATATTTAGGAATTCGTAACGTACATTTTACTATATTTTTTATTTATGTAACAAGCTTTTTTTGTTCAAATAATTAGCCGCCATTGTTCTTTTTGTTCCAGACTTTCACATCTTTAATGAAGTCTTATAAAATTAAAATTTACAAAAGAAAAATTCATTATATGTTTTTAAGTACCTACCTAGTGATGTGGAGTGGAAGTGAGGGTGAGAGTGTTTAGGTGCAAAAAAACTAAATAAAAAAAAGTGCATTTTCTATGGGAATTTTGTATGGATTATTGAAATTTGGACAGGACAACGTCTGTCGGGTCAGCTAGTATATAATAGAAAAGGTATGTTAACATTCTTCTTTCTATAAGTATTATAAGAAAAAAATTCACACAAAAATAATTCAGTCTTTAAACACCCAACTCATTCCTAAGTAAAATCCAAGAAGAAAAACGAAATACTACCTTACAACTAAGTTAGCAAGTTCAATTCTTATTTTCCGAAAGTGCGACTTCCGCACGGCTGTCAAACTTTGACAGTTGTTCCGCTGCGAGACGACAAAGTTTGTAAAATGTAAGTCAGAACTGAGAAATCCGGGGCACTAGGATTTCTTTACTGTAATGATTTATGATTTGAAAGCCTGAGTTTTTGACAAATCCTTAGATTATTCTAAGTAAAAATCCAAGTACCTAATGTTTGATTTTTAATCTTTTTTATCTGCAGAAATAAGGTATCCCAAAAGGGGGATCGGTGAATCCGAAGGTGAATCCGCTGGATGCAAGAACCAGAGAATTGGTGGATGCAGCTAAGCTTGGGGGAGGCCTATGCCCATTAGTGGATGTCTTTCGGCTGAAATGATGATGATGATGATGTAACATAACTGGCGAAATGTTGCTGTACCTCTGCCCATCCTTCGTTCATAATGAAGGGGTGGTGTTAAGTTATATAATTATACAATACTAGCTTCTGTAAACATCGGTCACGAATTACCAGTCACCCTTTAAAAGAGTGGTTTCGCACTTCGTCCGCACAGAATCCGATCCGAACCCGTGAAAATACGGTCCGGAGTAGTCGTAAAACTATTTCTATGGTAGTTTACGCACTAGATTCGGCTTCTGTCATCCGATTTCTTTCCGTTATCTGTGAATCTCCATTCCGGAGAATATTATTAACGGACCGAAAAAGCCATAGTATTATTTGTATGAGCGCTCGCGCACTGCGTCCGAACCGCATCTGAGCTGCGTCTAAGCAGAGAGGCAGTGGGGTGGTGGGGTATGTGGCGGGGGGCGCGGCAGTCATCCAGTTTACTTCACTAGTATCGGACTAGTGCGTGAGCAATATCCGAATTCGGTCCGAGATTTCTAGATCCGTATTTTCACTTGTTCGGATCGGATTCGGATCGGACGTAGTGCGAAACCGCTCTAAGGGCTAGAGAATGATGAGGTAGGTGCACCGCCCGGAATAACTATATTCTAGAAGTCATACAAATGTTTGATTCCGTGCACCAGGCACAGAGTTCATTATGTTAATAATATATGATGAATAGAGGATGTGGTTCCTACATCCAGGACCAAGTTGGTACCTCATTAATGCGACAGTACGGCAGTCTAGTTATTGGAACAGCTCAGAATTAATTCAAGTTCTCTCACTTCCACAAAGCTACGAATACTTGAGAAACTTTAGTTATTAACAAAGTTTGCGTTGCGTTGCAAAATTTAGTTTTTTTGTTTACTTTTCAAACAACTTTTTTTGTTCACGGTACGCGGCTGGAATTTTAAGTGGTGTTAGCATTATCAATATAATGTTATCACTGCTGGGACAAATGCCTCCTCTCTGTGATCCGTAATCCAAGTGCGGGTTAGTTAGATGTCACATGTCTTCGAATTTTTTGTTGTAGGATGTGCCGGTTTCCTCACGATGTTTTCCTTCACCGTTTTGAGAGCAGTGGTGATGAAATTATTTACACAAAGTAATGTGCCTGCCTGGGTTCGAACCTACGACGTAAGTCGCCTGCCTGGGTTCGAACCTACGACATAAGTCACGTCCGTTACTACTGGTCTACCACTGCTCCCACAAACCACTTTTTCGAACTGTGGTAACCCAGTGGCAGGTTAGGTTAGCGGTAATTTTCACCTCCTGAGTATGAGTTGGAGGACAAAATTACCAATTATGTACTATTGTAATTGGACAAAATTACCAATGTAAGTTACGTTGTGTTCAATTAAATTGGTAATTATGTGAGTAGGTAAATAGCAATAGTATTTCACTAAGATTGAATGTTACTTGCTTGTCATAAAACGACAAGGTGACAATTATTATAGTTTCAACCTTAATGAATTTCAATTTAATGGGAATTAAGTGAGAGGCCGACTTATACATATTATGTATTAGTTTTTAGACTCCTGTTTAAAAGGAAAGCTGAAACTGTGAGTAACACGATACCCCTTGCCTTGCCTTGACTGGTTGTCAGACTTTTAGGCTTCTGACGACCCGAAACGACTGTCTAAGATCCACGAATGACAGCCGGGACCAACAGCTTAACGTGCTTTCCGAGGCACGGAGGGTTCTTGGTATTTAAAGATGGTCACCCATCCACGGACCAACCGCGGCAAGCGTAGCTTAACCTGGTCGATCGACACGTGCGGCTGTTATGTTTCTACTACTGCTAACACCATTCAAATAAAATGTAATTCGTTCCTGGCCGCCGACTTATTTTTTATCCCAAATCGCCGAATACAATGGGTGTACACACACACAAATACACCCCCACACACTACACACACACACCACACAAGTACAATCAGTGAAATAAATTGACACTCGACGACAATTTGTCGTGTCATACAACTGTCAAAGAATGCCAGTGTGGCGGCATCTACAACTCCACATGCGGATTATAATTTGAATATACGGACAATTTGTAAGACAATTTGCGTAAAAATTAACTTCTCTGGCTTTACCTACAAAAACCGTCCAAGTGTGTGTCGGGCCCCTACCTCTGTCGAGTGGTCGAGGCCTATCTGACGGACAGGGCCGTCATATACCCCGGTCACCAGGGAGAGTGGAACCGGCGAGAGATGTCGTGCGGTGTCCCGCAGGGATCGGTCCTGGGGCCGCATCTGTGGGACATCGGTTACGACTGGGTGCTGCGCGCCGACCTCCCTAGCGGCGTCAGCGTAGTATGTTACGCTGACGACACGCTGGTCCTGGCGCAGGGGAGGTCGCACCAGGAGGCGGCTGACTTAGCGACACGCGGGGTTGCGATAGTCGTGGAGAGGATCCGGCAGTTGGGACTCGAGGTGGCCCTGCACAAGTCCGAGGCCATGTGTTTTCATGGTCCTCGGAATGCGCCACCGTCGGGTTCCGATATAACGGTGGGAGGGGTTCACATCGGAGTCGGGTCGACGATGAAGTACCTGGGACTCGTCCTCGACAGCCGGTGGAACTTCGTGGAGCATTTCCGACGTTTGGCTCCCAGACTGGCACGGGCTGGGGCTGCCTTGAGGCGGCTCCTGCCCAATCTGGGGGGTCCAAACGCCTCCTGCCGGAGGCTCTACGCGGGGGTCGTGCGGTCCATGGCCCTTTACGGAGCACCGGTGTGGGCGCGTTCCCTAAGGCTGGGACCAGCCGGCAGGTTGAACGCGTCCCAGAGGGTCATGGCCATCCGGCTAGTCCGGGGATACCGCACGGTCTCCCGGGAGGCGGCGAGCCTCCTTGCCGGATTGCCGCCGTGGGATCTGGAGGCAAAGGTCCTCGCGCACGTGTGGGAGTGGCGCGAGGAGGCGAAACGCCGGGGCGTAACTCCGCTGCCGCGAGAAATCACGGTACAGCGGACAGAGCTCCGGCGGGATCTCATGGCGGCATGGAGAGCGCGACTGTCGCAACCCAGCGCTGGGCACGCCACAATAGCGGCGATAAGTCCCCTCTTTGAGGAGTGGTTAGAGAGGCGCCACGGCGTCCTCACCTTCCGCCTGACGCAGGTCCTCACCGGACACGGTTGTTTCGGGAGGTTCCTGTTTCGAATAAGGCGGGAGGAAACGCCCGGGTGTTTCCATTGTGTGGATCGCCCGGAGGACACGGTGGAGCATACAGTGGAGGTCTGCCCGGCTTGGGCAGAGCACCGCCGTGTTCTCACGGAGGCGATCGGCGGCGGCAATCTCTCGCGTCCGAGCCTGGTCCAGGCCATGGTTCGGAGCGAGAGTGCATGGGAGGCCGTCACCTCCTTCTGCGAAGCAGTGATGCTCGCGAAGGAGGAGGCGGAACGCGTGAGGGAGAGGCAGCCTCACGCCCTCAGTCGCCGCAGGAGACGCCCTGGGCGGCGGGAATCGCGGGGCGATTTCCGGCCACCGTAGGCGCGGGCCTGCGGACGGTGAGCAGCGGGTAGCTCGCCGTCCGGTAAGGACCAGGCCCGAGTCGACGGCGCGTTGTGTTCCACGCGCGCCTCAAAGAGATGTCAGCAAGTGACGGGGCCCAATAGGGCCGACGCCGCTGGGGTCGCGGGTTGTCTGAAAGGGTTACCGCGGCCCTGGCATAGGCAACTGAAGGAACACGGGTGGGTTTTAGTCAGTAAAAGTCTGACACGCCCTCCCGCTCCACCCAGAGCGGGAGAAGTTATTTGATGATTTCCCACCCTCAAAAAAAAAAAAAAAAAAAAAAAGTGTGTGTCGGGCCACGCGCAGTAATAGGGTTCCATGGTTGCACAATGATTGCGGACTAAGAAGACGGCTTTTTGTTGTTTCATGAATAAATGACTTTATCTCGTAAACTTGAAAAGCCTACTTAGCTGCGGTAGTTTTCCTATTAACTTCGTTATATATACTACTACCGTGAATTTTTTCACCCATCCAAAACTAACCGCTTAGCTCACAGTGGCACTAACAAAAATTAGCACTTTAAAGCTTAATATTTCAGAAACGGATCCCTGAAACGAAAAATTGCTGTAGCAAACCTGCAATATTTTTGAAAGACCAATCCGACAACAAAATCCCCACTTTACGTGTACAGAAGGCACCCTTTTTTATGATTTTATTTTACCACTTTGTCGGCGTGACGAATATGTATAATAATATCCATGCCAAATTATAGCTTTCTAGTGCTAAGAGTATCTGAGCTAAGCTGCCGACGAACGGACAGACAGACAGACAGACAGACGGACGGACATAGCGAAACTATAAAGGTTCCTTGTTGACTATGGAACCCTAAAAAGGTAGCCAAGATACATGTTCATTTTATTTTATTTTATTTTATGGCTTCCTCCTTTTACAAAAGAACTCAAGAAAGTCGCATACTTATCTCCTATGTCGCCCGTAAATATTACAAAGTGATAGGTTAGCCTCTAAAATGCTATTACGAGAGCATATTTTATTCAGACGCCATTATTTGGGTCTGGAAAGCGCCATTATTTTGGATAAGACTTTACGTTCGTTTGGAATATTGTGGAACACTGTTCTGGTATCTGGGATAATGCTGCGGAAGTGCGTTCTTCGTGAAGCATGTGTGGTGGTGTGAATTATAGGGTGATGAATGATGTGATAAGGCAACGGTGCGGTTTAAAAGAAGATGTAGTGACAAAAACTCAAAGAGTATGCTTAGATAATAATGAAAGGCGACTAGCGAGGGAGAAATGTGAGTGGAAACGCCATGAAGGGTCGCCCTAGGAGGACATACACCTAGTGACCTTATCGGTGATGTTCTTCAGAAAGGTCAGGTGCGTAGTTTTATTTTTTATTTTTATTTTTTATTTTATTAAATAGGAACAACAAACAGCTACAAAATGAAATATTACAATAGAAAAACATAAGTAACTTAAGTAATAATGTAGCCCACAACGCTGTTAGTTCTCGGAATTGGCGTGCGTTTCAATCAATCAATCTGCCTAGCCTTTTCCCAACTATGTTGGGGTCGGCTTCCAGTCTAACCGGATGCAGTTGAATACCAGTATTTTACATGGAGCAACTGCCTATCTGACCTCCACAACCCAGTAACTGGGTAATACGATACCCCTTGGTAAGACTGGTTGTCAGACTTTCGGGCTTCTGACGACCCGTAACAACTGTCAAAGATCCACGAATGACAGCCGGGACCAACGGCTTAACGTGCTTTCCGAGGCATGGAGGAGTCTCGGTATGAAAAGATGGTCACCCATCCACGAACCAAGCAAGCGTAGCTTAACCTGATGGATCGACCCGTGCGGCTGTTATTACTTAGCCACAAACCATACAATATTGTCATACCTATATCCTATTTCCATATAAAATATATATATTTATTTATCCTCCATAGAAAAGGGGGGATCCTCCGACCAGACGGGTGTTGTGTCTGGTGGGCTACTGCCCGACGGTTGATGTCGGGACGTTGTATATATGCTAATCGCGTGGTAAACCCTAATTGCGCGATGCAGGATTGCGTGACGTCATGTCATTGATGCGTAGTTCATATGTGGCGATGTAGATGCCGCCACAATTTAAATCCCCGATGTCTGCCTGCGGTCGTAGGTTCAGACACTGACAGGCGCTTTACATTGTGTAAAATGGTGAAGGCAAACCTCTTGAGGAAACCGGCATGTCCTGGAACCAAAAATTCGAAGACTACTAAAATATCTTGCGGGAAAAAAAGTTCTTTGCTTCAACCACCTAGATGGATTCCGACTTTTCTGCATTACATTGCTTAATAAATAGAGATGAATTATATTAGTTCACAGCCCTCCTAATCACTTCAAGACACCGTAGTAGGTGTCTTGAAGATATTAGGAGTGTATTTGACATACAACGTAGGTATGTATAGTCACCTAATTCCGGACAGCCTTTTTTTTTTTTTTTTTTTTTTGACGGTGGGAAATCATCAAATAACTTCTCCCGCTCTGGGTGGAGCGGAAGGGCGTGTCAGACTTTTGCGCCAGGGCCGCGGTAACCCCTTCGGACAATCCGCGACCCCAGCGGCAATTCCGAACAGCCTGCATCTATAGCTACGCCTATATCGGGCATCTTATATATTATAGGTTCGTTCCTATATGCGGGCAGCCCCAACGTTCACGTCGTTAGGATAAGCTCTATATGGGCTGTTAATATTCATAATAGTATGACTATTGTTGATCTGTTTGCCAGTCGTAAACGTGTTGACCTAAGATGGTAGAATACTCTGAAAAATCCCCTTTACACAATACCTACCTATTGTGCAGCTAGATTTGAAAATCCTACTAATATTAAAAACGCGAAAGTTTGTGAGGATGGATCGTTGGGTGTTTGTTACTCTTTCACGCCAAAACTACTGAACTTATTTTGATGAAATTTGGCACACCAGTGCAGTGCAGTTTGGCATTTTTGGGCAGTTTATAACCTGGATTTACACTTATGATACTTTTTATCCCGATATTTTTACGGGTTTGATATTTACGGAGGTGAAAACGCGAAGTGCTGCTAGTATTATTATGATTTTCTATAATAGAGCAAGATCCCAGCCAGGGCCCCCAGACCTTACTTATTTTCTGATTAACAAAATGTATGGGATAGAGTAGTGTTAGTTTGTACTTTGAACGTACGCATACCTGCTAGCTTCGGCCGACGGCCAATTTTCAGGTATTAGGTACTAAAGTTACGTAAAAATATGACTCACTTTTATTAAAGTCTGACTGCTGATTTTTATGTATGTTTTGCAGAATATTGTTAATAATTAATAATCAATACTGTCAGACAATTCCCGTCGGCAGTTTTTTCCGTCAAACGCTCTATAGCTTGCAAAAACATTGACGTCTTACTTATAGTTTGACTCCTAGTTTTTATATAATGATACTCGGGGAACTATTTCAATACTAATTTGTCGTGTCGGTCAAAAATCGTAGCGGTCAAAAATCCCCCATCAGACACAATTAACTGTGTCTGGGGGATGTTTGACCGCTACGATTGATCTAGCTGCTTAATGAACATCAAAAACTTACTTGATTTAAAAATAGCTATGTTAAGGGTCAGTACTAACTGTGTCCAAATAAACGTTTTTCTTTCATTCTTTTTTTTTTACTAGGAAAACATGTTATGGGATTGTGATAAGTGGAGTGATGCAGCGGAATGATTTTACTGTCCGACAGGTCCGTCCGTAGAGGTCGGACAGTAAAATCTAGTTTATCATACTTCATCATCATCTGCCTAGCCTTTTCCCAACTATGTTAGGGTCGGCTTCCAGTCTAACCGGATGCAGCTGAATACCAGTATTTTACATGCAGCGGCTGGCTATCTGACACCCACAACCAAGTTACTGGGTAATACAATACCCCATGGTAAGACTGGTTGTCAGACAGCGGTTGAAACTATACTGTCAAAGATCCACGAATGACAGCCACGACCTACGGCTTAACGGGCTTTCCGAGGCACGGAGAGGTCATGGTATGTAAAGATGGTCACCCATCCACGGATCAACCGCGGCAAGCGTAGCTTAACCTGATGGATCGACCCGTGCGGCTGTTATTACTTAGCCACAAACCATACAATATTGTCATACCTATATCCTATTAATTTAAATGATCGATGTCTGCCTGCTTGCACCAAAATACAAGTTACAATGTAAAAACTAGTCCTCTTTCCATCCTAACCTATACCACATGGTAGCCCCGTTGATAAGCTGCACTTTTATGGGTTTAGGAGATTAACCGGTTAACTCCGGGCGATATGCGAACCAGTGCAGTTGTTACGAGTATCAGTTCCAGCGAATACGTCTCTGATATACAGGGTTACTGGTAACTCGACCACTTCCTTGCAGGATGTCATAGTAGGGTTCAAATGCAACAAATTAAGCCACCAAATGTTCTACCGAAATTCAGTATTTTTTTCGTAATTTTTATTTTTATCAGACAAAAATTACAAAAAATAAAATGTTTAATTAGTGATTTTTGTCGAAGTTTTAGGCATTTTCAAACTTTTAATTATTATCAAAGATCTGCTACTGCATCAGCTATAGTTACTAACTTGAATTCCAGTCCAGTTCCGCCGTAAATCATTTTTAAATTGGATTTTTCAATAAAAACTAAAAATCGAAGTAACTCAAAAACTACTGAATTTCGGTGGAACATTTGGTGGCTTAATTTGATGCATTTGAACCCTACTATGACGTATTGCAAGGAAATGGTCGAGTTACCAGTAACCCTGTATATACTAGGTATTTTTATGAACAAAATTTTAGTCTTAAAACTGCTAAGAATTTAAAATTGTCACACTACAGGGCAAAAACCTTATACAGGGTGTTTTTATTAAGGTGTCAACCCAGTGCGAGCTGATAGCATAATACCATACCTATCGATTAAACCCCCCAACCGATTAAACTCGAAAACTACAAAAAATCTTGGAACATACTTCTACGATTTTTTGTAGTTTTCGAGTTTTTTTTTCGATGTTTTTCCTGATTTAACGAGATGACTTTTTTTGAGTCAACTTTGAACAAGAATGTACTAAATCGGGCATTATTTGCTGAAATGGGTCGTTGAAAGGTGTATCTGAAATCTTGTGATTTTGATTTTCATATCTTTGCATATTTTTGTCCACAATAATGTCCATAATAATCCACACAGACATAATCCTGATATTTACTATTCCTCTACGTTTAAGCAGAGCGCAGTTGATAATAAAAACATAAATTTTATACCTACTAAAATCCTTAACCACTACCATTTATATGAAATGAGGGATCCAAAATAACTCGAAAACTACAAAAAATCGTAGATCGTCACGGGGATTAAATCGATAGGTATGGTACTCTGCTATCAGCTCGCACTGGCTTGACACCTTAAAAGAAACACCCTGTATAGAGAAGGACAAAAATTAATGTCAGAATATTATGCTGTTTAGTAAAACCTCGTAAAGTCTATAAAATATTTTATCTACACCCATGCTATAAATTCTCTATAAAAGTTCCTGAAACAGTTACCTTATTGCCAACATTAAAACAGCCAGTGTCATAGTAACCATGGTAACCATAATAGCATCCAAACGGATGCTTTAATGTTGTACTGAATTTCATAATGCAACTCGTTTTTAAAAAAAGAACATTGTAATGCACGCGCGTTTCACTACAACAGCGCCGTAATTTAAAAAAAGAACTTAAGGCTCTAACAGACAGAGGCGATATCGCGTCGCGACGTGTCGCGTAGCGGTGTTGCGACGCGATAATATCGCAATATCGCTCGCGATATCGCCTCTGTCTGTAAGAGCCTTTATTCGAATTCACGTCGTATACTATGACGCCGGCCGCCATGTTCGATACGAGTATTAGTATTGCAAAACCTTCGTTCGTTCCTTCGTTTCAGAACCTTTTATAGAGAATTGATAACATGGGTGTAGATAAAGTCTTATATGCAACTGTACATAATTAGGTTTAAAACCCCTAGGGGGTTTTAAGACCCCTTATTATACGTCAGTTGCATAAATAACTATTCTAGTAGTTAATTAGAGTTAGTTTACGACGCGACGTTGCCTTGGCCAAGCGTAATAAATTTTAGCTGTTTAGGGATAAGCAGCGAAGCACGCGACGGCACTTTCAGTCGATGGTTCGTATTGATTTCTAAGAAAATTGTGGTTCTGAGGTGTTTTGGTGGAGATTTCTGTTAGAATTTACTCAAAGGAGAACGTACTACAGACCTGTGCAAACTATACAGGGCTATTTTTAAATGACTAGCTAAATTTTCACAGGGTGTTCTACCCATGAATATGAACAACTTTCACTATGGGACCAACTTTGAAATCGCAAAAAAAAAATCAGGTGTTTCATACATTTTGATCGAGTAGGTATTGAACTTTTGTAGGAAAACGCTGATTTTTTTTTTGCGATTTCAAAGTTGGTCCCATAGTGAAAGTTGTTCATATTCATGGGTAGAACACCCTGTGAAAATTTAGCTAGTCATTTAAAAATAGCCCTGTATATTGTCTGTGCCTACATCCTCCTTCTCTCTGTCTCTTCCTACGTCTCGTAATGTAAGGAATATTATGTAACTACAATATGTATTAAATAAAAAAATATAGTACAACCCACTGCTATCGTATTACCGTCGACCCTAAAATATCATAATCCTAATAATTTCTTCAGTCTTTTTAATCAAATATGCTGATAAGGAGATCCTCCTTTAATGTCAAAGATACCTATATTTTTATCATTTGTTTATAAAGCGGCCATAGTAAGTAGTACACACGCTGTGAAAATTTCAAGTATTACTGTTTAAAAAGATATGACAAGAAGATATGATATGTTGTGACAGATGGACCGACAGCGGAGCCTTAGCAATAGAGTCCCGTTGGCAACGTTTGGGTAAAGAACCCTAAAAATCATCGTCAAAAATTGATGATATAAAATCAACCTCAATTATTATTAATCAAATGATAAACATACCTATTTAAGGTGATTTAAAATTAAAATTTCGGGTTTAGTATTCAAATGTGTCACTACAAATCGACATCTACAGTTACGTTTTCTGATCCAGTTGTTTACATCTTCATAAGATATTTTTGGAACACGCTATACCTACTTGCACATACATCAGTGCCGTGGCAAAGTCAAAGTAACACACTTTGACTCTAGGGCATAACTTTGGCCCAAATCGAGATAGATGTTTACTGTCATTAAATCCACATATAGCTCTGCAAGTACGCGTCTATATCGCCGTCTATTAGTCACCAAAGGACATACGACGTTCGGTTCTACGGTCGCGACACTTCGGGCAGTTTAAACAGTTGTCTAAATTTGAGCCAAAGTTATGCCTTAAGGTCATAGCACACATATCAACTCGGAAAGGGATCGTCACCGTATCAACTTTCGCCTCGCCGTCAAACAGGCGTCAACCTAACATAAGCACGTAACCAAAGCGGACCAGCAGCTCCGATACGTCGACTCGGCTACCAGCTAGGCGACGCCGCGCTTACGTCAAAAACAGATATTGAAAATTTAAAAAATTAAGAGGAAACGTGGGTGCTCTTTTCTCCATACAAAAAGATACAAACGCTCTCGCCTGTTTTCTTTCTGGTTAATGACCATAAAGCAATGATTTTTTACAGAAATATAAATATCAGTTAATTGTATGCCCGTATGTTTTCCTTTTTGATGATATTTTATTTTTATAGGAACTAGAACCCTCCAAAAATGCTCAAAATTGCCTATTCAGACCGCTGTCAACAGACGCCTAGTGTACCAATTTGACAAGTATTAACGAAAAAAGAAAAACATAGGGGCATAGTATATATATATCCTTCTTATTCAGTTTATGAAATATCTTTTAAATTGGTCCAATATTGGAGGAGGAAATAGGCGAGAGCCAAACCTCGAAATGTGACTTTTTACATAGGCTATTTATTCAGATCTGCAGTTGTCCTTATCGCACGAATTCGAGGGCGGAGCGCTTGCAGAGCGACAGCAATACCTTCTTAAAATACCTAATTTTCAAAAGTCTGGCCACCCGCCTTTCCTCTTAAGAGTAAAAAGTTTATGACCAATTATACGAACTAGAAAAAATAAGTGGAATAGGTTGCAACAGCAAAAAATGTACTCTGTGAGAATAGTGTGCTGCAGGGAGGCCGCGGGAAGGGTGAGAGGCAAGGGTGGACGAAGAGACGCAAGCGAGGCGACGGAGAGGCGTAAGCGCGGGGACGGCGAGCCGTAAGCGCGGGGACCGCTGGTTGACCACGCGCCACACCACGGTTCGTGAGCTTGTCGAGCTTGTCCCGACTACGAGGCGAATCGGTTACGTTACGATTCCGATTAGTGTGCTTTTCAGTAGGGAGTTTCATACAAAGAATACTAAATAGCTCAAGTTGATACGGTTACTATCCGTTTCCGAGTTGATATGTGTGATATGACCTTTAGAGTCAAACTAACTCAACCTTATCGTCCGCTGCATGATTACTTACCTCATCGAGTTACAGGAAAATACCACATTCCACAAAAAGTAGACCTAAAATATGTAGGAAAAAATTTGGTCTGCCGGGGCTCAGCTTGGAGGATCCATGGCAGTGAGAAGTTATGTTACCCACTTTGGACCATCACTTTACCTCATGTGGTTACTGAACGAAACTTTTCCGTTAGTTTTAGTATCTATTAATAGAGTCTAAAAAACTATGTCGGCCGAGCGTGGTGTTGGAGGGTTTCGCAGTCCAACCATTTTTGTGCCCACATTGGGTCTATTTTACCTCATCGAGTTAAGTACAGGGTGAAACCAAGTTCTTATTACGGTATTTAAATTCTACATATTATAAGAGAGATTGATTTGACACGACGCTGACGCGTTGTTATTTGACTCCCCACCCCTTAGGGAAGCCATATAATGTACAATTTAATCCGCCGCGTAAGTGGAATGCTACCGCGCCGTGGTACCGCGACTCCATCTTGTTACAATATAATCTGTATAAATTACATTGGTATGTTCAACGCAGTTTCACCCTTGGAATCTAATCAAACCGTTACCATAAATTATGTCTTAGGCAATCTTTTTGTGAAGGAGAATGGAGTGAGGACACAAAGCGTCCTTAATTTCGGCCTGAAATAGCCCCATTGCTGGTCATAGTTTCTTCTTATAACGAAAACGAAACCTGGGGGGCTAAAACGGCCTCTTTGGCAGAATCATAATAGGACAATAGGTATTTATGAATCATATTTGATATCGTAAAACGGTCACAAACTGACAATTCACAATTTATCT
Organism: Cosmia trapezina; assembly: GCA_905163495.3. NCBI lineage: Eukaryota > Metazoa > Arthropoda > Insecta > Lepidoptera > Noctuidae > Cosmia > Cosmia trapezina. The sequence goes on along the minus strand of LR991035.1, from coordinate 23,215,586 downwards.
GCGTACAATTCATAGCACGCAATTCATCTGTTTGACAGTTTTGTATGGAGATTCGTAAAATGGTCCACAAATTATGAATTGGTATATTAAAGTTTAATGTCAAATAGCACAATCATAATAAATTGCTGGGAATTCAGGAAATGAATTTTTAGAGGAATTGCTTAATGTGGCCGTTTTAGGCCCCCTGGGCATATCTATCTTCTGCAGGGTGTAAATGTAAACAGTGGCAATGTTTTAAGGGGTCATTGTACCTACTCATCATTATGAAAAACTTTTTCTATGGGACCAAACCTGAAATCGCGAAAAAAATATCAGCTGTTCCCTACATTTTGACGAATTATGCGAACATAAATGTACTGAACAGCACATTTTTCGCGATTTCAGGGTTAGTCCCATTGTAAAAGTTGTTCATAATGATGAGTACAATGACCCCTTAAAAGATTGCACTTACACCCTGTATACTAATAATAAAACTGAAGAGTTTGTTTTCTTGATTGTATGTTTGAAGAGAGGAGCTCGTGGCTAAGTAATAACAGGTGCACGGGTCGATCCATCAGGTTAAGCTACGCTTGCCTGGGTTGTCCGTGGATGGGTGACCATATTTAATTAACGAGACTTCTCCGTGCTTCGGAAAACACGTTAAGCCGTTGGTCCTGGCTGTCGTTCATGGATCTTCGACAGTCGTTACGGGTCGTCAAAAGCCCGAAAGTCGGACATCCAGTCCAAGGGGTATCGGGATTATGGAGGTCAGATAGTAGGCAGTCGCTGCATATAAAATACTGGTATTCTGCTGCATCCAGTTAGACTGGAAGCCGACCCCAATATAGAGAAAAAAATCATAAGTCTGGAGATTTGGAAAATTTTGAAATTTCCTTTGCTCATATTTTTGGTCTGATGAGGTAGGTCAGGTGGGTCAAGAAAATCAACACTAAACCTCCTAGGTTCGAAGCCTTAGCAGTTACCATTTTTGGTGTTAACTGCTAAGGGTACGAACCTAGGAGGTTGGGGTTAATTAGGGTTCCGTACCAAAATGGTAAAAAAAGAACCCTTATGGTGTGACTCAGTCTGTCTGTCTGTCTGTCTGTCTGTCTGTCTGTCTGTCTATCACAGCTGGATATCTCAAGAACTACTAATGCTATCAACTTAAAATTTAGAATAGTTTTAGATGACGTTGACCCAACTATTTTGCAAATAAGAAAGAAATAAAAATAATTATATTTTTTTTGCAACTGGGACTGAAAGGGGGTCTTAAAAATTTAAAGTGGGGCTACTAGGGCACGTGGGGTATCTGAAAGGGCGCTGTTTGCAAATTTTCAAACTATTTTTTATTTATTTTTAGGCCGCATAGTTTTCGACTTTTGATCTAAAATGTAAAAAAAAATACCATTACCCCCCCCCCCCCCCTCCCTTATCTCCGAAGTTTGCAAAGCGAAAAATCTGAAATTATTCTATGTGATAGAAGTTTATGTAAAGATTACAGGAAAAATAAAACGATGTCTCTAAGTAGCACACTTTTTCAGAAATCGGAAAGGAACCCTCGGTGCGCGAGTCCGACTCGCTCTTGACCGGTTTTTTTTTTGATACAAACAATTCTACCTCATCTGACTAAAAAGGTGAGCATGGGTAATTTCAAAATGTTCCATATCTCCAGACTTATGATTTTTTTCTCAATGGCGGCGCTAGTTATCAGCACCACTCGCCATAAGCGACTTGGTATTCCTAAAATATATTTTGACTAGGCTGTTTTTTTTTTGCTACCCTGCGCTCTCCCACTCTTGGAGAAAGGCCTCCTTCCACACTTTCTATCTTACGCAAGCCCTCGGGTCTTCTTAGGCTGTTCCTCCGTAATAAAATATCCAACACATATTTTACTTATCTAAGACCCAATTTGGAGCAGAGATCTTCTTTTAAAAATTTGGTCAAGAGCGAGTCGGCACTGAGGGTTCCGTTCTGAAAAAGTATGCTATTTAGAGACATCGTTTTTTTTCCTGTAATCTTTACATAAACTTCTATCACATAGAATAATTTCAGATTTTTCTCTATGCATACTTCGGAGATAAGGGGGAAATGGTATTTTTTAAAATATTTTTCATCAAAATTCGACCTATGGCATACTTCACATGCCCTAGTAGCCCCACTTCGAATTTTTAAAGACCCCCTTTCAGTGCCTATCTATCACATAGAATAATTTCAGATTTTTCTCTATGCATACTTCGGAGATAAGGGGGAAATGGTATTTTTTAAAATATTTTTCATCAAAATTCGACCTATGGCATACTTCACATGCCCTAGTAGCCCCACTTCGAATTTTTAAAGACCCCCTTTCAGTGCCTATTGCAAAAAAAAACTTCTTTCTTATTTGCAAAACTGTGCCAAATTTCAAGTTGATAGCATTACTAGTTCTTGAGATATCCAGCTGTGACAGACGGACAGACAGACAGACTGAGTCGCACCCTAAGGGTTCCGTTTTTTCCTTTTGAGGTACCTACGGAACTCTAAAAATACCCTTTTCATAAATAGCAACTTTGCAAGCTCTAAACGTACATACTACCTTCGCAACACGAGATCACGTTCCGGTGATATACAAAATAGTCCCTTAAGGGGCTCGTTTGTGCGACATGACACTTAGAGTAGGTACTCAGTGGAGCCGCAAGGAATCTGAGAAAATATGGCAATAAACTGACTTGTGTATGTGGAATATTCATTGTTTGTACAATCAGTACAGGGAAATCCTACTATTATTAGAAATTAGCTGACCCGACAGACGTTGCCCTGTCCAAATTTCTTGATGAGAAAATGAATTTTCTTCATATTTTTTTTTTGTATATTTTTCCCATTATCCTATTCCGGACAGAGACAAATCCAAAAACACAAAAATCATAAAATTTGGTCCAGCCGTTCTTGAGTTATAAATGGTGTAACTAACACGACTTTCTTTTATCTATATATCGACTGTTTCCGCTACAAAGGGCGTAAAGACCATTTTGGGCCAAAGTCACTTTTTGAAGCAGTCTTTTTTGATCTGTCAAGTAAGTAAGACTGCATCAAAAAGTGAATTTGGCCCAAAATGGTCATTACGCCCTTTGTAGCGGAAACAGTCGTTAAAGAAGATGTGAAAGTTTGTGAAGATGTTTGGATGTTTGTTACTCAATCACGCAAAAACGGCTGAACGGATTTGGATGATTTGGCACACAGTTTATAACCTGGACACATATACTTTTTACCCCGGTAGTAGGTTCCCGTGGAATAATTTCCGACATCCACACGGGCGAAGCCACGGGCAACGGCTAGTAAGGAATAAATTGTTAATCATATTGTTACATTAATTTGCCGTGTAGCATTGAGAGTTGAATAATAGGGCAATTTAATTTGGTTTCACTGCTAAAATCTAACAGACTTAAAAAAATTAATACGTACAAGTATAATACAAAAAGGAGGATTTTTCGATGCCCCATGATTTCCCATCATAGGGCATCGAAAAATTCATCCGCATCACTGTCGAAAGGAAAGGTTTCACTTGATATAAAAAATGCTTGAAATGTGTTGACGCAGCACATTTTTCTAAAAGATTGACCCGAAATATTTGTGGCCCCGAAAAAGGGGTTATTGGGTTTTTCCATCAGGAATTTCTCAGCAGCAGTCCAGAGTCTGTGTTTGTGCCTAGTTGATGGCAATAAGCTCGCCCCCTATTACATGGGACTTAAACATTAATTTTGAATAACCTGTAATTAAATATTTTTAATTCATTCGGTAATTTATTATAAACACGTACGAGTACACACATGCCAGACTGCTTTTATTATATTTTGCTAATCTAGGAAGCTCATCCAGTACAAGACTGTATTGATCACGGTGACTTCGAGAACTTTTAAAACAAAAAAAAAAAATAGAAAAAACTGGCCAAGTGCGTGTCGGACCACGCACAATGAAGGGTTCCGTAGTTGAAAAGAATGGATCAAAAAAAAAATTATGTCAAAAAATTACAAATTCACAATTTTCGGACTTTTTCCTTTAATTTTTCTAGGAGACCTTGCTTCTTGCCAAATTTCATTATTCTAGGTCAAAGGGAAGTACCCTATAGGTTTTGATTTACTTGCGACAGTTGCGAGTATCAAAATGTGTCGCAAAATGACCGTATTTTTTTATTGCATTGACTTAGACGCTTGATTTTTTTATAACTATAAGGGACAATAGACTTACGTATTCAATATTAATTTCAACTTGATACCTCCACGCGTCCTTGAGAAAAAGGGTCTTGACAGACTGACAGACTTGAACATTTTTATTATGTGACAGAATCACAAATTAACAATTTTCGGACTTTTTCCTTTATTTGTGTTGTATGACCATGCTTCTTACCAAATTTCATGATTCTAGAACAACGGGAAGTACCCTATAGGTTTTGATTTACTTGCGAGTATCAAAATATGTCACATAACTGGCCGTATGTTTTTATTGCATTGACTTAGAAGCTTGAGTTTTTTAGGACTTCAAGAGACCACATACCTACGTATTTGATATTAATTTCAACTTGATACTCTACGCGTTCCAGAGAAAAACGGTCTTGACAGACTGACAGACAGACAGACGGACAAACAAGTGATCCTATAAGGGTTCCGTTTTTTCCTTTTGAGGTACGGAACCCTAAAAAGAAAGAAAAAAAGACAAAAAAAAGAAAAAAGTGACAGCATCAATTTAAAGACAAAAAAAAGAAAGAAAGTGACAGCATCAATTCAAAAAGTCTCCGTTAAACTAATGTTGGTTTCGTGCAACTGACCGTTACTTAATACATTTTAATCAGTCAATAGTAAGTTAAAGCTGTGTTAGGACCATAAAAGACCCTTTTCATTATTGTTTTAGGATCAAAGCTTAACCCTCATACAAGTACAACTTACTATGTTGAAGTTTAATTAAACAACGTGTGAGCTCAGGGTGATCTACAACATGTAAACTTGAGCTTATACAAGATGTTACAGTAAGGTCCCATCGTTTATTTTCGGAAAAACCGAACTTTGCCGAATTAAATTGTGACTGGTCCGATAAGGGAGTGACGAGTCAATCTGTAAACGTTCAGCCGTTAAGGCCCTGGTTCCAAGCTTGGTTTAGCTCGGTGTGTAAGTGAAATGGCGTTATGGCTGTCTAGTTTGACGTACGAGATAAAAGATTCTCACGCGCACCGGAATTATGTCTTAAAAGTACAAATAAAATCGTATAAAATTAGAAATGAACTATTTAATAAAAAGTAATCCATCACTGGATGCAGTTTGGAATTTGACATTTCATGGTATATTTTTAATTATAATTATAATTGCTAATGAAGTGATAAACAGCTTTTAAAGATTATTAGGAGGTATGTTTAAAGATTTTTTTGGTGCATTAAAGTATGTTTAATTATGTTTTGGCTTCCATCACTGTATGCGAAAAGGACTTGAAAATATCATATTTTTTACATGTCAAAATTATTTACGGTTTATGAGATACACAGCTTTAAAAAACCACCTTTTTGATCGTTTTCAGGACATCTGCGCCTTAAGGGCCTATACTACCTTAAATGGCTTAGCATGATCCTCCGTTATTTCGAAAATACTGCAGCATTCATTTTGAAATAAATATATGGTAAAGTTGAGGATTAATATTAGACGAAAACACAATTCCATGAAATTTTCTCGATGAAAAAAAAATCAAAGTTACCTCTAAACCGAGCAATAAACCGCTGGTATTCAAAAAGTACTTCAAATTAGATCATGAAACTTTGCATATATTAACTAAACTAACCTTGTAAAGCAGGTCTTATATTTTTTATTTTTTTCAAACTCAATCAATCTGCCTAGCCTTTTCCCAACTATGTTGGGATCGGCTTCCAGTCTAACCGGATGCAGCTGAATACCAGTATTTTACATGGAGCGGCTGCCTGTCTGACCTCCACAACCCAGTACCTGGGCAATACGATACCCCTTGGTAAGACTGGTTGTCAGACTTTCGGGCTTCTGACGACCCGTAACGACTGTCAAAGATCCACGAATGACAGCCGGGACCAACGGCTTAACGTGCTTTCCGAGGCACGGAGGAGTCTCGGTATTTAAATATGCTCACCCATCCACTGAGCAACCCCGGCAAGCGTAGCTTAATCTGATGGATCGACCCATGCGGCTGTAATTACTTAGCCACGAGCTCCTCACTTATTTTTTTCAAACTATTTTTTTTTACCAATATTTTCACCGTAAAAAGCAATTACCTAAACTATCGCCGCCCAGCACCCGCACTCAGTCTCGCTCTCACTTAGTCCGCGAGCAGTATCGCGTGAGCGAGATAAAAACCTGAGGTAGTACCTATAGGGTCTTAAGGCGTGAAAAGGTAACAGACAGACAGACAGGCAGCATTTGCATTTTTAATTGGAACCAACATGCTGCGGAACGAGTCGTCTCAATTTAAGCCACGCACTTGGTAAAATTAATGACAGCAGTATTTTCTGAGAATTCTTAATTAAACTTTGATTAGTTGGGTCATGTGCCGGAAATTAAAGATTTCCGGGCTAGGTCCTTACGGAAATAGTAAATTTTTTTAGGTCCCAAAATGTACGTTTAGTATTGTTAAGTAAACTGGGTCATTATAACCCATTGTGCTCTCTTGGCATTATTATTAACCGATGAAAAAAGAGGAGGTTTTCAAGTCGACACATTGTTTTTTTTTTATGTAGGTATGACCATGAATTACTTTTTACAGAGTAGTCTAATTCGATTTTTTTTTTTGTTGTATTGGAGAGGCTTTACCATTTAATAGAGGATTATTATTTTCAGTAAGTGTAATTTCTTTTTTGAATCACTGCGGCTGTTCTTCTTGCGTACGTACCCACCTATTAGCTATAGCCTGTAGGCATTTGCTTTGGTACAGTGAATATTATTAAGTAAATTTGCAGGTATACATTCATTTCAGCGGTGCTGCCGTTTTTTCCTGTTCACACTTGTTGTAGGTACTTGGTTGATTCATAATCTAGTTATCAACTAACCTTTGCTCTGCTCTAGACTGGTTGTCAAAATTTAAATCTTTTGTCTCTAAAAGACTTCCTAACTATATCTGCGTAAATTATCCAAAATCAAGATCAGTTCTAGGTTCATCGTTTATTGTCACAAAATCCTTAATATTCTTTTAATCGACATCTAAGTATACTAAGATAACCACTATTTAGTTATGTAACTTTGTTCTACATTTACTACGCTACAATTAATTATGTCATTTGTTTATTGTTTACTAATAATAAAACTGCTTTCGTTTCAGGTAAGTCTTTTGTTGACGAAAATTTTCGTGTTGGTTGAAGTATTCGACATGCCTCGTTATAAAAGGTAAGTACAGTAGCCGGCGATAAATATTGCACATCGACCTTTGGAAAGAGACAATCGGCTAATTTCGGCTTCGTAGAGCGTTATCTCTATCGCACACTACCTATGTGACGTTTTGTCAGTCGTTGTTCAAAATATATATTTAGAGTTGTTAACACCCCCACAAAATAATTAAAAGTTGTACTATGGCATCTTTATGAAAAAGAGGGAAACCTTTACGAGGTCAGTCACGCGAAATTATCTACAATGTTTATAAATATGACACACACACACACACACACACATGTGATACACTCATGTGACACACACACACACACACACACACACACACATGTGATACACTCATGTGATACTATTATCACACTCGGCTTCGCCTCGTGTGATAAACCCACATTCGTGTTTTAATACCCCTTATTATACGTCAGTTGCATAAATAACTATAAATTTGGGGGTGTTAACAACTCTAAATATATATATTGAACTGGACGCGACCGCACTCTATCGCATTTGAACAATGACATTATACATCTAGACGTTGCCATGATTACAGTGTGAAGTGTGGAAGTGAGACATATATATACGAAATAATTAGGAAAATTTAGACAAAGCATCGTATCTTCTGTCCCTTACGGCGTGCCGTATTTTTGCTTTAAAAATGTTGCCAAACAAAGTACTTTGCATGTCAAAATTTAAAAATGTTGCCAAACAAAGTACTTTCACTGTTAATATTGCTGTCTCATGACCGGCCACGCGGTGGCTCGATCTAGATGAATATTATCTAAACACTTGAACAACGACTGACAAAACGTCACATAGGTAGTGTGCGACAGAGATAACGCTCTACGAAGCCGAAATTAGCCGATTGTCTCTTTCCAAAGTTCGATGTGCAATATTTATCGCCGGCTACTGTACAATGACAACACGGATATTTTGGCACGTGGCTAAAATCAGAGCTAACAATTTTTTTTTAATACAATTTCTGTGACAACACCCTGTCAATGTCATTCAGGTACTAAAAGATACTTGTACCTGGCACTTTAAAACGTACTCAAATTAAGAATAATGGGAGCAAAATTTCAAAAAATATGTAGGTTCCATATAAAATTTATTAACTTTGCTTAGGTAGTTTTTGAGTCAGCTTCAATTTAATTTAATTTAATTTATTTATTCATTCAAGTAACAAGGACTCATTAATAAACACAGAATTCGCTATATAAATACATAAAACACACACAATACATTAAACATTCCAATACAAAACAATAACTACACACAAGACATAAATTCATATTGATAGCCGACGACTGTATAGGTGATGTGCAAGTCACTGCAGTGCCTAATGTACCGACAGTCCATCCTGTCGGCTATCACCATCAGCACGCTGTTGCAACGTTGTACGCAATGAATTTTCCCCCCCTTTTTATGTGGATGATGTTCTAATTTCTTTTATCTACACCCATGCTATAAATTCTCTATAAAAGTTTCTGAGCCAGTTAGCTTATTGCCAACATTAAAACAGCCAGTGTCATAGTAACCATGGTAACCATAATAGCATCCAAACGGGTGTTTTAATGTTGTACCTACTGAATTTCATAATGCAACTCGTTTTCAAAAAAAGAACATTGTAATGCACGCGCGTTTCACTACAACAGCGCCGTAATTTAAAAAAAGAACTTATTCGAATTCACGTCATATACGCCGGCCGCCATGTTCGATACGAGTATTAGTATTGCAAAAAACTGTTTCAGAACCTTTTATAGAGAATTGATAACATGGGTGTAGATAAAGTCTTGTATGCAACTGTACATAATTAGGTATTAAAACACTCATGTGATACTATTATCACACTCAGCTTCGCCTCTTGTGATAAACCCACATTCTTGTTTTAAGACCCCTTATTATACGTATATATACGTCAGTTGCATAAATAACTATTGCAGGAAGTGTATTAGAATTTGTGTGGGGTAGGTACCACAGCTAAAAAGTGAAAAAATAACTTTAATCTCGGAAGTCGGTGGCAAAAAACGAAAATACATTTAACCAGACACCGACTTCCGAAATTAAAGTTATTTTTCACTTTGTAGTGTTGTTTTTGGAAGTCGGTTGTATTTTTTTGTAAAAAAGTTTTTTATTTCCCAACTCTTTAGCAGCTATAGGCGTAAATATTACCCAATATCAGTAACTAAGCGTATGCTTTCATAGTGACTCAAACCATAAATGGAACCTATAACTTTTAATTTGTAATGTCTAAAGTGGGGGAGAGTGTATAATGTATTGTTGTATCCGGTAAATTACCGGTACCGGTACTCACATAGGCGAACATGCCCATAAACTTTAAAGTGTATCTATTTTCCTAAAGTGGTTTGGGTATATGTTTCAGTATAATAAGGTTGAGTTCTGCATCTACCATCCACTTCAATGTCCGGTATCAGAAAGTTTATTTTTTTATTTTTTTCGTTAAGGCCCTGGTTCCCAGCTTGGTTTAGCTCGGTGTGTAAGTGAAATGGCTTTATGGCTGTCTAGTTTGACGCACGAGATAGAAGATTCTCACGCGCACCGGAATTATGTCGTAAAAGTGCAAATAAAATCGAATAAAATTAGAAATTAACTATTTAACAAAAAGTAATCCATCACTGGATGCAGTTTGGAATTTGACATTTCATGGTATATTTTTAATTATAATTATAATTGCTAATGAAGGGATAAACAGCTTTTAAAGATTATTAGGAGGTATGTTTAAAGATTTTTTTGGTGCATTAAATTATGTTTTGAGTTCAATCACTGTATGCGAAAAGGACTTGAAAATATCATATTTTTTACATGTCAAAATTATTTACGGTTTATGAGATACACAGCTTTAAAAAACCACCTTTTTGATCGTTTTCAGGAAATCTGCGGCTTAATTCATTAATCAATCATTATTAAGATTCGTGAAATGTTACATTTAGCCTTTGTTTCAACGTGTCTATTACAACATATTTGATGTTAAGTTTCACCAATCTGTACCTACCTGTTAGAAATGGTGTTTTTAATGAAGTAGAAAGAATTACAGAATTCAAGCGGTTGACCATCTATCCTAATATATTTAATCTTTAGGACGGTTTTAACAGCTCTCCCGAGTATCATCGCAGGGACTAATTTCTATCAGGGGACCAATAGGCTTCTCTTACAGACCATGGACCGACTGTACCAGAACCATGTTTCTTATCTTGTTATCTACGTTTGCTTAAAAACAGCAGAAATGATTAATCCTTTCTCTATCTTTGGCTTTAAATTAGGTACGCACGGCTACAAATCAAGCTATACATTTCCAGTATAACCTGATCTCGCATTGTATAGGAATTCCTTTTAGAGGCATGAGGAACAGGGTGTAAAGTTCACTCATCCTCCATAGAAAAGGGAGGATCCTCCGACCAGACGGGTGTTGTGTCTGGTGGGCTACTGCCCGACGGTGGATGTCGGGACGTTGTATATATGCTAATCGCGTGGTAAACTCTAATTGCGCGATGCAGGTTTTGCGTGACGTCATGTCATTGATGAGTAGTTCATATGTGGCGATGTAGATGCCGCCACATCACTCCCCTCCGGAGACCGAAGGTCGATAGTGGGCTGAGTCGTGTATCTTGCGATGCTTGCCAGTGCCAGTTGTGGTTTCAGTGAGTCGGAACCGGGTGCCGCATAGTTCACGGTGAGTCGGAACTGTCTGCGGTGATACCCCAGTGAGTCGGGGTGGCGCTGCGTTATGCTCCAGTGAGTCGGAGTGTACAGCGCTGGGTTGAGGCTGAAGGTGATGACCAGGAATGCGCGTCCGCTGCATGCTGGTGATCAGGATACCTGTTGAAGCCGTGGATGCTGGCTGGCTGTGTGACTCGCCGCTCGAAAGCTTGAGGAAGTGATGCTGATGACGTCACGCTGATGTAGTTGCACGAAGGCTGCGCTGACGTTCATGCTCGGGGTCACCAGTTTAGAGGCATGAGGAACAGGGTGTAAAGTTCACTCATCCTCTATTGAAAAGGGAGGATCCTCCGACCAGACGGGTGTTGTGTCTGGTGGGCTACTGCCCGACGGTGGATGTCGGGACGTTGTATATATGCTAATCGCGTGGTAAACTCTAATTGCGCGATGCAGGTTTTGCGTGACGTCATGTCATTGATGCGTAGTTCATATGTGGCGATGTAGATGCCGCCACATCCTTACAATGAGAGGTAAGTGTAAACGGGAAATGTATAGCTTGATGTGTAGCCGTGTGTACTAGTAATGTGAGATGCTACAAAGATTTAATTTAATTTTTTTAGATTTGCCCTTTGCGTAGGTACTTGGGTCGCTCGAAAAAATGTCCATAATGAGAAGAGTCAGCTCACATATCCGGCATGGAACGGTAGATACGAGTTTTGAGTGAGCGAGACAATATTATTTGTGTGCCAAATTTCATCCAAATCTGTTCAGCCGTTTATTCGCCAATCCGGAGCATACATCCAGAAAACCGACAAACGGACAATAAACGAACGAACGAAGATTTTTATCTTCGTTACTATTTTATTTATTATAATTATGTGTAGCTAAAATGTCACTATGTCTAAGCTCTTAGAATTTTGACATAATCCTAACCTAACCTAACCTGCATAGCCAAGCGTCCGCTTCGATAACCCTGCATCTGCTACCGGGTTAATATAACACGTCGACATTAATTATGGAACTTAGCCAGAACGCAATTTGTTATGCTAAACTCGAAGTGGAGTGCCATCGCAGCGTTCGAGCGATAGCTTGTAAGTAGCTTGAGCTAGTGTGGTAGGTAAACATGCTTGAGTTGCAAGCTATTACAGGCATCGCTATTACTTAGCGTTAACGGGTTAAGAGGATAGCGAGATGTTTGGCACTAGATTTTATGGGCTACTTGATAAAATATAGGTAGCCTTTGCATTTTTGAGGGTTCGTCCAAAATGGTTTGATAAGTAGGTAAAGAAAAGAAAGAAAGAAAAAGTCACGGACTAGAAAAAAAGACTCCGCGCTACGCGTATCGAAATTGAAGCACCGTACCTACCGATCTATTTGTGTGTGTGCGTGATTTCACAAAGACGCCGTCGTGTCACGTGATGGCAGCCGGTCGGCATACTATGATGTAAATGTGCGTAAGGCATGTTTGTACAAACGGTCTTATGATACTTACTGTGCTTCACTTTCGATAAGCGTCGCGCGGAGTCCTTCTTTTATTTCTAGTCCGTGGAAGAAGTATTTATTGTGACTCGCGCAGGAAGATCACCAACTAAACTAAAAACACAATGATAAAAGTTTAAAAACAAAATTATATATATATAAAAAAAAGAAAAATTAAAAAGTCCTTACGCACAAGGTCCTAAATTATACGAAAGATGGGGTATCATACATTTGAATACCATATTCCCTAGGTAATACTGCTCGACCCAAAAGCAAATCAAGCATAGAAATAGTTTCGATCATAAACTGCTCATACGGATAAGCAATCAACATAGTAACATAAATTCAACCTTGAATATAAACGTATTTCGAGCTCCCAGTACCACAGAATAACAGAAGGTTGGTTCCATACGACATCTTGGTCGATACGATATCGATACGGACCGACTATAAAAAAAACAAATGACTTAATAATCTTACTAAACAAATTTTGCTGTTCAACCTGATTTTGACTACCACTTATACTATCATGTTTATTGTATGTGTTCTATGTGCTTCTCCTTGTACAATAAACTTATTATTTATTTTATTTATTTTTAATACAGGGTGTAAGGGACAGCCCTCCGCAAACTGATAGGGTGAATTCAGGATGTCATACTAAGATGACCGGTACATGAAATTTTTTCAGGAACGTTATGGGAATCCAATAAATCTGATTTGTTTGTGTTTTTGTGCACAAATTGGAGCGTCTATTACTGGTTGGGAGGTGTAGGTAATAGGTATGCGGTGAGTTCGATGAACTCTGTAGCTAGACAGAAAGTGAACAGCTGATTTCACGCGTCGGTCATTAGAGTATTTCTACATCCATTGCTGGTTTTTTTGTTTTCAGTTTTGTTTTTTGCTGTTTTTTTTACATAAATGGAGTGCTGCGAACACACAATGTAATTTTACATTGAAATAAAGAAAACGTAACTGAAAAAATATTTAAAAAATGAAAATTTTCCTGAGAAAATTTCCGGTGGAATATGATTCAAAATGAAGAGCTGAATGCACCCTGTTAGTTTGCGGAGGGCTGTCCCTTACACCCTGTATAATATTACAAATGCGAAAGTTTTGATAGAACTCAATCACGCAAGAACAGCTGAACGTATCTGGATGAAAATTATTCATTCACATGCAGAGATAGATTATTTATAGTCTGAAACATCACATAGGCTATTTTGTTTTATCCCGGTAGTAATTTCTCGTGGGATAATTTCCGATATCCATGCGGGCGAAACCGCTGGCAAGAACAGAACTAATGTTTGTGGTCTTATTAGATGGTTTCAACGACGCAGAGTTTGATGGTGGCTCTTCATATGGCTCCTAATATGGATATCTTATACCTACTTACCACTAATGAAAGAGATGAGCTAGGTGTGTAAGGCGGGCGATTCTACAAGGGAACGAAATAAAATGCATGGACTCCCCAAGCATAAATCGTGACTCGTCATGCACTTGACTTACAGTTCATCAGCGAGCGTTTACTTAGGTTTTTTAAACGCCCAACATTTGAAATATGTATATCTGTGTATCAGCAAATAGTTAAAAAAAAAATAATTTAAGAAAAATAATAAATTATATAGCTTTTTTTGGAATGTGCTCATCAAGTCCTTCCATTTGATACCCATAAATTATATCGCAATATTATTATTTTTTTTTTTAATATAGCCAGTGTCACTCAGGATAATGTATGGGATTCTAACGATACCGCGTACATCGAAATCTGTCAAGGAATTCAAAAGTTATGGTGGAATAAAGAAATTCACAAACATACATGAGCCCTGAAAACACTCATTTTTAATAGTCGTGTAAAAATAGTTGATACCGATTTATCAGAAAAAACAAAATATCGCCGATATATCGGTACCTATCGGTATTAATATAATAATAGACGCGTACAAAGGCGATCTTAAACAAATGACAGTCGCGATTGCGCTTGCACTCACTGTACGTGAAACGTGTCTGTGTGCGTGCGTTTTTCCTCGTTGTATCGAACCTTTTGTATCTATCTATTCTGTGCCGAGGCCTATACCGAAATCAGATAGCAAAAGTGGGGTAGTAAGGCCATTTTCAAAGGATTTTATTCCCTCACTCGGTCCGTACATTTCCGCAGGGAAATATGAAATTTTCATACATTTGATATTTTGTTTACGGTCTGTGAATGCTGCTCGCAGTAGCACTTGAGATATACGAGTTTTTGATGTACTTTTTTATGGTTTTTAGGTAGGCCTGGCGTGTTTTAGTTTTCACGTTTTGCGCTTTTCAGTGCTAATAAAAACATTTGCGGAATATGCGGTAGGTACAATGCGTGCAACGAAAGATTATGAGACTTGACGACTGCAGTATCGCGTCTTCCGCGCTCTTTCCACCACCCCGATGACGCCCGGTCCATTCCCGTCTTAGACCTCATACCGCTAAAGAGACCTATAAATCAGAATCAGAGAATTGTATTATATCTACTGTGCAAGTCAAACTACGTGGTGTGTCAAGTCTCATCTTTCGTGGCACGCATTGTACGTTGTTACAATTTTATGAACTTTTTTTACGATCATATAGTTTTGAAGCCTGAAAGGGCCAATATATTAATGAACTTGACTGTACCTTAACATTTATTTATTATTTATCTGGATTATGTCGTGTTGATTGTTTTGTTTTGGTACCATCATTATCTGAAGGGGCTTAACCAAAAACTCAATGGTAAAGACGCGGTTAAATTGAGAGCAATAGCTATTATATTGAGACCAATATACTAACTAACAACTAGGTAGTGGGCTATTGTAAAGCCATTTCGCTTTAACCTCTTAAATCAAATTGCAGTTTAGCTTTTCTTAACCCTTCGAACGTGGATCCACGCGAGACACAATGGCTTTTTAATTGTGTCTGTAATTACGGAACTAGCTACTACTCAATAGCTCTCATTAAAAAGGCAAGCGAGTGGTTGTAACTTCGAACTCGCACAAACGCTAGATTTAATAAAAAAAAGTGGGTTCGATACAGAGCAGGCACTTTATCTAAATTATTTCAACACCACTGCTCTCAAAACGGTGAAGGAAAATAACGTGAGGAAACTGTCCTAGAACCAAACAATTGAAGGCATGTGACATCCACCAACCCGCACCATGCCCACGTGGTGGATTACAGCCCGCTCCCTCTCACAGAGAGGAGGCCTGTGTCCCAGCAGTGGGAACATTATAGGCTGATTATGTATATTATGTTTCTCTCGTTTCGTCCCTAACACAGACCACGAAGAAGCTTCGGCTGTCGCTGCTAGACACGGCATTGTCAACACTTTCTATATAAACCAAGCGTGTCAGTGTTTACTCGCAATGTGGTGGCATCTACATTGCCACATGTGAACTACGCATCACACTGAATGACACGCAAAATCCTGCATCGCGCAATCAGAGTTTACCGCGCGACTAGCATATTATATACAACGTCCCGACATCAATCACCGGGCAGTAGCCCACCAGACACAACACCCGTCTGGTCGGAGGATCCTCCCTTTTCTGGAAGAGAATGAGTGAACTTTACAGCCTGTTCCTGTTTACACAAATGACACCAAAATGGTACGAGAGCCCATGACTAAAATTTTTGTCTTATCGTTTTAGGTAAGACAAAATGTTCAACCGTCTTATCGTTTTACGTTTTACAACGATGTGACATGGTTTTGGTCATGGCCTCTCGTACTAAAAGAACAAAAGCCGATTGCCAAAAAGCAGTACAAACCGGTTTTAAATCAAGCAAAGGACGGATCGCGCTCTAGGCCGGACGTTACACCTACATTATCTGCAGGTTGTAAAAAGACACATCACAAACCCGTCAACTACGAATACTGTACATCTAAGTAGCTGTGCGCAAAAATTATTGCTGGGAAACTACTTTTATTTTTAGGAGTAAAAATAAGATTTTTTTTATTACGCGCAATGTAACGCGAACCCAGGCAAACGGAGTTAAGCCCCGTCCCTTGGCTCTAAGGTACGCGTAGGTACCTACTTGTCGGAAAAAGTTTAGTATTATCACTTGGAATACGTATTATTAGTAAAAATAAAAAAATGCTACTTTGACCTTCAATATCTCCAGAACCACTGGATTCCTAGGTATGGTCTAATGGAAAAAAAAACGATCCAAATAATGGGTAGAATATGTGGAACTGTGTATTTTTAAACCCGGTATGTGCACTCGCATAAATGCAAACCTCGCGGACTGTTGAGTACAGCAATGCTATTCTGTAAACATCTCACCGTGATAACTTAGGTGAAGTGAGCGTGAAGTGAGATATCATTCCACCCGATGCTACGGATTGACACTATTGACAGCTCACTTTTTAGATCACTTCACCTGGGTTTTCACGGTGAGATATTTACAGAATAGCACTACAGACCTTTAAAACAAAAGTATGGCATTACAAACATAACTACTTTCCAGACGTGCTGTCGCAACCGTTGATATTTCAGTCGCTCCTGAACACCAGTTCGTGAGAGATGGCACTTAGATAGTTCTCTACAATGTTTAATGTTGCTCTTAGAGCTGATAATCGGCACGCGATTGCATTTTTGTTGGCAATAGAGACCGGTATTATGCTCTCTTAGATTTTGAGTTGATCGGGAGAATTTGTGTGAATTGTGCTTTGAAGAGCAGTGGCAACGGTCCTGAGTTACGAGTTGCAGGTCGTGAGTTCGAACCTAGGCAGGCGCTTTACTTTGTATAAATAACTAGCACTTCCCGCGCGGCTTCGTCCGCGTGTATGTCGGAAATTATCCCACGGGAACGTACTACCGGAAATTCTTTCCTTATTCCTTGTCTACATTAGGTAGGGAACCTCTGTCAGGACTTCTCTTTTTATTTATTTAAATTATATCCATCTTTTAAAAAAGTCTGAGGGCTCGAGATATCCGAAATACGACCTTAGGAGCAGCCCTCATGTCCAATATTCTAATCAACCGTTTCAGACATATCAGTCGCTTTATATGACAATATATCAAAATGAATCTCTATTTCCCTTGGTCCTCGCATCACGCGTGATCGGATGCAACATTTCGCTAATTCTTTTTTTGTTGTGTTTATTATTGTCAGGAGAAGGTTCTTATGTAGAGAAAAACTGGAAAAGTTGCCGGGAAAATTGGAAAATGCGAGAAAACTGAAAGTGGATTTTCTATGGTAATTTTGAATTATTGAAATTGGGACAGGACAACGTCTCAACTCGTCAACGTCGGGGTCAGCTAGAATATTATATACCCCAGTTGTATAGACGGCTGCATATCATTTCTAGTATAAGCAGACCTCTCATTCTACGGCAATCCTATACAATGCGAGATCAACTTATACTGGAATTTTATAGCTTGATATGTAGCCGTGTGAACGTATGTACTTACCGTTGTACTCAACAATAATACAAATGAAGTGATTTCCCGTATCAGATATACCAATGTAATTACGAAACGCGAAGCCTCAGGCAAAATCTAGTAGGTAAATAAACAGAACTAGGTTAGAATTGCGATAACAAAACGGATATTTCCGATATCATCTAAATGGCATTGACGGCACAAAGTTACCAAATGCGTCTCCAAAACTCGAAACTCCACACTAATTCTACTAGTACATCACTGAATTAAACGCAAATGTAAAATTGTTGACTCCGCAATTGTTACAAAGTTATAAAGGTGAAGAGACAATCGAAAGTCGGTCGTATTGCGATTTGTTTTAGGGTTAATGTCACTGCATATTGTGTTGTAAACTTGTAGGTAAGCCATCTAATGGACACGGAATGTCCTCAAATGGTTTAGTTCCTATTTACTGTAGGCGTCTCATTATCCAACTAGTGACGGAATACGAATGGCTCGTGGTAAGTTTTGTCGAATGAAAACGTAAATAATAACAGCGTGGGGAAAGAATCTAATAGATAATGCTTATTAATATAAAATAAAAAATATTGAGACTAATTTTGTTACAAACTACATAGCTAACTATCTATTCATAGATAACTAGTAGGCTAATAGAAAACCATACATCATGGGAGTGTCTGCAGCCAAACTAGGTATAAACCTGTATCTCGGCATACAGCGCCAATACTCTCAGATATATTATTTATCAAGAAAAAAATTATGCCAACGAGTACAATTCTGCTTCAAACCTAATGTCTTTGAGACTATGGGAAACTTTTCTATATTTTTAACTATACTCCAGTAATAACAGCCGTACGGGTCGATCCATCCGGTTAAGCTACGCTTGCCGGGGTTGGTCCGTGGATGGGTGATCATTTTTACATACCTTCTCGGTGCCTCGGAAAACACGTTCAGCCGTTGGTACCGGCTGTCATTTCTGGATTTTTAACAGTCGTTACGGGTCGTCAGAAGCCCGAAAGTCTGACAACCAGTCTTACCAAGGGGTATCGTGTTACCCAGTTACTGGGTTGTGCAGGTCAGATAAGCAGTCACTCCATGTAAAATACTGGTATTCAGCTACATCCGGTTAGACTGGAAGCCGACCCCAACATAGTTGAGAACAGGTTGCGAAGTTTAAAAAACCGGTCAAGAGCGAGACGGACTCGCGCACCGAGGGTTCCGTTCCGATTTCTGAAAAATTGTGCTATGTAGTGACATCGTTTAATATTTCCTGTAATCTTTACATAAACTTATATCACATAGAATAATTTCAGATTTTTACCTTTGCAAACTTCGGAGATAAGGGGGGGGGAACGGTATCTTTTTCACATTTTTCATCAAAAGTCGAAAACTATGTGGGCTAAAAAAAATTTAAAAAATGTTTGAGAATGTGCAAACAGCGTTCTTTCATATGATACCCCACATGCCCTAGTAGCCACTTTGAATTTTTAAGACCCCCTTTCAGTCCCTTTTACAAAAAAAAACATAAATATTTTTACTTCTTTCTTATTAGAAAAATAGTTGGGTGAATGTCATCTAAAACTATTCTTAATTTCAAGTTGATAGCATCAGTTAGTTCTTGAGATATCCAGCTGTGACAGACAGACAGACAGACAGACTGAGTCACACTATATGGGTTCCTTTTTTACCATTTTAGTACGGAACCCTAATAAATCTTTTTACAGTCCGTTCCAGTATGTCAGACGAAAAGATATTGCGAAGCTTACCGAACTAAAATATGAATGTATTATTTGTAAACCTTTTGGAATAAATGCTATAAATGATGGTGAATTTCACATCAAAATGGATTGTGTAGTTTAGAAGATCTAATTTTAAATCGTCACACAGACAGACACGAAAAGCGAATTTGTTTTATACCTTCTACGAAAATTAGTATGGAAGTATGTTTTTTAAGGAAGGAAAACAAAACACTGTCACCTATATTCTTGGCACATATGTATCAGACAGTTCCAAGAAAACAAACAAACGGCGTGACGTAAGTGCTGGCTGGAACTGTTAACTATTTATAAAGTTACGTAAGGGTCCATACACATACCATAACCACACCACATTGCGGCGACAAAATGTGGGCAAGCAGTGGTTACGTATGAATAGTGTCGCTGCAACTTCTTGCAGCTGCGTTGTGGTTCAGTTGTCGCTATACTTGGACTAAAGTTACTGAATACGATTAAAAGTCCAAGTAGTAGTTAGGATGTGGTTACGCTGTAGCTGACAGATCTACTCCGGCTGTGACGGTGTCATCACGCGTCGTCGCAAGTCAACATTGTGGCTGTGACGTCGACTTGATGTGGTCGATAGTCGATACCACCGACACGGTTGATTTCGACGTCCAAATAATTATGGTTCGTGTGAAATAGACTATTAATTTCCATACAAATTAGCACCCGTCCACGTGTTGTCGTTGTGGTGTGGTTGCGGTTGTGGTGTGGTTGTGGTATGTGTGTTTGGGCCCTTTTTTTTGTGGATGGGAAATCATCAAATGACTTCTACCGCTCCGGGCGGAGCGGGAGGGCGTCAGACTTTTACTGACTTAAACCCACCCGTGTTCCTTCAGTTGCATGTGCCAGGGCCACGGTAACTGAGTCCGTTAGCTAGACGCGTCTGAGATGATGAATGCAGTTGAGTGATTCATATTTATAGTAGGTGAATAAAGGCTGATGCAGATTTGGATGGTGTAGGAGGAAAATGATGCAAATAATAATGATGCGGCCGTATTGCAAAAATCCTCCTACATCATTTTCGTAAGTTCGCTTTGTATGAGCCATCGTACATTGCAGTCGGGTCGCACCACACTTTTTCTTATTAAAATGCGAAGTGCTGCGGTCTGAGCCAGCTTTTATATACGCTTAGCTTAATAGTAATAGAGATTGTCAAATATCATCACATGCCTAGCCGTTTGCCAACTATGTATGTTGAGGTCGGCTTACAGACAATCCAGATGCGGCTGAATACCAGTATTTTACATGGAGCGACTGCCTATCTGACCTCCACAACCCAGTTACTGGTTAATACGATAACTCTAGGTAAGAGTTGTCAGACTTTCGGGCTTCTGACAATCAGTAACGACTGTCAAAAATCCACGAAAACCAGCCGGGACCAACGGCTTAACGTGCTTTCCGAGGCACGGAGTGGACTCGTACGTTATGGATGGTCACTCCTCGGCAAGCGTTGCTTAACTTGAAGATTGACCCTATAATTGATCAGAATTTAGCCACAAGCCCCGCCGTACATTACCTACTAACATGAACTAAAATATTCACATTACTATAACAAGAATCCTCGATAAAATGAAGCCATATAAATAAGTGGACACGTATCTATACGTTTTCATACTGAGAAGAGTACGTCCACGTGTACAGACGCCAGCACATCAAGCTACTTCAATCTGTCAAATTTCTTTAATAGATTTTCATCTTTATCACTAAAGCATTAGGTTCAAGGTTGATTGGCAAAATTTGACAGTTTCGGGTGGCTTGACCTGCTGGCGTCTGTACATAATGAAATTATATATTTTAATAAGACGCCATTTTGTTGTCCAGTTTGTTTAATTTTATTCAGTTGTGGAATGTGGGTAGTTATTCTTGTAGATTAACTTTGAGTGGGGTAGCTGTCATTATCATACGTATGTAGTACCTTGGAAAATCGTCACTAATAAGTAGTTTTTCAATTTGTATGGCTTTGTGTCAACAAGAAGCTTATACTGTGAACATTTAAAGACCGTAGCTCCAACCGTTTGGCTGTAAAACCTGTGTGACAGACGACGGACAGGCGGACACGTGGAGTGACAGCAATAGGGCTCCGTGTGGACCCTTCGGGTACAGAACCCGTGAAATAATCCTAACAATGCAGGACTAACATGCTCGGTTGATGGATTGCATGTGGACATGTGGGTTTAAACTATGCTTAACCTTCCGGGGAAATACAGGGTGTAAGTGTAAACAGTGGCAATATTTTAAAGGGTCATTGTACTCATCATTATGAACAACTTTTACTATGGGACCAAACCTGAAATCTCGAAAAAAAATCGGCTTTTCCCTACATTTTGACGAATTATTGCTAACAGCTGATTGTTTTTACGCGATTTCAGGATTGGTCCCATAGTAAAAGTTGTTCAAGATGATGAGTATAATGACCCCTTAAAAGATTGCCACTATTTACACTTACACCCTGTATATATTCGTGATGTTCTAAGTTATTTTATAGTGCGTTAAAAGTCTTTTCATATGCAACGCTTACAAATACAAAAGGCATGTGAAAGCCATTGTGTTTTCTTACCCACCTCAAAGTCTTTGAAAGAATATTTTTAGTATGTATCTGAACATAGAAATAGGTACATATATTTATGCCTTTTGTGCAGGTTTTCCAAAGATTCGTGCCGTCTCGGAATATCTTGCAGTATTTTCCAACATATCTTGGAAAAGCGGTTTTGTATTCAAATAGTAACAACTTCTTTTTCTTCAACTTGATGCAAATACAATTGTAAATGGAAAATACGATTTTAGAAGGAATGGTGATATGTTTCCAGTCTGTATTTGTCTGTTTAAAAATACACAACTGGAAATATATCACCATTCCTTCAGCTTCAAAAAATGTTTATCGACAATAATTCGAAAGTAAAAATTAAGAAAATTTCACAGAAAACTTAACGACTGTTTTAATTTCACGAGTTTGCATTAGAATATTCATATCTAAGACAGGACTACGTCTGTCGGGTCAGCTAGTAAATAAATAAATACGAAACTGTATGAAACTGTTCTGTTACCTCAGTCAATATACAGTAATCATCGTACCAAATGCTGTGTGAACGTAGGCTCACAAAGAAACCCAAACAACTCTTTTAGCAAACTCATTGAATACTTCATCAATACGCTTTTACTCAATGCCTATCAACGAAGCTCGATGGAAAACAATACTTACATAATAGAATAGTGTTTCGGGGAAAATTGGGGAAAAAACAATGATTTGCACATTTTTATCGTGTGTTTACGAGTTTCGTATAGGTAAGTAAGTAAATTACTTGAATTTGATGAGACGCTCCGTGTGGCTGTGTGTAGGTACTCGTATGTGCGTGAGAGAACGTCGTGCAAAGGACAAGTTGGCCGGGATTTTGAAGTTGTAGCTTGTATTTTATACATACACACATTTTAAGGCGCAGATTTCCTGAAAACGATCAAAAAGGTGGTTTTTTAAAGCTGTGTATCTCATAAACCGTAAATAATTTTGACATGTAAAAAAAATATGATATTTTCAAGTCCTTTTCGCATACAGTGATGGAAGCCAAAACATAATTAAACATACTTTAATGCACCAAAAAAATCTTTGAACATACCTCCTAATAATCTTTGAAAGCTGTTTATCCCTTCATTAGCAATTATAATTATAATTAAAAATATACCATGAAATGTCAAATTCCAAACTGCATCCAGTGATGGATTACTTTTTATTAAATAGTTAATTTCTAATTTTATACGATTTTATTTGCACTTTGACGACATAATTCCGGTGCGCGTGAGAATCTTCTATTTCGTGCGTCAAACTACACAGACATAAAGCCATTTCACTTACACACCGAGCTAAACCAAGCTTCGAACCAGGGCCTTAAGAGCACATAGACTACCTCAGCTTTTTATCTCGCTTGCATGATACTGCTCGCGGACTGAGTGATAGCGAGACTTGTGCGGTGCTGGGCGCCGATAGTTTGAATACCAGCGGTTTATTGTTCGGTTTGGAGGTAACTTTGGAATTTTTTTCTAAAGAGAAAATTTTATGGAATCGTGTTTTCGTCAAACATAGTACTTAACATCAATCCTCAACTTTACCATATATTTATTTCAAAACTAGCTGACCCGACAGACGTTTTACTGTCTTACTATGAATATTCTAATGTAAACTCGTGAAATTAAAACAGTCATTAAGTTTTCTGAAATTTTCCAATTTTCTACGAAATTTTCTTAATTTTTTCTTTCATAAGAACCTTTTCATGACAATAATAAACAAAAAAAAAAAAAATAGCGAAATTGTTCCATCCGTTCACGCGTGATGCAATGACCAAGGGAAATAGGGATTCTTTTTATATACATGTATGTATAGGTATATATTAATGCTGCAGTATGTTCGACATAACGGCGGAGGATAATGCTAAGCCATTTGAGGTAGTATAGGCTCTTAATGCCCGTACAAGGCGTGTGCCCCGATTCGTGTGTCGTATTTTCAAATCGGCAAAAATCATCATCATCATCATTTCAGCTGAAAGACGTCCACTGCTCGACATAGGCCCCAAGCACCGCCTCTTCGACCGGTTCTGTGCTTCCCGCATCCAGCGGATTCCGGCCTTTACAAGGTCTTCCAACGTTACGTCTTCCGGTACGCAGTCGCCAATCCAGAGTCTTTCAGCCTCATCGGCCATCTGTTCTGCGAGAAGTGTGCCCTGCCCACTGCCACTTAGGCGACACGGTTGGCGCAGTGGTTGAGTGATTGACTGCTGCGTAGCATGTCGCGGGTTCGATTCCCGCACGGAACAAATATTTGTATGACCTACAAGTATTTGTTCCGAGTCTGGGTGTTTTTCTATCTATAATATGTATGTATTTACAAAAAAAAAAATGTATATAAGTAGTTTATCAGCCATCTCGTTACCATAACACAAGCATTAGGTTGCTTAGCTCGGGACTAGATGGCGTTGTGTCAAATGTCCAAGGATATTTATTTATTTATTTACTTAAGTTTGGCAATTCTTCGGGCTGTGTCGGTTACCTCGGCAAAAATGACGAATTGATTTTTACACTTCAGTGATTTAGAAAAAATCGGCCAAGTGCGTGTCGGTCCACGCGCAGTAATAGGGTTCCGTATTGCACGCCGCCGCCCGTCGCGTCGTCGTTGTTCGAGCGTAAATATTATTAATTTGGGAATCATTATTAATAAGAATGTTATGATTTTATTTTTGTATATTTTTACATGGTTCATAAACTTATATAAATTACTACCTGTTTTACACAACTAACAACGTTACATGCAATTTTTAATGGAATTTGTACGAAATTTTTACTGTTCAAAGTACATTTTAAGTTGGTTGACTGTTACTCGTAAACTTGAAAAGCTGTGATAGTTTTCCTTTTAATTTCGCTATATATACTACTACCGTGAATTTATTCACCCATCTAAAACTAACCGTTTAGCTGGCAGGGGGGGGGGGGGGGGGGACACTTGACTCTAACAAAAATCAGCACTTTAAAGCTTAATATTTCAGAAACGGATCCCTAAATCGAAAAACTGTTTTTACAAACCCGCAATATTTTTGATAGACCTATCCAACAACACCCCACACCATGGGGTAGACCAGAAAAAAAAAACATCCCCACTTTACGTCTACAGAAGGTACCCTAAAAAAATTTTTTTTTCAAGATTTTATTTTACCACTTTGTCGGCGTGATAAATATGTATATCCATGCCAAATTATAGCTTTCTAGTACTAAGAGTCTCTGAGCTAAGCTGCGGACGGACAGACAGACAGACAGACAGACGGACGGACATAGCGAAACTATAAGGGTTCCTTGTTGACTACGGAACCCTAAAAAGGAGCTCGTGGCTAAGTAATAACAGCCGCATGGGTCGATCCATCAGGATAAGCTACGCTTGCCAGGGTTCGTCCTTGGATGGGTGACCATCTTTACATACCGAGACTCCTCCGTGCCTCGGAAAGTACGTTAATCCGTTGGTCCCGGCTGTCATTCGTGGATCTTTGACAGTCGTTACGGGTCATCAGAAACCCGAAACCCTGAAAATCAGTCTTACCAAGGGGTATCGTATTATCCATTTACTGGGTTGTGGAGGTCAGATAGGCAGTCGCTCCATGTAAAATACTGGTATTCAGCTGCATCCGGTTATGCTGGAAGCCGACCCCAACATAGATGGGAAAAGGCTAGGCAGATTGATTTTTTTTTCTGTTCAGAAAAAAAAATTCTTTCAAAACAGAGCTTGGGCCACCTTCAGATATTCACCATCAAACCATCATCACCATTTCAGCCGAAAGACTTCCACTGCTGACATAAACCACCCCCAAGTGTCTGACTTAAGTGATAGGAAATCAGTTCCTTTTCTATTTCGATTCGATACAAATATTGTTTGAGAAATAAAAGAGGATTTACTCGCTTTCAAGACGATTTCCTGTGTGCGAGGTACGGTCAACAAAACTGCACTTTAGTATGTACACAATATTTATTGTTATTGCGAGAATTCTGTGCTTTTTTTTTTTTTTTTTGGATTGGCTTCTCGCAGTTGACCACGGGGGGTCGAGACTGTTTAACCGGACTATCCTGTGGCTGCTTTAAGCGAGAACTTAAAGCCTCCGGCCAGGGCTTAAGAGCGTTAACGCCGACAGCATTTCATACAAATTTTCAAGTCATTTTTTTTCGAAATGAATGAACCGAGTTTAATGAAACTTCACACGTATAAGCAAGATACATAGGTCTTAAAAGTTAGTTAAGAACATTTTCAAAATGTCTAATTTAAAAGAAGATAATTGGAAATCTCTGTTTCTATGGAATATTTAAAATCGGATGCATTTAGCTGCAACACTATTTTCAAAAATGTTCTTAACTAACTTTTTAGACCTATGTATCCTGCTTATGCGTATGAAGTTTCATTAAAATCGGTTCATTCATTTTGAAAATCAAGGACTTCAAAGTTTGTACGAAATGCCGGTCGGCGTTAACGCTCTTAAAACTAGGGACTTAAAACTAGGGGGTTTGAGCGACTGCACATCGCTGCGGTAGGATAGGGAGGACAGCCAGAGGGTTCAGGCTGGGTCGTGACGCGATAACATCCAAGGTACGTGGTACGAGAATGATCGGTGGAGAAGGGGAGTTTAGTGGCGGGCTACAGGCTCGGCTGCGCCACCAGCTGGCGCAGCTTCGCCGAGTATAGAGCAAGGGGGGTGGGTGATTACGTTCCCAACCTCGACGGTGGGGTCGGAACGTAGGTCTTAACTTACGTTTGCGGAGCGTACTGGTGGCCTTATTACTCTCCTGTAGGAGGGTTATAGGATCATCAGGTTCGGAGAGGTATTCTGTGCTCTTTCTTATTATATAGTTCATCATCATCTGTCTAATCTTTTCCCAATTATGTTGGAGTCGGCTTCCAGTCTTACCGGATGCAGCTTAATACCAGTATTTTACATGGAGCGACTGACTATCTGACCTCCACAACCCAGTTACTGGGTAATACGATACCTCTTCGTAAGACTAGTTGCCAGACTTTCGGGCTTCTGACGATCCGTAAATACGACTGTCAAAGACCTACGCTTTCCGAGGCACGGAGGGGTCTAATATAATACGTACTTATATTATTTCTATACTTATTGTAAAATAAAGTCGCTTTTCGTGTTTGTCTACCTATGTGGCTGCGTCCATCGCGTTGCATCTTCTGGTTCTTTCTGACTTTTTTTGTTTTGCTCGGCTCCTAAAGATCATATCGTGATGATAAATAGCCCATCCACGCGAGCGAAGCCGAAGGCAAAAGCTAGTAAGGTAATAAGTTAGTTTTTTACTACATACATTTTTGCTAATGAACAGCGCCCGTTTTCCTGACAAATTTATTGAAATAAAGAAATATATAAGGGTATAATAAACAAATATACTTAGGGCCTATTTCACGATGTCTAAATAGCCATTACTTACCGAATAAATTCAAAAATGGAACAGAATTTGTATGAATTAGGTAGGTGGTGAAACAGGCCCTAAATGAACTCGTGATTTTCTTTCATCCAAAATCGCACTTCTTCAATAACTTGTACCAAAACGATAGGTGTTACTTGGAATTCCTCTGAATTCTCGCAATACCCGGGGCGACGACCCGATGTGATGTCAGTTTTGTTTCCATTTGAGTTGAACGCCGAATTGTTTTGGCAAATAGACCCGTGTCCCGTGTCTTTGATGTTTGTACACGAGCGATTTGAGGAATACTATTAAGTTGAGAAATAGCTGAGGTTGTAGACGGTTATAAAACAAACAGCAACAAAATTTAATTGATTATCTTAGAAAACGGTCGTATTAAATGTACTAATAGTGTAACTTTACATTTTCCATTTGAAACTGCTGGAAAAATCTGTATATAATATTATAAATGCGTAAGTGAGTTTGTTACGCTTTGAGCTTTCACGCTAAAACGGCTAAACGGATTTGGATGCAATTTGGCACATGGGTAGAACATGACCTGGATTAGGAGAAAGGATAATTTTTATTCCGGTAGTACGTTCTCGTGGGATAATTTCCGACCTCCACGCGGGTGAAGCCACGGGCAAAAGCAAGTATAAATATCCTACTATTGCACAGGGTAAAATTGAATTCATGGGCATCCTTTTAAGGGGTTCATCTTTATGATCAACTTTTACTATGTGAACAAATCTGAAATCGCAAAAACAAAAACAGCTTTTCCCTACATTTATATTCGAATAACTTGTCAAAATATAGGGAACAGCAGATTTTTTTTCCGCGAGTTCAGATTTGTTCCTATAGTAAAAGTTGTTCATATTGATGAGTACAATGACACCTTGAAAGAATACCCATGAATTCAATTTAGAGAGAGGTAGAACTGTTTACATTACCTATACTAACTACCAACTAACGAACCAAGTGACGAATACACTTTCAATGTATGGAGTATACAAAATGTGACGAATTTACTTTGTGGCGAATGTATATCCATCCGTACAGACCATCAGACACAACAAAAACCAATTTCACATTTTATCTCCGTTCTATAAACTAAGGAACTAAAAAATAGCGGCCATTTTCACAGTTGGCTACTCCTACATTTTGAGATTGCTGCGAAAACACTAGAATTTTAAATGTCCTCGTATCTGTAGGGGTCGAATCAGGGTCTGCTGGCAAATTGTACATTTGTAAGTCCTTCTTTAATAATGTATTTGAGATTTCTGTGTTTTCTTTCGGAATGGAAGTTATGTAAGGTCTAACAACAATGTTTTTAACCGTGTTTATGCTTTTCAAACTTTAAAATTGTTTTTCTAAAGTAGCTTGGGGTGGATGCGCAAAGACAGCCCGCGAAATTCAAATTTTCTTACGTTTTTTGCAATTTGCATGTCAGTGTCAAACACACAATCACCATTAACACACACACTCCGCAAACACACACACGAATAATCCAAATGTCAAATAAATAATTAAAATTGTAATTTCTGAATTTTGCAATTATGAGTAATTCATCAACTCGTCCCACATGCCTACGGCCCATTTGGGACGACTTGACGAAAATCAAAAAATTATGGTCTTTGTTAACTTTAGTTTTAAAAAAAAACTTGTTCTGTCTGTAATTCTTTTGTGAAATTGAAGTATGTTTGGACTTGTACCACTGCCCTTAGGGCGAGCGCGCACTGCGGTGCGTTTTTCTAACGCATAATCTGTGAAGTATGGAATGTCTTTGAAGTGCGCGCACTGCGGTCATGCGTTTTGTTACTGTAGGCCCCGCCCAGTGCGGCAGAACTAACGGAAACGCACCGCAGTGCGCGTTTGCCCTTATACAAGTTGCAACACAAGTAGGTGTTGCAACCAGTACCCTTACTAAGTTAACTAGTATAGGTCAACATTATAAAACACTATCGAAAACGGGTCTTATCACGATATTCTTTTTAACGAGGTAAACAGGTACCTACTTGTTTCCCGACGTTTCGACCGCCTTGCAGCGATCGTGGTCACGGGAGGACTGATGACAGCTCAGCGACGTCTTCGTAAAGTGCGGGTATGTGCATCTACCCTCACTTGGTCTTCACAATTTTTATAAATGTCACTGTCGGTACTTCTACACACAACACTAAGGACGTCTACACACTGGCGGACCTCGTCGGACGTCCGTCGTTGCTAGCACTTGCTGCTAGTATAAGTCAAGTGTACCTATTAATACATGGACAGCTGTGGTGGGGAGTTTGTTGCGCTACTTCTTCTTCCCAGCTAAATCACTAAGAAGTGGTGAAGGGCGGACTTTTGGAGCACTGTCAGTAACTTTGACGTTCGAAAAGTGCTGATTCTCAGCCTAATTTGAGTAAATGAGGAGCTCGTGGCTAAGTAATAACAGCCGCACGGGTCGATCCGTCAGGTTAAGCTACGCTTGCCGGGGTTGGTCAGTGGATGTGTGACCATCTTTACATACCGAGATTCCTCCGTGCCTCGGAAAGCACGTTAAGCCGTTGGTCCCGGCTGTTATTCGTGGATCTTTGACAGTCGTTACGGGTCGTCAGAAGCCCGAAAGTGACAACCAGTCTTATCAAGGGGTATCGTATTACCCAGTAACTGGGTTGTGGAGGTCAGATAGGCAGTCGCTCCGTATAAAATACTGGTATTCAGCTGCATCCGGTTAGACTGGAAGCCGACCCCAACATAGTTGGGAAAAGGCTAGGCAGATTGATTGACTTTTAATATTTGATGACATGTTATTTTCTGTCCCTCTATAATTAAGATTATCCGTTCTCTAACATAAGAATAACTTTCCACCATAAGAATCTAGATCATGGCAAAACACATTCACTCAAATCCGACGAAGTAACTTAGGTTTATCCAAAACTTTTAGCATCCAAACTCTTAGCATTCAAACTTTTAGCTTAGAACTAAATCTTTACAAAGTTTTCGACCTAAACCTGCCTCTACATATCCGCGTCTTCCTTGGCTTCTCTTATCGCGACGTTGCTCACTAGTTCGGCGAACTCAGTTCATATTTCAGCGGCTCTGTTTCTGAGAATTTTGCCAGTATAGGTCTGATTATAATTAAGGTTGTTTTCTTGGAAAAAACCGAATGGTCAAAGCCTGGTCAATAATATCGTTTGCGGATAGTATGAGGAATGATTGAGGCAATAATTGGAGTAGCGTTTAAATGTGGAAATAGATTTCTTTGAAGTAGTTATTCAGTGCAGTTATGGTCATTATGGAATTGATACTAAATTTATGTTTAACGCGAAGTATTTATGGACAGGTGAAGTTACATGATGTTCAAATGAACAACAATTTTTGTTCTACTAGCTACGCCCCGCGGTTTCACCCGCGTCGACCGGGATAAAAAGTAGCCTATGTGTTAATCTAGGGTATAGCTATCTGCATGCCAAATTTCATCCAAATCGGTCCTGCCGTTTGACCGTAAAGAAGTAACAAACACAAACACACACACACGCACACTCACAAACTTTCGCCTTTTTAATATTAGTGTGATATTAGATATAGCTGTGGTGGCCCACTGGTCACCGACCCACGAGCCCCCCGACTTACGAGTTGTATACAGTCATGGGTTCGAACCTAGACAGGCGCGTTACTTTGTGTAATTTATTTCATCACCACTGCTCTCAAAACGGTGAAGGAAAACATCGTGTGGAAACCGGCATGTCCTAGAACCAAAAATTCGAAGTCATGTGACATCTACCAACCCGCACTAGGCCCGCGTGGTAGATAACGGCCCACTCCTTGTCACAGAGAGGAGGCCTGTGTCCCAGCAGTAAATATAATAATAATAATAAATAAATATCCTTGGACATTTGACACAACGCCATCTAGTCCCAAGCTAAGCAACCTAATGCTTGTGTTATGGTAACGAGATGGCTGATAAACTACTTATATACATTTTTTTTTTGTAAATACATACATATTATAGATAGAAAAACACCCAGACTCGGAACAAATACTTGTAGGTCGTACAAATATTTGTTCCGTGCGGGAATCGAACCCGCGACATGCTGCGCAGCAGTCAATCGCTCAACCACTGCGCCAACCGTGTCGTCAAAGCAGTGGAAACGTTATATGCTGATTATGCATGATTAGATAGATTTCAAACATCATACTTGTATGTTTGTAAGACAATCAATCTGCCTAACCTTTTCCCAAATATGTTGGGTTTGGCTTCCAGTCTAACCAGATGCAACTGCATTTGACATGATGAGAACGCCTGTCTGACCTCCACAGTCACTGGGTACACGATACCCCTTGAAAATACTGGTTGTCAGACTTTCGGGCCTCTGATGACCCGTAACGACTGTCAAAGATCTACGAATGACAGCCGGGCTTAACGTCTTTTCCGATGCAAGGAGGGTCTTGATATCTAATGGATGGTTACACATCCACGGACCAACCCCGGCAAGCTTAGCTTAACCTTTGATCGACCCGTGTTGCTGATATTATAGCCACGAGCACCTGTATGTTCCTGAGTAAAACCAGTAAAATCTCAGCAATGGTTACTCCACTTCATCGTAACTCCTTGTTATCGAAACAGTCACGTTTAGCGTCTCCAGAGTATAGTTTATGACTTGAAGTTAGACATTTAAGTTGAAGAAACGACTGCGGAAGTCTTCACATAAAATACACTTTTCTACCCGTTTTATAGCAATGTCTAAAGGGTAATTTCGAGGGAATGTTACGCACTAATAAGCTAGATGTATTTTGCAATTATTATGA
Organism: Cosmia trapezina; assembly: GCA_905163495.3. Lineage (NCBI taxonomy): Eukaryota > Metazoa > Arthropoda > Insecta > Lepidoptera > Noctuidae > Cosmia > Cosmia trapezina. The sequence continues at coordinate 23,183,207 of LR991035.1, read as the reverse complement.
ACGAGGGTTAGGGTAAAAGGAAGGTTGTATTTCTTTAGGGCCTTAGTACACTTCCGCCGCGAAACCATAGCAGCGAAATTGCGGTTCAATTCAACTGACTCGCATGCTGTTCCGCTACTCGAGTTAAAGAACATCTACGGAAAGTCTTAAAGATTTCGGTTTAGTCACCTATCACAAGCATTTCCTTGCTTAAACGGTGACCTCCTTACTCATGTGAGCTAAGAATTTGTTTAAATGCAATAAACATTTTTTTTTTGGTGATATATTGAGTTAAAATATGACATGACGTCACGCCTAGCTAGATTTTGTAGGTAAAAGTGTCGTAGCGAACCTCCACTCCCCAACTTTAATACGTGATGTCTATGTAATTTCTAGGGTTCCGTAGTCAACAAAGAACCCTTATAGTTTCACTATGTCCGTCCGTCCGCAGCTGAGCTCAAAGCCTACAAAGCTATAATTTGGCATGGATATAAATATTCATCACGCCGACAAAGTGGTAAAATAAAATCATGAAAAAAAATTTTTTTAGGGTATCTTTCGTACACGTAAAGTGGGGATGTTTTTTTTTCTCGACTATCCCATGGTGTGGTGTGTTGTTGGATGGGTCTTTCAAAGATATTGCGGGTTTTTGAAAACAATTTTTCGATTTAGGGATTCGTTTCTTTATTATTTTTTATTAATTTATTATTAATATAATTTATTATTAAAATAATTCTTTATTAATTTACTAGGCTCAAAAAAGCTATTTTTTGTTAGAGTCAAGTGTCTCCCTGACAGGTAAACGGTTAGTTTTGGATGGGTGAAAAAAATCACGGTATTAGTCTAAATAACGAAGTTAAAAGGAAAATTATCATAGCTAAGTAGGCTTTTCAAGTTTACGAGTAATAGTCAAATATTCATGAAATAACAAAAAGCCCTCTTCTTAGTCCGCATTATTGTGCAACTACGGAACCCTATTGCGCGTGGCCCGATACGCACTTGGCCGGATTTTTTATTTATAATATGTTAGAGCAAAAAAATACTTGTCTAATATTTTTTTTATCTGACTGACGGACTAAATAGAATTTCTTTTTTTACCCAGGCATCATCCCTATTTTGTCGATGTCCTGTAAACATAGTGTGAAACAAAAATGAAAATTCACTCGAATAAGCGTCTAAGATCAGCGCTACATACCTCTTCAATATTATGAATATTGGCGGATAATGTCTGTCTGTCATGATGATAGATATTGAAGTAATGTAAATAACAGGCGTGCAAGAGCAATGGGTAGCTCGCCGTCCGGTAAGAACCTGGCCCTGGTCGACGGCGCGTTGTGTTCCACGCGCGCCTCAAAGAGATGTCAGCAATGATGGGGTCCGATACGGCCGATGCCGCCGGTGTCGCGGGTTGTTCGAAAGAGATACCGTGGCCCTGGCATAGGCAACTGAAGGAACACGGGTGGGTTTTAGTCAGTAAAAGTCTGACACGAAGAACCGGAGAAGTCATTGACGATTTCCCATCCAAAAAAACAAATAAAAGGGGTGCAAGTAAATAAATTCAAATAAAAATATGTGAACCAAAAAATTACATTTGAATAAAAGGTCAATGCTCTGCAAAAGGGTCCGAGTAGTTGAATACAAATAAAAGTAGTTGCATGAAATTGTACAAAGTTTACATTCAAAATAGTTGTCTTTTTTGTTACTTTAGTCCGAAATGGACATTAAGGTTCTTATTTACATTAATCTTTTATTATCTTGTTTAGTACATTTTAATATTATTGCAGAATAGTGTGATTTTTTCCTAATTAAATATACATACCTGCTTTAAATTTTTTTCCAAGCCACATCTAAAAAAAATGCCTATTTCTTATCAAAAGGAATGTTTTGGTTACTTAAATAAAAGATTTTGTATGTACTGGTACGTTACATAAATAAATATAAGGAAGGTTGTTTACTTTCCTATTCATCTTCGTCTTTATAAAACCATTAAATCAGACTCAAACACATAGGTAATCTATACAACCTTTCAATATCAGAATTTAGATTAAAAAGACCTTACAACGTAACCTCTTTGAACACCGAAGCGTAAAACTTTCTGAAAATACGAACCTGCCAAATCTTGATACAAAAAGGGTCATCTTAGGAAAAAAAAAAAATATTATCTCCTAAAAGAGGGATGCTGCGTGCGTCATTTTCATGACATACATCTTCCATTTATTTTTAGCTTGCCACGTAAGTATTTTGTCGTGACAGATTTGATGGTGCGGTCTTAATGTTAGAGGGAGATGACGTTATTTTTAAAAGGTACGTCATAATATGTTGTTAATAATTAACAACGTCATCTCCCATTTATTATGGTCTTTTATTGATGTGACAAAATCGTATAACGTAATCATTTCAATATATTATGCATTTTTGCACCATATCCTTTGTTTTTGGTAGAACAACTCAAGATACGAAATTAAAAAGTCACTTTTGGGGCGATTTTTCATAGGTTTTATTTGAGGAATTAAAATTGGGGTTTGTAAGTTGCTTTTGGTTAAGAAATCTGTCAAATTTCCTTATTTATTCTTCAGATAAAAGAATTCTGACAGATTAAAAATCAGCACTAAGTGGTCAACTCAACTCATAACATTTATTTTAAATAAACCAAGTACTTACTAGCACTTTTAAATTGTCAAGGGCGACAGAAATATGAAGCTAGTTGCCCATTCCAAAGATAGTAAGTATGTTCCTATGGAGAAGAACGGGCAAGAAACTCCACGGACACTCTTTTAAATCAAAATAATGGGTGACAAAATATTAGTTACATCATTCATGTTGAAATTATACATGTGAGAACGATAGTCAATCTGCCAAGCCTTTTCCCAACTATGTTGGGGTCGGCTTCCAGTCTAACCGGATGCAGCTGAATACCAGTATTTTACATGGAGCGACTGCCTATCTGACCTCCACAACCCAGTAACTGGGTAATACGATACCCCTTGGTAAGACTGGTTGTCAGACTTTCGGGCTTCTGACCACCCGTAACGACTGTCAAAGACCCACGAATGACAGCCGGGACCAACGGCTTAACGTGCTTTCCGAGGCACGGAGGAGTCTCGGTATGTAAAGATGGTCACCCATCCACGGACCAACCCCGGCAAGCGTAGCTTAACCTGATGGATCGACCCGTACAGCTGTTATTACTTAGCCACGAGCTCCTCATGTGAGAACGATGCAGAACGTTAAAAGCGTCCGTGTTAATAAACAAATAAAACATAAAAACAAAATTAAATTAAATTAAAATAAACCGTGGCAGCTATATTACCAGTCCCTACAAGAACGCTCCCGTTCACGAACCTGGGGGTCTACTCCCTTTGTCCGTCCGTCCGTCCGTTCATCCGTCAGTCCGTCCGTCTGACATAACGATCCATCAAAACAAGAGTAAAGCTCCATTTACACGGCGCGAGTTTATTGCCTGTGGCATACCATAAAATTGAAGGGTAAATATCTGACACCGTCTAAACAACACATACAATATTGTTGCGCGATACGGGCAACTTTCAAAACTTTAAGCATGTACAATAAAATCGCACAGCACATACAATAATTGCTTGTACAATAAAATCGCATTCAATTCTGGCATGATCTGACATTTGTGCTGTCATTGAAATATGAGTGCGGTGAGTGACGGTGTGGTAATCGTTGTTGCTATTTTGAGGCAAGAAATCAAATCAAGAACAACTTGAAAAATATCTTGAGAAGACGTTCAATAAAATTAAATGAAATATCATTTCTAGGCAAAACTTGCGTGCAATAATCGCCTGTCAATTTTATTGCCTGGTGTATGTCGCATGCGATTTTATTGAATGGAAAAACTTGCATTCAATGATTGTACATGCCATTTTATGGAATTTCACGCGTGTAAACACTTCATGCAATTCTTGAATGTCAAAAAACTTGAACGTGCTTTATGGCATGCAATTATTGCTCTTGAACGTTCTCTGGAACGTTCAAAAAAAAAAATGTGTGTGTGCCCGTCGGAAAAATTTAACTTTTAAGCGCCGTTTACACGGTGCAAGTTTCTGAACTTGCACCGTGTAAACGGCGCTTAAAAGTTAAATTTTTCGGACGGGCAAAAACACATCGGGAGTAGGGACAACTGTCAAATCGTGTTGTCGTTCATACTTCGTTCGGTCCCCGAACCAAACATCCAACCGTAGGTGATAAGGAGTAGGAGACGCCCGTAACGAAGGCCGAAACTACGGGCTTCGTGCTTAGGGAGTAGACCCCCTGACTCATGGATTAGTATGTTACACTTTTGTAACCTGCTACTCGGGGTCAATAACCTCCACGACAATAAGACTTTTTCTAAAAAAAATCCTGAACAAAAATTTAAACAAGAAAGTCTAATATATTCATAACAAAAACTTAATTAAGAGCCATTTCACCAAATTTTAACGAAATTTTAATATTGCAGTTGTATTAAAATAATGCGTTCACGATACGTGAGCTCGGACATCAGCAGGCGGGAAAAATGACACAGGTCCTTCCTCGATGGGTGCTCGCGCTGTAATAATCGGTGCCCGCTTATGCAACGTAATTTATTCTAATTTAGAGTGATGTTAATAACGTTATTATGTCTAAATAAATTAAGGGATTTTAACAAAACTTTAGAATAAGTTTTGTTAAAGAACATAGTTTATTTTGACATATTTTTTAAAATTTAATTACGCGTTATTCAAACCAAAAAATCGCGATTAAATAGCGGTATAAAACGTAAAAATTGCCCCGAGACTTTATTTTTTAATTAATTAATGTTATTAATAATCGATATTCTAGTACATTAAAAGTCAACAAAATTATATGTCTGATGCTTTATGTATTTTTAAAAGTAAAATTTATGAATATTAATGATAGATTTACGAGTCTGAAATTGACTCCGCGATGATTTTTCTGCAAACTAGTTGTGGGAGATTAATCGCCACAAAGTAAACAAATAAGTTTTTGTAAATGTGTTACATTAACATTCAATACGAAAGATTGGTCTTTCTTTTAAATGTATTCAACAATGTCAGGGTTTTACCTAAGATGGTAAATTAGGCGACTAAAATCTTAGATATTCGCCCGAAAACGTGAAATGGCTCTTAACGTAACCGCACTTAAACGCTAACTAAATAGAATTAACTTAAAACTTAAACTCTGTCTCGAACACTGTGAATTTTATTACTAAAAGACAAGAAATCACTTGAATTTAATTAAGAAAGCTAGTAAATCGTGTTTTCTGAGGAGTTTGTATAATCTAGCGCTTTCAGCGATGTTGTTTGAACGAGAAAAGCTATTCAATCTTGTTGAGCGGCCGCTTGATTGATGCTGTTTTATCAATTGCTTTTGTTTGTAATGTAATGCCAATTAAAAAGAACAACAGATAGTATTTCCATGCTAAAGTCACATTCAAGAACAAATTATATCTACTAGTAACTCGCTCCTACTTCGCAAAGTTTTTCAGACTTGTCAAAATATTGAAATTTCTTTATTATAATTATGTATGTAAGTTTAATATATACTGTTTTGCCTACTACAACCCTTCCGGAATAAATTCTCTAAATAATGGTGAAAACCGCATCAAAATCCGTTGCGCAGTTTAGAAGAACAACGCCGTCAGACAGACAGACACGAAAAACGACTTTGTTTTAATACTCATAATAAATAAAGAATAGAATAATAATGTTTGGGGCTCGTAGCACGTTCTAGTATATCATGTGCTACGGCGTAGCTCGCGCTTGCTACGCCGGCTACGGCATCATAGCAGATAGCCTACCCGATCGGCTACCTACGCATCGAGGCTCTATCATCTCTCTCTCTCTCTCTCTCTCTCTAGGCCGATATCGGTTTAGGTGTACGCGAGGCTGCCATCACACGGACTGAACCGCAGTTGTACGTTCGAATTCGTACAGTCGTGATATCAAATTCGACTGGGTCGGCTACAGATTTGTATTACCCAGTTACTGGGTTGTGGAGATCAGGTAGGCAGTCGCTCCATGTAAAATACTGGTATTCAGCTGCATCCGGTCTTAGCAGGTTAGACTTGAAGCATAGTCGGGAAAAGATTGATTTTCCTCAAGATTAAACATAATTCACAAAAATATACGAATTTAAATTCAATTTGATAATCCAATTACAACTCGGCTTCGTTGATTAGCGAATTCTTGAGTCTTTGCGTTCCCTCTGATTGTTTCACTGAAACTCGTACGGTCAGCCGCACGCCTTTATTTCGGGAAATATTTAAAAACTATTGAGCCTCTTTTTACCCGACTGCCAAGGAGGGGTTATGGTTTTCGCTCGTACTTTATTACCTCGTATCTTCCAAACGGCTGGATAGATTTCGAGAGTTAAGGTATCGTTAGATTCATCTCAAAAACCCAAGTGTCCTTAGACAAATGTTTAAAAAAAAAACAAAATGTCGAATTTTTAGCGCTAAATTGTAAGTCTTTGTTAATTTAGGTAGTAACAAATGCTGCGAAGTTCTTGCAGTAGGAGTTGACTGGTAGAAATCGTCACGTAAGGAAAGGAAAAAGCGTTATGCCTCCTCCATGCGACTTTCTCTCTCTCTCTGTCTCTTTCTATTTTGTACGAGAGTGTGTGTGCGTGCGAGTATCGAGATTCGAGCAGACGTGCATTGTGCGTGGTCTTTGTATATTTTTTCTTTTATGCCTGCTATAAGAAACATACCTAATATATTCTTTTAAATACTGCAGCAGTAGTAGTAGGTAGTGCCTTAATTTTCTGTTGCTTCCTGTAATTTCTGTGTGTAAATCTAAATAAATAAATAAATTTTCTGGCTTTTTCTCACAGTTAGTCACAGTAACTGAGCCAAGGCACCCCGACCAAATGGCTTAAGTTAGGTTAGAGCTGTGACTCGCACGCGAACCGAGCGAGCGAAGCGAGCAAGCCGCGGCAGCGGCCAGCGAGCGCTACATCCTAGTTGGTCGCAGTTATTTGTATTTTTACCCCACAATAGGAATTATTTGAGGTTCACAAAAAGAGGCACATTTATTATATGAGAGTGTTCAATAATATTTTTGGGAAAGCTAAATAGGAATTATTTGACGTTCGATTAAATACATGGCCTGTAGATAGGGTGACTGGTAATTAGTGACCGATACCTAAGCACATGATTGTGCTTGTGATAACAAACAACTTTTACTGTGGGACCAAACCTGAAATCGCGAAAAAAAAATCAGCTGCTCCCTTCATTTTGACGAGTTGTGCGAATATGAATGTAGGGAGCCGCTGATTTTTTTTCGCGATTGTTTGTTATCATGAGTATAATCATGCGTTTCGGTCACTAATTACCAGTCACCCTATATAGTAACAGTAAGGTGGTTTTGGTAATGCGGAAGTGCGGTCGACCGTACCTATATTGTGGCTCCAAGTATTTATGTTATTTTAATGTTACAACTTTCTGGGAATGAGAAAAGTTCTGTCAGTAATATTGTTAAATTTCGTATGCCTACGGTGAGGCGCTGTCTTAATAGAAATCGATCGCCGCGCGAGTATGCGTTCCGGTTCGCTGAAAAAATGATTGAGACAAACGTATTTGCCCGACGACGGTTCGATCGCTCCATTCGACCATTATTTATTAGGGCACGAGGTACCAATTTATTTGGGGTCGGCGCAACTGGTCTTTTTACTCCCCACCATAATCCTCGATCACTTAATAGGCGGTGCCGTTTTACGCACCTTGGGGATTACCCGTGAACAGGGGAATGTACGACACTTTTATGTGGAAAAGTCAATATTTTTGGATTGCCACGCTTTTTACATATTTAGGATAGAAGAAATAAAACAGTTATTTTAATTTAATTAAATAAACTAGTAATAATAGGTCACTTTTATTCTTCTTCGTTTAATCGTTCAAACAATCATACATAACAAATGATCACTCAGCACAGTTTTACACTTAAATCATTACATTTTAATGTCTAAACGGCTCGACGGTTGGAACACGAATACCGTCCGTAACTTAAATCTAATTATTATAAGGTTGGTCAATTGAGATACTTTAATAGTAGTAAAATAATATTAATAATTATAATTAAGTACTTCTGTTTTTTAACTGAAGTCAAACTAGCTACCATTTCATAGAATATAAAGAGTAAGTTAATAAGATTGTGTACATAGGTAATACCTTTTTATTTTCAGAAAAAAATAATCGCCGTAGCTGGAACTGAAAAGTTCTAAAAAAAACTTTTGACTGATACTTTTGATAATATTTAGAGTAGAAAAAACCTACTAGATATTTTATCAAGTGCTAATAAACCTTTTTATTGAACATAAAATTTATCAAAATCGCTGACACTGAATCCCCACTATAATCCTCGATCACTTAATAGGCGGAGCCGTTTCACGCACCTTGGGGATTATCCGTGAACAGGGGAATGTATGACACAGTTTATTCAGAAAATAAACGACGATATTTTTGCGCTTTGAAACGCGTTGGATCCGGTAAGGATTAAAAAGGAGTTTGGGAAATATTAGCAGCGAAAATATTTTTTAATACTTACCTGTTTTATTTTTCCAGTACTTTTTATTGTAAATCCGGTACTTAATTTTTATCATCAATTCTTGAGAAATTCTTGAGTAGATTAAAGTTCTTTTTAACCGACTTCAAAAATGGAGGAGGTTCTCAATTCGGTTGTATGTTTTTTTTTTTTTGTATGATTGTTTTTTGTGTGATTGTGTGTACGTTTACCCGACTATTTTGCAAATAAGAAAGACATAAAACTATTTATATTTTTTTTGCAACAGGGACTGAAATGGGGTCTTAAAAATTTAAAGTAGAGCTACTAGGTCATGTGGGGTATCATATGAAAGAGCGCTGTTTGCACATTCTCAAAATATTTTTTATTTTTTTAGGCCGCATAGTTTTTGACTTTTGATGAAAAATGTAAAAAAAAATACCGTTCCCCCCCTTATCTCCGAAGTTTGCTAAGAGAAAAATCTGAAATTATTCTATGTGATAGAAGTTTATGTAAAGATTACAGGAAAAATAAAATGATGTCTCTAAGTAGCACACTTTTTCAGAAATCGGAACGGAACCCTCGGTGCGCGAGTCCGACTCGCTCTTTACCGGTTTTTTTTTTTTAAATAGTTTACAATCCTTCTTATAGACTACATTATTTCAAGTGCTTTCCTCATTTTGTAATGCGAATCTTCTGATGCTCGGCTAAAAAACTCAATTTAAAATGTCCACTTTGATACCTATTTATCTTCAGTTAAATCTACGTTTTAAGTAAGTCTACCATCCAAGACACAACTCAAAAGTAATGTGAGAAATTCAATATCAGAAAACGTTTGTAAATATGTGAGCACCATAATATCTATCATATAATTTATTTATTTGTCATAACTTCATTTTTAATTCTTTTCAGTGTCAGGTTGAATATATATATATTTACATAATTAACCGACTTCCAAAAGGAGGAGGTTCTCAATTCGTCGGAACCTTTTTTTTTTTTTTAATTTTTTTTTAATTTTTTTTTTATGTATGTTCCCCGATTACTCGAAAATGGCTAGACCGATTTGGATTTTTCTTTTTTTGTTCGAAAGGGTATACGTCCCAAGTGGTCCCATGATCATCAAGTCAGGATCTGATGATGGGATCCCATGGAAATCGAGGGAAACCCTCAAATTTTATGGGCACACCTATATCAATTTCGGTATTTTTTATAGTAATTCGTGCATTTGCTCTCGGAAAGTACCATTCGGTGAGCTGCAACTGATGATGAAGACCACAGAGGGCCATCGGAAATACTCAATTATATCTAAGTATATAACAGGTTGCGATTCGATTACTTTAATATGGTTTATGCTCGTCAAAATAATGGTTATGGTGACTTCACCATGAGCTCCATTTCTCCTGGTTCTTACTAGGAGAACTCCTCAACAGTTAACGGCCCTGCATCGGGAAAAGCAACATTTTGTAAAACGTGATGAGCAGCTGACATTGGGTTATTGTAACATAGATAAATTACAAACTGAACCACTAAAAAGTGAAAAATAAAAACTTTTTTACAAAAACATAAACCGACTTCCAAAAAAAACACTACAAAGTGAAAAATAACTTTAATTTCGGAAGTCGGTGGCAAAAAACTAAAACACAGATCCAAAGACACCGACTTCCGAAATTAAAGTTATTTTTCACTTTGTAGTGTTTTTTTTGGAAGTCGGTTTATGTTTTTGTAAAAAAGTTTTTTTTTAACTATAAAAATTCTGAATTGTTAGATTTGTTCCAAAGTGTCTTGATTACCGAAATCAAACTTTGAGAGAACAAATCTTACTAAGAAAGATGTATTGATTATTCTTATGCTTATATTTATATAAATACATATTTTATACAGTCGCGAATTATATGTTGATCAACATACGGCCAAATACTTACTTGCAAATTGCAAAAAAGGTAAGGAAATTTTAATTTTGCAGTACCACTGCGCATTTACTTTAAGTAGAAGATTTGTCATATTATTGGCAAAATAATGACAGTGATCAACAAACATTTTGTGAGTAGGTACTTATAAACACCGTATATTAAGCATCCAGCCTGCCAAAGCTGTCTTATTGAACACAGGTGGGTTGAAATCCCCTTTAATCTTTAAAAATACCCGAGCCACGTCTTACACACCCCAAAAAGATTTGGGAGGACCACCCGTCAAGAATTTGCGAGAAAAATAAATAAAAAAAACCACTTATATTATGAATGTGGAAGTCTTCATGTTCGTTTTGTGAATTTGGATGAATCACACCTGACTGGCTACAGACGAAGATATATGCCAATGGCCTTGAGTGGTTATAGCTTGCGTGTTCTGTGCTGAGCTCACGCAACGTGTCGTTCGTACAGGCAGTAATAGGACTCGCCCATCAAGGAGCGCTGTCCCAAATTGGACGCATTATTAATTTATTATACATAAAACCTCCTTCGCTCAAAAGCAATACACACATTTGTACACACGCATTTGTTTGTAGATGTATGCACTAAGTACATACATCTACAAACAAATTCACAAAAACTTAAACATTGTCGATCTAAATAAATATGAAATAAAATCAAAATTAACGAAATGGCTACTGGAGCGGGCCCTATCTTCAAACAGAATCCTTACTTAAGTACGTGGTCTAACTACCTACATATCTCCAATTCACACACAACACACCCACACACATACACACGCACGCACGCACTCCCACACACACACACCCACACACCCTCACACACACGCAAACACACTTCATTATACTTATTAGCTTTTTATCTTTTTTGTTTTTTTTTTTACTTTTTCTTTTTCTCTCCATTTGCTTGGGTAGATCGACACAGTCTACTTTTATACTATTGTAGCATCACATTTTATGTTGAATCACTGTCTCTCAAGATACAGGGTTACCTAGTTTGAGAGAAAGGGTTTCCCATTTTGTGTTCAGATGTAGCTTATTTAAGTTGTCTTACTATTTAAAAACATGTTCATCTGTATTTTTTTTGAAATAAAGTTTTTATTTATTTATTATTTTAACAAAACTAGTATACTAAGAGATAAATAATTGAATTATCTTTAAAATCGTGAAAGTTTCATAAAAATACGCTTGTCTATATGGTCTCCACATGATCTGACCAAGATTATGTCTCGACTTTAAAAGAGACTGTGACCTCTGAGTTTGTTTCGGCCTTTCTTCTCAGAACAGTCAGACAGTTATAACCTCATCTAGTTTTTAAAAATATGATTGACGTTTAAAAGTGTTTGTACAAACCTACTTACAGAAAATAAATCATTTATCATTTACGTGATTCTCAGTTTTTATCCGTATTAGACATAACTTTACAAATTAATTACACTATCCATACTAATATTATAAATTCGAAAGTAACTCTGTCTGTCTGTCCGATGAAAGTTTGTATGGGAAACTCAGTATTTCTTAAGTTAGGGATGTGAAAATTAAAATGTATGCTTTTGATAGGAAATAAAGAAATATGCGGTTCAGCGTTTTTGAAAAATCATCCCCTAAGGGGGTAAAATAGGGGTTGATTTTAAAATTTACAAAACTGCATGGATTTTGACAAAATTTGGCAAGGCTTTATATAGCATCCTGGGGAAGGCCATAGGATACTATTTTTTCAAAAATAATACTACGGGGGGTGATATAGGGGATGAAAGTTTGTAGGGGAAACCCAGTATTTCTTAAGTTAGGGATAACAAATGTATGCTATTGGTAAGAAATTAAGAAATATGCGGTTCAGCGTTTTTGAAAAATCATCCCCTAAGGGGGTAAAATAGGGGTTAATTTTAAAATTTACAAAACTGCACGGATTTCGATAAAATTTGGCAAGGCTTTATATAGCATCCTGGGGAAGGACACAGGCTACTTTTGGTCTTAAAAAATAATCCTACAGGGGGTGATATAGGGGATGAAAGTTTGTATGGGAAACTCAGTATTTCTTAAGTTAGGGGTGTGAAAATTAAAATGTATGCTTTTGATAGGAAATAAAGAAATATGCGGTTCAGCGTTTCTGAAAAATCATCCCCTAAGGGGGTAAAATCGGGGTTGATTTTAAAATTTACAAAACTGCACGGATTTCGACAAAATTTGACAAGGCTTTATATAGCATCCTGGGGAAGGACACAGGCTACTTTTTGTCTTAAAAAATAATCTTACGGGGGTAGATTGATATAGGGGATGAAAGTTTGTATGGGAAACTCAGTATTTCTTAAGTTAGGGATGTGAAAATTAAAATGTATGCTTTTGATAGGAAATAAAGAAATATGCGGTTTAGCGTTTTTGAAAAATCATCCCCTAAAAATCCCCTAAATCCCCTAAATAGTATCCTATGTCCTTTCCCAGGATGCTATATAAAGCCCTGCCAAATTTTGTCGAAATCCTTGCAGTTTTGTAAATTTTAAAATCAACCCCTATTTTAACCCCTTAGGGGTTGATTTTAAAATTTACAAAACTGCAAGGATTTCGACAAAATTTGGCAAGGCTTTATATAGCATCCTGGGAAAGGACATAGGATACTATTTTTTTCAAAAATAATACTACAGGGGTGATATAGGGGATGAAAAAACCCAGTATTTCTTAAGTTAGGGATAACAAATTTATGCTATCGGTAAGAAGTTAAGAAATATGCGGGTCAGCGTTTTTTAAAAATCATCCCCTAAGTGGGTAAAATAGGGGTTGATTTTAAAATTTACAAAACTGCACGGTTTTCGATAAAATTTGGCAGGGCTCTAGATAGCATCCTGGGAAAGGACATGGGCTACTTTTTTTCTTAAAACATAATCCTACAAGGGGTGATAAAAGGGATGAAAGTTTGTATGGGAAACCCAGCATTTCTTAAGATAGGGATATGCCCTATGTTTTCCACATGAACGTTCCCATGGGATATTTTCCGACATCCACGCGGGCGAAGCCGCGGGCAAAAGCTAGTGTAATATAAACATAATAAAAAAAATCACTTAAAATGCTCTAATGTAACATTTGCTCTATTTTTCAAATCATTAACACTACTCGTTTCGACGTGATCTTTAGTTTAAAATCATTAAAAGTCGCCTATCCTCGCCTTAACGAATAGGTTTGAAAAATTCCTCTGCTCAACAAGGTCAAAAACGTAGAAACAATGAACGTAGCTGAACTGTCAATTGCCATTCTATGTTATTTACGCAATTATCCCGCTAGGTTTGGGCATAGGATATCCTGGTAGTTGTCTAAGAATACAATTTAAACTTTATTTTTATCGTTTTCCGATTCTTTTTTTTGCGGTTGGGTTTCGTCAAATGACTTCTCCCGCTCTGGGTGGAGAGGGCGTGTCAGACTTTTACTGAATAAAACCCACCTGTGTTCTTCAGTTGCCTGCTGTGCCGGGGCCACGGTATCTCTTTCGAACGACCCGCGACCCCGACGCGGGCAATGTCGCGGGTAAGAGCTAGCATTTGAATATTTACAAAAGAAAAATTGCTTAAACATCATTTGATATGCGTATCATGAACGAAATTATTTTTTACGATCCCGTATTTAAGATTATTCGAAAGCTACGCTCCGACATCTTTTTCGAGGTCGAATTAAATTGGTATAAATATACACGATCGGGGAGGAAGGTGAATTATTTATTTTTGGGTTATACAGATTCTTGCGGGTTATACCACGCATGATAGGGTTATAATAATATTCTATCCACTAATGCGACCGGCAACCCCTCCCAACCCCCCGCGTTACGTCATCACGAATGTTCGAGACTTTTTTTTTTGTCGGCGCGCGACGGTGTGCCTAGCACTTATACACAGCTTGTACACAAAACATTTGTATGAATGGATGTGAAACCAATTACTGTTTCATAAAGTGGATAGACTAGACTAGTTTTCGAATTTTGTTCGTGCAATTGTCGCACAAGTGGTTATTGTAATAGGTCGGGGAAAAAGTTTTTTCGTATTTTTTAGGTATAAAGTTATAATAAAATCTCTTTGGCTCTACTGTTTGTATCTGGCTGGTTTTGATATCATTGAAAGTTTAAATTTTAAAGAACATAATTCCAAATTCAAATTAGGAAAATGTGTGATTTTCATGTGTTTTTCGTACTGTCAAGATGAGTGAATCTAATGAAGAAATTCGATACATTTTAAAATTTTACTACAAAAAAGGTAAAAATGCAACGCAAGCCGCGAAAAAAATTGCGATGTTTATGGACCTAGTGCAGTGTCTGTGAGAGTAACACAAATTTGGTTTAAGCGTTTTCAATCCGGAAATTTTGATGTCAAAGATGCACGTCGCTCTGGTCGCCCTGTTACGGATAAAATGGATGCCATTTTTTAAAAACTGGAGCAAAATCGGCATATCAGTAGTTATTTAGTTATGTGTCATTTGCCAAATGGGTCAAAACTGTTTTGTGGTCAATTCCCAGTTCTTCAGTTACGTCGTAAACGTAACTGAAGAACTGGGAATTGACCACAAAACAGTTTTGACCCATTTGGCAAATGACACATAACTAAATAATAAACTATGAAACAAAAAGTGTCTTGAATTTGTATATAAAATACGAAGGAACTTTTTCCCCGACCTAATATTATTAACGAGCAAGCGAAGCGTCTTTGCTTCAAAACTGGCAAAATTTGCTTTCGTCTGTCAGTTTGTTCTACAGGTCGTATTTTACAAACGATCTGGACGAAACTTGGTCAGGTTTTACGACTATATAGATTTTTTTGGTGTCGGAAACGCGACATATCACTATTGCAAGTGATGTGAGTGAAGCAGGGGCAAGTCGCTAGTCTTTCTAAATATATTATATCGCCACCAAAGGTCTATGAAGTAATTCCAATTGAACTTCTTTTAGAAGAATACTGAATGTTTTAAAGAGCACTTTCTTATATTTCTGCAAAGAAAAATCTTTTTATATTGCATTTAGGTGCACACAGTAATAAATATTGATGACAAAATCACAGTGACCTTTATTTTCAATGCAATAAAGTTGCTTTTGGGTACTGACAAGCCCTCAAATTACAGTGATTCAATTATTCGCACCCACCTTCGCAGAACGCCAATTCTACATATTAGGTACACACATATATCACAATGTAAATTCGCTATTAAATATTTTAAAATTAAACACATACAAAATAAAATCCGTAGTAACAGAGTGGCTACTACAAAAGGACTATGCTTACACGGAGTCTTTGCTTACATACATCACCTAGTAATCCAACACCTAGGCAGTAGTAGTCTTACAGCCTTTACTCTAAAACGTACACAGTTAGGCACTTATATTCCCCAATCATAAACTCAAACGTAACACGACATTCCATTTAACTCACACATACATAACACACATCATACATACATAACACACACCATACATACATAACATAACACACACCATACATACATAACTTTTCTTTCACTACACATAACAAAATTACAGAAGCTTATTAGTATCAACACTGTTCATTTCTTGTATTAATTATTAAAATCAATTATTTGGCCGAACACTGTCTTTTAGAATACAGGCTATCCTAGTCTATGAGACAGGGTTTATATGCTTTTATACAGATTTTGCATTATATGAACTGTAATGTAATGTACATTTTAAATGTGTTTCTGTATCTTTATTGTGAATAAACCTTTTATTAACCCCCGACGCAAAAAGAGGGGTGTTATAAGTTTGACCGCTATGTGTGTGTGTGTGTGTGTGTGTGTGTGTGTGTGTGTCTGTGTGTCTGTCTGTGGCACCGTAGCGCTTAAACGGGTGGACTGATTTGGATGCGGTTTTTTTTATTTGAAAGCAGGTTTTCCAGCGATGGTTCTTAGACATGTTTTATCAAAATCGATTCAGCCGTTTCAAAGTTATTTGCTCTTTTGTTAGCTGCGGTAGGGATCTTAGACGCGTAATGGGTATTTACTTTACTTTCAAACCTTAGTGTGACCTAAAATTTGAAACATCCATGTATGCTATCTATCTATGCAAGATTATGGAATTCTTGGTCTGATGCTGCAGCCAGGATATCCAGCACTAGTGTGCTGGATACACTCTTGAAAAATTAATGGCAGAAATGTCGTGTTTGGATTCATTTACATCAGTATTTGATTCTATATACAATGCAATGGTGGCAACACGATGAACTGATGCTGCAGCCAGGATGTCCAGCACACTAGAAGACTCTTGAAAAAGTAATAGCAGATATGTCGTGTTTGGATTCGTTTTGATCAGAATTTTATTCTACATACAATGCAATGGTGGCAACACGATGAGCTGATGCTGCAGCCAGGATATCCAGCACACTAGAATACTCTTGGTAAAATAATATAGCAGATATGTCGTGTTTGGGTTCGTTTTGATCAATATTTGATTCTACATACAATGCAATGGTGGCTACGCGATGAGCTGATGTTGCAGTCAGGATATCCAGCACACTAGTACACTCTTGAAAAAAAAAAATAGCAGATAGTAGTGTTTGTATTCGTTTTTTTATCAGTATTTAATTCTATTTGCAGTACGATGGTGGCATCATTATAAGTTAATGTTATGTGCAGAGAAACTTAACATTCTGCAGTAATAAAAATGCATTTCTGTATTGTTAAATTGTTTAAAAAGTTTAAAAAGGTTAAAATAAAAATTAAATTAAAAATTTAAAAAACCCCCAACGCAAAAAAGAAAAGAGAACATTTAAAAAGTCAAAAATAATACCTATCGTTGAGCCATCAAATTCGATTGAGTAATACCTATATATATTTTAATTACAGAAATTGATGGATGGCACGATAAGGTTTGCTCATTGAAATGGCGCTATAATGTCACGGCGGGGTACCGCATAAGTAAGTCAGACCCTTCACTTGATTGACTATGTACATATGCGGTACCCCGCCGCGAAATTATAGCGCATATTCAATGAGCAAACCTTATCGTGCCATCCATCAATTTCTGTAATTAAAATATATATAGGTATTACTCAATCGAATTTGATGGCTCAACGATAGGTATTATTTTTGACTTTTTAAATGTTCTCTTTTCTTTTTTGCGTTGGGGGTTTTTTAAATTTTTAATTTAATTTTTTTTATTTATTTATTTATTTATTTCAGAGGTAAAATAACTATGAAAAGAACGTATACAGCCGAGCTACGCTATCAATGTGACCTGCGTCTTACTCCAGAGACGGGATGTACCTACAATTAGGATAATGAGACCCTTCCTTGTTTACCCACTAAACTGGGTTAAATATTCAGAGACAGGGGACTTTTATTGGGTACTTCTTATTTTGTGAATTAATCAGGCAGTATAGGGACGTGTTCATTATTGTACGAGTCGGAATATACAAGGTGAAATTAAAATGGTTGTTTTCCTTGTATAGGGTCATTGTACTCATCATTATAAACAACTTTTACTATGGGACCAAACCTGAAATCGCGAAAAAAAATCAGCTGTTCAGTAGGTACCTACCTACTTTTCAAATCAAACTCGTCAAAAGGTAGGGAGCAGCTGATTTTTTTCGAGATTTCAAGTTTGGTCCCATAGTAAAAGTTGTTCATAATGATGGGTACAATGACTCTTTAAGAGAAAAACAACCATTAAAATTTCAACCTGTACAGTCGGTATCGGCGAAGAAGTAAACAACTTTTAAATAAATAAGACAACACTCACAATTTCCTGAGGGCTTGGGAGAGGCAATCTTTCAAAGCGTTTCGTATTTCTACGACTTTTTGCGTACTTAAACACATTTAAACTATGAGAAACACCAAAAATATTGTGGCTTGTCGACGCCATTGCCTAGCCGTTTGATTGAATGGCTGCATATCATTCAGGCCGATGAATGAATGGCGGCGTTTAGTGAAATGGCTAGGCGGTTGACCAAACGGCTAATTCAATCAGTTAGCTGTGACATACACATGACTTAGAAACTATATACTTATACTACATAGTATAAAACAAAGTCGCTTCCCGCTGTCTGTGTGTCCCTATGTATGCTTAGATCTTTAAAACTACGCAACGGATTTTGATGCGTTTTTTTTTTATAGAAAGAGTGATTCAAGAGGAAGGTTTAGATGTATAATAAACGCGGGCGAAGCCGCGGGCAAAAGCTAGTATCAAAATAAACAAGATCGGAACTTTCTAAAAGTGATTAGAATCAAACCCTAACCTGCACCTTATTTGCGTAATAAACTTTCAATCACAATCCGAAAAATTTTGAAGGAAATTGCTAATCCATTGCTTCATATATTTAATAAGTTGTCTACCCAACAACGTACATAACGCAATGAATGTTATTAAACTGTCAAAATAAAAAACAGTCCATTGTAAATGTGTTACACTGTATAGAGGAGCTCGTGGCTAAGTAATAACAGCCTCACGAGTCGATCCTTCAGGTTAAGCTACGCTTGCCGGGGTTGGTCCGTGGATGGGTGACCATCTTTACATACCGAGACTCTCCTTCGTGCCTCGGAAAGCATATTAAGCCGTTGGTCCCGGCTGTCATTCGTGGATCTTTGACAGTCGTTACGGGTCGTCAGAAGCCCGAAAGTCTGACAACCAGTCTTACCAAGGGGTATCGTATTACCCAGTTACTGGGTTGTGGAGATCAGATAGGCAGTTGCTCCATGTAAAATACTGGTATTCAGCTGCATCCGGTTAGACTGGAAGCCGACCCCAACTTATTTGGGAAAAGGCTAGGCAGATTGATTGTAAATGTGTTACCTACACAATTTTATTATCACGTTGAAGCACAAACCGCAGACGGTCCATTACATTATTCCCGAAAATGCGACAAAAATTGCGTGGCACCGCTAGCATTTAATAATCATTCACTGCGAAAGAGACGTTACACAGACAAAAAAACCGGTCAAGTGCGAGTCGGACTCGCGCACGAAGGGTTCCGTACCATATTATATATGTTTAACAATCGCAAAGATAACTTTTTACTTATTTTATAATGATACTGTGAATTACAAGGTTATTTTTGCAGTTGCAGAAAATCACCCATGTTTAAACAAAATACCTTATGAATCGCCGTTTTCAGTATTGTTGATTAAATACAGTATTCATGGTACTTACATGGTATAAAGAAGTTTCAAATTCCTAATTTGTTGAATTGTTGCGCTAGAGTACCACTTTTGTACGAGCAAAAGTGGTCTAAAATTTACAACTTTTACGGCCCCCTATTTCTTAATTTTAAAAGATAAAAAAAAAATATGTTTGTACACTACTCAATGAGTTCTAGACGATGACATCCCACATAACACATAATCAGCCTATAATGTTCCCACTGCTGGGACACAGGCCTCCTCTCGGTGAGAGGGAGTGGGCCGTAATCCACCACGCGGGCCCTGTGCGGGTTGGTAGATGTCACATGTCTTCGAATTTTTGGTTCTAGGACATGCCGGTTTCCTCACGATGTTTTCCTTCACCGTTTTGAGAGCAGCGGTGATGAAATAATGACATGACACCCCACACGCTAGATTAAAATTTTTATTTTTTTTTCAAAATGAAAAGTTTATTGTATGGGGACCGACCCCTTAAATTTTTAACTTTGCTTTATTTTTATTATTTGTTATTATAGCCGTAATAGACAGCGGAGGCTTAGTAAGTTTGTACTGGGCTGTACGTGGTTGTCTGATTTCATGGATTTTAATTTTCTTGCGCGGAACCCTAATTATTTTTCTAAAATAAAAATAGCCTAAGTTACTACTTAAAACATCAGCTATATGCCGTCAATATCGGTGAAAATTCGTTTGACAAATTTCCTAACTTGACTCAAAGTACCATTTTTTTAATCGGACTGCGCTTTAAAATTCTTCTATACAAACTTTAACATCCCCAAACCTCATTTGAGGCGTAGTTTTGAAAAACTAAAAATGAAAAACATTATTACTTACTTATGCAAGAATTTGTGCTAAGTTTCAAGTTCATTAACCAAATTTAAGATTTTTCATATAAACTGTATCTCTGTTTTCGCGAACACAGATACCTAAAGAATTTCAAAAATCGTCTGGTATGTTTCCATAACTTGACTCAAACATTATTTACACCAATTTTAGAGTTAATCAAGCCCCCAATAAAATCCTCCGCTATAAAATTAACTTTTCACCCCTTAGGGGTAGATTTTTGGAAAACCCTAATACACGTTAGTCTTAATTTTTGGTCTCAAGTACAAAAACTGAGTTTTGAGTTAATCGGACCGCGTGTTAAAGTTCCTCCATACAAACTTTGACACCCCCAATCCCTCCTTAGGGGTTAGTTTAGGAAAACTAAAAATGATTAACTTTATAATTTACTTAGATTCGTGCTAAGTTTCAAGTCTATTAACTCAAGGGATAGGATTTTTCATACAAACCTTCATCCCCTATTTTACCCCCTTAGGGATGGAATTTCCAAAAATTCTTCCTTAGTGGATGTTTACACTATATAAGGTATCTATGTGCAAAATTTCAAGTCTCTAGGTCCATTGGTTTGGGCTGTGCGTTGGTACATTAGTCAGTGACTCAGTCAGGACTTTGATTTTTTATACATATAGATTTACTATGTTATTTTAAGACCACAGACTTCTTATAGGTTTTCCTGTAATCTACAGGTATAGAACTATTTTCTATATTTTTTTCAAAATTTTAGGCTCAGTAGTTTCGGAGATAAGGGGGGGGGAATGGTCAATTTTCTTCTATTTTCTTAAATAACTTTAAAACAATAAATTTTAAAATTATAAAAAAAATATATTTGAGACCTTCATAGTAAGCCCTTTCATTTGATATGTCACTCGGTACAGTTTACAAAACTTTTTTTTTAAATTTTGTTATTTTCCCCCTAAAAGTGACTCTCATATTCAAAATTTATATATTTACTTTAGCTGTACGTGTTTGGGTCACAGAAATCCATATGTGTACCAAATTTTAACTTAATCGGTCCATTAGATTCGGAGCAAATTGGCTGTGACAGACGGACAGACGGACAGACAGACAGACAGACAGACACACGAGTGATCCTATAAGGGTTCCGTTTTTTCCTTTTGAGGTACGGAACCCTAAAAAGAGACGGAGCATATTGTGGAACGAAGTTATTACGTCATCACTCTTTAGACATGTTAATCGAGGACGAGAATTAAGGAAATGGATTAACTGGAAATGACTAGAGCGGATGGAGTTGGATGTACCATCGCGGATTCTGGCGGTGAACCTTATTACCTTAATAATAAGGTTGAAAAGTGGTTGATGATACCTACTTAAAATTGGATGCAATAATACATTATGACAAAATATGAGCGGGATTCGTTCAGATTATTTATTTTGAAGGCAATTTATGCAATCTTTTGAGGGATTTTGGTACAGTAAAATAATTCGGAATTATTATTGTAAGTTCATAATTTGTTTCGCAGAGTCAGATTACCTTCGTAAGGCTTAGCGCGCACTGCTGTGCGTTTTTTTACCGCATGATCTGTGAAGTATGGTTAGGTCATAGAAAAAATTGCATGCGGTTTATTCACAGTGGACCTCCCTCCCGCTGCAAAGCGGTGCGTCGCCGCACGTATTTTTGTATCGCATAGAAGAACTAAAGAAGAAGAAGAAACTGAACTGAACTGAACTGAAGAAGAGTATGAAGTACTGGGCACTGCAGTGAAAAAACGCACCGAGACACCGACCAAACAGAAATATTCTTATTCGTTTTTTGGATACGCCCGTAGTGTAGGTATAATAGCAGCTCGTGGCTAAGTAATAACAGCCGTACGGGTCGAACCATCAGGTTAAGCTACGCTTGCCGGGGTTGGTCCGTGATGGGTGGCCATCTTTACATACCGAGACTCCTCTGTGCCTCGGAAAACAACGTTAAGCCGTTGGCCCCGGCTGACATTCGTGGATCTTTGGCAGCCCCGATAGAAAGAAACCCGAAAGTATGACAACCAGTCTTACCAAGGGGTATGGTATTACCCAGTTACTGGGTTGTGGAGGTCAGATAGACAGTCGCTCCATGTAAAATACTGGTATTCAGCTGCATCCGGTTAGACTGGAAGCCGACACCAACATAGTTGGGGAAAAAGAAGACCTTATGCACCCAAAACCATTTGGGGATTCTTTTTCTATGCAACAATAAATAGGTATATTAGGCAGATAGTCATCGTGCATTTTTTTCACCGCCAGTGCACGACCGCGTTATTGCCTTTGTTATACCGTATACGGCAGAAATAACGCACCGCATCCCACCGCACCGCAGTGCGCGCTAGCCCTAAATGACATAAATTATTATGATTTGTTTGGCTTGTTGCGGAGATACAGATATGGATTTAAATGCTTCTGTAGGCTTTATTAATGATACTGTAGGTAATTCTTATGATAGAAGGCCCAATTTAATGGACAGGATTTCACTGTCTTAAAAAAATATTTTTATCGTAAATTTTCTTTGCCTTTACAGATAAATTTCCCAAAATATGGTTTATTAAAATATACGCCTCATAACAAGATAATATTATGGGTAATATTTAACCGTGTGTCAAACAAAAGTTTAAAATTCAAACGATGAGGACCTTTTTTAATTATTGCGCTTCTTTTTTAATTTTTGGTGTTCTTAAAAACTATCTGAACTTTTACTAATATAAAAAATTTTTTGCTTGAAATCAAGGCCATTTCTAGCAAACACCCCTACATCTTCGACATGATTATAACTGTTGACATGTCAAAGAAGAGACAAGAAATAATCTCGTAAAACGATGACGTCACTAAACCATGTTATATCAAATCCTGACGTAATACGTTGCGTGTCTACCTCCAAATATCTTGACTAAGCTGCGTAAAGATTATATCAGTCGCTTCACTTGAATAAATGGTTCATGCCTCAAGTGATGGTTCATTTTTAAGGTTCTGTAACCGATGGATGCCAAACGGAACCCTATTATTTAGCCTGTGCTGTCCGACCGTCCGTCTGTCTGTCAGCGGGCTGTATCTCATGAGCCGTAATAGGTAGACAGTTGAAATTTTCACAGATTGTGTATTTCTATTATCGCTTTTTTTACAACAATTAAGTTTGTGAGAGAGAGTGTGTGTGTGTGGGTTTGTATCTTTGTTACTTCTTCACCAAATTCTGGCCCAAATTCTTAAATGCCCCGTAAAAAAGAGTTGCTCCATTAAGTACTGGTACGTCCAACGGCGAGACTATTCAAATGAAAACAGAGATAAATTTATAAAATGTCTTAGTAGCTTAAGTTTTAGTGAAGTTTATGAAACAGATGACCCTAATAATGCCTTCTCTCAGTTTCATAATACGTTCACATTGTTTTATAATTTATGTTTTCCTTATATTAAAGTTAAAGTTATGGTAGACAAAAGGCCAAAATGGATCTCAAAAGGCATTAGTTTGTGCAGCAAACGTAGACGAGAACTCTTATGGAAGTATAGAAAATCCCCAACTAGCAAAAACAAAAGTAATTTTAAATCTTACTCAAAAAGATATAAATCTGTTCTCAATCTTACCCAAAAATCACAAAATAGCCATTATATTAAAACTTCTATTAACAAAAGTAAAGCTACATGGCAAGTTATAAACAAAAACAAAAATAATGTACTCAAGGAGAACATAAATAAAATGAAAAATGATAATGGTAATACAATTTCAAATCCGAAAGAGATAGCTCAATTATTTAACGATTTCTTTTTAAACGTAGCTAACTGTGAACGAGCAAACACAATACCACATTTACCGGGTAAAAGTCAACCTAACTCTATTTTTATGAAACCTGTAACTCCTAATGATATCTTTAAAATAATTAATTCTTTAAAAAATGTACGCAGCACTGGTTACGATGAGGTTACAGTTGGAGTTGTGAAAGATGTAGCTCCTATAATTTCTACTGTTTTAAGCTATACTATTAACCTGAGTATAGAACACGGAGTTTTCCCAGATAAACTTAAGTACACCATTATAAAACCTATGTTTAAGAAGGGTGATGTTGAAGATCTCAATTGTTACAGACCTATAGCGTTAATACCCATCTTCTCGAAAATTTATGAAAAAGTTATATATACATCGTTGTATACTTTTCTTGAAACCAATAACGTCCTTGCCAGCGAACAATACGGCTTTCGTAAAAGTAAATCAATAAATAATGCGATTTATAATTTCATATATACAGTAATGACCAATTTAGATAATAGAAAACCAGCTGTAGCCATGTACTTAGACATGTCAAAAGCTTTCGACCACGTTCGTCATGACATTTTGCTCCAAAAATTAAATGACTATGGTGTTAGGGGTAATGTTAATAATCTAATAAAATCCTATTTAAGCGATAGACACCAAGCTACTCAAATAAATAGAGTATGCCCAATATCGAAAGAAGAAAAAGTTTACAAATCTCAGTTCACTAATGTCCGTTTTGGGGTACCACAAGGTAGCGTATTGGGCCCACCACTCTTTATTGTATATATTAATGATTTACCATCCATAACGCACCATCAAATGACACTTTTTGCGGACGACAGCACAGTTCTGTTTGATGGTGACAATTTGCATTCTAGCATTAATGTGGAGATTGATATGTTTTTAAGTAAGGCAACTGAATGGCTATCATCTAATAATTTAAACATAAATCTGTCAAAAACAAAAATTATGAAATTTAGACAAAATTTTCTAGCATCGCCAAATTTAAATACAGGGTGTAAGGGACAGCCCTCCACAAATTAACAGGGTGCATTCAGCTCCTTATTGTGAATCATATTCCACCGGAAATTTTCTCAGGAAAAGTTTCATTTTTTTTAACGTTTTTTTGGCTAATATTCCTTTATTTCAATGTAAAATTACATTCTCTGTTTGCAGCACTCCATTTATGTAAATAAAACAGCTAAAATCCAAAAAACAGCAATGTATGTCGAAATACTCTAACGTACTACGCGCGAAATCAGCTGTTCACTTTCTGCATAGCTTCAGAGTTCATCAAACTCACCGCATACTACTTGCATACAATACAATAGAGACAAGCGAGACGCTCCGATTTACCGAGTCGCAACAGTATTGCCAACTTAATAAACCTCAATTTGTGAACGAAAATGTTAGATCAAACTTGGTTCACATAAGAACTCCTCTAATGTTAAATGCAAATCTTTTAGTGCACTTAATTTCTAAAGGAAAAACGCACATAATGTGCCCTTGAGTATTCGTGGTAGGTACATACCTAATAACTTAATTAATTCTACTTTTCAAGCGATCACTGGATCCAGTTTCCAAGCCACCCAAGGGCCTTTTCATGGCTTTACGGCAGCTACCGACTGGTAGTCGAGTCGCGAATCGAACGTAAGCCCTCTGCAATGGAAGCCCAGTCTTCTATCACGCTGGGCTATCACTACTATTAATTTGCTTAACATAAACTTTGAATTAAATTGACAAATTAATCGTTTCATTTCTCCAAAAAAAATAACAGCTCTAACATTTAGTCAAGCTTAAAAATAGTGGTATTTTTGTACAACATTTTTGCAAGAAACATGCAAAATTTTTTGAGTAGTTGACAACACTGTTTTTGTGTGTGATTTTTCGTGTAGTCATTAGTACAGTTTAGTTGTCCTGCGACTGTGTCCTGCGCAGTATCGCTCGCTGTTGTTCGCGCAGTCGCGTCGTGAAGTTTACGTACTTACCCATTTGTGTTGTTGTCTGTGAGAAATGGCTACACGAGCACTAAGCTCGTGAATATGGCGAAATGATAATGTGCTACGGGGAAGCTCGGGGAAATGCCAGGGAAGCGCTCAGAAATTACATCGATAGGTATCCTGACCGTCGGCATCCATCAGACTCCCGGATAATTACCAATGTCTATCAACGAGTGCTAGATAACCAGCCCATAGTTCCCAATCAAGAAGGCGCCGGAAGACCACTTCGTGGTGCAACTGTAGAAAGAGTTTTAGACCTGGTCCGTCAAAATCCACGCCTAGGCACACGCACTGCAGCTCGACTATTGCGCCGGAATCATGGAGCCCGCGTCTCACACTTTTAGACTTCTTTTTGTGGGGCTACGTAAAGGAAAAAGTGTTTGTTAGTGCATGTGCGAGTGAGGAAGAAATGCGAGATTGAATCACAGACACATTCCAGCAGCTGCGCTACAGCTGCAACGAAGATCCCAACTTGCTGACCCGCTTGCACGGGGAGACCCTGCGCCGTGCCAATGTGTGTGAAGGTCTCGGTGGAGGTCATTTCGAGCCGTATCTCATACGACCGGAGCGATTCTAAGGTAGGATTAATTTTTGATACCTATTGAAATAAGACTGATTGATTTACATTATTTTTCTATGTAATAAGCATTGTACTTATGGTAAAAACACATAACGCTCCTTTTTTAACTTGCCGCAGTCGGGTAAAAAAACGAAAACCACTTCAACGTTAGTTGTAGCTATTGTTTGGCACAAAATTAACTCTAGTGCTTATTATTTTGTTATCTTTACTCGCTTTACCAAAGCGGAATTCCCGCTGTGTGAAAGGTGTCTGCTTGTTATTTTCGTTAAGTTTTAGACTGTTGTTGGTTGAGCGGAAAATACTTTTGTATTAATTTGTTTAAAAATGCCTCGCAGACGATACAACGTTTTACGTAGGCAAGCCAGAAAAGATAAAGGTTTTTGAGGGAATACAGCCATCATCGTAAATACAAAATAAAAACATTATTCCTTATTTCATAAAACCTACTTATTTTATTTTTCATTGAACCCTACCCGTACTTGACAAACTGACCAATAAGTAGGTACCATACACCACTTTAAACATCTTTCAGTTATAAAAATAATTAAATGAAGGCTAAATTATTGTTGCTTTTACTGTACCTGCGCGTAAGTATCTACCTACTCAACTAACTTGTGCACTACGCTGTCGCTAGTTTAAGCCAAGTGGCGCGAGAATTGACCCCGTGGCGGGTGGGGCAGCCGAACACTCACTGCGCTACCGTTCGCTACGTGCGTTTTGCCACGGAAGCAATACATTGCGTGCGAGGTAATAAAACAAATCAGGTTTATTGGATTCCCATAACGTTCCTGAAATAATTTCATGTACCGGTCATCTTAGTATGATGTACTGAATTCACCCTATCAATCTGCGGAGGGCTGTCCCTTACACCCTGTATAACATTCAAAGATACAAATATTGAAGAAATAGATGAAATTAAGTTTTTGGGGCTACATATTGACAGAAGACTTAACTGGAAAAATCACATAGGTTATGTCTGTAAACGCTTAAATCAACAGTCATATGCCCTTTATAAATTAAGTAAAATAGCAGATAAATCTGCTGTTCTTAGTGCGTATCATGGTTATGTCTCTTCCGTTTTAAGGTACGGTCTTATGTTCTGGGGCAATTCAACCAACAAAAACCTAGCTTTTAAGGCGCAAAAGCGGTGTATCCGATCAATCGTGAACATTGATTCAACGGACACCTGTGTTCCACATTTTAAGAAACTGAAAATACTACCACTTCCCTGTATGTTTATATACGAATGTGCCATTTTCGCAAAATTAAATATTCACCGTTTCAAATTTAGTAATAGAGCCAGACATAAAGACAAAATGACACGTGAACCCCACAAAACTGCTCTTTTCCACAAAAGTGTTTTTTATCTAATACCTGACATATATAATAAATTGCCAAAGACAATTAGAGATTTAGATTTGCATAATTATAAAAAGAAATTATTTCAATTGCTGTTAGACAAATGTTACTATACTTTAAAAGATTATCTCGATGATGTTATTTAATTTTAATTATTCCCCTGATAAGTAAAATGTGTATATTTCTTAATTTGTATAATTTAATTCTAACTGAATTTATAACTTATGTCTCGTTATTTTAATTGTTGCCTTGACATGTAAAAATATTCGTTAATTCTAAAGTGCTGCATATTTAAATTGTTATTATTTTAATTTTCTATTTGATTGTGCTGTTAAAATGTTACTTACTGTAAAATTATTGTATGCCATTATGGCGGGTCATAGCTGTGTACAATTTCGGAAACATGTAACAACTTATTGCTTACCTATGTACCACAATTAAGAATATTTGTATTTGTATTTGTATTTGTATTCACGCTCAAACGGCTGGACCGATTTGGATGAAATTTGGTATATAGATAGCTTATACCCTGGATTAACACAATTATGCTACTTTTTATCCCGGTCTACGCGGGTGAAACCGCGGGGCGCAGCTAGTATAAAATAAAGTTAAAAATTAAGGGTGTTCCCATACAAGAAACGTGTTTTTTTAAACATAAGTATTTCTTTTAAATAACTAGTGTTAAATACTGTACTGAGGTACGGAACCCTTCGTGTGCGAGTCCGACTTGTATTTGGCCTGTTTTTGTTTCATTCTATGTTGACAACGTCACCAAAAATTACATTTATACGAACATTATTTTGCTAATTTAATTTGTCAATACTTCGCAGCCCGAGTGCCGAAATCCTACATCGTTCGATGGGTTCACTGATGGTTTCATTGTCACTTCTGATTAATTTTGTGTTCCGACATTTCACTCGCAAAAGTGAAAGATGCCGAATGAAAGACATAAATGAACAAAGAGAAAAGTATGAGAAAAGTAGGTTATGTACTAAGGTGCTTGTTGTTGGGGAAATACGCCCGTATTCCCCAAAGGGTAGGGTGTGTATATTACACCTACATTTCGCAGTATGTTTCAGTCCCGTCTGATAGGGGGAGTCCCGAGTTAAAGAGAGTTGCTACTCGCGCCTTCAAACTTGACTTAGGGCCTATTTCACGATGTCCGAATATCCACTACTCACCGAATAAATTCAAAAATGGAACAGAATTTGTATGAAATTATCTGCCAAGTAAGTTAATAGGAACTTAATCATAGGTGGTGAAACAGGCCCTTAGACTCAAAAGCATTATTTCAAGTAACCATTTACAGGTACATTTTTGTTGTACTTTTGAATTGTCAAGGAGTCGATCTGTTAGTCAGAAAGTTAAATCTAAAGGCCCCTTCTAAAGCGTAGATTTCTATGGAGAAGAACGGGCATGAAAGTCTACAATTCGTTAGAGATTTTTGGATTTTAAAGTGCAGTTTCAAAAAATCCTTTTTTTAACCCCTATTCAGATTTTTCTGTCTGATCTGATCCGACCCCAAGATACAGGCAAATGCTTAGTTTGGGGGTCACTGTACAAACTGATTATTAATAAATAATTTTGAATCTCTAAGGAACATTATGAACAATTACAGTATTACCTACAAAAAGTAGGTAACTAAAATAATAAAATTTCGTCGAATTATGCAAACATAAATATGCATTTTTTTTTCACGATTAATAGTTGCGTCCCATAGTAAACATCGTTTATAAGGAGTACAATGACCGCTTAAGAGGTTTTCAGGTATTTCAATTACACCTTATTATTAACTGTAAAAAAAAATCAAAATCAACCATCGTTTAGCCAAATAAATATCCACTTCATTCAATATGACCATGAAACAACACTTTCAAATTTTAATTCCCTTTTATTTTTTGTAGTTGAAGTAAATTACCTTTAACATCGTGTTATTTTCTGACATCACACACACGATAATAGTAAGACAATAAAGGCAGGCACACACGATTTAAAATTAACGGTCGCGTGCCGCTGACGTCTAATTATCTCGTTAAAAGTCTGTGCACGCAACTCGTAAACTCGTACTCGTACCGACTTTTAATTATTGTAAACTTAAGATCACGTCTAAACGAGTAGTGTTAATGATTTGGAAAAAATATATGTTAAATTAGAGCATTTTCTTAATAACTTAATATGTGAATATTTTAGATTATGTTTATATTACATAGTGTAATTAATTTGTAAAGTTATGTTTAACGAGAATAAAAAACTGAGAATCACGCAAAAATTATCAAGCGTATTTTTATGAAACCTTCGCCATTTTAAAGATAATTTAACTATTTATCTTTTAGTATACGTGTTTTAATATAATACCCTTTGTTTTTAATACATAAGAAATTAATAATGCGTCCAATTTGGGACAGCGCTCTTTGATGGGCGAGTCCTATTGCTGGCTGGACGTACGACGCGTTGTGTGAGCTCAGCACAGAACACGCAAGCTAACCACTCAAGGACGTTTGCATATATCTCCGTCACAAGGAAGCTCCTAACATCACACGTGTATTTCCCGAATCGGACGACATACAGACCGTTAACAGTTATGTTACCTCGACAGCTCTGACAGCAGCAACCCAATAGCAACTTTATTGCAAAGACAATAAAGATCACTGTGATTTTAGTTTAGTTCCACCTCGGCACCCATGAATTTATTTATCATGCCTGCGAAACATTCTCATTTCAGCACCTTGTCTATATATCATTGCCAGGTTACATATCAAAAAATGGAAACACAATATGTTTAGCAACGAATATGTTTAGTGAGTAACTCAACTTGATAATTTATTAAAACAAAATTAATCTTTTTTTTTAAGTTACTGTTTATTATAAAATAAGTTTTTACAAAACTCTTTCAATGAAACTCTTTCAATGTATCAATCAATCTGACTAGTCTTTTCCCAACTACGTTGGAGTCGGCTCTCAACCTAACTGGATCCAGCTGAATACCAGTATTTTATATAGAGCGACTGCCTGACTACCACAACCCAGTGAATGGGTAATACGATACCCCTTGGTAAGACTGGTTGTCAGACTTTCGGGCTTCTGCCGACCCGTAACGACTGTCAAAGATCCACGAATGACAGCCAGGACCAACGGATTAACGTACTTTCCGAGGCACGGAGGAGTCTCGGTATGTAAAGATGGTCACCCATCCACGGGCCAACACCGGCAAGCGTAGCTTAACCTGATGGATCGACCCTTGCAGCTATTATGGCTTAGCCACGAGCTCCTCTCTCTTTCAATGTATGTATCTCGTTAAATCTAACATACTGTTTCGATTGTCGTGCCTTATTTTCCTTTTAGTTCATTTTCACAAAATACTGTGGATGCCCAAATTCTAAACATCTCTCCATTACATTAAATTACAGAGATACCTTTGCGTCTATCTTAACTAATTAGGTGCCGCCATATTACTTTATCCTCTCTCCATCTGTATACACAAAATAACAAGGCACAGAAGGTCAGCTCCATACAGAGAGCGAAAACGCACACACACATAGACACGTACACTCGGTGCTTTTTTCGCAATCGGCGGTTTACGATTACCTGAAAAATAAAAATATTTGGCACGAAGATAGATGGCATCTTGAGAAAGGACATTGGCTACTTTTTGTCTGAAAAATAATCTTGAAGGGAGTGATAAAGGGGATGAATGTTTGTGATCGCTGATTGTGAAGAGGCGTCATTAAAGATAAAGATAAAGATATACAGTGTGTAAGGGACAGCCCTCCGCAAACTGATAGGGTGAATTCAGTATGTCATGCTAAGATGACCGGTACATGAAATTTTTTCAGGAACGTTAAGGGAATTGTTTGTGTTTTTGTGCACAAATCGGAGCGTCTATTACTGGTTGGGAGGGGTAGGAAATAGGTATGCGGTGAGTTCGATGGACTCTGTAGCTAGACAGAAAGTGAACAGCTGATTTCACGCGTCGTTGGTTAGAGTATTTCAACATCCATTGCTGGTTTTTTTTTGCTGTTTTTTTGCAGTTTTTAGGGTTCCGTACCAAAATGGTAAAAAAGGAACCCTTATGGTGTGAATCAGTCTATCTGTCTGTCTGTCTGTCTGTCTGTCTGTCACAGCTGGATATCTCAAGAACTACTAATGCTATCAACTTGAAATTTGGAACAGTTTTAAATAATATTTACCCAACTATTTTGCAAATAAGAAAGAAATAAAAATATATGTATTTTTTTTGCAACATGGGCTGAAAGGTGGTCTTAAAAATTCAAAGTGGGGCTACTAGGTCATGTGGATACCCCACATGACCTAGTAGCCCCACTTTGAATTTTACATATATCATACATATGAAAGAACGCTGTTTGCACATTCTCAAACATATTTTTTTTTTTAGGCCGCACAGTGTTCGACTTTTGATGAAAAATGTAAAAAAAAATACCGTCCCCCCCCCCTTATCACCAAAGTTTGCAAAGAGAAAAATCTGAAATTATTCTGTGTGATAGAAGTTTATGTAAAGATTACAGGAAAAATAAAACAATGTCTCTAAATAGCACACTTTTTCAGAAATCGGAACGGAACCCTCGATGCGCGAGTCCGACTCGCTCTTGACCGGTTTTTTTTACATAAATGGAGTGCTGCGAACACACAATGCAATTTTACATTGAAATAATGAAAATATAACTGATTTTTTTTTTGAAAAAATGAAAATTTTCCCGAAAAAATTTCCGGTGGAATATGATTCAAAATGAGGAGCTGAATGCATCCTGTCAGTTTGCGGAGGGCTGTCCCTTACACCCTGTATTTATTGCATAACTGTGTACATGGCAGATCGCAGATTAGATAGCAGTTATTGTGTATATTTTTATGTATGTTAGCCTGTAAGG
Source organism: Cosmia trapezina (assembly GCA_905163495.3). Classification (NCBI taxonomy): domain Eukaryota; kingdom Metazoa; phylum Arthropoda; class Insecta; order Lepidoptera; family Noctuidae; genus Cosmia; species Cosmia trapezina. The sequence goes on along the minus strand of LR991035.1, from coordinate 23,150,282 downwards.
TATTTATTTAGTTTAGTTATTGTTGACCGTACTCTGCAATCAACCGACTGAACAATCAATGACCAATTGTGTATTGCGTCTGTACACTTCTTTGCATGTGAGCGTAACCGCTGCGGAGGGGCGTTCATTTTTAGAATGGTTTCTACAATATTGAGACCCCTCTGTGCCTCGGAAAGCATGCAAGCAAGTCGTTGGTCTCAGGTGTCAGACGTAGATTATTGACAGCCGTTACGGGCAGTCAGAACTCTGAAAGTCTGACAACGAGTTTTACACCATGGGTATCGTATTACTCAGTGATTGGATAGGCAGTCGGTATAGAGGCATGAGGAACAGGGTGTAAAGTTCACTCACATCCTCTATTGAAAAGGAACGATCCTCCGACCAAACTAGTCTAGTAATAGATATGCTAGTCGCACCGTAAACTCTGATTGCGCGATGCAGGATTGCGTGACGTCATGTGATTGTGATGCGTAGTTCGTTTGTGTCGATGTAGATGTCGCCACAGTCGGTTCATGTAAAATACTGGTATTCACCTGAATCCGGTTAGATTGGAAGCTGACCCCAACATAGTTAGAAAAAGGCTAGGCAGAAGAGTATGGAGCCAACCTTCTGTATCTATTCTGTATCTGTTTCATCAAGAGCCCGCGGCATTTATCTGCGTCCTAAGAACTGATGGTACAAAGCTACATCACTGACTGGATAGTGTTGTGAATACATTCGTTCAAAAGAACGACTTTGACGTGAACTAAATGAATTAGTTAACTTGCAGTTCCGATAGTGGAAATTGGGGTCAACCCTGATTTTGTTTCGCACTTTCTTTTCAGTAGTCAGATAGGAAATGTAGACTCCAATCAATCAATCTGCCTAGCCTTTTCCCAACTATGTTGGGGTCGGCTTCCAGTCTTACCGGATACAGCTGAGTCAGTATTTTACATGGAGCGACTGCCTGTCTGACCTCCACAACCCAGTAACTGGGTAATACGATACCCCTTGGCAAGACTGGTTGTCATACTTTCGGACTTCTGACGACCCGTAACGACTGTCAAAGATCCACGAATGACAGCCGGGGCTTAACGTGCTTTCCGAGGCATGGAGAAGTCTTGGTATGTGAAGATGGTCAGCCATCCACTGACCATGAAATGTCGACTCCATCTAGCTTATATTTTGAATATTTTTTAAATTAGGCGTGTAAAAGTGATTCCGATATCCTATGTACAGAATAAACAATGTAATTTCATTTTTTACACTTTTACACTTTTAATTGCTCGCCAAAAACAGCAAACCACTTACCAGTTCCTCGGAACTAAATACCGGAGGATTAAAATAGCCATCCCCTGTCGTATAACTCAATTAGTTGATACCTACGTCCCAGCGAAGGTACCGACATTACGAGTAACTGATTACAATGATACAACTGTGAAGGGTTTCTTAGTAGCGGGTGGCTATTTTTAGCTTGTTGTGTCAGGCTGTACGTGGTTACAAATAGCCTAATAAGACTAATTGGTTAGGCTGAAATTCAATTAGAGAGAAATTTTATTTTTGACTTTAAAATGAGAAGAAAACAGTTTACGCTCGTGTCGACAAAAGGCCAAAAGTAATACAGTGATCGAAATACAGTTCTTTATACAAAACTGACAACTTAATCCGGTACTAAGTGCCAGATTCAAAACTCTGCTGTTCTGTTCAAAAGTGCAATACTAGCTCGGTTTCTGAGGTATTTATACGGAGTTTATCCATTCGATAATGATTAGATATTGCTCCGTATCGTGTTTCTGAACTATACCATAAGGAAGAATTTAGCTTAAAAGTCGAGTGAATTACTATCGAGGGTTTGTCTGAGCACCTCAAAAATAAGGAAGGAATTCGCTTAATAAATAATTTTGTCGAATCTATAGCAATTGAGAGTCTAAACTCCGTTTAAGAATTCTTCAGGAACCGGGCATTATTCGATCAAAATGTACGCAACAGCTGATTTTTTATGAGTACCTAAGTACTAGTAGGTACTGTTAGGTCCGGGATTCTAACAATAAAAGGAAACGCATAGCTTTAGACTTGCAATTCGATAATTATTAAGTATTAAATATTAATAAACTAACTAATTAACTATTCTAATATATGCACCGCTGTCAGCCGTCGGGGCTGACAATCTACATTTTCTTTCTTCAAAATATGAAATAGTGTTTTTCTCTAAAACGTGGTATAGATACCTACAACTGAAAAATAAAATAAAACGAAAATGGTTGACATTTGCTTAAGCGTCTTAAGGGACATTTGCAACCAAATGACCCCTACTAAACGGACACTTATCAGAGCCGAACCGAAGGAGTCGAAAGAAATTTTAGAATTACTTGAATGAAATCCTATGAAACCTCGCACATTTATCCGCGCTGAAGCGGACGAATCGCCGGAAGAATTACTAAGAACTTCGCTCCGTTCGGCGCGGTCGATTCTTTCGGCGCGAACAAGTTTGCGTCCACCTCTAAGTTGCGTTTTGTCACTTCTCTCGCTCACAACGAAACCAAAATTTTTAAGAATGTTAAATGAAAAGATGCTTTTATTAGGGTTCCGTACCTCAAAAGGAAAAAAACGGAACCCTTATAGGATCACTTGTTTGTCCGTCTGCCTGTCTGTCTGTCTGTCAAGACCTTTTTTCTCAGGAACGCGTGGAGGTGTCAAGTTGAAATTAATATCAAATACGTAAGTTTATGGTCCCTTGGAGTTCTAAAAAAATCAAGCTTCTAAATCAACGCAATAAATAATACGGTCATTTATGCGACACATTTTGATGCTCACAAGTAAATCAAAACCTATAAGGTAATTGCCGTTGACCTAGAATCATGAAATTTGGCAAGAAGCAAGGTCTCACAGCACAAGTAAAGGAAAAAGTCTGAAAATTTTTTATTTGTAGTTTTATCACATAAAAAAAAATAGTTTTCTTTTTCTGGCAAAATGTGGGTGTACTGCTTATAGGTTCACCTCTGCCCAACCCTTCGGGGAAACAAGGTGTGATGTTATGTTTATGAATAGTTTTTTGCGAATACAAACTTAAATATGCAGTTGGAGAATTGTCCGTGACGTATATCAATTTAGGGGAGAACATGTTTTTCAACTCAATGTTAAGTTTGTCTTTGGGATAAATTCTTTTCAACTACGGAACCCTTCATTGTGCGTGGTCCGACACGCACTTGACCGGTTTTTTTATTAATAATGTAATCAATTAGCGGACTAGTAAATAATATTAATTTAATAGGTAATTATTTAAAACACAATTTTATTGTGGCATTTATCTATCTCATCTCAAAAACAGATAATAATTTTTGAGCTGAATTTATTGATAACACATTAGAAATGTGTTTTTAATAATTAGGTACCTATTAAATTAATATTATTTACTACGTCGCTAATTGATTACATTTTTCAAAAAAGCATCTTTTCATTTAACAATCTTAAAACATAGACGTATAAAAAAGGAGGACTCGCGCCACACATATCGAAAGTGAAGCACCGTACCGATCTATGTGTGCGTGATTTGAGTACCTGCAAAGACGCCGTCGCTAGTGTCACGTAATGGCGTCCAGTCGGCATAAATAAATAAAAAATAAAAAGCCTTTTATTCTACCATAAATACATATAACAATTTAAGCATAGTAATTATTTTATCATAACACATTGTTACATATTACACATTTCATTATCATTCTAATTATTGTTTATTTTTATTAATGTTTCAAATCAATTAAAGGTTGAAATATACATATAAGAATTAAAAATTATTATTAATGTTGGCATGCACGTGAAATTATGAATTTATGGAAGTCGCCTCTGCGGCGTAGGCCTCCACCAACTTTCTCCATTTTTCCCTATCTCTGGCTTATCTCCTCCAGTCTGGCCAGTCGGCATACTATGTTGTAAATGTGTGCGTGAGGCGTGTTTGTACAAACGGTGCTTCACTTTCGATATGCGTGGCGCGGAGTCCTCCTTTTTTATCAGTCTATGCTTAAAAATTTGGTCCCGTATGCGACAGCGCTCCTCATAGAATGCGGACATACTACCAATAACCCTGTATGTCGTTCGTTTAAGGCGCAGATTTCCTGAGAACGGTCAAAAAGGTGGTTTTTTAAAGCTGTGTATCTCATAAACCGTAAATAATTTTGACATGTAAAAAAAATATGATATTTTCAAGTCCTTTTCGCATACAGTGATGGAAGCCAAAACATAATTAAACATACCTCTTAATAATCTTTAAAAGCTGTTTATCCCTTCATTACCAATTATAATTATAATTAAAAATATACCATGAAATGTCAAATTCCAAACTGCATCCAGTGATGGATTTCTTTTTATTAAATAGTTAATTTCTAATTTTATACGATTTTATTTGCACTTTTACGACATAATTCCGGTGCGCGTGAGAATCTTCTATCTCGTGCGTCAAACTAGACAGCCATAACGCCATTTCACTTACACACCGAGCTAAACCAAGCTTGGAACCAGGGCCTTAACCAACAACAACAACATAATACATAACGACACTGTGGCTCCACATAATAAAATACGAATAATCTCGCAAAGATTGGGGAAGTTATTTGGCAGCCCAAAACTTTGAGAGAGGGGTGAAAACAAAAGTTTTCGAACCCAGAACTAGAGTTGATGAAGACAGTTGAGTGAACTACGGAACTAAGCTTTTAAACAAGGGAAATTAAAAATGTAGGAGCTTGTTTTTGTTGGCAGTCCAACTATTATAATCTTTTTCATAAAGCAGTCTTTCGCTCGTGGAGGCGCTTCTGGCTAAGGAATAACAGCCGCACGGGTCGATCCATCAGGTTAAGCTACGCTTCCCGGAGTTGGTCAGTAGATGGGTGACCATCTTTACATGCAGAGACTCCTCCGTGCCTCGGAAAGTACGTTAAGCCGTTGGTCCCGGCTGTCATTCGTGGATCTTTGTCAGTTGTTACGGGTCGTCAGGAGCCCGAAAGTCTGACAACCAATCTTACCAACGGATATCGTACTACCCAGTTACCGGGTTGTGGAGGTCAGATATGCAGTCGCTCCATGTAAAATACTGGTATTCGGTTAGACTGAATGCCGACCCCAACATAATTGGGAAAAGGCTAGGCAGATTGATTAAGCAGTCTTTCGCGAGTCGTAAATACTTTAAGTAAAGTGAGGTTCAATCTAATGATTTAAATCTTTGTGATATATTAGACTGTATCCTCTATTATTTATTGTATGCCTTCAAAAATAATTAACTAAATAGAACAGTTGACTAAATGGGCCAATTTACTAATAAACTTCATGACAAAATACACGTTCTACCTGTAATTATCCTGTTGATGTCAATAATTATGGACACGGACTGCGTTCGAACTATGTAATTAGTAATAACTTGATTGCTATTGACAGTAGTCAAGCGTATATTAATTTGATGTTGTTCGTTCGCAGCAATTAAGTAATATAGAAATATGTTATTATACTAGGATAATAACATTCTACATAAATAATAAAAAACAGGACAAGAGCGAGTCGGACTCGCGCACCGAGGGTTCCGTTCCGATTTCTGAAAAAGTGTGCTATTTAGAGACATCGTTTTATTTTTCCTGTAATCTTTACAAAAATTTCTATCAGATAGAATAATTTCAGATTTTTCGGTATTTAACGGTATTTTTTTTACATTTTTCATCAAAAGTCGAAAACTATGCGGCCTAAAAAAAAATTTAAAAATGTTTAAGAATATGCAAACAGCGCCCTTTTATATGATACCCCACATGCCCTAGTAGCCCCACTTTGAATTTCTAAGACCCCCTTTCAACAGCTGTTACAAAAAAAAAATATAAATATTTTTATTTCTTTCTTATTTGCAAAATAGTTGGGTAAACGTCGTCTAAAACTGTTCCAAATTTCAAGTTTATAGCATTAGTAGTTCTTGAGATATCCAGCTGTGACAGACAGACAGACAGACAGACAGACTGAGTGACACCATAAGGGTTCCTTTTTTACCATTTTGGTACGGAACCCTAAAAAGAGGTGCTGACTGACTGACTGACTCATCAACGCCCAGCCCAAACCCTTGGACCTAGAAAGCTGATTTTTTGCACAGAGGCTCACTTTATAATGTAGACAAGGATTAGAGAAGTAATTTCCGGTAGTATGTTCCTGTGGAATATTTTCCGACATCCACGCGAGCGAAGCCGCGCGGGAAGTGCTAGTAATATTACAAACGCGAAAGTTTGTGAGAAAGGATGGATGGATGGGTGTTTGTTACTCTTTCACTCAAAAACTACTGAACGTTTTTGGTACACAGATAGTTTATAACCTGGTAATTAACCCATAAGATACTTTTTATCCCGATATTGCTACGGGTTCGAGACTTACTCGGGTGATACCGCGGGGCACTGCCAGCGTGTCTATTAAGAGCCCATACTACCTGAGCTTTTTATCTCGCTCGCACGATACTGCTGGCGGTATAAGTGAGAACTACACTGAGTGCAGTGCTGGGCGCCGATAGTTTAGGTAATTGCTTTTTACGGTGAAAATAATGGTAACTTTGAAAAGAATAAAAAACATAAGACCTGCTTTATAGTTAGTTCAGTTAGTATGCAAAGTTTCATGATCTAATTCGAAGTGTTTTTTGAATACCAGCGGTTTATTGTTCGGTTTGGAGGTAATTTTGGGATTTTTTTTTCTATCGAGAAAATTGTATGGTTCCGTGTTTTCGTCAAACACGTTAACACTTAACATTAATCCTCAACTTTACCATTAAGTATATTTATTTCAAAATGAATCGCAAATCAGAAAGAATTTCGTACAATGACATAAAGTTCGCCTTTGTACAGCTCTTAGTGCGAAAAGTTTAAATAAATAAATGACCCCTCATTACGTATGTCAATCTACAGGGTGTCCCGTAAATAATGGATCAAACGTAAGGGGTAGGTAGCTTACCTAATTTCCAACAACTAATTTGAATATTAAAAAAAAAACCGTTACAGTAACCAGGATATTAATTTTTTTTCGAATTTTACGATTTTGTCTTCCAGAATTAAGCTTTTTTAATGCTGTCGCTGCAAATGATGACATTTTTAGGTATGATTTTTATTTAACATTTCTGAATAGCTTACTAATGTTATAAGATACCATTTTTTTGAATACCGTTTTATTTGCCTTAGAAAAAAAATCTTGAGTTGAAAAGTTTTTTCTTTACGATGTTAGGACCAAAATTGAAAAAATTCTCCTGTAAAAAAAATGTATGACACCGAAAACCACCATTATTTAAAAAACTTGTACATTTAATAAGGTTTGCAAATTGGTATAAAACTTACGTCTAGTCTTTATCGTTACAAAGATATTGCTATGAATGTGATGAAGACAGAAAATAAATTAAATTGGTACTATTCCATTTTTTCATTTTCGTAATGGCTTATGCTTGAATGCTTGTAATCGAAGCAGGTAGTTAAGCGGCTAGCATATTCCGACCCGATGACGTCATCTGTCCGGAATTTGGGACCGCTACCTGTGGCGGAGTTGCACCTCAGTCAGCGTGAAGGGGATAGATAGCGCCGCTTTTGTATTTTTGGTAAATTGGTATGAAGTTGTACATTCTAGTCCTTGTCGTTACAAAGATAATTGCTATGAATCTGAGAGGTGCTCCAAATCAACGTTAATAAAAAAAATAAAAAAGTGTGTACATTTAAACTTTTTCTTTAAAATGTGTAACTGTAGCATTTCAGAGGCAATGTTCATTGAATTATTGAGGCGTATGAAAAGAATTAGGAGGCCGTACTAAAAAAAACAGTTAGTTCAAATAAATCGTTTTATTTGGTTTTTACAATAAATGTTCGAATTGCCTTCCCTCTACAAGAATGCAAAGTCTGCATCTCCTAATAAAGGAAGCTCTTATCCGACGGACAAAACGGCTTTGGTTTATTTCTGATGCAGCAGATTGGATGCGCTGTCGTAATTCTTCTTCCGACGTTATTGGATTCTTGTAGACCCTGTCTTTTAAACATCCCCAGTAAAAAAAATCTAGGGGATTTAAATCCGGAGATCGCGGAGGCCACAAAATTGGTCCTAATCGGCCGATCCATCTGTCCGGATAACTTTCATCAAGGTGCGCCCTTACTGCCGTCGCATAGTGAGCGGGGCACCCATCATTTTGCAACCACATTGCTTGCCGTACGTCTTCTGGAACGTTTTCTAATAACCTTGGCAACTCATTCCTTAAAAAATGGAGATAATATTCGGCGTTTAGAGTAGCTGGTAGTTCAAAGGGCCCTATTATTTGCCCATTGATTATTCCCGCCCATAAATTTATTTTAAATTGATGTTGGCTCCTGTCCTCTCGCATCAAATGTGGGTTTATCAGCTGCCAACTGTGCAAATTATGCAAATTTAAATATCCATCTCGGCGGCATGAAGACTCGTCACTCCATAAAATCTTGTTAAAAAACTGCGGGTCCGCCCGAATCATTCTAAGCATCCTTTGGCAAAATTCTATTCTTGGCTGGTAATCACGCGACGTCAGCGTTTGAACACGTTGCACGTGATATGGGTGCAATCGGCACCGTTGTAGCACTCGATGCACCGTCGATCTAGAAATTCCTACGCGTCGCGCTATGACGCGAACGGAGACTGACGGATCTTCCTCGATTTCTCGAAGAATGACTTCGTCATTAACTTGTCGCGGTCGTCCTTCACGGGTACCACCAACTCCGGTGCCAAGAATTCTTCCCTCAAGAAGCGCGTTATGCACTCTAATAAAGACGCGATAATCGGGATAACGAACCAGGTTCGGGTATCTTTCACGGTACAATCTTGCAGCCGCCCTGGCATTACCTCTTGCTTCTCCGTAGATAAAATGCATTTCGGCGTACTGCCGTGGCGTGTACTCATAACGAGGCATTGGGCTGAATAAGGTTTCAGCGCTACTGCACACACGTACAAGCACACACAAACGAATGTTTTCGGAGTCCGTAGGATCGCCAAGTCGTTTGTCCAATACGCAAAGAGTTCCAAATCGATAGGCAAAGCAAAGTCCAAAAACACAGCACAAGTCAAATTTTACAGAAGAAAACACCGAGCCACTGACCGGGAGCGAAAGTTGTCTGACGTAGCAACTCGAAGAGAGACTAGTTACAACTAAACTAATAAAATCAAGCAACAATGAAGCCTGTACGAGTGAAGGGCGCAGGAAAGAACAAAAGAACCTGCGCAACTTCATACCGATTTAACCGATTTACCAAAAAGCGGCGCTATCTATCCCTTTCACACTGACTGAGGTGCAACTCCGCCACAGGTAGCGGTCCCAAATTCCGGACAGATGACGTCATCGGGTCGGAATTATGCTATCCGCTTAACTACCTGCTTCGATTACAAGCATTCAAGCATAAGCCATTACGAAAAGGAAAAATGGAATAGTACCAATTTAATTTATTTTCTGTCTTCTTCATCACATTCATAGCAATATCTTTGTAACGATAAGGACTAGACGTAAGTTTTATACCAATTTGCAAACCTTATTAAATGTACAAGTTTTTAAAATAATGGTGGTCTTCGGTGTCATACATTTTTTTTACAGGAGAATTTTTTCAATTTTGGTCCTAACATCGTAAAGAAAAAACTTTTCAACTCAAGATTTTTTTTCTAAGGCAAATAAAACGGTATTCAAAAAAATGGTATCTTATAACATTAGTAAGCTATTCAGAAATGTTAAATAAAAATCATACCTAAAAATGTCATCATTTGCAGCGACAGCATTAAAAAAGCTTAATTCTGGAAGACAAAATCGTAAAATTCGAAAAAAAATTAATATCCTGGTTACTGTAACGGTTTTTTTTTAAATATTCAAATTAGTTGTTGGAAATTAGGTAAGCTACCTACCCGTTACGTTTGATCCATTATTTACGGGACACCCTGTATATGATATGTCATCTTGTATTGTGCGGCCGCGACGGCAATACATTTGTGCGCGATAGAGATAAGGGCCCTCGCCCACGGCGACTTTTTGTAGCGATGCAGTACCGATGCTGTCGCGCATCCGCATCAATACAGTCGCGAAGCGGTCGCTAGCTGTGTGCCCTCGCCCACGGGCCCAGATTCAGTCGCGATGCAAACGCGATACTGGCGCGATTCAGTAACGGCACAAAAATACCTGCGATCGCTACAGTTGCAAGATGGACTCCGTTGAGGCAACATTAGTCACGTTGTCTTTGGTGCTGCTTTTACGTAAGCAGCCGAAGCGTAGGCAACGAAAGCTCGGTTCTCCACTCACGCGCCACCCTCCCTCTGTTCTCTCCCCGGTGTCGTCCGACACGGTCGCGCGTTTGCATCGATACAGTCGCGATACTGTAGCGCGTTAGTAGCGCGTTGGCATCGCTTCTGTAGCGCGTTTCAAATACGACTAACGCGCGTCAGTAGCGATGCATTGCTACAAAAAGTCGCCGTGGGCGAGGGCCCTATGTAATGCGGGGTCATTGTACGAAAATCTATCTGCTTTGCGACCGCACTTTAGTACTGCCACCTGTAGATGCTACTGCGGAGATTCCGTGCTCTGTGTGCAGTATCCACATAACCCAATATACTTGCAAATCGGGTTACTATACCCTCTAAAATTGCTTTATATCGTTGTTTATCGCGAGCCCCAAGTTCAGCCGCCAATGTTTATGGCATAGGTTATAAATAACACTTAAATGTTATTATTATTTATTAGGGTCAAACCCTGTTACAAGTTCATCAGAATTAGGGTCACTTCTTAACCCTCGCAGGTTGGTTCACCACGGGTAATATTTTAATATACACCCTAAAAACATTACATGGTTTATTTTGTTGAATTAAATTGCTGGAGATATTTTCGTAAGCTACCTATTAATTACGTTTAAAAAGAAGTTCTTTTCTTTTGGAGGGCTGTCGGATTTTGTCACCTCTCTCGCTCACACGGAATCAAATTTTTAAAATTGATAAATGAAAAGATGCTTTTTTGAAAAATGTAATCAATTATCGAACTAGTAAATAATATAAATTTAATAGGTAATTATTAAAAACACATTTTTATTATGGCATTTATTTAACTCAATAATACTTTTTGAACTGAGTTTATTAGATAACAAAATAGAAATGTGTTTGCCATAGTGTGCTTGGCATAGAAGCCCGAAATCTTACCAATCGTGAGTTATCGTGTTAAGGCTCTTACAGACAGAGGCGATATCGCGGTCGCGACGCGATATTTCCATATTATATCCGTAGAAAAATATCGCGTCGCGACGCGATATCGCCTCTGTCTGTAAGAGCCTTTACCCAGCAGCTGAGTGTTGTGGAGGTTAGATAGGCAGTCACTCCATGTAAAATACCGGTATTCAGCTGCATCCGGTTAGGCTGGAAGCTGACCCAAACATAGTTGAAAAAAGGCTAGGCAGACTGATTAAGTTCTGCTGTGTTGTTATCACACTTCACACTAATTTTATGAAGGCTAAAGTTTGTGAGTGTATGTGTTTATGTGTTTGTTACTTCTTCACGCTCAAACGGCTGGACCAATTTGGATTAAATTTGGTATGTAGATAGCTTTTACCCTAGATTAACACATAGGCTACTTTTTATCCCGGTCCACGCGGGTGAAACCGCGGGGCGCAGCTTTTTAAAAAATAAAAGGACGTCGTAAAAACTATTGTCCCTATCTTAGGGACAATTATTATTCATTAGGCCAATAGTTTGCACTAATCTTAAATACCTCTTTCAAACCAAAGCAAACTATTATTACAGTCGCCTGAAACGGCGACGAATTCCCAGAATTAATCACTTTAGTACAATCAAACCTCAAATTATGGCGTAAACAATAACTGCTATAATTCCAGTCACGCTACTTGAAAGGCGCGGCTCGTCAGGGCCACTGACGCCATTACCGTGACGTCATTAACACGTCACTGTCAGATTGGCGGGATGAGTGTCACGAGTGTCTAATTTGGTTTGATAGGATGGTGATAGAGTTTATTGGTGTCGATTTTGTTTGAGGAGCCTACAGATTTGCTCGAAGTTTGACACTTGTTATTGTCGCTTGGTGTGCTGAGTTTTGACGTCCATTATAATCTGTCAGCTTCTTACAGATTTACTCAATACATCATGAAAATTGTCGAGAAGCAAGGTCTCACAGCACAAGTAAAGGATAAAGAAAAAAATCCGCAAATCGTTAATTTGGTCATTTAAAAACATAAAAAAATATTTTGGAATTAGAAACTTTTTGCGGTAGGAGAATAGACCGTGACGTATATTAATGTATGGAAGAACATATTTTTCACCTACAATGTTAAGTTTATTTTTGAGATAAATTCTTTTCAACTAGGGTACAGAATCCTTCATTATGCGTAGTCCGACACGTACCTACTTGGCCGGTTTTTTTTTTGCGATTACAATCTTGCAGTTGATATCAATGTATCTACATGTTTTTCAACTACAATGTTAAGTTTGTTTTTGGTGTAAATTATTTTCAAAACTACGGAACCCTTCAATGTGTGTGGTCCAACACGCATATTATTATGTTCGGTTTATTAACTCCCACGACTCCTGTGCATGTGCTGGTAAGCACAATGTTTTTTGTGCGTTAAATTGATTTTAACACCAAAATTAAAAGTCGTCAGCAATTATTGACTGCATTAAGTCAATTAGTTTAATGACCCCTATTTATGTATGTATGTTTGTGTGAACCAATTTAGATGATTCTTTCACTAACGTAATCTACATGCTTTCAGGAAGGTTTTAGTATATAATACATTAGGTAATTATTACACCATGTATTGTATGTACACACGGCTACACATCAAGTATGTATGTCGCAGGCAATTTGTATGATTCCGCGTTTTACAAACGGCGTCGTCCGTTTAAAAACGCTCGCTGTTTTAAAATATGCCGAAGGCAAATTGGCGAATTGTTCAATTGTTAAAATTTCGACATTGATTGTTATAGTGGGGTGACCATCATAAAACACGGGTTGGACAAATCAGACTTTATTTCAGAAATCAGGTAGGTACCTATTCAAATAGGACTAACTTAAAATACCGGCACTCCTAAAGTAATTAAATTAATTAAGTAACAAAAACAACACTAATCTAATTTAAACTGATGACGTACGTAACAATAATGCAACTTTTATGAATAATATGGCATTTTTAAATGAAAGACAAACGGATAGGGGAACCACTTTACAAACGCAACCGGCGATTTTATATACTAGCTATTTTTTTTTGGGTACAATAGACACTTTTTAGTGTATCATTGAAAACAACAAAGTGTGCAAAATAAAAGACGCCGAAAAAAAAATTACATTACGAGTACCATATTGACCTTGAAATCAAGGTCAATGACCCTGAGGCTGTCATCGTCTAATATATGAGACATTCACCGCCTCATCTATCCCAAATGATTCACCAAAAATGGAGGGGATATGGCGCTCGGCGGCCGCTACCGCGGCACCGCTCGCTTCGCTCGCTCGCCGTCGCGCGTTAAGGGTCACTGTTCTAACCTAACCTAACCTAATCGGACGCGCGGGTGTGATAGTACAGTGGAGCCCGGATAGGTAGGTGTACAGAGGCCAGCATCAAGCTAACCCAATCTGTCAAATTTTCACAATTGAATAATAACGTTGTTCCTCCGACCACCAGATTCCATGGACACCTTAGCGTTTTTTACGTGGATAACCTCAAAAACTTTATCATTTGTCCACGGCTTTTTTACTTAATTCCCTATGATAAATGTCTTTAAAACAATACTTTTTTTGTGAAAAGTCCTTTGAACACGTAGAATTTGCACTGTTTTCAATGTTTTTCTGTGTCACAAAACCACTACTCGACGCCATTTTTCTTGTTTTGATTAGCAGCGCCACGCGTGGTAAGAAAAATTACTAAATATTTCAATTTGCCGCGGCATTTTGTAAACGGAGATTGAATTGTATATCAAATGATGTGGCATATTATAAATTGACTAGGTAATTTACATTTTGCCTTCGGCATATTTTAAAACAGCGAGCGTTTTTAAACGGACGACGCCGTTTGTAAAACGCGGAATCATACAAATTGCCTGCGACATGTATAAGCTGACCTCTCATTTTATGGAAATCCTATACAGCTTATACTAGATGTGTATAGCTTGATTATGTAGCCGTGTGTACCTATTTAAAAATCGATGACAGACAGATTATAAGCTTACGTGGGATTATAAGAGTTATCACCGCACCTGCTAATATCTACTCGTATCAATCATATTTTATTTTTTTTTATTTTTTATTTTATTTATTTTAACATAAAACGGCCAAGGCCAGTTACATTAGTTAAGACACAAACACATTATTTAAGTACAATAAGAAAAGTATACAACAACACGACAGTCATACGCTGTTCTCACAATACTCCAGACATACTGACAAGGTCTTCTTCCATTCATCCGCGAACACATCACAGTCAGGCTTAGCGTCCAAGAGAGCGTTGAGCGCAGTGAGCGTGCGAGGTACAGGAGACTGGGCTCGAGCGACGGTTCGACTCCGAGGCACGGCGAACAATCTGTGCCTCCTGCACCGGCTATAGTTTATTGGAGCAAAAAGATGGAATAGTTCGTCGTGCAGTTCAGGAGCATCTATTTTTCCGTGAAGAATCTTACACATATTAATAATTTGGTCATTTTTTCTTCTGACCTCGAGAGAATTGTACCCTAAACAGCCTAAAAGAAAGTTCGAAGGATACATAAACGGATAATATCCATTCAAACGTTTGTACAAATACCTAAGATAAGCTTTTTGTACCTTTTCTAAGAGTAAAGTGTACTTCTTTTCGTGCGGGTTCCAGACACATGCACTGGACTCCAGTTTGCTGCGAACAAGTACATTAAAAATAGATTTAATAGCGCTGATGTTGCTAAAATCTTTAGCATTGCGCAGTATGAAGCCTAATCGCCTAAATGAGTCTTTTGCTACCGATACCATGTGATCATGAAACGTTAGCTTGTTGTCAAATGTGACACCCAGATCCTTAATTTCAGTTGTTCTAGCAATAGCGCTGCCATTCATTTTATAAGTAAAGGTGACATGGTTTCGTACTCGAGTAAAACTCATGATGAAACATTTAGAAGAATTAAATTCCATTTTATTCTTAACACTCCACTCCAATATTGCCTCAATATCGCTCTGCAGCGCCAGACAATCGGCTTCAGAGTGAATTTCGGAAAAGAGTTTTAAATCATCTGCATACAATAGACTTCTGGCGTGATGAATAACTGAAGGAAGGTCGTTGATCATTATCAAGAAAAGAAGGGGTCCCAGGATTGATCCTTGACTGACTCCGGAACGCGTATGGTAGGGCTGGGATTCATAGAGTCCCAGTCTGACAAACTGCTGACGATCGCGGAGGTAGTCAGCGAGGAGCCGTAAGAGACCTGGCGGGAACCCGATGGCACATAGTTTTGCCAGCAGAATATCATTATTGACCCTATCAAACGCTTTCCGGAAGTCAAAGTACAAGACATCGACCTGCCCTCCACGGTCCAATCGTTTTGATATAAAGTCTACTAATGTAAGAAGGTTTGTATTTACTGATCTTTTTGCTCTGAAGCCATGTTGTTCATTACACAGATACTTTTCAACTTGGGAATAAATATAATTGTGTAGTATGTTTTCAAAAACTTTAGCTGGTGATGACAAAAGGGCAATGCGACGGAATTCTTCTACTAATGTTTTATTCATACTCTTGGGAATAGGAGTGACCCTTGAAATCTTCCATTGTGGTGGATATATTCCGGTTTTTAAGCATAGATTAAAAATATGAAAGAAAGGTAAGCAAAAGTGTTTTTTACAACTTTTCAAAATTTCTGGAGGAATGTTGTCAGGCCCTACTGAACTACTATGTTTGAGTTTACGTATTCCTGACATGACATCCTGAGGAGTGAATTTAAATATATTTACATAATTACTGCTAACATTAGTATCACAGAGGGAAACCTTATCAGCATCAAGTAGCGGAACATCAGGAAGATAAACGCTAACGAAGAAATCAGCAAAGGCATCGGCCGCCTGAACACCTGAAAATTTTTCACCGTTATAGGTAACACTTGGCTCAAAACCACCTTTTGAGCGTAAACTGGAAATATGTTGCCAGAAATTACGCGGATTTGCTCTTAAATTATTTTCGATTATTTTGGTATGTGATGCATAAGCAAGTGCTACCCGTGTTTTAAGGCTAGTTCTCAAATCTGAAAAGTTTTTATGAACTAATGTACATTTAGTGCGCTTCCAAACAGTATGCCACTTGAGCTTAAGTCTAGTGTCTTGAATTATGTCTTTGGTGAACCACACTGGATAACGCCTACTTGTAAATTTACATCGACTTTTCTTTGGTACACAAGCATCAAAGATGGAATAAACTGATTCATAAAAGTACTCTGTAGCTGAACATACATCGTCAGCCTGTACAACCTTCTCCCATGAATGTTTCGAAAGTATATCAAAAAGCTTATCTCGGTCACATTTTTTGAAATTCCAGTCTTTACTGGTATCAATGTTACTTGGTTCAATGACATCAGAAATATGTGTAGATTTAGTTTTAATATAAATATCTAATGGTGGGTGATAATTGTCAGGTTTAACTATACCATCCGTGGCAGCGACAGAAGTATCAATCGTATCAGCGTTCTCTTGGACTAACACCACATCTAGCATACCTCCATTCGAATTACTCACCACATCCTTCTCATTCAGGCAACAAAAAGATAAAAAGTAAGAATAATAGTTGACAATAGATAAAGAAGCACTGTTCAAATTTAAATCTCCTAAAATTAAAACAGTTCCTTTTAAGTTAGATACAAAACTTTCAACTTTGCAAAACCAACGCATATAGTCCGCGTCTTTAGCACTCGGTTTAATGTATACTACACACACGTAAATAGAACGACCACACCACGTAAAACTTGCCCACAAATCTTCACCACAATCGGTTTCAAATTCGCGGCGCCGTCGCAACACAACAGGCGACCGCGCGGCGAGTAGAACACCCCCACATGGCGTGCCTCGGTCACGACGTAGAATACTCCAGTCTCCTGGTGATAGTTCCGCATCTTCAACCGACTCATCAAGAAATGTTTCTGTTATCGCAGCGAGATTATGTTCCATCAACAGTAAGTTGTTTCGCCACATACATAGTTTGGTTTTTATACCTCTCACGTTCTGGTAAAAACAATGTAAGTTTGAGAGTTTATGTGCTACGAAAGGGCTGATTGTTGGCTGGTGGGCTGGGCTGGGGTAGTTTTCCCTTTTGTTTAAATAAACCGGCTGATCTTTTATAATTCACCCAGGGCCTAATCTTTGCGTTGACTGGCCAGACGTCAGCTGAGTGAAACATTTCATAGCTAGCAACTGGTACTCCTACCTTATAAGATTTGTAGTCCCCCTTTGATGTTAACATTTCAACTGAGCATGTACCTGTACTTGGTGGACACAGCTGCTGCAGGTAGCTGCGTATCTCATCAGCACCCGATTCCATGTTCCACAGATGTAAATATTTACGGGGTTCAACTGCTTTTAGTGAAGTTACGGTAGGTCCAGCAATACCACTTATTGAAGTCATTTGTCGATGTTTTCGAGTTACAGTCGTCCATTGGGAATCAGGCACCTTTAGGGGTTCACCGACAACATCCACGTTGGTCGTTATAGCTGGGGTTGTTTGTTCAAGCCTGTTAGACTGGCTAGGGTCAATGACCTCAGGTTCAATTTGAGAACACGCGGATAACTGGGTAGTCGATTGCGGTTTTTGTTGCTTACGCTTCTTCTGTTTCCGTTGCTTGGACTTAACTTTGTTTTTTGTATTTTGGATCGGAATAGGAGTGGTGTCAGTCGGTGTGGATGGCTCAGTAGCGAGTGTAGCGACGCTTAGAGAGTTCGATCCGTCGTTGGTGAGTAACTCGAGTTTTTCTTTCAGGAAATCTATAAGGGACACGTGACTCTCCAATTTTATCTCATAACTCGCAAGCAAAGATACTGCATTTGTAAGCTGTTCTTTTAAATCATGCATTTCCTGTTTCAAGCTGTTTATTTCAAGTGAAAGTTCATGCGGAATTCTATTTTCTTTGGGTTGTTCAACCGTACTAATTGATATATTTTGTCTGGTTGTAATGTTAGACTGATTAGAGGAATCAACTGGCGTCAGACTATTACCATCACCACCTCTCTTAAATGTACAACAGCATTCGGGGCAAACCCATGTATTGGTTTCCTGTGATAGGTTTGTTTTACCCATGCATAATAAATGGTATGTTTTATTACACTCACTCAAAGAACATCTCAAAAATTCTTCCTCATCCACAATAGTACAATTGTACATAATATTTACACTGTCTAGTTTATTAAAATGTTACACTTAACACGAAACTAATACTTTAAACATTTTTAATATTAAAATTACACGGAGCGCGTTATTTACGTGACGGCAACGCCATCTGGAACGTGATGTAATGTGGTGTGGTAGATTGATTGATGCGACTAAAAACAGACGACATCCATTTGTATGGCATCGAAGTATATTGATTGATAACTCCAGAAAGATATGTGTTTAGCTAAGAAAATCAGATATCTGGTGCTTCTTGAATTTTCTGGCATTAATAAATTAGCTAACTAATAAATAATTTTCAAGAATAATGAAATCCGGGCAAGTATCAATTTAACTGTTTCGATTCAATTGGTTTTCGGAGTTTGTAGCTAAGTGCTAAGGTTAAGCTACGCTTGCCGCGGTCGTTTCATGGATGGGTGACCATTCATTACATCGAGACCCCATCGTGCCTCGGAAATCACGGCTGTAATACGTTGGTCTTTGACAGTCGTTACGGGTAATCAGAAGCTCAAATGTCTGACAGCAGTGACAGCCAGTTTTACCAAGGGGTATCATAACTGGGTTGTGGAGGTCAGATAGGCGGTCGCTCCATGTAAAATACTGGTATAGCTGCATCTGGTCAGATTGGAAGCAGACCTCAACATAGTTGGGAAAAGGCTAGGCCGGTTGATAGTTTGGACATTACTGACATCAGTGAAGGAAAAAGATCGTGAGGAAACCTGGACTCCATACAAGTCTGAAATCACCAACCTGTCTTGAGCAAGCGTGATGGTGATCAATGCTGGTGCCTTCTGTGATGTACAGGATTCTGTGTATGAGGATTAAAGATTATTATTTCGTTCGTTCGTACATTTTAAAATATTTCTTAAAAAATATATTTAAAAAAAACATTTAAAAATTGAAAAAATAGTGGTCCAAGTTACCGGTGGTTAGGACTGCAGAGAATGGAACCTCCTCACAATACAAGCCGTATCGAGGAGTACTGCCTTCTGAATCTGGCCTTTGATTATTACCTATTATTACTTTTTGTCTTTGACATATCTCGGGTCTCTGGGGTCCCGGACATTTGGAAGGCGTACGAAGGGCGAAGCCAACTCGCTGAGGCCCGTTAGACGCTTTCAATGAAATGAGGCACCAACCGATGATTATCCCTGTAGGTACTTTATTATTATTAACAGTGCCAAAATTATTATCCTTTCCACGTAAGGATTTTAAAATATTGTTGATAACCGTCATGAATTATTTTTATTTGTCAATCAATCTAGCTTAGAAAATGCATTTAGCTACCTCCAGTCTCGTAAGTTCTGCATAGCCTTTTGCCAAATTAAGGGTTGGCTTCCAGTCTAACCAGATGCAGCTGAATACCAGTATTTTATACGGGCGACTATCTATCTGACCTCCATAAGCCAGTTACCGGGTCACACGATACCCCTTGGTAAGACTGATTGTCAGACTTTCCAGTCTCTGACTATCCGTAACGGCTGTCAAAGCCGGAACTAACAACTTAACGAGCTTGTCAGTCGATATACAGTTTCCACCAATAACGAAGCCGCCCACACGTGCCTCGAAAAAAAAAACCATCTCTGCCGATCTGTAACAAAAACTCAGCCGAGATATTCAAGTTAAAAATGCCATTTAATTGTAAGTAAAACTCCAAAACGACCTCACACCCTCTTAAGAGCAGAGGAAATAACATTTGCCGTAACATTCTACTTAATAGACCTACAACATTTTATTAAAATAAGCTACATTACTGTTTAATGCTACCGTTAGAGGCTGTTAACAAAGATGGCCGACATTATGTCTGTACTACTGTAATAATTGAATAGAGCGCAGTCCGCGGTGCGGGAGTCTTATGAATTAGATGTTTGGTGAAAGGTAACTTCGTAAAAAAATGTAGTGAAGTTAAGTTAATCGGAAAGTGGAGTCATAGTATATTCGTAATACTAAACCTGCAAAACTAAACTAAACTAAACCAAACCTACTCAATCTGCCTAGCCTTTTCCCAACTATGTTGGGGTCGGCTTCCAGTCTAACCGGATGCAGCTGAATACCAGTATTTTACATGGCGCGACTGCCTATCTGACCTCCACAACCCAGTAACTGGGTAATACGATACCTCTTGGTAAGACTGGTTGTCAGACTTTCGGGCTTCTGACGACCCGTAACGACTGTCAAAGATCCACGAATGACAGCCGGGACCAACGGCTTAACGTGCTTTCCGAGGCACGGAGGAGTCTCGGTATGTAAAGATGGTCACCCATCCACTGACCAACCCCGGAAAGCGTAGCTTAACCTGATGGATCGACCCGTGCGGCTGTTATTACTTAGCCACGAGCTCCTCAAACCAAACCTACTACACTTTTAAAATTTAAATTTTTTCTAAACTAAAGAAGTTAGAGATTTAAAATAAAAAAACGTTTTATAGTAACATTTTTAAGTTTAAAAAAAGATAAAACACTAAAAATAGCCATTTTTAGCTTAGTGTCATAAAACCCAATTAACATTTACAAGTATGTTTTACATGTTATTTATCTTTTAATATCTGAGGGGCAATTCTCGTATTTTTAACAACGTTCGCAATCTCATCGCAGTCTCAATCTGTCAAAAATTGTATAGCGTTTACCTACATTTTTGACATTTGATTGACGCTGGCATGAGATTGTGAACGTTTTTAGATACGAGAAGTTTAAAGCATGTTTACTGTTGAATAAAGCGTATTACGACATTTCAGAGTTTTTGGCAGACAAATTGCAATGACTGTTTTTTTTTACTTTAGTTACTTGGTACTCGTTGACTGTGATTATGTCTTTTTCTTTTTGACACGTGACATTTTTGTATTATTGAATTGTTATATTATTATTTATTTTTTTTCACTTTTTTTGTTTATATTGATTATTGATGTAGTAAACTTATTTTTTTTTTTATATTTTTTCCTTTTGACATTAATATTTTTTTTAGTTTTTCCCCTGTGGCCCTGAGGCTGAGCCAGGGTTCTCGCACTTTTCTTCCTTTCTTCCGGGTCTCACTATGCTTTCACCTATTTCTTTCAGTCTCTTGGGTGCCCCGATCTTCCCTGTTGCGGTCCCTGAGGCTCTAGAGGATCGCAAGCGTAACCTTCTCGAGGCCCACAAAAGGCTCAAGGATCTTTCTGCCCACGTCGCTTTGATACTTTTGCGCATGTGTTTCGCGGTACCGAAATTGACATACTTTTTGCGGACTGCCCCGACGTGGTGGTTCCCACAGTCTCTCTCATCTTTCGACGAAGCTCTTAAGGAGGCGATAGAGAGTATTCTGAATGTTTCGCTGAACGAAGCTCAATGGGCACAAGCGGCTTTGCCGATCCGGCATGGAGGTCTGGGGGTTCGTCGCGCACAGGATGTCGGCTTGCCGGCTTTCTTAGCGTCTGCGCATGGGGTTACCGACTTGGTCGCTCGCATTCTTTCTCTTGATGGCGAACAAGTCAGTATCCCTTTCGCAGCGGACGCTCTGGCGGCCTGGTCAGGCCATTGCCCTGGCAGTATCGCCCCTAAAGAACCTCAAGTGCAGCGCTCTTGGGATGATGTGGGGGCGAAGGCAGTTCTGGCCGGCCTTATAAATCGGGCGGAGGGGGTTGAATTGGCGCGTTTAAAGGCAGTGTCGCGGTCAGAATCAGGAGCGTGGTTGCAAGCGCTTCCTTCTCCTCACCTGGGCACTTTACTTGACGGCGAGTCTTTGCGGGTGGCGGTGGCTCTCCGCCTGGGCTGCGATGTCTGTGAACCACATATATGCATCTGCGGGTCCAGAGTGGAGGCCAACGGCCACCACGCGTTAAGTTGCTGTCGTTGCTCAGGGAGGTTTCCGCGGCACCATGCTCTCAACGATATTGTCCGGAGGGCGCTGGTTAGCGCCAATATCCTTTGCGTCCTGGAGCCGCCGGGTCTATGCCGCTTGGATGGCAAAAGACCGGATGGCCTGACGTTAGTACCCTGGCAAAAGGGTAAGTGCCTTCTTTGGGACGCAACGTGTGTTAGCACGTTCGCCGCCAGCCATCTCCCTCGCACTGTCGGGTCACCCGGTGCCGCGGCTGAATCAGCCGCTCTCAAAAAGCGAGCCAAATATGCGGCCTTAGAGCCAAAATACTATTTTGTCCCACTGGCAGTGGAAACCACTGGTTGCTGGGGGTCCGACGCTATCAAATTTGTGGCGGAGATCGGCCGTCGACTTAGAGAGAGGGGCGGTGACCCACGCTCTAGTTCTTTCCTGGTGCAGAGGCTAGCCCTGGCAATTCAGCGCGGAAACGCTGCAAGTCTCATGGGCTCCTTTGCGCCGGGAACGTCTAGGGACTTTTATTGACGTAAAGTTTTTTGTAAACTTTTTGAATGTTTTAATTTTAATTTTACTGTGTGTGTGTGATTTATATTTTATATATTTTCTTATTTTATTTTTTATTTTTGAGATATTAAATTATTTTAATTATGTAACTTATTAATAAATTAGGTTTAACAAACAACTATTATTGTACCTATGTTAACAAATGATTAAATGACTTATGACTTATGACTTATGAGAATTGGCCATCTGGTATTGCCTCCTGGCACTGTTTACAGCTTCGAGTCGATTTGGCATACTGAACACGAGGTTTCGGAGCCGATGATGGGGAATCTTCTCCCATTCTTCTATCAGGGCCTGTTTTAGTGCCCTGAGTGTGATAGGTACAAAATTAAAATCTTTTTCGAGTATTTTTTGTTTCGAAAGTATATCTTTGTAATTTTAAAAGTGTGATACTTATTTTTGCAGACCAGTGTATTATATCTTCTACAACATCGATTAGTTTTGTTAATTATTAAAAACTTGTTGTAGGTACATCTTTTACTAGAACAAGTTTTGAAAGAAAATAGTTGTAATTCATGATTAGGTCTGGTCACTACAGTAAAAAAGCGTTCAAATTGAAAAAAAAAACTTTGATAAAAATAGGGGAACATACTATACGATGATGATTGCGTAGCACGATGTTTATGGCTAGTTTACACAGTGCGAGCTAGCGTGCGAGTCGGCCTACCGAGTAGCTGCAGTGCAGTAACTCACACTGTGTGAACGTATCGTACGAGGTACTCGCAGTTGCGAGTTGGAAAGTAGTTCGCAGCCGAGTAACTTAAAAAAAAAATGTTTTTCTTTTTTGAAAAATGTAATTAATTAGTTCGCTAATTGATTACATTTTTCAAAAAAGAAGAACAATTTTTTTTTTAAGTTACTAGTAATTAATATTAATCTAATTTTGAAAATACATTTCTATTGGGTCATCTAATAAACTCGGCTCAAAAAGTATTATCTGTTTTTGAGATGAGTTAAATAAATGCCACAATAAAAATCTGTGTTTTTGTTGTATTACCTTAAAATATTATGGATACGGCCTAAAATACTGGATATTTTTCCCTCGGTACGTTAGGTTAATGACCCCTAATCCAGCTCTAAGTCCAGGATTAAAACTCAGTTTGGTAAAAAAGCACGAAACGAAAAAGCGTGCATTAATTTCATAGAATTTAAACCCGCTTTTTAATAAAGTCTGCAGACTAATTTATGTGAGGGACAAAGTCTGACCCCTGGGGTATAATATGTTAATTTTGGATCTAAAACAAAGTTTGATAATTAGTGGAGGGTGTTATTTAAATATAATGGAATTAATTGTTAATTATTATTATTGAAATGAACGTATAATCTTCTTCTCTTGTTTTGGTGCAAACCAGGGATGAGCTTCCGTATTTATTTAGACACCGCATCCACATGCATTAATCAATGCATGCATTTAAATAAATAAATAAATAAAATAATAAATAAATAAATGCGGAGCTCATGCGGAAATGCGGAATGGAAATGGGCGAGTATAAGTAAAATCATAACAAAATGGAAATTATAGTCATTTAAAGCATCAATATAGCTCTAAATCGTCACATTTTCACAAAATAGTCTTCTAAAACATAATTTATTTTTAATTATAATAATTTAGTAATTATTTGAATATAATTGCCGCGAATTGAATTACATACAAAAAAACAGCGCTGCAATTTGCAAAAAATGCTAAGAAATTACTATTATTATTACTAAGAAAAAGAAAAAACCCAAGACCGCCTTGGCGGATTCCTAAAAAATTTCGAGATACTTCAACTTTTCTGTCACTGGCGCTATTTTCAAACTTCCTCTTATAAACAGGGTGCAAGGGACAGCCCTCCGCAGACTGATGGGGTGAAATCAGTATATCATACTAAGATGACCGGTACATGAAATTTTTTCAGGAACGTTAGGGGAATCCAATAAACCTGATTTGTTTGTGTTTTTGTGCACAAATTGGAGCGTCTGTTACTGGTTGGGCGGGGTAGGTAATAGGTATGCGGTGAGCTCGATGAACTTTGTAGCTAGACAGAAAGTGAACAGCTGATTTCACGCGTCGTTCGTTAGAGTATTTCAACATCCATTGCTGGTTTTTTTTGCTTTTTTTTTACATAAATGAAGTGCTGAGAACACACAATGTAATTTTGCATTGAAGTAAGAAAATGTAACTGAAAAAAATATTTAAAAATTAAAATTTTCCTGGGAAAATTTCCGGTGGAATATGATTCAAAATGAGGAGCTGAATGCACGCTGTTAGTTTGCGGAGGGCTGTCCTTTACACACTGTCCCTTACTCATTTGTTACTTTATCCATTCTCGTCACTCCACACATCCATCTGAACATTCTCATCTCCGCTGCAAGCAATCTTTTTTATCAATCTTCTTCACGGTCCGCATTCCGACCCATGCTGTACGACAAAAGTGCAAAAAGGTGGTAAAAATAATTTCAAAAAATTTTTCATCCATTTTCGAGCACTTCTTTCTATAATTATATCAAAAATATTGCACCAAAATCATTCAAGAGTAATTATTTTCAACTTCAGAAAATTGCTTTTAAAAATATAAAACATAAAGTATATGCGTTCTATGCAAAATAGGTTTTAAATTGTCAAGATTATTCCGTGTCGTGTCGCTAAATACCTTCGTTTTTGCTCAAATAATTTCATTTCATGAATCAAGGCGAAATTTCAGTAGCAAAATTAAATGTCTGTATTTTATTTTTTGGTTTGCGAATAAAGAATTTACGGGTTTTGTAATAAATGAAACCTCACGATTGACGACACTTTTAATGTTATGGTTATATGTTTTGGTGTTTTATTGCGTTATAATACTGGGTTGTGGAGGTCAGATAGGAAAGTCACTCCATGTAAAATACTGGTTAACAGCTGCAACCGGTTAGACTGGAAGCTGACCTAATATAGTTGGGACAAAACTAGGCAGATGATGATGGGTAGATATACTGGAATACGACGAGGCGGTGGCGGCGGCTACTCACTATCACTGGTAACACTTGCTCTACGAAACTCACCTTTACTGCTACGACAGAGAGTTTGAACCCAGGCAGGCACTTTGCGTAAATTATTTCTTCACAACTGCTCTCAAAACGGTGAAAGAAAATATCGTGAGGAAACCGGCATGTCCTAGAACCAAAAATTCGAAAACATGTGACATCCACCAACCGGCACTGGGCGCATTTTCTCAGGAACGCGTGGAGGTGTCAAGTTGAAATTTAGTATCAAATACGTAAGTCTATGGTCCCATATAGTTCTAAAAAAAATTCTGTCGGATTTACAAAATCCTTTTGCATTTGATAGCCCGACTCTTGAGAAAGGACGCTTAGATACCAAGCAAAAAAAAAAAATGTCAGAAAGAACGCTAAGCGAAAACGAATAGCACTGGCAGGCGATGCCCGCTGGGTGGGTCGGGGAAACAAGAAATTTCACGCGGACGAAAACGCGGGTAGAAGACACGACCGGCGGGATTCTACACGACCTTAATAACTGGAGGTACCTATTACCAATAATCACACGTACCTATAAATGATTTTATTTGATATGAAAGAGCTCTAGTACTAGGTCTCGTATAAACAAGAAAAAAACCGGTCAAGAGCGAGTCGGACTCGCGCACCGAGGGTTTCGTACCATCATATAATTATGTAATTTTGTTGATGATTTCTGAAAAAGTGTGCTACATTTATTTAGAGACATCGTTTTATTTTTCCTGTAATATTTACATAAAGTTCTATCATAGATTAATTTCAGATTTTTCTCTATTCAAAATTCGAAGATAAGGGAGGGGCGGTACTTTTTTTTACATTTTTCATCAAAAGTCAAAAACTGTGCGGCCTAAAAAAAGAAAAAAAAAATGAGAATCAGCAAACAGCGCTCTTTTATATAATACCCCACATGGCCTGGTAGCCCCACTTCGATTTTTTTAAGACCCGCTTTCTGTCCATGTTGCAAAAAAAAAAAATTTTCTTTCTTATTTGCAAAATAGTTGGGCAAACGTTATCTAAAACTGTTCCAAATTTCAAGTTGATAGCATTAGTTCTCGTAGTTCTTGAGATATCCAGCTGTGACAGGCGTACTGACAGACAGATAGACTGAGTCGCACCATAAGGCTCTAGACAGACGGACCGCATTTCAACTGCAATCCAACCGCAAATTGCAGTTCGGATGCAGTTCGATGCAACAACAACGATGTACGCATGTATGTACGCGTGCAGTTCTATTGCATTCGTGTCAACTGCGTTCAAACTGCATCCGAACTGCAATTTGCGGTTGGATTGCAGTTGAAATGCGGTCCGTCTGTCTAGAGCCTAAGGGTTCCTTTTTACCACTTTGGTACGGAACCCTAAAAAGGAGGTTCTGAATTCATGATTATTTAATTAAAATGTTATTGAATGAACCAGGATTTACAACGTCGTATAGAAAGTCGTATACATTTTAGTGTCGACAACGTAGGTGGGCATTTTCGTCAAAATGTCTACCAACCCAATTATGGGATGTCCCATACATACAAGTTGCAAATAATTAACATTTCTATAACATAGAAGTGTCGAGTAATTATTAAATAGTTCCAAAAGACTAGTTTTCTTTTTTACTTATATTGCCAACAGAAATTAAAAAAAAAGTAACAAAATTAAATCCTGAAATGTGGCATCTTACGTCTTGCAGTACTGTCCTTATTATTTGGTAACGGTCATGACCAAAACGTATCTAAGTTACTATTTATTTACATATATTATTTGAAATAAGCTCCATATAATAAAAAAAAAATACATACCTAGCAAAATTCGTAAAATGTATCATTCGACTAAATCAAGAATTTGCTAAAATATCCAAAACAATATTAGTAAGCTGTTTTCAAAGTAGGTAGCAGTTTAAAAAAAATGCCCAGGTAATGATTTTAGAAGAGTTCGTGATAGTTTTATTATTTGATTTAATTAAGACAAGCTTTTGCCAGTTACTTTGTCTAGTCATTCTGCCTAGCCTTTTCCCAACTGTGTTGGGGTCGGCTTCCAGTCTAACCAGATGCAGCTGAATACCAGTATTTTATATTGAGCGACTGCCTATCTGATCTCCACAACCCAGTAACTGGGTAATACGATACCCGTTGGTAAGACTGGTTGTCAGACTTTCGGGCTTCTGACGACCCGTACACATAATCAGCCTGTAATGTTCCCACTGCTGGGACACAGGCCTCCTCTCGGTGAGAGGGAGGGGGCCGTAATCCACCACGCGGCCCCAGTGCGGGTTGGTAGATGTCACATGTCTTCGAATTTTTGGTTCTAGAACATGCCGGTTTCCTCACGATGTTTGCCTTCACCGTTTTGAGAGCAGCGGTGATGAAAAAAATTACACAAAGTAAAGCGCCTGCCGGGTTCAGGGTTCTGACGACCTGTAACGACTGTCAAAGATCCACGAATGACAGCCGGGACCAACGGCTTAGCGTGCTTTCCAAGGCACGGAGGAGTCTCGGTATGTAAAGATCACCCATCCACGGACCAACCCCGGCAAGCGTAGCTTAACCTGATGGATAGAGCCGTGCGGCTGTTATTACTTAGCCACGAGGTCCTCCGTAACTTCGTCTAGTAATTTCTGATATGTATCACATGAATTCTTATTTTATTGCTTGCTTTGTAGATTAGAAAGAAGTAATTAATACAAGAAAATTATTTATTCTTGCACGAAAAAATTTAAGGTACCAACACCACAATTAAGGATTTAATGACGTCAAAGATAATTCATAATCTAACACGAGCACGATACGGCTTGGAAATAGCTCAAAATATCAAAATACTTTGCACAATGGCCTGCTCATTCCAAAAGGGAAATATACTATAAAGATAGCGATATCTAGCTTTATGACGTCATCAGATTTGTTACATTAAGGACCCTTTCAGACGTCCTGAAAAACAAATAGCTGTAATCAGGCACAACTTTATTTAATGGTTTGTGTCAACGTCTTTGTGGACAATATCGGGCACGTCCACCACAGTAAATTCTTAAACAAAATTTTAGAATAGGGGTTAAGGCGAAAGGGCCAGGGTAGTTCGCGAAATTAAAATTTTCTTAAGTTTTTTTTGGAATTTGCAGGTCATTAACAACGCAAGTCAAAATAACCCTTTTCAGAGCATACTGCCAGTCTTTTTACACGAGCAGTCTGTGGGTCAGGTATACGCTGAGGGCATACAACGCCCTGCGTGTCCAGTACAACATATTCAGGATGCTGTTGCGTCTACCACGATTTTGTAGCGCTTCCGGGATGTTCACCGAGGCCAGGGTTGATGGTTTTCAAGCCATTATACGGAAATGGTGCGCTTCGATTCTCGGCAGAATACGTGCTAGCTCCCACAGCATCCTGAGTTGTTGTGTGATAGGTGGGACCGCCCCATGCTGGCTCACTGGATACAGCTGCAAACGTAGGTGTCAGTCGTTTCAATTTGGTACATAGTGTGATTTTTACTAACATTAGCTTAAGACCGTTACCTACTAACAATTTAAGGATTAACAGGTTGTATGTTGATTTGAATATGATTCACGATCGTAACATTTTTTTATAGAATTGATAAAAGTCGGTTATAATCATTAAAAGTCGGTTATTTGCCTCTGTGTTCGTAGCAGGCAGCGTTGCATTTCCGTAGCACCGTAGCTTACGTCTACGCGGCGTAGCATCTCGTAGCGACGTTGGTAAAGACAGTTTCACAGCAGCTCACAGCCACGTACAGTAATACTCAATTAATAAGGCGCGTCGTGAATCTTCGTTCGCACAGAAAAGAAAGTATTGCCCCGAAGATTAACGAGAATACTTAAAACTTACAATCAACCTTAGATCACTACTATAAGGTTCATAATACACTGCAGCTGTTAGTTCTGTCTCACTCGCAAGTATGGTGGCTGTCAAGCGGCGCCCGCTAACATAGCGGCAGCTACCGACCAATAGCGGTACAGGAAAAAGCGTGGAGCGTGTCGATTGGTCAATAGCATTTCCCGCGCTTTGAAAATTCATCTTCTGCGCAGGTACATCCATAAGATAGATAGATAGATAGATAGAATACTCTTTATTATGCACACCATAAAAATTACAGATATAAATAAGCCATATTACTTGGGTACTACTGTACGTGTTTGTATGAATCTGAGCCTCGGTTTGTATGTATAATGTAAGCGAGGTCGTCCACTGCGTCCTACGGCCACGCTACGCAGAAATGCGAAGATGACTTGTCCGTATTCTTTGTGGAATTAACATAATTTTTTAATTCTTGTCTTTATTTTATACCCGAGTCCTGGGGCCGTACTGCGCCGTGAAAAAAGATCATGGATCCATCATGGTTCCGTTGAGAAAAAAGGATGGTGCTATAGGTCGTACAGCTCTGTCTCTCTCTCTCTCTCTCCCTGACTGCTTGCAATGGTTATGTTTTTCAAAGGGTAGGTACATTTGCGGGATTTTTTTTTCTAGTCGGCTATAAGCTGAAGGCAGGATTTTATTTCTGTATTTTGTTGCAATCTCCGATGAAGAATGATTAAACGTATAGCCTTTTTTAATTTCTACAATATCTATAAGTATATCCAGTTTAACTACAAGGTGCGATGCAAATATTTACGTCATGTAATATTAATGTTATTACATACATCAAACATCCCCTCCTTCCCTCCTAATGTGAATCGAATGACGCGACATATTGCATAAACGACGCAATGTGACAATCCAAGTGTAGGGGCTTATATTTTATTTCTTGATGAAACACAAATATGGCGTGTACATTTATGTAAAAAAAAAAACTGCAAAAAAAAACCAGCAATGGATGTTGAAATACTCTAACCAACGACGCGTGAAATCAGCTGTTCACTTTCTGTCTAGCTACAGAGTTCATCGAACTCACCGCATACCTATTACCTACCCCTCCCAACCAGTAATAGACGCTCCGATTTGTGCACAAAAACACAAACAAATCAGGTTTATTGGAGACCCTTAAAGTTCCTGAAAAAATTTCATGTACCGGTCATCTTAGTATGACATACTGAATTCACCCTATCAGTTTGCGGAGGGCTGTCCCTTACACCCTGTATTATCCACATATTGCAATTAAAATAAAAATAAATTAAAACTCATATTAAATGTAAACTTTGTAAACAAGCATAATATTACAAACTAGCTTCAATTTGAGTTGTAATCTGCTTGTAATATATAATTCAATCCATAGACGTTTAAAAAAGGACTCCGCGCCACCATATAGAAAGTGAAGCGCCGTACCGATCTATGTTGCGTGATTTGAGTACCTGCAAAGACGCCGTCGCTCGTGTAACGTAATGGCGGCCGGTCGGCATACTATGATGTAAATGTGTGCGTGAGGCGTGTTTGTACAAATACTTACTGTGCTTCACTTTCGATATGCGTGGTGCGGACTCCTCATTTTTTTATTAGTTTAGGATTTAATCATGATTCGAAAGACACGTGGCGCCATCTATTATCATAAGAACGGTACCTATTGTTGTTATCCTCGAGAACAGTACTTCTTTTGGCAGGTACCCTATGTCCGTTCCTGTACACCTGACAACGTATTTTCAAAATTTCAGGATGATCGTTTTAGTGGTTAAGGCGTGAAAAGGTAAAAAACAAACATTTCATAGCTAAGCATTCATTCTCGTAAACGACAACTTCGAATCATTATAAT
Source organism: Cosmia trapezina (assembly GCA_905163495.3). Lineage (NCBI taxonomy): Eukaryota > Metazoa > Arthropoda > Insecta > Lepidoptera > Noctuidae > Cosmia > Cosmia trapezina. The sequence continues at coordinate 23,118,894 of LR991035.1, read as the reverse complement.
AAGTAGGTACTTATGTTCAGCTGGTATCCATTTGAATGCAACGCTGCACACTGGGATTACTCATTTTTCTCTGACAGAATAAAATGGAGTCATAATAAAAGATGTAAATATAGGGTGACCGATACCTAAACACATGATTGTTCTCATGATAACAAACAACTTTTACTATGGGACCAAACCTAAAATCGCGAAAAAAAAATTCAGCTGCCCCATACATTTTGACGAGTTATGCGAGCATGAATGTATGGGGCCGCTGATTTTTTTTTCGCGATTTCAGGTTCGGACCCTTAATAAAAGTTGTTTGCTATCATAAATATAATCATATGTTTAAGTATCGGTCACTAAATACCAGTCACCCTATACAGGGTGTAAGGGACAGCCCTCCACAGACTGATACGAGTAGGGTGAATTCAGTCTAACATACTAAGATGACCGGTACATGAAATTATTCCAGGAATGTTATGGGAATCCAATAAACCTGATTTGTTTATGTTTTTGTGCATAAATCGGAACGTCTGTTACTGGTATAGGTATGCGATGAGTTCGATGAACTCTGTAGCTAGACAGAAACAGTGAACAGCTGATTTCACGCGTTGTTCGTTAGAGTATTTCAACATCCATTGCTGGTATTTTTTTTACCGTTTTTTTTGTTGTTTTTTTTATATAAATGGCGTGCTGCGAACACACAGTGTAACTTTACAATGAAATAAAGAAATAGTAACTGAAAAAACTATTAAAAAAAAGAAAATTTTCCTTAGAAAATTTCCGGTGGAATATGATTCAAAATGAGGAGCTGAATGCACCCTGTTAGTTTGCGGAGGGCTGTCCTTTACACCCTGTATAGGTCTTTACCTGTTTTTTGTATTTCTATGGTCTTTAATAACTCGTGAATAAGATCATGAATATCTTTGTTCAATGGGACTATTTGGCTAGCGTACTTTTGAAATTTATCGTACAATTAGGCACCGGACTATATTCTTTACAAAATGTCACTTTTCGTGTCTGTCTGTGTGACCGCGTTGTTCTTTTAAACTACGCAACGGATTTTGTTGCGGTTTTCACCATCATTTAGAGAATTTATTCCGGAAGGTTCATGTTTATAATACATTAATATTAAACGTAGATAAACCACTGAAATCTCGATGTTTTGTTACATCGTAAAACCGTGCGAAGCAAGGGCGGGTTACTAGTTATTTAAATAATTCTTCTGTACGTGTGTATGTCAATGAACTCCTACTAAACGGCTACAATGATTTTGACGAAATTTGTTGTGTGTTTCAGTGGGTCCCTTGATGGTTCAAATTCACAATTGGATTCAGTACTGTAGATGGCGCAGTTTTGGTAGGACAAAATCTGTAAGGTCCGCTAGTATATAATACAATATACCGAATTGCCGATATATGAAACACAAATTAGCCGCCCTAATGTATGCAATGCAACATGAAATGTAACACAAATATATTCTCCATATTTACAATAAGATATTTTAAACAAACCTTTTTTACAGTCCGTTCAACCGATTTTGACTTCTACTGCGTTGGTGGCATGACAAAGGGCAGCTGCAGTAAACAGTTGGTATTGTAACCACTTTTTTGCCTTTAATGTCATCCTTAAGCCTATACGCGTGGGAGCTTGGCAGAATTTTGGCCTAAACATAATATTTGAATTTTCACAACCTTATTTGCCATCGATACGCTAAGAAGATGGCTAATCTTCTTAGCGTATCGATGGCACGGGTCGATCTATCAGGTTAAGCTACGCTTGCAGCGGTTTGTCCTTGGATGGGTGACCATTTCACAAACCAAGACCTCTCCACGCCTCGGACAGCATGCTAAGCCGTTTGTGACGGCTAGTGTTATCCATGGATCTTTGACAGTCGTTACGGGTCGTCAGAATCCCGAAAGTCTGACAACCAGTCTTACTAAGGGGTATCGTATTATCCTGTAATTGGGTTGTGGAGGTTAGATAGGCAGTCGCTCCATGTAAAATACTGTATTCAGCTACATCTGGTTAGACTGGAAGCCGACCCCAACATAGTAAAAAAAAAAAAAAAAATTTGTCCCAAAAACAGTTGACATGGATTATAAATCAAAATTATGAGACATATCCCCAGTAAGTAATTGATAATACTTGTGTTGGAGCTATCTCGAATTATTAACAATATTGAGATGATTGTATACAAAAGATGACTAAAAATTAAGTTTAGGATAGTGGGGCAAAGGCTATGATGATGACATCGATTAGATGATGATTGTTGATGATGCTAAGAAGATTATAAATAGATATTCATGCTGTCAAACTTTGTGCCTTGTTCAGACAGTGGCGGTGGCTGACAGTTTTAAAGTAATTGTATTTTCTATCAAAAGCCCATATTCTCTTCCCTACTTAAAACCCTTTCATGTTCAAGTCAAAATTTCATCTCAGTGACAATCAAAGTCTAAAACTTGAAACACGGGAATTGCTCCTTTGATATCAAAGGGGTAATTCCCGTTATATAACCCAGCTCAAATCCGAAAGCTCATTAAACCAAATCATTTAAATACGTGGTTCAATTAAAGGCGGTGACGGTCGTGGGGTATTTTTTACTTTTCAGCAAAGAATCTTAGTTCAATTCTTAAGGCGCAGATTTCCGGAAAACGATCAAAAAGGTGGTTTTTTAAAGCTGTGTATCTCGTAAACCGTAAATAATTTTGACATACGTAAAAAAAATATGATACTTTCAAGTCCTTTTCGCATACAGTGATGGAAGCCAAAACAAAATTAAACATCCTATAATGCACCAAAAAAATCTTTAAACATACCTCCTAATAATCTTTAAAAGCTGTTCATCCCTTCATTAGCAATTATAATTATAATTAAAAATATACCATGAAATGTCAAATTCCAAACTGCATCCAGTGATGGGTTACTTTTTATTAAATAGTTAATTTCTAATTTTATACGATTTTATTTTCACTTTTACGACATAATTCCGGTGCGCGTGAGAATCTTCTATCTCGTGCGTCAAACTAGACAGCCATAACGCCATTTCACTTACACTTCTAGCTAATCCAAGCTTGGAACCAGGGCCTTAAAATATAAATTAAGTTTTCCTACACAATTCAAAAAGTTCTCAGCCCCACTACTCCTCCTAACCGTTGACCTCCTATAAACGGTTAGGAAAAGTAGTGGGGCGCGTCTTCGTGGATTGCACTATCTACATTATAAGTCAGGATCTCCAACGTCTGTTGGGTCAGCTAGTTCTCAAATTGGTCCATCGTTTATTTTCGGAAAAACCGAACTTTGCCGAATTCAATGTGACTACTCCAATAAAGTAGTGTCGGAATTAGTGCTAATCTAAAAAAATTTAGGTGGGAATATAAATCAATTTCTATTGGTCGATAATCACATCACATTTCTATTGACGACACGGTTGGCGCAGTGGTTGAGCGATTGACTGCTGCGCAGCATGTCGCGGGTTCGATTCCCGCACGGAACAAATATTCGTACGACCTACAAGTATTTGTTCCGAGTCTGGGTGTTTTTCTATGTATAATATGTATGTATTTACAAAAAAAAAAAATGTATATAAGTAGTTTATCAGCCATCTCGTTACCATAACACAAGCATTAGGTTGCTTAGCTTGGGACTAGATGGCGTTGTGTGAAATGTCCAAGGATATTTATATTTATATTTACATGTTTTTCGATATATTTCGGTTTTTCCAAAGATCGTATTGTAAACCCATGAACGAATTAACCACTGGACCCTTCGATCAATAATCTATTATTGATCAAAGACTGGACCCAACATATAAGCGGACGAACCTTTACCGGTCTTGTCAATAACCAGGAAATTCTAGCCTTGGTCGCTTGTTTTCGCGTCAGTCTCAAGCACTTACTTGTCACAAAACATCTCCCAAAAATGAGTAAATGTTCAGTTAAATGGTGTAAAAACCATAGCGGCGGAAACAGCACTATTTCTTTTCACTTGTAAGTACATTATTTTATTACATTTATTGTTATTTATCACAAAATTTAATCAAATGTAATGGGGTTGAACGAGTTTTCATACATTTGTATTTTATGTCGGGTCCAGTGGTTAATTCTTTCACGTGTAAACCCTTGCTAGTAACATCATGGGTATAGCTGCCTACAAAAATGTCCCCTTTTCAGTACGAAGCTAAAATTTTAATTTTCCCATATTCATATCAATCAATAACAGCGACTCAGTAACTATCACTAAACCCATATCATTAACTCTGACCCCATAAAAAATAATGAGCGTCCACCGTAAGAAAAGACCTTATTAAGTCGTGATGATGGCTATACACCCTATTAATACCACATGACGCGTCGACATAATTAACAATCGTTTACCATTGGAATTTCAACCATAGAAGAACGTTTAAAGGGTTGAATTTCCAGTGTTTTGTTAGTGGAACAGTCATTCATCATAGACGCTGGATGGCTTTAGAAAAAGCGCTTTTCTCTCTATTTGTGGAGGGTAGGAATTGTGAGGTAAGCCTCACTTGACGCTTTGTTTATCATTATGCTACGATCTTGGCTTGAAAGGGATTTAATCGAGGTCGGTTGGGGGTTATGTTGTGGTGACCATGACCGAGTTCTTAAGCTCGGATCCTCTATATAGGACCGTGAATAGACGTAGTGTCTGTTATAGTTACTAAGGGCGCAAAATTGGGATATGGATAAACTAGAGAATTAACTCCTTATTATAAACGTCCACACCGTTAATTGTTATCGCATCACTATGTATGATGCCTGGGTAAAATAAAAAAAAAAGAAATTCTATTTAGTCCGTCAGTCAGACAATAAAAAAAAATTAGACACGTATTTTTTGCTTTATCATATTAATATAAAATGGTTACATAAAACGCAATAAAGTGGGGGAGTGAGGTGTACTCAATCAAACTACCGTAGATCGGTATAAAAAGTAGCCTATGTGTTAATCCAGGGTATAAGCTATCTACGTACCAAATTTCATCCAAATCGGTCTAGCTGTTTGAGCGTGAAGACAAAAACATTCAAACACACCCTCACACACACACACACTCACAAACTTTCGCCTATATTATATTAGTGTGATAGTGTGATTAACTTCCTGAGTTTATCATGGAAATCACTGACTAACGACGAAGGAAAACATGGGGAGGAAAAAATATAAATCACGGAAACGCAATGAGCAACCGTACCCGTCCCCCCCTGCCCCCCACCCCTTCCTGACCTACTCGTTTCTACTTAGAAAGTTTTGCCTTGCAGTGGGAACATAACAAGCGAATATTATTATAGTATAGTTAAAATCTCGCTGCAGACTTGGTCATAAATCATAATCGGAGTAGGGATGTGCGCTAGTTGCGCGCGCTCAAGGCCATTATCGATAACAGATGATGACGATGACTCAGGCGAAGAATTTTAATTTTCTATTTTTAGTTTTATATATACGTTCTTTTGTTTATACAACGTGTAACGTTAAATGCGCAAAACCTCTTAAGGGGTCATTGTTCTCATCATTATGAACAACTTTTACTATGGGACCAAACCTGAAATCGCGAAAAAAAAAACAGCTATTCAGTACATTTATGTTCGCATAATTCGTCAAAATGTACTGAACAGCTGATTTTTTTTTCGCGATTTCAGGTTTGGTCCCATAGTAAAAGTTGTTCATAATGAAGAGTACAATGACGCCTTAAGAGGTTTTGCGCATTTAACGTTACACGTTGTATATTTAATATGCTTTGTAGTAAATTTGGTAATAAAATAAAAAAAAAATGTGTATTTATTTCTATCACCCATTTATAAATATATAAAACTATCGATATCACTCATCGACTGCAGTAATGTACAGGACTACGTGTGGGCGTGGCCTGCCCATAAGGCCCGTGAGTGGGAAAGAGAGCGAAACACTCGAATGATTTGTGACCCAGTCTGCAGCGAGATTTTAACTATACTATAGTAATATTCGCGTGTTATGTTCCAACTGCACTAATTGTAAGTATTTTCTGAAATAGGATGGCATTATCAGCCTAATCTTTTCTCAACTATGTTTTGATCGGCTCCAGTCTAACGGGGTGCAGCTGAATACCCGTATTTTACATGGAGCGGTAGGCTATCTAATCTCCACAACCCTGTTATAGACCCCGTTAACACGGCGAGTACGATATTTGCTATATCATTTTGGGATCACACAGATTCATATTTAATTTGTTTTTAACTGTATCCCTGTATGACGTGTGATCCCTACTTTTCATCTACTGAAAAATATCGTACTGATCATCGCTGTATATACGGGGCAACAGGGTTCCACGATAAACTCAAACTCAAAGCATTTATCTATATATATAAAACAAAGACGGGTTTGTTACAACACTTATAACTCGAGATCGGCTGGATCAATTTTCATGGTTTTTGTTTCGTTGGATTTGTCTCCGCCCTGAATAGCAGAATACATTTTAAAAACAATGAAAACTTAAAGAATAAATAATTATGAAAATAAATCATTTTCCATTTAATTATGTTCCTTTGTTTCGTACCTGTCAAACATTTGTTTTCCTCCTGTCATCCTGTCAAATACTGTGATTGACATTTATGCATGCGTTCAGAAATGTATTTTGTGTAAACTATTTAAAAAGGGTGAATAAACTTTTGTCTGTTTTTTTTTTTAAAGAATTAAAAAGGTTGAAAAGTGTATTAAGCAGATTTGAATAGAAGTTCCTCAAATATTTATGCGTGCGTTCCTTGGTATCATAATTTTTTAACATCTTCTAATTGGTAAATCTAATTAATTATTGACACTTCCCGTGACCCAAGGGCTGACTTTTACCTTGGCCAGAGAATTAGCATTAATTGCCATATAACGTGTGTACTTTACCAGTCGATAGCGATGCTGAGGAATTTTTCGACGCCATATTTTAGTTTTTTAATAGTTTTAGTTGGTTTAGGATATAATATTTTTAACTGAATTTTAAAGTAAATTAATGTTTTTTTAATACTAAAACAATACTTAAATTATAAAATCTGCTCTCTCTCTTTTACTTTTGGCTATACCAAAAATCGGTTCTTATTTTTTCCTGAAAAGTTGAGTTTTTGCGATTTCAATTGTAGTCTCCAGGGATGACGAGCTAACGAAAGCAATATCCCTTTGAACTTTGACACATACGGCCTATCGTACTATACTTACATAGAACGGTAGGGCAGGTAGGTTGTAACAAAACCAGCGTTATCTGGCTTCATATTCTATTTTATTTACCTCTGTATTAAGCTAAGCCAGCTCAACATAAAGGTATGACTGCTGACGTGTGGCTTACTGTACCAACCTAGCTTTAATTATTTGGGGTCCCGATATTATGTCTTCTTCTTCTATTACATCTCTATTAGCCGTCATCTCATTAGTCACTTCCTTTATAATGATTATTATTATTACACTATTTATAACTCAAGAACGGCTGAACCGATTTGGCTGAAAATTGGTGGGTAGGTAGCTTAGAACTAGGAGACGGACATAGGATCCTTATAAAAATCTGATAAAACGTGGTTTATCAACGGGTGGACCGATTTAGATGAAATTTTGTGTGTATATTTGAATGGGTTCCTGGATGGTTTGAAAACACAATTGAACCTGGTAGGTGGCGCTGCAGTCGGGTTCTAGGATCGTTCAGACAGGACAACGTCTGTCGGGGCCGCTAGTTTCAAATAAACCAATTACAGGCACTTTTGAATTGTCAAGGCGTAGTCGGTCAGTCAGAAAGATGAAGCTAGTTACCCATTCTAAAGCGTACTAGGTACCTATGGAGAAGAACGGGCAAGAAACTCTACGGACACTCTTTTAAAAATCAAAATATGGGTTACAAAATATTGGTTACATCATTCACGTTGAAATAATTTTTGAGTACGATGCAGAACGTTAACAGCATGTCAGATTTTCAGGCTTCTCGCTACGAAAAATAGGTGTCAATTTGATTTATATTGAGTATACCTACCATTAATGTTGAATGATCACTTTCATTTCTTATCAACGAAACCAGAAACTGACGCCATAGAAGAGACAAGGGGTGGTCACAAATCATTTTTAAGTTCCCCCCTATTCACTTTATTTCTTTCCGCACCACGCTGAAGCTCCGCTTGGGAACAATATTTTATGGAAACAATAATAGTATGATACTTACATTTGCATTTATTTTGTTATTCAACGACGTAAATAGATATTGTCATACAATAAAAAAACAGGGTGAAAAAGGGGGAAAATTGTTCAACAGTGAATAATTTGATTACAAAAGATGGATTATGGATTGAAGAGTTGTATGGAGGATTAAAACTTACTTTGCAGGACACTAAATACTATTGGAATAGGCTCCGGCTATCCGGCTCGAAGGACCACAAATGAATGGAAATGACAAATCAATGTTTCTTTTTCATTTTGAACGAGTACATTGTCCCCCTCTTTGTAGTTTGTTTCTAGTTGTTTACATTTCCAACAACATTTATCTTTTTACATGTTGTTTGTGGTCTACAATATAGCCCGAAGCAACACCATCTCCATAATTAATGTATGAAGCAGAACTTTAGCTGTTCTTTATCATGAAATTTTGTAAACTTTACGCGTCTCCAGTTGTGTTTTACGATAACTTTATAACTTGTACAATATTAAACGTTCCATTGTTTAATTTTACTTGAGTTAAAATGTTTCTTGCCTCTGAAGTATGATTTTCATTAAATGTTGATTAGGTTAAGTATTAATTTCGGTAAAGAACTAGAGAAGTGCTGCTGGGTAGTCCTTACTACATCCGATCCTTGTGATTATTTAATTAATGTAAGTAAACAAAATATTGGGACAACTTTTTTAGGGCTCGATACCTCAAAAGGAAAAAAAACGGAACTCATAAATAGGATCACTTCGTTGTCTGTCTGTCAGTCTGTCAAGACGCTCTTCTCAGGAACGCGTGGAGGTGTATAGGTAGTTGAAATAAAATATCAAATACGTAGGTACGTGGTCATTGGAGCTCCAAAAATCAAGCTTCTATGTCAACGCAATAGATAAATAGGGTCATAATATTTATATGCAACATATTTTGATACTCGCAAATAAATCAAAACCTATATAGGCTACTTCCCGTTGACCTAGAATCATGAAATTTGGCAAGAAGCAAGGTTTCACACCGCAAGTAAAGGGAAAATCCGAAAATCATTCATTTTAACACATAGGTACATTTTTTTTTTGGAATTACATACTTACATTTGCGGTTGGGTTACCGTGACGTATATCAATGTATGGGAGAACATATTTTTTACATAGAATGATAAGTTGCTTTTTTTAATAAATTATTTTCAACTAAGGAACCCTTCATTGTGCGTGGTCCGACAAGCACTTGGCCGGTGTAGTAATATTCGACATTCTTCAGTCTAATTGAAATATATGATTTGACTTTGCCCTTATCATCCCGCCTATGTTTTTGTGAACCATAAATGTGTTTTTTCTGAAATAAAAAAGTTGTTTATATTGTATTATTTTATTTACATATGTTCTCATAAGATGTAGACAGAGGAAAACGGTTATTTAAGTCCCATGTAACAGTCTCTATAATATTGTCATTAACCGGGCAATAATGCAGACTCCTGGCTGGTGCCAAAAAATTCGTGACGGAAAAAGGTATGGTTGCTCGACCTGGGAATTGAACCCAGGTCTTCCTCAGCGGTCATTCTTTCATTCACTTAGACCAACGAGGCAACAGATATAATTTTAATTATGTACTTGCCAAAAGCTGGCTCTGCAAGCGAAAGACAACCGTTTAACGCTTCTTAAGTAAAATACAATCTTTATAATTGTTCGAAGAATAATTAACACTCCATTAACAAATATTGATTGTCCCATTTTGAATACTTCGTAACAAAATGCCTATCAAGGCCTTGTCATTATTAATGGCCTGAACCAGAATAAAGTTTTATGGAACTTAAAATATCAGTTACGTATATTCAATACCTCAAAAGTTTTAAAACCTTCCTCAACAGTATCAGTTGCTTTCATTATAGTACTTTTGGAACTTTTCACCCGTTCATTTTTGGCTGCTATTTTTTTAAGTACAATATTTCTTTAAGGTGAATGCGCAAAAGTAGCCCGCGAAAACAAATCTATCTATAGAGTATTGATGATTCATAAACACTAATCAAATAAAGTTTTGCACCATCTATTACGAAATGTAATTTCTTGTTTTAAAAAAACCGGGCAAGAGCGAGTCGGACTCGCGCACGGTTCCGTTCCGATTTCTGAAAAAGTGTGCTATTTAGAGACATCGTTTTATTTTTCCTGTAATCTTCACATAAACTTCTATCACATAGAATATTTTCAGATTTTTCGCTTTGCAAACTTCGGAGATAAGGGGGGGAACGGTATTTTTTTTTACATTTTTCATCAAAAGTCGTACACTGTGCGGCTTAAAAAAAAATATGTTTGAGAATGTGCAACAGCGCTCTTTCATATGATACCCCACATGACCTAGTAGCTCCACTTTGAATTTTTAAAACCCCTTTCACCCCATGTTGCAAAAAAATACATATATTTTTATTTCTTTCTTATTTGTAAAATAGTTGGGTAAACGTCATCTAAAACTGTTCCAAATTTCAAGTTGATAGCACTAGTAGTTCTTGAGATATCCAGCTGTGACAGACAGACAGACAGACAGACAGACAGACAGACAGACAGACAGACAGACAGACAGACAGACAGACTGAGTCACACCATAAGGGTTCCTTTTTTACCATTTTGGTACGGAACCCTAAAAAAAGAGTTTAGGACGTGTTTACGTGTGGACTGTTTAGTCCACAAACTTATGACGGTATACAAAAAAACATTCTCAACTTAATAAACACTTGACTCAAGTTTTGGTTATCGCGAGTTATTTTATTTACTTTGCACTGGTCGCATTATAAATGGTGCAAAACTTTTTTTGATTAGTGTAGTTATAATTTATGTAAATACCCATCCAGTATCAAAGTATGTGGTAATAATAGTTTGTTCCTGTTCTTCATATAGAAGGCAATAATTGCTTGGAACTTCTCACGAGATTTATTTGCTGAAGCAAAATTACCAGGCCGATATAATTTAATTGCAATAATGCTGGAAAGAGTTTATCGTTTAAACTCGCGACTTTCCAATCTCTTAGCAGTAGGGATATATCGGCTTCCAATTTAAAACTAAGACATCCAATCTCTTAAATCCTAGGCATTGGAAAAACGCTCAGCATTGTGCTAAGATGGACACGTCTGTCCAGGTTCAGAGCAACTGGGCGTGAAATTGCGCCAACCCTAGCATTATCGTACTACTGCAGGCCACGTAGAGGGTTCCAAGATTTATATTAAAACCTCTATTGTAAAAATGCTATTTCTTTATAGGTGCGAGTTTACGACCTATCTACGGCTAGCTAGAAGAGCGGTGGACGCACTTAACGGCCGTAGTCACGGATATCATGAAAATGATGACAGCGGCAAAGATCGTTAGATTCGCCCTAACGCGTCAAAAGATACTCGCATTTCTGTTTCATTTTGACACCTCTGACATGCAATGACGTAGTAACTTCACTTGATTGTCATGGAAACGCAGTATATAATAATGTGTGAGCTCACCGGTGAGGGCAAATCTAGCGATTTAAATCTAGGGGGGGGGGGGGGGGGCTTTGCGGGATCAAATACTGGTGAATATGACAGCTTTTCATGACGCCTGTTACGGCCGCTTTCCTAAACAACCGTAGCTTTAGAAGAAGATTGGCTTCAATAATCCAACAAAGTCGCTTTTAATGTCTGTCTGTGTGACCGCTTAGATCTTCTAAACTACACAATGTATTTTGATGCGTTTATACATTAATATTAAACTTACAATTATAATAAAGAAACTTCGATGTTTTAGTGCGAGTTTTTGTGTAGAAAAAATTTAAATTAAATACACTATTTAATTTTACGACAGCTGCGCGCCCACGTAATCACGTCAACCGGTGCAGCATTTAATGAGATAAAACAAAAAACAAAACACTAGTGATTTGAATATACAGACAATATAGGTTGGTAGTCAATTTGATAAACAAATATTTTCCCAGTACAAATGTCACAAGTAATAGATCAACAGGTAGGATTTACCGTACCTAAGGATCTCTAAAAAAACTTCCCCATTCTATTGACAAAACGATAGTCTATCAAGAAGTGAATAGGGAAGAAGTGTGAGACTTACAAATAGTGAATGTGGAGGCTTCACGTGAAGCGGAGTGTGAAAGGGCCGCGGATAAACAGTCGTGAGGGAAGGTAAGTGTGTCGAGTTAAGGCCAAGTCAGAGATAAAAATAGTATTTTTTTTACGTTTAAGGTTATAATGACGAATATACTCGGTGTGAAGGACAACGCGCGAACTATAACCATGAATTCGGTATTCTAGATTCACCAGCGTTAGAATTAGCCTGTCAATAAATAAAATATATCCTAAATAAATATCCTTGGACATTTCACACAACGCCATCTAGTCCTAAGCTAAGCAACCTAATGCTTGTGTTATGGTAACGAGATGACTGATAAACTACTTATATACATTTTTTTTTTAAATACATACATATTATAGATAGAAAAACACCCAGACTCGGAACAATTACTTGTAGGCCGTACAAATATTTGTTCCGTGCGGGAATCGAACCCGCGACATGCTGCTAAATAAATGTTTAATAATAAATGTTTTTGTAACCTATACACGCACGCGATTTGTGTTGGGGGCTTTCCCCCGCGATTTTTGTCGAATGCTTGATTGTCCCGTACATTTTTTCACTTAGGCTTGTACACAAAATATTTCTATGAACTGATAGTAAACTAATGATTGTTTTTTAAAGTGGATAGACTAGGCTAGATTATTATCGCGTGAGTGGCTCTGTATAATTTCTCCTCTGGAGCTTCTAGAATCATGTACTGAATTCATTCGTCCTTTCTTCTCAGAGTAGTCAGATAGGCAACGCCGACCTCATCTGGTTTTTAACGTAAGATTGACGTGTGAAAGTGTTTGTAAAAACCTCTACTAACATAAATAAAATCATTTATCACAGCACGTCGATGTTGCACCGTGTATTATTATGGTCTTAAGATTAGCCTCATCTCTTTCACTCTTATGTGTGAGACATTTCTTTCTAAAACTGGTTTTCGAAATCTACTTTTTATGTACTTTTTAGTACAGTTCTGAATCTCGTATTAATGTCAGACGAATGAACGTTTTTGTTTTTAATATGTCCTCTGAGGATGCTTCGCCAAACTACATAGATTACGAGAAACAACTGTACTGTAACAAAACAAAAACTCATTTATCAAAACGGATTGTATCAAACTTCCCACCCAACTACGGCGAAGCAGAGAGGTTGTAATGAATCCTGTCATCCGTATGAGATGGAAATTGGAAATCATGCTGAATTATAGAATGTTTATTAATGTAGATTTTAATATCTGAATTTAAGAAAGGTTGGTCACCCATTCAACCGCGCGGTGTGGCTAAAATTACGTAAAAAATTATAACAATGCTTGTGTGTATGGTTTATTGTCTAAATCTCTAATTTTTTGTAGTAAAATTCTATAATACTAGCTGCGCCCCGCGGTTTCACTCGCGTAGACCAGGATAAAAAGTAGCTTAAGTGTTAATCCGGGGTATAAGCTATCTACAAATCAAATTCCATTCAAATCGGTCTTGCCGTTTGAGCGTGAAGAAGTTACAAACATATCGCATACCTAGATCTAAACTGAGACAACTCAAAATCGTTAATTTTGAGTTATGTTTGAAAAACAGTGATTATTGATAATAATGATTGAATTTTAGCCCCAGTTTGTAAACAGTGACATTTTACAAGCTATTTATTATCTAGAATCAAATTAAATTGTATAATTTCCCTAACAAAAAATGCAGATATACCTAAGTTTTTATCGTCTCCTGAAAAATGACCATTTTGAGTTGTCTCAGTTTAGATCTAGGTGTGCGATATACACACTCACAAACTTTCGCTTTCATAATATTAGTGTGATTAATCTAATAATTGGTTAATTGAATCATAAAGTTTCAGTGAACTAAAAACCTTGCTGAAAAAACATACACGTCGCAGTCGTAAAAATGGTCCGTGATTACATTATAGTGCTGAATGTTGTACGTTCTGTTCTCGCTGCAGTAAAACAAATCCAACCTTGAGATCCTAGTTGCTTGAAGGTATGAAAAATCTATATTAAATTAGCTTTTACTTGTGACTAAAGACTTGAGACTATAGACTATGAGTTCAAGCGGAGCTTGTGGCTAAGTAATAACAGCTGCACAGGTCGATCCATCAGGTTAAGCTACGCTTGCCGGGGTTGGTCCGTGGGTGGGTGACCATCTTTATATACCGATACTCTTCTGTGCCTTGGAAAGCACGTTAAACCATCAGTCCCTGCTGTCATCCGTGGATCTTTGACAGTCGTTACGGGTCGTCAGAAGCCCGAAAGTCTGACAACCAGTCTTACCAAGGCGTATCGTATTACCTAGTTACGGGGTTGTGGAGATCCGATGGGCAGTTGCTCCATGTAACACTGGTATTCACCTGCATCTGGTTAGACTGGAGGCCGACCTCAACAAAGTTAGGAAAAGGCAGGCAGATTGTTTATGAGTTCAAGAGCATTCTGTGTTCAGGTTTAAAATTCACCCTAAGAGAAACAAAACAGTTAAATTAAGCATTCACAAAATGCAAAGCTACAGACTCGAATGCTGGCTCGAATGAAAGGCTCGAGTGGATCGCAAACAGTCGTAAAAGAGGCGGAAATTGAGTGTTACCAAGTTAAGGCGAAGCGCTTTAAAGCTATACGATTCCGACATAATCTCATAATTCAGCCATCATAGAAAATAAATTAATTAAAAAAAACTCAATTTTCATTTTCTGTGTTAACGTACAGTACCCGGCGATAAATATTGCACATCGACCATTGGAAAGAGACAATCGGCTAATTTAGGCTTCGTAGAGCGTTATCTCTGTCGCACACTACATATGTGACGTTTTGTCAGTCGTTGCTCAAGTGCGATAGAGTGTTAGTTCAAAATATATATTTAGACTTGTTAACACCCCCAAATTTAAATAATTTAAAGTTGTACTATGGCATCTTTAGGAAAAAGAGGGAAACCTTTACGAGGTCAGTCACGCGAAATTATCTACAATGTTTATAAATATTTTGTAACCAAAGCTGACAGATTTAAAAACAGCTGTAATTTTCCAAAATAATTAAATACGTAAACATAATGTGAACATGTTTTTTTTTATTTTATTTTACCCCAACCTAAAGCCATTACTTATGGAAAAATTGGTGTATTTTATACAAAGAATAAAAAGAATTATCAAAAGAAGCAAATCATAATTAATTTAACAGCTCCTAATAGATACCGGACTGTTTGTATTTCGTGCGACAGAGATAACGTTCTACGAAGCCGAAATTAGCCGATTGTCTCTTTCCAAAGGTCGATGTGCAATATTTATCGCCGGGGACTGTAGGTAGGTATTAATTTTCTAGATTTAGTGCCTATTTCACGATGTCCGAATAATCACTACTTACCGAATAAATTCAAAAATGGAACAGAATTTGTATGAAATTATCTGCCAAGTATGTTAATAGGAGAGAGTAAGGGCCTATTGCACCACCTACGATTTAGTAATCGTAACAGGTGGTGAAACAGGCCCTTACTCTTTTGTTATAATCTTCCTTACATGGAGGTTCTAAAAAGACCTATCACATAGCCGAAATCTACGCATTCTACTGAGTAATATTGAGCAAAAATTAACTACATTTCTAAATATTAAAATGGCAAAAGCACCCAATAACTGATTAAGCAATTAATTCCTTCCTTGAAAACCACAAACACCAATTTAAAGAAACGTTTAGAAAACAATTATCCCAAAAATAAGTACATAAACGTGTACATACCAAGGCTCTTGAGTCGAATCCTCGAAGCAGTTGAGGGCCCTTAGAGCTCCGAGGTCCTCGAAAATTTCTTACAATACCTATTAGGCTCCTTAGGCCTGTCAATATTTGGGTTTTAAACGCCCGTATTCTCGACTTGGAGTTTAATTGCGAGTTTTCTATTGTTTCGCTAAATAACTGAACTTTATGCTAAATAGCTGTATTTAATTACTTCGTTCAAGTTAAAGAAAAGAATCTGAAGTAATTATGTTTTTTAAAATGAATATTTACCATAAAAAATAGGCAAATTATTTGCTTTGTAAAGAGCATGTTTTTTAGAAAAAGAAGTTTGGTGTGCGCTTCTGAATACAGTTATATAGGTATGCGGAGAAGACTAAAATTTAACAGCATAATTGTGAAAAACAGTCTAACACAAAGCTTATCTTAATCTAGCACGTGCACTTAAAAAGTAAACACTACTTTACCACTTTACCGAACTAGTAAGAAAACCAGCACTAAACAGTAATAAAAGAAGTTACGGCAAAATCTGCTATAAAGTCCAGATTCGATAGTTTTCAGACTGAGGCGGTCAATATACTTACAGTATAAAACAAACAAAAAAAAGAAAATAAATACTTAAAGAAAATCACAAGTAAACACAAAAAAAAGACTACCCCTTAAGCATGCTCGGTTTGGCCTGTTTATTTCGACATCGTGTGGTGAGATACCTCCTTGCTTTCATAGACCAAGCATGTATAGAAGAGGCTCATCAGTGATTATCGTCGTAAATGGAAGTAAAGTTACTTCGTTTACCTTTATGAAAGTTATTTAGTTCGGCTCGCTGCACTAACTACTGTAACGCGTTACGAAAACTCGATACATTACAAACAAACGTTACAAGTCAGTCTCCGCCTTTAAGTTTACCGCCGCAATCTACCGATTATAGTATAGTTAAAATCTCGCTGCAGACTTGGTCATAAATCATAATCGGAGTAGGGATGTACGCTAGTTGCGCGCGCTCAAGGCCATTATCGATAACAGATGATGACGATGACTCAGACGAAAATTTTTATATATTATGCTTTGTAGTAAAGGTAATAAAATAAAAATAATGTGTATTTATTTCTATCACCCATTTTTCTATCACTCATTTATAAATATATAAAACTATCGATATCACTCATCAACTGCACAGGACTACGTGTGGGCGTGGCCTGCCCATAAGGCCCATGAGTGGGAAAGAGAGCGAAACACTCGAATGATTTATGACCGAGTCTGCAGCGAGATTTTAACTATACTATAATACGATACTTTAACGTCCTAATAACCCGCAAAGTATTTTCCTAAATTAAATCATCTGTCTACTTTGGACACCTGGTACCGATTACCCGGTAACGATTTCGGTACCGATATTGATTGCGGTATCATTACTTTCGAGTTATTGGTACTTTATGGTTAAGTACCTACTGTCTTTTCCTTGGGGAAATTAAATAAGTAATTTTTTAGAATGGGTTTTTCGTACTTGCGTGCTTGCGAGATTTTTATTTGCTTCATGAGTGAGTTCTGTCATTCACAAACGGTTTAAATTGAGACCTCATTGTGCCTTAGGTTCAAATTAAGTGTCGCAGCAGGTAAAGTTCAAACACACAACTTCTTACGTACTAATTCGATATCTTAAACAATTAGCACTTGATTCATTGTAATTTATGTACTTAATAAAAGTCTTAAATTCACTCACTGACAGTACTACATGAACATTTTTAAGGAAGGATTTTTGAAAGTTCATCTCTTATAGGCACTTGCGCGAAAGACATTTCCGCGAAAGACACTTGCGAGAACCCACGTGCGCGAAAAGACATTTCCGCGAATGGAATTTTGCGCGAAAGGACACTTTCGCGAATCCACTTGTGCGAATCCAGTTGCGCGAAATGTCTTTTTCGCAAGTGTCTTTCGCGGAAATGTCTTTCACGCAAGTGTCTTTCGCAAGTGTCTTCCGCGGAAATGTCTTTCACGCAAGTGAACTGCTACCCCCTAAAGGTGATAAATTATTTAACACCTTTAGGGGGTGAAAGTTTGTCATTTTTGCCGAAGGAAACGCCCATCGGATACACGGCTTGTTTCCTAATAAGTTTCCTTAACACCAACAAAATAAATCACGCCTTTTATTAAATTCTACCAAAGTCAATAACTGCCATAAAGCTCTGATCCCACCATAACAATAACCAATAACTTCCACGCTTGAGCCTCCATATCTTAACTTATAACTCCATTAAATATCCATAAGAATAATGCCCGACGATTTACAACCATATTTCGGTGGAAGCGTTATCGGGCGTGTGTTTTATTAGGTTTATTTCTGGGCTTGTCTGGTAGCAATAGATTTGGCATTAAAAGGCAAAGATTTAAATCGTTAGATTCGGCCGAACGCGTCAAAAGATGGTCACGTTTCGTGTTTCATTGACATTTTAATAGTATTGGGATTTCGTGGTTTTACTTCTGGACTTGTCATGGTAACTGTAATAGATTTGGCATTATAATGTAAAGATTTAAATCGTTAGATTTGCCCAACCGCGTTAAAAACATTTGAATAGTATTGTCTCGCTCACTCATACTGAAAATCGTTTTTAAAGTTCGAAGCTATGAGAGCTCACTCGTCTCAGTATGGACAGTCTTTCGTAAGTATGATGAGGGCAAATCTAACGATTCAAATCTTTGTTAGAATGTAATTTCAAGTTTCTCGTCTGTAAATACTTTAAAGACAATAGACACTTTGTCCGCGACGATAGAAAGTATGCAAACCCCGACATCATATTTGTTCTACGTGGGCGTTATTGTGGCTCAGTGATAACAGCCGCACGGGTCGATCCATCAGGTTAAGTTACGCTTGCCGCGGCTGGTCCGTGGATGATTGACCATCTTTACATACCGAGACTCCTCCGTGCCTCGAAAAGCACGTTCAGCCGTTGGTCCCGGCTGTCATTCGTGGATCTTTGACAGTCGTTACGGGTCGTCACAAGCCCGAAAGTCTGTCAACTAGACCAAGGGGAATCGTATTATTACCCAGTAACTGGGTTGTGGACGTCAGATAGGCAGTCGCTCCATGTAAAATACTGGTATTCAGCCGCATCCGGTTAGACTGGAAGCCAAACCCAACATAGTTGGGAAGGCTAGGCAGATTGATTGTGTGCGTTATTGCATAGATTTCTATGCGGACAAATTGTCCATCGTCTGCTCAGCGCTTTAGGCTATTGTATCAGCACTACCTTAAAGCTATGTTGGCTCGGGAGTGATACGGTCCGAATGTCGTTTTTGCGAAGGTCACCATTTCGAAAAAATTTGTGAGTGGTACGCCAGTTCGAAAACTCATTAAATCGAAAACCGCTATATCGAATGACGCTATCACGAAGGTCGCCATTTCGAAAAATTTTGCGAGCATTACGCCCGTTCGAAAGTCATGGTATCGAAATACGATGTTGAGTTAATTTGTCTGGGAATCGAACTCACGACCCCAATGAGACGAGACACAGAGAGCATGGTCTTTTGATTTGGTTTGGGAAAAAAAAAAAAAAAAGAAAGACAAATCAACTCAACTCCTCAAAGAGGGGACTTATCGCCGCAATTGTGGCGTGCCCGTTTTGCGAGGATGTGACGCATTTTTCACTGTAAATTACTTTTTTTTTACTGTAAATTTTCATGCAGGCAACCTTTTGTTGTATAGGCTGTTATGAAAATAACTTTGGTGACCAATGATGGTTACATTCAAGCAATGACATTAAACATCTAGACGTTGCCATGATTATAGTGTGAAGTGTGGAAGTGAGACACATATACACGAATATTAGTAGGAAAATTGAGACAAAGCATCGTATCTTCTGTCTCTTACGGCGTGCCGTACTTTTGCTAGGCAAACTTTAGAATGTTAGCCAAACAAAGGGCTTTCACTGTTACAAAATTTATCTTGCGTCAATTTATTTAACTTTTATGGACAGTTTTTGCATTGTGCGAATGTATTGACATGGGTTTCAGTCCAAAATATGGAATATTTCGATAAACTTCATTTCTCATACCACATAAACTAGAAAAAGTACTATGTTGCTGTCTCATGACAGGCCACGCGGTGGCTCGATCTAGATGTATATTATCTAAGCATTCAAGCATTCGAGTAAGTGTGGAATTACTTTTTAATATGAAGGATTACGTTTATGTTTGAAGAAAAAATCAGATGAAAAATAAAAAGAGTTATGTTGTGCACGTTTCTTTGAGATAAACTGATAAAAAGAGAAGAGAATTTATGTACAGTCAGCAACAAAAACAACACATCGATTAGCACTTTGAGTTTTCTAAATCTTAATTATTAAAAAAAATACTTCATTAAAATCGGAACAGATGTATAAAGAAAATTAACTCTTGTGACTTGTCTAATGAATGAAATGCTAAAAAGCAGGTTATCGTATCATTTTGTGTTAATTTAGCTGATGTCAAAAAGTTGCAGTGTTAACCGACTTCTGTTGCTGACCGTAAAGAAGTATTCACTTGGAAAAATACAAGCAAAAATAAAAAAAATGTACCTACATAAAAAAACATAAAAAAAGAATGCGAAAGATACGTAGATTAAATCAAGACATACCCGTATCGCACACGTAATAGTGTCACGAACAAATCGGATGGCAGCGCCTTAGAACTTATTACTGGGGAGCATTCAGGCAATGTTTAATATCCTGGGTTCAGGCCAGGGACGTATTAGGTAGGTAGCTCACTTCTAGCTCTCTTCATCTAAGTTTTCAAAGTGAGTACAAAATATAACAGATTGTGTAAAATGATGCTTTGCAGTGCCTTTTCACTTGATTATCGGGAAAAAACCAAATTATTTAACCATATATTTGGTTTATAGTAATTTAAAAAAAAACCGGTCAAGAGCGAGTCGGAGTCGTGCACCGAGGGTTCCGTTCCGATTTCTGAAAAACGTGTGCTATTTGGAGACATCGTTTTATTTTTCCTGTAACCTTTACATAAACTTATATCAAATAGAATAATTTCAGATTTTTCTCTATGCAAACTTCGGAGTTAAGGGGGTTTTTTTTTAATTTTTCCTCAAAAATCGAAAACTATGCGGCTTTGTTTATGCGGTTATAAACAAAAAAATGTTTGAGAATGTGCAAACAGCGTTCTTTCATACGATAACCCCACATACCCTAGTAGCTCCCCCCTTATCTCCGAAGTTTGCATAGAGAAAAATCTGAAATTATTCTATGTGATAGAAGTTTATGTAAAGATTACAGGAAAAATAAAACGATGTCTCTAAATAGCACACTTTTTCAGGAATCGGAACGTAACCCTCGGTGCGCGTGTCCGACTCGCTCTTGACCGGTTTTTTATTCAATTTTTACGTAATCAAAATATTATGGATATAAAACATAAATGGAACTTGCGACTTGCATAATGGTCAATAAAACACAAAATATTAGGCAAAAAACCGCAGTTCCTTCATTCGAATTCAAAAAATTAGATTTTAGGTACTTCAACAGCAACGGAAATAGTTGCGACAGTTGTGTTCCAATTTGTGAATAAATCAGCTAAAGTTAGGTTTTTTACAGCTGAGTAATATACAGTACTCGTGGAGGTAATGGATGAAGTGTTATTTTTTTCCGCTTTATACAGGGTGTCCCGTAAATAATGGATCAAACGTAACGGGTAGGTAGCTTACCTAATTTCCAACAACTAATTTGAATATTTAAAAAAAAACCGTTACAGTAACCAGGATATTAATTTTTTTTCGAATTTTACGATTTTGTCTTCCAGAATTAAGCTTTTTTAATGCTGTCGCTGCAAATGATGACATTTTTAGGTATGATTTTTATTTAACATTTCTGAATAGCTTACTAATGTTATAAGATACCATTTTTTTGAATACCGTTTTATTTGCCTTAGAAAAAAAATCTTGAGTTGAAAAGTTTTTTCTTTACGATGTTAGGACCAAAATTGAAAAAATTCTCCTGTAAAAAAAATGTATGACACCGAAGACCACCATTATTTTAAAAACTTGTACATTTAATAAGGTTTGCAAATTGGTATAAAACTTACGTCTAGTCCTTATCGTTACAAAGATATTGCTATGAATGTGATGAAGAAGACAGAAAATAAATTAAATTGGTACTATTCCATTTTTCCTTTTCGTAATGGCTTATGCTTGAATGCTTGTAATCGAAGCAGGTAGTTAAGCGGATAGCATAATTCCGACCCGATGACGTCATCTGTCCGGAATTTGGGACCGCTACCTGTGGCGGAGTTGCACCTCAGTCAGTGTGAAAGGGATAGATAGCGCCGCTTTTTGGTAAATCGGTTAAATCGGTATGAAGTTGCGCAGGTTCTTTTGTTCTTTCCTGCGCCCTTCACTCGTACAGGCTTCATTGTTGCTTGATTTTATTAGTTTAGTTGTAACTAGTCTCTCTTCGAGTTGCTACGTCAGACAACTTTCGCTCCCGGTCAGTGGCTCGGTGTTTTCTTCTGTAAAATTTGACTTGTGCTGTGTTTTTGGACTTTGCTTTGCCTATCGATTTGGAACTCTTTGCGTATTGGACAAACGACTTGGCGATCCTACGGACTCCGAAAACATTCGTTTGTGTGTGCTTGTACGTGTGTGCAGTAGCGCTGAAACCTTATTCAGCCCAATGCCTCGTTATGAGTACACGCCACGGCAGTACGCCGAAATGCATTTTATCTACGGAGAAGCAAGAGGTAATGCCAGGGCGGCTGCAAGATTGTACCGTGAAAGATACCCGAACCTGGTTCGTTATCCCGATTATCGCGTCTTTATTAGAGTGCATAACGCGCTTCTTGAGGGAAGAATTCTTGGCACCGGAGTTGGTGGTACCCGTGAAGGACGACCGCGACAAGTTAATGACGAAGTCATTCTTCGAGAAATCGAGGAAGATCCGTCAGTCTCCGTTCGCGTCATAGCGCGACGCGTAGGAATTTCTAGATCGACGGTGCATCGAGTGCTACAACGGTGCCGATTGCACCCATATCACGTGCAACGTGTTCAAACGCTGACGTCGCGTGATTACCAGCCAAGAATAGAATTTTGCCAAAGGATGCTTAGAATGATTCGGGCGGACCCGCAGTTTTTTAACAAGATTTTATGGAGTGACGAGTCTTCATGCCGCCGAGATGGATATTTAAATTTGCATAATTTGCACAGTTGGCAGCTGATAAACCCACATTTGATGCGAGAGGACAGGAGCCAACATCAATTTAAAATAAATTTATGGGCGGGAATAATCAATGGGCAAATAATAGGGCCCTTTGAACTACCAGCTACTCTAAACGCCGAATATTATCTCCATTTTTTAAGGAATGAGTTGCCAAGGTTATTAGAAAACGTTCCAGAAGACGTACGGCAAGCAATGTGGTTGCAAAATGATGGGTGCCCCGCTCACTATGCGACGGCTGTAAGGGCGCACCTTGATGAAAGTTATCCGGACAGATGGATCGGCCGATTAGGACCAATTTTGTGGCCTCCGCGATCTCCGGATTTAAATCCCCTAGATTTTTTTTACTGGGGATGTTTAAAAGACAGGGTCTACAAGAATCCAATAACGTCGGAATAAGAATTACGACAGCGCATCCAATCTGCTGCATCAGAAATAAACCAAAGCCGTTTTGTCCGTCGGATAAGAGCTTCCTTTATTAGGAGATGCAGACTTTGCATTCTTGTAGAGGGAAGGCAATTCGAACATTTATTGTAAAAACCAAATAAAACGATTTATTTGAACTAACTGTTTTTTTTAGTACGGCCTCCTAATTCTTTTCATACGCCTCAATAATTCAATGAACATTGCCTCTGAAATGCTACAGTTACACATTTTAAAGAAAAAGTTTAAATGTACACACTTTTTTATTTTTTTTATTAACGTTGATTTGGAGCACCTCTCAGATTCATAGCAATTATCTTTGTAACGACAAGGACTAGAATGTACAACTTCATACCAATTTACCAAAAATACAAAAGCGGCGCTATCTATCCCCTTCACGCTGACTGAGGTGCAACTCCGCCACAGGTAGCGGTCCCAAATTCCGGACAGATGACGTCATCGGGTCGGAATATGCTAGCCGCTTAACTACCTGCTTCGATTACAAGCATTCAAGCATAAGCCATTACGAAAATGAAAAAATGGAATAGTACCAATTTAATTTATTTTCTGTCTTCATCACATTCATAGCAATATCTTTGTAACGATAAAGACTAGACGTAAGTTTTATACCAATTTGCAAACCTTATTAAATGTACAAGTTTTTAAAATAATGGTGGTTTTCGGTGTCATACATTTTTTTTACAGGAGAATTTTTTCAATTTTGGTCCTAACATCGTAAAGAAAAAACTTTTCAACTCAAGATTTTTTTTCTAAGGCAAATAAAACGGTATTCAAAAAAATGGTATCTTATAACATTAGTAAGCTATTCAGAAATGTTAAATAAAAATCATACCTAAAAATGTCATCATTTGCAGCGACAGCATTAAAAAAGCTTAATTCTGGAAGACAAAATCGTAAAATTCGAAAAAAAATTAATATCCTGGTTACTGTAACGGTTTTTTTTTTAATATTCAAATTGGTTGTTGGAAATTAGGTAAGCTACCTACCCCTTACGTTTGATCCATTATTTACGGGACACCCTGTATATTGAACCTTCGTTTCGAGAACAGTCACCGCTGTTCAGACACACTGGAACGTCGCATCTATCACCCGCATAACCTTCTATGCATTCACAGACTGCTTCCTCCTCCTCATTCAAGGAACAGGTGCCGTTGTTCAAACAATACCCAACACAAACGTTGACTTCACACCTTGACCCTGAATAACCGGCATTACATCTGAAATAGGTAATGAAAATTTAAAAAATTGTAAAAACAAGAAAAGAAAAAAGGAAGAAAAAAAGAAAGAAAAAAAAGAAAGAAAGAAAAAAAAAATAATAAAAAGAAAAAAAATAAAGAAAGAAAGAAGTTAAAACAAACAAGATAGCCGTTAAAAGAAGTAGAATATGTTGTACCTGCATAAAGGAACACCCTCTTCGTCGACATTACAGTCACCTTGCAAACAATAGTTCTCACAAACTGAAACATCGCATCGTTTACCGATGAACCCAGGTGTGCATTTGCAAATAGATTGTCCAGTTACTTTAATACCATGATCACAAAACGGTCCTTCACTTTCTCTAGCAATTTAGAGTGTGTCTTTGGTCATATAGTTATGTGGTATCAGACTTTCTAGCCCTTTGCAATCTGGAACTCCCTGAATTTGGTCACTGATTTTATAATTTGCCGCTATACCGCTTGCATTGTGAATCTTAAAGATAGGGTCATAATTATCAGTTAGTATTGTTGGCTTTGGATATCTCCTAATGACGTTGGCACCGCAAGATGTGCACCAGAACACCGAGTAGAGGAATTTTTTCGAAGCGGCTAATGTATTCGGATGATTGATCTCAACATGACGTGAATTGAAGTAAAAACCAATTAATGCTTGCTTGTTTTTGTCATTCAAATCTGCACCGTATATATAGCTTCCTGATTCAGTCTCACGAAAAATCCAGTACATTTTCTGGGTCTGCTGGCCAATAGCCAAACTGTGTGGGTCCAATGTGGATATAGCAGATTTAATGACTACTTGTCTCTCGGAGCCATTAAAACGAGCTCTGTCTATTGTAGGCTGTGTCGTAAGGTTTTTGTTGATCCAGTAAATATACCTGTAAATTGTTATAGTATCAGGACTATGTGAAATTATAAATTATTAAACTCGAGAGCAATGAATTAGGGTCACATATAAAGATAGATACCTGAAAGTGTCGGAAACTAAGAATGCTAGCTTAATTAAATAAAAATTGTGTATAAGTGGCATCCTGGGGTAGGACATAGCCTACTTTTTTTCTCAAAAATAACCCTACAGCGGGTGATATAGGGCATGAAACTTTGTATGGTATATGAAAACTCAAGTATGCTTTTGGTAGGAAATAATAAATATGCGTTATTAAAAATTTAAAAAAAATATATTTTAAAATGTTTAGGTATGTACACGTACCTGCCCCTTTTTCAAGAGATTTAAGGGATTGGAAATGTAGTCATAGTTCGTATCTTGAGGTAACATTTTAGAACATTAAGGGTGAATTCGACCAAACTTTTATACCCAGTACAAGTCTAGTGGTAGTTAGTGTCTTATTCTTCGAATAAATTTTGTTTTTTTGACAGTTTCTCCATAAAATAACAGTCAGTCGTCAATTTTATTCCACCGATAAAAGACATCCGACTTTAGTCAAATTAGCCCTTAATAGTCTAATAAACACAATTTATTTCATTAAGTTAGCACATTTAAGTTTTCGAGACTTTCAGGTGGGTATCTATATATGTGACCTTAATTCATTGCTCTCGAGTGTAATATTATTGTTAACGTACCCTCTACAGCTATCCACGGCAATGTCAGTAGGGATCCCGTCGTCCATCTTGATTAAAAGATTTGCGAAAACATTGTTCTTAGATTTCGGTTTAAACGAAATCCAATTAATGCTTCTTTCCTTCGTGTCAGTGAAGAAGAGTATTTCTGATATCGGGTCGAAGGCTAGTCCCTGAATATTTCTTCCATTTCTCTCGATGTAGCATTTATATTCCACGGAAGATATCTTATAGCCACATATGCTGTCGTTTCCACTCTGTTTGTCAACGTAAAACAGTATGTTGTGAACTTCGTCGTAAGCTAACGCGGTCGGCTTTTGGGAAGTTAAACGTACGGTGTCCGTTTTGGTTTCGTTAGTGTAAAATTCTAGTCGATCTCCTGTAGATATGGCGATGTCTAAAACAAAAGAATCATTGTACCATGCTGACAGTAAAAATAAATACAGTGGTTGCACAGTGGTAACGGCCGCGACTTCCAGAGTTTTTGGTCGTAGGTTCGAACCCTGACAGACGCTTTACTTTATGAAAGTAAACATTTCATAACGACTGCTTTAAAAACGATGTTTTTTGTTAGTTCTAGAACCTATAACCAACAATTCGAAGACATGTGACATCAAACTCAAACTCAAACTCAAACTCAAAGCATTTATTTCAATTAAACCAATTACAGGCACTTTTGAATTGTCAAAGAGTCGGTCAGTAGGTAAGTCAGAAAGTTGAAGCTAGTTGCCCATTCCAAAACGTAGATCTATGGAGAAGAACGGGCAAGAAACTCCACGGACACTCTTTTAAATCAAAATATGGTTACAAAATATTGGTTACATCATTCATATTGAAATTATACATGTGAGAACGATGAACGTTAAAAGCGTCCGGAATAAAAAAATAAAAAAACAATTCAAAATTAAAATTAAAATAAGCCGTGGCAGCTAAGGTATGACCAGCCTCCACCAACAGCGCCCATTCACGAACCTGACGTATGGATTCGTTAAATGATCCAACACACGCGCCACCATCTGCGAGGCATTAGAGTGAGCATGACACACTCTCAGCCGCCAGGGCACATCCAAGTCAAATAAAGACGTACCCAGTAAATGGTAGCTTTAGAGTAGGTACATAGTACTCACACATGTGCTAAGCAATTATACAATACAAGGTGATTGAGTCAACACAATGCAAAGCTATTCTTACAATCTTCAGCAGTTCCAACAGTATCTTCAAATGTTAATTATTCACATTCATTATTCTTCAAATGTCATCTATTAACACAGACTGGGCTCGCGTGGTGGATTACGGACCACTCCCTCTCACAGAGAGGAGGCCTGTGTCCCGGCAGTGGGTACATTATAGGCACACTGCCACGCCTTATACGGGATACGTCTTTACTAGTCACATTGTAACGTAGGGGAAAAAAAAACGCTTCTCGTATACTCACCCCAGGAGTGCGCCAAACCCAGGAACAGCGCTACCAATGGTAGCACACACTGCGTTCTACTCATTTTATACTTCAGAAGAAATACAAAATTGATCCAACAAGGTGCGTCCACCCCTAGGGAACGCTATTGAGATATTAAATAAAGCAAAACTCATTTTCTTCAAACATCAAAGTATAGTCTTTTAGACATACCTACTGATGATAAGAAAGACTTTGTTAGAAAGGTCGCATAGACGTTACAACAGGTTATTACAACACCCAGATAACTTGGCGACCTTTTAAATAACGATAACTTGGACTAATGTTAGCTAAAAAAACCGGACAAGTGCAAGTCGGACTCGCAAACGAAGGGTTCCGTATATATGTTTAACAATCGCAAAGATGAATTTGTATTTCATAATGATAGGATCTGTGAATTACAAGGTTATTTTTTGCAGCTGCAGAAAATCGCCCATTCTTAAACAAAATACCTTATAAACTGCCGTTTTTAGTATTTGTTGATTAAATACAGTATATGGTAAATTGTTCTGAAATTATTTAGGAAAATAGACGAAAATTGACCAATTTATTTTAAAATTATTAAAAAAATATACTTGAGTCCCTCCAGTAAGTCCTTTCATTTGATATGTCACTCGGTACAGTTTGCAAAACTTTTTTTTTAATTTAACTTATTTGCCCCCCAAAGGGGACCCCCATATTCAAAATTCATTTATTTACGTTACACGTCCATGTTTGAGTCACCAAAATTCATATGTGTACCAAATTTCAACTTAAACTGTTCATTAGATTCGGAGCTAATTGGCTGTGACAAATGGACAGACAGACAGACACACGAGTGATCCTATAAGGGTTCCGTTTTTTCCTTTTGAGGTACGGAACCCTAAAAACACAAAATTTATCGATGTATACAAAAATTTCACGCGGGCAGAGGGTTTTTAGAATAAAAATAAATCAGATTGCAGCACCTCAGTACCTACTTATTACCTACTCCCAAGTATTCCGACAATGTTTAATATCCTGGGAATATCCAGGGCCGTATTAGTTAGGTAAGAGGTGCATACAATGTATAGCATTGTGCTGTGATTTAGGATGCAATAAATAATTTTATTGTTTTTCGTGTGCTCTTATTGTCTGCGATGGGTATAAAATATTTTATGAGATATGAGACCGTTATTGTTGTTTCATTGATGCAGTTATATGGGTTGTAAAAGTGGTAACATTTTTCTATTATAGTAAAGTAGATCATCTATTAGAAAATCACATAATATAATAATATATAACGGCTGTAATCCCTGAAGGGTTGGGCAGAGGTGGTGGGGGAGGTGGTGGGGGAGGTGGTGGGGGAGGTGGTGGTGGTAATAGTACACCTACATTTCGCCAGTTATGTCTCAATCCCATGTAATAGGGCTTACTATAATGGTCGCGAATGAGCATGAGGTCCTGGGTTCCATTTCCAGGTCGAGCAAAGTGTCATTGGGTTTTTCCATCTGGAATTTCCAAGTAGCAGCGAGTCTGGATTTGTGCCCGGTTGATGATTAGAAAATTTACTTTTAATTGAAAAAGTAAAAACTGACATCAAAAACCTAAAAAACTTAACAGCTTCTGAAGTCGGTGGCAAGCTAAAGTGTATTGAAAAATTGAAGACACCGTTTTAATCAAAGTTTTTTATATTCGTTTTATGTTTTTGAAGTCAGATTTTACTGATTTAAAGATTTTTTTTTCCATTTTTAGTTGAATATGTACAATTACATAAGCCTAAGACGAACGAAAAGAAGAACATCACAAAATCCGCTTAGAAATGCCGGAGATACAGTACATTTATGCATATAACTTCGTACATAAGAATAATTACAGTAAATCACGTTAGTGAAAGAATCATCAAAATTGGTTCCTTTGTTTTTGAGAAAATCGCGTACACACAAACATACATACGGGTCGAATACAGAACCTCCTTTGTTGATTATTAAAAACTAGCACTTCCCGCGCGGCTTCACCCGCGTGGATGTTGGAAAATATCCCACGGGAGCGTACTACCGGGAATTCCTTTCTTATTCCTTGTCTACATTATAAAGGCATTATCTGTGGAAAATTTCAGCTTTCTAGGTCCAAGGGTTTGTGCTGGGCGTTGATGAGTCAGTCAGTCAGTCAGGACTTCTCTTTTTATTTATATAGATAGATGACGTTATAAATCAAACTTTCAGTGAGCAAACTATAAAGATATAGGATAGAAAAATGGCGGTGAAAGATTCTGAGTGGTGCACACTTTGCTGGCAACTCGTTGAGATGCCGGAGGTTGCTAATTGGAGCGCTGTGACAACGATATCATCTCGTAGATGTATATGGTTGATATTTCAGCTGAGATAACATGTGTCACTTATTAACAGTAAAAAAAACTAATGCCCGATTCCTGAGGTTTTTAAACGAAGTTCATCCATTTTATACTAATTATTGGTATAATATCGTGTTTCTGAAAAAATCGTTAAGGAAGAATTTAGCTTAAAAGTCGAGCGAATCGAGGATTTGAGGACCCTCGATAGTAATTCACAAAAAAATTCTCGATAATTTCAGAAAAAAAAAATCAGCTATTCCCTACATTTATGATCGCTTAAAGGCTCTTACAGACAGAGGCGATGTCTCGTCGTGACGCGATATTGCGATATTATATCCGTAGAACAATTTCTATGGAATCGCGCGCGACCATACACACAGGAGCGACGCGATATCGCCTCTGTCTGTAAGAGCCTTAACTCGGCAAAATTTAGGGATCGGCTGATTTTTTTTTGCGATTTCAGGTTTTGGTCCCATACTAATAGTCGTTTATCAGTACAATGACCCCTTAAGAGATTTCGGTATGAATAGATACACCATATGCTTATAATAATGAGTATTCTTTCTACCATAAAACTTAGTGATACTTTATTTATATTACAATCTAGCCTAGATAATAAGTAATGAAAATAAAACTGAGTTACTATACGTTTTAGTATACAATTTTCGAATAGCGCACACAGCCTATGATAGAATTTGATACTGATATTTTCCAGACAAATGTAAGTTATTAATCACGAAACTTTTCAACTCTTCAAAAAGTAAACACAATTAAAAAGTAAACAAAAATCCTGGCAAATGTTTACAAAAGGAAAAAAACATTATCCAAGCCCGCCTCTCAATCATATCTAGACCCTCCATCCTAGACAACTTAATACCACTACTCCTTTTTGTGCTGCCTGTCCCTAATCCGGCCCTGGCGTATGCTAAACTGCGGGACAGGCCACTTTTTGCTCTCAATTCTTAAAGTGACGTTTGATAAATGGTGGACGTCTAAACGTGCTGAGCTGTGCATCTTTTAAATTCTTTTTAGGGTTCCGTTCTTCAAAAGGAAAAACGGAGTCTTGTCCAGCATTTGCACGGACTTAAATATCGGGCACTGGATTTTCAACTCTCGTTGTTGAGCCGAGTATTGAGAATCCAACTTAAGACGTGGAGTGACTACGATTTTAAACGGCACACAACCGCGTAATCTATTGTCACCATTAGCTGGCTTGAAATAAGGTTGAAAATTTAAAATAATATTTGTGTTGCCGACATGTAACTAAGCTGCGAATTTGCATTTATTTTCCCAGTTTTATTTAGATTATTCAGAATATACGCAATAAATTAAATAATTACTGGTTAAAGTTTAAAAAAAAATGCTAATTCTATTAAATTCTTATTAAATTGAGTGTTATCCCTGAAAATACAGAGATATTCAACGCCAAAGCGTATTTTTGTGGAGCAACTTCCAAAATTTTTATTGGTAATATCAAACTATTTTTTACTATTCTATTCGGTTAACATTTTTTTTAAGCCCTGCTCTGTCCACTATATTTTTGCGTTGGATAGTTTCATCGCGTTACGTCATACTTGACAATCCAAGAAACCAATTTTTGTGATTATTGAGCTAACACCGCGCCTTAACAACAACAGAGTGCATTCTAGCGCGTCGAAAAAACGCACTATTGGATGTTCAACTCTCGGCGCGCTAAGCAGAGCGTTGAAAATCAAGTGCGCGAAAAAAAATCGCCGCGATATTTTCACGTCCGTGCGAACGTCGGCTCATAGGAAAGGAACACTTTGCTGTCAATTTGTTGAATCATTGTTGTGTCATTTGACAGGTTATCGAATTGAAACTTACACACATTTTCAATTACTAATTTGCTTCGGCCTTGACAGCAAGCTGTCGGAAGAATAGTCGTCATCTATTTGATTTGATTTAAACTGACAACAACATTTTCGAGTTTTGGATTTGAGAGCAGCCTATAGAGGACTCTTTTGATAGCATTAATTGATGTTCGATCCAGCACGAAAGCGTATCGAACGGTTCTGAATAGCTGTAGTTTGGTACGGAATAGCGGAACCCTGATTGTGCGAGCCAGACTCGCTCTTGACCGGTTTTTTAGAAAGTAAGGTACTATGATTTACGGAAAAAGAGATTTATGGCGCTTTCTCTAGAGGGATTTGAATATTCTTTAGTTTGTGGAATTCAGGGGGAGTGAGTGTTAAACGGAGATCACGATTAATCGATGTTATATTTCTGAGAGTTTAGTTTCTGAAGTTGAGATGATACTCAATACTCAATTCTCAAATATTTGTTGATCTAACGTTTTTGTTTATAATATGTGATGTTTTTAGGGTTCCGTACCTCAAAAGGAAAAAACGGAACCCTTATAGGATCACTCGTGTGTCTGTCTGTCTGTCTGTCTGTCCGTCTGTCCGTCTGTCACAGCCAATTTGCTCCGAATCTAATGGACCGATTAAGTTAAAATTTGGTACACATATGGATTTCTGTGACCCAAACACGTACAGTTAAAGTAAATATATAAATTTTGAATATGAGAGTCACTTTTAGGGGGAAAATAACAAAATTAAAAAAAAAAGTTTTGTAAACTGTACCGAGTGACATATCAAATGAAAGGGCTTACTATGAAGGTCTCAAATATATTTTTTTTATAATTTTAAAATTTATTGTTTTAAAGTTATTTAAGAAAATAGAAGAAAATTGACCATTCCCCCCCCCTTATCTCCGAAACTACTGAGCCTAAAATTTTGAAAAAAATATAGAAAATAGTTCTATACCTGTAGATTACAGGAAAACCTATAAGAAGTCTGTGGTCTTAAAATAACATAGTAAATCTATATGTATAAAAAATCAAAGTCCTGACTGAGTCACTGACTAATGTACCAACGCACAGCCCAAACCAATGGACCTAGAGACTTGAAATTTTGCACATAGATACCTTATATAGTGTAAACATCCACTAAGGAAGAATTTTTGGAAATTCCATCCCTAAGGGGGTAAAATAGGGGATGAAGGTTTGTATGAAAAATCCTATCCCTTGAGTTAATAGACTTGAAACTTAGCACGAATATTCATCTAAGTAAATTATAAAGTTAATCATTTTTAGTTTTCCTAAACTAACCCCTAAGGAGGGATTGGGGGTGTCAAAGTTTGTATGGAGGAACTTTAACACGCGGTCCGATTAACTCAAAACTCAGTTTTTGTACTTGAGACCAAAAATTAAGACTAACGTGTATTAGGGTTTTCCAAAAATCTACCCCTAAGGGGTGAAAAGTTAATTTTATAGCGGAGGATTTTATTGGGGGCTTGATTAACTCTAAAATTGGTGTAAATAATGTTTGAGTCAAGTTATGGAAACATACCAGACGATTTTTGAAATTCTTTAGGTATCTGTGTTCGCGAAAACAGAGATACAGTTTATATGAAAAATCTTAAATTTGGTTAATGAACTTGAAACTTAGCACAAATACTTGCTTAAAGTAAGTAATAATGTTTTTCATTTTTAGTTTTTCAAAACTACGCCTCAAATGAGGTTTGGGGATGTTAAAGTTTGTATAGAAGAATTTTAAAGCGCAGTCCGATTAAAAAAATGGTACTTTGAGTCAAGTTAGGAAATTTGTCAAACGAATTTTCACCGATATTGACGGCATATAGCTGATGTTTTAAGTAGTAACTTAGGCTATTTTTATTTTAGAAAAATAATTAGGGTTCCGCGCAAGAAAATTAAAATCCATGAAATCAGACAACCACGTACAGCCCAGTACAAACTTACTAAGCCTCCGCTGTCTATTACGGCTATAATAACAAATCATAAAAATAAAGCAAAGTTAAAAATTTAAGGGGTCGGTCCCCATACAATAAACTTTTCATTTTGAAAAAAAAATAAAAATTTTAATCTAGCGTGTGGGGTGTCATGTCATTATTTCATCACCGCTGCTCTCAAAACGGTGAAGGAAAACATCGTGAGGAAACCGGCATGTCCTAGAACCAAAAATTCGAAGACATGTGACATCTACCAAAAAAAGTTGTAAATTTTAGACCACTTTTGTACGACCTCTAGCGCAACAATTCAACAAATTAGGAATTTGAAACTTCTTTATACCATGTAAGTACCATGAATACTGTATTTAATCAACAATACTGAAAACGGCGATTCATAAGGTATTTTGTTTAAACATGGGTGATTTTCTGCAACTGCAAAAATAACCTTGTAATTCACAGTATCATTATAAAATAAGTAAAAAGTTATCTTTGCGATTGTTAAACATATAATATGGTACGGAACCCTTCGTGCGCGAGTCCGACTCGCACTTGACCGGTTTTTTTTACCAATACCTCTAGGTGCCTCGGAAAGCACGTTAAGCTGTTAATCCCGGCTGTCATTCGTGGATCTTTGACAGTCGTAACGGGTCGTCAGAAGTCTGACAACCAGTCTCACCAAGGGTCCAATCCAATAAAAAAATCTGTTGATCCGATCGCTATCAAACTTCACAGGATCAACCGCTGCGGGCTAATTTGAAGATTGCCTGAAAATGTCATCAAAATCACTCCAGCTGTTTTGGAGTTCATAAAGAACATACATACAGACATCGATATTTATAGATATAGATTCGTATGGTGTACATAATAGAGTATTCATATCAAGTTTCCTTCACCTCTTTTCACATAAGAACATGTTAAATGAATCAGGACCAACACACGAGTTTCACACGCTCTTAATTTCATTCCATCGTTTCGTTTCCAAACTAATTGGACAAACGCCTCTTAACAGAATTACGGGACTATCCGAAGGCAGGGAAAGAATACTAATCCGTGCTGACGAAATCCGTCGGTGGAAGAATAAATCTCTATGTATAAAAGGAATTTTGGATAATAAGGCCTTGTTTAGTAGATTATCTCTTAAAGATGCTTAGGATTTCGGATCGGTGTTTTTACGGAAGGGTCTTGTCCAAGATTAAGGGCGAATTTCACCAAGAAGCAGGCTCATTTATTTATTTATTTATTTAAGCTTCTCGCACACAATAAGGTACAAAGGCGGACTTAAGAGGACATGCGGGTGCTCTTTTCTCCATAAAAACGCTCTCGCCTGTTTTTTTTCTGGTTAATGACCACTAAGCACTGATTTTTTACAGAAAAATAAATATTAGCTTCTTGTATGCCCCTATGTTTTCCTTTTTGATGATACATTATTTTTATAAGAACTAGAACCCTGAAAAAATACTCAAAATTGCCTATTCAGACCGCTGTCAACAGAGGTCTAGTGTACAAAATTTGACAACTATTAACGAAAAAACAAAAGATAGGGGTATAGTATAATTATATCCTTCTTATTCAGTTTATGAAATATCTTTTAAATTGGTCCAATATTGGAAGAGAAAATACGCGAGAGCCAAACCAAACAAACCAACCAACCAACAAGTCATATTTCGAATATGACTTTTTACATAGGCTATTTAGTCGGATCTGCAGTTGTTCTTAACGCACTAATTTGAGGGTAGAGCACTCGCAGAGCGACAGCAATAGTATCTTCAAATACCTAATTTAAAAAGTCTCGCCGCCCGCATTTCCTCTTAATACCTTAGGCATTCTCTACCAGTCCAACCAACCCATTCAGAAATTGGAGCAGTGGTGACCCAGTAGTAACGGCCGCGACTTAAGAGTTATAGGTAGATTCGAACCCAGAGAGAGGGTGCTTACATAAAGAAACAGGTTTCCCGGTACGGTCGGTTCCGTATCGATCGGGGTAGGCGTTATGGGCATTATGGGTCTTAGTTACCCGAAATAAATGATATATTATTATTATTATTTCTTTTATTTGATTTTACACATAATGTTTACATTTTTAAATAGGTATTAGAATAAAAAGAATATAAAAACATTTAAAAATATAAAAATAGTAGCCCACTGATATCAGGAACAGGGTCCAAGCTACCGGCGGTCAGGGCTCCAGAGAGAGGAACCTCCTAACAATGCGGGCCGTGTCCAGAAGCACCGCTTTCTGAATCAAGCCCTTGATCCAGCTGCCCAACGAGAGCCTCCTTAGGTGTTGGTCGAGGCTCTTGGCAATTAAGCCATTGGCTGATACGACTATCGGCACAATGACTGCTGAGTCCACATCCCACATGTCGACAACCTCGCGAGCCAAGTCAATATACTTGATTTGTTTATCCTTCTCGGCTTTCACGGCCTATTATTATTATTATTAATTTCTATGTTATCTTATGCGCTCACTAATAAAGAAGGTTTAAACTTGTCGTACAGATTGGGGTAGCTTCATGTGCTGGCCTCTGTACAAATAACTGTGGGGAGGTCTATGGCAAGATTACCAGGCATTTATTACACTGCAATAGCTGGTTTTAGGTTTACCTAAAATAAAATTAAAGTAACCTACAATTTTGTGCCATGTTTTCCTCAATAATTTGATTTTGATTTGCTGATTTTTTTTTACTAATATGATAATTGATTAAGAAACTAATATGATTGATAAATTTTTAGAGGAGCTCGTGGCTAAGTAATAACAGCCGCACGGGTCGATCCGTCAGGTTAAGCTACGCTTGCCGGGGTTGGTCAGTGGATGGGTGACCATCTTTACATATCGAGATTCCTCCGTGCCTCGGAAAGCACGTTAAGCCGTTGGTCCCGGCTGTTATTCGTGGATCTTTGACAGTCGTTACGGGTCGTCAGAAGCCCGAAAGTCTGACAACCAGTCTTACCAAGGGATATCGTATTACCCAGTTACTGGGTTGTGGAGGTCAGATAGGCAGTCGCTCCATGTAAAATACTGGTATTCAGCTGCATCCGGTTAGACTGGAAGCCGACCCCAACATAGTTGGGAAAAGGCTAGGCAGATTGATGATTGATAAATTTTTAATTATCTGACTCACGAACTAAATAGATTTTTTTTTTTATCCTGTGTTTGTGATACAATGTTTTTTTTTTCATTAATACATACACCAACGATACACTTATTTCTGTTGTATTCTAATTTTACTTGGAAAATTGTTTTTGTGCACTGTAAATGTGTTTTTTCTGAAATAAAAAAAAAATATTATTAATTTATATTTATTATTTTTTACTCAAGTGACATCCCTATTCATTATGAATGTCTGTCAGTGAGGTTGTAACTGTACGACAGCGTAATTTTTATGTAAAAGTAGGTGAAAGTTTGCCGACCACCGCCTACACCAGTCTAGACCAAACGGTTCTAGACCGGTAATTAGGTTACCATGGCGTCAGTAGTAAATAGCTTATAGCTTACCTAAATTATACTACTATAGATTGGTTGATAACATCACACTAATATTATCAAGGCGAAAGTTTATGAGAGTGTTGTTTAATACTTCTTCACGCTCAAACGGCTGGACCGATTTGGATGAAATTTGGTATGTAGATAGCTTATACCCTGGATTAATAGTAAGGCTAATTTTTATCCCGGTCTACGTGGGTGAAACCGCGGGGTGCAGCTAGTTTACAATATGGTACAAATGTAATAAAAAAAGTTCTCGATGAATGGATCATTTTGATTGACTGATTTGGTCACCTATAGCAGTTTCGGAGCAGTGGTGGCCCAGTGGTAACGGCTGCGACTTACGAGTTGCAGGTCGTAGGTTCGAACCCAGATAGGCGCTTTACTTTGTGTAGAGATAAACTACGATAACATGGCGCGCCCCTCCAAAATTCAAAACGTTTGAAAGTATTTGTGAAAGTATTTACAATGCACCACCAAGATTCACAACGCATGTGTGCGTAATGAGACGGCCGTCAAACAAAAACAAATCCACGGATTTGTTGCTCGACTAGTCACGTCACTACACACATTGAAACAGTAATTTGGAGGGGCGCGCCATGTTATCGTAGTTTATCTCTAAATTATTTCGTCAGCACTGTTCTCAAAACTCTGAAGGAAAACATCGCGAGGAAACTGTGTTTGTGACCTATCTGTGCTTCTTAATCTTCCGTTCTTCGTGTGCTTAATCATTCCTGTGTACTGCTTTGTAAAGTATTACAAGCTAGATTTAATACATACCTGAAGGCTTTCATTCCATCGCCCCGAATCAAACCTGCTTATAAGGAAGGAACTTTCAACAGCGTGAAGGTAGGATTTAACCATATTATTCCTACACTGAATTCCTACACTACATGTCCTACAATGAAAAATTCGAACACATGTGACATTTACCAACTCGCACTGGGCCCGCGTGGTGGATTACGGCCCGCTCCTTCTCACGTACGGAGAGGAGGCCTGTGTCCCATCAGTGGGAACATTATAGTCTGATTATGTTCATGCTAATCTACCTATTAGCCTTTGCCCGCAGTTGTCGCAAATTTTCCACCGGGAACATAGCTACCGGGATCAAAAGTATCAATTTTTTTTTAATTAATTGAAATCCGTTCAGCCGTTAAAGCGTGAAGGGGTAACAGACAGATATAATTAATTTCTCGTTTACTTTTTCAGTAGAAAACACAAAAACATATGGAGTCGTCGCCTTCTGCTGTGGACCGAGAAACATTTCTAAATTATCGTTACGATCTACCTTCTTTCTTCGCATGAACATTTTACCATTTCAATTGCTTTGTTTGGCCCAAATCATAAGATTAAGGTGATATGTAAAAGGTGAACTGGGCGGGAAATAAGAAAGTGACAGAGTCAATTAGTTCCAAATGCGAATAAAAGAGAGCGCAACAATGCGCTTTAATAAAAATTGTTTAAAAATAAATTAAGCTAATAAATTAACAAAAATATTTTTAGCCAGAGTTTTCATTTATTTTTATTTATTACTGAATACGCACATTTTGAATACAATTTTGCAATGAAATTACTTAGGATTTTAGAAAAAAAATATAAAAAAAGTAGTGGTCTAATCGGAATTAAATTCTAACGAGGAAATTTAACCGAATTGCGTTTTCCTTCAGTCAGAGTATTAATCAAATAGTGAATAGACTTATAACCAAAAGTTAAATCCGTACATGTTTACGAAAAAGCCCCCAATTTATTCTCGTATCGCGTACGTAATAATACGTAGACGCTAACGCCATCTGTTATGAATTCAAATTCAAATTCAAATTCAAATCTTTATTGCTGAACACAGTACATAATAAATTTCAGATGTTAGTGAATGCGCAGTTCATTGTGTCCTACCAATTTAGGCATGCAAAAATTTCTATCTCAAATCAAAATTTACAATTTAATCAAATAAAAGATACAGTCACCATATCAAACAAAAACAAAATAAATTAAATTAGTTTAGCGTGTATGTCACATATTAACACCGTAGCGTCAACACTTAAAATAATCACAAAATTAAAATAAATTAAATTAAACAAATAAATTACGAATTATGAAAATCGGACTTAAAAAGTATCTACCATAAGACTATTTTACACATATTTTTTTGTCTGTCAGGTACTCACTTACTTTGTAATACGTCTTACTTATCAGCAGATTATTTAACTGTCTTTTAAATATATTAAAATCGTTACAGTCTAATAAACATTTAGGCAGTTTGTTATATATCTGCGAAGCCATACCTAAAAAATTTTTACCAAATATGGCTTTTCTGTGTGGTCTACCGCTTATTTTATTTTTATATCGCGCACTGTTAAGTGTTCCAAACAAATGAAGATTTTTTCTGACAAATAGAGCCACCTCATATATGTATAGGCAGTGTACCGTCAATATACGAAGATTGGCAAAAAACGGTTTACAGCTTTCCGTGCTTGGAATGCCGCATACTGCCCTCACACACCTTTTCTGAGCTCTAAACACCTTGTCCATGTTCGTGGAGTTGCCCCAATATATTATCCCGTATCGTAACGAACTACACGATACGTCGATTCGTGGAAGATGTTTCTAGAACATTCTAAACCCTTCCAGTTTCTAGATGGTTAAGTGTCGTTTTGCAGCATTCTAGATCATTCCCGTGAGTATACTAGAATGTTCTCGAATTATGTACTCGAACTTTCGAGAAGCTTATACTCGTCATATAAATAAAGGGTTGCCAGCGGTGTATGCCAGTTCAGGTAGGAATGCGAAACAGTGAACAACAGTAAGCTACAAGTGATTCTGCTTAAGTTTCTGATTACTGTATTTGTGATTATTTAAATATAGTGTGTTTTTGGTGTAAATTGGCATAAATTTATTTATCCCGAACCCCGGCTCGTAACAGTAAGATAAAAGCTAAATCAAATATTGCTGGAAACACTGTTACCTCTGTCAGCAAAAACGTGTACAACACCAACAAAAAAACACCTACAGCAATATTACCGCTGTTTCTCTCAACATGCACCACACATCTTCGACCTTCTCATACGTTATAACATTATTGAAGGTAACGATACAGTCAGCAACAAATGTTCTCCACGTTCTTATGTTACAAGGGTGACATTTACGAGCAAAACGATTTAGAATACGTACAGTCAACCGCACAATACATTGCAACAGTTTGGCTTTGACAGCTCCTATTTAGTATCTGTGAGGACGGTTTTCGTAATTCAAGTGCACAGCGAGCTCGCTAAGGAGGAGTCGGAACGCGTGAGGGAGAGGCAACTTTTGTGCCCTCACGCACCTAGTCGCCGCAGGAGATGCCCTGGGCGTCGGGAATTGATAGCCTATTCCCGGTTACCGTAGGCGCGGGCTTGCGGACGGTAAGCAATAGGTAACTCGCCGTCCGATAAGAACCAGGCCCAGGTCGACAGCGCGTTGTGTTCCACGCGCGCCTCGAAGAGATGTCAGCAGTGATGGGGTCCGATAGGGAGGACGCCTGCCAGGGTCGCGGGTTGTTCAAAAGAGTTACCGTGGCTGGCACAGGAAACTGAAGGAACATGGGTGGGTTTTAGTAAGTAAAAGTCTGACACGCCCTCCCGCTCCACCCAGAGCAGGAGAAGTCATTTGATGATTTTCCACCAAAAAAAAAGTGCACAGAGCCCAGAGATGGCCGCTGCTAGAAGCGTGTTACCGTTTATTCGACTGTCCCGGTGGTCTCGTGGTCGTATGTGCGCCTGCTGAGCGTGGGGTCCTGGATTCGATTCCTGGATCGGGTCAAGTGGGTTTTGCAAAACCCAAAAACACTTGACCCGACCCGATCCGACCCGATCGGGAATCGAAATTAGGAATTTCTTAGTAACAACCCGGAGTTTTGGAAGTTGGCGGTGTGATACCCCCGTGCCTCGGAAAGCACGTTATTTCCTCAAGTGTCGAATGCACCCCATGTGTGCATAAGAAAAACCATTTTTTTTGTTAGGTATATAAGCTTATATCACATATATATAAATGTAAAAAAACATCATCCGATGGAAAACCAATCATCATCATTAGTTGTGAACCTATGGAGTTCGCAGCTAAACCCCCCCTCGCCCCCCGCTTGTCAAATGCACCCCAAGTATGCAAAAGGACAAAACTTTACATAATAGGTATATAAGCTTAGATCACATATATATAAACGTAAAAAAACATCATCCGATGCAAAACATATCATCATCAGTAGTTGTGAACCTATGGGGTTCGCAACTAACCCCCAAACCTCCCCACTCGCTGGGGTTTTGGGTCTAAAATTAGCCAAACTCAGACACTTCAGGGGTTAAGCCGTTCGGCCGTAGTCTGATCTTTCTCCGGTCGTGTCGGATTGCCGTCCCATCGAACTATGAGAGTGAAGGAAGAGAGAGGGCACTTAAATTGTGTCTGCGCCGAAGGCCGAAATTAGGTCTGGAGGACTGTTATTGTTACCATTTACTCGCACTACGGTACAAGTTGCATACCTATAGAAACTGACGGCTTTAAAGGCGATCCGTGGCAGGTGTTTAACGCTCTTTCGACGCCACAAATGTAATTAGTATTGCCGTCTTAAGACGCTGCTGACCTGCAGCGCAGCCATTCCAAACTCTGTGTTCAAGTCTTGACATGTCACCAAAATGAGACTAGTCCGGACACTGGTCTTCACGATTTTCCTTTACGACTCAGAGTCGCTGATGATGGCAATAGAACGGGAAAATATAGACGCTTTTGAGACGTGGTGTTGACGAAGAATGCTCCGCATACCATGGACCGCCAAGAGAATGAATAAATCTATTCTCGAACAACTGCGTATAAGAGATAGACTATCCACGACCTGTTACCAAAGATTCTCGGTTACTTTAATCACATTGCCCGTCGGGAGCCAGATAACCTTGAAAAGTTGGTGGTGATGGGCAAGGTAGATGGGAAAAGACCTCGCGGCCGGTCACCTAACCGCTCGTTAGACCAAGTAATCGCCCTCACTGGACTCTCTGTTGCCATTGCTCTGAGAGAAGCGGAGAACAGGACGAAGTGGAAGAACATCATATAATACATAAACCCACGAAGGCCTTTCCCCTAAAAGGCCTTCGTGGGTTCGTGTCCCTACACGAACTTCAGTAAAGAAGTACGCGACCAAGAAGAGAAGACTACTAACGTGCGGTTGACTGTATCGACATTCACATTTTTGTCTTGACGGTATCTACATATTCAAAGAATAGTTTTATTAAGAATATTGAAGTTTCAGAC
This sequence comes from Cosmia trapezina, assembly GCA_905163495.3. NCBI lineage: Eukaryota > Metazoa > Arthropoda > Insecta > Lepidoptera > Noctuidae > Cosmia > Cosmia trapezina. The sequence goes on along the minus strand of LR991035.1, from coordinate 23,076,250 downwards.
AATGGAGCCGAAACTATTGAACAAACTTTACAACAGACTATGTATTATTTTATGTACCTATCTATGTATATTTTTTTGCAAACAGATAATTTATAATCTTTTTGAGATGCATAGTCTAACACTGTAAGTTATGAAGCTTTAGTGAATAGTCCGTCTTTCTCTTATCTTTAACCGCCGCACCGACGGAAACAGGGGTGTTATAAGTTTAACGTGTGTATCTGTGTATCTGTCTGTGGCATCATAGCTCCCAAACTAATGAACCGATTTAGATTTTTTTTGTTTTTATTCAAAGGTGACTTGATCGAGTGTTCTTAGAAACGATTCGAGAAAAGCTATTCAGCCGTTTGAAGATTATCAGCTCTTTGATGAATGGAAGTGAGCATCTTCCACAGGTCTGATCGAGTCGAAATTTAGTTGTCTTGTCCTTTCAATAATTCATACAAAATTCCCTTAAAAATACACTTTTAGTTTACCGGAATTTTCCAATTTTCCTGGAAACTTTTCCTACATATCTGTTCATAAGAACCTTCCTTGGACTTTAACAAATATTTGAAAAAAAAATATTCGAATTGGTCCAGCCGTTCTCGATTTTTGCGACTTGCACATTTAGATTACTCCAACATTTTTCAAACCCTAACGAGTTCTGCCATGTGCCATCTTCCAAGACGTTGTCATAATGTTGCGAGCTCATCTTGATAGCAAACAGCCCACCCCATAATGAGGTTAATGTCGTGATAATATCATTTATGGCACGCTTGTGGTCGTAATCGTAAATAATACATTAACTACTAAATTGAAGTTATATTCCTGTTATAATGTATTTAAGAGGAAAGATTAACCATGGTAGATTAGGGAGGATTCTAATTAGCGGGAGTTTCAGACAAATTAATATTTTGATGCTAAGCGATAATCTCTGCTATAGGTATATAGGTACCTAAATAACTTGTGGAACGGTATCCTAAAAAAAAGGAAATGGGCCGTTTTATTACCTTTTTGAAGCACACGCAGATCGCGAGTCCAAGCGTTCGTGATATTGTGCCAAAATTCAAATTCCGAGGTTACATAGATCTCGAGAGAAACCTGTGTGATAGACGGACAAGAATGGTATCTTATGATGGTTCCATTTTCCTTGTAGGATTGGAACCTTAAAAACAGTGACGTATTTATAGTCTGTCGATTAAATGTATCTTAATGGCAAAATAAAGAAACTTTCAAAAAGTGTCTGATATCAATTAAAATTACGTTGCCAAATCTACCGCGCCTACTGCGTGTTTGAGATTTTTAACTTAAATAAAGAATGACATGTAACCACATATATTATACGTCCATCAGGTTAAGCTACGCTTGCCGGGGCTGGTCCGAGGATGGGTGACTATCATTACATACCGAGCCTCCTCCGTGCCCCGAAAAGCACGTTAAGCTTGCTCACGGCTGTCATTCGTGGATATTTCGTGCTTCTGATGACTCGTAACGACTATCAAAGATCCACAAATGACAGCCGGGAGCAACGGCTTTCCGAGGCACAGACAGACATTCTAAGCTTTTAATAATAATGTAAAGATGAAATACCTATCTTCTACTACAATACTTTTTACATTACAATGTATTTTTCGGTCACCATTTTCTCTGCAGGTAAACAACGGCATTATTCCTCATGAATAATCCATGTTTCATTTAGATTTATTTGTATCTTCGCTCGCTTGTCACCTTGCGAATGGTAGGATGACTTACAAGTTCCGACTGGCGCGACTAAGCGAAATAGGTTAGCTGTTTGTAAGGCAACGACCTTGTGTTTGTGATAAACTTAGAGCACAGAATCGCCTGCAGCGACTATAAGCGACGCCTTTACAAATAATGTTTGTGTCCGAATTTGGCGCAACAAAGCGTAAGCTCTCACATACCGCAGTGTCTCAAGACGAAAGTCTTTGACCAGTGCATGTGTGGCGGTATCTACGTCGCCACATACGAACTACGCATCACAATAACATGACGTCACACAATCCTGCATCGCGCAATTAGAGTTTACCACGCGACTAGCATATCGCACACCTAGATCTAAACTGAGACCACTCAAAAAAGGACATTTTTCAGGAAACGATAAAAACATAAGTATATCTGCATTTTTTGTTAGGGAAGTTATACAATTTAATTTGATTCTAGATAATAAATAGCTTGTAAAATGTCACTGTATATGGGGCTAAAATTCAATCATTTTTATCGATAATCATTTTTTTTCAAACATAACTCAAAATTAACGATTTTTGAGTTGTCTCAGTTTAGATCTAGGTATACAACGTCCCAACATCAACCGTCGGGCAATTGCCCACCAGACACAATACCCGTCTGGTCGGAGGATCCTCCCTTTTCTATGGAGGATGAGTGAAATTTACACCCTGTTCCTCATGCCTCTAAAACGTGTTGCCAGTGATGACCTACGGCACTGAAACGTGGTCGCTCACAATGGGCCTTACTAGAAGGCTAAAAGTCACCCAAAGGGCAATGGAGAGGGCTTGGGGTTTCCTACGTGATCGAATCAGAAATGAAGAGATCCGCAGGAGAATCAAGGTAACCGACATAGCCCGAAAAATTGCCAAACTTAAGTGGGCAGGGCACATTGCTCGCAGAACAGATAGGTAAGCGATGGGGCTGTAATGTTCTGGAGTGGCGGCTGCGTACCGGAAGACGTAACGAGGTGGACCTTGTAAAGGCCGCATGAATCCGCTCGAACCACAGAACCAATCAAAGTGGCGGTACTACTGTATCTGTCACAGGGTTGATTGAATGAATTGTTAGAATTGTCGAATTGCCGATGAGTCTCCGTGCTCCGTGGTGATAAAACTCTCTCACATCTCTACCGCGAAGCCGCGAAACAGCGAAACCGTGAAACAGTGAAACTGTATGTTGTTCCGCTAATGTTCCGGTACCTACTGAAGTAGCGGATCATCATGCGAGTCAGTTGAGTTGAACTACTGCGGTTTCGCGGCAGAGGTGTTCTAAGGGCTTAAAGTTAATTATGAAGGCTATTTTGATACAATCCTATATCTTTTTATAAATAGGACATGTATAAAATATTAGGTGACTGACGGAGGTGACTTTCTGGGAAGTTTGTTTCATTTTCTACAACTAAAAACATTTGAAAGTGGTTAAAGACGGGTGGAACATTTATGACTGAACTTGACCTACATTCAAAAAGTGACCATACATAATACGACAGTCAGAGGGGCTTGTGGCTAAGTAATACCAGCCGCACGGGTCGGTCAATCAAGTTATGCTACGCTTGCTGCGGCTGGTCTGTGGATGGGTGACCATATTTACACCAAGAAAACCCCTCCGTGCCTCGGAAAACACGTTAAGCCGTTGGTCCCGGCTGTCATTCGTGGATCTTTGACAGTCGTTACGGGTCGTCAGAAGCCTGATAGTCTCACAACCACTCTTACTAAGGGGTATCGTATTACCCAGTAACTGGGTTGTAGAGCTTAGACAGGCAGTTGGTCCATGTATAATACTGGTATTCAGCTGCAACTGGAAGCCGACCCCAACATAGTTGGGAAAAGGCTAGGCAGATGATGACTTAATATGACAATCAAAAAATCCGTCCGACTGCGGTGCCGCCACAGGGCGTCCGCATTATACCGTCGAATGACGTCACTGTTAAGTTATTTAAGAAAATAAGTTGGTGTGTTTCCCTAGATAGCGTTTTTGACACCGTTAAGTCCAAACCCCGGTGTCATCATTATCATGACGACCGTCACTGCGGGCGTAATATGGCGGCCGCCGCTAATCTAATAAGAGAATAAAAATAAAAAATAAAAAATATACAAAAAGTAAAAAAGGAGCATTTACAACTAACATAATTAAGAAATCGACGCTGGAAATAAGTTTTTTTCGTGTCTCGAAAAATGACAAAAATTATTTTTGCGTCATTGAAATCAGAAAAAATACTGCGTCGAACGGTCTGAGCAACGTTTTCTTTATGATACCACGTCGTATCTAACGACTTTTTTAAAATGCTGTAAATTAAATAAGTACTATAAAATCAACTGTTTTAAAATGCATGTTAAACAAAGTTTAGAATGCTATCATTAGTGGCATCTGATAAATTACATTATAAGAAATACGAGTTTCAAAAATGACCTCTCTGATTCAGGTAGTTTACGAGTTATGAATTTTTGAAATAGTTTTTTGGCTCTGGTGTAAAGTTCAACTTTTCGATATACTACAAGATTGCAGACTGCTTTCTTGCGTTGATATTTTGTAGCTTTAGCTACCGAAATAAAAACACTACCACAGTATTAGCATGGAAGTGCGGAATATTATGTGCATCAATTATATAACCTTCAGAAAAATAATTCCCAAAGAAACCCAAGACATGCAAACTATAATGACGCACACCCGATTAAGTACGTACCATATATTTTCCATGCCGTCCGTTAAAATGAAGGACAATTCTAAACTTGGAATATAAACGATGGCTCGGCTAGAAAATCGATAAGACTTACTACCGATGCAGACATACCACACACCATAAATTCATGGGGAAACTATATTAGGTAATTTAGATGATGATAACTGATTGTTTTGTAATTTTCTTTACGAGGATCGATGGGGAAATTAGTGTTGGATCAGACAGCAGCTTTTGTGTGATAAATTGGTTTTAATCTATTGATATATGTTATAGCTTCACGACTGTTTTGCTTGAAGGGTAAGGCAGAGACTATGGTATAAGTACTGTGAGGTCGAACCTCAACAGTGGGAGGCTACCTACAATAAATGATAGATTTAAGCCAATACGCAAGGGGCCGTTTTAAAAATCATACGTGAGATTGAACTGACGAGGTTCCGACGACGCACACGTTTTTAAAAATTAAATATCTTATTCCAAATTACATTTAAACATATAGTTTGAATACAGTTTTGTGATCACCTTTTATAATCCTTCATCTTGATACACGATAGGTTTGGGAGATTTTATTTTTTTAAACATACATTGTGACGCCAAAAATCCGGCATTTTTTAAATATAATTTGAATGTACCCAGTGACATTCACGCAATATAGACGAATCTAACGACATATCAGTATTCAAAATCGGTCAAGCCATTTAGGCTACAGGAGGTCACAATGGAACGGACTTACATACTACACGCGAAAAACATTACACTCCTTCTGGGTCAGTCGGTGAAAATAAGAACCACCAATAGTGTGTGCCTCACGGCAGCGCCAAAAAGGTTCTAAATGCCCAACTACCTACATATTATATTGGCATATTAATTTCATAATATTTAAAAAAAATGGAAATCGTTTGGCTTGTTATGGGCATGTGATAAGGAGGGACGAAACACATGTGGATAAAAGAGTGATGAATATACATGTCGATGCATGGAGAGGCAGAGGAAGGCCAAAGAAAAAATGGATGGATTGTGTGAGGAATGATATGAAAGAGAAGGGAGTGAATGATAGCGTGATGGTTGACAAGGAGAATGGAAGAAGAAAACGTGTTGCGCCGACCCCACGTAACATGGGGTAAGGGCAGGAAGATGATGATGAATTCCATAATATTTTTAGATATACAAACTGGCAATTATTTGGTGTTCGATTGGAGACATGCCACTTAAAATTTTCAACCTGAAAATACGTAAAGGTTTTGGGTTCGATGGGTTTTCTAGTTAGCACAAATTACTTTGACCACTCACTCTAGAACAATACAGAGAAGATTCTTTACAATTCCTCTCACACTCACACTAGTACCTTCTTCCTTAAGAGGTATGCGCAGTGGTAGCCCGCGAAATTCAATTTTTTTTTGGTTTTTTGCAATTTGCAGGACCGTGTCAGGTTGTATCTTGATTCAAAATATGAGACGCGGAAATAAAACATATGTATTTACATAATTTTAACCATAAAAATCATCAATACATCTCTCAACGTTAGATTTTGTACAGATTCGTCGAACGAACGAAATCTAACAAATCTGCACGAAATCTAACTTAGTTACTACTACTTACATTATCTTTTATTGCCGCGTATCATATTTGATCAAGATACAACCTGACACAGACCTGCAAATTGCTAAAAAACCCAAAAAAAATTGAATTTCGCGGGCTACACTGCGCATCGTCCTTAATAGGAAACGGTTAAGTAAGTAAGTCGCTCGCAATCGGGAACGTTCGTTAAATAGGTCGATCACGTGCGAACCGTAATTGGGAGTGTTTGGCCTCATTGCTAACGTAAAAAATCCAAGATCTTGTACATTATAGATTTTTTTGGGTCAAGTTATAGGCAGGTGGTTTTTTTTTAGGAAGATTTATTGATAACGTGGTTGAAATGCAGGAACAAAAATAGAAGCCAATTAAAAAGATTTTTTTCTGAAAGGCTCGAATAAATTGGGGTAGTCGTAAATGGTTATTTTGAAGAATGACAGAAACTATTTATTCAGGTCCAGTGATTGTAACCAAATCTCATGGATAATTAAAAAAATATTTGTTGATCAAATATTCTTATTACAGGTTTGATGTGGAATGCGTATTGTTTCCAAAATCGATCGTGTGGATCATGTGATCTTGTTGGCAAAGCTTCAAAAGTTTGGGATCCATGGAGATTTACTGAGATGGGTTAAGTCATACTTGTCGCACCGATCACAAGCTGTGGTTATGGGAGGCTTTAAATCTGACTTCGTAAACATCCCCTCAGGTGTTCCCCAGGGATCTTTATTGGGTCCACTTTTTTACTGCGCATATCTGTGTGATATTCAGTCATGTTTCAAATCCGCAAAACATCTCATGTACGCTGATGACATGAAAATATACATGTGTTTAAAATCCAGATCTGATTGTGGACTGATACAGCGTGATCTTGATGCATTATTCGAGTATTATCAGCAAAATAATATTACTGTCAATGTTTTGAAATGTCAATGCATTACCTTTAGTCGTTCTAAATACCCATCTAAGTATCCTTATGGATTTAATAATAATGCGATCGAAAGGGCTGACGTTGTCACGGATCTTGGTATACGGTTGGATTCTAAATTGCTCTTTGACCAACATATTGATATTATCACCAATAGAGCTTCTCGTAACCTTGATTTTGTAATGCGTACTTGTAAGCCCTTTAGTAATTGTCATAGTCTAAAGATAATATACTTTGCGTATGTGCGTAGTATTTTGGAGTATTGTAGCCCAATCTGGTCACCCCAATACGATGTATACACTAAAAGAATCGAAAGTTTAAAGAAAAAGTTTGTAAAATTCCTAAACTACAAATCCCGGAAACGTCATGATTCCTATGCACGAGACTGCAAACACTATGATATGCTGCCCCTTGTAGATAGACGTAAGATGTTGGATATGCTTTTTCTCTTTGATATCCTGCGAGGTCGCTTGGACAGCAGTGATTTGCTATCATGTATTGATTTCTGTACCCCGAAAACACGTACCAGACACACAAAATTACTCAGTATCCCTGGTTGCCGTACGAAATACGGGAGAAATGCTGTTCTGACCCGACTGCCTCGCATCTATTCTGAAAGCTTTGAAAGTCTCGATATATTTCATTCATCCAAACAATAATTCCGGAATCAAGTCAAGCAGATATTGTTTAGTAATCAAATTGTGCCATAACTCATTCTTATATAATTTTTAACTCATTCTTTATGGTTTTTAATTTTAATAAAATTAGTTTTAATAAACGCTATATTCATGTATTTCAACATAGCACGTTCCAATTGCTGTGTGGCAAATTACTTAGTATTTCGTTTTTTCTTTTTCCTTTTGTTAATTAATATAGTCATAGTATTTGGTACACACTTTTAACTTTAATTTAATGTGAGTAATATGTCAACAACCGCATTTTACCTATTATTGATGGCTATACTTGTTTAAGTTTTTTCTTTTGTTTCTCTTTTATCAATGCCGTGAAACTCTATTATTGGCTTAAGTGATAATTGTCATCATCTCGCTATCACTGAGCAGTGTGTGAAGACTGTAAGATGATGATAAGATATTGTAACATTGACGCAACTGCATTGAGCTGTTTCATTAATAGTGGGGTGAACATTCATAACGCATGTAAGTTAATTATAAGCTGTTGAGTTTCCTAATAAAATAAAATAAAATAAAATAAAAATAAAAAATATAATAAAATCAAATAATTAAAAAGAATATTATCTAATGGAATATTAATATTTCTTAGAGATTTCTCAAAGAATGAAACCAATATTTAATTTTCCAAAAGAATGAAACCTGACTTAAAAAATAAAACCAATTATCTTTTATACCACAAAACGTATTGTTTAAAACATTTATTTTTAGTACTTTTTGCTTACTCGGCATTTTTAAGGGTCAGGGGGGTGTAGAGGTTTTACCTTATACAAGCCCAAGTATGTAACTGGCTGACATTCGATTATTCAAACATCGAATATTCTTATAAAAAGTGATGGTCGCTTTTTATAAGGTTGTCAGATAGCTGGTAGCTAGGGCTCCGCGTAGGACCTAGGGAGTGAATTATAATTTTATTTCTATTTTAATATAGCGGGCTTCAGCCCCATTTCTTCAGTACACTACTGTCTTTTATTTTAAAGTAGTTAGCCTCCCGCTGTGAGGTTCGAGCCCTCACATTTGGTGGAGGAGCCGCCGCCGCCGCCGCCGCCGCCGCCGCCGCCGCCGCCGCCGCCGCCGCCGCCGCCGTAGCTGAAGCTGCACATTGACCGCGCGTACGCCCGCGGTACCTCTCGAAGGTTTTTTGGAGTGCGCCGATACGGCCGAGCTTTGCTGAGCGAAATAGTTGAGCTATATGTGTTTGGCGTAGAGGATATTCCGCCGGACGCATGACTATCGCACGCCTAGCGATATGAGGAGCAGTGGATCCCCTTAAACAGACTAAGTGGTTTTAAATATTATTATTAGAGAGTGTTCGACATGGTGCTGATGTTGGATTATTATTTCACGGGCATCGACGCCCGATGTCTTGAAAAGTTTATTGCCGATTTTTTGCGAATAGCTAACATCAATGGATGGCGAGAAAGCGATTGGTCGCTAATTTTGGGTGCGTTTCTTGCAAGTGCTGCAAGATCTTTTTACAATTATACATGGTCGGACGGTATGTCCTTTGAGGCACTGTGTGACGCATTATGGGCAGAATTCCCATGTAGATGCCATAAGGGAAAGATTATTAGTTGTGCGCGACAAGAGGCGGACGCACAAGAGAGGTCTGTTGAAGACAGACAGGAAAATGTTTTATGTGTAGATGATAACATGCAATTAATTTCTAGTGAAAGAGAGCAGGAAGTTGATGTGTTAGAAAAATGCAATGCAGGCAGTGAAGTAGATAAAGATGAAGTTGAGGTCATTGCTGAGCTCAGCTGCGCAGAGAGCAGCCCTGTGGTGACTGAAAACGATGTGCAGACAGACGAGGTGCTTATGAAGGAAGACCAGGAAGCACTGGAATATTCGGGTCTGTCCAATCCTGTTATTATGTCTAATATGTCTGTGTGTCAAGATGATCCTGTTCACGATGTGGAAAACAATAAAAATAGCATCGCTTGTGAACAATTTAATCAAGATAATTTTAATTTAAAATCTTCGATTTCAAAGGAGAATGCCCATTCCGATCTGTCGTCGGAGATAAAGGAGATTGGCAAGTTTTGTAATTTTAAAGTCGATTTGAAGTTAAGTGAAGATGAAGTGGAGTCATGCGCAGTCGAGACAATGATTGATATCACGCATGTGGAAATAAAAAAAAATAAAAAAAGTTATGATAGGTTTCCTATTATCCCTATACGACACCGAAGTGTCATGAACAATCCAAGGGTTGTACAGAAAAAGAAAAAGAATTTATCTGTAAAAAACAAAATTAAATTTAGAAAATTGGTTCCTAAAATAAATAATTTAAAAAAGGATAAGAAAACCAATAATTATTTTGTAAAGAAGTTTTCCATTTCAAAATATATGTTTTGTAAATTGTATAAAAGGAGGTTGAGAGATATTTTTGAAAACTATATTATTAGATGTAAACTTTTTAAACCTCTTGCATTTATTGGATGGAAACTTTTTCTTTTAAGAATTATTTAATTGTCATTGTTCTTTTTTTCAGTTTATCATGTCACTGCATTACATTTATGACATCAGCAGGGCATGAAGTAATAATGTATTATATTTTCTAATGTTCTAATATTGTGTTTTTTGTGTAAAATTTCATATGCTGAGAACTACATCGGACGCAACCAACAGCGTGTGAGGTTACGCTACCCCACAACGCTGACCAAAACAATGAAGAGCATGAGGGAGTGAAACCTACGACAACGTCGCTTCGTTACGGGTCGATAGGGCTGATTAGCATGAACATCCTCCAGCATTTAGTATGACGTATTAGGAGTAGTGGAAGTTTTGAGAAACTGTGAATACCTTCTAGAGGGGGGGTGACTTTGGTATGAGTTGTAACCAACTTTGCTGACGGGACATAGTCCTTGCAAAGAGTGTTGAGTTGACACAATTGGTGCAGTTTATATCAGAGTATCCACAGTTTGGTCAATATGGACCAGTAGTAATACGTAAGGGTTCAGTGTTGACATTACGCGATATATTTCTTTGAATTTGCTGGAGATTGAACATGAGTTAGGTTCTACGGTAGAATTTTGACTTCCTGGCGCATTCCTCCCTCTGGCTCGATACTGTCCGATGGATTAATGAATCACGATGTTGAGTTCTTTAGATTTTCAACCCCTTCTGGGCTGATGTGAATTGCCACATCATTTTATTATCGAAAGAGGCACGTCATTCTTTTCCCTCCGGGTTTTGTCTGACGGGGCTCAGACTGGATAAATGCGATATTTTTGGGTGCACAATGGCACACTTTAATATTACTTTGACTGACACTTAGCATAGTGTTAGTTTTTCGCATTTCGTTTGTCCAGAGCTGAGCCTGTACCTAGAAGTACAATCCCTCATATTGTCGCCATTTTCCCGGAGTTAGGTAGGGTGTCTATTTTTAGGTTTAGGTAGGTTTGTCTGTATGATCGAATGTCTTGGTCTGAATAAAAGTTTTATTTGGAAGTTGACTACGTTAATCCTTTTATTCAAGGGTGGGCGTAGCTCATGTAGAGGTTTTACCTTATACAAGCCCAAGTATGTAACTGGCTGACATTCGATTATTCAAACATCGAATATTCTTATAAAAAGTGATGGTCGCTTTTTATAAGGTTGTCAGATAGCTGGTAGCTAGGGCTCCGCGTAGGACCTAGGGAGTGAATTATAATTTTATTTCTATTTTAATATAGCGGGCTTCAGCCCCATTTCTTCAGTACACTACTGTCTTTTATTTTAAAGTAGTTAGCCTCCCGCTGTGAGGTTCGAGCCCTCACAGTACAGACCAAGCGGAAAAATCCTCAGAGAATTTATTGGCTCCATCGAAAATAAGACCCTATTACCATGCCTATATTTGCTCTTGGACCACTACGTTTGAGACACCTGTATAAGATATCCATCGAAATATCACGCTCGGCTCGTAAGACAATAGGTTCGGTCAAATCACCCGAGCGTGAATGAAAAAACTCGGTAATAATACAATTTCATAAATCTATGTTCTTTCTTTCTTTGTTTTTCTTCGCATTATCACAGTATAATAAAATAAGCAGTATTACATCTTCCTGGAAAACGGCCGAATCAACGCGCTTCGAAATCTCAGTATATATCAGTAGATATTAAATTTGAATCGAACTATAACTGCCTACCAGTTATAGTTCGATTCAAACTTAATGGCGGCTCGGAAGTTAGCTGCGAGTGCGGTTATAGTACGATTCAAACTTAAAAGAGCTAAAATATTTAAAAAATCTCAAATATTAAGATTCGATCGAGCTTAAGGGGACTACAGGACGTAAATCGCGGTCACTGTCAGACTGCATATAAAAGAAAGAGAAGCGCGATGACACAACCCTGGTAATTTATTGCAAAATATGAAGCAATTATCTATTTACAAAAAATCTATTAATTGGACTAAAAAAATAAAACACTATTACGTTAATATGTTGCTTGTAGAATAATCTGACAAAAAATCAGAATGATTGCATGTATATTAGTATGGTTTTTATTCGTTTAAAAAAAATTTTAGATGTATCTTGTGATTTTTTTGTATCGTATCAAATTAGTGGTATTATGTTTTCAACACACTATCTAACTAGCATATAATTATCTTGAAGAATATCATATATTTTACTGATTTTGTTTACTGCAGTAGATCATATACTTTTAGGCATTATAAAACTTGCGTTTAGTTGCGTTTAGGTCCTGTAGTCTCCTTAGGCCAAAATTGTTGTTGACTTTACTGTACCTGGTCTGCACTCACACCTAACTTCCGAGCCGCCATTAAGGCCCTACATCCAAGCTGGTTTGTTTCACGCGCGAGATAGAAGCCTCTCATGCGCACCGGAATTATGTCGTTAAATTACAAATAAAATAGTATAAAATTAGAAATTTACTATTTCATAATAAATAATCCATCACTGGCTGCAGTTTGTCACTTGAAATATGATATATTTTTAATTATAATTATAATAGTTCTTGAAGGGATAAACTGCTTTTAAAGATTATTAAGAGGTATGTTTGAAGATTTTTTTGGTGCATAAAAGTATGTTTATTGTGTTTTGAGTTCCATCACTGTATGCGAAAAGTACTTGAAAATATTATATTTTTTTTATTTGTCAAAATTATTTACGGTTTATGAGATACACTGCTTTAAAAAAAAACCGGCCCAGTCCGTGTCGGATCATGCACAATGAAGGGTTCCGTAGTTGAAAAGAATTTATCCCAAAAAAATAAACTAACCTAAAATCCCAAAAAAAAACAAAATTATGTGATAAAAATACAAATTTACAATTTTTGGACTTTTTTCTTTATTTGTTCTGTGAGACCTTGCTTCTTGCCAAATTTCATAATTCCAGGTCAGCGGGAAGTACCCTATAGGTTTTGATTTACTTGCGAGTATCAAAATATGTCGCATAAATGGCCGTATTCTTTTATTGCGTAGACTTAGAAGCTCGATTTTTTTAGGACTCCAAGGGACAATAGACGTAGGTCTATTGTCCCTTGGAGTATTTCATATTAATTTCAACTTGATACCTTCACGCGTTCCTGAGAAAAAGTGTCTTGACAGACAGACAGACGGACAACAAAGTGATCCTGTAAGGGTTCCGTTTTTTCCTGTTGAGGTACGCAACCCTAAAAACCACCTTTTTGACCGTTTTCAAGAAATCTCCGCCTTAAGTTTGAATCGAACTATACGCACGGACGGACACGTATTTATCTACCGAGCGGCGTAGGTAATTAATTCAAGATTAATGCCCAGATTAACTACTGTATTTTTATTATTCTGTGGCATTATCTTTTCATAAAATCTAATAGCACTGGCGTTGACAGCTTGTAATGGATTCAAAAGAATCCGTTGTCTTTGGCAAAACAAAAGCTTTTAATGTTTGACGTATTCTCAATTCAGCTTGTATGTAAAGGGTGTTCAATTTCCTGCCAGGGTCGCGGGTTGTTCGAAAGAGATACCGTGGCCCTGGCACAGGCAACTGAAGGAACACGGGTGGGTTTTAGTCAGTAAAAGTCTGACACGCCCTCCCGCTCCGCCCAGAACGGGAGAAGTCATTTGATGATTTCCATCCACAAGAAAAAAAGAAGGGTGTTCAATTTTAGTGTTTTTTTTTTTTTTTGCTACTGAAATTTCTTTTAGGTATTGCATTGAACGGAAAATCGTGTTTTTTTATTTGTTTAACCATTTATGTACACAAAAATAAACAGACAAGATGAAAAGAACAGAAAAATACGCACAAAGGTGATGCTTATTTCAAAAGACTCTCCCAGCATACCTGTGATAGGACAGAGGGTAAAAAGAGATGTAGACAACGTGTGTGAGAGTAGAAGAGAAAATAAAATACATAAAATCCAAAAAAAAAACAATTAACATATCAAATAAAACATATTAGGTCGGGGAAAAAGTTCCTTCGTATTTTATAGACAAATTCAAGACCTTTTTTTTTTCATAGTTTATAATTTAGTTATGTGCCATTTGCCAAATGGGTCAAAACTGTTTTGTGGTCAACCCCTAACTCTTCAGCTATGTCGTAACTACTAATATGCCAATCTTGCTCCACTTTTCCAAAAATGGCATCGGCTTTATACCAGAGCGAGCTGCATCTTTGACATCAAAATTCCCGGACTGAAAACGCTTGAACCAACTTTGTGCTACTCTTACTGACAATGCGTTAAGTCCATAAACGTCACAAATTTCTTTCGTGGAGTGTGTTGTATTTTTCCCTTTTTTGTAACAAAACTTCAAAATGTATCGAATTTGTTCGTTAGATGCACTCATTTTGGCGGGCAGAAAAACAATTGAAAAATGGCGGGAAATCGTTTTTACTTTTTATTTTTCTTTTCTAAAATGTCATCTATTTAGTGGTATAAAAACCAGCCAGATACAAACAGTAGAGCCAAAGAGATTTTATTACAACTTTATACCAATAAAATATGAAAAAACTATTTCCCCGACCTATTAATAATACAGGGTGGCCGGAACATTGACGTCCAAAAATAAAATTTCGGTCCCTCGTATCGTGGGGTATTCGAATCACCCCCATGTATGCTCCGCGACTTTTCATAGTTTTCGAGTTATGAATTTTTTTCTGAATGTTTGAAAATTTTCGACCTGACCAACCTAAAAAAATTCTAAAAAAAAAAGTAGAGGGTTTTATCGAGTTTCTTTTTTTGCAACTGAATTTTCATAAGTAGTACTTTTATGCATAAAATAATCAGCTTCGTAACTGTGATGAAAGTTATGAAAATGTTGATCTAAAGTGAAAAATTTACGTTCGGTAAATTATGACTCAAATTTTCAACTTTAAATTAAAAATCTTAACAGGTGACTTCATAATTCCTAAGTAGGCTTCAAGAATGCGCCAGACTCTCAGCTTTCATAATCATAAAAAAAATGAAGTACTTAATAGGGCTACTTTGTTTAAAATCGGCCTTCAAAGACAGCGAGGTGGAAAAATTCTTAAAATTACCCATCTGAGTAATTTTTTTTTTTTGGCTATTTTCTCGTTCCTAAGGTTAATTAATGATAAGAATACTGAAAACTAACCAACAAATAGTTTCAGAGTTGGGTAAGAAAAGTTTTACGTAAAAAGTGGTTTTGAATAAAACACAGATGATAATGTGAAAAAAGTACTTAATTTATTTTTAACATTTACAATAGGTTTTCAAAGTGGCCACCACCAGCAGCAATACACATTCTACACCTACGTAAGAAATTGTCTGGCAATCGTCTAAAAGCGTCTCTGTTCTCTCTCACAACATGTTCAGCTTCTGCAATCAACTGCCTCAGCTCTTGTTCACTTGAACAGTCTCGGGCGTATGCTATTTCCTTGTAATAGCCCCAAATAAAGAAATCGATGGGGTTGAGATCAGGTGAGCGTGGAGGCCACCTAATTGGTCCGCTGCGTCCGATCCATCTGTTGGGGTATGTTTCATCTAAGTAATTTCGGACCTGTGTTGCATAGTGACACGGGGCGCCGTCATTTTGCAACACCATGGTTCGTCTGAGTTCGAGATTCACATCTGCCAGCAACAATGGAAGTTCATTTTCCAAAAAGTTTTTGTATGTTTCTCCATCAAGTCTGGACGGCAGTTCAAACGGACCAATTAGTTCGCCATTGAGGATACCAGACCACAAGTTAACGCTGAAGCGATGTTGAAATGTCGAAGCTCTCACTTCGAGTGGATTTTCATTCGCCCACGTGTGGTAATTATGAATATTGAATATAATGTGGTTAGTTTTCAGTATTCTTATCATTAATTAACCTTAGGAACGAGAAAATAGCCAAAAAAAAATAATTACTCAGATGGGTAATTTTAAGAATTTTTCCACCTCGCTGTCTTTGAAGGCCGATTTTAAACAAAGTAGCCCTATTAAGTACTTCATTTTTTTATGATTATGAAAGCTGAGAGTCTGGCGCATTCTTGAAGCCTACTTAGGAATTATGAAGTCACCTGTTAAGATTTTTAATTTAAAGTTGAAAATTTGAGTCATAATTTACCGAACGTAAATTTTTCACTTTAGATCAACATTTTCATAACTTTCATCACAGTTACGAAGCTGATTATTTTATGCATAAAAGTACTACTTATGAAAATTCAGTTGCAAAAAAAGAAACTCGATAAAACCCTCTACTTTTTTTTTTAGAATTTTTTTAGGTTGGTCAGGTCGAAAATTTTCAAACATTCAGAAAAAAATTCATAACTCGAAAACTATGAAAAGTCGCGGAACATACATGGGGGTGATTCGAATACCCCACGATACGAGGGACCGAAATTTTATTTTTGGACGTCAATGTTCCGGCCACCCTGTATACAGGGCGTCCCACGGATATGCCACATGTAGGAAAAGTACCTTGAATACCTTACCTACTACTTACTTACTTATTTGAGTACCTTTTTAATACAAAATTAATCAATTTATCAAATGCTCAAAATAAGTCACTTCCTATTGAATACTAAGTCGCATCTTTTGATTATTTGGCTTCCTGTCTGAACGCCTGAATGTATTCATAGTATTCCTTTTATTTGCGACACTATGTTATTTAGCCAAAAATAATCCTTATGATGAAGCCTTTCGATCGGTATGATAAAGCTACAGGATGATTATTTTTCTCATGTAACGGGTTTGATTTCCGGTTCAACCATGTAATTATTTAAATATCTATGAATGCAGTTTAAATTGTTTTTTTTATTCAAATAATGTATTCTTTCAGTAAAATGTTCCATCTACAATATTCAAAGTACTTTCCCTCTATGTGGCATATCCGTGGGAGTGGAGTGCAAGAGTGGCAACCTTTTAAGGGGTCATTGTACTCATCAATATGAACAACTTTTATTATGGGACCAAACCTGAAATCGCGAAAAAAAAATCAGCTGGCCAGTACATTTATGTTCGCATAATTCGTCAGAATGTAGGGAACATCTGGTTTTTTCGAGATTTCTGGGTTGGTTCCATAGTAAAAGTTGTTCATAATGACCCCTAAAAAGGTTGACACTTTTTACACGTCCCATCGAATCGAACCCAAGTTCTCATGCTACGTAGTAGCTCTTGCGAGCACTAGACTATCGAGGCAGTTGATATTTACTCGTAATTAATGAATCAATCAATTTAAAGAAATACCATCAAATAATAATCAATGTAACGTAAAACTCATAAATTTTAAATTTCCATTACCATATCAGAAACTGTACCAACATCATTTTCCCTACGAACTGATAAATGTTAGAATTTACACTCAAAACGGGTAGACACGGCACCTGATTTATTATTTAATCTGTGGGAACGAGGAACCGCCTGTTTTCATAAAAGGAACAACTTTTTACGTGAAACAAGATATACACTGCGTAAACTGTTTTAACTTGGTGGTTTGAAAAAAGAATAATGTTATTCTTCAGTTTATCAAAAAGGAACGCCTGTTTGTTTTTATTTATTTAAATTTGGATTTTGTCGTTTTGTCGGTTAGGTTACATTATAAACCGCTAGGTCTAGAAGCATAACATTTTGCACAAGAGTTCCGTAACTACCGAAGATGAGCACAAAGGACAAAAGACCGGTCAAGAGCGAGTCGGACTCGCGCACCGAGGGTTCCGTACCATCATTTATATGTAACTAGCTTTTGCCCGCGGCTTCGCCCGCGTGGATGTCGGAAAATATCCCATGGGAACGTTCATGTGGAAAACATAGGGCATATCCCTAACTTAAGAAATGCTGGGTTTCCCATACAAACTTTCATCCCTTTTATCACCCCTTGTAGGATTATGTTTTAAGACAAAAAGTAGCCCATATCCTTTCCCAGGATGCTATCTATAACCTTGCCAAATTTTATCGAAATCCGTGCAGTTTTGTAAATTTTAAAATCAACCCCTATTTTACCCACTTAAGGGATGATTTTTAAAAAACGCTGACCCGCATATTTTTTAACTTCTTACCAATAGCATAAATTTGGTATCCCTAACTTAAGAAATACTGGGTTTCCCTTACAAACTTTCATCCCCTATATCACCCCCTGTAGTACTATTTAAAAAAAAATAGTACCCTATGTCCTTTCCCAGGATGCTAGATAAAGCCTTGTTAAATTTTGTCGAAATCCATGCAGTTTTGTAAATTTTAAAATCAGCCCCTATTTTACCCCCTTAGGGGATGATTTTTCAAAAACGCTGAACCGCATATTTCTTTATTGCTTATCAAAAGCATACATTTTAATTTTCACATCCCTAACTTAAGAAATGCTGGGTTTCCCATACAAACTTTCATCCCTTTTATCACCCCTTGTAGGATTATGTTTTAAGACAAAAATAGCCCATATCCTTTCCCAGGATGCTATCTATAACCTTGCCAAATTTTAACGAAATCCGTGCAGTTTTGTAAATTTTAAAATCAACCCCTATTTTACCCACTTAGGGGATGATTTTTAAAAAACGCTGACCCGCATATTTTTTAACTTCTTACCAATAGCATAAATTTGTTATCCCTAACTTAAGAAATACTGGGTTTCCCTTACAAACTTTCATCCCCTATATCACCCCCCGTAGTATTATTTAAAAAAAAAATAGTACCCTATGTCCTTTCCCAGGATGCTAGATAAAGCCTTGTTAAATTTTGTCGAAATCCGTGCAGTTTTGTAAATTTTAAAATCAACCCCTATTTTACCCCCTTAGGGGATGATTTTTCAAAAACGCTGAACCGCATATTTCTTTATTGCTTATCAAAAGCATACATTTTAATTTTCACATCCCTAACTTAAGAAATACTGAGTTTCCCATACAAAATTTCATCCCCTATATCGCCCTGTTGGAGGAATAAACTTATTAAAAGAATAATGTTAGAAGAAATGAATTTAATATAACTAATAGAACCGAACAGCTTTATAAAAGAACAAGGAATTAAAGATGACAAGAATAGAGTAAAGAGTACAAACCATAACTTTTTGTACATAGGTACACACCTAATAAGTATAACATACAACATGCTCCCTCAAAAAGTTAATTGCATTGCACTCATAACACAAAAAGCATATAAAACCAGTAAAGAAAACCATTACAAAAACTAGGATATACCAATCATTTGCAAACAACTGCGATGCTTTGTTGGACCCAAAGGTTTCGTCAAAACATCTGCAGGTAACCTGTCGGTGGGCATATACCTAAGTTCAACTGTTTTATCGTTCACTTTTTCTCGGACAAAATGGAACTTAACATCTATATGTTTTGTCCTATTGTGGTGAACCGGATTCATGGCCAATTTTTGTGCACTCTGACTATCCGTATACAAAACTATGTTAAGGGACTTACCTGTTAAATCGGATATTAGTCGTTTTAAAAAGCACGCATCCTTTACTGCTGTAGCCAATGCCATATATTCAGCTTCAGCGGATGACAAAGCCACTGTGGGCTGTTTTTTAGCTTCCCACGAAATAGGGCCGCCTGCAAGTTCATAATAGAACCCAGTGTAGGATCGTCTATCAGTTGGACAATTTGCCCAGTCTGCGTCTGAAAAACCGGTCAAAGTTGTAGTATTACCTTTTTCTTTCCTGTATGTAATACCACTATTTTTTGTTGCTTTCAGATAACGTAGACATCTTTTAGCAATATTCCAATGTGACTGATCAAATTTAGAGTTAAATTGACTCAAGTAGCTCACAGTGTAGGCTATATCTGGTCTGGTATTTACAGACAAAAACATTAGACAGCCAACTAACTCTCTGTAAGGGTACTCACACTCACCAATACCAGGCTCAAGGTTTTTCTTGACCATTGGGGTAGAAACACCCTTACAATCTTGCATGTTGAATTTCTTTAGCAACTTTTCAATATACGTATTCTGAGATAGCTTAATTCCATAATTATCATGGTGAATATTAATTCCCGTAAAGAAATTAATTTGTCCAAGATCTTTTGATGAAAAATATTTCTCAAATTGACATTTGAAATTGTCAAACGTAGTTTCATTTTTATACAAGATTACTAAATCGTCGACGTATACAGCCAGAACCAAGGAGTCTAAGTTCGCATTGTTTTTAAAAATACACGGCTCAGATGTTTGCATAAAACCAAGAACTGACAAAGTCTGTTTTAACTTTGTATTCCAGGCTCTTGGTGCCTGCTTCAGTCCATAAAGGGACCGTTTCAAAAAACACACTTTCGACTCTTCCCCTTCCCTTACAAAACCTTCTGGCTGTGTCATGAAGATTTCTTCCTCTAAATCGCCATTCAGAAAAGCTGTATCCACATCCATATGGCGGACCTTATAATCTTCCTGCACTGCAAGCGCTAACAGGGTTCGCAACGATGAGTTACGTACAACCGGAGAAAAGGTTTCGTGATAATCGACACCTTCTCTTTGTCGAAAACCTTTTGCTACTAGGCGCGCTTTATACCTAACAACGCTACCTTTCGCATCACGTTTCAATTTGAAAACCCACTTGCAAGGAATACACTTTCTATGATTTGGCTTGTCTACCAAAACCCATGTGCCCTTTCTGACTAAGGCATTGTACTCATCTTTCATTGCTAAAATCCAGTTATCTTTCTCATTGCTGTTAATCGCAGCTAGATAATTATTTGGATCATCGCACTCATCGTCAAGCAGAGTATTATATGAGAAGTAATCCGGTGGTTTGCGAACTCTTGAAGGATATCGACTAGATTCATTTGAGGAATCTGTAGCCTCACTTGACTGCTGATCATCAACATTGTTGACCTCTACATTGACTGCTTCATTGATTTCAACATCAGCATCCTCAGCATCCATGAAAGAAGTATCTATGCTAGGAGCATCTACCTCACATCTCCCAGATGAAGTGGAGGGCAATATTTCTTGTCTTAAAACTGCTGGCGATGGTGACTGGGAAAGCAAATTGACAATATCAGAGTTCACAGTACCTATAGGCTCAATATTTTCCTTCAGTCCAGTAAAGTTATTTTCAAAAAAATGTAACATCTCTTGACTTTAGTGACCGTCTAGGAGTTGCCGCATTCCGGAAATAATAAGTATGAGGATCATCTGAATATCCTACAAAAATCTGTTCCTCAGCTTTCATGTCCAATTTACATCTCTGACTTGATGGAACATGAACAAGTGCTCTGCATCCAAAAACCTTAAGATGAGACAGATCGGGTTTTCTATTAAACCACATTTCAAATGGTGTTTTACCACTAAGCGCGCGGTGTGGTGATCGATTTTTCAAGTAGACGCTCGTCTCCACTGCGTCCTGCCAGAAAGCTTTTGAGAGGAAACCATGTGACAATAGTGACCGAGCCTTCTCTACTATGCTACGATTACACCGTTCACTTACCCCATTTTGCTGAGGGCTGTAAGGTGCTGTCGTTTGCCAATCGATACCCAGTGACTGAACATAATCCATCAATTCTTTATTGATGAACTCAGTTCCATTATCTGACCGCAAAGTCTTTATTTTTCCACCAAACTGTCTCTCGACATAAGAATGAAAAGAACAAAACTTACTTTTGACTTCAGTTTTAGAAGATATAAAATACACAAAAGTAAAACGTGTATAATCATCTATAAAAATAATAAAATATTTATTACCTGTAAAAGAATTTGTAGAAAAAGGTCCACAAACATCGGTATGAACCAATTGAAGTGGCGATGTAGCCTTCCTGTATTTTAAGCTTTTGAAAGGCTTTCTAGACTGCTTACCCTCTATGCAGGGTATGCATGGTTCCTTGTCGACCTTCGTGTACTCCACGCCGATAGCCTGACCTTTTCTAAGTAGATCCATGCCAATTCGACAGAGATGTCCCAACCTCTTATGCCAGAGCTGAAAATTGGAACAATCAGAGTGCACATAAGCTGAAACATTATTGAACATTTTAATTGAACAATCGACACTATACAGCCCATCACTTACAGAACCATACGCTAAAACATTTTTATTGTTTACTACATCACACTTAGAGTCATAAATAGTGCAGCCTTCTTTATTGAAAACTACTGAGTAACCCTTCTCTACTACTTTACTCACTGAAAGTAAATTACAGTTCAAATCAGGAACATGAACTACATTCTCTATTCTGTTCGCCAAAGTATCCGTATCAATGGATACATCACCAATACCTACAGCCGCCAGTTTTTGTCCATTAGCCACAGTAATCGTTCCACCTTGTACTGGCCGATAACTGCTGAACCACTCGCGATGCGGAGTCATGTGAATGGTTGCACCGGAATCAATAATCCATTTCCCGTAACTTGCAGCCGGCGCAGAGAGAGCCATTTCCTTCACAACAGCCTGTTCCACCTTTTCATTATGATGGCAATCTGTACCTTTAAAAACGTTTCCTGACACATTCATAGCCTTCCTGTCCTTCTTATTGGGACATTCGGGACTTTTGTGTCCTGGTTGTCTACACTTAAAGCAGATTATAGACTTCTTCTTTTTGCTTGTAGAACCTGTTGAATGTAGCGCAGCCACCTCGTTCTGGTGAGGGTACTTCGAAAACTCGTTTAA
This sequence comes from Cosmia trapezina, assembly GCA_905163495.3. NCBI lineage: Eukaryota > Metazoa > Arthropoda > Insecta > Lepidoptera > Noctuidae > Cosmia > Cosmia trapezina. The sequence goes on along the minus strand of LR991035.1, from coordinate 23,053,702 downwards.
TAGTTTTGCCTTAACCAACTCACTGGTTACATCAACATTCGAATTCTCTAAAGCCATTATCAGCGGTTCGTACCGAGATGTCAATCCTCCGAGAATAATCGCAGCCAGAGATCCATCGTCGATCTTCTTACCAATATCTTCAAGATCTTGAGCAGTACTCATAACGGCGTTGATATAAGATTCTATGTCTTGGAAATCGGTCAAGGTATATTTATATAATCTACGCTCCAAAGAGAGCCTTCGACCCATACCATCCTCGTATGCTTTTTGTAAAGCACTCCAAGCCTCCTTAGCGTTTTTCGCATTTCTCACGTGCGAAATTGCACCTCCATCTACCGTAAGGCATATTTTTGACAACGCCTTCTGGTCACTACGAGAGCGCACATTCTCCGCCGTTTTATCAGAATCATCATACCCAGTGATGGACGTCCACAACTCCTCATGAATGAGAAGCATCCTCATTTTGAACTTCCAGGTTGGGTATCCGTCTCGGTTTTTTAACATCTGAATACCTTGAAAATTCATACTATTCCCTGACATTATCTTCTTTTAAAATAAGAGCTTCTTCGTGCTGATAACGTGTTGGAGGAATAAACTTATTAAAAGAATAATGTTAGAAGAAATGAATTTAATATAACTAATAGAACCGAACAGCTTTATAAAAGAACAAGGAATTAAAGATGACAAGAATAGAGTAAAGAGTACAAACCATAACTTTTTGTACATAGGTACACACCTAATAAGTATAACATACAACACGCCCCCTGTAGGATTATTTTTTAAGACCAAAAGTAGCCTGTGTCCATCAGGATGCTATAAAGCCTTGCCAAATATTATCGAAATCCGTGCAGTTTTGTAAATTTTAAAATCAACCCCTATTTAACCCCCTTAGAGGATGATTTTTCAAAAATGCTGAACCGCATATTTCTTAATTTCCTACCAATAGCATAAATTTGTTATCCCTAACTTAAGAAATACTGGGTTTCCCTTACAAACTTTCATCACCTATATCACCCCCTGTAGTATTGTTTTTGAAAGTATCCTATGTCCTTTCCCAGTATGCTATATAAAGCCTTGCCAAATTTTGTCGAAATCCGTGCAGTTTTGTCAATTTTAAAATCAACCCCTATTTTACACCCTTAGGAGATGATTTTTCAAAAACGGTGAGCCGCATATTTCTTTATTTCCTATCAAAAGCATATATTTTAATTTTCACATCCCTAACTTAAGAAATACTGGGTTTCCCTTACAAACTTTAATCCCCTATATCACCCCCTGTAGTATTGTTTTTGAAAGTATCCTATGTCCTTCCCCAGGATTCTATATAAAGCCTTGCCAAATTTTATCGAAATCCGTGCAGTTTTGTAAATTTTAAAATCAACCCCTATTTAACCCCCTTAGGGGATGATTTTTCAAAAATGCTGAACCGCATATTTCTTAATTTCCTACCAATAGCATAAATTTGTTATCCCTAACTTAAGAAATACTGGGTTTCCCTTACAAACTTTCATCCCCTATATCACCCCCTGTAGTATTGTTTTTGAAAGTAGCCTGTGTCTTTCCCCAGGATACTATATAAAGCCTTGCCAAATTTTATCGAAATCCGTGCAGTTTTGTAAATTTTAAAATCAACCCCTGTTTTACCCCCTTAGGGGATGATTTTTCAAAAACGCTGAACCGCATATTTATTAATTTCCTACCAATAGCATAAATTTGTTATCACTAACTTAAGAAATACTGGGTTTCCCTTACAAACTTTCATCCCCTATATCACCCCCTGTAGTATTATTTTTGAAAAAAATAGTATCCTTTGGCCTTCCCCGGGATGCTATATAAAGCCTTGCCAAATTTTGTCGAAATCCATGCAGTTTTGTAAATTTTAAAATCAACCCCTATTTTACCCCCTTAGGGGATGATTTTTCAAAAACGCTGAATCGCATATTTCTTTATTTCTTATCAAAAGCATAAATTTTAATTTTCACATCCCTAACTTAAGAAATACTGAGTTTCCCATACAAACTTTCATCCCCTATATCACCCCCTGTAGGATTATTTTTGAAAAAAAAAGTAGCCTATGTCCGTCCCCAGGATACCATCTATAGCCTTGCCAAATTTTATCGAAATCCGTTCAGTGGTTTAGGCGTGAAAAGGTAACAGACAGACAGACAGACAGACAGACAGACAGACAGACAGACAGACAGAGTTACTTTCGAATTTATAATATTAGTATGGATTTTTGTTGATGATTTCTGAAAAACTGTGCTATTTAAAGACATCATTTTATTTTTCCTGCAATCTTTACATAAACTTCTATCATATAGAATTTTAGATTTTTCGCTTTGCAAACTTCGGAGATAAGGGGGGGGAACGGTATTTTTTTTTTACATTTTTCTTCAAAAGTCGAAAACTATGCGGGCTAAAAAAAAGAAAAAATATGTTTGAGAATGTGCAAACAGCGCTCTTTCATATGATACCCCACATGCCCTAGTAGCCCCACTTTGAATTTTTAAGACCCCCTTTCAGTCCCTGTTGCAAAAAAATATATAAATATTTTTATTTCTTTCTTATTTGCAAAATAGTTGGGTAAACGTCATCTAAAACTGTTTCAAATTTCAAGTTGATAGCATTAGTAGTTCTCGAGATATCCAGCTGTGACAGACAGACAGACAGACTGAGTCACACCATAAGGGTTCCTTTTTTACCATTTTGGTACGGAACCCTAAAAACATTTTTTTAAATTATTGTCTGTTTGTCTGTCTGTTTGTTCCGGCTAATCTCCGAAACGGCCGGACCGATTTTGACGGGATTTTCCCTGGCAGATAATGATGATAGTAACGTAGGCTACTTTTAGTTTAGAAAAGGATTATAGTTTCCGCGCATAAAAATTAAAACCCATGTAATTGTGCACAAAATCCAATTCAAATGACATCCATGCGAAGTCACAGGCAAGAGCTAGCCACAAATAACAAAGGTGTCCAAATAAAATGTCAACGTATATGATCAGCCAGTGGTCGTCATTGAGCTGAATGATTATTATCATAATCATAATCATCATAAATCTATATTTTTCTCAACATGATAATACATGCACTGATTAATAAAATGCACAATCTGCCTCAGAAGTTAGGAGGTACTGAGTTACAGATCACCCAGCTCTCTAATGCTCGGTTCCTATAAACAAAAACCGGTCAAGAGCGAGTCGGACTCGCGCACCGAGGGTTCCGTTCCGATTTCTGAAAAAGTGTGCTATTTAGAGACATCGTTTTATTTTTCCTGTAATCTTTACATAAACTTCTATCACATAGAATAATTTCAGATTTTTCTCTTTGCAAACTTCGGAGATAATTCGGGGGGAACGGTATTTTTTTTTTACATTTTTCATCAGAAGTCGAAAACTTTGCGGCCTAAAAAAAAAGAAAAAAAATGTTTGAGAATGTGCAAATAGCGCTCTTTCATATGATACCCCACATGCCCTAGTAGCCCCACTTTGATTTTTTAAGCCCCCTTTCAGTCCCTGTTGCAAAAAAAATACATATATTTTTATTTTTTTCTTATTTGCAAAATAGTTGCGTAAACATCATCTAAAACTATTCCAAATTTCAAGTTGATAGCATTAGTAGTTCTTGAGATATCCAGCTGTGACAGACAGAGAGACAGACAGACAGACTGAGTCACACCATAAGGGTTCCTTTTTTACCATTTTGGTACGGAACCCTAAAAACGAATCGTTTTGCTTAACAATTGTAAGCATTTTTTTATTGCCAACCTGGGCATGTAAATAGATTTGTAAGATAATGGATAGTTACTTCCACATATTATGAAGACTCCAGGGAAAAAGACGAACTTGTCACTTTTTCGGCGAATGTGATTTTTTTGGGAATTTCCGGTACTTTACGATAGTAAACCGAACAGGGTAAAACACAAATTATTCTTAGTTAAAAAAAAAAAGTTTAAAAAATCGCATCAAGGGAAAAAGTAGCATAACTATAAGTAGCAGTCTTTATAAATGCGATATCTCAAAATCATTGTTGCTTGACAAGTTCGTCTTTTCCCTTTTTTTTATTTTTTCGTGCTGTTTGTATTTCCTGTGCGTGTCCCAAATAAATAAAATATATATATTTTTTTAAAATTAATATCTTTTTTTATTTAAAGTCATAATTTTAACCAATAACCGTCCATAAATTAGAGGAATCGGCCACTGTATACAGGTTAATTTAGAATTACGATAAATTTTCTTTGGTTGAGAAGAAAAAATCTAGACTTTCATTGAATCTTATCGCATTTAACCAATTTATTTTGTCACTTGTTACAGAAAATTCATCCCTCTACACATAATTGAAGAGGACAGTTACGAGAAAGATGTACTCTTCTACGTCAACCTCGGCGACCCGGAGTTACTTGGGGGTAAGAATTGTTTTATTACTCATTTTTTTTTTGTATGGGAATGTACCTATGACTCGAATAATAGTGATACATTGTAGACGTTCATTGATTAACTGATAATTAAGGAAAAGAAAATGATTAGTGGTCACAAATTATTTTCAAAAAATCAATGGAAGTCAACATGTGGTTTTCATAAGGCAATATGGACATTATACAAACACTTTGTAAAACATGATAGCTATAGGCAGGTAGGCAGGTATTATTATAATTGTACAGGGCCCCGAAACGATCAATAGCAATAGTCAATTTTTACGTGATTGATACACATTGATGCTCAAATTGATCGTCTACCAAATACAATTGATGTGATTGATAATATTAGATTACAGAAATTTACAATACTTTATGGCAATTGATCGTTTCGGGGGTCCTATGAAAGTCCCATTCGACTAAATCGGAGCTAAACATCGAATAAGTACCCGTTTTCACTAGCAGAAAGACACAGACACATACAAAAAGCGCGCTGTTGAAGTTTCAACGTTCGGTTATGCGCCGAAAGTTGATAATCCAACAGCGTGCTTTTACATTTACCATTCGTTTAGGTGTCGTCTAGTTTTAGTGAAAACTAGTAAATGTTGACTCAACTTTGGCTTTGAGCTGTCTTAATTGCGTAACACACTATCAATCGGAATTTCAATCATTTTAAAGCAAATTGCTAATCCATTGCTTCATATGTTCCAAAAATTTGTCTGCTCGACAACGTAAATAACGCAATGAACAACATGTTAAAATGAAACTGATTTCGATTGATAGTGTCTTACGCAATTAGGATACTGAGGTTGGGACAAAAATGCTTTTGCAAAAAAAATGTTTTAAGTAGAATTAGTTCTATTGGGACTTTCTTATACAAAAGCATAAATAAAAATCTAGCTATCTTTTTATACGTAGATCCATAGATACCTTTCAAATGAATATTTTATTAGACATTTCAATACTTAATTTGAATTGCAAAAATTAAGCTGGAGTGATTTGGCCTGTCAATTTGGATCGCGATAGATGAAAATGAAGATCTTTAGAGATTTAATTAAAATGTTGGGTTCTGATGTTCTGACAATTTTAATTCTTTTGAATCGTTATAAAAACAGGATGGGTTACTGATTGCGATATTGAATTTTGTAACAACGCTGATTGTTTGAAAAGGATTAATTTGTTTTCGTTTGACAAAATTGAAAGTAATTGAATGATCAGAATTGGATTTTTTTATGTTTGTATTTGGAGTTTGCTAATAACATTGATACCAAATGATAAGAAAATACAAAAAAATCTGCTGTAGGTACAGTCAACTTCAAAACGACGTAAACTAGGACAAACGTTGATTTTATTATTTTATTATTATAATTTTTTTTTTTTTTTTTTTTTTTTTTGTTCTGGTTGACGAAAGTTTATTGTTGTTGTCTTGTGTCTGTTGTGATTAATAGTAATAATAGAATTTATATCAAATTATTAGAATTTTATAATCATATTCTTATTTATAATTTATTTAATCATTTGTATGCCCAAGTTGCTGATCATGGCGTGAACATTATTAAGTATATAATTATGTAATGAACACCTGTATGTAACCCATGCATCACAAATAAACGATTTGATTAGATTTGATTTCATTTGATCTGGTTCCTTCATATTGCATCAATATAATATACCTAATTATAGCACAAAAGATAGCATCCAATGTGTTACATGTTTTGTAGCTTTAATAATAGATACAATATTATTGAACACAGGTTGTAGATAGTAAAGTAAGTACATATATACTTTCAAATAAAAAAGATTTTTCCAAATCGGTTTCTAAATGACGGAGTACTGAGGTACTTAACAAACAAAAAAAAATACAACCGAATTGATAACCTCTTCCTTTTTTTGAAGTCGGTTAAAAATGAAGGAATAATCATTGATCTACACTTGAGCGCAAAAATGTATCAAAAAAACTAACCTTAGCATTGCTGATTCTTCTTTAATTCTTCTTCTTTAGGCCCGAATTTCAGAATATTGTTTTATTTTGGAATGGTTTTCTTTTAACTGAAATAAATATTGTATTAGTTAAAATTTAAATTAAATTTTTAAATATTAGAAATATATAAAAATAGTACCACCACATTATTATTGTTTTATTAATCCAATTTTACAGGTCAAATCACCAAGCTTTTGTTTATTATATACTTATACTAGATTCTAGCGCATGTTTACATAATAAATAATCATAATTAGAATAGCATGAAGTTTATTATGACAGTTGTTAACATGTACATAGTCTGGCATTGGGTTCATTAAATATTTTGATTTAATTAATATTTCCACTACTGGATAATAGACTAGAATATCTTCAATTAAATGAATTAATAGTTAGTGAGATGATAATATTGTATTACAATTTAATAATTACAGTTTGGTCGTATTTCAAACGGGAATCGTGATAACATATCTGGTATAATTTTCTGTCCGTGTTTTTATTGTGATTTAGAATTTATATCGTACCTAACTGTTTTAATTACAGAAGATAGACGTCAAGCATATAGTTAAAAGTATCGATTCTACTACGGTATCGACACCTAACATAACATTATTATTAATGCAAAGTGTCAACACTAAGATAGCATCAAAATGATCACAAGAGTGTGAAATAAGACCAAATTAAACACACAGCAAATTATAAGAAACAATGATTGCAAATACAAACTCCGAGTTGTACTCTTTCTTACTGTATATTATAAAGTAACACAACCCGAGATTTACAGTCCGAGAATTTAATTGTTAAGCAAATCGACTAGGTATCAACTTAAATAAAATTGCCATTATTTTTGTCATTCTTTGACAGTTGTTTGAAATGTATTTAACGCAGTAAGAGTAAGATGGTTGTACCAGTGATATAGTTATATACCTAGGAATATAGTTATCTACCGTAATATAGTTATATGAAAGCGGTTCTAGGTTCTGTTACTAGGAATATAAGAAGGCACTCCGATCAAAGGTTACCAGGTTAGAACTGTAACTAACTACGCATGATCCAAGCGAGCGCTACGTCGAAATTGGTGGACGCTGTTACAAATGGGTAGTCAAATCATTACTTTTTTACACAAAAGTGTGTTTATTAAATAAAATGCTTTGCTTTCTTAAAATATTTTTTGGTTAAATTGTTGATAAGTGTGCATGATACGATTCTGTACTATAAACGTAATTTTAGATATGTACAGCTTCTCAATAACGGTACCGAAGTAAAAAAAATCACTTCGGTACCATTATTGTGAAACTGTACCTATCTAAAATTATATTTATGGTTCAGAATCGTACCATGCACATTTATCAACAATTTAACCAAAAAACATTTTAAGAAAGCAAAGCATTTTATTTAATAAACACACTTTTGTGTAAAAAAGTAATGATTTGACTACCTATTTGTAACAGCGTCCTTAAGGCACTCCGACAGTTTTTATATAACTATATTGTAGTAGATAGCTATACCCCCAAACTGACCAAACTGGCCGGCAAACTGACGTAGGATGTCAATTTACTTAACAATTAATTTCCCTAACTTTTACTATTTGCTGTGCGTTGTCCTAGTATGCAATAACCTAGAAATTAGTGTTCATCGCTTATTCTACCCTTTTGTTTGTGCATGATATAAACCCTATCTCTGCAGAGGTGTTTGAAACGTTCCTCCCGGACGCGTCGGCTTCGGTATCGGTACAATTTTCTCCCGGTAAGTGATAGCAAAGCAATTTATGTAATGGACGCAACGTACGCAATGGTTTTGTGAAGCGAGAATTTTTCTACAGGTTGGTTTTTAAGGAAAATATGGATTGGTAGTGTCAGGCAGATTTTTATATTTTTCGCCTTGCCTCAAAGGTTTTTTGTGACACTCTCATTCTCTGATTAAGAAATGAAAACAGGCCCATCGAAAATGTTCCAAAGGTACCTTATTATTAATCATTTATTTATTACACCAAAAATAATACAACGGATTACACATACTTATTAGGCTATTTATTTAGGAGTATTAACATGGGAGCATCTGCAGCCGAACTAGGACGAGTCCTGTATCTCGGCATACAGAACCAGACCCCTCAAAACAGACATTAAAACATATATTAGCCCAAAAAGACATGCAAAAATATTGAACAGACTATGTTCATTTCAAATTCAAATTCAAATTTATTTATTAATAATCAGGTAAACAAGAACAGATTGGACGGTGACCCCCAAACTAGACATATTTATGCCTGTATTTGGGGGGTCGGAATATAATTTGTATGTCTTATGGGTGTTACACACGGTTTCTGGAACGATAATTATCGACGTAGTGATCTGATTGGCTGTTGATCAATAATTCAGTCAACCAATCAGAGCAGTTTACGGGTGCTTGACAATTTAATTTGTTAGCTAATTTTTGAGTTGATTTTCGTTCCAGAAACCCGTGTGTTTGTAACAGGAATCTGACAGTTATTGTGAAGGATGTAGACAGTCAGTTTTGCTCTGGAAAAGTTCGTTGAGGGTTGAGGGTACCTAATGAACATCATTTCCTCAAAAGCTTTCCTCCTAACTTAACCTAATTGGCGGTTGTTACACAAATCAAAGCGTAAAAGTCACTCGTTTGTATTGTTGCGAATAGAAAACTTAAACGTCTAGCTTCTCTTTTTCTTTCAAATCTCAGTTCTACGTTTAATAGGATGTGATTTGATTAGTAGATACGGTATGTTGCTCATAACTCGATTAACACTGCTACTTTTACATTATGTAAATAAAAAAAAAGTGCAAAATAATTTGATTATCTCCTTTTTCCTAAAATACCTAAGATTGTAGCTAGTAGATCTATAAATTTTACTTCTGTTCCGATTTTAATTTAATAATTAAGATTTTAAAAACTGAAGTGTTAATTGATTTTTGTTGCTGACTGTACCTATGATTGTTTGTCGCCATTTTGGAAAACTTATCACAGAAACCAACATAAGATTGGACAACAAAACGAACGTTCAGGGACTTTAACAGGTAGAAACCGGAGAGTAGACTTGCCTATTGAGGCAAGTCTACCCCCGGTTTCTACCTGCTAAAGTCCACCTACCTACTTATTGAGGTAGGTATAGTCGACCTCGTAATTGCTTTACCACTTTTGACAACATCATATTAATCATTATTCTCTTGCTCTTATACCAATTTATTTGAGGTTGGTGCCACACGTCTTCTTCTTCCATTATTTATTATTAGTCGTCATCTCGATATTCACCCCCTTTTAGCAACAATTCCATAGTAAATAGTAACTTCACTAAGGTTGACACTATGTAGCTGTCACGTAGAAAAATAGGGCTTGTCGTTTTATAACGTGCAAGTGACATTCAACCTTAGGGTGGTAAAGTAATTAGGAGGTCGAATGCACCCCATGTGTGCACAAGAAAAACCCTTTTTTTGTTAGGTATATAAGCTTATATCACATACAGGGTGTAAGGGACAGCCCTCCGCAAACTCACAGGGTGCATTCAGCTCCTCATTTTGAATCATATTCCACCGGAAATTTTCTCAGGAAAATTTTCATTTTTTCAATTTTTTTTTCAGTTAAATTTTCATTATTTCAATATGAAATTGCATTGTGTGTTCGCAGCACTCCATTTATGTCAAAAAAAACTGCAAAAAAAAACAGCAAAAAAAAAAAACCAGCAATGGATGTTGAAATACTCTAACCAACGACGAGTGAAATCAGCCCCAACCAGAATCAACCACATACCTATTACCTATTCCTCCCAACCAGTAATAGACGCTCCAATTTGTGCACAAAAACACAAACAAATCAGGTTTATTGGATTCCCTTAACGTTCCTGAAAAAATTGCATGTACCGGTCATCTTAGTATGACATACTGAATTCACGCTATCAGTTTGCGGAGGGCTGTCCCTTACACCCTGTATATATAAATGTAAAAAAGCATCATCCGATGGAAAACCAATAATCATCATTAGTTGTGAACCTATGGAGTTCGCAGCTAACTCCCCCTCCCCCCCCCGCGTGTCAAATGCACCCCAAGTGTGCAAAAGGACAAAACTTTACATAATAGGTATATAAGCTTAGATCACATATATATAAACGTAAAAAAACACCATCCGATGGAAAACATACCATCATCAGTAGTTGTGAACCTATGGGGTTCGCAACTAACCCCCAACCCTCCCCACTCGCTGGGGTTTTGGGTCTAAAATTAGCCAAACTCAGACACTTGAGGGGTTAAAAGAGTATTATCAACTCTATACAGGGTGTTTGGCGCATGGACCGACACAATTTTTTGGGGGATTGGGGGGTCATTTGCTAGGTTTCACCTAAAGACCTCCATGTCCTAAGTGTGACGGTAATAGTTTTATTTTTTTTTTGTTCTTTCTTTGAATTACCCAAAATCTCGCCTTTGAATCGATATTTTTTTTTTGTTTATGGTTGTAAAAGAACAAAATAATTTTTATTATAGTCTACAATGTATTCTTATTCGAAATAAAATAAAAAAATATAGTAACCGTAATAAGTCTTTTCTTAAAACACTCCATAACTGACTCTCTAACTAGTATTTTGACTACATTTGAATTGTTTTTCATAGCGTGTAGCATACCCTTAGAAAGGGTTCAAGCTAAAGAACTTTTTGAGATAAAAATAAGGTCAAAATGGCTTTATTTAAAAAAAAAAATGAATTTAAGAGTAGTAACTTTTCATACATTTAAACATTTTTAAGACTTTGGAAGCACGTAAGTCATTTTCTACTGATCAATTACATCAAATAATAATTTATTTAGAATAAAAATACATTGCAGACTATTATAAAATTTATTTTGTTCTATTGCAACCATAAACAAAAAAAATATATCGATTCAAAGGCGAGATTTTGGGTAATTCAAAGAAAGCACAAAAAAAAACATATCTCAATTACCGTCACACTTAGGACATGGAGGTCTTTAGGTGAAACCTAGCAAATGACCCCCCCAATCCCCCAAAAAATTGTGTCGGTCCATGCGCCAAACACCCTGTATACTTCCAAGTCGATTGAGAGCGTCCGGTCTGCACCAAGTTCAAAGGGCAACTGATAGAAATCCGACGACTGACGAAACACGAAGTTTGCCGAGGGACATTAAGAAAATAGTTGTACTGTACCTACGTAGTTATGAGCATATTAAAATAGCATATTCCAAGAAACCGTACTTATTAATATTATTAATGAAACTTCATCATAAACATGTCTTTATAATTAATGCCAACGTCGCGTCCATTACAGTTGTTTGTCACCGAGAATGGATTGAAGTGATAAGCACTTAGCTGGACGCCAAATAATATTAGCTATACGTAACTGCAATTGTGTTTGTCTGACCTGGTTACGTCATTGTACACCTTCCAATCTACCCTCGGAAATGTAAGATAGATCGCGGGAAAAAATGAGATTGCTAAATGAGCCGAGATATCGGTTTGCGATTGGTACGTCCGATTTCGACAAGTTTACAACTCGATAACTTCTTTCATAGAAAACGGGTTTCTGGATACGCGAAAAAAATGTTGAGATGAGATGTATAGACATCTTTATGAGAAAAAGATTATTTCTGCTAAAGCTTACCAACCTATTGTACAGACAAGAGCAGATCAGGTTATACCAAACTGTCAAATTTCTCCAAATGATTTTAAACCTTAAAATGTTGATGGTTAAGTTCAAAATCGGATGAGAAAATTTGTCAGTTTTTAGTAACTTGACCTGCTGCTGTGTGTATGATTTGGTCTCATGGTCGAAGCGCGGCTGCTGAGCTGTGGTCCTGGGTTCGATTCCCAGGTCAAGTGTTTTTGGATTTTTCCATAAGGAATTCCTTATGGAAAAATCCAATAACCCTTTGCCCTTAGTAACAGCCCGGAGTTTGGAAGTTGGCGGTGTGATACCCCAGTGCTTCGGAGACGTTAGCCTTGCGCCTGGGGGTCAAACAAGCGGAAAAGTTAAATTTTTCGGACGCGCAAAAACACGTCGGGAGTAGGGACAGCTATCAAATTGTGTTGTCATTCATACATCGCTTGGGCCCCGAACCAATCATCCATCCGTAGGTGATACGGAGTAGGAAACGCCCGTAAGGAAGGCCGAAACTACGGGCTTCGTGCTTAGGGAGTAGACCCCCTGATCTCTCCAGTAGTGTTGGGTTGCCGTCCCATTGGACTATGAACATAGTCCGCTGAGAGTCCACGGCGTGCGGTCGACTCTTAAGAGGAAAGGCGGGTGGCCAGACTTTTGAAAATTAGGTATTTTAAGAAGGTATTGCTGTCGCTCTGCAAGCGGTCCGCCCTCGAATTCTTGCGATAAGGACAACTGCAGATCCGACTAAATAGCCTATGTAAAAAGTCACATTTCTAGGTTTGGCTCTCACCTGTTTCCTCCTCCAATATTGGACTAATTTAAAAGATATTTCATAAACTGAATAAGAAGGATATATACTATGCCCCTGTGTTTTTCTTTTTTCGTTAATAGTGGTCAAATTGGTACACTAGGCGTCTGTTGACAGCGGTCTGAATAGGCAATTTTGAGCATTTTTGGAGGGTTCTAGTTCTTATAAAAATAATATATCATCAAAAAGGAAAACATAGGGGCATACAAGTAACTGATATTTATATTTCTGTAAAAAATCATTGCTTTATGGTCATTAACCAGAAAGAAAACAGGCGAGAGCGTTTGTATCTTTTTGTATGGAGAAAAGAGCACCCACATTTCCTCTTAAAAACTGGAGGTCTATTTTTTATGAGTTGTTGGCTGACTGCCGGCGGATTGTAAATGTGAGGGGCCTTTGAGAGTTTGCTTGTTTACACTTTCATCATCTACTTTGAAACAGACTATAAGACGCAGATATAATTATGCCATAGCTTGCGTGTTCTGTACTGAGCTCACGCAACGCGTCGTACGTCCAGCCAGTAACAGGAATCGCCCATCAAAGAGCGCTGTCCCAAATTAGACGCATGGTTAATTTAATAGACATAAAACAAAAGGTACTATAGTAAAACACGTCAGTATACTAAAAGATAAATAATTAAATTATCTTTAATATTGTGAAGGTTTCATAAAAATATGTTCAGTAGTTAGATTCTCAGTTTTTTATCCGCGTTAGACTTAACTTTACAAATTAATTACAATATGTAATTTATACACAATCTAAAATATTCACATATTAAATGATTAAACAAATGCTCTAATTTTTTCCAAATCATTAAGAGTACTCGTTTAGACGTGTCTTTCAGTTTAAAATCATTAAAAGTTTATTGTCGCCTTGTGTACCGTTTCTGGAGGCAATTTTAATATTTTTTTGGGATTTTAGATTGGAAGGTGTATAAATAATATGAAGGTAAGTTGTCGTTTTTGCAAAGAAAACAAAAATATTTAGGTATCATTCATTTGTTTTTTTTGTCTGCCTCTCACATAGCTTGCTGATACTAGGTATGATGCCTGGATAAAAAAAAAATCTATTTAGTCCATCAGTAAAAAAAAATAATTAGACACGTATTTTTTTACTTTATCATCAGCTCACTACGTCACTTCTACGTATAAAATCTAGCTAGGCGTGACGTCATGCCATATTTTAACTCAATGTATTGCCGTAATCTTTTGATTATGTAAAAAAAAAGAAAAAATACGTGTCTAATATTTTTTTATAACCTAAATGACGGATAAAAATATTTTTTGTCATCATCCCTATTATTGTTTGTCTATCATGTGTAGATATAATTATGTTTGTGCTTAAGTTAGTACTTAGTTGACGTATTTGTAGATTTGTTTATATGTAATTATGTGTAGCTTACTGGTGGTTGTGTTCTTTTTACGCTATTCAAGGTAGGTACTTAAATGACTTCATATCGGTCTGAATGAATATGTTCTTTAGAATGTATTCTTTTAGCTGTAGGTTGAAATTTATAGGTACAATCAGCGTCAAAAATATCGGGACGAACGGACTTCAAAATGATCTCAACAACTAAGAAAATTAAACTTTATCTCAATTGGATAAAGTTTTTGTCAGAATGACAGTTGTCGTGTACTGTCTTCATTCTAAAGCATTCCTTGTGTCATTGAGTTAATATTTCATTTTTATAGTTGTTTAGATAATTTTGAACAGTGTTCGTCTCGATATTATTGACGCTGACTGAACATATGTACCTGACCCATACGGAACCATGGATTATTTAAAGAGTTGCTGTCAGAGACTCAAACTTCTTTAACACCTCATTGAGAGATAATTATTTTTTTCTTCTACCAAAACATCACGTCTTGTTTCCCCGAAGAACACTTCGGGGCTGAGGTGTACCTATAGTACAGTAGTACCCAACTAATAAGGTGCGTCGTGAATCTTCGTTCACACAGAAAAGAAAGTATGGCCCCGAAGATTAACGAGAATGCTTAAAACTTACAATCAACCTTAGATCACTACTATAAGGTTCATAATACACTGCAGCTGTTAGTTCCGTCTCACTCGCAAATATGGTGGCTGTCAAGCGGCGCGCGCTAACATGGCGGCAGCTACCGACCAATAGCGGTACAGGAAAAAGCGTGGAGCGTGCCGATTGGTCAATAGCATTTCCCGCGCTTTGAAAATTCATCTTCTGCGCAGGTACATCGATAAGCCATATTAGTTGGGTACTACTGTACAGCCACATTGCGCCAGTTATGTTTAAGTCCCATGTAATAGGGGGCGAGCCTATTGCCATCAACCGGGCACTAATCCAGACTCCGGGCTGCTACTGAGAAATTGGATATGGAAAAACCCAATAATACTTTGCCCCAACCAGGAATCGAACCCAGGACCGCATGCTCAGCAGTTATAGTAATTACAACCACTAGACCAACGAAATCTAATAGTCCTCAAATAATTCCGTAAAACATTACCCCACATAAATTTCAATACATCCCGTAAAATGGAGTACAATTGCACCCCAACCGAACTCTATGAATCGAAATGAAATCGTTCACAGTAAATCATCGGGATACTGTTCGATCAGTAATATTTTACTAGAGTGCACCAGAAAACGGATTCTTTTTTCGGACAAAATAAAAATGTAATTCGTCCTGATTTGTATTTTTGCCCGAAAGCCGAAAAAGACACATTATTATTTTTGGTTTTTGAAAAGTTTTTATGTAAAAGTAAAAGAAAGGCAGTGTAAATATTTAGTAATTTTAATCGTTTAAACTTAAATCACAAGAAATTTTGTACTTTTCTCAAAGACATTATTAGTTAGTAATCAAACAATCTGATATTGTAAGAGGAAAAAAGCAATTTTTTCAGCATTTTCTCAGTTATTGCACTTTAAGTTGGTGTGAAGGATATTTTCTGAATAAATGAATTGAAGGTATTTATTTGCCGGCACTTAATTTTATTCAAAAACGAAAATTGCCAAAAATTTATAAGTGTTTCGGCCAAAAATTGCCGAAAATCGAAAACGTAATTCGGTAGGATTCTCTATTTTACGAACATCCAATAAATGTATGTCGCTTACAGAATGTTAATTCAGCCGTTATGGACAATGCCTAGGTATTGGATGAAACCACTGATTCATTTAGGCTTCAGCTATTAAATTGGTCCTTTTGAATACGAGTGTGATTTGTCAAAAGGCTTAATCATGTGAAAGGGCGTTAGGTGCACAATGGTAAACGTTTTGTCATGTTTTTTATGAACTGCGAAAAGTATTTAAGCGCAGGCTTCTCATTGAAAATGCATTATTAAGGCCCAGATTTCCTGAAAACGATCAAAAAGGTGGTTTTTTAAAGCTGTGTATCTCATACACCGTAAATAATTTTGACATGTAAAAAAAATATGATATTTTCAAGTCCTTTTCCCATACAGTGATGGAAGCCAAAACATAATTATACATACTTTAATGCACCAAAAAAATCTTTAAACATACCTCCTAATAATCTTTAAAAGCAGTTTATCCCTTCATTAACAATTATAATTAAAAATATACCATGAAATGTCAAATTCCAAACTGAATCCAGTGATGGATTACTTTTTATTAAATAGTTAATTTCTAATTTTATACGATTTTATTTGCATTTTTACGACATAATTCCGGTGCGCGTGAGAATCTTCTATCTCGTGCGTCAAACTAGACAGCCATAACGCCATTTCAGTTACACACCGAGCTAAACCAATCTTGGAACCAGGGCCTTAAGGCCCCGCTGGCACCGCAAATCACTAAATGCGTTTATTTTATTAATTTATTTATTCATTTACTTCAGACTAAATGAATGTGACTAAATATTTCATCATTCAAATAAAGGGTGAGGAGCTCGTGGCTAAGTAATAACAGCCGCACTGATCGATCCATCAGGTTAAGCTACGCTTGCCGGGGTTGGTCAGTGAATGGGTGACCATCTTTACATATCGAGACTCCTCCGTGCCTCGGAAGCACGTTAAGCCGTTGGTCCCGGCTGTCATTCGTGGATCTTTGACAGTTGTAACGGATCGTCAGAAGCGCGAAAGTCTGACAACCAATCTTACCAAGGGGTATTGTATTACCCAGTTACTGGGTTGTGGAGGTCAGATAGGCAGTCGCTCCATGTAAAATACTGATTCTCAGCTGCATTCGGTTAGACTGGAAGCCGATCCCAACATAGTTGGGAAAAGGCTAGGCAGATTGAATTCAAAATACAAATAATAAAATCACTCATGTCAAAAATACACAAATTCACCTCACAATTTCATGTTGTCACACGAAGCTGGATGTTTAGTTCTAAACATATTTAAAACATCATTTTTTTTCACGCGTGTGAGGAATGAGCAAAATATCGTCAGGGAATGTGGATGGGTATAGGAGTAGAGTAGAGGAAGATCAAAATTTCCATCGTTTCTTTGATCTTCTACTACTCCTATAGCCCTATAGCTGCGGCTAGAAAGGGAGTGACTACCGAGATTACGACTTATGGAAGAAAAAGTCATATTGCGCCGACTTCAAATAATTTGGGATAAGGGCCGGAGAATGAATGATGAAGGATGATGCGTATAAGTATCCACACGCCTTGATGAATTTTAATATGACGTGTTCATCGACTCGTCTAGATCGTGTGACGGTTATAAGCTAGGTTTTGTTTTTATAAAATCAAAATGGTTTATTTTAAATGCCAATACCTAAGTAATGTCTTGAAAAAAAAAAAATGTCCTATAACCTTGTCGTATATCGAAATAAAGAACCAGAAGAGACAATTCCGAAAATATATCACACTAAAAGGCTAAAAATATCAAAAACAACTAAAAAAGCAACTAAAAAGTTCAAAACAGTCTCTTGGGTACTTTACCAGTCGAGAGCGATGCGGAGGAATTTTTCGACGCCATATTTTAGTTTTTTAATAGTTTTAGTTAGTTTAGGATATTATATTTTTAACTTATTTAAACTCTTTTTAGGTACCTATATATAAAATTTAATAAAATTAACACAAACCTCCAAGTGGTGATTAAAGATCATTTCTATAGCAGTATGATGCAATTAGTAAGTGGCATCAAATCTAGGATTGAACTAACATAAATGCAACAATTTTTTTTCAAATAATAGGTCTTTACCTATGAAATTGCCGTTTTGTATGAAAAAAATTAAACGAATTTTTTTCATGTATTTTTTATTTGTATTAATCGAAGTAATCACCCATGCAATATATGCATCTTTGCCAACGCAGTGGCAGTTTATTGATGCCCTTCTTAAAGAAATCAGCTGGTCGGGAGGCAACAAATTCTTCAAAGGCATTTTGTACTGCCTCTCGGGTATTGAATTTTTTTCCCGCCAAGAAGTTATCCAAATTCTGGAAAAAGTAGTAGTCTGTAGGCGCAAGGTCTGGTGAGTAGGGCGGATGACGGAGAGCTTTCAACCCCAGTTCTTGCAACTTGGAGACCGTCTGCTGTGCAGTATGAGGTCGCGCGTTGTCGTGCAGGAGCAGCGGAGACGAGCGATTGACCAATGCTGGTTGGATATGTGCCAGCTTCTCCATCATTGTGTTCAGTTCTTCACAGTACACATCTGCAGTAATGCTCACCCCGTTTGGTAAGAAGCTGTGATGAATCACACCGGCGCTAGACCACCAAACAGTGACCATCACTTTTCTAGGGGTAAGTTTTCGTTTAGGGCATTGTTTAGGTGCTGAACCAGGATCCAACCAACTTGCTGAGCGCTTGCGGTTATCAAACAGAATCCATTTTTCATCGCAGGTAACAATGCGGTTCAAAATTCCTTCATTTGTGTGTCTGTTGAGCAGTGCAAGGCACGTCTCGCCGCGTACTTCGCGTTGGCGATCATTGAGTTCGTGGGGCACCCATTTGTCAAGCTTTTTTACCTTGCCTATTTGACGCAAATGGACCAATATTGTTTTGACGCTAACGTCGAAAGCTGCTGCTAATTCAGCCGTAGATTGGGTATCATCAGCTTCCACAATCGCCTTTAATTCGTAATTGTCGACCAAAGTCTTCGGACGACCGCGAGGTTCATTTTTCAGGTCGAAATTTCCAGAACGGAAGCGAGCAAACCAATAACAGGTGGTGCGTTGGTTTGTAGTGTTAGCTCCGTAAACGTCGTTGATGTTGCGTGCCGCTTGTGCCGCGTTGCTGCCACGACGGTACTCATATTCCATAATTACTCGAATTTTTAACGTATCCATGATGACGAAAAAGATTGAAATGCGATGAAAATGTAACACTAATCAATAAACAAATGACTACTTTTGGAAAAAAAAATCCATGTTTTTAAAATAAAATTAATTTGAAATTAGAATTCTTAGCCAAACAAAAATTATTTTGATTTGAAATGGCCAGTACTGCAGAACGGCAATTTCATAGGTAAAGACCTAATATAACGTGCGTCTCTCAAACAGCGACAAGCTCAACCCATAACTCATGACATTTTCACTCGAATGACCGATAGAAGTTGACAAATAAGGAAAGTCAAATAAAACATTTGATGGAATTGGTCTGAGTTTGCGGACGATCTATTGATCCTACGACACCTTTCGCTTTTATGTTGTTGGTGACAAATATAAGGGATTATCTGAGATGAAAAAGTTACAGGGATTGTGTGTAGAAGACACTATGAGCAAGACTGACTTTCCGCAAACAAACTTCAACCTTCTATTGACCGATTCAAGGTTGGAATTGGAAAAATCCTGACTCTGTTAGGAACAATCTTCCGATTATTATGTTTCTATGTCTTCAGTGGTATGGTTTTGCATTTTGTGTCGGAACCTTGTTAAAACTCTGGCCAAAATACGGAACGCGACTGCGTGCATCACGCAAAATGGCTGAACGGATTTGAATGAAATTTGGCGCACAGATAACTTAATACCTGGATAAACACATTCATACTATTTATGCCACATATCATAATATTTTAGTTGTGAAATTCTCTGACAATTTCACAAATATTTACCTCCACCACCAAAAAATTCTTGTACCACTCTAGTTAAAAACGTCTTGTTCTTTAGAATGGCATGAGTTAAGAGGCCTATTACATTTCCACCGTGATTTTTGCGTTAAATGGCCAACTGAAAGACTTCGACAACTTTGACTTATTGAGTGGTGGAGAGTAGTTATTAGTATACCTGGAATGCTTTCTTATCTATTTATGTAAAACCAAAATTACGAAGCAAAATTTTCATAAAATGCGCCACTGAATTTTTTCGAGCTCGTGGATTGAAGCAAATGAAATGAAAAATATAATATTATAATCTGTAGTAGGTACTTACCTAGTGGTTAAAAAAAAATAAACCTCTAAATTATACACTCAGAATTAACTTTAAATTTCGCCTTACTATAATAATATTATTACTTACATAAAATTTGTACCATGATAAACGTTAGTTCATAGGAAATTAAAAATTCATACTATAAACAAAAAAATACAAGACTCAAAATAAACGTAATTACAACTGCCAATTTACTACATAATGCGATGCGATGCGTCGCCATGCTTCAATAACTAATCTGTCAGAAC
Source organism: Cosmia trapezina (assembly GCA_905163495.3). Classification (NCBI taxonomy): domain Eukaryota; kingdom Metazoa; phylum Arthropoda; class Insecta; order Lepidoptera; family Noctuidae; genus Cosmia; species Cosmia trapezina. Next base: position 23,033,321 of record LR991035.1, on the reverse strand, counting down.
GCAATTTTGTGATAGGCCTCTTAACTATATATATTTTTTTTAAATGTTAGGAAAAAAAAATCTGTTGGTAAAATTGGCATATTATCCATTTCATTCTCAAACTCGAAATAGTCGAAATCTTAGTACCTGCGACCAATCTACGACATATTTGTTCACCAAATAACTACGACATGATTGTAAAGAAAATAGTAGATTATGCACCGAGGGGCTAAAGTTGTGTCTTATGTCACGGGAGTCATATTGAATCTCGAGCGCAATGAAGGATTCGGGATTTAACTCCCGAGCGTAGTGAGGGAGTTAAGAGTTTAACTCACGAACGAAGCGAGGGAGTTAATACAAGAATCCTGAATGCAGCGAGGGATTCAAGCTAGCCCAAGGCAAAGACACCTTTAGCCAAGAGGAGGATACTCTACTTTTTACACCTACTGTGAGAAAATAATAGCCATAGTACGAAAAACAAAGTATTTATTAAATAAACAAACAGTAAGAATAACATATTTAGAACTAGTTAGTTATATGCACTTACATATTAATTGAAGTTAACGGTAGGTAACATTTGAGACATTAGTCCAGTTGTGCAAAGATAAAGTTAAGTTTTTATTTGGTACGTTTATAGATATGTTGATGTGGAATTAAAAAAAAAAAAAAAAAATGGTTCGTAGTTATCTAATTATTCTTACAATATTATGTCTTCGAAAACATGGCAACGATATGAAGAAGCAGTCGTTATGATTTTGTAGGAAATCGAGAATATCATCCACGCGTAGTAAGGGTTTCGAGAACAGCTTTCCTCTTTCTGGCACCAAAGGGTGTTTGTTAGTACTATACTGCCAATTTAGCTGAGCATGTGAAATTCCAAATTCAAATCACATTATTGACCAGCGGGTCATAATGAAATCCAGTACAACATTATTGACCGGCTGTGCCCCCGGCCACTAATGACTCACTTTAGGTTAAGGTTGCTTGACATATAATTTGACATTTTCGAGCAGGTGGTGTGAAAATAAACTTTAGATAGCTACTGAAGTGGTAACTTCAGTAAGTATACTGTGAGGGGTCGAACCTCACGGGGGGCTGGGGTTGTAGCAACTCTACAATCAAAGAGGGATCTGCTTATTGAACTCTGATATAATATTAAGGCTGCTCCTTCCTAAAATACGGCGAAACTAAGTAACTTTGTAACCATTTTTTACAGTAACTATAGCTTTTTTCTGATAGGAAAAAATACACAGTAATCTACAATACATAAGAAGTGATTTCATGTGTCCTGAAATCTATTTTAGTTCGTAGAACTAAGGAAAAAAAAAACCTAAATCCAGGTCTATTTCGGTCTATTTTTTCGAGTTGTTACCATAGTACTCCTACAGTTTTCATTAAAAGTGTTCATAAATTTATACAGTTCTTTACAAACTAATAAGGAATGATTTCTTGTCATTACTTTTTTAGTTTAATCAACAGATTTTTGGTAAATCGATAATTACTTCATATTTTGCAAGCGTTGTGTCATCGCGCTTCTCTTTCTTTTCTATGCAGTCCGACAGTGACCGCGCTTTTTGCGACGGACAAGCCTTAAATTACATATCTATACATCTCGGAAAGCTGCCACGCTTAAATGGAATTGGGCTGGACACATCTGGTGCATATCAGACGATCAATGGGGCAAACTTACAACCCAGTGGGTCCCGCTTAATGGCAAACGACATCGCGGCAGGCCCAGACGGAGATGGCGGGATGAGATGGACACCTTCAATAAAGATTGATCCTTGGCAGCTCTGGACAGAGAGAGCTGGGAAGAGAGTAGGTAGGCCTTTGCCCAGCTGTGGGACAATTATGGCTACAAAAAAACTAAATCTATAAAATTATCCCATTCGGCCCGAGGCCGTTTGACATCTAGCATCTATTCTAGAATTATAAAATTCTCATTTGTCTCATATTATTTAAATATCCACGCAGTTTGTATGCTAAAACGCATAAGGTTCATAGCCTCTATAGTACAGTCAGCAACAGAAGTCGATTAACACTTGTGTTTTTTAAATCTTTATTATTGAGAAAAATACTTCATTAAAATCGGAGCAGATGTAAATTTAAAAAAAAAATAATGCTTGTCTAATAAATGAAATGCTAAAAAGCAGATAATCGTATCATTTTGTGTTAATTTAGATGATGTCAAAAAGTAGCAGTGTTAACCGACTTCTGTTGCTGACCGTACCTACCTACTTCATGATCAACCATCGAGGAAAAACTAGCGAGGAAAGATAATCGCACCACGATTCAGTGCACCGAGAAATCGTATCAATCTATCAAAAGGCAAGGAAATGGCTTTTTCTATCTCATTTATTTAATTCAGATCGGAATCACTCTTCAATCCTCCAGTGTTCCATTTATCGGGATAAACAAGGAAGGGTACTTTTTATTACTTTTTTTCTATAAGTACTAGCTTTTGCCCGCTACTTCACCCGCGGGGATGTCAGACTTTGGCTGAGGCTACAGTAAGCAGCGATTTGCGATGCGACTGGAAGAGCGAAACGAATAACGAGAGTAATATTTGATGTACGGTGTAGCCACATGCGTGAGCATTCATTTATTTGTTTCAATCGCTCATATGTCGCAGGTCGCGTCGAGGCCTAATGTAGCCTCAGCCTTTATCCTACGAGACTGTATTAAATAAATAAATAAAATAAAATAGCCTTTTATTTCTTGCTGTTTGAATATTACAAGAAAATAATATAAAATACTGCATGCAATCTAAAAACATTTCAAAATTCATAATTAATTAAGTACATTTCAATCTGAACGAGACTGTATTACGGGGATAAAAAGTAGCTTCCTTAGGGAAGCTAGGTCATGGTCACCTGTGTGCGTTTCATAGAAAACTGATCCCCCGGCGTGTTTTGTGTTTATAAAATACTATGATGTTATTGATAATTATGTTGGCAATCCATTAAAGGGATGTAGGAGAGGTCATTTGCAATCAAATGACCTATGCAAATGGCAAACATTTCCGCAAGGAAATCGAACTCGTGACCGTTACTGCAGAAGCTTGATTCTCTTCTGAGCTACGCCTATTTAGCTAAAGTCACTCCTCGTGTCCGTCTGTGTGACCGCGTCCTTCTTCTAATTTACGCAACGGATTTTGATGCGGTTTTCACCAGCATTTAGAGAATTTTTACCGGAAGGCTTAAGTTTTTTTCATTTTTAACCGACTTCCAAAAGGAGGAGGTTCTCCATTCGTCGGAACCTTTTTTTTTTGTATATATATTTTTTATGTATGTTCCCCGATTACTCGAAAAGGGCTAGACCGATTTGGATTTTTCTTTTTTTGTTCGAAAGGGTATACGTCCCAAGTGATCCCATGATCATCAAGTCAGGATCTGATGATGGAATCCCATGGAAATCGAGGGAAACCCTCAAATTTTATGGGCACACCTATATCGATTTCGGTATTTTTTATAGTAACTCGTGCATTTGCTCTCGGAAAGTACCATTCGGTGAGCTGGAACTGATAATGAAGACCACAGAGGGCCATCGGAAATACTCAATTATATCTAAGTATATCACAGGTTGCGATTCGATTACTTTAATATGGTTTATGCTCGTCAAAATAATGGTAATGGTGACTTCACCATGAGCTCCATTTCTCCTGGTTCTTACTAGGAGAACTCCTCAAAAATTAACGGCCCTGCATCGGGAAAAGCAACATTTTGTAAAACGTGATGAGCAGCTGACATTGGGTTATTGTAACTTAGATAAATTACAAACTGAACCACTAAAAAGTGGCAAAAAACTAAAATACAGATCCAAAGACACCGACTTCCGAAATTAAAGTTATTTTTCACTTTGTAGTGTTTTTTTGGAAGTCGGTTTTTGTTTTTGTAAAAAAGTTTTTTTAGGGTTCCATATATACCTCAAAGGGAAAAAACGGAACCCTTAAAAGATCACTTTGTTGTCGGTCTGTCAAGACACCTCTTCTCAGGAACGCGTGGAGGTATCCAGTTGAAATGAATATAAAATACTAGTCTATAGTCTCTTGGGGTTCGAAAAAAATCAAGCTTCTAAGTCAGCGCCATAAAAAAATACGGCCATTTATGCAACATATTTTGATACTCGCAAGTAAATCAAAACCTATAGGGTACTTCCCGTTGTCCTAGAATCATGAAATTTGGCAAGAAGCAAGGTCTCACAGTACAAGTAAAGGTAAAAGTCCGAAATATGTTAATTTGTGATTTTATCCCATCCAAAAATATTTTTTGGGATTACAATGTTAAGTTAGTTTTTGGGATACATTCTTTTCAACTACGGAACCCTTCATTATGCGTGGTCCGACATGCACTTGTCCAGTTTTTTCATGTTAGCCTACACTGTACCACTGCGGAACAAAGACCTTCCCCAAATCCTTCCAAGCATCCTTTTCCAGGGCCACCTCAAAGTTTAATTCCAAGGTTGAAACAAACCCATTATTATAACTATAACCGGAACTCAACCAAGTCCAGATCTCCCATAAAAAGTAAAACTTCTGGACCCGACCATCAAAGTAGAGGCCGAATCTCAATATCCCAGAAATCCGAGGATCCAAAACATTATGTTGATCTTGTAAGGAACCCACGTAGCCGTTGTCCGTACGCGTCTCTTGAATACTTTATAACGGAACCCTAAAGTGTGACGGGGATTTTTATTGGCACCTTTTTCAGGGAGTTCATAAAACATTTTCGTGGTAAGAGGTATAATGTTATAAGGAACTGCGAGAAAAGTTGGAAATTGTAATATTTAATGGGTTTATATAAGGTACAGAGTCATGTCCTCAATTTTGTGACGACTAAATAAAGTGAATCTTAAATATTCTCTGTAAAGTGATTTATTTAGGAAAAGTATTTATTGAGACTCGCACAGGATGAAGGACAAAACCAGATCTCAAACTAAACCAAACACAATCACAACATAATTTTAAAAAAGTATTTAAAAAAAACCAGGCAAGAGCGAGTCGGACTCGCGCATCGAGGGGGTCCGTTCCGATTTCTGAAAAAGTGTGCTATTTAGAGACATCGTTTTATTTTTCCTGTAATCTTTAAATAAACTTCTATCACATAGAATATTTTCAGATTTTTCTCTTTGCAAACTTTGGAGATAGGGGGGGGGGGGTATTTTTTTTACATTTTTCATCAAAAGTCGAACACTGTGCGGCCTAAAAAAAAAAATATGTTTAAGAATGTGCAAACAGCGCTCTTTCATATGATACCCCACATGACCTAGTAGCTCCACTTTGAATTTTTAAGACCCCCTTTCACCCCATGTTGCAAAAAAAATACATATATTTTTATTTCTTTCTTATTTGAAAAATAGTTGGGTAAACGTCATCTAAAACTGTTCCAAATTTCAAGTTGATAGCACTAGTAGTTCTTGAGATATCCAGCTGTGACAGACAGACAGACAGACAGACAGACAGACGGACTGAGTCACACCATAAGGGTTCCTTTTTTACCATTTTGGTACGGAACCCTAAAAAACCATTATCTATAAAAACGGCAAAAAAAACACTTTTGTTGTACATACAACAACAGTGTTTTTTTTGCCGTTAAATATTTGTTTTATTTTAATTTAATTATTTATTTTTAAAGTGAATATATAACTAAATATTCTGTGAATATTTCAAGCGTCTACCTGTTGCCGTTATCAATATCGAGTAAAAACGAGCAAAAATATCACTTTTGTTGTATGGGAGCCCCCTTAAATATTTATCTTATTCTGTTTTTTTTTTATTTATTATTATAGTGGCAGCATAAATACATCATCTGTGAAAATTTCATAGATACAGCCTGGTGACAGACGGACAGACAGACGGACGGACAGCGGAGTTATAGGGTCCCGTTTTACTTATTCGGTACAGAAGTCTAAAAACAGAAGGCTGTTTTGCGGCTATTAAGGTTGATGCGCCAGGGTAGCCCGCGAAATTCAAAATTTCTTACGTTTTTTGCAATTTGTAGGTCAGTGTGAGCTTGCATGTTGATTAAAATATGATTCGCGGCCGTAGCTAATATGGCTTTACAGAATTATAATCATTAGAATCAGCAATACAACTCCATAAATTAGCATTTATCTCAAACTAGCGATTTCATGAAATCATGAGGTTTGAGGTACATGCTAACTTATGGAGCTGTATTGCTGATTCTAATGATTATAATTCTGTAAAGCCATATTAGCTACGGCCGCGAATCATATTTTAATCAACATACAAGCTCAAACTGACCTACAAATTGCAAAAAACGTAAGAAATTTTGAATTTCGCGGGCTACCCTGGCGCTTTCGACTTAAGCCTCTGGCACTGGGCTTAAGTTGTGCATTGGATAGCGTGGGTCATCCTGTAGTTTCGCCCTCTCGATGCGGCTGGCAATTGCAACTGAACAACTTCAAAACTTATATTGCTGTAGCTTAACTTTATATTCTAGTTCAAGAAAACACGTACCTAATTGCCAACACTTCGTGGAACGAATACTACTGCAAAGAACAACTTAAAACACTTGTTAAATAAAACTATCACGATATAGCCTTAGGTACCTGTGCTTAGTAAACTTTCAGAAAACAAGGCTTCTGTTTGCAACTTAGGAAGATCTTTTTCATCGTCAGAAATCAGAAATCAGAAATCATTTATTTGCCAATAATGTAGGTGTACAGATATGATGGTTGTTTTGTTGAGAGTCCCGATACATTTTGCCTTACGGCATGCAAAATTATTTTAATTTACATAAGCAACAATAAGACTATTAAAAATACTCATATTATTAAAAAAAAAAAAACGTTCAAATACCAATTTCAATAAATTAAATTTAAAATTACAATAAATTCAATCAGAAATGTATTAAATAAAATAAATTATAATTACAATTAAAAGATAGAGATGTCAGTAAATTTAACATACACTTACCAGAAAAAATAAAATAGAATAAAATAAACATATGCAACATTACTATTAAAAATACTCATATTATTTAAAATCATTAAAATACTAATTTCGACTAATTAAATTTAAAATTACATACAATAAATTCAATTATAAAAATGTCAATAAATAAAATAAGCTAGAACTTCAATAGAACAAAAGGTAGAGATGTCATTAAAACACAATCACAATAAGCAGCCTTAACACCGTTAACAGAACGATTTGTCATTAACAAAATCTTTGATTGCGTAGTAACACTTGTCCAGTAGCAATTTTGTTAACTTTTTTTTAAAAACTTTAATCGGTAATTCTTTTAAATGTCCCGGTAGTTTATTATATATAAGAGGACCCATGGTAAAAATATTTTTTTTAAGTAAAGACGTTTGGTAACCACCTGTGTAAAGTAGATTTTTATATTGTGCCCTTACTGGTCCTGAGCTTCGTAGACTACTTGTTATTACGAACTTTTATAAACGAGATTTTACGTAGGTGCTGTAAGCCAATGTTTAATGTTTTGTGTTTTTACTCTAGGCGGAATCACACTTCTACAGTAAAATTTTCAGTAGAGTGTTCGTCTATAATTACTCGTGTTGTGTAAACAAGTGTTTTAGAACCACCGCCTTGCTCATGTTTAGAGAGTAGAGTGACAGATACTTACCTCGATGCTTGTCAAAATTATGTTGTCAACGCACACGCAACAGTACAATTTAGAATGTTGCTGTGAGTTTTATACAACTCTCAGGAGTAATTCTAATTATTAATAATAATTAGAATATATTTTTTATTTTTGTTTTTTTTTTTTAATTTTATATTTTTTTTTTTATTACTTAATTATTTATATTTTTTTTGTACTATATAACTTACTAGCTGCACCCTGCGGTGTTACCTGCGGTTTATGAAGTTATTTATTTAACCGGTGAGAAAAATATTCACATTTTAAGAGGCAAAAAATTTCTCATCCCATCACTACATTTTTTCGGGATATAAAGTAGCCTGTGTTAATCCAGAGTGTCAGATACTTCCACACCAAATTTCATCAAAATCGGTCGAGCCGTTTGAGTTTGAAAGAGTAGCAAATATATTTGAATTCCTTGCTCATCCCACGGGCACACTACATTTTTTCCGCATAAAAGTAGCCTATGTGTTAATCCAGGGTATACGCTACCTTCAGAATTTTATTTTTTTGCAACTGTAATTTTTATATTCGTCATATCAGTTTTTAAACAGATTATTATAATACTACTAGCTGACCCGACAGACGTTGTCCTGTCCCAATTTCAATATTACCATATAAAATCCACTTTCAGTTTTCAAGAATTTTCCAATTTTCCCGGCAACTTTTCCAGTTTTTCTCATCGTTTAAACCTTCCCTGGACTACGACAAACATTTCAAAACCAAAACCAGCTAAATCAGCCCAACCGTTCTTGAGTTATAAAATTACAACGAAAAGTGGCATTGATTTTTATAGATATAGATCATAGGCCTAGATTAATATTTACTACTGAACCATATTATTATGTAGGTACACTCTTTTGTAAACATATTATTATTTCAATAAATTTATTTTTATTTATTTATTATTTCTTCATTGTACCTTCACCAAGTACTTAATTAAATAATGCATAATGCATGCTTCTGGGCAAAAGCCTCTCTCTCCCTTTTCCTCAGTTGTCTATCTTCTGCCAATGCGGGCCAGTTCTTAGTCTGCCGCGATATAGGCAGCTGCATATAATGGGACCCAATCAGTGGTTCTTTTAACCCACAGCTCATTTGCATGCAATTAACATCTCCAACCCAGTCCCACTTAAAATTTGCGTGATTTTGGTGGACATAAAAAGTTTGGTTGAAAAAAAAAAGGGTAAACTCCTCACGGAGAGAAAGCACGAGCATTTGATTTAGAAGAATACAATTTTAGCAGACCAAAAACATTTTAGTCCGTCCTATAAATTTAATTTAATTGAAGTGAAAAAGAACTGCTCACACATATAAAAACAGAAACGAGACAACGCAAGTAATCCGCCTTTAGCCTACATTAAAAACATTTATTCAGCGCATTTGGGAGCAATGAGGAAATAAAGAAAGCAGGCTAAAATTTGTTATGCAAACCGTCGCCTTTGAATATTTTATACAGACGTTTTGCACCACTCACTGGAGAAAATTATTTTACTTTTGATCATCGGTTACTTTTGATATCTGTACTGTATTTTTTATGCTGATGATCGTCAATCTTAATGAGGAAGAAAATAAAGAAAATAAAATAAATATGTTTTTAACATCGTTTCACTTTAACGTTAGTGACAGGGAAGAGATTTTGAAAGCCCAAAAACGCTGCTTAAGATCTATGTCGAATCTGAAAACTACAGACAGCAGGCTGTGAGCCTATGTTTAAGTCATTAAAATACTGACCTTCCGTCGTATATTTTGAAAGTTGCAATTTTTCTTAAAATTAATTTAAAATTATTTATTCACTAGCCGATATTAGGACTCGTTCAGGTCCTATGAGAACACGAAATAAAAATTTATTACAAAACAGCACTACTTAGAAAAAATATTATGTTACGGGGCCTATAAATATACAATAAAATTCTATAGAACACCCTATACGAATATTTGAATATAAGGCTGACTGCACTATTAATAGAAAAATGTTATTATTGTATAAACGACTTTTTAGATGATAAAAATATACAACAATAAAAATTATATTGTAAATGACAATACGAGAATTCATGTTATATCAGAGTGACATATCTGTGTACATACATTATAATAATTAATTATAAGATATCAATAACAAATATAAGAACAAATACCATAAACTAATCTAAAATAAAAAAAAAGAACCTAAAACTAAAAACCATAGTAACTAAAATATATTATTAAAAGGAGTCCCTTTAGGCAAGGTTCCGAAGATACTGGCAGCGTTCCCCCTTTGAATAGCTAGACTTATTCTTTGTCCGAGGTAGCTGCCAGCTCGTCGGTCTCCTGTGACGTCGACCAACCTTTTCGTAATTTCATTAAAAAGCCTTATAGCGGTAGGACCCCACGGACCAAGGGTCTCGACACCGAATGGGACAAAATCATATTCGGAGCCTAGACCCCTGTATTTTGATACTTTACCTTTTTCAGCCGCTTCACAAGCCGCACCAGCTCTGATGCTGGTTCCATGTAGATGGGAAGGGGCCAGCGTGTCTGAACAGGTTGCATCCCATACCAGCACCCGGCCCATCTTCCATGGAATCAAACTCATACCATCCGGTCTCTTGCCATCGTCTCTTGCAATACCAGTTGGCTCAAGTAGACTTGGCACGTTGACGGTGGCAAGGGACCGGCGTATGATGTCGTTAAGTGCGGCATGTCTCGAGAAGCGGCCTGCACTTTTTTGGCATGACAGTCCGTGATGTCCTAGCCTGTCGACATCACTGCCACAGGGACATTTATGAGGAGCGCAGACCGGAACCCCAAGCCGTAGACAGGTTGCGATTCGGAGCGTGTCAGGCTCAAGAAATGTTCCAGTATTTGACGAAGGGTACGCGTGAAGCCAGTGACATATTAGTTGTTAATATATATTTATAGGAAAATAGTGTCTTTTAGTTTTTATGACTTTACATGCCGTAAAGTAGAATATAGCGGAAACACTTAGGGTGGGTTGCACCATCTTACTTTATCTATAACAAACATCGAACTGAAGGCGCGATGTTTGTTATAGTTAAAGTAAGATGGTGCAACCCACTCTTGTTAAAGTTATTGTTAGACAAAAAATGGGCTGTTCCATTTGACAATTTGTTAGCTGACGTCATAACTTTAACTGTAACTTTAACCGTCCATGCACGCTTCGCTGGTTAAAGTTATTGTTAAATATCTGTCACTTCTGTCAGACGCGTCGAATGTCATGTCCAGGGGCTCCAAACTTTATCTATTACATTTGATATGACGGTGCAACAGCAGGTAGTCATTCTATGGTCATTTTGACTTTCACGGAAACTTTTTGCTAGCCCTTGGTGCAACCCACCCTAAGGGTAGGTTGCACCAAGCGCTACGTTAAAGTTTCCATCTAAGTTAATTTTAACAGTAACACCATCATTTTGTTGCACCGCCATGTCAAATGAGTTCGGAGCAGCGACATGACATTCGACGTGTTTGACACAAGTGACAGATATTTAACTACAACTTTAACCAGCGAAGTGTGGGCGGTTAAGGGTAAAGTTATGACGTCAGCTAACAAATTGTCAAATGAAACGACCCATTTTTTATCTAACAGATACTTTAACGAGCGTGGGTTGCACCATCTTACTTTACCAATAACAAACAACGCAGTGAAGATGCGATTGTTGTTATTGTTAAAGTAAGATGGTGCAACCCACACTTAGTGATGTACCATTGTACCTTGGCAAATAAATAAATGTGAATCTGAATAGTTATTGAAATTAATGTCAAGAAAATAATTTTATGTCTCTAATTTCATAATGTAAATCCGGCTTAAAAGCAATACTGCTGGGTTTCAGTTTGAGGGGCGTAGTTTTTCCGTTGAAACTTCAGGCACATGAGACTGTCCGGCAGAGACTGTCCAGAAGACAGTCCTCGATATCTTGAGGACTGTCTTCCGGGCAGTCTAGTCTAGTTGCAGTAATATTTGAAGTCATTTTTGTCCTTACTTTTGTACATAAATGCTTTTTATTTTAGGAATTCTTAGAATGTTAGTAATGATTGTCTGTTGCCATCCAGTAGTGGATTAATTTAAATAATTCAACAATTTACATTCTCAAAGAGTGGATGAAAACAAAACGTAACTTTTTGAAATAAGAAAATAAAGTTTTCGATTAAAAGGCCACTCCATATATTTTAGTGAGTAAAGCCTAGTCCACATTAGTAGGTAGAGTAAACTGTAGAGTAATAGTTGAAAATGCTAGCATATTTTCTTTAGTATTACCTTCTCGTACCGCATTTAGATAAATATATCATGTTAATGGAAACATAAGTCGAAAATCAAAAGTCATCCATACCAAAAAAAAATTGTTGAAGCATGATCAATGAAACAAAAAAAAAAAAAAGGATATAGAAAGCCCAATTGTGCGAGTACCCAATGAAAACTGAACTCAAATTTCAAGTCTAATTTTAAATTGAAAATCAGTATTTCATGTACTTTTTCAAGCGTTACTTACACGTTCACACGTATCTAGTGTTTAGTTGAACTCGCGTTCAACTAAACACTAGATACGTGTGAAAGAGGCTTAAAGAATTAAGGTCGTTCCGCATCCTCTGCGCTGATTGCATTATCTGTACCTGCTTGGAAAATCTAGTTTCCCTAAGGGTTGTGAGGGTTGAGCGGTAGATTGTAAATAAAATTATCTACTATTTCGCTGTAATATCGGTGGTACTGGTAACTCTGCTATAAATATTATTACGTGAATTTAGCAACATATATCTGGGTAGAATTCAGTAACTGGGTTAGTATGGGAACAGCCTAATTCAGACATTAGAGCTACAAGAAGATAAAAAAAAAAAACAAAAAAAAATGAATGATTGTAAATACATTTTTTTTAAAATTTTGAGACGTGAAATGTTCAAAAATAAAATGGTTGACGTAATGTTCCTTGAATTAGAAAAACAGAAAATAAAATGGCCGACCTCTCAAAATGATACTCTTACTCTTATACTGAGGTGTTAAAATATAATATATTTTAAATATATTTTATCTTTAAACAAGGTGTTACAAATTACCATCATGAAAATTCCTGAAACAAACAAAAACCATTAATTGGCAAATTCTGGTTAAAGACAAATTTATTTCTCATTCAGAAAACATTTCACTAATAATAAGAACAATATTTAAATACTCAAATAAATTATGATACTTTAGTATTTTGTATGGAATAAAGCAAGAGAGATGGTTATCACTCTCCGTAAAACAAGATGGCGGCTTGAATGCAACCGTTTCGGTATTTAGGATAATTTGATTGCCACCATTTAGGGCCAGCGTCCCCTGTGATGTCTTCTGCTTTGTATGCCGTTTTTACCTCTCTTTTTATAATAATTGGATTTTCTCTGGCGTGTCATGTTGTAAAATAATTGGAACAAAATGACGCTGTTTTGTGGACCCGGTGTTTTATATTTTATTTATTTTTGAGAGGCTATCAGTCTTGAACTGAATGTTTATTCAGAATGAGCCAGTCCCTCAATTTTATTCATGTTGTAGTGAATTGGGCTCTTAAATTTTGTCGTAGGTATTTTGTCATACCTACTTATTTAATTTCGGATTTTTGGACCTCTCAAGTGCGATATTATGATTTAAATTTATTGTAAACTTTACAAGAGAAAAAAATTGGCAGTCACGATGGGGATTGCGCGTAGTGGAGGTGTCGCGATGACGCAAACCCGTAAGATGTCCCCCTACAAAAAATCGCTCAACGTGCCTACGTAAAACTATGCATAGCATGCGTGGTGTCGTGGTGACGCAGTGACGCGAACCCATAAGATTTCCATCTACCAAAAATCTCTCAACGCGCCTAAAGAAGTTTTCATTTAAAATCTCGCAACGCGCCTAAAGAAGTTTTCATTTAAAATCTCTCAACGCGCCTAAAGAAGTTTTCATTTAAAATCTCGCAACGCGCCTAAAGAAGTTTTCATTTAAAATCTCTCAACGCGCCTAAAGAAGTTTTTATTTAAAATCTCGCAACGCGCCTAAAGAAGTTTTCACTTAAAATCTCTCAACGCGCCTAAAGAAGTTTTCACTTAAAATCTCTCAACGCGCCTAAAGAAGTTTGCACTTAAATCTCATAACGGGCCTAAAGAAGTTTTCACTTGGAAAATAAATGGAGTGGCCTGAACAGATTCTTGATCGACAGCGACTAAGGCCGACTCGCACCACGAATGATTAAATGCATTTTTAGCGCTAAACGAATCTAAAACGTCGTTCAATTTCTGTCAATCGTTTGAAGACGACAGCGAGATGCATAGCATGGTGGCGTGGTGACGCAGTGACGTGAACGCATAAGATTTCCCCCTACCAAAAATCCCTCAACGCGCCTAAAGCAGTTTTCACTTAAAATCTCTCAAAGAGCCTAAAGAAGTTTTCACTTAAGGCTTGTCCGCCGTAAAAAGCGCGGTCACTGTCGGACTGCATAAAAAAGAAAGAGAAGGGCGATGACACAACGCTTGCAAAATATGAAGTAATTACCGATTTACAAAAAATCTAGGGATTGGACTAAAAAAGTAATCACATGAAATGATTCCATATTATTTTGTAAAGAACTGTATAAATGTATGAACACTTTTAATGAAAAGTGTAGGAGTAATATGGTAAAAACTCGAAAAAATAGACCAGCGCTGGGGCTCCGTTTCGCATGGGGTCGCGGCATTATGCTGAGCGGTAGCCGTTTTGCGTAGATGTGACGCATATTTTCCCCAAACTTGTTTTACAAATTGTTATTTTATTCTGTTGTGCTTTGCGTCATGTTTATCGCAAATAAACGTATTTCTTTCTTCTTTCTTCTTCTTTCTTATAGACAAAAATTGACCTATTGACCTATTATTGGTTTAGCCTTTTTTTTCTTTAGTTCTACAAAATAAAATAGATTTCAGGACTCCTGAAATCACTTCTTATGTATTCTAGATTATTGTGTATTTTTTCCTATCAAAAAGGTGCTATAGTTACTGTAAGAAATGGAAACAAAGTTACTTATTTTCGCCGTATTTTAGGGAGGACAAGCCTGAAAATCTCTCAACGCGCCTAAAGAAGTTTTAACTTAAAATCTCTCAACGCGACTAAAGAAGTTTCCACTTAAAATCTCTCAACGCGCCTTAAGCTACTGACAGACGTGCTCATTACTAGCACGAAAGCATGCTTTTATTGAGCAAGTGCTCATTAATAGCATGTGTGACTAGTAATGAGCATGCTTTTTTCTAGTATGTTTTCGAGTAAGCGTGCTTATAGGCATGCTTTTTATGAGCACGTGTGTCAGTACCATAAAGAAGTTTGCACTTAAAATCTCTCAACGGTCCTAACGAAGTTTTCAGTTCAAAAATAAATGGAGTGGCCTGAACAGATCTTTGATCGCACCACGAATGTCTAAATGCATTTTTATCGCTAAGCGAACGTCGTTCAATTTCTGTCAATAATTTGAATATGGCAGAGACATAATGATATTTTAAATACACTTAGCATTAAATGCATTTATGCCCGGTTTCTGAAGAATTATTAAATGGAGCTTATACTCTCAATTAATAGCTATTGATTTGACAAAATTATCTACGTATTTAAGCGAATTCCTTTGATAATTATGCTCGATTTTTTGAGGTAATCGGATAAACTCTCGATAGTAATTCATTCGACTTTTAAGTTAACTTCCAGCACAGCACGATTGTTCCCTATTCTCTCTATGTGGGTGGCATTGAGAACAACAGTATAATTCTGTAAAATTTCACTCCGACCTAAGTAAGCTGAGCAAGTAACCTCACACAATTCGAAATCAAACTCCGAAACCACCGGATTTCGGAGTTTGATTTCGAACAATGATTTAAATCATTAGATTTGCCCTCACCGTACTTAGGTCGCGCGAAATGTCTCCATACTGAGGAGAGTGAGCTCACACATCTCGCAAGAAACGATAGATACGATTCTCAGTATTAGTGAGCGAGACAATACTAGGTATTCAATTTGTCAACGAAACAGAAACTTGGCCATATTTTAACGCGGTCGGGCGAATCTAATGATTTAAATCTTTCGATTTGTTAGTTAATCGTCGTGGATTAATATCTCGACATAATACTCGAAGCAGTAGTGCTATTCTGTAAATATCTCACCGTGAAAACATAAGTGAAGTGATCTTAAAGTGAGCTGTCAGTAGTGTCAACCCCTAGCAGTGGAATGACGACTCACTTCACGCTCACTACAGCCGGTCGATTCTGTAAAAATCTCACCGTGAAAACTTAGGTGAAGTGAGTTTGTTTTTGCTAGGAATTGACACTATTGACAGCTCACTCCACGCTCACTTCACCTAAGTTTTCCCGGTGAGGTGGTTACAGAATGGCACTGCATTAGTGCTATTCTGTAAATATCTCACCGTGAAAACTTAGGTGAAGTGATCTTAAAGTGAGCTGTCAATGTGTCAATCCCTAGCATTGGGTAGAATGACAGCTCACATCACGCTTACTTCACTTAAGTTATCACGGTGAGATGTTTACAGAATAGCACTACTGTTTGTATTACGAAGTGAAGTTTAGAGAATAACACTAAGTTACATCACTTTTAAAACACCTACAGAACCTATTTCTAAATCTTGATATTTACTTTATATTCTTCCTTCTTCTTCTTTCTGCTTTCTGTCACTGGAACTGTATCTATGTGTGCACAAGTAAGATTATGGTTTGTTATTTTTAGTAATGCAACCATTAATATAAATGCTCACTGAATGCTACACATTAGTGCTATTCTTATTCTTAATCGCTTCGAATTTGAGCTTGTAAACATTTTTAGTTAATGTATTCGCTACCAAAAAAAACGCATTTTGGATATTTTCATCCGGCATTTTCCAAGTTTTCAGGGTAATTTTTACATCGAGGCATCTCTTACAGATTTTCGACCATTTTAGATTTTCGACTTATATTCCTTATAAGCGAGTTTCTGGTTTTTGGTTAATTATTTTCATTTATTTAAAAAAATAATAATAAATCTATTTTATTAATTTTTCAAAAAGTATTGACAGACGTAAAAAGTGTATATTAATTATTTGTGCTGGTTTCAACACACATAATTATGTATCTTCTCTTCAAACCAGACTAAAGTAATGCTGTTACATACAAGGATGTGGGTGGTACTTTCATACGGACCATCTCCTTTTGTATGAGTTAGTCAACGGTCGCACGGACGTAAAAATATCGC
This sequence comes from Cosmia trapezina, assembly GCA_905163495.3. NCBI lineage: Eukaryota > Metazoa > Arthropoda > Insecta > Lepidoptera > Noctuidae > Cosmia > Cosmia trapezina. The sequence goes on along the minus strand of LR991035.1, from coordinate 23,016,509 downwards.
AGCGAGATTTTATGGCGCACTGAATTTTCAAATCTCGGTGTTGAGCCGAGTTTTGAGAATCCAGTGCAGGAAAAAAAATCGCCGCGATATTTTTACGTCCGTGTGAACGTCGGCTTACCTGTTACATAACTATTGCCAAGAAAAAAAAAACGCTGCGCTTATCCGTTAATTTTCTGATCTGTTTTCATCATTCGACGGTAGGTAGGTATCAGCTCGGACGGTGAGCAGCGGGTAGCTCGCCGTCCGGTAAGGACCAGGCCCGAGTCGACGGCGCGTTGTGTTCCACGCGCGCCTCAAAGAGATGTCAGCAAGTGATGGGGTCCAATAGGGCCGACGCCGCTGGGGTCGCGGGTTGTTTGAAGAAGATACCGCGGCCCTGGCATAGGCAACTGAAGGAACACGGGTGGGTTTTAGTCAGTAAAAGTCTGACACGCCCTTTCGCTCCACCCAGAGCGGTAGAAGTTATTTGATGATTTCCCACCCTCAAAAAAAAAAAAAAAAAAAAAAAAGGTAGGTATCAGCTCCATGTAAAAAGTACTGGTATTCAGCTGCATCTGGTTAGACTGGAGGTCGACCCCAAACATTGTTGTTGGCTAGGTAGATGATGAACGACAGGTACTCTCCGATTCAGTTCTCTATCGAAAATGTCTGAATCGGGGTGATTCAGTAAAATAGTGTTAGTAGATCGCGAGCCGTATGCAGCTACCGAGCGTGAAATAGCCGGCTCAGTAAAACGGATCGGATCGGGACGTGTTAATCTACTGTCAGATATGTTCGGGGTTTTAATATTTTTATTGCTACCTGCGATATCAATGGTCCCGGCTGTCATTTGTAAATCTTTGACAGTCGTTTACTGGTCGTCAGAGGCCCGAAAGTTTGACAACGAGTCTTTCCAGGGGTATCGTTTTACCCAGTTACTAAAATATTATAATTTTTGTTTCTCACATAATTTATTAATAGTATTATTTAAGTAATTATTATTTTGCTTTGTGCTTATGACATTAACTGATTTGTTCTGACATTTATTTGTTTTGGTATTTTTACGACATTTAATTATTAATCAACTAATTATTACTTATTTAGTTTCAAATTGTGTGTGTGTGTGTGTATTGTAGTGACACATAAAATGGCAAAGTTGTGTTTTTATGTTTATTAAGGGTCAATGACGTGAATTTATTTCACGTCATTATATTGTTTTTTGTATGTTTTGTAACAAATGATGTCTTATTTTTTAAACAGAAAAAAAAACCGGTCAAGAGCGAGTCGGACTCGCGCACCGAGGGTTCCGTTCCGATTTCTGAAAAAGTGTGCTACTTAGATACATCGTTTTATTTTTCCTATAATCTTTATATAAACTTCTATCACATAGAATAATTTCAGATTTTTCTCTTTGCTACTTTGGACGGTATTTTTTTTTACATTTTTTTCATTTTCATCAAAAGTCGAAAACAGTGCGGCCTAAAAAAAAATTAAAATAGTTTAAGAATGTACAATGAGCGCTCTTTCATATGATACCCCACATGCTCTAGTAGCCCCACTTTAAATTTTTTAGACCCCCTTTCAGTCCCTGTTGCAAAAAAAAAACATAAATATTTTTATTTATTATTTATTTGCAAAACAGTTGGGTAAACGTCATCTAAAACTATTCCAAATTTCAAGTTGATAGCATCAGTAGTTCCTGAGATATCCAGCTGTGACAGACAGACAGACAGACAGACACACAGACAGACAGACTGAGACACACCATACGGGTTCCTTTTTTACCATTTTGGTACGGAACCCTAAAAAGAAAAAAAAGTGAAATAAATTAATTTGAATTTGAGTTACTTGGTTATGGAGGTCAGATACGCAGTCGCTCCATGTAAAACGCTGGTATTTAGCTGCATCCGGTTAGACTTGTCGCGGCATCTACATCGCCACATATGAACTACGCAGCAATGACGTGACGTCACCCAAACCTGCATCGCGCAATTAGAACCATCAACCGTCGGGCAGTAGCCCACCAGACACAACACCCGTCTGGTCGGAGGATCCTCCCTTTTCAATAGAGGATGAGAGAACCTTACACCATGTTCCTCGTGCCTCTAAAGACTGTACCCCAAAATAGTTGGGAAAAGGGTAGGCAGATGATGTAATATTAGGTAACAGATGGATTTTTTTTAAGATATAGTGCTGAACAATGACATACGAAATGAAGTACCTTTCTAAGATAATTTCACGAGTAAGGTAATAGTCCATTATTTTACGTGAACAATTAAAATAATTGAAATACTCAATTTGTAATCAAAATAAATTACATTTTCATTGGATCGTGAAAGGGTTTGATTACATAAATTACAATTTAATTGCATTTGTTTACATTGTTACTGTACTTGGTACATAAATTGTTACGACTTTAAGACGTGACTTCATTTATTTTCCAATCCTCATTATGCTTAAGAGCGTGCATTTTGAAAGTTGGCAACGATGATAATAGCTCTCAAATATTTCGTTGTTTTCATAAATTTATTAATGAAATTAAAATGGGTGACTGAAAGTATGAAAAAGTATTCAGGCATACTGAAAAGAGTGAGCACACGTTAATAGTAGAATCACTTCGTAATTATGTGTGTCAGAGGTGTACAAACGAACCAGAAACGTGACTATCTTTTGACGCTGCCTGTAGGGCGAATCTAATGATTTAAATCTTTGTTTTTTTTTGTAGGGAAAATACCAGAAACGTGACTATCTTTTGACGCTGCCTGTAGGGCGAATCTAATGATTTAAATCTTTGTTTTTTTTTTGTAGGGAAAATACCAGAAACGTGACTATCTTTTGACGCTGCCTGTAGGGCGAATCTAATGATTTAAATCTTTGTTTTTTTTTTGTAGGGAAAATACCAGAAACGTGACTATCTTTTGACGCTGCCTGTAGGGCGAATCTAATGATTTAAATCTTTGTTTTTTTTTTGTAGGGAAAATACCAGAAACGTGACTATCTTTTGACGCTGCCTGTAGGGCGAATCTAATGATTTAAATCTTTGTTTTTTTTTTGTAGGGAAAATACCAGAAACGTGACTATCTTTTGACGCTGCCTGTAGGGCGAATCTAATGATTTAAATCTTTGTTTTTTTTTGTAGGGAAAATACCAGAAACGTGACTATCTTTTGACGCTGCCTGTAGGGCGAATCTAATGATTTAAATCTTTGTTTTTTTTTTGTAGGGAAAATATTTTTCTACTTAGAGCAGCTTATGGTTCCTTCGATAATGACGCCTCTCTGTTTCTTATTGCTTCGGTTTACCCTGAAACGGAAACCCTGTCTTGTATACATTCGTCAAAAATACATTTTTACGGAGCTATAATGACAAAGTTTTTTCATACAACGTATAAAACACAACTCTGAAAAAACTCTTTTCGGGCTAAAAATGAATGGCCTACCGTAGCGGTATCTAGGTCCGCAACGTCAGCTGTTTTCGCGTTCTAGTATTTTTGTTCAAACTCGACATAATGGTCTAAGCACACCAGGTGCAGTTGTTGTGATGACGTAACGAGTACTGGTATAAAATTAATCTGCCTAGCCTTTTCCCAACTATGTTGGGGTCGGCTTCCAGTCTAACCAGATGCAGCATAATACCAGTATTTTACATGGAGCGACTGCCTATCTGACCTCCACAACCCAGTTACTGGGTAATACGATACCCCTTGGTAAGACTGGTTGTCAGACTTTCGGGCTTCTGACGACCCGTAACGACTGTCAAAGATCCACGAATGACAGCCGGTACCGATGGTTTAACGTGCTTTCCGAAGCACGGAGGAGTATCGGTATATAAAGATGGTCACCCATCCACAGACCAACAACGGCAAGCGTAGTTTAACCTGATGGATCGACCCGTGCGGCTGTTATTACTTAGCCACGAGCTCCTCATATAGTGACTCCCCTCCTGTAATAGTCCTTTTAAATTAAAGATTTTTGACATCCAATTTTAGAAGTATCATTAGCGGAATCGACCAATAACTTCTTCCGTTCATGGACCTTTTCGAAAAAGAAAATTTTATAGGTACTCAAAGTCTCTTGATATCTCCAATACCAAACAAAGCTTTTGAACAAACAAAACACAATCGTAAGTAGGTAGGTGTACTTAGTAGACCTCGTACAACATAGGCATAATCAGCCTATAATGTCCCCACTGCTGGGACACAGGAGGAGCTCGTGGCGAAATAATGACAGCCGCACGGGTCCCGGCTGTTATTCGTGGATCTTTGACAGTCGTTACGGGTCGTCAGAAGCAGTGGTCTCGAACCTACCTATTTTTCGGTATTTCTACCTACATGGGCTCTGTTCTACCGAAATATTTTTTTCAATAAATAAACGAATTTGATTGAATATTGTATTTTTTTCTCAAATACCAATTTTTGGTACAAATATACCGATTTTACCGGCAACTGTACCGATCTCGCTCTATGACGTTCGAGACCACTGGTCAGAAGCTTGAAAGTCTGACAACCAGTCTTACCAAGGGGTATCGTATTACCCAGTTACTGGGTTGTGGAGGTCAGATAGGCAGTTGCTCCATGTAAAATACTGGTATTCAGCTGCATCCGGTTAGACTGGAAGCCGACCCCAACATAGTTGGGAAAAGGCTAGGCAGATTGATTGCTGGGACACAGGCCTCCTCTCTGCGAGAGGGAGTGGGCTGTAATTTTACACAATTTTTCCTTAAAAAAAACTGCCAGACGTCAATTTTATTCCACGGATAATAGATAGTTGACGTTAGGAAAATCAGACCTGAAAGCAATATTTTATTTATAGAGAGTGACTCGTCCTTGCCTCGTACATCGCATATTATGTGGCGACATGTCAAAACATTGAAATTTCTTTGCAATTTCTAAGTTCATAAGTAATATAATAATTATTCATGTAACATACACATAAACCATCCCCGAAATAAATGATAATGACCGCATCAAAATCCATCGCGAAGTTGACAGACACAAAAAAGTAACTTTTGTACCCCTCAAGTGTCTGAGTTTGGCTAATTTTAGACCCAAAACCCCAGCGAGTGGGGAGGGTTGGGGGTTAGTTGCGAACCCCATAGGTTCACAATTACTGATGATGATATGTTTTCCGTCGGATGATGTTTTTTTACATTTATATATATGTGATCTAAGCTTATATACCTATTATGTAAAGTTTTGTCCTTTTGCACACTTTGGGTGCATTTCACACGCGGGGGGTAGGGGGTGTTAGCTACGAACTCCATAGGTTCACAACTAATGATCATGATTGGTTTTCCATCGGATGATGTTTTTTTACATTTATATATATGTGATATAAGCTTATATACCTAACAAAAAAGGGTTTTTCTTATGCACACATGGGGTGCATTCGACACTTGAGGGGTTATTACTATTTATAGAATTACTAGCTGCGCCCCGCGGTTTCACCCGCATAGACCGAGATAAAAACTAGCCTATATGTTAATACAGGATATAAGCTATCTACATACCAAATTTCATCCAAATCGGTCCAGCCGTTTGAGCGTGAAGAAGTAACAAACATACTAACACACACAACCTCACAAACTTTCGCCTTTATAATGCTAGTGTGATGGAAAACACTGGATCAAAATATAATACACACCGAAACTGAAGTGAGTTCTCATCTACTCACTATTCCTATCGCTTCGAGCCGAGTCAGCTGAATACCAAATCAGCTATCATTCCTACAGTGAAGCCTGTCATTCCTACTAAATTCAGGTCCGTAGGGTTATATTTTTGGGCGAAAATACGTTTTATTTCAATGTTGTGTGGTTTTTGTGTGATTAGTCTGCAACTCTCTATACTTACTATATCCTATATTATTGAATGAGCAATGTTTGTAAATCAAGAAAAGTTTTTAAGCAGTGCACAAATTTTCACAGGCCGTTCTACCCATAAATATGAACAACTTTCACTAATGGACCAACTCTGAAATCACGAAAAATATCAGCTGTTTCATACAAAAGTTCAATACCTACTCGACCAAAATGTTTGAACCAGCAGATTTTTTTTTTCGTGATTTCATAGTTGGTCCCATAGTGAAAGTTGTTCATATTTATGGGTAGAATAGCCTGTGAAAATTTGCACACTGCTTAAAAACTTTTGCTAATATTACCATCTGTAATCTAGAGATTATAAGGAATAAACCAAAATGCATTTCATTACTAAACGCCACAATTTGTGGTGGGCCCATACAAAAAAAAAATTGTCTCATTTGCGCACTGCCTAAAAACTTTTCCTGTATACATTTGTAGTCAAGTTCTCGAAAATGGCTCTAACGATTTCGATGAAAGTTGCAATATAGGTATACGGGGACGAAAAATCGATCCAGCTAAGTCTCATGTCAGGGAAAATTCATTTTCTCTATTTTCACCCGAGCAGAGCTCACCAGGTACCTACTTGGGTTAATAATTTGGATTGTAGTCTACAGATTTGGTGTTTTTGTACAAAATATTTTTTTAACTAGATTGCGGTCACCTAATAATAATAATTTACGCCATTTTCTAAAAAATTGTTCCACGAAAACATCTTTCTAAGGCTGGTTGTAGTTCTAATATACTTCTATTCATTGGCTTATGCGCCTCCATTCTCCATCCCGGAACATCGCGTTAGACGAAACCCGTGGACGTCGTATTTAAAATTCTGCTCAGCCAAGACAATAGAGAATGAACATTGCTTATATTATACAGATCACGTTCTACCCTTAAATATAAGTGCGTATAAAAAGAACTACCCTGAAGCTATTACCCGGAACGAGATGACTTTACAGATAAATGACAAAGTTAAATTATTTTGGTTTAAAACTTTGTTTTTGTTGGAAGAATTTTTTACTTTTTTTATTTCGATTTTGTTCCAACTTTTTTATCAATTTTTACGCAATCTTGAATGCTGACACTAAAAGGTCGAAAACATTGTGCTTTGCATGACATTGCGCATAAATATTGTTGGTGTAGGGACCACCTAGTTATACTTCATAACATAGGTAGGTAACATATAACCACTAACACAGGATCTTTTATTAACATACTAGCTGCGGCCCGCAGTTTCACCCGCGTAAACCGGGATAAAAAGTAGCCTATGTGTTAATCTCGGGTGTCTGCTACCTCCATACCAAATTTTACTAAAATTGGTCCAGCCGTTTGAGCTTGAAGAAGTAACAAACATACAAACATACTCTCACAAACTTTCGCTTTTATAATATTAGTGTGACTAGCCGATGCCCGCGTCTTCGCCCGCGTGGATGTCGGAAAATTATTCCACGGGAACCTACTACCGGGATAAAAAGTATCCTTTGTGTTAATCCAGGTTATAAACTATCTGTGTGTGCCAAATTTCATCCAAATCCATTCAGCCGTTTTTGCGTGATTGAGTAACAAACATCCAAACATCTTTACAAATTTTCACATTTATAATGCTAGTAGGATAATAGGTTCTTATTATTGTTATAAACCGGTGCATTAGGTATCTAAAAAGCCTAACGCTTCAATACTTTCACACAAAATTTATCTACAAACAGTACAGCAGTCACTTTTCGTGTGTATCTATGTGACTGCGTTGTTCTTCTAAACTACACAACGGATTTTGATGCAGTTTTCACCATCGTTTAGAGTCTTAAAAACTTTTTTACAAAAACAAAAACCGACTTCCAAAAAAAACACTACAAAGTGAAAAATAACTTTAATTTCGGAAGTCGGTGTCTTTGGATCTGTATTTTAGTTTTTTGCCACCGACTTCCGAAATTAAAGTTATTTTTCACTTTGTAGTGTTTTTTTTGGAAGTCGGTTTTTGTTTTTGTAAAAAAATTTTTATTTTTCACTTTTTAGTGGTTCAGTTTGTAATTTATCTAAGTTACAATAACGCAATGTCAACTGCTCATCACGTTTTACAAAATGTTGCTTTTCCCGATGCAGGGACGTTAATTGTTGAGGAGTTCTTCTAGTAAGAACCAGGAGAAATGGAGCTCATGGTGAAGTCACCATTACCATTATTTTGACGAGCATAAACCATATTAAAGTAATCGAATCGCAACCTGTTATATACTTAGATATAATTGAGTATTTCCGATGACCCTCTGTGGTCTTCATCATCAGTTCCAGTTCACCGAATGGTACTTTCCGAGAGCAAATGCACGAGTTACTATAAAAAATATCGAAATCAATATAGGTGTGCCCATAAAATTTGAGGGTTTCCCTCGATTTCCATGGGATTCCATCATCAGATCCTGACTTGATGATCATGGGACCACTTGGGACGTATACCCTTTCGAAAAAAAAAGAAAAATCCAAATCGGTCTAGCCATTTTCGAGTAATCGGGGAACATAAATAAAAAAAAAAAAAAAAAAAAAATAAAAAAAAAAAAAAGGTTCCGACGAATTGAGAACCTCCTCCTTTTGGAAGTCGGTTAAAAAGGTTTGTGTGTTTACTAGCTGCGCCCCGCGGTTTCAACCGCGTAGACCGGGATAAAAAGTAGCCTATGTGTTAATCCAGGGTATAAGCTGTCTACATACCAAATTTCATCGAAATCGGTCCAGCCGTTTGAGCTTGAAGAAGTAACAAACATACACACATACGCACACACACTCACAAACTTTCGCCTTTATAATATTAGTGTGATTACATCAACTAATTCGTTGGATTACATTAATAATAGGTATGAAATTGCCGTTTTGTATGAAAAAATTTAAACGAATTTTTTTCATGTATTTTTTATTTGTATTAATCGAAGTTATCACCCATGCAATCAATGCATCTTTGCCAACGCAGTGGCAGTTTATTGATGCCCTTCTTAAAGAAATCAGCTGGTCGGGAGGCAACAAATTCTTCAAAAGCATTTTGTACTGCCTCTCGGGTATTGAATTTTTTTCCCGCCAAGAAGTTATCCAAATTCTGGAAAAAGTAGTAGTCTGTAGGCTCAAGGTCTGGTGAGTAGGGCGGATGACGGAGAGCTTCCAACCCCAGTTCTTGCAACTTGGAGACCGTCTGCTGTGCAGTATGAGGTCGCGCGTTGTCGTGCAGGAGCAGCGGAGACGAGCGATTGACCAATGCTGGTTGGAGATGTGCCAGCTTCTCCATCATTGTGTTCAGTTCTTCACAGTACACATCTGCAGTAATGCTCACCCCGTTTGGTAAGAAGCTGTGATGAATCACACCGGCGCTAGACCACCAAACAGTGAACATCACTTTTCTAGGGGTAAGTTTTCGTTTAGGGCATTGTTTAGGTGCTGAACCAGGATCCAACCAACTTGCTGAGCGCTTGCGGTTATCAAACAGAATCCATTTTTCATCGCAGGTAACAATGCGGTTCAAAATTCCTTCATTTGTGTGTCTGCTGAGCAGTGCAAGGCACGTCTCGACGCGTACTTCGCGCTGGCGATCATTGAGTTCGTGGGGCACCCATTTGTCAAGCTTTTTTACCTTGCCAATTTGACGCAAATGGACCAATATTGTTTTGACGCTAACGTCGAAAGCTGTTGCTAATTCAGCCGTAGATTGTGTATCATCAGCTTCCACAATCGCCTTTAATTCGTAATTGTCGACCAAAGTCTTCGGACGACCGCGAGGTTCATTTTTCAGGTCGAAATTTCCAGAACGGAAGCGAGCAAACCAATAACAGGTGGTGCGTTGGTTTGTAGTGTTAGCTCCGTAAACGTCGTTGATGTTGCGTGCCGCTTGTGCCGCGTTGCTGCCACGACGGTACTCATATTCCATAATTACTCGAATTTTTAACGTATCCATGATGACGAAAAAGATTGAAATGCGATGAAAATGTAACACTAATCAATAAAAAAATGAATACTTTTGGAAAAAAAAATCCATGTTTTTAAAATAAATTAATTTGAAATTAGAATTCTTAGCCAAACAAAAATTATTTTGATTTGAAATGGCCAGTACTGCAGAACGGCAATTTCATAGGTAAAGACCTAATATTAAACTTGTACATAAAAATAAACCTCGATGTCTTATTAAGTCGTAAAAACCGAGCGAAGCAGGGACGGGTTACTAGTAAGATCATAAATGGAATGGGATACCACTCGACAAAGTCCCATAATGTAGCCATTTTCAAATAGCCAGTGATAAATGGATGGCAGGCTATTGTACTCATGTTCTATTGCGGAAATTAAGGCCACTATCCGTTTCGCAATTAGGAGGATAAACCGGATTGATATATGGAATCTGGACCATTTCAGTAGCTAAGTAGGGTATTCACTGTGAGTAAGATTATGTAATATGTTCTTGGAACTACTATACACACTACTTTTCCTGAAATCGTGAAAAAAAATCAGCTGGTCTCTACATTTATGTTCGCATAACTCTTCAAAATGTATGGAACAGATGATTTCTTTTTCGCGATTTCAGGTTTGGTCCCATAGTAAAAGTTTTTCATAATAATGAGTACAACGCTATCATGCCAGCTCGCTAGCTAATATAAAAGCTGCGTGTATGTATCACTTTTCGACCTTATTGCTATGGTAATAAGGTTGAAAAGTGGTTCACCGCAAATGTCCGCGATGGCACAGGTCTGATCCGAAATTATCTTATGAAAAAGTTGGCAAATGTATCAGAAAACTTAGGTGTCGTAGGTATCATTTGGAAGACAAGTATCCCAATAGACTGAAGTTTCTAGTTTACTAGTTACTAGCTTTTGCCCGCGGCTTCGCCCGCGTGGATGTCGGAAAATATCCCACGGGAACGTACTACCGGGAATTCCTTCCTTATTCCTTGTCTACATTATAAACGGAACCGCTGTACAAAATTTCAGCTTTCTAGGTCCAAGGGTTTGGGCTGAGCGTTGATGAGTCAGTCAATCAGTCAGTCAGGACTTCTCTTTTTATTTATATAGATAGATAGATCGATTAATGATCCAATCGCTAATCAAGAAACCAGAAACTCGCAAAAATGAAGATAATGTTCACGATCATGACAGGTGGGCCAAGCACGAACGTGTGGAGAACATAACGTAAATTCTAACGATTTTAAAATTGAAAATACTCGTTTCACACACAATAACTATTTACTTAGTTTTAGGACTTTTTTCATGTACTGTGTGGATATTATTATTGTGGTAGTCGCAAAAAAATTTAACTGAAATCCTCAAATTTTCGATTCAAAAATGGTTGACGTTTACGTCATGTTCTGCTAGTTCCTCAGATCTTTCTAGATAAACAGACACAGTCAAATCTAGTCTGCCGGGTCGATTTGATTGGGTTATGCTAACCAGGATTTTTAACAGGTAAGTTTGAAATCACAGTTCAGATGGCCCCCAGACTAAATTGATGTGTTTTTGAGCCATGTATTCTCCTCTTAATCTCTCCATATCCCATTTTGTGTACAAATTCAGCATATTCAATAATCATCTTAAAAATGCAAAATAATCAGGATCATTCTCTCCAAATTCCTAATAATAATTTTTTGTCGCAGATGACGACAACCCTGTTAATCCTGGCAATGAAGCCAATCACCTGGCAACACTGCCGGAGGAAGAGGCCGTGGTCGCCATGATGGGACTCCCGAGAGCTGGGGAGATCACCAGAGCTCAGCTGAGGATTAAAGAAAGCAAGGAGTTCAAAGTAAGTTAACTACGACGACTTTTTCCTCATTCCTCCGCATCACATGCCAACCGATTTCCGCACAAATTTTCAGTCACCGGTGCCACTTTCTCTAACTTCCTCTTATGTACCTACTCAATTTGTACGACCTACAAGTATTTGTTTCGAGTCTGGGTGTTTTTAACCGACTTCTAAAAAAGGAGGAGGTTCTCAATTCTGATGTTTGTATTTTTTTTTATTTTTTTTAATGTTTTCGCGCATAACTCCGTCGCTTGCCAACCGATTTGAAAAATTATTTTTTTGTTGGAAAGGGTATACTTCCCAAATGGTCCCATTTTTGTCAAAATCCAGTTCTGATGATGGGATCCTGGAGAAATCGAAGGAACTCTTCAAATATTATAGGCACACCTATAGCGATTTGGGTATTTTTTATAGTAGCTCGTGCATTTGCTCTTGGAAAGCACCACTTGGTGAAGTGGAACTGATGATGAAGACCACCTACCAGAACTACTCAATGATAAATATTTGAATTATTACTTTAATATGGTTGCTAAGCAATTTCCGCTCGTCACACAATGCGTGTGGTGAGTGGTTGTTGAGGAGTTCTCCTGGTTCTTACCAGCAGAACTCCTCAACAATTAACGTCCCAGCATCGGGAAAAGCAATATTTTGTAACATGTGATGAGCAATTGACATTAGACTATTGTAACTTATACAAATTATAAACAGACCCACTAAAAAGCGAGAAATAAAAACTTTTTAACAAAAAAAAAACCGACTTCCAAAAATCACTACAAAGTGAAAAATAACTTTGATTTCGGAAGTCGGTGGCAAAAAAAAGAAAGTAAATAAAAAACGAAAGACACCGACTTCCGAAATCAAAGTTATTTTTCACTTTGTAGTGATTTTTGGAAGTCGGTTTTTTTTTTGTTAAAAAGTTTTTCTATCTATAATATGTATGTATTTACAAAAAAAAATGTATATAAGTAGTTTATCAGCCATCTCGTTACCATAACACAAGCATTAGGTTGCTTAGCTTGGGACTAGATGGCGTTGTGTGAAATGTCCAAGGATATTTATTTATTATTTATTATTTCTTATTCTATCCATTCGTGTAACACACACCATACATCCCTCTTAGCATTCTCATCATTGATATCAGCTTTATTAACTTGTACTGTTTTGTTTCAGAACACAGTAGACAAGCTAGTACAAAGGGCAAACGCATCAATTATAATAGGCACGTCTTCATGGAAAGAACAGTTTTCGGAAGCGCTGACTGCTAGCTCAGGTAAGTCAATGTGTAGTTCAATATAATTATAATTCCGAATGATTATCTGTCTTATTAAGGACATAAAAATCAATCCCTAGATGTTAACATTTTTTTCCTAGATTCAGGCAAAGATTTAAATCTTTTGATACAATCAAAGATGACAGACAAACGTGCTTTAATTTTTTTAAACGCCTTCATCACTCTCTAAAGTTTGATGTGTTTTGTCTGTCTAGTCCGTATTGTCCACTTAAGGGATATTAATGCTTTATCGTGCCCGGCCCGAGCCGCTTGATTGTCGATTTGTCTCTTGATTTGCCTCGGACGGGACTCGGTCGCCGCACGGTGTAGAATGAACTACTTTATACGTATAATACATTGATATATTAGAGGTAGATATGTTACGCGCTAACATCGCAATCACTAAACCTGGACTCGGCGCACGACTGCATGCACCGAAACGCCAGTTCGATTGTGACTAATGTCAATTGTGTGCGTAACACAATTTATGCGGTCCACGTACGAGGAGTGCGAACCATATCTACCTTATTTATACATCAATGGTATAATATTAGCTTTTGCTCGCGATTTGTATGTATCACTGTGAAAATGCTTCCGTAAATGGTGATATTGCTGCCTGCCATTATTTTCATAGAGTTACATAGAAAGCAGTAGTGTCGCTGCCGGTCTGTCATTGCGGTTAGGTGACGTCATCGCTTGCGGTTTGTGGTTGCACTAGCCTGCCTTCGTAAAAGTACCTTAATTAATGCTAATACTAAAGTTTGCTCTGTTCAGGATGTTAGTTTTCAATGTGGTATTTCTTCCAGGCTCTGATGACCCTGATGAGCCACCTTCCTGCTTTGACTACGTACTGCACGTTGTCACGCTCTTCTGGAAGATTGTGTTTGCGTTGATACCGCCCACGGGTAAGACAAAATTTATATTACCTAATTTAATTTTAGAGTGCCAGGCATGCCTGATCAATTAAAATTCAAAGAAAACCCTTTGTAATACTAAAATAACAGTGGTTACCAGATAGATAGAATAAGTATACCTTATTCGTCATCTGCCTAGCCTTTTCCCATCCATATTGGGGTCGGCTTCCAGTCTAACCGGATGCAGCTGAATACCTGTATTTTATATGGATCTGACCTCTACAACCCAGTTACCAGGTAATAATATACCCCTCTGTAAAACTGGTTGTCACACTTTCGGGAAGAATATAATATACCTACTCAAACTCAAACTCAAAGCATTTATTTCAATTAAACCAATTACAGGCACTTTTGAATTGTCAAAGAGTCAGTCAGTAGGTAAGTAAGAAAGTTGAAGCTAGTAGCTTACTAGAAAATATACTTTATCGTGGATAGGCTAATATGTATCTAGCTCTATGAATAATTAGCACAAGACTGAGTTGGATGGCATGCAAAAGATGCTTACGCACAGCAGACGAATCATGGATGCCGTTCATAATAATTAATGGAATATAAACAACCAGTGTGTTTGGATGATGCAAGTCTTTGGCCAAATTATTCTAAATTCCTCAACCTCTATATTAGAGGGAGGATCTGCTGGCCAGACAGCTGTTGTGTCTGGTGGGCTACTGCCCAACTGCTGATGTCAGGATGTTGTCTATAATTATGTTAATTACGCGGAGAACTCTGCTTGCGCGATGTAGGATTTCGGTGACGTCAGGTGTGATGCGTAGTTCGTATGTGGTGTTACAGATGCCACTACAGTCTCATTATTATACACAAGATACTTTTTTTACGTATAACACACATTGTTGAAAATTTCTTACTAAGGAATACACTTTTTTTACTTTGTTTTTATTTTGCATAATAATTACGTTGTGTGCCTTTTAGTTTGAGCCAAATAAATGTATTTTCTTTCTTTAAAAAACTTTTTTACAAAAACAAAAACCGACTTCCAAAAAAAACACTACAAAGTGAAAAATAACTTTAATTTCGGAAGTCGGTGTCTTTGGATCTGTATTTTAGTTTTTTGCCACCGACTTCCGAAATTAAAGTTATTTTTCACTTTGTAGTGTTTTTTTTGGAAGTCGGTTTTTGTTTTTGTAAAAAAGTTTTTATTTTTCACTTTTTAGTGGTTCAGTTTGTAATTTATCTAAGTTACAATAACCCAATGTCAACTGCTCATCACGTTTTACAAAATGTTGCTTTTCCCGATGCAGGGACGTTAATTGTTGAGGAGTTCTCCTAGTAAGAACCAGGAGAAATGGAGCTCATGGTGAAGTCACCATTACCATTATTTTGACGAGCATAAACCATATTAAAGTAATCGAATCGCAACCTAACCTGTTATATACTTAGATATAATTGAGTATTTCCGATGGCCCTCTGTGGTCTTCATCATCAGTTCCAGTTCACCGAATGGTACTTTCCGAGAGCAAATGCACGAGTTACTATTAAAAATAACGAAATCGATATAGGCGTGCCCATAAAATTTGAGGGTTTCCCTCGATTTCCATGGGATCCCGTCATCAGATCCTGACTTGATGATCATGGGACCACTTGGGACGTATACCCTTTCGAATAAAAAAAGAAAAATCCAAATCGGTCCAGCCATTTTCGAGTAATCGGGGAACATACATAAAAAAAAAAAATAAAAAGATTCCGACGAATTGAGAACCTCCTCCTTTTGGAAGTCGGTTAAAAATAATCCTATAATCCTTATTCACATTTTTGTCCATAGACATAGGCGGTGGCTACGTTTGCTTCGTAATTTCCATCATCTGCATTGGCCTGGTGACGGCCGTCATCGGTGATGTGGCGTCACACTTCGGATGCACCCTCGGCATCAAGGACTCTGTCACAGCTATTGTGTTTGTAGCATTGGGGACTAGCATACCTGGTGAGTTTTGTTCTTTGTATTCTGGACTGTTTGTTATTTATTTGTATTTTGGAACTCTGCCTGAGAAATTAATCGGTATAACTGTATTGAAGTTGATTTCAATCTGCCTATCCTTTTCCAAACTATGTTGGGGTCGGCTTCCAGTTTAACCGAATGCAGCTGAATACCAGTATTTTACATGGAGCGACTGCCTATCTGACCTCCACAACCCAGTTACTGTGGGTAATACGATACCCCTTGGTAAGACTGGTTGTCCGACTTTAATAACATAACAGCTATCAAAGATCCACGAATGACAGCCGCGAGCCGAGACCAACGGCTTAACGTGCTTTCTGAGGCACGGAGGAGTCTCAGTATGTAAAGATGGTCACCCATCCACTGACCAACCCGGTAAGCGTAGCTAAACCAGATGGATCGACCCGTGCGGCTGTTATTACTTAGCCACGAGCTCCTCTCGATTTATTGTACAATAATAATATTAATAATGAATTTTATTTTGGATTATAGAATCCATGAAGTGTTAGTAACATAATATTAGAATAGAATAGAATAATTTATTTGTAAAACATAGGTAATTTACATAAAAAGATCTTAAAAATTAATTTTATTTTATTTTTATTTTATTTAACAAAAAAAAAATTGTAAAAATAAAATAAAAATAAATATTAAGTAGTGCGCTATAAAACAACACAACTAAAACAACACAACTAAAACAACAAGAAAACAACTTATTATTTAGTGTTAGTACCAATCACCCTCCACATTTAACTTCTTTAAAATTGGAGAGCTGAAACTCTCCGCTACAGTTCTCCGAATATTCCCAGTCGCCCCCACATGGATGGCCACCAGGTGGCAATCGAGAATAATATTCGCAGTTCTCAGGATGCTGTTGCGGCTGTCTCTCACTCTCCTCAGTTGCGAAGCGATTGTACTTAAAATTACAAAAACAAACTGTTTTAATCTTATTGGTGATGTTGTTCAGAAAAATCAGGTGCGTAGTATGACCAGATGAATGTAAACAAAGCAAAATGAGTATAAAAGAATTCTGTGGTGGCGTTCTGTAGTTTCTGCCTACCCTTATGGAAAAACGCGTAAGTTTATGTTTGTCAACTGATTTTTTCATTGAAAGAAGAGTCCAAATCATAACAATGATTGAACAAAAAAAAAACGGCCAAGGGCGTGTCGGACCACGCACAATGTAGGGTTCCGTAGTGGAAAAGAATTTATCCTAAAAACAAACTTAACATTGTAATTCCAAAACGATTTTTTTTAGTGATAAAATTACAAATAAACAATTTTCAGAATTTTTTCTTTACTTGGGCTGTGAGTCCTTGCTTCTTGCCAAAGTTCATGATTCTAGATCAACGGGAAGTAGGATTAGGATAGGTTTTGATATACTAGCGAGTATCAAAATATCTCGCATAAATGGCCGTATTTTTTTATTGCGTTGCCTTAAAAGTTTGATTTTTGTAGAACTTAAAGGAAACCACGTATTTGATATTAATTTCATCTTGATAATTTTACGTGTTCCTGAGAAAAAGGTTCTTGACAGACTGACAGACAGACGGACAACGAAGTGATCCTATAAGGGTTCCGCTTTTTCCTAAAAATGGTATTAGTACCTATAATATTTTTAAGTAACCAGTCAACCCTTCAATGTCAAAAAGTTGGCTAAGCTTTCGACGCAAGACGGTTAACTACCGTAAATATTTAATGTGTTATTATTTAATGTTAAATACCGTAATAATTCACTTATCATGAATGAAACGAGTAATATGAAAAACAAAACAAATTCGTCTCCCGTGATTGTATCATTTACTGTCAACCTCTTTCAGATTCCGTAACGGGCATTATTACAAGGAATAATAAAAATGGACTCCAACCGCAAGAAGCCATCATTAATTATATTATCTCATAAATAATATGGCTTCTTCATAATGTCGCCATAATTATGCTTAAGAAGCCGGGCAAAGCTGCCAAAAATTGTTAGTACGAAAAATAATGATCACATTATGACGTTGTCAGTATAATATTATTTCTTCAAGAACCGTAAAATACTAATACCTTATCCCTCTGATATAATTATCTCCAAGTTTATTTCTTATACATTAAAATGTTAAATGTTAATAAACTAACTATTTATACTAGGTACTAGACTAACTAACTATACTTACAAAAAGGAAGGGAAATAATTATAGGGCATCGAAAAATTCATCCGCATCGCTGTCGAAAGGAAAGGTGCCCAAAAGGCTGGCGGCATTGCCACGTTGTATGGCAATGCTAATTCTTTGGCCAAAAAATAGGCCAGCCCTTTGGTCACGTGTAGAGTCGACCAACCGCTTGGCGATGTCCCGAAAAACTAAAAGGGCACTCGGACCCCATGGCCCTAGTGTTTCAACCCCAAACGGCTCGAACATATAAGTCCCAATAAGATTGGAGTATTTGCGCCGTTTGAGGTTTTCCGCACCTGCAGCAGCCGCCCCAGCACAGCCTACCGTGCTAGGAAGATGGGATGGCGCAAGGGTGTCGACACACGTTGCATCCCACACCAAAGGCCTACCTACCTTCCAAGGTATTATAGTCATTCCGTCTGGTCTCTTCCCATCGTCGCGTGCCAAGCCAATGGGTTCTAAAACAGCTGGCACCCCGGCGGTGACAAGAGCACGACGGATGATGTCATTAATGCTGGCGTGCCGTGCTATCCGGCCTGCGCTCTTACTGCAGGATAGGCCATGATGTCCGAGGCAGTCGACAGCTACGCCGCATTGGCAGCGATGCGGAGCCACGCAAGGAGCGCCCAGACGCAGACAGGTAGCGAGCCGGAAGGTGGTGTCACCCAGCATAGTTCCTATGTTGGGTGACGGTAGTGCCTGAAGCCAGAGGCCCGACTCCCACTCACCCACAGCCAACAGGCGGGCACGCTCTGCAGTATTGGTGGACGTATTTATAAGATTATTCCGTACCAACCTGCAGAGCGGCTCATCCCACTGCCTCTGGGAAGATGGGTTCACGGGCCGATCTGTATCCGGGCAAGTCACATTCCAGGCGTTCACCGCGTCGGTCAAGCACGGCACTTCAGAGTCAACCAGGCAGGGGGCTAAAATTTTCCCGGTCAACTTTTCAGTGCTGTGGACAGAGGACAGGAACGCCGGTAAGCTAATACTGGTAATTTTGCGGACGCCGAGGCCACCAAAACGGATGGGTAGTGTGGCTTGCAACCACGCCCGGTCGTCCAAGGCCACATTTAAAATGGATGTGAGTGTGCTGCGAATAATTTGGTCAATTTTGTCCAAGAGGTGTGGCTGCTTCCATAAAGGGGAAGAACGTAGGGAGTATATAAAATTTGGGCCAAAACAACAGTATTTTATCAGGGTGAATGCCGAATGTAAATTAATTTTGGAGAGTCTGTCCGAAATGTCGTTGAATTTTTTGATTTTTTCGTCAATGAAAGGAGAAAAGCTGTCTTCGAAAATTGGGGAACCTAGGAGGTGCAGTGAACTCTTTTCTAAAATTTTGATTTGTGAATACAATAAATAGAAAAACAAAGGCGTCGAAGACCTCGTTCGCATCGCGATCTTCCGGATACGTGCCCAGAAGACTGGAAGAGTTCATGTGATAAGTATAAAGTGGATTTTTGGAAATTCTATCCTTATGTAGATGAAAAGTGGAATTACGTTTGTACGTGAAAATTTATTATTTATTGTTCAATCACGTTAATTAGGAGAGAATCGCAGAAAGTACAAGGGCAGGAAGATTTACGTTAATACGGCTTAAAAGTATGACTGAATTCAGGGTTGTAAATAAAAACTGCGGGCTGTTTTTTGTTTAAAGTGATTCTTCAACGTAGCCAGCGAAATTATTATTTTACTGCCGCGTATAAAATATGCGCTGCAATTTGCAAAAAACGTAAGAAGTTTGTATTTCTCAGACTACATTGACGGGGTAAGAGATTCTTCTTTTTTCGATTCGATGGTAAATAAATTTAATGTATTAACCCAAACCAATTGAGCCACTAGCTATTTTTTTTTTTTTGTGAACTGTAGATATATCGGTCTCGATTTTTGCATTATCATGGAGACCGTAAGGCATAGGTACAGATTCGCCGATTAGACAGATCGATTCGACTTGGAAAATGTATCAAATTACTATAGTTAGGTTGGCTGTCGGCTTAGTCCAAAATGTCAGATACGTCACGTTACGTACGCGTTAAATTAGCGACGATATGGGGCATGGTTTGGTCAGGAGCTCAAGTCCTCCATGAAACATAAATACAATTTCACAGCAGTATTCCGCGAAAGACTAAGTTGAAATGTATATTACATTAATATTTTGCCAGTTATGTTATCCCATGTTGGGTCATGATATGGGTATATAATGCGGAGGAATTAGGAAAATGTCGTGAGGAAAGTTTTGAGTATGAATGTCGATGGCTTTAAGAGTAGAGGAAGACCAAAGACACGATGAATTAATTCTGTGAAAGATGACATGGCTAGAAAGGAGGTGACTACCGAGATGACGACTAATTGAGAAGTATGGCGAAAAGGACATGTTGCGCCGACCCCAAATAGATTGGGATAAGGGCAGGAAAATGATGTTGTATACCACTACTGGGTGCTAATCCATAATCTTCAATATTTTTTTTAACTTCTTTCTTTTTCGTGTGGTTAGTGACTAACCTGGTGTCTTTATGCCATCCATTGGCCTCTGACTTGGCTTCACATGCCGTCGAGAAATATCTCTCAGACGTGCCGGTTTCCTCACGTTTTCCTTCACCGTTTTTTAAGCAAGTGATAATTTATACAATACGCACATGAATCCGAAAATAACTAAGGCCCGTAGACATGTATAAATTGTTTAAAAATCAAGAGTTTTATGCAAAAGAATAACTAATATCTTATCGAATTATGCTTTTCACTAAGTCAAGTTAAAAAGTTCAGAAAATCATCTCGCTTCATCACAGAAACTTTCAAAGCAAACAATATTAAAACACGGGGCTATCTTCAAAGAGGAGCTTATAAAAATCTCAAAGATTTTCCTTGCACGAGTTCTTTTTTAAGGGGATGCACTAAGGTAGAAGGTAAATTCACTTGCGTTTTTTTGCCTGCAATTTGCAGGTCAGTGCCAGGTTGTATGTTGATCATAATATGATTCGCGACCGTAAAAAATGTGTGAGAATAAAAGGTGTGTAGAGTTGTATTAATGGTTGTAATGATTTTAAATACATACCTAGAGAGAAGACTTTTGACTCTATCGAGACCTGGTCAGTTTTGGAGTGTCTGCAGCAATGGCAAGTCGACTGGCGATACATCTAGAGTGCTGAGATGTCTGTATGAAAACGTGACAATGACCGTCTAAACTAGGATCAGCGAACTGAACACAGTTTGGTTACAAAAACTTTGAGAGGGAGGCTAACAGAAGAATTCAGCTGGGCTGGGCAGCGTTTGGAAGCTTCGTTGAGTCTTCTCGTCGCGTGTTCCACAGAGCATAAAGACTTCAACCAGTGTATGCTGCCTGTCCTGACTTACGGAGCCAAAATGTGGACACTCACGGTGGACTGATCCATAAATTTAAAGTCGCTCAGCGAGTTATGGAACGGACTGTCCTTGGAGTCTCTCTGAGGGATCGAATACGCAACGAGGCCGAGGTGATCTGGCAGAGGACCAAAGTTGTCGAGATAGCTCACAGAATAATATGCAAGCTGAAGTGGCAATGGGCCAGCCATATTAGCTGTAGAAGCGATGACACTTGGGGTAGACGTGTTCTTGAATGGAGACCACGAATCGGCAAACGTAAGGTAAAACGTAAGGACGCCCTCAGGCTAGGTGGAGCGATGATCTTCGCAAGGTAGCAGCTAGATGAGAGCTGCCGGAAATTCAGTTGAATGGCATGCAAAGAGGCCTATGGCCAGCAGTGGACTGCTATAGACTGATGATAAATTCATACCTATTTTGAATTTTGCGGGCTACCCTTACGCTTTCGCCTTAATCTGTTTGGCTCAGGAGTTTAAGCGGTGTTCGCTAAGAACATATATTGAGTACCGCTCGAAGCTGTGTTCCTTATCTTAGCTATCATGAAAAGATGGTTTCTGGATTTAGAAAATAGAGTTTGTTTTTGTATTGAACAAAAGCGTATATTGTGTATTGTGTTGTTTTGATCATGATTTTTTTATTTAAGCAGTAGGTAGGCACACGTATGAGAGACTAGCACTTCTTACGCGGCTTCGCCCGCGTGGATGTCAGAAAATATCCCATGGGAAAAAACATTCTTCCTTATTCCTTGTCTACATTTTAAATAAAGGGAACCTCAGTGAAAAAATTCAGCTTTCTAGGTCCAAGGGTTTGGGCTGGGCGTTGATGGGTCAGTCAGTCAGGACTTCTCTTTTTATTTAGGTATACAGATAAATGCAATAAAAAATAAAAAAGTGTCAAATTCATTAAGTATAGTATTTGAAATTAAAAAAAGTGATCAATGACTGTCAGTGTGTTAATCTTTTTCCTAAGTGTCCAATGACTGTCAGTTTACCCTCGTGGGAGCTCAACAACTGAACTTTAGTAGTTCAGTGTGTTGTTGAGTTGAGTAATAATTGCTTGTAATTATTACTCAACTTGTAAAGTTGTCAGTATAATTAACAAATTATTATCACATCGTATTTTATTTATTTATCTGTTAGGGCCCTCGCCCACGGCGACTTATTGTAGCGATGCTGTCGCGCGTTTACGAAATGCGCGACTGCATCGCTACTAACGCGCGTTAGTCGCATTTGCAACGCGCTACAGAAGCAATGCCAACGCGCTACTAACGCGCTACAGTATCGATGCAAACGCGCGACCATGTCGGACGACATCGGGGAGAGAACAGAGAGAGGATGGCACGTGAGTGAAGAATCGAGCTTTCGTTGCCTACGCTTCGGCTGCTTACGTAAAAGCAGCACCAAAGACAACGTGACTAATGTTGCCTCAACGGAGTCCATCTTGCAACTGTAGCGATCGCAGGTATTTTTGTGCCGTTATTGAATCGCGTTTGCATCGCGACAGAAGCGCGCCAGTATCGCGTTTGCATCGCGACTGAATCTGGGCCCGTGGGCGAGGGCACACAGCTAGCGACCGCTTCGCGACTGTAGCGATGCGGACGCGCGACAGCATCGCTACTGCATAGCTACAAAAAGTCGCCGTGGGCGAGGGCCCTTATGTCAACTAAGGCCCATAAAACACAATACATATATTAGTATAAAAACAATAACTATAAACTAATACACAAACTCAAAACTACTGTTCACAAAGTGACGGCGCGCGGCGGAGGGATTTTGGAATGCTTGTGGTTTAATGAAATCATTACGGTTCATTTTAGTGAATTACCTACTTAATATGTACTTTTAATTCTGTCACTAATTAAAATGGAAATAATGTCTAATGACTTTCGTTGCCGTATTGTTTCATTCCACGTTCACACAATTCCGACAAAATTACACAGAAATGAGCAATCAATCTGCCTGGCCTTTTCCCAACTATGTTGGGGTCGGCTTCCAGTCTAACCGGATGCAGCTGAATACCAGTATTTTACATGGAGCGACAGCCTGTCTGACCTCCACAACCCAGTAACTGGGTAATACGATACCCCTTGGTAAGACTGGTTGTCAGACTTTCGGGCTTCTGACGAAACGTAACGACTGTCAAAGATCCACGAATAACAGCCGGGACCAACGGCTTAACGTGCTTTCCGAGGCACGGAGGAATCTCGATATGTAAAGATGGTCACCCATCCACTGACCAACCCCGGCAAGCGTAGCTTAACCTGACGGATCGACCCGTGCGGCTGTTATTACTTAGCCACGAGCTCCTCTACACAGAAATGAGCATTAATTTCATTTTTCGGTAAAACTGGCTGGCTACTATAAGATGCCTGGAGCCGAAATCCAGCAACGATGTATCGGTTCACTATAGAATGCCCGCAACTGCTAGTCACCGCCTGAGGTATGTGAGCGGTGAGACAGGGGAGGTAGACAAAGGTGAAGCTACCTCAGTCTGCCAATATCCCCCGTCTCACCGCTCACATACCTCAGGCACTTCCGCGCATACTTTATTGAATTAATTTTTTACTTATAATTAATTTTGTGTTCAGACGTTTCACATCGAATGAAAGAAACAAGTAGGAATCTGCGTTCTTCTGACAATCTTCTCCTACTCTGTCCTTCTCATACTTCAGACTTTGTTTATTCTTCTTTTCGTATTCAGTCCATTCTTCTTCCTCTTGACATCAGAACAACCACCAGTTAGTATGCATTTATGCGGAAATTGCAGACTCATTTTCTAAAAAAATAGTGTAGAGTTATTTCAACACCTCTTGAATTTGTATATAATATATACAGTGTGTAAAGGACAGCCCTCCGCAAACTGATAGGGTGAATTCAGTATGTCATACTAAGATGACCGGTACATGAAATTTTTTCAGGAACGTTAAGGGAATCCAATAAACCTGATTTGTTTGTGTTTTTGTGCACAAATCGGAGCGTCTATTACTGGTTGGGAGGGGAATGTAATAGGTATGCGGTGACTTCGATGAACGCTGTAGCTAGACAGAAAGTGAACAGCTGATTTCACGCGTCGTTGGTTAGAGTATTTCAACATCCATTGCTGGTTTTTTTTGCTGTTTTTTTTTGCAGTTTTTTTTTACATAAATGGAGTGCTGCGAACTCACAATGCCATTTTACGTTGAAATAATGAAAATGTAACTGAAAAAAATTTGAAAAAATGAAAATTTTCCTGAGAAAATATCCGGTGGAATATGATTCAAAATGAGGAGCTGAATGCACCCTGTTAGTTTGCGGAGGGCTGTCCCTTACACTCTGTATAGTATAGGTATATTTTATAGTAAATATGTATGTACGTATGTATGTATGGTTATTATGAGTTTATAACCTATTTATGTATTTGTATACATAGTCCATTTATAAATAATTAAAATATATATTTGATTTTCTTTTTATAATTATTCCTCTCAAACTGAGCACCTGCCATCAATCTCTTCCCCACCCTTGGTTGACTGGTAGAGAAAGCCTAAGGTATTAAGTCCGCCTTTGTACATTTTTTGTGCGAAAAGAAATTGAAGCGTCTGATATCAGGTTAAGATTCAATAAGGAGTCCTTTATATTGCGTACTGAAATGTTAACTTCTTTTTGTCGCCGTAATATCTACCTTCTTCCTATCTTCTCACATAATTTTATTCTTCCCAGACACCTTCGCGAGCAAAGTGGCAGCATGTCAAGACAAGTACGCAGACGCGTCGGTGGGCAACGTGACGGGGTCGAATGCCGTCAATGTGTTCCTTGGCATTGGAGTCGCGTGGACCCTGGCCGCCATCGTCCACTGGAGTAAGGGCGAGAGGTTCTATATTGATCCTGGGAAGTAAGTATCCTCATTCCTGTTTATTTATTGATAAGGCACTTGAACGACTCACTCACTAAAACACACACACAAAAATAACAGTCTTTACAGAAGTGCACAGTACTAGCGTAAAATAAAAAAAATATCATTTTTTTTTTTTAAACCTACATGGGCACCTTACACTTATAAAAAAGGAGGACTCCGCGCCACGCATATCGAAAGTGAAGCACAGTAAGTACCGGACCGCCGGACCGTTTGTACAAACACGCCTCACGCACATATTTACCATTACGTGACACGAGTGACGGCGTCTTTGCACGTACTCAAATCACGCACACATAGATCGGTACGGTGCTTCACTTTCGATATGCGTGGCGCGGAGTCCTCATTTTTTTATACGTCTATGATGGGCACTTATGAAACGTCAGCAGCTAGGTGCATGGTTCCAAATTGGTCGTTTCCTATGGAGAAGGGAAAAAGTTTCCATAGAAATTGATTAGAGGACGTGTAAGATACCGTTATGTCCACAAATACATAACACATACGCTGATGATAATGCATTTCTAGTTTTAAATTGAACGGGGAAGAAAACCGTGAAATTAATTCCGTGTAGATGGCGCTATGTGTTTGTTACTTTCGTTCAGCTGTCAATGGAGTTCCTTGCTGAAAACTTTGCCACGAGATTGTGCTAAGTGTTTTTCTTGTCGCCGATTGTTCGTTTTATCTTCAAGATGACTTTGACAAGTGACAAACACACAGCGCTCTCTTGCGGCGAAGCTTCCGGGAAACAACCCCATTGGATACTCCCGGTTAGGTTATTCATGCAGCAAATAAAATGGCAAATTGTTGCAGAAAAATTAGAGACTATGGCAAATTGTTGCAGACAAATTCAGACAATTGTTGTAATTTGATTTAGTCGGCTAGCAGTGAGCGAAACAAAGCGTGTCCGTGGCGTGACAATATATCTAAAATGCCAAGCTATCTCTTTCTGTATCATACGTTCCGTATTATCTATCGCAGTCGTAGTTGAAAACTACTAGGTATACACCTATAATATGTGAGTACATTTTGTAATAACAACACAACAATATCCGAACACCGCTCAGTATGAACGTGGCGTATCTTTCCTTTAAAATATCATTGTCTATACCTGAACAAAGTTCTAAATCATTCATTCAAGCTATGCGATCCGAAATTGCTCCATTATCCTTATCACTATTATCTTCCACAGCCTTGCCTTCAGTGTCACAATGTACTGCTCTGAGGCCTGCGTAGCTGTCCTTGTCCTGGTCCTCCGAAGACGGAAGAGCATCGGAGGCGAGCTCGGAGGCCCCAAGAGAATCAAGATCATCACCTCCATGTTCTTCTTCTCTCTGTGGCTGATCTACCTTACCATGTCCAGTTTAGAAGCTTATGACGTCATCCCGGGCTTCTGAATGTCCCAATCCTGGTAACAAAGTTGGATTAAGTGTTTGTTATAGTCGTTTCAAATCACGAGCGCACGTCGTTAGATTTTGTGTCATTAATATAAGGTTCAATTTGCAATGTTGACGTGTGCTTGTGAAATGCAAAAACTATAGTAGAAATCAAATCCAGATTTTGTACTGCCGGTTACGACGTTCTTGCTTGCGAGGTTCTTCAATGTATGGAGATTGCAAGTGAGAAGGTCGTAAGCGACAATGCAAGGTTTGCTGTAGATTGTGATAAGAATAGTCTAAATATGTACCGTTCAGCGTGTTTGGATGGGCGTGTTAGCAGCTGATGATAAGCGGTTTCTATTCAATGTAACGAAACAACGAAATAAAAAAGTATCTAACACTTTAAACTAATCTTCATGAATTTCAAAGTAGGTAAGTAGAATTGCTTGAAAAGTAACTATTTTACTTATTTTTATTATCAAAAATATCCCTTTTTTACTTTACTGGAACTGAATTGAGGTAAAGCCAATAATTGTAACCAGGTAAAAAAAAAACGTACTGTGAGTGGGACTATAAAAATAATCTTTCAGTCCCATATAAAATTCTAATTCTTCGGACTGATATTTCTTGTAAATACGAAATTATTTCGAATGCAAATTTTTCGATTTTGATTTTGTCATCTTTGAGATTGTTAACTTAGATTTAACACTTCTGTGTTAAATCTAAGTTAACAATCAAATCTCGATGTTTTGAAATGATGCCATTACATCTGCTCGATGCAGGGGCGGGTCGCTAGTAACGTCGGGGAGATTTGTTAAGCAAATCGACTAGGTACCAACTAAAACTTTTCGTTTATTCAAAACACAAGTGTCATTCATTGACATTCGTTCTTCGTCAGTCTTTACGGCAAATTGACTTAGGGTGTCAATTAGCTTAACAATTAATTTCCCTGCCTGTACATAAATATAATTTATCAGTCCTGAACTTCGTTTAGCGTCTCATTTATAATCATCAGCTGCATCTGAACTCGCTCTATGATATGTGCTCAAATGTACAGTTTAGACGTCGAATGTACTCTTTCTCCCTTCTAGATTATTCTCTTTCGATCCTCTTATAATAACCTGATAGTAATCATTTAAAGTAGCCTTTGAGGCTGTGGTATAAATAGATATATGAATAGATTTAACAAAAAAAAACGAATTCTATGCGTCATTTTATAGGTATTCTAGTATTTGCTGGAGATAGGGTGTCAAAATGCGCATATATTGGTTAAGAATGTCAAGTCTAGGTATTTTGTCCCAAATAAATGAATATAGTTTCGCGCATTCCTAAGGCGCGGTACAGCTGCTCCGGTCCAATTGTAACAATATTTTAATGTATGTTTACCTACTACGTTAAGAAATTCGAATAAAATAATTATTGGTTCTTGAACGAAAAGATTCAGTACAATTGCAATGTAAAATGCAAATAAGCACAATAAGAACGTCACCTAAAAGCTTTCAATAAAATTTTAAATTCAAATTTAGAATTCTTAGAAAATCTTATAAAAATAACGAATTCGTAAACTATCCAAATAAGTACTAAAGTATAGAAATAAAAGTGTTTTATTAATTCAGCTAACATGACGCTTCACGATTTGTTCATTTTTGTTGTTCATTCGGCATCTTTTACTCGAAGTGAAACGACTGAACACAAAATGAATCAAAAGTGATTAAATAATTTCATTAAAGAACAGAGCAGTGTGATTCTGTAAGACCTCATTCTAAACTTCGAATCTGAATCCGCTGTGAGTTTCTTGATTGGCATTCTAAAAACTCGGTTGATAATTCGAATTTACACTAGCGCTACCCTTGCGAGCGTGTTAGCGAGTTGAACTAAATTGACCGTGAGATTTTGACAGATAAAGTATGAGATGACGTAAGAAGTGGCATTCAGTAAGGTTCCCGTTCATTGTCACTTCGACGCTCACTTCGCACTCTAACCCAATTCAAAGTGTCAAATAAAAAGCAATGAAGAAGTGAAAGAAAAAGTGTTGTTTGAATTTTACAGAATCGATGTACTGATCCAACGTTGTTCGATTTCAGCTCCATCTACCGAATGATTAAAAATATAAGTAAATGAAAGGAACAACAAGGAATGAACGTTCATTATGGTAATTTTGACCGTGTCGGGTGAACGTGGAATGAATCAAAAATAATCACATGATTCGTCTGACATCAGCTTAACTCAGATTATCAGCAAAACACGCATTCTTTGCCAATGTGTGCGCGTTATATATTATAATGTCTATAACAACATCATGTTAGGAGATTTTCTATTTTAATTACCGCCAGACATAATTAACTCAGTAATTTGAAAGGTGACGATGATATTTTAATAATGTAAGCCAAGATTTTGTGCGTTCATTTAGACTTTATCGCGATAAACGATATTAGAAAATTTTGGCGTTGGAGTTTTTAGCGATAGCAATTTGCGATAAACATGTTCGGCGATGTAACGATTTTAATATTTAAATCATATCGCAAATTACAATCGACGTCATGATTTATTGAATAAAAGCCAATTTTATTATGTAAATATGTTAGAAATAGATTTTATTTTTGAGTGTTTTTTAGTGTGTTGCCGCTAGAGAATGTTTTGTTGGTGTAAATATGTACTTTGCAAACTCACATAATTACTATAGGAATTATTTTGAGTTAAATTGCAGTGTTCAAAATGTTTGACTTTACTGTGATTAAGGCTGGAGACAATAAAATCTATTACTTGCACACTCGCAACAAAACAAAATTAAAAATTCTCAAAATGTAAGTAAACGAGACAAAACTGTTTAGTTGAAGCTCTGGGCAAGTGAATCCCGCGCGGGATGCGGGACATAATTCGCTCCCGTCGATTGTGTCAACTAAGTTGCATGGAGGTTTGATCACTTCTATAGGTACACTGTCGCGAATAGTTGCGTGACTTCCAAATCATGAAAACAACCGACGATCGCGGTCGTCTCCCGCATCCTTCACAGGATTTACCTCAGTGTGTCCAGAGCATTATAGTGTGCGTAATGTCTAAACAGACACTGTAGTGTTTTCAATATCGTCATCGAAAACTCATCAGTTTGGCCACAAAACTAATTTCGATAATGGCTACCTTTTGAACAAATTGAACATGATTTCAATGAGTCATATCAGTGAGTATAACTTGGATAAATACATAACAGTACCTACATTTGGCTATTAATTATGTCAAAATATGTACATGAACCATTCAGCCAATTAATATTATATCATTTAATTATTGCACAGACTTTATTTTGCTGTGAAATAATCACTAATTGGCTTCTGAATATGAAATTGAAGATATTATTTTGTACATTGATGTTTATTTCAGATCAGGAACAGAGATACTGTACAAGTTGAAATTAAATTAACGGGTGAAACCTCCCAGACATGATAGGTATCAATAACTAGCTAGTTTTTCTAGCTTATTTAATTTCACCTTATAAAATGTTAAATAGGTATAAGGTTAATACACCACTATTTTTTAATTAGTACAAAAAAAAATGGGGCTCTATCCGTACCCGATACTGATCATATTTGTGTAGTCAAAAGTAAAAAAAACGAAATACCAAAATTGTCTACGAAAATTTGTCATAATTGGTAAATTCATGATTATGATACGATAATAGCTGTTGGAGGCGGGGAAAGTTCGAGCGAGAGCACGCGAATGCGAGAGCGAGAAAATAAATACAACTATGAATAGCCTGTACAATATTTCCATACATTGAGTGACATTTTGGGATATCAACAAACGCCAATAACTTTGCTGTTTATGAATATTAGTTATTGAGACCTTACATATATAATAACAAGACCTTCTCTAATAAGCCCTTTAAGTATTTGTACTAATTAAAAAATAGTGGTGTATATGCCAGAAATCTGTGGTCATATTTAAAGGTACAGACCATCAAATTGAACAAGTTTAGTTTTATCGCAATCGCGAAAAATAAATCAGCTGTTCCATACTTTTGGATCTAGTAGGTAGGTACCTATTGAACTTTTGTATGAGACAGCTGATTATTTTTCTGTAATTGTTGACCTTTATACTTCTTTTCTCTTTAACCCCTCAAGTGTCTGAGTTTGGCTAATTTTAGACCCAAAACCCCAGCGAGTGGGGAGGGTTGGGGGTTAGTTGCGAACCCCATAGGTTCACAACTACTGATGATGATATGTTTTCCGTCGGATGATGTTTTTTTACATTTATATATATGTGATCTAAGCTTATATACATATTATGTAAAGTTTTGTCCTTTTGCACACTTTGGGTGCATTTCACACGCGGGGGGGAGGGGGGGTTAGCTACGAACTCCATAGGTTCACAACTAATGATCATGATTGGTTTTCCATTAGATGATGTTTTTTTACATTTATATATATATGGGATATAAGCTTATATACCTAACAAAAAAAGGGTTTTTCTTATGCACACATGGGGTGCATTCGACACTTGAGGGGTTAAGCACTATGTACTTACTTAAAACTTTGAACCGTTGATAAAACTAACGACTCATTCATAAGAGAGCTTTGGAAAAGAGATTTAAAAGAGCACTCTAAGTTCTAGCCTCATCTAAGTTAGCTCAGTAGCTTACCTACGTGACTTTATTTAAGTGTGGAAATTAATAATATAAAGTCGGGAGGTGACGTTAGACACTTTGTTGGAACGAAGATCAATTACCACAAAAACAATCCTACTAATATTATAAATGTGAAAGTTTATATTATGTTTGGATGTTTGTTACTCAATCACGCAAAAACGGCTGAACGGATTTGGATGAAATTTGGTACAAAGATAGTTTATAACCTGGATTAACACATAGGATACTTTTCATCCCAGTAAAAGGTTCCCGTGGGATAATTTCCGACATACACGCGGGCGATGCCGCTGGCAAAAGCTGGTCTCATTAATAAAATAAACCGCAAAATGAGTTTTATCCAATAAAATTCTTCGACTAATGTGTATGCCAAATGTACGGTGTATAAATATAATATGTTAATACGATGAATGGTTTTGATTGTTTCGAATACTTAACTCTATCTACTCGAATAAACGAAGCTGCGAAGTGTGACTAATCAACCAGTGTGAGTTTGTCGTTGGATATATATTGTGCATATCCACATTATCCACTAGATTTAACCATAGCCACAGTTTTTGTGAACAAAAAAAAAAAAAAATGTTCTAGTGAAAGAGTTTATATGTAAATATTAGTTAAATAAATAAAAGGACTTTTAAACGTTAAAAATGTAACGTTTATAAATAAACCCAATAAAGTTCTAACTGAAGCAAAACCAGTTGATGAATTCTGATATTACTTATGTAGGTAAAGGTAAATCTTTTGGATTTCTCTCTTTTGTCATTCATCTGAATGACAATTCATTGTCTTACTAAACATCAAAGTACAAGTCAGATAAAAGACTCCACTCACCTTAATCACAGTGAAGATAAAACATAAAAAATAATACCGTAGTACTTTAGAGAATATTATGTAAATAATATGATAAACTCAGATTTATTTAGCATTAGATAAAGCTTTAGAGAAATATATTACTAGAAAGTTGGCAACGCTGAAATGCTTGCTGCATTGGTAAAATAAAATAAATGCTCGAAGCGAAACTAACGGACATTTTTACCGATATTACTTATATCAAATTGAAAAACAGAATTACTTTAATAAATTTATGAATATCGCTTTAAAAGCAAATGAAGACTAAAGCCCCATTTAAAAGTGTCTTGTCTGTGGCATACATATAAATTAAAGGAACAAATGACAAATGACTGTTTAGACGGTGCAACTTTTATTTTTGCTTCAACGTATGATATGCCACAATTACATATAATATAGTCCAAGATCCCAGAGTCGCCAGACCTTACTTATTTTCTGATTGACCAAATGTATGGGACAGAGTAGTGTTAGTATGTACTTTGAACGTACGCATACCTGCTAGCTTGGGCTGACGGCCAATTTTCAGGTATCAGGTACCAAAGTTACGTAAAAATATTACTCAATTATTATTAAAGTCTGACTGCTGATTTTTATGTATGTCTTACAGAATATTGTTAATAATTAATACTGTCAAACTCTTCCCGTCGGCGGTTTTTTCCGCTAGACGCTTTAGAGCTTGCAAAAAATTACGTCATCTTACCTATAATTAGTGTCTTAATTTTTATATAGTGATACTCGGGGAACTATTTCAATACTAATTGTAAGCAGTCAGATCAATCGTAGCGGTCAAACATCCCCCAGACACAATTATCTGTGTCTGGGGGATGATTATTATTTTTATGTAACTTTGGTACCTGATACCTGAAAATTGGCTGTCGGTCCAAGCTAGCAAGTATGCGTACGTTCAAAGTACGTAATAACACTACTCTATCCCATACATTTTGTCAGAAAATAAGTAAGGTCTGGCGACCCTGGGATCTTGCTCTAATATATAATGGCAATTAAATCGCACTATGTAATTTAGGCCCATAACTAAAAGATCTTATCGATGCAGAAATCGATGCAATTATTGTTTAAACTGCTACAAATGAAATTACACATAATAATATTTATGAATTACAAAAATAATTCATTTGGAATGAATATCGAAATGATCATGATTGAAATCAGTGCAATTCTGCATGTTAGTTTAAAAGGCACCAATACGAAATTAATTGGATAGTTATAAGTACTGCCATAATTATAAGCATTGATATTTATTTTTAGATGGCTTGTGTTAAAGGATTTATATTATCGCTATACTTATTTAGAAATTTATATTTAGAGTGTAAAATGATTACTTGTTACTTTTTAAAAATCCCTTGAATATTATTTTTGCAGCAATTTCTTAATGCTTACTGTTCTTCGTTGAGTAGGTACTATAAAATCTTATATCGATTTGATACAAAAAAATTCTGAAAAAGTTAAAAAAATATTACTTACGACGACGATGTGTTATTTATAAATGAAGCTAAATTTTACTAAATTAGTCGAATCATTAGATTATTTCTTAATTATATATCAAGTAGGTACTTCAAATAAACTAGAGGTAGTATTTCATTACCTACATAATCATCGTTTTAACATCGATGAAAACTACACGTGATTCTTAAATGTATCATTATCGATATAAGAAAATGTTATCGAGTCGACGAATCGTACGCTTTACAACTTTTCACGTCTATCTATATCTATAACTTTGTTCAATATCGATATAAAAATTTCTGCCTGACTTCGGACCAATATTGTTATTTTCGAATTTATTTTAAAGTAGACTTTTTCTACGCTTTCAGTAGATTTTCTAAAAATTTTCACTGTATCTCTTTCAGATCCTTTCATAGATATTATGCTTATAGCTTCATATTTTATCCTATCTGAAAGTTTTAACCTTACATTTTTCTTTTTAAACCTTTTAAAATTCTTTATCTAGTAGGTTCGTACCTGAAATTTTACCCAACCTGTATTACTAATATTTATATTTCAATCCTTCCTAAGTATCAACATTCCCAGTTTACTATAAAAAATGAACAAACTTTTGCGAAGAATAATGTCTTAAGCTATATTTAAAATCGATACTAGTCATTCTACATGAATATTCGATAGTAATGTTCTATTATTGGACAGTTGATAGTACTGTGCCCATTGTAGTCGCGTGCTCGATGTGATTTAATATTCAAAAGGTTGTTCTTGTTAAGACGTTACATAATCGGTTTATTGTACTTTTCTAAGCATGCATGCAACATTAGATTGAATGCAATTGTTGCTGCCACTTCACTGGCTGTGGCCCTGTCTTGCATATTTTATGGTAACATCATTAGGGTCAGTAGTGGCCGTTTGTCATGTTTTACTGCAAGTACCTATACGTTTTTTTTTTTTCTTTCTTTTCTCTTGTTGTCGAGAGTCTAACGTCAATTGATCTAGCTACCAATCCATGGTCCATTTCGATTATTTCAGCGAAATGCTCCAAAAGTTCTTTGCTACCCAAATACCAGCCAATTACAGTACGCCAAGTTTTGAATGAACTTACTTACATGTTGAACTTTCAATCAAAGTTTCTTATTGCTTTAATTTTCGCCACAAATTGCCGGCGAAAAACTTTCTTACTACCGGCAACGGGTACTTATTGAAGCAAAGTTTAATTTAAGCATATCCCATCGACTACGCTTCGTTTGAAAACATGGGATGAATATTCATTAAGAGTTGATCAAAATGTAGACATACAGAAAACAAGGAGACAGAATATTAAAATTTCAATTGTCAGTTAATGGCACAAATATGAGAAAATAATAGGACCAAAAGGTTTTTTTTTTTTTAATTTGGGACAAGCCGTGAAATTATTCTTGTTAATCATTATTTGCAAAGGCGATCAACGAGACAAAGTGCTGAGAAAATGAAATTCGGCCAGTCCCAGTGAAATAATTTGACAGGCTTCAAGGAAAGCAAGTAGATTGAAAATACAGGAGAAAAAATGGAAGAGTGGGTTATAATTAAGTTTTAAATTAAACTGGAATCAAGAAAGGTCCTCTGAAGATTTCCGTTTTCCTAATCAATGAAGATTACCAAAAAATGTAGAAGCTATAATCAGAGTAGCACAATCTAATGCGACATGTGCTTTTGAAACCCAGTTTGATATTAATGAAAGTGACACGTGCGAAGCTGAATATATATTGTTGAAAGAGATTTAATGTGACTTCGCATGTGTTGTGGAATCGTATGAAGTAAATGAAGTGATGGTGGTTTTGGGTGGGTGTTTCTATTCAGGAGCAATCAGTGGTAAATATACGAGATTTTTATTTATTTGTTAGGTTCCGTTCACGGCCTCGAGCATGCGACTTGCGTCGAGCTTGCGACGCAGTTGCTGTCGCAAGATGCAAGTCGCTTCAGCGCGTAACATGTGGCCACAGAGTGAGGATTGGGAGTTTTTCTTTTTCTATTAAACTAGCCGGTACTTTCCATCAAGAGTCTCCCCCAAGTCCTTTCAGGTATTATTCTCCCGCGCCGTCTCAAACCAGCCCTCATGGTTCACGTCTAAGTCAACTCACCGCCTTTTTCTGGGAAGCCTCGATGGCGCCTATTAAGTCCGTAATGTCCCACTGCTGGGAGAAGTGCTGCCTTTCCCTTTTCCACATACTGTCTTCTGTTATTGTGAGCCAGTCTCTTCAGTAGTAGTCAAGTTCGTCCTTCCATCTTCGTCTTAATTTATACTATTTTATGCTGGAGTTACTTGTTTTTTTTAGATTTCTTAGTTTTCTAGTCTACATGTCAATAGCCTCTCAAACTAATTTCTATAAGATTTCTCTTCTTTTTTTTACCCGGCCGCTACCGTTTTTACTATTAGCATATTTTCTTTACTGTTCAGTCAATTTTTGCAGCTTCTTCTTCATTGGTCTTTTGGTACAGTACTATCGACACAAAATTTCATATTTCTATCTAAATGTCGTTCGTGTTTAGATTCCTCAGATTCTTATATAGTATTGTAATGTAAGAGTTTTGTTTTGTAGTTATATTGAACTGATAGTGTATATAATATAACTATGGTTCTTTTTAGAGAGAGTAGTTTTTTTTTTTTTTCGATGTGTATTCTAATGAGAACGACAAAGTATTTGAAGATGGAAATAAATGTAATTTTATACTTGGTTTTATCGATGAAAATGAAAGAAAAATACCACATTAAAAAAATACAGGGTGTTAGGTTAAACGAGGGACATACTTTAACGGAGTGTAGTACTCATGAAAATGAACAACTTTTACTATGGTACCAAACCTGAAATCGCGAAAAAAAAATCAGCTGCTCCCTACATTTTGACGAATTACGCTGTTCGCGTAATTCGTCAAAATGTAGGGAGCAGCTGATTTTTTTTTCGCGATTTCAGGTTTGGTCCCATAGTAAAAGTTGTTCATTTTCATGAGTACTACACTCCGTTAAAGTATGTCCCTCGTTTAACCTAACACCCTGTCTATGAGAGAAAGTTTTAATTACACGTCCATCCAAAAAAAAATACATCGATTGATAAGATCCAGTTCATTTAAAGTTAGCGTGCCTCTACATTTTATTAATATTCGTTTTCAGTAACAACTTTGTCAACTTTTTAAATTCAATTTTATTATCATCAATATAATTGAAAAACTGTCACAAACGAATATCCAAAACACCAATATGATTTATTTTTGTATGCCGTCCGAGAAATGGAAAAAGTATATACTCGTATAGTATTGTAGTATTCATATATTTTTCTCGTTAATTTTGTGATTTAATGTATTTATGAAATATATACAAATCAATAAAAGGTTATTTTCAAAAAGTAAGCAATAAATATAAGTAATACAACTTTTTATTTCGGATTTTTAACGATTTTAAAGTATTAAACACACTTAATTATAATTTAGATACCTACGAAATACAAAATAATTATACATTCATAAACAAAACATTGATTTCAATACATAGGTACATTTAAGAAAATAATAAAACATCGTAGGTAATATATTCATAATAAGTATACAGGTTGATTTATCAGAATATTAAAATCAAACATACATAAGGAAAAGCGATTCGAAAAATCGGCATTTGAATATTGGCAGTATATTTTCTGACCTATCACTATGAATAATTCAATAAAACCCTTGTTGTATTATATTTTTATTGATATCGGAGGGCGCAAATTTGATTCCACGTTTTATAATCACTTTCTTTCTTATTAGAGTTATAACAGCGAATGTTTAAGTACACTGACAAATGATTTATTTATTATTTATATATGTATACATTTAATATATTGTCATGTTTGATACTTAAAATTGTGTATATTGGTTCATATTGACATAATGTAAAAAAAAATATTGTACCCGAAAAAAATGTATAAATTATAGACTAGCTATGTAAAATAAGACACAGTATAATGACAAAAGTTTGAGTAGAGATCCATCTAATAACTGTATTTTCTACGAAATTATGCTTTTTTTGTGTGATGCACCGCAATATTATTTGAAGTTATGGATGATTGTTTTATTTGTAAAATATGATTTACAAAACCCTAAAAACCATGATGAAAATGCTTTAAGAGCTTTAAAGTAAGTTGAATAAGCATCAGCTTATTTTAATATGTGAGCAAAATATGTCAAATTGTTTTTCTTTTACTTGGAAAGTAAATCCTCTTTTATAACTATTTAAAGGTATTTGCAAAACCAATCAAATTATTGATTGGTTAAATTTTTGGTGCAAACGGACAAAATTATCGCTCAGAAATATTATATTTAGTTAAGTTTCAATATTATATCTATTATGTCAAATCTCTTCGTAATCCTAATTGATGTATTATTTGTAATTTACGGTTCCTAAGATAGTTACTGGCCTATTATGCTTTACTGGACCCAATGCGCGGTCGACAAAGATGCTATTAAATTTCGTCTCAAGTGCAAAAACTTGAACGTAAACATTGTTTATTAAAATGGGTTTTTTTATTGCATTTTTCTTTTTAATCGGTAATAAAATATAATATATATTTGTTATATTAAAAAAATATATATAACCACCCTGTATACAACTTAGCCGACTGCGCATTAGAACTTCGTATATGCGTTTATTTTCTGATATATTTATCTCTAGACTAAATTCATCTCTCTAGCTACTATAAATAGATACTAAATGTGAATGTATCTTGTTTCGTAGATGAATGAATGTCATAACTTTTAAAGAATAATTCTATTTAAAAACGAAAAGTCAAACATCCTATATGGATAGAACTTCACAAGACAGTGTAAACACTTACTTAAAACCTTGACTTATGTCAGGTATGAAAACGAATAGGTACCTAACTAAAAGTAAAAAACTAATTTTTATTTGTATTTCCATCATAATACCTACTGGAAACCAAATAATATTATTATTATCAATGGGTATAGAATAGTACAGACCGAACGCGTAGCATGACCACATATAAACGGGGTTTTGTTGGCGGAAAAATAGACAAAACACGACAGATTGTAGAAAGATTTCTAACGTCTAAGCATGGCGATGTGTCATTTTGTCTATTCTTCCGTTGACAAAACCTGTTTCTATGGTGGTCATGATTAAATGAAATAATTATCCCAGCAAGAGTACAATACCTTCCGATGTATGTTTAGAAAAATCTAAAAAATCTTCAAATATAATATATACAAAATAATAAATAAATTTAAATAAAATAATAATAAATATATATTTTAAAATATTTTTTGTTTTAATATATATTTATTATTAAAGAGTCTTAGAGAATACAAATCATAGGGAAAATCTGACCGCAAGAAGCGGAAAGCTGGGTCAGTTAAATTTAATTTCTTTTATTTACGTACATAAAACTCACAAACTTACTCTTCTTTCTTTTCTTTAAACCAATTTTTGGTCAGTGCAGCACATGTCTTCCATGCTTCGCATGTCACGCGATTTATATTGAAAGGTATACTTTTACTAAGTGAGAAAGATAAACCCAAAGGCGT
This sequence comes from Cosmia trapezina, assembly GCA_905163495.3. Lineage (NCBI taxonomy): Eukaryota > Metazoa > Arthropoda > Insecta > Lepidoptera > Noctuidae > Cosmia > Cosmia trapezina. The sequence continues at coordinate 22,977,501 of LR991035.1, read as the reverse complement.
TGAAAAAAAAAAGATATGGAGTTGTAGAAAGATAATTATGGAAAAAGTGCTACAAGGATCTTTTGGCGCTTGAGTGACGTTGACAGGGTGGCGCTGTTGGTGAACATTTTGTGAAATTGTTTTGTGACATGTATTGAAAAAAGAAGATGGCATCGTTAGTTCCAATTATGGCCACGCGCCAAAAGATCCTTTCACAGCTGTTAATGTTTTTTAAAGTTATGACATTCAATATTAAATGTTAGTTGTTCCAGAGACAGCACGCCGACAGTCGTTACAGTTAATTATGTTATTTTGATAATAATTATTGTTAAAATAAAGTGTTTGTTAAGTACTATGTTTGATATTTTATTTTATTCACCGATCCTATATTATATTGAAGTATTCATTATTTTAAAGAATTTCTACTTTAAATGATTTTCCAGTTTCCTACAGTTGATAGTACAAGACCCGTTGACCCTAGGAATAAAAATTCTGTTATTTTTAAAGCGATACAATTATAATATTAATCAAATGTTTATGAAACTAAACAAAAAAAAAAATGCATTTCGTAAGAAAAATCGCTCTAAAACAGCTTCCAAGTGTGACTCCTACATTCTGTCAAACACATGTCAGTCATGGCCATAATATAGACATTGACAACGCTACTCTGTCGTAGCAATACCTAAGGGCGATTTTCGTACTATAAGTGTTACCACTGAGGAGCGGTTGACTGAACAGTACGTTAAACGAACTTTGTGCAATCAGCCCCTCTAAGTAGGTACTAACCTTACTGAATGGCTCATCTTTTTGGTAAAATGAAGAAGGAAAAAGTATCTTACAGGCTCAAATGACATGACATGAAAAATACAAACCATCTCATTAGGTACAAAACGAATTCAAACTTTACTCTGAGCATAGCGCCAGTTTTTATATTTTGAACTTTATTCCGACATTCGACAAATTTAGGCCAAGTGGCCCTTGGCTTTTTTTTTCTGTGGGAAATTCCTCTTGGATATCCTTCGTCTGGGATCAACGGAGAGTTATGTCGGACTTTTACCGACTAAAACCCCACTGTTCCTTTAGTACCATGGTCGGTCATGTAAAATACTGGTATTCAGCTGCATCCGCTTAGACGGGAAGCCGACCCCAACATAGTTGGGAAAAGGCTAGACAGATGAATGCAATCTTGGAATATAGGTACCGATGTAATCTTTTAGCTAAGTTAATAACCGCTTGTTTTCACAAATAATACATTGCCTTTCAAGCAAAGTGTATTAATAATATATACATTTAAATATTGACAAAACATAATGCAGCAGGCCAGTGCCGTTTTCATCCATTGGATCAAACGAATGCACCACAAAAACAACGAATCGGTGAAAAACAAAACAAAAGCGGGAATCGATTTTCGGCCAGCGTGTTCGTGGTGGAATAAAAATGGAATCGAACAAAAAAAAGTGACAATCGGCTCGTTTTTGACAGATACTGGGAGTGAGACGTGTGGATGAATAGTTATTCTGCTATTCGGGGCAGAGACAAATCCAAAAAAAACCGGTCAACAGCGAGTCGGACTCGCGCACCGTGGGTTCCGTACCATCTTTTATATGCAATTTTTGTTGATGATTTCTGAACAAACTGTGCTATTTAGAGACATCTTTTTATTTTTCCTGTAATCTTTACATAAACTTCTATCACATAGAATAATTTCAGATTTTTCGCTTTGCAAACTTCGGAGATAAGGGGGGGGGGGACGGTATTTTTTTTTATCAAAAGTCGAAAACTATGAGGCCTAAAAAAAATAAAAAATAGTTTGAGAATGTGCAAACAGCGCTCTTTCATATGATACCCCACATGCCCTAGTAGCCCCACTTTAAATTTTTAAGACCCCCTTTCAGTCCCTGTTGCAAAAAAAATATATAAATATTTTTATTACTTTCTTATTTGCAAAATAGTTGAATAAACGTCATCTAAAACTATTCCAAATTTCAAGTTGATAGCATCAGTAGTTCTTGAGATATCCAGCTGTGACAGACAGACAGACAGATAGACAGACAGACTGAGTCACACCATAAGGGTTCCTTTTTTACCATTTTGGTACGGAACCGTAAAAATCAAACATCGTAAAAATTGGTGCCGCGGCATCTTGAGTTATAAATGATGTAAATAACCCGACTTTGTTAATACAACGTAACTACCGTTTTCCATCCTCGTCTTTCACGGTGTCGTACAGAACATCAAACCGAATAACTTTCTCCATGGGACCAACATCGTATTCGCGAAATTTTTAACTGTGCCATAGAAAACTTCGATATCTACTCGACGCAAATGTATGGGCGACTGATTATTTATATACGATGTTGTAGCCATGGAAAAAGTTGTTCATTTTGACACCCCTAAATTTTACGAGGATGCAAAACGAAATGTTGTATATAAGGTGTAGGTACTCCTATCTATTCATACACGAAATCTCTTAAGAGGAAATGTGGGTGCTCTTTTTTCCATACAAAAAGATACAATCGCTCTCGCCTGTTTTCTTTCTGGTTAATGACCATAAAGCAATGATTTTTTACAGAAATAAAAATATCAGTTACTTGTATGCCCCTATGTTTTCCTTTTTGATGATATATTATTTTTATAATAACTAGAACCCTCCAAAAATGCTCAAAATTGCCTATTCAGACCGCTGTTAACAGACGCCTAGTGTACCAATTTGACAACTATTAACGAAAAAAGAAAAACATAGGGGCATAGTATATATCCTTCTCATTCAGTTTATGAAATATCTTTTACATTGGTCCAATATTGGAGGAGGAAATAGGCGAGAGCCAAACCTCGAAATGTGACATTTTACATTAGGCTATTTAGTCGGACCTGCAGTTGTCCTTATCGCACGAATTCGAGGGCGGAGCGCTCGCAGAGCGACAGCAATACCTTCTTAAAATACCTTTTTTTCAAAAGTCTGGCCACCCGCCTTTCCTCTTAAGGGGTCATTGTACTTATCATTATGAATAACTTTTACTATGGACCAAACCTGAAATAGCGAAAAAAAAATCAACTGCTCCCTACATTTTAACGAGTTTGATATAGATAAATGTACTGAACAGCAGATTTTTTTGCGATTTCAGGTTTGTTCCCATAGTAAAAGTTGTTCATAGTGATGAGTAGGTACAATGACGCCTTAATAGATTTCGTGTATGAATAGATACTCCTTCTATAGATTATGGTTTAGAGTTCCGATAAAAGAAAATCTTTTATTACGTTAGAAGAAAATCTTAATAAATGTCACGCTGAAGATGAGCCTATCTAGGGATCTCTTCTGATTCTGAAGACATGATAAAAATATGACTGATTTTATCACGTTCATCTCGATTTATATAATAGACGCCTTGACATTAAACGGTGCTTATTTTGAAGAATACGCTTGTATAATAAAGAAGAAGTAAATACAAAAATTGTATGTATTCGAGAGACAAAATATGCAACACTATTCATGTACACACCAAATCTATTGATAATTAATTAGGTACCTACTTTGTAATAATTTATGAAGTCAATTTCTATACAGGGTGTAAGTGTAAACAGTGCCAATATTTTAAGCGGTCATTGTACTCATCATTATGAACAACTTTTAATATGGGACCAAACCTGAAAACGCGAAAAAAAAAATCAGCTGTTCAGTAAATTTATGTTCGTTCGTGAAAGTAATTAGAGAACAGCTGACTTTTTTTCGCGATTTCAGCTTTGGTCCCATAGTAAAAGTTGTTCATAATGATGAGTACAATGACCCCCTTAAAAGATTGCCACTGTTTACACTTAGGTACACCCTGTGTAGCACAACCAAAATAATTGACTATTTTACTATTTGTGATCTATTGTGAACAATAATAAAGGCGAATTTCACCAATGATACTGAAGGCGATCAGCTCATTTAAACCACGCTCAAGAGAGAGAGTTTCATTGGTGAAATTCGACCTAAACGACAAACAACGGCATCCCAGCTAATCGAACGTCAAACAAATTATCATAAGGACCAAAATCCTCTGATAAAGCAGAATTTTGTTAGTATGAAATATCACTCCAAACTGCATTATTCAACATCTAATCTTATCAAAAGCTATGGCGGGATAGCCATTAACTCCTGATCAGAGTCGACAGACAACCAATATCGCTAGGAGATTGCACCTTCTCCGGTAAATTGAGATGTTTATACAAAATTCTGAGCTATGGATCAAATTGCCAGCAAAGTGAAAAAATGTTGTGATATATAGTATATTAGGTCCATGGTTCTGATTAATCAGGTGTTCGAAGTTTACCTTATCTTTTATTTAAATTAAATAAGTAAGTTGGTATTTACAGACAGGTTTGGTTATATTGAACAGTTGATACATATATACGAATAAATATAGTAAACAAATACCAGTTCCAGTACTCAGTGGTGTATTAGGCCTTAGTGCCTGGAGGCACGCGTTCCTACTTTGTTTTTCAACGAAATACACTTTTTAGGATTCCGTACCTGAAAAGGAAAAAACGGAACCCTGTTAGGGTTACTCGTGTGGTCTGTCTGAAAATACGGAACCCTTATAAGATTACTCGTGTGTCTGTCTGACTGTCTGTTCGTCTGTCACATCCAATTTGCACCGAATCTAATATCTTACCGATTAAGTTGAAATTTTGTACACATGAATTTATCACATAGAATAATTTCAGATTTTTTTGTTTGCAAACTTCGGAGATAAGGGGAACGGTATTTTTTAACATTTTTTATCAAAAGTCGAAAACTAAACGGCCTAAAAAAAATAAAAATAATGTTTGAGAATGTGTGTGAAATGTTCTTTTATAAGATACCCCACATGCCCTAGTAGCCCCACTTTGAATTTTTAAGACCCCCTTTCAGTCCCTGTTGCAAAGAAAAATATAAATATTTTTATTCCTTTCTTATTTGCAAAATAGTTGAATAAACTAATAATAACTAACTTCTACTGTATTATAAGTTGTATTCCCCGCACGTTTAAGATTATTAACACCGTTTGTTTTGCTTATGTTTTAAGAACTATACACCACTACAATCATCTTTCACATACACATAATCCTCAATACACTCACTCTCCATCCATACACCTCTGGACACTCACACTCTCATCACTCACACACTTATTCTCGCCGAAAATGTCATTCCTAACTTTTTGTATCCACTCCTATATCACAATTTTTATAATGGAGAATAATAACTTCACCAATTCGGTTGACAATGGACACCTCTACTCGGCAAATGTACCGGATGCAGTTACAGTTTGCCTCACATTCCCATGCCTAAATATGTGCACCACCCTATTTTTGAACATATTATTTACTTTCAATGGCTAACCACATTAATGCCCTTGAATTAGAATTAGATGCCTACCAAGTATCTAAATCTTATAAATTGCCGTTAGCTGAATGTATATCTAAAATACCGAAGACACAAAGAAACTTATCCATACTACAACTCAACATTCGCAGTTTAAACAAGAACTTTGATAGTTTTATAGCGTTCTTACATCTCCTTAAAATTGATTGTGATATCATTATATTGACCGAGTGCTGGCTAAAATCTGCTGTAATTCCCAACATGAATGGTTACAATGTCCATTTCACAAAAAATACAAAAAACCAGAATGATGGGGTGGTTATGTATATAAAGACTTCACTGCACTGCACCGTTTCGGAACCTGATATAACTGACGCAAACTGTCTGCTTTGCAAAATTGACCATAATGTTGGCATCTTAGCCATATATAGATCACCTTCCTTCATCCACGTTGATAATTTTTTACACAGTTTGGATTCCATTTTAAAACCCCTAACAAAATTTCAACACATTGCCTTGGTCGGTGATATCAATATCGATATCAAGCCCAACAACAATGATAGACACTCGTACGAATACCTCACCTTCACTGCCTCCCATGGTTTATTACCGGCGCACTTATATCCTACCCGAGTAAATAACTGTTTAGATCATATCCTTTTAAAAACCAAACAACCAGGAACATCCATTGTCATAGACTCACCTATTACCGACCATTTACCTGTATTCCTGAGTGTCAACCTAGATGTTCCGAACCCCAAGCCTACCTACACTGCAAAAGTTGTTGATATTTCAAACATCCAAAAAGATATTGAGAGTACTGACTTCTCTCCAATCCTTTTTTCGAAAGACGCTAATGAAGCAGCGGATACCTTAACAACTTTGTTGACTCAAATTATTGACAAACACACTCGCTTCTCCAAAGTCTCACGAAAGAACCGTAACATCAAGCCCTGGATCACTCCCGGCTTACTTCGCTGTATCAGAAACAGGGATAAAATGCATCTTACTTTAAAAACACAATCAGACAACCCCATCCTCAAAGTAACGTATTCTCGCTATCGCAACTTCTGTAATTCTTTGCTCCGGAAATTGAAAATAAATTACGAGAAAACGGAATTTATAAAAAGAAAAAACAACTCCAAAGCAACGTGGGATCTAATTAAATCTATAACGCACTCAAAATCCACACCCTCGCCATTGAAAGAACTGCAACAACTCGAACCTGACAAACTTGCATCAGCAAACCGAGTCAACAATTACTTTGTTAATGTAGGCAAAGACCTAGCTACAAATATACACCAGTGTCTGAATAGGCCAGTTCACCCATCAAGTACAGCTTCAACTTGTAATTCAATGTGCGTCCTGGAAACCGACGATTCGGAAGTAGAGCGAATTATAATCAACTTGAAATCAAGTTCTGTAGCTGGAATTGACGGTATTTCTGGACATATATTGAAGTTAACGCGCAATATTTTAATCCCCTACATCACACATATCTGCAATCTTTCGATATCTACCGGTGTTTTCCCTGACAGTTTCAAAACAGCTCTAGTCCACCCTATTCATAAGGGAGGGGACAGAGACAGTGTCAAAAATTATAGACCTATATCTATTCTACCAACAATTTCGAAGATTCTGGAGAAGATACTGAACAACCGTTTGCTTAAATACATTAATGCTCATAAACTTCTCTCCGGAAACCAATATGGTTTCAGAGCCGGAATTGCAACAGAGGATGCTGTTATTGCACTCTCTGAAAAAGTGACGCACCTCATGGATAAGAAGCAGCGGTGTATTGGTTTATTTCTAGATATCTCGAAAGCTTTTGACACTGTCTCTGCGCCCATACTTCTGTCGAAACTGGAACGCATGGGTATTCGTGGTCCTGCACTTGACATTTTTTCAAGTTATCTGGAGAATCGTTTCCAACATGTTCAATTGGATGAGGTAATAAGCGATAAAGCTAGAATAGAATACGGCGTCCCACAAGGCAGCATTCTAGGTCCAACCTTGTTCCTCATCTACATTAATGATCTGTGTTCACTTTCATTAACTAACTGCTTCATATTCACCTACGCTAATGATACAGCCCTACTTGTTCATGGGAATGATTGGAGTGAAACAGAAAAATATGCTCAGATGGTGTTGGACATTGTCATGAACTGGTTTAGCAATAATTTATTGACCCTGAATGCAGAAAAAACGAAGCTTGTTTCTTTTTCTTTAAGTAATAAGACTCAGCCTAACATAACGCCCATTGTTAAGGTACATAGTTGTTCTCCAAACTCCTGCTGTACCTGTCCCACTCTGGCAACCACATCTTGTATAAAATACTTGGGCGTGCAAATTGACAAACACCTGAACTGGTATAGTCATATTGATAACCTAGTCAGCCGAACGCGTAAACTCATTTCCATCTTTAAGAAACTCCGTTGTTCAGCTGATTTGGAAACACTTATGATGGTCTATTATTCACTCTGTCAGTCTCTTTTCCTATATTGTTTACCGGCTTGGGGTGGCGCTTGCAAAACATACTTTCTGAAATTAGAGAGAGCCCAGAGAGCAGTTCTCAAAGTTATGTTCTGCAAGCCCTATAGATACCCTACTTTGGAACTTTTTAGGGAAAGCAGGGTTCTGACAGTGAGAGGCTTATATGTGCTACAGTGTGTATTAAGGAAACATCGGCTGCCGTTCACAGCAAGTACAAAACGTCGCGCAGACATTGCCCTTCCACCAGTTAGACACAAAACCACCTTCGCAAAACACCAATTCACCTACCTCAGCTATATTCTATATAATAAAATCAATAAATTTCTCCATATCCACAGTTTAAATTATTACCAATGCAAAAGCACAGTTAAGGAATGGTTAATTGAGAAATCATATGACGAGACCGAAAAACTTCTCTTCCCACATGCGTAAGACAGATCTCCTCTTATTTAAGTATTTTCACACACAAACACTCGTACACTCCCTCCACTTTCACACTTACTAACAATCCACCATTACTACACATACCAGGACACATTCACACCATACACAAACCGCACCTTCACATTACTTACACATACACAACATACCTACTACACCTTCCACAACCAATACACTCACTCTAACACTTACAAACAGTTTTATTATTAATTTTATTTTCACTTTTTTTCTATGCACATAAATAATAATTATATTGTTATGTTAACCATGTTGCTGGTGAAAACAGTTTTATTGAATCTTTTTGATCAACTATCTACCCTCATGGAATCACTGGTGCCCAAGTCACAGGCTATAAACCTAGTTTGGGTGCCAGGAGATAATACTTATTGTACTATAAGTTGTATCATAATATTACTGTACTTGTAACCTTGTAATAATTTTATTGGAAATAAACATTATTATTATTATTTGTTGGTATACATTTTTGTATCTCGGCAACGATGTGCCGGTTTTATAGGATAACACGGGCCGAAGCCAAGTGCTAACCTAAAAAGTGTTAACCTAAGTGATTGATGATAACAAATTATGATGTGATGATATGTTTAAGCTTTGTGTTGTTGATGATGTTTGTGGATGTGATATTTGTGCATCATTGTCGTTCTGAAGGAATTTTCGGACAATTCTGCAAGTGTTCAAAATAGCAGCTTTCTGTAAAGTTTGGTAGGTGGAAGGAGACAGGCCTAGCGTGTTTAAAGATTGGTGTAGTTGTTTGGGAATGACACCCGTGGTTGAGAGTACTACTGGGATTATGGAAGCGCTGCCTAATCGCCACATTCGTGTAATTTCTACTTTTAAGTCCGTATATTTTGACAGCTTTTCTGCTATTGTGTGTTGTAGGTTGTGTGTATTTGGTACTGCAATGTCAATAATTTGCGCGGTTTTATTGGTTTTATCTAGTAAAGTTATGTCTGGTCTGTTATAATGTATTGTTCTGTCTGTGAGAATAGCCCGATCAAAATATAGTTTGTGTGTTGCATTTTCAAGAACTATTTCAGGATTATATTTGTAATAAGGTACTGGGGGTGTAGTTATTAATTTATATTTTATAGCAAGTTTTTGATGGATTATGTTGGCTATTTGATCGTGCCTGTGTTTATAGTCAGTCTGAACTATTGCTCTACATGCTCCAGTAATATGTTGAATAGTTTCGGAAGAACTATGACATCGCCTGCAAATATCTGTTGAGAGGGGGATTCGCATAATATGCTTTTGGTAATTACGGGTCTCGATCACTTGGTCTTGGATTGCTGTCATGAACCCTTCAGTCTCAGGGAAAAGATCGCCACGCCTGAGCCATTCGTTCGACGCTAATTTATCGACGTTAGGTTGGCACAGGTCTTGGCGATGTCTTCCATGGAGAGATTTTTGGGTCCACTCCAATATTTTAGTCTGCATGTCTGTTTGTTTCTCGTTAGTTTGTGAAGTTTTGTCAAACATATTTAACGGTGTCAGTTTTATGTCATTATGAACTATTGCTTTGTGTAGAATAGAATTATTAAACATCATCTAAAACTGTTTCAAATTTCAAATTGATAGCATTAGTAGTTTTTGAGATATCGATACTGGAAATATGAAATAACGTAAGGGACATTATGTCGAAAATGAGTTATATTTATCCAGCTGTGACAGACAAACTGAGTCGCACCTTATGAGTTCCTTTTTACCATTTTGGTACGGAACCCTAAAAAAAAATTGTACACTGTACTGTGTGGCAAATGTATGATGGTTACTGTGAGGGTTTCAAATAGATTATTTTATCATTTTAAAATTACTTACCTTTAAAACTACCTACCTATAGATTATAGGAACTTCCTTTGGTCCTTTTGTGTGTCATCTGCCTAGCCTTTTCCCAACTTCATAATAATAATATGTTGGGGTCTGCTTCCTATCTAGCCGGATGCAGCTGAATATTACAGTATTCTACATGGAACGACTGTCTATCTGTCCTCCACAACACTGTTAATGGGTAACATGGTATCCCTTGGTAAGGGTACACCTTTTTGGTTGTCAGACTTTATGCTATTTGGGGTTAAATAGCTTTAACCCCAAGTATTGTATTGTATAACGACCTATTTCACCACCTACTATTAAGGGGTCTACTCCCTAAGCCCGTCCGTCCGTCAGTCCGTCCGTTGACATCCATCGAAACAAGTGTAAAAGTTAAATTTTTCGGACGGGCAAAGACACATACACAAACGGGAGTAGGGACAACTGGCAAATCGCGTTGTCATTCATACTTCGTTCGGGTCCCGAACCAATCATCCATCCGTAGGTGATACGGAGTAAGGAACGTCCGTCACGAAAGCCGAAACTACGGGCTTCGTGCTCAGGGATTAGACCCCAAGTTCCTATTAACTTACTTCGCTGATAATTTCATACAAATTCTGTTCCTTTTTTGAATTTATTCGGTAGTGGCTATTCGGACATCGTGAAATACAGGGCTATTTTTAAATGACTAGCTAAATTTTCACAGGGTGTTCTACCCATGAATATGAACAACTTTCACTATGGGACCAACTTTGAAATCACGAAAAAAAAACCAGCGGTTTCCTACAAAAGTTCAATACCTACTAGATCAAAATGTATGAAACAGCTGATATTTTTTTTGCGATTTCAAAGTTGGTCCCATAGTGAAAGTTGTTCATATTCATGGGTAGAACACCCTGTGAAAATTTAGCTAGTCATTTAAAAATAGCCCTGTAGAACGTGACACTTACTATTGTCATCTAGGTATACATTTATAAGTTGTAGTTTGCAAATGATGCTTGGAATTATTTCGTCTCGTGCAGCGACGTAATTGATAGCACAACTTAATTTTACGCTCTGTTTTCTTCTTGTCCTCTGTGGAAACATACGGAATTGTACTCGTATTTCTTGCAACTCATTTTGCAGAAGCTAACCGACATAGCCCGAAGAATTGGCAAACTAAAGTTGCAATAGGCGAGGCACATTGCTCGGCGATTTGATTTCTGGAGTGGCGATAGAGTACTGGAAACCACAGGAACGGAAACCCTCCAAGGTGGACCGATGACCTTGTGAAGGCCTCATGAATCCGCTGGAAGCGATAAGTACAGGACCGGTCGAAGTGGCGGTGCTTGGGGAAGGCTCTAGTGCAGCAGTGGACGTCTTTCGGCTGATGATAAACTTTAATTCTGCAAAAGATTTTGGTTTTGATTGTAGTTTATCATTTTTGTATTTATGAAAGGAACACATATAATGTATAAGTAGATAATAACTGCCAGATTTTTTTAATATAAAAATAATCTAGTTTTCATCAATCCAATGAAATATCCAAGCTAACTTTTGTATTCGGCATACTTACACTTGTGGGACAAACAAATTCGGACTTGACACGGATCGATTGCCAAAGGTCGCACTACCATAAATGGGGTCTGAAGAGACCCCATTTATGGTAGTGCGATGGTGAATGACAGAATAGATGCAGGTCTCACTGCCTAATAAATGGGGTCTCATTTATTAGGCAGTGAGACCTGCATCTGTCATTCAACACAAATGGCGGGAAAGGGTTGAAGGGGAAGTGGCCCTGCACGAGAGGCTTGGTGTGATAATGATATAATCAACTTAAACACGGAATGAACAGGATTCTACAAGATTTTATCTACACCCAATCCTCTATAAAAGTTTCTGAAACAGTTAGCTTATTGCCAATATTAAAATAGCCAGTGTCATAGTAACCATGGTAACCAGAATAGCATCCAAACCGGTGTTTTAATGTTGTACTGAATTTCATAATGCAACTCGTTTTCAAAAAAAGAACATTGTAATGCACGCGCGTTTCACTACAACAGCGCCGTAATTTAAGAAAACTTTTTTACAAAACACAAAACCGACTTCCAAAAAAAACACTACAAAGTGAAAAATAACTTTAATTTCGGAAGTCGGTGTCTTTGGATCTGTATTTTAGGTTTTTGCCCCCGACTTCCGAAATTAAAGTTATTTTTCACTTTGTAGGGTTTTTTTCGGTTTTGTTTTTTGTAAAAAAGTTTTTATTTTTCACTTTTTAGTGGGTCAGTTTGTAATTTATCTAATTTACAATAACCCAATGTCAACTGCTCATCACGTTTTACAAAATATTGCTTTTCCCGATGCAGGGACGTTAATTGTTGAGGAGTTCTCCTAGTAAGAACCAAGACAACTGGAGCTCATGGTGAAGTCACAATCACCATTATGCATTTTGACGAGCATAAACCATATTAAAGTAATCAAATCGCAACCTGTGATATACTTAGATATAATTGAGTATTTCTGATGGCCATCTATGGTCTTCATCATCAGTTCCAGTTCACCAAATGGTACTTTCTGAGAGCAAATGCACGAGTTACTATAAAAAATACCCAAATTGATATAAGTGTGCCCATAAAATTTGAGGGTTTCAATCGATTTCCATGGGATCCCATCATCAGATCCTGACTTGATGATCATGGGACCACTTGGGAAGTATACCTTTTCGTACAAAAAAAGAAAAATCCAAATCGGTCCAGCCATTTTCGAGTAATCGGGGAACATACATAAAAAAAAAGGTTCCGACGAATTGAGAACCTCCTCCTTTTTGAAGTCGGTTAAAAAAGAACTTATTCAAATTCGCGTCGTATACTATGACGCCGGCCGCCATGTTCGGTACGAGTATTAGTATTGCAAAAAACTGTTTCAGAACCTTTTATAGAGAATTCTTACATGGATGTAGATAAAGTCTTGTATGCAACTGTATATAATTAGGTATTAAAAAACTCATGTGATACTATTATCACACTCGGCTTCGCCTCGCGTGATAAACCCACGTTCGTGTTTTAATACCCCTTATTATGCGTCAGTTGCATAAATAACTATTACAATCTGTTCTGGCTATGCTCGGAGTTTCTTTGAAGGATAAAATCAGGAATGAAGTTATCCGGAAAAGAACCGAAGTAACCGACATAGCTTGCAGAATAAGCAAACTGAAGTGGCAGTGGGCTGGCCATGTTTGTCGAAGGACCGATGGCCGGTGGAGCAGACGGGTCCTGGAGTGGAGACCGCGTATCGGTAAGCGTAGTGTGGGACGCCCCCCAGCTAGATGGACCGACGACCTGAAGAAAGTGGCTGGGACAGACTGGTTGCGGAAGGCGGAGGACAGGGTGTTGTGGCGCAGACTGGGAGAAGCCTATGTCCACCAGTGGACTGCGATAGGCTGAGTTGATTACAATTTGTTTTACGAAAATGACCTTGAAAAATAAAACGCAGCGGTTCCCGTCACAATCATCGCCCCTATGTCCCCTTGAAGAGAAGTGGAGGTAAACGGCTCAAATGCATTTTTAATTCGCTCGCCGCGCCTCGCCTTGGGTAAAGTAAGTACTTCTTGAAAATAAATGCGGACTCGTAAAAACCCGAGAAGAATCGTCCAGAACTAAGTATTAGCTTCAACAACGTACAAATTAGTTTCTGCAATCATGCAAAATTTAATCTACGTTCTGGAAATAAATATACTCGTAATAAATAAAATTGAAGGGTCTGTTTGTAATGTCAAAATAATAGCTGTTTACTAAATGCTTATGAAAGTATACAGGGTAAGTGTAAAAAGTGGCAATATTTTAAGTAGTCATTGTACTCATCATTATGAACAACTTTTACTATGGGACCAAACCTGAAATCGCGAAAAAAAAATCAGCTGTTCAATACATTTATGTTCGCATAATTCGTAAAAAGTAGGGAACAGCTGATTTTTTTTTCGCGATTTCAGGTTTTGTCCCATAGTAAAAGTTGTTCATAATGATGAGTACAATTACACCTTAAAAGGTTGCCACTGTTTACACTTACACCCTGTTTACGGTACTTACAACAAAAAAAAAATATTATTAGATAATATAAGATAAGTCTTTAAACTGTAAACATAACTATAAACATGGTATGATGTTCTTACAGTAGTTTTGATGTAATGTCCTCATGTTTAGCTATACAGTCAATTGTATCAATTGCATGCAAAATAATTAATAAACGAGTTAAAGATTCAGAATTATAGAATGTCACAGATTAATTGGTAATACAATAATTGTCATTTAAAACATACTTCACAAACATTTTCGATAATACTTATACACACATTTTATATTTTCAAGTTAAATAAATCTTTAATGTCATAAAAGTTATGTCCATTCAGCCATTTATATAGTTTATTTTTAAACGAGTTAAAATTTATTTAATAATTTTAGTTCTTTTGGTATTTTATTGTATATACGTACACACATCACAAGGCAGCTTTTAGCATACTTGGTTGACTTGGGATTATTCTTTAATACAAGTCTGTGTGGATCCCTTGTTTGTCGAGAGATTACTTCATACGCTTTTTTGAACAATCCCTTATTACTGTACACAAATTTACAGATTTCGTATATGTAAAGTGAAGGAAGTGGTAATAAACCTAGCTTTTTAAAGAACGGTTTGCAGGACTCATCTGGTTTTAGTCCACAGATAGCCCTGATGCATTTTTTTTTCCAATATATACTCTATTCTTATCCGTACTGTTTCCCCGTATAATAAGCCCGTAACGTGAAATGGATTCTATATATGCGTGGTATGTAGTAATTGCCGTTTTTATATTTGTCACGTTCTTTACTTGCCTGAGAGCTTAAGCAAATTTATTGATCCTATTGCAGAAATTATCTAGATGTGCTTTCCTATTTAAGTCTTGATCTATGAGGACACCCAAGAATTTTGTTTGTGTAACTTCTTTCAGTCTATCAATATTAAGTTTAAAATTGTATTTAGCATGCTTAGATTTATTAAATTGTATAAAGTTAGATTTGTCTAAGTTGATTTTTAATTTATTTGTCTGTAGCCATCCTAAAACATTGTCAATAGTATTATTAATGTCCATTTCATGATCAGATACTGATTTATACTTCTTATCAGATGTCACAATAATTGAAATGTCATCCGCAAATAATACACATTTATGATTAGTCACTAGTGGAATGTCATTTATATTCAATATAAATAAAATGGGTCCTAAGACACTCCCTTGAGGGACACCGCATTTATTTTCCCTGTAATCCGAAAAATAGGAAGTATGTAAGTTTTCCTGTACTTTATCTATGACAACGTATTGTTTCCGATCACTTAAATAAGACGAAATCCACTGCAGTGCTAGTCCTCTTATTCCAATGCTTTCTAACTTTTTTAATAAAATGTCATGTGCTACAAAGTCGAACGCTTGTGACAGGTCGAAAAATAGTCTTGTTGTTAAGTGATTATTATTTAGATTACTCAGGATATTGCTGAAAAGACAAAATATTGCCTGTGTTTTTTATTTTTTTATTTATTTTATTTGGCTCCTCAACAATGAGTACACTATTACATGTATATAGTAAACATTTCAAACTTAGGTCTAAGTGCCCCATTACTTAAAGAAGAGCACATGCACTACATTATGCGCTTATAACTAATTAAACAATGAAAAAGATGAAATAAAAATACAATTAAATAATGAAAACAACTTAACTGTCGATAATATTAAGCTAATTAGGCCAAACAGAATTAAACTTAATTATTCTGCGAGTTATATAATATTTAAACATTTTTCTGATAGTAGGTACAGATGTATGACATAACTCAATTTCTTCATCATGTTATTTGTACACAGCATACATTCTATATAATGAGCAATGTTGCCTTAAATTTGTATTGCATTTTGGCATGCAAAACAGTTTCCTATTCGATTTTCTTGGTAGATTTCGTGGCACATGGAAGGATATCCTACTAAGCAACTCGGGACAGTTCAAAGAGCCTGTTACTAGTCTTTTAAGGAAAATTAAATCCAACATATCTCTTCTTTTCTCTAACGAGACAATCCTAAATTATTTTAATCTTTCCCGGTACGATTTCAACCTTTTACCCATACCACAGTGAAAAGTAAGATGCCATAAGAATCTTTTCTGCAATCGTTCGATACGTTTGATGTGCACATTATATTTAGGAGACCAGACAACACTACAATACTCTAGGTGACTCCTGACTAGCGAGTTGTACATAATTTTTTTGGTTTTGACTTTTTTAAAGGTTTTGCACTCTCTCATGACGAAACCTAGTACTTTTGTTGCTTTTAATGTGACTTTGTCAATATGCTCAACAAAACCAAGCTTTTTATCAAATTGAACGCCTAGGTCTCGTATAGAATCCACTTCCTCAAGCAGTTGACCATTAAAGTTATATGCTGTGGGTGAGACATTTTTTTTCTAGTAAATTTGATGTGCTTACACTTTTTGATATTTAAAGACATTTCTGTTGTCGACTTATGCTATTATTAGGATAGAAATATAGCGGTATGATAAAGTTTTCTCTATTTCTTAAAAAAAACCTACCCTACATATCCACGAAGCCCGTCTTGTTCTACAGAAGATCCCGCTTTATCTATCTTGAAAATAATAACACGGTATGTGACATTGCCACCACTCCGTGAGATACAATTCCAGTGTTCCTTGTTATCGTAGTTTTATTTGCGGCATGTTAGTTCAGTTAGCCGGCGCCGGCGGTGGAATGCAACTTCTTGCGGTCTGACTAGGGGTGGCGCATGGCGGTCTAAAGTTTTAGCAGAAGCGATTTAAGAGCCTACACTACCCTCCGTAAGGGTGCTTACATAAAGAAACAGGTTTCCCGGTACGGTTGGGTCGGTATCGATCGGTGTAGGTATTAATTTATATGATATCTAAGGCGCTCACTTATAAAAAAACAGATTTAAACTTGTCGGTTACAAACCGATATTTTTTTTTTTTTTTTTTTAATAATAATATCCTTGGACATTTCACACAACGCCATCTAGTCACAAGCTAAGCAACCTAATGCTTGTATTATGGTAACGAGATGGCTGATAAACTAATTACATACATTTTTTTTTGTAAATACATACATATTATAGATAGAAAAACACCCAGACTCGGAACAAATACTTGTAGGTCGTACAAATATTTGTTCCGTGCGGGAATCGAACCCGCGACATGCTGCGCAGCAGTCAAACGCTCAACCACTGCGCCAAACGTGTCGTCAAGATAATAACAAAACACTCTGCATGCGGTCTGCACGCGCAGGCAATTTCAATTAATTATTGTTTGTCCGGGAAGTTATATTTGTATAGACGGCAATAACCAGCCATATTTTGATACAGTCCGCTTTTCATTGCTCCCCGCGCTAACATTGGTGCTTCGAGCCGGATCAATGTTAGCGCGGAGAGCAATGAAAAGCGGACTGTGTCAAAATATGGCCTCAGCTTGTCGATAACGCGCTGATTACGCTGCCTGCGCGTGCAGACCGCATGCAGAGTGTTTTGTTGGGTTTGATTCCCAACATATAGGTATGTTAAAGTTGAGGATTAATTTTAAGAATCATATTTTAATCAACATACAACCTGACACTGACCTACAGTTTGCAAAAAACGTAAGAAAAATTGATATTCGAGGGCTATCTTAGCGCATCTCTCTTAAAGAGGATGCGCTAAGGCAGCCCGCGAAATTCAAATCTCATGATTTCATGAAATTGCTAGATTTGAGGTCAATTCTAATTTATGGAGTCGTATTGCTGATTCTAATGATTATAATTCTGTAAAGCCATGTTAGTTACGACTGCGAATCATATTTTAATCAACATACAACCTGACACTGACCTGCAAATTGCAAGAAAACGTAATAAAATTTTAATTTCGCGGGCTACCTTAGCGCATCTCCCTTAATCTTGGAGATCGACCCGTGCAGCTGCTATTACCCTCAACATCAAGCAGTAGCGTCTGAAATTTTCTTTTAGCTCTTCAAATCGCTTCCTCCTACATATCACACCACACACTTCACAATTTCGCAGTAGAAGTCACAACTCAAGTGTGTACAGGCCACATTTCAGGTCTGCGAGTTGCTACTGATTTGTTACTCAGCGATACTAAACTTAGTGAGAGTTGAGCCTGCTGCGAATGTTTGAGTATGTTGAGTCTGTTTGAGTATTGTTCTACTAAGACGGGATAATTATAATTATTCTGGTGTTCAAGTTTGTCTTCCATCTTAACTCTTACGTGATATGATTTGAATGTGTTACCGCCGCATTCTGTGATGTGTATTTTAGTTAATTAATTGTTCATCAATGTTTATTGACGTATGTACTATGCAGGGAGCGATGGCGAAGTAGATCGTGCTAACAAATTTGGTCATCGTCAATCTGCCTAGCCTTTTCCCAACTATGTTGAAGTCGGCTTCCAGTCTAACCGGATGCAGCTGAATACCAGTATTTTACATGGAGCAACTGCCTATCTGACCTCCACAACCCAGTAACTGGGTGGGTAATACGATACCTCTTGGTAAGACTGGTTGTCAGACTTTCGGGCTTCTGACGACCCGTAACGACTGTCAATGATCCGCAAATGACAGCCGGGACCAACAGCTTAACGTGCTTTGCGAGGCACGGAGGAGTCGCGGTATGTAAAGATAGTCACCCATCCACTGACCAACACCGGCAAGCGTAGCTTAACCTGATAGATCGACCCGAGCGGCTATTATTACTTAGCCGCGAGCTCCTCAGATGTAGTCATCGTGTGCACGGCATTTTTTTTTCACAGTGTATAGATGTTCGTTTCTCCCATGGGTACACCATACAAATGTACCATAGTATCTAAACTCCTTTGCAAAAAAAACGGGCACCTTACAGTCATTGGCTTTTCTATGGATATTGTTAATATTTTTAGTATGTCATTAGCGTAAATGACTAAAAATTTCTTATTATCATTGAGAATATACGTTTTAAACCTTAAATCCTGGAAACGGTGTTTTAGTCAATGTAAACAGAGAGTCGTGTTAAAATGAAAATTTTTAGGGTATAATTAAATTAACACTACGAGTATTTTTATGGTATTTTAATAAAAAAAAGACATTAAAAAATAAAAATTAATAACGAGTATGACCTCCCCTTGCAGCGATTATGGCATGTAATCGTCTTGGCATGCTTTCCACCAGGCTTTTCATGGTGTCCTGTGGAATGTGTTCCTACTCAGCCGAAATCACACGTTTAAGCTCCCTGATGTTTTGTGGAAGAGGTTGGACAGATCGTACTCGCCTCTTTAGAATGTCCCAGACGTGCTCAATGGGGTTAAGGTCGGGGCTCCGCGCTAGCCAATCCAAACGACGAATACCGACCTCTTGCATATAAGCATCTACGTCGCCAGGACGGTGGTCCCGAGCATTATCGTCCATGTGAATGGCATATTCACCAATTACAGTCAGTGCGGGCTGTGCATGTTGACAAATTATTCCTGTTATGTACCTTTGCGCATTTAGTGAGCCATTTTCAATGAACTCTATCTCGGTACGAAAGCTGGAAGTTACGCCCGCCCAAAACATAAATGATAAATGATAAATGATAAATGATTTATTTTCTGTAAGTAGGTTTGTACAAACACTTTTACACGTCTGTTGCCGCCGCTACAAACGTACGCCGGGTGGACGGGCAGCGAGCGCCGCTCCAAGTACTGCGACCGCTACTCGCCAGAGACCCTAGAGACCACCGCGGAGTGCGCACGTCGCACGTCTTAACAATTTGTACTTATACCTACATACGCCTACATTCTAGTTTAAAGTAATTTTGTAAACCAACAAATACAACAGTTTTTGAAGAAAAGTAAATATATTTCTTTTAATTGAAGAAGAACCCATAAGGAAACCCAACATAAAATATTTGGCGACCGTGACAGGACGTCGCGCGGACGCGTGACGTCGCAGAACGAGCTGAGCACGAGGATCCAGGGCGAGACAGCAGGTCGACTCCATCACAAGGACGCAATTCCAGGGGAGTGCCCGATCCATCCATTATTTTTTCCACAAATTCAGATTCCTACTACTATCTATCCTTCACCTACCTACATATTTAATTTGTTAAGGCTTGGACTTTACAGTAAAACTTAACCATCTTATTTCATACTTATTGCCTATCCAGTGCATCGTACCTATTGCCTATCCAGTGCAATCTAGCTAGAGCTGTGGCTTTGTGCTGACTACATTTCTTTGGTGCGAGTTCTAATGATGACAAATTGTAATGTGAATAAGTCCATGATTGCATAATAAACTAAGTGTAAAAATAAGTAGGTCCCATAATAAAAAGTTGTAGTGCATTGTGAGTAATTAGCCGGCCGAACTTTCCAGGCATTTCGATCGCCACCTGCGCGGGCGCATCGAGCGAAGACAAAGGATCACGCGTTCAGCTACTGATAACGCGTGATCTACCTGTGGCTCACAACACAAAGAACTACGAGTAGCGAGTGGGAATCAGGTTTGCCGGACTAACGGTATTTATACCTATTGTTTTCATTTATTTTGCCATTGAGAATGTCTGATACAGAATTTAAGGATTTAACTAAGAAACGTAGCTCGATTAAAGGAAGGGTTACTTATTTTAAAAACTATTTGAATGATTTTCAAAGCTTTATGAATGTAACACAAAAACACATTAAGGAATTATGTTTAAGATTAACAAAGTTTGAGGTTTTATTTAGCGATTTTGATACAATTCAGAGTAAAATAGAAGTTTTATCGGATGATATTGATGTGCAACTTGTTGAACGTTCTGAAATGGAAAATCAGTTTTATTCTTTGATTACCTTTGCTCAAGAAATAGTGCAGCGGAATCAAGAACAGTTTAGTGACGTTCAGGATAACTTGGCTAAAACTGAAGTAAATTCGTGTGGTTGCGATAACGTAAATGTTAAGTTACCTTTGATTCAGCTGCCTATTTTCGATGGAGATTATACCAAGTGGCTCGAGTTCCGAGACACGTTTAAATCGTTGATACATAATAATACAAAATTAAGTGGTATAAATAAATTTCATTATTTACGTTCATCATTGCAGGGTAGTGCTTTAGTTGTTATCAAATCTTTGGAAATTTCCACTGATAATTATGATGTTGCTTGGCAACTTATATGTGAGAGATTTGATAACAAAGGCCAACTTATTGCTAACCATTTTCAGGATTTATTAAGTATTGAGTCGCTGCCTAAAGAATCCGATAAATTACTTAGAAACTTAGTAGATCACATCACAAAGCATTTACGAGCGCTTCACACATTAGGGGAGCCCACTGATGATTGGGATTCATTAATTGTTCATATATTCGCACATAAATTGGATTCGGTAACATTGCGTAAATGGGAAGAAATTAAAAACCGCCAGCGTTCGCCTACGTTACAAGAGTTTAAGGAGTTTTTGCAGAAAAAGGCTGACGTTTTAGAATCCATACACCGAACCAGCTCTCCTGCTAAAAAACCTGAAACAAACAAAAAAATTGATAAACAACAAAAATCATTTGTGGCTTCGGCTTCTGAGTCAGGTACTCAGAATGCATCAAAAATAAAATGTTTATTGTGTAGTGGTGAACATCGTATATATGCATGTAAAAAGTTTCTTGATATGTCTCCTGAATTGCGTTACACTGAAGTTGTAAGATTGAAGTTGTGTTCAAATTGTTTTCGCGGTGGTCATTTTGCAAGTCATTGTCGATTAGGCCCATGTCGAGAATGCGGTCGTAGACATCATACATTGTTACATAAGTCTCAGCCAATTACGGCAAATAATGTTGTTCAAGTCAATGAAGTTAGTGAGGTAACGAACACTAACGATCCAAATAATGATAGCAAGGATGCACATTCGGTTTCATTATCCTCCTGTGTAGCAAGTCAGGTCTTGTTATCAACAGCAGTTGTTAAAATCGTGGATGAGAAAACGAATCAGTGCCATGATGTACGGGCCTTATTAGACTCAGGTAGTCAGTCATCTTTTATAACTAGTTCATTAAAAAATAGGTTAGGACTTCTGAGCCAAAAGGTACCATCGGTTAATGTAACAGGCATCAACAACATGTGTTTCAATACAATGGAAAGGTGTACAATTACACTGAAACTTAAACAGTTTACGAAGAAAATAAACTGTTTAACAATAAATCAAATTTCAAAAAATTTACCCTCTGAGGAAGTGGATATCACGAGCCTTGATATTCCACAAAACATACAATTGGCAGATCCGACATTTTATCGTCCCTCTCAAGTTGAATTATTACTAGGGGCAGACGTTTTTTGGGATCTGATTATAGCAGGTCAGATAAGGCTCGGACACAACAAAACAATGTTAAACAATTCGTCATTAGGATGGTTAGTAGTTGGTCCGACAATGTGTGCCAGTTACGACAAAGGTAACAACATAAACTGTAATTTTAGTCATGAAATAAGAAATCAGTTACGTAAATTTTGGGAACTTGAGGAATTACCCCCTAAGTTACCCTGGAATCAAGAAGAAACATTGTGCGAAGCTCATTTTGTAAAAAATACTCATAGGTTAGCTAACGGTAAATTCTGTGTGAGTTTGCCGTTGAAGGGAGATCCACTGGACTTAGGTGATTCATTTTCAATGTCATTTAAACGGTTAATCCAGTTGGAGAAACGGTTCCGACGGCAACCTCATGTCAAACAACAATATAGTGAATTCATTCAGGAATATAAAGACTTGGGCCATTTGTCAGAGATTGAGAAACCTGAAGTGGCGAATTATTTACCTCACCATCCAGTTTTACGCGATAAAAGTGAAACAACAAAATGCCGTGTTGTTTTTGATGCTTCGGCAAAAACTACTTCAGGTCTTTCACTAAATGATATTTTGATGGTGGGCCCTACGATTCAGGAGGACATCTTTTCAATTCTCGTTCGCTTTCGTCAGCATAGGTTTGTATTAATAGGAGATATTGAAAAGATGTACCGCCAAATAGTTCTCGAAGAAAAGCATAGACATTTACAGATGATCCTTTGGAGAAATAATGAAAATAAACCGTTGCAATACTTACAGTTAAATACAGTCACGTACGGAACTTCTTCAGCACCGTTCTTGAGTGTCAGATGTTTATTCGAATTGGCTGATTCTTGTGACGATGAACTCATAACCAATATAATAAAACACGATTTTTACGTCGACGATCTCTGTACTGGTGATCAGGATCCTGAAAAATTAAAATACATATTTGAATCAATAAAAAATACATTAAAGACAGCTCAAATGAATTTACGTAAAATTAAATCAAATTGTACTTACCTTTTTACTGATGATAAAATGTTTCACGAACAAAGCAATGTTGAATTCAATAAAGAATGTAGCACTCTAGGAATAAAATGGAACCCGTCGACGGACAAATTAATGATAAATTTACCTGATTTTAAACAACAGACTATTGAAACTAATAAGTGCACGAAACGTACCATTTTATCTTTTGTAGCAAGTATATTTGACCCACTTGGAGTTTTTAGTGTCTGCACAATATTATTGAAGAGTTTATTACAAGAACTTTGGTCATCAAAATTACAATGGGATGATGATGTACCTATCAATATAAGAAACTTATGGCAAAAAATGTTTAAGGGTTTTCGTACACTGTCCTTATTCGAAATTAATCGTTATGTTATGTGTGGTAACCCAAACCACATAGAAATTCATGTATTTTGTGATGCATCTTTAAAGGCGTATGCCGCCTGTATATACATTCGCAGTATCGATGCTAACGGTGTAATTTCTGTCCAGCTGCTATGCGCTAAAGCTAAGGTTTCACCTCTAAAGGCAATTACAATACCTAGATTAGAATTATGTGGTGCCCTACTGGGCAGTCGCCTTTGTGACAGGGTCACGAAAGCTTTACGTTGCAACGTTGGCAGGTATGTATATTGGACTGATTCACAAATAGTATTGTCATGGTTAAAAACAACTACACCTGCGAAATTAAAAACTTTTGTCTCGAATCGTATCTCAGAAATTAATGACTTGTCTCGTCGTGGAGCATGGAGACATGTTCCGTCTGCTCTGAATCCGGCAGACCTAGCATCACGAGGTCTGCTACCTGAAGAACTGCCTGAAGCCAAGTTATGGTGGAACGGGCCGTCCTTCCTGCTCGGCGATGAGACGGATTGGCCTTCTCAATCGTTCAAGTTAGACGTAGATTTACCAGAAATTAAGGTAGCAACCATGACACTAAAGCAACCTGACAAAGATATTATAGACATTGAAAGATTTTCAAAGTTTAACAAACTAAGAAGAACAGTTGCTTTCGTGTTAAGGTTCATACATAATTGTAAATATTCTAATAATAAGATGCAAGGTTCATTAATAGTAATGGAATTGCAAAAAGCTGACATCAAGTTAATTTCCCTTGCACAATCCAGGTCATTTGAAGATGAAATAAATTCGTTAAAAAAGGGTACAACCATTAATAGTAAGTCAAAAATTCTAAGTTTAAATCCATATCTTGATGCAGATGGTGTTATGCGTGTGGGAGGCAGGCTAGATAATTCGACATATGATTACAATAAAAAACATCCCATGATTATTGATCCAAAACACTACTTAACAAAACTTTTATTTGAACATTATCACTTACAGTTATTGCACGCAGGCCCACAGCTTCTACTTTCAAGCATACGCGAAATGTATTGGCCAATAGGAGGAAGACATGTAGCACGGCAGATTTATCGAAAATGTGTAACATGCAGACGCGAGAAGGGAGAAGTTGCTGGCCAGATTATGGGAGGTTTGCCATCCCAGCGTATAACACCAGGGTATCCATTTCAGATTGTAGGAACAGATTATGCTGGTCCCTTCTACATTATAAATAAAAAGGGCCGCGGTGCAAGGTTGCTTAAAGCTTATTTATGTTTATTCATATGTTTTAAAACAAAGGCAGTCCATTTAGAACTTGCGGGTGATTTAAGCACTGAAAGTTTCATTCTAGCATTTAGACGATTTATTTCAAGAAGAGGAAAACCTCTCGAAATTTTTTCCGATAATGGAAGAAACTTTGTAGGGGCTAGTAAAGAGTTAGGAAAATTTCTTACCGAATTAAGCGATTCTGTATCTGACAATTTTTCTGGCGAAGGTATACAGTTCAGATTCTCACCCGCTTACTCTCCAAACTACGGTGGGCTTTATGAGGCCGCTATTAAATCGGCTAAGTTTCACATTAAACGCATTGTGGGAAATATACACTTAACTGCTGAAGAACTCGCTACTGTGTTCGTCCAAGTCGAGGCAATATTAAATTCTCGACCTCTGTATCCAATGTCATCCGATCCTCACGACCTCTCCCCATTGTCCCCAGGGCACTTCCTCATCGGAAGACCACTTACGTCACTGCCAGCTCCAGACTTACGGGAAGTCAAGACCCATCTACTGCATCGCTTCGCCAAAATAGAGCAAATGCGTCAGAACTTTTGGTCACGGTGGAGCCGTGAATACATTTGCGAACTTCAGCAGCGCACAAAATGGCTTATAAAAAGGCCTAACTTGCAACCAGGACAACTTGTGCTGTTAAGGAAGAGCACAGTCCACCACTCAAATGGCCGCTTGGTAGGATCAAGCGATTCTATCCTGGGACAGACGGCTGCAGCAGGGTTGCGGACGTGGAAACCACAAAGGGAATCATTCGCCGTGCAATCACCAGACTATGTCCCCTTCTGGACGAGGACATTGAAGTGCTTGAAGCCCCCTAGGCCTTCAAGGACCGGGAGATTGTTGCCGCCGCTACAAACGTACGCCGGGTGGACGGGCAGCGAGCGCCGCTCCAAGTACTGCGACCGCTACTCGCCAGAGACCCTAGAGACCACCGCAGAGTGCGCACGTCGCACGTCTTCACAATTTGTACTTATACCTACACACCTACATTCTAGTTTAAAGTAATTTTGTAAACCAACAAATACAACAGTTTTTGAAGAAAAGTAAATATATTTCTTTTAATTGAAGAAGAACCCATAAGGAAACCCAACAACGTCAAACATATTTTTTTTAAACTAGATGAGTTCGACGTTTCCTATCTGACTACTCTGAGAAGAAACGCCGAAACAAACTCAGAGGTCACAGTCTCTTTTAAAGTCCAGACATAATCTTGGTCAGATCATGTGAAGACCATGTAGATTGCAGTCTGAAATGGTCTTTTGATGAAAGAACCACACAGATTGAGTGGACCTGTCCAGTCAGTGCACGCATTTGTCAGTAATCGTGCAGCTCAACTCAAAACTTAAGGAGCTTAACGATTCGACGAACAATACCAAAGAAAAGACATTTGGGTAGGCCGCATAAATTACTCAAACTGTCAGACTATAACTAAAACTGAGAAAAGGATAAAATAAATAAAAAACAATTGTTGACGACGGTGTTATGGTCCGCTCGTCTTTTTAAATTAAGTTTAATTTGTACTTACTTTTATTTCAAGTATGTTTCCTACAGTGTATGTAATATTTTTTATTAAATAAATAATGACCAACAAGAACGGACTGCATACGGGCGCTCTCATTGGCTAATGCGCGACAACCTCACTCCGCCTACCGCTGCGACCGCCATTGCTGCAGAACAAACGATCAGTGGATCAGTGTGCCAAAAAATCCCGCGAACACTCCACGCGCTCAAAACGCGCCCGCGCATTCCGTCTCTAGTCGGTCTGTCAAACCATCAACTGTCGTTTTCCTCATTTCTCACCACCAGCCAATACCTACCAGCTACAAAGCTGGTCCATCGAGCCGCATAGTTTATCGGTAGTGAGAAGCAAAACCTGTGTAGCAGGGATGTCGTTGTTCCAATCGCCGCATGTCATGAAAACACGTGCACAAAAGAAAAAGGAGCAACTGGCTAACGAAGAAGGAAGACAGCTTGAATCCAAATCAGATCTGCTGCATAGCAGTACGGATGCAGTGAAAGAAGTCGGGAAAGTGCATTCAGATATCAGTGTATGCCCACGTAATACCTCGAGCTTGAAGTTGAAGCGACAAGATGGCGGCGAGTGCAAAAGTTCTTGCAAGTCACGCGCGGCGTCGTCAGCAACACGGCGGCAGCAATTGGAATACGAAGCCGCTCAAGTCAAAGCTAAAATCGAAATGGAAGAAATTCAAACAAAGGCTCGCATCGAAAAAGAATTGGTCGACAAGAAATTGGCCATGGACTTGGCCGAGTTGGAATCAAAATCGCGCTGCTCAAATCAATCTTTATCAGCTTCCTACAAAAGCAAAGTGGAGAATTGGCTGGAAAAGTCTGTTGCTGAACCCGGCACGTCGCACGATGGCAACAAAGCGACTGTCGGTGGCGGTGAGTGCCACCGCAACATTGACGGCGACGAGACGGCTATACCACCTGCTACCGCGACAAGTACTCATCGCGCCATCGAGGAGCTGGCCAACGCGATTAAGCAGGCTGTCGACTCATCCAATTCTAACACGGGCAATAAGGTGCTGCTGTCAAGGCTAGCCACCTCGAAGGATCTACCTTTGTACTTTGGGGATCCGTTGGAATGGATACAATTTCGGAAAGCGTTTTATGAATCGTCACGGGTATGTAAGTACAGTGATACTGAAAATGTGTGGCGTCTACGGAAGTGTTTGCGCGGCGACGCAAAAGATGCAGCCGCTGCATTGCTGATGGGAGCGAGCTCGCCCCATGATATTATAGAAACGCTCGAACTGAGGTTCGGCAGACCAGAAAACGTCATGCGGCAAGTTATATCACAACTGAAAAAGTTATCACCACTACCACACTCATACCACGCCGAAATTGTGAAGTTCGCCATAAAAATAAAAAATTGCGTCACCGCCGTAACTACATTGAAACAAATAGATTACTTGAAAAGTCCAGAGTTGTTAACAATCGTCGTATCCAAATTACCTACAGGACTCGTTAACAAATGGGTAGAATACCTACACGAAAACCGAGTACACACTGAAACGCCTAAATTGGAACTACTGGCCAAATTCCTATATGGGGAAGCGCAAAAGGTTGCAGAGTCGGGAGTTAGCCACATACAATACCAGAATGATTTTAACAACAATAAACACCAGAAAAAGCATAGCGATCGTCATTCCGTGCTAACATCTGTTAAGGTCAGTGACCCCGACACTGCCGGCAAGTGCAAGTTTTGCAAAAGGAACAAGCATGCGTTGCCAGACTGCAGCCAATTCAAACGAGCCATGAGAAAGGATAGGTGGCGATTTGTTCGAGCAAACAAGTTATGTTTCAAATGTCTCTGTGCTCGGCACCCGGACAAGGACGAGTGTACTGCGAAAAACTGCAACGTCGAGGGCTGTGGGGGGCCTCATCACCAGATGCTGCACTGGACGAAGCCAGAAGTGGCGCGCCGTGAAACATCCGCGCCACCCAACGATACCGCGAGCGCGACGATCGACTCCGCTGGCGCCGCCGCTAGTGAGCTCGTCTCACACGCCAGCACCAGCGCCGCGCAGTGTCTCGAAGTGTCAGTGATTGAACCTAAGACAAATGTAGTGCTTAAAATAGTGCCGGTCACTATTCATGGACCCAGGTCAAGTGTGGCCACGCATGCACTTCTAGACGACGGCGCAACAGTGACTCTCATCGCGGCCGACCTTGCCGATAAGGTCGGGCTGCACGGGGAAAGGGTCACAATGCGTGCTTCAGGTGCATGGGACTCCGAGTTATTGTGCGAGACTGAGATAATTAAATGTAAAATAAGTAACAGTGACGGTAACAAATTCAACTTGCGTGCTCGTAAACTCAAAGAACTTAATTTGCCCTTACAGTTATTCACCTCTAATGTAAATTATTGTGAAATAAATTCCAGTAATAATAACCCCATAATATGTGACAGCAATGTTAAACCTAAAATATTAATTGGTCAGGACAATTATGATTTAATTGCACCTATTTTATGTAAAAGGTATAAGCCGGGCGGACCATACACCACGCAAACGTTATTGGGCTGGTGTGTGCACGGAGCTTGGCAAGCTGACTACTTTACTGGTAAGCGCGCCGAGCGCGTCAACAACATCGGCAGCGTTGGTGGCGCCGGCGGCGGGCTAGCCGCAGCGCACGGAGCGGCGACAAGTCTCTCAGGTAAGCCTGCCGCGCACGCGCTCCGCGACTCGTCCCCGAGCAACGGCAGCGCGGGCGCGAGCGGGACATCATGTTTTGATTCTGTTACATGTGCATGTGTAGATAAACCATTGTGTCAGTCAGCTGTCGTTAAAGATACCTTCGAATGTAGTACAGACATTGATTTAAGCCAATTACACGATTTAATTCGCTGTTCATTTTCACTCGATTCAATTGGTATCAGTAACAAACCACGTCAAAATATTGAAGAATTACGAGCCGTAAATATCCTTAACGAGTCAGCTGAGTTAGTTAACGGTCAATGGTCGGTCAAGCTTCCATGGAAGTACGATCAATTTGTTATGCCGGACGCTTATCCCGTAGCATTAAAACGATTACAGTCGGTAGAAAGAAAAATGTCTTCTAATTCAGAATATGAAATTAGATATCGCGAACGTATTGAACATTTACTTAAAAATAATTACGCACGAAAACTGACTGAGGCAGAGTGCAGGTTCGATTCCGAGTCGGACCACGTTTGGTATTTACCGCACTTTGGTGTGGACAACCCAAACAAAAAAAAGTTGCGATTGGTTTTTGATGCCGCCGCCAAAAGTAACAATATGTCACTTAATGACTTTCTACTCCAAGGGCCTGACTTATTACAATCATTATATGGTATAATGTTTAGGTTTAGAGAGAACCCTATAGGAATAATAGGAGACATAAAAGATATGTTTTTACGTATTAAAATACATAATAGCGATCAAAACGCATTTAGGTTTTTATGGAAGGAGAAAGGCAGCGACGTTGTAAATAAGTATGTAATGACGTCACTTATTTTCGGCGCGAATTGTTCCCCATTTGTTGCCCAATTTATTAATCAAAATAAAAATGCTTCACGATTTAGTCAACAGATGCCAGACGCTGTGAAGGCTATAAAAAACAATCAGTACATGGATGATTATATTGACAGCTTTTCTGATGAGGAGGTAGCTAGGAAAATAATACGAGAAATTTCATTAATTCATAATGAAGGTGGATTTAAAATGTGTAACTATCTCAGCAATGTACCTAATGTGCTAAGTGACATTCCAAAAGATAGTCTTAACGACATAGCAATAAAGTTCAATTTTGATAAACAGGCGGAGCGGGCATTAGGCATATTATGGTTCCCGCGCAGCGATCAGTTAGCTTTAGATTTATCTTTTAAACGCATTCCGCAAGATATTATACTTTTGAAACGAATACCTACTAAGCGCGAAATGCTAAGCATTGTAATGTCTATTTTTGATATTCACGGCTATTTGGGACCGTTTACCATCAAGGGAAAAATATTGATGCGCGAAACATGGAAACTTAATATCAAATGGGATGAAAAATTTAATGATAATTTATATGATTTATTCTGTAAGTGGATTAATCAATCTAAGGAGATAAATAATATTAGAATTCCGCGTTGTTATTTTTCCTGTGATCAGACGAGTGATAGTTTAGCTAGTTTGGAACTTCATTTATTTTGCGATGCATCGCCGAGCGCGTACGCCGCTGCCGCATATTGGCGTCGCGAAAGCAGCGACGGACAAGTAACCGTATCGTTTATCGCGAGTAAATGTAAAGTTACTCCATTAAAACCGGTTTCCGTGCCTAGACTTGAGTTGCAGGGAGCCGTGTTAGCATGTAAGTTAGCTAATAGTGTTAAAAAGGAACATCGTTTACAACCTAATTTAGTTTTCTACTGGACAGATTCGACTACAGTTTTACACTGGGTTAAAAATAATTGTAGAACGTATAAAGCATTCATCGCGAACAGGCTAGGAGAAATAGATGAGTTGAGTAAGTCCGACGAGTGGCGATATGTGCCCACGGGCGTAAACGTCGCAGACCTGGCGACAAAAAATAGT
The DNA here is from genome assembly GCA_905163495.3 of Cosmia trapezina. Classification (NCBI taxonomy): domain Eukaryota; kingdom Metazoa; phylum Arthropoda; class Insecta; order Lepidoptera; family Noctuidae; genus Cosmia; species Cosmia trapezina. The sequence goes on along the minus strand of LR991035.1, from coordinate 22,946,407 downwards.
GATTACGTATTGACAGGTGATTCGGAGTGGTTCTCGGGCCCGTCGTTCTTACACCAGCCGCGTTCTTGCTGGCCGCAACAACCTGAAATAAAAACAATTAGTGATGAAATATTAGAAAAAGTACACGTCGTTCAAGATAATAATATAATAAGAGACTTACCTGTTCCCGAACCAAGACGATTCTCTAGTTGGCTGCGATTATTACGTAGTACTGCAACTGTTCTATTGTTTGTTGAAAAATGTAAGAAAAGTGAAATTAAAGTAATTAACGAAAAATTAATAAATCAAGCGGAACTATTGTTACTTCGTTACTCACAAGAATGTGCCTTTCCAACTGAAATAAATTTGCTTAGATTAAACAAAGAAGTAAATAAAGATAGCCGTTTGAGATCACTCACCCCGATATTGGACAAAAATAATTTGTTACGCATAGGTAGTCGTATCGGTAACGTAAAGGATGTAGATCAGCTCACTAAATACCCAATAATTTTAGATGGCAATGAGTATATCGCGCGACTTATCGTTACTCAATACCATATAAAGGCCGCGCACTCTAGTAACGAAATGGTAGTTAATGAGTTGCGTCAAAAATATTGGCTCATTCGACTAAGACCTACAGTTCGCACTATATCTAAACAATGTTTAATTTGCCGTTTTAAAAGAGCCATGCCTTCGCCGCCACGCCTAGGTGACCTGCCCGAATGTCGTCTTACACATCACCATAGACCATTCACCATGTGTGGAGTAGACTTATTCGGGCCTATGGAAGTCACCGTCGGTCGGCAGAGGGCGCGCAGGTACGGCGTACTATTCACGTGCCTCACGGTGCGCGCGGTCCATACTGAAGTAGTTCCTACTCTTACTACTGATTCCATGATAATGTCACTTCGTCGAATGGCCGCTCGTAGGGGTTGGCCACACACCATGTTTTCGGATAACGGTACTAATTTGAGAGGGGCTAACACGGAAATGAAAAGGGCTTATAAAGAACTACTCGATAATCAACAAGCATTAACAACTGAAGCTTTAAACAAGGGAGTTGAGTGGAAGTTTATTCCTCCGGCCAGTCCACATATGGGTGGTGCATGGGAGCGTCTTGTTAGGAGCGTTAAAACAGCTTTAAAAGTTGTACTAAAGGAAAGAGCTCCGAGAGAAGAAACTTTGCTTACTTTCTTGTGTGAAGTTGAGAACATGATAAACGGGCGACCCTTGACTCATGTTTCCGTCGACCCACGCGACCCAGAGTCTCTAACACCTAATCATTTTCTGCTAGGTTCTTCATCCAATCTCCCACAAATAGGTATCTTTGATGACGGTGACTTGTACCTCAGAAAACAATGGCGTATTGCACAACGCCTAGCTGATTTATTTTGGTCTAGGTGGCTCCGAGAAGTATTGCCTACACTAGCGCCCCGCAAGAAATGGGACCGCGAGGGTGCACAGCTAAAGGTAGGTGACCTGGTGGTTGTAGTGGACCCCGCTTCCCCTCGGAATGTCTGGCCAAAGGGAATCATTCACCAAGTGTATCCGGGAGCTGATGGACGGGTAAGAACTGTAGACATTAAAACAAAAACAGGTATTATGAAACGTCCCGCTACACGAGTGGCTTTCCTCATGAGTTTTTGAGTGTCGCATTGACGACACTAAGGGGCAGGATGTTGACGACGGTGTTATGGTCCGCTCGTCTTTTTAAATTAAGTTTAATTTGTACTTACTTTTATTTCAAGTATGTTTCCTACAGTGTATGTAATATTTTTTATTAAATAAATAATGACCAACAAGAACGGACTGCATACGGGCGCTCTCATTGGCTAATGCGCGACAACCTCACTCCGCCTACCGCTGCGACCGCCATTGCTGCAGAACAAACGATCAGTGGATCAGTGTGCCAAAAAATCCCGCGAACACTCCACGCGCTCAAAACGCGCCCGCGCATTCCGTTTCTAGTCGGTCTGTCAAACCATCAACTGTCGTTTTCCTCATTTCTCACCACCAGCCAATACCCACCAGCTACAACAATGATCCACGTAGTCTTCACATTCACAATAATTAAAAATAGTATAAGTAATACTTTACAAAGTAAATATTCATGTCATTGTATAGAATATGTAAAAAGGTATTTAAATCAACATTAATAGTGTAAATTTATTGGAGCAGCTCAATCCCAAGCCTTTTTGTCCTCAATATAGTCTTTGACAGTATAAAAGGCTTTCTGACAAAGTTTCCGCTTTATACAATTTTTGAATTTATTAAGGCTTAGTTCTTGAATGTGGCTAGGTAGTTTATTATAAAAACGTATACATTGGCAACTAAACGAACCACTTATTTTCTTAAGCCTGGTTGTAGGAACAACAAATTTGTGTTTGTTTCTAGTATTCACATTATGGACGTCACTGTATTTTTTAAACAAATTGATATTTTTATGAGCATACAAAAGATTTTCATAGATATACTGAGAAGGCACAGTCATTATATTAATTTCTTTAAATTTATCTCTGAGGGAGTGTCTGGGACTTAATTTGTAAATTGAACGAATAGCCCTTTTTTGTAAAACAAAAATTGTCTGAATATCGGCGGCATTTCCCCACAACAGAATACCGTACGACATCACACTATGAAAATAACTAAAGTAAACATAACGGACCTTCCACCATAAGGGGTGATTTCTTTGAAACACACGTCGGTATAGCGTTCCCCTGGTCTTCGTAACACTCGCCGACGTCGGTCCTCACCATTCAGACAAATTGGAGCCTCATCGGAGAAGAGTACGCTACTCCAGTTACCTAGTGTCCAAGATAGTCAATTTCTAGTGAACCTTAGTCGAGCAATCCGGTGCTCACAGAGTAATTTGGGGGCCCGTGCTGTTCGTCGATTGCGTATATCAACCGCTAAAAGCCTCCTCCTCACTGTCCATAGGCTAACTTGTGCTCCTCGTACTTCTGCAAGGTTTCTTTTGAGGTCTATGTAACTGCAGTTGCGGTTCCTCAGCGCCTGAGTGTGCAACGTTTTCTCCCAGAACCTTGCCTTCTTTGAACGAAACCTGTCTCTTGGTATCGAGTCCAGGTTCTTTGGACGGTGGAACGACTCACGTTTAACCGCTGTGAGCCGTAACATTGGCTACACCCCACTGCCAGCAGCGCTATAATTTTACTAGCTCTTATTGCTTTTTCTACCATTACAATCGACACAAAGATATTCTGTTTTAAGTCACAATAAAGCAGAATTATGCGACAAACATAAATTATTCTAATAAAAATAACGAGAAGTTAGTTTTAGTTGTCTAATAACCTTTTAACCGCAAACCCGCGAGTAGTAAGTAAAAAGTCATAAACTGAGAAAGGGCCTTTTATTTTTAAAAACAACAGTTTCGAATTTGAAGTTAACTTTTTTTTCATACCCAGACTCTTTATTAAGTGCCAGTAACATAGTTTGGCTATTCAAACCTCTTTAGAACTAAATGATTACCAATAATGTAGAAAAATCCAAACCGCCCGTTTTTTTTGCAAAGTAGTGTATATTTAACACCAATAGTTTGTTTGCACGGACGCACTTACTCATAACGGGCTTTATACGATTTCAAAAGTTTTTGGTTCAAGTCGGAAGTAATGACTTAGTAAATAAGGATTAAGGCAAAGGCCCCTTTAGGGTCTTGTCACTGTCACAAAGCTGTAACAACAACACACCACTTGGGGTAAGTTTGACCCTACATATGTTTAGTTTAGGGTTTTTGGTTCAAGTCGGAAGTAATGACTTAGTAAATAAGGATTAAGGCAAAGGCCCCTTTAGGGTCTTGTCACTGTCACAAAGCTGTAACAACAACACACCACTTGGGGTAAGTTTGACCCTACATATTATGTTTAGTTTAGGGTTTTTGGTTCAAGTCGGAAGTAATGACTTAGTAAATAAGGATTAAGGCAAAGGCCCCTTTAGGGTCTTGTCACTGACACAAAGCTGTAACAACAACACACCACTTGGGGTAAGTTAGACCCTACATATGATCAGTTTAGGGTTTCCTTTAATTATTCACAACGAATTTATCCAAAGAAAACTTATTCTAAACAAAGGTCATGACCTAGTCCAATAAACCTGGAGCTATACAGGGTGTATGTGTAAACAGTGGTAATCTTTTAAGGGGTCATTGTACTCATAATTATGAACAACTTTTGCTATGGACCAAACCTGAAATCGCGAAAAAAATCTGCTGGTCCCTTTATTTTGACACGGTTGGCGCAGTGGTTGAGCGATCGACTACTGCGCAGCATGTCGCGGCTTCGATTCCCACACGGAACAAATATTTGTACGACCTACAAGTATTTCCGAGTCTGGGTGTTTTTCTATCTATAATATGTATGTATTTACAAAAAAAAAATATGTTGCATTAGATTCCTTAGCTGGGACTAGATGGCGTTGTGTGATATGTCCAAGGATATTATATTATATATTTATTATATTATTTTGACGAATTATGCGAACGTAAAATATCATAATTTTTTGCGATTTCAAGTTTGGTCCCTTAATAAAAGTTGTTCATAATGATGAGTACAATGACCCCTTAAAAGATTGCCACTGTTTACACTTTCACTCTGTATAACGTCATCAAGCCCGTATAGTCTGTTTCAAAAATATCTTATGAAAATGTAAAGAAATGGATCAAACGCTCCTACTAAAGTACCTACTTCAATTACTTTTTTCGCTGACCGTAGGTACCTGGAGTCAATGGCATGAAATCGAAAATGCTGTCTCTTTCCCTAATCAATGGTAATTTTATTTTTCTAATGCCGCGGCCAAATTAACGGGATATGCCATTGATTATTGCGTTGAAGGACTTAGGTGTAGCCACCACTTACCGCGATAATTTGACCGAAATTTGACCGAATTTAACTACCGCGATGTTTATGAATTGTTATCTTAATTTTCTCTTATCATGTAATAGTTATTTGAAGCTTAATTCAAACGATTTATATTATGGCATAAAATCCATAACCTACCTACTGATTGTGAGAAGACACTGGCTCCTGTAACACAGGTGTAGCTACCTAGCGCAGGAGTCAGGGCTTTCGGCGGCGGCGATCTCTCGCGTCCGAGCCTGGTCCAGGCCATGGTGCGGAGCGAGAGTGCATGGGAGGCCGTCACCTCCTTCTGCGAAGCAGTGATGCTCGCGAAGGAGGAGGCGGAACGCGTGAGGGAGAGGCAGCCTCACGCCCTCAGTCGCCGCAGGAGACGCCCTGGGCGGCGGGAATCGCGGGGCGATTTCCGGCCACCGTAGGCGCGGGCCTGCGGACGGTGAGCAGCGGATAGCTCGCCGTCCGGTAAGGACCAGGCCCGAGTCGACGGCGCGTTGTGTTCCACGCGCGCCTCAAAGAGATATCAGCAAGTGACGGGGTCCAATAGGGCCGACGCCGCTGGGGTCGCGGATTGTTTGAAGAAGTTACCGCGGCCCTGGCATAGGCAACTGAAGGAACACGGGTGGGTTTTAGTCAGTAAAAGTCTGACACGCCCTTCCGCTCCACCCAGAGCGGGAGAAGTTATTTGATGATTTCCCACCCTCAAAAAAAAAAAAAAAAAGGAGTCAGGGCTTTAATTTACTTTGTGCAAATTCTTTTATACCAATAAAGAATTTATTTATTTTATGACGTTTATGGGAATTGACGTTGACGTTAATGTGGCCTGGGCATAAGAATTAGAAACACTTATTGACGTCGTTGTTGACAAACAGTTGCCCAAAGCTATGCAATAATTCATACATTATCGATTTATTTCAATGTTGGTCGCCTACTAACCTAAAGTACCCGTCACGAGAAGCTATAAATTTTGTAAACAAGTGTTCAGGAGTTCACAACATTTGGACCAACAAAAAAAATGAATTTGTTTAAGATTTAATAAATTATTAAGTAACAAATATTAATTAACATATATTATTTAAGAATAATTATTCGTCAGATTCAGATGTTTCCATTTCTGTGTCAGAATCAGTGACAAGTATCACGAAACTCGAATGACGCGTTTATTTCAAAATGGCGTCCCGATAGTTTACAATCCCTTCGACGGACGCGTTCCGGTACCAAGAAACACAAACGATAGCGCTTTGCGTCGTTAAAATATGATCCGACTAAATTAAATAGGTTGTTACTTTCATATAACCCGTCTATATTTCATGTCGATTGAATATGGTCAATTTATTATTATCTCGCAGTATAAAATGTTTACTTAGTAAAAGATGTTTGTTTACATAATTTATAGCTTCTCGTGACGGGTACTTTTATTGGTAGGTAACCCGTTTTTCTTTTGCCCGTAAGTCACTAATGTAACATAAATATGTATTACTATACTAGAAAGGTTTAGGTAGTAAAATAAAGGTAAACAATCTTGACGTGACTTTTTACACAAACACATATTATACAAATGAACTATACCTACTGCTTAAACTAAGTAATCATTATTGTTGTATTTACATTGGTTTTTAGTTAACTGAGGTTTTAAAATAAAAAAGTTTTATGACACGTCAAGATTGTTTACATTTATTTCACTACCTAAACATTTCTAGCCTTTAATAGCTGACCCGACAGACGTTGCCTTGTCCAAATTTCATGTATCAGAAAATTAATTTTGCTTTACGACTGACTGATCAAGTGACAGTTCGCCGCCCACAAGCCTATTGAAAAGGATAAAAAGATCTAACATCTATGTCAATTTGCCATGACAATCGAACAAATCAAATCGGGAAACCTAACAATACGGAGACATTTTGTGGGATTTTTTCTACGTTGTGTTCACGAGTGACAATGTCATGTGGGACATTGTCGCAGTGTATCGGAGTTAGTAGATAAGCCTACTAGTGCGGCGCTAGCCCGGGATTGTAAAAAGGGACTTATGTGAAACCCGGGTAAAATATGAGGTCCTTTTTTACCGGACTATGGCGAAGCAAAAAGGAGGGTTATGATTTTGACCGGTATGTATGTATGATAAATGATAAATGATTTATTTTCTGTAAGTAGGTTTGTACAAACACTTTTACACGTCAAAAAATGTATGTATATATAAATAAATAAATATAAATAAATATCCTTGGACATTTCACACAACGCCATCTAGTCCCAAGCTAAGCAACCTAATGCTTGTGTTATGGTAACGAGATGGCTGATAAACTACTTATATACATTTTTGTTTAGTAAATACATACATATTATAGATAGAAAAACACCCAGACTCGAAACAAATACTTGTAGGTCGTACAAATATTTGTTCCGTGCGGGAATCGAACCCGCGACATGCTGCGCAGCAGTCAATCGCTCAACCACTGCGCCAACCGTGTCGTCATATGTTTGTATGTATGTTTGAATGTACATGTATATATGTACGTATTTCCCTCATAACTTCTAAATTACTTACCAAAACTTGAAAAATGAGATATCGTTGGAAGCGTCTTGATCGTGCGATGGTTATAAGCTATGTGACGTAACATTAAATTTAATATAGCGCCCTCTAGAGGACATAAAGTCATGAATTGAAAAAAAAATGTTTTTAATGATGCCATGTTGGGTATCAAATGACAAGACTTATTTAGCACATTTAAAAATATATGTAAATATTGCTAATTTTTGCTGGCGGCTTTCCTTGCATGCACCCGATAATTCGGAATAATTTCTAAAATCACGCCTCAGGTGTGAGCCAAACATATATATTTTCTCTCCAAACCTACCCAATATACATAGGTACCTATATAATAAATATTCTTCTTTAAAAAATGTACGCACTTGACGCTTGGCACTCGTTGTGGACGGTTGTGGGTTCATTGCTCCGCCGTTCATGACCCGTTGTCCTGAGTCTTGTTAGCTTTCGTTGCACTCTCGTAACGATTTCGTAGCCTCTCTCGGCTACTCCGATCATCGATCAGTTGATTATTTATTTAATTAGCTGGTCGGTCCATGGTCAAAAAAGTGCCTTTCTCAAGGCAGAATATTTCTTTAACTGGTTTCGTCATATCGCGAGCTCCTCCTGCGCTAAGCCCCTTCTGGGCAAATCCACAGTTTCGTGGTCTCTCGGTGGATACCTTACGGTGCCAACGAAGCCGAGTGGGGTGCTGACCCAACGCACCCGCCGAACCCCTTCAGGGCGAGGCAGTCAGTTGGACGGGTCCCAGTGGTAACCGGCCTTGGGGGGTCTCCTAGTCGGCACTGGATGACAGTTTTCCCTCAACAGCGTAGGAGCTAGTGTCTTTAGGGTGTGTCTACACCCTTCGCGCTAGTCGCTAGCCAGGGCCCCGTTGCACATTAAGATTGGCAACGGACGACACACTTATAGGTTACACCATAGGTACACACCTCCCTGCCTACACCCGGCAGGGAGTGACACACATCCCCGGGCCTTCCCACCCGGGGAGTTAGTTAGGGCCATCAGGTTCCATTGTCTACCGCGACCGCGATTTCTTTTTTTTTTTTTTTCTTGTTCTTTTTTGAGTCATGTCTAACTCCGCAGACTTTCTCGAGTTCGCGAAAGGGTACCTATTCAAGGACCCCGAATTCTTCCTTGGACTCCTCCTTGGAGTCTATAGTATCTACATACTTCTACTACATACATACATACTACATACATACACACTACATACATAACCTTTACTTACACTCCATCCATTTTTATTTATCTTTTATAAAGATTTATATTCATATATTGTGAATTGGTTTAAAACAATTCGTTTCTTTAAAATCTGAAATAAAAATACTATAGATATTTTTCATTGTTATGACACTTACGTCAGGCTGTCAAACTGTCATTACTTTTTCTTCTATCTAACTACCTCATAGAGTTTCATAATGGCATAGACTATGAACGTTTCTTTTGATTTATGTAATCTAAATTCTTTTTATCAATATGTTAGGTCAAATATTGTATTTTATAGATAATTTTGATTTATTATTGAATAGCTGTATCTTAAATTACTTTTATAAAATTAATCCACACACACTTGAAATTCATCGAAGAGGTTAGAGGTTTTTCAACGTATATTACTGGCAGATTCAAGCATTGACTGTGGCGTTTGGCATTCTGATGACGGAAAGCTTCAAATGTGGAAAGGATCTGAAATTGGAAGACGGTTTTTGAAAAACGCTGATGAACCGATGTATGGAAGACTGGGAGACTGTTCGGTTCTGCTCCGGAAGCTATAAACGAAACATCTCCTAAAAGTATTCTTCGACCGGGAAAACTAACTCTGTGACTAAAACTTACCCGACTGCGGTCGATCCCTAAAGGAGGGTTATAGAAAATAACCATTAATTTATCGGAGCGATTCAATTATCTTCCTCTTCCAAACTATCCGTGCGTGTTTGCCTAACCTGGACTTACTCAAATTACTACTTCAAGCTAACCTCAATCTTTCTAAATAACTGTGTGTGTTAGGTAGGTTGTGTTTTTTAAAAACCGGTCTGTATTTTTTATCTTTTAATATTTAATATATTGTTTCAAGTCTTACTTTAGCCCCCTTTTATTTCTGTAGGCTAGTAGATTTGTTACAGTCTGGCGCTCAATATAAAATCAAAGCTAGCCCTTACAAATCTTTTTCAAAATTCTAAAATAAACTATCTCTAGTACTATTTCTTTTCGGACTCTTATTTGGCTTAGTCTCTTTTTTATAACATGTATTAGGTTTCAGGTAGGTCTAATACTAACTTACTTTCCTCTTCAGCACATACTTAACAAACTTATACTACACCCCCACACACATTCCTTTACCCACTGGTAATTGGCATCCATTCTTTGCTTGCGAGTGTTCTTAAAACCATTCGTGGTCACTTTCAAGTTGAGTTTGGCTTACTCTACGACGTATTATAGGAGAATATCCTGTACTTAATCGTTACCACCTACACATAACTCTCTACTTCTACATCATTATTCTGCACCCCACACACTTGCACACCACATACGTTTACCCACTGGTAATCGTACCCATTCTTCGCTTGTGAGTGTTCTTAAAACCATTCGTGGTCACTTACAAGTTGGGGTTTGGTTTACTCTTCGACGTACTATAGGAGAATATCCTATAGTCGTTTATACAAACCTAATATCTATATAACACCTATTACAAATACTTTACTATTCTACACTCTTACACACATAAACTTTCGATGTGCCTCTGTGCCTTTCTTTTTGTTTGTGGTTATTTTATAGTCGCATCATTAATTCGGATCCTCTAGGAGTCCTCTTAACGCTTTAGGAGACATCTAAACCCTCTAGGAGACCTCTAAACCCTCTAGGAGACCTCTAAACCCTCTAGGAGACCTCTAAACCCTCTAGGATTCCTCTTAAACCCTCTGGGAGACCTCTAAACCCTCTAGGATTCCTCTTAAACCCTCTGGGAGACCTCTTAAACCCTCTAGGAGACCTCTTAAACCTCTTATATACTAAGGGACCTCTTATGTACTAAGGGACCTCTTATATACTAAGGGACCTCTTACATACTAAGGGACCTCTTCTATACTAAGGGACCTCTTCTATGCTAAGGGACCTCTTAAATACTAAGGGACCTCTTAAATATTAAGAGACCTCTTAAACTTTCTTGAGTCATCTTTAGCACTCACTCTCTTGTGTCGTCTTTAGCACTAACTCTCTTGAGTCGTCTTTAGCACTCATTAACCCTTACTTACCTCCCTTTAAAATATTTTTATCTTATTTAACATTAATCTTTAACCATGGATAGAATTATTTTCTTTGAACTTTTAAACAAAGCTGAGCTTGAATATGAAATCAAAATAAGATTAGAGGAACCTAAAGATACAGTAATACAACTTAAAAAACAAATTCTTCAACTCGCACCTAATACTCCCTCTGAGGATATTTTAGACTCGATATTGGATGTTAAAACTGATTTGGACGAACTTACCACTTCATTAAATTATATCGAATCAAAAATACTATTGTTAGAACAGGGTAACCATAAACTTAACAAAAAAATTACAACTTTTATTAATCATTTATTTCATCGACTAGAGAGGATTGATACTGATTCAGATCCCTCAGAGGTAGATCGTTTTTCTCAAACTAAAGAGAGATTTTGCACCTTAGAATCTAAATTTAATTCTTTATCAACTTTTTCCAACAACATCAACCCTCAACCTGTAGTAGTCAACCGTCCCTCTTCCACTCCTAATAGCCCCAATGAGACGATGTTTCATACTTTACTCCCTGACAATCAGTCTCAACCTCTAAACTCTATTCCCAATAATTCCCTTAACGAATTAAAACGAATAAAATATGACGGAAACTCTTGTCCGCGTTCTTTTATCCAGAAAATTCAGGAATTTAGTATTTCTAGGAATATTTCTTCTAACAAATTATTGGATCATGCGTTCGAATTACTTACCGATAACGCTTTACACTGGTACCGTTTTAAACGTGACTCTTTGTTATCATGGGATGAACTTTGCGAAGCTTTGATTTCAGACTTTAGCGGTTTTGACTATGATCATAAATTGTTAGAAGCCATTAATAGTCGAACTCAAGGCAAAGATGAGCCTATAGTTATTTTTGTTTCCATACTGACTGGCATGTTTTCCAGACTCTCAGAGAAACTATCGGAAACTAAGAAACTCCAAATCATTATTCGTAACATTCGACCTTGTTACTCACCTTATATCGCGAATAATAATATTAATTCTATTCTTGCGCTTATTTCATGTTGTCAAAAATATGAAGAATTCCTAGACAAAGAGAAACGTTTCAGCGAACCTCAAACTTCAAATAATCCTATAGCTGTCGAATTCAACTATAAATCTTCTAATTTTACGTCAAAGCCCTCAACCTCTAACGCGTTTCCTCCTAAAACAAATTTTAATCGTTTTAACAATAAACCTCAAGTTAATGCAATTAATAAATTTAATAATAATGCTTTTTGTGTACGTTGCCGCACTAATGGTCATATAATATCTAATTGCTCGCAACCTCGAACGTTAATTATTTGTTTTAAATGTGGTTTAAAAGATGTTAAATCTACTGATTGCCCTAATTGTAATAAAACTAAAAACTCAAAAAACTAAACAATGACTTGGGTAATAAAAACTTTAATCAATCAGACTGGCTTGATTGGTTACAAACTATAAAAAATTTCTTTCATTGTTACAAAATAACTACAATATATGATAATGAAAAAGATTTTAATCGTCCTTTTATTAATATTTCTATCAATGACAAAATATTTTCCTGCTTACTAGATAGCGGTAGTTCTATTACAATACTTGGTAATAATTCCCATTTAGAAATACTAAAATTAGGCTTCACGTTATCCAAGTCATTTTCAATGACGATTACTACTGCCAGTAATCATAAAAGTGAATCCCTAGGCTCAATTGACATTCCGATTAGATACAATAATCAAACTCATCTAATCCAAGCCTTCGTGTTTCCAAATATATCTCCTTCAATTATCTTAGGAGTCGACTTTTGGAAAAAGTTTAATCTTATTCCACATATACTTTCTTCGGCTTTTAAAGCCAATACTAAATGTTCAGTGGTTACTGAAACTACTAAACAAGTACTTCCTTATAGTAATCTCTCTTTAGAGCAAAAAACTATCGCTGATGACATGATAAGACGATTTAAATTTATATCCTTCGAAAGTAGAGGAGTGCTGGGCCGCACTAATCTTATTAGTCACCATATCGATACTGGTGATACACATCCTATTAAACAACGTTGTTACCGTCTTTCTCCTGAAAAACAAAAAGCTCTCATTATAGAAGTTGATAAAATGTTAGAATGGGGTGTTATTGAAAAATGTGAAAGTCCTTGGCTTTCTCCGGTTATCATTACACCTAAAAAGAATGGCGAATGGCGTTTCTGTGTCGATAGTCGTAAATTAAACTCAGTTACCCGTAGAGACGCGTACAGCCTTCCATTTGTTAATGAAATTTTAGATAACCTTAAAAACGCTAAATTTCTTTCTAGCATTGATATTGCTAAAGCATTTTGGGAGATTCCTTTGAAAGATGAAGCAGATAAAGATAAAACAGCTTTTTATGTCCCTGGTCGTGGCATGTATCGCTTTGTTATTATGCCCTTTGGTTTAACTAATGCTCCGGCTACTCAGCAAAGACTTATGGACATGCTTTTTACTCCTGAATTTGACAATAAAGTCTTTTGTTATCTTGATGATATCATAATCATTTCTGAATCATTTGAAGAGCATATCTCTTATCTAGTTAAAGTTCTTGAGAAATTAACGTTTGCTAAATTGACTATTAACTTTGATAAAAGTCAATTCTTTAAAAATGAACTAAAATACTTAGGATACATTGTAGATGAAAACGGTTTACGCTCAGATCCGGTTAAAATTAAAGCAATACTCGAATTTCCTACTCCCACTACTCGCAAAGAAGTGAGAAAATTTATTGGAACTTGTAGCTGGTTTCGTCGTTTTATTCCTAACTTCAGTACAATTGCAACTCCACTTAATAAATTAACTTCTAACGGTAAAAACGCCCCTAAATTCATTTGGGATAAAGATGCTACTCTAGCTTTTAATAAACTAAAAGAAGCTCTTGTTACTACTCCTATACTAGCTTGTCCTGACTATGATCTCCCTTTTTCTGTACATTGCGATGCTTCTAATTTTGGCATCGGTGGTATGTTAACACAGTTAAAAGACGATAAAGAAGTAGTTATAGCTTATATGAGCAAATCTTTTAATAAAAACGAGCGCAATTACTCAACTACAGAAAGAGAAACACTTGCGGTAATTTCTGCTTTAGAACATTGGCGTTGTTATATCGATAATGGTAAACAATTTACTGTTTATACAGATCACGCAGCACTTAAATGGTTTCTTAAATTATCCAATCCATCCGGTAGGCTCGCGCGGTGGGCTCTCAGGTTGTCATCTTTTAATTTTATTCTAAAACATAAAAGAGGTAAAGACAATTTAGTCCCTGATTTACTCTCTCGTAATTCTACATCATGCCCACTTGGTGTTAATCCTATCTTACTTAATCCCCAACCCGTATCTCCAGCTTTGGAACACTATAATAAACTACTTTTGGAATGTCGTAACAATCCTGATCAATATCCCAATTACACTATTCGTGAAAATAAATTATTTCGCTATACTCAATCTCCTTACGCGTTAACTGAAGATTTCGCGTGGAAAGAAGTTCCTCATCCTAATCTCCGGGAAACACTTGTCAAAGATTATCATGGATCCTCAGATCAGCCTCATTTAGGAATTTTTAAAACTTATAAAAAATTATCACTTCTATATTACTGGCCAGCTATGTTTAAAGATATTGCTAAAATAATTTCTATCTGTGATAATTGCTTAACTTACAAACACGCAAATCACTCTCCCTTTGGCCTTATGGGTAAACCAAAAATTTGTTCAAGGCCCTTTCAAACAATTTCTTTGGATCTAATGGGTCCTCTACCTATGACTAGACGTAGGAATCAATTTATCTTAGTGGTTAACTGTTGTTTCACTAAATATTCCCTGATATTTCCACTAAAACGAGCTACTAGTGCTAACATCATCTCCAACTTAGAAAATTTTATTTTTCTTGTTCATGGTGTACCTCAGACTATAATTATGGACAACGGATCGCAATTCCAATCCCATGAATTTCGAAACTTTCTAGGCAGATATAACATACCATACATATGTTTCTCTCCTAACTATTGCCCTCAAGTTAATCCCACTGAAAGATACAATCGTACTATAATCACAGCTTTGTCGTCTTTGGTTGGTGAAGATCATAGATCTTGGGACACCCATCTTCCTAAAGTCCAATACGCTATGAATAGTACAACTAATATTACTACTGGTTTCTCCCCTAACTTTTTGCTCTTTGGACGTGAAACAGTTACTTCTGGCTCACTTTATACGCCAACTAGTAATCTTGATGAAATCGTGTTTCTACCTAGGGACATCTATGCTACTAACATAGGTTTATTGTCTGCTACTTTTGATAAAGTTCAGATAGCCCTCCATATTGCTCATGCTCGTAACTCTTCTCGTTACAACGAAAGTCATTCCTTTAAAGAATATAACGTAGGAGATACAGTTTGGCGAAGAAATTATGTAAATAGTCAGGCTGGGACTTATTTTAGCGCAAAATTAGCGCCAAAATATGTGAAGTCCACTGTGTTGCAGAAACTATCCCCTTTAGTTTATATACTACAGGATACTAATGGCAACCAAGCTAAATGGCATATTAAAGATTTTAAAATATAATGTTTATAAATATGTAAATAATTTCATTCTTCTTATTTTACTCATGACTTATCTCTATCTTCTTTCCCTCTTCTAACTGTAGAGTTCTTTTCTGTTCTCTTTATATCTGTTCTCTTCAGATAACTTTAGGAAAGTGCTTTTAGGAATAAGTTACCTAACCTTTCTTTTTCACTAACTCTTCATGTTAGTATGACTAATTTGTCACCATCAACTACTGAAGTTGATTGGTCCAATTCTAAGTTGATTCGGAGCGGCTAACAACTCCATAAAAATAAACCCTTGTTAAATTTCAACTAAAGTTGATTCGGAGCGGCTAACAACTCCATAAAAATAAGCCCTTGTTAAATTTCAACTAAAGTTGATTAGGAGCGGTTAACAACTCCATAAAAATAAGCCCTTGTTAAATTTCAACTAAAGTTGATTAGGAGCGGTTAACAACTCCATAAAAATAAGCCCTTGTTAAATTTAAATATATTTTAATAATGGTTTTAGACGTGAGCGGATTACAACTCCGAAAATAAGCCTACTGTTATTGATTTATCAGGTTGAGTAGTGATCATTGAATGTGAATCCTACCTGACCTAACTTCGTAAGATGTCGGTGTGATTGAATGAAGTATGTACGTTTTGTGAATGCTGTAATATTTTTAACCTTCAAAATTTTCAATTGAGTTGAAAATTTTCTCGGGGTCGATGGGGAAATATAGTATCTACATACTTCTACTACATACATACATACTACATACATACACACTACATACATAACCTTTACTTACACTCCATCCATTTTTATTTATCTTTTATAAAGATTTATATTCATATATTGTGAATTGGTTTAAAACAATTCGTTTCTTTAAAATCTGAAATAAAAACACTATAGATATTTTTCATTGTTATGACACTTACGTCAGGCTGTCAAACTGTCATTACTTTTTCTTCTATCTAACTACCTCATAGAGTTTCATAATGGCATAGACTATGAACGTTTCTTTTGATTTATGTAATCTAAATTCTTTTTATCAATATGTTAGGTCAAATATTGTATTTTATAGATAATTTTGATTTATTATTGAATAGCTGTATCTTAAATTACTTTTATAAAATTAATCCACACACACTTGAAATTCATCGAAGAGGTTAGAGGTTTTTCAACGTATATTACTGGCAGATTCAAGCATTGACTGTGGCGTTTGGCATTCTGATGACGGAAAGCTTCAAATGTGGAAAGGATCTGAAATTGGAAGACGGTTTTTGAAAAACGCTGATGAACCGATGTATGGAAGACTGGGTGTTAACGCAGCGCCATCCTTGGCCACCGGTCGTCACTACCACGGGTAGTCAAGAGGATGGTTCAGGTCAACGTGGTTAGGTGGCGCTACTTTCTTTGAAAACTAATTAGCAATGCATATTTTGTTTGTGTTCTGTGGTAGATATTATCTATGTACTTAACCTATAATTTTGCTCCATCATTACACTTTTTGAAACGAAAGCTACGGTTTTTTTTTATTTTCATTCGCCTCTAAGATTAGAAGCTTCTCCGCCCTGCTGACGCAATACATGACCATAACATTTGGTCCTTCGAGCCGGATATAAAGCGATCACCAGCGACCAGCCTGGAGAGCCTGGAGAAATACGACCACTAGCGGCGTGCAAACAAGAAGACGACCACTAGCGGCCGGCCAGGAGGAGTAGCTTCGCCCAGGGGCGTAAGACCTTTCCAAATCCTTACCCCACATACCCTTTTGTCCTATTTGTACTAAATCGCCTTATAATATCTTTATAGGAACAACGGGTGTGGTGCGCATTATTCACCACAGTGGTTGCAGGATAACCGTGAGTACTCTTTCTTCCCATAAATCGTCAATATGAGTGAGGCGTTTAAGGAATTAGTGAGAAAACGGGGTCCTATTAAGGGTAGCTTGACGCTGTTAGTGAAAATTGTAGATTCCTTTTCAGATTCCGACGAGTTAACTGCCAAACAAGTAAACGAATTAAAGCTGCGTCAGCAGTCGGCAGCTACCTTATTACAAACGTTTAGCACTATTCAATATGCTATTGAGGAATTAGTAGATGAAAGGGAATATCCTAAACAGTTGTTAGAACGTGAAATGTTTGAAAATTCTTATTACAGTGCTATGTCTACCATTGAGTGTTTGTTAGAAAATCAAAAGGTTAGTTGTACTAGTAGTGATAATTCTCATAGCTGCAAAAGCAAGATAATGGTTAAATTGCCCACTATATCGTTGCCCTCATTCGATGGATCTTACGAAAATTGGCTAGAATTTAGAGATACATACTTGTCAATGATTCACAATTCTGAAGAGCTAGATGATATACAGAGATTTCATTATCTAAGATCTGCTCTTACGGGTAATGCTCTTCAGGTAATTAAATCTCTAGAATTTTCTGCCAGTAATTACAAAATAGCTTGGGATCTGATCGAGGGTAGGTATGATAATAAAAATTTGTTAGTACATAATCATGTTAGATCTATTTTTTCTGTACAACCCCTTACAAAAGAATCAGCTGCTTATATTCGTAAAATGGTTGATTCAATTTTTAAAAATTTACGCGCTTTAAAAGTGTTAGGGGAACCCATTGAATATTGGGATACTTTGCTAATTTATATCATTGTGTCTAAGTTTGATGCGGTCATAGATAAGGACGGGCAGCAGTACAAAATTAATTTTATTAAAAATACTAACGAATCCATAAAATTTGACACATTGATTACCTTTTTAAAGGAAAAGGCTGAAGTCTTAGACTTGGTGAAAGCAAATCATTCCAATAATTCAATTGGCAAGGTATCTCAAGATAACAATAAAAAACAGACATCAAAGGTTCAAACTTTTGTGTCTACACAAAGTAATCAGTCTTCGAATAATAATAAGAAAAATAGATCTAAGCGTGTGTGTGCTAAGTGTGAGGGTAATCATCCTGTTTATGCTTGTAGTCAATTCTTAAGTTTATCCCCGCAAGATAAACTAAACCTAGTTGAGTGTAAAAATCTGTGCTCAAACTGTTTACGTGAGGGTCATTCCAGTAAAGACTGTTTTTTCGGACCTTGTAGGCAGTGTAATGTAAAACACAACTCGTTGTTGCATGAGGTTCTCAACAATGGAGACACAGTGTCTGCCGTATCTCATGCTGCCTCTGGTCCTCAGTCGCAACCCGCAGTTCATAGTTCTTCAGCTAGTTTGCACTCTAGTATAATACATACCACTTTAGAACCGGTTTTGCTATCGACGGCTATGGTAGAAGTCGCTGCAGATAATAGTACTCAGTATATCAGAGCTCGTGCTTTGTTGGACAGCGGTAGCCAGCACTGCCTCATATCAAATTCATTTTGTAAAAAAATTTGCGCTAAAACATTACAGTCCACTTATAAAATCAGTGGTATAGGTCAAACAGTTACAAAAACGAATGAAACTTGTTACATTAACTTACGTTCTTTAAAGAATAATCACACAATACGCATGCATTGTTTGGCCATACCGCAAATAACTTCCACATTACCAGCTTCTAGATTAGTTGCTGATTTAAATCTACCCGAAAATATCGATCTCGCTGATCCATTGTTCTGCACACCTTCTCAAATAGATATTTTAATTGGTGCAAACTATTTTTGGGATCTGTTACTTGAAGGTAGAATTCGGTTACCTAGTGGTCCGTATTTGAATAATACGAAGCTAGGATGGATAGTTTCAGGTCCGGTACACACTGAGAGCTTGCGCATAAATCAGGTGCAGTGTAATTTCGGACAAATCTCAGAGTTAGATGTAAACGATCAGTTAAAACAGTTTTGGGAAATTGAAGAAATTTCGCCATGTATAAAATCGCTTTCTTCTGAAGATCGTTTATGTGAACAATTATTTAATGATACTACTAAGCGAGATAACAACGGACGTTTCTCGGTTAGAATACCGCTTAAGGAGTCACCAAATACTCTTGGTGATAGCTACCATGTAGCTAAGAATAGATTTATGTCCTTGGAAAATAAATTAGAACGTCTACCGCATTATAAGGCCATGTACGTTGATTTTCTGCGAGAGTACGAGAGACTTGGACATATGACTCGTGTTGAGGATTACCCTACGCCGTGTTACTTTCTGCCTCATCATGGAGTCTTCCGTGAGCACAGCACTACGACTAAATTAAGAGTAGTTTTCAACGCTAGCCAAAAAACGTCGTCCGGTAAATCTCTCAACGATATCCAATGGATAGGTCCTCCTCTTCAAAATGATTTGTTTGTTATTCTTTTGAGATTCAGGCAATATCAGTATGTTGCATGTGCTGATATAGAGAAAATGTTTCGGCAGATTTTCATACATGAGGATCAACGTAAGTTACAGTTGATCTTGTGGCGTGAAAGTAAGTCCGACCCTCTCAGTGTGTATCGCCTTAACACCGTTACTTACGGAACGGCCTCCGCGCCCTACCTAAGTATACGTTGTGTCCGTCAGCTGGCACTAGATTGTAATGATCCTGAAATATCAAGAATAATATTAGAAAATATGTACGTCGACGATTTGTTAATGGGGGACGACAATAAATCGCATTTATCTCACCTTTGTAAACAGGTTTCTGATGTATTCAACTCTGGTTGTTTTCCGCTGCGTAAGTGGGTTTTCAATTCACCTGAAGTGGCATCAGATTCCATACAGAGTGAACATTCTAAGGAATTAATGTTAGACGAGAACCAATCTAATAAAACGTTAGGATTGGGCTGGCTAAATTATAGTGATCACCTTCATTTTACTACAAAAATTAAATCTGACACATCTAAAATAACTAAACGTTTCATCTTATCAGTTGTGTCACAAATATACGACCCGCTAGGTTTGTTAAGCCCTATTGTAATAGTAGCAAAGGCGCTATTGCAAAAACTCTGGCTATGCAAAGTAGGTTGGGATGACTCATTACCACAAGATGTTTTGTTATGCTGGCATAAATTCGTTCATTCACTAATCGATTTACATAAACTTCGGATTCCTCGTCACGTGATAGGAAATTCCTCAGATCGTGTTGAACTACACGTATTTACTGATGCTAGTCAAACGGCCTACGGTGCATGCGCATTCATACGTTCCGTGAATAGTAATGATGACGTAACAGTCAGGCTGTTATGTTCTAAGACTCGCGTCGCTCCAATCAAACCGCTTACCATTCCACGTTTGGAATTGTGCGGTGCGCTAATAGGTGCTAGATTACAATCTAAAATAATAAAATCTATGCACATTAACTTTGATAGGATCATAATGTGGACTGATTCCACAATAGTCTTAGGTTGGCTAAAGATGTCACCGCATTCCTTAAAAGTTTTCGTCCAAAACCGAATAACAGAAATAAATGACCTGATGACAGATAAGGGAAGTTGGTGTCATGTTGATGGCAAGTCCAATCCTGCGGATCTGTTATCACGTGGTACTTCTTTGGCTGAACTCAGTAGTTCAAATCTGTGGTGGCGCGGACCAGATTTTTTATTGAATGCGGTTGCCAACTGGGATCAACAATGTGATGCTCCACTTTGTGATAACTTGCCAGAACTTAAATCGAATACAGTTTGTATGTTTAATAATAATCCGAATAGTAATATAATTAGTTTCAATCGATATTCTTCATTTATAAAAATACAACGCGTTTATGCATATGTGTTACGATTTGTAAACAATGTACGTACAAAAAATAAACCGGAGCGTAGCATGGGTACGTTATCAGTCGCGGAATTAAATAGGTCACTAATGTTTTTAACTAGAATTGCGCAACTAGAAGCCTTTCCAATTGAATATAATGCCTTAATTAATAAACATAGAATTAAATCGTCCAGTAAACTATGTTCATTAAATATTTTTTTGGATGAAAATAGTATAATGAGAGTGGGGGGTAGGCTATGCAATTCAGACTTACCCTTCGATCAAAAACATCCCATTCTGTTGTGTAGTAAACATCAGTTCACTACACTTTTATTTAGGCATAATCATAATGTTATGCTACACGCCGGTCCACAGCTTTTGTTATCACATTTAAGACAAATGTGGTGGATAATAGGTGGTAGAAATCTGGCTAAGAAGGTTGTGCATCAGTGTGTCAGGTGCTGTCGAATGAAGGCAAAGTCCATACAGCCTATAATGGGTAATCTACCCAGTGAACGTTTCCAATCGGGTTTTCCATTTATTAAATGTGGCGTTGATTACGCGGGGCCTATGTATGTTTTAAATAAAAGGGGCAGAGGTTCAAGGTTAGAGAAATGCTACTTGTGTTTATTCGTTTGTTTATCAACTCGAGCATTACACTTGGAACTTGTGACGTCACTGTCATCAGAAAGTTATATCTTGGCTTTAAAAAGATTTATTTCCCGTAGAGGGAAACCTTCCTTAATTTACTCAGATCATGGTAGAAATTTTGTAGGTGCAGCTAGGGAATTTTCAGATTTTTTACGAAACAGCTGTCAGGGTATTATTGATTACGCTTCAAATAATCAAATAGAATTTAAATTTATACCTCCGTATGCACCTCACTTTGGCGGCTTGTGGGAAGCTGGAGTCAAATCCTGCAAGCACCATATAACGCGCGTGATAGGGAAGGCTCATTTAACTTATGAAGAGTTCAACACGGTTTTAGTACAAATAGAGGCCGTCCTGAACTCCCGTCCCATGCACCCAATGTCCGTAGATCCTGATGACCTTGCGCCCCTGACGCCAGGTCACTTCCTCATCGGCCGGCCTCTGACGGCTCCTGCAGGCGCAGACATCACGGCGAGGCCTTCACACGCTTTATCCCGCTACCTACGTGTCGAGCAGCTCAGGCAGCACTTTTGGAAGCGCTGGGCCACGGACTACGTCTCCGAGCTTCAGAGACGTATCAAATGGAAGGAGAATCAAGGTGCACTCACTCCCGGTACCTTGGTGCTTATTAAAGAGGACAACTTACCGCCCCTCAAATGGCGGCTAGGACGAATCCTGAAGACGAACCCGGGACGAGACAAGGTTTCCCGAGTTGCTTGTATCAAGACAACAACTGGCGTCGTCGAGAGGGTGTTTTCGAAGATCTGCCCTCTCCCAGTCTCGTCATCGTCGCTAGAAGATGAAGACAAGGCATCCAAGGTTGAGAGCTATGGCTCTCAAAGGGGGCCAGTATGTTAACGCAGCGCCATCCTTGGCCACCGGTCGTCACTACCACGGGTAGTCAAGAGGATGGTTCAGGTCAACGTGGTTAGGTGGCGCTACTTTCTTTGAAAACTAATTAGCAATGCATATTTTGTTTGTGTTCTGTGGTAGATATTATCTATGTACTTAACCTATAATTTTGCTCCATCATTACACTTTTTGAAACGAAAGCTACGGTTTTTTTTTATTTTCATTCGCCTCTAAGATTAGAAGCTTCTCCGCCCTGCTGACGCAATACATGACCATAACACTGGGAGACTGTTCGGTTCTGCTCCGGAAGCTATAAACGAAACATCTCCTAAAAGTATTCTTCGACCGGGAAAACTAACTCTGTGACTAAAACTTACCCGACTGCGGTCGATCCCTAAAGGAGGGTTATAGAAAATAACCATTAATTTATCGGAGCGATTCAATTATCTTCCTCTTCCAAACTATCCGTGCGTGTTTGCCTAACCTGGACTTACTCAAATTACTACTTCAAGCTAACCTCTATCTTTCTAAATAACTGTGTGTGTTAGGTAGGTTGTGTTTTTTAAAAACCGGTCTGTATTTTTTATCTTTTAATATTTAATATATTGTTTCAAGTCTTACTTTAGCCCCCTTTTATTTCTGTAGGCTAGTAGATTTGTTACAAGTCCCCGATGTTAAGGCGCGCATAGCCACTGCCTATCAGCAGGCAGCGTCCCCCCCCGTCCCCTCTTCCTCTAGCATCGCTGATTTCAGCGATGCATTAGAGCTTTCTCCCTCCGCGACCGTCGCGATGGACACCGACGCTCTAGCGTCGGTGTCCTCGGCTCGTCCCACCTCGCCTTACTCAAGCGGTTCCTCCGTCTCCTCGGAGGCTGAGGAGTCCGCTTCCGCGTCCGCTTCGGCCTCTTCTTCCTCCTCTTCTACCGAGGACGATGGTTTCACCACCGTCCAGGGAGGGAAGAGGAAGAAGAAGCTGAAAGCCAGCTCTCATGCCCCGGCTGCAAAGAAGGAGGCCTTAAGGGTTATCCCCTCCCCTCCGCCTTCAGCTCCCGCCCCCGTTCCCGCTACCGTAGCGCCTACTCCGACTGTGGCTTCCTCTGCCGCAGTCCCTCCTTCCGTCCCAACCTCTGGGGTCCCTTCCGGCCTGACCACTACTTCTTCTTCTTCTGCTTCACAGAAGAAGAATTCTCCACCTCCGCTTTACATTCAAGACAAAGCGAGGTGGACCGACGTCTCGCGCTGGTGCGTTGATCTTAGGATCAACTTCACCAGTGCTCGTTCTACCCAAACGGGTATTAAGGTGACTGTCCCGACGTCTAACGACTACCGGGCACTCTCCAAACTCCTCAGGGAAAGGAAAGGAATGTGTCTTTCCACACATACACCCTCCCGGAGGAGCGTCAGACTCGAGTGGTGATCCGTAGGATCCCTCGTGAAATCCCCGCTGAGGAGATAAAAGCCGACCTTCATTCGCAAAATATCCCCGTAGACGAGGTACACCGCATGTACCGCTCCCGTACCGGAGACGCGTACGATATGGTGCTCGTCATCTGTTCCCACGTCGATGGGTATCACCCCATCTTCCAGGTCCGTTCGATCTGCAATCTCTCGGGCATTGAGATCGAAAAGCCCCACAAAAGCGGCATCATTGGTCAATGCCACCGTTGCCAATTATATGGCCATTCCCAACGGAATTGCCATGCTAAACCCAGGTGCGTCAAGTGCCTGGGTGATCATGGTACTTCTGATTGTACCCGCCCTAATGATCGTGCTCTCTGCACTGATTTGCCGAGTTGTGTGCTCTGTGGCGAATCAGGGCATCCAGCCAATTACCGTGGCTGTCCTAAAGCCCCTAAGTCCCACTCCTCTAAGCTGGCCAAGCGTGCAAACGCTCGCCAGCAGCGAGAATGTCCTCCTCCTCAGCCTCAGTATAACTTTAACATCCCGTTGAACACGCGATTGAGCCCTCAGCGGCCTAATGCGTGGTTCCCAGCTCCCCAAAAGCAGGCGTTCCCTGCCTTGGCGAGCTCTCAGCCCACACCTACTTCCACTCTTACCCCAGCCACCAGGGACCCCAGAATTAGCGGACTTCTTCCCACTCCTTCTCAGGCCCCCGTGCCTACACCACCCGCTCCTAAAGCGGCCCCTGCCGCTTTGGCTACCCCTCCCGCACCCACCCCAGTGGCTAGCGGCGACGATGTTGTTGATCCTTTCAGCATCATCGCCTCCACCTTCCTGACCTTTAACACCCCGCGAGCATGGCAAATGGCCAGGGAGTTGCAAGTCGCGCAACGTGCCCGCGATCTTCCTCAGATCCTTAAGATCTATCAAGCGTATCCCGAGATCACGCGCGCCCTAAATTCCTACTCCAACAATTAACTCAATAATGGATAGAGGAATTAAAGAGCGTTTCAAACCCAGGTCCCTTAATTTAGGCTTTTTCAATGCCGACGGCCTCTCAGGCCAACGCGATGAGATCGCCTCTTTCCTCCGCGATCACCAAATTGATATCCTCCTCATACAGGAAACCTTTTTGAAGCCCAGATATCGTAACCCGTCAATTGCCAACTATCGCATAGTTCGCAATGACAGGGAACGTTGTCATAAGGGCGGAACCCTTATTTATTATAAATCCTCCCTATACTGTATTCCTATGGATGCTCCCCCCCTATCGCGATTAGAAGTGTCCGTCTGCCGCTTAGGTATGACAGGCCACCAGCCGATCACTCTTGTATCGGCTTATCTTCCTCCCTATTCCGGTGTCACAGAGAATTTCCAATCTCTGTCTGACGACCTCTCTGCCCTTCTTAGCTTGAGCGACTCCGTTATCATAGCGGGGGACCTCAACGCTAAAAATTCCGCCTGGAATAGCTCCATCACCAATACCAGAGGTAGACACCTGCTCGACCTCTGTCCGCGATTACATTTCGATGTTGTTGCTCCCATGACTCCCACTCATTTTCCCTATGACTCTAGTCATACCCCAGACGTACTTGATGTAGCGCTTCTAAAGAATATCAACCTTCGGTTGGACTCTATAGAAGCGATACATGAACTATCGTCTGATCACCGTCCCGTTATTCTAAATCTGGTCCCCCGCATCGGTCGCCCCGACCCCTCTCAACCCCCTCCCTCCCGAATAGTGACGGACTGGAGGAAAGTAAGCGAATGTCTGAAATCCTCCACTTCCCCACTCTTAGATTCCATACCTGACCACTTTGACTCTATCGCTGACACGACAGCTGCGATCGACTCATTCACGGAATACGTACAATCAGTCATGAACGATTGTTCAAGGGAAGTTCCTGCAGTGGATGACCACCGCTGGAAGTTGCCTGACGATGTGCGTGCTCTGTTGAATGAGAAGAACGCGGCTGTCCGTGCCTACAGCAGCTTTCCCTGCCGCTTGAACAAAGTCCACATGCGCTATTTACAGAAATCTGTAAAGACACGCATGGAGGAATTGCGTTCCGCCGGTTGGGATAAGATGCTGAGCGAGCTTGAGCCTACCCATCTTGCCTTCTGGCAGCTTCAGAGGAAGCTCAGGTCCCGGGAGTTTACCTCCATGCCCCCTCTAGTCCACCCAGACAATACCATCGCTTTCGATGATATCGACAAGGCTGAATGCCTTGCCGATAGTCTTGAGGCCCAATGCTCTCCCAGCTCTCAACCAGTAGACCAAGCTCACCTCTCTGAGGTGGACGCTGAAGTCGAACGTAGAGCCTCCCTTCCTCCGGTCGAAGACCCTGATTGTCCCCTGCCCCCCGTCACTCCAGACGAGGTGCACGAGATAATCAAGGCTCTGAAACCCCGTAAAGCCCCTGGTTCAGATGGAATGACCAATAGGGTCTTCCAACTCTTCCCTGCCCGTTTGATTATGCTCTTGACCATCATCTTCAATGGTGCCATGAGTAATAATATCTTTCCTCAAGCCTGGAAACAGGCCACCGTTATCGGTATTCCTAAGCCCGGCAAGCCTAAGCGCGAGCCCTCTAGTTACCGCCCCATTAGTCTGCTCAATGTCCTCGGCAAAATCTATGAGAGACTTATTTATAAGCGACTCAGGGATTATGCTGAGACAAAGGGCCTTATTCCTAACGAGCAGTTTGGTTTTCGAACCCAACACTCTTGCGTACAACAGGTCCACCGTATAGTCGAGCATGTCAGCGCTGGTTTCCAGCGCGGTGCGATGACTGGTGCTGTTTTCTTCGATATAGCGAAAGCGTTTGACAAAGTCTGGCACAACGGCTTATTATATAAGCTTTACAAACTTGGTGTGCCAGATCGTCTCGTGCTCATCTTACGAGACTTTTTGTCAAACCGCACCTTTCGCTATCGTATCGAAGGAGCGCTTTCCTCTCCCCACCCTATTCGCGCAGGGGTCCCTCAGGGCTCTGTGCTTTCTCCCTTAATTTTCCTTTTCTGTGCTTTTTACTAGCGACATCCCGCGTAGCGAGAGGGCACAGTTGGCTCTGTTCGCAGACGATACGGCCATCTACTACAAGGGCATGGTTCGCGACTCGATCTCTCGCACTCTCCAAACCGCTGTCGATGCACTCGCCAAGTGGTTTCGGAAGTGGAGAATCGAAGTCAATCCCGATAAAAGCCAAGCTGTTCTCTTTACGAGACAGCGAAGCAAAAAATGTAAACCCCCCCGCCCGATCACCATGTTTGGCAAGCCGATCCCTTGGGAGAAGCGAGCCAAATATCTAGGTGTGACGCTCGATGAGCACCTTACGTTTTCAGAGCACATAAAGAAGGCTCGTTTGCGGGCCTACTTTGCTCTTGGTAGACTCCATTCGGTTATGAATGCACGCAGCAAGTTGTCCCTTAAGTGCAAGTTGCGTATTTATACAGCGTGCATTCGCCCCATCATGACCTTTGCGGGCCCAGTCTTTGCTCACGCAAAGTCCCACCACATCCATAGGATGCAGACCCTTCAAAACCGTTGCCTCCGAAAGGTAACGGGAGCCCCTTGGTTCGTTCGGAACGATAACCTCCATTTAGACCTTAGAATCCCGACCATCCGTCAATTCTTGAAACGCCTTTCCAAGCGTTTCTTTGACTCTGCCGCGAAGCACCGCAACCCTCTGGTTGTCGCGTCCGCTAATTATGTCCCCTCTCGAATCAGTAAAGTCCGCCGTCCGCGACTTGCACTCTCTGAACCTGATGACCCTATTACCCTCCTCCAGGAAAGTAGTAGTGCTACTAGTACTCTAGTACGCAAACACAGATCACAAAAATCATCATTCCGACCTCGCCGCCGAGGTCCTCCGCGTAGACGAACTTTCCCTGTAAATGTAAATTCATCTCCCTTGATCGGTAATAACGAGCCAGCTGGTGGCGTAGCTGAGCCTGTAGCTTTAAACTCCCCTGTCAATAATAATAACCCCGATTTGAGCCAGCCAATTGTACCTTGCTGTCCTCTCTTAGTCAGCGACGCCCTAAGCCGAGGTCCGTACCCCACAGGGGGTGCCCTTAGTGCGCAGTCGCTTAGTTTATAAGTAAAACTTGCCCCTGGCTGGAGGCTTTGAGTTCGCTTAAGGCACCCACAGGATAGTCCGGGTTAAGCAGTCTCGACCCCAAGTGGTCACACTGCGAGAATGCCATTCCAAAAAAAAAAAAAAAAAAAAAAAAAAAAAAATGTAAAGTGGCTCTGCAAATACTTTATCACGAAATCATAATACCAAAATAATTTAATTATAAAGAGGTACCTAAGTTCAAAAACTAAAAAAACGACTACTGAAAAATCACGCTCTAAAAGTATGAAACAAGAAGCCGTGTAGGTATCCATGCGTGCGCCGTATTGAGCTAGTTTTAATGCGATAATAATGGCTACTAGGTGGTCAAGTGACTTAGATAATGGTTGTATACCGAAATTAAATAAATGGTAGCAGCAATAGACTCCCTTCCATCTTGAATCCGCATCTTGAATTTCTTGCCGCTCAACAAATGACTACGGACAATCAATGACGAACATGTGGATGCTCGAACAATGACTGTGCCGATGTGATCGTGCCGATTAAGTCGATTATACACGATTAATGATCATCGCCGATTGTGAAGAGCAGGCACTAGATGATGCGCTGTATAAAATACATTCAACACGCTTGAGCCGATTTTTAAAGTCACACAAATATTTCTAAACTAAGAAAATTTTCCTACATGAAAGCCATTTATTTAAATACCAATATATTTTTAGTTCGTACGTTACTTAAGGTTGATTTAGTCGCGGGCTCGTACTCACTGGTGGGGTTGGTCAAAAAGCACGCTATCTCACCTGGCATCGTTTCCGACGGTATCTCCGTCGGAAACGATGCATCATTGATTGTATTGATGTATCATTGATGAGCAGTTAGACGCTAGTAAGATAATAAATAGTTAGTAGTAGTAAATGAAACTAGTAATAGTGAAACGGGCGCGTAAAAATATACGAAAAGTCTTTTTGGAAGATCGAGTTTTATGAAACTACAAATTAAGTTTATTGAGCTTTGTCGGTACCGACTTTGTTTTGGAGATTTTAAACTTCTTTCGTTAGTTATTTATGCCCAAAGTTGCGTTAAGTTAACAAGATAAATGAATCTTTGTTGGCTCGTAACTTTTTAATGGCTTTTTATTTTACTATTCTGTTTCGGCACCGACAACATTAATAATGAGACAAATCGCTATCACATTTAACTTTGGACGCTCAATGTCAAACAGTGGAGTAATACCCCCCGAAAGTATGGAAAAAAATATCGACTAGTTCCACCTTAACAATGAGAAACACAGGTCGACCACAGGCTGCAAGCCCTGGATTGACGAGGCAGTACCATAATACTCAAAAACTTTAGCCGGATGGGAAATAAAACAATTAAAAAGTAGGACATCCCGGGAATCCGGGACTCGCTAACCGCGGCAAGGGTCACGTTACACTTTAGAGATCCATACCAGGGCCCATAAATTGGAATTTAGTGTGGGACCAATTCCGTGGCGTCGTTTTATTTCGACTGTTTTTCAACCCGTTTAAGTATAATACTGGATTTTTCTGCGTATTAAATTGCTGTTATGTATTGTCTATTTGTCTATACTCTTAGAAAATGAAATATTGTCAATTATTTTCTATTATTCTATTTTCTAAATAGTAAATACCAAAATTACTGTCAAAAAATAGCATACATACTTATAAATACCAACGATCTAAAAATTTGAAAGAGGAAATTGTCCTATGATTTAAATTTATTAAAATAATCACGAAAAACCTTTGGAAATGTGACGTTGCCAGCGTGCGCGACGTTAACGCTCTTAAACCGTAAAATTTTATTATTTCGATTTACTTTCTGCCAAACTGTGCGCCTGGCACGAACGCGCTGAGTAAACGTAACATTAATTCAAACGGTTTTAAAATTGATATTCAGAACATTACGTATCATCACGACTGTATTCTCCGAAGGGTTGGGCAGAGGTGTACCCCCACATTTCACCAGTTATTATTAAGCCCCAAGTAACAGGGGGCGAGCTTATTGCCATCAACCGGGCACTAATCCAGACTGAGGGCTGCTCCTGAGAAATTCCAGATAAAAAAACCCAATAGGTAACACTTTAAACATAAAATAAGTAAATCTATGTACAGGGTTACTGGTAACTCTACCACTTCCTTGCAGGACGTCATAGTAGGGTTCAAATGCAACAAATTAAGCCACCAAATGTTCTACCGAAATTCAGTATTTTTTCGTAATTTTTATTTTTATGAGACAAAAATGACAAAAAATAAAATGTTTAATTAGTGATTTTTGTCAAAGTTTAAGGCATTTTCAAACGTTTAATTATTAGCAAAGATCTGCTACTGCATCAGCTATATATTACTAACTTAAATTCCAGTATAGTTTCGCCGTAAATCATTTTTAAATTGGATTTTTCAATAAAAACTAAAAATCGAAGTAACTCAAAAACTACTTAATTTCGGTAGAACATTTGGTGGCTTAATTTGATGCATTTGAACCCTACTATGACGTCCTGCAAGGAAGTGGTCGAGTTACCAGTAACCCTGTATGTGTATATAAAAGAAAGTCGTGTCAGTTACACTGTTTATAACTCAAGAATGGCTGAACTGATTTGGCTGAAAATTGGTGGGGAGGTAGCTTAGAACCAGGAAACGGACATAGGTAATTTTTTTTTTTTTTACGTGTTTGTCACCTAACTCCTCCTAAATCGGTCCAGCCGGAACCGATTTTGAAAATGTGTGTATAATTGAATGGGTTCCTGGATGGTTTGAAAACACAATTGGACCCGGTAGGTGGCGCTACAGTCGGGTTCTAGGATCATTCAGACAGGACAACGTCTGTAAATAAAGAAATGTTAAGTATATGATTTATTTCTGTAAGTAGGTTTGTACAAACACTTTTACACGTCAATATTTTTTTTAAACTAGATGAGGTCAGCGTTTCCTATCCGAGTACTCTGAGAAGAAAGGCCGAAACAAACTCACGAGGTCACAGTCTCTTTTAAAGTCCAGACATATACGTAATCTTGGTCAGATCATGTGAAGACCACGTAGATTGGTGTCTGAAATGGTCTTTTGAGGAAAGAACCTCACAGATTGGGTGGATGGAGTTTGAAAGCCTCTCCGTCTTATTACAAAACAAGGTTCATCTTCAAAACCATGGACCCTTTTTTGAATTTCGAACTTTCTTCCGACACATTAAGATGTCAGTTTTACAAAACTGACAACTTAGTACTGGACTAAGTTGTCAGTTTTATATAAAGAACCGTATTTCTATCACATCTAGGTTCTTATTACAAAAACTGGCTCGATGGTTTGAACCATGACAGAAGAAGAAAAACCTCGTTTTGTAATAAGGCGGTCTATGTCTAAACAGCCATTTTTGCTCAAACAAAAGACAGAATAAAGTATTTTTTGTCCATTCGCAGCGATCTATTTTTTAGAAACAGCATTTAGGGACATAGCCAAATAATCTGGAAGTATACTGGCGAAATATTTCAAAAGGAATTTTAGGTCCGCTCGCAATGTTTTTACTAGAGGTTCTCGATTGGAAACTCGTATTCGAATAGTATCGATTCCGCACATCCAATCTAAGCCGGTTTCGTTTGCGAACAAAAATCTGGGATTAAAGTTAGCGTAGGCTGTATTTGTGCCGCCGGTGTCGCGGGTTGTTCGAAAGAAATACCGTGGCCCTGGCATAGGCAACTGAAGGAACACGGGTGGGTTTTAGTAAGTAAAAGTCTGACACGCCCTTCCGCTCCACCCAGAGCGGGAGAAGTCATTTGATGGTTTCCCATACACAAAAAAAGGCCCTATATTTGTGACGTTTATTTAAAAGAAATCATTCACAAAGTATTTATGGATCCTACGTTGATAATTCTACATTCAAAACGTGTATACCTCATCATCTACGCAACCTTTTCTCAACTATATTGGGGTCGGCTTACAGTCTAACTGGATGCAGCTGAATACAGTATTTTACATGGAACCACTGCATATCTGACCTCAACAATTCAGTTATTTGGTAACAAGATAACCCTTGACAAGAATGGTTGTTAGACTTTCGGGCTTCTGACTACTCGCACAGAATACATAATAGCACAAGTACAGAAGATGCACTCCGCAAAATCATTTAAATAAATAACGACTCTTGCTACGACACAATAAAGTGCAATTCAGGTCGTACTGCGTTAATTACCTACATTTTATATTCACCTAGAAGTTGCCTCTCTTTCCATCGCGTAACTCATAAGACTCGTTAGGGCTGTTTTCTTTTACAACGCAGCGCGTGAGTGAGTATCGAACTAACGTGCGAGCTGGCCGGTGCGCGGCAGCCCACTGCCCACTGCCCACTGAATTAGGCCGACAATCAACGTAGAATACGAATTCCGCTCAAAAATGGGTCCACGCAAACCCCAAAAACGCAAAAAAACAAACTACAATCAACGGGGCGAAAAAACTACAATCAACTCGCCGCTCAGACAACGAAGTGATCCATTAAGGTTTTCGTTTATTCCTTTTGAGGTACGAAACCCTAAAAAAGCTGTTTAATAAAAGTAATTAGGAAAATCAATAATTTAATCATTAAATACAATTACAATGGTACGGGTAAATAATTTAAAGCATTACGCTATCTCTCCGCATCGTTGCGTCCGACAGCACAGTTTACTGTTCCAATTTATTTTGCCGTCAATTTCCTTATCTTCGTGTATAAGTTAATAATCTCATAATCTTTCCGAGTTTTCCCAATAATGATTTGTTGTTTATTTTTCCTAACTGTTGTAACTCTAAGAGAAAATGATTTATTTTTCTAAAATGTTATCTTAAGGCTAATGGCTAAATGATAACAGCCGCACGGGTCGGTCGGTATGTGGATGGGTGACCATCCTTTAATTAACGAGACCTCTCCGTGCCTCGGAAAGCACGATAAGCCGTTAGTCCCTTCTGTCATTCTTACATCTTTGACAGTCGTTACGGGTCGATAGAAGACCAAGTCTGACACCAGTCTTACCATGGGGTATCATGTTAGTTATTGGGTTGTGGAGGTAGTTATGCAGTTGCTCCATGTAAATACTGGTATTTTACAGACATGGCAAAAGCATTTGACTGTGTCAATCATGATATTTTATTGAACAAGTTTAATAGTTACGGCCTTAGGGGAAACGTGCTGCATCTCTTGAAATCCTACCTCAGTAACCGCACACATTATACGGAGATATCCAGAATATGTCTTAAATCAAAATGTGAACAAAAATATCAACCTGATGGTAAAATTGTTAAATTTGGTGTACCGCAAGGTAGTGTATTGGGTCTTCCGCTGTTTTTGCTGTATATAAATGATCTGCCCGTCAGATACCAAATCCAATGGTTACATTTGATGACAGCACAGCACTGATAAAATGTACAAATATTAATAATTATGAACAGGATATCAAAATTAACTTAGACATTTATTTATTTATTTATTTATCATCCTTAAAGCTATCATTACAGGCTTTAACCTAATGCGACAGTATAGTCATCAACTTAAAAAATAACTTATTTAACCTTTTATATCTAACAACAAATAATATTTTTTACTTTATATAACTAACTACATTTAATAAAACTCTTGCGAATTCACTCAAAGAGCACGAAAAAATATCTAGTCTGTCATGGACTTCGTTCACCACACGGATTGTTCGGGTGAGGCGTGCTTTCGCCAGTAAATTAGTTCTGCCCACGGGCACTTTTAGCAGTTGCGGGCATCGCCGCCTCCACACGTACCGGTCCGGCACGCTAAGTTCCAGTTGACGCAGCACTCCCGGGTTATGTGCTACGCCACGCAGTAGCTTCACTACATACGCAGCAAGACAGAACTCCCGGCGAACCCTGAGCTCATTATACCCCACCACACCCAGTACAAACAGTGTGGGGTACATCAACGGGTAGAACGGATACACCCCATAGTTTAAAAGACAAGTGTTCTGTACCCTGTCCAACATGACACTGTATTTGTACATATTATTGATTGGCTTGATAAAAACAACCTGGTAATTTTACCAAAGACTAATGTGATGCATTTTCACCAACGTACAGTTCCACCGAACATTAATGTACAGTACAATTGGACAAGTGATCAATCAAACAAAGGTAGCGAAATTTTTAGGAATTCCTAAAGATTATCAATTAACTTGGAAACCGCAAGTAGACGAGGTGTGCAAAAAGTTAAGCAGCGCTGCTTATGTTCTTTTTAACCTGGCAAAAAAAGTTGACATAAAGACTGCTTTAGTAGCTTACCATGGTTTTGGTCGCATCGGTCTTGAGGTTTGGAATCATTTTTTATTCGATAAGTGACTTTTTGAATGACCCTGACCCTGAATGTGTGACATCTCAACAGTTTAATTATAGTTATTTATGCAACTGACGTATAATAAGGGGGGTATTAAAACACGAATGTGGGTTTATCACACGAGGCGAAGTCGAGTGTGATAATAGTATCACATGAGTGTTTTAATACCTAATTATGTACAGTTGCATACAAGACTTTATCTACATCCATGTTATCAATCCTCTATAAAAGGTTCTGAAACAGTTTTTTGCAATACTAATACTCGTATCGAACATGGCGGCCGGCGTCATTAGTATACGACGTGAATTCGAAAAAGTTCTTTTTTTAAATTACGGCGCTGTTGTAGTGAAACGCGCGTGCATTATAATGTTCTTTTTTTGAAAACGAGTTGCATTATGAAATTCAGTACAACATTAAAGCACCCGTTTGGATGCTATTACGGTTACCATGGTTACTATGACACTGGCTGTTTTAATGTTGGCAATAAGGTAACTGTTTCAGGAACTTTTATAGTGAATTTATAGCATGGGTGTAGATATTTTTTTTTATTTATTTATTATTTTATTTTTTTTTGTTGTTTGACATTTTTTGATACACTTATATGTATAATTCGTAACTTTTACTCATAAGACTCATAAGTCATAACTAATTAATAATGACATTATTTGTGAAATTTTGCATGTCAAAACTCAGGCAGAATGTACCCAGCTCACTACATTTTTTATAACAACTTTATTGTACATTACCTACATTCTATGCGAATATTTATTCTTCTTCTAAATGATCTTGCGTCAATTAATTTAACTTTTAAGGACAGTTTTTGCATTGTGCGAATGCATTGACATGGGTTTCAGTCCAAAATATGGAAGATTTCTTACGTTAAACCTCATTTCTCATACCACATAACCTAGAAAAAGTATTATTATATTGCTGTCTCATGACCGGCCACGCGGTGGCTCGATCTAGATGTATATTATTTAAGTTCTCAGTATTCGACTCCTGACAAGGAATAATTATGATTGTCTAAGGCCAGGTTACTTCACAATATTTACTGTCTGAAAAACACTTCACAACAAAATCTTTTTAGGGTTCCGTAACAAAATAGTACAAAGGAACCTTTATGGTGTGACTCAGTCTGTCTGTCTGCCTGTCACAGCTGGATATCTCAAAAACTACTCATGCTATCAACTTGAAATTTGGAACAGTTTTAGATGACGTTGGCCCAACTATTTTGCAAATAAGAAAGAAATAAAAACATATTTGTTTTTTTTGCAACAGGGACTGAAATTGAAGAGTCTTAAAAATTCGAAGTGGGACTACTAGGGCATGTGGGGTCACTCTCAAACATTTTTTTTCTTTTTTTAGGCCGCATAGTTTTTGACTTTCTATGAAAAATGTAAAAAAAAAATACCGTTCTCCCCTTATCTCCGAAGTTTACATAGAGAAAAATCTGAAATTATTCTATATGATAGAAGTTTATATATAGATTACAGGAAAAATAAAATAATGTCTCTAAATATCCCAGTTTTTCAGAATTCATCGACAAAAATTACATAGAAATGATGGTACGGAACCCTCGGTGCGCTAGTCCGACTCGCTCTTAACCGGTTTTTTCTTCTATAAAAACCATGAAATTGTGAACTTAAACCAACCTGTCATCAAGAGTACATCAATACATCATAGTCTGTCTGACCCGCCAACGCCATCTGTCGAAAGTTTAGTGAAACAACAACAGAGGTCATTAATCATAGCTGTGGACGTTGACGGTCACGGACGTCCAATTTTTGCCGTCTTTATTAATTTAGTTACAAAAAGTTTTTTAATTTAGATATTTTAATATTAGCTAGCCTACTTGAATTTGAAGGATCTGATAATATCCGTTGTCTGAATTGAAAGTTTCAAATTGAGAACTTGTCAAAGTCTACTTTAACGCTACTCAAGGCGCTGACTGACTACGATTTTAAACGTTACACAACCGCGTAATTTATTGTCACCATTAGCTGCCTTGAAATAAGGTTGAAAATTGAAAATAATATTTGTGTTGCCGAGATGTGACTAAGCTGCGAATGTGCATTTATTTTCCCAGTTTTCTTTAGATTATTTAGAATGTACACAATAAATTAAATAATTGTCCGGTTAAAGTTTTTAAAAAATGCTAAATCTATTAAATTCTTAAAAAAAAGAATGTTGTTATCGCTGAAAATATAGAGATGTTCGACCTCAAAGTGTATTTTTGCGGAACAACTTCCAAATTTTTTACTGGGAATATTAAACTATTTTTTACTATTCTATTGGGTTAAAGTTTTTCTTTAAACCCTTCTGTGTCCACTGTATTTTTTGCGTCGGAAAGTTTCATTGCGTTACGTCATACTCGACAATCCAAAAAACCAATATTTGTGAATGTTGAGCTAACACCGCGCCAACGTGATTCCTAGATGTTGAAGGATCACCAACACGACGGTTGGTGGTTCGGCTGGTTGCTTTCGACGGTTGATGGATGCGCGCAGCCTGTGAAATTCAAAATTTTCTTGCGTTTTTTGCAATTTTCAGGTCAGTGTTAAGTTGTATCTTGATCAAAATTATGATTCGCGACTATAAAAATATGTACTTACATAACTAATGTATTTATATATACTTTATTCACCACAGAAATATATAACAAAAAAAAATAAACACTACAAAATGTTCAATAATTATAACCTTAAGAATCATGAAAACGTCTGTCTTAGTTGGATTTGTTCTAAAATATCAAGATTTGCAAACTGCAATGCAATCGGAACCACTGCTTAATTGCTTGCTGATCATCATCTGCATCATAAACAATAAATCTGCCCAGTCTTTTTCCAACTATGTTGGTATCAGCTTCCAGTCTAACTAGATGCAGCTGAATACAAAAATCAAATCAAATCAAATGATTTGATTTGATTTTTATATTCAGCTGCATCTAGTACTGAGAACTTAAATAATATACATCTAGATCGAGCCACCGCGTGGCCGGTCATGAGACAGCAATATAATAATACTTTTTCTAGGTTATGTGGTATGACAAATGAGGTTTAACGTAAGAAATCTTCCATATTTTGGACTGAAACCCATGTCAATGCATTCGCACAATGCAAAAACTGTCCTTAAAAGTTAAATTAATCGATGCAAGATCATTTTTTAGGGTTCCATACCTCAAAAGGAAAAAACGGAACCCTTATAGGATCACTTCTTTGTCCGTCTGTCTGTCTGTCCGTCTTTCTGTCTGTCAGTCTGTCAAGACCCTTTTTCTCAGGAACGCGTGGAGGTATCAAGTTGAAATTAATACCAAATACGTAAGTCTGTGGTCCCTTAGAGCTGTAAAAATATCAAGCTTCTAAGTCAATGCAATAAAAAAATACTGTCATTTATGCGACATATTTTGATACTCGCAAGTAAATCAAAACCTATAGAGTACTTTCCGTTGACCTAGAATCATGAAATTTGGCAAGAAGCAAGGCCTTACAGCATAAGTAATGGAAAAAGTCCGAAAATTGGTAACTTATAATTTTATCACATAAAAAAATATTTTTAAGTATGTCATCTGTCAAGGCCCTTTTTCTCAGGAACGCGTGGAGGTATCAAGTTGAAATTAATACCAAATACGTAAGTCTATGGTCCCTTAGATTTATAAAAAAATTAAACTTCTAAGTCAACGCAATAAAAAAATACGCCGATTTATGTAACATATTTTGGTACTCGCAAGTAAATCAAAACCTATACGGTACTTCCCGTTGACCTAGAATCATGAAATTTGGCAAGAAGCAAGGTCTCATAGCACAGCACAAGTAAAGGAAAAAGTCTGAAAATTGATTATTTGTAGTTTTGTCACATAAAAAAATAGGTTTTAGTTTTCTTTGTCTGGCAAAATGTGGGAGTACTACAGGTACACGTGTTATGTTTATGAATAGTTTTTTTCGTTTACAAATACAAACTTAAATATGCAGTTGGAGAATTGTCCGTGACATATATCAATGTATGGGAGAACATGTTTTTCAACTAAGTGTTAAGTTTGTCTTTGGGATAAATTCTTTTTCAACTACGGAACCCTTCATTGTGCGTGGTCCGACACGCACTTGGCCAGTTTTTTTTTACAGTGAAAGTACTTTGTTTGGCTAACATTCAAAAGTTTGCCATGCAAAAATACGGCACGTCGTAAGAGACCGAAGATACGATGCTTTGTCTCAATTTTCCTACTTATTTCGTATAGGTGTGTCTCACTTCCACACTTTACACTGTAATCATGGCAACGTCTAGATGTTCAATGTCACTGACTGAGAAGAAACTACACGTAATATTATGAAATAGATATCATTTATTTGCATATAATCTATCTCCACGTAACATAAAATAAAGTCGCTTTTCGTGTCTGTCTGTGTGGCTGCGTTATCCTTCTAAACTGCGCAACGGATTTTGTTGAGGTTTTCACTATCACTTAGAGAATTTTATTCCGGAAGGGCTAATCTTATCTAATCTTATTTGGGAATTTTACTGTGTATCAAATTTTTATTGATAGGATTGAAATGATTTAAAAATTTAATTGATTAATTATTACCTTTTAAATATTATTATGAATGTTGTGCATGCCTACGAGTATAAGTGATGTATTTGCACAGCATTGAAGACCCGTGATAACCTATTGTTACTACCCTTGCAAATATGGTCGAGGAACTCGTGGCTAAGTAATAACAGCTTGCCGGGGTTGGTCCATGGATGGGTGACCATCTTTACATACCGAGACTCCTCCGTGCCTCGGAAAGTACGTTAAGCCGTTGCTCCCTGGTCTCATTTGTAAACTTTGACAGTCGTTTCGGGGCGTCAGAAGCCCGCCGAAAGTCTGACAACCAGTCTTACCAAGGGGTATCGTATTACCCAGTTACTGGGTTCTTGAGGTCAGATCGGCAGTCGCTCCATGTAAAATACTGGTAGTCAGCTGCATCCGGTTAGACTGGAAGCCGAACTCAATATAAGTAGTTGGGAAAAGGCTAGGCAGATTGACTACCTTTGTAAGTATGTCGTTGGCGTGCCTTGCTCAATGAATAAATAGTAAGATGGTTTTTTTTATAATAATAGTACAGATACATTTTACCTTACGGCGTGCACACTTTACAAATATAGAGAATTTAATAGTTATTTATGCAACTGACGTATAATAAGGGGTATTAAAACACGAATGTGGGTTTATGTGGGTGATAATAGTATCACATGAGTGTTTTAATACCTAATTATGTACAGTTGCATACAAGACTTTATCTACATCCATGTTATCAATCCTCTGGCCAACCGACCATTTTTTGGGTAAATGAGTTTAAGGTTCTGAAACAGTTTTTTGCAATACTAATACTCGTATCGAACATGGCGGCCGGCGTCATAGTATACGACGTGAATTCGAATGAGTTCTTTTTTTAAATTACGGCGCTGTTGTAGTGAAACGCGCGTGCATTACAATGTGTACAACGAGTTGCATTATGAAATTCAGTACAACATTAAAACACCCATTTGGATGCTATTATGGTTACCATGGTTACTATGACACTGGCTGTTTTAATGTTGGCAATAAGCTAACTGTTTCAGAAACTTTTATAGAGGATTTATAGCATGGGTGTAGATAAACAATATTATTAACTCTTAGAGAAAAAAAAACGTGTGGAAAAACCAAGCCATGGCCCTCAATGAAAGTTTTTTTTTTTTTTTTTTTATCCTTGGACATTTCACACAACGCCATCTAGTCCCAAGCTAAGCAACCTAATGCTTGTATTATGGTAATGAGATGGCTGATAAACTACTTATATACATTTTTTTTTGTAAATACATACATATTATTGATAGAAAAACACCCAGACCCGGAACAAATACTTGTAGGTCGTACAAATATTTGTTCCGTGCGGGAATCGAACCCGCGACATGCTGGGCAGCAGTCAATCGCTCAACCACTGCGCCAACCGTGTCGTCAAAAGTTAGTTAGTTTAGTTAGGTAGGTACAGTGGGCTGCATCAATTGGGTACCCCATTTGTATTCAAATTTTGAAGGATTTAATTTAATTTAATTTAATTAACATCTCTCGAGGCTCTCGTTAGGCGGTTGGATCAAGGGCCAGATTCAGAAGGCAGTACTCCTCGATACGGCTCGTATTGTGAGGAGATTCCTATCTCTGCAGCCCTAACCACCGGTAGCTTTCTACCCTGCTCCCGACACCGGCGGACTTCTATTTTTTTATATTTTAAATGTTTTTTTTGTGCATCTTTATGTTTAAGAAATATTTAAAATTGTAACTAAATAAGATATGAAATGAATGAACGAAATCAATGTTAATTTAATATGTACCTAATTATTAAAACACATTTCTATTGTGTTATCTAATAAACTCAGTTCAAAAAGAATTATCTGTTTTTGAGATGAGTTAAATAAATGCCACAATAAAAAATAATAGCTACCTATTAAATTAACATTATTTACTAGTCCTTTAATTGATAACATTTTTCAAAAAAGCAGTTTTACATTTAACATTCTTAAAAAATTAGCGAGAGAGCCTTAACCTAACCTAACCTTAACCTACCCTTATTGCCTTATTTACCTTGGGGTTAGTTATAACCTTTTAATTAAACAACCCCAATTTCGGTCATAAAACGTAATTTTCTGTTCGCAAAAATTTAAACTCGGAACGATAGAATAACCGAAATCGTTGTCATAATGAAGTGCTTACTCCGAAAAACTTCATTTGCATTTTGTATAAAATGAACCATTCCGGTTTGTGTGATTATCCCATTAGCGGAGGGTGGCATGGGGGAGGGACTCCCCCGTCCTTCATTCGACAGTGATTACACCACATTATTTTTGAGGAGATTTTGTTTTCACTTTTGTGAAAAATAGGTTTTAATTAAGATTTAATACATAAAGCACGGATGTCCCAAAATTTACGCAAGATTTGAATTGTATAGAAAACACAGGGTATTTTTATTTTATTATAATTTCCGTATTGAATCATAAACTACATAGGCTAGGCCTAGCACAACGGGCAAATGGCCTCAACGGCTTGGCTTAGCTGTTACCGCATGAGACATTTCCTGGTCGTGTACTCTCTCTCGTTGGTGATCAGAATTGGCCCCCTAGATCATGTGACTTAACACCACTACATTTCTTTTTATGGGGTTATTCGAAGTCAAAACGGTTCCTCAAGGCATTATACATATTTAGGGATTATACATATTTGTACAAGTGGATAATAGTACCAACATAGGTAACATATACCATCCATCTTAAATATTCAACGTTCACACAACAACAACAACATAACAACAACATAATATCTCTTGAACAACA
The DNA here is from genome assembly GCA_905163495.3 of Cosmia trapezina. Classification (NCBI taxonomy): domain Eukaryota; kingdom Metazoa; phylum Arthropoda; class Insecta; order Lepidoptera; family Noctuidae; genus Cosmia; species Cosmia trapezina. The sequence continues at coordinate 22,904,907 of LR991035.1, read as the reverse complement.
ACAACATAACACAACACACATAACAACAACACATAACAACAACAACAACATATCACCACACAACAACAACAACAAACAAAAACAACATTATAACAGTAACATTATAATATACTTATACTAGATACTTTTCATTGCTCTCTTGACGGCTACGGTTTTATGAGCTACGGCGTAGCGCTACGAAAGTGCTACGGTGGCTACGAAGCTACGGAGGTGTTTAGAGGTTTATTAAATTTCGTAAAAACGAGAAGATTCACTGATTATTTTGTATATACACAGTACTTAGATGTTTCTTTTCGAGTTTTCGCACCAAAGCAAAAAACGTGTGAAAATATTTTGATGCTATTTCTTTATGATATAGAACTTTTCCTATCTAGCTTAAATAAAGTCTTTGGTGAACTTTCTCCTATCCCTAATATCGCACTTATTGGTGACTTAAATATCGACATCAAACCAGGTAACAAGAGCCCCCATAGTTTTGAATATCTCATACAGAATGCTTCCCAGGGACTACTCCCTACCCACCTAATACCTACAAGACTTGAAAACTGTCTTGATCACGTTTTATTAAAGTCCAAATTACCTTCCACCACATTAATTCTTGAATCGTACATTACCGACCATAAACCAATTATACTTACGTTAACGAATGCAACCCCAACTCGGAAGCATGAATACACTATCTCCCGTCCCAATCTAGATGCCATTAAATCTGAACTAGAAAACATTAATTTCTCTGACATTTATGAAATAAAAAATGCAAATGAAGCCTTGAATAATTTCGTATCAATAGTAACATCCGTAATAACTAAACACACTACTAAAATTACAATTCCAAAAAAACATAGAACTATTAAACCTTGGATTACACCAGGCTTGTTAAAATGTATTAAAAATAGGGATAGGCTGCATATGAAATTAAACAAATCTCCAAATAATTTAATTTTAAAACTTACGTATACACGTTATAGAAACTTTTGTAATAATTTACTCCGGAAACTTAAAATAGCCTTTTCAAAAAGTGAACTAGAAAAGTCAAAAAATAATCCCAAAGCGTTGTGGAAAACCATACAAGAAATCACTAGTACTCGTAAAGTACGCACCAGTCCCGATGAATTGTTAAAACTAGGTGATAGTCCGCACTCTTCCGTGAACCGAGTATGTTCATTCTTTAGTAATATTGGTAAAAATTTAGCGGCAAAGATATTAAAATCTCACGATCCAACTAATACTTCCTCTGGCAGAGATCGACACATACAGCTCAATTTTTCACCCCCAGCTAGCTCTCTCGCTTTACTAGACACCGATGAAGGTGAGGTAGAAACAATCATCTTACAGCTACGTAATGATTGTGCTGTTGGTTGGGATGGAATATCATCAACCTTGCTGAAAATCTGTCGCCACATACTAATTCCTCCAATCACCTACATCTTCAATCTGTGTTTACAGTCAGGAACGTTTCCTATCGGATTGAAAAAAGCAATAGTCCATCCAATATATAAGAGCGGGAACAGAACCTGTGTCAACAATTATAGACCAATTTCCATCCTGCCCTCGCTTTCTAAAATTATTGAGAAGATCCTTAACAGGCAACTTAGGGGTTTTTTACGTAAGCATAGCATTATTTCCGAGAACCAGTATGGTTTGAAACCATACTGGTTCTCGGAAATAATAATATAAACAGCTCACTCCTGCGTGAACTCGTCAACACCATGTTCATGTCCTACACTAGCTAGAAGTGACTGTGTAAAATATCTGGGTCTACAAATAGATGATGGCCTTCGATGGGACAAATAGCTAGAAATGATAACTAGTAGGACATTGCGGCTTATATACGTTTTTAAATCCCTTAGAGAATCGGCTGACATAGACACATTAAAAATGGTTTACTTTGCATTGTGCCAGTCGGTTATCCGATATTGCATTACTGCATGGGGTGGTGCTACTAAAACGAATTTCCTGAGGGCAGAGCGAGCGCAAAGAGCCGTACTTAAAGTTATGTCTAAGAAACCGTACTTACATCCAACCAAACAACTTTATGAGGAATGTAAGGTACTAACAGTGAGACAGCTGTTCATCTTGCAGTCTGTCCTCAGAACTCATAGAGCCATGCCCAGATCCAACCCAAATAAACGCACAAATGTCCCATCTGGTGTAACACATAAAACTAGGTTTGCCCAACACCAATATTACGTCATAGGTACTTATTTATATAAGAAACTACACAAAATACTAAACATACTTGATTTAAACAGACACTCACTAAAACACATAATCACTCAATGGCTACTACAACAGGACTACTTAACAACGGAGAATCTTCTAGCATACATCTCGTAAAAACACAATCACTAAATCAACGCACATATACACACACATGCACGCACCCCCACACCCCTGCACATACACACACACACGCACGTACACGAACTCTCACTCACATACACAGCACAATTAAACCTACCTACTTTTATTTCATAGAATTTTACTTTTGATTACGTAAGATCGACACTGTCTGTCTAACTTGTTATTGAATGTCAATTACTTACTGTAACCATATGGCTGAACCCTATCTCTTAAAATACAGGCTAGACCTAGTTTAAGGGATAGAGTCTATTAATTGTGCATATAGTGACAAATGTTAAATGTAAAATCTACAATGTATACAGTGCAATGTGTTCTTGTTTTATGAAATAAATATTTTTATTATTATTATTTATTATTTTATTATGATAAGATAGATAGGTTTTATCATGCGTTTCTGAGTTTTTGCAACTTTGCTACTTGTTCAAATGTTTTTATTTTGATCAAGTAATCACGGCAGCAGCTAACTAGAATGAAACTAGACTAATCATAAACTAGGCAACAACACAATAACAACAACAACACAACAGCACCAACAACACAACATGCAACATACAACATTCATTTGTATATTTTCAACATGAATAATGTAATATTTTTTTTGTTACAATATTTTGTTATTTAAAATAGTGTCCATGGAGATTTCTGCCCGATCTTCTCCATAGGAACCTAGTACGCTTTAGAATAGGCCACAGTCACTAAAAATAAGAACTTTCCAACCAATTATAATCTTTCAAACCACATAACTCGCAAGAGACTAGACCTCATAATGAAAACAACCAAGGCAAGCCGAGCTACTGACATACGAGTGCACAGTGCGAGCAGCTGTCTACTATCTACTCAGCAGCTCGCACTGTGTAAACCGACCATTAAGAGAAATAAGAACTGGCTGTAAGATTTAAATCAGGCTTTAAAAAAAACCACCCAAGTGCATGTTGGACCACGCACAATGAAGGGTTTCGTAGTTGAAAACAAATTATCCCAAAAAAAAAAAAAAAAATATACAAATTAACACTTTACTAGTACTAAAGTAAATGACTAACTAAATATACAAATAAATACAAAAACAAAAGGACACTTAGGCGTCGAAGTACTCGTCCGAAAAAAAAAAAAAGAATTAATTATGTGATATGTAAAATTACAAATTAACAATTTTCGGACTTCTTTCTTTACTTGTGCTGTGAGACCTTGCTTCTTGCTAAATTTCATTATTCTTGGTCAACGGCAAGTACCCTATAGGTTTTGATTTACTTGCGAGCATCAAAATATGTCGCATAAATGGCCGTATTTTTTTATTGCGTTGACTTAGAAACCTATTTTTTTTACGACTCCAAGGGACCATTGACTTACGTATTTTATTGACATTAATTTCAACTTGATACCTCTACGCGTTCCTGAGAAAAAGCGTCTTGACAGACTGACAGATGGACAACGAAGTGATCCTATAAGAGTTCCGTTTTTGCCTTTTGAGGTACGGAACCCTAAAAAGAATATTTTCAGAAAAAATGTAGCGCAAACGCAAAGAGTAACCTCCCGTATTATACGTCACCTGCAGAATTCAAAAGTTCTTTGTCTCAAAGCGACGATCTTTCAATGGCCTCCACTAAATTATGAGGTTCACGCAAAGAACAAAAGAAACTTTCTATTCAATTAAATTACTCGATAAATGTGAAAAGTTTGCCATCGAACGACATTATACTGACGACACAATGGGGAAGTTCGGTTCGGTTATGCGTACCGTTTGGTATGGGAATAATTTCGGGATTAGATTCGGTATTCTTTATGAAAAGTTATTGGGGTATATGGACGGTGAGTCTGTTAACTATACAGGGTCAAATTAAATGAGGTAGCAAAACTTCGCAGATTATGTGATGGTATCGATATTTGATGCTGAAAAAACCGGTCAAAAGCGAGTCGGACTCGTGCACCGAGGGTTCCGTTCCGATTTCTGAAAAAGTGTGCTATTTAGAGACTTCGTTTTATTTTTCCTGTAATTTTTACATATACCTAAATCACATAGAATAATTTCAGATTTCCCTCTATGCAAACTTCGCGGTCTAAAAAAAAATAAAAATTTGTTTGAGAATGTGCAAACAGCACTCTTTAATATGATACCTTACATGCCCTAGTAGCCCCATTTTGAATTTTTAAGCCCCTTTCAGTCCCTCTTGCAAAAAAAAAAGTATTTTTATTTCTTTCTTATTTGCAAAATAGTTGGGTTGGGAGTTGGGACATTAGTAGTTCTTGAGATATCCAGCTGTCACAGACAGACAGACAGATAGACTGAGTCGCACCATATGGTTCCTTTTTACTATTTTGAAATGGAACCCTAAAAAATACGTCACTGGCTGTAATTTCAATGTATTGTCACAGAATAAATAATAGTACTAACGTACAGAAGTTGCACTCCTTTGATCTTGAAGAAAGCCGCTTTTATAATAGCCTACAAAATCTTTTCCCCTCCATGCGCAAGCTAAATTGCTCTTAATCGCCGCGCTTGAGAGTTGTTATTACTTTGTGTCGTTACTCGTCCGTAACATACCTACGCCGCTTAGCCGAGTACTAGGGCTGTCCGCAAAGAAAAATAAAATATGGTACCATACCACCATACCATACATACCTTAAGGTATGGTGGTGGTGGTGGGGTATATGGTACCTTTTTATACTTTTACTGTATTTATGAGTAGTCTATCTAGAGTTGTTTCACTTTAATGTAATGTCTTATAATTTTCAAACGTTATTTTTTATTAATCAATCAAACAATCATCAATTATTTTTAATACACCATCATCTCGTATAATATTTAGAAGTGTCCTAAAGTAAACAAGGTACAAACACGTCTTAAAATTGAAAGTGACATTTGGGCCACTTTAGTCGCCTGAACATGGTCATAAAACTACTAAAGATGCCTCAACGCACCAGTGGCTAAGTTTGTGCGATCGTACGATCGCGGGTAGGTACAATTGCTTGTTAATTTTAAGTTAATCTTTAATTACTTTAAGCGATTTTGGACCTTACTCCTGAAACAATACGACGCGCATACAAACCCCCACCACTCCGCCGAGAGGTCAAGATAAATGTCGGCAACTATAGTAACTACCTACTTACTATAGTATAGTAGGTAAAAAAAAGGTAGCAACAAGACTTGACATTTCGTAATGGATTTTCGTCATTCAAAAAGTAACTATATCACTAATTTATATATAATATAGTGATAATGTGAATAGTATACTTAAATTTAAAATATAAGATTTAATTTTTTCATGGGCAGCCGTACCGTGTCTCGCTCGCTGAGCGCGTAGTACACCTTGACTGACTTGAAACCCAGAGTTGCCGCGAGCTGTAGGTACTTATCTCGAGCGGAATGTACCAGTGCAAGAGGCCTGGTATTGTTTAATTTGGTCGCTATCCAAGTAATTGTTTTATTAGTCCGTATTTTCCTACCGTTGGAAGAGTCCTCACTACTCTACTTCTACGCCTACGACCCTCTGTCCAGAACTGCTAAGGACCAAGGAGTTCAGCCCAGTCCGCCATCTCCATCTGAGCTTGCCATGCATGATGTCGCTTGCCATGTAGGGCTTGCGTTGGGCTCAGTATTAAAAATTAATGTTTCTTTGTTTGTCACTTTTTCTACTATCACACTATCAATCTGCAATCTGCCTAGCCTTTTCCCAACTATGTTGGGGTCGGCTTCCAGTCTAACCGGATGCAGCTGAATTCCAGTATTTTACATGGAGCGACTGCCTATCTGACCTCCACAACCCAGTTACTGGGTAATACAATACCCCTTGGTAAGACTGGTTGTCAGACTTTCGGGCTTCTGACGACCCGTAACGACTGTCAAAGATCCACGAATAACAGCCGGGACCAACGGCTTAACGTGCTTTCCGAGGCACGGAGGAATCTCGATATGTAAAGATGGTCACCCATCCACTGACCAACCCCGGCAAGCGTAGCTTAACCTGACGGATCGACCCGTGCGGCTGTTATTACTTAGCCACGAGCTCCTTAAATTATTATAAAGGTGAAAGTTTGTGAATATGTTTGTTACTCAATCACGCAAAAACGGCTGAACGGATTGGCATGAAATTTGGCACACAGATAGTTTATAATCTGGAATAAGACATATCATACTTTTTATTCCGGTAGTAGGTTCCCGTGGGATAATTTCCGACATCCATCAATTTTCTATTGTGTCTAATGTCTGGCAGCTAACGTCTAACATATCTTCATTATTATCGGTAGCTTTCCTAGCAGATATCGATGTCCGTAAGATACCATTTTATCTTTTACTGTCTCCATCCTTTGATACAAAATTCAAGATAAGTCACCTTAGTAATTGCAAAAATGTCTCAAAGATCGGACATGTGGTCTTTAATTCTATTAGTGTCTGTGTGTGGTCTGGCCCAAGGCCTGTCCAGGGTAGACCCCCTAGTTTTTACGAAGGGTGGTCTGATCCGGGGTCTTAGGTCTGACCAAGGCAACGCGAAGTTTTTGGGTGTACCATATGCGGTGGTGGATAAGAACAATCCTTTTGGAGTAAGATATTTTTTTTTGATATATCTACTTCAGTTTTAGATTTAAATGAGTTTATAGGAAGTTTAAAAGTAGCGCCCGCTGGTGACCAAGAAGTTGTGTCGACACCGGTTTCTACGGTATACCCATGTACGACTGGTAGACATTTTGCGAATGAGCCGTAATACGGAAGATGCATAAAGACAAAACATAAAGACAAAATGACACGTGAACCCCACAAAACTGCTCTTTTCCACAAAAGTGTTTTTAGGGTTCCGTACCTCAAAAGGAAAAAACGGAACCCTTATAGGATCACTCGTGTGTCTGTCTGTCTGTCCGTCTGTCCGTCTGTCACAGCCAATTTGCTCCAAATCTAATGGACCGATTAAGTTAAAATTTGGTACACATATGGATTTCTGTGACCCAAACACGTACAGCTAAAGTAAATATATGAATTTTGAATATGAGAGTCACTTTTAGGGGGAAAATAAGAAAATTAAAAAAAAAAGTTTTGTAAACTGTACCGAGTGACATATCAAATGAAAGGGCTTACTATGAGGGTCTCAAATATATTTTTTTTATAATTTTAAAATTTAATGTTTTAAAGTTATTTAAGAAAATATATGAATATTGACCATTCCCCCCCCCTTATCTCCGAAACTACTGAGCCTAAAATTTTGAAAAAAATATAGAAAATAGTTCTATACCTGTAGATTACAGGAAAACCTATAAGAAGTCTGTGGTCTTAAAATAACTTGGTAAATCTATATATATATAAAAAATCAAAGTCCTGACTGAGTCACTGACTAATATACCAACGCACAGCCCAAACCAATGGACCTAGAGACTTGAAATTTTGCACATAGATACCTTATATAGTGTAAACATCCACTAAGGAAGGATTTTTGGAAATTCCATCCCTAAGGGGGTAAAACAGGGGATGAAAGTTTGTATGAAAAATCCTATCCCTTGAGTTAATAGACTTGAAACTTAGCACGAATATTCATCTAAGTAAATTATAAAGTTTATCATTTTTATTTTTCCTAAACTACCCCCTAAGGAGGGATTGGGGGTGTCAAAGTTTTTATGGAGGAACTTTAACACGCGGTCCGATTAACTCAAAACTCAGTTTTTATACTTGAGACCAAAAATTAAGACTAACGTGTATTAGGGTTTTCCAAAAATCTACCCCTAAGGGGTGAAAAGTTAATTTTATAGCGGAGGATTTTATTGGGGGCTTGATTAACTCTAAAATTGGTGTAAATAATGTTTGAGTCAAGTTATGAAACATACCAGACGATTTTTGAAATTCTTTAGGTATCTGTGTTCGTGAAAACAGAGATCAGATACAGTTTATATGAAAAATCTTATTAATTTGGTTAATGAACTTGAAACTTAGCACAAATACTTGCATAAGTAAGTAACAATGTTTGTCATTATTAGTTTTTCAAAACTACGCCTCAAATGAGGTTTGGGGATGTTAAAGTTTGTATAGAAGAATTTTAAAGCGCAGTCCGATTAAAAAAATGGTACTTTGAGTCAAGTTAGGAAACTTGTCAAACGAATTTTCACCGATTTTGACGGCATATAGCTGATGTTATAAGGCTACTTAGGCTATTTTTATTTTAGAAAAATAATTAGGGTTACGCGCAAGAAAATTAAAATCCATGAAATCAGACAACCACGTACAGCCCAGTACAAACTTACTAAGCCTCCGCTGTCTATTACGGCTATAACAACAAATAATAAAAATAAGGCAAAGTTAAAAATTTAAGGGGTCGGTCCCCATACAATAAACTTTTCATTTTGAAAAAAAAATAAAAATTTTAATCTAGCATGTGGGGTGTCATGTCATTATTTCATCACCGCTGCTCTCAAAACGGTGAAGGAAAACATCGTGAGGAAACCGGCATGTCCTTTTTTTTTTTTTTTTTTTTTTTTTTTTTTTTTTTTTTTTTTTTTTTTTTTTGAGGGTGGGAAATCATCAAATAACTTCTCCCGCTCTGGGTGGAGCGGGAGGGCGTGTCAGACTTTTACTGACTAAAACCCACCCGTGTTCCTTCAGTTGCCTATGCCAGGGCCGCGGTAACCCTTTCAGACAACCCGCGACCCCAGCGGCGTCGGCCCTATTGGGCCCCGTCACTTGCTGACATCTCTTTGAGGCGCGCGTGGAACACGACGCGCCGTCGACTCGGGCCTGGTCCTTACCGGACGGCGAGCTACCCGCTGCTCACCGTCCGCAGGCCCGCGCCTACGGTGGCCGGAAATCGCCCCGCGATTCCCGCCGCCCAGGGCGTCTCCTGCGGCGACTGAGGGCGTGAGGCTGCCTCTCCCTCACGCGTTCCGCCTCCTCCTTCGCGAGCATCACTGCTTCGCAGAAGGAGGTGACGGCCTCCCATGCACTCTCGCTCCGCACCATGGCCTGGACCAGGCTCGGACGCGAGAGATCGCCGCCGCCGATCGCCTCCGTGAGAACACGGCGGTGCTCTGCCCAAGCCGGGCAGACCTCCACTGTATGCTCCACCGTGTCCTCCGGGCGATCTACACAATGGAAACACCCGGGCGTTTCCTCCCGCCTTATGCGAAACAGGAACCTCCCGAAACAACCGTGTCCGGTGAGGACCTGCGTCAGGCGGAAGGTGAGGACGCCGTGGCGCCTCTCTAACCACTCCTCAAAGAGGGGACTTATCGCCGCTATTGTGGCGTGCCCAGCGCTGGGTTGCGACAGTCGCGATCTCCATGCCGCCATGAGATCCCGCCGGAGCTCTGTCCGCTGTACCGTGATTTCTCGCGGCAGCGGAGTTACGCCCCGGCGCTTCGCCTCCTCGCGCCACTCCCACACGTGCGCGAGGACCTTTGCCTCCAGATCCCACGGCGGCAATCCGGCAAGGAGGCTCGCCGCCTCCCGGGAGACCGTGCGGTATCCCCGGACTAGCCGGATGGCCATGACCCTCTGGGACGCGTTCAACCTGCCGGCTGGTCCCAGCCTTAGGGAACGCGCCCACACCGGTGCTCCGTAAAGGGCCATGGACCGCACGACCCCCGCGTAGAGCCTCCGGCAGGAGGCGTTTGGACCCCCCAGATTGGGCAGGAGCCGCCTCAAGGCAGCCCCAGCCCGTGCCAGTCTGGGAGCCAAACGTCGGAAGTGCTCCACGAAGTTCCACCGGCTGTCGAGGACGAGTCCCAGGTACTTCATCGTCGACCCGACACCGATGTGAACCCCTCCCACCGTTATTTCGGAACCCGACGGTGGCGCATTCCGAGGACCATGAAAACACATGGCCTCGGACTTGTGCAAGGCCACCTCGAGTCCCAACTGCCGGATCCTCTCCACGACTATCGCAACCCCGCGTGTCGCTAGTTCAGCCGCCGCCTGGTGCGACCTCCCCTGCGCCAGGACCAGCGTGTCGTCAGCGTAACATACTACGCTGACGCCGCTTGGGAGGTCGGCGCGCAGCACCCAGTCGTAACCGATGTCCCACAGATGCGGCCCCAAGACCGATCCCTGTGGGACACCGCACGACATCTCTCGCCGGTTCCACTCTCCCTGATGACCGGGGTAGATGACGGCCCTGTCCGTCAGATAGGCCTCGACCACTCGACAGAGGTAGGTCGGCATCCGGTGATACCGCAATGCCTCCCTGATGCAACTCCAGGGCAGGGTATTAAAGGCGTTGGCGATGTCTAGGGACACCGCCAAGACGACCCCACCCCGGGCCACTGCATCCCCCGTCGTGAGGGCTCGCACGCGCATGATGGCGTCCACCGTAGAGCGCCCCTTGCGGAAACCAAACTGGGTCTCCGCCAAATCCGGCCCCTCCTGCACCAGCCACCCGACGAGGCGGTCTGCAATTACTCTTTCAAAGAGCTTGCCCACCTCGTCGAGCAGCACGATGGGCCGGTAAGCGGACGGAGAGTCCGCAGGGCGCCCCGGCTTCTTAATGAGGACCAGTTTCCCCGTCTTCCAGCGAAGTGGGAACTGGCCCCTCTCCAAGCATGCGCTTAGGAGCCCCCCTAGTCGAGGCCCGAGAGCCCCAAAGGCCAGAACCCAGGCTCTTCCAGGTAAGCCGTCGGGTCCTGGGGCGGTATTTTTGGCACTAAGCCTACGTACCGCCGCTCTCAACTCTACCTCGGTCACTTCCGGAGTATCAACGTCGTCGTCGGTGTCGTGGTCCGCAGCGGGCACCGCATGAGGCGGAGCCATAGGCGGGGGAGTATGTTCCCCTCGCGAAGGGAACAGAGCGCTCACCACGTCCTCCACGAGCTCGGGCCGGAGACTCTGCGTCAGCGGGGGCGCCCATGGGCGGAGTTTCTCCCGCACCAACTTGTAGGGGCGCCCCCATGGGTCTCTGTTCAGAGTCTCCAGCGACTCCTCGCGGCCCAGATCCCTGGACCGCAAGATCTCCGCTCGGAGGGCGGTCTTCGCCGCTCTGTACCCCTCGTACAGCTCCGCCTGAATGGCTTCCGTATCCGGAGGGCGGATACGGAGCCTGCGGTGCCTGGTGTACAGGCGTCGCGCGGCGACGCACGCCTCGCGCAGTGCCGTCAGCTCCGGCGACCACCAATACACCTGGCGAAAGGCGCGACTGGGCTGGACCCGGGGCATTGCCACGTCGCACACTTCGGACATGGCCTCCCGGAACCACTCCGCCTCGTCGTTGATGTCGGCAGGCCTGTCCGGTGGTGACACCCAGGCCTGCACGATCGAGGCTTCCAGGAGGAGCTCCCGGTCCAGCTTCTTCAGCGCCCACCGCGGACCACTCGGGGCCTGTCGGACCGGCGCGCTCGAGGTATGGGCGGAGACGTCAAACCGGATGTACCGGTGATCGGAATAGGTCTCCACCCCCTCCATGACGCGCCAGTCAACCACGTGCGGCAGCAGAGCGGGGCTGGCGAACGAGATGTCCACCACCGACTCGCCCCGCATCCGCACACACGTGGGGACAGAACCCCGGTTTAGGACGACCAGGCCTGTCTCCAGAGCCCAGTCCTCCACCATCCTGCCCCGTGTGTCCGTACACCGGGAACCCCAAGCCACATTCTTGGCGTTGAAGTCCCCGAGGACAAGCACGGGAAGGGAACCATACCCGACGACGACGGTTTTCAACTCCGCAAGGGAGTTGTGGAACTCGGCGAGAGTTCGGCTCGGGGAGAAGTATGTCCCCACCACGACAATCCCCCCGAACCGTGCTGCGACGCAACCCTGTCCCTTCTTGACGGCTTCAAGGGACAGGGTACCGGCGGCGGCCGACGAAATGAGGGTCACTGAGCCGCTCAGGTCCTCCACCCAGTAATCACTGGGCGGGACAAAGTACGGCTCAGCGACCACGGCGATGTTAATCGACCACTGCGCCATGCTCTGGATCAACAAATCCTGAGCGGCGGCGCAGTGGTTGATGTTCGCCTGGAGGAGGCGTAATGGGGCCACTACTGGCATTCCATTTCAGCCCCCTCCTGAGCCCCCTGTGAGGGCTCCGCCGCAGTGGGTACGGCGGCGACGGCAGTGGGGGCGGCAGCGACGGCGGCGCCTGTGGCGACGGCTGCGGCGGTGACGGCGGTAGAGGGGGCGGGGGGCTTGCCCTTGCCCCGGGCTTTCGTGGGTGGACCACAGCCCTTGCTTCCAGCCCGGTGATCGGCCGGCTTGCCAGCTGCCGCACACAGGTAGCAGTGCGGCGTGGCATTGCACGAGCCGGCCTTGTGACCGGGCTGACCACAGCGGAAGCAATTACTGCTGCGGTCCACCTCCGAGGTGCATTTGGCTCCTACGTGGTTGCCCACCTGGCAACGGAAGCACCTCAGAGGTCTGGGTTCCAGCAGTTTTACCCGCGTGGAGTCCCAGCCCACCTGAAATCTTGGGCCCTCCCCAACGATTTTGTTGGCCGCCGATACGGGGCAGCTCACCGTAACGGCTCGCAACCCCGTGGAGTCTGGACGGATGGTGCCTACCTTCACCTGCTCGATAGCGCACCCCCCGGTCTTGACCACGGCGGCCACAACTTCCCCCTCTGTGACGGAGTCGTCCAGACCCAGGATGCGCATGTCAGCGCACTTGGCGGGTCTGGACACTCGGGCTTCGTCCGCATTTAAGGACGCCCTGAGCTTTTCAGCCAGAGCGTCAGCGGTCGGGCCACTGGCCGCACCGGGAATCTCGAGCATACGAGCCCCGGTCGCCGTGACCCTAATTCGCATGCCCTTTGTTACTCCGACCTCCTCCAGGTTCACCGCCGCCCGCGCCTTGGTGAGCACGTCGCGGTAGGACACGCCCCTCTTCTCCGCTTCCGGCTGTAGTGTGATCACTACAGCTGCGGACTTTGGGGCGCGCAACCTCGCCGCGACGCTTCGCTCCTTGCGCCGACGCCGCCTCTCCTTCCGCTTGGCCGCCCTTGCCGCCTTGCCCTCCTTCTTCTTCTCCCCGGCTACCTGCCATTCGGCGTCAGCCGGAGGAGATTTATAAGGCGGGGGCGGCCGCGTCGTCGTCGCCGCCACAGCCGGGGCCTTCTCAGAAATAAAAATAAAAATTTTAATCTAGCATGTGGGGTGTCATGTCATTATTTCATCACCGCTGCTCTCAAAACGGTGAAGGAAAACATCGTGAGGAAACCGGCATGTCCTAGAACCAAAAATTCGAAGACATGTGACATCTACCAACCCGCACACGGCCCGCGTGGTGGATTACGGCCCACTCCCTCTCACCGAGAGGGGCCTGTGTCCCAGCAGTGGGAACATTATAGGCTGATTATGTGTTATGTGGGATGTCATCGTCTAGAACTCATTGAGTAGAGTACAAACATATTTTTTTAAATCTTTTAAAATAAAAGAAATAGGGGGCCGTAAAAGTTGTAAATTTTAGACCACTTTTGTACGAGCTCTAGCGCAACAATTCAACAAATTAGGAATTTGAAACTTCTTTATAGCATGTAAATACCATGAATACTGTATTTAATCAACAATACTGAAAACGGCGATTCATAAGGTATTTCGTTTAAACATGGGTGATTTTCTGCAACTGCAAAAAATAACCTTGTAATTCACAGTATCATTATAAAATAAGTAAAAAGTTATCTTTGCGATTGTTAAACATATATATGGTACGGAACCCTTCGTGCGCGAGTCCGACTCGCACTTGACCGGTTTTTTTTTATCTAATACCTGACATATATAATAAATTGCCAAAGACAATTAGAGATTTAGATTTGCATAATTATAAAAAGAAATTATTTCAATTGCTGTTAGACAAATGTTACTATACTTTAAAAGATTATCTCGATGATGTTAAAATAAATAAATAAAATAGCTTTATTGTTCTTGCACACTTTCCTTATTATCTAACACTAAGTACTTATGCCATAATTGACATTATAAACAAATAAAATATTTAACAGGTTTTTTTTTTTTTTTTTTTTTTTTTTTTTTTTTTTTTTTTTTTTTTATGGTGTACAAGGACCACTATCTATAGCGGTAAAAGCCTCCTCCAGCCGTTTCCAAGCTGTTCTGTCCCTGGCGATTCTGCTCCATGTTCTGCCTGCTATCTTTGCAATATCATCGCTCCATCTTTTGTGTGGTCTACCTGGTTTGCGTTTTATATTTATTGGATACCAGTTCGTGGTGATTTTTGTCCATCTGTCGTCTGGTACTCGTTGGACGTGTCCAGCCCACTTCCATTTTAAGCCCAGCACTTTCTCCGCCACTTCCTTTGCTTTGGTTTTCCTTCTGATTTTACTGTTTTTCACTCTGTCTTTTAGCTTGAGATTCATGTAGCTCCTCTCTAGTCCTCTTTGGCATATTTTAATTTTTTCTAAATTCCGTTTTGTAAGGGGCCATGTCTGGCAGGCGTATGTGAGTGTGGGGAGTAAGCATGTTTCCATGGTTTTCGTTTTTAGTTTAGTCGGTATCTTGCTCTTAAATATTTCTTTCAGTGTCCAGTACTTATTCCATGTGCATTTGATTCTTCTCTCTATTTCTTTGTCAGTGCAATCTCTAAATGCAATGAGATGTCCTAGATATATATATTCCTCTACGTATTCTAGGTTTGCAGATGAACATATGACTGGTGCTTTGTATTTGTTTGTCATCAGTTTCGTTTTTGTTTCGTTAACTTCTAGGCCAACTTTTTTGCTCTCTTCGAATAGTGACTCTATCATAGACTGCATTTCGTTTGGGTCTTCTGAGAGTAATACTATGTCATCAGCAAATCTTAGATGCGATAGGTATTTTCCATGTAAATTTAGACCTTTCTTTTCCCATTTCATTGCTCTAAAGATTTGTTCCAGCACGGCTATAAATATTTTAGGAGAGAGTGGGTCTCCTTGTTTTACTCCTTTTTCGATTTTAAAACTAATTCCTGGTTTCTCAAGAATAATTCTAGAGTTACTGTTTTTGTATATTACCTTTATCAGATCGATATATTCTTTGTTAACTCCTTGAATTGATAAAGCTTGCCATATAGAGCTGTGTGAAATTGAATCAAACGCTTTACTGTAATCAATGAAGCACAGATATAAAGGTTTGTCGTATTCGTTATATTTTTCTAAGATCATTTTCAAAGAGTGTATGTGGTCTATGGTAGAGAAGTTGCGGACAAAACCAGCTTGTTCCACTGGTTGACTCTCATCTATACTTTTTGTCAATCGTCGTCGAAGAGAACAGTTTGTACAGATTTGACATGAGACTTATGGGTCTGTAGTTGGATATTTGTTTCGGGTCTCCCTTTTTGAACAGAAATACAATGTTTGAGCATGTCCATTGTCTGGGTATTTCCTTTTGCGCCAGCACAATATTAAATAGAGTAGTTAATGGTTTAGTTAGGGTGTTTCTTCCTGTTATTATCATTTCATTGGTTATGCCGTCTGGGCCTGGGCTTTTTTCGAGTTTGAGTTTATTAATTGAGTATTCGATTTCGCTCTTGCAGAATTCTGGTACGTGGTCTGTATTTATAGGATTGATTTGTGGTTCCGTTGTATAACCGCTGTCTTTTTTAAAAAGTTCTTTGTAGAAATTTGTAGCCACTTTTAATAAGTCGTCTCTATTTGTTACAAGATGGCCTGACTTATTCTGTAGTTGGTTCATAAGTGTCTTGGTTTTTGTTAGATATTTATAAGCTTTTTTGACGGCTCCAGATTTTTCTAGGTAGTTCTGTATAGTTCTTAGTCTGTATTTCTTGGTGTTGTTTTTTATTTTCTTATGTATAACTTTGTAGAGTTTGCTAAGCTGGTTTTTTTCTTGTTTGGTTTTATTTTGTTTATTTTTTAGGTTATGTTTTTCTTCTTTGAGTTTTATGATTTCGTCTGTAATAATAGTTTGTTTACGTGTACTTTCCTTTGGTAAATTAGCGCGCTTGTAGCTTTGCAAGATAGTTTTCTCTATGTTGTCGTAATACTCTTGCACTGATTTCTTCTTTGGTTCTTCATAATTGGCTAGTTCTTCTCTAAATATTTTTAAATTGATATTCTCCTGTGGTCTCGATGTGAAGCTGGACCGTGTTTTGTTCTTTCTGGTAGTGTTTATTTTTATTCTGATTAATCTGTGATCACTTGGGTGTTTAAAGTTACTAAGTACGTTGTAATCATCGATAATATGTGGTTTGTTTGTAGCGATATAATCTATTTCGTTCATTACCATACCGTTAGGTGACATCCACGTCCATCTAAGCTTTGATGATTTATTGAACATTGTGTTAGCAATTTTGAGGTTATGTTGAAGACAGAACTGTATGAATCTTTCTCCCCTTTTGTTTCTTTTGCCGTATCCATGCTTTCCCATCACACGACTTTCTCCTTCTTTTGGTAATCCTATTTTGGCATTTAAATCTCCGAGAAGTATTGTATTTGCTGTGCTTTTTTCAATCGCTTTTTCTAATGATTCGTAAAAGTATTCCATTTCCTTTTCTTCAGAACTGGATGTAGGTGCATATGTTTGAATTATAGTGAAATTTTCCTCGTTGATGTTTACATAAATCAATGCTACTCTTTCTGATACACCTATAAAATCTTGTACTATTATACGTTGTTGTTTTTTGACAAGAAAACCTACTCCATTTCTTCCCTTGCTTTGTCCAAATAGGTATAGTCGGTATTCATCTCTATCTTCCACGATATACCCTTGTTTTCGGGTTTCACAAATGCCTAGGATGTCCCAATTGATTGTTAGTAGCTAGTTCTGTTATTCTTGTTTCATTTGCCAGGGATCTGACGTTAAAAGTTGCAATGTATGTCTTGTTTTCGTTTTTGTTTTTTGGAGGGTTTTGGTCGACTACCCCCGTGGTGACCAGCCATATTGGGAGAGGATGTTTGGTTGTTTTTCTATTTGGTTCTTTGTTTTGATTTTTGCTAGAGTTGGCGGTGCTGTGACGGGGGTCTATTGGTTGCTATTCATCTGTGTCTTCGACCGAGGTGGCCGAAGGTGATCTCATAGTTTGTTTCGTTTTAGGATGTAGTCTGTTATTGAGCTTTGGTTACCCTGAGACAGCTTGTTTTTCTTAGCCGTTTGGTATTTTGTCAGTACTTCTGGATTAGTTTTTGAATTTCCTGCTTCGTGTGGAGGTGTTATTTGTAGCTCTCTCTTCTTAGAGTACGGATTTTTCGTAGAATTAGTACAAACTCTTTGTATGTTGTGGCTGTGACCTTTTATCACTAACTTATCATATCTAAGGTACGCTTTCTTGCCTTCGCTTCTTTCTTTTTCTAGCTGGGCTTGTAATGACTTACGTACCTCCAATACCTGAGGAGGGAAGTCTTCTTTAATATAAATTTTGGTATTTCTAAGATTTTTCTTATTTTTCTGTATTGATATTTTCTTTCCGTATGTAGTGAGAGTGATATTTATTGGTCTTATCTTGTTTTCCTTATGTTTTCCCATTCTTTTAACCATTTTTAAGTCATTTTCGCTGCATTTTAGTCCCATTTCGTTGATAACCGTAATCACTTTTCCTTCCAGCTCTTCATATGATTTTTCCCCTTCTTCTACTCCGAAAAATATTAAGTTTCTTGCTCTAATTTGCTTCTCAATTAAAGAAATCCTTTTTTCTTGATCTTCATTAATCTGATAAATCTTTTCAATTTCTTTTTGAACAAGATTGAACTTCTTATCCGTATTTTCGTTTATTTTAGTTGTTATTCTTTCTTCGTGTTCACTCACTGTAATATTCATATCCCTTTTGATTTGATCTCTTAATTCGCTCAAAAGTTTTTCCATTTCTTGAGACATTTTTATTGTTGTTATTAAAATTGTGGTAGTAAGAGACCTCTAGTGATTGATTGTTAAACTATAATTAACTTTTCGGATTATTCACCGCTAGATGTCGCTGTTTGCTACTTGCGTGTGCGCTCTGGTGTTATAAATCTTAATATACAACTTTTAGTTTATCTACTTCAAACAAGATGTCGCTGTTGCAAGTTTAGTATGGCGATGACTACCTACGTGTTTTTATTTTTTTTCTTGGTAGATTATTTACGTTTTATATTTAGCTTCACTGGTCCTTATACACAATATTTTGTCTTTTTTACTATTTCACCACACAGTTTATAGTTTTTTTATGATAATGTAAGTCTTTCACTTGCGTTTTAGGTGACACTTTGCTAGTTCAAGCGGCAGTGCCGTAACGAATTTTATTATTGTTTTGCACTTCTCTAGGTCTTTATTTCCACTTGTCTACACTTTCACCGCTAAATTATGCGTTTCCGCTTCTGTCTATAACACTGCGCTATCGAAATTGTACGTATTTTAGAAGTAAATAAAATATTATTCGGAAGTAGTACTTTATGAGTGTTTACAATAGCACGCCCTCTAGCGTAAAAAATTGAACTTTTGATTTTTTTGATTTTTTTAATTGATTTAACTCGATGATGTTATTTAATTTTAATTGTTCCCCTGATAAGTAAAATGTGTATATTTCTAAATTTGTATAATTTAATTCTAACTGAATTTATAATTTATGTCTCGTTATTTTAATTGTTGCCTTGACATGTAAAAATATTCGTTAATTCTAAAGTGCTGCATATTTAAATTGTTATTATTTTAATTTTCAAATTGATTGTGCTGTTAAATTGTTACTTACTGTAAAATTATTGTATGCCATTATGGCGGGTCATAGCTGTGTACAATTTCGGAAACATGTAACAACTTATTGCTTACCTATGTACCACAATAAAGAATATTTGTATTTGTATTTGTATTTGCAATGAGAAAAGTATTGAGTATGAACAAGAGATATGATTTTAAAAAAAACAAGTTTTTATTAGTCTGGATACCATCTAAGACCAGAGTCCTTATAAAGACGAATCAAAGGAGCCCAAACTCGATAGGGTTGCATCGTTTTATTCATCACTAAAAAAGGTACAAAGGCGGACTTAATGCCTTAGGCATTCTCTACCAGTCAACCAAGGGTGGTGAAGAGATTGGTGGCAGGTGCTCAGTTTGACAGGAATAATTATTTAAAGAACACTAAAAATATATCTCAATTAATTATAAATAGACTATGTACACAAGTATATAAATCCATACTAATATTATAAATTCGAAAGTAACTCTGTCTGTCTGTCTGTCTGTTACCTTTTCACGCCTAAACCACTGAACGGATTTCGATAAAATTTGGCAAGGCTATAGATGGTATCCTAGGGACGGACATAGGTTGCTTTTTTTTTCAAAAATAATCCTACAGGGGGTGATATAGGGGATGAAAGTTTGTATGGGAAACTCAGTATTTCTTAAGTTAGGGATGTGAAAATTAAAATGTATGCTTTTGATAGGAAATAAAGAAATATGCGGTTCAGCGTTTTTGGGGGGGTACAATAGGGGTTGACAAATGTTTGTGTACCTACCTCTTTTTAAGAGATTTAAGGGATTGGAAATGTAGTCATAGTTCAAATCTTGAGGTAACATTTAGTCTTTATTTCATTCGACGTTTTTACGAGGAAATTATTTGAACGAGTGGACACTCGGACAAAAGTTATTTGTTATTAGAGCGTGACTGGCATAACAAATTTTAAGTAATTAACAAAAACCCCCCGCTGCGTAAGTCTGTCTCTTTGAATGTGATAATGTCAAAAAGTACCGAACGGTTTTCATACGGTTTTCTCCAATGAACGGAGTGATTCAGTGTAATTCATTATGGTTTTGTGTAAATTGGCTGAAATATGACGACGACTGTTGAAGATGTCGGAAAAAATCATGCCGACTGGTAGCTTTATGCCTTTATGCCTTTATACACGGTAACGATATATCGTAGCGATTTGAGTTTGCACAGTTATATCGGACGGCCCTATGTTTTCCACATGAGCGTTCCCATGGGATATTTTCCGACATCCACGCGGGCGAAGCCGCGGGCAAAAGCTAGTAATTTATAACCTTACAGTACACATATATACATACATTTATAACTGAGTTCCCATGGCCACCTTCTGGTTTCATCATCAGATCATCTCCATGTCATAATAATATTGCATTGTCATCCAATTTCCATATGCTTGGAAAATTTCAGCTCAATCGGAAACCGGGAAGTGGGTCATATTTAACTTGCAAGATTACATTACAGACAGACAGAAACCGAGACAGGTGAAATTAAATTAAAGCTTGTAAAATGACTTTTTGAAGACACGATCACCAAAGTCACACGATGTTATAAATTAAATTACAATTTAATTCACAGCCGGCAGTTCCGCATCCAGGCTTTGACGATATCTTCGAAGCATACGAGTCAAACGCGTGCCCTCAAGTAGATGGTGGTGTTGTCTTCGGTACCATCGACTGCCTCACCGTGGACATCTACGTGCCAAGTATCGCTGACTCTCACAACCGTTTGCCAGTGATGGTATGGATACATGGAGGCGCTTTCGTTACTAGCAGCGCCAGTGCCTTAGGCACTCCATATTCATTGGTGAGCAATGACGTCATTGTAGTAGCAATCAATTACAGACTTGGTATTTACGGCTTCATGTGCCTGAATATTCCAGAAGTACCAGGAAATCAAGGACTCAAAGATCAAGTAGTAGCTCTGAGGTGGATCAATGAGAATATCGAGGCTTTCGGAGGAGATCCAAGACAAATTACTGTGTTCGGTGTAAGCGCTGGTGGCATTTCTGTGAACCTCCACTTGTTGTCTCCGTATGAAAGCTTATTCCAGAAAGCAATCATTCAGAGCGGTCCTGCTCTTAGTCCACGGTTGTTATCTGACGCTGACTATGCAGTACCCTTGAAACTTGCAAAAGCATTAGATTTCAATACTGAAGATACGCTTGAAGCCCTTGATTATCTTGCAACTATTGATGCACATACATTAGCCCAGCTAGCTTATGATTTGAAATTATCATCTGCTGGTGGCACCGAGTTACCTATCATATATCCCTGTGTTGAAAAGGAAATAGATGGCGTTGAACATTTTATTACAGATGATCCTAGGCACAAAGTTTCCACTAAAGTAAGGAATACACCAATAATTATTGGGAACACAAATAACGAACAACCCTTTTCGTATAGAAATGCAGATCAAGATTTCTTTTCAAACTATAATTTTGATTTAGTAAACCTTACCTTTGATTTAGGTGACAATTTGAGAGATGCTTTAAATAATATTAGACACTTTTATATTGGGGATGAGAATACAAGCGAAAATGTTAAAGATGAAATTACAGACTTTGCTTCAGATTTCATATGCAACCACCCAACACAAAGAATGGCTGAACGATTTCTAGATATTGGTGCTAGAACTGTTTACCGATATATTTTCTCATATAGCGGTGGCAGAAATTTAATGAAGGTATTGTTTAACTTGAATGCTACGGGAGCTATTCATGCTGACGAAATTGGATATTTGCTTGAGCATGAAATATTCAGTGAAGATACTATCACTCCCGAAGATCAGCTCATGATTGACAGGATAACGACTCTTTGGACTAACTTCGCGAAGTACGGGTGAGTAGCATCTTTATATAATCATACCAAAATCATAACGTCCATAAATAAACAATGTGTTCAAAAATCCTTAAAGTCGGACATTTAATTAGTTGCAGTAAAATTACACTTACTGTCATAAATGTTAAAAAATGCACCCATTTTTTAACGAAATGACAACAACGAACAACGAAATGAGCAGCAGCTAAAAGTCCGACTATAGTAATATAATATGTTGCAGCAAAATTGTACAATACAGTGTAATACAAAGAAATACATAAAGGCACTTTTTTCTATTACGTTTAGGTAATTGCCGTTCAGCCAAAATGTCGTAATGATACGTATGTCAAAACGGCGGCCAACCTTTAGCCCTATTGCAAACCAAGCCAACTGCGACTTAATTGAGAGGAACGCGTTTGCCGGCCACTCGCGTGGTACCGCTCGTTTTGCTTGCTAGGCTCGCACTATTCTGGATCGAAAATTTTCTATCATTCAAACATGAGCGAACGAAACAAGACGTTCAATAATAAAAATGAAATATTTTTCTGCGCAAGTAAGGGTAATACTTGAATCATTTGTACAAAGACGTGCAATTCTGTGACGATGCTGACGACGTTAGCCGAGGCAAACCTTGCATTCAATAATCGGCTTACAATTGTATTGCCTTGGTTTAGGTCACATACAATTTTATTGAATGGCAAAACTTGCATTCAATTATTGGATGTTATTTTATGGCAATCGCACGCGTAATACTTGCATACTATTCTTGAATGGCAATAAAATAGGACGTGGTTTATGGCATGCGATCATTGCTCTTGAACGTTCCAGAAAGTTGAACCGTTTAAATGGATCTTCGTATTTATTTGGTTTTAAGACTTTATTTATTGTGCTTGCCCCATCAGATGCTATATAATAGTTTAGTATTTTCAATTGGAATTCTTCGAATTTATGCTACGTTTACTTCGAGCGTTCGTCACAGGGCTTTTGTGTCTGTATTTCTTATTATTAAAACAAATACTTATTTTCTTTTCAGAGACCCGACACCCGGAACATCCGAGCTGCTTCCTGTCAAATGGGAACCTGTCACGAGGACCTCTCAGCCTTACCTAAATCTAGACTCCGACCTGACCCTTGAAGGTAGACCTTTCCAGGACAGAATGGCTTTCTGGGATGTTTTCTACAGACTTTATAGAAACCAGCAGAAATGATTCGAAGTTTCGATGTTTGAACACATAAGACGAAAAAGAAACTGATTAAAAATCCTTTTTTAATCAGTGAGCGTAACAAATTCATAATTAAATAAGAATAAGAATAATTTATTTAGCAAGAAGAAGAAATACAATACATGTTACAATAATATGGAAGTACATTTGTGCTCAATTAAAGTAGACATTACTTTTTTTACTTAAACTTGCTTGTTTTGGTTTAATATATTTGTATGGTAATATTATGTATTTAAAATGTTTGAGAAACCCAGCTTTTAAAGGTTTTGCAATGAAACTTTAGTAATTTGTTTAATGTTGTAAAAACAGATTCGCCTCACTATTATTTATAAAAATACAAAATTATCTTTGTCACCGTGTATTTATTTACGTTTATCCAATATAAAGTTTGGTGCTCACAAGATGGCACGACGCACAGCATGGCATGGCAAATAATTTTCATAAGCGGACATCATTTTGAATCATATTTCATACCCTTAGCACTCACATTTTGTTGAAATTGTCACAAGATTTCTTAACATACCGCGGGAAGCTGCGGTATGCCGCAGAAGGCATCTGTGGTGGACTGTATTAGGTTGGAGTAATAAAAGACTTCTTGCTGCTGTCTTCTAGTTTATTCTTCTTGTAGAGCTGTAGGCCGACTGACTGTCTTTGGTTTTACAAGTAAGGCTTTTTATATGCCCCAGTGGCGTTAGTTCTATCCCTACTATTTCCCACGCTTTGGGTGGTCTAACAAAGTACTGGCTACGTTATTTAAAACTATTGTAAACACATAAAAACAAACTTTCTTAGAATTATTACAAATGGCTAAAGAAATGCATATCAATAGACACCGACAACAAATAATTCGTTTCCTAAAACTAAGAAAGATATTTTGTGCGGATTACAATTTACGCAGAACTGTTACCTATTCAACAAAAGGTCTCGACAATAATGAGTTCCTTTAACAGTGCCGCTAGTAAACATTTTAGAATATAAAACAATGCATTTTACTGCGAAAACGCCCGGCGATAAGCAAAACAAAACATTTCGGGCGCCGTGGGAATCTCTAGCATCTGTTGGACTTAAAGCTGCATGCTAATTTTCCACAAACTAAAAATACCACATGCCTAAAGACTATGATATTACCACGCTAACTAATGAAGCAGCTATCCTGCACAACTTTCATAGTCTTTTAATTTATACTATGCTCGGCGTCCGTAACAGCTCTCCCCCCGGCGCAGCTCGCGTAGCCTCCTCGATCTTCAATACGACGACGAGCTTGCTCACGGGGCGTCGGAAGACGCCGGCTCTGGTGCGCACCTCGACGACCCTGATGCCGCCGTCCGGTCCACGATGCGTGCGTTCGACGACTCCCATCGGCCAGGTGTTCCGGGGCAGCGTGTTGTCGACCACGAGGACCACGTCGCCAGCTTGCATTGGACGCACATCGTTCTGCGGCTCGCCGCGAGGTACCAGAGTGGGTAGGTACTCGCGCAGCCAGCGTCGCCAGAAGTGGTCAGCGAGTGCTTGACTAACTCGCCATGTTCTTCTGTCAGCCTCGTCGCAGGGTCCCGTCGTTGGCAGCCCTTCCGATGACCCCAACAGGAAGTGGTTGGGTGTAAGGGCCTCTGGATCGCTGGGGTTCACGCTAACGTGGGTCAGTGGTCTTGCGTTGATGGAGAACTCGGCTTCGGTGAGTAGAGTTCTCAAGACTTCTTCTGCTGGCGCCTTCTCTCGCAGAGTGATGCTGAGAGCAGTCTTCACGGAGCGCACCATTCGCTCCCACGCGCCACCTTGGTTGGGCGCGCCAGGAGGTATGAAGCGCCACTCCATTCGATGCAGTAGCCCCTCGTCTCGCAGGGCAGGCATCCACTCGGCGTAGGCGTTGCGTAGCTCTTGGTCAGCTCCGCGGAAGTTGGTTGCGTTGTCGGAGTACATCACTCGGGGCCACCCTCTGCGTGCGGCCATACGTCTCAGCGCCATGATTGCTGAGTCAGTGGAGAGTGATGCGACGAGCTCGATGTGCACGGCGCGGGAGGTGAGGCACGTGAAGAGTGCGCCCCACCTCTTTTCTCGGCGTCGCCCGACCTTGACCATCATTGGTCCGAAGTAGTCCACCCCGCAATTAGTGAACGGGCGGTGGAAGGGGTCAAGGCGGGCGTGTGGCAGGTCTCCCGTAGCTGGCGTTTGCGGCGTTGCTCGCCGTCTCTTGCAGAAGGCGCAGTTCTTCTCGACAGCGCGTACTGTGGGCCGTAAGTGGATGACCCAGTACCGCTGTCGCAGGTCGTTCGTCACGCGCTCTCTGTTGGCGTGACCCGCAGCGCAGTGCTCCCGGAGTACAAGGAGCTTGGTCAGCTGATGACGGCCATCCAGTATGATTGGCCGCTTCGTCTCGGTCGGCGCGCAAGAGACCTCGATCCGGCCCCGCACCTTCAGGACATCGTCTTCCAATACTGGATCCAGCCGGTACAGCCGACTCGCTTTTGTCAGCGGGCGTGCAGACCGGATCCTCTTCAGTTCCTCGCCGAAACTGTCTTCTTGCGCCTGTCGTATCAGCTCGGCCTCGGCGCGCTGGATGTGGCGATGTTCCATCGCTGTTGCTCGTCGACGGTAGATGTCGGTGAAGGCGATTGCTCGAGCGGTGGCCCTCACCAAGACTTCATACTTCGAGAAACGGGCGGGGTTCGGTAGCCAGCTGTCTCGTTCTGTCTTCTCGCTGATGTGGAGGACCTCTTCGTCCTCTTGCTCGGACGTCGTTGTTCTAGGCCATTGCTCCTCTGGTAGGAACAGGAAGTCGGGCCCCTGGAACCAGCGATCCGTTGCACTGATGGGTGTGTCGACGAGTCGCGTGGCGTCGTCGGCTACGTTGCTTGCGGTGGGTAGCCAACGCCACTCTTCTTTCTGGGTTAGCTCGGCGATTTCCCCTAGTCGGTGCGCGACGAATGGCGTGTAGCGTCGCATGTCGTGGTGAATCCAATGTACCACGGTGGATGAGTCGGTCCAGTAGGTCGTCTGGCTGATGTTGATTCGATGCTCCTTCTTCACAGTGTCGGCGAGTCTTGCTCCGATGACCGCAGCTTGCAGTTCCAGGCGTGGTATGGTCTGCGCTCGTCGAGGCGCCACCTTAGCTTTGGCGGCGACCAACACGACGTTCAGGCTCCCGTCGACATTCTTCACTCTCCAGTAGGCCACGGTCGCGTAGGCTTGCTCACTGGCGTCGCACAGGATGTGTAAGTCGATGCGCTCGTACTTCTGTGTCACGTAGCATCTTGGTAGTCGAAGCTGGGCGAGCTCGGGAAGACGCGCGAGCCATGATGCAAAGAGTTCGTTCTCTTCTTCCGGAATCTGCTCATCCCACGTCGTCTGGAGGCGCCACAAGTTCTGCAGTATGATCTTCGATCGTATGGTGTAGTGGCTCAGCAGTCCTAGTGGGTCGTAGATGGACATCACGGCGCTGAGGGCTTCACGTTTGGTCGGCGCGCGAGTTCTTGTCCTTACTTCAGCTGGAACTCGGCTCATCGACGTGTTGAATCCCAGCTCATCTCGTTCTGCGTTCCAGAATAGTCCCAAGATCTTGCTCTCGGGCTGATCTCCCCCCAGTGTTGTGGGAGCGGTGGCGTGCAGTTCTGGTGGCACGTCGCGTAGTACCGACTTGTCGCTGGAGCTCCATCCTCGTAGCGTGAATCCCGCATGCGCGTGTACTGCTCTCGTTTCTTCGACCGCCTTCCAAGCTTCCTTCGTGTCTTCGTAGCTGGCTACCAGGTCGTCCATGTAGTGACTCTTCTTGATGGCTTCCAGCGCTCGTGGATACTCCTGCCCGTGTACATCCGCGTTATGGTTGCGGACATAGTGGGCCATGTACGGGGAGCTCGCTGCGCCGAAGATCATGCTGGCCATCTTGTACTTCTTTGGAGGCTCTACTCGTTCGTCGCCTCGCCACAGGAACTGCTGCGCTGGTTGATCTTGCTGCCTTATTCGGATCCTCAGGAACATTTCTTGCACGTCCGCTGTGATCGCCACTGTCTTCTCTCGGAATCTGAATAAGATC
This sequence comes from Cosmia trapezina, assembly GCA_905163495.3. Classification (NCBI taxonomy): domain Eukaryota; kingdom Metazoa; phylum Arthropoda; class Insecta; order Lepidoptera; family Noctuidae; genus Cosmia; species Cosmia trapezina. The sequence continues at coordinate 22,877,895 of LR991035.1, read as the reverse complement.
CCTGGCAGTGATAATAGTAGATCGGGCCCCTCCAGCAGCTCGTCGTTCAGGCACACGCCGTTGCTTTTAGCCGCTGCGTCGAATACCAGCCTATGCTTGCCGGGTTTGTTCGGGTTCTGCACGGCGAAGTGTGGCAGGTACCAGCAGATGGCGCTCGCTTCTTCCGATCCATCGCACGGCGTTGCGTACCCCTTATCCAAGAGGTTGTTGATCTGCTTCGTGTATTCAGCTGCGAACTCAGGATCGGCGTCCATCTTTTGTTCTATCTTCTTTAGTCGGCGGAGCGCCTGCCCGTAGCTTGGTGGCATGATGACGTCATCTCGTCGCCACGGCAGTCCAACTTCGTACCCGGTGTCGATCTTCTTGGTCGTTTTCCTGACGATGTCGATAGCTCGCTGATCGGTTTCCTTGACTCGAGGCTTCCCCTGGATGCCGAGTGCGTCGATCTTGAAGTGGGCTTCGACTAAGTCGTGGAGTTCTTGCTCGCTTGTCCTCGGCGTTCGTTCAGGCTCGAAGACGTGCAGCACGTTTCGCTCTTGATAGATGGTCTTGCGTGGCGCGGTTCCGTGCACCACCCATCCTAGTTGTGTTCTTGATGCGGCCGGTTGATCAGGGCCGCCGACTCGTAGCTCGCGGGACACGATGCATTCCCAGTGGTCTGTCCCCATCAGGATTCCAGGACGGGCCACATCGTAGCACACCTCTTCTGGTGTCAGGTCCCTCAGATGCTCGTAGTCCAGTAGGGTGTCAGGAACGGATTGACGATGGAGGCGGAGATTCTTCATAGTCCTCGCTCTGACCTTGTAGTTCTCGTCGCTCTTCAATCCTCTGACTTGAATATCCACCAGCTGACTCTTCATCTCTTGCTGTGACATGTTGACCCCGTTCAGGTGGAGAGGTTGCGCTGGTCCCTCAGCTCCGATGCTCGCTGCTAGTTCTTCATCGATGAGGGTGATTGTAGCTCCTTCATCCAGTAGAGCATACGTCTTCACCTCCCCCCGTGGTCCGGCTATGACGACAGGGCACATCTTCAGCAAGACTGCTCTTGGTCCGGCAGCTGGTCGGGTTGCTAGGGACAGGACCGCTTCCTCCTTGGGTGCATCTGTCTTCTTTTCTTCAGTCTTTGCTTCTCGTACTTGATGAAGAGTCGCATGATGCGGGCGGCGACACTCGTCCACGCCGCACGCCTTTGCTTTGCAGTGTGTGCGCCTGTGTTGCTTCTGGGCGCATTTGAAGCATATCTTCTTCTCCTTTACCAAGCTCCATCGCTCGTCCACAGTAAGTGCCTTGTACTTCGGGCACTGTGTCAGGACGTGAGCTTGCTCGCATTTGGGGCACTTGACCTTTTCTTCTGCGCTCTCGACCGTAGTGAAGACGCTCGCTTTCTTCTTGAGTGTCACGATGGGTCGAGTATCCTTCTTCTGGCTTGTGCTACTCGTAGACGGGGTGTATGTATACCGCAGTGCTCTGTCCGCTTCTCTCATCAGGAAACGGGATAAAATGACGATCTCCGGGTCAGTCATTCCTTCGTGGTCGTAGGCGTAGTCGCACCAGCGGGATCGAAGATGCGGGCTGAGCTTGTCCAATACTTCTCGCGTCATCAGGGGGTTGAACAGGTAGCCTCTTCGGTCGATTGTCTTCAGCACGCAGATGATGTTCTGCAACTTGATGGCGAAGCTGTTGAGTTCGGCTGCTGATGATCCAGGTTTCGGAAGTTTCTTGAGGTCTTCTAGTGCTCGGTCGATGATGACTTCAGGTCTTCCAAAGCATTGCTCGAGGGTCTTCATGATAACGTCCGGATCTGTAGCTGTATGCAGAAGGGCGGCCACGGCGTCTCTTGCTTCCCCTTTGAGGCAGCTCCTTAGCCTCTGGATGTTTTCCGCTGCTGACACTTGGTACATCTCGGTCGTATCTCGAACTGCTGCTTTGAATGGCAACCATTCGTTGGCTGCTCCGGAGAAGGTCGGCAGGTCAGTGTGTCGAGGCCTGGGTCTGGCCATCTTCTCCAATGTGGCGGCCAAGTGCTCGATGCTGTTCTTCCTTGGTGGAGTTGGCGATCTTCCTCGCGGTGCTTCGAAGCGTATTTGCTTTGGCTCTTCCCTGGCTTCCCTGGTTCCTTCTTCTTCCCGAGAGTTGAGGGGGTTCGTCCTCAACCAGTTGTCCACTTTCTGATGTGGTTCTTCACGGGGAGGAGTGGCTTCTTCGTGCATGCTGCCTTCATCGTTGATCGCGGATACTTCGGCTGCTAGTCTCTTTTTGACTAGGTCGGCCTCCAACTCCAACTCCTTTCTTCGGATCGTCGCTAGCTTCTCTGCTGCCTCCAGTTCCAACTCCTTTCTTCGGATCGTCGCTAGCTTCTCTGCTGCCTCCAGTTCTGCCATCCGTAGTCGTGTTGTCACGCTGGTTGTTGACCTGACGGATCTAGTCGGTGATGGCTTTCGTTGCTCCGCAGTAGCCCGAAGTCCGGTTGGTCCCGCTGTACTGGCGTCTGCTGATTTCCAAAATGGTGATGCCGGCGGGTCCAGTGAGATTCTTCTCAATCGTTCTTGCTCTATTCGTTCAGCTTCTCTGCGGCGCGCCTCCTGTTCTTGGATGCGACGCTGCTGCTCCTCGATTTCTGCTAATTCCCCTTGGCTTCTGGTGACCACCATCTTGAAGTTTTTTCGACTCGGCCCTCTTCTTTCTTGACCCGGCCCTCGTTTTCTTTACGCGGCCCTCTTCTTTCTTGATCCGGCCCTCGTTTTCTTCACGCGGCCCTCTTCTATCTTGATCCGGCCCTCGCTTTCTGCACGCGGCCCCTCTTCAACGTGGCCCCTCTTCAGCGCGGCCCCTCTTCAACGCGGCCCCTCTTCAACGTGGCCCCTCTTCAACGTAGCCCCTCTTCGACCCGGCGACGATCGGGTACGTCGGGTCGGTATGGCGGCGCGTCTTCAACGTAGCCACTCTTCAACGTAGCCCCTCTTTAACGTAGCCCCTCTTCGACCCGGCGACGATCGGGTACGTCGGGTCGGTATGGCGGCGCGTCGTAGGTACGTCGATTCTTCGGGACCGGTCGTTCGATCGATCGGTCGATGCAGTCGGCCTCGTAGATTTCCGCCGCAGATTTCTTCGTTTTTCTGCCGCTTGGTTGGCGCTGGTTCTTCGTTCTTCAGAATTATCCGCTGCTCGATGGACCAGACTGTGGTGGACTGTATTAGGTTGGAGTAATAAAAGACTTCTTGCTGCTGTCTTCTAGTTTATTCTTCTTGTAGAGCTGTAGGCCGACTGACTGTCTTTGGTTTTACAAGTAAGGCTTTTTATATGCCCCAGTGGCGTTAGTTCTATCCCTACTATTTCCCACGCTTTGGGTGGTCTAACAAAGTACTGGCTACGTTATTTAAAACTATTGTAAACACATAAAAACAAACTTTCTTAGAATTATTACAAATGGCTAAAGAAATGCATATCAATAGACACCGACAACAAATAATTCGTTTCCTAAAACTAAGAAAGATATTTTGTGCGGATTACAATTTACGCAGAACTGTTACCTATTCAACAAAAGGTCTCGACAATAATGAGTTCCTTTAACAGTGCCGCTAGTAAACATTTTAGAATATAAAACAATGCATTTTACTGCGAAAACGCCCGGCGATAAGCAAAACAAAACATTTCGGGCGCCGTGGGAATCTCTAGCATCTGTTGGACTTAAAGCTGCATGCTAATTTTCCACAAACTAAAAATACCACATGCCTAAAGACTATGATATTACCACGCTAACTAATGAAGCAGCTATCCTGCACAACTTTCATAGTCTTTTAATTTATACTATGCTCGGCGTCCGTAACAGCATCAGTATACAAATAAAAATGTTACGGCCATACAAATGTTAATGCTTTGCCGTGCTATACCGCGTCGTGCCGCCTAGTGATTAGTACTTCTCTTTTCACTATGCCATCCAACATACCGTAATATCTTTCATATTTTTAGCCGACATGATTTTTTCATTATTAGTTGTAAAGTGTTTTTTGTTACCTACTCATATCAATTTATACGAATTTTCTTTTTTCTTTATTTCTTATACTGCTTTATGAAGGTCACTAGCACGGTCGGTTTCAACTATTATCCCAAATTACATCATCAGTTATCAGTGTAACATCAGCTAAGATATCAATATCACTATGATGTTGTATCATTTATCTTAGAACATTACAGATCTTAGCCCATCTTTCAATATTCAAGATAAATTTTAGTCATTGCAAAAAGTTCTCGAGGCTCGGACATGTGGTCTGTGATTCTGTTAGTGTCTGTGTGTGGTCTGGTCCAAGGTCTGTCCAGGGTAGACCCGCTCGTCTCCACGAAGCGTGGTCTGATCCGGGGTATCAGTTCTGACCAAGGCTACGGGAAGTTCTTGGGTGTGCCATATGCGGTGGTGGACAAGAACAATCCTTTTGGGGTAAGGATTTTCTTATTGTTTCTTTAATGGTTATGGTTTTCGCAGCCTATTCTGCCATGCAAAAAAGTCATTAACTCTGGACCAGTACATCCTATGTAGTATTTCAATGTTGAAGTTTTTATCAAGTTCTTTTGAAGCTGAACAGTTTGAATCTTAGTAGTTTCAGGTGCCAAATCATGTTATTAAATGGCAACTTTATTTGCAGCCGTCAGTCCCACATCCTGGTTTTGGCGATATCTTTGAAGCATACGAGTCGAACGTATGCCCCCAAGTGGACAACAATGTGGCCATTGGTACCATCGATTGCCTCACCATGGACATCTATGTGCCAAGTATTGCCGACTCCCGGCACCGCTTGCCAGTGATGGTATGGATACACGGAGGTGGTTTCGTCGGCGGCAGTGCTAATGACTTCGGCAGCCCTAGTTTTTTGCTGAGAAATGACGTCATTGTAGTAGCAATAAATTACAGACTAGGTGCTTACGGATTCATGTGCCTAGGCATTCCAGAAGTACCAGGAAACCAAGGACTTAAAGATCAAGTGTTAGCTCTGAGATGGATCAATGAGAATATCGAGGCTTTCGGAGGAGATGCAAGACAAATTACTGTGTTCGGTGAAAGTGCTGGCGGTATGTCTGTGAACCTCCACTTGTTGTCTTCATATGAAAGCTTATTCCAGAAAGCAATAATTCAGAGTGGTCCTGCTTTAAGTCCATGGTTGATAGTAGACTCTGATAACGCGGTACCCTTAAAACTGGCAGAAGCATTAGATTTTGGTACTGATGATATAGTCGAGACGATTGATCACCTTGCATCTATAGATGCACACACATTAGTAAAACTAGCACATGATTTGGAAATAACTAGGTCTGTCGGCACCAAAAACCCTCTAACATTACCCTGCATTGAAAAGAATATTGATGGCGTTGAACATTTCATGACAGAGAATCCTATGAATATTCTATCTGGTAAAGTTAAGACTACTCCAGTAATTATTGGAAATACAAATAATGAACTGCCATTCGAGTACGGAAACCAAGATGCAGATTTCTTCTCAAACTATAATTTTGACACAATCAGCAAAGTATTTGATTTAGGTGACAATTTAGAAGATGCTTTGGATGACGTCAGACACTTTTATATTGGAGATGAAGGTACAAGTGAAAATGTTAAAGATGAAATAACAGACTTTGCATCAGATTTTATATTCAACCACCCAACACAAAGAATGGCTGAAAGATTTTTAGATATCGGTGCTAAAACTGTTTACCGTTACATTTTCTCATATAGCGGTGGCAGAAATTTGCTAAAGGCGGCGTATAACTTGAATAGTACGGGAGCTATTCATGCTGACGAACTTGGATATTTATTCGACTATGACATGTTCAAGGGCCATATTATCACTCCTGAAGATCAACTTATGATTGACGGGATAACAACTCTTTGGACTAATTTCGCAACTTACGGGTGAGTAGCTTTTTTGTGAGGTATATACAGGGTGGAAACTTTCAGCGGGGCAGTAAGGGGAAGTACCTTATCCGTTGCAGCTACACGAAAATGGTCTTAGGAGACTATCCATATTTTTTTATGGAATTTTGATCCCAATTCACAGATTTTCAAAAAAAAATTACAGTTAGTAAGAAAATTGCCATTTTATACAAAATTATTTTTTGATGCCAATCGATCCTGTTTCTAATACTGATCAAAAACTTCTACAGGACCAACCATCGTTGGAGTACTCAAAAAGTCACAAATTGCAAAAAACTTTTCCCGTACATTTTGTTCAGAATTTGTGTTAGGTAACTGAAATACAAAAAATAAAATAAAAGATAGTCTCCTAAAACCATTTTCGCGTAGCTGCAACGGATAAGGTACTTCCCCTTACTGCCCCGTTGAAAGTTTCCACCCTATATAGATACCAGAATTCCTCAGTTATATATTAATTTCATCATTAAGATTTAGTGCTCGTGATCTACTAACGAGAATCAGAATTAGAATTAGGCAACGTATTGCATTATGATGTTATCTTTCATGTAAAATTGATTGCTACTAGTGCTCGTTGATATCGTATTGCTTGATTGATAGCAGAAGACAGGTTATCTCAAAAAAATTGGTTCGATTTCGTAGAACCCAATCATCGCATCATAATCATTCACAGTTCAAGTACGTCATTTTTTCATTCTTAGGTACGTTTTGATAATTTTTAGCTCTATTCTAATGCTCATTTAGATGATACTGTTCTGATACACGATATAGGCCAAAGAACACGTCACGTATAAGCACTGCACGGGATCGGCGTTTGTTGTTTAACTACATTTTTGACATTTGATTGTCGCTGGCATGAGATTGCGACTTGAATTTGATCGTTTTTAAACGTACAAGAATTGGCCTTCTGCCATTGTTTGAACAGCAAAAATTGCTTTCTTTTATGACGCCGGGGTCATCGATATACATCCACGTCAAAATTCTTTAATTTTTCTTACTGTTTTTGTTTTCTCCGTTACAAATTTTGTTTTATTTCATGCAAGATGCAATATTATATTTTATTTTAGAGACCCGACACCCGTCACATCGGAGCTACTTCCTGTCAAATGGGAACCTGTCACGAGGACCTCGCAGCCTTACCTAAATCTAGACTCCAACCTGACCCTTGAAGATAGACCTTTCCAGGACAGAATGGCTTTCTGGGATGTTTTCTACAGACTATATAGAAACGAGCAGAAATGGTACGAAGGTGGAAAATAAGTAGAGTTACAAAATTCATCATCATCATCTGCCTAGCCTTTCCTCAACTATGTTGGGATTGGCTTCCAGTCTAACCGGATCCAGCTGAATACCAGTATTTTACATGCAGAGACTGCCTATCTAACCTCCACAATTCAGACAAAACAAAACACAGAAAAAAAAAATATTAACAGATATTCATATTTTGGTTAAATATCTGTTGTGATTTTCATTTTACAATAATCTTAAGGAACATAATGCTACAACAGTAAAACCAATACTGACAACTTATTTTGATAACACAATAAACTTAAATGTGTCAGTATATGATGTTTTTCTCTTGTACCCTACGTTATGTCCCACTGCTGGACAAAAGCCTCCCCTATATCCAGCCACATCTGACCGCAGAATATGAATATGAAACCTATCCAGATAGTCACACATTATGATGATTATTAAAAAAAAAACTTAATATTGTTACAAGTTGTTTAACACATTATAATATTTTATTACTTCTAGGCACCATATTACAACTACTTCTTCCGTCTTTCTCATAAAGTCTTCTGAAATATCTCGCAGTCTTTCACATAACAACGATTTGGAAAGCTCGATCCACTCAGCGGATATAAATCGCCCGTCCTAAACCCCCGGCGGATGGTCAGACAGATAGCCGTCCCCCTCTTAACGATCTATTGTGATTCTAGTGTTATGTACAAGATGGTTGCAATGAGTGAACAAAGTAGTATCCTATTGATTCTGTATTTAAGTTGATTATATCACTCACTGGCTCATTATCGCAGCAAGTCGCTCGAGCAGGACCAGTTCACTTTCAACCTTTCCTTGACAATACTCGTGACTGACAGATGACGTTAGTGACAGGAGCTACCTCACTTCTTCTTCTGCGAATGAGACAGTGAGTTTTTTTTTCAATGCACACTTGATTTCCATCTTACTTCTGACATTGGCCGAATGGTCGACATCGGCTTTGCTTGCCAAAACAAGAAATATAATAGAACAATGAGACAGTGTTTACATAAATCTGTTAAATAGATACAATACAGACACCTAAGCCTTCACTTATTTATCGTCTTTCAATCGGCATCTTTCACTCGAAGTGAAACGTCTGAATACAAAATGAATCAAAAGTGAAAAAGTAATTCATTAGTGAATCGAACCAACGATGTTGGACTTCGGCATTTGGCATCTTTGAATTATAAAACAATGAAAATCATGCCTGTTTTCCCCGAAGTGAAAAAAAAAAGAAAAACAAAACCTACCTAAGGTTTTGTTTTTCTTTTTTTTCCCTTGGGGAAAACAGGCTTGATTTTATGTTTATCACACATTCATTATATCACGACATGAGATGTGAGGACACGTCTTTTATTCAGAACATCTGAAATATGCACTGACATGTAAAAGATCGTAAGTACGCTAACAGTAAAAGCTACTTGCGTGTGTTCACCTAAATCTTAGCGCTGCCACTAGACGCTCGGACGCGGCATGGTAAGATCTTGTTATGAAAATAATTTTATTTTTAATATGGACTAAAACGATGACGCCTGACGTTTTGGGGAAATAAATGATTATAAATAAATAAACATAGGTAAGGGTAAAGATTTGTTTTTTTTTTAAACCTCATAAAATGTTACAACTCAGGATTTATTTTTGTTTTAAAACATTTTTGGGATATTTTAAAATCTAACAGACTTTAAAAAAATTATAATTAATTAAATTAATTCTGCCAGCCAATGGGCACCTTTCCTTTCGACAGTGGTGCGGATGAATTTTTCGATGCCCTATGATTTCCCCTCCTTTTTGTATTTAAATACTTGTACAACTCAGGTGAGTTTATTAAAAATGTTTACATACTAACAATGTACGAAACGTATTCAAAAAATAGGTAGATATTATCAGATATCAAATGGAGTTTCAAATGGAGTTTCACTGGCATAGTATGTTGAAATTAGAGAGAGAATCTGCTTGGGGAAAAATAGAGAAATCCGACTGAAGGATTGGTGATAGCAATCCAATTTTATTATTTTCTATAGCAGTAAAAACGGGTTCCACTGAATCGTTCTACATTTATTTTATACATTATATTTTTAATAAATTTTATTTTTGATTTAGACCCAAAAATACGTTTACCCGCCTACAGTACTTACTTGGCTATTAATATTATAGCACATGGAGTTTTAGAGAAAGTTCGGCTTTACTTAACGTACTCGTATCATGAAATGTTTCGTAACGTAGGTAACGTTGTAACGTCTAGAATCTAGACAATGTGTTACATTTTATTTAATTATGACGGCTATTTTGCCCTGCTAAGCCGAAAGGCGCTATCTCTGATATACGACCTTTTAGTTTTTTTTATACCATTCAATAGCTAGAATAATTTCGCATCTAATGGTATAAGCCAAATAGCGATATCTAATTTAAAACATTAAAATAAACCACTAAGAAGTTTTAACCCCCGTTTGAAGGTGGGAAAAATCCATTCACAAAAAGTCGTTTTTCTCAAAACTTACTCTGATTGAGTTAGCGCTTTTCGGCTTATCAGGGCAGTATTGGACACATTTATTACATCGTTAACTTAATAGGGTAACTACTATAGTAATCGGCCACGCCGTAGTAACTGGTGACTCATATAAAAGAGATAGAAACAAGGTAATGCAAGCAAGCTCATGAATAAAAAGGACAAAAATTTTTTTTTTCTCCTTTTCTCATGAGCTTATTGCTTCTTATCCTTATTTCTACCTCTTTTTTATGAGTGGCCAGTTACTATAGCGTGGCCAATTACTATAGCAGTTACCCTATATGCAAATGTCATCAATCTTTACCCGCCAAAAAACTTAATTTGCCTTTTTAACATCCGCGTCATGTACATTTATTAAACATATAATTTTACCGCCTTGATTTGCAAATCAAGGCAGTAACTTACAGTAGCGCGTCTAGATGCTCCCGGCACCGGAAATGATGCTACTGGCGGCCCTTGCCATCTGCCATGAACGTTTTCCACTACCGTCAGGGCCGGAGTTAGACACAAACTTTAAGAAGTAGTTCTATACTTTGTCCCCCTTATTAATAAAGTCAAAGTCATTTATTTGCAAGTAAATGCGATACAGTAACCGCAGTAAATGTGGTATATAAATTGTTGAAATTAAAACGAACAAGAAAGAAATGGTCACGCCACTCGAGTTTTTTCTTGGGGGTTGTGCAAAAAAATCTCATGAAGCTACTCACAGCTGAAACTGTAAAGATGTTTACTTTTCATTTTAATATGTATTATGTATTGATTAATATGTCATGAATTTATGATTAACCAAAAAAAGCAAAGTTTTGGCGCGATATGAAATTACTTTTTTGTAAGTTTTTTTTACAGCTTTGACATGCTGTAACTTTGGGTTCCCCCTTGGTTGTTGGGGGACAAGGGGGACTTGGTTGCGGCGGCTGACTCTCATATTCATGATTATTGAATATTAGCTTTTGCCAGCGGCTTCGCCCGCGTTATTTATACATATAAACCTTCCTCTTGAATCACTCTATCTATTAAAAAAAACCGCATCAAAATCTGTTGCGTAGTTTTAAAGATCTAAGCATACAAAGGGACAGGCAGGCAACGGGAAGCGACTTTGTTTTATACTGTGTAGTGATTATAAACAACTACTAGAAATTAAATATATTCGGTTTGAAATTGGTCGCAAAAATTTAGCAGTACCTCCTCTGCTGTTACTGAACTGTGATCGTTGCCTTACTATTTAACTCGGCATCAATGTGGCGGATATGGGGTTTTGGCGCGCGGGGCGGCTTAGTTCCGACATGAAGCCTAACAAATGACTGTGGTATTTTCAATGGGAAATGTCATGTTACCCCCCGTTCCAAATCCGTGCCTGTTACATATCTATTTATCGATTCCCGGCCAGCAATCTGATATATTATGCGCTTACATTCGCCGGCGGAATTATCCGCATTCAACTTCTATTGTATCGATTTAATCGATTTTGAAGAAATTTATTGATTCAACTGAATTCTCACATTGGAGAAATGTATTGAAGTTTTTAGGCAATTTGGTTAACATTTGAATGTGTATTTGGGGCTAAATGAGCGTAACCTAGCTTATTTTCGGTGCGCAAAATGAGCCATGATTTAAATTTTTATTGTACTCATGCTGCGCGTTTCGTATATAATAATATATCATGGATATGATATACATTATACGCGCCACGAAAATGACACTTGACCGCGCCTCCCGCGCTTTTTCACGTCCGGTGCCTTCCCACGCTCCGACCCGACCTCATACCGCTAAAGAGACCTAAAATCGTCTACTGCGCAAGTCAAACCACGTGGTGTGTCAAGTCTCATCTTTCGTGGCGCCTATTGTACAGTCGAGTTCATTAATATATTGGCCCTTTCAGGCTTCAAAAATATATGAACGTCAAAAAAGTTCATAATATTGTGAAAACTAAAAACATCGTTAAATTGTGGATAACATAGATTCATTAATATGACTGCTTTTTTTTGCATTTTCGACTTGACTGCTTTTGTTTTTGCATTTTCGACTACTTTGGTTGTATAAATGTTACTGAGAAAAAGCAGTCACATATTAATGAATCTAAATATTGACCACAATTTAATGATGCTTATAAATAGTTAATATATTTTTGAAGCCTGAAAGGCCCAATTTATTAATGAACTCGAGTGTACATAGTTAGCAACGTAATATCGGTGACTAACTTTGAGCGGTGTAAATAACGCTGTCTTGCTTTCAATCTTTAGGCTTTTTCTTCACAAACCCGAATGTTTTCGGATTTTATGTCAAAAAAGAGAGGACAGAATTTAAAAGCACCTTGATTTTATTGTACATTTATTTACAAACCTAAATATAAATATCGAACTAGCGATCTGGCCCTGCTTCGCGCGGTTTTTACGACTTGACTAAACATTGAGATTTCTTTATTGTAATAATTACTATAATATTTATTAGAAGTGTAACACTTTTGTATTAGAAGCAGTGGTGGTCCAGTGGTAACGGCCGCGACTTACAAATTGTAATTCGTGGGTTCGAACCGAAAAAAAATTTGATGTTCCCTACATTTTGACGAGTGATGCGAACCTGTATATGCGAATAGGGAACAGCTGATTTTTTTTCACGAATTCTGGTCTGATCGCATAGTAAAACATGTTCATACCATGACCCTATAAGAGTTTGCACGTTATGTAACATACACCTTGTAGATAGATATACGCAGTCGAAGAAACGGGTGGTCGTTAGCCGTAAATTGTACTTTTTGCTTTCAGTTGAAATAAAACTAAGTTTTTACCGTCAGTAACACTTGGCTGGGAACTCTTTGGAAACTTTCAAGTTCTTCTGTTTGTTGTTAACTGCAGCGAAGTTTTAAGTTCCTTCACTGTTTTTTAACCAACTTCCAAAAGGAGGAGGTTCTCAATTCGTCGAAACCTTTTTTTTTTTTTTTTTTTTTTTTATGTATGTTCCCCGATTACTCGAAAATGGCTAGACCGATTTGAATTTTTCTTTTTTTGTTCGAAAGGGTATACTTCCTAAGTGGTCCCATGATCATCAAGTCAGGATCTGATGATGGGATCTCATGGAAATCTAGGGAAACCCTCAAATTTTATGGGCACACCTATATCGATTTCGGTATTTTTTATAGTAACTCGTGCATTTACTCTCGGAAAGTACCATTCGGTGAACTGGACTGATGATGAACACCACAGAGGGCCATCGGAAATACTCAATTATATCTAAGTACATCACAGGTTGCGATTCGATTACTTTAATATGGTTTATGCTCGTCAAAATAATGGTAATGGTGACTTCACCATGAGCTCCATTTCTCCTGGTTCTTACTAGGAGAACTCCTCAACAATTAACGTCCCTGCATCGGGAAAAGCAACATTTTGTAAAACGTGATGAGCAGTTGACATTGGGTTATTGTAACTTAGATAAATTACAAACTGAACCACTAAAAAGTGAAAAATAAAAACGTTTTTACAAAAACAAAAACCGTCTTCCAAAAAAAAACACTACAAAGTGAAAAATAACTTTAATTTCGGAAGTCTTAAGTCGGAACACCGACTTCTGAAATTAAAGTTATTTTTCACTTTGTAGTGTTTTTTTTGGAAGTCGGTTTTTGTTTTTGTAAAAACGTTTTTATTTTAGATCAACTGTTTGATTTATCATTTGTTCGTATTTGAGAATAGACCCCTACAACCCAGTTACTTACTGGGTAACACGATCGATACCCCTTGGTAAGACTGCTTGTCAGACTTTCGGGCTTCTGACGACACGTAACGACTGTCAAAGATCCACGAATGATAGTGACCAACGACTTAACGTGTTTTCCGATGCACGGAGGAGTCTCGGTACGTAAAGATGGTTACCCGTCCACGGAACAATACCGGCAAGCGTAGCTTAACTGATGGACCGACCCGTGTATCTGATATTACTTGGCCTAGAGCTTCTTTCGAAATGTAGAAACTACTGGACAGACTTTGACAAATGAAGTGTCGTTTTGTCTTGATAACGTGCCATAGGATATATTGTTATCGAAGTAATATGAGAGAGCCTGTTTGCTCTCCGAGTTTCGAGGCAAGGTTGGTTGTCGGTTGGCGTGAAATTAATGTTGGATATCTATACAGTCAGATGAATATACCTACATAACACTTAGAGTGTGTTGCACCAAGGGCTTAGTCTAGTTATAGTTTCAATGTTAATTTTAACAGTAACATTAACTATGACCATAGAATGACTACCTGCTGTTGCACCGTCATGTCAAATGTAAAAGTTAAAGTTCGAAGCAAGGACATGATAATCGACACGTCTGACAGAAGTGACAGATATTTAACAATAACTTTAACCAGCGAAGTTTGGGCGGTTAAGGTTACAGTTAAAGTTATGACGTCAGCTAGCAAATTGTCAAATGGACCAATCCATGTTTGTCTAAGAGGAACTTTAACAAGGTTGGGTTGTACCATCATACTTTATATACAGGGTGTTTCTTTTAAGGTGTCAAGCCAGTGCGAGCTGATAGCAGAGTACCATACCTTTCGATTTAACCCCCATGTATGCTCTACGATTTTTTGTAGTTCTCGAGTTATTTTGGATCTCTCATTTCATGTCAGTGGTAGTGGTTAAGGATAGTAGTAGGTATAAAATTTGTTTTTATTATCAACTGAGCTCTGCTTAAACGTAGAGGAATCGTAAATATCAGGATTGACAAAAATATGCAAAGATAGTAAATTACAAAATATGAAAATCACAAGATTTCATGGCAGAGACACCACTTTCAACGACCGATTTCAGCAAATAATGCCCTATATAAATAATTCCCCATTTATATAAATATGCCCTATATTCTTGTTCAAAGTTGACCCAAAAAAAAAATGTTTTAAAGCCATCTTAAAGACAAAGCCATTTTAAAGACACAGCATCTCGTTAAATCAGGAAAAATATCGAAAAAAAAATTATAACTCGAAAACTACAAAAAATCGTAGAGCATACATGGGGGTTAAATCGATAGGTATAGTACTCTGCTATCTGCTCGCACTGGCTTGACACCTTAGAAGAAAACCCTGTATTACAAACATCGCAACTTCAATGCGATGTTTGTTATTGATATGTAAGATGGTGCAACCCACCCTTAGTTACCTACAAACATATGTTTTTATCAGTCGGTCGATTCTATAAAAATCTCCCGAGAAAACATAGCTGAAGTGAAGTCGGAGTGAGTGACAACTCATTTCGACACATTGACAGTATTGACAACTCAAATTCCCTTCACCTAAGTTTTGATGGTGATATTTTTACAGAATAGATCGGCAGAGGTAAACGATTTTATTTCTGTAAGTTAGTCCAAACACGTTACACGTCAATACTGCTGAATTAATAGTTATTTATGCAACTGACGTATAAGAAGGGGTATTAAAACACGAATGTGGGTTTATCACACGAGGCGAAGCCGAAAGTGATAATAGTATCACATGAGTGTTTTAATACCTAATTATGTACAGTTGCATACAAGACTTTATCTACATCCATGTTATCAATCCTCTATAAAAGGTTCTGAAACAGTTTTTTGCAATACTAATACTCGTATCGAACATGGCGGCCGGCGTCATAGTATACGACGTGAATTCGAATATGTTCTTTTTTTAAATTACGGCGCTGTTGTAGTGAAACGCGCGTGCAATGTTCTTTTTTTGAAAACGAGTTGCATTATGAAATTCAGTACAACATTAAAACACCCGTTTGGATGCTATTATGGTTACCATGGTTACTATGACACTGGCCGTTTTAATGTTAGCAATAAGCTAACTGGCTCAGAAACTTTTATAGAGAATTTATAGCATGGGTGTAGATAAACGATTTTATTTCTGTAAGTAAGTTGGTCCAAACACGTTACACGTCAATACTGCTGAATTAAAAAACATTACAACATTAAAACATTACAATGTAATTTATTTCAGTCACTTACGTGTATACCCAGCTATGTTTACATCCTATAGTAGCTAGGAGGCGAATGAAAAAAATACAAAAATACTTTACCCGACGTGCAATAATTTAATTGTGTAACACACTTAAATAGAGGCATGAGGAACAGGGTGTAAAGTTCACTCATCCTCCATTGAAAAGGGAGGATCCTCCGACCAGACGGGGGTCGTCTCTGGTGGGCAACTGCCCGACGGTTGATGTCTGGACGTTGTATAGGTATATGCACAGATTAATAAAATAAAAGTTGATGTGTTAGCGCGTGGAAGTCTGGCATCTTTTAAACAGGTTTCTTGTTCTGACACAATATCACATTATTTATGTACGTTTATCTGACACAAACTTATTTTTTTATTTAAAGTAGGTATACATCACACGTTGCAGTATAAAACTGATTTACGTCCGTCACCTCACACTTCGGTCCAGTTGAAAACCAGCGTCAGGCACTAGTTGTCTGGCATTTTTGCTGAACTGGGCCTTTTTGGCACAGCCATGAGGCCCACATTCCTGCATTGTATTTTTTTGTTGTTGTTGCATCGCAAATGTAGATTTTTTTTTTTTTTTTTTTTTGTTTTGCCTTTTTAATTTAGTCTGTGCTAAATAAATGTGTTTTTCTTTCATATGCTAGTCGCGCGGTAAACTCTGATTGCGCGATGCAGGTTGCGTGACGTCATGTCATCGTGATGCGTAGTTCGTATGTGGCGATCTGGATGCCACCACACTAACAATTTGGGATCGATTTAATTTTAACAGTTCAACAGCACTGACCTGGAGGATGCACTTGACCGGACTACCTCACAAACTATCTGCTTATTAGTAGATAACTGATTGCAAATTAGCACAAAAAAAAATTGTTGAGCAGTCAAACTTTTTGAACATACGTACCTAATTATGAAGCAAATGGATTAGCAATTTGCTTCAAAATTATTCTGATTGTAATTGATAGTGTGTTACACAATTAGGGTGCTGGGAAGAAACAAAAGTAAATTTGATTCTGACTACCTACGTAGGTTGTTAAAATAATAAAAACCGCTCAAGAGCGAGTCGGACTGGCGCACCGCATAGGGTTCCGTTTCGATTTCTGAAAAAGTGTGCTATTTAGAGACACTGTTTTATTTTTCCTGTAATCTTTAGGTAGGTACATAAACTTCTATCACATAGAATAATTTCAGACTTTTCTTTATGCAAACTTCGGAGAAAACGAACGAGGGGGAACGGTATTTTAACCGACTCCTAAAAAAGGAGGAGGTTCTCAATTCGGATGTTTGTATTTTTTTTTTTTTTTATGTTTGTTCGCGCATAGCTCCGTCGCTTGCCAACCGATTTGAAAAATTATTTTTTTGTTGGAAAGGGTATACTTTCCAAATGGTTTTTGTCAAAATCCAGTTTTGATGATGGGATCCTGGAGAAATCGAAGGAACTCTTCAAATATTATAGGCACACCTATAGCGATTTGGGTATTTTTTATAGTAGCTCGTGCATTTGCTCTCGGAAAGCACCACTTGGTGAAGTGGAACGGATGATGAAGACCACAGATGGCTACCGGAACTACTCAATGATAAGCAATTTCCGATCGTCACACAATGCGTGTGGTGAGTGGTTGTTGAGGAGGTCTCCTGGTTCTTACCAGCAGAACTCCTCAACAATTAACGTCCCAGCATCGGGAAAAGCAATATTTTGTAACATGTGATGAGCAATTGACATTAGACTATTGTAACTTATACAAATTATAAACAGACCCACTAAAAAGCGAGAAATAAAAACTTTTTAACAAAAAAAAAACCGACTTCCTAAAATCACTACGAAGTGAAAAATAACTTTGATTTCGGAAGTCGGTGGCAAAAAAAAAAGAAAGTAAATAAAAAACGAAAGACACCGACTTCCGAAATCAAAGTTATTTTTCACTTTGTGGTGATTTTTGAAAGTCTGTTTTTTTTTTGTTAAAAAGTTTTTTTTTATTACATTTCTCATCAAAAGTCAAAAAGTATGCGGCCTGAAAAAAAAGAAAAATATTTTTGAGAATGTGCAAACAGCGTTCTTTCATAATAATATGATATGTTACATGCTCTTGTAGCTCCACTTTGAAATTTTAAGATCAGTCCCTGTTGCAAAAAAAAAGTTGTTATTTCTTTCTTATTTGCAAAATAGTTGAGCAAACGTCATCTAAAACCGTTCCAAGTTTCAAGTTGATAGCATAAGTAGTTCTTGAGATATCCAGCTGTGACAGACGGATAGACAGACAGACTGAGTCGTATCATAAGGGTTCCTTTTTTACTATTTTGGTAAGGATCCCTAAAAGCGAAACTCTAGGAGCTCTCCACAATATTCCATGTTGTTGAGCTCTGCAGTAGTTATAAGAGCCACTTCAGCTCATAAATTTACGCTGAAAACTGACGGAATTCTGTTGTGTATAGAACATCCTGTTTTTGGAGATCAAATTGTTATCTGTTCTACGTTCTACCAGGTTTATTTTGAAACTAGCTGTGCCTTGCGATTTCGTTCGCGTGGAAGTCGTAAGATACACAGTATTCGTTTTTGCTTAGCGTTCTTTACGTCTTTTTTTTTTTTTTGCTCGACTGCTAATTGTCGTAGCGTGATGTTAAATAGCCTAAACTATCCTCGAGAATTGGGCTACCAAATGCAAAAAGATATTTTTAAATCCGACTGTAAGTTCCAAAGTTATTATTTTTCCAAAGTTTACAATTTTATGGGCTTTATTTTTTTTTGCGCGGAACCCTAATTATTTTTCTAGTATAAAAGTTGCCTACGTTACTTCTTATAACCTCAGCTATCTGCCAGTCAAAGTCCCGTCAAAATCGGTCCCGCCGTTTTGGAGATTAGCCGGAACAAACAGACAGACAGACGAAAATGTAATTAATTTATTAATCATTACTTTTTAATTTTATTTATATGTTATATGTTGTGTTGTTGTTATGTTGTTGTTGTTATTATTATATAAAGTATTGTTTTTTGGACTGATTTTTTCATTGTTACCCCGTAATATTCGCGATCCAAGTACGTAACTGATTATGGAAAACGTAATTATCATTAGATACGTACCTACAGTCAAATGCTAATCAATGGTAACATCTGCACTACGGAAATATCCCTTATTTCGACGACTTAAAGGTGCTGTCAATGTTAAGGCCCGGTTCCAAGCGTGGTTTAGCTCGGTGTGTAAGTGAAATGGCTTTATGGCTGTCTAGTTTGACGCACGAGATAGAAGACTCTCACGCGCACCGGAATTATGTCGTAAAAGTGCAAATAAAATCGTATAAAATTAGAAATTAACTATTTCATAAAAAGTAATCCATCACAGCAGAATGAAAAATGAAATGGATGCACTTTGGAATTTGACATTTCATGGTATATTTTTAATTATAATTATAATTGCTAATGAAGGGATAAACAGCTTTTAAAGATTATTTGGAGGTATGTTTAAAGATTTTTTTGATGTAAGTTGTACAAATTTTTCTTCTGTCATAGTTTAAACCATCGATCCAGTTTTTGTAAGAAGAACCTAGCTGTGATAGAAATACAGTTCTGTATACTAAACTGACAACTTAGTCCGGTACTAAGTTGTCAATTTTGTAAAACTGACATCTTAATTTACGCCATATACGAGGAGCGCCCTGGTCCCTGGTGTGTGCCTGGAATCCTCGCCCAGGAATGTCTTCGGAGTTAGGGCTGTGGCATCTAACGCCACGCAGTTAGAGTGCCCTAACGCCAGAGGCACCCCACAGACGCAGGTGGAAGTGCCGGAGGTGACCAGGAGTCTAAGTAGCAACGTACTTACGGCATGCAGCAGAGCAGTCGCAGATGTTATAGGAGGGACAGCTCCCAGCAGCGACCGTCCAGCAATTCCCGGACACGGCCCCTGGAAATGGACTGGTTCCCGGTGTTCACCGGTAAGGTCAGACGAGCCTGACAGATGACATGAGGAAAACTTCAGACTCGCGGTGGAAAGTGGAATGCGAAAATAAAACTTCTTGATTGTAGCTTCAAGGCAGACGAACAACTGGAGTAGAATGACTTTATTTGGAACTAGACCTGGCATTTATACTAAGTCTGTCGAACATTTCAAAAACTATATAATTTACTCATAAATTTATTGCCGGCCAGTTACAATATAGGTGAGCGTCCACTGGTCCGCGCCGGCTGCAACGCACGCACGGCACGCAACGGATTTTGGTGTGTTTGTATGAAGAAATGAAAATGCTGGTGGTACCGGTAGTGGACGCAGTGCTATATGAATTCATACATAGCAAACCGAAATCCGTTACGTGCGGATCAGTGGACGCTCACCGTTAAACGCTTTCCAGCGAACCGCGGTCTCATTACTGAAACTTCATAAATGTGCGTTGTCATTTCTGAAATTTTATAACTCTTTGAATGTTCGGGCTACTGGAGCAGCCTCGCTGACTTGGGTTCCTTTAAAACGATATTCATGATTGATTAATGTATTAATTATCGAAAAAAACGCTCTGACAGCTGGACATTCAGAGATAAAGTTTTTTACATAAAGACCAATCTTTTAGAAGATATGTCAAAATATGCATAATTAATTAAGAAAAAAGTTGAATTTACTACGTATAATACAGTTTTAGATGTACACACTAACGACTGAAAATAACTATAAGGTATGCTTTCCAAAGTTGGCAGTTTTCATAAAAGTAGTAGTTTTAGATAAGATATGAATTCCAACCGAATAATAACAAAAATTTTAAATTGACTAAATACCACAACTTTCTACATTGCAAACTCTAAGCGCCTCATTATTTATAAAAAAGCACACCACGTACTACATTATGCGCAGATAATAACACAATTAATTAAATAACAAGTAATACTAATTCTTACTTTGTCACAAGAAATAAAATTACGTCAATGGAGACGAAAAAACTTCAACAAATCAACGCTGGGATGATTCTGCCACTTTATTATATAAAATCCTACATTTTAAAGTCTTTAATTACAAATATATTTTGAACTGAGTTCAATACCAATAAAGTATTCCTCTTTCTGGATATACCAATTTTACAGATACCATTTTTGGTACTTTCCATAATGTTTGTAGAACAAGTCCCAGAACGCCATCCTGATATGATCAGGTCTACTCCTGGGTCTGAAGTCCAAGTCCATATCTAAGTATGACTGAGTAGTCTTTGTTATTGGGGTCCATGTAAATGGCAAAAGTTCTGATGGCGCCGGAGTCGGGTTTCTGATGAGAAAGAAAAAACACAATTAATGACTCATCAGTTAACAGGTCTACTTGGTTTAAGCATAACGTCAATGAAGATCAAAGTCATCTATTGTACATTAACTAAAAACTCCTTAATAAAAATTTTCATACAAATTTCCATCCCATGATGTAGGTCATGAATTTTCAAAATACCTTCTTTAGTGCGCACTTTCATTACATAAAAGGTTTTAGGTTGCGCGTTGTCTGTCAGTGAATTTATCACTGACAGACAACGCGCAACCTAAAACTCATAATTTTTGCCGATAGGATCCCAATTGGGCTCATGACTTGTTGTAGTTATAAATTCTTACTCACCCATACTTAGCGAAGTTTGTCCAAAGTGTGGTCAACCGACTCTTTACAATTGATTGATCAATCACCTGTTGCTCTTCTTCTGTTATATCTACCCACCAGTTTGAATCAAATAAATACGACAACTCATCTGCATGACTTGCTCCAAGATATGAGTAAATGAAGCGATAAACTTTTTCCGCACCACTATCTAACAGTTTTTCGGCCATTCTCTGTGTTGGGTGACCAAATATTATATCAGTTCCAAATTCTACAAGATTTTCTGAAACATTTTTACTTATTTCTTCATCACCAAAGTAAAAGTGTCTTACTTCATTCAGAGCGTCTTCAAAATCGTTACCCATATCGAATCCCATTTCAAACAGCATTTTCATATCGTATGTTTCAAAAAACTTCTCATCTTGATAAGCATACTGAAAAGCAAATTCTCTTATGGTGTGACCAATGATTATTGGAGTCTTACTAGCTTTAGTAGATTTAACATTCATAGGATGGTCCGTCATAAAATTTTCAACTCCTTCAAATTTTTTCTCAACACACGGTTTGGTCAGAGGTTGATCATTGCCTGTCTCACTAGCAATTTTCAAGTCAGCAGCTATCTGAACTAATAAATGTGCATCAACAGTAGAAATAAAATTCAGAGCTTCATTTATATCTGAAGTTTTAAAGCCCAAACCTTCAGCGAGCGTTAAAGGTATAGTATCATTAGATTCCACCATCATCCAGTAACTTAGAGCTGGTCCGCTTTCAATAATTGCTTGGTTGAATAACTTTTCATTTAAGGAAAATAAATGCAGATTCACAGACATGCCACCAGCGCTTTCACCAAAAATTGTTATTTTATTGACATCTCCTCCAAAAGCTGCAATATTATCTTGA
Organism: Cosmia trapezina; assembly: GCA_905163495.3. Lineage (NCBI taxonomy): Eukaryota > Metazoa > Arthropoda > Insecta > Lepidoptera > Noctuidae > Cosmia > Cosmia trapezina. The sequence continues at coordinate 22,855,797 of LR991035.1, read as the reverse complement.
ATCCACCTTAGAGCTAATGTTTGGTCTTTAAGCCCTTGGTTACCTGGTACTTCCGGTGTATCTAAACACATGAAACCGTAAATACCAAGTCTGTAGTTAATGGCTACAATAATGACGTCGTGTTTCAGCAGAGAGATTGGTTCAGTTGCTTCTCCTTGGGAACTGCCGCCAATGAATGCCCCTCCATGTATCCATACCATCACTGGTAAATGGTGTCGAGAGTCAGCGATACTTGGCACGTAGATATCCATGGTGAGACAGTCGATGGTACCCATGACGACACCTTTGTGTATTTGAGGGCATGTCTTTGATTCGTATGCTTCAAAGATGTCGTCAAAGCCATGATGTGGTACTGATGGCTGTAAAGTAAAACTTAATGAATATTCGCTTTGGTGTGAAAGGCTAATAAAATTGATATTAAATATAATCGAGTCAAAATAGTATTGAAAAGTTTTTAATGGTAGTTGCAGGTCAAATGGCATACTGTTTGAGCATGAGGTTTTTTTTTAGATTTACATCTGCGCAAATTATACGGAATAAAGCGGATCTGTGCGGCCAAGTTTTTTATGTTCCTAGCATCAGTAGAGATAAAGAGTAATAAAAGCTTACCCCAAATGGATTATTCTCATCCACCACCGCATAAGGCACACCCAAGAATTTGGCGTAACCATCTCCAAACTGCTGTCCCCTAATCAGGCCTCCTTTGGTGGACACGAGAGGGTCTATTCTGGATAGCCCTTGCACTAAACCACAAACTGAGAGCAACACTACCACCGACCACATGTTCAAGTCTTGTGACATTACTAGAGAAAGTAATATCAAACTGCTATTTATACAGGGCAATCTTGAACGGTTTGATATTCTTAAACCCGCGATATCTCGGCAGTTAAGATAAAAGATAAAACAGCATCTTTAAGATCAATATCACTTCCAACATGTGGTAATCAGATAAACAACTGATAGCAATGTTCAATATTACTGATGTCCCACCTGACAATCTAGTAAAACAATCAAGGTCAAACATCACCTTGAGTGTACAGTTGTACCAATGTTTTGTAGCAATATTTTGATTTACAAGAGTGTCCACGGAGTTACTTGCCTATTCTTCTCCATAGGAATCTACTACGCTTTGGAATGGCCAACTAGCTTCATCTTTCTGACTGACCAACTCCTTGACTGTTAAGAGTGTAATTGGTTCAATTGAAATAAATGCTTTAAGTCTGAGTTTGAGTTTAACAATGCGATTAGGATGTTGGCGGTACTGTTGCTATTTTGTAGCACTTTGAAGGTTACAATAACCAGAAAAAACACAAATATTTAAGACAAGTCATTATTTTTATGAACAAGTACATAAAACAATAGAATGGCAATACTAATGAAGACATTTCTTTCTAGTTTTGGAGCGTTATTACACACAAGAGTTGGTTCAATCGGATACCATTTTTGGTATTTTCCATAAAGTTTGTAGAACAAATCCCAGAATGTCATCCTTTCATGGTCCGGTCTGCTGCTGGGTGTGAAATCTAAGTTCATATCTAAGTATGGCTGAGTAGTGTTTGTTATTGGGGCCCATGTGAATGGTAAAAGTTCTGATGGTTCCGGAGTTGGGTTTCTGATAACAAAGAATAAAATTTTTAGTGACACTTATAATAAAATACTGGTAATCAGCTACATCGGTTTAGACTGGAAGCCGACCCCAACATAGTTGGGAAAAGGCTAGGCTGATTGATTAAGTGAATCATAACTTAATTCTCTGTAGCCAAAAACAAACTTTAATTTCCCACTTTTCATTTAGAATGTGGAACTACACTGTATGTGAAAAAGATCTGTTCTTTATCTTATTATCTCTAAAACAAGTGACACATTGAGTTGACTGGTGAAATAGTGTAGGTAGAGATAAACTACGATAACATGGCGCGCCCCTCCAAAATTCAAAACGTTTGAAAGTATTTGTGAAAGTATTTACAATGCACCACCAAGATTCACAACGCATGTGTGCGTAATGAGACGGCCGTCAAACAAAAACGAATCCACGGATTTGTTGCTCGACTAGTCACGTCACTACAAACATTGAAACAGTAATTTGGAGGGGCGCGCCATGTTATCGTAGTTTATCTCTACCTATAAAAAAATATTTGATTTTTTTATTTCTACAAGATCGCGACGGTATAAGTGTGTAGGAAATACTAGTGCTTGGAGGTCTATGACCAGCTGCAGCGGACGTCTGTTGGCCGAAATGATGACGATGATGACTTAGAGACATACTGGGTTTTGATAATTTAACTATACAATTACAATAATACCATCCTTTCATTTTCCCACTACAGGGCAAAGGCTTCTTCTCATATAGAGAAGGTACGAGCATTCATTACCGCGGCCGCGATTGGACAAGGTTTCCTCACGATGTTTTCCTTCACTGTCAGTAATATTCAAGATAAACTCAAAGTCACATTGGTACTTACCTGGATTTGAACCTCGTGTATGAGAGCAAACCACCACTCACCACCCACCTTAACCACTGAAAAATTATAGCTGTATCGTACTCACCCGTATTTAACAAAGTTTGTCCAAAGAGTGGTTAACCGACTTTTTACTAGTGCTTTATCAATCAGGAGTTGCTCATCCTCTGTTACATTTGCAAACGCGGTAACCGTCGTCGTGTCGAATAAATAAGCCAGCTCATCTCCATGACTGGCTCCAAGGTATGAGAAAACGTAGCGGTAAACGTTTTCAGCACCACTATCTAACAGTTTTTCGGCCATCCTCTTTGTCGAGTGGCCAAATATTAAATCAGTTCCCAATTCTATAAGCTGCTCTGAGACGTTCTTATTGATTTTTTCATCACCAAAGTAAAAGAGTCTTACTGCATTCAAAGCGTCTTCCAAATCATTATCCATATCAAATCCCATTTCAAACAGCGTTTTTAAATCGTATGTTTCGAAAAATTTCTCATCTTGATTAGCATACTCAATCGCAAATTCTCTTACATTATGACCAATGATTATTGGAGTCTGAATAGCTTTAGTAGATTTAACATTCATAGGGTGGTTCGTTATAAAATGTTCAACTCCTTCAAATGTTTTCTCAACGCACGGTTTAGTAAGAGGTTGATTTTTGTCTGAACCACCAGTAATTTTCAAGTCAGAAGCTGTCTTCACTAGTAAATGTGCATCAACCGTAGAAAGAAAATTCAGAGCTTCATTTATATCTGAAGTTATAAAGCCCAATTCTTTAGCGAGCGTTAAAGGTATTGTGTTATTAGATTCCACCATCATCCAGTAACTTAGAGCGGATCCGCTTTCTATAATTACTTGGTTGAATAACTTTTCATTTAAAGAAAATAAATGTAGATTCACGGACATGCCACCAGCACTTTCACCAAACAGAGTTATTTTGTTGACATCTCCTCCAAAAGCTGCAATATTTTCTTGAATCCACCTTAGAGCTAATGTTTGGTCTTTAAGCCCTTGATTTCCTGGTACTGCGGGAGTATCTAAACACATGAATCCGTAAATACCAAGTCTGTAGTTAATGGCTACTACAATGACGTCATTTTTTAGTAAGGTGATTGGGTTGCTAGCTGATGCTTCGGCGTTGCCTCCAGTGAATCCCCCACCGTGTATCCATACCATCACGGGAAAAGTTTTGGCGGTAGAACTGTCCGGCACATAGATGTTCAGGGTGAGGCATTGCGTGATGCCTGTGGGTTCACCGCTTAAGCTTTGTTGGGGACAGCTGACGTTATCATTCTCCGCTTGAAAGGGTTCTTCAAAGTGTGGGTATTTGACAGCCGGCTGCAAAAAACATTAAAACATTAACAACAGCGCAGCTTTGTTACAATTGGTGGTGTATCGTAATGATGTGATTGAGGAGTTATGACTAGAATTCTGAGTGCAGCCAGAGATTTAAGCTCATCGAAAACACCTTTATCCTGAGGAGAATACCCGTACCCGTATCTTTATGGAGAATACTCTACTTTTCACACTTTCTGCGAAATAATAAAAAGCAATTCGATTTTCGAATTAGTTTTTTGTTTATTTGATTTGATTCGAAAAAGTTATCATACGAATTTATTGTTCCATATTAAAATTAATTTTATATTGACCGGCGGGTTTAATTAAATTCAGTACAATCTTTTGTCCAGCTAGACCCTAGGGTTATAATGACTAGGTACTTTCATACTATAAATAAAGATAAAATTTATCAAACATTTTTCAGATTATCATTATACACCCAACGGATGAAGACGAAATAAAAAAAGTTATTGATCAACTTTTAATAAATTGACAGCGCCGGCGGACTGATTAAAATTAGTGTCAGGCAAATTTTACTACTCAAATAAACACGGTTAAAACCACTTACCCACATTTTTAACTTGAGTTTGGAAAATGGTAATAAGATAGCGTTTTCTCCGTTTTGTCGTTTTCGTGTGAGAAAGGTTGCCTGTGTCCAAGCCATTTTTAACGTAAAAGCATTTTTTAAAATAGTATGAACTGCACGTTAATCGATTATAATTTATTCAATATTCCATTTTATTCGTAACCTTAACTTAATTTTTGGATTTCTCATTTTTCTGATTGTAATTTGGGTTGACTTTTCGTATTTTGAAATAGAAAAAAATGTAACCCTTTTTTGAAACTATACCTCAACTTATTACAATCTGGCCCAGAAATGCCCGTCTCCTAATCTATTTTTATTTGCGCGGATAAAGCGGTTATCAAATGGAATTATTTTCTTGTCTGAACAATAAAATTGATCCTATCAGTACCTCACAGTAAGTGTGTTTGTCCACCGCATCCGTCACTTGAGCGCCTTCATCTCGGCCGCCGAAGTTTCGAGTAGTTCGGCATGACCACTAGAATTTGGCTCGAGATTGTGTCGAGCCTTAACGGGCCTTTGTGTCGGGAATACGAAACACGTTTGATCTCGTCCACACACTGCCATTGCACCTGGGCGACGTTTGCCCGGTTTTTGTTTTGTCTATCGTAACATACTGAACCACTGAGTTCGGTCACGGTCGTGGTGTACAGACAATCGCTCTCACCGGTACGTCACGTTCGGTAGGAATAATCTTGTTTCTCGGTGAAGTCCTGGTGACAGCTGCGCTGGACAAACATGGAATCCAATCTCGATCTCGAACGAGATTTTGAGACAGAGAGATGCGTCTTGAGAAGCCATTTTCAATATAATAATGAATGGATTTATAGTTTACGTGATGTGTGTGGGCTGATAAGAATGCGAATATAATAATTATAAAATGCTTACCGCAAAGGGATTGCTACTATTAATCAATCCATAAGGCACTCCCAAGTATTTTGTATACCCTGCCTCATTCGAAGATCCTACGATAGTACCAGCCGGTGTAATTACAGTAGTGTTAAGAATAAGAAAATGGGTGGAACCACTTATCAATACCAATAACACCAGAAACCACATAGATTGGGACATTTTCACAAGAGCGAGTCAGAACGGACTGAAGTAACTTCACGATAGTAGGCAAATAATAAACTGTTTTGATGCAAAAACCCACTTGAAACGGTACGCGGTTACGTACTTCACCGTAACATGCTTCCTCGTTACTTCAAGTGGGTTTTCTCAAGTACCAAACTAGTGATATTGAAAACTAGCTAAGTGCTCGTGATTATATTCGCGTGAAACTGAAGAACCTTCTGCAGTCCTCAATGCGTTTGAGATTTTTTTATTTTATTGGAGTATTAAAGTTTGTAGAGGAAAAATCTTATTGTGCTGTTTAGTTAGAACTAGCACTGCCCGCGTGGCTTCGCCCGCTTGGATGTTGGATATTATCCCACGGGAAGATAATACCGGGAATTCCTTCCTTATTCCTTGTCAACTTTATAAAGGGAACCTCTGTGCAAAATTTCAGCTTTCTAGGTCCAAGGGTTTGGGCTGGGCGTTGCTGAGTCAGTCAGTCAGTCAGGACTTCTCTTTTTATTTATATAGATAGATAGATAGATATATTTGGTAGATAACTAAGCATAAGTATTTTACTTAACAAAAAAGGAATTCATCAGGGGTATTAAAAATACGATATTTTGGTCAACATACACAATCTCATACTGGCCTGTAAAATTTTTATTCCACAGTGTACTTAAGCGCATCCCCTTAATATGTGTTTTAGGAGTCCCATCATCTACCGTATAAAATAGAAAATGTGAGTAACTACCAAGTTAAATGCAGTCCATCGAAGAAGTGTTAGCTCCATGGTTCTACCTACCAAGGCGAAAATGTCGGGATGAGGTTACGCTTATGCCAACTTTTTTCCTTTCAGTAGGGTCGAGTTGGCATAAGCTGAAATAGAATTAAGTATGTGAAAAAGCGAGAGGGAGATCTTTGCCTTGCAGTGGGGCAATACACGCTAGTTGGATTAGATAAGCTGATAACGACCTTGATAGGAGCAAGTATGACAATAACCCATTTGCGGCCGCTGCACGCTGTGCCCAAACGATCCCTTCGTTCAAATCTTCCCGTGACTTGAACGAAGGGATGTAATCCAACTAGCGTGTATTGCCCCACTGCAAAGATCTCCCTCTCGCTTTTCCACATAATTTTATTTTCAGCTTATGCCAACTTGACCCGAAACGTAATATTACATTTCAAGTCACATATAATAGGGGGTAAGCCAATGTGCTAGGAGGGGAGAGTGAACATTTATTTATTATAACTTCGTGCACAAGTAAAAATTATTTTACAAAGGCGGACTTAATGGCTTAGATATTTTCTACTGGTCTACCTTAAGACATGGCAGATGCAATGCAATAGAAAGACAAAAGGAAAAAAAAACCGGTCAAGTGCATGTCGAACCACGCACAATGAAGGGTTCCGTAGTTGAAAAGAATTTATCCCAAAAATAAACTTAACATTGAGTTGCAAAACATGTTCTCCCATACATTGATATACGTCACGGACAATTCTCCAACTGCATATTTATGTTTGTATTCGCAAAAAAACTATTCGTAAACATAACATCACGCCTTGTTTCCCCGAAGGGTTGGGCAGAGGTGTACCTTGTACACCCACATTTTGCCAGAAAAAGAAAACTAAAAACAATTTTTTTTATGTGATAAAACTACTAATAATCAATTTTCAGACTTTTTCCTCTATTTGTGCTGTGAGACCTTGCTTCTTGCCAAATTTCATGATTCTAGGTCAACAAGAAGTACCTTACAGGTTTTGATTTACTTGCGAGTATCAAAATATGTCGCATAATTGGCTGTATTTTTTTATTGCGTTGATTTAAAAGATTGATTTTTTTAGGACTCTTAGGGACAATAGACTTACGTATTTGATATTAATTTCAACTTGATACATCTACACGTTCCTGAGAAAAAGGACCTTGACAGATGAAATACTTAAAAATATTTTTTATGTGATAAAATTATAAATTAACAATTTTCGGACTTTTTCCATTAATTGTGCTGTAAGACCTTGCTTCTCACCAAATTTCATGATTCTAGGTCAACGGCAAGTACCCTATAGGTTTTGATTTACTTGCGAGTATCAAAATATGTCGCATAATTGGCTGTATTTTTTTATTGCGTTGATTTAAAAGATTGATTTTTTTAGGACTCTTAGGGACAATAGACTTACGTATTTGATATTAATTTCAACTTGATACATCTACACGTTCCTGAGAAAAAGGACCTTGACAGATGAAATACTTAAAAATATTTTTTTATGTGATAAAATTATAAATTAACAATTTTTAGACTTTTCCCATTACTTGTGCTGTAAGACCTTGCGTCTTGCCAAATTTTATGATGCTAGGTCAACGGGAAGTACCCTATAGGTTTTGATTTACTTGCGAGCGTCAAAATATGTAACATTAATAGCCGAATTTTTTTTTTTGCGTTGACTTAAAAGCTTGATTTTTTTAGAACTCCAAGAGACCATAGACTTACGTATTTGATATTAATTTCAACTTGATACCTCCACGCGTTCCTGAGAAAAAGGGTCTTGACAAACAGACAGACAGACAAACAGACGGACAACGAAGTGATCCTATAAGGGTTCCGTTTTTTCCTTTTGAGGTACGGAACCCTAAAAACATATCGTTTTATATGAAATACAGAGTTACATAATAATATTATATTATATCACATAAACAAAATATACTTTGTCATGAGAAATAATTTAATGTCGATGGAGAAAAACATAAAATATCAACGCTGGGATAAATTGTGTCAACTTTACATAACAAAATACAGGGTGTAAGTATAAACAGTGGCTATCTTTTAAGGAATCATTATACTCATCATTATGAACAAAAAATCTGCTGTACCCTACATTTTGACGAATTATGCGAACATAAATGTACTGAACAGCAGATTTTTTTATCGCGATTTCAGGTTTTCTCTCACAGTAAAAGTTTTTCATAATGATGAGTACAATGACCCCTTGAAAGATTGCCACTGTTTACACACCCTGTTTATTACAGTTAATTTTTTACAATGACATTCTGAATTGAGTTCAATACAAATTAAGTACATTCAGCTTTCTGGATATACCATTTTTACAGATACCATTTCTGGTACTTTCCATAGAGGTTGTAGAACAAGTCCCAGAATGCCATCCTGACATGATCAGGTCTGTTCCTGGGTGAGAAATCCAAGTCCATATCTAAGTATGACTGAGTGGTCTTCGTTATTGGAGTCCATGTGAATGGCAGGAGATCTGATGGCGCCGGAGTCGGGTTTCTGAAAAAGAACACTCTCGTTTATGACTCATCGGTAAACAGCACCCTAATTGCGTAACACACTATTGATCGGAATCTGAACCATTTTGAAGCAAACTGCTAATCCATTGCTTCATATGTTCGAAAAAAAATTCTTCTCAACACCGTAAATAATGCAATGAATGTTGTTGAACTAACAAAATGAAACCGATTCCGATTGATAGTGTGTTACGTAATTAGGGTGCAGGTCTAAGTGGTTTAGGCAAAATTTCAAGGCAATTTTAAGCCATCTCATCATTATCATCATTCTCTTACCCATAATTCGTCGGCTGCATGACTTTCTATCCAACTGCTGTACTTTCTCTATCAGTCGTCATCTCGGTAGGATGACTCTACCTTTTCTAGTCATATCATCTTTCACAAAGTCCATCCATTCCATCTTCCATACATCTTTCATCTTCCCCTACTATTATAGCCATCCACTCAAAACTTGGAGCAAAACCATATATTCTAAAATAAATTAAATTGTTTCTATTTATTCTTACTCACCCGTACTTGGCAAAGTTTGTCCAAAGCGTGGTTAACCGACTCTTTACTAGTGATTGATCAATCATCAGTTTCTCTTCCTTTGTTATATCTGCCCACGAGTTTAAATCAAATAAATAAAGCAACTCATCTCCATGACTTGCTCCAAGATATGAGAAAACGAAGCGGTAAACGTTTTCGGCACCACTATCTAACAGTTTTTCTGCCATCCTCTGTGTCGGGTGACCAAATATTAAATCAGTTCCATATTCTACAAGCTTTTCTGAGACATTCTTCGAGAATTTTTCATCACCAAAGTAAAAGTGTCTTACTGTATTCAAAGCATCTTCAAAATCATCATCCATGTTGAATCCCATTTCAAACAGCATTTTCATATCGTATGTTTCAAAAAACTTCTCATCTTGATTAGAATACGGTAAACCAAACTCTCTTACGTTATGACCGATGATTATTGGAGTTTTACTTGCTTTAATACATTTAACATTCATAGGATGATCTGTTATAAAATGTTCAACTCCTTCAAACGTTTTCTCAACGCACGGTTTGGTAAGGGGTTGATCATTGCCTGTAACACTAGTAATTTTTAATTCAGAAGCTATCTGAACTAATAAATGTGCGTCAACAGTTGAAAGAAAATTCAGAGCTTCATTTATATCTGACGTTTTAAATCCCAATTCCACAGCGAGCGTTAGAGGTACTGTGTTATTAGATTCAACCATCATCAAGTAACTAAAAGCTGATCCACTTTCTATAATTGCTTGGTTGAATAACTTTTCATTTAAAGAAAATAAATGTAGGTTCACGGACATGCCACCAGCACTTTCACCAAAAATAGTAATTTTGTCCACATCTCCTCCGAAAGTTTCAATGTTTTCTTGAATCCACCTTAGAGCTAATGTTTGGTCTTTAAGCCCTTGGTTTCCTGGTACTTCCGGTATATCTAAACACATGAAACCATAAATACCAAGTCTGTAGTTAATGGCTACAACAATTACGTCATTTTTTAGCAGAGATATAGGTTCGGTTGCTTCGCTTTGGGCACTGCCCCCAATAAATGCCCCGCCGTGTATCCATACCATCACTGGCAGGTGGTGTCGCGAGTCGGCGATACTTGGCACGTAGATGTCCATGGTGAGGCAGTCAATGGTACCCATGGCGACACCTCCGTGGACATGAGGGCACGCGTTTGATTCGTATGCTTCAAAGATGTCTGTAAAGCCATGATGTGGTACTGATGGCTGTAACGTAAAATTTGATGATTATTTATTGCTTTGATATGAAAGACAAGTAAAATTAAAAATAAATATGATTAATAGAATAAAGCTCTGTGAGACCAAGTTTTAGAAAAGCCAAAATTTTTAAAAGTTTTTATGGTCTTATAGTATTTTTATCTCACGAAGTGACAAGTGCTAAATATACAAACGCGCTTGGTTACAAAATTTATCTTATGACGACACAGAAAAGCTACTGGTTGTTTTAAGTTCATTATTATTTTAAATTCATTATTGTCCTTTCATTAGTCTGTTAAGTTATTCAGTATTTATGTAATATCATCAATTTTAGGAAATATTTATGTAAACTAATTTGTACTTATGATACCTGAGATACAGGTTTATCCTAGTTCAGGTTGATCCCATTAATATATACCTACCACTTTAGTTTAAGGCCTATTACTGTAAATATGCATTACTTAAATTAAATAAATAAATAAAAAAAATAAAAATAAAATATATGTGGTAACCAAGTGTATAAACACGCTGTGAATATGTGTGTATCGTTAGCACAAAACACACGCACACACACACTTCGTCATTGTCTCGGACGGTATCGAGAGCTCCTGCGCTTACACACACATTCACAACGTGTTTGTACACTAAGTAACCACATGTAAAGCGAGTTTCGCTTCATGAAATAAAAATACTATACCTACACAATAGAGATAAAAACCAAAGCTTACCCCAAATGGATTATTCTCATCCACCACCGCATAAGGCACACCCAAGAATTTGGCGTAACCATCTCCAAACTGCTGTCCCCTAATCAGGCCTCCTTTGGTAGACACGAGAGGGTCTATTCTGGATAGCCCTTGCACTAAATCCCAAACTGAGAGCAACACCACCGGCCACATGTTCAAGCCTTGTGACATTAGTAGACAGAATAAGATCTAACCGGGTTAGATTTCTATACAGAAAGAAATCATGAACGGTTTGGTATTTGCTAACACGCGTTAAGAGTTAAGATAAAAGATAAAACAGCATCTTGAAAATCAATATCAGTTTCTTATCACATGCGGTAATCAGATAAGAGTCTTATTATATTTCGACCGCGATTTTTGCGTCATATGGCCAACTTTGGAATTCTTTTGAAAAAATGAAAGACTCCGAAGTCAAAGTTGTCGAAACATTGACAAGTTTTCATAAAACGTGCGACTGCATTTTTTCGAGCTCGTGGATTGAACTACCTACTAAATGCAGCAAAAGCAAAGCATCAATCTGCCTAGCCTTTTCCCAACTATGTTGGGGTCGGCTTCCAGTCTCACCGGATGCAGCTGAATACCAGTATTTTACATGGAGCGACTGCCTGTCTGACCTCCACAACCCAGTAACTGGGTAATACGATACCCTTTGGTAAGACTGGTTGTCAGGCTTTCGGGCTTCTGACGACCCGTAACGACTGTCAAAGATCCACGAATGACAGCCGGGACCAACGGCTTAACGTGCTTTCCGAGGCACGGAGGAGTCTCGGTATGTAAAGATGGTCACCCATCCACTGACCAACCCCGGCAAGCGTAACCTCATGGATCGACCCGTGCGGCTGTTATTACTTAGCCACGAGCTCCTCTACTTAGCAAAAGCAAAGCATAAGCAAATTAAATGAAAAATATACAATAATATCTCCTCAGTTTTGTAAGCTGGCTCTGCCCAATAGACAGACGACCTTGGATACCTTGCTCCGCTCAACTTTCTGATGAGTCTGTTTACACCATGTGCTTTGATTTAAAAAAGTGTCCATGGAGTTTCTTGCCCGTTTGTCTCCATAAGAACCTACTACACTTTGGAATGCTAAACCAGAAACAAGTTTCATCTCCCTGATCACAGAGCATGGAATTCACCGGCAGCAGTACTAATAAACTTCGTGGCGCTGAAAGTTCTTTGAGCGCTCAACTTCTGTCAAAGTACGTAATTCGACTTGGATTGAATTAGATCGCAGATCTGTAAAATGGTAGTTGTAGGGAAGATTTCTGTAAATAAATAAATAAACTTCTGTCAAAGGCTGAAATTGGTAGCCGACAGTTTCTAAACATCATTTGTGTAGTAGTGCGAGTAAACTATGACACGCTTTGTTTGTATGGAAAGTGTTGACAGTAGCACCTCTAGCATCGGCCGCAATGCGTCTCCGTGCTATGCGGAAAGTTGCATCTTAATGTTATCATGTTGCAAAATATTGCTCTACAAAAACTTCAATGTGGATACACCGAACAGATACATGAACAAATCTTACACACATAATATAACATGCCTGTAATCCCGAAGGGTTAAAGGTATACCACGCCCACATTTGACAAGTTATGTTTAAATCTCATGTAATAGGTGGCAAGCTAATGCGCTAGGAGGGGGGAGTGAGTATTTATTTATTAAAACTTCGTGCACAAGTAAAAATAATTTTACCAAGGCGGAATTAATGGCTTAGATATTTTCTACCATTCTACCTTAGGGTGATGCAGAGACAAAACGTGGTAAGTGCAATATAATAGAAAGGCAAAAGGAAGAAACATAATATTATTTTATTTATAATACAAAGAAACATACAAATGCCATAAACAAAACATACTTTGAGAAATAATAAAATGACGATGGAGAAAACAAATCAACGCTGGGATGATTCTGTCAAATTTTAGTACAGAATACAAAATATACTACAGTTATTTTTTTTACAATGATAATGATAAATGAAATAAAGCGCATTCCTCTTTCTGGATATACCAATTTTACAGGTACCACTTTTGGAAGTTTCCATGAAGTTTGTAGAACAAGTCCCAGAACGCCATCCTGTCATGGTCAGGTCTGCTGCTGGGTGTGAAATCCAAGTCCATATCTAAGTATGACTGAGTGGTCTTCGTTATTGGGGTCCATGTAAATGGCAGAAGTTCTGATGGCGCCGGAGTCGGGTTTCTGATGAGGAAAATAAATCACAATTTTATGACTCGTAGGTAAACAGGTCTACGTGGCATAAAGTCAATGAAGATCAAATTCATCTAATAGTACATTATAAAAATTAAATCTACTTAGTAAAAATTTTAAATTAATTCTGACAGACAAAGCGCAGCTTAAACCACTGCATCAAGCATTAAATTTTGCACAAGAGTTTCTTATATAACGAAAGTACTAAGAAAGGTAATTTGAAAACCCTAAAGGAATAGGAATAGGGTATAAAATTTCGTAATTTTTGCTGACGGGTAATCCTATCGGTTTTATGACTTGTTGTAGCTATAAATTCTTACTCACCCATACTTAGCGAAGTTTGTCCAAAGCGTGGTTAACCGACTTCTTACTAGTTCTCTATCAATCAGCTCATCCTCTGGTACACCTGCCCACGAGTTTGAATCAAATAAATAGGATAACTCTTGTCCATGAGTTGCTCCAAGGTATGAGAAAACGAAGCGGTAAACGTTTTCCGCATCACTATCGAACAGTTTTTTGGCCATTCTCTGTGTCGGGTGACCAAATATTAAATCAGTTCCAAATTCTATAACACTCTCTGAGACATTTTTACTGATTTTTTCATCACCAAAGTAAAAGTGTCTTACTGTATTCAAAGCATCTTCAAAATCGTTGTCCATATCGAATCCCAATTCAAACAACCTTTTCATATCGTAAGTTTCGAAAAACTCCTCATTTTGATTAGCATACTGAAAAGCAAATTCTCTCACGTTGTGACCAATGATTATTGGAATATTACTAGCTTTAATAGATTTAACATTCATAGGATGTTCCGTTAAAAAATTTTCAACTCCCTCAAATGTTTTCTCAACGCACGGTTTGGTAAGAGGTTGATCAGTGCCTGAAGCACTAGTAATTTTCAAGTCAGCAGCTACCTGAACTAACAAATGTGCATCAATAGTAGAAAGAAAATTTAGAGCTTCATTTATATCCGAAGTTTTAAAGCCCAATTCTTCAGCAAGCGTTAAAGGTATTACGTTATTAGATTCCACCATCATCCAGTAACTCAAAGCTGGTCCACCTTGTATAATTACTTGGTTGAATAACTTTTCATTTAACGAAAATAAATGTAGATTCACGGACATGCCACCAGCACTTTGACCAAATAAAGTTATTTTGTCAACATCTCCTCCGAAAGCTGCAATGTTATCTTGAATCCACCTTAGAGCTAATGTTTGGTCTTTAAGCCCTTGGTTTCCTGGTACTTCCGGTGTATCTAAACACATGAAACCGTAAATACCAATTCTGTAGTTAATGGCTACAATAATGACTTCATTTTTTAGCAGAGAGATTGGTTCTATCACACTGGGGCTAGCCCCAATGAATGCCCCGCCGTGTATCCATACCATCACTGGCAAGTGCTGTTGAGAGTCGGCGATACTTGGCACGTAGATGTCCATGGTGAGGCAGTCAATGGTACCCGTGGCGACTCCTCTGCGTAATTGAGGGCACGCTTTTGATTCGTATGCTTCAAAGATGTCGTCAAAGCCATGATGTGGTACTGATGACTGTAAAGTAAAATTTCAAGATTATTCGCTTCGAAATAAATACTAATTGAGTCAACATATAATCGGGTAGTTATTAATCGTAGTTGGCGGTTCGATTCGCGGAGTATTGGAGCATTCGCAACATAGCTTGGAACCGCCCAAAGTCGACTTAACACGTAAACAACGCGCTCCTTGCAATTTAATTTTTTTTAATGTTTTAAGTAATAACTTTGTTTTAAGTGTTATGTTAAAATAAACTAGACAGTGTTAACTTTACATATTATGTAAAGTTGTTATCTCAAACGAACTCACACAGTGGCTCCCGATGTAGCTTTTACCTTATTCATTTGACCCGATGGTATTTCTACAAAAATCATTAAATGTTTCTGATTAATTTGTGTTCATTATAACTACAATTTATGTTGTTAATTTGTGTTTCACAACCGGTATTTTTCCACACCATCTCAAAACTGCTGTAGTTATACCACTTTTCAAAAAAATCAATAGGGAAACCATGGAATGCTATTCTGTGCTATAGACCGATTGCGAAAACGTTTATTTAGATCTTATAAACGATTAATTACGTATAGTATACACAGGGGAGCGTGCTAGGTCCCCCGTTATTTTTAATTTATATCTATTTAGTGTTTTTTTTGTTTTTTTCGCTAGTTAAATACCATTTACCATGACATGAATATTTACTTTGTAGAGTATTATATTATTTATAAATTTTTGTGAATGTGAAGACTAGCGTGGGTCATTTTCTTTAATACTTTTTTCAGTTAGTTTGAGTAATTTATGTGGCCTACCCAAATATCTTTTCTTTGGTATTGTTCGTCGAATCGTTGAGCTCCTTAAGTTTTTAGTTGAGCTGCACGATTACTGACAAATGCGTGCACTGACTGGACAGGTCCACTCAATCTGTGTGGTTCTTTTCTCAAAAGACTATTTAATAATCTACATGGTCTTCACATGATCTAACCAAGATTATATCTGGACTTTAAAAGAGACTGTGACCTCTGAGTTTGTTTTAGTCAGATAGGAAACGCCGACCTCATCTAGTTTCTAAAAATATAATTGTCGTGTAAAAGTGTTTTTACACACATTTATAAAGAAATAAATCATTTATCATTTATCAATATTTTCGATATAAAGTAATCATTCATCATTTATGTCACTATTTATAACAGATTTACAACTAGAAAATGAAAATAGCAAAACTATTCAAACGATAATCACATAAATGGCTAGATAATAATAATCTTAGGATAAATATTGATAAAACAAAATGATTTTGTTCAGTCAACAACCAAAGGCATATTAATAGAACACGATAGAAAAACTATTTAAAACGTAGGTACGGTCGGCAACAGAAGTCAGTTAACACTGTTACTTTTTGACATCATCTAAATTTACAAAAATGATATGCTGCTTTTTATAATGTCATTTATTTGAGTTAATTTTCTTTAAAATTTACATCTGTTCCGATTTTGATGAAGTATTTTTCTCAATAATTAAGATTTAGAAAACACAAGTGTTAATTGACTTTTGTTGCTGTACTACCAAATTTTTAGGTATTAAAATGATTATTATAGATCAAAGGCTGGATTGGAAAGTACAAACAGAGGAACAAAAGCAAATCTGCGTATGCTCTCTAAACACTGTCTTCGATCTTAGTTACCGACGCCCTGCTCACTGCATATAATGGCATCGTTGGCTCAATCATCAGATATGGCGTTATTTTTTGGAACAAAGCTTACCCCAAATGGATTATTCTCATCCACCACCGCATAAGGTACACCTAAGAATTTGGCGTACCCATCTCCAAACTGCTGTCCCCTAATCAGGCCTAATTTAGTAGACACAAGAGGATCATTTCTGGATAGCCCTTGCACTAAACCACAAACTGAGAGGAACACTACCGCTGGCCACATCTCCAAGCTTTGTGACATTACTGGAGAGAATAAGATCATACTGGTATTTATACAGAGTAATTCCGAACTGGACAAGATAAAAAATAAAATAACATTATTTAAGATCAATATCACTTCGATACGTGGATATGTGATTCGGTATGTGGTGATCAATTAAACAACTGATACCAATCTATACATAATAAAAGTGTTATTGGTCGCTGTCTGTACATGGAAGGTATTTCGAAAAAACTATTATTGGGGGTCTATATTAAAAGAACCCAAAATAATGAAACAACAAAAATGAACAGTCAAAAAATGTCAGTCTAAAGACAACAAAACCGTTTACCACATCACATTCTCCAACTGTTGACCTGCCTAAAGATTGTCAAAATAGCTTTATTTTTATCTATCTTGTTTATTAATAAGTTACTCTGTATGATTGTCTCAATTATGCAATAAAGATTAAGTATGTTTATCTACACCCATGCTATAAATCCTCTATAAAAGATTCTGAAACAGTTAGCTTATTGCCAACATTAAAACAGCCAGTGTCATATTAAATTAAATTAAAATTAAAATTCATTTATTTCAGGTCATTGACCCATATTAAACACAAAAACTCAATTCAAAATAAAAAGTCATAGTTACCATAATATGATCCAAACGGGTGATATAATGTTGTACTAAATTTCATTATGCAACTCCTTGGCTTTTCAAATCCCTTCCTTATTCACGTGGTATCTTTATGAATTTCTATCTCGTCAAAATGTAGGGAACAGCCGATTTAAGTGTATGTTTGTTTTGTTTTGTGTCTGTGGGTATATCACATTCGTGTTTTAATACCCCTTATTATACAACAGTTGCATAAATAACTATTATGTTTGGTCACTTATTGCGCTGTCAACCATTATTTTGCTGTTTAAATTTGTGATATCTTATGACATGATTTCAAGGCATATTTATTTTAACCTTAATATTAGAAAGATACTGAGAAATTTATTTAAACAAAGGTTAAACATCAACAACTAACAGAACTTACAGAATATACAGAAAAACTAAACTTATAAATTACTTATCATAAATCTATGAAACCGCTACCAGTTGGCAACGTACCCACAATGCTGGCAGCATGGCCACGCTGGATGGCAATGCTTAATCTTTGTGCAAAATAAAGGCCAGCATTTTGGTCACGTGTAGCTTCGACCAAACGTGCCGAAAGATCTTTGAACATTTTATGTGCTCCTGGGCCCCACGGACCCAGCGTCTCTACCCCAAAAGGCTCAAATATGTATCCACTATCAAGGGAACTATATTTGTAACCTAACCTGAATTAAATGCCCGATTTTAATAACATATTTTTATCGAATAAGGATTAATACTAAACCAGTCAAAATAGCTTCGGAAGTCACACTTTTTTTTATTCTGAAAGATAAAATTTTTTACTGTGGGTCATCCTAAGAAGATAGATATAAAACTTATGATAGTGCGGACTATTCTGTTGATTTTGTTAATGTGTACAATCCTGTAGAACATTAATTTATTATTTCTAAATATAATCTTCTCTCTGATATTATTCTAAATTAACATTCGTTTTAACAAAATCTCTTACGGTTTAGCGCTCAAAAAAGCGTCTTTTTCACGACTTTCAGTACTACGTTTACGTTTAAAAGAATTATTTACCTTCGGGAATAAATTCTCTCAATGAAAACCTTATCAAAATCCGTTGCGTATTTTATAAGACCAACAAAGTCAATTTTTGTGTCTATCTGTGTGGCCGACATAGACGGACACAAAAAGCGACTTTGTTTTATAATATTACAATTATACCTATATATTTAGAGATAGAGACATAGATAATTTGTCATTATCGACCAGGTGCAAACTTTTCAAACAAGGTTATCCTATCTATTTATCAATTGTTTTTACTTGCCAGCTTACCGGTTATCAAACGGGTTTTCTTTAATGAGCAATTATTGATCATATCAGGTACCTCACGCACGTCCAGGTGGCCAGGGAATGCAATCTCGATCTCGAACGAGATTATGCTTCTTGAGAAGCCATTTTCAATTTAACAGGTATAATTAAGTTTTAAATTATAAATTGGCACCTTTTCTAGGGTTCCTTACCTCAAAAGGAAAAAACGGAACCCTTATAGGATCACTTGTTTGTCCGTCTGTCTGTCTATCCGTCTGTCACAGCCAATTTGCTTCGAATCTAATGGACCGATTAAGTTGAAATTTGGTACACATATGGATTTCTGTGACCCAAACACGTACGGCTAAAGAAAATAAATGAATTTTGAATATGGGGGTCACTTTTATGGGGCAAATAAAAAAAAAAAAAGTTTTTCAAACTGTACCGCATATCAAATGAAAGGGCCTATGAGGGTCTCAAAAATATATTTTTTTATAATTTTAAATCAAGTAGTTTTAAAATTATTTAAGAAAATAGACGAAAATTGACCATATAAATTTTTATTCCTTATTTCCGAAACTACTAAGCCTAAAATTTTGAAAAAAAAGACAGAAAATAGTTCTATACTTGTAGATTAAGAAAACCTATAAGAAGTTTTTGGTCTTAAAATAAGATGGTAAATCTCTCAATATTGTGAGTGCCAACTTACATTTACTGTTGGAATGTATGGGAGAACATGTTTTTCAACTATAATGTTAAGTTTCTTCTTGGGATAATTTCATCCCAACTACGGAACCCTTCATTGTGCGTAGTCCGACACGCACTTGACCGGTTTTTTTCTTTACATTCATCATCTGCCTAGCCTTTTCCCAACTATGTTTGGGGTCGGCTTCACGTCTAACCGGATGCAGCTATATGCCAGTTGGGCACGCCACAATTGCGGCGATAAGTCCCCTCTTTGAGGAGTGGTTAGAGCGGCGCCACGGCATCCTCACCTTCCGCCTGACGCAGGTCCTCACCGGACACGGCTGTTTCGGGAGGTTCCTGTTTCGCATAAGGCGGGAGGAAACGCCCAGGTGTCACCATTGTGTGGATCGCCCGGAGGACACGGTGGAGCATACAGTGGAGGTCTGCCCGGCTTGGGCAGAGCACCGCCGTGTTCTCACGGAGGCGATCGGCGGCGGCGATCTCTCGCGTCCGAGACTGGTTCAGGCCATGGTGCGGAGCGAGAGTGCATGGGAGGCCGTCACCTCCTTCTGCGAAGCAGTGATGCTCGCGAAGGAGGAGGCGGAACGCGTGAGGGAGAGGCAGCCTCACGCCCTCAGTCGCCGCAGCAGACGCCCTGGGCGGCGGGAATCGCGAGGCGATTTCCGGCCACCGCAGGCGTGGGCCTGCGGACGGTGAGTAGCGGGTAGCTCGCCGTCCGGTAAGGACGAGGCCCGAGTCGACGGCGCGTTGTGTTCCACGCGCGCCTCAAAGAGATGTCAGCAAGTGATGGGGTCCAATAGGGCCGACGCCGCTAGGGTCGCGGGTTGTTTGAAGAAGATACCGCGGCCCTGGCATAGGCAACTGAAGGAACACGGGTGGGTTTTAGTCAGTAAAAGTCTGACACGCCCTTCCGCTCCACCCACAGCGTTTTTTGACCCACACAGTTATTTGATGATTTCCCACCCTCAAAAAAAAAAAAAGAAAAAAAAAAGCTATATGCCAGTATTTTACATAGAGCGACTGCATATCGACCTCTAAAACCTAGTTACTGGTTAATACGATACCCTGTCTCTAAAGTCTGACAACCAGTCTTACCAAGAAGACTGGTTGACAGACTTTCGGGCTTCTGACGACCCGGGGGTCTTGGTATGTAAAGATAGTCACCCATCCATGGATCAACCATGGCAAGCGTAGCTTAACCTGATAGATCAACCCGTGCGGCTGTTATTACTTAGCCACAAGCCCCTCACTCTTTACATTCATGTGCCTAATTCACTATCTTTTAATTGGGCTTTTGTTTGTTGTGCCGTATCTTCTGTGAGCACCAAATAATTGGTTTATCTATCAATATTGGTAATTAATGGATTAATAGAGAGCGTGACGTCTCTATGCTCATTAGTTGCGTTATGTTTAAGTAGTGCAGATTCGATAATGTTTTTTTTATTAACGAAATATACACTACTACAAAAATCATAATTTACTTAGATAAATATTCGAGCCAAGTTTCAACTTTATTAACTCAAGGAGTAAGATTTTTCAAGCAAACAAAATCCCCCTTTTCAAACTTTTTTTTTTATTTTTGTGGATGGGAAATCATCAAATGACTTCTCCTGCTCTGGGTGGAGCGGAAGGGCGTGTCAGACTTTTACTGACTAAAACCCACCCGTGTTTCTTCAGTTGCCTATGCTAGGGCCACGGTATCTTTTTCAAACAACCCGCGACCCCAGCGGCATCGGCCCTATTGGACCCCATCTTTTGCTGACATCTCTTTGAGGCGCGTGGAACACAAGGCGCCGTCGACCCGGGCCTGGTCCTTACCGGACGGCGAGCTACCCACTACTCACCGTCCGCAAGCCCGCGCCTACGGTGGCCAGGAATCGGCTACCGATTCCTGCCGCCCAGGGCGTCTCCTGGGGCGACTGAGGGCGTGAGGCTGCCTCTCCCTCACGCGTTCCGCCTCCTCCTTCGCGAGCATTACTGCTTCACAGAAGGAGGTGACGGCCTCCCATGCACTATCGCTCCGCGCCAGGGCCTGGACCAGACTCGGACGCGAGAGATCGCCGCCGCCTTTTCACCCCCTTAAAGGTCGAATTTCCAAAAACCCCTTAGCGAATGCCTACGTCATAATAACTTTCTGTATGCCAAATGTCAGCCCAATTTGTTCAGTGGTTGATAGATTCAGTCAGTCAGTCAGTCACTGTTTCCTTTTATCCCTTAGGCTATAAACAATGTACTAATTTAAAAACCCAAAACCCCAGGGGTAGGGGGGGGGGGTAGTTACGAACCCCATAGGTTCACAACTACTAATGCTGATTGTTTTTCCATCGGATGATGTTTTTTTACGTTTACATATAAATGATATAAGCTTATATACCTATTATGTAAAGGATTTTCCTTATGCACACACGGGTGTGCATTTGACACTTGAGGGGTTATAGATATAGATTACCCACACAAGCAGCACAGTCATCTTACTATTATTATAAATGCGAAAGTTTGGATGGATGGATGGATGGATGGTTGTTTCTCAATGACGCCAGAATGGCTAAACGGGTCTGGGACCTAATTCCGGGCTCGAGCTAGATATCACGACCATGGAGATCAATCTCTGTTTCAAATCTCCGCATCAATGTCCGGTTCAAATCTCGATACTATCAAAAAACCGTATTCTGGTAGACCATAGAGAAAAATTTACAACGGAGAAAATAATCTCGTCTAAAAGACGTTCCATTTTTATCGATTCACTTTGATTATAATCGATTATGCTACCTTTTTCTTTTTTTAGTATTAATAACGTATGTTTAATTTATTAAATCTAAGCAAACACATTATAAAAGATAATTTTAGTATATTGTGTTTCTGTAACTGTGTTTTTTTTTTTATAATTACCTACTTAGGTACTGAAAATAGTAATTGCAAAGTAGCGTGATCCGAAACGCATTTCGCATGATTTGTGTATTATTATATAGTGCTCTGTGATTTGTGTCCTTTTTCTGACGTAGGTAGGTTTTAATTATTTTCAATCTAAATAAAACTATTTTAATTGCGATAAAGGTGTGGAATAAAATTAGTTGTCATGAACTAAAATTCACACCAAATTAACACCTTGACTTCAAGTGCAAAAACAGTACCTACTGTATTTTTTTTTATTTTGCTTATATCTCGAAAACGGTGTGTCCTATCGCAAAAATAATGAAAATTTGGCCCCCTTTTATGTAACCCATAAACCCCGAAGCCTCTACATGTAGGTACCAAAAAAAAAACGAATTTATACCTACGAATGTAAATTTTGACAGATGTTCCAACGGAGATTTCATATCTCCATACCTTAGGACCAGCCTTGATATCTCGCTGGTTTGCGATCGAAAAATTTATGAATGGAGATCGTTAGAATAGCATTTTTTCGTTTTCGACGGAGATAAGCAGTTTCTCGACTGATATTTCGACCATGGAGATAATTTCCATGCCACCGGAATTGGCCTCCTGGATGAAATTTGTCACAGGGATAGATTATTATAGTCTGGAATAGCACATAGGCTACTTTTTATTCCGGAAAAATTTACGGTTCCCGTGGGATAATTTCCGAAATCCACGCGGGCGAAGCCGCTGGTCAAAGCTAGTGACTTAATAAGATATCTTCGAAATAATAACTAAATTCTTGGAACTTCAGTTAGAAGATTGTCACATATTTTTTACCTGAAGAATAAATTAGGAAGATTATAATAAACAGCTTTTATATCGACCATTAAGCCGCTTAGCCACCGTATTATTTTCGAGATAAGTTATTTGATGATTAAAAAACCGGTCAAGTGCGTGTCGGACCACGCACAATGAAGGGTTCCGTAGTTAGAAGAATTTATCCCAAAAACACGAATTTTTTTTATGTGATAAAACATCAAATTAATCATTTTCGGACTTTTTCCTTTACTTGTGCTGTGAGACCTTGCTTCTTGCCAAATTTCATTATTGTAGGTCAACGGGAAGTACCCTGTAGGTTTTGATTTATTTGCGAGTATCAAAATATGTCGTATTTATGGCCGTATTTTTTTATCGCGATGACTAGCTTGATTTTTTTAGAGCTGCAAGGGACTTTAGATTTACGTATTTTACATTTATTTCAACATTATACCTCCTCGCGTTTCTGAGAAAAAGGGTCTTACAGGCTGACAGACTTGAAAATATTTTTTTTTGTAAAAAAAATTACAAATTAACAATTTTCGGACTTTTTCCTTTACTTGTGCTGTAAGACCTTGCTTCTTGCCAAATTTCATGATTCTAGGACAACGGGAAGTACACTATAGGTTTTGATTTACTTGCTAGTATCAAAATATGGCGCATAAATGGCCGTACTTTTTATTGCGTTGACTTATAAGCTTGATTTTTTTAGAGCTCCGAGGGACCATAGACTTACGTATTTGATATTAATTGCAACTTGATACCTCCACGCGTTACTGAGAAAAATGGTCTTGACAGACTGACAGACAGACAGACAGACAGACAGACAGACGGACAACGAAGTGATCCTATAAGGGTTCCGTTTTTCCTTTTGAGGTACGGAACCCTAAAAATCAGCCGTAAGCATGACAAGTTGACAAGTAAAATGATTCATAAAATAAAATAGTTTCTAGGGGAAATTGTACATTCTTGTCACATTTCTAAAAAATACTCAATGAAAACTACGTATTGTAAGATATTCCACAACCTGGATAGTATTGCTTATCTTGTCACGAAATTATGAAGAAACAGTTAAGAAAACATTTAATCAACACTTTTATTATAACTCGGTCCTAGGCGCCAATTCCCCCTATGCAAGGTTATGCAAGGTTGTAAATAGCTGCAGAGTTAAAATCGATTTGCACTTTGATAGTTTGGGCAAATTGAAGGCCAATTTTCTTAAGTATCTTCCTAAATAATAAACCTTTCATTATCTCGCTAAAAGGAAATGTGTTATGAATTGAATTAAATTTAATTATTTAAACCTTTATGGTTGGTTGATTTAAAGTTTTTACTTAGGTGAAATTATTGTTAATACAATACGAAGTGCATTCGTTGAAAACTTTATAGGACTTTTGTACCATCTAATGTAGGTACTGAGTACATTACATTATGATTTGAAAAAGATGTATAATATGATGTCAATCAATTTGTTAAAAATTACTCTAAAACTTTTAAAAGAGCCTGTTCGTCAGCAAAAGCCATACACATTAAAAATAAAATAAAATATTCTGGAAATAAAATTAAAACAACTTGGAATATTATTAATTCAGAAACGGGAAGGACGACAGTTCGGAATCGTGACTTCCATCTAAAAGTCAATGATGTAGATATTGAGGCAGACGTGGAGGTGGCTACTGAGTTTGAAAATTTCTTCACTAATATTCCCATTTTAACAACCAAAACTCTGTCATCGTCGTCCTCCACTTCTGCTTACTCAATACTAAAAGAATGTGTACCAGAATGTGATAAACACTTTAAATTCGCAATTGTTACCGCTAAAGACGTTATAGATTGTTTTAAAGATCTCGAGGTAAAAAAAACTGCTGACCTTTGGGGATTATCAGTACATACCATGTCTTCAATAATTGATATTATTGCACCCTTTTTATCAATTGTTTTTAACTCTTGTATTGCATCTGGTGTATTTCCTGATTTAATGAAACTTAGCAAAGTGATTCCACTGTTCAAATCTGGCAGCACGACTGATCCCACTAATTTTCGACCTATTTCGATATTACCAACATTGAGCAAAATCTTTGAAAAACTAATTTTAAAACAAATGTTAGGCCATTTCAATACACATAATTTACTTCATCTGAAACAGTTTGGTTTTACAAAGGGTCGTTCAACTACAGACGCGGGCGTGGAATTACTGAAGAGCATATTCGAGGCCTGGGAGGAGTCGCAGGATGCTCTTGGCATTTTCTGTGACTTGTCTAAGGCGTTCGATTGCGTAAATCATGATACACTCATCAGGAAGCTGTACCACTATGGTATAAGGGACAGGGCTCTCGACCTTCTGACTTCTTATCTGAACAACAGAATTCAAAGGGTAGATGTTAATGGCAAGAGATCTGCAGGATCTGCGGTCACTATGGGCGTTCCACAGGGTTCAATTCTGGGTCCTTTCTTGTTTCTTATTTATATAAATGACTTACCTTATCACATAAGGGACAATCACAAGATTGTATTATTCGCAGATGACACATCCCTCATTTTTAAAATCAAACGTCAGTTAGTCAACTTTGAACAAGTTAACGATGCACTCTCTAGAGTTGTCCATTGGTTTAATGTAAATAATCTTCTCCTGAATGAAAAAAAGACTAAACTCATTAAATTCTCAACGCCAAATGTCAGGCAGCTAACTGCCAATGTTCAACTTAATGGAATGGAGTTGGACCCTGTTGAGTCGACAGTTTTCCTTGGAATAACCATGGACGGTAAATT
This sequence comes from Cosmia trapezina, assembly GCA_905163495.3. Taxonomy (NCBI): domain Eukaryota; kingdom Metazoa; phylum Arthropoda; class Insecta; order Lepidoptera; family Noctuidae; genus Cosmia; species Cosmia trapezina. The sequence goes on along the minus strand of LR991035.1, from coordinate 22,829,870 downwards.
GCAATGGGGCCCACACATAGAAAAATTGTCAGGAAGGCTTAGTTCGGCCGCCTACGCTGTCAAAAAAATTCGACAGATAACTGATGTGGATACAGCCAGAATTGTTTATTTTAGTTATTTTCATAGCCTTATGTCTTATGGGATTCTTCTCTGGGGAACCTGTGCGGGCATTAATACTATCTTTGTTTTACAGAAAAGGGCTGTTCGAGCCATTTACAATCTAGGTCCAAGGGATTCTCTTCGAGAGAAGTTCAAGGAAATAAATATTCTGACTGTAGCCTCTCAATATATATTTGATAATCTATTGTATGTACACAAAAATATATCCAATTTTAAGAAGATGTCCGATATTCATAGTTTAAATACTAGGAATAAACACAATCTTGCTGTCCATCGCACTCGTCTCCACAGAGTAGGCAACTCGTTCATGGGGCAATGTATATGCTTTTACAACAAACTTCCCGTTGAAATTCGAAACTTGCCCATTAAACGATTTAAAAGCTGTATTAAAACCAAACTTTGTAAAAAGGGCTACTATAAAATTTCCGATTATTTAGAAGACAAAAAAGCTTGGGTTTGAGCTATTCGCTCAACCTTGTATTACCTATATGTAATACCAAAATCATTATATTATGCAAAATGACAAACCTTTGTTTAAAATTAAAATATATTTTTTTCTTTAATTATTGTAAATGTGAGCACTATGTGGATCTTTTTTTTTTTTCTTTTTTAGTTTTATTGATGGTCTGACATTTTTTGAGTAAGTACTTTATGCGACCTCCCCAAATGTCCTTTCTTTGGTATTGTTCGTCGAGTTATTGAGCTCCTTAAATCCTTGAGTTGAGCTACACGATTGTTGACAAATGCTTGCACTGACTGGACAGGTCCACTCAAATTTTTATGGTTCTTTCCTCAAAAGACCATTTCAGACATTGATCTACATGGTCCTCACATGATCTGACCAAGATTATGTCTGGACTTTAAAAGAGACTTTGACCCCTGAGTTTGTTTCGCCATTTCTTCTCAGGGTAGTCAGATAGGAAATGTCGACTTCATCTAGCTTATTAAAAAAAATATGACGTGTAAAAGTGATTTCGATATCCTATTTACAGAATAAACAATTTCATTTCATTTCATTTCATTTCATTTCATTTCATTTCATTTCATTTCATTTCATTTCATTTCATAAGGACGCTGTCACACGTAGGTAGTCAAATCATTAAATTTTTTACACAAAAGTATGTTTATTAAGGCTGTGGTCGCCTATTTTCGCGCTCGGATTTTAAACATCTGACGCTCGACGCCGCGTAGCGAGTGCGCGTGTGTGCGTTTTTCCTCATGTACGGCACACAGTTGCGATGCTGCGACGACTAAACGATCTTGATCTGTAGCTATGGCGTACCTATATTTTTTTGAAGTAAAAGCTAGAGGTTTACGGAGAAAATAAAAAGACTGTCCACAATACATTATTAGTGTATTTTAATTAAATTTATACAAATATGGATGAAGAAAATAATATTATGTAGGTACTTATAAAAACTAAACTCATTTTACTTATTTGCTTAAGTATTTGTATACTTATAAGTAATTGAAGTTTTATAAAAGTATTTGTATTTGACAACACGGTTGGCGCAGTGGCTGAGCAATTGACTGCTGCGCAGCATGTTGTGGGTTCGATTCCTGCACGGAACAAATATTTGTACGACCTACAAGTATTTGTTTCCGAGTCTGGGTGTTTTTCTATCTATAATATGTATGTATTTACAAAAAAAAATGTATAATTATAAGAAGTTTATCAGCCATCTCGTTACAATAACACAAGCATTAGGTTGCTTAGCTTGGGACTAGATGGCGTTGTGTGAAATGTCCAAGGATATTTATTTATTATTTATTTTATTTATTTGTCTAAGGGGATTGATCGACTTTTCCTTGGATCTATAATTTCTGGGAGAACACAATCAGAATAAAATTTTGTTAACAGCGGAGCCATCTTTTGTCCAAAATCATCGTTTTTTTGTGTAAAACAGTTCAATTTAAGCCCTATTTCAATGTAGATAAAGACGCCACGCGCTAGCTATAATTATTTATTTTTCTTGCGGCATTATAGGTTTAGCAACCGCATCAAGTTCATAAAACAGTTGAATTTGAACCAACAATAATACATAAATACATAAAGCCGCCTCATGCGCAAATGTTTGGTTTACTGTTTTCAAATTTCAAATAGGTAGGTCACCCCGCTGCCACAGAATAAATAATAGTACTGCTGCGTTCGTGTGGGGTTGGTTTTATAATGTTTATTAGCCTAGGCAGGTATTGTACGTGCCCAGTCGACCTAATGACTTTACAGTCGACCACACGTAGCACGTCAGTGGTAAGTGATAAGGATTTGTATAGGTATCGTTTTCATAGTTTTCGATTTCGACTATAGCCAATAGTGAAGTCAAAATTAAAATCCAAGATGGCGGCTGCGAAAATTTTAAAATGTTTCGTCATGGATGTCGTTTTCATAGTTCTCGAGGATGAAGCCGATAGTGAAGTCAATCATCCTAGAAGGGATGATTGACTGCACTATGCGGCCCAAGAGAGCAATGCAATGGTGGCCCAATGGTAACGATCCCGACATACGAGTAGGTCATGGTTTCGAACTCAGGCAGGCACTTTGTGTAAATAATTTCATCACCACTACTCTCAAATCAGTGAAGGAAAATATCGTGAGGAAACCGCCTAGAACCAAAAATTCGAAGACATGTGACATCTACCAACCCGCACTGGGTCCTCGTGGTGTATTACGGCCCACTCCCTCTCACCGAGAGGAGCCCTGTGTCCCAGCAGTGGGAACATTATAGGCTGATTATGATTGAGACCCATTATGTTGTGAGCGAGCACGTTTCAGTGCCAGAGGTCATCACTGATGTGAGACGAGAAGATATATTACGCTCAATACCGCCGCGTGCGGCCCTTGTCCGATCAGAGCGCGGCTAGCCGCGCGTGGCAGCCGCGCTCAAATGCCGCTCTATATTTGGACACACCTTTATATAGTGCCTTTATCTATGCCTCACTCGTTTCGTATCGTTTAGTGCGGTCGCGATTTGAGTGTATTTCCCATAGTTTTATTGATGTTTTCCTCGACCCCTGTTTTCTTTCTGCGGACTTCTGATCTTGCTTCTTGTACGAACCTTGCTACCACACCGGACACGGTACGGAGAACCCCGCATAAACGTTGGACTTGAACTTGTTATTTTGTATATTACGACCAGCCTACTGATTTCATATTGGCACCATGGATCGTTGTGTAAATTGTGGCAAAGTGACTAGAGGCTGTAGTTTACGTGGTCGTCGAGCTGAAGAACTTCAAAAATCAGCTGTTAAGTACCTATATGTAGATCGTTATATAACCTCACTTTTATTACATCTCTTTTAACTCGGAACTCAGACCGCGAAAATCCACAAAATGTTCAGTGATGGTTTGATAATATAGTAGCTATAAATTGACACCAATTTCATCTTTTTACAACCCAGGCCCAGGCCCAAGTTTATATGACATGGTTTCCGTCTCCTTTGTCACGGATCCACAATAGAGATTGTGGCAGTAGAGATTTCAAATAAAAATCTGATATAATTTTTTTCTCCATATTCATCCTCCAAAATTCTTGTAGCCATCTTGGATTTACATTTTGACTACACTACCGACGTTAGCACCCACAAGAACCATGAAAACGATAACCATGATGAAAAATTTGAAAATGTTCGCAGCCGCCATCTTGGATTTACATTTTAACGTCACTATCGGCTTTAGCATCCTCGAGAACAATAGGAACGATCCCCATGACGAAAAATTTAAAAATTTTCGCAGCCACCATCTTGGATTTACATTTTGACCAAATTATATTGTATTATTGATATTGTAATTACAATATCAATATTACAAGTAATACAACATAATTCAAGAATTGTAACATAATTCTCCTAAAGTAAGTGTGCCTACCACGTTAGCTTCTTAAAATATTACTTAAATGAAAGGATTAAAAATATTTAGTCGCACTATAATTGACTATATATCACGCGAGGCGCATGCGCGGCGGCGGGAGGTCAACCGACATAGGTCCTGCGTCGAAGAGCGCCAGAGCGCGACTGACTTAGGCCGTTCGATGCATCCGATTTTATACTCACTTTAAAAAATTATTTTCGTAAATGATTGAAGACAGATATGTTTTATTTTTTACACATATATAGTACAATCTTTCTTCTTACGTATAAAATGATTTGTGTTGCCAAATGACTTTTAGATTCTGAGAAATGACGTGTTTTTTTGTAGTCGATTTCTCGATTTTTGATTATCTTAGACGTGATTAAAATACAAGTTAATGAATTAAAAATCAAACTTTTCTCAATGCATTTTAAATTTCAGGATATGCCTCTTCGAATGAATACCACTTTACCTTCTTAATTAGTAGTAATAATTGGTGTAAGATTACTTCTAAGTTGAGCCTTCGCGCGTCATCTGGAAATCGCGCCTTCGAAATCGACTGTTTTCGTAGTCAATAATTCAATTTGAACAAGTTTTTTTTAATAGACTTTAAATAAAAATATATGATAATTACGATGATTGAAGTCAAAAGAAGCTAAAAAAATAAATTATGTGACCAAAATCACTTCAAAATCTCCCAAGTTCTCGATTTACGTATGAAAAATGCAACAACGCTCTTTGCATTCTTAAAATGTTTTTTGGCCGAATTGTTGATAGATGTGCAAGGTACGACTCTGATCTATAAATGTAATTTTAGATAGGTACAGTTTTTCAAAAAATGTACCAATTCAATTATAAGTAATAATTATTTTTTTAATAATAATATTGTTTTTTTTCATTCACTTTTTACTTCCCGTTGTCATAGAATCAAGAAAGGCAAGACGCAAGGTCTCACAGAACAAATAAAGGAAAGAGTCCGAAAATGGTTAATTTATACCTAAGTTTATCACTTAAAAAAAATATGTTCAAGTCTGTCAGGCTGTCATGACAATTTTTCTCAAAAATGCGTGGAGGTATCAAGTTGAAATTAATATAAAATACGTAGGTCTATAGTCCCTTAGATATCTAAAAAAACAAGCTTCTAAGTTGACACAATAAAAAAATATGGTCATTTATGCGACATATTTTGATACTCGCAAGTAAATCAAATCTATAAGGTAAATTTTGCAAGAAGCAAGAACTCACAGCATAAGTAAAGGAAAAACTTTTTTGTACTATGTTAAGCTTGTTTTTGGGATAAATTCTTTTCAACTACGGAACCCTTCATTGTGCGTAGTCCGACACGCACTTGGCCGTTTTTAGGTCCAGTTAGCCTCAAAAATATTTACACATGCACAATATTTCGGGAGTGATATGTAGATTCGAATGACGCGACGTTGCGAAGGTCGCCATTTCGAAAAAAATTGCGAGTGGTACGCCAGTTCGGAAGTCATGGTATCGAAGTTCGATGGTGAGTTAATTTGTCTTTCTTTTTTTTTTCAAAACCAAATCAAAAGATCATGCTCTCTGTGTCTCGTCTCATTGGGGTCGTGAGTTCGATTCCCAGACAAATTAACTCAACATCGGACTTCGCTACCATGACTTTCGAACTGGCGTACTGCTCGCAAAATTTTTCGAATTGGCGACCTTCGCGATAACGTCATTCGATATAGCGGTTTTCGATTTAATGAGTTTTCGAACTGCCATACCACTCGCAAAATTTTTCGGAATGGCGACCTTCGCAAAAACGGTAATTCGAACATTTCTACATGGTATCACTCCCCAATAATTCATTTGATTGTCTACAATATACAGTTACAATGAGCAGCTACAATTGCGTACCCAATGTGTACCTATAATATGTTTTGTGGCTCAACAAGTTGATAAGTGCAATATTAGGGAATAAAGATTGAGCCCACATTATAACATAACTTAACTTTGAAGTGCGTGGCTAAGTAATAGCTCGTGGCTAAGTAATAACAGCCGCACGGGTCGATCCATTAGGTTAAGCCACGCTTGCCGGGGTTGGTCAGTGGATGGGTGACCATCTTTACATACAGAGACTCCTCCGTGCCTCGGAAAGCACGCTAAGTCGTTGGTCCCGGCTGTCATTCGTGGATCTTTGACAGTCGTTACGGGTCGTCAGAAGCCCGAAAGTCTGACAACCAGTTTTACCAAGGGGTATCGTATTACCCAGTTACTGGGTTGTGGAGGTCAGACAGGCAGTTGCTCCATGTAAAATAATGGTATTCAGCTGCATCCGGTTAGACTGGAAGCCGACCCCAATATAGTTGGGAAAAGGCTAGGCAGATTGATTGAACTTTGAAGTGCGAGTATCAAGAATGCAACACTAATGTTGCTCAACTCAAGTTGCGAAACCTGTATCGCTATTTATATCGTAATGCGGAAGAGGCCTAATCTAGTAGGCATAGAATAATAAACTAAAAATATCTGGCTCTAATGTACCTATTGCAATGACGTAACGGTTATCGAATAATTTCAATAAATTTATCAATAATCTCGTCTAGCATTATTGATTAGACGTGATTATTGGTTATTGATTGATATTATTAAATTATTGATTGACGGGATTATTCACGTCAGTCAATAATTCAAATAAATTAAGTAATCAATAAGATTAATCAATAATTTATCAACAATCACACATTGTTATCACGCATTGACGTCTATTGGTTTTTACTATGTATTTTCTTTTTTTATCAATAATTCAAATGAAGGTCGTACGTAAAAATAAATAGTTTTTTAACAGACAATAATAAGAATAGAAATAACAAAAGTAATATAATAAAAACTGGCCAAGTGCGTGTCGGACCACGCACAATGAAGGGTTCCGTAGTTGAAAAAGAATTTATCCCAAAGACAAACTTAACACTTAGTTGATAAACATGTTCTCCCATACATTGATATATGTCACGGACAATTCTCCAACTGCATATTTAAGTTTGTATTCGCAAAAAACTATTAATAAACATAACACGTGTACCTTAGTACACCCACATTTTGCCAGACGAAGAAAACTAAAACCTATTTTTTTATGTGAGAAAACTACAAATAATCAATTTTCAGACTTTTTCCTTTACTTGTGCTGTGCTGTGAGACCTTGCTTCTTGCCAAATTTCATGATTCTAGGTCAACGGGAAGTACTCTATAGGTTTTTATTTACTTGCGAGTATCAAAATATGACCGTATTTTTTTATTCGTTGACTTAGAAGCTTGATATTTTTACAGCTCTAAGGAACCACAGACTTACGTATTTGGTATTAATTTCAACTTGATACCTCCACGCGTTCCTGGGAAAAAGGGTCTTGACAGACTGACAGACAGACAGACATGCAGACAGACGGACAAAGAAGTGATCCTATAAGGGTTCCGTTTTTTCCTTTTGAGGTATGGAATCCTAAAAATAGTAATAGTTTAACAATTGGTTGTTGGCTATCAACTTTTCGGCCCGCATGTGCTTGCTCAAAAACCCTCTGGGATAGCATTAGTAAGTTCTTGAGATATCCAGCTGTGACAGACAGACAGATAGACAGACTGAGTCGTACCATAATTCTAAAAATCAGCTGTCCCTACATTTTACCGGACCGTTATGTGTGGATGTTATCTATCGCATTAGGATAAGTCCTGTAATGGTAGTTTTAAGGCATTTCAATAAATAAATAAATTAATTTTGACGAATTATGCGAACATAAATGTCTGATTTTTTTCACGATTTCAGGTTTGGTCCCATATTAAAAGTTGTTCATAATGATGAGTACAATGACTCCTTAAAAGATTGCCGTTATTTACACTTACGCCCTGTATAATTAAGAAATCTCGATAGTACGTGGCTATACATCATACAATATGCTTCTGAATGAATGAATGAATGATATTTATTTGCAAGAATATCATGACACTAATATTATAAAGGCGAAAGTTTGTGAGTGTGTGTGTCCATTTGTATGTTTGTTTGTTACTTCTTCACGCTCAAACGGCTGGACCGATTTGGATGAAATTTGGTATGGAAGTAGCTGACACCCTGGATTAACATATAGGCTACTTTTTATCTCGGTTTACGCAAGTGAAACCGCGGGGCGCAGCTAGTAGGTACATAAGTTCTTAACATCTATCATGGGTTTCACGTTACTTTAAAATGAAATTGACAAGAGGGGGCTTAACATCGGGGCATTAGACCCGACTTTCAAGTCGAGTCGGTCATAGGTTCGAACCCAAGCATGCGCTTTACTTTGTGTAATTTATTTTGTCACCACTGCTCTCGAAACGGTGAAGGAAAACATCGTGAGGAAACCTAGAACCTAGAGGAGTCCTAGAACCAAATATTCGTCAACAACCCGCACTGGGCCCGCGTGATAGGTTACATCCCACTCCCTCTCACAGAGAGGAGGCCTGTATCCCAGCAGTGGGAACATTATAGACTGATTACGCAATACTATTCTCTCAATCGTTCAGCACACGCTGGGCAGTCAGCTCTGCTATTAAAATGAATAAAATCACAGGCACAAGGTCCTAAAAAGAAGTTAAATCAACAACCAGGATTGAATCGATATTCAATCGCTCAATAGGCCCTCTATCCTCTGCTGCTCCCAATTTCAACTTTTCACAAAACAAAGTACGCCGGTTTCTATCTTTATTTATAACTGAAAAGCCGTTTTCAGGCTTTCAGGTGAAGTTTCAGCAAACACTTTGTTTGCAATTTCGTTTCCATTAGTGAGAAATGCTTTGTGCTTTTTCAGATCCAAGCTTGATGCCTTTATAGTATCACTCCGTTGTACGTCTGTCTATAAAGTCCGTCAGTCTGTCATGACCCCTTTACTCAGGAACGCGTAGAATTATCAAGCTGATATTAATGTCAAATACGTAGGTTTATGGTCCCATGGAGTTCTCAAAAAATCAAGCTTCTAAGTCAGCACAATAAAAAAAAACCGGCCAAGTGCGAGTCGGACTCGCGCACCGAGGGTTCCGTTCCGATTTCTGAAAAAGTGTGCTATACAGGGTGACTTTGAAAACATGCGACAAAATTTAAGGGGGTGTTCTACGCATCAATATGAACAACTTTTACTATGGGACCAAACCTGAAATCGCGAAAAAAAAATCAGCTGTTCAGTACATTTTGACGAATTATGCGAACATAAATGTACTGAACAGCTGATTTTTTTTTCGCGATTTCAGGTTTGGTCCCATAGTAAAAGTTGTTCATATTGATGCGTAGAACACCCCCTTAAATTTTGTCGCATGTTTTCAAAGTCACCCTGTATAGAGACATTGTTTTATTTTTACTGTAATCTTTATATAAACTTCTATGACATAGAATAATTTCAGATTTTTCTCTTTGCAAACTTCGGAGATATGGGGGGGGGGGGGAGAACGGTATTTTTTTTTTACATTTTTCATGAAAAGTCGAAAACTGTGCGGCCTAAAAAAAATAAAAAAGTGTTTGAAAATGTGCAAACAGCGCTCTTTCATATGATACCCCACATGCCCTAGTAGCCCCCTTTGAATTTTTAAGACCCCCTTTCAGTCTCTGTTGGAAAAAAAATAACATATATTTTTAATTTATTCTTATTTGCCAAATAGTTGGGTAAACGTCATCTAAAACTGTTCCAAATTTCAAGTTGATAGCATTAGTAGTTCTTGAGATATCCAGCTGTGACAGACAGACAGACAGACAGACGGACAGACAGACAGACAGACAGACAGACAGACAGACTGAGTCACACTATAAGGGTTCCTTTTTTACCATTTTGGTACGGAACCCTAATACGGCCATTTATGCGACATATTTTGACACTCGCAAGTAAATCAAAATCCTATAGGGTACTTCCCGTTGACCTACAATCATGAAATTTGGCAAGAAGCAAGGTCTCACAGCACAAGTAAAGGAAAAAGTCCGAAAATTGATAATTTTTGAAGTAGCTAAAGTAAAATCCAACCTTTGTTCAAAAACATAATTCTATCAACGAATACTTAAACGATAAGACTAGTCTGTTGATAGCTGTGATTAACTCAAGACAATGTTCATGTTCTTTCTCCAGCAGCAGCTTACCTACTGAGAGATTAATGTGTTCATATAATTATTAATTTTGTTTCACAAATAATTTTGTGCTGAGTAATGTAAATTATTTTGTGTGCTTTATATTGTGCTCATCAAGTTTTTCTAACTGAACAGACAGCCGTGCTTCTGGGGAGTTTGTTTGCGCCACTTCTTCTTTCAATGTCATTGAATGCGTAGATTACGCCTTTCTGAGGCATTCTTACGTCATTGGATTTTTCATAACCTTTGAGTGTCAGTGAAGACGTAACAGTAATCAAAATCCCACCAAAAACATTTTCATGTAAAATGTTGCCAAGACGAGACCACATATAGCTCGCACTGACAAAAAGCTATCAGATCTCATGCTCTACACGCCCTAACTCTCCAAGCCCTAACTTCACAAACTCTACACCTTAGTCAAAATATGAGGCTTGGCCGTTTCGTTACTACAAGAACTATTGTATAACAGAAAAGTAATGAACAGTGAATACATTTTTTACCTTGCGCCCATGTGATGGTAGCGAAACGGCCAAGCCACGTATTTTGACTAAGGTGTAGAGTTTGTGAAGTTAGGGCTTGGAGAGTTAGGGCGTGTACAGTTAGAAGCTTGGCTCTACATAAGATCAGAGGTACAATTTTCGTATTTTTAACAACGTTCGCAATCTCATATCAATCTCAATCTGTCAAAAATTGTATATCGTTTACCTACATTTTTGACATTTGATTGACGCTGGCATGAGATTGTGAACGTTTTTAGTTACGAGAATTGGCCATCTGATAGCTTTTTGTCAGTGCGAGCTATATGTGGTCTCGTCTTGGCAACATTTTACATGAAAATGTTTTTGGTGGGATTTCATTTCTTTTTGTAAGTTGCTTATGATATGTATAGGTTGATAGGTAGGAGATTAATAAACACTTATCGAAGTATATACAAGTGTAATAATATTATTCGTAAGTATAAGTACTTATTATTTGCGGAAGTCTCATACAAATTTCCATCCCCTAGTTTAAGGGGTTGAAGGGTAAAAGTTCCAAGTTTTAGATTTTTTTTTGTTGTTTGTGTAGTAATACTAGCTTACCAAATTTCAGCTTTCTAGGATCTCATGCAGTCGGAGGCATCTTTTTAAAAACAATAAAGATCCTTAATGGCCTCCGGCTGCATAACCTTGTTTCCATCTTTTATAAAATTTACTTTTTACGCAGTCGGGTTATTAGATGTTTAAATTAACTTATTTTATTCGAAAGAAAAATTGTTTATTCAACAAAATTATGATAAAATACACAAATACAAAATATCCAAAAGCCAATATCAAAAATTTGACAAAAAAAGTTAAAAGTTTTACTTTATTGTGTTTTGCTTTTGTCTACGCTTAGTTTGTATAAAAAGTGTTACAATGCTGACCCTAACAGCGGTCGCGAGGCGCCTAAAAGTTCATAATTCTACCGAAATGAATAAAATATTCTATCCTACAAAGTTCTTTAGTTACAATGACATTTTGAATTGACTTCAATACAAATAAAGTGGATTCCTCTTTCTGAATACTTATAACATTTTTACAGGTACCATTTTTGGTAGTTTCCATAAAGTTTGTAGAACAAGTCCCAGAATGCCATCCTGCCATGGTCAGGTCTGCTCCTAGGAGTGAAATCCAAGTCCATATCTAAGTATGACTGAGTGGTCTTCGTTATTGGGGTCCATGTGAATGGCAGGAGTTCTGATGGCGCCGGAGTCGGGTTTCTGATGAGGTAATAAAATACAGTTTATGACTCGTAGCTAAACAGAACTCTAATTGAGTAACACATTATTTATCGGAGTTGGTTTCATTTTGACAGTTCAACAACATTCATTGCGTTATTTACGTTGTCGAGCAGACAAATTTTTCGAACGTATGAAGCAGTGGATTAGCAATTTGTTTCAAAATGAAACCAACTCCGATCGATTATGTGTTACGCAATTAGGGTGCCGGTCTATGTGGTTTAGGCATAAAGTCAACGAAAATCAAAGTCAACTAATAATATTGTATATAAAAATCTACAAAATCAAAATCTAAAAAAAATTAAATCTTAAATTAATTCTTACATATACTACAACACGCAGCCCAACTCGCTGGGTCTAAGAGCATGAAATTTTGCACAAGAGTTTCAAGTACCAAATGACAGTGAGTCGAGTACCTACTATGAAAGGTAATTTGAAAATTAAAGGGTTTAAATTAGGGGATGAAATTTCGTCATTTGCCGATGGAAAATCCCATCGGTCTCATCAATTGTTGTAGCTATAAATTCTTACTCACCCATACTTAGCGAAGTTTGTCCAAAGTGTGGTTAAACGACTCTTTACTAGTGATTGATCAATCAACTGTTGCTCTTCTGGTGTTATATCTGCCCACAAAATTGAATCAAATAAATAGAACAACTCATCTGTATGACTTGCTCCAAGGTATGAGAAAACGAAGCGATAAACGTTTTCCGCACCACTATCTAACAGTTTTTCGGCCATTCTCTGTGTTGGATGACCAAATATTACATCAGTTCCAAATTTTACAAGATTCTCTGAGACATTTTTACTAATTTTTTCATCACCAAAGTAAAAGTGTCTTACTGCATTCAAAGCGTCTTCAAAGTCGTTATCCATATCAAATCCCATTTCAAACAGCATTTTCATATCATATGTCTCGAAAAACGCCTCATCTTGATATGCATACTGAAAAGCAAATTCTCTTTTGTTGTGACCAATGATTATTGGAGTCCTACTAGCTTTAGTAGATTTAATATTCATAGGATGGTCCGTCATAAAATTTTCAACCCCTTCAAATGTTTTCTCAACGCAAGGTTTGGTAAGAGGCTGATCATTGCCTGAAGCACTGGTAATTTTCAAGTCAGAAGCTATCTGAACCAATAAATGCGCATCAACAGTAGATAGAAAATTTAGAGCTTCATTTATATCTGAAGCTTTAAATCCCAATTCTTCAGCGAGCGTTAAAGGTATTGTGATATTAGATTCCACCATCATCCAGTAACTTAAAGCTGGTCCACTTTCTATAATTGCTTGGTTGAATAACTTTTCATTTAAAGAAAATAAATGTAGATTCACGGACATGCCACCAGCGCTTTCACCAAAAATTGTTATTTTGTTGACATCTCCTCCGAAAGCTGCTATATTTTCTTGAATCCACTTTAAGGCTAAAGTTTGGTCTTTAAGGCCTTGGTTTCCTGGTACCTCCGGTGTATCTAAGCACATGAAACCGTAAATACCAAGTCGGTAGTTAATGGCAACAATACTGACGTCATTTTTTAGCAGAGAGATTGGGTCAGTTGTTACTCCTTCGGCACTGCCTTCAATGAATGCTCCTCCATGTATCCATACCATCACTGGCAAGCGGCGTCGAGAGTCGGCAATACTTGGCACGTAGATATCCATGGTGAGACAGTCGATGGTACCCCTGGCAACTCCCTTTGTGTTTGAGGGCACTCGTTCGATTCGTATGCTTCAAAGATGTTGTCAAAGCCATGATGTGGTACTGATGGCTGTAAAATAAAATTTACTGATTTGTTTTGGTGTGAAAGGCTAATAAAATTGATATTAAATATAATCGTGTCAAAAAAGTACTGAGTAGTTTTTAGTGGTAGTTGGCAGCTCGATTGGCGTAGTGTTTGAGCATTAGGTCTTTTTGGGATTTACATCTGTGCAAATTATACAAACTATAGCTCTGTGAGGCCAAGTTTTTTATGTTCCTAACATCAATAGAGATAAAAAACCGGCCAAGTGCGTATCGGGCCACGCACAATGAAGGGTTCCGTAGCTGAAACGAATGTATACCAAAAACAAACATATGATGCTGTACACGAAATTTTGCCGCTTTTGCTGATTACGTCATTTTATAGTTATTCAATTCAATTCAATTTCTTTAATTCAGACTAAATGTGTCCATATAGTGTTAGTAAATACATGTAAAAGAACTTAAAAATAAATGTTAGTATATACAAGAGGAACTATTATCTAACGTGGATGTGTATCCACTGCCTCCATAGAGGACTTTCTACCCTTTCAGCAATGACCCTCAGGTAGCCGTTGGAACTGTCCCTCACCCTGCGCATCAGCGATGCCGCTCGCTTACGGATTATGGCATGGAAGCCATCCACTTGTGCGTCAGCAAACATCGCCGATGCGCTGCAATACCTAGGCAGCCCCATCAGCAACCTGAAAGCGTTGTTGTACTGGACCCGCAGGGCGCTGACGACCCGCTGTGTGTAACTGACCCACAGGCTACATGTATAAATAGTAGGATTGGCAGTAGGCCCTAAATAACGTCTTTTTTACCTCCCTACTACACCTATAAAACCTGCGGGCCAGCATGTTACACCGAACCGCCAGCCCCCTGCGTTCCCGTTCTACATCCATCCATTTGTGCAGAATATACGATTTTTCTTTATTTATCTTTCTTTCTTTCATCCGGATCGTCAGCCAGGTCCTCATTTACCACATGGCCAAGGTACACAAACTGGCCGACCCTATTTAATTATAATATCAGCTGTATTTCTATAAGTTTTTGAGTAAACAAATATTTAACTCAGTCAAATTTTAGAGAAAAGGGGCAAAGAATTGCTTTTGATTTCGGTTACTTATAACTAACTCTCTTTCATAAAAATAAAACAACTGGAATAAACTGCAGTTCAAAATCTATCCATTTCCTAAAAAAAATGCAAAAGATAAAATATTCGGCATAAAAAAATCTTTTAAAACAGCCTAATTCTCGTATTATATATAAACTCGACGAAAAATAAAAAAGTAGCTAATACATTAGATCATAATAGAAATGATCTTTCATCTTGTGCATTAAAACTTATAAAAATACGGTATTTTATGTGTAAAATTACGTCTGTAAAATCACGTAACTCAGCGAAATAGGTAAAATTTCGTAACAAATTTCGTTTCTCTTAACATTGTAATGGCAAAAAAGTTTTTTTATGTGATAAAATTAAAAATTAACAATTTTCGGATTTTTTCTCTCTTTGTGCTTTGAGACCTTGCTTCTCGCCAAAAATCATTATTCTAGATTAACGGGAAGTAACCCATAGGTTCTGATTTACTTGCGACTATCGCATAAATGGCCTTATTTTTTTATTGCGTTGACCGGTACGCGGTTTTGATTTAATTGCGAGTATCAAAATATATCGCAAAATGGCCGTATTTTTGTTTCGTTGGGTTTTTGTTGCGTTGCGTTGTTGCGTTGCGTAGCTTGATTTTTTAGAACTCCTTAGGGATCATAGACCTAGGTATTTGATAGTAATTTCAACTTGATACCTCCAATGCGTTCCTGAGAAAAATGGTATTGACAGACTGACAACCTTGAAAATATTTTTTTTTGTGATAGAATTACAAATTAACAATTTTTGGACATTTTCCTTTACTCGTATTGTGAAAGTTAATGATTCTAGGACAACGGGAAGTACTACCCCGTTTTGATTTACTTGCGAGTGTCAAAATATGTCGCATAAATGGCCGTATTTATTTATTGTGTTGACTTAGAAGCTTTATCTTTTTAGAACTCCAAGGGACCATAGACTTACGTGTTTGATATTAATTTCAACTTGATACCTTCACGCGTTCACCGAGAAAAACGGTCATGACAGACTGACAGACAGACAGACAGATTGACAGACAGACAGACGGACGGACAAACAAGTGATCTTATAATCAATCTTATCTTCGTGTTCCGTTTTTTCCTTTTGAGGTACGTAACCCTAAAAGTAACAAAAGCTTACCCCGAATGGATTATTCTCATCCACCACCGCATAGGGCACACCCAAGAATTTGGCGTACCCATCTCCAAACTGCTGTCCCCTAATCAGGCCAGCTTTGGTAGACACAAGAGGGTCTATTCTGGATAACCCTTGCACTAAACCACAAACTGAGAGCAACACTACCACCGGCCACATTTCTTGTGACATTACTAGACAGAATCTAACTGGGTTAGATTTCTATACAGATATATGTATTATGAACGGTTTTTATTTGGTAACTCGCGTTAAGAGTTAAGATAAAAGGTAAAACAGCATCTTGAAAATCAATATCAGTTTCTTATCACATGCGGTAATCAGTTGAGAGTCCCATTATATTTCGACCGCGATTTTTGCGTTATATGGCCAACATTAGAATTCTTTTGAAAAACTGAAAGACTCCGAAGTCAAAGTTGTCAAAACTTTAACAAGTATTTCATAAAACGCGCAACTGTATTTTTCGAGCTCGTGGATTGAACTACCTACTGTGTTTAAGAAAAAAAAAAAAAATAAATAAATAAAACCCAAAAAAAAATAACAAATAATAAATAATATAATAATATATTAATAATAAATTATTAATAATAAATAATATAGAAATGAAAAATATATAATTATCTTCAGTTTTGTAAGCTGGCTCTTCCCAACAGACAGATCTCTTGCAAAGACCTTGGATCACTTGCTTTTCCAGAATTTTAGGGTCAGTAGTTTCGGTGATAAAGGGGGGGGAATGGTCGATTTTCGTCTATTTTCTTAAATAACTTTAAAAACGATTTATTTTAAAATTATAAAAAAAAAATATTTGAGTTTCTCATTTTTAGGGTTCCGTACCTCAAAAGAAAAAACGGAACCCTTATAGGATCACTTGTTTGTCCGTCTGTCTGTCTGTCAGTCTGTCAAGACCCATTTTCTCAGGGACGCCTGGAGGTATCAAGGTGAAATTAATATCACATACGTTAGTAGGTCTGTGGTCTCTTAGAATCCTAAAAAACTCAAGCTTCTAAGTCAATGCAATAAAAACACACGGCCATTTATGCGACATATTTTGATACTCGCAAGTAAATCAAAACCTATAGGGTACTTCCCGTTGTTCAATCATGAAATTTGCCATGAAGCAAGGTCGTTACAACACAAATATAGAAAAAAGTACGAAAATTGTTAATTTGTAATTCTATCACATAAAAAAAAATGTTCAAGTCTGCCAGTCTGTCAAGACCCTTTTCCTCAAGGACGCGTGGAGATATCAATTTGAAATTAATATTAAGTAGGTAAGTCTATGATTCCTTAGAGTTCTAAAAAAATCAAGCTTCTAAGTCAACGCAATAAAAAAATACAGTCCTTTTGCGACACATTTTGATACTCGCAACTGTCGGAAGTAAATCAAAACCTATAGGGTACTTCCCGTTGACCTAGAATAATGATATTTGGCAAGAAGCAAGGCCTCCCAGCACAAGTAAAGAAAAAAGTCCGAAAATAGTGAATTTGTAATTTTATGACGTAAAAAAAATTTTTTTAGGCATGCAATGTAAAGTTTGTTTTGGGGATAAATTCTTTTCAACTACGGAACCCTTCATTGTGCGTGGTCCGACACGCACTTGGCCGGTTTTTCTCCCTTTCATTTGATACAGTTCGGTGCAGTTTGCAAAACTTTTTATTTTTATTTTCTTATTTGCCCCCTTTTTTTTTTTTTTTTTTTTTTTTTTTTTTTTTTTTTTTTTTTTTTTTGAGGGTGGGAAATCATCAAATAACTTCTCCCGCTCTGGGTGGAGCGGGAGGGCGTGTCAGACTTTTACTGACTAAAACCCACCCGTGTTCCTTCAGTTGCCTATGCCAGGGCCGCGGTAACCCTTTCAGACAACCCGCGACCCCAGCGGCGTCGGCCCTATTGGGCCCCGTCACTTGCTGATATCTCTTTGAGGCGCGCGTGGAACACAACGCGCCGTCGACTCGGGCCTGGTCCTTACCGGACGGCGAGCTACCCGCTGCTCACCGTCCGCAGGCCCGCGCCTACGGTGGCCGGAAATCGCCCCGCGATTCCCGCCGCCCAGGGCGTCTCCTGCGGCGACTGAGGGCGTGAGGCTGCCTCTCCCTCACGCGTTCCGCCTCCTCCTTCGCTAGCATCACTGCTTCGCAGAAGGAGGTGACGGCCTCCCATGCACTCTCGCTCCGCACCATGGCCTGGACCAGGCTCGGACGCGAGAGATCGCCGCCGCCGATCGCCTCCGTGAGAACACGGCGGTGCTCTGCCCAAGCCGGGCAGACCTCCACTGTATGCTCCACCGTGTCCTCCGGGCGATCCACACAGTGGAAACACCCGGGCGTTTCCTCCCGCCTTATGCGAAACAGGAACCTCCCGAAACAACCGTGTCCGGTGAGGACCTGCGTCAGGCGGAAGGTGAGGACGCCGTGGCGCCTCTCTAGCCACTCCTCAAAGAGGGGACTTATCGCCGCTATAAAACTGACTAATAAAAAATATAAAATATTCAAATACGTGTACCTAATTTTCAACTTAATCGGGCCATTAGATTCGGAGCGAATTGGCTGTGACAGACGGACATACAGACAGACAGACACGAGTGATCCTTTAAGGTTTCCGTTTTTTCCTTTTGAGGCACGGAACCCTAAAAAGTTTCCATGGAGTTTCATGCCCGTTTTTTTCCATACGAACTTACCACATTTTAGAATGGGCAAGTAGCTTCATCTCTCTGACCACAGAGCACGGAATCGTTACCGGCAGCATTTATAGACGGCAGTACTAATAAACTTCGTGGCGCTGAAAGTTCTTTGAGCGCTCAACTTCTGTCAAAGAAAGAACTCAACTCTTCTCAAAGGCTGAAATTCGTAGACGACAGTTTCTAAACGTCATTCGTGTAGTAGTGCGAGTAAACAATGACACGCTTTGTTTGTATAGAAAGTGTTGACAGTAGCACCTCTAGCATCGGCCGCAAGGCGTCTCCGTGCTATGCGGAAAGGTGCATCCACACCTAAGTTACTTTTTGAGAAGCAACGTTTGCAAATATTAGTGGACAGCAACAGCAACAGTTAGCAAAAAGCTATTTAGTAAACTTACTAAAAGTTGTAGAAAGTTACTTAATATTATCATGTTGCAAAATATTGCTCTACAAAAACTTCAATGTGCATACACCGAAGAGATACATGAACAAATCTTACACACATAATATAACATGCCTGTAATCCCGAAGGGTTAAAGTTATACCACGCCCACATTTGACAAGTTATGTTTAAATCTCATGTAATAGGTGGCAAGCTAATGCGCTAGGAGGGGGGAATGAGTATTTATTTATTAAAACTTCGTGCACAAGTAAAAATAATTTTACCAACGCGGAATTAATGGCTTAGATATTTTCTACCATTCTACCTTAGGGTGATGCAGAGATAAAACGTGGTAAGTGCAATATAATAGAAAGGCAAAAGGAAGAAACATAATATTATTTTATTAATACAAAGAAACATACAAATGCCATAAACAAAACATACTTTGAGAAATAATAAAATGACGATGGAGAAAACAAATCAACGCTGGGATGATTCTATCAACTTTTAGTACAGAATACAAAATATACTACAGTTATTTTTTTTACAATGATCGAATTATTGAGTTCAATACAAATAAAGCGCATTCCTCTTTCTGGATATACCAATTTTACAGGTACCACTTTTGGAAGTTTCCATGAAGTTTGTAGAACAAGTCCCAGAACGCCATCCTGTCATGGTCAGGTCTGCTGCTGGGTGTGAAATCCAAGTCCATATCTAAGTATGACTGAGTGGTCTCCGTTATTGGGGTCCATGTAAATGGCAGAAGTTCTGATGGCGCCGGAGTCGGGTTTCTGATGAGGAAAATAAATCACAATTTATGACTCGTAGGTAAACAGGTCTACGTGGCATAAAGTCAATGAAGATCAAATTCATCTATTGTACATTATAAAAATTAAATCTACTTAGTAAAAATTTTAAATTAATTCTGACAGACAAAGCGCAGCTTAAACTACTGCATCAAGCATTAAATTTTGCACAAGAGTTTCTTATATAACGAAAGTACTAAGAAAGGTAATTTGAAAACCCTAAAGGAATAGGAATAGGGTATAAAATTTCGTAATTTTTGCTGACGGGTAATCCTATTGGTTTTATGACTTGTTGTAGCTATAAATTCTTACTCACCCATACTTAGCGAAGTTTGTCCAAAGCGTGGTTAACCGACTTCTTACTAGTTCTCTATCAATCAGCTCATCCTCTGGTACACCTGCCCACGAGTTTGAATCAAATAAATAGGATAACTCTTGTCCATGAGTTGCTCCAAGGTATGAGAAAACGAAGCGGTAAACGTTTTCCGCATCACTATCGAACAGTTTTTTGGCCATTCTCTGTGTCGGGTGACCAAATATTAAATCAGTTCCAAATTCTATAACACTCTCTGAGACATTTTTACTGATTTTTTCATCACCAAAGTAAAAGTGTCTTACTGTATTCAAAGCATTTCCAAAATCGTTATCCATATCGAATCCCATTTCAAACAACCTTTTCATATCGTAAGTTTCGAAAAACTCCTCATTTTGATTAGCATACTGAAAAGCAAATTCTCTCACGTTGTGACCAATGATTATTGGAATATTACTAGCTTTAGTAGATTTAACATTCATAGGATGTTCCGTTAAAAAATTTTCAACTCCCTCAAATGTTTTCTCAACGCACGGTTTGGTAAGAGGTTGATCAGTGCCTGAAGCACTAGTAATTTTCAAGTCAGCAGCTACCTGAACTAACAAATGTGCATCAATAGTAGAAAGAAAATTTAGAGCTTCATTTATATCCGAAGTTTTAAAGCCCAATTCTTCAGCAAGCGTTAAAGGTATTACGTTATTAGATTCCACCATCATCCAGTAACTCAAAGCTGGTCCACCTTGTATAATTACTTGGTTGAATAACTTTTCATTTAACGAAAATAAATGTAGATTCACGGACATGCCACCAGCACTTTGACCAAATAAAGTTATTTTGTCAACATCTCCTCCGAAAGCTGCAATGTTATTTTGAATCCACCTTAGAGCTAATGTTTGGTCTTTAAGCCCTTGGTTTCCTGGTACTTCCGGTGTATCTAAACACATGAAACCGTAAATACCAATTCTGTAGTTAATGGCTACAATAATGACTTCATTTTTTAGCAGAGAGATTGGTTCTATCACACTGGGGCTAGCCCCAATGAATGCCCCGCCGTGTATCCATACCATCACTGGCAAGTGCTGTTGAGAGTCGGCGATACTTGGCACGTAGATGTCCATGGTGAGGCAGTCAATGGTACCCGTGGCGACTCCTCTGCGTAATTGAGGGCACGCTTTTGATTCGTATGCTTCAAAGATGTCGTCAAAGCCATGATGTGGTACTGATGACTGTAAAGTAAAATTTCAAGATTATTCGCTTCGAAATAAATACTAATTGAGTCAACATATAATCGGGTAGTTATTTATCGTAGTTGGCGGTTCGATTTGCGGAGTATTGGAGCATTCGCAACATAGCTTGGAACCGCCCAAAGTCGACTTAACACGTAAACAACGCGCTCCTTGCAATTTTATTTTTTTAAATGTTTTAAGTAATAACTTTGTTTTAAGTGTTATGTTAAAATAAACTAGACAGTGTTAATTACGTATAGTATACACAGGGTAGCGTGCTAGGTCCCCCGTTATTTTTAATTTATATCTATTTAGTGTTTTTTTTGTGTTTTTCGCTAGTTAAATACCATTTACCATGACATGAATATTTACTTTGTAGAGTATTATATTATTTATAAATTTTTGTGAATGTGAAGACTAGCGTGGGTCATTTTCTTTAATACTTTTTTCAGTTAGTTTGAGTAATTTATGTGGTAGGCCTACCTAAATGTCTTTTCTTTGGTATTGTTCGTCGAATTGTTGAGCTCCTTAAGTTTTGAGTTGAGCTGCACGATTACTGACAAATGCGTGCACTGACTGGACAGGTCCACTCAATCTGGGTGGTTCTTTTCTCAAAAGACTATTTAATAATCTACATGGTCTTCACATGATCTAACCAAGATTATATCTGGACTTTAAAAGAGACTGTGACCTCTGAGTTTGTTTTAGTCAGATAGGAAACGCCGACCTCATCTAGTTTCTAAAAATATAATTGTCGTGTAAAAGTGTTTTTACACACATTTATAAAGAAATAAATCATTTATCATTTATCAATATTTTCAATATAAAGTAATCATTCATCATTTATGTCACTATTTATAATAGATTTACAACTAGAAAATGAAAATAGCAAAACTATTCAAACGATAATCACCTATATGGCTAGATAATAATAATCTTAGGATAAATATTGATAAAACAAAATGAATTTTGTTCAGTCAACAACCAAAGGCATATTAATAGAACACGATAGAAAAACTATTTAAAACGTAGGTACGGTCGGCAACAGAAGTCAGTTAACACTGCTACTTTTTGACATCATCTAAATTTACAAAAATGATATGCTGCTTTTTATAATTTCATTTATTTGAGTTAATTTTCTTTAAAATTTACATCTGTTCCGATTTTGATGAAGAATTTTTCTCAATAATTAAGATTTAGAAAACACAAGTGTTAATTGACTTTTGTTGCTGTACTACCAAATTTTTAGGTATTAAAATTATTATTATAGATCAAAGGCTGGATTGTAAAGTACAAACAGAGGAACAAAAGCAAATCTGCGTATGCTCTCTAAACACTGTCTTCGATCTTAGTTACCGACGCCCTGCTCACTGCATATTATGGCATCGTTGGCTCAATCATAAGATATGGCGTTATTTTTTGGAACAAAGCTTACCCCAAATGGATTATTCTCATCCACCACCGCATAAGGCACACCCAAGAATTTGGCGTACCCATCTCCAAACTGCCGTCCCCTAATTAGGCCTAATTTAGTAGACACAAGAGGATCATTTCTGGATAGCCCTTGCACTAAACCACAAACTGAGAGGAACACTACCACTGGCCACATCTCCAAGCTTTGTGACATTACTAGAAAGAATAAGATCAAACTGGTATTTATACAGAGTAATTCCGAACTGGACAAGATAAAAAATAAAATAACATTATTTAAGATCAATATCACTTCGATACGTGGATATGTGATTCGGTATGTGGTGATCAATTAAACAACTGATACCAATCTATACATAATAAAAGTGTTACTGGTCGCTGTCTGTACATGGAAGATATTTCGAAAAAACTATTATTGGGGGTCTATATTAAAAGAACCCAAAATAATGAAACAACAAAAATGAACAGTCAAAAAATGTCAGTCTAAAGACAACCAAACCGTTTACCACTTCACATTCTCCAACTGTTGACCTGCCTAAAGATTGTCAACATAGCTTTATTTCTATCTATCTATCTTGATTATTAATAAGTTACTCTGTATGATTGTTTAAATTATGCAATAAAGATTAAGTATGTTTATCGACACCCATGCTATAAATCCTCTATAAAAGATTCTGAAACAGTTAGTTTATTGCCAACATTAAAACAGCCAGTGTCATAGTTACCATAATATCATCAAAACGGGTG
Source organism: Cosmia trapezina (assembly GCA_905163495.3). Taxonomy (NCBI): domain Eukaryota; kingdom Metazoa; phylum Arthropoda; class Insecta; order Lepidoptera; family Noctuidae; genus Cosmia; species Cosmia trapezina. The sequence goes on along the minus strand of LR991035.1, from coordinate 22,806,451 downwards.
ATATGTGTGTGTGGGTATATCACATTCGTGTTTTAATACCCGTTATTATATATATAAAAAAAAAAAACAAGTATTATGTTTGGTCACTTAATGCGCTGTCAACCATTATTTTGCTGTTTAAATTTGTGATATCTTATGACATGATTTCAAGGCATATTTATTTTAACTTTAATTAAATAATTAAATGCCCGATTTTAATAACATATTTTATCAAATAAGGATTAATACTAAACCGGTCAAAATAGCTTCGAAAGTAATACTTTTTTTTTATTCTGAAAGACAAAAACCGGTCAAGAGCGAGTGGGACTCGCGCACCGAGGGTTCCGTTCCGATTTCTGAAAAAGTGTGCTATTTAGAGACATCGTTTTATTTTTCCTGTAATCTTTACATAAACTTCTATCACATAGAATAATTTCAGATTTTTCGCTTTGCAAACTTCGGAGATAACGGGGGGGAAGGGTATTTTTTTTACATTTTTATCAAAAGTCGAAAACTATGCGGCTTAAAAAAAGAAAAAATATGTTTGAGAATGTGCAAACAGCGCTCTTTCATATGATACCCCACATGCCCTAGTAGCCCCACTTTTAATTTTTAAGATTTCTCTTCAGTCCCCCCTTTCAGTCCATGTTGCAAAAAATATATAAATCTTTTTATTTCTTTTTTATTTGAAAAATAGTTGGGTAAACATCATCTAAAACTGTTCCAAATTTCAAGTTGATAGCATTAGTAGTTCTTGAGATATCCAGCTGTGACAGACAGACAGACAGACAGACAGACAGACTGAGTCACACCATAAGGGTTCCTTTTTTACCATTTTGGTACGAAACCCTAAAAATGTTTACTGTGGGTCATCCTAAGAAGATAGACATAATACTTATGATAGTGCGGACTATTCTGTTGATTTTGTTAATGTGTACAATCCTGTAGAATATTAATTTATTATTTCTAAATACATAACGTAAACGCACCCATTACCGCCAGTTTAAGCGGAGTTCAGATTGGTATCCAAAAAATAAGCACATTCTTAATATGTGGCTTCAATAAAAATATTTTTTCAAGTACTGAAATTATCGATTTTTTTAGTTATGTGTAAGAACAGATAATCATAGAATTACTTAAAAAATTAAAAATTAAATGAAAGGAAAAAGGGTCATGTCGCTATCACCGACTCAAAATATCGGGTGTGTGCCTAATACCGTTTATGTGACACTTAATACCGACCACTAAATAAATGGAACCGTTAAAGTTAAATAAAAATGCTCGTGTATATTGCACTGTTTATATAAATGCTCCAACACAGTACAGAATGCTATCAGCACTTAACAATTATATGTATTCTTATAATAGTATATTCTTAACAGCGTTAAATCAATAAAAAATATCACATTTATACGAATTATGTATAACAAATTACCAAAGGCCAGCATTGATTATAACTACTATAATATATAACCAATGGGGGCATTTGGTATTATACAAGAGTAAATGGCATTATAGAATCTTAGTAAAAATTTAACATATTCATATAATAGTTATTTATGCAACTGACGTATAATATGGTGTATTAAAACACTAATGTGGGTTTATCACACTCGGCTTCGCCTCGTGTAATAGTATCACATGAGTGTTTTAATATCTAATTATGTACAGTTGCATACAAGACTTTATCTACATCCATGTTATCAATCCTCTATAAAAGGTTCTGAAACAGTTTTTTGCAATACTAATACTCGTATCGAACATGGCGGCCGGCGTCATAGTATACGACGTGAATTCGAATAAGTTCTTTTTTTTTAATTATGGCGCTGTTGTAGTGAAACGCGCGTGCATTACAATGTTCTTTTTTTGAAAACGAGTTGCATTATGAAATTCAGTACAACATTAAAGCACCCGTTTGGATGCTATTATGGTTACCATGGTTACTATGACACTGGCTGTTTTAATGTTGGCAATAAGCTAACTGTTTCAGAAACTTTTATAGAGAATTTATAGCATGGGTGTAGATAAAATATATAGTATTACTATAATGTAATAAAGCTTATGTTATTTTAAATCTGTATGTTTATTATGGAATACTATAATGTCTATTAAATAACTTTATGTTTACTTGAAAATACCAAATAAAAAAACATGTAGTATGGGGTCCGCCGTAAATGTACAAGTAGATCGGTAATAGGTTTTCTTAAAGGAAATCGTATAACCTATTACCGACCCAAGGGAATGTGTATGAATTGTGTAAATACATGTGATTTTTTTACATTTATATGATTTTAAGTGGTGCGGTTGCTAAAAATATTTAATAATAATGATATTTCAACTATAAAAATACACTATTTAAAAATGATACCTCCTTTATTCATCAAAATATTTACATAAGAACAAAGTTAGTGTATACGGCTACTAAAGCTCTTGAATATATGGCGTTAATAGCTCACATATAAGTTAACATACTAAGGAACTGAGTTAGTATAGCCTCCTGCCTATTAATTTATGCATTTTAACAAAAATCATGGCACAGAAAAAATACGAGAAGTACTTATCAGCGACATGGGTCGACAATAGGAATAAAATTGTGATTTTTGTTCCTATTACCGCCTATTTTTAATATTGAATTTTAAGCAAAATAAAATAGTATCTCATTAAAATGAATCATTACTTGTGTTCCTGAAAGTATCAAAAATGCATCAAAAGAACTAGAAGTTACATTAAAATGCTTGACGATATAATCTTCTGCTAAAAAAGAAACAAGAGTACTTACGCCATCGGGAATGCCACACTATGGAAAATGCACTAAGGTCGGCGTCCACGGACGAACTGAGCAATTATTATTTAAATCCTCGAGTTACGCACACAAACAAGAGATGAACATTTGCAATACAAATGCATCTACATTTTTTTTAAAGCAACCAATTGTGTACCTTTAATACATGACATAAAATTAATAGGGCGGTAATGAGCGCGAATTTTAACGGGTCGTTATTAGGTGCGTTTACGTTATAATCTTCTCTCTGATATTATTCTAAATTAACATTCGTTTTAACAAAATCTCTTACGGTTTAGCGCTCAAAAAAGCGTCTTTTTCACGACTTTTAGTACTACGTTTACGTTTAAAAGAATTATTTACCTTCGGGAATAAATTCTCTGAATGAAAATCTTATCAAAATCCGTTGCGTATTTTATAAGAACAACAAAGTCAATTTTTTTGTCTATCTGTGTGGCCGACATAGACGGACACAAAAAGCGACTTTGTTTTATAATATTACAATTATACCTATATATTTAGAGATAGAGACATAGATAATTTGGCATTATCGACCAGGTGCAAACTTTTCAAACAAGGTTATCCTATCTATTTATCAATTGTTTTTACTTGCCAGCTTACCGGTTATCAAACGGGTTTTCTTTAATGAGCAATTATTGATCATATCAGTACTTCACGCACGTCCAGGTGGCCAAGGAATGCAATCTCGATCTCGAACGAGATTGTGCTTCTTGAGAAGCGATTTTCAATTTAACAGGTATAAAATTATAAATTGGCTCCTTTTTATTCTTTGCATTCATCATCTGCCTTGCCTTTTTCCAATGTTGGGGTCGGCTTCATGTCTAACCAGATGCAGCTATATGTCAGTATTTTACATAGAGCGACTGCCTATCGACCTCCATAACCCAGTTACTGGGCAATACGATACCCCTTGGTAAGACTGGTTGTCAGACTTTCGGGCTTCTGACGACCCGTGACGGCTGTCAAAAATCAACGAATGACAGCCGGGACCAAAGGCTTAACGTGCTTTCCGAGGCACGGAGGGGTCTTGGTATGTAAAGATGGTCAACCATCCATGGATCAACCATGGCAAGCGTAGCTTAACCTGATAGATCGACCCATGCGGTTAATACTTAGCCACAAAGCCCTCACTCTTTACATTTATGTACCTAATTTACTATCTTTTAATAGGGCTTTTGTTGTGCTGTATCTTTTGTGAGCACCAAATAATTGGTTTATCTGTATTGGTAATTAATAGATATAAAAAAGAAGGATTGCGCGCCACGCATATCGAAAGTGAAGCACCGTACCGATCTATGTGTGCCTGTGCGTGATTTGAGTACCTGCAAAGATGCCGTCGCTCGTGTCACGTAATGGCGGCCGGTCGGTATACTATGACGTAAATGTGTGCGTGAGGCGTGTTTGTACAAACGGTCCGGCTTCACTTTCGATATGCGTGGCGCGGAGTCCTCCTTTTTTATAATTCTATGTTACTACTATTATAAATGCGAAGTTTTGGATGGATGGATGGATGGATGTTTATTTCTCAATCACCCCAGAACGGCTGAACGGATCTGGATGAAATTTGTCACAGAGATAGATTATAGTCTGGAATAACACATAGGCCACTTTTTATTCCGGAAAAATTTACGGGTCCCGTGGGATAATTTCCGAAATCCACGCGGGCGAAGCCGCTGGGATAAACTAGTGACTTAATAAGGTATTCGAAACAATAACTTAATTTTAGGAACTTCAGTTAAAAGATCATCTGATATTTTTTACCTGAACAATAAATTAGGAAGATTATAATAAACAGCTTTTATATCGACAATTAAGCCGCTTAGCCGCCGTATTATTTTCGAGATAAGTTATCTGATGATTAAAAAATCAGCCGTAAGCATGACAAGTGAAATGATTCATTAAATAAAATAGTTCCTGGTGGAAATTGTACCTATCCCACAAAATAAAAATATTATTATGGTCACATTCTTGTCACATTTCTAAAAAATACTCAATGAAACCTACGTATGGTAAGATATTCCACAACCTGGATAGTATTGCCGCTTGCATCACAAATATTCATCATCTTGTCACGAAATTATGAAGAAACAGTTAAGAAAACGTTTAATCGACACTTTTATTTTAACTTGAAACAAACCTTAACTAACGTAAACAAACCGCCATTTTGTTCACAATTCAATAATTACTGCTATAAATAATAAATAATAATAAATAATAAAATTTATTTATTTCCAAAAAAGAGAAGGTTACAGACTTATAAATATAAAGCTTGGTTAACAAAAAGGTAGTGGTAGGAAGCAAGTACTGAGGAATAAGCTATGTTGCAGAAATCTGTAAACAATAATTGGTGAGCCCTGCCTCTTAAACTAGGGTTACCTGTATCTTAAGAGACAGTGTTCAGCTATGGGGTTAATGCAATAAGATTTATACAACTTGTGGTTTGTGTCGATCTACCTAGTGATTATATATATATATTTTTTTTTTTAATTTAGCTTAGTTTACAAGTTTATAATTAAAAATAAAGAAACGGAGAACAATTTAATGCATGCAAGAGTGTGTGTGTGTGTGGATGTATGTGTGTGTATGTTTGTGATAGTGTGTTAGTGTAAATTGTGAGATTTGGTGATGGTTGCTTGTGAGTATAAACTGATATATTAATATTAGTGTTAGGCGATGTATGTAAGTAGTGATTCTGTTTGTGAGTAATCCTGTTGAAGTAGCCATTCTGTGACCTTGGACTTTAATTCATATCTATTCAGGTCGAGTATGTTAAGTTCTTTATGAGTTTTTTTGTAAATGTGTGTGCTTATTGTATAATATTGGTGTCTGGCAAAAGAAGTTTTGTGCCGAGTGCCTGGGGGAATATTGGTACGTTTTTTGGGATCAGACGGGGGGACGCTAGCGTGTCTTCTAAGGACAGATTGAAGCACGAAGAGCTGACGGACTGTTAGTACCTTGCAATCCAAGTATAGCTGTTTTGTAGGATAACGATATGGTTTTCGTAGCATCACTTTCAGTACAGCTCTCTGTGCCCTTTCCACTTTGATTAGACTAGTTTTGGTTGCACCACCCCAAACAGTAATGCAGTACCCAATAACGGATTGACACAGAGCATAGAAGACCATTTTCAGTGTATCAGGGTTTGCCGACTCTCTAAGAGATTTAAAAATATGAATCAATCTCATTGTTCTAGAGGTGAGGGCGTTAAGTTGTTTATCCCAACGTAACCCTGCGTCTATTTGTACGCCAAGATATCTTACACTATCAGTTCTTGTGAGTGCTGGACATTGACATGTAGATGACAGCTGTGGGCAAGTGTGAGCTATTATCGAGAAAGTGTGATCTGGTGCGGTGTTAGAGCGGATAGAGAATGGGATGTAGGATGTCTTGTTATAGTTGAGAGTAAGCAGATTTGAGTTGAGCCATTTTATTACTTTGGATAAAGCTGATTCTGCAATACATTTAACGCTATCCCACGTTGCTCCGTAAGCTACAATCACGGTGTCATCAGCATAGGCAAATATCCTAGTATTAGGGAGGGTCATTCTGCACAGGTCGTTTACATAAATTTGGAACAAAATAGGACCCAGAATGCTTCCCTGAGGTACTCCGTAAGACACGGATTCCTCGTCACTAAGGAGCTTATCAATTTTAATTCTTTGGGTTCGGTTATTGAGATAATCTTTGAAGATTTGAAGAGCGATACCCCTTATACCAAGTAGTTCCAACTTGGCGATAAGTATGGGGACAGAAACAGTGTCAAACGCCTTAGAAAGGTCTAGAAATATACCTAGAGATTTGATTTTATTATCAAGGTTCCCAGCAACCATTTGCGTCAGATCCAGTACCGCATCCTCAGTCGAGATCCCAGTACGAAATCCATACTGATTATCAGCTACGATGCGATACCTATCCAAGAAGTTCTTGAGACGGCTGCTGAGGATTCTTTCAAGGACCTTAGAGAGTGCAGTCAAAACCGATATTGGTCTATAGTTGTTGACACTACTTCTGTCCCCTCCCTTATAGATTGGATATACTATTGCTCTTTTAAGAGCATCCGGAAAAACACCTTTCTGTAGACAACCATTAAAGATATAAGTTAGTGGCTTCGTGAGAGTCTGAAGGCATGTTTTCAGTAAGACGGGCGAAATACCGTCCCAACCAATTGCGCAGTCGTTGCGTAGTTGCAGAATAAGGGATTCGACCTCAGTTTCATCCACCTCCAGGAGCGCAAGAGAGTTGGCAGGAGAGAAAGGGGTATTGCTAATGGTATTTAGCACCGGACTAGTTGGCAGATTCGAGGGAAAATGACACCGAGATAAGATGTTAGCAGCCAGGTTTTTACCTACATTACTGAAGAATTTGCACACTTCATTTATGGAAGATTTAGGAGTGTTTCGTATTTTCAGAAGTTCAACAGGGCTTGTTTTAGTTTTACTTGTGCTAGTTATATCTTTTATTGTCTTCCAAAGGGCTTTAGGGTTATTTTTTGCTTTCTCTAGTTCATTCTTTTCGTAGGCAATTTTTAATTTCCGAAGTAAGTCATTACAAAAATTTCGATAGCGCGTGTAGGTAATTTTGAGTATAGGATTTTCTGGATCTTTTTTTGATTTTGTGTGCATTTTGTCTCGATTTCGGATACATTTCAAAAGGCCAGGGGTTATCCAGGGCTTGATAGTTCTTTTTTTCCTTGGAATTATGGTTTGGTGAGTATGCTTGGTAACTACAGATGTTAAAATGGTTATGAGATTGTTCATTGATGTATTAGGGTTATCAATTTTGTATATGGCTGAAAAGTCTATGCTTTGTAGGTCTAACTTAATTGCATCGTAATCTACAGCGGTAGAGATGTGACATGTGTTACGTTTGGGATTAGCGTTGGCGATAGTAAGTAGGAGAGGTTTGTGATCGGTAATATGAGAGTCTAGTACTAATGTGGTGATAGGTAAGTTAGTTTTTATGAAAGCGTGGTCAAGACAGTTTTCAATCCGAGTGGGAAATAGGTGGGTTGGCAGAAGCCCGTGTGATGTATTCAGTATGAGATATTCAAGACTCCGGTCATTTCTACTACTCGGTTTTATATCAATATTTAAGTCGCCTATTAGAGCAATATTTTGCCATGTGGAGAGTTTAGTGTAGACACTGTTTAAGCTATCTAGAAACTTATCAAAACTTTCACGGGAGGTGTACGAAGGTGAGCGATAAACTACTACCACGGCAATTTTTTTATTATCTATTTGACAGACTAGACAGTTACCACTCATAAAGTTAGGTTCCCACACAGAAATTTGCAGACCATGTTTCGTATAAATAACGATTCCATCATTCTGGTTAGAGTTTATTTCAGTAAAATAGGATTGAAATCCCTGCAGCACAGGTAGGTTACTAACCTTACTAAGCCAGCATTCTGTCAATATTATGACATCAAAGTGAATTTTCGTTAAGTGTAGCAATACCTGTAGTTGTTCAAAGTTTTTGTTTATGCTGCGTATGTTTAAATGTAAGAATTTTATATTGTTATCGGAATTTTTTACGAACTTCAGACAATCCTCTGGACTACAAGTCAAAGAGTTTCCTACGTTTAGCGAATCTAGTTCACTGCATATATTATTTATTATAGCCATTTGAAATCATCAGAAATGACAAATTGTGGTACAATTGTATACAATTTAAAGTAAAAACGTTTGTTCGCACTTTGTATGCAGAATAATAAGTTTCGTATAAGTAATAAGTTAACTTGCTATCGGCTGTGTCGATATATTTAAAACAGTCATTAGGACTACAGTTAAAAGGGTTGCCTATGTATATGTGGTAAAATTCTTTGTTTAAATCATAAATTATGTTTTTGCCATTTGGAATAGGAATCATCGCTAAAATTGTGTTAAGAATGAGTGACTTATTTAGTTTGGACTGTGAATAGATGGAACATCGCATGTATATGTGTAGGAATGAATGATGTTGTGCATATATCATATTGTTAGTGTATTGTGTGGTTAGAATTTCATTTGTAGCATATGTATATAGAGTGTGAGGTGTGTGTTGTGGGGATGTTTTACAGGTAAAGGTAATTAAACTTAATTTAAACAGTACATTAAAAAACAGTAAAATTAGTCACATATTTAGGTTTCCGAGATCAAGAAGGCACTTTTCTGAAAGTATTAAGACTTGCTTGTCGCCCTCTTTCTTGCGGAGGAAGATATTGCCATTAGAAATCCAACAGTATTTATAGATTTTATTCTTGGCAAATTCTCGAGCTTGATAAAATAGTTTTTTGGTAGTAGCAGGCAATTGCTCGGCGATATAAACCGGTTGGGGTTTACCTGGTATCCCGATGAGGATGGTGTTTACTTTATCGTCCACTCCTTTCTCCTTGTTATAAGCCCGTACAGCTGACAAAATTGACTGTTTCGTCTGTACCATTGAAAATTCTGCGATAATCGGGCGTGAGGCATTCGGACCAGCAGCCTTCCCTGGTAGCCGGTATACGTCACGTATGCCTGATTCCTGGACAGGGACTCCAACAACATCGCAGATTTTGCGCACTGTTTTTATAAGGCAGGTGCTGGTTTCTGTGTGCCCCTGCGGAATATTCCGGATTTCAATACCCGACGACCGTGACTTGTGCTGTAGGTCAAGTATCTTTTTCTCTAAGTTTTCAATATATTGTTTTTGCTGCAGACGTTCTTTCCTTAAATCTTCGACCTCCTTTTTCATGTCCTCAAACTGCTTGTTCATAAAAGACATCGATTCGACTATCTTTCCATTTGTCTTGTGAATTTCAGCATTGGACGCCTGTATTTGTGTGTTTAGGGACTTAATTTCCCCTACATCAGACAATAGTTTGTTAATCAAGGCAGTCTGTTCCGCTAAAGTCTTTGAGACGCAGGGGTCTTGAGCATAGTTTCCGTCATCTGGTGGGCATGAGACATTCTCTCCTTGCGATGCGTCCCTGTTGCGAGAACGTGGTTTAGTGTTTACGTAGTCGGTCATAGTTACTGGCGAGTTAATATCTGATTCCGCTTGTGACTGAGTCTGGCTCAGGCTGGTTATTTGGATTTTAGTCGTTTTGGGAGTTGTATTAGGCAGGCTGTGTTGTACTGTTGCCATATTTGGAGAAGGCTGTAGCAAAATAATAACAATACTTATCTTATCTGGCCAGCCCGTGTTTAACAAACAAAATTCCAGGTAAACAACTCGATAAAGCGTATAGCTTTGTTGCGAGAAACGTAGCCGATGCAGTGTTCGTAGGCGATCCGTAGGCTCGTAGCACTCGTAGCCCTCGTAGCACTCGTAGCGGTGTCGTCAGTCGCGCGTAGCCGACCGTAATTTGGAGTCCGCTGCTACTTGCACGGGTGGCACGTTGGCTGAGCAAGCGAGTCAGTACCAGTGCGGGACGTCGCCGGTTCGATTCCAGCAAATCACAGTCACTGTTGGGATATCACTTCGGACGACATTCACAAAATCGATTGCGTCTCTTTCTAGGACCGCCCAGTGGGAGTCGCCAACACGTAAGACCACTTAATGAGTAACAAGGAATTGTATCTATCTAATTGCGACCAATCAGTGAATTTAGAGTAAGGAAACACTTAGGACGATCGACACACGTCCACTCCGTATAGCGTTCGCCGGCCGACACCAACTGCTGTCAGATTATTAAACAAATTAAAATAATCGGAACTCAAGAATTCCTCGCAGTGCAATAATAACACCACTCTGTCCGCCGCGCCGCAGAGAAGAACGGTCCTAGGCGCCAATTCCCCCTATGCAAGGTTATGCAAGGTTGTAAATAGCTGACGTGATAAAATCGATTTGCACTTTGATAGTTTGGGCAAATTGAAGGCCAATTTTCTTAAGTATCTTCCTAAATAGATAAACCTTTCATTATCTCGCTCAAAGGAAATGTGTTATGAATTGAATTAAATTTAATTATTTGAACCTATACGGTTGGTTGATTTAAAGTTATTACTTAAGTGAAATTATTGTTATTGGAATACAATACGAAGTGCATTCGTTGAAAACATTATAAGACTTTTGTACCATCTAATGTAGGTACTGAGTACATTACATTATGATTTGAAAAAGATGTATAATATGATGTTAATCAATTTGTTTAAGAACGCTGTCATACGTGGGTAATCAAATCATTACTTTTTTACACAAAAGTATGTTTATTAAATTGAATGCTTTGCATTCTTAAAATGTTTTTTGGCCGAATTGTTGATAGATGTGCAAGGTACGACTCTGAACTATAAATATAATTTTAGATAGGTACAGTTTCTCAAAAAATGTACCAATTCAATTATAAGTAATAATTATTTTTTTAATAATAATATTGTTTTTTTTTTCATTCACTCTTTACTTCCCATTGTCATAGAATCAAGAAAGGCAAGACGCAAGGTCTCACAGAACACATGAAGGAAAAAGTCCGAAAATGGTTCATTTATAAGTTTATCACTTAAAAAAAATATGTTCAAGTCTGTCAGTCTGTTAAGACAATTTTTCTCAAAAATGCGTGGAGGTATCAAGTTGAAATTAATATAAAATACATAGGTCTATAGTCCCTTAGATATCTAAAAAAACAAGCTTCTAAGTTGACGCAATAAAAAAATATGGTCATTTATGCGACATATTTTGATACTCGCAAGTAAATCAAATCTATAGGGTTTTGGCAAGAAGCAAGAACTCACAGCACAAGTAAAGGAAAAACTTTTTTGGGTGTACTATATTAAGCTTGTTTTTGGGATAAATTCTTTTCAACTACGGAACCCTTCACTGTGCGTAGTCCGACACGCACTTTGCCGTTTTTAGGTCCAGTCAGCCTCAAAAATATTTATAATGCACAATAATTCGGGAGTGATATGTAGGTTCGAATGACGCGACGTTGCGAAGGTCGCCATTTCGAAAAATTTTGCGAGTGGTACGCCTGTTCGGAAGTCATGGTATCGAAGTTCGATGGTGAGTTAATTTGTCTTTCTTTTTTTTTCCAAAACCAAATCAAAAGACCATGCTCTCTGTGTCTCGTCTCATAAGGGTCGTGAGTTCGATTCCCAGAAAAATTAACTCAACATCGGACTTCGCTATCATGACTTTCGAACTGGCGTACTGCTCGCAAAATTTTTCGAAATGGCGACCTTCTCGATAACGTCTTTCGATATAGCGGTTTTCGATTTAATGAGTTTTCGAACTGCCGTACCACTCGCAAAATTTTTCGGAATGGCGACCTTCGCAAAAACGGTAATTCGAACCTACATGGTATCACTCCCCAATAATTCATTTGATTGTCTACAATATACAGTTACAATGAGCAGCTACAATTGAGTACCCAATGTGTACCTATAATATGTTTTGTGGCTCAACAAGTTGATAAGTGCAATATTAGGGAATAAAGATTGAGCCCACATTATAACATAACTTAACTTTGAAGTGCGTGGCTAAGTAATAGCTCGTGGCTAAGTAATAACAGCCGCACGGGTCGATCCATGAGGTTAAGCCACGCTTGCCGGGTTGGTCAGTGGATGGGTGACCATCTTTACATACAGAGACTCCTCCGTGCCTCGGAAAGCACGCTAAGCCGTTGGTCCCGGCTGTCATTCGTGGATCTTTGACAGTCGTTACGGGTCGTCAGAAGCCCGAAAGTCTGACAACCAGTTTTACCAAGGGGTATCGTATTACCCAGTTACTGGGTTGTGGAGGTCAGACAGGCAGTCGCTCCATGTAAAATACTGGTATTCAGCTGCATCTGGTTAGACTGGAAGCCGACCCCAATATAGTTGGGAAAAGGCTAGGCAGATTGATTGAACTTTGAAGTGCGAGTATCAAGAATGCAACAATAATGTTGCTCAACTCAAGTTGCGAAACCTGTATCGCTATTTATATCGTAATGCGGAAGAGGCCTAATCTAGTAGGCATAGAATAATAAACTAAAAATATCTAGCTCTAATGTACCTATTGCAATGACGTAACGGTTATCGAATAATTTCAATAAATTTATCAATAATCTCGTCTAGCATTATTGATTGGACGTGATTATTGGTTATTAATTGATATTATTGTATTATTGATTGACGGGATTATTCACGTCAGTCAATAATTCAAATAAATTAAGTAATCAATAAAATTAATCAATAATTTATCAACAATCACACATTCTTATCACGCATTGACGTCTATTGGTTTTTACTATGTATTTTCTTTTTTTATCAATAATTCAAATGAAGGTCGTATATAAAAATGAATAGTTTTATAACAGACAATAATAACAATAGAAATAACAAAAGTAATATAATTAAAATAGTAATAGTTTTACAATTGGTTGTTGGCTATCAACTTTTAACAATTGGTTGTTGGCTATCAACTTTTAACAATTGGTAGTTGGCTATCAACTTTTCGGCCCGCATGTGCTTGCTCAAAAACCCTCTGGGATAGCATTAGTAAGTTCTTGAGATATCCAGCTGTGACAGACAGACAGATAGACAGACTGAGTCGTACCATAAAGGGTTCCTTTTTACAATTTTGGTACGGAACCCTAAAAATCAGCTGTTCCCTACATTTTACCGGACCGTTATGTGTGTAGGTTATCTATCGCATTAGGATAAGTCCTGTAATGGTAGTTTTAAGGCATTTCAATAAATAAATAAATAAATTTTGACGAATTATGTGAACATAAATGTACTGAACACCTGATTTTTTTCACGATTTCAGGTTTGGTCCCATATTAAAAGTTGTTCATAATGATGAGTACAATGACTCCTTAAAAGATTGCCGTTATTTACACTTACGCCCTGTATAATTAAGAAATCTCGATAGTACGTGGCTATACATCATACAATATGCTTCTGAATGAATGAATGAATGATATTTATTTGCAAGAATATCATGACACTAATATTATAAAGGCGAAAGTTTGTGAGTGTGTGTGTCCATTTGTATGTTTGTTTGTTACTTCTTCACGCTCAAACGGCTGGACCGATTTGGATGAAATTTGGTATGGAAGTAGCTGACACCCTGGATTAACATATAGGCTACTTTTTATCTCGGTTTACGCAAGTGAAACCGCGGGGCGCAGCTAGTAGGTACATAAGTTCTTAACATCTATCATGGGTTTCACGTTACTTTAAAATGAAATTGACAAGAGGGGGCTTAACATCGGGGCATTAGACCCGACTTTCAAGTCGAGTCGGTCATAGGTTCGAACCCAAGCATGCGCTTTACTTTGTGTAATTTATTTTGTCACCACTGCTCTCGAAACGGTGAAGGAAAACATCGTGAGGAAACCTAGAACCTAGAGGAGTCCTAGAACCAAATATTCGTCAACAACCCGCACTGGGCCCGCGTGATAGGTTACATCCCACTCCCTCTCACAGAGAGGAGGCCTGTATCCCAGCAGTGGGAACATTATAGACTGATTACGCAATACTATTCTCTCAATCGTTCAGCACACGCTGGGCAGTCAGCTCTGCTGTTAAAATGAATAAAATCACAGGCACAAGGTCCTAAAAAGAAGTTAAATCAACAACCAGGATTGAATCGATATTCAATCGCTCAATAGGCCCTCTATCCTCTGCTGCTCCCAATTTCAACTTTTCACAAAACAAAGTACGCCGGTTTCTATCTTTATTTATAACTGAAAAGCCGTTTTCAGGCTTTCAGGTGAAGTTTCAGCAAACACTTTGTTTGCAATTTCGTTTCCATTAGTGAGAAATGCTTTGTGCTTTTTCAGATCCAAGCTTGATGCCTTTATAGTATCACTCCGTTGTACGTCTGTCTATAAAGTCCGTCAGTCTGTCATGACCCCTTTACTCAGGAACGCGTAGAATTATCAAGCTGATATTAATGTCAAATACGTAGGTTTATGGTCCCATGGAGTTCTCAAAAAATCAAGCTTCTAAGTCAGCACAATAAAAAAAAACCGGCCAAGTGCGAGTCGGACTCGCGCACCGAGGGTTCCGTTCCGATTTCTGAAAAAGTGTGCTATACAGGGTGACTTTGAAAACATGCGACAAAATTTAAGGGGGTGTTCTACGCATCAATATGAACAACTTTTACTATGGGACCAAACCTGAAATCGCGAAAAAAAAATCAGCTGTTCAGTACATTTTGACGAATTATGCGAACATAAATGTACTGAACAGCTGATTTTTTTTTCGCGATTTCAGGTTTGGTCCCATAGTAAAAGTTGTTCATATTGATGCGTAGAACACCCCCTTAAATTTTGTCGCATGTTTTCAAAGTCACCCTGTATAGAGACATTGTTTTATTTTTACTGTAATCTTTATATAAACTTCTATGACATAGAATAATTTCAGATTTTTCTCTTTGCAAACTTCGGAGATATGGGGGGGGGGGGGGGAGAACGGTATTTTTTTTTTACATTTTTCATGAAAAGTCGAAAACTGTGCGGCCTAAAAAAATTAAAAAAGTGTTTGAAAATGTGCAAACAGCGCTCTTTCATATGATACCCCACATGCCCTAGTAGCCCCCTTTGAATTTTTAAGACCCCCTTTCAGTCTCTGTTGGAAAAAAAATAACATATATTTTTAATTTATTCTTATTTGCCAAATAGTTGGGTAAACGTCATCTAAAACTGTTCCAAATTTCAAGTTGATAGCATTAGTAGTTCTTGAGATATCCAGCTGTGACAGACAGACAGACAGACAGACGGACAGACAGACAGACAGACAGACAGACTGAGTCACACTATAAGGGTTCCTTTTTTACCATTTTGGTACGGAACCCTAATACGGCCATTTATGCGACACATTTTGACACTCGCAAGTAAATCAAAATCCTATAGGGTACTTCCCGTTGACCTACAATCATGAAATTTGGCAAGAAGCAAGGTCTCACAGCACAAGTAAAGGAAAAAGTCCGAAAATTGATAATTTTTGAAGTAGCTAAAGTAAAATCCAACCTATGTTCAAAAACATAATTCTATCAACGAATACTTAAACGATAAGACTAGTCTGTTGATAGCTGTGATTAACTCAAGACAATGTTCATGTTCTTTCTCCAGCAGCAGCTTACCTACTGAGAGATTAATGTGTTCATATAATTATTAATTTTGTTTCACAAATAATTTTGTGCTGAGTAATGTAAATTATTTTGTGTGCTTTATATTGTGCTCATCAAGTTTTTCTAACTGAACAGACAGCCGTGCTTCTGGGGAGTTTGTTTGCGCCACTTCTTCTTTCAATGTCATTGAATGCGTAGATTACGCCTTTCTGAGGCATTCTTACGTCATTGGATTTTTCATAACCTTTGAGTGTCAGTGAAGACGTAACAGTAATCAAAATCCCACCAAAAACATTTTCATGTAAAATGTTGCCAAGACGAGACCACATATAGCTCGCACTGACAAAAAGCTATCAGATCTCATGCTCTACACGCCCTAACTCTCCAAGCCCTAACTTCACAAACTCTACACCTTAGTCAAAATATGAGGCTTGGCCGTTTCGTTACTACAAGAACTATTGTATAACAGAAAAGTAATGAACAGTGAATACATTTTTTACCTTGCGCCCATGTGATGGTAGCGAAACGGCCAAGCCACGTATTTTGACTAAGGTGTAGAGTTTGTGAAGTTAGGGCTTGGAGAGTTAGGGCGTGTAGAGTTAGAAGCTTGGCTCTACATAAGATCAGAGGGACAATTTTCGTATTTTTAACAACGTTCGCAATCTCATATCAATCTCAATCTGTCAAAAATTGTATATCGTTTACCTACATTTTTGACATTTGATTGACGCTGGCATGAGATTGTGAACGTTTTTAGTTACGAGAATTGGCCATCTGATAGCTTTTTGTCAGTGCGAGCTATATGTGGTCTCGTCTTGGCAACATTTTACATGAAAATGTTTTTGGTGGGATTTCATTTCTTTTTGTAAGTTGCTAATGATATGTATAGGTTGATAGGTAGGAGATTAATAAACACTTATCGAAGTATATACAAGTGTATTAATATTATTCGTAAGTATAAGTACTTATTATTTGCGGAAGTCTCATACAAATTTCCATTCCCTAGTTTAAGGGGTTAGGGGGTAAAAGTTCCAAGTTTTAGATTTTTTTTGTTGTTTGTGTAGTAATACTAGCTTACTTACCAAATTTCAGCTTTCTAGGATCTCATGCAGTCGGAGGCATCTTTTTAAAAACAATAAAGATCTTTATTGCCTCCGGCTGCATAACCTTGTTTCCATCTTTTATAAAATTTACTTTTTACGCAGTCGGGTTATTAGATTTTTAAATTAACTTATTTTATTCGAAAGAAAAATTGTTTATTCAACAAAATTATGATAAAATACACAAATACAAAATATACAAAAGCCAAAAACAAAAATTTGACAAAAAAAGTTAAAAGTTTTACTTTATTGTGTTTTGCTTTTGTCTACGCTTAGTTTGTATAAAAAGTGTTACAATGCTGACCCTAACAGCGGTCGCGAGGCGCCTAAAAGTTCATCATTCTACCGAAATGAATAAAATATTCTATCCTACAAAGTTCTTTAGTTACAATGACATTTTGAATTGACTTCAATACAAATAAAGTGGATTCCTCTTTCTGAATACTTGTAACATTTTCACAGATACCATTTTTGGTAGTTTCCATAAAGTTTGTAGAACAAGTCCCAGAATGCCATCCTGCCATGGTCAGGTCTGCTCCTGGGTGTGAAATCCAAGTCTATATCTAAGTATGACTGAGTGGTCTTTGTTATTGGGGTCCATGTGAATGGCAGGAGTTCTGATGGCGCCGGAGTCGGGTTTCTGATGAGGTAATAAAATACAGTTTATGACTCGTAGCTAAACTGAACTCTAATTGCGTCACATTATTAATCGGAGTTGGTTTCATTTTGACAGTTCAACAACATTCATTGCGTTATTTACGTTGTCGAGCAGACAAATTTTTCGAACGTATGAAGCAGTGGATTAGCAATTTGTTTCAAAATGAAACCAACTCCGATCGATTATGTGTTACGCAATTAGGGTGCCGGTCTATGTGGTTTAGGCATAAAGTCAACGAAAATCAAAGTCAACTAATAACATTGTATATAAAAATCTACAAAATCAAAATCTAAAAAAAAATAAATCTTAAATTAATTCTTACATATACTACAACACGCAGCCCAAATCGCTGGGTCTAAGAGCATGAAATTTTGCACAAGAGTTTCAAGTACCAAATGACAGTGAGTCGAGTACCTACTATGAAAGGTAATTTGAAAATTAAAGGGTTTAAATTAGGGGATGAAATTTCGTCATTTGCCGATGGAAAATCCCATCGGGCTCATCAATTGTTGTAGCTATAAATTCTTACTCACCCATACTTAGCGAAGTTTGTCCAAAGTGTGGTTAAACGACTCTTTACTAGTGATTGATCAATCAACTGTTGCTCTTCTGGTGTTATATCTGCCCACAAAATTGAATCAAATAAATAGAACAACTCATCTGTATGACTTGCTCCAAGGTATGAGAAAACGAAGCGATAAACGTTTTCCGCACCACTATCTAACAGTTTTTCGGCCATTCTCTGTGTTGGATGACCAAATATTACATCAGTTCCAAATTTTACAAGATTCTCTGAGACATTTTTACTAATTTTTTCATCACCAAAGTAAAAGTGTCTTACTGCATTCAAAGCGTCTTCAAAGTCGTTATCCATATCAAATCCCATTTCAAACAGCATTTTCATATCATATGTCTCGAAAAACGCCTCATCTTGATATGCATACTGAAAAGCAAATTCTCTTTTGTTGTGACCAATGATTATTGGAGTCCTACTAGCTTTAGTAGATTTAATATTCATAGGATGGTCCGTCATAAAATTTTCAACCCCTTCAAATGTTTTCTCAACGCAAGGTTTGGTAAGAGGCTGATCATTGCCTGAAGCACTGGTAATTTTCAAGTCAGAAGCTATCTGAACCAATAAATGCGCATCAACAGTAGATAGAAAATTCAGAGCTTCATTTATATCTGAAGCTTTAAATCCCAATTCTTCAGCGAACGTTAAAGGTATTGTGATATTAGATTCCACCATCATCCAGTAACTTAAAGCTGGTCCACTTTCTATAATTGCTTGGTTGAATAACTTTTCATTTAAAGAAAATAAATGTAGATTCACGGACATGCCACCAGCGCTTTCACCAAAAATTGTTATTTTGTTGACATCTCCTCCGAAAGCTGCGATATTTTCTTGAATCCACCTTAAGGCTAAAGTTTGGTCTTTAAGGCCTTGGTTTCCTGGTACCTCCGGTGTATCTAAGCACATGAAACCGTAAATACCAAGTCGGTAGTTAATGGCAACAATAATGACGTCATTTTTTAGCAGAGAGATTGGGTCAGTTGTTACTCCTTCGGCACTGCCTTCAATGAATGCTCCTCCATGTATCCATACCATCACTGGCAAGCGGCGTCGAGAGTCGGCAATACTTGGCACGTAGATATCCATGGTGAGACAGTCGATGGTACCCCTGGCGACTCCACTTTGTGTTTGAGGGCACTCGTTCGATTCGTATGCTTCAAAGATGTTGTCAAAGCCATGATGTGGTACTGATGGCTGTAAAATAAAATTTACTGATTTGTTTTGGTGTGAAAGGCTAATAAAATTGATATTAAATATAATCGTGTCAAAAAAGTACTGAGTAGTTTTTAGTGGTAGTTGGCAGCTCGATTGGCGTAGTGTTTGAGCATTAGGTCTTTTTGGGATTTACATCTGTGCAAATTATACAAACTATAGCTCTGTGAGGCCAAGTTTTTTATGTTCCTAACATCAATAGAGATAAAAAACCGGCCAAGTGCGTATCGGGCCACGCACAATGAAGGGTTCCGTAGCTGAAACGAATGTATACCGAAAACAAACATATGATGCTGTACACGAAATTTTGCCGCTTTTGCTGATTACGTCATTTTATAGTTATTCAATTCAATTCAATTTCTTTAATTCAGACTAAATGTGTCCATATAGTGTTAGTAAATACATGTAAAAGAACTTAAAAATAAATGTTAGTATATACAAGAGGAACTATTATCTAACGTGTATCCACTGCCTCCATAGAGGACTTTCTACCCTCTCAGCAATGACCCTCAGGTAGCCGTTGGAACTGTCCCTCACCCTGCGCATCAGCGATGCCGCTCGCTTACGGATTATGGCATGGAAGCCATCCACTTGTGCGTCAGCAAACATCGCCGATGCGCTGCAATATCTAGGCAGCCCCATCAGCAACCCGAAAGCATTGTTGTACTTGACCCGCAGGGCGCTGACGACCCGCTGTGTGTAACTGACCCACAGGCTACAGGTATAGTAGGATTGGCAGTAGGCCCTAAATAACGTCTTTTTTACCTCCCTACTACACCTATAAAACCTGCGGGCCAGCATGTTACACCGAACCGACAGCCCCCTGCGTTCCCGTTCTACATCCATCCATTTGTGCAGAATAAACGATTTTTCTTTCTTTCTTTTTTTTTCTTTCTTTGATCCGGATCGTCAGCCAGGTCCTCATTTACCACATGACCAAGGTACACAAACTGGCCTATTTAATTATAATATCAGCTGTATTTCTATAAGTTTTTGAGTAAACAAATATTTAACTCAGTCAAATTTTAGAGAAAAGGGGCAAAGAATTGCTTTTGATTTCGGTTACTTATAACTAACTCTCTTTCATAAAAATAAAACAACTGGAATAAACTGCATTTCAAAATCTATCCATTTCCTAAAAAAAACGCAAAAGATAAAATATTCGGCATAAAAAAATCTTTTAAAACAGCCTAATTCTCGTATTATATATAAACTCGACGAAAAATAAAAAAGTAGCTAATACATTAGATCATAATTGAAATGATCTTTCATCTTGTGCATTAAAACTTATAAAAATACAGTATTTTATGTGTAAAATTACGTCTGTAAAATCACGTAACTCAGCGAAATAGGTAAAATTTTGTAACAAATTTCATTTCTCTTAACATTGTAATGGCAAAAAAGATTATTTTATGTGATAAAATCAAAAATTAACAATTTTCGGATTTTTTCTCTCTTTGTGCTTTGAGACCTTGCTTCTCGCCAAAATTCATTATTCTAGATTAACGGGAAGTAACCCGTAGGTTCTGATTTATTTGCGACTATCGCATAAATGGCCGTATTTTTTTATTGCGTTGACCGGTACGCGGTTTTGATTTAATTGCGAGTATCAAAATATATCGCAAAATGGCCGTATTTTTGTTGCGTTGCGTTGTTGCGTTGCGTAGCTTGA
Source organism: Cosmia trapezina (assembly GCA_905163495.3). Taxonomy (NCBI): domain Eukaryota; kingdom Metazoa; phylum Arthropoda; class Insecta; order Lepidoptera; family Noctuidae; genus Cosmia; species Cosmia trapezina. Next base: position 22,785,442 of record LR991035.1, on the reverse strand, counting down.
ATTTTTAGAACTCCTTAGGGATCATAGACCTAGGTATTTGATAGTAATTTCAACTTGATACCTCCATGCGTTCCTGAGAAAAATGGTATTGACAGACTGACAACCTTGAAAAAATTTTTTTTTGTGATAGAATCACAAATTAACAATTTTTAAACATTTTCCTTTACTCGTGTTGTGAAAGTTCATGATTCTAGGACAACGGGAAGTACTACCCCGTTTTGATTTACTTGCGAGTGTCAAAATATGTCGCATAAATGGCAGTATTTGTTTATTGTGTTGACTTAGAAGCTTTATCTTTTTAGAACTCCAAGGGACCATAGACTTACGTGTTTGATATTAATTTCAACTTGATACCTTCACGCGTTCACCGAGAAAAACGGTCATGACAGACTGACTAACAGACAGACAGATTGACAGACAGACAGACGGACGGACAAACAAGTGATCTTATAAGTGTTCCGTTTTTTCCTTTTGAAGTACGTAACCCTAAAAGTAACAAAAGCTTACCCCGAATGGATTATTCTCATCCACCACCGCATAGGGCACACCCAAGAATTTGGCGTACCCATCTCCAAACTGCTGTCCCCTAATCAGGCCAGCTTTGGTAGACACAAGAGGGTCTATTCTGGATAACCCTTGCACTAAACCACAAACTGAGAGCAACACTACCACCGGCCACATGTCTTGTGACATTACTAAACAGAATCTAACTGGGTTAGATTTCTATACAGATATATTATGAACGGTTTTTATTTGGTAACTCGCGTTAAGAGTTAAGATAAAAGATAAAACAGCATCTTGAAAATCAATATCAGTTTCTTATCACATGCGGTAATCAGTTGAGAGTCCCATTATATTTCGACCGCGATTTTTGTGTTATATGGCCAACATTAGAATTCTTTTGAAAAACTGAAAGACTCCGAAGTCAAAGTTGTCAAAACTTTAACAAGTATTTCATAAAACGCGCAACTGTATTTTTCGAGCTCGTGGATTGAACTACCTACTGTGTTTAAGAAAAAAAAAAATAAAAAAAAAAAAATAAAACCCAAAAAAAAAAACAAATAATAAATAATATAATAATATATTAATAATAAATAATATAGAAATGAAAAATATATAATAATCTTCAGTGTTGTAAGCTGGCTCTTCCCAACAGACAGATCTCTTGCAAAGACCTTGGATCACTTGCTTTTCCAGAATTTTAGGCTCAGTAGTTTCGGTGATAAAGGGGGGGGGAATGGTCGATTTTCGTCTATTTTCTTAAATAACTTTAAAAACGATTTATTTTAAAATTATAAAAAAAAATATATTTGAGTTTCTCATTTTTAGGGTTCCGTACCTGAAAAGAAAAAACGGAACCCTTATAGGATCACTTGTTTGTCCGTCTGTCTGTCTGTCTGTCTGTCTGTCAGTCTGTCAAGACCGATTTTCTCAGGGACGCCTGGAGGTATCAAGGTGTTATTAATATCACATACGTTAGTAGGTCTGTGGTCTCTTAGAATCCTAAAAAACTCAAGCTTCTAAGTCAATGCAATAAAAACACACGGCCATTTATGCGACATATTTTGATACTCGCAAGTAAATCAAAACCTATAGGGTACTTCCCGTTGTTCTAGAATCATGAAATTTGCCATGAAGCAAGGTCGTTACAACACAAATATAGAAAAAAGTACGAAAATTGTTAATTTGTAATTCTATCACATAAAAAAAAAAAATGTTCAAGTCTGCCAGTCTGTCAAGACCCTTTTCCTCAAGGACGCGTGGAGATATCAATTTGAAATTTATATTAAGTAGGTAAGTCTATGATTCCTTAGAGTTCTAAAAAAATCAAGCTTCTAAGTCAACGCAATAAAAAAACACAGTCCTTTTGCGACACATTTTGATACTCGCAACTGTCGGAAGTAAATCAAAACCTATAGGGTACTTCCCGTTGACCTAGAATAATGATATTTGGCAAGAAGCAAGGCCTCCCAGCACAAGTAAAGAAAAAAGTCCGAAAATAGTGAATTTGTAATTTTATGACGTAAAAAAATTTTTTTTAGGCATGCAATGTTAAGTTTGTTTTGGGGATAAATTCTTTTCAACTACGGAACCCTTCATTGTGCGTGGTCCGACACGCACTTGGCCGGTTTTTCTCCCTTTCATTTGATACAGTTCGGTGCAGTTTGCAAAACTTTTTATTTTTATTTTCTTATTTGCCCCCTAAAACTGACTAATAAAAAATATAAAATATTCAAATACGTGTACCTAATAAATTTCAACTTAACGGGCCATTAGATTCGGAGCGAATTGGCTGTGACAGATGGACATACAGACAGACAGACACGAGTGATCCTTTAAGGTTTCCGTTTTTTCCTTTTGAGGCACGGAACCCTAAAAAGTTTCCATGGAGTTTCATGCCCGTTTTTTTCCATACGAACTTACCACATTTTAGAATGGGCAAGTAGCTTCATCTCCCTGACCACAGAGCACGGAATCATTACCGGCAGCATTTATAGACGGCAGTACTAATAAACTTCGTGGCGCTGAAAGTTCTTTGAGCGCTCAACTTCTGTCAAAGAAAGAACTCAACTCTTCTCAAAGGCTGAAATTCGTAGACGACAGTTTCTACACGTCATTCGTGTAGTAGTGCGAGTAAACTATGACACGCTTTGTTTGTATAGAAAGTGTTGACAGTAGCACCTCTAGCATCGGCCGCAAGGCGTCTCCGTGCTAAGCGGAAAGGTGCATCCACACCTAAGTTACTTTTTGAGAAGCAACATTTGCAAATATTAGTGGACAGCAACAGTTAGCAAAAAGCTATTTAGTAAACTTACTAAAAGTTGTAGAAAGTTACTTAATATTATCATGTTGCAAAATATTGCTCTACAAAAACTTCAATGTGCATACACCGAAGAGATACATGAACAAATCTTACACACATAATATAACATGCCTGTAATCCCGAAGGGTTAAAGTTATACCACGCCCACATTTGACAAGTTATGTTTAAATCTCATGTAATAGGTGGCAAGCTAATGCGCTAGGAGGGGGGAATGAGTATTTATTTATGAAAACTTCGTGCACAAGTAAAAAATAATTTTACCAACGCGGAATTAATGGCTTAGATATTTTCTACCATTCTACCTTAGGGTGATGCAGAGACAAAACGTGGTAAGTGCAATATAATAGAAAGGCAAAAGGAAGAAACATAATATTATTTTATTTAAAATACAAAGAAACATACGAATGCCATAAACAAAACATACTTTGAGAAATAATAAAATGACGATGGAGAAAACAAATCAACGCTGGGATGATTCTGTCAACTTTAAGTACAGAATACAAAATATACTGCAGTTATTTTTTTTACAATGATCGAATTATTGAGTTCAATACAAATAAAGCGCATTCCTCTTTCTGGATATACCAATTTTACAGGTACCACTTTTGGAAGTTTCCATGAAGTTTGTAGAACAAGTCCCAGAACGCCATCCTGTCATGGTCAGGTCTGCTCCTAGGAGTGAAATCCAAGTCCATATCTAAGTATGACTGAGTGGTCTTCGTTATTGGGGTCCATGTAAATGGCAGAAGTTCTGATGGCGCCGGAGTCGGGTTTCTGATGAGGAAAATAAATCACAATTTTATGACTCGTAGGTAAACAGGTCTACTTGGCATAAAGTCAATGAAGATCAAATTCATCTATTGTACATTATAAAAATTAAATCTACTTAGTAAAAATTTTAAATTAATTCTGACAGACAAAGCGCAGCTTAAACTACTGCATCAAGCATTAAATTTTGCACAAGAGTTTCTTATATAACGAAAGTACTAAGAAAGGTAATTTGAAAACCCTAAAGGAATAGGAATAGGGTATAAAATTTCGTAATTTTTGCTGACGGGTAATCCTATTGGTTTTATGACTTGTTGTTGTTGTTGTTGTAATAAATTCTTACTCACCCATACTTAGCGAAGTTTGTCCAAAGCGTGGTTAACCGACTTCTTACTAGTTCTCTATCAATCAGCTCATCCTCTGGTACACCTGCCCACGAGTTTGAATCAAATAAATAGGATAACTCTTGTCCATGAGTTGCTCCAAGGTATGAGAAAACGAAGCGGTAAACGTTTTCCGCATCACTATCGAACAGTTTTTTGGCCATTCTCTGTGTCGGGTGACCAAATATTAAATCAGTTCCAAATTCTATAAGACTCTCTGAGACATTTTTACTGATTTTTTCATCACCAAAGTAAAAGTGTCTTACTGTATTCAAAGCATTTCCAAAATCGTTATCCATATCGAATCCCATTTCAAACAACCTTTTCATATCGTAAGTTTCGAAAAACTCCTCATTTTGATTAGCATACTGAAAAGCAAATTCTCTCACGTTGTGACCAATGATTATTGGAATATTACTAGCTTTAGTAGATTTAACATTCATAGGATGTTCCGTTAAAAAATTTTCAACTCCCTCAAATGTTTTCTCAACGCACGGTTTGGTAAGAGGTTGATCAGTGCCTGAAGCACTAGTAATTTTCAAGTCAGCAGCTACCTGAACTAACAAATGTGCATCAATAGTAGAAAGAAAATTTAGAGCTTCATTTATATCCGAAGTTTTAAAGCCCAATTCTTCAGCAAGCGTTAAAGGTATTACGTTATTAGATTCCACCATCATCCAGTAACTCAAAGCTGGTCCACCTTGTATAATTACTTGGTTGAATAACTTTTCATTTAACGAAAATAAATGTAGATTCACGGACATGCCACCAGCACTTTGACCAAATAAAGTTATTTTGTCAACATCTCCTCCGAAAGCTGCAATGTTATCTTGAATCCACCTTAGAGCTAATGTTTGGTCTTTAAGCCCTTGGTTTCCTGGTACTTCCGGTGTATCTAAACACATGAAACCGTAAATACCAATTCTGTAGTTAATGGCTACAATAATGACTTCATTTTTGAGCAGAGAGATTGGTTCTATCACACTGGGGCTAGCCCCAATGAATGCCCCGCCGTGTATCCATACCATCACTGGCAAGTGCTGTTGAGAGTCGGCGATACTTGGCACGTAGATGTCCATGGTGAGGCAGTCAATGGTACCCGTGGCGACTCCTCTGCGTAATTGAGGGCACGCTTTTGATTCGTATGCTTCAAAGATGTCGTCAAAGCCATGATGTGGTACTGATGACTGTAAAGTAAAATTTCAAGATTATTCGCTTCGAAATAAATACTAATTGAGTCAACATATAATGGGGTAGTTATTTATCGTAGTTGGCGGTTCGATTTGCGGAGTATTGGAGCATTCGCAACATAGCTTGGAACCGCCCAAAGTCGACTTAACACGTAAACAACGCGCTCCTTGCAATTTTATTTTTTGAAATGTTTTAAGTAATAACTATATTTTAAGTGTTATGTTAAAATAAACTAGACAGTGTTAACTTTACATATTATGTAAATTTGTTATCTCAAACGAACTCACACAGTGGCTCCCGATGTAGCTTTTACCTTATTCATTTGACCCGATGGTATTTCTACAAAAATCATTAAATGTTTCTGATTAATTTGTGTTCATTATAACTACAATTTATGTTGTTAATTTGTGTTTCACAACCGGTACTTTTCCACACCATCTGAAAACTGCTGTAGTTATACTACTTTTCAAAATAATCAATAGGGAAACCATGGAATGCTATTCTGTGCTCTAGACCGATTGCGAAAACGTTTATTTAGATCTTATAAACGATTAATTACGTATAGTATACACAGGGTAGCGTGCTAGGTCCCCCGTTATTTTTAATTCATATCTATTTAATGTTTTTTTTGTTTTTTTCGCTAGTTAAATACCATTTACCATGACATGAATATTTACTTTGTAGAGTATTATATTATTTATAAATTTTTGTGAATGTGAAGACTAGCGTGGGTCATTTTCTTTAATACTTTTTTCAGTTAGTTTGAGTAATTTATGTGGCCTACCCAAATGTCTTTTCTTTGGTATTGTTCGTCGAATCGTTGAGCTCCTTAAGTTTTGAGTTGAGCTGCACGATTACTGACAAATGCGTGCACTGACTGGACAGGTCCACTCAATCTGTGTGGTTCTTTCCTCAAAAGACTATTTAATAATCTACATGGTCTTCACATGATCTAACCAAGATTATATCTGGACTTTAAAAGAGACTGTGACCTCTGAGTTTGTTTTAGTCAGATAGGAAACGCCGACCTCATCTAGTTTCTAAAAATATAATTGTCGTGTAAAAGTGTTTTTACACACATTTATAAAGAAATAAATCATTTATCATTTATCAATATTTTCAATATAAAGTAATCATTCATCATTTATGTCACTATTTATAACAGATTTACAACTAGAAAATGAAAATAGCAAAACTATTCAAACGATAATCACCTATATGGCTAGATAATAATAATCTTTGGATAAATATTGATAAAACAAAATGAATTTTGTTCAGTCAACAACCAAAGGCATATTAATAGAACACGATAGAAAAACTATTTAAAACGTAGGTACGGTCGGCAACAGAAGTCAGTTAACACTGCTACTTTTTGACATCATCTAAATTTACAAAAATGATATGCTGCTTTTTATAATTTCATTTATTTGAGTTAATTTTCTTTAAAATTTACATCTGTTCCGATTTTGATGAAGTATTTTTCTCAATAATAAAGATTTAGAAAACACAAGTGTTAATTGACTTTTGTTGCTGTACTACCAAATTTTTAGGTATTAAAATGATTATTATAGATCAAAGGCTGGATTGGAAAGTACAAACAGAGGAACAAAAGCAAATCTGCGTATGCTCTCTAAACACTGTCTTCGATCTTAGTTACCGACGCCCTGCTCACTGCATATCATGGCATCGTTGGCTCAATCATAAGATATGGCGTTATTTTTTGGAACAAAGCTTACCCCAAATGGATTATTCTCATCCACCACCGCATAAGGTACACCCAAGAATTTGGCGTACCCATCTCCAAACTGCTGTCCCCTAATCAGGCCTAATTTAGTTGACACAAGAGGATCATTTCTGGATAGCCCTTGCACTAAACCACAAACTGAGAGGAACACTACCGCTGGCCACATCTCCAAGCTTTGTGACATTACTGGAGAGAATAAGATCATACTGGTATTTATACAGAGTAATTCCGAACTGGACAAGATAAAAAATAAAATAACATTATTTAAGATCAATATCACTTCGATACGTGGATATGTGATTCGGTATGTGGTGATCAATTAAACAACTGATACCAATCTATACATAATAAAAGTGTTATTGGTCGCTGTCTGTACATGGAAGGTATTTCGAAAAAACTATTATTGGGGGTCTATATTAAAAGAACCCAAAATAATGAAACAACAAAAATGAACAGTCAAAAAATGTCAGTCTAAAGACAACAAAACCGTTTACCACATCACATTCTCCAACTGTTGACCTGCCTAAAGATTGTCAAAATAGCTTTATTTTTATCTATCTTGTTTATTAATAAGTTACTCTGTATGATTGTCTCAATTATGCAATAAAGATTAAGTATGTTTATCTACACCCATGCTATAAATCCTCTATAAAAGATTCTGAAACAGTTAGCTTATTGCCAACATTAAAACAGCCAGTGTCATAGTTACCATAATATGATCCAAACGGGTGATATAATGTTGTACTAAATTTCATTATGCAACTCCTTGGCTTTTCAAATCCCTTCCTTATTCACGTGGTATCTTTATGAATTTCTATCTCGTCAAAATGTAGGGAACAGCCGATTTAAGTGTATGTTTGTTTTGTTTTGTGTCTGTGGGTATATCACATTCGTGTTTTAATACCCCTTATTATACAACAGTTGCATAAATAACTATTATGTTTGGTCACTTATTGCGCTGTCAACCATTATTTTGCTGTTTAAATTTGTGATATCTTATGACATGATTTCAAGGCATATTTATTTTAACCTTAATATTAGAAAGATACTGAGAAATTTATTTAAACAAAGGTTAAACATCAACAACTAACAGAACTTACAGAATATACAGAAAAACTAAACTTATAAATTACTTATCATAAATCTATGAAACCGCTACCAGTTGGCAACGTACCCACAATGCTGGCAGCATGGCCACGCTGGATGGCAATGCTTAATCTTTGTGCAAAATAAAGGCCAGCATTTTGGTCACGTGTAGCTTCGACCAAACGTGCCGAAAGATCTTTGAACATTTTATGTGCTCCCGGGCCCCACGGACCCAGCGTCTCTACCCCAAAAGGCTCAAATATGTATCCACTATCAAGGGAACTATATTTGTAACCTAACCTGAATTAAATGCCCGATTTTAATAACATATTTTTATCGAATAAGGATTAATACTAAACCGGTCAAAATAGCTTCGGAAGTCACACTTTTTTTTATTCTGAAAGATAAAATTTTTTACTGTGGGTCATCCTAAGAAGATAGATATAAAACTTATGATAGTGCGGACTATTCTGTTGATTTTGTTAATGTGTACAATCCTGTAGAACATTAATTTATTATTTCTAAATATAATCTTCTCTCTGATATTATTCTAAATTAACATTCGTTTTAACAAAATCTCTTACGGTTTAGCGCTCAAAAAAGCGTCTTTTTCACGACTTTCAGTACTACGTTTACGTTTAAAAGAATTATTTACCTTCGGGAATAAATTCTCTCAATGAAAACCTTATCAAAATCCGTTGCGTATTTTATAAGACCAACAAAGTCAATTTTTGTGTCTATCTGTGTGGCCGACATAGACGGACACAAAAAGCGACTTTGTTTTATAATATTACAATTATACCTATATATTTAGAGATAGAGACATAGATAATTTGTCATTATCGACCAGGTGCAAACTTTTCAAACAAGGTTATCCTATCTATTTATCAATTGTTTTTACTTGCCAGCTTACCGGTTATCAAACGGGTTTTCTTTAATGAGCAATTATTGATCATATCAGGTACCTCACGCACGTCCAGGTGGCCAGGGAATGCAATCTCGATCTCGAACGAGATTATGCTTCTTGAGAAGCCATTTTCAATTTAACAGGTATAATTAAGTTTTAAATTATAAATTGGCACCTTTTCTAGGGTTCCTTACCTCAAAAGGAAAAAACGGAACCCTTATAGGATCACTTGTTTGTCCGTCTGTCTGTCTATCCGTCTGTCACAGCCAATTTGCTTCGAATCTAATGGACCGATTAAGTTGAAATTTGGTACACATATGGATTTCTGTGACCCAAACACGTACGGCTAAAGAAAATAAATGAATTTTGAATATGGGGGTCACTTTTATGGGGCAAATAAAAAAAAAAAAAAGTTTTTCAAACTGTACCGCATATCAAATGAAAGGGCCTATGAGGGTCTCAAAAATATATTTTTTTATAATTTTAAATCAAGTAGTTTTAAAATTATTTAAGAAAATAGACGAAAATTGACCATATAAATTTTTATTCCTTATTTCCGAAACTACTAAGCCTAAAATTTTGAAAAAAAAGACAGAAAATAGTTCTATACTTGTAGATTAAGAAAACCTATAAGAAGTTTTTGGTCTTAAAATAAGATGGTAAATCTCTCAATATTGTGAGTGCCAACTTACATTTACTGTTGGAATGTATGGGAGAACATGTTTTTCAACTATAATGTTAAGTTTCTTCTTGGGATAATTTCATCCCAACTACGGAACCCTTCATTGTGCGTAGTCCGACACGCACTTGACCGGTTTTTTTCTTTACATTCATCATCTGCCTAGCCTTTTCCCAACTATGTTTGGGGTCGGCTTCACGTCTAACCGGATGCAGCTATATGCCAGTTGGGCACGCCACAATTGCGGCGATAAGTCCCCTCTTTGAGGAGTGGTTAGAGCGGCGCCACGGCATCCTCACCTTCCGCCTGACGCAGGTCCTCACCGGACACGGCTGTTTCGGGAGGTTCCTGTTTCGCATAAGGCGGGAGGAAACGCCCGGGTGTCACCATTGTGTGGATCGCCCGGAGGACACGGTGGAGCATACAGTGGAGGTCTGCCCGGCTTGGGCAGAGCACCGCCGTGTTCTCACGGAGGCGATCGGCGGCGGCGATCTCTCGCGTCCGAGCCTGGTTCAGGCCATGGTGTGGAGCGAGAGTGCATGGGAGGCCGTCACCTCCTTCTGCGAAGCAGTGATGCTCGCGAAGGAGGAGGCGGAACGCGTGAGGGAGAGGCAGCCTCACGCCCTCAGTCGCCGCAGGAGACGCCCTGGGCGGCGGGAATCGCGAGGCGATTTCCGGCCACCGCAGGCGTGGGCCTGCGGACGGTGAGTAGCGGGTAGCTCGCCGTCCGGTAAGGACGAGGCCCGAGTCGACGGCGCGTTGTGTTCCACGCGCGCCTCAAAGAGATGTCAGCAAGTGATGGGGTCCAATAGGGCCGACGCCGCTAGGGTCGCGGGTTGTTTGAAGAAGATACCGCGGCCCTGGCATAGGCAACTGAAGGAACACGGGTGGGTTTTAGTCAGTAAAAGTCTGACACGCCCTTCCGCTCCACCCACAGCGGGAGAAGTTATTTGATGATTTCCCACCCTCAAAAAAAAAAAGAAAAAAAAAAGCTATATGCCAGTATTTTACATAGAGCGACTGCATATCGACCTCTAAAACCTAGTTACTGGTTAATACGATACCCTGTCTCTAAAGTCTGACAACCAGTCTTACCAAGAAGACTGGTTGACAGACTTTCGGGCTTCTGACGACCCGGGGTCTTGGTATGTAAAGATAGTCACCCATCCATGGATCAACCATGGCAAGCGTAGCTTAACCTGATAGATCAACCCGTGCGGCTGTTATTACTTAGCCACAAGCCCCTCACTCTTTACATTCATGTGCCTAATTCACTATCTTTTAATTGGGCTTTTGTTTGTTGTGCCGTATCTTCTGTGAGCACCAAATAATTGGTTTATCTATCAATATTGGTAATTAATGGATTAATAGAGAGCGTGACGTCTCTATGCTCATTAGTTGCGTTATGTTTAAGTAGTGCAGATTCGATAATGTTTTTTTTATTAACGAAATATACACTACTACAAAAATCATAATTTACTTAGATAAATATTCGAGCCAAGTTTCAACTTTATTAACTCAAGGAGTAAGATTTTTCAAGCAAACAAAATCCCCCTTTTCACACTTTTTTTTTTTTTTGTGGATGGGAAATCATCAAATGACTTCTCCTGCTCTGGGTGGAGCGGAAGGGCGTGTCAGACTTTTACTGACTAAAACCCACCCGTGTTCGTGTTTCTTCAGTTGCCTATGCTAGGGCCACGGTATCTTTTTCAAACAACCCGCGACCCCAGCGGCATCGGCCCTATTGGACCCCATCTTTTGCTGACATCTCTTTGAGGCGCGTGGAACACAAGGCGCCGTCGACCCGGGCCTGGTCCTTACCGGACGGCGAGCTACCCACTACTCACCGTCCGCAAGCCCGCGCCTACGGTGGCCAGGAATCGGCTACCGATTCCCGCCGCCCAGGGCGTCTCCTGGGGCGACTGAGGGCGTGAGGCTGCCTCTCCCTCACGCGTTCCGCCTCCTCCTTCGCGAGCATTACTGCTTCACAGAAGGAGGTGACGGCCTCCCGTGCACTATCGCTCCGCGCCAGGGCCTGGACCAGACTCGGACGCGAGAGATCGCCGCCGCCTTTTCACCCCCTTAAAGGTCGAATTTCCAAAAACCCCTTAGCGAATGCCTACGTCATAATAACTTTCTGTATGCCAAATGTCAGCCCAATTTGTTCAGTGGTTGATAGATTCAGTCAGTCAGTCAGTCACTGTTTCCTTTTATCCCTTAGGCTATAAACAATGTACTAATTTAAAAACCCAAAACCCCAGGGGTAGGGGGGGGGGGTAGTTACGAACCCCATAGGTTCACAACTACTGATGCTGATTGGTTTTCCATCGGATGATGTTTTTTTACGTTTATATATATATGATATAAGCTTATATACCTATTATGTAAAGGATTTTCCTTATGCACACACGGGTGTGCATTTGACACTTGAGGGGTTATAGATATAGATTACCCACACAAGCAGCACAGTCATCTTACTATTATTATAAATGCGAAAGTTTGGATGGATGGATGGATGGATGGTTGTTTCTCAATGACGCCAGAATGGCTAAACGGGTCTGGGACCTAATTCCGGGCTCGAGCTAGATATCACGACCATGGAGATCAATCTCTGTTTCAAATCTCCGCATCAATGTCCGGTTCAAATCTCGATACTATCAAAAAACCGTATTCTGGTAGACCATAGAGAAAAATTTACAACGGAGAAAATAATCTCGTCTAAAAGACGTTCCATTTTTATCGATTCACTTTGATTATAATCGATTATGCTACGTTTTTCTTTTTTTAGTATTAATAACGTATGTTTAATTTATTAAATCTAAGCAAACACATTATAAAAGATAATTTTAGTATATTGTGTTTCTGTAACTGTGTTTTTTTTTTTATAATTACCTACTTAGGTACTGAAAATAGTAATTGCAAAGTAGCGTGATCCGAAACGCATTTCGCATGATTTGTGTATTATTATATAGTGCTCTGTGATTTGTGTCCTGTTTCTGACGTAGGTAGGTTTTAATTTTCAATCTAAATAAAACTATTTTTAATTGCGATAAAGGTGTGGAATAAAATTAGTTGTCATGAACTAAAATTCACACCAAATTAACACCTTGACTTCAAGTTCAAAAACAGTACCTACTGTATTTTTTTTTATTTTGCTTATATCTCGAAAACGGTGTGTCCTATCGCAAAAATAATGAAAATTTGGCCCCCTTTTATGTAACCCATAAACCCCGAAGCCTCTACATGTAGGTACCAAAAAAAAAAACGAATTTATACCTACGAATGTAAATTTTGACAGATGTTCCAACGGAGATTTCATATCTCCATACCTTAGGACCAGCCTTGATATCTCGCTGGTTTGCGATCGAAAAATTTATGAATGGAGATCGTTAGAAGAGCATTTTTTCGTTTTCGACGGAGATAAGCAGTTTCTCGACTGATATTTCGACCATGGAGATAATTTCCATGCCACCGGAATTGGCCTCCTGGATGAAATTTGTCACAGGGATAGATTATTATAGTCTGGAATAGCACATAGGCTACTTTTTATTCCGGAAAAATTTACGGTTCCCGTGGGATAATTTCCGAAATCCACGCGGGCGAAGCCGCTGGTCAAAGCTAGTGACTTAATAAGATATCTTCGAAATAATAACTAAATTCTTGGAACTTCAGTTAGAAGATTGTCACATATTTTTTACCTGAAGAATAAATTAGGAAGATTATAATAAACAGCTTTTATATCGACCATTAAGCCGCTTAGCCACCGTATTATTTTCGAGATAAGTTATTTGATGATTAAAAAACCGGTCAAGTGCGTGTCGGACCACGCACAATGAAGGGTTCCGTAGTTAGAAGAATTTATCCCAAAAACACGAATTTTTTTATGTGATAAAACATCAAATTAATCATTTTCGGACTTTTTCCTTTACTTGTGCTGTGAGACCTTGCTTCTTGCCAAATTTCATTATTGTAGGTCAACGGGAAGTACCCTGTAGGTTTTGATTTATTTGCGAGTATCAAAATATGTCGTATTTATGGCCGTATTTTTTTATCGCGATGACTAGCTTGATTTTTTTAGAGCTGCAAGGGACTTTAGATTTACGTATTTTACATTTATTTCAACATTATACCTCCTCGCGTTTCTGAGAAAAAGGGTCTTACAGGCTGACAGACTTGAAAATATTTTTTTTTGTAAAAAAAATTACAAATTAACAATTTTCGGACTTTTTCCTTTACTTGTGCTGTAAGACCTTGCTTCTTGCCAAATTTCATGATTCTAGGACAACGGGAAGTACACTATAGGTTTTGATTTACTTGCTAGTATCAAAATATGGCGCATAAATGGCCGTACTTTTTATTGCGTTGACTTATAAGCTTGATTTTTTTAGAGCTCCGAGGGACCATAGACTTACGTATTTGATATTAATTGCAACTTGATACCTCCACGCGTTACTGAGAAAAATGGTCTTGACAGACTGACAGACAGACAGACAGACAGACGGACAACGAAGTGATCCTATAAGGGTTCCGTTTTTCCTTTTGAGGTACGGAACCCTAAAAATCAGCCGTAAGCATGACAAGTTGACAAGTAAAATGATTCATAAAATAAAATAGTTTCTAGGGGAAATTGTACATTCTTGTCACATTTCTAAAAAATACTCAATGAAAACTACGTATTGTAAGATATTCCACAACCTGGATAGTATTGCTTATCTTGTCACGAAATTATGAAGAAACAGTTAAGAAAACATTTAATCAACACTTTTATTATAACTCGGTCCTAGGCGCCAATTCCCCCTATGCAAGGTTATGCAAGGTTGTAAATAGCTGCAGTGTTAAAATCGATTTGCACTTTGATAGTTTGGGCAAATTGAAGGCCAATTTTCTTAAGTATCTTCCTAAATAGATAAACCTTTCATTATCTCGCTAAAAGGAAATGTGTTATGAATTGAATTAAATTGAATTATTTAAACCTTTATGGTTGGTTGATTTAAAGTTTTTACTTAGGTGAAATTATTGTTAATACAATACGAAGTGCATTCGTTGAAAACTTTATAGGACTTTTGTACCATCTAATGTAGGTACTGAGTACATTACAATATGATTAGAAAAAGATGTATAATATGGTGTCAATCAATTTGTTTAAGGACGCTGTCACACGTAGGTAGTCAAATCATAAAATTTTTTACACAAAAGTATGTTTATTAAATTGAATGCTTTGCATTCTTAAAATGTTTTTTGGCCGAATTGTTGATAGATGTGCAAGGTACGACTCTGATCTATAAATGTAATTTTAGATAGGTACAGTTTTTCAAAAAATGTACCAATTCAATTATAAGTAATAATTATTTTTTTAATAATAATATTGTTTTTTTTCATTCACTCTTTACTTCCCGTTGTCATAGAATCAAGAAAGGCAAGACGCAAGGTCTCACAGAACAAATAAAGGAAAGAGTCCGAAAATGGTTAATTTATACCTAAGTTTATCACTTAAAAAAAATATGTTCAAGTCTGTCAGGCTGTCATGACAATTTTTCTCAAAAATGCGTGGAGGTATCAAATTGAAATTAATATAAAATACGTAGGTCTATAGTCCCTTAGATATCTAAAAAAACAAGCTTCTAAGTTGACGCAATAAAAAAATATGGTCATTTATGCGACATATTTTGATACTCGCAAGTAAATCAAATCTATAGGGTAAATTTGGCAAGAAGCAAGAACTCACAGCATAAGTAAAGGAAAAACTTTTTTGGGTGTACTATGAGCTTGTTTTTGGGATAAATTCTTTTCAACTACGGAACCCTTCATTGTGCGTAGTCCGACACGCACTTGGCCGTTTTTAGGTCCAGTCAGCCTCAAAAATATTTATACATGCACAATAATTCGGGAGTGATATGTAGGTTCGAATGACGCGACGTTGCGAAGGTCGCCATTTCGAAAAATTTTGCGAGTGGTACGCCAGTTCGGAAGTCATGGTATCGAAGTTCGATGGTGAGTTAATTTGTCTTTCTTTTTTTTTTTTTCAAAACCAAATCAAAAGACCATGCTCTCTGTGTCTCGTCTCATTGGGGTCGTGAGTTCGATTCCCAGACAAATTAACTCAACATCGGACTTCGCTATCATGACTTTCGAACTGGCGTACTGCTCGCAAAATTTTTCGAAATGGCGACCTTCGCGATAACGTCTTTCGATATAGCGGTTTTCGATTTAATGAGTTTTCGAACTGCCGTACCACTCGCAAAATTTTTCGGAATGGCGACCTTCGCAAAAACGGTAATTCGAACCTACGTGGTATCACTCCCCAATAATTCATTTGATTGTCTACAATATACAGTTACAATGAGCAGCTACAATTGAGTACCCAATGTGTACCTATAATATGTTTTGTGGCTCAACAAGTTGATAAGTGCAATATTAGGGAATAAAGATTAAGCCCACATTATAACATAACTTAACTTTGAAGTGCGTGGCTAAGTAATAGCTCGTGGTTAAGTAATAACAGACGCACGGGTCGATCCATGAGGTTAAGCTACGCTTGCCGGGGTTGGTCAGTGATGAATGACCATCTTTACATACAGAGACTCCTCCGTGCCTCGGAAAGCACGTTAAGCCGTTGGCGCCGGCTGTCATTCGTGGATCTTTGATAGTCGTTACGGGTCGTCAGAAGCCCGAAAGTCTGACAACCAGTCTTACCAAGGGGTATCGTATTACCCAGTTACTGGTTTGTGGAGGTCAGACAGGCAGTCGCTCCATGTAAAATACTGGTATTCAGCTGCATCCGGTTAGACTGGAAGCCGACCCCAACATAGTTGGGAAAAGGCTAGGCAGATTGATTGAACTTTGAAGTGCGAGTATCAAGAATGCAACAATAATGTTGCTCAACTCAAGTTGCGAAACATGTATCGCTATTTATATCGTAATGCGGAAGAGGCCTAATCTAGTAGGCATAGAATAATAAACTAAAAATATCTAGCTCTAATGCTATTTGCAATGACGTAACGACTTATCGAATAATTTCAATAAATTTATCAATAATCTCGTCTAGCATTATTGATTAGACGTGATTATTGGTTATTGATTGATATTATTACATTATTGATTGACGGGATTATTCACGTCAGTCAATAATTCAAATAAATTAAGTAATTAATAAGATTAATCAATAATTTATCAACAATCACACATTGTTATCACGCATTGACGTCTATTGGTTTTTACTGTGTATTTTCTTTTTTTATCAATAATTCAAATGGAGGTCATATGTAAAAATAAATAGTTTTTTAACAGACAATAATAACAATAGAAATAACAAAAGTAATATAATAAAAATAGTAATAGTTTAACAATTGGTTGTTGGCTATCAACTTTTCGGCGCACATGTGCTTGCTCAAAAACCCTCTGGGATAGCATTAGTAAGTTCTTGAGATATCCAGCTGTGACAGACAGACAGATAGACAGACTGAGTCGCACCATAAGGGTTCCTTTTTACAATTTTGGTACGGAAGCCTAAAAATCAGCTGTTCCCTACATTTTACCGGACCGTTATGTGTGGAGGTTATCTATCGCATTAGGATAAGTCCTGTAATGGTAGTTTTAAGGCATTTCAATAAATAAATAAATACATTTTGACGAATTATGCGAACATAAATGTACTGAACACCTGATTTTTTTTTACGATTTCAGGTTTGGTCCCATATTAAAAGTTGTTCATAATTATGAGTACAATGACTCCTTAAAAGATTGCTATTATTTACACTTACGCCCTGAATAATTAAGACATCTCGATAGTGCGTGGCTAGACATCATACAATATGCTTCTGAATGAATGAATGAATGATATTTATTTGCAAGAATATCATGACACTAATATTATAAAAGCGAAAGTTTGTGAGTGTGTGTGTGTCTGTTTGTATGTTTGTTTGTTACTTCTTCACGCTCAAACGGCTGGACCGATTTCGATACAATTTGGTATGGAGGTAGCTGACACCCTGGATTAACATATAGGCTACTTTTTATCTCGGTTTACGCGGGTGAAACCGCGGGGCGCAGCTAGTAGGTACATAAGTTCTTAACATCTATCACGGGTTTCACTGTACTCGTTACTGTAAAAGAAAACTTACAAGTATCTATGCAGTGGTGGACCATCAGCCCCGACTTACGAGTCGAGTCGATCATGGGTTCGAACCCAAGCAGGCACTTCACTTTGTGTAGGTAATTTATTTAATCATCACCACTGCTCTCGAAACGGTGAAGGAAAACATCGTGAGGAAACCTAGACCCTAGAAGAGTCCTAGAACCAAATATTCGTCAACAACCCGCACTGGGCCCGCGTGATAGGTTACATCTCACTCCCTCTCACAGAGAGAAGGCCTGTCCCAGCAGTGGGAACATTGTAGACTGATTACGCAATACTATACTCTCAATCGTCCAGCACACGCTGGGCAGTCAGCTCTGCTATTAAAATTAATACAATTAAAGGCACAATAAGGTCCTAAAAAGAAGTTAAATCAACAACCGGGATTGAATCGATATTCAATCGCTCAATAGGCCCTCTCTCCTCTGCTGCTCCCAATTTCAACTTTCGCAAAACAAAGTACGCCCGTTTCTATCTTTATTTATAACTGAAAAGCCGTTTTCAGGCTTTCAGGTGAAGTTTCAGCAAACAGTTTGTTTGCAATTTCGTTTCCATTAGTGAGAAGTGCTTTGTGATTTTTCAGACAAGCTTGATGCCCTTATAGTACCACTTCGTTGTACGTCTGTCTATATAGTCTGTCAGTCTGTCAAGACCCTTTTTCTCAGGAACGCGTAAAAGTATCAAGCTGATATTTATACCAAATACGCAGGTCTATAGTCCCATGGAGCTCTCAAAAAATCAAGCTTCTAAGTCAGCACAATAAAAAAAAGGCCATTTATGCGACAGATTTTGACACTCGCAAGTAATTCAAAATCCTATAGGGTACTTCCCGTTGACCTAGAATCATGAAATTTGGCAAGAAGCAAGGTCTCACAGCACAAGTAAAGGAAAAAGTCCGAAAATTGATAATTTTTAAAGTAGCTAAAGTAAAGTCCAACCTTTGTTCAAAGACAATTCTATCAACGAATACTTTAATGATAAGAATAGTTGATAGCTGTGATTAACTCAAGACAATGTTCATGTTCTTTCTCCAGCAGCAGCTTACCTACTGATAGATTATATGTTTTCATAAAATTATTAATTTTGTTTCACAAATAATTTTGTGCTGAGTAATGTAAATTATTTTGTATGCTATTATATTGTGCTCATCAAGTTTTTATAACTGAACAGACAGCCGTGCTTCTGGGGACTTTGTTTGCGCCACTTCTTCTTTCAATGTCATTGAATGCGTAGATTACGCCTTTCTGAGGCATTCTTACGTCAATGGATTTTTCATAACCTTTGAGTGTCAGTGAAGTAACAGTAATCAAAATCCCACCAAAACCATTTTCATGTAAAATGTTGCCAAGACGAGACTACATATAGCTCGCACTGACAAAAAGCTATCAGATCTCATGTAGGGCCAAGCTTCTAACTCTACACGCCCTAACTCTCCAAGCCCTAACTTCACAAACTCTACACCTTAGTCAAAAAATGAGGCTTGGACGTTTCGTTACTACAAGAACTATTTTATAACAGAAAAGTAATGAACAGTGAATACATTTTTTACCTTGCGCCCATGTGATGGTAGTGAAACGGCCAAGCCAAGCATATCCCGAAAATTTTGTTTATCTGGTATAATTCAAACCCAAGTTAAGAAGGTTCAAAAATACGACGAAGTGCTTCGAGAAAAGGTAGGTAGTGCCCTTGCGCTTCGCTTGGCTCGTCTTGGCGGGGCCACTACCGTGCCCCCACATACCATTCAATATGGCGGCAACCAGATGCCATTATTGTAAAAAAAAAAAAAAAGTTGTAGAACTATGTTATTGAATAATTTAAATAAGTAATCTTGTAACTCTAAAAAAAAGATCTTATGCAGTCGGAGGCATCTTTTTAAAAACAATAAAGATCTTTATTGCCTCCGACCGCATAACCTTGTTTCCATCTTTTATAAAATTTACTTTTTACGCAGTCGGGTTATTAGATTTTAAATTAACTTATTTCATTCGAAAGAAAAATTGTTTATTCAGCAAAGTTATGATAAAATACACAAATACAAAATATCCAAAAGCCAATATCAAAAATTTGACAAAAAAAGTTAAAAGTTTTACTTTATTGTGTTTTGCTTTTGTCTACGCTTGGTTTGTATAAAAAGTGTTACAATGCTGACCGTAACAGCGGTCGCGAGGCGCCTAAAAGTTCATAATTCTACCGAAATGAATAAAATATTCTATCCTACAAAGTTCTTTAGTTACAATGACATTTTGAATTGACTTCAATACAAATAAAGTGGATTCCTCTTTCTGGATACAACTTAAACATTTTTAAAGATACCATTTTTGGTAGTTTCCATAAAGTTTGTAGAACAAGTCCCAGAATGCCATCCTGCCATGGTCAGGTCTGCTCCTAGGAGTGAAATCCAAGTCCATATCTAAGTATGACTGAGTGGTCTTCGTTATTGGGGCCCATGTGAATGGCAGGAGTTCTGATGGCGCCGGAGTCGGGTTTCTGATGAGAAAGAAAAAACACAATAATTAATGACTCATCGGTAAACAGGTTACGTGGTTTAGGCATAAAGTCAATGAAGATCAAAGTCATCTAATATTGTAGATACATTATTTATAATAAAATCTTAAATTCATTCTTACATACAACACGCAGCCTAAATCACTGGGTCTAGAAGCGTGGTCTAGATGCATGAAGCAGAGTTTCAAATACCGAATGACAGTGAGTACCTACTATGAAAGTTAATTTGAAAATTCGTCCCCTAAAAGGGTTAAATTTGGAGATGAAATTTCGTCATTTGCCGATGGGAAATCCCATCGGGCTCAGGAGTTGACAGTAGCTATAAATTCATACTCACCCATACTTAGCAAAGTTTGTCCAAAGTGTGGTTAACCGACTCTTTACTAGAGATTGATCAATCAACTGTTGCTCTTCTGGTGTTTTAACTGCCCACGAAATTAAATCAAATAAATAGGGCAACTCATCTCCATGAGTTGCTCCAAGGTATGAGTAAACGAAGCGGTAAACGTTTTCCGCACCACTATCTAACAGTTTTTCGGCCATTCTCTGTGTTGGATGACCAAATATTACATCAGTTCCAAATTTTACAAGATTCTCTGAGACATTTTTAGTGATTTTTTCATCACCAAAGTAAAAGTGTCTTACCGCATTCAAAGCGTCTCCAAAATCGTTATCCATATCGATATCGAATCCCATTTCAAACAGCGTTTTCATATCGTATGTTTGGAAAAACTCCTCATTTTGATAAGCATACTGAAAAGCGAATTCTCTTACGTTGTGGCCAATGATTATTGGAGTCCTACTAGCTTTAGTAGATTTTACATTCATAGGATGGTCCGTCATAAAATTTTCAACTCCTTCAAATGTTTTCTCAACGCAAGGTTTGGTAAGAGGCTGATCATTGCCTGAAGCACTGGTAATTTTCAAGTCAGAAGCTATCTGAACTAATAAATGCGCATCAACAGTAGATAGAAAATTCAGAGCTTCATTTATATCTGAAGTTTTAAAGCCTAATTCTTCAGCAAGCGTTAAAGGTATTGTGTTATTAGATTCCACCATCATCCAGTAACTTAAAGCTGGTCCACTTTCTATAATTGCTTGGTTGAATAACTTTTCATTTAACGAAAATAAATGGAGATTCACGGACATGCCACCAGCGCTTTCACCAAAAATTGTTATTTTGTTGACATCTCCTCCGAAAGCTGCGATATTTTCTTGAATCCATCTTAAGGCTAAAGTTTGGTCTTTAAGCCCTTGGTTTCCTGGTACCTCCGGTGTATCTAAGCACATGAAACCGTAAATACCAAGTCGGTAGTTAATGGCTACAATAATAACGTCATTTTGTAGCAGAGAGATTGGTTCAGTTGTTTCTCCTTGGGTGCTGCCTTCAATGAATGCTCCTCCATGTATCCATACCATCACTGGCAAGCGGTGTCGAGAGTCGGCGATACTTGGCACGTAGATGTCCATGGTGAGACAGTCAATGGTACCCGTGGCGACTCCACTTTGTATTTGAGGGCACGCTTTCGATTCGTATGCTTGAAAGATATCATCAAAGCCATGATGTGGTACTGATGGCTGTAAAGTAAAATTGATATTAAATATGATCGAGTCAAAATAGTATTGAGTAGTTTTTAATGGTATTGGCAGCTCGATTGGCATAGTGTTTGAGCATTAGGTCTTTTTGGGATTTACATCTGCGCAAATTATACAAACTATAGCTCCGTGAGGCCAAGTTTTTTATGTTCCCAACATCAATAGAGATAAAAAGTAATAAAAACTTACCCCAAATGGATTATTTTCATCCACCACCGCGTAAGGCACTCCCAAGAATTTGGCGTAACCATCTCCAAACTGCTGTCCCCTAATCAGGCCTCCTTTGGTAGATACAAGAGGGTCTAGTCTGGATAACCCTTGCACTAAACCACAAACTGAGAGCAACACTACCACCGGCCACATGTTTAAGCCTTGTGACAAGACCAAGAGAGTATCTTTAACGGTTTGATATTCCCGAACATACGATATCGCAGGAGTTAAGATAAAAGATAAAACAGCATCTTCAAAATCAATATCACTTTGATACTGTATGTGGTAATCAGTTAAACATCTGATAACAATGTTCAATATTATTCAAGGTACATAACTAAAGTGTAGTGAAACCGTCTGTGGGTTAGGTGTACCTACGCAAAGGTCAAACAACGCCTTGTGTCTGCAGTAGGTAACCAATATGTATTTTGTAGCAATGGCACCAACTGTCCATGGTGTTTCTTTCCCGTTCTTTTCTTTAAGAACCTACTACGCTTTGGAATGGGCAACTATCTTAATTTTTTAGGGTTCCTTACCTTAAATGGAAAAAACGCAAACCTTATAGGATCACTTTGTTGTCCGTCTGTCTGTCTGTCTGTCAGTCTGTCAAGACCCTTTTTCTCAGGAACGCGTAGAGGTATCAATTTGAAATTAATATCAAATACGTAAGTCTATAGTTTCTTGGAGTCTTAAAAAACTCAAGCTTCTAAGTTAACGCAATAAAAAGATACGGCCATTTCTGCGACATATTTTGATACTCGCAAGTAAATCAAAACCTATAGGGTACTTCTAGTTGTCCTAGAATCATGTGGCAAGAAACTAGGTCTTACAGCACAAATGAAGGAAAAAGTCCGAAAATTGTTAATTTGTCATTCTATCACATAAAAAAATATTTTCAAGTCTGTCAGTCTGTCAAGACCCTTTTTCTCAGGAACGCGTGAAGGTATCAAGTTAAAATTAATACCAAATACGTAGGTCTATAGTTTCTTGGAGATCTAAAAAAATCAAGCTTCTATGACGTAATATAATATTATATATCATTGATTGTCTGTGTCTGTTGACTGCTAAAACTACTAACTAAACTATATTTTGACCAGTTATTGGATACCTTTCAAAATTCTCTTTGGTCTGTAATTAATACTGGGTAGGTATTAATAAAATCTAGCTAAACATAAATACCTATCAAACATACCAATTTACTAATAATAAATATAACTAAATAACTACCTATCAAACTATCCTATACGTAAATATTTAAAGTCACCATAAAATTAAAAAAAAAAAAACGTTAAAATAATTATTAAATAGAAAATACAAATATTTTACAAAATTACCAATTTTCAAAAAAACCGCCCCTAACTGTTCCTGGCGCAAAGGTGCCCATAACGCTTGCAGCATTGCCTCGTTGGATGGCAATAGCCATCCTTTGCACCAAGAACGAGCCGGAGCGGGAGTCACCCGTTTTTTCACGGAGTTTGTGCCCTATCTCACCAATGAGCTTCTTGGCCTCAGTTCCCCAACAACCCATGGTCTCAACTGCTATCGGCACAAAATGATAGCGGGTCGCCAATGGAGCGTACTTAACCCTTTTCCTTTCGGCGGCGTCTTCCGCTGCTGCCGACGACGAGAGGACCGTGCGACCAAGGTGGCTGGCAGCAACAGTGCTGACGCAAGTTGCGTCCCAAATTAGGCACTTGCCGTTCTTCCAAGGCACCAGGGTCAACCCATCTGGCCTCTTGCCGTCAGACCTGCTCAATCCCGGAGGCTCCAGCACGCAGGGGACATCTGCCGACACGAATGCCCTCCTCACAATATCATTGAGGGCATGGTGACGCGGGAACCTCCCCGAGCAACGACGACAACTCAAAGCATGATGGCCATCGGCTTCCACCGTGGAACCGCAGGTGCATCTGTGGGGTTCACACACCTTGCAGCCCAGGCGGAGGGCCACTGCCACACGCAAAGAGTCGTCATCAAGCAACGTGCCCAGGTGAGGCGAAGGAAGCGCGTGCAACCATGCCCCCGATTCCGGCTGCGATACAGCCCTGAGTCTGGCTAGATCAGCCCCCGAGGAACCTACCATCATCTGTTCCTGGATCAGCCTAGACGAGACGTCATCCCAAGCGCGCTGAACATGTGTTGCGTCAGGGCTTGCTGCACCCATGTTGAGGACAGACCAAGCTGACCCGGCATCCAACATACAGGGTATGTTTGCCCCGTCACCATTGGAATCTAGAATGACAGTGACGAGGTCAGCCACCCCATGTGTCGACGCCAGGAAAGCCGGCAGGCCCACATCATGCACGCACCGCACCCCAAGCCCCCCGTGTCTGATAGGAAGAGCCGCCTGCTTCCACTGCGTATAATTAAAAGACACATTCAGGATCGACTCAACCGTTGATTTTAGAGCACAGTCAAAAGAACATACCTCCTCAGGACAAAGCCAAGTAGGGGCGGTCCGCAAGAGATATGTGATTTTGGGTAAGGCAAAACACAAGCTTCTATGTCAATTCAATAAAAAATACGGCCATTTAAGCGACATATTTTGATACTCGCAAGTAAATCAAAACCTATAGGGACCCGGGTCCCGTTGACCTACAATAATGAAATTTTGCAAGAAGCAAGGTTTCACAGCATAAGTAAAGGATCAGATAAAAAAAATATTTTTGGGATTTCAATGTTTTAAGTTTGTTTTGTGGATAAATTATTTTCAATACGGAACCCTTCATTGTGCGTGGCCCGACTCGCACTTGGCCGGTTTTTTTTTGACTGACCGACTCTCTGACAATTTAAAAGAGCCTGTTGGTTCAATTGAAATATACACATATTATTTACATACATTTATTTATTGTAAACACACTAATTTCATTTTTAAATCATTTTTATTTTATTCGCACCTTTTTTTCTTTTTTTTTTTTGAGTGTGGGAAATCATCAAATAACTTCTCCCGCTCTGGGTGGAGCGGAAGGGCGTGTCAGACTTTTACTGACTAAAACCCACCCGTGTTCCTTCAGTTGCCTATGCCAGGGCCGCGGTATCTTCTTCAAACTACCCGCGACCCCAGACGCCACTATTTGAGACGCACACCTCACTGTGTACCTATATTCGCTATTTGAAGTTATGTATGTTATGTCCTATTGCCACTTTCATTTCCATATTTTATGTATGTTTTTCTTTATTTTTTTTTGTATGTTGGCACCTTGTTTTTAAATTTTTATATCTATTCATGTGAATTGTACTATTGTTTTTTATTGTACTTTTGTGTGTTGTGCTGTGTCTTTTGTGTGCATCGAATAAATTTTTTATCTATCTATATATCTAAATAATGCTTTGAGTTTTATTTTTATTTAACAATGGAGGTTTGTTCATATTTATTTATTTATTTATTTTATTGAAAGGATTTTGATTTTGATTTGAACATGTCACCCCCGTAAGAATATACATGTATATATATATCACAAAACTAAAATTAACCAGTACAAATCATACAGTAGATGAAGGTGATCTATTCTTAATACCTATATTTGTAAGTCTATAAAGCAACTTGGCCTCCTCCGAAAGAGGAAAAGACAAAATGCTATTACACCATCCAAATTGAAAGTAGACACCACGTTTTGAAGAACCAAATATCTAAATGCTTCGATACGAACACATTCCATCAAGATGTGATATACGTCCTCTACAACATCACATTCAGCACAATTCGAAGAATTAACTTTTCTCATCAAGAATTCGAAGTCTAAAACTCGTCACAATGTCATACCTTCCCATATTGCATTTTTCAAACCAAGGGACTCGAGGCAAAGCCAGTACTGGCTGGATACTGGCTCCTGTTGCGATTTTGTAGCACTTCGAAGGTTACAATAACCAAGACAAACACAAATATTTAAAGACAAGTCATTAATAAGTCAGTATATAAGTAGTTTATCAGCCATCTCGTTACCATAACACAAGCATTAGGTTGCTTAGCTTGGGACTAGATGGCGTTGTGTGAAATGTCCAAAGATATTTATTATTATTATTTATTATTTATATTATTATTTATTAATTATAAAAAGTAATATAATAATAAAATAGCAAAGCTTATGAAGACATTTCTTTCTAGTTTTGACCCGTTATTACACGGAGGAGTTGTTTCAATCGGATACCACATTTGGTACTTTCCATAAAGTTTGTAGAACAAATCCCAGAATGCCATTCTTTTGTGGTCCGGTCTGCTGCTGGGTGTGAAATCCAAGTCCATATCTAAGTATGACTGAGTGGTCTTCGTTATTGGAGTCCATGTGAATGGCAGGAGTTCTGTGTGCGCCGGAGTTGGGTTTCTGATGAGAAAAATAAAACACAAAGTAAGACTCGTAGGTAGTTAAACAGGTCTACGTGGCTAAGGGCAAAAAGTCAATGAGGATTAAAGTCTATATAAATAAAAATGAATGGATAAATGTGTTGCTAAGCGCGAAACTGGAGAACAGCTAGACCAATTCGGCAATTTTTTTTTTCTAATATTTTTTGAAGTCCGAGGAAGGTTGTGAAAATTGTTCTTAGCTGTCAAGTATGTAAGGATCACTAATATGTCGTCAGAAATGCATGTGGTCAATTTCGTCATCTCTCAGGATAGACTCACAACTTGTCAGAAACAGAACTCGACAGATACGCAGTTCGGCAGACACGCAACACGACAGATACTCATTTCGTCAGATATTTGAAACCGTCCAACCAGATTGATATTAAACAAAAGAATTAGTCAATAGAGTTTTATACTTTACCTTTTAATCAACTACAAATAGGTGGCATAATACAATCATAAAAAATAAAGAAACAATGTCGTTTCTTTTTATGATCTTAACTTAAGCATGGGAAATTAACTATGTACCTTCTATCACCTTCTCTAAACCTACTAGGTATCGCCTACTACTATAGGAACAAGTGATAACTATATAAATAAAAAGAAAGTTCTAACTGACTGACTGATTGACTGACTCATCAACGCCCAGCCCAAACCCTTGAACCTAGAAAGCTGAAATTTTGCCCAGAGGTTCGGAATAAGGATGGAATTCCCGGTAGGATGTTCCCGTGGGATATTTTCCGTCAGGATATGAGAATCAAATAATGTTTAACAGTTTTATTATAGAAGCTTCAAGTAAATAAACTTGTTTAAAAATTAAATTAGAGTTAATTCATTTTTCTCCAACTTTGCAGTACCTATATTTTTTACGTTTACATGCTAGTGATCCGTATATAATAGGGATGGCAATCTGATGTTAACGCCGATACTTTCTCTTTCTACGATCGATAAACAGTTTGACTTTGACAGTTACATTTTTACAGGACGTCTGTTTTCATTTTTACATTCACTGATAGACAACGCCCAACCTAAACCGCTGGGTCCAAAAACAAGATATTTTGTACAAGAGTTTCTTATACATACAGGATGTCCTGTAATTAATGGAACACCACTTATGGGGTCATTGTACTCATCATTATGAACAACTTTTACTATGGGACCAAAACAGAATTTGCGAAAAAAAATCAGTTGTTCTACATTTATGTCCCCATAACTCATCAAAATGTAGGGAACAACATATTATTTTTTTCGCGATTTCTGGTTTGGTCCCTTAATAAAAGTTGTTCATAATGTTGAGTGCAACTACCCCTAAGAGGTGGTTGGTATTCATTACGAGACACCCTGTATTAAGAAAATCAGTACTAAGAAAGGTATTTTAAAAATTTATCCCCTACAATATGGGATGAAAGTTTGTATGAAAATTCGTAAATTTTGCCAATGTGAAATCCCATCGGGCTCATGGCTTGTTGTTGCTATAAATTCTTACTCACCCATACTTAGCAAAGTTTGTCCAAAGCGTGGTTAACCGACTCTTTACAATTGATTGATCAATCACCTGTAGTTCTTCCTCTGTTATATCTACCCACGAGTTTGTTTCAAATAAATATAACAACTCATCTGCATGACTTGCTCCAAGGTATGAGTAAACGAAGCGATAAACGTTCTCCGCACCACTATCAAACAGTTTTTCGGCCATTCTCTGTGTTGGGTAACCAAATATTAAATCAGTTCCAAATTCTACAAGACTCTCTGAAACATTTTTACTGATTTTTTCATCACCAAAGTAAAAGTGTCTTACTGCATTCAAAGCATCTTCAAAATCGTTATCCATATCGAATCCCATTTCAAACAGCATTTTCATATCATATGTTTCGAAAAATGCCTCATCTTGATAAGCATACTGAAAAGCAAATTCTCTTACGTTGTGACCAATGATTATTGGAGTCTTACTAGCTTTAGTAGATTTTATATTCATAGGATGTTCCGTCATAAAATTTTCAACTCCTTCAAATGTTTTCTCAACGCAAGGTTTGGTAAGAGGCTGATCATTGCCTGAAGCACTAGTAATTTTTAAGTCAGAAGCTATCTGAACTAATAAATGTGCATCAACAGTAGATAGAAAATTCAGAGCTTCATTTATATCTGAAGTTTTAAAGCCTAATTCTTCAGCGAGGGTTAAAGGTATTGTGTTATTAGATTCCACCATCATCCAGTAACTCAAAGCTGGTCCACCTTGAATAATTACTTGGTTGAATAACTTTTCATTTAACGAAAATAAATGTAGATTCGCGGACATGCCACCAGCACTTTGACCAAACACAGTAATTTTGTTGACATCTCCTCCGAAAGCTGCAATGTTTTCTTGAATCCACCTTAGAGCTAATGTTTGGTCTTTAAGCCCTTGGTTTCCTGGTACTTGCGGTATATCTAAACACATGAAACCATAAATACCAAGTCTGTAGTTAATGGCTACAATAATGACGTCATTTCTTAGCAGAGATATAGGTTCCGCTGCTTCGCTTTGGGCACTGCCCCCGATGAATGCCCCACCGTGTATCCATACCATCACTGGCAAGTGCTGTTGAGAGTCGGCGATACTTGGCACGTAGATGTCCATGGTGAGGCAGTCAATGGTACCCGTGGCGACATCTCTGTGTACTCTAGGGCATGAGTTTGATTCGTATGCTTCAAAGATGTCGTCAAAGCCATGATGTGGTACTGATGGCTGTAAAATATTTTAAGATTTTTACTTTGGTATGAAATATAATAAAATTGACATTTACGAGTAATAAAATTGAGTTAAAATAGTGTCGGGTAGTTATTAACCGTAGTTGACAGCTCAATTGGCGTAGTGTTGGGGCATTTTTTTTTTTTTTTTTTTTTTTTTTGAGGGTGGGAAATCATCAAATAACTTCTCCCGCTCTGGGTGGAGCGGGAGGGCGTGTCAGACTTTTACTGACTAAAACCCACCCGTGTTCCTTCAGTTGCCTATGCCAGGGCCGCGGTAACCCCTTCAGACTTTTTTTTTGAGATTTACTTGTGCGCAGAATATACAGAATTAAACTCTGTCAAGCCAAATCTTAGAAAGGCCAAAATTTGAAAGAGTTTTTATATTTCTACTAATAAAATAAGAAAAACAAAGCTTACCCCAAATGGATTATTCTCATCCACCACCGCATAAGGAACACCCAAGAATTTGGCGTAACCATCTCCAAACTGCTGTCCCCTAATCAGGCCTAATTTGGTAGACACAAGAGGATCATTTCTAGACAGCCCTCGCACTAAACCACAAACTGAGAGGAACACTACAACTGACCACATCTCCAAGCTTTATGACATTAATACAGAGAGTAATATCAAACTGGTATTTATGCACAGTCATTATCTTTCGAACGGTTTAGTATTTCTTGCTAAGCGATATCGCGGGAATTAAGATAAAAATAAAACAACATCATAAAGATCATAAATACCACTTCGGCATGTGGTAATCAGTTATACAACTGATACCAGCGTTCCTATTGCCAAAATTTTGTGAAATAATCTGTGGATTAGATGCACGCAACGATCAAACGACGCGTTGTGTGTGCAGTAGCAATATATTTTGATTTAAAACAGTGGCCCTTGGAGTTTTTTGCTCTTTCTTCTCCCTAAGAACCAACTCCTTGACAAATCAAAAGTGCCAGTAATTGGTTTAATTACTGGCACTTGAAATTAATAATAATAATAATAATAATCATTTTATTATCAGGCAACTAGGCCCATAGATAAAATACACAAAATATCTTAAACAATAATAAACTAATACATATGAATAAATCTTATTAAAAAAACTATAACTATACGCGTAACGTTGTCGGCGTCTTGTTCCGCTGCGTGGTGTCGCGTAACCGTCCTCGGAAACGTCGAAATATGACACCTTTCGGCCAAAAGTCCTCTTTTAAGAAAGTCCTCTTTTAATGCTTTATTCCGTTTTATTAGAAAACAAGGTTCATCTTCAAACCCAGGTTTAAACCATGGACCCTTTATTGAATTTCAAACTATATTCCGACACATTAAGATGTCAGTTTTACGAAACTGACAACTTAGTACCGGATTAAGTTGCCAGTTTTGTATAAAGAACTGTATTTCTATCGCAGCTAGGTTCTAATTACAAAATCTGATGGTTTAAACCATGACAGAAGAAAAACCTGGTTTTGTATTAAGACTGTTTCCGTGTTATTACAAAACAAGGTTCATCTTCAAAACTAGGTTTAAACCATGGGCGCTTTTTTGAATTTCGAACTTTATTCTGACACATCAAAATGTCAGTTTTATAAAACTGACAACTTAGTACCGGACTAAGTTGTCAGTTTTGTATAAATAACTGCATTTCTATCACAGCTATGCTCGGACTTAAATAAATCGATGCAGTAAAATGACACTTCTTATCTGTCATTTTCTACAAGACCGTACCAAGATGCTCCACTTTTGCTAGGAATTTTAGCAATAAAACAAGACGATGCTGTTTTGGGTATATATTTAATAATATTCCGTTCCTGACCTACCTAATCGTGTGTAACCAAACCATAGCGCGAATTTAAACAGCGCAACGCCATCTATCGAGCTATGAGACAACTTTTGCGATTATTGATTTAACATACCGCCCACCATGGACAAAATGTGAGCTTACTGCCCAACTTAACCTAATATTTTGTCCATAATAAACTTTATCATAAACTGAAATACCATACTGACTGATACAAAACTAACTGAGACAATAGGATAACAAACTAAATTTTACACAATATTTATTTAGCAAAGATGAAGGTTGTTACACACGTTACAGAACACTAGAATATTGAGATACTTTCAACACAGTACATTACAATAAAAATCAAGCAGCAACTGAAGACGCGGTCGCAGCCGCTACTAAAAAAAAAAACAAAAATTATAGTTGCTAGTTAATCTAAAAATAATAATACAGGCATGACTAAGATAGTATAGTTTATACTGTAACTTTCCTATGGTTAAACCATACAACACAATAGTAACAAGTTGTTCGTTATTAGTTAACTAAGTACTTACAAACTATAATTACATAAAAGAGAAAACTCTCCCTTACTTGCTAACTGGAAGCACACATATCTTCGACACTGGTCTTTTAATTTGCGACCCCTTACATTTTAAACTAATCACGCGCGTAATTCCGTCCAACCCGGGGTGTTTTTGAGTAATAATACCGTAAAGCCACCTAGCTGGCGGTAAATCGTCCTCTTTTACCAGAACAATATCACCAATGGCTGGTTCCGGAGTCTGATATGCCCATTTGTAGCGATTCATGAATTGAGTTAAATATTCTTTTGACCAGCGTCGCCAGAAATCTTGAACCATTCGCTGGGTCAATTGCCATCGCTTTAGACTAGTCAGGGTCGACTGTTCATAGTTAAATTCCGGTACAAGCACAAGAGGTTCTCCGACTAAGAAGTGGCCAGGAGTTAAAGGAGTTTGGTCTTGGCTATTGTCACTTAGCTGTGAAATGGGACGGGAATTTAGACATGCTTCTATTTGAGACAGTACGGTAGCCATCTCCTCGTAAGTTAGGGTGTTGTTTCCAACAACTCGCTTCAGATGGTGTTTTGTGGACTTTACCCCAGCTTCCCACAGTCCACCAAAGTTTGGAGCGTGGGGTGGGATAAAGTGCCAGTTAGTCCCATTATTCGATAACCAATCTGCTATTTCCGTTGTCACGCTTGATTTTTCAGCAGCCAGAAGTGCTTTCAACTCTTTCGCAGCACCCACAAAATTGGTGCCGTTGTCGCTGTAAAGATCAGCACAATGTCCACGTCTGGCCACAAATCGTTTGAATGCTGCCAAGAATCCTTTAGACGTTAAATCGCTGACCGCCTCGAGATGTATGGCTCTTGTCGCCATACACACAAAGAGGCAAATATACCCCTTGTATGAATGATGACCTCTCCCCTTGGACGTTCGTATATTTATTGGACCGGCATAGTCCACTCCGCTTTGGTGGAAAGGTCTGCTAACATTTACTCTTGCTTTGGGCAACTGACCCATTAGCTGTTCTCTTATACGAGCTGCATGACGAACACAAGATACGCAATTGCGTACATAGAATTTAGTGCGATTTTTTGCATCAAGAACCCAATATCTGGACCTTAAATAATTGAGCATTAGTTGGGGTCCACCGTGTAACGTCTTCTGGTGAGTGTCAGCTATTAACAAGTCAGTAAAATGAGACTTGGCTGGTATAATAATCGGATGTTTAATATTCTCATCAATTGTGGCTCTTTCTAAGCGTCCCCCCACTCTGAGCACCCCTTCGTGATCGACGAATGGATTAAGCGAGGTAAGTACACTTTTCTTTTGAACCTTTCCTGTTTTAACGAGATCTTCTATATCTCTACTAAAGTATTGCCTTTGACACTGCTTAATACAAACCGTTAACGCTTCGTTAAGTTCTTTAGCAGTTAACCATGAAGGAAGTCTTTCAGAGTTATCACTTCTTCTCTTACAATATATAAAGCGCCTGCAATAAGCAATTACTCTGATCAACTTTCTTAATGTTGAGAATTTTGTCCACACTGTTAACGCTAAATGTTCATCTGTTGTAACGTAGCTCACCTTTTGTGCCTTTTCTTCTAACACTGTCTTGCATTCGGTCTTTTTGCTGTAGTCAATGTTTTTGTTTTTAAGCCACTCTGGCCCTTCCATCCACAACTTATTAGAGATTAATTCAGTTGATTTTAATCCCCGTGAGGCGCAATCTGCCGGATTATCCGCTGATTTCACATGAGCCCACTGGGTTCTGTCTACTACTGTTAAAATCTCTGACACTCTATTTGCTACAAATGTTTGCCAATTAGATGGATGTTTACTCAACCAAGCGAGTACTACTGTTGAATCGGTCCACGCACGAATCTTCTGCTTTTCAATTTTCAATACTTCGGCTACTTCACTCAACAACTTCGACACTAAAACTGCACCACACAGCTCTAGCCGCGGTATTGAAACTTGTTTAATTGGTGCAACCTTCGTTTTGGCTGTCACCAGGCGAGAATAAATTACCCCCTGCTGATCCACCACACGCATGTAAACTACTGCTGCATACGCTTGATTCGAGGCGTCACTAAATCCATGGAGTTCCATTGAATCACCGCTGTACGTTGATAACCACCTAGGAATTCGAAACTGTACAAGTTGTTCGAGCTCACTGCGGTAAGTTAACCATTCTTTTAACAATATCGATGGTAACTCATCATCCCAATGAATACCAGACAACCATAATTTTTGAATTAATATCTTGGCCTTTATGATTGCAGGTGCTAGCCAACCTAATGGATCGAACAACATTGAAATATGCGAGATAACATTTCTTTTAGTTACAGGTATCTTCAAGGGAGGCAGCGTCACCGAGTACACAAATTCATCAGTTTCTCTGGACCAGGTAAGTCCTAATATTTTCATTACTATATCTGTTTTCAATTCTAGGGTTTGTTCTTCTTTATCTATTCTCATATGTTTCATTAATTCTGAATTATTGCTTCTCCATTTTTGGAGCTCAAAGCCGGCTTTTCCTAATAATTGTGTCATTTGCTCATATATATCTTTCCCTTCCGATATGTTTTGACAGCCAGTCATCAGGTCATCCATATAAAAATCTGTCAGAGTCCTCTCACGTGCAATAGGAAAGCATTCCCCCTCATCTACTGCTATTTGGTGCAATGTTCGGACGGCCAAATATGGAGCTGACGCCGTGCCAAATGTTACTCTCAAAAGCCGCAGGTGTTGAATTTTGTCTTTGGGATCTTGTCTCCACACTAATCTTTGGTAGTCAATATCTTCAGTAGAGACAATCACCTGCCGGTACATTTTTACAATGTCCGCAACTATACAAATTGGGTGTACTCTCCATCTCATTATAGTGTGCCGCAAGGCAGCTTGTAAGGTTGGACCGACCATTAGTTCGCCGTTCAACGACACACCATTCTTGCCTAAGCAAGAGGCGTCAAATACAACCCTAACCTTAGTAGTTGCTTTATCTTCCCTAATCACTGCATGATGGGGAAGGTATACGACATCAGGTTTGTTAATTTGCTCCAAAGGAACAATTTCTGCGTGACCCAAGTCGATGTATTCATTGATGACCTCGACATATTGCCTTTTTAACTCGGGGTCTCTAGCTAACCTTTTCTCCAAATTAAAAAACCTGCGCAATGCAATATCTTTAGTTTGACCATTTGCGCAGTGTGGTGTAGCTGTTTTAAACGGCAACCTAACAATATAACGACCTTCGGGATCCCTTTGGGTCGATTGCTTATAAAATTCTTCACATTTTTGTTCTTCTTCCGTGAAGTGCTTTTTTGGCACTACTGTTTCCTCTAATTCCCAAAATCTTTTTATGAGATCATTTTGATCACCTTCCAACGTTAAATAGTTAAAGCTCTCTGCGTGTTCTTCCTTTCCTGTAATCTCTCCCGAAAGTATCCATCCCAATTCAGAATCCTGCGCTATTAAAGATCCCGGAGGACCCTTACTGAGTCCTTGTTTGAGGACTTTGCTATACACCGAGGAACTTAAAAGAATGTCAATTTTTCCTGGTGTATCCCAAGTAGGATCTGCCAAATTGTACTGTTTCAGTTCTTTCCACAACGGGAACTTTATTTTATTAGAAGGAAGAATTGATGTTAATTTCTTCTGCACGTGAGCCTTAACCGACAAAACAAAGTTAGGATTGTACATTGATTGTAATCTTAAGTAAACCACATATTTTGAGGTCAATGCACAACCTTTATCATCTTCGCCTAGCCTCAGTGATGATTTATAACTGATATGTTTTTTCAGCCCTAAAAGTTGAACTGCTGACTCCGTAATATACGAAGCCTGCGAACACTGATCCAGCAAAGAGTGCAGAGTCGCCTCTGTGCCTGTACCGGAGGTAACCTTCACCAAAGCCGTAGGCAACAAATCATGGCTACGGGAAGTCGCAGCACAGTTTGTTACACTGTTACTTGCATCGTCTTGTGTTTGTTTTGTATCAACTGATTGCTTAGGTTCTACTTTAGGGTCAGTTGATACGGTAGCATCTTTAGAATGGAGTAAAGAATGATGTTTTCTTTTACATAACCGACATCTAGTCGGCAAACGACAGGTATATACCGCGTGGCCTGACCCGAGACAATTAAAACATAACCCATTGGATTGGACGAAACTACGCCGTGCGGTGACATCTTCGTTACTAAATTTCTTACAACTACCAAGTTTATGGTCAGATTTACAAAATACGCATGACAGAGTAGCTACATGTAGTGTCTTGGCAGGAACATTTTTTGTGCCAGTATTTTTAGAAGACTTATTGTCTAAAAATTCTAGTGAACGGAACCTTTGTTCTAAAAAGTTATTAAACTGCTCTAAAGTAGGTAAATCTTCCGAATATTCACAAATTTTTGCTTCCCACAATTTGCGAGACTCAGGATCTAATTTTAAGCTTAAAATGTATATTACAATAAAGTCCCAGGTGTCGACCTTAATTCCCAAATTTTTAAGCGCATTTAAACAATCGTTACTTGTATCCAATAATTCTTTAATAGATTGTGCTGACTCGCCCGATATATTTTTCTGACTAAGAAACCGTTTCAGAATGCAGCTTGCCATATACTTTTTATTATTGTAACGCTTGTTTAGTTGCTCCCAAGACGTCTGATAATTTGAGCTACAAATAGGTATATTTCTCAGAAGTTGATCAGCTTCTCCAGATAAATGACTTTTTAAATACTGAAGTCGCTGAACATCATCTAAAGACTTATTGCTGTGTATAAGGGACAAAAATAAATCACGGAAGGTGATCCACTCCGAGTATTGTCCAGAGAACGTAGGCAATGTTATTTTTGGTAGTTTTATATTGCAAACTTCCTCTGAATTTTTCTCTGGACAAGACTGTGCTAAATTTTGATTAACTTCTTTTTTACATAAATTGTTAAGTATTTCTTTTAATTCGGTTTTATATTCTAAATATAAGTCCTCCGTAACCTCATAA
The DNA here is from genome assembly GCA_905163495.3 of Cosmia trapezina. Taxonomy (NCBI): domain Eukaryota; kingdom Metazoa; phylum Arthropoda; class Insecta; order Lepidoptera; family Noctuidae; genus Cosmia; species Cosmia trapezina. Next base: position 22,749,040 of record LR991035.1, on the reverse strand, counting down.
ACTTCTGATGAACAATAATGCGATTTATCATAATCAGCTTCCTTTATTTGACTTAATATCTTGTGATGTGTGTCGGAAAATGATGTCCACTGTGACTCCAAACTCTCCAGTCTTACTTCGACATATGACTTAGAAATTCTCTCCTTGGGCGACTTTTTGAAGTTAGACCTGGCTCGCGATATGGCCTTATTAGTGTCCATTTGAATTTTATTGTAGACGTCCATGTTGTGTAGATATCAATACAAAAAGTTTACACAAATACAATGTCTACCAATAACCCTTTGATAGATGGAAACACTTAAGCCAAACCGTTATTTCTCTATGGCCAAATTATCGCAAATTTTCTAAGTCACTGTAGGGAAGGTTCCTCAATTATTTTCTAAGTCGCTGTATAAATATCTTCGAAATGTTCTAAGTCTTTTTAAAGACTTGTAAAATTTTGGGCATGGATTCCCCGTCACTTCACTTTTTCGCAAAATTTTCTAAGTCCATGCAAAGTGCTTCTAAACTTCAAAGTTAATTTGTTCAAGAGAATAAGGTTTAAAATTGAATCGAAAGTACTCACAGTTTAATGTCCATTCACTGATACACGTCACTCACACTCACGTACGACGTCACTATGATTCGTCACGTCACTGCTCCCTGCTGCCGAATCACGCCGCTAGGTGGCGCCACTGCACCTTCGCTTTCCGCCGGGTCGCTTCTCTGGTCACCAGTCTGCTTCTCCCACTGGAAAGTTGCGCCCCGAGCAGCGATCCACTGCTCCTACTAGGTGCGTTGATGACGACAAAGTGGTTCTCGGGAACCCCCACTTTTCACTGACTCTATATCCCACTTGAAGGACCATCTACAAGACCGTACCAAGATGCTCCACTTTTGCTAGGAATTTTAGCAATAAAACAAGACGATGCTGTTTTGGGTATATATTTAATAATATTCCGTTCCTGACCTACCTAATCGTGTGTAACCAAACCATAGCGCGAATTTAAACAGCGCAACGCCATCTATCGAGCTATGAGACAACTTTTGCGATTATTGATTTAACACATTTCGATAAAAATGTTGATATCGAAATGACTGTAAAAATGACATTAGAAGTGTCATTTTCCTGCATCTAATTAAAAGTCCGACCAAAGGTAATTCTTATTACAAAAACTGGCTCGATGGTTTAGAGTTTATGGCTAGTTTGACCAAAGTCATATTTGATATCTTTTATACGTGGAATAAAATTGACGACTGATAGTTTTTTTAAGGAGAAACTGTCAAAATTTGTTCAAAGAGTAAGGCTTATTATACTGGGTATAAAAGTTTGGTCGAATTAATTCTTAGTTGAACAATGTGTTCAGGATGCTGGCGGGACTGTTGCGATTTTGTGGCGCTTCGGAGGTTACAACAACGAAAACTAACACAAACATTTAACACAAGTCATTATTTATGAACAAGTAGGTAATATTAACAATATAATGTCAAAACTTATGAACACCGGATACTTACCATGTTTGATACCTACTTTCCATAAATTTTGTAGACAAAATCTGAGAATGCAATCCTTTCATGGTCAGTTTGCTTCTGGGTGTGAATTAAATCTAAGCACATATTTTTGTAAGGAGATTGGGTCGCTGGCTGATCCTTAGACATTGTCCCCAGTATCCATACCTTCACGGGAAAAGTTTGGGCGGTAGAACTGTCCGGCACATAGATATTCAGGGTGAGGCATTGCATGATGCCTGTGGGTTCACCGCGTCAGCTTTGCTGGGTACAGCTAACTTTGTCATTTTCCGCTTGAAAGAGTTCTTCAAAGTATGGATATTTGACAGGCGGCTGCAAATTTTGATGTCAAAGATACAGCTTGCTCTGGTCGCCTCTGGTTGCCCTGTCAAGGATAAAGCCGATGCCATTTTGAAAAAGTGGAGCAATATTAGTATTTAATATATACTAGTTAAAGAGTTAGGGGTCTACCACAAAACAGTTTTGACCCATTTGGCAAATGGCACATAATATATTATAATCAAATGTAAATAAACTATAAAAAAATATATCTTGAATTTGTGTAGAAAACACGAAGGAACTTTTTACCAGTAATATTTCTCAACTGTTTTTGTTTGACTTATCAGCTTATCGGCTATCAAACGGTATTTCTCGTATGAGCAATTGTTATCAATACCTCACAGTAAGTGTGTTTGTCCACCGAAGCCATGACCGAGAATGAGATGACGGCGCTAAAGTAATGATACATGCATTTACTATGGCCGCGTATTCACCGCACGTTTGCCACCACAGGCAGCGCCTTCCTCCCAACCACGGAAGTTAGTTTACCTTTTAGTTTTGTTTAGTTCACCGAAGTTACGGCCCGAGATTGTGACAGGCCTTGCCGGCAATTCAAAACACGTTTGATCTTGTCCACATACTGCCTTCACACCGGCGCCGTTCACACGGTTTTTGTTTTGTCTATCCTGAACCGCCGAGTAGCCGTATGTCACCTTCGGCTTCGGTTCGAATAATCTTGTATCTTGGTGACGCTCCGGTGACGGTTGCGGTGGATAAACATGGAATGCAATGTCGATCTCAAACGACGCGATTTGTCATAGGATGCTTTTTGAGAAGCCATTTTCAAAATAATAATTAATGGATTTATAGTGTGCGTGATGAATGCGAATGTAATAATTGCAAAATGCTTACCTCAAAAGGATTGCTACTCTTTACCAATCCATAAGGCACTCCCAAGTATTTTGTATACAGGGTGTAAGGGACAGCCCTCCGCAAACTGATAGGGTGAATTCAGTATGTCATACTAAGATGACCGGTACATGAAATTTTTTCAGGAAAGTTAAGGGAATCCAATAAACCTGATTTGTTTGTGTTTTTGTGCACAAATTGGAGCGTCTATTACGGGTTGGTAGGGGTAGGTAATACGTATGCGGTGAGTTCGATGAACTCTGTAGCTAGACAGAAAGTGAACAGCTGATTTCACGCGTCGTTGGTTAGAGTATTTCAACATCCATTGCTGGTTTTTTTTTTGCTGTTTTTTTTTGCAGTTTTTTTTTACATAAATGGAGTGCTGCGAACACACAATGCAATTTTACATTGAAATAATGAAAATGTAACTGAAAAAAAAATTGAAAAAATGAAAATTTTCCTGAGAAAATTTCCGGTGGAATATGATTCAAAATGAGGAGCTGAATGCATCCTGTGAGTTTGCGGAGGGCTGTCCCTTACACCCTGTATTCCTCATTGTATATGCCTCATTCGAAGATTCTACGATGATACCAGCAGTCCGGGGGCGGCGGAATCGCAGTAGAGCTGTGTACAAACACAGTGGGAGCGGCGCGGGTAGCGGATTCTGCAAGTGGGTGTCATACATAATTCCTTTTGTGTATGAACAAAGTGGGAATCCTTCCCACATCCGCTGCCGCCATCCGCGCCGCTTTATTTTTTTTTTTTTGAGAATGGGAAATCATCAAATAACTTCTCCCCACAGATTACCCGCTCTGGGTGGAGCGGAAGGGCGTGTCAGACTTTTACTGACTAAAACCCACCCGTGTTCCTTCAGTTGCCTATGCCAGGGCCACGGTATCTTTTTAGGGTTCCGTACCAAAATGGTAAAAAAGGAACCCTTATGGTGTGACTCAGTCTGTCTGTCTGTCACAGCTGGATATCTGAACAACTACTGATGCTATCAACTTGAAATTTGGAATAGTTTTGGATGATGTTTACCCAACTATTTTGCAAATAAGAAAGACTTCAAAATATTTTTTTTTTTTGCAACAGGGACTGAAAGGGGGTCTTAAAAATTTAAAGTGGAGCTACTAGGGCATGTGGGGTGTCATATGGAAGAGCGCTGTTTGCACATTCTCAAACTATTTTTAATTTTTTTTAGGAAAAATGTAAAAAAAAAAATACCGCTCCCCCACCCTTATCTCCGAAGTTTGCAATAAGAAAAATCTGAAATAATTCTATGTGATAGAATTTTATTAGACATCGTTTTATTTTTCCTGTAATCTTTACGATTACAGGAAAAATAAAACGATGTCTCTAAGTAGCACAATATTTCAGAAATCGGAACGGAACCCTCGGTGCGCGAGCCCGACTCGCTCTTGACCGGTTTTTTAAACTACCCGCGACCCCAGCGGCATCCGCGCCGCTCCCACTGTATTTGAAGGATAAAAGAGTACTGACATGGGTGGAACCACACACCAACACAAGCATAGATTGGGACATTTTCACACTATAGTCGGACTTTTAATTAGCTGTATTAAAATTACACTTTTGGTGTCATTTTACTAATACTGTCATTTCGTTATCAAATGGAAACATTTTCTAACGAAATGACAGGTAAGAAATGACATTTTATTACTGCAGCCAATTAGAAGTCCGAGCATGGATCTAGTCTGAACAAACTGATGGTTGATGTAGGTACTTCCCGATAGCAACTTTATAAATTAAACTGGTTTGATGCAAAAGCCCACATGAAATAGTACGCAGTTACACGCTAAGGCCACGCATGATGCGGGAAGTACCTGCGTCGCATAGATCGGGAGCTGACGCCCGCTAATCATCACTGTGTGGACTGCCTCCAGGTCACGGCGCATCATACGCTGCAGGAGTGCTCAGCTTGGGCCCAACAGTGCTGTGCCCTCATCGCGACAGTTGGTTCGGGTGATCTCTCACTACCAGCCGTGGTTCAGTCCATAGTCGGAAGCGAAAACGCGTGGGATGCTATCGCCTCTTTTTGCAAGGAGGTGATGCATGATGGTGAGGAGACGGCGAATAGGGAGAGAGAGCATACCTCTCATTCCACCCGCACCAGAAGAGCAGCCGGGCTTCGAAGGACGCTTAACGATCTCCGGACACCATAAGGGCCTGCGGGCGGTGAAATTGGGGCGGCGTCGTTGCTTGAGCAGGCAGGCTGAAAGATGTGACACGAATGACATGCGCGCCTTAATGAGAGGACATGCGGTCGTGGGATCGGCCGCACTTGGTGATGGAGGCCGCTAGACACGGGCGGACTGATACCAGTCGGGGGTGCGGCGAATGTACAATGGGCCAAAGTTCCGCAGCTCACCTTAAAGGTGACAATCGCATAGCAAGACTCACGAATCGATCGCACAAAGCATGCGTTTTGACCATTGGATGCACGAACCGTATTTTAGTAGTGTTCGTATTAGTATAATGATGTATAGAAGTGTGACACACATACTAGGAGCATGTTACCCCAGTCACTCACATGCGCGCAAACATTTGCACATTCTACGAATGATTGCACGCATGTGCAAAAAAATGCACCAAAAAACTTCGCATAATCATTTGCAAATGTCGTCCTTCACTTGTGTGTTCGCGTATTCGTGCGAATGTGAGTGACCGGTATTATGCTCGCTTGTTTGTGAGATGATTTTTTCAGCGTGAGATTTTATGAATTGATATTGTATTATTGACAAGAAGTAATTTTACTACTCATAATATCTTCTGTTTGGTATTATTGGAATTGATGTATTAAATTAGTAGGTATCAATTTAATTCACAATTCCACAAAAATATAATAATTTGAAGTCCCATTGTTATTAAGTGTATGTCTGGAAATCCGGTTAAACAATAAGACGGCATAATACAAGGTCCATATTTTGGCGAAAAAATAACCAAATATTTTACATGTTTGTTATTTTTTGTTACACGCCCTTAACTCACACAATGCATATTGTTTCTAATCGGGCGAAACCAGGAAAGGGTGTGGTTTGACTCTATCTGCGCTCCCGCAGAAATATTTTCTTAAGTGAGAATGCTTAAGATTAGTCGACTATACAAGAATCTCTCGTAAATCCGACTCATGATACTAAAAGGAACAGTGGGGTTCTAGTATGCAGGAGACCGACATAACCTTCCGTTCTTCCCAGACGCAGGGTATCCATGAAGATTTCCCCACGGAAAAAAAGTAAAAAGGTTCCAACAACCAAAACAAACACAAATATTTAAGACAAGTCATTATTTATGAACAAGTAATATACCAATAGAACAGCAAAACTTATGAAGACATTTCTTTCTAGTTTTGACCCGTTATTACACGGAGGAGTTGTTTCAATCGGATACCACATCTGGTACTTTCCATAAAGTTTGTAGAACAAATCCCAGAATGCCATTCTTTTGTGGTCCGGTCTGCTACTGGGTGTGAAATCCAAGTTCATATCCAAGTATGACTGAGTGGTCTTCGTTATTGGGATCCATGTGAATGGCAGGAGTTCTGATGGTGCCGGAGTCGGGTTTCTGATGAGAAAAATAAAAGACATTATAAGACTCGTAGGTAAACAGGTATATGTGGTTTAGCCAAAAAATGAATGAAGACTATAGTCATCTATACAGTACAGTACAGTAAAAATCTTACATTTATTCTGACAGAAAACGCGCAGCCTAAATCACTAGAAGTCTAGAAGCATGAAATTTTGCCCAAGAGATCTAATGTAACGAAAAATTCGTCCCCTAAAGGGGTTAAATAGGGTATGAAAATTTATCATTTGCCGATGGGAAATCCTATCGGGCTCATGACTTGTTCTAGCTGTAAATTCTTACTCACCCATACTTAGCGAAGTTTGTCCAAAGCGTGGTTAACCGACTTCTTACTTGTTGTCTATCAATCAGCTCATCCTCTGTTATATTTGGAAACAGGTTCGAATCAAATATGTAGGAATTCTCATGTCCATGACTTGCTCCAAGGTATGAGAAAACATAGCGGTAAACGTTTTCAGCACCACTATCGAACAGCTGTTCAGCCATCCTCTTCGTCGAGTGGCCAAATATTAAATCAGTTCCCAATTCTACAAGCTGCTCTGAGACGTTCGTACTGATTTTTTCATCACCAAAGTAAAAGTGTCTTACTGCATCCAAACCGTCTTCAAAATCATTATCCATATCGAATCCCATTTCAAACAGCTTTTTCGTATCGTATGTTTCGAAAAACTCCTCATCTCGATTAGCAAACTGAAAAGCAAATTCTCTTACGTTGTGACCAATGATTATTGGTGTGTTACTGACTTTAGTAGATTCAACATTCATAGGGTGGTCCGTTATAAAATTTTCAACTCCTTCAAATGTTTTCTCAACGCAAGGTTTGGTAAGAGGTTGATCATTGCCCGAAGCACTGGTCATTTTCAAGTCAAAAGCTGTCTGAACCAATAAATGGACATCAACAGTAGAAAGAAAATTCAGAGCTTCATTTAGATCTGAAGTTTTAAAACCCAATTCTTCAGCGAGCGTTAAAGGTATTGTGTTATTAGATTTCACCATCATCCAGTAACTTAAAGCTGGTCCACCTTGTATAATTACTTGGTTGAATAACTTTTCATTTAACGAATATAAATGTAGATTCGCGGACATGCCACCAGCGCTTTGACCAAACAGAGTAATTTTGTCGACATCTCCTCCGAAAGCTGCAATGTTTTCCTTAATCCACCTTAGAGCTAATGTTTGGTCTTTAAGCCCTTGGTTTCCTGGTACCTCCGGTGTATCTAAACACATGAAACCATAAACACCAAGTCTGTAGTTAATGGCTACAATAATGACGTCATTTCTTAGCAGAGAAATAGGTTCGATTGCTGCACTGCCCCCAATGAATCCCCCGCCGTGTATCCATACCATCACTGGCAAGTGATGTTGAGAGTCGGCGATACTAGGTACGTAGATGTCCATGGTGAGGCAATCAATGGTACCCGTGGCGACACCACCGCTTACTCTAGGGCACGATTTTGATTCATTTGCTTCAAAGATATCGTCAAAGCCACTATGTGGTACTGATGGCTGTAAAGTAAAATTTCAAAATTTGATAAGAAACATTAATAAATTATTATTATTCAAATCAAATCAAATCAAATAATTTATTTGCCTGAATGTGGGTATATAAGGTGTATTATCATTATTTATATTAAATATATTGAATCAAAATAGTATCGGGTAGTTATTAATCGTAGTTGGCGTCTCGATTGGCGTAGTGTTGTAGCATTCGATTTTTTGTGAGGTTTACTTCTGCGCACAATATATAGAATCAAGCTTGAGCTTGAGTTGGGCTCTGTGAGGCCAAGTCTTAGAAAAATCAAAATTTGGAAGAGTTTTTTTATGTCTTTTACTAACAATAGAGATAAATAAAACAGTTGTTTTAGAATAAGTGAACCTACATCCATTATGACGTTGGAGCTCATTGCAATCTCAGAATCTTTGACATATATAATTAATCATTATGGACATAAAAATGTTTTCATTTGTACAGACAGCAAAAGTTCAACGAAAAGGCTGACACGTTGGCAAAATTAGCGGCTAGGAATAGAAAAGAAATAAATATTATAATAAATTATTCAGAATTTTTGCCAAAATTTAAAAATATTATGTTATGATTATTGGAAGGAATATTTTAATAAACGGTAACAAGAGAACGGTGTTTGGTATAAAACCATACAGTGTGAATGTTTTCGCGTGCCCATGAATGTTAGTAGAAAACTGATTGTTACTGCTCTTAGACTCAGATCTGGACACATTCCATGAAAAAAATTTGCCTTCATGATGAAGAAACTCGCTTCACCTAATTGTGAGGAATATGGAGTTGTCGAGGACCTACAATATTTATTGATGGAATGTGTCCAATATGACTAAAGTAGAAATAATTTATTATGCTCCCTGAATTTGAACAGAACTGATGTAGGCATGTTTCATACAATTCTATCCTAACCAAATGGCGACGATGCGAAGTGTTTGTTCAAATGTATGGCCCACGTCTTGTGAAAGTACAACTGTTTAGGATACGATGGGACTGACATACGCTATGCTTAAAAGCCCCTCTATACAAATAAAGAAAAAAAATCAAAGCTTACCCCAAATGGATTATTCTCATCCAGCACCGCATAGGGTACACCCGAGAATTTGGCGAACCCATCTCCAAACTGCTGTCCCCTAATCAGGCCTAATTTGGTAGACACGAGAGGATCATTTCTGGATAGCCCTTGCACTAAACCACAAACTGAGAGCAACACTACCACTGGCCACATCTCCAAGCTTTGTGACATTACTAGAGAGAGTAATATGAAACTGGTATTTATACAGAGTAATTACATTTCGAACGATTTTTTATTCCCTAATACGTAGTATCGCGGGAATTAATATAAAAGATAAAACAACATCATTAAGATTAATATCACTTCGACACGGAATGTGGTAATCAGTTAAAAAACTGATATCAATGTTCAATATTTTTGAATTCCCATTGCCAAAATGTTGTCAAATAATCTGTAGATTAGGTGCACGCAACGGTCAAACAACGCCTTGTGTGTGCAGTATGTATTTACCAATATTTTAAAATATTTTTTTGATTTAAGAGTGTCCATGGAATTTCTTTCCCGTTCTACTCCAAGAACCTACTACGCTTTGCATAGGGGAATTAGTTTCATCTTTCTGACTGACCAACTCCTTCACAAATCACAATTGCCTTAATTGGCTGAGTTGAAATAAATGCTTTGAGTTTCAGTTGAATTGTTCAACTCAATCTCAAAGCATGAAGGATGCTGGCGATTTTGTGGCTCTTCGGAGGTTACAACAACCAAAACAAATACAAATATTGAAGACAAGTCATCATTATATTATAATATAATATAATGATGACTTTGTTATATTACTTGATCATATTATGAACAAGTAATATAACAATATATAACGGCAAAACTTATGAGACATTTCTTACTAGTTCTGGACCGTTATTTACTACACAGAAGAGTTGATTCAATCGGATACCATGTTTTTAGGGTTCCGTAATAAAATGGTAAAAAGGGGGTTTACGGTGTGACTCAGTCTGTCTGTCTGTCTGTCACAGCTGGATATCTCAAGAACTAATGCTATCAACTTGTTTGGAACAGTTTTAGATGACGTTTGCCCAACTATTTTGCAAATATGAAAGAAATAAAAATATGTATGTTTTTTTTGCAATACAGACTGGAATTTTAAAATAAAAAAATCCCTTCTTTAAAATTCAAAGTGAGCTACTGTTAGGGCATGTGGGGTATCATATGAAAGAGCGCTTGTTCGCACATTCTCAAACATTTTTTTTTTAAGCCGCATAGTTTACAACTTTTGGTGAAAAATTAAAAAAAAATACAGTTCCCCCCCCCTCCCTTATCTCCGAAGTTTGCATAGAGAAAAATCTGAAATTATTCTATGTCACTTCAAAATTATGAAATAAATTTAATTTCGGAAGTCGGTGTCTTTATTTCAGTTTTTTGGCACCGACTTCCGAAGTTAAAGTTATTTCGTAATTTTGAGTTAATTTCATTTTGAAGTCGGTTAATTTTTTTTTAAATTTCTTTTTATTTCGTAGTTTTTGGTTTTAAGTAAAAACTGGAATATTTATTTGTAATAAGCTAATAGTTTTGTTGTAAATATTGCACTAGAATTTGAGCAAGGTTTTGAGAAGTTTTCCTTTTTATACCACATCCGTAGCTCATATCAATAAGTCAAGCCGCCACACACGTATTAGACTATTATCTTGAAAACTACTGAACCAATTTTGATGAAACTTGCACTGTTCCCGAAGTTAAAGTAAATGTAAGCCAAAAAAAATGTTGCAACCCGATTAGTAGTTTCGGAGAAATGCCTGCACAAACATACATAAAATTTTGTATATTTGTTTGGAAGCCCTAATTGATTATCATATATGAACATATTGCAGTTCCAATAATATTACATATATGTCAAAATGATAACCTCCTTTTTTTTAAGTCGGTTAAAAAAACAAAAAAAAACACGATTTTATCACGCACTAAAGATTATAAAATATTTAAATTGACTTGTATCAGTTAAGATATAAGTACATGCCTGCAGCTTGTCACTTCTTTTATATCCAATTAATAATTAAAAAAGCGTGGAGCGCTTTTTAGTTGTGCGTACTTTTAATTAAATTAAACAAAGCGCTCCACGCTTTTTTAAATTATTCATTGGATATAAAAGAAGTGACAAGCTGCAGGTATGTATACATATATCTACTGATACAAGTCAATTTAATTATTTTATATAAAACTATTAGCTATTTAAATTGTAATCAGTGGAGAACGTAGTGGGTAGCGTAGTTGTTAAAATGTAATACTCGTATTTAAGATAAATTCTGTACCTTTAGTGAAAAGTGATACAACTCGAATTGTAGCAGTTTTGAGTTCTTTAAACAATCTTGAAGCTTAAAAAAAAAAAAAAAAAAAATTCTTTATTGCCATAAAAAAAAAAGGTGCACAAGTAAATTAAAGCCCTGACTCCTGTGCTAGGTAGCAACACCTGTGTTACAGGAGCCAGTGTCTTCTCACAATCAGTAGGTAGGTTATGGATTTTATGCCTTATTATTAATCTTATTAAACATTGTGAAATTTATATTAAAATAAAAAATTAATATAACAATTTTTACGTTAGTGTGAGTGTAAAGTGTGAAGAGCGTGTGTGTGGTGTGTTCATGTGTGGAGTGTGGTGGTGTGCTGTATGGATGAACGTTAGTGAGAAGATGTGCTCACGGGTGATATGCATTGATATATTAGAGGAAGATATGATATGATACGCCCCAACATCGCTATCACCAAACCTGGACTCCGCACGACGATGTTTTTTTTTTTTTTTTTGCACAGATGTGTCAAAGCAAACATCATAATTATATTATTATAATTTTCAACAAATTAACATTTCTGGCCGTACTTACGAGTGAAAAGCAATCCCGAAGCTTGAATTTTAATTGATTTTTCTATCTAACCGGTTTAACTATATCTATTACAGAACGGGAAATAAGTTTCGTGTTGAATAATACAAGTTGCATTCTTGATTAATTTTGATGATATTTTTTGTGTATATTGATACGTCTTTAGTAATATTAAATTGAACTAAAGCTTAAACTTAAACAAATACGTGTAAATAAGGCTATCTCGATTTGTAATACTTGACACATTTAATAATAATTACATGAGTTTTGTGCTTGTTGATACAACACAAAAGTTAAAACATCAAAAAAAATCGCAGTAATAAAAAAGTTGTAGCTGTTTATAAAATGCAAAACTTTTTAGTTATTTTTCTCAAAACGAGGTATTCTGACTTATACCACTTTTCACTAAAGGTACAGAATTATAACTGTTTCTTATAGTGCTACTGTTTGTTTTTCCTTAAATAAATAAATTATCCTTAACGAATCCTATTTCAAACAGTATTTTCACATCGTATGTTTCGAAAGTTCCTCAATTTGATTAGCATACTGAAAAGCAAATTCAATGATTATTTGAGTTTTACTAGCTTCAGTTTATTTCTGCATCGAATAGTCCGTTATAAAATGTTCAACTCCTTTAGATGATTTCTCAACGCAAGGTTTGGTAAGGTGTTGATATTGTCCTGAACCACGACAAATTTTAAATTAAGTAGCTGTTAATTTATAGTTGAAGTTATACAGCCCAATTCTGTAGCGAGTGTTAAAGGTCTGTGTTGTAAGAAGATTCTACCATCATCCAGTAATCTAGAGCTGATCAGTTTTCTTCGGTTCTTGGTTGAATAACTTTTCTTGGTCGAATAGCTCTTTGACCATCAGAGTAATTTTATTTAACATATCTTCCGAAAGCTGCAAAATTTTCTGGAATCCACCTTAGAGCTAATGTTTGGTCTCCAAGCCCTTGTTCCCCTAGTATTTCTGGTGTCTAAACACATGAAATCGTAAATACCAAGTCAGTTAATGGCTATTACAATGACGTCATATTTTTGTAAAGAGATTAGGGCGGCTATTCTTTTGGGTATTGTCCCCAGTGAATGCCCCGCCGTCGCACCGTGTATCCATACCATCTCGGGAAAAGTTTTGGCGGTAGATCTTTCAGGCACATGTTCAGAATAAGGCATTTGTTTGTGCCTGCACACGGCTGAAGCTTTGTTGGACAGCTGACGTTGTTATTGTCCGTTCAAAGGGTTCTTCAAAGTGTGACTATTTGACAGCCGGCTGCAAATATCATCGAAACATTACATGAACAGCACATGAGTGTTAAAAGTGGTATATAGTAATAATATATTATTCACTAAGGGGATAAAGCAGTGTCTTGCAATATGTTACGGGCGCTATATTGGGAAGTTGAGTCTAGAATAATGAGTGCAGCCAGAGATTCAAGCTCATCAAAGACGAAGACACCTTTATCCCCGAGGAGAATACTCTACTTTTCAAACTTGCTGCGAGATAATAAAAAGCAATTCGATTTTGGAATTCACTTTTTTTATGTTTTCGTTCGATGAGGGTGTAAATTCAAATTTCATAATATTGACCAGCGGGTTTCAATAAAATTCAGTATAATTTATAGTCGGGCTTCTACCCCAGCGTTATAATGGCTTACCTGAGGGCTTAGACAAAGTAACATTCGATTAGTGATGACGCTAGTAGAAAAGCCAAAACATGTATGTGGTTGACATAAGCTATCGAAATGTCATGTGATCCTGTCAATGTCACTCTGAAGCTGTAGCGATTGTAGATCTAGAATCGCTCCGAAGCGAATGCCATTTGTCTAGGGCCTCAGGTTAGGTTTGTATATTGGTTTGAATGACATAATTATAATTTGACACTATAATGTGAGCAAGTGATGTGAAAAGTTTTTTTTTTTCATCTGTATTACTTGCCAGCTTATCATTTATCAAACGGGATTTCTTTTATGTGATGATTAATTGCTCACAATTATTAATCATATCAGTACGTGCCCACAGTCAGGGAATGCAATCTCGATATAGAACGAGATTGTGCTTCTTGAGAAGTAATTTTCAATATAATAGGTATAATTAAGTTGTAAATTGCCATCTAGTATTTTCTTTATATTCATGTAATTGCCTAATTTATTATCTTTTAATTATTGTGATTTTGTGTGTAGTGCTCTATCTTATCTGTCTATATTGGTAATTAATGGATTGATAGTGTGTGTGATGTGTTTGTGCTGATTTGTTGCGTTATTTAAGCGTAGTGCAGATTCAATCATTTTACTGTTTAATTTACAAAATAATTATTATACACGTATATAGGGTGACGGTTAATTAGTGACCGATACCTAAACACATGATTGTGCTCATGATAACAAACAACTTTTACTATGGGACCAACCCTGAAATCGCGAAAAAAAAATTGCTGCCCCATACATTCATGTTCGCATAACTCGTCAAAATACAGGGTGTGGTAACGCCATCTATTGATGTTTAATTTTTTGACTCATTGTCAGAACAGTCGATCTTAACCTACCCCCTACCATATCCCAAATGCACGCCTGTACATTAGAACAGGCAGAGTCCATGCTGGATCGCCGTGCCGTGTAGACATAGCGCTGCGCGTAGGCCGCTCCGCTCGCTTTATTCGCTTCAACCGCTCCGCAAATACTGTGATTGAACTATAAGACGAACTGCCCGCGGGTGTGAACAGTGATTTGGTGCACGAAAGACTCCTGGGATCGAGTGCCTCACTTCCAGAACACGAGCCGCGAGAGAAGACATTCAGGTAAGGCGTGCCATCCTTTACACCTTACAATTGATCGTCTGTTCATCATCAGGTTCTTTCTAGGCGAAAACCGCCATACCTCAAATACAGTCCACTTAAATATAAAATCATCCTTTTTCAAATCGCCTATACCAAATGTGGTGGATTCCTTAACATATTTTTGGTTTCCATACCATAATTTTTGGTCCGAGCGAGCCGGATTCTTCGCTTACCCCGCAAGAGAAGGATTTATAATCCATATTCTCCCTTATAACGCGTAAGTAGGTATCTTCTAGAAGTGCCTACCTAGGTGGTTAAAGCACCTATCTTTACCCCTAGACTTATATTATACTTACCCATTACGTGGTCAATCCCGCATCCAGTAGGTAATATACTTAAAGTAGCTACCTACATACATTAATTGTAATAAAAACTATCATAGTTGTCTTGTAAATTCCATATTACAAGCATCTTTTAGTAATACCGCCAATTATATTAAAGTTCTCGCCAAGTTAGGAAAAAACCGCCGCATAACTTACTTCCTACCTTACATTTTAGATATCTAGGAGATATCTTTCAGATATCATTTTAGATACTTAATAGGAACTTCAGTTAATCATAGTTTGGATAGGTCGTATATACTTATACCAACGTAAATATGTCAAAAGAAAGGGAACTGTTAATTTTGGAAGCTAAACGCAATGTTTTATTTGAGCGTATTCAGGACATATACGAGCGCTCAAAAACTGCCCATATTTCTGAAACTAAAACAGAATCGTTTCTTAGTTATTGTATGACAGTAGATAATATTCGAACAGACTTTCATGATTTGTTGGACACTTATAACGCAAAGTTGTTATCTATTGATCCCGCATCGAAACCGAATTACCAAGCATATACGTCATTCGAGGACCTTTATTGCATCATCAAGCGCATACAATTGCAGTTAGAGGGTAGGAGTAACACAACCGCGCAGGCGGCGCAAGTCCGATTGCCCCGCCTACCCCCAATTGAACTTATGTCGTTTGATGGCGATATACGGAACTGGCCATTGTTCTATGCCAGCTTTAAGTCAACAGTGCACGATAATGGCTCTCTGACAGATGCAGACAGGTTGTACTATTTAATAGGTAAACTGTCACCGAAAGCGCAATCCGTATTTGCAGGTGTAACTCCCAGTGCTGAGAATTATCAGGTCATATTCCAGTCACTCCTTGATAGGTATCAAGATACTCGTGTCCTAGCGTCTACCTACTTTAATCAGGCTTTGAATCTTAAATTGTCTGGCCCCGCCTCTGTTTCGAATTTCCAGCTGTTCATAGATAACTTTAGTACCGCCATTAACGCCCTTAAAAACTTAAAATTAAATGATCTTTCCGACTTTATATTATTACAACTTGCTTTAAAAAAGTTCGACCCAGAAACGGTACGTACCTTCGAGATGACGGAACGTAATAACAAAATACCTACACTGGATAGTTTTATTTCCTTCATCAAAGATCAGTGCCGAATATATCTTATTACGCAGCCTAGTGCATCTAGCTCGTCAAATGGTAAACAGAGGTCGAATAATTCGCGAAATATCAAGAGTAATCCCGTCCCTAACCCGCAATCTTACGTAGCATGTTCAGAGTCTAATAATAATTCAAATAAGTGTCTGTGTAATAATATTGAACACGACCATTATTTTAAATGTCCCGCTTTTAATAATTTAGACCCGACTGCGCGTTTTAAATGTGTAAAAGAAAACAAAGCTTGCGTTAATTGTTTAAGCTTAAAACATAAAACAAGTAATTGTTCTAGTAATTCTAAGTGTAGATTATGTAGGCAGAACCATCACACATTACTACACTTTGACAAAAAATCGCCGGTATCGGATGAGTCACGTAAACATGAAGTGACGTCAAGTCAGTCGGTTCCGAATGCCGTTACCACAGCAGCCGCACCGCACGCTTCGCAGTCAGAAGTATCACTGTGCACGACGTCCGTTGCGTGTGCGCGCGATCGGCGCTCGGGCACTTGTCAAGATCGGCGCGATATCAAGCAGCAATATGTGGCGTCCACAACGGTTTTGTTGGCGACGGCGCAAGTTATTGTTTACGATGTTAATAACAGGCCACATACTATCCGTTGCTTACTCGATAGCGCGTCACAAAGTAATTTTATTACTTCTGATTGTTTCGAACGCCTCGGACTGTGGAATAACTTTAAGAATACGAAATTAATAATTAAAGGGATCGGTGGGTCGGAAAAATCTTGCAAGGGTTCCGTAGACATTAAAATACATTCCCGTTTTAATAAAGACATTCATTTTGATATTTCCTCACTTATCGTAGAACGTATTACGGACACGTTGCCAAACGCGCAAGTGGACGTATCTCAGCTCGCACATCTCGAGATGTTACCGCTGGCAGATTCTGACTTTGCGCAGCCGGGAAACATCGATGCCCTGTTAGGGGCCTCCATATTTCCACATATATTTTTACATAATGTGGTACGCAGTAAACAACTTAATATACCTCCCGCTATTGAGACGGTATTGGGGTATGTGATTATGGGTACCGTACCTACGTCACATACTTCTAATTATACTATGTCTTGTTGTGCTGTTCTTCAAGAAAATAATATTGATTCTCTTCTTAAGCGATTTTGGGAGCTTGAAGAGATCTCCGCACCGCCCTCGCAGAGCCATAAGGAACTCGAGTGTGAAGAACACTTCCGCACTACCACTGTTCGTGATGACAGTGGCAGATATGTTGTGGCGTTGCCTTTTTGTGGTGACCCGTATTCTCTAGGTGACTCATACGCTGCCGCACTTAGACGTTTCTATTGTTTAGAACGCAAACTTGATGCATCGCTCAAGTTACGCGGCGCCTATAATGACGTCATGCGTGACTATATAAATAAAGGTTTTTTGAGTCCGGTTGTCAATAACGAGGATAATTCTCTTCCTTCGTATTATATTCCGCATCACGGCGTAGTTCGCGAAGACAAGACCACCACTAAACTTCGCGTGGTTTTAGATGCTAGTTGCAAGACTACATCGGGTCAGTCGATTAACGACATTTTGCATGCCGGCCCTAATCTACAGGGTGATTTATTTAACATCTTGATAAAGTTTCGTCTTTTCCAAGTCGCCCTGTCAGCTGATTGCCGCCAAATGTTTCTCAATATCGGCATTCGTGAATCTGACCGTAGATTTCAAAGGATTTTCTATCGCTTTGACAGCAGTGAACCTTTATCCGTATATCAATTTAATCGTGTTTGTTTTGGACTCAAGTCCAGCCCATATCACGCGTTACGTGTTGTCCGCAAGTTGATCGCTGATGAAGGCGACAACTTTCCCGCTGCAGCAGCTGTTGCCACCGCCGCTTTGTATATGGATGACATCGCTTGTAGTGTCACATCCGCTCCGCAAGCAATTTCGCTTTGTGAAGAGCTTATTCAGCTCTTCAAGCGCGGTCAGTTTGATCTTGTCAAATGGACAAGCAACTGTAAAGAGGTTCTCGAACACCTACCTGATTCTCATAAGGCTTCTCCAGACATTGAGTTTGAGAGGTCTGTACCGCACAAGGTTCTCGGCTTACGCTGGGATAAATCCTGTGACAGTTTTCGATTTGACGTCGCACCACCTGATGATAAATGCACCAAGCGCACTATGCTGTCCACAGTGGCACGACTATGGGACATACTGGGTTTTGTGGCTCCCACGATTTTGTACGCCAAGCTCTTGATCAAAGAGCTTTGGCTATCAAAGTGTGAGTGGAGTGGTTTGGCTATCAAAGTGGGAGTGAGGATTTATTAATATACAACACGTAAACTTTTTCAGACACGCATAAAACTACAGATGCATACTCACATACTAAACACACAGTACGTAGAGGTAATGAAACCGATCCCAAGATTTACATCGTAGGGCTGCGTACACCCACACACACGGACACTCACCCATACACACGGACACTGACCCATACACTCGGACACTCACCCATCCACATACACTCACCCATAATTATTACTGATAAATACATACATACATAGATACATGCACGCACTTTACACGCTACACCTACCGTAATATATAATGATATAATAATTAGGAAGAATTATTTTGTAATCATATGCACCGTGCAGCGACAAATGTTTCACAATATTTCACCTTTGTCCTCAAGCATCAGTCAATGTATATTGTATGTCATCACTATGACTGAACATTGTTTCCCAAAATACAACATTTTCAATTGTTACCCGCTTTAGCCTGCAAAGTTGTATGTATCTGGTATCAATAAACAATTTTTATTTTTTTTATTTATTATTTAGTGGGATGACGCACCTCCCGACCATATTGTCGCCGCTTGGAAACAATTTTGTATTGAGCTTTCAGCGCTCAATCAAATTGTTATACCACGTCATCTCGGGCTGGTCGACGGATGTACTGTCAATTTAATAGGATTTGCTGACGCCAGCGAACGCGCTTACGGCGGAGTCGTATATTTGCAAGTCCGCATTGGTTCTAACTACTCGGTGCAGTTAGTGTGTGCCAAGTCCAAGGTCTCGCCTGTCAAAACCATTTCGGTTGCGAGACTGGAGTTGTGCGCGGCCCTTCTGCTGTCTCAGTTGCTCTGCAAGGTTCAAGACACAGTTTCGCCCCACTACCCCATTAATAAAATATACGCATTTTCCGACTCCAAGGTAGCGCTCGCTTGGATTTATTCCTCTCCGCACCGCTGGCAGACTTTTGTCGCCAATCGCGTTACTAAAATAATAGAGCTGGTTCCCGCTACTTGTTTCCAACACGTCGCGGGTATTGAGAATCCTGCTGATTGCCTTTCTCGTGGGGTTACTCCATTTAAACTTCTGCAACATCCTTTGTGGTATCGTGGGCCTTCTTGGATTTCCCATGATCCGTCAGAGTGGCCCATACAACCTTGTGACCACAGTGCAGAAGCAGGGAATGTACCCGAACGGAAGTCTGTTTCTCACCCCGTGGTTGTTGAGGTCGCGGAATCTCTGATCTATGCACTCGCGCTGCGCATGTCGTCGTGGTCTAAGTTGCTACGCGCCATCGTTTATGTCTATAGGTTTCTTAGGCAACTTCCTATTGGGGCTTCTGTTTCAAGCTCTGACCTTGAATTTGCAGAGTACAAATTGTTGCGAGTTGTCCAGGCTGTTTATTTTAGTAACGACATTAAAAATTTAATGGATAATGTACCCTGTTCTCCCGCGCTTCTTAAGCTCAAGCCGTTTCTCGATGAGCATGGCATCATACGCGTTGGCGGTCGTCTGTCTAATTCGGACGAACCTTACAACTATAATCATCCTTGCGTCTTACCGCGTCACGACCATGTCGTTGACCTTCTTGTTGATTTCTATCACAGGAAGCATCTCCATGCCGGTCCAGAGTTGCTTATGTCCTTACTCAGGCATAAATATTGGATTTTGGCTGCACGGCGAATAATTCGCCACAGA
Source organism: Cosmia trapezina (assembly GCA_905163495.3). Lineage (NCBI taxonomy): Eukaryota > Metazoa > Arthropoda > Insecta > Lepidoptera > Noctuidae > Cosmia > Cosmia trapezina. Next base: position 22,729,101 of record LR991035.1, on the reverse strand, counting down.
ATATATAAATGTAACGTCTGTTTTAAATTCCGTCCTCGCCCGGTCTTTCCTCTCATGGCCGACCTTCCTAGCCATCGCGTCAAGCAGGTGGATAAAGCGTTCACACATACCGGTTGTGATTACGCAGGACCGCTGCAGTACACGCCAGTGCGTGGTCGAGGCGTTAAAAGCCGTAAAGCTTGGCTATGCATCTTCACATACTTGACGACGCGCGCTACACATATTGAAGTTGCGACGGATCTAAGCACAGTGTCATTTCTGGCAGCCCTAAAACGATTTCTTTCGCGACGCGGCCCTATACAATGCTTGTACACGGACAACGGCACTTGTTTCGTAGGTGCAAACTCTTATTTACGCGATCTCTATAAGTTTCTCAATAGAGAATATCGTACCCGTCTTCAGGAAGAACTTCCCATGAATCACACAAATTGGAAGTTTATTCCACCCGCTTCTCCACATTTTGGCGGATGTTGGGAAAGCATGGTCAAGGTAATTAAAACTCATCTCTTCAAGGTCATAGGCCAACAGATCCTCTCCTACGAAGAGCTGTTAACTGTGCTCGCTCAAGTCGAGGCACTGGTTAACTCGCGTCCGCTCACAGCACTGAGTAGTGACCCTGCAGAATTATCAGCGTTAACCCCTGCGCATTTCTTGAACACAGCGCCATTGTCGTCACTTCCCGCTCCTGAAGCAGACTCTTCTAGCTTGCTTCAGAGACATACTCTGCTAGATAAGCTCGTGCAGTCGTTCTGGCGGCGCTGGCGTTCTGAATACCTTTACCAGCTTCAGACTAGGTCCAAGTGGAATAGTCCTGCATCCCCTATACAGGAGGGTACGTTAGTCATTGTCATGAACGATAATTCTCCGCCGCTATCATGGCCCTTAGCCATCATAGAGAAATTGCACACATCTAAAGACGGTACAACCCGCGTTGTTACTGTAAAAACCGCGAAGGATAGCTACATGCGCCCTGTTGTGCGTCTCTGTCCGCTACCGACTCAGTGAGATCTAGCCTGAAGTTGGATCTCTCTCTTAGTATAGGTATTTAGTTAATAGCTTTCGTTATAAGTGTTCCGCTAAAGTAGATTTAGATTAATTTAATATCATAACGCTGTCTTAGCTTATGGATGGGTTATGCGGTAGTATACCTAACATGGCTTATTTTATTTTGTTTGCTTTTAAAGGCAACCCTTTAAAGCCGGGGGGAAATGGTAACGCCATCTATTGATGTTTAATTTTTTGACTCATTGTCAGAACAGTCGATCTTAACCTACCCCCTACCATATCCCAAATGCACGCCTGTACATTAGAACAGGCAGAGTCCATGCTGGATCGCCGTGCCGTGTAGACATAGCGCTGCGCGTAGGCCGCTCCGCTCGCTTTATTCGCTTCAACCGCTCCGCAAATACTGTGATTGAACTATAAGACGAACCGCCCGCGGGTGTGAACAGTGATTTGGTGCACGAAAGACTCCTGGGATCGAGTGCCTCACTTCCAGAACACGAGCCGCGAGAGAAGACATTCAGGTAAGGCGTGCCATCCTTTACACCTTACAATTGATCGTCTGTTCATCATCAGGTTCTTTCTAGGCGAAAACCGCCATACCTCAAATACAGTCCACTTAAATATAAAATCATCCTTTTTCAAATCGCCTATACCAAATGTGGTGGATTCCTTAACATATTTTTGGTTTCCATACCAGGGTGGAAGGGACATCGACGCGCAAACGTTTACCACGTATTCAGTACATCATTCTGAGCCCCCCCTATATAGAAATTTTTCATCGGTTATTGAAAAAAAAATCTGCTCTTCCATACATTTTGACCGTGTAGGTATTGCACTATTGTAGGAAACTGCAGATTTTTTTTTCAATAACCGATGAAAAATTTCTATATAGGGGGGGGCTCAGAATGATGTACTGAATACGTGGTAACCGTTTGCGCGTCGATGTCCCTTCCACCCTGTATTTTGACGAGTTATGCGAACATGAATGTATGGGGCAGCAATTTTTTTTGGCCAAGATAAATGTTGTCTGACGATTGAAAAAACGGCCCTTACACTTTCAGAAAAAATATTGTAGCATATTTACATTTATCAATGGCTGAGTTGAATTTTTCAACTCAAACTCAAAGCATTTAGAATGCTGGTGGCACTGTTGCGATTTTGTGGTGCTTCGGAGGTTACAACAACAAAAACAAACACAAATTCAAGACAAGTCATTATTCATGAAAAAGTAATATAACAATAGAATAGCAAAACTTATGAAGATATTTCTTTCTAGTTTTGGCCCGTTATTACACGGAATAGTTGGTTCAGTCGGATACCACATTTGGTACTTTCCATAAAGTTTGTAGAACAAATCCCAGAATGCCATCCTTTTGTGGTCCGGTCTGCTACGGGGTGTGAATTCCAAGTTCATATCTAAATACGACTGAGTGGTGTTCGTTATTGGGATCCATGTGAATGGCAGGAGTTCTGATGGCGCCGGAGTCGGGTTTCTGATGAGAAAAATTAAACAAATACTCGTAAATAAACAGCACCCTAATTGCGTAACACACTATCGATCGGAATTTAAATCATTTTGAAACAAATTTCTAATCAATAGATTACAATTACAAATTTCTAAGCAATAGCTTCATATGTTCGAAAAATTTGTCTGCTCGACATTGTAAATAACGCAAAGAATGTTGTTGAACTGTCATGAAACCAACTCCGATTGATAATTTTTTACACAATTAGGGTGGTGGTCTATGTGGTTTAGGCATAAAATCATGAAGATCAAAGTCACATAATGTACAGTACAGTAAAAATCTTAAATCTTCTGACATACAACGATTAAATAGGGTATGAAATTTTGTAAATTTTGTCGATGGGAAAGCCCATCGGGCTTATGACTTGTTATAGCTATAAATTCTTACTCACCCATACTTAGCGAAGTTTGTCCAAAGCGTGGTTAACCGACTTTTTACTAGTTCTCTATCAATCAGCTCATCCTCTGTTAAATCTGCCCACGAGTTTGAATCAAATATATAGAACATCTCCTGTCCATGACTTGCTCCAAGGTATGAGAAAACGTAGCGGTAAACGTTTTCAGCACCACTATCGAACAGTTTTTCGGCCATCCTCTTCGTCGAGTGGCCAAATATTAAATCAGTTCCCAATTCTATAAGCTGCTCTGAGACATTCTCACTGATTTTTTCATCACCCAAGTAAAAGTGTCTCACTGCATCCAAACCGTCTTCAAAATCGTTATTCATATCGAATCCCTTTTCAAACAGCATTTTATTATCGTATGTTTCAAAAAACTCTTCATCTGGATTTGTAAACTGAAAAGCAAATTCTCTTACGTTGTGACCAATGATTATTGGAGTCCTGCTGGCTTTAGTAGATTTAACATTCATTGGATGGTCCGTTATAAAATTTTCAACTCCTTCAAATGTTTTCTCAACGCACGGTTTGGTAAGAGGTTGATCAATGCCTGGAGCACTGGTAATTTTCAAGTCAGAAGCAGTCTGAACCAATAAATGTACATCAACAGTAGAAAGAAAATTCAAAGCGTCATTTATATCTGAAGTTATAAAGCCCAATTCTTTAGCGAGCGTTAAAGGTATTGTGTTATTAGATTTCACCATCATCCAGTAACTTAAAGCTGGTCCACCTTGTACTATTACTTGGTTGAATAACTTTTCAGTTAAAGAAAATAAATGTAGATTTGCGGACATGCCACCAGCGCTTTGACCAAACAGAGTAATTTTGTCGACATCTCCTCCGAAAGCTGCAATGTTTTCTTGAATCCACCTTAGAGCTAATGTTTGGTCTTTAAGCCCTTGGTTTCCTGGTACTTCCGGTGTATCTAAACACATGAAACCATAAATACCAACTCTGTAGTTAATGGCTACAATGATGACGTCATTTTTTAATAGAGAAATTGGTTCGATTGCTGCACTGCCCCCAGTGAATCCCCCGCCGTGTATCCATACCATCACTGGCAAGTGGTGTTGAGAGTCGTCGATACTTGGCACGTAGATGTCCATGGTGAGGCAGTCAATGGTACCCGTGGCGACACCTCCGCTTACTCTAGGGCACGATTTTGATTCGTTGGCTTCAAAGATATCGTCAAAGCCATTATGTGGTACTGATGGCTGTAAAGTTAAATTTTAAAATTTGAAATGAAACACTAATAATTTTTTTATTAAATATAATTGAATTAAAACAGTATTGAGTAGTTATTAATCATAGTTGGCGTCTCGATTGGCGTACTATACACAATATACAGAATCAAGCTTGAGCATGAGCATGAGTTGGGCTCCGTGAGGTCAAGTCTGGGAAAAGTCAAATTTGGAAGACTTTTTTATATTTTCTACTAACAATAGAGTTTAAAAAATAAAGCTTACCCCAAATGGATTATTCTCATCCACCACCGCATAAGGTACACCCGAGAACTTGGTGTAGCCATCTCCAAACTGCTGTCCCCTAATCAGGCCTAATTTGGTAGACACAAGAGGATCATTTCTGGATAGCCCTTGCACTAAACCATAAACTGAGAGGAACACTACCACTGGCCACATCTCCAAGCTTTGTGACATTACTAGAGATAGTAATATCAAACTGGAATTTATACAGAGTTATTACATTTCGGACGATTTTTTATTCCCAAATATGTAGTATCGCGGGAATTAATATAAAAGATAAAACAACATCATTAAGATTAATATCACTTCGACACGGAATGTGGTAATCAGTTAAACAACTGATATCAATGTTCAATATTTTTGAATTCCCATTGCCAAAATGTTGTGACATAATCTGTAGATTAGGTGCACGCAACGGTAAACAACGCCTTGTGTGCGCAGTAGGTATAACCAATATTTTGTTACAATATTATTTAGAAGAGCGTCCATGGAGTTTCTTTCCCGTTCTTCTCTAAAAACCTACTACGCTTCGCAAGGGGAAACTAGTTTCATCTATCTGACTGACCAACTCCTTGACAAATCAAAATTGCCTGTAATTGGCTCAGTTGAAATAAATTAAGTGCTGAAAATATTTAGGATGCTGGCGGGAGTGTTGCGATTTTGTGGCGCTTCCGAGGTTATAACAACCAAAACAAATACAAATATTTAAGACAACTCATTATATTATATGAACAGGTAATAACAATTTAATGGCAAAACTCATGAAGACATTTCTTACTAGTTCTGGACCGTTATTTATTACACAGAAGAATTGGTTCAATTGGATACCATGTTTAGTAGTTTGTAGACCAAATCCCAAAAAGGCCATCCTTCCATCCATCCTCCCATCATTCCAATGTATGCTGTTGGGTGTGGAATCCAAGCCACATCTAAGAATGGCTGTGTGGTGTATATAATTGGGGTCCATGTGATTGGTAAAAGTTCTGATGGTTCCGGAGTTGGGTTTCTGATGACAAAGAATAACATTTTTAGTGTCACTAATAAATGTATTAGCTTGCGAACGACATATTTAAAAACGGCTTTCATGTTCGCGGCACTTTAGTCGTACCCACTAGGATACAGTCCTAAGACTAATCTTATACTCTAAGGTCGAATCAGCACTGTGTTGTGTGTAGGCTGTGTTTGCAAAAATTACTTTAATACCAGCTTATAAAACAAGACCTGCACTTTCTGAGAACGACACTACTTACAAAGGTTAAAAACCTAAGTTGAAAACTTAAACACGACTGTCTACTGAAAAATCACGCTCTAAAAAGTATGAAACAAGAAAATATTCTCATCTGAAAATTGAAAAAGAAGACAAATTTAAAAATCCAGAGTTAAACGTAATCTGTTCGATTTGTGCCCATAAATCGAACAGATTACGTGTGAGTCTGCTCCTTGTTGAGAGCTTGTTGCTTGTGGCTGGTCATTGGGTATTGCCCCCAGTGAATAAGCAGTAAGCCGTCGCGCCGTGTGATCCATAGATACCATCTCGGGAAAAGTTTTGTGGGTAGATCTTTGAGGCACATGTTCAGGGCTTAGAGTTCAGGGTAAGGCATTGGTTTGTACCTGGTGGGCACACAGCTGAAGCTTTATTGGGGACATCTGACATTGTGATTGTCCGCTTCGAAGGGTTCTCAAAGTGTGGGTATTTGATAACCGACTGCAAGTGTCATCGAAACATTACATGAACAACACATGAGTGTTACAATTTGTGGTATATAGTAATAGTAGATTATTCACTGAGGGGATAAAGCAGTGTCATATGTTACGGCCGCTATATTGGGAAGTTAAGACTAGAATCTTGAGTGCGGCCAGAGATTCAAGCTCGTCCAAGACGAAGACACCTTTATCCCCGAGTAGAATACTCTACTTTTCACACTTGCTGCGAGATGATAAAAATAAATTCGATTTTGGAATTCTTTTTTTTAAGTCTACATTCGAATTTTTTGTTGAGGTTGTAATGTCATAATAATGACCAGCGGGTTCAGTACAATTTACTGTCGGGCTAGACCCCAGGGTTATAATGACTTCCTAGGTATTTTAGGTTAGGTTTGCATATTGGTTTGCATGACATATAATTTGACATTATCGAGCCGGTGTGGTGATGTGAAAAGTTTATTCTATCTATTTCTCAACTATTTTTACTTGCCAGCTTATCATTTATCAAACGGGTTTTCTTGTATGTGATGATTAATAATTGTTCTCAATTATTGGTCATGTCAGTATGTGCCCACAGTCAGGGAATGTAATCCGATATCGAGATTGAGCTTCTTAAGAAGCCATTTTCAATTTATTCTATGTATAATTAAGTTGCAAATTGCCTCCTTGTATTTTCTTTATATTCATGTAAGTAGGTAGGTACCTAATTTATTATCTTTTAATTATTGTGATTTCGTGTGTAGTGCTCTATCTTATCTGTCTCTAATGGTAATTAATGTAATAATATAGTGTGTGTGATTGTGTTTGTGCTGATTTGTTGCGTTATGCGTAGGGCAGATTCAATATATTTATTTTGTTTGATTAACAAAATAATTATTATACACGTATAGAGGAGGTATGAGGAACAAGGTGTAAAATTCACTCATCCTCCATAGAAAAGGGAGGATCCGCTGACTGCTGGTGGGCTACTGCCCGACGATTGATGTCAGGATGTTGTACTTATATATGCCAGTCGCGACGTATGTATGCCTGCTTGTGCGATGCAGGATTTGTGTGACGTCAGGTCTTTAATGCGTAGTTCGAATGTGGCGTTGTAGATTGTATTACACAATATTACTCTAATTAGATGTAAAATTTTAATTATATCAAAATGTACACGAAATTTTCTATCTCAAAAATTTGAAAAATGAGATCTCGCCTTATTACCCCCTCAAGTGTCGAATGCACCCCATGTGTGCATAAGAAAAACTCTTTTTTTGTTACGTATATAAGCTTATATCACATATATATAAATGTAAAAAAACATCATCCGATGGAAAACCAATCATCATCATTACTTGTGAACCTATGGAGTTCGTAGCTAACCCCCCTCTCCCCCTGCTGTCAAATGCACCCAAAGTGTGCAAAAGGACAAAACTTTACATAATAGGTATATAAGCTTATATCACATATATATAAACGTAAAAAAATATCATCCGATGGAAATATATCATTATCAGTAGTTGTGAACCTATGGGGTTCGCAACTAACCCCCAACCCTCCCCACTCGCTGGTGTTTTGGGTCTAAAATTAGCCAAACTCAGACACTTGAGGGGTTACCGGACGAGATTTCGAATGGACAATCTCTACATCAGACTTAGCACGCAAGATCTCGAGTTGTCAATCTCATACTTCGGTCTTGCGCCAGTTTCACTAATAAACTAGTATTATGTAAGTCATATCATAGAATACGACGAATACGAATGTATTAATTACAGAATGCTTACGCTAAAAGGCACTCCTGTTAGTTAGAGTGAAATTAAAACGTTTTATCAGTCAACAATTGATCAATATCCATCATGTACTAATCACGCACACACACACACATCACACACTCATCTCACACACACATCTCTCTTGTGTGTGTATCTCTTTCATATTTCGCTACTAAATAAAACATTTCACGCACATTGAAGCAGGTGGCGTTGTAGTTTCTGCCTACTGCCATGGAAAAATTACGCATATCAACGTGAGGAATTTCGTGGGATGGATGATCATTGAAGGGTACAAAGTAGCATTTATCATTTATTCACGGTTTTACGAGTGTAAAGTGTCGGCCTAAAGCCGATAGTTCCCACGGATTTCCTGTTTCTAGACAAAATCTAAAATGTTCACATACTAAATGAATAAGAAAATACTCTAATTTAACCTATATTTTTTCCGTATCATTAACGTTCAAAATCATTAAAAATCGGTTATTGTCGCCTTAAAGTTTAAACTACCCTCGTTCAAGTAATAACCCCTAACCCAATAAATCGAGGATCTGTTCAAATATTGCAGCATTAGAGGTCACAGGACCTCTGCGGGATCCAAAACTTTAGATTGGTTATCAAACCTCGTTGGCATGTGTAGTTAATCCTCTTATGAATTAAACTTTGCCCAATTATTATTTAACCCCTCAAGTGTCGAATGCACCCCATGTGTGCATAATAAAAACCCTTTTTTTGTACGGTACATAAGCTTATATCACATATATATAAATGTAAAAAAACATCATCCGATGGAAAACCAATCAAATCATTAGTTGTGAACTTATGGAGTTCGCAGCTAACCTCCCCTCCCCCCCGCGTGTCAAATGCACCCCAAGTGTGCAAAAGGACAAAACTTTACATAATAGGTATATAAGCTTAGATCACGTATATATAAACGTAAAAAAACATCATCCGATGGAAAACATATCATTATCAGTAGTTGTGAACCTATGGGGTTCGCAACTAACCCCCAACCCTCCCCACTCGCTGGGGTTTTGGGTCTAAAATCAGCCAAACTCAGACACTTGAGGGGTTAACTGCGAAATGTGAGGGTTATGATGACTTTGGATTTGTCTGGGTAAAAAAAAAAACGTTGTGGGCTAATAAGAACCTACCCAAAAAGTTGGGAAAAGGTCACAGAATGATGATCCCTGACCTAGTACAACATCATCCATACTAATATATTATATATTATCTATTATATTTATATATATATATATATATATTATATTATATATTATCTATATATTTATATATCCATACTAATACTAATATTATAAATTATAATTATAAATATAAATATAATATAAATTATCTATAAATTCGAAAGTAACTCTGTCTGTCTGTCTGTCTGTCTGTCTGTCTGTTACCTTTTCATTCCTAAACCACTGAACGGATTTCGATAAAATTTGGCAAGTCTATAGATGGTATCCTGGGGACGGACATAGGCTACTTTTTTTTTCAAAAATAATGCTACAGGGGGTGATATAGGGAATGAAAGTTTGTATGGGCAACTCAGTATTTCTTAAGTTAGGGATGTGAAAATTAAAATTGCAGCATTAGAGGTGCTTATGCTTTTGATAGGAAATAAAGAAATATTCGGTTCAGCGTTTTCGAAAAATCATGCCCTGAGGGTGTAAATTGGGGTGATTTTAAAATTTACAAAACTGCACGGATTTCGACAAAATTTGGCAAGGCTTTATATAGCATCCTGGGAAAGGATCAAAGGACATAGGATACTATTTTTTCAAAAATAATACTACAGGGAGTGATATAGGGGATGAAAGTTTGTAAGGGAAACCCAAAAAAGTAAGGGATAACAAATTTATGCTATTGGTACGAAATTAAGAAATATGCGGTTCAGCGTTTTTTAAAAATCATCCCCTAAGTGGGTAAAATAGGCGTTTATTTTAAAATTTACAAAACTGCACGGATTTCGATAAAATTTGGCTAGGCTATAGATAGCATCCTGGGAAAGGACATGGGCTACTTTTTTTCTTAAACATAATCCTACAAGGGGTGATAATAAGGGATGAAAGTTAGCATGGGAAACACAGCATTTCTTAAGTTAGGGATATCAAAATTCAAATTTATGCTTTTGGTAGGAAATAAAAAATTATATGGTTCAGCGTTTTTGAAAAATCGTCCCCTAAGGGGTACAATAGGGGTTGAAAAATGTTTGTGTACCTACCTCTTTTTAAGAGATTTAAGGGATTGGAAATGTAGTCATAGTTCGAATCTTGAGGTAACATTTAGTCTTTATTTCATTCGACGTTTTTACGAGGAAATTATTTGAACGAGTGGACACTCGGACAAAAGTTATTTATTATTAGAGCGTGACTGGCATAATAAATTTTAAGTAATTAACAAAGTCCCCCCGCCGTGTATGTCTGTCTGTTTGAATGTGATAATGTAAATTGGCTGAAATATGACGACGACTGTTGAAGATGTCGGAAAAAATCATGCCGATTGGTAGCTTTATGCCTACTATACACGGTAACGATATATCGTAGCGATTTGAGTTTGCACAGTTATATCGGACGGCCCAATGTTTTCCACATGAACGTTCCCATGGGATATTTTCCGACATCCACGCGGGCGAAGCCGCGGGCAAAAGCTAGTTATACAATAAACTGGCTGATAGTTCGATTCTGATAGCACCGGCCGATCTAGGTATCCTTAGGATCTGTAAAAATCCCACCGTGGAAACTTAGCTGATATTGAAGTGAGTTTGAAGTAAACTGTCAATAGTGGAATAGTGGTGCTCAGGTGGAATGACAGCTCACTTCACTTATGTTAGAATAGACCGTTATGAATCCCGGGGGGCTAAAACGGCCACATTAAGCAATTACTCTAAAAGCGATTCATTTCCTGAATTTCCAGCAATTTATTATGATTGTGATATTTGACATTAAACTTTAATAGAGCAATTCATAATTTGTGGACTATTTTACGAATATCCATACAAAACTGTCAAACAGATGAATTGCGTGATATGAATTTTATTGTTCGCAGATAAATTATGAATATTGTCAGTTTGTGACCGTTTTACGATTTCAAGTATGATTCATAATACCTATATTATCCTATTATGAATCTGCCAGTGGCCGTTTTAGCCCCCTTGATAGGTAAACCGGTAAGAGGCATTGAACTTCAACGGTCATAATACTAAACAACGTGATTTTTCTTCTGCATGTCATGGTTTAAACTTTAAACCATCGAGCCAGTTTTGTAATAAGAACCTAGGTGTGACAGAAATACAGTTCTTTATACAAAACTGACAACTTAATGTGTCCGAATCGTCGGAATAAAGTTCGAAATTCAAAAAAGGACCCTTGTTTTGTAATAAGATGGTATGCGTTTTAAAGCGCCTACACACGGCCCTAAAATCAGAGGCAGTATCGGGAGAGTGGTGGTGGGGATGAAATCGGCTACTACTCCACACACGTCTCTGCCAGTTAGTACGTAACGCACCGTGCAGCAAAGCGCTCGTCGATCCAAGACGCCGCCTACACTCTCAAAAAATAAAAAAATAGGCATCGCTCTGGCACTGAATGACGACACGGTTGGCGCAGTGGTTGAGCGATTGACTGCTGCGCAGCATATCGCGGGTTGGATTCCCGCACGGAACAAATATTTGTACGACCTACAATTATTTGTTCCGAGTCTGGGTGTTTTTCTATCTATAATATGTATGTATTTACAAAAAAAAATGTATATAAGTAGTTTATCAGCCATCTCATTACCATAACACAAGCATTAGGTTGCTTAGCTTGGGACTAGATGGCATTGTGTGAAATGTCCAAGAATATTTATTTATTTATTTACTTGCTACGTCCACTTCGTTGTTCACTTGTAATTGATTTACAAAAACACGTCCTGTTGCCACTACAGTCGCACGCGCACTGCGGTGAAATCGGTTCCGATTTCGCTACACACGCCGGACAACGCTCCCTAGACGATAATCGGCCCTAAATCGTGAGCTCGCCCGAACCAATTTCTGAGATAGGGGTAATAATAATAATAATACTGATTACGATTTGCCTACTCACAAGGCGATCTAGGGCGCTCCCCACCACTTCCCTGATATTGCCTCTGATTTTAGGGCCGTGTGTAGGCGCTTTTAGCATGCAACCTCCGTGGATGTTTAAATAGTTTAAGAGAAAAACCTGTGGAAAAACTTTGAATTTTAAAATACTTAAGTGACAATATAGGCGGCCACAGGCCGATAAGTGATTGAAGTCATTCATTCATTTTCAAATATCTTTAATTAATCAAAATAACACAATACAAAATGCACTTAACCTAAGCTACCTACATTAACACATAAATTGAACACTTTATTAGGCTAACGCTTCGCCTTTCAAAGTTTTACAAGACTTGATCCTAAAAAACTGTTTACAACATAAACTCGACACACAATCATTACAACGGGAACATAATTTCAACAATGCAAATTATTTAGTAAATTATAATTATGCTAACTGCATGTAGGTACATCAACAAACTATTTAAGTAATTTGCTGATCACGCGATGTATTGCATTTACAAGTAAATACAAGCAACCGCGCGACCAGTCAATGATCAGCGGACGGAGCCTCCCTGCCGCCCGCGCTCCCATGTATCTTCGGGTAGATCCGGGGCGGCAGCGGGTCTCTCGCGGGTCAAGCCGCTGGTCGCTCGCACTTCGGGTGGTGGGAACAATAGGTAGTGATGCGGCAGACGGTAAGTGCCGTATCTATCGATGTATTGTAATTTGTCTAATGTTGATGAACATAGATTTGAAATCAAGGGGTTAGTAGTATTAATTTTGTTTTTATTATAGAATCTTGATGTTATTTTAATTACGTGATTAAATAAAAAAGGAAGTTTAATTTGTTTATGCAACTTTTTAAGATTTGTTTTAAATTTGGTTTTGTAGGATATTTTTAATGCTTTATTTTGGATAACTTGCAGCAGTTTATGGTTAGATATACATGTGCTACTCCAGACAGGACAGGCGTACGTTAAACATGGACGGACAAGCGTAGTATAAATTCTTAGTTTAGTACTACTACTTAATTTGCTTTTTCGGTTCATTATAGGGTTTAAAGCACCAAGGGCTTGGGCGCCTTTCAAACGTAAGTCAGCAATATGTTTGGACCAATTTAAACGACTATCCATTTTGATACCAAGATAACGCACACTAGTTTTCCAAGGTACTGTAAGGCCTGCTATTTTTAAAGTTCTTGAAGGCGGTTGCCTAGCACGTGAGAAAAATATTGCTTCTGTCTTATTTTCATTTATCTTGAGTTTCCATTTCTTAAAATAATCAAGAAGTGAATCGATGGAAAATTGTAGGCGACCTATGATCAAATCAGTATCATCCGAAGAGGTATAAGAGGCAGTGTCGTCAGCAAAGCAAGCTAATTTGGTTCGAGGTTGAATAGGGATATCATTCAAGAATAGGAGAAATAAATAGGGTCCTACAATCGAACCCTGGGGAACGCCAGCTGGAACGCTTTGAGGTGACGAAGTGGTGTTACCGATGTAAACCTGGAATTTACGATCTGCTAGGTATGATTGAATAAGTTTAATGAGAGGCATAGGTACATCCAGACTAGAGTGAGCAACTTGTGTAGCAGGCCTTCGTGCCACACGGTATCAAATGCTTTTTCAATGTCCAACAAGTGATTGAAGTAAAAGTTGTGTATTGAGGATAAGAAATTATGATATCCCTGGTTTACCTCTTTTAATTTATAACGTAGTGTGAGGTTCGAGACCTCACAGTACCTACTTAGTCACGAGCGTCTCAGACAGCTGTTAATTTGTATGAAGCTGATAACGACCCTGATAGGAGCGAGTCCGACTGTTTACCCATTTGCTGCCGCCGTGCTGTGCTCAAACAGGGATCATTCAAATCTTCCCCTAACTATACAATTGATATTTATAGCTTGTTCAAGTCATTTGTTGTCATAGATCTTAACTTCAGGGTTGTTTGGGCGCAAATGTGTAAAGAGGGATCCGTCAATGTAGCCCGCGAAATTCAAAATTTCTTACGTTTTTGCAAATTGCAGCGCTGTTTTACGTTGTATATTCATCGAAATTCAATCATCATCATCATCATTGGTAGCAGAATAAGGGGAGCGATAGTGAGGAGGGAGAGGGAGGGGAGTGTGCGGTGAGGGAGGAGAGGCAAGGGAAGGGGAGGGGAGGGGTTTAGAGGGGAAGGGGCATGTTAGGGGGAAGGGGTTGCGGGGAGGTGTGAGACGGGGAGGGGGAAATAGAACGTTGGAATGGAATGGCACAAAAAACAAGAGTAAACTCGGTCAACTCAAAAGTGAAAAATTAATTGGACCGATCCAACGATGTTGGATTTCGGCACTCAACATCTTCGCTTACTGAATGATCGAAAAATGAAATGAAAGGAGCGGTGGTGGATGTGTTCCGTTCGGGTACGGAATCCTAATAATTAATATAATACACTCGTGTGAAGTGTCTGTTATCAGCTTATGCGAAGTGCGAATAGTCACTTTTCCATCGCCCCGCTGGACTTAACGCCCCACTATAATACAAGCCTAGATTTACAAACAACAATGTTAATGATCGCAGTGTAGGTATACCTACCCCTGTACGAGACGTGCAGATAAGCGACTACGTAATTAACACAATAACAAAGTTATTAGTGACACTATTGTCATTAACCCAATCAGTGTAGCTTCGTTAAAGCCAGTGAGTGGTTATGTGAACATATTTTAAGACTACCAACCGATTTAGCAGAAGTCGTGATTGTGGGAAAATAAAACAGTTCTTTTTTTAATCCAAAAAGACCTTCTGAGTGTTTAGTGTTGTGAATAAAGAGAAATTACAGATTTTACGGAGAATTTTGACAGAAGTAGATTAGACGACTGGCTGGTTTAATTGAAAAACAGAAGATTGAAGACAATCAAAGAGGATACGACCTTTTTCGGTGAAAGAATCTTCTAGGAAAACTGAAAGAAATGGATCCTGAAAGACAACCTTTACTGGGACATGGTTCAGATGCAAGATGTAGACGATTTGGGTACTTACCACTTACACTTACTGCTTCTCTACTTTATTACTAGCTTTTGCCCTCGCTTTGCCCGTTTGGATAAGGTAAAATATCCAACGGGAATGTACTACCGGGAAATCCTTCATTATTCCTTGTCTACATTATATAGAGAACCTCTGTGCAAAATTTCATCTTTCTAGGTTCAAGGGTTTGGGCTGGGCGTTGATGAGTCAGTCAGTCAGTCAGTCAGGACTTCTCTTTTTATTTATAGAATAAAGATAAGCACGATCGATGGCATCTTTGCAGGTACTCAAATCACGCACACATAGAACGGTACGGTGCTTCACTTTCGATATGCGTGGCGCGGAGTCCTCCCTTTTTTATACGTCTATGCACGAAATCTGGATTTCTGTTTTAGGGCCAAATAGCTCCGCCCTCTATAAAATGGGACTTACTTTAAGATAACTGGCATGCCTAATGAGAATGTCATGTAGGTATATATACCTACGCCTCTGCAAAGGTACCTATCTTTAATGGGGAACACAAGCGAATTATTTTGTTGTTATTGCTAGGCCAGAGAAAAAGCTGATCGTGCTTACGTGCTGGTAAATAAGTACCCACTTTATCAAGGTTTCAAGGGTACGAGTGCTGGACTCGTACCCTTGAAACCTTGATAAATTACAAAATTAAAGACCAGCACTCACTAGTCGGCACGACGCAGCATGGTGCGACGAAGCACTACCTAACATTTGTATGGCCTGGGGGCTCAGACCAAGAAAAAAAGATAGACGGCGCGCCGCGAACATCAAAAGTGAAGCCATAAAACCGTGCTCCTGCAAGTAAACATACACGCTCACGCACACACCTACACTAAAACCATGCTCATCGCTCTTAGTACGTCACGAGTTGTCGTCAAGTAAACTTAAATTTAAAAAATAGAATTATGCCTTCCTGTCTAGTGAAAAGTTGCAAAAACAACAGCAAATCACATAAAAAGTCTCACGGAATCACTTTTCACTTGTAAGTACCTACTTGAAATAACATCGTTTCTCTATTATTAAACTGTGAATTTTAGGTTACTTGGAACAAAAAACCACAACAAACGAAAGCAGTGACGTAAAGTATGGGTGTTGCCATAATACGATTTAAAATTTCCCATTCGATTAATATATTTTAAATAAATATGATTTATTACTTCCAGTTATATTCCTATTTTCTTTTTAACCGACTTCTAAAAAAGGAGGAGGTTCTCAATTCGGATGTTTGTATTTTTTTTTATGTTTGTTCGCGCATCACTCCGTCGCTTGCCAACCGATTTCAAAAAATATT
The DNA here is from genome assembly GCA_905163495.3 of Cosmia trapezina. Lineage (NCBI taxonomy): Eukaryota > Metazoa > Arthropoda > Insecta > Lepidoptera > Noctuidae > Cosmia > Cosmia trapezina. Next base: position 22,712,854 of record LR991035.1, on the reverse strand, counting down.
TTTTGTTGGAAATGGTATACTTCCCAAATGGTCCCATTTTTGTCAAAATCCAGTTCTGATGATGGTATCCTGGAGAAATCGAAGGAACTCTTCAAATATTATAGGCACACCTATAGCGATTTGGGTATTTTTTTATAGTAACTCGTGCATTTGCTCTCGGAAAACACCATTTGGTGAAGTGGAACTGATGATGAAGACCACAGATGGCCATCGGAACTACTCAATTTATAAGTATTTCACGGGTTGCGATTCGATTACTTTAATATGGTTGCTAAGTAATTTATGCTCGTCAAAATGCATAATGGTGATGATGACTTCACCATGGAGCTCCAGTTCTCTTGGTTCTTACTAGGAGAACTCCTCAACAATTAACGTCCCTGCATCGGGAAAAGCAATATTTTGTAAAAAGTGATGAGCAGTTGCCATTGGGCTATTGTAACTTAGATAAATTACAAACTGACCCACTAAAAAGTGAAAAATAAAAACTTTTTACAAAAAAAAACACTACAAAGTGAAAAATAACTTTAATTTTGGAAGTCGGTGGCAAAAACTAAAATACAGATCCAAAGACACCGACTTCCAAAATTAAAGTTATTTTTCACTTTGTAGTGTTGTTTTTTGGAAGTCGGTTGTTTTTTTTTTTGTAAAAAGTTTTTAATATTTTAAGTATTCTTTCTTTTGGTATTTTTATTTAATATTTTAGGTTTCCAACTAATAATAAAATAAAAAATAAATGGATAGTAGCTATAAGAAATAGTCGGAATGATCCGGAATGGTTGCCATCGAAAACCAGCGTGGTTTGTTCTGATCATTTTGATGATAACAATCTCTATAGGAAAGAGATAGATGTATGGATGAATAGGCAAATTTAGGCAGTTAATGGACAGTCCATACTCTATGTCTATGGTCATACTAAGTTCATTGTATACATGTCAATAGTTGTTTTTCTCTCTTTCTAGATAGTGGACAATTTCATACAGGTATCGCAGTCCATCCGCTATGCCTACTTTCCTACCCACACAAATATCCCCAAATTATAGGGAAAAAATTTAACAAATGGCAACCCTTCGATGCACACATAGAAAAAAAAGTGGCTTCAGTTTTAATGTTCGCGGCGCGCTGTCTATCTTTTTTTCTTGGTCTGAGCCTGGGGGGCTAAAACGGCCACTTGGCAGAATCATAATAGGATAATATTATGAATAATATTTGAATTCTTAAAACGGTCACAAACTGTCAATTCATAATATATTGCCAGTTTGTGACCGTTTTACGATTTCAAATATTATTCATAATATTATCCTATTATGATTCTGCCAAAGTGGCCGTTTTAGACCCCCTGGCATACCGAAGCTTCCCACTGTATGCTCAAGTCCCCTTGTGACAATATCAACTAAATAATAGGTCTTTACCTATGAAATTGCCGTTTTGTATGAAAAAATTTAAACGAATTTTTTTCATGTATTTTTTATTTGTATTAATCGAAGTAATCACCCATGCAATCAATGCATCTTTGCCAACGCAGTGGCAGTTTATTGATGCCCTTCTTAAAGAAATCAGCTGGTCGGGAGGCAACAAATTCTTCAAGGGCATTTTGTACTGCCTCTCGGGTATTGAATTTTTTTCCCGCCAAGAAGTTATCCAAATTCTGGAAAAAGTAGTAGTCTATAGGCGCAAGGTCTGGTGAGTAGGGCGGATGACGGAGAGCTTCCAACCCCAGTTCTTGCAACTTGGAGACCGTCTGCTGTGCAGTATAAGGTCGCGCGTTGTCGTGCAGGACCAGCGGAGACGAGCGATTGACCAATGCTGGTTGGAGATGTGCCAGCTTCTCCATCATTGTGTTCACATCTGCAGTACACATCTGCAGTAATGCTCACCCCGTTTGGTAAGAAGCTGTGATGAATCACACCGGCACTAGACCACCAAACAGTGACCATCACTTTTCTAGGGGTAAGTTTTCGTTTAGGGCATTGTTTAGGTGCTGAACCAGGATCCAACCAACTTGCTGAGCGCTTGCGGTTATCAAACAGAATCCATTTTTCATCGCAGGTAACAATGCGGTTCAAAATTCCTTCATTTGTGTGTCTGTTGAGCAGTGCAAGGCACGTCTCGACGCGTACTTCGCGCTGGCGATCATTGAGTTCGTGGGGCACCCATTTATCAAGCTTTTTTACCTTGCCAATTTGACGCAAATGGACCAATATTGTTTTGACGCTAACGTCGAAAGCTGCTGCTAATTCTGCCGTAGATTGTGTATCATCAGCTTCCACAATCGCCTTTAATTCGTAATTGTCGACCAAAGTCTTCGGACGACCGCGAGGTTCATTTTTCAGGTCGAAATTTCCAGAACGGAAGCGAGCAAACCAATAACAGGTGGTGCGTTGGTTTGTAGTGTTAGCTCCGTAAACGTCGTTGATGTTGCTTGCCGCGTCGTTGCACGACGGTACTCATATTCCGAAATTACTCGAATTTTTAACGTATCCATGATGACGAAAAAGATTGAAATGCGATGAAAATGTAACACTAATCAATAAACAAATGACTACTTTTGGAAAAAAAAAACCATGTTTTTAATATAAAATTAATTTGAAATTAGAATTCTTAGCCAAACAAAAATTATTTTGATTTGAAATGGCCAGTACTGCAGAACGGCAATTTCATAGGTAAAGACATTGATATATATACACTAGATTAGCAATTACCGCGCCAAGGCGTTGCCACTGGACATACGGCCACGGCCGTATGCGTAGCTAACGTCAGTTCAGTGCTCTGTATGACGGCAGCCGAAGTGAACCGAGTGACACGCGACAAAAAATATCGCCAAAACGGGTAAATGCGTAATGAAAGAATGCGATTCTAGATCACAAAAACTACCGGAATTACTTTTCACACGTAAGTTTATTGTTTCTGTGTTTATATCATCGTAAAAACGCAGTAAAATAAATAAAATGTAGATTTTTTTTTAATCATGATCAGTGTTACAACTAAAAACTATGTTTTAGTTTCCCACATTTGTGGGAGTTTTTAATTTATGGAATAAGCGATTTTAAATATTTTTTAATAATAATTAACAATGTTCCAGAGTACCTAAAGATGCAATCAATTTTCTCAATCAATAATCCGATTGCTGAGAAAAGAGACTGACTGGCTACCTACTAAATCTACTGACATTTGTTTGAAGCACTTCCGTGATCAAGATAAAATAGGCCCAAAAAGCGAATGTGGCCGTGTTAATTTGTCCAATCAAGCAATTGTAATGCTTATTGTAAGTAATGATTTTATGCGGCAATTAATATTATAAAATTATAGGTAATGCCAACAAAAAATGCCTTCTCATTGAACTACCACAGCAACAAATTAGTTTATATCGACTCAAACTACATTGTGTACTGAATGTTTTTTTAACTTAGTTTTTAGATTGTAAAGAGCTGTTTTGCCTACAATAAATTGTATATTTTTCAGGACAACCATTATTCTAAAGAGCAGGTGGAGCTTTCAGAAGAAGAAAATATGGATGTGGATGCTGTGGAAACCGACGAAGAGATAGTCGAAATAACTGAAACGCCCCGAAAGCCCAAAATGAGGAAAGTAATTCACCGTTTAAAAAATTTCTCGGCTAGAAGACTAAGAAAAGGAAATATCACAAAAAATAAAAGACTAGAATATATCACAAAAAATAAAAGACTAGAAATAAAAAAATAAACGATAGAGGAACTGAAAAAAAAAACGTATGTTGAGCGAAGAAGACGAAATGCAGCTAAATGTAAATGATGAAACAGTGCAATTCATGGAAGAATTAAAAAAACCTTCAAAAAGGAAAGGACTTATAGAAAACTGACTCTTTGGGGAAACCGAAGGTTTTGTCTTTGCGATTATGGACGAAGTTATGATGACGAACAACTACCGGAAATATATTGTGAAGGACGGCACGGTTGACATCTGTCGGGCATTCCACCGTCCGGGGGAATCAATCCGTCACATTATTTCTGACTGGTCTCGTCTGGCTAACGGAGACTACTTGCATAGGCACAAACTTGTAGCCAGGATTATCCACCAGCAACTTGCTCTGAAATACAGTCTTGTGGAATTGGAAGTACCGTACTGTAGGTATGTGCCCGACCCAGTTCTCGAAAATGGCAATATTACGTTGTATTGGGATCGATCTATCATCACTGACAGGACTATTGTTGCCAATAAGACAGACATAGTGGTGATAGATCGATTAGAGCGTTGCACAATGATTAATGATATAGCGGTCCCGCTGAGTCCCGCATGACGAGAACCTCGTAAAAGCTGAAAAAGATAAGCAGATTAAGTATCTTGACCTGGCTCGTGAGGTTGTCGACATGTGGGATGTGATACAGCAATCGTTGTGCCGATAGTCGTGACGGCTAATGGCATAATAGCCAAGAGCCTCGATCAACACCTGAAGAGGCTCTCGTTAGGCAGCTGGATTAAGGAAGATTGCTCCAGAAAGCGATACTTCTGGACACCGCACGTATCGTTAGGAGGTTCCTCTCTAAGCAGCCCTGACCACCGGTACCTTGGACCCTGTTCCCGATACCGGTGGGCTACTATTTTTAATCTTTTTTAATGTTTTTATATTTTAATATTTAAAAATGTAAATTATATGTATGAAAATTAAATAAAGGAAATAAAAAATGTTCAAAAAGAAAATGCCTTGATTATTTTCATTACATATAACCTTCTAATACACATCTAATAAGAAATACATCATTCACATAATTAAAAAATAATTTAACGTTTACCGTTTAAACGTTACGTTTTTTTTTAACGTTTAAAAAGTTGGGTAAAATTTCGAATGGGTAGGCAACCCCATCCCGCCATTGCATGTTTATATTGCGGTCTTTGTCTAATCTAAGCGACAGTATTGTTCTTGCGACTTGTGTAAGTGAGACAGACATATGTTTACTTTTAAATGTTTAGTGGTTTCAAAGCTACGTCGTCGCATTTAAATAGTGGTTATACTTTTTTTACACATTTTAATGAGGTTTGCTTCTCTAGTTATATAACTCAATGGGTAAAGACCTAATATGAGTGTTAACTGTATGAAAAGAAGATTCAAAATAGTTGCGCTTACGAAAGTGCTTTGCACTGCCATGACGCGTTGTGCCACCTGTATGTCCCTCCTTGTTGTCCAATTTATTGTATCCCACCATGCCTATAACAAACAAAGTTGGTTATATCAATGGGACCCATTTTTGCAAACAAGAACCAACCCACAGTTTGAGTGAAATTGAGTTTAGTACATAGATGGCGCTCAAATCACGCATTCTAGCTTCTCTAAAAAAATGGTTCCTTTTCACCGACTAACAACAGAGATACAACACTGTCACTTGCGGAACCAACCCACTTTGGCCACCTTTTAATAAACTGTAAAGAACTATACGGCATGGTCCCCTAAACACTTATTAAAACTAATTGTTAAACAGACCCATGATCCTTGGTACCTTTTCAACTTAAGCATTTTAATTATGCAAACCAGAACCAATGTTCGTTGGTTCCATCTAGCATAAAAAGTTATAATATTTTTATAACTAAATAGAACCAAGAGAGTTTGGTTCTTGTTTGCATAATGCAAATTATGTTAGTCTTGAAGGAACCATGTAGCATAGTTCTTAATGGTGTTAAAATTCAGCATTATTTAATCAAAAATAAAAGAACCATTCTAATCGCGGGTATCGTTAATACAGATAATAATAAAAAATAACAAAATGTGATTTTACTTTTGTAGTATTTTTTTTTCACGTGTAATTTCTAAAAATAAAAGTAATTACTTATAAAATATACTTTTTAATCATTTTCAATACAATATTACAGAACAATACTTTTGTAGTATTTTTTTTTCACGTGTAATTTCTAAAAATAAAAGTAATTACTTATAAAATATACTTTTTAATCATTTTCAATACAATATTACAGAAATCATCTGGGGTGTACAATCGTTGCTGGTGTTTAAGAGAGCACTCTATCCGGCCAAAATCCGTGTCATTTGGTAAAAAACTGTGGCCAGATTCTAAAAATCGATGATGTATTTCTTTTAGAGTGGGATGATCATTCAATAATGCTTTCAACATTAGGGTCAGTTTAATATTTCTATTTTGACCCCCACATGAGTCACTCCAGAGGAATAAACTCTCAACACCATCTTTTAATCTTTCTGTGATATGTTTTATTAAACACGAACCGACTTCCTGCGACCCTCTGCCTGCCTCCCCTTCCACCCACACATTACAATGTGCTTGGTCATTACTGCCTGTATGGATACCTGTACACCCCAGATGATTACATAGAGATCATGAAAAACTGTAGAAAAATTAAACCAATGATTGTAGACAGGCTTACCAAAGAAGACTTTTTGTCGTCACGCAATTTAGAGACAAAAATCACAAACAGAAAAAAGGCAGTAGATGGATCTAAAATAAGTTGGCTGGATACCACAGAAATAGTGCTTAAAAAAGAAGAAATGTACTCTATTTTTATGAGAAACAATCTGGACGATGAGTTGAAGGAAGTTAGTACAAAGAAAAATATTAGAAGCAGGACCGTGATAACCAAAAGTGATATGGACTTACTTTGGCCTACAGGCAAAGCCATATCTGAGGCTAAGCTATCAGATATAAAAAGTATTCTGCATCTAATACCAAACGACGCAAAAGATTTCTACAAAACCTTGACAAGTTCAGACATAGAAGACGATATCGATGGCTTTACCGGGCCTATCGATTTTGAGGTAGAAGGCGATGATGATAATACTGATATTTAGTTTTAAGGGTTCTTGCTTCCATTGTTCTGTAATATTGTATTGAAAATGATTAAAAAGTATATTTTATAAGTAATTACTTTTATTTTTAGAAATATCACAACAATTGAATCTTACGTCCATTTTGCAAGTAGGAACTAAGCAACAAAATATGTTTTTGCTAGAAAGAACCAACCGGGTTTTTAACGATTTACTTTATACCATAACTTCATAAAATGTATAAATCTGATATTCCTAGATAGCCTACAGTATGCCACATATGGTCAACAAGTAATCATTCATTAATATACTAAGTATGCATTTTGCACACTTTGTTTACAAAAGTTTCATTTTCTCGAAAGTAATCTGCTGTGGGTTGGTTCTTGTTTGCAAAAATGGGTCCTATGGATAAAATGGATATACACCATACTACCTTAGGTCCAGAAACCTGGTAAATTTATTTTGTATACGCTCCAGCATGAGACTATTATTTTAGCTTCATGCGGAGCCCATAAATGATTGAGTTACATTCGAGCTGACTTCTTACCAATGCATTGTTTTATAGGTATTTAAGTATAATTTACAAAACAATTTATGCCTACTATCATATGTGTTTTGTGACACTTAATTATATTTGACCCAAAGAAACCTCGCAAACATGATTATTGAAGATAAAAATAGGTACGTTAATAATTTGAAGTAGGTATGTAGTTTAGAAGACTCTTGGAACTAATTGTATTTTAATCAGTTAATCAGTTTAATTGACATGTGACTTCTCGGCTCTGGGTTCAAAGATCAGGATTGTGTTTGGTTAGCAACTATTGATTATGAATTGTAATAGGTAACTAATGTCCTAATATTAAATAATAATTAGTTTTAGGTTTGAAAAAAGAATTTGGGAATTTTCTTAATGCTTTTTAACATAACATCACGCCTGTGATCCCCAAAGCGTTGGGCAGAGGTGTACCTATAGAGTTCACACAATTCGCCCCATGTAATAGGGGGCAAACCTATTGCCATGAAACGGGCACAAATCCGTTTGATGGCAATAATGGGGTCACCCCCTTATTACAGGGGACTTAAACTTAGGTAGGTACCCAGCGTTACTTTGTGTATATTATTTCATCACCACTGCTCTAAAAACGGTGAAGGAAAACATCGTGAGGAAACCAGCATGTCCTAGAACCAAAAAAAATCGACCCAATACCCGCACTGGGCCCGCGTAGTGGATTACAGCCCAATCCCTCTCACCGAGAGGCCTGTGTCCCAGCAATAGGAACGTTATAGTCTGATTATGGACACAAATCCAGACTCTCGGCTGATACTGAGAAATTCGAGTCAGAAAAACACAATTGCACTGCCCGAACTGAGAATCGAACCCAGGACCTCATGGTCAGCAGTAGCATTTGCGACCACTAGACCAACTAGGACACTTAAAACTGTTACTACACATAATTACTGCAATTCATCACATCGCACTAATATTATAAAGGCGAAAGTTTGTCAGTGATGTTTGTTACTTCTTCACACTCAAACGGCTGGACCGATTTGGATGAAATTTGGTGTGTGGCTAGCTTATACCCTGGATTAACACATAGGGTACTTTTTATCCCGGTCTACGCGGGTTAAACCGCAGGGCGCAGCTAGTAATCAATAAATATTATGTTAGTGCTCAACAGAGCGACATTAAATATCTGCCTAGCCTTTTCCCAACTAGGTTGGGGTCGCCTTCCATTGTGGAGGAGCCTTTATCCGGATACAGCTGAATACCTGTGTTTTACATGGAGTGACTGCATATTTGACCTCCACAACCCAGTTACTTACTGGGTAACACGATACCCCTTGGCTACCAAGGGGTATTACTTTATACCCGGTTTCTGATTTGAGAAAAGTAGCAAATCTCAACTGATTATTCTCAAATACATAAGTATGCGCTTAAGTTTTTTGTGTTCCACAAGTCGAAATCGAATTTCGTCAAACCTTAATAGTGTAGGTATTATCTATGCCAAGGGGTTGTCAGAATTTCGGGATTTTGACAACCCGTAACGACTGTCAAAGATCTACGAATGACAGCCGGTATTAACGGCTTAACGTGCTTTCCGAGGCACGGAGGAGTCTCGGTATTTAAAGATTCCATTGTCTCGAATTCCCTCGGATTCCATAATCACCCCTCGCTTTACAAGCTGCAGCATAACTGCACATTTCTCCACACCAAATTCCATCCTGATGGCGCTACTGAAAGCTTCAGTCTTGTATGCACAAACAGACATTTGTAATTTAATTGTACTCACATATTCCACGTATTTCCTTGTTTCAGACCACTAACCACAGAAGAGGTACAAACCGCCCGTCAAGAAATAACATGGCGCCGTACCCGTTTCTTCCTAGTCCTCATGTTCTGGGCATTAATAGCGATGTTCCTCTCCATCATCACCTGTATCCTGGTCACAGCTCCTCGATGTAACACATATGATTCTGGAGTGAAGCTGCTAAGTGTCCCGCCGGTGCATATGAGCTTTGCACCCTTGATTCATAAGGTGAATGAGGATCAAGTGTTTACTTTGTAGGAGAATAACTGAACCCACGCGTGCATTGGATTACATTCTGAATCCTACCTTGAGAACATAAATGTATGGATAAAGAGACAACAGCAGAATGGGTCTGGAGACGAGTGATGGAGTTGCCAACTTAGAATTAGCTTTGTTACCTTGAAACCTTAGGTAAAAAATTTCAAATAAAAAAAAAACAACTAAGTAATGTTCAAAACAAGATCACTTTTCAAGCAGTCTGAGGCAGCCGGTGGCATGAAAATCTGAGATTGAATAAAACTGCAATTAGTTTTTTTATTTATTTAAGTAAGTAGGTAGTTACAGTCGGCCTCAAAAAGATGTAGGTACCTATACATCCACAATAATTCTTTTGATTGTCTACAATTTGTGTTTCATAATAGATAGTTTCAATGAGCATCCACAATTAAGTACCGTACCTACCCAATATGTACGGTCAACAACAGAAGTCGGTTAACACTGCTACTTTTTGACATCATCTAAATTAACACAAAATGATGCGATAACCTGCGTTGGTGATATTAGGTAGGTGTTGGAACAGATGTACTTACATTAGAAAATTAACTCTTATCTAATAAATGAAATGCTAATGATTTTCTAATGTACATCTGTTCCAACACCTACCTAATATCAGTTAATCGCTAACCTATCGCTATTTATATCGTAATACGGAGAAGGCATAATCTAGTAGGCATAGAATTATGAACTAAAAATATCTAGTTGTTATTGTATTGCAATGACGTAACGTCATAAACCTATCGAATAAATTCAATAAATTAATCAATAATCACGTCAAGATTTCATCGCGAATTGACGTGTAGGTAGTACTTACTCTTAAGTATGTGTACCTACCTATAATCTTTTTTATCAATCGTTCAAATGAAGGTCGTATGTAAAAATAAAGAGTTTTTATAACAGCGCATAATATTACGTTATCGTGTCAAATTATTTAAATAAGATGTATTACTTAATTATAATCATACTAGCTTTTGCAGGCGGCTTTGGTGGTGATATTGTTGATTTTTCTGAAAGGTACCTACCATATGTCCTTTAATGTACCCAAACGTGTAGGTATGCATTTCATGTTGATCGGTTGACACTAGTGAAAAATAACTTTAATTTCGGAAGTCGGTGGCAAAAAACGAAAATACATTTAACCAGACACCGACTTCCGAAATTAAAGTTATTTTTCACTTTGTAGTGTTGGTTTTGGGAGTCGGTTGTATTTTTCTGTAAAAAAAAGTTTTGCATAATGAAGCTGTCTTCGATTGTACAAATTTTTTTCATCTGAATATAAGATTTCGCGGTATTTTTTTCTTACGTAGGTATTAGCCGACGTACGCACGGATGAAAAAATATCGCGGCGGGATTTTATCGTGCACAGGATTTTCAAATCTCGTTGTTGAGCCGAGCGTTGAGAATCCAACAACAGAGTGCATTCTAGCGCGTCGAAAAAACACACTTTTGGAATTTCAACTCTCGGCGCTAAGCAGAGCGTTGAAAATCCAGTGCGCGAAAAAAAATCGCCGCGATATTTTTACGTCCGTGCGAACGTCAACTTACCGTCTCAACAAAACGCGTGATCGTTGAAGCCTATTTTTTTGAAAGGAGCATTCAGGAGGTGTGCTGTTCTTTTAAGATAAGCCCGTAGCCCGAGGTCTTCATTCAACACCCTTTTCACCGTGGTTCTGATCAAGAACCAAAAGTTCTTGCATTCGCACGGGATTTCTTTGAATTCGCGCCTTGATGGCTTTGATCACCGCTGGATTACGAACCGCTGGATTCTTCAATCTTTCTCGTATCGTTTAATAGTGCGTTAAACAAACCTTTGTTATTTTTAAGTTTTTCAGAAGTTTGAAAATATCACTTGCAGCTTATCCACAACGATGCAAACAGTTTCATGCTTTTTTTAGATTTATCAAACTGCTATTATTTTATGATTTGTATTGTTTAAGTGTGTAGTTTAAGTTGTATAAGACTGAATAGGTATATTTAACTAAATGAATAAAATTAAAAACTATTAAAATACAATTTCGTTTATTTTCATTATGACAAACTGTTTGTATAAAAGTATTGGCCATTGATAAGTAACTTTCCGTTTAAGCCGACACCAGACATTACATTAAATCTTTTGAACATTTGTTTGAAGACTGCGAAATGATACACATTTGAAATTATCTGCCGCCAGCTATGTCGACGTTCGCACAGACGTAGAATATCGCGGTGATTTTGTTTCGCGCACTGGATTTTCAACGCTCTGCTTAGCACCGAGAGTTGAAAATCCCACATTGTGTTTTTTCGATGCGCTAGATGCACTCTGTTGTTGTTAAGTTGGATTCTCAATGCTTGGTTCAACACCGCGAGTTGAAAATCCAGTGCGCGATAAAATCCCGCCGCGATTTTTTTACGTCCGTGCGAACGTCGGCTAAGTAGCACATTCACGATTGACGTAAAATCATTAGTAAATTATTGTAATGCAACTCTTATTATCGTAAGGTAAGGTATAAATTAAAATGATTGCCGAGTTCTATTAAACTCACGGTAATCATTCTAATTTATAGATACTTTATTACAATTTGATAAGAGTTACATTGCAATGGCAAATTTGATCGGGAATGTCCTACCTCACACAAGTATTTTTATAAACTAGTAGCGCCCCACCCTTGCTGAATGTACAGTCAGGGAAATTAATTATTAAGAAATTGGACACCTTATCAACAATTTAAGTTGGTTCTTAACAATTAAAATACCCTGACTTTAGACAGTTTACACACATAAAAAGTATCTAGGGATCAAGGTATTTTCACAAATATTTTACTTGACTATTTCGCTTTTTGAACAAATATCATTTTACAAATTACCTACGCGAAAAAATATTCACGTTAAAGTACGTGAATATATAAAGGCTCTTACAGACAGAGGCGATATCGCGTCGTTCCTGTGTGTATGGTCATGCGCGATTCCATAGAAATTGTTATACGGATATAATATCGCAATAATTATCGCGTCGCGACGCGATATCGCCTCTGTCTGTAAGAGCCTTTAATCGCTGAATCTACGATTCACAGATGGCGTATGTTAACATTCACTGGTGTATGTCTGATTCAAGTAATTTAATGAAACAATTTCTGAGCACACAAAATAGGCGATTGTCGACATAAGTACACCGGTACAGTCAAGGAAACCAACGTCAGACCACCGTAAGGACTATTCCTGCTTGCAGCGCTCAGCCGCTATAGTAACGCTTACCTACGCTCATCAAAAATAGAATCGCAGCATCAGATTTTTTTGCTGGGTCTCTTGTTTTGTAAATTAAAAACTCAAACTACTCAAAGCATTTATTTCAAATAAACCAATTACAGGCACTTTTGAATTGTCAAAGGGTCGGTCTTGGGTCGGTCAGTCAGAAAAATGAAGCTAGATTGCCCATTCCAAAGCGTAGATCCTATGGAGAAGAACGGGCAAGAAACTCCACGGACACTCTTTTAAAATCAAATATTTTACAAAATATTGGTTACATCGTTCATATTGAAAATATACATGTGAGAACAATGTAGAAAGACGTGCACGTTAAAAGCGTCCGTAGTAAAAATAAAAAAAAAGATAAAAACTAAAAACAACTACTTAAATTTAAAAAAAAAATAAAAATTAAAATAAGCCGTGGCAGCTAAGAGACGACCAGTCCCAACTGACGGCGCCCGTTCACGAACATGACGCATGGATCAGCACCAATTAGCTCAACCATTTTGAAGGGAACTTAATGATCCAACACACACGCCACCACCAGCGAGACATTTGAGTGAGCATGACATACTCTCAACCGCCAGGGCACATTCAAGTCAGTGAAAGACGAACCCAGTAAAAGGTAGCTTTATATTAGCTACATAGTGCTCACACATGTGCTATGCATTTATACAATACTAAGAGATTGAATTTAAACAATGCAAAGAAAAATTTGTTTCTTCTTAATCTTCAGCAGCTCCAACAATATTTTTGAATGCTAATCAATTAGTTTAAGCGTCCTTGTGGAGCAGGACCAGCATTTAGCCAAGCATTTTTGTCAGCGATGTAATCTCCTAACTTATAATATGCCTGGCTGCATAGTGTGCGTTTTATACATGATTTAAATTTCGTTTCATTCAGCTGGAGTATGTGCGGAGGTATTTTATTATAACATTTTAAACAGTACCCCATGAAGGATGAGTCTACTTTAGCTAGTCTGAAACCTGGTTGAACTAAATGGTCCCTATTTCTAGTCCTATAATTGTGTCTTTCACCTCTTTTTCCGAAAAGATTTAGATTTTTCCTTACGTACATGATGTTTTCGTATATATATTGACAAGGTACCGTCATGATGTTAATATCTTTAAACAGTTCCCTCAGAGAATCGCGCCTGCGGAGGCCATATATTGCTCTGATGGCTCTTTTCTGCAGAATAAAAATAGACTCTATATCTGCAGCCCGTCCCCATAGTAAGATACCGTAAGACATAATACTATGAAAGTAACTGAAATAAACTAGCCTCGCGGTATCTACATCAGTAAATTGACGTATTTTCTCACAGCATATGCTGCTGAAAAAAAAAGGGTAGTCAGACATCTGTGCTCATTGTAACAGAGCCTGAGAAATTTATTTAAACAAAACATTACTAGGCTACGTATTATTGTTTAGTTAGCTGACGCAAAAAGGTGCGGTAAATAGATGTGGTCATCGTGTGCACGGGATTGTGTTTTCACGGTGGTCAGACGTTCGTTTCCCTGACTGTACATCTAAACATACACTAATATCGGAGAATCACAGTAAAGGATGACGCAGATTAGGGCGGGTCGCATCGCATTGCAAAACTCCTCCTTCATCACTCGTACATTTTGTATGGACCATTGCACACTACAGGTGGGCCGCACCCAACGAATTAAGAAGTTGGCCGCACCGCACTTTTTAGGGATCCGTAACAAACGGAACTGTCCATCCGTCTATCTGACATTGGTCTGTATCTCATGAGTCATGAACCATAATAGCTAGATAGTTGAAATTTTCACAGACTGTGTATTTCTTATTTCTATTGCCGCTATGACAGTAAAAATAAAATAGTTACAGTTAAAAATTAACGAGGCTCCCCATACAAGAAACGTGTTTTTCTTTAAACTGTTTTTTTTTTTTGTAATACATTATAAATGTACGGTGATACGGAAGCCTTCGTGTGTCGGTTTAAAAAAAATATTCGATGCGCTACGGTCTGACGCAGCTGTAATGTGCTTTTAGCTTAACAATATACATACCTAGAGATAATTACAAAGTCATGGCAAAAGTATACCGAAAAAAGTAACTATTATACACTTAATTAATGCCCTCGTTTTTGACTGTATAAAATCTAATAGAATCTTACTGCCTTCCTTCTCTTGGTAAAGAGCTACTCTCTATAAAATCTCATCGAAATTGGTTCGACATAGTATCCAGGTTCGCACGGAAGATTAAATTCGCGCGCTGGATTTTCAACCCTCTTCTTAGCGTCGAGAGTTGACAATCCAACAGTGTGTTTTCTTGACGTGCTGAGATGGTATTTGTTGGATTCTCAATGCTCGGCTCAATACCGAGAGTTAAAAATCCAATGCGCGAAAAAAATCCCCGTCAAACCTGGGCTAATAGTGAAAACGTAACAACCATATGAACAAAATCGCTTTAAGGATGATGCGCAGTAGTAGCCCACGAAATTCAAATTTTCTTACGTTTTTTGCAATTTTCAGGTCAGTACCGGTTGTATCTTGATCGAAATAATTATAATTCACGAATAAGTATACCAAATATGTATATACATAATTATACTATAAGAATCATCAATACATATCTAAGTTAGATTTCTTCTGTCTCTAAGTTTGATTTCGGAAATCGTGACATTTTGGGACAAATCTAACTTACAGAGAGGTATTGATGATTCTTATGGTCATAATTATGTAAATACATATTTCATTTTGATCGGCATACAACCTGCAAATTGCAAAAACCGTAAGAAAATTTTAATTTTGCGGGCTACCACTGCGCATTCACCTTAAGGTTAATAAACTATGTACTTTAATAATATAAGTAAGTACTTATACCTCATTTACAATAAAATTAGATTAGACAGTTAAACTTATCTTTTTTACAGTTAAACTTACCTTGTTTACAGTCCGTTCATCCGATTTTGACTTCTATTCCGAAGGTTTAAGGATGGCATTAAAGGCACAAAAGTGGTTATAATACCAACTATTTACTGCAGCTGCCATTTGTCATGCCACCAACGCTATAGAAGTCAAAATCGGTTGAACGGACTGTAAAAAAGGTTTGTTTAAATGTCTAATCTTATTGTAAATGGAGTATAGATGAGATTAGTTTTCATGGGTTTTCTCCTAATCTATGCAACTAATAATGAGAGAATGCGTTCCTGACACACCTATATTAGAATAAAGTACTTTTGAACCTAAAGCGTTTGTAGTACTTTCACCGTTATTTTCCCTCTGATTTGGCATCACAGTGATCTTTATTTCTGTCTGATTTGGTATCACAGTGATCTTTATTTTCTCTCTGTTTTGGCATCACAGCCTAGAGATCTTTATTTTCCCTCCTATTTGGCATCACAGTGATCCTTATATTCCCTCTGATTTGGCAGCACAGTGATATTATTTTCCCTCCGATTTGGCATCACAGTGATCTTTATTTTTCCTCTGATTTGGCATCACAGTGATCTTTATTTTCCCTCTGATTTGGCATCACAGCCTAGTGATATTTATTTTCCGTCTGATTTGGATCTTTACTGTCGATGACATGAAAGGACTGCATACAACTGATAGGTGTCAAAACGCATTCTCTCATTATTAGTTGTTAAACGATGTAAATGATGGGACACTTATCGTGTCCTGCGAGTCCTGTCGTCTGCACGTTACAGGAACTGATGGGCGCTAGTGATGGCGCTAAACACGTACCCCAATTCTAGGCAGATACCATTTAGATTGCCATCGACAACACGCTAAGAACAAGTTGTTTGATAAAGTGTTGACATTATTTGCTCACAAAAATAGTTACTTATTTAATTAATTTATTAAAATCTCCTTTAATATAATACTGGATGAGAGTTAAGTATGTTCGATGAAATAAAAGTACCCAGAAGCTAAAATGTCGCTTAAGTTCTAACATCGTCTAACTCAAAAACCGGCCAAGTGCATGTCGGACCACGCACTGTGAAGGGTTCCGTAGCCGAGACGGATATTTACGCACGGACGAAATTGATTTTATCTACTTCAAAAATAATTTTGTATTTCATACTAATTCTCAAAGAAATTATGAAAAAGACATTTCTGCGGTTGTAAACGGAAACATCCCATCTCACAACTATAGCCTTAAATAAAAATTCATTATGTAGATGTACACTATATGTTGTATGTGGTGTTAAAGCTTAAGCGACGGTAAGTAACATATTTTTCCTCATTAGTGTAAGAAAACAAAGCTTTCTTTATCGCAGAAATTAAATATTAATATTATTTAAATTAAAAAGTATTAAATGCTTACGTTATGGTATTTTTTTTCACTTTATTTATTTATTTGCTGAACCATTTATGTTTTAGTGCAAATAAATTAAATTTCAACACCTATACTAAGTATAAAATTTACGTACTTAAACATAATGATTAAAATTTAAAAACATCATTTTTTAATACATCTGGGGTACCCAATTGACACAACCCACTGTACACACAAATAAACAGACAAGAAGAAAGGAACAGAAAAATACGTACAAAGGCGACACGTTGTCTACATATCTTTTCATTTCATACACCTGTAAATTGCTTCCGTAAAAGTTATGTAAGTAACTTACATAAATTAACTTCTACTTGAAGAAACAAGAGAGTTAATACTTGAAGAAACAAGAGAGTTAACATTTGCATTCGTTAACTACGTAACGAAACTTACAGGTGTAGAGTCGGTCTAAGAAGTAGAAGAGAAAATAAAACATAGAATCTAAAACAACAATTCACTTATTACATAAAACATCATAATACATAAGGTCCTATTATAATAGATGGACAAATCACAGGGTGTTCTACCCATGAGTATGAATGAACTTTCACTACGGGACTAACTTGAAACTGCGAAAAAAAAATCAGCTGCTCCCTACATTTTCACGAGTTTGGTGTAGGTAAACAGCTTCTTTTTTCCGCCATTTCAGAGTTAGTCCATCATCTATTTTAATGGGACCATATATATCTAAATACATACATACTTACCCCCTTATTCATAAAAAAATAGAACGCTTTATAAACCTATTTTAATTATAAAGGTGTTTTGTCTTCTTCTTTCAAATTAAAATCAAAATTCGAAAGAAATTGACAAAACACTTCTTTAACTAAAATAGGTTTATAGAGCGTTTTAGTTTTTTTATGAATAGGAAGGTTAGTTTACAAAGATAAATCAGAATCGGTGGAAAACATTCGGTCACCGAATACCATCATTTGACTTAAAGTAAAAATCTGAGACCACCCTAGAGCAAGTGTGGTGATCTATGCTCATGCCTTCTCAGTTTGAGAAGAGGCTTACTCTGCAGTGGGCTAAAAATAGGCTGGTATAATACAGGGTGTAAAAAGACATATCACAAAGCCGTCAACTATGCATACTGTACATCTAACTAAGTAGCTTTGCGCAAAAATTATTGCTGGGAAACGACTTTTGTTTTTAGGTATAAAAAAAAACAGTTTTTTACTACGCGCAATGAAACGCGAACCCAGGTAAACGGAGCTAAGCCCCGCCCCTTCGCTCTACGGTACGCGTAGATACTTGTCGGAAAAAGTTTAGTAATAATAACACTTGGAATACGTTTTAGTAAAAATGCAACTTTGACCATCAATATCTCCAGAACCAGTGGATTCCCAGGTATGGTCTAGTGGAAAAAAACGAGCCAAATAATGGGTAGAATATGTGGCTTTCGGCTTCGACAAGTGTCTTTTTACACCCGGTATTATACAGGGTGGAAGGCACATCGACGCGCAAACGGTTACCACGTATTCAGAACATCATTCTGAGCCCCCCTGTATAGAAAATTTTCATAGGTTATTGAAAAATAAATCTGCAGTTTCCTACAATAGTGCAATACCTACATGTCAAAATGTATGGAAGAGCAGATTTTTTTTTAATAACCGATGAAAAATTTCTATAAAGGGGGGCTCAGAATGATGTACTGAATACGTGGTAACCGTTTGCGCGTCGATGTCCCTTCCACCCTGTATTATGTCACATCAAAGCCATTAAAAATAAAACAAACATTTGGCATTCATCCCATCCTTCCCTGAACACAATACTCCATTTGAAATAAGATTAGACATTTAATTAAACCTTTTTTACAGTCCGTTCAACCGATTTTGACTTCTATTGCGTTGGTGCCATGGCAAATGACAGCTGTAGTAAACAGTTGGTATTGTAACCACGTTTTTGCTTTTAATGCCATCTTTATACCTACGGAATAGAAGTCAAAATCAGTTGGACGGACTGTAAAAAAGGTTTATTTAATTGTCTAATCTTATTTGAAATGGAATATAGGTAAAGGTATTTAGCATTCATCCCATCTTTTCCTGAACACAAGGTATAGTATCCTCAGTACAAGTACCTACGCAGTAGGCTCGACTTGTCGAGCTGATTCAGTTTGCCGGCCGGGGCGCACGTTAGTTTGATACTCACTCAAGCGCCGCGTCGTAAAAGAAGACAACCCTAACGAGTCAGAAGGTATAGAGTTACGCGATAAAAAGAGAATTGCACTTTATTGTGTCGTAGCAAGAGTCGCTATTTATTTAACTGATTTTGCGAAGTGAATCTTCTATACTTGTACTATTATCTATCCCGTGGTACCGTTGGTCACGTAATCAACCGACATAAGGAATCAGGTATGGAGTAGAGAGCGTAAAGCTGCGTTTCCTCTGTCGCCCTACATTGGTGGTTCTGCTTCGCTAAAATTGTAAGCTCTTGGAGGGCATCGTCGAGTATGCTGCGTCGTTTTGGGTATCTGAAAATAAAGTTAGGTACATTTAGAAATTCGCCGGACTGTAGCGCATTGAGAGGGCGGAGTTACAAGCTGATCCACGCCACCCAATGCACAACTATAACCCAGTGCCACAGAGGCTTAAAAACAGCAAAAATTTCCTTGGGTGCGTGAATCCAGCCGGTGGTTTGGCAAGAACCGCTTAAACCTTCTAATTTCTTTATTGAGCCATCAGAGAGCCTCCCATCGGGCACAAGTTACCGTGGCCTACTTGGAAATCGAACCCAGGGGGTCTAATCCCTAAGTACGTCGTCTGACATAACGATCCATCAAAACAAGTGTAAAATTTAAATTCGGACGGGCAAACACACATCGGGAGCTGGGACAACTGTCAAATCGTGTTGTCATAATTCGGGCCCCGTACCAGTCATCCGTAGGTGATACGGAGTAGGAAACGCCCGTAACGAAGGCCGAAACAACAGGCTTCGTGCTTAGGGAGTATACCCCTTGGCCCTCATGCTGGCTTAGCCTGTCATTTTCAAACTCGCCAACACTGAGGTTAGTATTTTTCTTGAACGAATTCGCTGCTTAAATTCTGTCTCACATTATGCCGTAGGATATTTGTTATTTAGTAATAATCACTATGCAAGTCTTTAAATAGAATCCCAGTCGTTATCACGTGTTTACAAATGCTTCTTCATGCCAAAACTTGTACGGGGTTGTGCCAAAGAAGCTTTTGAGCAGTGAAATTGTAAATACAAGCTACGTTTTTATCTTAATACAACACAAAATATTATCAGTGTTGAAGTGAAGAAAGAAATGAGGTCTGTTTTCATAAGCTTTTATTTAGTTTCGTCAATCTAATCTTAAGTTAAATTTAACCCACTTCCCGGTTTCCGATTAAGCTGAAATTTTACAAGCTTAGTAAATCGGATGGCAATGCAATAATAATTATTACTACATGGAGCTGATCTGATGATGGTGACCATAGGAACTCAGTAATAAAACAACGCAACCCTATCAAGTTTGGGCTCGTTTGATTCGTCTTGACAAGGACTCCGGTCCTAGATATTTTTTTTTCTTCTAGCTATAAGTAATTACTTATAGCAAAGTTTAAAGTTTAGTTTAGTTTTATTAACATCCAGACTAATGAAAGCTTATTTAAAAAAAAAAAAAATTAAGTACACCTGTTACGCGGTAACGCGGTAGACATCTTCACAAAAGCTTCTTCATTCCAACACTTACAATTTGTCTGTCCAAAAGGTTGTTTGACACAACCCTAAACAAGTAATGGCAAGAAGTATATGTAAACACGCGTCCTTATCAATGCATTCACTGAACTTAAACCCTACAAAGTTGCAGACATGCATGCATATTTATTTATACATCGATATCTTATCGTCTCTAGTTCCTTGAACTCTGGCTCTATATAAGTACTTTATGTACTTTTGTATAACTAGCTAATGTATTTATAAAGAACAGTAAAGATAATGGTTACAATTAATTGGCATATTCCACTCTCAAATGACACCAAACACAATACATTAAGCGAAAACATTGAATTTTTATCATTAACTAGCGAACCGCCTCTGCTTAGCAAGATTTTTACGATTTGACAAAATGTTTTAAGTAATTATACACATTTCATTGTTTTATTTTCATTTCACTTTTTTTTTTTGTTTTTTCGTTTTTTTTCACATTTTTTTAAAAAAATTTTTTGCTTTTAAAATTTTTTATTCCGGAATAAATTCTCTAAATGATGGCATCAAAATGACCGCATCAAAATTTAATTCAATTATTTTTCAGACAATCCAAGTCCATTCCAATTAATTAAATTAAAACATAATTTTTATCTTTTTTTTAAATTGATATAAAATTCACACATACAATAATACTGAACATTCTAATCAATTAAAATACAAAAACATGTCAATCCAAAAAAATAAAAAGAATATTACTTACATAATACTTTATGCAAACAAAAATCTTATTAAATAAAAAGAGAAGTCCTAACTGACTGACTGACTGATTATCAAAACTAACTATCTGTGTATCAAAACCATTCAGTAGTTTTTGAGTGAAAAAATAACAAACATCCATCCATCCTTCCTCACAAACTTTTGTGTTGCTATTATCTATCTGTCTTCTATATATATAAATAAAAAGAGAAGTTCTGACTGTCTGACTGACTTATTGACTGACTCATCAACGCCCAGCCCAAACCCTTGGACCCAGAAAGCTTAAATTTTGCACAGAGGTTTCCTTTATAATGTGGACAAGGAATAAGGAGGGAGTTCCCGGTAGTATGTTCCCGTGGGATATTTTCCGACATCCAACCGGTCGAAGCTAGTGTAGGGAACGGCTGATTTTTTTTTCGCAATCTCAGGTTTGGTCCCATAGTAAAAGTTGTTTATAATGTCATCATTATGAACAACTTTAAATAACGCATAACCTCTAACTAAGGGGTCATTGCACTCATGTACCATGACCCCTTAGGGCCGAAATACATAACCGCGTTGCGACGCCGCAACGCTAAAATCGGCAGTTTGCGTTGCGGCGTCGCGTCGTAAGAAACTTATTGCTTATTTGTTACTAAGAAGGCATTACTCTGTTTTAAATATACGACAAAGAAGATACTTTTACTTACAAAGAAGTTTTTTGTATTATACTTACTGCATTTTACTTTAAGAATACTTTAATTGGTCTTTCGAAAATACAATGATTAATTCAAGATACAATGATGAAATCAAACTCTTCGTATGGTGTACAATAGGAAGAGTGATAGAAACGAACTGAATCATTGTCAACAAGCATCACAACGCACAACGCTGGAATTTGCGCCGCGGGGCGGCGCCGCGCCGCTAAAATCGGCGCTGACGCCACTGCCAATTTTAGCGGCGCGACGCCGCAACGCGTTTGTTTTTCGGCCCTTAGAGGTTATGCGTTATTTATGTTCAACCTTGTAGAAGTCTTGTACACACTATAGCAGTTAAGCACGTTCCAGTAGCGGTCCGGTGTTTGGATTTCTTCCTAGCAATAGGCTCTCACTCTATTACATGGAACTTAAACATAACTGGCGAAATGTGGGTGTACCATAAACACCCGTGTCTGACCTTCCGGGGAATGCAAGCGTGATGTTATGGTATGTATATGTAAATACTCACGCTTCGCAAACCGATGTCAACGCGTGCGCCAGTTTTTCGACATCAAGCGGCACGCCTATCGACGCCGCTAACATACGCACGCAGGACGCTTCGCAGGACAGCGCGAGGACGTTGACCCGGACCCGACCCAGTACGGGCTGCAGGCTTAAGGCGTGATGTTATGGTATGTATATGTAATAAATACTCACGCTTCGAAAACCGGTGTGAACGCGTGTGCCAGTTCATCGACATCAAGCGGCGCGCCTATCGACGCCGCTAACATACGCACGCAGGACACTTCGCAGGACAGCGCGAGGACGTTGACCCGGACCCGACTCAGAACGGGCTGCAGACCTAAGGATACTAGGATCGATGTTATTTGTGTGTTTATCTGTGGAGAAGAAAAATATTATTATGTTAAGTTAGACGCAGACGCCACGGCGGCCGCTACAGGCTCAGCAATTCCATGCTCTATGACCTATGCATGTCACTTACACACTGTATATACTTAACACAAACGCCCAGAGTAAGGGTGCTTTTCCACCAGAGATGTGCTATGCAGCTATGCTGCGAGAATGTAAAAGCTAAGCTACGAGACTATGTGACCGTTTCCACTGATGCTAAGCTATGTAGCGGAGCGAGTAAGATGAGCTATGAAAATGCGCCGCCGCAAGGTAGCTGTGTGAGGAAGATGCGCAGCTCGAGCTATGCGACGCATCGACAATAGGGAAGCTATACCACTCGCGACCATCCATAGCACGCACCCATAGCACGCATCCATAGCTCGCATACATAGCACGCATCCATAGCTCGCATACATAGCACGCATCCACAGCACGCTTAGTTAAATCAGTTTCCACCAGTGCTATACATATATGTATGCTATGCGGACCAATGAATATGATTGGCGGATGTCAAACGTAGACGTCGTGTAAATTTGATTTTTTTAAATCGAAAATACAACTATCGCGTTTCGGTTTAAATTTTTCGACAATTAGTATCACCCATTAGTTATGAATAAAGTCTTAAAACTAAGTTAAACGAGTATCTTCAATTTTATAATCGTTCGGATTTACTTTAAGTATACTCCGCACGTTTACTTGGTTGTTATTTTCACTAACCTGGTTTTCACAATGTCTCTTGGAGTTTTTACTCATTCTCTCACTGGCAGTTATGAAGGTGACAGATGTTGTTTGACTACAGTTTGACTTCTCGGCTTCACACCAACTCAGTGTACGGTTTGTACCTGCTGGATATTAATTTTATATTGAAGTATGTTTGTTTGGGTGGTGGTGGTGTGGGTGTGGAGGCGGTGTGGTGGTTGTGGGTGGAGTGGTGGTGGTGGTGGGTGGAGTGGTGGTGGTGGTGGGTGGAGTGGTGGTGGCGGTGGTGGTGGTGGTGGGAGTGGTTTGTGGAGTGGTCTGGTGAGTCCAGCTTGTCAGGCCAGTGTTTGCTAGGGCTGCCTCCATACTTCCTGGAGGAACTCGTGACTTAGTAATATCAAGCGCACGGCTTGACCCATCAGGTTAAGCTACGCTTGCCAGGGTTGGTCCGTGGATGGGTGACCATCTTTACAATACCGAGACTCCTCCGTGCCTCGGAAAGCACGTTAAGCCGTTGGTCCCGGCTGTCATTCGTGGATCTTTGACAGTCGTTACGGGTCGTCAGAAGCCCGAAAGCCTGACAATCAGTCTTATCAAGGGGTATCGTATTACCCAGTTACTGGGTGGTGGAGGTCAGATAAGCAGTCGCTTCATGTAAAATACTGGTATTCACCAGCATCCGGTTAGACTGGAAGCCGACCCCAACATAGTTGGGAAAAGGCTAGGCAGATTGATTTGACTTACTATTAGTCGTCATCTCGGAAGTCACTTCCTTTCTAGCCTGCATGCTGCTGAAGAGTGACTCTCGTAGCCACAGATTTAGAGTAGGCTAGATACAACAAGCCATCCAACCAAGCGTACCGCCCATGTTTGTGCTGTGCATAAACTTGACGCCCTACTATAACTTTAGTTTGTGTTCGTTCGCGCCAGTGGCGACTTGTCGTCGAGGATATAAAAAAGTCTGTTAGTTCAGTGACGCTTAGCGATTGAAACGATTCTGTTTACGTTGAGCACATCACTAAATGGCTGGGGTGAAGTTATCGTAGGTATAAAAAAAGATGACACGCTCGGCTTTCATACTATTTAATGAACATGCGGTATCTAGCCTACTGCTAATCTGTGCTCGTAGCGTAAAATATTAGGATATAAAAACTTGTTCCAATTTCTACTTACTTTCAGGGGTCCTAACAGTATCTGGGTTGAGTTTTTGTTTGATAAAGTCTAAAACATCGATGTATGGCACTTTGTGTTCTCTCAACCTGAAAGGATAAAATTGGTGCGATTAAATGATTATAGTTATTTGTTATACAAGAGTGCAAAGTTGCTTTTTAACGGCGTGCTCAATTTTGATGACCGAACAAGCGAAGGATTTTAAAATTGAATCACGAGCGGCAGCGAGTGATTTTAGGTTAGAATCCTGAGCGTTAATGAGGGAATCAAAAGAGCACGAGGTGAAAAATCTTTGCACTTTTACACGTTAATAATCACACTACAGGCGAAAGTTTGTGAGTGTGTATCTGTATGTACACACTCAAACGGCTGCGGCTGGACTAATTTTGATAAAATTTGGTATGGAGGTAGCTGACACCCTGGATTAACACATAGGCTACTTTTTATCTCAGTCTACGCAGGTGAAACCGCGGGGCGCAGCTAGTATTGTAATATAAAACTAGATGAGGTCGGTGTCTTCTATCCGACTACTCAGAGAAGAAACACCGAAACAAACTCATTAAAATAATATCATAGAAATTGTTTTACTCGACCGCAGTTTATTTTTGTAATTGCATACCATTGCAGTGGGATGAATTCGTGGAGCTCGTGGCTAAGTAATAACAGCCGCACGGGTCGATCCACGGGTGTAGGGAAATCCACGAAGAATCCACTCGAAAAGATTTTGGAAATGTCGCGGACGAGGAGGTTGTACGTGCGTGCTGACTTGATAGTATTAGCGACTAGTCGCGGATCGGCTCGCGTCGCCGTGCGCCCGCGCTCCCCTCCCCGCGCCCTCCTACTTCAGCCCCCGCACCTACAAGCTCCTCGAACGTTCAATCTTCCATTCGTTTATTGGCAAACAAAAGGGGTGCAAAATAACAACATAATCAAAAATAGGTAAGTACATGAAACATATAGGTTTGCACAGTTAACACCGGGGTTGGTCCGTGGATGGGTGACCTATCTTTACATACCCAGACTTCTCCGTGCCTCGGAAAGCACGTTAAGCCGTTGGTCCCGGCTGTCATTCGTGGATCTTGACAGTCGTTACGGGTCGTCAGAAGCCCGAAAGTCTGACAACCAGTCTTACCAAGGGGTATCGCATTACCCTGTTACTGAGTTGTGGAGGTCAGATAGGCAGTCGCTCCATGTAAAATACTGGTATTCAGCTGCATCCGGTTAGACTGGAAGCCGACCCCAACATAGTTGGGAAAAGGCTAGGCAGATTGATATTGCAGTGGGATGAATTCAAATAGCTTCTATGAGTAGCTATATTTATAAAGAAGTCTTGCGCACCAGGGGTAGTCATACTATGCGTGTCATGTATGCGTGTGTAAATCCTGCCACGGTAAACATAGTAGCCTCTCAACAAGATGTAGGTACTATGCGCGCCAAATAAGAATAGGATCGCGCTTGCTGCCAACTTCACACGATAGCTGTCAAATTAATACTGCCGATAGCTGTCAAATACATGACAGCTGTCAAATTAGTACGCATTGGTAATGAAGTTCGCAAGTATTGCGGAACAAAATGGCGTCTTGTCTATTCTTATTTGGCACGCATAGTACCTACATCTTGTTGAGAGGCTACTATGTTTACCGTGGCAGGATTTATATGTGTACGACTGGTCAAAAGAGGAAACACTTAAGGTCGATATTATCTCATAAAACATTAGTTCTGCAATCAGCAGATCTCTCGAGCACAAATTTTGCAACAATTATTATAACACAAAAAAAATCCTAACCATTTGGCGAGCGACAACGTCAGCGCGATCTAGCGGTGCACATTAGCGCCATCTAGTGACCTTATTGTAAAACTAACATTAGTATTGGTTTTAAAGCCTCTTTTCAGAGAATTATGATAATTATTTTTAGAATTGTCTAGTTTTGTGATGAGAAGGTGGTCCCAGGTGCTCCATCAATCCCTAAATAGTAGTTAAAGGGCCGATTCCACTGGTAGAAATCTAAATGTGGGAAATTTATTGCATTTTGAGGAGATATCACGCTATTACGAGAGGCTCGTGGCTAAGTAATAACAGCCGCACGTGTCGATCCATCAGGTTAAGCTACGCATGCCGGGGTGGGTCCGAGGATGGATGACCATCTTTACATACTGAGACTCTCCGTGCCTCGGAAAGCACGTTAAGCCGTTGGTTCCGGCTGTCATAAGTGGATATTTGACAGTCGTTACGGGTCTTACCAAGGGGTATCGTATTATCAAGTTAATACTGGGTTGTGGAGGTCGGATAGGCAGTCGCTCCATGTAAAATACTGGTATTCCGCTGCATCCGGTTAGACTGGAAGCCGACCCCAACATAGTTGGGAAAAGGCTAGGCAGATTGATTCTGCTCATCACGCCGATTATCCGATGAACCACTAATTCACCGCAAATATCCGCGATGGTAAATTGTGTACCTGACTCCATCCCAGCACGCCACTCTGACCGTAGCATCCTCTTGCAGCAGTACAACCCCGGCTCGCGTCAGCTCGTGCGCATCATTGCTGCTGGTGGGCCAGCCGGCGGCCGCGAGCCCTGCGGCCCACAGGTCACGCGCCAGCTGCGCGCGCCGGGCGGCCGCCTGGCCGTCGCGCCCGGAGCCCGCCGTGCCCCACACACACACGCAGATGAGACCAGGCTGCGGATTGTAATGGGGTACTGACATAATCTACACAAATAAAAAGAGAAGTCCTGACTGACTCATCAACACCCAGCCCAAACCCTTGGACCTAGAAAGCTGAAATTTTGCACAGAGGTTCCCTTTATAATGTAGACAAGGAATGAGGAATGAATTCCCGGTAGTAGGTTCCCTTGGGATATTTTCCGACATCCACGCGGGCGAAGCCGCGGGCAAACCTAGTGAAAAATAAAATTCATGTTTGACGTACAACGTTTGTTTCTTTTTACAATATACCGCGCATTTTAATGTTTTTTTTTGTGTTTAGAATTGAGAAAAGAGTGATTTTGAGTGCAAAATATGTTATTTATAAAACAAATTAAATATAGCCCATTAAAGTTTTACATAAATCTTTCAAACTTGTGTTTTCTTAAATATTTTGCCTTAGCGCGTCCCGATTTTACCCCACCTTCCCACACTTAGTGATTCCGAAATTAACTTAATTTCACAAGCGTAAAGTTGACATTCGTTTAAATAGAAATAACATCAATTGGAAACAAGCATTTCAATATACTAGTGAAAGATGCTCACATTAATTAGTACTAATAGTCCAACTCTTGTGCACTAACATAGTTTTACGGGGAAAATACATAGGTAGATAGATAGATAGAATACTCTGTATTATGCACACTATAAAAATTACAGATTTTTTATTTATTTTATTTTATTTTATTAGGAAACTCAACAGCTTATAATTAACTGACATGCGTTATGAATGTTCACCCCACTATCAATGAAACAGCTCAATGCAGTTACGTCAATGTTACAACATCTTATCATCATCTTACAGTCTGCTTACACTGCTCAGTGATAGCGAGATGATGACAATTATCACTTAAGCCAATAATAGAGTTTCACGGCATTGATAAAGCTAGGTTAACTAGAAAGTAGCGAGAGAAACAAACGAAAAAACTTATATAACAGATATAAACACAACACACATAACATAACATCACTGGGCTTGTACTGAAAAAGGTGAGGCAGAGGTGTATCTATAGTACACCTTACATTTCGCCCGTAGTTTGTTTAATTTTCATGTAACAGGGGGCAAGTCTATTGACATCAACCGGGCACAAATCCATACTCTGAGCAACTGAGACATTGTTGATGAAAAAACCCAATAATACTTATTACCACATTAACACTAATATACTTCTACGAAAAAAATACATACCTCTACATTTGGTAGTGGTGTAGAAGGTAACTCGTGCTCCATTTTTTTCAAAATGGCGGCCATTCTCTCTAGTGACATGGAGAATCCGACAGAACTCGACTTCAGTTCGGTGCAGTCGTGGTCCTTCTCCGTTCGCGCTACCTTCCAGAACTCCGATACCAAAGCATCGTATCTGTGGAAATTATGTTGTTGATTTAGGTATAAAGTATAATAATTTAAAGTATAATTTAGGTTTATGGTACGTTATTGATAGGAGCTCGTGGCTAAGTAATAACTGCCGCACGGGACGATCCATCAGGTTAAGCTACGCTTGCCGGGGTTGGTCAGTGTATGGGTGACCATCTTTACACACCGAGACTCCTCCGTGCCTCGGAAAGCACGTTAAGCCGTTGGTTCCGGCTGCCATTCGTGGATCTTTGACAGTCGTTACGGGTCGTCAGGAGCCCGAAAGTCTGACAACCAGTCTTAGCAAGGGGTATCGTATTACCCAGTTACTGGGTTGTGGAGGTCAGACAGGCAGTCGCTCCATGTAAAATACTGGTATTCAGCTGCATCCGGTTAGACTGGAAGCCGACCCCAACATAGTTGGGAAAAGGCTAGGCAGATTGAATACATAATATTAACACAAAAATTATATAAATAATGAATGTGTTTTTGTGACCAACCGCGAGCGAACCGAACGAGCGAAGCGATCAAACGAGCGAAGCGAGCGGTTCCGCGACAGCGGCCGGCGAGCACTACACCCCGGTTGGTAGAAGTTACTTGGCTATATAGTATTTTTAGGACCCTAAATAGTAATTGATAGTTAGGTAATAAGTAAAAAAAATAAATTTTAATTATATATTTTAGGTTGATAAAAAGAGGTGTTCAATAATTTGTTTAGGAGCGCAAATGGGAATTATTCTAAAGAGGTTCGATTTAATACATGCCTTTTTACCCGACTGCTCCAGAAGTATTTGTGTTTATTTGGCAGAATATTATGCTGTGTGAGTTTTTGTCTGTATTAAATCTATATCTATACTAATAATAAAGTTGAAGAGTTTGTTTGTTTGAACGAGCTAATCTCTGGAACTACCAGTCTTATTTGAATTTTTTTTTTGCATTTGATGGCCCAATTCTTGAGGAAGGCTGTAAGCTATTTAACATCACGCTAGGACCCTTAGGTGCTGAGCAAAAAAAAAATCAGGAAGAACGGTAAGCACGAAGTAATAGCGCGGGTGGGTCGGGGATGAAGAAATTATTTCTTTCTTTCAGTTCTTACCTTCCACCAGCCGCTATCAAGTCACCAGCCCGGTGTTTGGCAGTGGGCTTATGGTCCGTGTTCCTTACTACAGACATTTGCCAGAATACGCCGCAGTGTTGGGTCGCGTTGTATGCCAGGAAAGGCGCTACTGACATTGTGCACTGAAACAATATAAGCGGAATAAAATAGGGGTAAAGTCGGGGGAGTAGTAGTGAGGGTAGGGGAGGTAGTAGTGGGGTAGGGGTTAGTAGTGGGGGTAGGGGGTAGTAGTAGGAGGTAGGGGGGTAGTAGTGGGGGTGGGGGGGGAGTTAGTAGTGGGGGTTTGGGGGTCTTTTTCTAAGTAATGGAAGTGTAGAGTAGTGATGGCGTGCTGGATTTCCATCTACATCAATCCGACTGATCTATTCCTGACATGTAAAGAAGATGGCTGAATGTCATTCTGCGGTATTGACATTACGACGCAATATACAGGGTTACTTGTATTTCGACGTATTCCTTACAGGACGTCATAGTAGGGATAAAATGCAACAACTTAAGCCATGAAATTTTCTACTGAAATTCAAGTTTTTGAGTTAGTTCAATTTTTAGTTTTCTTATGAAAAATAAAATTAACAATGATTTACGGCGCAACTTTACTGGAATTTAAGTTATCATCATAGCTGTCGCTGTAGCAGGCCTTTGTTAAACATTGACGGCCCTAATACAAAACGAGGTTTTTCTTCTGTCAACCATCGAGCCAGTTTTTGTAATAAGAACGTAGATGTGATAGAAATACAGTTCTTTATACAAAACTGACAACTTAGTCCGGTACTAAGTTGTCAGTTTTGTAAAACTGACATCTCAACGGGTCGGAATAAAGTTCAAAATTCAAAAAAGGGTCCATGGTTTAAACCTTGGTTTGGAGATGAACCTTGTTTTGTAATAAGACGTTAAAAGTTGAAAAATAAAACTTTGGCAAAGATCACTAATATTTTTCATAATTTATATTTTTCTCAGACAAAAATAAAAAAAAATACAGAATTTTGGTAGAACATTTGGTGGCTTCATTTGTTTTAACCGTACTATGACGACACGCAAGGAATAAGTACGTCAAATTACAAGTAACCCTGTATAATGCTAGGTCAGTAAAGCAGATTCTATCGTTCAATGAGCAGACAAAAATAGCCATAAGGGCTTTTTTTGTGATGAACGTTTTTTGGGTGACTATGATAAGTAATAGAAATTATTTTAATATCGTGGCTAATGAGGAGCTCGTGGCTAAGTAATAATAGCCGGACGGGTCGATCCATCAGGTTAAGCTGCACTTGACGGGGTTGGTCAATGGATGTGTGACCATCTTTACATACCGAGACTCCTCCGTGCCTCGGAAAGCACGTTAAGCCGTTGGTCCCGGCTGTCATTCGTGGATCTTGACAGTTGTTACGGGTCGTCAGAAGCCCGAAAGTCTGACAACCAGTCTTACCAAGGTGTATAGTATTACCCAGTTACTAGGTTGTGGAGATCAGATAGGCAGTCGCTCCATGTAAAATACTGGTATTCAGCTGCATCCGGTTAGACTGGAAGCCGACCCCAACATAGTTGGGTGAAGGCTAGGCAGATTGATTGATTGATAAGAATGTATTTAATTATTATTATTATTTTTTATAATTTCCTGTAACTACCTCACAGCCCAGCGCCTTAGCGTTCCTATACACGGCCTCTAGGTCATGCACCGCGTGCGAGACCAGCTTGCTCCACTTGGCGTGCTTCACAAAGGGCGTGACGAGCTCACGAACCTCGTGCACGGTCACGTCCGCTTCCATGAGCCGCAGGAGGTTTGATACGTCGCGGTTCGTCACGCAGAGGGAAGTCAGGTGGGTTTGGAGTTGGAGCGACGTTATACGGCCTGGGGAGAGACGAAAATATTAAGTAATTGCAATTTGAGTCCGTGCCGTAAGTTTTTGTGAAAAGGTTCTGTCAACCAAACCTAACCTAGGAGCTGGGGACGTACTATGACGTTAAAAAACATCATGGATCCGTTGAGAAAAAGGATGGTGGTGGTCGTATATAGCTCCGTCTCTCTCTCACACTGGAGCCGTTCAACTTCTGCGCTGCTATAAGAGCTCATAGTAAAGTAAGCCCTCTGTCCACGTTACTATTTACTTCGTGGAACGTCATGCCCGAAAAAGTAATGACCGTGTCGTCTAGTTATTTCTCCATTTTTCAGTAAGTATTAGTATTGATAAATGGTTAGGTAAATGATAAATGATTTATTTTCTGTATTCCGTTTCTTTTTTTGTACAAACACTTTTACACGTCAAGCATATTTTTTTTTTAAACTAGATGAGTTCGACGTTTCCTATCTGACTACTCTGAGAAGAAACGCTGAAACAAACTCAGAGGTCACAGTCTCTTTTAAAGTCCAGACATAATCTTGGTCAGATCATGTGAAGACCATGTAGATTGCAGTCTGAAATGGTCTTTTGAGGCAAGAACCACACAGATTGAGTGGACCTGTCCAGTCAGTGCACGCATTTGTCAGTAATCGTGCAGCTCAACTCAAGTAGTAGTAGTGTGGTAGTAGTGATGTGTATTAGAAACAGGGTGGGGTCAAAATAATGCTCTGTGAGACATCACATTCGATACTAGCTTTTGAGATATTATCGACACCTGATAAGAACAACATTGTATCTATTTTTTGCTAGGTTTACAGGAGAGTGAATTACAATTTTTTTTGGATAGAATATCGTCCTACTGCTTTTAAATTAAACACTAAAAGTGTTATAGGAGACATTTTATACATATTTCTTTACGTAGTTTAATAAGAAAATGACCATGTTTACGTACGTCATTAATTTAAGATAGAGACAGAAAACATTGCAAAATGAGTTACAATGTTGTTCTTATCAGGTGTCGTTATAACCTGTATAAAAAGTATCATTTGTCCTAACCCAGGTCATGGTCTATCCGATTAAGAGGGAACAGGGCCTGCGATTCTCCATACAAATCTATCCCCATTTTTCTTCCTGAATAATGCCTCCAGAGCAATACTGTTTTTTTTTTTCATAAAATCAAAGTCTGCTGTAGACACGTTTCTGTCATTTCCTTTTTTTTCAGGAACTAATTAGTAAATAAAATATGACCCTCCAAATATTACAAAAAATGCCCTTTAGTTACCGCCGTGATTAGAGGACTACCAGACAAAATCCAAAAGTTTTTAACACAAAAGAAAGTTATAGGAACCTAATAATGTAAATAGTAATTGAATCGGCTCAGTTTTCGAGGGAAAAAGGGGAATACGAAACGTCGATGTCGTCAATTTTTTTGGTATATAATAGGTCTGAGTTGCAGCTATTCCTATCGCACTCTCTTATCACAGTTCGGTCGCAGCGCGACGGAAATAGTTTCTTCAAATACCTCGCAGGCCCCGTCCCCTCTTAAGGCGTGAAATGCAACAGACAGACCGACAGACAGTCAGTCAAGAGTTACTTTCGCATTAATAATATCGCACGCATGGTATACTGACTTAACTCAAAAAGACGATTTTTGGGAAATCTCAAAACAAGATCTTGCTAAGAGGACTTATACTATTTGTTGATGAATAAAAATAAAACTGATCTATTCATCATTAATGCTTGTATTTTGAACGTCTATAATTAACTATTGATGAAATCTGAATAATAAAAGAAACCTGTAATAAGTTCTATCTATTTTTTCTGACCTATCTACCAATGGGTTAATGTTCCATTAAGCGTGCGATATGTATTAGTCTATTAAGGATATCTTACCAAAGCTAACATCGACGAGTACAGGGTAGATATCAGAATGCTTGTCCAGCGGCACTCCGCAAGACAACAGCAGCGTCCGCAGCAACTCGGTGTGGTTCAACTGTAGCGACACTTTCAGGCCACTTTCTGTTGCCGCTCGACTCGCTACTATTAACAACTCTGCATCCGGCCATAGAGAATCTACAAAAAAAGTTAATAATAGTCCTTCTGACCGTATTTCGGTTGGCAATCAATCTTATCCTAACCATAGACGCAGGAGATATTATTATAGTGCACAAGTGTGAAGTGTGTCAATAAGGAATATGCATGTGATTCAAATAAAGGTCAAATATATTTTTTATAAATGATAAATGATTTATTTTCTGTAAGTAGGATTGTAGAAACACTTTTACACGTCAATCTTATTTTTAAAAACTAGATAAGGTCGGCGTTTCCTATCTGACTACTCTGAGAAGAAAGGCCGAAACAAACTCAGAGGTCACAGTCTCTTTTAAAGTCCAGACATAATCTTGGTCCAAAGTGTATTAAGTACTTCAGAATTATACGTCTCCATCAATATTTTTTAATATAATGTCTTTTTGAGCAAGAAATTATTTTTTTTAAAGTGCAATAAAAAAAACCGGTCAAGAGCGAGTCGGACTCACCCACCGAGGGTTTCGTTCCGATTTCTGAAAAAGTGTGCTATTTAGAGACATTGTTTTATGTTTCCTGTACTTAATCTTTACATAAACTTCTATCACATAGAATAATTTCAGATTTTTCTCTATGCAAACTTCAGAGATAAGTGGGAGGAACGGTATTTTTTTTACCTTTTTCATCAAAAGTCGATAACTATGCGGCCTAAAAAAAAAAAAATGTTT
Source organism: Cosmia trapezina (assembly GCA_905163495.3). Classification (NCBI taxonomy): domain Eukaryota; kingdom Metazoa; phylum Arthropoda; class Insecta; order Lepidoptera; family Noctuidae; genus Cosmia; species Cosmia trapezina. The sequence goes on along the minus strand of LR991035.1, from coordinate 22,678,351 downwards.
GAGAATGTTCAACCAGCGCTCTTTCATATGATACCCAACATGCCTGGTCTTAAAAATGGTCTTAATTTTCAGTCCCTGTTGCAAAAAAATATACATTTTGTTATTTACTTTTTATTTGCAAAACATTTGGGCAAACGTCATCTCAAACAGTCCAAATTTCAAGTTGATAGCATTAGTAGTTCTTGAGATATCCAGCTGTGACAGACAGACAGACAGACTGAGCATAAAGGTTCCTTTTTACCATTTTGGTACGGAACCCTAACAATACATGCATATTCCCTAGTAAAATAGATCTCAATCGTGAAATGACAAACACCTTCAAGATGATTTAAAATTAGAATTTCGAGGCATCTACAGCAGTAGCGGCTGGTGGGTCATGGAACTGGTGGTGCACTTTACTAGCTCACTAATATAATTAGTTAGCTAGTAATGCATAAAGCTACTGTTCTTTTTATCAATTCGTCAACTTTTTCTGAAACGAAATGTTCGATCAGCTTCAGCAGGTCTGGTACTTATTGATTGAATCGCCACCAAAAATAATACGAGTAGGCAAGGAAACTAAAGGCGCTCAATTTCTATGCATTTCACTTTTAAAACTTCGCGTAAATGCTTCTTTTTCGTTTTGAACTCTTGTTTTTTATTAAGAAAATTACCTAGGCGATCCAACCGATTTTATTTCTACTTTGTTTTGAAAATATTTATTATTGTTTTTAATATAGTCAAAGTTAATCCTCATTTTCGCAGCTCACACACACACTGTCCCACATAAATATATCAAATCCTTTGAATACTAAAACAAAATAAATAAACTGTACTACTATTCACGTAAACAAAACATAGCGGCGCGGCGGCAATTGTCAAACCTCGGGAGCTCTCGGTAATCGGTAATCTTCGGTTCGGCTCGGTCAAGTTCGGCGCCCGTGCGCCGCACGAGATTGGACTTTTCCATACAGTTTGTACCAACTATCGTCTGTCTCACGCGCTAGGCGTTTTAGCTCGTATCTCATAGAAGTTGTATGAGCATTCGCCGTGCGCTCGGCCTAGCGCACGAGGAATTTTCTTTACAGCGAAAATAAGTCTTAATAGTTTAGCAAAGAGTTTAATTGGTTCGTCATTAATTAGTAAGTATTAAATAGATAGGTAATCAGATGTATTAAACATTTTGTGTTTCTTTCTATACCTTTTAAAATCTGGTAGTGCAGCGCACGAGCGCCCTTAACCCCTCAAGTGTCGAATGCACCCCATGTGTGCATAAGAAAAACCCTTTTTTTGTTAGGTATATAAGCTTATATCACATATATATAAATGTAAAAAAACATCATCCGATGGAAAACCAATAATCATCATTAGTTGTGAACCTATGGAGTTCGCAGCTAACTCCCCCTCCCCCCCCCCCGCGTGTCAAATGCACCCCAAGTGTGCAAAAGGACAGAACTTTACATAATAGGTATATAAGCTTAGATCACATATATATAAACGTAAAAAAACATCATCCGATGGAAAACATATCATCATCAGTAGTTGTGAACCTATGGGGTTCGCAACTAACCCCCAACCCTTCCCACTCGCTGGGGTTTTGGGTCTAAAATTAGCCAAACTCAGACACTTGAGGGGTTAAGGGGCAGCCGCCCCTGATCTACAGGTAAATTTTCTGATACTTACATTTGTTTACATTTTAATCAGATACGTTTGAAACAGACTATAATGACAAAAATAACTTACCATTCCTAGGAGTAACAATATCGAAGGCGCACTCGACAATTTCCCTCGGGTGGAATCCTTGCACATGCTTCTCTCTAAACACGCGATCTACCACGTAACGACGCATGTACTTTGTTCCGGAGTACGCTGTGTGTCTGTGAACATAAGGTTCAAATTAAACTAGCTAGCAAAACTCCGCCTGATGACTATCAATATCTAAATATGACAAAACAAAAAAATAATTAATAATGATGATATGACAAAATGAGTTTTTGGGATCATTGACCGCAGTTATTGTAGTCACTTGAAATATCAGTTTAAAAAAAAAACCGATCAAGAGCGAGTCCGAGGATTCCGTACCATCAGTTACATCATGTAATTTTTGTTGATGATTTCTGAAAAACTGTGTTATTTAGAGACATCGTTTTATTTTTCCTGTAATCTACACTAAACTTGTATCACATATAATAATTTCAGATTTTTCTCTATGCAAACTTCGGAGGTAGGGGAGAGGGGGGGGGGAGCGGTATTTTTTTTACGTTTTACTTCAAAACTCCAAAACTATGCGGCCTAAAAAAATGTTTGAGAATGTGCAAACAGCGCTCTTTCATATGATACCACACAGGCCCTAGTAGCCCCACTTCGGATTTTTAAGACCCCCTTTCAATCCCTGTTGCAAAAAAAAACATATTATTATTTTGGTTCGAAACCCTAAAAACAGTTTTCTTGTGTAAACTTCACAGACATGATGGGTATCGATATCTAAGCACGATAAAACAAAAGAAAACAGATTTTCTCAACTCTTACTTCAAGTAACAACACCAACGGTCGTTAACCTCCAAAATACAAACATCAAATGTTATAAAAAAATATAACTCGAAAACTACAAAAAATCGTAGAACATACATGGGGTTTAAATCGATAGGTATGGTATTCTGCTATCAGCTCGCACTGGCTTGACACCTTAAAAGAAACATCCTGTATTAATCCCTCATACCTTGCAAAGGGCAGTCTCAAATCATGTGGTAGATGGACAACGGACCCCGAAGCCGTCATGACCTTCACAGCATTGGGATACTGGTCCCAGGCTGAGGCGCGAGGAATCAGCAGCGGAGGGGAGAACTCTGAGGCACCGTGACTACGGAACACCTGCGGACAAGATACAAAAAAAATCCAGTCAAGAGCGAGTCGGACTCGCGCAACGAAGGTTCCGTTCCGATTTCTGAAAAAGTGTGCTATTTAGAGACATCGTTTTATTTTTTCTGTAATCTTTACATAAACTTCTATCACATAGAAAAAATTCAGATTTTTTTCTTTGCAAACTTCGGAGATAAGGAACGGTTTTTTTTTTACTTGAATTTTTAAGACTCCCTTTCGAGACGTCATCTAAGACTGTTCCAAATTTCAAGTTGATAGCATTAGTAGTTCTTGAGATATCCAGCTGTGACAGACAGACAGACAGACTGAGTCATACCATAAGGGTTCTTTTTTTACCATTTGGTACAGAACCCTAAAAATATAGAAATATTTGCTTACGGCACTTGTACGGCGGACCTTTTGGCGCGTGGTCAAAATCGAAACATACACCGACATCTTGTTTTTCAACACATATCTAAGTATATCTATACTAGATACAACGTGTCGTTTTGCATCCTCGTCAAATTTGAAGGTGGTATAGACCATCAAACCGAACAACTTTTTCCATGGGACCAACATCGTAATCGCGAAAAAATAATCAGCCGTCCCATACATTTGCGTCGAGTAGGTAAGTATTGAAGTTTTCTATGGGACAGTTGAAAAATTTTTCGCGATTACGATGTTGGTCCCTTGGAGAAAGTTGTTCGATTTGATGTTCTGTATCACACCCTGAAATTTTACGAGGATGTAAAACGACACGTTGTATTATAAAGCTGAAGAGTGTTTGTTTGAACGAACGTGCAAATCTCTGAAACTACCAGACGGATTTGAAAAATACTTTTTGCATTTTATAGTCCAATTCTTGAGGAAGGTTATAGACTAATTAACATCACGCTACGACCCTTAGGAGCCGAGCAAAATGATAAAAAGTCAGAAAGAACGCTAAGCGAAAACGAAGTAATAGCGCGGACTGGCGATCCGATGCGATGGGGTGCGTCGGGGGACAAGAAATTTCACGCGGACGAAGTCGCGGGCAGAAGCATAGTTACTAGACGGAATCATTACAATTAAAAAAAAAGGAATTATCAACATCACAGACTATAAACCACTACAAAACAAATAGCGATACCAAATCTGGTAATTCTTTTTTTTAATTTTAATGTACGCCATTATTCTTTATTGAAATGCACCAAATGTACTTTTCACGTTTTTTCTTGCGCTGCACGATTTCAAGGGCAACAAACACACGTTAAAACACATAAATATCGTGATAAACAATAATAATTCACCCATAAACTGTGCCGCGAACACAAATAGCGTGTTTGTTAAGTTTGTTAATTTGTTAACCCACCCCGTTAATTTGCTAATTTGTTTATCGCGATATGTTATTGAAATTCATGAAAATAGAGACGGCAATAAAAGTGTTAATACAATGCTTAAATCATAACAATATTTTATTTTACAACTATATTTTGTGTAAAGTAACAAGTTATTAAAAACGTTTAAAAAAAATAGTAAAAATGCAAAAAGAAACGACGAGGATGGGATTCGAACCCACGCGTGCAGAGCACATTGGATTAGCAGTCCAACGCCTTAACCACTCGGCCACCTCGTCATGTGACACTCGCTGTCTAATTAAGTACTACTTGAAAAGGTTCGATAGGAGACGCAGTTCCACTAGAACGTTCACAGTATATTATCAATCTCAATGTTTCGAAACAACTGTGAAATACAATTTTGTTAAGTTTTTGACATTGATTGTCCCTCAGATTGCGAATTGACTTTGAACGTTTTTTTAAATACGAGAATTGGCCTTAAGGTTTTCAATCCCTAATTGACACTTAAATGAATCCCTAAATATTATTACACTGTTGTATTTTCAACTCCAAAAAGAGGTTATATAAAATTAACATCAATTTCCAAATTAAAAAAAATCTTTAAAGTGATTTAAAATTGGAATTCCGGGTTAAAGTATTCAAATAATCAAATCAAAGCACTCAATTTGTAAGTGGCACTATAAAATTGGCATCTTCAGCTACGTTTTCCGATCAATTTGTTTACTTTTTCATCTGACACTTTTGAAATGGACCATACACGTGCGTTACCTTTATTACAGCATCTTTAATCTTCAGCAGCAAATCGTGAGCCTTGCTCTTCATGTCATTATGGTACGTATAGTCTTCGACTGGCGTCGGTCGCTGGTCGAGGCATGCGGCTACTAATCTATGGTATCCTCTAGCTGCCCTATCATTTAGGGCGTGTGATAGAAGGCCGGATAGGGCGCCTTCGGGGACCGCTCGGGGCACGTGCTCGCTTGCGAGTAGTTCTGCGCAAGTGGGGCGGAGACTCGGCTCGTGGTTTAAGAGCCATCTGTAATAAATATTAGGTAGTGGTTTATATTTGCCGGGCTTTAAGGCGAAAGCTCTAGGGTAGCCCGCAGAATTCAAATTTTCTTACGTTTTTCGCAAAAAAAAAATTACGGTCAAGGGCGAGTCGTCACGCACCGAGGGTTTCGTTCCGATTTCTGAAAAAGTGTGCTATTTAGAGACATCGTTTTATTTTTCCTGTACTTAATCTTTACATAAACTTCAATCACATAGAATAATTTCAGATTTTTCTCTATGCAAAACTTCGGAGAATAGGTGGGGGGACAGTATTTTTAAACATTTTTCATCAAAAGTCGAAAACTATGCGGCCTAAAAAAAGAAAAGAAAAAAAAAACATTTGAGACTGCAAACAGCGCTCTTTCATAAAATGATACCCCACATGCCCTAGTGACAATTTTTAAGACCCCCTTTCAATATCCCATGACATTACATTACCTATATTTAACGTTCTTTCTGTATTCTGAGATTTAACTATGAAGTAATGACGTATGGGTGCGAAACTGTAATCAATAATTATAATAGCGTTTCGTTCACTGAGCGTAAGCAGTAGCTCACCACACTACAATGTTTAGAGTAAGGAATTATTAAGTATAAGTACCTAATGGTATTGGCGCCATTTATGTATTTCATTTTTGTTTCTTTAAGTTACGCATAGCTGAAGACATATAGGTATGTATGTTATTTATTTATTTTATTCTGTATGTTTATCTTTATTTATTGGTAAATTATGTTCAGCTAAACTCACACGTATCTCTGTGAATGAAGTAACTTACCCGAGATATTATGTTACACAGGGGGACGTCATTACGTCATTCGATAGGTAGTTGCTGAAAATCAGCGCCGCTGATGATAGGCTCGTCCGACGTCACGGCATTTTGCTGAGCAACGACCTTTCTTGCACAGATACGACGCACGGATTAATTTGTTCTAGTTATTTTTGTTATAAAAGTATTATTTTTACACTCTGCAATTCGGATTTGTTATTGTGTGTTTGCTGCTCTTATTGTTTGTTATTGTTTGTTGCATGACATTTCCTAGTGTCACAACCTCAGAACAATAACAAAGCATAGAAGGAAGGTTAAAAACAGAATTCTGTAACTACCTTTAGTCCCGTTCTATTATTAGGTACGATAAAGGTACGATAAAGGATGTGGGAAAGAGATAAATATTTTACTCTTTGTTTTACTTTCTTGGCATGGTCACAAGATCAATTGTCATTTGGTTAAAAAAGTTATAGTATGACGCGGCCAAATTTGATAGTACTTTGTTTCAATGCCTGACAGTTCGTTCATTGAACTACCTGACTTATTCGCGTGTTCATTGTTTACGTGTTTGTCGTAATCTTCCATGGTTTTGCGATGTTTTAATAATATTTCTACTGTTAGATTGCATGAATTCTTTGTTTAACTACAAATAGTGAGTGTGTGGACGCTGTGGAGCAATTTCTTGTGTGGTTGGGGGCTGCAAGTCCCATTCATAGCGAAAATAAAATGAACAATAAATATTGACCTTCCATCGGTAAGTTTTTGCTCAATTTCTTGTTGCATATGATCTGATAAACGAATATAAATACATAACAAATATTGCTGTGTCACTATATAGCTGAAACCAGTCGTAATATTTATTCCAATAGAAGTTATTAGCGAATATTCGGAAATTGTTTTGGGGTTATCTTGATCAGCCATAGTGACGTAAATAATGTTGTCGATACTTTTCTTTTACAGATTTCCTAGACGATGTGAAAAAAAATGGATAAATTGTATTGGTAGACGAAATTGGACTCCAAAAAGCACAGCCACATAATATGCTCCAAGCATTTTACTTTGTATTCATTTGGTAATGAACCTATGAAATGGATGTAGCATGTTCTTTAAGTCGTCACATTATTTGTTATGGATAGAACTTATGAAATGGTCTGATATACAGGATGAATTTTTTATCATGCACCAAATTGAAATGGGAGACTGTACTCATCATTATGAACAACTTTTACTATGGGACCAAACCTGAAATCGCGAAAAAAAAATCAGCTGTTCAGTACATTTTGATGAGTTTGATGTAGATAACTGTACTGAACAGCTGATTTTTTTTTCGCGATTTCAGGTTTGTTCCCATAGTAAAAGTAGTTCATAATGATGAGTACAATCTCTCATTTCGATTTGGTGCATGATAAAAAATTCATCCAGTATTATGATATATAATTAAGGTATTTTATTGGCAATAAATAGTATCCCGTTCAAATTAAAACTTTATTTATTACATTACAGGAAATACTTATGGAACACTATCGAAAACGGGTCTTATCGCGACATTCTTTTTAATGAGGTAAACTGGTACCTACTTGTTTCCCCGCACTTTACGAAGACGTCGCTGAGCTGTCATCAGTCCTCCCGTGACCACGATCGCTGCAAGGCGGTCGAAACGTCGGGAAACAAGTAGGTACCAGTTTACCTCATTAAAAAGAATATCGCGATAAGACCCGTTTTCGATAGTGTTTTATAATGTGTACAAATCGCGAAAGTTTAAAAAGTTTAATACTTATGGAAGTCTGCGAAGAAGGACATAGCGCAGTACTGCAAATTAAAAGAACCGCTCACAATCAACAGCAATCTAACGTGAAGTCAGGTATAACATTTCAGAAATATGTTCACTTGATATATGCGATACAATGATATTATATTAAAAATATCATTGATACGATATCATTCTTCTAATTATCCCAGTCGGAAATATAATCGTGTGCAAATTTATTTATTTATTTTTAATAAAAAATACGTAATTGTAGGATCCCGTAGCAATGGAAGTTGAAACAGGACCTAGTACATCGATACAGATTAATGAATCGCCACTGATCTTGACATCTCGTGAAATCATCTCACATCAGTCAAGTAAGACATAAAACTTAGTTTAAAGATTTAAGATTTTTTATCAACATTTTTATTTAGGTAAATACCTAAATAAAAATGTTGATAAAAAATCTTACATAAATTTTATTGAGAACTGTTTGTTTTAGGAATCCTTGACACAGATGACAATAACAAATTCAGAAATAATTGGATTCCATCCCGATTCAAGAAGACTGCGCTTTTGGCGAGTTCCTGGTCGCCAGAGCCGACTCCAGAATCCTCAGGAAGTTCATTCGTACCAGGGCGGAATGATTATGGTGTGAGCTGGAATTCGCCTAACAGATTATTAAAGTTGCTAGGCATTTTATTTTTTTATTTAAAATATTATCTGGTCGTTATTTATTTTTTTATGTACAAAAATTTGAATTTTCATAATAAATTTTATTTTTTCACTAACAACCATTTTATTTAATCAAATAATTCAAATCTCTATTAAATTACGCTTCTACCGATTTAAAATAATGTGTTACATAAAAAGTATTAAAATAAAAATTATTAGGTACTTTGAATACCCTTGTTCCCTAGACATTGTTGAGTAGTCTATGATGTAATCTAAAATTCAAAAAAATATGAGAAAGTAAGTTGCTAAAAACATTTGCTAAACCGAATGTCTCCCACTTGTTTTCAATAAACTCATCAGTTATTATGGCAATTAAATACATTCTGGTTTAGCCGGGTCAGATTTAATACATGAAGAGCTGTCGGGAACCAAGGAAGACTGGTGATGATGATGACGAACTATTTAGTTCATACTTAAAGTATTGTTTCATTTTGAACGAATGTATTAAGTATTGGGATCATAAGGATGCTTAGTTAATTCAAAATTTTAGGTACGCACGGCTACAGATCAAGCTATACATTTCCAGTATAAGCTGATCTCGCATTGTATAGGATTTCCTTACAATGAGCGGTCAGTGTAAACTGGAAATGTATAGTTTGATGTGTAGCCGGGTGTACCTACGGTTATTATTCTTGGCAGTATAAGAAAGAATGTCATTGTAAATTCTATCGACGTTGAAATTTAGTGGGTACATCACTAGTCAGAATAAAATGAATGACAACCTACAAAATTTCGAAACGTCTTCTGTATATGTGTCCTTCTTTTACATCATAGCGGCTCCATAAGTCAAAATGAAACAAATATATTGAGTTCAGTTGCTATTTAAACACTACTTCTATGCTTGTTGTTCTTCTGAGGTCACAACACAGAGCAGAGGCAATATAGAGTTCATAGTCTAAGTAGTATTGTAGAATTATTGTTTTAAATTGTTGTCTTTGGTCTGAGATCAAAGACAACTTGGATACGAGGCTTTTGCTTACTTTGCATAATGTGTGTACTTTGTTATTTTTTAGTTTCTAATGTGCGTTTTATTTGTGCAAAATAAACGATTTTTCTTTCTTTTCTTTCTTTTTTTTCTTTCAGTCCCTGTTACAATTTATTTTTATTTTTTATTCCTTTTTTATTTGCAAAATAGTTAGGCAAACGTCATCTAAAACTGTTCCAAATTTCAAGTTGATAGCATTAGTAGTTCTTGAGATATTCAGCTGTGAAAGACGGACAGACAGACAGACTCGCACCATAAGGGTTCCTTTTTACCTTTTTGATACGGAACCCTCAAAAAATATGAACAAAAATGTATTTACAGAATTACACAGGGTGTTTGGTGCGTCGTTAGCCAAATGGAAATGGCACGGACAGCACATATTAATCACTACTTAGTATAAAACAAAGTCGCTCCGCTGTCTGTCTGTCCCTATGTATGCTTAGATCTTTAAAACCACGCAACTGATTCTATCTATCTATCAACTGATTTTGATGCGGTCGTTTTTAATAGATAGAGTGATTCAAGAGGAAGGTTTATATGTATAATACATGCATAATATAGTAGAGAAACACTGATAATTTTAGAGGTTTCTAATGTGATGTCGTAAATAAACACATTTTTTTGCGCTTACATTGCAAAAGCTGGCTGAACCATACGAGATAGATCAAAATAATGTACACCTTAAAAAGGTCTGCAAAAAAGTCCGCGATGGTTTATGTCTATCTCTCAGGGATAACTCACAATAACCATTTTTTATCCTTTACTTTTTACGAGAAATAATGTCTTATTTACGAAGCGATTTTAAGTAATACAGCATTAATTCTTATCTAATTAAGTACCTTAAATACATTGTGCATTTACTATAGATCAATATGGCCCTTTACAGCATGTAATTTAAATGAATATTTTCGAAGATATTACAGATTTATAATGCAGGGACATAGCGGGCGGCGGTACATAAATAGCGCGTCGAAGGCCGCGCTTCGCCCTTTAGCACTTTATGATTAGCAGCGATTGCACGCGTTTATCTGAGCTCTCTAGCGAGAAAAATAACAATTATCCATCCTACTGATATTATAAATTCGAAAGTATGTCTGTCTGTCTGTCTGTAACCTTTTCACGCCTAAACCACCCAGCAGATTTTGATAAAATTTGGCAAGGCTTTAGGGTGGTATCCTAGGGAAGGACTTATGCTACTTTTTGTCTCAAAAATAACCCTACAGGGGGTGATTGATAGAGGGGATGAAATTTGTAGGGGAAACCCAGCATTTCTGAAGTTAGGGATATGAAAATTCAAATTGCACGGATATCGATACAATTTGGCAAGGCTACAGATGGCATCCTGGGTAAGGACACAGCCTATTTTTTATCTTAAACAATTATCCTACGGGGGGTGATATGGGGGATGAAAGTTTGTAAGGAAAACCCAGCATTTCTTAAGTTAGGGCTATGAAAATTCAAATTTATGCTTTTGGTAGGAAATAAAGAAATATATGGTCCAGCGTTTTTGAAAAATCATCCCCTAAGGGCGTAAAATAGGGGATGATTTTAAAATTCACAAAACTGCACGAATATCGATAAAATTTGGCAAGACTAAGATGGCTACCTGGGGAATGACATAGCCTACTTTTTGTCTTAAAAAATAATCCTACAGGGGGTACTTACCTCTTTTTAAGAGATATAAGGGATTGGGTAGTTCGTATCTTGAAGTAACATTTAGTCTTAATATTTTTTAAATTCCTACGGTATGGGGAATAAAGAGGATTTATATTTTCGCTTTAAAGATGCTTTCAGGCGGCATGCAAGTTGGTAATTTTCCGTTTACTATTGTTTGGTTTTAAGATTTATTATCCTCCAGCAATCAGATATCAATCTGCGCGCCGCTCCTCGAGTACTATAATGTATAAGCAGTGCGAGAAGATATTGTCTAGCCGACGTTCGCACGGGCGTAAAAATATCAACGGCGATTGTTTTAGCGCACTGCATTTTTCAACGCTCTGCTTAGCACTGAGAGTTAACAATCCAACAGTGTTTTCGTTGCGCTGGGATGCACTCTGTTGTTGTTAGGTTGGATTCTCGAAGATCGGCTCAAAACCGAGAGTTGAAAATCCAGTGCGCGATAAAATCCCGCCGCGATATTTTTACGTCCGTGCGAACGTCGGCTTACTTTGATTAACACTTAGGGTACTTTTAATAACGGTAGTACGCTCCCGTGGGATATTTTCCGACATCCACGCGGGCGAAGCCGCGGGCAAAAGCTAGTAAAGTTACAAAATGAAGGAACGGTTTAGATTATCTACAACTTATATAAGTATAAGTTTCATGCTAGCACAGAAAATTAAAAAAAAATATTATTTACATACCTGATAACATGAATCTGCCTACTATTATCCTCCTTCTCAAAACTTTTAGGCATTATGGTATCTTTGCTCCTCAAATTAGTGAGGACCAGCATCCTTTCCATCCCCGTATCCAGGGTGGGATGGAACATCTCGAAGAGGATGATGCCTAAGGAATAGATGTCCACTTTCTGGTTGTATATGACCTTGGATCCTGATTGTAGGAGCTCCGGGGCTACGTAGAGGGCTGTCCCGATCTGGAAAAGTTAGGGCAGACATTGGTCATCGCATAAAGGCGGATTTAGTCTAAACGAACATAGAACCAGAACAAGAAAGAATGTTCTAGAGCATTCTTTTGTCGATATTCTTGAGATTTTAGTCGGGAGAGACCAACGAAGGAATGTTATGTCCCTGTTTACACAAAAATAATTTAGTAGAGTGGGTATAGAATGTGCATTCGCTTGTTTGGTCTAAATCGACCTTAAGACATAGCTATATAGACACGACTACATATCAAGCTATTAAAAAAAAAAAGTAATGTGGCATTGTATAGGATTTACGTACAAAGAGAGGTCACCTTACACTGGAAATGTACAGCTTGATATATAGCCGTGTTTCCAAGAATCTTTTCAAAGAGCGCGTGGCCAAAATCTGAAGTAAAGCCGCCATATTGGTTTTTCCAATGCCTTCAAAAATGTCGCGCAGTTTCGTTTTTCAAATTCGTTTCCAATGAATAGTCGGCTTTAGGGAGCTTATAATTTTGTGCTTATCACGTGGCGTGAAAGTCGGGCAAACCCGAAATAAAGCGATAGATAAGAAAATATTGCTCTTGAAAAAAATTGTGCGTACCTGACCAGTAAGTGAGCCATGCATTTCTTCCTGTTTAGCCTTTTCTGAAACATTATTGTACCAAAGATTAACTAACTACACTTGCCATAACGTAAATTCATATATCGACGGTTAAGAATCAATAGTGTATATCTCACAAAAGTCAACTTTACAGTAGATAAAAAAAATTCTTTGCTTCAGAAAATAAGTTACTAGAAAGGTGAAAATTGATAAAAAGTATTTCTATGGCAAATAATTTAGGAAATATTGTGAATTTTGAGATAGCAGCTTGAATAACCTATGCCAAATTGGACTTGATTTAAAAAAGTAGAAAATGTAAAAAATTGAGATAGACATTATTGATTCTTAACCGTCGATATGTATGTGGGATTGTATGGCAAAATAATAATTGCGATGTTTTGAGTTCTCGCCATTACACTCATGCAAAGCAAGGGCGACTCGCTAGTTAATAAATTATATGTCATAAACTAGCTGCGCCCCGCGGTTTCACCCACGTAGACCGGGATAAAAAGCAAAAGATAAAAGCTTATACCCTGTTAATCCAGGGTATAAGTTATCTACAAACCAAATTTCATCCAAATCGCTCCAGCCGTTTGAGCGTGAAGAAGTAACAAACATACAAACACACACTCACAAACTTTCGCCTTTATAATATTAGTGTTAATAAATGAATATTGTGTGAGGAATGATATGAAAGAGAAGGGAGTGAATGATAGCGTGACGGTTGACAGAGGAGAATGGAAGAAGAAAACGTGTTGCGGCGACCCCACGTAACATGGGATAAGTGCAGGAAGATGATGATGTGATTAAATTAATATTGGGATATCGTACCATCCGCAGGCAAAGCAGTGAACGCTTTAGTTGCAAGTCCGAAATCTCCGATCTTCACATGGTCGTTAGAATCTAAGAAAATGTTGACTGGCTTCAGGTCCCTGTGGATCATTCCTCGCTGGTGGACGTGGGCCAGTCCTTCCACTATCTCCCTAGAAATGTATAAAAGGAGAATTTAAAAGTTACTGCCTTCGATTCAGAATACACTATCACTAAAGTGTCACGAGCAAAAACTCACTGCTCGATGGGCCGCGATACGTGCAATACACCTACTGTACAATCAACGACTTTTGTCCGTCACCCCATTTGCTTTTCGTATGAACGGGCCAGTGGCTAGTGGCCTGCATTGTTTTCGTCCACCAATAGTGCTTCGGCGCACATTATAAAAGTAGGTTAGAACTTTTATTTTAACGTTTAAGAAAAGGGACATTGTTTATTTTAGGGTAACCCTTTTTAGGCGACATTCTTCGTTTATTGGTCAAAAACAATTAACTTTAAAAAAAGGCTCATCCTCCATTCATTGGTCAAACTAAAAAAGGGCGTTACAAACTATGATTTCAACGTGCAACCGAAAACTTTTTGAAGTGGGTGAGGCGCAACGACTTTCGATGGTACATATACATTTTTTTTTATTTTCATATCCAATACTGTCCTATTGCTGGACACAGGCCATATGAATGAACTCTTTCCATTTATTTTCATATGATATTATTAATTCTTAAAAATCATGAATTCTATTACTTACTAAGTATCGACCTTAATAATCGATCGGTTGTTGAATTATATTTGCGATATATTAACTTTTTTTTATTTCTGTAATCGAAAAAAAAATAAAAACAAATTCACTTGAACCTTGAAAATAAACTGTGTGCACAAGAATTCCATCATAGGTACATACATAGTACATTATACAGAATGGAATTTTGTAATGCCACCTGAAGGGAAAGTACTCTTAATACTGTAGATAGAAAATTTTACTCAAAGAACACATTTCTTTATTTTTGAATAGAAAGAAAACTGCATTCAAAGATTTTCGAAAATTCGCTTGCCACACTCGGAAATAGAACCGACTAAAATCTGTAAAAATTACACCCCGTACTTTTATTGCATTGATAGTTAGGATCAATTATACGGATGAAATCTCTCTAACAAACTTGATAAATTAAATGATAGGAAAACCATAAAATCTTAAATTTTATTTTTTTAATCTTTCAAACGAATTTTTGAAAATCTTTGAATGCAGTTTCCTTTCTACACAAAAATAAAGGAATGTTTTTTTTTAGTAAAATTTTCTATCTACAGTATTAGAGTATACTTTCCCTTCAGGTGGCATTACAAAATTCCACCCTGTATAGCCAAGCCAAGGCAACCATATTTTTATCAAAAGAGAATATGTAGTTTTCAAAATGAAAACTACTTTTTAAACTTTCGCGATTTGCACACATTATAAAACACGACAACTTAACGAACTTAACACGATAACTTTACGAAGACGTCGCTGAGCTGTCATCAGTCCTCCCGTGACCACGATCGCTGCAAGGCGGTCGAAACGTCGGGAAACAAGTAGAGGTACCTGTTTACCTCGTTAAAAAGAATATCGCGATAAGACCCGTTTTCGATAGTGTTTTATAATGAAAACTACTTTTTGCTCATTTCGTTCTGTTATTGATGCCTTAACACGGAAGGATTTTGAAAAGTCATCCCCTAAAAGCGTTAAATAAGGCATGAAAGTTTGTATGGAAGTTCGTAATTTTTTGTACGGCTTGTTAGCAAGCCAGGCGAATTCCGCAATTTAGGTATGAAGCTACAAGTACACGGCGGGCTCGACTTGTCTAGGCCAACATTCAGTGTGTGCTGCCGCTGCCGGCCAGGGCGCACGTTAGTTCGATACTCACTCACGCGTCGCGTCGTAAATGGAGACAACTCTAACAAGTCAGGAGATATAACAGGGGTGGGGGTGGGGGGTTACGCGATAGAATTAGAGCTAACTTTTAGGTGAATATAACTGTAGATAATTAACGCTGTACGACCTGAATTTCACTTTATTGTGTCTTAGCAAGAGTCGCTATTTATTTAAATGACTTTGCGAAGTGAATCTTCTGTACTATGCGTGCCAACTAAGAATAGGATCGCGCTTGCTGCCAACTTCACATGATAGCTGTCAAATTAGTACGCATTGGTAATGAAGTTCGCGAGTATTGCGGAACAAAATGTCGTCTTGACAGTACTATTCTTATTTGGCACGCATAGTACTTGTATGTATTCTGTGTTGTTAGTAAAGAAAAGAAAAACACAGATTTTTAGTACTTATAGAAAAAATTACCTGAACAGTCTCCATGCTCTAAAATGTTCCTGGGACAGTCCACTATCGATGGCCTGCCTCAAGGTATGCTTCTCACAGAACTCCATCTGTATGTACAGGACCTGTTGCGTCCGTTCTGACGGCTGGCGAGGCGCATCCACTACGTCCTCCGAAGGTAAGGTCTGCGAAGCATTGGAGCCTACTTCGAATTCTATGCCCGAACTTGATTCGTCTTCTGGTCTGGGGATTTATAATGGAAAATATTCATGAAAGAAAGCATTCCGCATTCCCCTTAAACTTAAGGGGAAGATTTATAAACTAGCTTTTGCCCGCGGCTTCGCTCTAGAATTTGACAATGAATTCGGGTTGTAGATAGGTAGAGTGATTCAAGAGGAAGGTTTATATAATAAATAATAAATAAATATCCTTGGACATTTCACACAACGCCATCTAGTCCCAAGCTAAGCAACCTAATGCTTGTGTTATGGTAACGAGATGGCTGATAAACTACTTATATACATTTTTTTTTGTAAATACATACATATTATAGATAGAAAAACACCCAGACTCGGAACAAATACTTGTAGGTCGTACAAATATTTGTTCCGTGCGGGAATCGAACCCGCGACATGCTGCGCAGCAGTCAATCGCTCAACCACTGCATGTGTAATAAACGCGGGCGAAGCCGCGGGCAAAAGCTTAGTAATATAATTCATTCGTGATTCAAAAGACACCGTACTGTAGAAAATCATCTCAATGGTACTGACCTCATAATAGTAAACCACGGATCCGGTTCATCATCATCGTCATCATCTTCGGTGTCAGAAGAAGTGTTCGTCTTCTGTACAGGAACTTCTGACATCGACCATTCCACCTTCACATCCTGGCCTAACTTGGCCACGATGCCTAAAGCAAAATTCATTTATTTTACTTTAACACAAAACGTCCATCGGCCAGTTTTACATTATGGTGTGCGCGCAAGTGTTAATCACCGTCTGAGGTATGTGAGCGGTGAGACGGAAGAAGACGCGAATGACAAGATTGGCAAACTGAGTTAGCTTGACCTTTGTCTACCTACCTCCTCCCCCGGTGACTAGCACTAGCATCGGCGCGTGATTCACCGCGGGGTGTCGGGGTACCGAAACCGGTACGCGACGGCCGCTGCGCGCGCGCATCTGTGAGCTGAGTGGAGTGAAGGGCTTCACTACACTCAGCTCACAGACGCGCGCCACTACGGGCATTTCATTGTTCTACATACGTTGATAATAATAACTACGATTGATCAATCGGAGTTATTAAAAGACGTGGACTAGTGTAGTATAGAATATAGGTGTAATACCATAATTTACAATGATCAACGTATGTATGTAGAACAATGAAATGCCCGTAGTGGCGCGCGTCTGTGAGCCGAGTGTAGTGAAGGGCGCGCAGCGGCCGTCGCGTACCGGGTTCGGTACCCCGACACCCCGCGCTGTCCCGGCGGTGAATCACGCGCCGATGTGATGCGCCGACAGAGAGATTATTATGTCCTTGTCTTGGCGACAGAATGTTGCCATTCCTATCTGAGATCGTTTATTTGTTTTAAACAATTTAGTGATTTTACAATCGCATTAAATCCTACCTGTTTCCTGAACGAAGCTAAGACCTGTATAAAACAAATAGGCTCAATTGTGGTTATACAAGGTGTAATAAAAAAATCAGCCAAGTGCGAGTCGGACTCGCACTGGAAGGGTTCTGTACCATCGTACAATATTTAATACTATTTTTTTTTTTTATCAAGTACTTCAGTTTAAAAAAAACACATTTCTTGTATGGGTTTTAAGTTTAACATTATAGCTTTGTTAGTATAGCATAACATTTATTATGTTATGTGCAATATAAATACACAATCTGTGAAAATTTCAAGTGTATACCTATTGCGGTTCATGATATACAGCCTGCTGACAGACAGACGGATAGCGGAGGCTTAGTAATAGTTAAGATTCCGATTGGCATTCTTTGGGTACCTACCTACATTTCGTTGAGTTATAAAACATATACATGTTCGTATAACTCGCAGCAGTGAGAAGTATTTTTTTTTCGGGGCTGGTCCCACAGAGCATAATATCGTATTGTAAGTATAATAAGTGTTAAGTAAGTAAAACAAAAAACCTTTTCCTAATTCAAATATTTAAAACTATTACTTACTGAATAAAAGAAAAAAAAAATGTACCTTGCAGACTATCCCCACGCCTCTTCACATTCGGCAACTCAACTTCTATACTACTCTCATCTTCCTCTACTTCAACACTAGACTCGATCCAAGCGTTATAATACCTAACCACGTTCTCGTGGTTAAGTCGAGACAACAGTTTAACTTCGCGGGTTATTATTTAAAACTGTTACTGAATAAAAGATTTAAAAAAATAATGTACCTTGGCAGACCATCCCCACGCCTCTTCACATTCGGCAGCTCAACTTCTATACTACTCTCATCTTCCTCTACTTCAACACTAGACTCGATCCAAGCGTTATAATACCTAACCACGTTCTCGTGGTTAAGTCGAGACAACAGTTTAACTTCGCGGTTTATTATTTAAAACTGTTACTGAATAAAAGATTTAAAAAAAAAATGTACCTTGCAGACTATCCCCACGCCTCTTCACATTCGGCAACTCAACTTCTATACTACTCTCATCTTCCTCTAATTCAACACTAGACTCGATCCAAGCGTTATAATACCTAACCACGTTCTCGTGGTTAAGTCGAGACAACAGTTTAACTTCGCGGGTTATTATTTAAAACTGTTACTGAATAAAAGATTTAAAAAAAATAATGTACCTTGCAGACTATCCCCACGCCTCTTCACATTCGGCAACTCAACTTCTATACTACTCTCATCTTCCTCTACTTCAACACTAGACTCGATCCAAGCGTTATAATACCTAACCACGTTCTCGTGGTTAAGTCGAGACAACAGTTTAACTTCACGGGTTATCTTCTTGTTTAACTGGACGCTTTCGGGGTTGAGTTTGATGCGTTTGATCGCGTAGAAGCCGCCGTCGAGCTTGTTTTTTACCTGTAAAGTTCTGTTTATATTGGAAAACTGGTGGCAGTGACTTTAGTTATTTTAGGCTATGGAAGGCACACAAGTTCCCATGATCGCCGGTCTAGGGGGCCTACTCCCTAAGTCCGTCCGTTCATCTATCCGTCCGTTTATCTGTCCGTCTGACTTATCGATCCATCAAAACAAGTGTAAAAGTTATTTTTTCCGGACGGCAAAAACACATCGGGAGTAGGGAAAACTGTCGTATAGTGTTGCCATTCATACTTCGTTCGGGCCCCGAACCAATCATACGTCCGTAGGTGATACGGAGTAGGAAACGCCCGTAACGAAGGCCGAAACTAAGGACTTCGTGCTTAGGGAGTAGACCCCCAGGTGTGGGACGGGAACACCGGGGTGGTTTTTAGTTAGTAAAACCCCTGACAGACCCCGCCGGTCACCTCAGGGCCTCACCCCACATTCATTAGGATTTTCGACCCCGGAACATAAAAAAAAGGCTATGGATTGATGACTAATTAATTTTAAAGAAATACAATTTACTTAATCACTACTAATATATGTGATAGTAGAGTAAATCAAAACTAATTAATTAATTTAAAATTCATTCCAATTAAAATTTTGAATTTAATATGTCAGAAATAAATAATTGTAAAATCGATTCAATTATAAATTGAAATTATATTAGCAATTATTATTGATGTTAGTACAAAAATTCATAATAGTTAGCACCTAGTATTTTTTTAGCATTTTAATTTACTCTGTTATTCCTAGTGAGCTAGCTAGAGGAGCTCGTGGCTCGGAAAGCACGTTAAGCCGTTGGTCCCGGCTGTCATTCGTGGATCTTTGACAGTCGGTACGGGTAGTCAGAAGCACGAAAGTCAAGCAACCAAGGGGTACCGTATTACCCAGTCTCTGGATTGT
Source organism: Cosmia trapezina (assembly GCA_905163495.3). NCBI lineage: Eukaryota > Metazoa > Arthropoda > Insecta > Lepidoptera > Noctuidae > Cosmia > Cosmia trapezina. The sequence continues at coordinate 22,658,610 of LR991035.1, read as the reverse complement.
GAAGGTCAGACAGACAGTCGCTCCATGCAAAATACTGGTATTCAGCTGCATCCGGTTAGACTGGAAGCCGACCCCAACATAGTTGGGAAAAGTCTAGATTGATTCCTAGTGCGGTAAAAGCCTCCTCTATCTGTCTCCATCTTGTTCTGTCTCTAGCTGTCTCTAGCTAGTCTGCTCCATGTTTTTCCTATCAAGCCTGATATGTCATCACTCCATCTCCTTTTGGGTCTACCACGTCTTCGTTCTTTGTTGATAGGATACCAGTTTGTCATGGTTTGTGTAAAAAACATCTTTATAGTGATTTAAAATTAGAATTTCAAGCACTCAATTTGTATGTGCCACTACAAATTGGCATCCACAGGTACAGTAGTACCTAACTGATATGGCTTACCGATGTACCTGCGCAGAAGATGAATTTTCAAAGCGCGGGAAATGCCATTGACCAATCGGCACGCTCCACGCACCGCGCTTCTTTTTCCTGTAACGCTATTGGTGCCAGCTGCCGCCATGTTAGCGCACGCCGCGTGGCGTGTTAGTCAGCCGCTATACTCGCAAGTGAGACGGAAGTAACAGCTGCAGTGGTATTATGAACCTTATAGTAGCGATCTCAGGTTGATTGTAAGTTTTAAGCATTCTTTCGTTAATCTTCGGGGCCATACTTTCTTTTCTGTGCGAACGAAGATTCACGACGCGCCCTATTAGTTGGGTACTACTGTACCTGATTTCTTATTTGTTTAGTTCTAGAGTCAATATAATCCTACTGCATACAGTTTGCAAATCTAAATATGTACCTTCAATACATCGCCGAAGGCTCCCTTACCGAGCCACGTGAGCACTTCAAACTCAGCGTTCAGACGAGAATGGCCCTTGGTCACAGGGCTGCTGTGTTGAATCTTCTGCACCGCTTCATCGTCCTGTATTAAAAGTCAATTTTGTAAAAAAAAAACTGTATTCTACTGACCCACTGCAGGCCTATGCAACAGGTTAACTGAGGTACTATTTGTTGTTTTGTTAATAATTTGTTGTTTTGAATAATTTTATGTACAGATTTTAACTTTATATTTGATTACCTATTTAATGTGACTGTATTATGAATGAATCTGTGAAACTTAAAATCAAATGATTATTTATTTATTTTATTCATTTATGGCCTATTCTCATACAGATAAGGTATGCGCATTGACCAGCAAATAGCAAAAACGGAACCCTTATAATTTCGTCATGTCCGTCAGGATATCCATTCCATTTATTCGGAGACTATTTGCACTATATCGAATATCATCAATCCATTTTATTCGGCGGCTATTGATGAAAATTGGAAATAACGTATCGATACAGTCAATAAAATTCTGTCCAATAATGTTCATCACACAAGGAAACCTTCACTGTGCGTGTTCCGACTCTGTTAAACACATTATAAAACACTATCGAAAACGGGTCTTATCGTGATATTCTTTTTAACGAGGTAAACAAGTACCTACTTGTTTCCCAACGTTTCGACCGCCTTGCAGCGATCGTGGTCACGGGAGGACTAAACCTTCCTCCCGTGACCACGATCGCTACAAGGCGATCGAAACGTCGGGAAACAAGAACAAGGCACGATCGCCTGTTTACCTCGTTAAAAAGAATATCGCGATAAGACCCGTTTTCGGTAGTGTTTTATAATGTGTACAAATCGCGAAAGTTTAAAAAGTCTGTTAAACACATTTGTAATAAGATCAGCACTAAAGTTCAATTAAATAAGTTAAATAGATATGAGGCAAAAACAAAATTAAAAAATTGGCTGTATGACTTAGATTATTCTAAAACAGAAGAGCTACTCATCTTTCCTCGCTAGTCTCGCGGTTGAATGCAGCAATCACACTCCATTACGAACGTGAACTCAAACAGGCTTAACCAAATTATTTGTCTTGCGAAATTATCATCTCGCTCAAGCATAATATTGTGAATGTTAGTAGTTGTTTAACAAACACACACAACTCTTACACACACCCACACCCTCACACACATAACACACACACACATAAACAGGTGCACTCACCCTCACTCACATTATACTTACACACGCAGTCATGGTAACCATATTTTCATATTCCTCATTGAAATTTTTCTTTTGTTCCCTATTTTTATTAAGTATTATCATCATCATTATTATTATTTATTTTTTAATAATCCGTTCATGTATTTAATTAGATTCATTACAATCAAGGTGCGATGAAAAGGACTATTTGAGCACGAAGCAACAGTAGAACACTGTCTCCTAAGGCACAGGTTTCCCCTAGTTTAGGAGGCAGGGTTTCCACCATTCCAGACACCTTTTTACAATCAATTGTTTTTGTTACCTACATGTACTATTTATTGTAACGAAGGTTTTTAGTATCAATAAAGTTATATTATATTATATTATAAAACACTATCGAAAACGGGTCTTATCGTGATATTCTTTTTAACGAGGTAAACAAGTACCTACTTGTTTCCCAACGTTTCGACCGCCTTGCAGCGATCGTGGTCACGGGAGGACTAAACCTTCCTCCCGTGACCACGATCGCTACAAGGCGATCGAAACGTCGGGAAACAAGAACAAGGCACGATCGCCTGTTTACCTCGTTAAAAAGAATATCGCGATAAGACCCGTTTTCGGTAGTGTTTTATAATGTGTACAAATCGCGAAAGTTTAAAAAGTCTGTTAAACACATTTGTAATAAGAAAACAAAAATATACAGGTACCTCAGAGCAACTGCCTTCATCGTCCTTCTCCTTGCTACTGGGCAGTTTGGCAGGCGCATCCATCAGGAACACGTGGCTCATCAGCTGTTCCGCCGACCATTGAGACTGCTCGTCTTCCGTTAAACACCTGTTTTTTAACACGCTTTTATTAGCTTCACCTGTATGTATGTGGTTGTATGTAACGGAATCTTTGAACTCGATTTTTACCCACTTTAAATGGTCAGGTTAATTCGAAATTTTGCACACTTATCAGGGCCCGGAGACAATACAATAATTTAGAAATAAAAATAATAAAATATAATTTAAAAAACAAATTAAAATAAAATATTACCTTCATAGATATACTAATTATAGAATAAATTTTATTTGGGAAATTCGACTCTAAAACATTGAAAAATATATTATAGTTTAAAAAAACTAAAACACACGCTTTAATACCATTAAACTGAACTAAAAAGTAAAAAATAAAAAAAAGCGTGGGGTGCTTATAATTTTTTTATTATTTATTATTACTTTTATATGCTCCTTCTTAAGGACGCTGTTACAAATGGGTAGTCAAATCATTACTTTTTTAAACAAAAGTGTGTTTATTATAAAATGTTTTTTGCCCGAATTGTTGATAGATGTGCATGGTACGATTCTGAACTATAAATATAATTTTAGATAGGTACAGTTTCTCAATAACGGTACCGACGGTCGGTACCGTTATTAATTCGGGCAAAAAACATTCTAAGAATGCAAAGCATTTTATTTAATAAACACACTTTTGTGTAAAAAAAACCGGTCAAGTGCGAGTCGGACTCGCGCACGAAGGGTTCCGTACCATATTATATGTTTAACAATCGCAAAGATAACTTTTTACTTATTGTATAATGATACTGTGAATTACAAGGTTATTTTTTGCAGTTGCAGAAAATCACCCATGTTTAAACAAAATACCTTATGAATTGCCGTTTTCAGTATTGTTGATTAAATACAGTATTCATGGTACCTACATGGTATAAAGAAGTTTCAAATTCCTAATTTGTTGAATTGTTGCGCTAGAGCTCGTACAAAAATGGTCTAAAATTTACAACTTTTGCGGCCCCCTATTTCTTAATTTTAAAAGATAAAAAAAAATATGTTTGTACTCTACTCAATGAGTTCTAGACGATGACACCCCACATGCTAGATTAATTTTTTTTTTTTTTTTTTTTTTTTTCAAAATGGAAAGTTTATTGTATGGGGACCGACCCCTTATATTTTGCTTTATTTTTATTATTTGTTGTTATAGCCGTAATAGACAGCGGAGGCTTAGTAAGTTTGTACTGGACTGTACGTGGTTGTCTGATTTCATGGATTTTAATTATCTTGCGCGGAACCCTAATTATTTTTCTAAAATAAAAATAGCCTAAGTTACTCCTTAAAACATCAGCTATATGCCGTCAAAATCGGTGAAAATTCGTTTGGCAAGTTTCCTAACTTGACTCAAAGTACCATTTTTTTAATCGGACTGCGCTTTAAAATTCTTCTACACAAACTTTAACATCCCTAAACCTCATTTGAGGCGTAGTTTTGAAAAACTAATAATGACAAACATTATTACTTACTTATGCAAGTATTTGTGCTAAGTTTCAAGTTCATTAACAAAATTAATAAGATTTTTCATATAAACTGTATCTCTGTTTTCACGAACACAGATAAAGAATTTCAAAAATCGTCTTGTATGTTTCCATAACTTGACTCAAACATTATTTACACCAATTTTAGAGTTAATGAAGCCCCAAATAAAATCCTCCGCTATAAAATTAACTTTTCACCCCTTATGGGTAGATTTTTGGAAAAACCTGATACACGTTAGTCTTAATTTTTGGTCTCAAGTATAAAAACTGAGTTTTGAGTTAATCGGACCGCGTGTTAAAGTTCCTCCATACAAACTTTGACACCCCCAATCCCTCCTTAGGGGGTAGTTTAGGAAAACTAAAAATGATAAACTTTATAATTTACTTAGATGAATATTCGTGCTAAGTTTCAAGTCTATTAACTCAAGGGATAGGATTTTTCATACAAACTTTCATCCCCTATTTTACCCCCTTAGGGATGGAATTTCCAAAAATCCTTCCTCAGTGGATGTTTACACTATATAAGGTATCTATGTGCAAAATTTTAAGTCTCTAGGTCCATTGGTTTGGGCTGTGCGTTGATATATTAGTCAGTGACTCAGTCAGGACTTTGATTTTTTTATATATATAGATTTACCATGCTATTTTAAGACCACAGACTTCTTATAGGTTTTCCTGTAATCTACAGGTATAGAACTATTTTCTATATTTTTTTGAAAATTTTAGGCTCAGTAGTTTTGGAGATAAGGGGGGGGGAATGGTCAATTTTCGTCAATTTTCTTAAATAACTTTAAAACAATATATTTTAAAATTATAAAAAAAATATATTTGAGACCCTCTTAGTAAGTCCTTTCATTTGATATGTCACACGGTACAGTTTACAAAACTTTTTTTTTTAATTTTCTTATTTTCCCCCTAAAACTGACTCTCATATTCAAAATTCATATATTTACTTTAGCTGTACGTGTTTGGGTCACAGAAATCCATATGTGTACCAAATTTGAACTTAATCGGTCCATAAGTCCATTTATTTGTCTTGGGAATGGTGGACATGGAAACGTTAAAATTTAGAAGGGCTATGTCTCAAGTTGCGCAATATCTGTCGATAATTCGTCACAAAGTCGATAGTCCCCAAATACTAGAGCGAGTCCGTATCTTGGTTCCCCGGAACATACCAATGGACTCGGAGGGTCAGGTAGCGCCGCGCCGCCGCCCGCGGCTGCTGGAGCTGCCCGCCGCGCGCACCGAGCGCGGGCGACACGCGCCTACCAACCGCGTACTCCGCACTATCGGGGACATACTTGCTCAGCACCACGAACTGGACTTATTTGCCGATGGATTGGGACATTTGTATAATAAATTTCGTATAATTTTAAATGACATATTATAGTCATACATAATAACTGAGTTGAATTGATCACTATTAGTTGACACTAAACTGACATTATATTAATTGACACTAAACTGACATTATATGTATAAATTGACACTAAACTGACATTATATTATGCTGCTTATATTCGTCGTTGTAATCTAATTTTTATTATTATTTATAGACATGGGCATTATTGCTATTTTATAAAATTGAATTGTAAGGAAATTAATCCTATGAGCGTTTTGGATGGTATGTCTGTTAGCTCGTAAGACCAATTGAAATAAATAAATAAATAAATAAATAAATAAATAAGATTCGGAGCAAATTGGCTGTGACAGACGGACAGACGGACAGACAGACAGACAGACACACGAGTGATCCTATAAGGGTTCCGTTTTTTCCTTTTGAGGTACGGAACCCTAAAAAGTAATGATTTGACTACCCATTTGTAACAGCGTCCTTTTAATGTATTTCCTGTGCGTGTCCCAATTTTTTTTTTCTTTCTGGGATTACAGGCGTGATTTTACATTGAACATTATCCTCCGAGGCTGAATAGAGTCTGGCCACGCTAACTCTGCCATGCAATAAATGGGCAACCCGAAAAAGTTTTACATTTTCTGACGTGTATGTAGATCTAATGATTTTGGTATTTTGCCTTTTGATTTTTGCATAATAGATTATTTATCTAAGAATGTTTTTATTACTTTTTTCCGTAGTACAGACGGTGATGTCTTATACAGATTTCCAAATTCTACCATTATTTCACTGCAGAGTTAGCGTGGCCAGACTCTAGCACGTTAAACGGGCAACTCCTGGTTGTTGACTATCAACGTCATTACTGGTAGTCACAAATACAGAAATCTGACAACTCATATGTCTATGCGACGATTACTTTGCTTAGGGCCGATTTTTCAATCGATAAATAACTTTTATCTGGGGTGTTAGATGTTTTGACAGCTTTGTATAGAAAATATGTCAAACCGCCATATTTATTCCTAAAATAAAAGTTATCTGACGATTGAAAAATCGGCTCCTAGCAAAGTAAACTCAAGTCAAAGTTACTTTTTTACACAAAAGTGTGTTTATTAAATAAAATGCTTTGCATTCTTAAAATGTTTTTTGGCCGAATTTTTAATAAATATGCATGGTACGATTCTGAACTACAATATAATTTTAGATAGGTACAGTTTCTCAATAACGGTACCGAAGTGAAAATTTTTACATCGGTACAATTTCTGAGAAACTGTACAGTCAACGGCCAGAAGTCCACTTACACCGCAATGACCATTATCGCCTGCGCTATACGGGCTGCGGCGCTTATACCTATACGGGCTGCGGCGTCGAAGAAGGTCATAAGTAAACTAATATTGCTAAGCCATGGTTTTGTGAGATTGCTAGTCGACTTCTGGCGGTTACTGTACCTATCTAAAATTATAGCCGCCATCGTACCACTCTGGCACGGAGGCTCTGTTACAATAGATTGAATAATCAGACATATCACACATTATTCATACACCCCATTCTATATATTATCATATCACATCAAATCACAAACACCACATTCACATCACAACACACATACTGTAACTTCACACACACCACTTCACGTCACAACACACACCTCACCTCACGCTACACGTCACGCTTAAATTAAATACCTATACCATTGTTATGGAAGAGCGGAGCCTTCTAACACAGGCATTATCTGCCTAAAAGGAGACTTCGAATACAAATTTGTAACTATTTGCTGATTTGTGACAATAAACAATTTTTTATTTATTTATTATTTATTTACTCGATATCATAATCTCCGTTTCAGGCGGTGTTGGAGAGGTTTCCTATAAGTCGGCTACGACCTTCAGTTTTCAAACATACCTTGCAAAGAAATCCTTGGCGGAACTTGGTAGATCAGGAGGTATTTCTAAATAGGTTTGTTCTTGTGACACGATCGACAGTAGCATCTGCCCTGTAGCATAAATGTCTTGAGCTGCTGTTTGCCTGAAAAATTATTAAAAAATATAAAGAAGTCCTTATGGGAAAAAAATTGCGATTTGTGGCTTTGTTGGTCTAGAAGAGTCATAGGTACAAATAAAACGAAGTTTTTCTAGCTCACTATACCTATATTTTTTCCAAAATCTGTGAAAGTAGTTAGCAATTACTCAAAAAGTTAACGTACAACGGTTAAGAGTCGGTTTATAGTAAATCGTAATATGGGTTTTGGATAAGTTTGTAAAGAAACTTATAGTAGTAGCTACGAAAAAAAAGTCTGGCAAGCTCAAGAGTTCCACTAGTCGGTGAAAAAACCGGATTGAGGATCTATAAATTTAATGAAGAATGAGAACATAGATGGCGATACGGTTGGCGCAGTGGTTGAGCGATTGACTGCTGCGCAGCATGTCACGGGTTTGATTCCCGCACGGAACAAATATTTGTACGACCTACAAGTATTTGTTCCGAGTCTGGGTGTTTTTCTATCTATAATATGTATGTATTTCCAAAAAAAAAAAAAATGTATATAAGTAGTTTATCAGCCATCTCGTTACCATAACACAAGCATTAGGTTGCTTAGCTTGGGACTAGATGGCGTTGTGTGAAATGTCCAAGTATATTTATATTTATTTATTTATATAAAGAAGAAAGAAAAAAACAATTAATGTCACTAAAAACGTGCAAAAAGAACTGCCGATTTCGATAACTGTGACGTAAATAAGAAGTCGCCTAATTTTCTGTTTTTTTCCACCACCTACTTTTTCTAACCACCTATTTCTGTTTTCGAAAATTTTCTGAATTTTTACGCCCGAAACCTCCATACAAATTATCTACTATGGCGAAAATTCTTCACTTTCAGAACTTTTGAAAAAAATGGACGGTTACTGTAGCAAAGCCGCGGGAAAAAGTAAAACTATGTATTTAATTCCAATCACCAAAAAGCTTAAAAGACAGAACGAAAGAAAAGAAAGCAAGAAAATACATTTAGCAAAGACTAAGTGCATTCCGTTGGAAGAAAAAGGGAGAAAGATATACTTTTTATGTTATTTTACTATTTACTAGCTTTTCGTGACGGGCGTTGCCCAGGTGAATTTCATGTCTCTATCTCCAGTGGTTTAGGCTGTGTTGTCTGTTTTAATTTAAAAAATACCATCCAAACCGAATGTCCTGGCGAATTTTCCAAAAAAAAAAAAACTTAAAGAAATACCTACCTTGTCCTGACAATTCCAAACACAACAAAAAAAAGAACTAGCCAAATAGGTGCAACCGTTCTAAAGTGGTGCGCTAACATACATTTGGCAATTGATTTTTATTTATCCTACTAATTATATCCTGTATGTTTAGATGTTTGTACGTTTGTTACTCAATCACGCAAGAACGGCTGAGCGGATTTTGATGAAATTTGGCACACAGATAGTTTATTTATTTTATTTTTATTTATTTATTTATTTATTTTGATTTACACGGCTTACGAAACCAATTACATAAATCAACGTATAGAAGTATAAACATAAAACATAAACAAATAACAAAAATTAAATACAATTCTGCTCACAATAATTTAGGCACATAACCATTAAATTGGTGAATTCATTAGCAAACAGATCGCAGTCCGGGTTGGCTTCCACGAGCTTATTTAGTGCGGTCAGCACGCGCGGCACGGGAGACGCAGCACGGGCTGCAGTCCGACACGAAGGCACGCTTAGCAGTCGATGTTTTCTGCTACGAAGATAATTATTCGGTGTGTGGAGTCGAATCAGCTCATTATGGATGTCAGGAGCATCCGTCATACCTTTCCATACTTTGAGCATAACGTCTACCTGGTCACATGCCCTTCTGGTCTCCAGCATATGATATCCCAGACATCCTAAAAGGAACTTGGTAGGATAGAGGTAGGGATAGTAACCGAGAGCTCTTCTGTAAAGAAAACGCAGGAATACTTTTTGCACTTTTTCTAGAAGAAGTGCATACTTTGCTTCGTGCGGATTCCATACAGAAGAACTAGCTTCTAGCTTGGTTCGGACAAGTGTGCTGTATAGGAGCCTTATTACATGTTCATTGCGAAAATCACGGGCATTCCGGAGAACAAACCCTAGCCTTTTAAAAGATTCTTTGGCAACAGGTAGAAATGTGATCGTGAAAAGTAAGCTTCTGGTCAAATGTGACACCCAAGTCCTTCATGTTGGTTGATCTAGTTATTCTAGTACCATTTATTTTGTATTCGAAATTAATTGGGTGTCGCATTCGACCAAAGGTCATTACATAGCATTTGGAAGAATTGAACTCCATTTTATTTTGAAGACCCCATTCATATATGGCATTTATATCATTTTGCATAGCCTCGCAATCCGATACGGTGTTGACAGCACTATAAAGTTTGAGGTCATCTGCGTAAAGGAGACACTCTGCAAATTTTGCAACAGATGGTAAATCATTTATCATGAGTAGAAATAGTAGAGGCCCGAGTATTGAGCCTTGACTTACACCAGAGCGTGTATGGTAGGGACGAGATACGTAGATACCCAGCCTTACAAATTGCTGGCGGTCACGGAGATAGTCAGCTAAAAGTCGAAGTAAGTTTGGACAGAAACCAATGGCACTGAGTTTTCGAAGCAAGATATCGTTATTAACTCTGTCGAAAGCTTTACAAAAATCAAAATAAAGCACATCTACCTGTCGCTTCTTATCAAGATGTTTTGATATGTACTCTGTAATTGTTTGCAGGTTGGTATTGACAGACCTCTTGCATCTAAAACCGTGCTGGCTGTTACTCAAATATTTTTGAACTTGGGAGTATATAAGTTTGTGAAGAACATGTTCGAATATCTTGGCTGGAGATGACAATATAGCGATAGGTCGATAACCTTCAACAGCTGATTTATTGGCAGTCTTAGGTATGGGCGTCACACGTGAGATTTTCCAGTGACATGGATATATGCCTGCCTTTAATGACAAATTAAAAATGTGACATAGAGGAGCGGTAAATAGTTCTTTGAAATGTTTCAAAATAAAAGGCGGAATACAGTCAGGTCCTATGGAACTTCTGGGTTTTAATTTATCGATACCGTACTGGACATCATCAAGAGTAAATTGGAAAATATTTATGTAATTACTGTTGGAATTAGTTTCATGAACCTGGATTAACACATAGGATACTTTTTATCCCGGTAGGTAGTAGGTTCCCGTGGGATAATTTCAGACATCCACGCGGGAAGTCTATGATCTCCATTTCCTCATTCCAGCTTTTATGTTAAAGAAGAATAAATAAATAAATAACAAGAACATGATCATACCTTCATCTTACCTGTCACAATACGCGTCCCCATCGATCATTTCCGCCAGCCTCATATCGAGACCAATCCCCACCAGCTTGACCCCACCAAACTCGTCCAGAAACACATTTTGACCCCGCACATCTTTATGCACAATCCCAACGCTATGCAGCTCTTTTAACGCCCCTAACACACCTAAACCCACATGCCTTAGTAACTTTAACCCTTCATAACGATCACTTAACACGCACAGTCTACTTTTAACACTTTTCAAAGCACTACCTAAAACAAAATTCCTGAATAAATAAATGTATTGTTTTGTTGTCCGTTTATTTGCGTCTTTTATTGTTTCCATGGCTATGTAGGGGGTTAAAGTGGGGTGGTTTAGTCGCGACATGGCTTTGAGGTCTTGTTGCATGGAGGTCAGTTGGCGAGTCCTCGTTTGAAAGTCGTTGGCTGGTGGTGTGATCCATTTTTTTGCGATTAATCGCTCGCCTTCATCATCGATTGCTAGGTAGGTTGTGGCGCCGTTTGAGGAGTGGCCTGTGGAGGAAACTTCAATATTATATTCTGCGATATTTTTATGGTAACAGACTTCATACAGTCGGTCAATGCAAGTGCTTTCGTTGGCGACGCACCTTGCTACACTCGGTAGCTATTGTTTGGTTTCTGGATAATCTCGCTGAATTTCATAAAAATTATACTGACGATGCCGACCCGACTATGGTGTATATGGGCGCCATTTAATTTTAAGCTTGTTTTGTTTATTTTGTACTTAATCTGACTTCCGTGTTATTTATTGAATTAATACTTGTTTCCGGTGAAGTAGTGTCAAGTTCATAATTTGATGATTTTAAATAATATAATATCGTGATTTCCGGTTGAATTAGTATTTGTATTTTAAAAAATATGTTTCCGGTAAAATTATAAAGTTTATATTTTGTTACTTCCGTTAGATTTATTTAAAATATCGTAATTTCCGGTTGAAATATTTATTTTAAAATATTGCTGTTTCCGGTTGAATTTATTATTTATTTTAACACATCCGTTAGAATTGTTTAAGGCGAAAGCGTCAGGGTAGCCCGCGAAATTCAAAATTTCTTACGTTTTTTGCAATTTGTAGGTCAGTGTGAGCTTGTATGTTGATTAAAATATGATTCGCGGCCGTAGCTAATATGGCTTTACAGAATTATAATCATTACAATCAGCAATACAACTCCATAAGTTAGCATTTACCTCAAACCTCATGATTTCATGAAATCGCTAAATTTGAGATAAATGCTAACGTATGGAGTTGTATTGCTGATTCTAATGATTATAATTCTGTAAAGCCATATTAGCTACGGCCGCGAATCATATTTTAATCAACATACAAGCTCACACTGACCTACAAATTGCAAAAAACGTAAGGAATTTTGAATTTCGCGGGCTACCTTGGCGCATCAACCTTAAAATGTTATTTCCTTTAGAATTAATAATTTTGATGTTAAAAAGGATTTATTTTGACACATCCGCTTGAATTATTTAAAATGCTATTTCCTTTTATTTTGATGTAAAAAGATTTATTTTGACACATCCTCTTGAATTATTTAAAATGCTATTTCCTTTAGAATGTATTTATTTTGATGTAAAAAGATTTATTTTGACACATCCGCTTGAATTGTTTAAAATGTTATTTCCTTTTATTTTGATGTAAAAAGATTTATTTTGACACATCCGCTTGAATTGTTTAAAATGTTATTTCCTTTAGAATTAATATTAATAAGGATTTATTTTGACACATCCGCTTGAATTGTTTGTACAGGTTAGGAATTATTTTGTTATATCCGCTTGATTTATATCGATTCTTTTTGGCGGTGAAGTTTCGCGGTTATTTTGTGTATAAAAACTACTGTAATGCGATTGGCATGATATTCTCTGTTCACTGCTCGTGGAATAAAACACCCTGAAGTTGGAGTAAGATATTTTCTTTGTGTTCTCTTAAATATTTTCCTGCTATTACCTATTGCTGTGTATCTATGTGATATATTGGTGCAAACCAATATGTGTGACGACGGCGAGAATACGCCGACAGCAGCGGTGGGATCCACCTCGCCCATACCGAGGTCTTCTGGATTCCGGGTTCAAAAACCAGTGCAGACCGCCCAGCCAGACCCAACTTTCTCGATGGAGCAAGTGATGAGTCTGGTGACATCAATCACGAAGCAAGCCACATCAAGCGCCGTGGCCGCAGCGCTGTCCGCTACCCCAGCACCTTCACGGGATCGTGGCAATTTCTACCTACCGCCATTCGATCCCGGTGTACGCTCACACGACATCAGAGACTGGTGTGCTAATGTTGACCAAACCATTGCAACTATTGGCATATCACCGCATGAAGCTCGCATGAAGGCAATACTGCAGCTGAAAGGAAGAGCGAAGACGTGGGCTGATACCTGGTCTCTGCAATCCACTACATGGGAGCAAGTTAAGCAAGACCTGATCCAGACGTTCGGTGAAGAGTTCCGGTGTGCTGACGACGTCCAGAGGTGGCGCGACTACACGTCGGAGCAGGCAAGCAGCTACTCGGACTACGCAACCACGGGATGGACGCTGTTCAAGAGAGTGCGGCCCAAAGCCGCGGACAACGAGGTAATTGATGCTCTTATCACTGGTATCTACCCTGATTTTGTGAAATGTGAATTGTTACGTAATACGCCTGACTCTTTGCCCAAACTATTCTCCGTTCTGAAAACTTTTCGTAAACGTGACCGCCCGAAAACTGACGGTACAGACAAATACCTTAACAAAAAACCCCGGGTTTCTGAAAATTCTGATTCGTTATTAGGTCAGTCACCTATTTGTTTTAAATGTAAAAAACCTGGTCACCGTGCTCGTGATTGTAAGGAAAAATCAACACAAAATACAGACTTTAATATTTCCGAGAAGCCTGCCTCTCAGGTTACGACAGACAATAAGTTCATTGAGTGTAATTACTGTCATAAAAAAGGTCACCTAGAGAAAACTTGTTTCCGTAAGCAAAATGACGAAAAATCGAAGTCAAGCGATCAATAGTCGTTAATTTTGTGGTCCTATAAATTGTTGTACGAATACTCTCAAAATTGGAAGTTATTCATATATATTTAATTCCATCGCAGATTATTCGTTAACACGAAAACCTTTCTGGTTCGATTCCAGGCAAAAGGATAATCGCAGATTATTCGTTAGCATGAAAACCTTTCTGGTTCGATTCCAGGCAAAAGGATAATCGCAGATTATTCGTTAGCATGAAAACCTTTCTGGTTCGATTCCAGGCAAAAGGATAATCGCAGATTATTCGTTAGTATGAAAACCTTTCTGGTTCGATTCCAGGCAAAAGGATAATCGCAGATTATTCGTTAGTATGAAAACCTTTCTGGTTCGATTCCAGGCAAAAGGTTAAATGTCAATACAATTTTCAAGGAATGTTGAAGTTCACTGAACCCAGTTTAATATTTTATTTGACAGTTTCGCTTGTTTTCTGGTGAATGCCCTGTCAGCTGTACCAAAAACATTAAGCATTACGGCAGTTTAACGGACTAGCTGTTATTTTGGGTAAATCGTACCAAATTTTTCCAAATTAACTGAATCTGGCATACCTTGGAAGTCCTCTCTTAACAAATTCGATACAGACGCTAGTTGTCTAGGTTATGGTGCAATGTTGATTGCGACATGATTAGATTTCATGTCGTTTTAGTATGCGAGCGACCAATGCTGAGAGCAACAAATACCATACATATGAGCTCTTTGTTAATGAGTAGAAGTAGGAAAGGTGATAGACTTTCTCATGCTGATTTTTTTATTCGAAATCTTTTAGCGAGCTCCAACACTTGATCATAACTGGCTCCTAATAAAACATGATCCAGTTCTTAAATACTAATTGAAAAACTTAAGTTTTGTTCACTGACACTTGTTCAAATTATTTTACCAATATGTCAAAATGTTCGAACTGTCGAAGGTTTACTGAAAATTGTCTCAATTGTAGAATTTGCAAAGGTATGTCGGGTGCTAAAGTTGCCTTCATCCTGTTTAAGTTTCACACCGTACATGCTGACATTACTTGACGTATGAACGGTAAACGCTGAATGCGTTTGTATTTATTGATGCTTTTACAAAATTTTGCCATCGTTTCGGTATGTAACATTACGTAGTAGCTAAAGGCGCTAGTCGGGCAAAGGTCGGGTAAAGCGTATTATGAAAATCGTCAAAGATAATGTCTGTTGTGGAGCTTAATAAACAGAGGTGGCTATGTTCGCCACCGGGTCTTAAGCTCTTGCAAATTGATGATGAAGCAATTAAAGATCTTACTATTGTTAGATAACTATGTAAATTAAGGATGGACGAGCGATCATTTCGAGATTGTAAACGCAACGCGAGTTATAATGGTGAACGCATAATAATTATGGTGTTCAACATGTAAATTAAGATTTGACAAGGGTTCAAATCGAGCCTTTTTGTAAAGGGGATTTTGGCTTACTGTATAAGCATGAAAGACATATTAAAGTGTTATTTAAGGGCGTGTTCCGAAAAGATCGCTAGTCATGATTTTTGAGACCAGCACCTCTGGCTCAGAATGATCCATTTATGGATGACAATGATAATGAACCGACCGTATGGGCGGATGATTTGTAAATTAGCTTAACAACTCCACTTTCCTCCCTATAACGCTGGCTGATCACCATGCGTATCCTTTTTCCTGGTCTTAGAGCTATATCCCAGGCGGGTGATGCCATGTGGTATGGCTAGATCCAAGGCGGGTGATGCTATGTAGGGGGCTATATCCCAGGCGGGTGATGCCATATGGTATGGCTAGATCCAAGGCGGGTGATGCCGTGTTAGGGGGCTATATCCCAGGCGGGTGATGCCATGTGGTATGGCTAGATCCAAGGCGGGTGATGCCGTGTTAAAGTGCTATATCCCAGGTGTGTTAAGGTGCTTGTATCCCAGGTATGGGCGGATAATTTGTAAATTAGCTTAACAACTCCACTTTCCTCCCTATTACGCTGGCTGGCCACCATGCGTATCCTTTTTCCTGGTCTTAGAGCTATATCCCAGGCGGGTGATGCCATGTGGTATGGCTAGATCCACGGCGGGTGATGCTATGTAGGGGCTATATCCCAGGCGGGTGATGTCATGTGGTATGGCTAGATCCAAGGCGGGTGATGCCGTGTATTTTTGGCTAAGCCCGAAGTGGGTGATGCCGTTTTGATGTAAAATGTTTTACAGCGCAGAGAGCGCGCTGGATCAGAATGGCCGTATGGGCGCCATTTAATTTTAAGCTTGTTTTGTTTATTTTGTACTTAATCTGACTTCCGTGTTATTTATTGAATTAATACTTGTTTCCGGTGAAGTAGTGTCAAGTTCATAATTTGATGATTTTAAATAATATTGTGTTTCCGGTTCCTTTTTATTTATTTAAAATATCGTGATTTCCGGTTGAATTAGTATTTGTATTTTAAAAAATATGTTTCCGGTAAAATTATAAAGTTTATATTTTGTTACTTCCGTTAGATTTATTTAAACTATCGTAATTTCCGGTTGAAATATTTATTTTAAAATATTGCTGTTTCCGGTTGAATTTATTATTTATTTTAACACATCCGTTAGAATTGTTTAAAATGTTATTTCCTTTAGAATTAATAATTTTGATGTTAAAAAGGATTTATTTTGACACATCCGCTTGAATTATTTAAAATGCTATTTCCTTTTATTTTGATGTAAAAAGATTTATTTTGACACATCCGCTTGAATTATTTAAAATGCTATTTCCTTTAGAATGTATTTATTTTGATGTAAAAAGATTTATTTTGACACATCCGCTTGAATTGTTTAAAATGTTATTTCCTTTTATTTTGATGTAAAAAGATTTATTTTGACACATCCGCTTGAATTGTTTAAAATGTTATTTCCTTTAGAATTAATATTAATAAGGATTTATTTTGACACATCCGCTTGAATTGTTTGTACAGGTTAGGAATTATTTTGTTATATCCGCTTGATTTATATCGATTCTTTTTGGCGGTGAAGTTTCGCGGTTATTTTGTGTATAAAAACTACTGTAATGCGATTGGCATGATATTCTCTGTTCACTGCTCGTGGAATAAAACACCCTGAAGTTGGAGTAAGATATTTTCTGTGTTCTCTTAAATATTTTCCTGCTATTACCTATTGCTGTGTATCTATGTGATATATTGGTGCAAAACAATATGTGTGACGACGGCGAGAATACGCCGACATGTACCATGTTCGGGTCGGCACATTTAATTCGGCAATATACAGTGTTGAACAACAAAGCCGATCCGATGCAATTACTACACATGTACGGCTTTAATTCAGCTCGTGCCAATCGGCCATCTTCGTTCGGCATCTATCCCCGCTTAATCACGTTCGGGCCGGCTCGGCACAATTCGAACGAAGCCAAGCGGCTTTTTACATATATCTACATAATACATTCGATTTTGCCACCCGGCTTTGCCCAACGATGCCGACCCGAACATGAGTGGAACAGCCCTATCAAATATTAATCATGACTTACCTAGACAGTTTCCGATATAAGCCTTCTTATTATTTTTCTGAGTTATCCTTATTACTTGTACACCTTTACTCTTACAAGTGCACGGTATATCCACAGTTTTAGTTCGCACTACCTTCTTAACGGGAGACATTTTGTCATCGGCGTAACTGAAATTTATAATAGAATATTTATAATATAATATTATCCCTTTAACCGCTTCCGTGGGATTAATTCCATAAATATTTTCGTGTCCATTTCGCCAGAGTCGTATGTTCGCAAATGCAAATATCATAACGAAATATCGACCTCGAAAAAGTTATAGTATAGTTAAAATCTCGCTGCAGACTCGGTCATAAAACATTCGAGTGTTTCGCTCTCTTTCCCACTCACGGGCCTTATGAGCAGGCCACGCCCACACGTAGTCCTGTGCATTTCTGCAGTCGATGAGTGATATCGATAGTTTTATATATTTATAAATGGGTGATAGAAATAAATACACATTTTTTTTTATTACCAAATTTACTACAAAGCATATTAAATATATAAAAAAAAGAACGTATATATAAAACTAAAAATAGAAAATTAAAATTCTTCGTCTGAGTCATCGTCATCATCTGTTATCGATAATGGCCTTGAGCGCGCGCAACTAGCGCACATCCCTACTCCGATTATGATTTATGACCAAGTCTGCAGCGAGATTTTAACTATACTATAAGTGTTGCACATCCCTCTTTGTTGTAGGTATTTGTTTTTCGATTCACTGTGCCGGGCGCTGGAGGCACGACAACTGATATGCAGTCGGGTGGTTAAAACGATAATGGCCAAATACTGAATTATCAGCCTGTGCGACTTAAAAATTGCTTATTTTTGTTTTTGAATTTCTCTATCGTGTCTATGGCACAAGTCCCAGCATAAAATTCGAGTATTGGGTTCATCGCAGACAGAGTAGTTTCATAAAGAACTTAAATCACAATTAAAATAGAGTTCAAAATAGCGTGCAGAGTCGATACGGAATCATCTCTTGCACGTTATTTTGAACTCTACTGTATAGTGGCGTCATCGTCTTTCACGTCAACCTTTTCCACGACTTTAGAATGTCAAAAATAAAAAAGAGTTAAATCTAACTGCCCTTCCAAAAGGTAGTTTCGTATGGAAAATAATGAGAAAGGAAATCCACATTTTTTACTCTTTAAAAAAAAAGGTTTTACAATATAAAAGTGTAGGTACTTACTATACAAAGGGAGCTCGTGGCTGAGTAATAACAGCCGCACGGGTCGATCCATCAGGTTAAGCTACGCTTGCCGGGGTTGGTCAGTGATGGGTGACCATCTTTACAAACCGAGACTCCTCCGTGCCTCGGAAAGCACGTTAAGCCGTTGATCCCTGCTGTCATTCGTGGATCTTTGACAGTACTTACGGGTCGTCAGAAGCCCGAAAATCTGACAACCAGTCTTACCAAGGGGTATCGTATTACCCAGTTACTAGGTTGTGGAGGTCAGATAGGCAGTCGCTCCATGTAAAATACTGGTATTCAGCTGCATCCGGTGAGACTGGAACCCGACCCCAACATAGTTGGGAAAAGGCTAGGCAGATTGAGGTACTTACTAGACAAGTTCTGGTGCATCTCCTTGACCATCCAGACTGTCAATTTCTTGGCTGAAGCTAGATCTATGAACACGTTGTCTGCCTGACTTGAGGATTTCCTGTCGCCTCTGAATCTCATCCTTCATTTTTTGGCGCTGAAATAATAATAATTATGGAGATTTCATTTGTTAATATTACGTAGGTACGCACGGCTACAGATCAAGCTATACAATTCCAGTATAAGCTGATCTCGCATTGGATAGGATTTCCTTACAATGAGAGATCAGTGTAAACTGGAAATGTTTAGCTTGATGTGTAGCCGTGTGTACCCGTAGTATCAGTTTTTTTTTTTTGTATGAATTTAGTTTTACTTATGGCTGTGTTCACCAAAATTCAAACCGTCGGTTAGGTATTTACAATGCAGAATGCAGAATGTGCACTTCGCAAAATGTGCACTTGACGCAAAATGTGCAATTCGCATAGTGTGCACTTCGCAAAACGTGCAGTTCTCAAAATGGCACTTCTCAAAATGAGCACATCTCAAAATGAATGTGAATTTTATCACAAGGGGTCAAAATTAAAACCGTTTGCTTACAATTTTTTTTTATTATTTTGCACGACTTTTAGCACGATAAAAGTAGTTTCTTTGTAAAAATTAATGGCTGGAGTAGTTTATATTACCTATATGTATAGCTGACGTGTACTGAAAATACATAATCAAACATTTCCCGAACGTGATTACTTTTTATAAAGAAACTACTGTTATCGTGTTAAAAATTGTGCAAAACAATTTAAAATGCCACGGGATAACTTGCACACTGAATAGTGTGCAAGTTATCCCGTGGCATTTTATCCGTGTACTACATAACATTGGTCAGGCAGAGAACATAGTCCTTCCATAGTTCAAGGTAACCAATCTACTATAGCCACCCAAACCTATAGCCCAATATGTTTTGTTCCCATGTTCTGCAATAGCCTGCAACAACCGGGGGTTGTCCTTGGGTACACTTGCATAGAGCAAACAGGGATAACCATCAGTTGGTGCGTCAACACTTGTCTAAGAGGCCTCTGCGAGTTGGCGTCGGCCCCTCATACGCCTTCCAGAGGTACGGGGACCCAGGGTCCCGAGATATATTAAAGACTTTTAAATAATAATAATTACCTCTTCATTTTCCTTAACTTTCAGATCATGTAGTTTTAACTGCTCCTGCTCATTTTTCTGTTTCAACATTTCATCATAAAAAGATAGTGTTGGTATGTTGTAGTCATGCAGGAATTGCTGAAAAATAATAGAATTTACATTACTCTGTAAATCTGGGTCTTCAATAAAACATGCTGCATGCTCTCTTAACTAAGCTTGTGGTGGATTATCATCATTCAACTGCAATCAAGCAAGTATTTCCATTTTATGGCCTAAGACTATATACAAAGTGTCATTGAAATAACTGATGTACTCATCATTATGAACAACTTTTATGTTGCGTGTGACCATTATTTAAGTAATCTGTGAATGTATTCAATTGTATTAAGTAAGCATGTAACTTAAATATTTGCACAACTGAAAAGTCGAATATTGTGAAACCATCTGTTATTAATACCAGTCATTAAATAGTATATTCTGGCAAATAAATCATTCATTCAATACGAAAATCGCAAAAAAATCAGCTGTTCTCTATAGATTCTCTCATTTTGTTGAGTTAAGCAAACATATTTTATTTACTTTTTGTCTGTGCAGATTCTTTACGATGTCTTTTCTTTTTTATTGTTTTTGTACACCTATAATGTATGTAGGTACATATACCTACATTAGGTTGGCAGAAATACCTTTTCTTAACACAATTACAACCACTACACTTACAAAAATCATCAATACATCTCTCTAAGTTAAATTTCGTGCAGGTTTGTTAGATTTCGTTTGTTCGACGAATCTGCACGAAATCTAACTTAGAGAGATGTATTGATGATTTGTATGGTTAAAATTATATAAATACATATGTTTTATTTCCATATGTTTTGATCAAGATACAACCTGACACGGACCTGCAAATTGCAAAAAACCCAAAAAAATAATAATTTCGCGGGCTACACAGCGCAATCACCTTAAATAAACATATCCTTTCGCTCGATAAATTCGTTATTCTTTGCTATGTTATATTATACCAAGCATTTCTAAAGTTACCTGAGCATGTTGTGCTAACTGGAATATACAGACTTCCCCATGCAGTTTTTTTGCCAGTTCTTGCAACTCTGACAATAATTTCATACCATTTTCTGTAGATAACCCCCTCATTTTATGGATCGCCAAACTTAATGGCCTGGAAATATTAAAAATGGTAATTATTTATACATTTATTTAAAAAAATTAAAACTTCTTATAAGTAGGTACCTAGGTACTAAATTAACTATTAAATTGTTAGTTAATTTAGGGCTGATTTTTCAATAGTCAGATAACTTTTATCTAAAGAATAAATGAGACAGTTTGACATTTTTCTATACAAAAGCTGTTAAACCACCATATTTATTCCTTAAATAAAAGTTATCTGACAATTGAAAAATTAGCCCTTAGTTTAAGAAGTTTTTGATTTTAACTATTTATACATACATCAATCTGCCTAGCCTTTTCCCAACTATGTTGGGGTCGGCTTCCAGTCTAACCGGATGCAGCTGAATACCAGTATTTTACATGGAGCGACTGCCTATCTGACCTTCACAACCCAGTAACTGGGTAATACGATACCCCTTGGTAAGACTGGTTGTCAGACTTTCGGGCTTCTGACGACCCGTAACGACTGTCAAAGATCCACGAATGACAGCCGGGACCAACGGCTTAACGTGCTTTCCGAGGCACGGAGGAGTCTCGGTATGTAAAGTTGGTCACCCATCCACTGACCAACCCCGGCAAGCGTAGCTTAACCTGATGGATCGAGCCGTGCGGCTGTTATTACTTAGCCACGAGCTCCTCTATTTATACATACATAAACCTACATAAGTTTTTTTTTTTTTTTTTAATCTCAAAACTAAGTAAGTAAGTAAGTATGTATTTATGTTTTAAACTACATACTTGGAAGAATTTAATGAATAACTTATTAAAATCGTCTTTACATTTTTGTTTTGGCTTTTCACTGACTAATAGTTTCAAGAACCAAAATTCCTAATTTATACAAATTAAAATTACGTACTTAAGTATGAAGGTAGCTTCATACTTAACCCCTCAAGTGTCGAATGCACCCCATGTGTGCATAAGAAAAACCCTTTTTTTGTTAGGTATATAAGCTTATATCATGTAAAAAAACATCATCCGATGGAAAACCAATAATCATCATTAGTTGTAAACCTATGGAGTTCGCAGCTAACTCCCCCTCCCCCCCGCGTGTCAAATGCACCCCAAATGTGCAAAAGGACAAAACTTTATATAATAGGTATATAAGCTTAGATCACATATATATAAACGTAAAAAAACATCATTCGATGGAAAACATATCATCATCAGTAGTTGTGAACCTATGGGGTTCGCAACTAACCCCCAACCCTCCCCACTCTCTGGGGTTTTGGGTCTAAAATTAGCCAAACTCAGACACTTGAGGGGTTAAGTAAGTAATTTTAATTTAAGTAACACATCAAGCTATACATTTCCAGTTTACACTGACCTCTCACTGTAAGAAAATCCTACACAATGCGAGATCAGCTTATACTGGAAATGTAAGCTTGATCTGTAGCCGTGCGTACCTACTTACTTTAAAAGAAAAAAAATAATAGAGAATGTTTTACATAAATGAAAACAACAAGACATGGAAAAAGATAATAATACTGTCTTATTTTGAGATGTACTTAATTTTATTTTATGCTCTAATAAGCTCTCTTTTTCTCTCAATCTTAAAAAAAAATTTTAACAAAAACTAACTGACAACATTTCAAATATATAACATGCTTTATTTTACACCAAAATTAATTTAAGAGATTACAATTCATCCAAAACTTTGTAGGAAAAAATAATACATACTTATCAGGATAATTTGCACAACATTTGAAATGTAACGTAACTGAACAGTGTACTCCTTTGATATCTGAATTGTGCAATGGATTCAACGTGAGCATCAGATCTATAGGTCTCCATATTTTCCAAGCGACAGCCTCGCGGTTATCCAAGACAGCATCACCGTAAATAGCCTGCCAAAGTAAAATGTATTGTTAATTTAAGTTCTTATGACACAGTAACATATCACCTGTCTAGTATTTTTTCTTGTTACAAATTATTATTTGTAAATAATGAAGCTTTATTATTATAAGGTACTAGTTGACCTGACAGACACTGTCTTGTCCCAATTTCAATCATAGGTAATATGGGCTGGTATCCGCAACTCCACGACAATGCGCGTATTTTGCGTATGGGCCCAAAAATGAAATAATTTCAATCATTCAAAATTCCCATAGAAAATGCACTTTCAGTTTTCCCGAATTTTCCAATTTTCCCGGCAACTTTTCCAATTTTTCTCACCGTTTAAATCTTCCCTGGACTACGACAAACACTTCAAAACCAATCAGCTAAATTGGCTAAATCGGCCCAGCCATTCTCGAGTTTTAGCGAGACAAATAAACAACAATTGATTTTTATATTAGATAACATTCTTATTATAAAAACAGGCTAGATGGTTTAATTAAAACACGTCAAAAGGATAATCTTGTTTTGTAATAAGACCAAAAGGGTTCCTCACAGTGAGTTTGTTATAATAAAGGTGAATGTATCAAGACATCTGGGAAATTGAACAGGGTTATGTGGGCATATGTTTGAGGAACCCAGCGGTTTCACATTAAAGAAAATAGTAGGTACGTGCAAAGTGAACAAATGTTATGAAATAATCACATTGGTTTACTTAATTGAAAAGAAGTGATACTGTAATTAAGATTTAATTTAACCACTTCCTCACTGGACCCATTTGACTATGTTTTATTTAAGTATTCATCAAAATCATTCCGTGGATATGTGCAATAGCATAATTTTAAATTTACGATCTTTAAATATAATTTATAAATTAACGTCGCTTTTCATGTCTGTCTGTGTGACCGTGTTGTTCTTCTAAACTATGCTTTTGATGTTAATTGCATTTTTCACCATCGTTTAGAGAATTTACTCCAGAAAGTTGTGTATAAGTAATGCATTAATAGAACAACATAACAAAGAAAACCTCGACGTTTTGTCAAGTCATAAAACTGTCCGGCGAAATAAGTTATACTTATTTTGTTAAAGATTTATGTATCACAAATTATTTGGTGTCAGACGTCAACTCTCCCAAATTATTTAGTATGTAGGCATCTATGATAAACTAGAATAATTTATTCTGATCATCAAACTGCGATAGAATGAGAACATGAAAAACGCATTAGTAAAAAAATATTGCAAGGCCTTCCCATGTGTTGGCCTTAGTAATTTAGAATGCCTGCCGCGACGAAATAATTCAAAACTCTGGAACTTCATTAAATCGAATATCGTTAAACATAGCAGTAGAGAAATATCGTTGCCCTATGAAAACTAGTATTTATTTTCATCATCCAGAAATGTTTTTATTTACAAATAACACAATTACTAACCTGTAATGCAGCTAATTCGTTGTCTTGACGTTCTTCGTTCGTTTCATCACACATTTTGCAGTCATAAAATGGACATGGTAACTGAAAATGTTGGTTCTACACACATAACACGAGAACACTAAAACGTGTGAAATATTTTTGCTGTATGAGCAAATAAATCTCGATAGTTTGAGAAATAAACCGCTAGCAAAACAAAATATTAAAATTGTGACGTTGATTGACATGACATTCGACTGTTTTGACTGCTGTCAAGTGTTTGACAGATAAATGATCGTTCGGAAATAAATAGAATAGACCTAATATCAGTGATCAACAACTTTGTGACCTACTCTTCTTTTTTAGTAATGTTTAGACAACATATTTACTTTTCTTTTATTAAACGTAAATTTGTTAAATTAAATACAAAACTAAAACTAAACCTTAAAAATCTAACAAAAGTGGGTGTCCATGAGGCATGGTGCCAAGAACACTGGCTGCATTTCCGCGTTGAATAGCAATAGCTATTCTCTGTGCGAGAAATGAGCCAGCCCTCCTGTCACCAGCGGCGTCGACCAGACGAGGAAACAATTGTTTGAAAAATTTTATTGTACTGGGACCCCAAGGACCAAAAGTTTCGAAGCCAAGCGGTACAAATATGTAGTCGCTAGAAAGCGTCACATATTTGCGTCGCTTGGCCTCTTCTGCGGCTTCCGCCGCGGCTCCGGCCCTTAAAACCGATCCGCTGAGATGGGAAGGGGCTAACGTGTCGACACATGTAGCGTCCCAAACAAGAGCCCTTCCCCGCTCCCAGGGGATCAACGTCAGGCCGTCCGGACGCTTGCCATCATCACGAACCATCCCTAAAGGTTCTAATAGAGAAGGAACATTGATGGTGGCAAGCGTCCGTTTTATGATGTCGTTAATGGAGCCGTGGCGGGAAAATCTGCCAGCACTGCGTTGGCAGTATAGTCCATGGAGTCCGTTCTTGTCGACGTCGCTGCCACATGAACACCGATGACGCTCGACGATGGCAGCACCCAGTCGGAGACCGACGGCGATGCGGAAGCTGCCATTGTCAAACAGCGTTCCGAGGTTGACAGACGGTAGGGCGTGTAGCCACTGTCCCGATTCAAATGTAGAGACAGCTAGAAGTCTTGCGCGGTGTTGGTCACTGAAAGAATTTTGAACCAAATTTTTGTGGACTCTCTGCACCAATGGAACATCCCAAAGTTTTTGACTCGTTGGTTCCTTCGGGAAGTTTTCATTGGGGCAGAGAGTTTTCCACGCCTCTATTGCGTCAGATGCACAGTGCAATTCAAGTGTTGGCGTATTCAAAATTTGAGAACACAAGTTTGTTACACTGTGCACCGACGAAAGAAAAGCCGGAAGAGCTACACTAGAAATTTTTCTTATTCCGATGCCACCAGAACTAATAGGTAAAGTGGCTTGAGTCCAGGAATTGTCCTCGAGGTTTAAATTTAGAATTTTTTCTAAAGCATTTTTGAGGGTGGCATCCAAGTTTTCTAATATGTCCGTATGTTTCCAGATTGGGCATGCTCTGAGAATATATGTAAATTTTGGTACAAAAAGGCAATATTTTAAAATTGTGTATGCGATATGAGAATTTAATGTGCCCAATCTATTTACGTGTTCCGAAAGTATTCTTGATTTTTCTTCCAACAGAGGTCTAACACTCTCCTCGAGTAACGGAGCCCCTAGAAGGTAAAGTGAATCCATTTGAAGAATTTTTATTTCCGGTGAGATTTCTTGAAAATTTTGAATAAGAATTTTTCGATCACAAGGGTTGAATTTGTCAGATATATATAGTTCACATTTTCCTAAATTTAGATCCAAATTTAAGTTTCGAAAGTTGTTGATAATATTGATAAAATCATTTTTGACCGTGTCAGCTTTACCTCCCAGGGTTCCGTCGTCCAGGTACCAGACATTCAGTTTAGAATTTAAATTAGATATAATGGGATGGATTCCTAAACTAAAGAGTGCTGGTCCTAGAGGGTCACCCTGCTGAACGCCTACTTCTGATGAAATTTGTTTGTCGTTGTAGAATAATTTTGAATGGGAACTATAACATTGCCGAATATAATTATATGCGCCTGGAGTATGGATGGATGCTTCGTTCAGAAGGGTTGACCGGTCAATGCAATTAAAGGCATTTTTTACGTCCACCTTAAGCAGTACATCCGCTTCACTGTCGTGAGATAGAAATGTGCGAACCGAATGTACTGCAGCCTCACAACCTCCTCGACTACCAAATCCCAATTGAGTTGGTTGAAATAGTGATTTTAAATTTTGGGAAATGTTCCTGCAGACTAGTTTTGAAGCTAGTCTGCGGAAGGTGCAGCCAACAGCAATAGGGCGAATGCCTCCATCTTTTTTATTGAAAGCGCAGAGGCGTGCCCCGAACAAAAATGGTTTGAATGAATCTGAAATAGTCCCTACAAATAAAAAGTTACAAAATTTAGTTATGTCGCACAACAATGTCCTGCCGACGTCACCGACGGACACGCTGACCAAATCTTTGAGATGTTGAGGAGTTATTCCGTCGATGCCGCCCGCAGATCCATTGGGAAACGACATGATGGCGTCCAAAGTATCTTCAATTTTGACTTGAAATGTCGAATCAGATGGAGTACAGGGATTTAGAGTCAAGGAGGTTCGAATGGCAGAAGGGTGTTTATCACGCAAGCGTTCTTCAGTCTCGTCATTATTAGGAGCAAGAGTATCGTCAGAGAATAAAATTCTCGCTGCATTTCTAAGGTCACCATCCATTGCCTTGCTTTCGACTATTTTATTTATGTTATATGTTTTTTTTGGGATATGAGTGACATCTGAATGATTTTGGAAATTACTAGTGGTGCAATTTGATTTTAATAAAGAAGTTAAAGATTTGTTACTGTTTGATGGAGCGTGGAAGTGGCGGTATGAAAATGTTAAAAGTTCTTGCCAAGATTCTGTGTTATTTGATTGATTTTGTATGCAGTTATTGATGGCAGCAGATAGTGCCCTAGCTAGCGACACTCTAGCTCCCCTCGGGATTCTTTTCACTATTGGCACTTTTGAATTTAGGTCACTGAGGTGTTTGTCGAAATGTATATTAGAAGTGGCAGAAACAAGCAAGTCGGTGGACTGAGAAGTCGAAGGGTTGGGATTATGGGAAGATAAAGGGACGTTCTTATGCGTTTTTCCAATATGAATATTGAGGCCACGGCGCCCTTTGAACTGACGACCGTCGGAACACTGCTCACACGTCAAAAACACACATGGGTCAACATTCATATTTAAAATAGACGATTCTGGTTGCCTACTACGCTGCACAAGCTGTGGCAGCGGAGGCAACCGAGGCGAAGGCACATCCTCATCGTCGCTCCCAACGGTGGTAATGTTGAATTGTGGCCGCCTACAACACTGCACGGGCTGTGGCAGCGGAGGCAACCGAGGTGAAGGCACGTCCTCATCGTCACTACCGACGCGGGTAATGTTGAATTGCGGCCGCCTACAACACTGCACGGGCTGTGGCAGCGGAGGCGGCCGTGGCGAAGGCGTATCCTCGTCACTTCCAATGGGAGTGAGGTACTCGTCTCGAGATGGGGACAGGAGTGATGATTGCATTGTATCGTATTATTTATTAATAAATAGTTGAGTGGCAGGTGTCACTTCTAAAAAATACCTTTTCTAAAAAAATAGTGTTGTACTTTAAAAGTATTTGTTATGATAGAGGGGTTCGTACCTACTTACCTATGCACTTTTTAGTTCACATGTAGGTATACCTACATACCTACGCGCTGCTTCTGGTTTTCTTAATTTTATTGAAAACATAATTATTTACTTACCTACATTTTAATATACCGGATGGCCAATTAGAATTGTGCATTTAGTTAGGTAAACTTTCTAGCTAGCATGTAGACAGTCGCGGACATTTGCGGTGAACCACTTTTCGACCCTAATTTATATGGTAATAAGGTTCAAAAGTGGTTCACCGTAAATGTCCGCGATGGTACAAATAAAACATTACGTAGGTAGATACGCCAGAAGAATTTTATTTAGTCTCAGGTTTTGAACGATCTTTATTACATTTTAACTAATATATTATTTTTATAATCAATTAACAATGACTGTAGCATACATCGGGAAATGGAACCTTGTTTTTAATAACATCCAACATAATCGATGCTATGATAGTCGACCAAGTTCTGATACCCGCAGCATTATGACTCGGCAAAAACTGTAACAGAAAGAAAAAAATCAATAGGTACAGTAGGCCGCAAGTCAGTGCCCTCGTATTCCATTAAAACACTGTAATCGCTAGGCCAGCTGGTCAAAAGTATTACCAACGACATGCGTTCGACAATACTGCGGCTACGGCCTTTTGTCAAGTACCTACTTTTTTTTTTGTGGATAGGAAGTCATCAATGACTTCTCCCGCTCTTTCTCCACCATTACTTACTTCCTTCACGGTCTGTGGTTTGTGTTACTAAACATGTTCAATGTCCATGGGGCCTATTACTACCTCTTACAGACTGATGGTGCTATACAGGACGTTTATAGCTCCATGTCTTTCCCACACTGAAGTAAGATAAAAATACTGGAGTTAGTTGTAGGCCCCCAGAATTCCAGAAATCCAGACTTGACACTTACGCGATGCAAACACCTACTCAGTACTTTTATCTTCTTTAGCTGATAGCTGCTCAGATGTAGATTGGCAGAAGATGAAAGACATGCGGATTCTGAATCAATCAATCTGCCTAGCCTTTCCCCAACTATGTTGGTGTCGGCTTCCAGTCTAACCGGATGCAGCTGCCTATCTGCTCTCCACAACCTAGTAACTGGGTAATACTATACACCTTGGTAAGACTGGCTGTCAGACTTTCGGGCTTCTGACGACCCGTAACGACTGTCAAAGATCTACGAATGACAGCCGGGACCAACGGCTGAACGTGCTAACCGAGGCAAGGAGGAGTCTCGGTATGTAAATATGGTCACCCATTCACTGACCAACCCCGGCAAGCGTAGTTTAACCTGATGGATCGACCCGTGCGGCTGTAATTACTTAGCCACGAGCTCCTGGATGTGATATTCAATTAAATGTAGCACACAACTCAAGGGTCTCGCGCCTCAAGAGTCCCGCTTAGTCCGACTCCATGCCTGCAGACGACTAGACACATTCCCTTTGAGCTGTAGTGTACTCTGGTGGTTTTACTCTAAACACACAGTCCTAACAATATTGATCTTAGTGGACACCACATTCTGATCTCTTACAAATTATGATAAGGTAAGGAGAATGAGAATGATGGATGGGGCACTTACTCCTCTAGAAATGACTTCAGTTAAATTGTTGGCCGGTCTGTAAACCATTCTTATGAGACCTCCAGATATTGAACTCGCCGATACAGAAACCGTTATTTCTTTGGTTGTTAAATTTTTCTGAATCTGAAAATTTATAAAATGTTAATAATTTTCAATTAAGAATTGTCACTTCCTTTAAGCCTTCTTCTGGATGGGAAATCATCAAATGACTTCTCCCGCTCTGGCCGGAGAGGGAAGGCGTGTCAGGATTTTACTGACTAAAGCGCCCATTACATTATCCAATTTTCAGAGAGCTAGATGTGCTAGCTTGCTTCATTTGTATTGTGTAAACTGCCTTTACACAATACAAACTTAGCACGCTATCTCATCTAGCGCTTAGGAAATTGGATAGTGTAATGGGCGCTTAAACCCACCCGTGTTCTTTCAGTTGCCTGTGCCAGGGCCACGGTATCTCTTTCGAACAACCCGCGACCCCGGCGGCACTTCCTTCAAGCCTAGAAACTATAATGACGCGCATGACAAAAATGTGGAACTCTGCCAATAAAATATACCTAACGACGACCTAATCTTCCGATTCAACCTTCTATGAAATAGTAAATAACTCGGTAAGTATTATAAAAAAAAACCGAGATGACGGCTTATAGAATCTGTATGGAAGAAAAAGACATATCCCAGAATTAACATAGAATCTCGGGGTCTCGTACTCGACATCAGTAAGAACAACTTTTACTATTTGACCAAACCTGATATCGCGAAAAAAATTGTGCGTTAATTCTGGGACATTTTGTAGAGATTGCGCTGACTCCAAATAAATTGGTATAAGGGCAGGAGAATGATGGGTGTGTTCTAACCTAACAAACACATTAAAGAAAATAAAAAAAAAGAGAGGTCAACTTACACTAATCGCCCAAGAGACCAAAAGATGTGTGAAATCTCCGGTGAATTTATGGACAAACCCATTGACCTGGAAGAAGGTCACATCATAGCCAACCTTCAAATCCCTCATGTTCAGTGTTCCACTCACAGTAGCCCTCGGAGTTGGGACCCCATCTATTGATGGGGTCCCAAGTGACTGTGTCATACCAGTCACGTCGATCTTCTGAATGGAAACCAAAAAGCCGTTGGTGTAGTTTGCTGTACCATTAACATGCCATCTGTACATCTGTAAGCTATAATGTTCAAAATTAATACCTAGTAGTAGAAACTAGACCTTCTGCGAGAGAATATTCAGGGTAGGTACTGAAGCGGTTTGTTGCATTGGTCAAACTTAGTTTGTTACTGGCAGACATTCTATCATTCCAACATCGAATTATTTTTGAAGAAAAGCAGAATTAGCTTTTGTTTAATGGTGGAGTCAGATATGGTATGGTATGGTGGTGATGTGGTATGGTATGGTGGTGATGTGGTATGGTATGGTGGGGTATGGTGGCTAGGGCTTCGATAGGAGTGATATATTTTAAGTTGAAACTGAGTCCTTGAAATATGAAAGTGGCCCTGGGCCCTCTTGCCTCCCGTCTACTTCTTTAATTTAATAGCGTAGCTATCCCCCCGTGAGGTTCGACCCCTCACAGTGCCTAAGTATTACTACGAGTATTAAAGGTCATCATCATCATCATTTCAGCCGCAAGACGTTCACCGGAATGCCTCTCCCATTGCCACATCGACTGGTCCTGTGCTTTTAGCATCCAGCGGCTTTCTGCGGTCTTCACAAGGTCATCGGCCCACCTTGTGGGACGTCTTTCTACGCTACGCTACAAGGTACATACCTATCGTACTATTTTTCTAACAGCAACGAAAATTACAGTCATTTGAGATCATAGAATTTTATTTTACCGAGCTTCACGGATACTATTATTACGGGTTTTGGATACAACTCGTCATCATTATCAGTCCAGAATCATTCACTACTGGTTAGAGACCTTTCTCAGTAATTTTCCACGATTCCATGCGTCTAGTGTGATACAGTCACACAGCCTAGATGTTGAATACTGATTCGTTTAAATTGTTTACTCCTACAACTAGTTGTACAACTTGTCAAAAATTTTATTAGAATAGCAGCAGCTGTTATCAATAAAAATGACTGAAACAACGTCAATACATTATATTGTATAATACCTTGTATACATAATTTAAACAAGACATTCTTCTACAAGACTTGTCACAAACAAGTATCACAATGACTATCCACAGCCACACACAAACGCCAGGCCTTTTCAATTTTATTTTGAAACTTTTTGCTTTGAAAACAAAGTAAAACAAAGGGCTATAATATCATAGGGACCATATCAATGAATCGGTGTATACAAAAAGCAATTTTAAGCTATAGTAGGTACACACGGCTACACATCAAGCTATACATTTTCAATTTACACTGAACTCTCATTGTAAGGAAGTCCTAGACAATGCGAGATCAGATTATACTAGAAATGTATAGCTTGTTAAGTAGCCGAGCGTATATGGGTGTAAATGTGGGGTAAAAATGTCTGGTGGTCAAATTATGTATGATCTTACTCAACATTCTGAGTGATATTCGACAGCGTTAGACTGCTGAATCCTCGTCTCTCTATTTCGTAAATTGTTTCCTGTATCACTTGTGAGTAGAATTCCGTGTGGTCCTTGACCCGTCCTCGTTGCGCTGTAAAAAGTAATGTATTTACTTTAGTCATTTGAAAGATTATAAATCACGCCAGTAGGCAAAATATGGCTGCGGTGTACCCACCACATTTATCGTTAAGTCCCATGGGGCGAGTCTATTACATCAACCGGGCACAAATCGACCTCTTTATTTATAAACGTTGAAAAAAAAAAAACAACCGACTTCCAAAAACAACACTACAAAGTGAAAAATAACTTTAATTTCGGAAGTCGGTGTCTGGTGAAATGTATTTTCGTTTTTTACCACCGAATTCCGAAGTTAAAGTTATTTTTCACTTTGTAGTGTTGTTTTTGAAAGTCGGTTGTATTTTTTTGTAAAAATAAAAAAATATTTTTCACTTTTTGGTTGTGGTTGTACCTACCCCACACAAATTCTAATACCAGAGTCCGCTGCAAAATAAATTAGTAAAATCCACATAAAAAGTGGGGTAATAATACGTATTATTGAAGCTACCTCAAAAACTACCCAAGCAAATGTTACCCAATAAATTTTATATGGGACCAACTTTGAAATTCTTTTTTTTTTTTGAAATCGGATGACTATGTAAAAAGTTATGCGTGGTCATACATTAAAAAAAAAATACGGGACGATTTGAGAACCTCCTTTTTTTCGTCGGTCAAAAAAAGTCAACCCTTTTATTCAAAATAAAATTAGGACCTGTCCTAAGGTACTAATGACTCAGATTCAGATTCAGATTCAGATACTTTATTTGCTCAAACATGTGTGTACATACAATTATATAGAAAATAAAATAAAAATGCATGCAAGGTGTTAATATGTACGGAGATGTGCTAACATGTTTACCATATTGTCATGGTGTGCAAATGTTGATATGTTTGGATTTAAAAAAATAAAAAATAATAATAACAATAAAAATGCTGATATAAATAAATAACATTAAATTGATTGATTACTTTATCAATTCATAAATAAATAGATGGGGGCAACATTACAAAATTGTCAAAGATTCAATTATTAAAATAAAAACCTAAAAAATATAATGTCAACGTTGGTCAAAAATATTATCAAAATCATTATTACATTACATACATTAAAGATTAAATTAATTTAAATATAAAAAAAGCATGTCAATTCAAAATAATTCGATTAAAAATTCATTTAGGTACATCATAATACGCTTTACTAGCTAAAAAAGATTTTATTTTCTTTTTAAATGCTACTATGCTTAGCTCTTTCCAGCTATTGGGAAGTTTATTGTAAATAATGGGAGCCATACAGAAAACACTCTTGCGCATAAGTGCAGTCCGAGACTTATGTTGACAAAGTTGACTGTTATCTCGTCTATTTCTAGGAAACTGGTCTGCCATGCGGGGAAATAAATTAGGATTTGTTTTAACAAATATCACGATTTCAAAAATATAAATTGATGGTAATGTCAAGATGTTGTGGCTTATGAAAAACGGCTTGCAGCTATCAGTCATTT
Organism: Cosmia trapezina; assembly: GCA_905163495.3. Classification (NCBI taxonomy): domain Eukaryota; kingdom Metazoa; phylum Arthropoda; class Insecta; order Lepidoptera; family Noctuidae; genus Cosmia; species Cosmia trapezina. Next base: position 22,624,540 of record LR991035.1, on the reverse strand, counting down.
TTAATTTAAATACGGATCTAAGGCATTGACAAACATAACATTTACCCAGGTCCTTGCCCTGCCAGATTTTTAACCACAAACAGCCAATAATAAGCCTAACCTAGTAAGGCCCTGCGCGCACTGCCGTGCGTTTGCCTAACGCATAATCTGTGAAGTATGGAATGTCTTTGATGTGAGCGCACTGCGGTGAGAAAAACGCATGCGTTTTGTTACCGTAGGCCCCGCCCAGTGCGGCAGAACTAACGCAACGCATTCCGACGCACGGCAGTGCGCGCAGGCACTAAAAAAAGGCTAAGAAAAATGACGTTGATGATATACGAAATATTTAATTACAATAACTTACTCCATCGTATCTGTCCTAATGCAGCCACCACACATAAAAATAGAATTATCAAAACATTTTTCATTATTAAGAACCACAAACAGAAAAACAATAGAGAAATGAAAAATCGTGCACTTCAAAAAAATATTATAAACTGAACATTGAGTAACGATGAAGCTAGAAATCTATAATGTAGATGATAAGAACAGCTACCAAACCGGTAATTGATCATTATTGAACTAATCTTAGATTTTAGATTAATTGGCTCAATTAACTTTCTTTGTATGAAAGTTATCTTTTTGACATTGTAACAAGCAGATCAAATTGGTATGATTTCATAATATTTTATCTCTGTTTTGATAGTAAATATACCTAGACGATGTAAAGATCAACGGGCAGACTGTTACCATGAATTCAGCACATGATTTTGTAATCTTTACTAATACTAAAGCTACATGTTGATGGATGGAGAGGCAGAGGAAGATCAAAGAAAAGATGGAAGGATTGTGTGAGGAATGATATGAAAGAGAAGGGAGTGAATGATAGCGTGACTGTTGACAGGGAGAATGGAAAAAGAAAACGTGTTGCGCCGACCCCAAGTAACATGGGATAAGGGCAGGAAGATGATGATGATGATGACTAAGCTGAAGTGTTTATTTGTTTTTTTGAACGCGCTAATCTCTGGAACTGCCAGTCGGATTAGACAAATTGTTTTTGCATTTGATAGCCCAATACTTGAGGAAGGCTATTAGGTATTTAACATCACGCCAGGATCCTTAGGAGCTAAGAAAATGGTCAGAAAGAACGATAAGCGAAACCAAGCACGGGGGCAGGCGATGCGATGCGACGTGTTGGGTCGAGGGGTCAAGAAATTTTACGCGAACGAACTAGCGTTGAAATTTTACTGTGGATATTTTTTTTAAATCTGCTGTTCATTCAAAAGTTCGATTTATCGTCAAAATTTCACGAAACTCCTACTTCCAGTTTATATATTGTTGAGAGCTTTAATTAATGTTATTTAGGCATTCTTTTTGCAAAAAACGGTAGAAATTTTGAAGAGCTACCATTACTGATAGCATTGTTGAGTTCATGTTTTTGGGCAAAAATGAACGCCACCTTCATGAGGACCCCAAAAAAATACCCTCAATGGCGTGTGGATTGATGTGATACCTAATATAAATAATGCTTAAAGTATGATGTGACCATAGCTCTCCTCAAACACTGCATCTTCATCACCTTTTCACCATCGTCTGTGGCACATGATTGCTTCAACTATCTATGAGAGGAACAGTTCTTGGCCGAGAGATACATGGTACCTATTTCCGAGTGCCAAGTGTGGCGACTTCGGGAACTTTTACCGATCATCACGGTACTTCTAAACGAAATTGGCGATTAATGTCATAATTTATTTAGGAATTTCAAAAAATTGTGGTAGGTACATATAGTACGATCAACTTAGATGTGGCATAGATTTGAAAATTTGCATTAATTCATTTAAACTTTACGAATGTATTTGGTTATTAAGAGACTTTACAAGTTATTGCGTATGCGTAAAGATCATTTTTGCCTAAAGCATAAAAATTACGAATTTTGCCGACATCTAGGTAAGTTGTTTCGTACTGTACAGTCTGTTTCAATAAATAATAATTTTACAATTTAGGTATAAATCGAAAAGAGAGTAACAATAGGGTTGAATCTGGCATCCTAGCAAGATTACAAAGCTGAGTTACAAAGTTACATGATAACCTGTATAACCTGTTCGCCAGCCCAAGTTCCCAAAGGATTTTAAAATTTAAAAGTTCCAACAGAAGGAGTCAAATTTTTTCATCAATTTATTCAAGTAAGTAATATCATACATAAGTTTTATTTGATTAACACTTTACGGGCCACTAAACGAGACAACAGAAGTTTTATTGATCTAAGTGACGGCTGTGTGGCGTTTAGAGTCCCGTAAAGCGCTTTTAGGCGGATTCCATAAAAAAGAAAGCGGTCAAAAATTTGGTAAAATTTTATTTCTTTTTCTAAAAATATAATAATATTAAATATTTATACTTGATATTTTTTACACAAATTCATTCCTCATCTAATTCCGAGGTTAAAACCTTCAGAGCTTACTATGTAGCACAATTGTAGCAAATATCCGGGAATGGTATTTCTCGAGTCACCAAACCAAACGTTATAGGTTGAAACACTTCGGGTCCCCAAGCGAGAATACCAGCCGCTGTGACAACAGCCGGGTTAAACTGAAAGATAAGATCATAGTTAGCATAGCTTGTGACAAGAATGGATATAGTAATAAATCAGTATATAAGTTAAAGTTTGAAAGTGATGCCAGTGACAGAAAAGATAAAAGAAAATCATTTGGCTTCGTTTGGGCATGTGATGAAGAGAGAGGAAACTTATGTGACTAAAAGAGTGATGAAATTATAAATGTTGATGTATGGAGAGGGATAGGAAGACGGATGGATTGTGTGAGGAATGTTATGAACGAGAAGGCCGTGAATGATAGCATAACGGTTGACAGGGGAGAATGGAAGAAGAATATGAAATGTAACATGGGATAGGAAGATGATGATGATGAGTTAGCATATCATAATCATAGCCTATGATGAGTCCACTGCTGGGACACAGGCCTGCTCTCTTTGAGTGGGAGTGGGTCGAACCCAAAACGTGGGCCCAGTGTGGTGGATGTCAGATGTCTTCGAATGTTTTGGTGACATGCCGGTTTCCAGTGGTGATGAATACATTTAGAGAAAGTAAAGTGCCTGCCTGGGTTCGAACCTATGGCCTACACATCGTAAGTCTTGGCCGTTCCCTCTGGGCCACAACTGCTCTCAGATTTTAGTTAGTTTGTTTAAATTATAGCGTATCTTTCAAGTATGCCTATAGAGGCATGAGGAACAGAGTGTAAAGTTCACTCATCCTCCTCAGAAAAGGGAATACTCAATCTCATCAAGCAGCTTCTTGCATTTCTACTTGGGAGTTTTTGCTAAAACTTATGAAGTGGTGAAGGGCGTTTTGGCAGATTATCCATTTTGAGGTTCAAAAAGTGGTGATTCTCAGCCTAACTGGAGTAAATGGATTTTGATTTTTGCCAGTATAATAAGGAGCCTCAGCTATTTCTGCTATTGCGATCACATTGAGGCATTTTTTTCTAGTTCTAGTGTTTTAGTTCTTACCGTTTGAACGAATATGTCAGATGTGCTATCTCTGGGTCTAAAATCTGGAGTGCGGGATGTAACCAATGGTACAGTACCTACAACCGTCACTGATAAGACATCGGTGTTTAGGTCTTTTATGATCTGAAAATAAAGACATAAATATTATTCCTCGCATAATAGACTAAGAGGTCACAGGATTTTTCGTAACGATCATGGATACGGTTAGATTTACTTCGATGGGTTGTAGAGTAGTCCCCTAATGCGAATGACGTAGGTCTGCCTGCTCTGAGTGGTTGCAACTTCGAGTTATAGCGCTTACAAGAGGCGTCATTGTTACGAAAAAAAAACGATCAGGGAAATGGTCAGTTTTGGTACACATTCAAAGTATGGCGTCTCCGCAGATGAAAAAAGTTGGTCTGCCGGCTCTCACTGGTTGCATTTCAGAGCTATGATGCGCGCAACATTGTTGCAAAAATAAAAAGATAAGAGAAATGGTCAGTTTTAGTACCCATTCGAAGTATTTCGAAGTATGGTGTCTCCACAGGTGAAACGAGTTGGTCTGCCAGCTCTCAGTGGTAGTATTTCAGAGCAATCGTTGTGTATGCAAGACGCTTATTTTTGGAGAAAGCCTAAAAAATACATCAAAAAACGGGACAATAGGCGAATTTTTCAAGTGCACGCCGGCCGGTGTCGTACCCCCACCCTACACCTGCGCCCGCTGCGTGACCGTTCCCCCTGTAAAGGAATATGGAAAAAGATAGAGGTGTCAAGAGGTGTCAATAAGAGAAATGGTCAGTTTTAGTACCTATCCTAAGTATGGTGTCTCCACAGGTGAAACGAGTTGGTCTGCCGGCTCTTAGTGGTTGTATTTCAGAGCTTTGTTATACGCAAGGCGCTTAGTTATAGAAAAATACAACTTAACGGTAATCAATAAAATAAAGAATGAAATCGAACAAATCCAATTTTTAATGATTCAACTTGTTACTTTGGGTAAATCACAGATTAATCATTTTGTAGAGTATAGCTAATGAAACAACTCAAAACATATAGACTGTTAGAAGTAAGTAAATATTTAACTCTAAGTCTTACCTATATTCTACAAAATTATTTATCTGTGATTTACCCAAAGCAATAAGCTGAATTATTAAAAATTGGATTTGTTTGATTTCATTCTTTATTTGACTGATTACCGTTAAGTTGAATTTTTCTATAACAGAGCGCCTTGCATATAACAATGCTCTGAAATACAACGACTAAGAGCCGGCAGACCAACTCGTTTCACCTGTGGAGACACCATACTTTGAATAGGAACTAAAACTGACCATTTCTCTTATTGACACCTCTTGACACCTCTAGCTTTTTCCCTATTCCTTTACAGGGGGAACGGTCACGCAGCGGGCGCAGGTGTAGGGTGGGGGTACGACACCGACCGGCGAGCACTTGAAAAATTCGCCTATTGTCCCGTTTTTGATGTATTTTTTAGGCTTTCTCCAAAAAATAAGCGTCTTGCATACACAACGATTGCTCTGAAATACTACCACTGAGAGCTGGCAGACCAACTCGTTTCACCTGTGGAGACACCATACTTCGAAATACTTCGAATGGGTACTAAAACTGACCATTTCTCTTATCGTTTTATTTTTGCAACAATGTTGCGCGCATCATAGCTCTGAAATGCAACCAGTGAGAGCCGGCAGACCAACTTTTTTCATCTGCGGAGACGCCATACTTTGAATGTGTACCAAAACTGACCATTTCCCTGATCGTTTTTTTTTTCGTAACAATGACGCCTCTTGTAAGCGCTATAACTCGAAGTTGCAACCACTCAGAGCAGGCAGACCGACGTCATTCACATTAGGGGACTACTCTACAACCCATCGAAGTAAATCTAACCGTATCCATGATCGTTACGAAAAATCCTGTCACCTCTCGGTCTATAAAGGACATCCTAATTTTTTTATTACCTACATAAAATTTTATCCACCGTCCGTGGACTCATTGTAAGCAAATCTGTGCTAGTGAAATCTATACTAATATATTACTATGAATGCAAAAGTAACTCTGTCTGTCCGTTTCATGCCTTAACGTCTGAAAAGATTGCGATGAAATTGGGCACACAGGTAGACCATGACCTATGTAAGGACTAAGAATATTTTTTACCACAGTGGTAGGTCCCCGTGGAGTAATTTCAGACCTCCACGCGGGTGAAGCTACGCTTTTTTAAGCCTATACCCGATTTCAGATCTATATCTTACTAGCTGCGCCCCACGGTTTCACCCGTGGTGACCGGGATAAAAAGTAGCCTATTTGTTAATCTAGGGTATAAGCTATCTCCATACCAAATTTCATCCAAATCGGTCCAGCCGTTTGAGCGTGAAGAAGTAACAAACATACAAATACACACACACACACTCACAAACTTTCGCTTTTATGATATTTGTGTGATGTGTGATATTGTGATGTGTTAAACAAACTGGCAACTTTAATAAAAAAATAGTTGTGACGTTTATAAACAAGTTATGCGTGCTGTGGTAGGGGTTGCGCATGCGCAGTGGGGGGATTGTGGAGTGGTGCGATACACTCAGTCTGGTCCGAGCGGCCGTTGTGACAGCACGCCTAACGCAGTGATATTGCAAACAGTGTTTTATTGTGATACCTAAACCTAACCAAAACCAAGACGCCACAATAGTTATATACAAAATAAAACTTACAGAAAAAGCAAACGAGATTAGCGGGTGTACGAACACCGCAGTATACCGGTAGACCTCATCGTCGCCTTCCATGTGCCCCACTACGTCATAACCCACAGCTACGTCATGTAGCCTCATGGTTGCTCGCACCGTCACCGTGTGCGTACTCGCAGCATTAGCGTTGAAGTTCCACACTTGCTGTACCGTAGACTGCACGATGTCCACATGCTGTATGGCTGTGACGAAACCGTTCGTGTACGACAAAGTTCCTCTGAAGGGCTGGATCAGGATAGATTCGCTGTAACATGAAGTAATGATGATGACGGCGTCACAACAGAACTGACATTACACTTGGGCAGAATTACTAAAGCGTAAGGACTAGAAAACTTTATCGTCAATTTGCCTGTGAAGCTATTGATTAACAAGGTACTGTGGTTTGTGATCAAGTTTTACAAAACATACAAACAAAAACAAGCAAAAAACACAAAAAATAAATAAAAACAAGAAAAACACAAACATGTAGCTACCTCATATTAATTATCACACCTATATATACTTTAATATAGCTTGTATCTTGTATCTATGTTTAGGTGCTGGTAAATTACAGGAATATTTTATAAGGCAACAGTTAGGTACACGGGGAGTTTCCTACATCATCAAAGCTATTGTTATAGTATCCAAACTTCACCATTCTCTTCAGCTTACATTTCAAAGTATTTGAGGTCGACGCATCATTTGTTTTTAGGGTTCCGTACCTCAAAAGGAAAAAACGGAACCCTTATAGGATCACTTCGCTGTCCATCTGTCTGTCTGTCTGTCAATCTGTCAAGACCCTTTTTCTCAGGAACGCGTGGAGGTATCAAGTTGAAATTAATATTAAATACGTAAGTCTATGGTCCCTTGGAGCTCTAAAAAAATCAAGCTTCTAAGTCACCGCAATAAAAAATACGGCCATTTATGCGCCATATTTTGATACTCGCAAGTAAATCAAAACCTATAGGGTACTTCCCGTTGTCTTAGAATCATGAAATTTGGCAAGAAGCAAGGTCTTACAGCACAAGTAAAGGAAAAGTCCGAAAATTATTAATTTATAATTTTGTCACACAAAAAAATATTTTCAAGATTGTCAGCCTGTAAGACCCTTTTTCTCAGAAACGCGAGGAGGTATCATGTTGAAATAAATATCAAATACGTAAATCTATAGTTTCTTGCAGCTCTAATAAAATCAATCTTCTAAGTCATCGCGATAAAAAAAATACGGCCATTTATGCGCTATATTTTGACACTCGCAAGTAAATCAAAACCTATAAGGTACTTCCCGTTGTCTTAGAATCACGAAATTTAGCAAGAAGCAAGGTCTTACAGCACAAGTAAAGGAAAAAGTCCTAAAATTGTTAATTTGTAATTTTTTCACACAAAAAATATTTTCAAGTCTGTCAGCCTGTAAGACCCTTTTTCTCAGAAACACGAGGAGGTTTCATGTTGAAATAAATATCAAAATACGTAAGTCTATAGTTTCTTGCAGTTCTAAAAAAATCAAGCTTCTAAATCATCGCGATAAAAAAATACGGCCATATATTTTGACACTCGCAAATAAATCAAAACCTACAGGGTATTTCCCGTTGACGTAGAATTATGAAATTTGGCAAGAAGCAAGGTCTCACAGCACAAGTAAAGGAAAAAGTCCGAAAGTTATTAATTTGTAGTTTTATCACATAGTTTTTTTTTTCTGTAACAATGTTAAATTTGTTTTTGGGATAAATTCTTTTCAACTACGGAACCCTTCATTGTGCGTGGTACGACACGCACTTGGCCAGTTTTTTTCTTCCATTCATCTCTCATCAGTCATCATCATCTCAGTATTCAACTTGTATCTCATCACTGGATGATGATCCAGTATCCACAGAATCTCCTTCCTTGCTACAAATTCGGCAATCGGTTATTAGTCCACTAGATGTCACTCTGCTAATATTATAAACGCGAAAGTTTGTGAAGATGGATGTTTGTTACGCTTTCACACAAAAACTACTGACCGGATTTTGATGAAATTTGACACACAGATAGTTTATAATTTGGATTAACAAGTATAATACTTTTTATGGTCGATTTACGAGGGTGAAACCGCGCGACACTGCTAGTAAAGTATAACATCGATTTTTGCTAAAAGTTTCTGCGAGGATTACTTACTTTAATTGAACGACATGATCAGGCAGTTTCAAGTTACACCAGCTATTTTCTTCCACAACATTCATTGTCTTCGTTACAACATTTATAGCGTAACTAGTATGATCGTCTAGACGCACTTGGCTTACTGGAAACAACAAAATCGACTTAGTTATCTAATGATAATAATTTAACTGCTAAGTCTCCAACGATCAGTCGCAGAGTATTTTCTTTGCGTGGTAGAATCAGAAATGAGGAGACCGGCAGGAGATCCAAGTTATCCACTAACGCGACCGGCCCCTGCGTTACGTCATCACCATTGTTCGAGACTTTTTTTGTCGGCGCGCGACGGGGTGCCTAGCACTTATACACAGCTTGTACACAAAACATTTGTATGAATGGATGTGAAACCAATTACTGTTTCTTAAAGTGGATAGACTAGGCTAGATTACGAATTTTGTTTTAGAATAATAGATGACTTAGTTTTTTTTTCAGTAAAAAAATAAAAAACACTTTGGCAGAACAGAGGGCCGATGGCACCGAAAGGTTCTGCCAGTCTGTTCTGTGAAAACTTAGGTTAATTGAGCTTGAAGTGAGCTGTCATCCCCACCCGATACAAGGGATCGACATTATTGACAGCAGTGCTCACTTCACCTAAGTATTCACGGTGAGATTTTCACAGAATTGATCGGCGTCGCGAGAATCCGCTGGATGCGAGAAGCGCAGGACCGGATGATATAGCACTCTCGGAAGAAGCCCAGTTGCTAGTGCCAGGTTCCTAGTGCCAGGAATGATCGTATTTTGACTGAATTGATGAATGAAGAACTAAGGTGGTAGGACTCTTGGCTGGACATGGCAGTGCTGAAGTAGATTTCTCAAAGGATGGATTCAAAGAGTTGCAAGACGATGGCAAGGTGGCTTCTAGTTTTATTATTCTTGACGTGTGCTTGAAAGTAGTGTCGTTCTAAAGATGGAGATGACCGACGGATATGACATATTATATTATTATTATATGCCTGAGAGCGATGGTGTGCAGTATTATAATTCCCATTGGGTCTGTGATGAGATTTTTCTTTTGAGAATGAAAAAAATACTTACTAGTATTACACACTATATAACCACTAAATAACAAAACTAACAAACTGTGTATCTTCATTGTTTTTACAAAATTAACTAAAAAGCAATTAAAAAATGAACATCGCAGATATTAATAAAATAACTTCTTATACTAATGATTAGTTATCGCGTTCTAGTAAGTTCTTGATAAGACAGAAGTTGATTAATATAAGATAAACATCTCGATGACTTTTGATTATACAAGTTAATACACGGCTGCATAACTGCCAGACGATGTTTGGTACTGATAAGTGATAAGCAGATCGTTTTGTATGTTCATGTGTTGACCTTGTCACGTGCTGAAGGTCGGAGGTTCATCGAGAGTCTACAGATGAGCAAAATGGTGTTAGCTGCTAATTTTATTAGGGCTTTGATTTCCGTGGCAAAAACAAGGATCAAGTATAAAAATATCCATACTAATAATAGAAATATGAAAGTAGGTAACTGTCTGTCTGTCTATCTGTGAATTGTGTCTGTGTTTGTAACCTGGATTAGGACATAGGATACTTTTTATACAGGCACGTTCCCGTGGGATATCTAATTGAGCTAACTCGTAGCTAAGTAAAAGCAGCCGCACGGGTCGATAGATCAGACGGTTAGATGGAAGCCAACCCCAACATAGTTGGGAAAAGGCTATGCATATTGATTTTTCCCGTGGGATAATTTCCGACGAAGCCGCGGGCAAAAGCTAGTAATTTATACATAGTTTTGTGTAGTGTAGTGTGTTGTGTGTCTGTCTGTATGTAGTGTGTTATGTGTGTGTGTGTGTGTGTGTGTGTGTATAGTACTAGCTTTTGCCCGCGGCTTCGCCCGCGTGGATTTCGGAAAATATCCCAAGGGAACCTGCTACCGGGAATTCCTTCCTTATTCCTTGTCTACATTATAAAGGGAACCTCTGTGCAAAATTTCAGCTTTCTAGGTCCAAGGGTTTGGGCTGGGCGTTGATGAGTCAGTCAATCAGTCAGTCAGTCAGGACTTCTCTTTTTATTTATATAAATTTATGCATAGTAGGTATATCACCTTTTATGTAAGAAATATCTAATCTAGGATTAAAACATTCTAACCGCGAAGTAAATATCCCAACCATCGTAAAAACAATTAATTCAAAATTGTCAGGCAGCAAATAAAGCCAACGTTACACTCAATCCATTTAGATTACGCTGTCAAATTCGAGTCCCTCCTTCAGGGTGACATGTGTCCGGTGACCTGTCAAAATGTGTCGATTCGCCTGGACCTCTGTCAAGTCTCGTAGCGTGTCAAGTTTGAGGGCTTGGCTCAAAGCTGAAGCTGTATGTATAGGTAGATTTTAAGTGAAAACTTCTCGAGGTGCGTTATGGGAGTTTTGATACTTAGGGGAGAATCTTTGATTCGCGTTACCGACATGCTAATGTTACCCCTTATACTCGTAGCTACAGATATTTTTACTGTTATTTCATAGTTTTATTCTAAATTTTCACTTCTGTCGGCAGACTGCCTATTTTTTTTTTGTTTTATTTTTTCTCGTCAAAAACATTTTGATGGCAAGTAGCGTTCGTTTAGTAGGTAAATAATAGTATTGGCGGAGATTATAGATGTGGCGGAATCTACATCGCCACAAGCGAACTATGTATCACACTGACGTCACGCAAAATCCTGCATCGCGCTATCAGAGTTTACCGCGCGACTAGCATATATACAACGTCCCGACATCAATCGTAAGTTGGCCATCAGCCACAACATCCGTCTGGTCGGACGATCCTCCCTTTTTAGGGTTCCGTATTAAAATGGTAAAAAAGGAACCCTTATGGTGTGACTCAGTCTGTCTGTCTGTCTGTCACAGCTGGATATCTCAAGAACTGCTAATGCTATCAACTTGAAATTTAGAAAAGTTTTAGATGACGTTTACCCAACTATTTTGCAAATAAGAAAGAAATTAAAATATTTATATTTTTTTGCAACAGGGACTGAAAGGGGGTCTTAAAAAAGCAAAGTGGGGCTACTAGGGCATGTGGGGTATCATATGAAAGAACGCTGATTGCACATTCTCAAACATTTTTTTTATTTTTTTTAGGTTGCATAGTTTTCGACTTCTGATGAAAAATGTAAAAAAAAATACCGTTCCCCCCCCTTATCTCCGAAGTTTGCAAAGAGAAAAATCTGAAATTATTCTATGTGATAGACGTTAATGTAAAGATTACAGGAAAAATAAAACGATGACTCTGAGTAGCACACTTTTTCAGAAATCGGAACGGAACCGTCGGTGCGCGAGTCCGACTCGCTCTTGACCGGTTTTTTTTATTAATTCTCTAAATGATGGTGAAAAATGCATCAAAACCCGTTGCGAAGTTTAAAAGAAGGACGTGGTCACATAGACAGACATGAAAAGCAACGTTAATTTATAATTATTGTGTTTATGTACACTTAGATAAGTTTTTTTAAAGGCATAGGAGTTGTAAGTAGATTAAATAAAGTAGTAGGTACTTTAACTAGAATCTTATGACTTGGACCTCTTAACAAGCACCACCTGAGCCAATCGGAATACTAATGAAGTTTTTGTGTAACCCTCCTAAATGAAGGGGTTAGAATTAGACGATTGTGCGAAATAACGTTATAATTGAATTGAATAGGTTCAGTTTGTATTTTTTATTTTCATTATTTTGTCAGTTTTTAACGAAAACCTTTACGACATCAAACAAATAAAACAAACCAACAACAACCACACAACCACCAACAACAACAACATACCATGTTTCTGGCAAATAAATAAATATTCTATTCTATTCTATTCATCTATAAAACCCTGGCCATGCTGATTTTCCGACCTTACATACAAATATCTCAATAATTCTCGTACATAAAACGTTCAAATTCAAGTCGCCATCTCATGACAGCGACAATAATCATGTAGACATCCCACTGCTGGGACACAGGCCTCCGGGAGTGGGCCATAATCCACCACGCGTGCGGGTTGGTAGATGTCATCGAATTTTTGTTTCCTCACGATGTTTTCCTTCACCGTTTTGAGAGCAGTGGTGATGAAATAATTTACACAAAGGAAAGCTCCTGTTAGGGTCCGAACCTACGACCTACAACTCGTAAGTCGCGGCAGTTACCACTGGGCCGTTTTGTGCTAGAGTTTAATAAAATCAAAAATCAAGGGTCGAAACAAGCAAATGTCCTCTCCACTTATCGTCGCAAATTAAATGCTTGACTATAACATTTTAATGTTCTGAGAGTTAGGAATGTCATCCAGAGTGAGCAGAAAAATGGGAAACTATATATCTGCGCAATTATCTTGTTTAAAAAAAAAACTGGTTTTCATACTTTCGGGCTTCTGAGGACTCTAACGACTGTCAAAGATCTACGAATGACAGCCGGGACCAACGGCTTAACGTGCTCTCCGAGGCACGGTCTGTCTTGGTATGTAGTGATGGTCACTTATCCACGGACCAACCGCGGCAAGCGTAGCTTTACCTGACCGATCGACCCGTACGGCTGTTATTACTTAGCCACGAGCCCCTCTTGTCTTACAACAATTTGTCTTTGAGCCGATGACGTAGCGTAGTAGAGAGTACAATAGGCCACGCGGGAGGTCACTGATTAGGTGGACCGACCAAATTAAATCTGCGGTTGGAGGCCCTGTTAATGAATACAGCAGACTGTCAACTAACAGAACTAGATGGAGAGAAATCGCGAGGCGGGCACCCACTGCACCAGCGATTGGACACACAGTTCATCGAGACCACAACCGCTCTGTCAAGAGCGAAACGAAGACGAAGAGTTTCAATAGAATGCAAGACCAACTTATACTGGTTTGTTACCACAGACGTGCAGCCTACCGTACTTCCTCAGGAGGCTTACTGGCTTATTGGCTTGTTGTTTTTAGAGTTCCGTACCTCAAAAGGAAAAAACGGAACCCTTATAGGATCACTCGTGTGTCTGTCTGTCTGTCCGTCTGTCACAGCCAATTTGCTCCGAATCTAATGAACGGATTAAGTTGAAATTTGGTATACATATGGATTTTGGTGACCCAAACATGTACGGCTAAAGTAAATAAATTAATTTTGAATATGGGTGTCACTTTTAGGGGCAAACAAGAAAAAAAAATGCAAACTGTACCGTGTGACATATCAAATGAAAGGGTTTACTATGATGGTCTCAAATATATTTTTTTTATAATTTTAAAATAAATAGTTTTAAGTTATTTAAGAAAATAGACGAAAATTTACCATTCCCCCCCTTATCTCCGAAACTACTGAGCCTTTAATTTTGAAAAAATACAGAAAATAGTTCTATACCTGTAGATTACAGGAAAACCTATAAGAAGTTTGTGGTCATAAAATAACATGGTAAATCTCTCAATAGTGTGAGTACAAACTTACATTTACTGTTGGAATGTATAGGAGAACATGTATTTCAACTAAAGCCAAGCAAATGTAGCGTGTGGTGTGTATTTAAGATGAGTGTGTTTTCTTCCTCTAACTGCATGAATTTCGTAACTATTCTACAGGTTTTTAAGATGGCTGCTTTCTGTAGGTTGATATAAATGGATTCTTCTAAATCTATTAATTTCAGGCTACGGAGAGGATGGTTGGGGATGACGCCTATCGTGGAGAGAACTATCGGAATAACGTAAACTTTTTCTTGTCTATAAATTATATCTCCAACAGTGTGGCACCACCTTAAATGGCCGTTTTATAGAAAGTACATGTTTACTGCTTATTTTTACGAGCATTTAAAAAGCTCTATAAAATACACAGAATACGAATTGGCGATATAAAACAGTTGGGAGCGTGTTGATGTGAATTTGAGATATTTTCGACCGTGAAGAGTTTTATTTAGTAAATGAAGTTTATTAACCGACTTCTAAAAAAGGAGGAGGTTCTCAATTCGGATGTTTGTATTTTTTTTTTTTTTATGTTTGTTCGCCCATAAGTCCGTCGCTTGCCAGCCGATTTGAAAAATTATTTTTTTGTTGGAAAGGGTATACTTTCCAAATGGTCCCATTTTTGTCAAAATCCAGTTCTGATGATGGGATCCTGGAGAAATCGAAGGAACTCTTCAAATATTATAGGCACACCTATAGTGATTTGGGTATTTTTTATAGTAGCTCGTGCATTTGCTCTCGGAAAGCACCACTTGGTGAAGTGGAACTGATGATGAAGACCACAGATGGCTACCGGAACTACTCAATGATAAATATTTCACGGGTTGCGATTCGATTACTTTAATATGGTTGCTAAGCAATTTCCGCTCGTCACACAATGCGTGTGGTGAGTGGTTGTTGAGGAGTTCTCCTGGTTCTTACCAGCAGAACTCCTCAACAATTAACGTCCCAGCATCGGGAAAAGCAATATTTTGTAACATGTGATGAGCAATTGACATTAGACTATTGTAACTTATACAAATTATAAACAGACCCACTAAAAAGCGAGAAATAAAAACTTTTTAACAAAAAAAAAAACCGACTTCCAAAAAGCACTACAAAGTGAAAAATAACTTTGATTTCGGAAGTCGGTGGCAAAAAAAAAGAAAGTAAATAAAAAAACGAAAGACACCGACTTCCGAAATCAAAGTTATTTTTCACTTTGTAGTGCTTTTTGGAAGTCGGTTTTTTTTTTTTTAAAATTTTTTATTTTAAGAGGGCTGTCGTATTTTGTACTCTCTCTCTCGCTCACACAGGCCCAAATTTTTAAGAGTGTTAAATGAAAAGATGCTTTTTTGAAAAATGTAATCAATTAGTGAACTAATAAATAATATTGATTTAATAGGTAATTATTATAAACACATTTTTATTGTGGTATTTATTTAAGTCATCTCAAAAACAGATACATAATAGGTACTTTTTGAGCTGAGTTTTTTTGATAACACAATAGAAATGTGTGTTTTTATTGATTACATTTTTCAAATAAGCATCTTTTCATTTAACAATCTTAAACAGTTGGTGCCGTGTGAGCGAGAGAGGTGACAAAATGCGACAGCCCTCTTAAGTGCTGGGAATAGTAAAATGTTTTTTTTTTTTACAAAAAATTAAGACTGGACTGTCTCGTTGGTCTAGTGATTGCAAGCGCTATTGCTGAGCATTAAGTTCTGGGTTCGATTCTTAGGTCGGGCAAAGTATTATTGGGTTTTTTCTTCAAGAATTTCTCAGTTGCTCAGAGTCTGGATTAGTGCCCTATTACATGGGATTTGGGAACATAACTGGCGAAATGTGAGCGTAATAATTAACGTGTCGTTTTGCATCCTCGTAAAACAGGGTGTGATACAGAACATCAAACAGAACAACTTTCTCCATGGGACCAACATCGT
The DNA here is from genome assembly GCA_905163495.3 of Cosmia trapezina. Classification (NCBI taxonomy): domain Eukaryota; kingdom Metazoa; phylum Arthropoda; class Insecta; order Lepidoptera; family Noctuidae; genus Cosmia; species Cosmia trapezina. The sequence goes on along the minus strand of LR991035.1, from coordinate 22,608,800 downwards.
AATCGCGAAAAAATTTTCAACTGTCCCATAGAAAACTTCAATACCTACTCGACGCAAATGTTTAGGATGGCTGATTATTTTTTCGCGATTACGATGTGTGGAAAAAGTTGTTCGGTTTGATGCCACACCCTTAAATTTGACGAGGATGCAAACCGACACGTTGTATATAGTCTTATCTATTCATACACGAAAACTCTTAAGGGGTACTCATCATTATGAACAACTTCGAGACAGTTTTTTACAGCAACCTACCAGCAACCATATGTCAACGTAAATAAAGATCACTTTGAGTTTGACAGTGATGCAAAATCAGCGGTAAAGTAACTATGAAAAGACTTTGGGATTTATTTTGATCCACAATAGTCGGAAAAGATGATCATTGATTTTTTTTTTATGATTGTCATTTTTACCGAAATTGACGTCATTTCATAGGTGCCTACGGTAAAAGTATGTACTTTTACCTTTTTACCTTATCAAATAATTACTACATCGGCTGATAACGGTTTCTAAAGGTTTGTTTTACTGATATCCTGCCAATAAATATATTATGGTACTAAGCATTTAAAAAGGGTGCTTATCATAATACACCGACCGTTCTACGTCAGCAAGTTCAATAAATCGTTACACTGGCGGTCGGAATAAACAATACAGTACCTACAAAGAAGAATGACAGCTGGACTCCATGCAATCTTAGTGTCGCATTTGGACTTCGCGTGCATTCTTCTTCTTATACACTGTCCACTAGGTTATTCACTTTTTGACACATATTATCTTCATGCTAACGAATATCTGTTTGTGAATTTGATCAAAACAACTAGAAATTTTTCAACTGACAGGTGTCAAAAAGTGAATAACCTAGTGAACAAAGATAGTGGAAAGCTTTGAACAAAAAGTCACACAAAAAAAAACAACCGACTTCCAAAAAAACACTACAAAGTGAAAAATAACTTTAATTTCGGAAGTCGGTGTCTTTGGTTTTTTATTTACTTTCGTTTTTTTTTGCCACCGACTTCCGAAATTAAAGTTTTTTTTCACTTTGTAGTGTTTTTTTGAAAGTCGGTTGTTTTTTTTTTTGTAAAAAGTTTTTATTTTTCACTTTTTAGTGGTGCCTACCCCACACAAATGTGAATACTACTCTGCAATATAAATTAGAGGAGCATCATCCACATAGACTAAAACAACTCAAGTAATTAGCGCAATTTGAAGCGCCATATAGTAAGCATTAAATCATTTATAGCCAGAGTGCACCTCATGTCAATTCCAATAAGCCCAAACACGGCTAGGATACATTGTTTTATTACTGAGTTCCGATGCCTACCTTCCGGCTCCCTCATCAGATCGGTTCGATGGTACCATTTTCATCAGAACCATTTATTTAAAGCTTCGCCATAGTCAGGTAACTATTAATCGAGATATCTTATCGCCACCCGTGAAATACTTATCATCGTTGAGGAGTTCCCGTGGCTTTCTGTGGTCTTCTTCCTCAGTTCCACTTCACCAGATGATACTTTCTGAATGCAAACGCTTGATTTGTTGATGAAAATACCAAAATAGCTATATGTATGCCTATAATATTTGAGGAGTTCCCTCGATTCCTCATGGATCCCATCATCAGAACTGGATTTTGATAAAAATGGGACCAATCTGGAAGTATACCCTTTCAAGTAAAAAAAGAATTTTCCGAATCGGTTCATAACTGACGGAGTACTGAGGTAACAAACATACAAAAAAAAAAAAAACACAACCGAATTGAGAACCTCCTCCTTTTTTTGAAGTCGGTTAAAAATATAAATAACCGTTAGTTCTCTGGCTGGATGCCTTAATTTGGTCGGAATTGTACCATAGCGTAGTCGTAATGGTGTCAAAAGCTGAGCGAATGTCTGGGCGATGATTTATAAGGGCAACCCTTGGTCAACCTGAAAATTTTGACGGACTGAAAGGAATGGCTGAAATATTGAGTTTCATGCTGAAATATGCCTTAACAAAAATCGAAGTTATTTCTCGCTGCAAGTGAGTTTTCATGTTATAGATAGAGCTTAGTTAGAATTTGTTTATCGATATGTTTTATCATAGTTTTGTAATGAGTAGATAACACAGAGCTTTTAAGTGTGTCATGTATGTAGTCCTTGAAATAATTCTTGTGAAATTTAATGTGTGACGAAACAGATCAAAATAAGCTTTATTATGTGGCGTTCAATAAAGCATTACCTATATTGTATCTATCTGATGAGCTCGTGGCTAAGTAATAACAGCCGCGTGGTTAAGCTACGGTTGCGGGGGACCATCTTTACATACCAAGATCCCTCCGTGCCTCGGAAAACACGAAAAGCCGTTGGTCCCGGCTGTCATTCGTGGATCTTTGACAGTCGTTACGGGTCGTCAGAAGCCCGAAAGTCTGACAACCAGTCTTACGAAGGGGTATCGTAATACCCAGTTAGGTACTGGGTTGTGGAGGTCAGATAGGCAGTTGCTCCATGTAAAATACTGGTATTCAGCTGCATCCGGTTAGACTGGAAGCCGACCCCAACATAGTTGGGAAAAGGCTAGGCAGATGATGAGATGAGATGGTGAAGAAGAAAGTAAAATAATGTAAAAAAAAATACAAAATATTTTTTTTGTATTTTTTTTTGAACGACCATAATTATGATCTCTACCTACCATATCCTATTTCAAGGTTATACTTTCTTTACCGGACACTCTGTTTATGTAAATACTATTCACTATTTTGTCTCCAACCAAGTGCAGTAGATTAATAAACCTACAGCAGGACAATCGGCCGCAATCCCACACTCGATAGATCTGTAGATGTTCAATTAATCTGCAGAGGCTGTGGCTGCGTTCCATGCATATTTATGATCTGTCTGTCAGCTCGTACGAGATTCCAACAATCACTCGTTGATCCCACTCTGGCTCTTTATTTTGGAAATAAGTGTAGGTATTTGGTGTTTACAGACACTGTCGTACGGTTCATGCTTTTACATACATGCAGTTTTGGCTTGTAGTTCGTTAAGTTAATAGCAATCATGGTTAGACTGATATCAGACGCTTCAGTTTTTGTTAATTTGTGTCTTTCATTAGGAATCTTTCACCCGAAGTGAAACGTCTGAACAAAAACGGAATCAAAAATGAAAAATGATTTAATTATTGAACAGAAGATGTTGGATTCTGGCACTAAATCATTGAATGATCGAAAACTGAAATGAACAAATGAGAGCAATGGTGATCCAGTGGTAACGGCCGCGACTTACGAGTTGTAGGTCTGAGGTTCGAACACGGACAGGTGGTTTACTTTGTGTAAATTATTTCATCACCACTGCTCTCAAAACGGTGAAGGAAAACACCGTGAGGAAACCGTCATGTCCTAGTGCCAAAAATTCGGAGACATGTGACATCTACCAAAACACACTGGATCCGCGTGGTGGATTACTGCCCATACCCTCTCACCTAGAGGAGGCCGTGTCCCAGCAGTGGGCATTTAGGAAATCGCAAAATTACAAAAAAAAGCGAAAAACAATTTTCAACAATGAAAAGTCATGCAGTATTTATTGAAAATCCCTGAACCTAGGATATAACTCCTCAGGCGCAGTTGTGTGTATATGGCGCTACTTATATAAAACACATTAGAATTACCTTATAAAAAATTATGCGTGGTTTTGAAAAAATGGTTGATATCGCATAGTTTTTATTCAGTCGGCGAATTTCTCAACAATTTTCGAATTTCTCATGTCAGGGAAATACATTGTAGTCCCTTTTAGTTCTTTGGTAAGTTAGTTACCTTGCCGCTAGCTGCTTACCTTACTATGAATATTATGTAGTGTGATTTTGGCAAACTTATCAGTGGCAGCAATCCAACATTAACCTTATAGTCATGAAGATAAAGATCACATTGATTTTGACAATGATGCATGATCAGAAGTAAAATATAACTGTGCACAGTCTGTACAAATTTCTAGGTATTAAACAGGAAAAATATTGAAATAACACGGTCCACATTACGTCCATAAAATGAATATGCCCCGAGGACATTATTAATTCACAATAAGCTTTATTTATATTACCTACCTAGGCTGAAAATCTGTTCCAGAATAAATAAATCCAGCTTCCATTTTGAATTTTCTTGTCATGAATATTGAAATCGTCAATATCACTCGTATGGTCAGTATCACACTACATATCAAAATGTGTTACCCTTAGGTCAGATATGCAGTCACTCCATAATAAATACTGGTATTCAGCTTCATTTCGTTAGACTGGAAGCCGACCCTAACATAGTTGGGAAAATGCTAGGCAGATTGTTTTTTTTTTAGGTCAGTGATACTCAGGATTCTGTACAAAATTATTATAAACGTGAAAGTAACTTTGTCTGTTTGTATGTTATATTTTTATGCCTAAACTACTGAACCTAGAAAAGAACAAGGGCTAATTTTCAGCCGGGACTCTATAACTATCTATCTATCTATCATTAAAGGCAAAAGTGATTGACTGATGTATCAACGGTTGTCAAAAGGTCCAAAGTTTGTATGAAAAATCTTATTCCTTGAGTTAATAGACTTGAAACTTCCACGCGGGCGAAGCCGCGGGAAAAAGCTAGTTATTAATAAAATATGAAATACAAAATACACCTTCGCGGATAAAAGCTATATTGATCAATAAAAAAATATGTATGGCACGGAATGTTTGTTGTTTGCTGATGTAAGGATTATCCCCACAAAAACATTTTTCATGTAAAATGTTGCCAAGACGAGACCATTATGGCTCACACTGTCAAAAAGTTATCAATTTTATGTACCTATAGCCAAGCTTCTAACTCTATAAGCCCTAACTCTACAAGCCCTAACGTCAAAATATGAGGCTTAGATGTTTCCTTACTACAAGAACTAACAGAAAAGTAATGAATAGTGAAAAACTTTTTGCCTTACGCCCATGTGACGGTAGCGAAACGGCCAAGTTAGGGCTTGTAGAGTTAGGGCGTGTAGAGTTGAAGCTTGGCTCTAAATGAGATCTGATAACTTTTTGATAGTGCGAGCCATTGGCTCGCCTTTTAAATGAAAATGTGTTTAGTGGTATTTCTGTTCTTTTTGTGAGTTGCTTATGACAATTTTTTTTTATTTTGTAATTTTTCCTTTCTATTTTTGGCGTGTATTTCTTGCACATCAGACTATGCTTGACTTTTATTTAGTAAATATATATTCAGATGTCTTGCAATTTCCACACAAACGAAGCCACGGGCAGAAGCTGTTAATATAATAAAATAAGCGGCTTTATACATAAAACTCCGCTTCTATTTACGCCAAAGTAGTTATAAACACATCATGCAGTTAGAATACCCTTTGATGCCTTTAAATACTACTTTTCATTAAGGCACTGGAGAGTTTTTCTTTTAAAACATTTTTTTTATGAGTGTCGGGTGCACTTGCTTCTTTGAGGTGCACAGCGTGAGCTTTCGAAAAGAAAAAACACATTTTAACTCGCACTTAGTGCTGGTATTTTTAATTGAAATTTACTAGTGGTTTGTTGTGATTAAGTTTATTGTGAATCTGAGCGTTTATTCAATGGTAATTGCATTGATTTATTGTGACTTAACTCTCGATATAGGTAACGAAACATTGAATTTTTGAAAATTTCAAAAAAATTCAAAATTACTCCTAAGTAATTTTGTAGTGGGGCTTGTGGTTAAGTTACCCACACGCAGCCGCTCAGGTCGATCGATCAGATTAAGCTAAGTTCAGATTAGGTTAGGTTAAGCTTGCCGCAGTTGGTCCGTGGATGGGTGACCATCTATACATACCAAGACCCCTCCGTGCCACGTTAAGCCGTTGGCTCTAAAATGGCATGAAACATCCGAACTAAGCAGTCGGTTGAACCAAATTGAATCTTAATACTGAGTCAAAAATAAGTCACACTAATAGAAATAAAAAAAACACACACACACACATAAAACATACACACACTAATATAAAGGCGAAAGTTTGTGAGTGTGTGTGTGTGTTTGTTTGTTTGTATCTTTGTTACTTCTTCACGCTCAAACGGCTGGACCGATTTCTATTAAATTTAGTATGTAGATAGCCTATACCCTGGATTAACACATAGGCTACTTTTTATCCCGGTCTACGCGGGTGAAACCGCGTGGTGCAGCTAGTTTTTTTTATAAACGCCAAAAACAACCCCTAATCTTATTAATTGCGACAAAATTTTTTCATTTCCCTTTTGACGTGACTTTCAAAACACTGCAAAAACACCTGATACACTTTATTTTTCTTTCATTTCAGTTCAGCGAGGGCTTCCCCCATTGAAGGAGACTAGGGGGAAATAGTGTGAAGTCAAAATAAAATAAGAGTGCCCAGAGTTGGTGCAGTGCGAACGTCTAGACGCTCTGACATCTGCTGCGAAACTTTGTGAGGCTTCGCGTTAAGGATGAAGAGTTGGAACGCTTTGTGTTTTTATTTTTATGTCTATCTCAGATCAAATCAAATATTTATGTTTATTTTTGTTTTGATTTGTGTGACTAATAATAAAGCAGAATTTGTTTGTTTGAACGCGATAATCTTTGAAACTATCAGTCGGATTTGACAAATTCTTTTTGCATTTGATAGGTCAACTTGAGGAAGGCTTATAGGCTACAACATCACGACGACGGTGGACGACGAGATAGCAGCTCATATGCTTCTAAACTGCCCGGTGGTCGCTGCATACAGGGCAAAGTACTTCGGTAACCCAGGTTCCCTCCGTGAGACCGTCAGAAACACCATCCGATTTTCTCCCCCTTACGCAAAATACGTGCATTGACGTGGAGTTGCGGACACCTGCCCATATTACCTATTACCTATCAGGATTTATTGGAACGAAGTTCCTTATCAGACGGTACAAGCTTGGCGGATGGGGGCTAGGCGAAAAAAATTTAAGATTTTTCCGTCATGAAATTCCGTCATGAAATTCCGTCACGACCCAAATTTTTGCATCCGCCGGTGTCTCATTTTCGTGGTTTTTGAGGTCGCTGAAAACGATAATGAGGTAAAAATTAAAATTCAAGATGGCGGCTGCGAAATTTTTTAAATCTTTCGTCATGGATGTAGTTACCGGGGTTTTCGATGGCGCTGAAAATGATAATGAGGTCAAAATAAAAATCCAAGATGGCGGCTTCAAAAATTTTAAAATTTTTCGTCATGGGCATCTAATCCACCGTCATTACCACGACGCACCCCGCCACCACGGGCATTCAATAACTAATGAATATTCACACGCTGCGACAGGGCGACTTTTTATTGAAACCTGACGATTATCCGTTTATGCAGAGCAGTGTCGCATATTGAGTATATTTTAACAAATTCACGAAAACCCGTTTGTTTGTGCCACTACGGTTGAATTAAAACGTGAAAATGCGTTTTTTTCTGTCTGTTGTCATCAGACTTGCCTTTAAAATACTCTCACAGTTTCAGGAAAGCTTTTAAGCATGAACAACAGACAGTTTTTGAAGCATTTTTAGGCACAGTTATTTACAGAAATCCACGAACTTGCGTTCTTACCCGGAAGTTATTATTGATAGTGAAAATTATTGTTATAATAATAATACCGCACCGCAGACGTTGTGTTGGGGCTTGACAAAAAAAATATAATTTGTAATGAGAAGCTTAAAATAATGTTTCAAAATTGATGTCAAAGAACTTTTCGTAGCAAATGTCGTAGTAGCGGCGTAGTGCCGCTGCCGTAGTAACCTAGCGTCGTAGCGACCTAGCGTCGTAGCAACGTAGCGTCGTAGCAACCTAGCGTCGTAGCAACCTAGCGTCGTAGCAACCTAGCGTCGTAGCAACCTAGCGTCGTAGCAACCTAGCGTCGTAGCAACCTAGCAACGTAGCAACCTAGCAACGTAGCAACGTAGCGTCGTAGCAACCTAGCATCGTAGCAACCTAGCGTCGTAGCAACCTAGCGTCGTAGCAACGTAGCGTCGTAACAACCTAGTGTCGTAGCAACCTAGCGTCGTAGCAACCTAGCGTCGTAGCAACCTAGCGTCGTAGCAACCTAGCGTCGTAGCAACCTAGCGTCGTAACAACCTACCCTCGTAGCAACCTAGCATCGTAGCAACCTAGCGTCGTAGCAACCTAGCGTCGTAGCAACCTAGCGTCGTAGCAACCTAGCGTCGTAGCAACCTAGCGTCGTAGCAACCTAGCGTCGTAGCAACATAGCGTCGTAGCAACCTAGCGTCGTAGCAACCTAGCGTCGTAGCTACCTAGCGTCGTAGCAAACTAGCGTCGTAGCAACCTAGCGTCGTAGCAACCTAGCGTCGTAGCAACCTAGCGTCGTAACAACCTACCGTCGTAGCAACCTAGCGTCGTAGCAACCTAGCGTCGTAGCAACCTAGCGTCGTAGCTACCTAGCGTCGTAGCAAACTAGCGTCGTAGCAACCTAGCGTCGTAGCTACCTAGCGTCGTAGCAACCTAGCATCGTAGCAGCCTAGCGTCGTAGCAGCCTAGCGTCGTAGCAACCTAGCGTCGTAGCAACCTAGCGTCGTAGCAACCTAGCGTCGTAGCAACCTAGCGTCGTAGCAACCTAGCGTCGTAGCAACCTAGCGTCGTAGCAACCTAGCGTCGTAGCAACCTAGCGTCGTAGCAACTTAGCGTCGTAGCAACCTAGCGTCGTAGCAACCTAGCGTCGTAGCAACGTAGCGTCGTAGCAACGTAGCGTCGTAGCAACATAGCACTTCACCATAATAAAATTAAATTTTTACGTCCGAGTAAACGGTGACACGCTTGGTTTCTATGGTAAGGGTCAGTGCACATAGAGACGTGACGCGACGCGCACTTTTTAAGATAATAAAACAATTTCGAACTTATTTACTACAAACAAGTTTAGTGCAAGCGCGAGCGCATGTCGAAGTACTCTGAGATGCAATGTTAAAAACAGGTTGTTTATTTTAAGGTGTCAGCTCGCACTGATAGCAGAGTACCCTACCTATCGATTTAACCCCCATGTATGTTCTACGATTTTTTGTAGTTTTCGAGTTATTTTGCATGCCTCATTTCATATCAATGGTATGGTACTCTGCTATCAGCTCGCACTAGCTGGACACCTTAAAAGAAATAGCCTGTATATACAGGGTGTAAGGGACAGCCCTCCGCAAACTGATAGGGTGAATTCAGTATGTCATACTAAGATGACCGGTACATGAAATTTTCTCAGGAACGTTAAGGGAATCCAATAAACCTGATTTGTTTGTGTTTTTGTTCACAAATCGGAGCGCCTATTACTGGTTGGGAGGGGTAGGTAATAGGTATGCGGTGAGTTCGATGAACTCTGTAGCTAGACAGAAAGTGAACAGCTGATTTCACGCGTCGTTGTTTAGAGTATTTCAACATCCATTGCTGGTTTTTTTTTTTGCTGTTTTTTTTTGCAGTTTTTTTTACATAAATGGAGTGCTGCGAACACACAATGCAATTTTACATTGAAATAATGAAAATGTAACTGATTTTTTTTTTGAAAAAATGAAAATTTTCCAAAGAAAATTTCCGGTGGAATATGATTCAAAATGAGGAGCTGAATGCACCCTGTTAGTTTGCGGAGGGCTGTCCCTTACACCCTGTATAAGACACCAACCTCAAGAATATTCATAACATAACATTTTAAATATTAATTCTATTATAAAATACTTAAGTACAATATAAATATTATAGAAACACAAGGGAAATCAAGTCACATTTTATCGTATCACCTGTCCTCGGTAATTATATCTTAACAAGGTTGTGACTTCGCCTAATTAAATTCTTATTAATTTTACAAGAAGGGGCTGAAAGTAATTAAATTATGTTCTAAAAGGTTTAATATTAAAAGTGAATATCTTGTGTGTTATTATCAAGATATGTAAGTGTTGGTTTCTTTAAAATGGTTCTGAAACCTGAATTTAGGATCGTCATTGGAAACTGGTAGGTTTGTTAGGGTTCCGTACCAAAATGGTAAAAAAGGAACCATTATGGTGTGACTCAGTCTGTCTGTCTGTCTGTCACAGCTGGATATCTCAAGAACTACTAATGCTATCAACTTGAAATTTGGAACAGTTTTAGATGACGTTTACCCCAACTATTTTGCAAATAAGAAAGTAGTAAAAATATTTACATTTTTTTTGCAACAGGGACTAAAAGGGGGTCTTAAAAATTCAAAGTGGGGCTACTATGGCATATGGGGTATCATATGAAAGAACGCTGTTTGCACATTCTCAAACATTTTTTAATTTTTTTTAGGGCGCTGTTAGCGACGCGCTCATACTTTTACATTCTTAGTTAAGTAGTAGTAATAACATGTACTTACTTTATAATATGTACCTATATCTAGTGTAGATGTATGGGTCGCTGGACCCCCACCAACACGCCGGCAGTTGAGTCCGTGCGAGCAATGCAGGCGGGTGCGCTTGTACTTGTACCTACCTGTTACCTAGTTTGTCATTTTATTTCCGTGTCTTTTCCAAAATATAAGTTGTCTGAGCTACCTTCTCGTTTCTCTTCGCCGATTGCCACCTACTACAATCTACAAAGTGGCCAATCGAGCCGGATCGACAAAAATTAATGTTTGTCACGCCACCAGTGGAAAAAATGGCGGGCACGCGAAGCACGCGAAGCGAGCGCGCGCAACGTAGACTTGAACAACAACAGGCAGCTCAAGAAACAAAGACTGAAAAGTGTCAGCCTTCAACCAGTGCAGCAGTCAAAAATATGGTATTGAAAACACCTGTGTCATCGCCGAGCGTCAAAACAGACAACACGTTACCAAGGTCGAAAGGTCATTCGGATACATCATCGGTAAAAGCTCGAAAGGCACAGTTGCTTTTGGATGCTGCAAAGCAAAAGGCACAGATACGACTGGAGCTCATAGACAGACAGCTAGAAGCGGACTTAGCTGAACTAGAGGAAGAAGAAAAATACAGTCCACGCGAAGAACGCACTTGCGACGTGGAGCAATGGCTGGAACGGAGTCATCACGAATTAATGCAATCGGCCCCCGATCATGGCAACCCCTTGGGCAAGTTGCATCCGCCTGAGACACAACCAGCCGCGCCTGCTAATGCCGTCCTATTTACGGCACCAGCAGCACCACCTGGGCTAACTACGTCACCGCAAGAGCCGCCACCTTCAGTGCCACATCTGCCCATGGAGTCGCACCCACACACTGCACCCGCGCCGCCACCGACAGCGGAGGACACCAGTATGCAAGCGACTATTCAGATGCTAGCCGGCGCGCTGAAAGACCTGGCTTCTACGAGTGCACCGAATACCAACCTTATAACTCGATTAAGCACGCCGAAGGATCTTCCAGAATTTTCGGGAGACCCACTGGAGTTTCTGCAGTTCAAACAGGCCTATAAACAGTCAACCGAGCTCTGTAAATTTTCTCCTGAAGAAAACCTGTGGAGATTGAGAAAGTGTCTCCGAGGAGCTGCCAAAGAAGCTGTCGCAGCCTTACTTATATCTGCGAGTCCACCGTGCAAAATCATGTCAACGTTGGAGTTACGTTTTGGCAATGCTGATCTAATAATATCAAAAATAGTGCAGGATATCAAGAAATTGCCCTCAATGTCACAAAACTATCATAATGAAATAGTGTCATTTTCAGTGAAAGTGCAAAACCTAATACAAGCAGTGCGAGCAGTTGGACGCGAAGAGTATTTACAAGGTATGAGCATTGTTTCAATTATAATGTCCAAGCTGCCTACAACACTATTATCTAAATGGTCTGATTATAGTTTCCCGCTCATTAATGAAGGACAGAAATCCCGTATGGTAATTTTATCTGATTTCTTGCACGATGAGGCCGTAAAGATATCAGTTACATCAAATATCTATTTTACAAGTCATCGCACTGATCAAAATAAAAACATCCATCATAAAATCATCTATATGTGGAGGCTTGTTATTAGCTATTTTTTAAATATTACATTATTCTTACTATTGGTTTGTTAGTCTGTATGCCTTCTTTAAAATAAATAAAATAAAATAAAATAAATAATAAAACAAAGATAGTTCCGGCAATCGATCTCAAACTATATTATTGCAAACAGATGATGATACTGATAACTGCAAATTCTGTCGTACCTCGAAACATAAATTAACTGAATGTAAACAATTCAAGAAGGCGTTACGAAAAACCAGATGGGAATTCGTAAAACGTAACGGTATTTGTTACAAATGCCTACTGTCGCGCCACGCGCGAGATGCGTGCTCAGCACCGCCTTGCGATAAGAATAGCTGCGGCGAGGCGCATCACAATCTACTTCACTACGTCGGAAACAAGCCGAAAAATGAAGCTGGAAGTAGCCAGGTTCCGGAGCCGAAGTCAACGCCTGTGCAAACGTCGACGACGACGGCGACGTCACCGACGTCCGCCGCCGATAATACACAAACAGTGACGCACATAAACGCGAGTGAAAACAAAGTGTTACTTAAAGTCGTACCTATACGTATACATAGTGCTAACGGCGTGTTCAGTGCAAGTGCCCTCCTTGATGACGGATCGACCGTCTCGCTTATCAGTGCGGGGCTAGCGAAGCGCGCAGGGCTTCGTGGCCGCTCAGAGACGATGCGCATTCGCGGAGCCTGGTCTGATGATGAACTGGTATGTGAAACAACTATCGCGAATGTTACATTATCAGGTATGGACAATAAGATGCATAATATTAAACTTCGGTGTGTAGATAAATTAAACTTACCTTTGCACCAACTCTCTGTTGTCGATTGTAATAATTACAAATACCTACTTGGAATAAATAATAAATTATGTAAACATGATGTAAAACCTGAGATTTTAATAGGTCAAGATAACTGTCACTTATTATTACCTCTCAAAGTTATAGTAGGTAAATTATATGAGCCGTCCGCTACTTTAACTCCCCTAGGTTGGTGCATGCACGGTATGTTGCGAAGGCCGCATGCGCGGCGCGCGCGGGTCGCTGCCGGCGCCGTCGAGGCGCACGCCACTCTGCTGTTGAGCTCGGCAGCTACAACCACTGCGGACAGGGACGAGTGCATACTACGGGAGCTGCACGAGGAGGTGAGACGCTCATTTGCTGTAGACGCCTTGGGAGTGTCAGGTAAGCCGAGACAAAATATTAATGATACTCGTGCCGTCGCGCAGCTGGAGAAGTCTGTCGAGCTCGTCAACGGTCGCTGGTATGCAGGTCTGCCTTGGAAGGATGAGGCCTGCACCATGCCCGACTCCTATCCTAACGCTCTGAAAAGGTTAAAGGGGATAGAAAGGAAGATGGCACGGGACGATGGTTTCGCTGACAGATACCGCGAGCGCATAAATCATTTATTACAAAATGATTACGCTCACAAGATGGAAAACCGACCGCCGGCACCCAGGACATGGTATCTACCCCACTTCGGGGTAGATAACCCCAACAAAAAGTCACTTAGGCTAGTGTTCGACTCTGCCGCTCCAGTTGGTGATAAATGTCTCAATGATCATTTGCTCACAGGGCCGGACTTGTTGTCATCTCTTTTTGGTATAATGCTGCGCTTTAGGGAATATTCAATTGCAGTAACTGGTGACATCAAGGACATGCTCCTTAGGGTCAAAATTCGCCCTGAAGATCAAGACGCATTTAGGTTTCTTTGGCGGAACAGCCCTGACGAGCCAGTAGATATTTACATTATGACGTCACTTATTTTCGGCGCTAACTGTTCTCCTTTTGTAGCTCAGTTTGTTAAAAATATAAATGCGCGTCGTTACGAGTCCTCATTACCAGCCGCTGTTAATGCGATATACAAATCGCACTATATGGATGACTATATTGATAGCCTGCCGGATGACGCGACGGCGATAGAAATAGTTAAAAATATAACTAAGATTCATAGCAGCGGTGGTTTTGAAATACGTAACTGGACAAGTAATAGCATTGCTGTTTTAGATAGTGTTCCAAAAGATACCTTAGGTACCGCCAGCGTTAGGTTCAAATTTGAACAGGAGTACCATGGCGAGCGTACCTTGGGACTCATCTGGTATCCTGGAGAAGATGAATTAGGTTTCGACGTGTCTCTGAAACGAATACCTGAAAATATTATTTTAAATAAGGATAGGCCGACTAAAAGAATCATGCTGCGAATAGTTATGTCGATTTTTGATGTACTAGGATTCTTAGCACCATTTACTATTCAGGGCAAAATTATGTTGCAAGATACTTGGCGCTTCAACATAGGCTGGGACGACGTAGTACCCGATAGTATCTACAATAAATGGTGCAAATGGATTGAGTTATTAAAGGATATAAAGCAAATACGTATACCTAGGTGTTATAATAAAACTATTGTGTTTCAAGGTGTGAGCGAGACGGGACGAAAATCGGCCGCAGAGCCTGTGTTGATAAGGCGACCTCCTCCCGCCGCCGCCGCCGCACCCGCGGCCCCCGCGCTGGAGTTATCTGCTACGAGCAGCTGCTACGAGACGTGTGGATCGGCTACGACAACCGCTACGTGTGCTACGCCGGCAAGTAATAATTATACATGCTTACAGCTGCATTTATTATGCGACGCATCTGTTCAAGCTATGTGTTGTGTGGCGTACTGGCGGTGGATAGTCAATGGGAATGTTAACGTTGCATTTATAGCAAGTAAATGTCGTGTTGTACCAGTTAAGCCCATGACTGTGCCCCGAGCCGAGCTACAGGCAGCGCTGTTGGCTGCACGATTGGCTGATACCGTTCTGAAGGAACACAGATTAACGCCCGAGCGGCGATATTTTTGGTGTGACTCCACTACCGTTTTACAGTGGATTAGAAACAACACACGTAGGTATAAAACTTTCGAAGCGAACCGATTAGGAGAAATAGATGAACTCACGCGTATTTCCGAATGGAGATATGTACCTACCAAATTAAATGTAGCAGATCTTGGTACTCGTGATGAATTTAACCACACAATGTTTCACAGTGAGTGGTTCACAGGTCCTGATTTTTTATACAAAGAGGAGTCCTTATGGCCTGCTGACGTCGTGAACCCCGACATCGACAGAGACGACGGGAGTTTAGAGTGTGTGGCTGTGATGCATGAGCCTACATGTAACTTACCTGTACCTGAGCCGCAGCGGTTTTCCTCCTGGCTTCGCTTGCTGCGAGCTACGGCCGTCATTCTGAAATTTATTGACAGATGCAAGAAACTTACCGTCGAGGTGGACTGCGATGCGATGGCTCGAGCTGAGGTCCTGTTGCTGAAGAAGGCGCAGGTGGACTCGTTCTCCGCCGAAATATCTGCAATCAAAAATGGAAAACACATATCACGAGATAGTAAGTTACTTACCTTGTCACCGTATCTAGATGAAACTGGTTTGCTCCGACTCGGTGGCCGCATCGATGCTGCGTCAGACGTGGACCTAGAAATGAAGAGACCAATTATATTAGATGGAAAACATGATATAACGCGTCTTCTTGTCCGGTACTTTCACATTAAGGCAGCACACGGGAACCAGGAAATGGTTGTCAATAACCTGAAACAGAAATATTGGATTGTTAGAATAAGGCCAACAGTTAAAAGGGTGGTTTCGAATTGCATGCTTTGCCGCATAAGGAAATGTAATCCTCAAGTACCTAGAATGGGTGACTTACCTCATGCTCGAGTAGCACATCACCAACGACCATTTTCATTTTGTGGCCTGGACTTGTTTGGTCCAATGGAAGTGACTGTGGGCAGAGGAAGGCAGAAGAGGTATGGTGTTTTGTTCACCTGCCTCACAATACGGGCGATACATATCGAGCTTGTTCCGTCACTCACGTCAGACTCTTTGATTATGGCGCTGCGACGGATGGCAGCACGGCGAGGATGGCCCTGTCATCTATACTCTGACAATGGCACCAACCTTAGAGCAAGCGATAAGGAGCTGAAGCAATCAGAGCAGGCACTTAACATAGATGCTCTCAAGGCCGTCGGAGTGAACAACGACATGCAGTGGCATTTTATACCCCCCTCCAGTCCTCACTGGGGTGGGGCCTGGGAGAGGTTAATTCGAAGTGTTAAAACATCACTTCGAGTTATAATGAACGAACGTGCTCCCCGCGAAGAAGTGCTGCTTACTCTGATGGCGGAAGTGGAGAACATAGTAAATAGTCGTCCGTTGACACATGTCTCCGTGGACCCTGAAAGCTTAGAATCTTTGACTCCTAACCATTTTCTTTTAGGTAGCTCATCCAACACACCTGTCATTGGGACTTTCAATAATTCCGACATGTATCTACGCAAACAATGGAGAAAGTCACAAGCGTTAGCGGATATGTTTTGGCGTAGATGGTTGAAAGAGGTTCTCCCCGACTTACTGCCTCGAAGAAAGTGGAACGAGGAGGTAAAACCTTTGCAGGTAGGTGACGTAGTGGTAGTGGTTGATCCTAACAGTCCTCGTAGTACCTGGCCGAAGGGTGTTATTCAGAACACATGTCCAGGAAAGGATGGACGAATCAGACTGGTCGAAGTGAAGACTAAGACTGGTGTCTGGAAGCGACCTGCAGCCCGCGTCGCGCGTTTTTCACTTGTTGAGGAGTGCTGAGCCAGCACTGGGGGGGGGAATGTTAGCGACGCGCTCATACTTTTACATTCTTAGTTAAGTAGTAGTAATAACATGTACTTACTTTATAATATGTACCTATATCTAGTGTAGATGTATGGGTCGCTGGACCCCCACCAACACGCCGGCAGTTGAGTCCGTGCGAGCAATGTAGGCGGGTGCGCTTGTACCTACTTATACCTACCTGTTACCTAGTTTGTCATTTTATTTCCGTGTCTTATCCAAAATATAAGTTGTCTGAGCTACCTTCTCGTTTCTCTTCGCCGATTACCACCTACTACAATCTACAGGCGCCTAGTTTTCGACTTTTGATGAAAAATGTAAAAAAAAAATCCGTTCCCGCCCCCTTTTCTCCGAAGTTTGCAATGAGAAAAACTCTGAAATTATTCTATGTGATAGAGGGTTATGTAAAGATTACAGGATAATAAAACGATGTTTCTAAATAGCACACTTTTTCAGAAATCGGAACGGAACCCTCGGTGCGCGAGTCCGACTCGCTCTTGACCGGTTTTGTATCAATGGTGCCGATACTGTTGTGCACAAACTAAACTTAATTTAGGCTATTGCTAACTTTTTCTTTGTGGTAAAACAAGAAAGAGACGGACCTAAATTAGACCTGTCAAAAGTTGAACTAACATTTCCATACAGATGTAGATGACACATAAAAACATGTCGACTAAAAACGCGGTGAAGCGGAAGGCGTAAACTAGTTTGACATTTCTAACTTAGTTCATAGCTATAGCCGTCCTTTTCTCGCGCTGCCTGTTAGTAAAAGATAGCGATTCTCTAATGTTGGTTTAGTTACTGAACAAGAGAATCGGCACCATTGTCTGATCATTATATAATCTGAGCCCTCCAAGACTTAACTGTCTAGTTTGGGGCTCACTGGTAAATAATATTATGTAACCTAGCTATAAGTAATATTTTTAAGCTACTCATGTGGTTTCAACATGTTTTTAACACGTAAACCTGCTTACTGTATTACCTGGGGGGCTAAAACGGCCACTTTGGCAGAATCATAATAGGATAATATTATGAATAATATTTGAAATCGTAAAACGGTCACAAACTGACAATATATTATGAATTGTCAGTTTGTGACCGTTTTACGATTTCAAATATTATTCATTTTTTTATTTTTTTTATTATTCATTTTTTTTTTATTTTTTTATACTTTTTTTTTGGATTCTGCCAAAGTGGCCGTTTTAGCCCCCCTGGACAATAAACTATTTTTCTATTTTTTCCACTCTATTTTTTTCTATTATTATTTTGACGTAAGTAAGTATACAGGGTTATTTTAAATTAGATAGCTAACCTCCGCAGACGTGATGTGTATCAAGATCTAGACACAAATAAAAAGATTTGATGTTTTTTTTGGGAGGTCAACGACCGCTGTTAGTTGAAGACGTGAGTTGAAAAAAACGTCTGTGAAGTCACACAAAACAAAACCGGCCAATTGCGTGTCGGACTACGCACAATGAAGGGTTCCGTAGTTGGGATGAAATTATCCCAAGAACAAACTTAACAAGTTGAAAATCATGTTCTCCCATACATTTCAACAGTATTTGTAAGTTTGTACTCACAATATTTAGAGATTTACCATGTTATTTTAAGACCACAAACTTCTTATAGGTTTTCCTGTAATCTACAGGCATATAACTAGTTTCTGTATTTTTTCAAAATTTTAGGCTCAGTAGTTTCGGAGATAAGGTAAATTTTCGTCAATTTTCTTAGATAACTTTAAAACGCGTTATTTTAAAATTATATAAAAAAAAATTGAGAGCCTCATAGTAAGCCCTTTCATTTGATATGTCACACGGTACAGTTTGCAAAACTTTTATTTTTAAATTTTCTTATTTGCCCCTAAAAGGGACCCCCATATTCAAAATTCATTTACTTTCTTTAGCCGTACGTTTTTGGGTTACAGAAATCCATATGTGTACCAAATGTCATTAGACTCGGAGCAAATTGGCTGTGACAGACGGACAGACAGACACGAGTGATCCTATAAGAAGGGTTCCATTTTTTCCTTCTGAGGTACGGAATCCTAATAAAAAAAACAGATTTCTTAAACTGATACTTCAAGTGACTAGGTATAATAACTGCGGTCGATGATAATCTATTTTATGTTTTATCATGTTTAGATATCGGTACCCATCGCCTCTGCGAAGTTTGGCTAACTAATTTAAAATAACCCTGTATACAGCCAAGTAAAATGTGCCCGTCCTTGCACACCCCAAAAAAAATTCAATAAAATCAATACTGGCAAACCACCGTAAATAATATTAGGTCGGGGAAAAAGTTCCTTCGTTACTTCGTATTTTATAAACAAATTCAAGACATTTTTTTTTCATACTTTATTATTTAGATAAGTGACATTTGCCAAATGGGTCAAAACTGTTTTGTGGTCAATTCCCAGTTCTTCAGCTACGTCGTAACTACTGATATGCCGATTTTGCTACACTTTTTCAAAAATGGCATCCATTTTATCGGTAATAGGGTGACCAGAGCGACTTGCATTTTTGACATCAAAATTTCCGGATTGAAAACGCTTAAACCAAATTTGTGCTTCTCTCACAGACACTGCACTAGGTCCATAAACATCGCAAACTTTTTTCGCGGCTTGCGTTGCATTTTTACCTTTTTTGTAGTAAGATTTTAAAATGTATCGAATTTCTTCATTAGATTCACTCATCTTGACAGTACAAAAAACAAATGAAAATCACACATTTTCCTAATTTGAATTTGGAATTATGTTCTTTAAAATTTAAACTTTCAATGATACCAAAACCAGCCAGATACGAAAAAACTTTTTCCCCGACCTATTATATAAAAGACAAAAGTAATTGACTGATGTATCAACGCACAGCCCAAACTGCTTGATCTAGAGATTCTAATTTGGCACGTAGGATCCTTATGAGGTTTAGGGGCGCACTAAGAAAGGATTTTTCAAAATTCACCCCCTAAAGGGGTGAAACGGGGGTCCAAAATTTGTATGAAAAATCTTATACTTGAAACTTCCACGCGGGCGAAGCTGCGGGAAAAAGCTAGTTTAAAATAACCCTTTATACAGTCAAGTAAAATGTGCCCATCCATTCACACACCCAAAAAAAATCAATAAAATCAATACTGGCAAACAATTACCGTAAATAATTTCAAATATAGGGTGACATTCAGGAAAAAAGGTTTGAGAACCAATCACGTCTTTATGCCTCTGACAGTTTGGTAATTGAAAGGTTTTTGAGTGGACCTTGCGACCCTCGATCAAGGGCCTATTGTAGAAGCGTTGTGTAATTTTAAATTCTATTGTTGAGATCATATTTAGAAGTGGATAAGTAATTGGATTTGTATTAGACAGGTATGTTTTGGTGTGAGGATACCTACAGTCAGGGAATATACAGGCTGCAAGTGTAAACAGTGGCAATATTTTAAGGGGTCATTTATTTATTTATTTATCTAACATTACAGGTTGCCCCAAATCGGTAGGTATTCATTCATTTGTACTCATTTGTTTTTTTTTCGTGATTTCAGGTTTGGTCCCATAGTAAAAGTTGTTCATAATAGGTTTAAAGAATTTTATTCTCATAAGAACTTAAATAACAGTTCACTTAAAATGAGATACAAAGTGCTTACATCTAAGTAAAGTAAATTATCACATTTTCCTCTGGGGTGTTGGTGACGTTATATGGTACATACATGTTTCCTGAGTTTTGTCTTAAAGATATTTATACTATCACACTTCTTTATATCTTCCGGTAAATTGTTGAACAGCCGTGCTCCCTCAACTAATATTGTTTTTTTGCCGTAATTAGTCCGCGCCCGTGCAGTCATTACTTGAAACTTGTTTTTACTTCTTGTGTTGTATGTTGTTGTCTTTTTACGTAGTTGTATATTTGACTGCACGGAATTTGTGGTGATTTTTTTTATGAGAATGCAGGTGTAATATGTGTAAAGTTGTGTGAGATTTAGTAATTTAGTTTTTTCGTATAATTGTTTTGTTGGATAAAGATAGTCATAATGAAATAATACTTTGATAATTTTATTTTGTAATCTTTGTAGTGAGTTTAGATTTGATTTCGCGGCTGATCCCCATATTTCAATTAGATATTCAAGGTTTGATTTTACTAGGGAGTTATAAATAATTAGTCGTACTTTTTTCGGAATACAGTTTGCAACTTTCCGTAACGCTCCTAACAGTGACGTTAGTTTTGTTTTGACATGATCGATGTGCAGCTTCCAAGTAAGTTTGTCATC
Organism: Cosmia trapezina; assembly: GCA_905163495.3. Classification (NCBI taxonomy): domain Eukaryota; kingdom Metazoa; phylum Arthropoda; class Insecta; order Lepidoptera; family Noctuidae; genus Cosmia; species Cosmia trapezina. The sequence goes on along the minus strand of LR991035.1, from coordinate 22,588,016 downwards.
TACCCACAGGCTGAGATATTTTTCGTGACTAGACCGTTTAATTATTTCTCCGTTGATCGTAAGTGGTGAGAACTCGGGTATCGGTTTATTTTTCGCAGAGAAGATCATAAAAGATGTTTTTGAGGTATTAATAGTCAACAAGTTGTATTTTAACCATTCATTGAGTAGGTCCAGGTCTTTTTGAGCATCAGTTATAATATTTTGCAAAGATTTGTCAAAGTAAAAAAGGCAAGTATCATCTGCGTATAATGTTAGGTGTCCTGTCAGGCCTATTTTATCAATGTTATTAATGTAAATTAGGAATAGTAATGAGCTAATAATTGAGCCTTGTGGACATCCGTACGTTATGTTTTGTATCGAGCTAGTGAAGTTATCTATCTTAACAACTTGTTGTCTATTTTGTAAATAAGAACGGAACATACTGAGGGCGCTGCCTGTAATACCTATATTACTCAATTTCTGTAGCAACTTTTGATGGCTTACTGTATCGTACGCTTTTTTTAGGTCAATGAAGATACCCACAACAAGGTTTTTTTGATCAATATGGGTTTTTATTTTGGTTATTAAATCTACTGAGGCTGTGAGAGTACTTGATTTATGGCGAAAACCATATTGTTGGTCAATTAAAAAAATTTTCTCAGTTAAATATGCGTTTAGCCGGTTGTATAACACTCGTTCGAAAATTTTAGAAATAACGGGTAAGACTGACACGGGTCGATAGTTGCTGGGGTCAGATCTACTTCCAGATTTATAAATCGGAGTGACCCTCGCAATTTTAAGTGAGTCGGGGAAAATACCTCGCATTAAACACATATTTATACAGTTTGTTAGTCTTTCAATAATTATATTTTTAAGACATTTAATGGCTTTTGTGCTGATACCGTCCAAACCTGTACTAGTACTGCTATCAAGATTGTCAATAATTTTAGCTATTTCGTCAGTGTTACAGGGGGAAAGTTCATTCAAAGTTATGTCATGTGTGTAATTACTGTCGTACGTGAGAATATTGCTTGTGTTTGTGTGGTACTCGTTAGGTATTTCGTTAGCTAAGTCCGCGCCTATTGATGCAAAAAATGAGTTAAATACGTTACAAATTACATTACCGTCTGTGATAAATCCCGAGTTCGATATTAGTTTGGGTGGAGCACTGCTGTCTTTGATTTTATTCACTGCTAAGTTATTAATGATTTCCCACATTTTTTTAGGTTGTGTTGTGGTGTTATGGTAGTTGTGGTAGTAGTTTTTCTTCTTTTTCTTCTGTGTCTTTATTAGGTTTCTTACTCTGTCTTGTTCTTCATTAAATTTCTTCTGTAGGTTGTCGTCTTTTGGTTGAGATTTTCTTTGTTGCCATATGTGATTTCGTAGGTTGATTGAGTCTATTATATTTCGGTTTATCCAGTCTTCTTGAGGTAGGTTCAGAATTTTAGTTTTATCTTCTTTATTTTTGTTTATTTGTTCTGTGATAAATGTTTCTAAGTAGTAGTATTAGTCGTTTTCGTTATTAGTATAGTTTGCTATTAAGGTACTGTTGTATAATTTTTCATAGTTAAGTGCTTTGTATTGGATCCTTTTGTTTATCTTTGGCGCCAAGCTGCCTATCTCCAGGAACATTTGTTAATGATGAATACAATGACCCCTTAAAATATTGCCACTGTTTACACTTACACGCTGTATTTCTAATCAAATTGATACGGTAATTTGCCGAGTTATAGCTATTCCATATAACTGACAAAGAATGACAATAAATGGACATTAATAGGGATAATATTAATAGGGACAAATATTTTTTCATCCGTCATGTAGATTATAAAATATTGGACACGTATTTTTTCTTTTTTTACGTAATCAACAGATTACGGTGATACAGTGAGTTAAAATATGGCATGACGTCACGCCTAGCTAGATTTTATACGTAGAAGTGACGTAGCGAGCCCCCACTCCCCAACTTTAATGCGTGTTATCTAAGTAATTTTTGTATTAATATGATAAAGCAAAAAATACGTGTCTAATTTTTTTTTAACATCTGACTGAGGGATTAAATATAATTTTTTTTTTTAGCCCGGCATCATCCCTATTTAAGTTGGTAACATAATTTCACTGATATTACTAGAGCTTTTCTTTGTAAAATAAAATTAAAAAAAAAACCCTAAACCAAGGGAGATAGTCTGGAACTTATTTTTTATTATTTATAATTGAATACTTCAAGCACAGAAATGTACAGAGGTGGACTTAATGCCATAGGCATTTTTACCGGTCAATCTTTGGGTGATGCAGAGACAAACAGTGGTAGGTAAAATTACAAAAAAAATGAGGAATAGGTAAATATTTATTTAATTATAAAGATAAACTTTTCAGCTTATTACAAACTATACCTAAGTAGAATAATATATAAATATAAGCACAAATAAATATACATATACATACTAAAACAAATAAGACAAACAATGGGAATTTAAGATTTTCATTTCATTCTTCGTTGCTTCAGAAGTCAGAATAACTATATTTCAGTCATATCCGTTTTAGCCTTAGTAAATAAAACCTTTTTCACAATCAAATATTCTACTTTCAATCAATCAATCTACCTAACCTTTTCGGCAGGGTCGGCTTCCAGTCTAACCGGATGCAGCTGAATACCAGTATTTTACATGGAGCGACTGCCTGTCTGACAATATCATTAAATATTCTACTTTCATTGATATAATATTAATAATTATGAAATTCACAATATTAAATTACTTATTTATACTTAGCCCCTACCAAACTTCAACATTTCTAAGCAAAATTAAATTCTTGATCTAATTAAAATTTTACAACATTCCGCTGAAAATTTTAACAATATCAAAACGGCAGCCATTTTAGAGGCGCCATTACTAAAGTCCTTAATTCTTATCTTGTAATAGTATTCGTTAGACAACATTAAACAATGTTTGCCCCCGGTGTCGCTTCCCGACGCAGATTACACAGGGGTAGCACAGATTAAAAAGAATACAACACGCCCTCTGTGCGGTGTAGGGTTGTTCCTCTTGGGGGTGGAGAGTTGTCGCATTTTAAATATTTTTTAGGTTCATAATGTTTAATTGATAGTTTTCCTTCAATTTGTTTTGTGTTCCAGTTGAAATGTTTTATTTATTATTTGTGTCAGAATAAAATGGTTGCAGTCACCGTTTTTGTTGATTAATCAACCAGGATTGATTAGGTAATAAATAAAACTTATCAAAAAGAAATTATGATGATAGACAATAATTATGAAGTGTTTTGGCTTTAGCTGTGAATCAACAGACCTTAAAGCAACCACTTCGTAACTTGAATTTGAATATCAAAAAATACAGGCACAACTCTAAAAGCCCCAATACGAGCACCCCCGCCTTAAGGGGGCGATTCGATCGAAGGTGCCGCGGAGCTGTTTTAATAAACGGAAAACTGATTTATAGCTACGAAATAGGAATTTTCCGGAGGCACAACCGCTATGTTGTGGTGATATTGATAATTGCACAGTCATCCGAGCCAAGACTTGAGGGGTGAAACTCGCGGGATGAAACGTGCGGGTGTCGAAAAGCGTTTTTTTTTTTTCGAAAAAGATTTATGGCAGCGCGACAGGGTTTTTTAAAAGAATTTTTCCGAAGATAAAACGTGACTTATTGCTATCTGATTTTTTGTGTAAACTTTTATTTATAGAAGTACTGTCGCTGATTTTCTTTCCGTTATAAAGAGGGGTCAAAACAGAAAACTGATTGGGGTTGAAATCAGTGGTATAGTAAAATTCTGAAAATTGAAAACGGAAAGAACTTATATTTTGTAGTGTCTATAGAATTAACTGGTTTTTAATTCCGCTTACCTATGGGCTGGCGTACATTAGAAGAACAACATAAGTTCTACAAAGAAGTGTATTTGGAGCACAAACATATTTTGGACTGGCCAAGAAAAGGGCAGTCAGGACGTCTCCTTCAAACAGGCTTAACCAAAACAAAAGCCCTCAAAAGCCTCAAGAGTTTGTATTTGATATTTAGATGTACAGCCACGAGCTTATATAGCTTACAGTTACACATAATTTCTTTAGCGATTTTTCCGTGAAATACAGCTATTTCTGAAAAACTGTGCTAATCAGAGCCATCGTTTTATTTTTCCTGTAATAGATACATAAATTTCTATCACATAGAATAATTTCAAGGGTATTTTTTTTTTTACATTTTTCATCAAAAGTCGAAAACTATGCGGCCTAAACATGTGCACGGTGTGCTTTTATATATCCATTCCGTCCATTTCGAATTTTTGAAACCCTCTTTCAGTAGGTACCTGTTGCAAAAACAAAAAAAAAACTTTCTTCTTTGCAAAATAGTTAGGCAAACGTCATCTAAAACTGTTCCAAATTTCAAGTTTATAGCATTAGTAGTTCTTGAGATATCCAGCTGTGACAGACGGACAGACAGGCAGAATGAGTCGCACCATAAGGGTTCCTTATTACCATTTTGATACGGAACCTATTTCATAATAGAATGATTTTGAAAATAATATGTCTACAACACATTTAAAAATATTTCTATCAATACTTTAGAAGAAAAATAATCGCTTTTGATTCTTGTGTAAATATTTAACGTACTCGTTAATGTATTTAGTTTATAAGTGGTTAAATATCTTCTTTCTTATAAAAATTATAAAAAAGAAGACAACTTATACAGTTCATTAAAGATGTACAAGTACCTACATCTGTTGCTACACATTATATAAATTATTGAACTTATAAGTTGAAGCGAAGAAAACAGCTTTTGAATCTCCTCGACTGGGAAATTTACTTAATCCATAACTAAGTAATTTCTTGGTCTGTCCGTCTGTCCGGGCAATATGGATAGTTATGTCGCTGGTTGAACGCGTTCGATCACAGTTTGCATAGCGATACGCTCCTGAAATGTGCAAGCAAGACTTGGTGAGTACAGGCTGTTTGAAAATTGACTTTGTTTAGATTTACGTTCTCGTAGAAAAGACGATGTTAAGAGATTTAAAAAAAATGGCTCTGTAGTTCGCCTTTTTTGCTCACAAATCTTTTAATTTTATAAAAACTATTTGATCCGTTAAAGTTGGTCGCAGTAAGTAACCTAGGTCGCCTCGATCTAATGATCATGAGAACTCCAAGGGACCATAGACTTACGTATTTGATATTAATTTCAACTTGATACCTCCACGCATATTCCTGATAAAAAGGGTCTTAACAGACAGACAGGGACAACGATGTGATCCTATAAGGGTTCCGTTTATTCCTTTTGAGGTACGGTAGTGCTATTCTGTAAACATCTCACCGTGATAACTTAAGTGAAGTGAGCGTGAAGTGAGCCGTCATTCCACCCGATGGTAGGGATTGACACTATTTACAGCTCACTTTAAGATCACTTCACCTAAGTTTTCACGGTGAGATATTTACAGAATAGCACTACTGAACCCTAACTTGATAAATCACTTGATTTTTCCAAGTGATATTCCAATTTTACTTTATAAGTGACATCCTGTATACAGGGGGTCAGTTTATCGGCATGACCGTGAATGTTAACATGTCGCATACCGACTGCGGCTAGACGGCATTAATTCTCTGGGCATACCTGAATATTGCACTAGCAGCATTTTCTGTACACCAAAGTACTTTTATGTTTTTGACAGTTAGAAAATGAGGGTTTGTTTTTAATACTTTATTTGAATAAGTATGGCTAGCATCTTTTAATTACGCATTGCATTTTATTTAACTTTTTATTTCATTTTGCAACGCGAAAGTTTAATAAAATTAATATTTCTTGTCCTAAATGACATCTAATAATAATTAATGTCAAATTATGTTTCGTAACTGCACGTGTCTGCCTTATTATTAAACTACGGTAATTTCTTACTATTATATTATCAAAAACTCGAGTACCAATAAATAATCTTATAAAAATACGAAACACCCTGTAACCTAAGGAAGTCGTCAGTATTGGATGTCGAGCAACGCAGCCTTGGATGACAGGATGCCGCAAACCGATCGCTCTGAATGACGTCTTCTCCTTGCACTTAATTAAGTGTAAAACACATACCTCAAGATGTTAGTGAACACTTAGTGAGCAAACGAGTATAAATGAATCAACTAACATTTCAATATACTTGCTAGAAGGAACAAAGTGAACAAAATCGTAATATAGGTGTACATGGTGAAATTTCAATGGTTCTTTTCCTCTTAAAGGGTCATCATTATGAACAACTTTTACTATGGGGCCAAACCTGTAATCACGAAAAAAAATCAGCTGTTCAGTACATTTATCTACATCAAAACTCGTCAAAATGAAGGGAGCAGCTGATTTTTTTTTCGTGGTTTCAGGTTTGGTCCCGTAGTAAAAGTTGTTCATAGTGATGAGTTCATAATGATGACCCTTTAAGAGGAAAACAACCCTTAGAATTTCAGCCTGTATGTACTGTGAGGTCTCAAACCTCACAGGGGGATAGCTACGCTATAAATTAAAGAGGTAGAGAGGTAAACCAAAAATATTATAAAACTAGCTTTCTGCCCGCGGCTTCGCCCGCGTGGAATTCGGTTATATCGCGCCTCCAAAGCCTTTTTCGCGATAAAATTTAGCCCATGTCCTTTCTCAAGGTCTATTCTATCTCTGTACCAAATTTTGTCAAAATCAGTTCAGCCGTTTTTACGTGAAAGCGTAACAGACAGACAGACAGACAGACAGAGTTACTTTCGCATTTATAATATTAGTATGGATTACAGAACTTTTATAACAATCACTTCTGCATAAAGCCTCTACAGTAACGTCAGCCAACTGGTCAATCTTGTTTTAGTCTAGTTTGCTACCAGCACCTTTAAATTGGAACACTAATGCCTTACTCTCTCCATCATCCGCCGAGTCGGCTCCCAGTCTAAACTGGAAGCAGCTGAATACTGTATTTTACATGGAGCGACTGCTCGTGGCTAAGTAATAACAGCCGCACGGGTCGATCCATGAGGTTAAGCTACGCTTGCCGGGGTTGGTCAGTGGATGGGTGACCATCTTTACATACCGGGACTTCTCCGTGCCTCGGAAAGCACGTTAAGCCGTTGGTCCCGGCTGTCATTCGTGGATCTTTGACAGTCGTTACGGGTCGTCAGAAGCCCGAAAGTCTGACAACCAGTCTTACCAAGGGGTATCGTATTACCCAGTTACTGGGTTGTGGAGGTCAGACAGGCAGTCGCTCCATGTAAAATACTGGTATTCAGCTGCATCCGGTTAGAATGGAAGCCGACGCCAACATAGTTGGGAAAAGGCTAGGCAGATTGACATGGAGCGACTGCCTATCTGACCTCCACAACCCACTTACTGGTTAGCACCCTTTGGTAAGACTGGTTCTCCAATTTTCGGCCTTTTGACTACCCCTAACGAATGCCTTACTCTCTTACAAGACTTATAAAAATAGAAAAATTGGTAATACCTAATGTCCCTGAAAAACTTTGCCAACAACTTCTACTTTTCTTAAAACCTTCAAAAATACCTCAGAAAGGAATCTAATATTAACTTACAATAACTCTGACGTCATCTATACGGCACAAGAAGTATCCAAACACAGCCCCCTCGAGACTCGTGACTTTGACGCTTATAAATTGACGTTACTTATCTCTGCGTCACCTGTGTCACGGAGCGAAACATAAACATACTTTTAAATCCAATAAACACAAGCCACTTTCTACCTTCTTATCTTAAGTTAGGGTTGAGTTCAGATTGAGGAGGTAACGTTTACAAAAGTTAGAAGTGTTTGCCAGTTGTTAGGAGTATATTTAATGTTTAGAAAGTTAATAGAGTGTATTCGATAAAGATTTTCATATTTAACTTCTTGTCGTGTGTCACTTTTGTTAGAGTTGGGTTATGGATCTTTGTGTATTTCATTCAGTGTTGTTTAAGGTATTAAAGGGTTGTCTTAAGGCTCCTCCTCCCTAAAATACGGCGAAAATAAGTAACTTTGTATCCATATTTTACAGTAACTATAGGTAGCATCTTTTTGATAGGAAAAAATACACAGCAATCTACAACACATAAGAAGTGATTTCATCTATCCTGAAATCTATTTTAGTTTGTACAACTAAGGGAAAAAAAATGAAATCCAGGTCTATTGCTGTAGCTTCTAGTTTTTACCATAAATAAATACATAAATTTATACAGTTCTCTACAAAATAATAAGGAATGATTTCATGTCATTACTTTTTTAGTCCAATCAATAGATTTTTTGTAAATCGATAATCTATATCTATAAAAGGAAAGCGTTACTGACTGACTGACTGACTGACTGACTGACTGACTGATCTATCAACACACAGCTGAAACCACTGAACGGATTGAGCTGAAATTTGGAGCACAGGTAGCTATTATGACCTAGGCATCCGCTAAGAAAGGGTTTTTGGAAATTCGACCTTTAAGGGGGTAAAAAGGGGGGATATTGTTTGTATGAAAAATCTTATTCCTTGAGTTAATAAACTTGAAACTCGGCACGAATATTTATCTAAGTAAATTATGATATTTGTAATTTTTTGTTTTTGTCTAAACTACCCCCTAAAGGGGAATTGGGGGGTTTCAAAGTTTGTATGGAAAAAATTTAACGCGCAATCCGATTAACTCAAAACTCAGTATTTATACTTAAAACCAAAAATAAAGAATAATGTGTATCAGGGTTTTTCGAAAATCTACCTCTAACGGGGTGAAAAGGGGTAGTCAATTTCACAGGGGAGCATTTTACTGCGTGGCTTGATTAACTCGAAAACTGGTGTAAACAATGTTTGAGTCAAGCTATGGAAATATCTCAAACCATTTTTTTAAATTCTACCCCTGTGGTGGTGAAAACGGGGAATACAATTTACATGAAAAATGTTATTCATTTGGTTTTAATTGACTTGAAACTTGGCACAAATATTTGCCTAAGTTTGTCACTATTAGTTTTTAAAACTACCCCAGGTAGGGTTAGAGAGGGAGGGGGAATGGGAGGGGTGGTGAGGAGGGCGAGGGGGAGGATGATGGACGCAGGGAGAAAGGGGCAGGACTTGGTAAGGAGAGGAGGAAGACGTGGTGAAGGCTGAGGGGGAAGGGAGAGGTTGGTGAGCCGGAGGTGGAGGAGATGGAGAGAGGGAGGGGACGAGGTGGTGAGAGGGAAGGGGAAGTGGTGAAGGGGGTGTGAGAGTGAGTGAGAGGGGGAGGGAGAGCTAGCGGAAGGGGATGTGGTGAAGGAACGAGCTAATCTCTGGAACTACCCTACCAGTCGGACTTTAAAAAATCTTTTTACATTAATGATAACTAGTCCAAATCTTATAGAAGGCATATTTAACATCACTCTAGGACCCTTAGGTGCCGAGCAAAAAGAAAAAAAGTCTGAAAGAACGCTAAGTGAAAACGAAGTAATAGCGCGGGTAGGCAATAAGATGCGACGGGGTGGGTCGAGCAAAAAAGAAATTTCACGCGGACGAAGTCGCGGGCAGAAGCTAGTTACTTCATATTTTGCAAGCGTTGTGTCATCGCGCTTCTCTTTCTTTTCTATGCAGTCCGAGAGTGACCGCGTAGGTGAGCGTCTAGAAGCAATTGAATTGAGGAAAATAAATATTTCTGACATGTCACGAACGTCTATTCTAAAAGTATAAGATGAAAGTGTAAACAAACCTTGTTCAGGTTAAATTCTTACGCAATCACTCATGAAAGGGAACAAGACAGTAACACATTTATCTGTATTACAAGGTTTCTCTTTTGATGAAAAATGTAAAAAAAAAATACCTCCTCTTAATCTCCGAAGTTTGCGTAGAGAAAAATCTGAAATTATTTTATGTGATAGAAGTTTATGTAAAGATTACAGGAAAAATAAAACGATCGCGATGTCTCTAAATAACACACTTTTTCAGAAATCGGAACCGAAATCTCGGTGCGTAAGTCCGAGTCGCTCTTGACCGGTTTTAGGTTATTGAAGCCGGTTTTTACTTTTTTTAAAGTAAATTTATTTAAATCAATCTGCCTAGCCTTTTCCCAACTGTATTGGGGTCGGCTTCCAGCCTAACCGGATGCAGGTGAATACCAGTATTTTACATGGAGCGATTGCATAACTGACCTCCACAACCCAGTAACTGGGTAATACGATACCCCTTGGTAAGACTGGTTGTCACACTTTCGGGCTTCTGACGACCCGTAACGACTGTCAAAGATCCACGAATGACAGCCGGGACCAACGGCTTAACGTGCTTTCCGAGGCACGGAGGAGTCTCCGTATGTAAAGATGGTTACCCATCCACGGACCAACCTCGGCCCAGAGTAGCTTAACCTGATGGATTTTTTTACTTTATGCTTCAATAAATTTTATTATTTTTTTAAATTTATTTTCATGCACGAGGGTGTTGGCTCCAATCCGGGCCAGTACTAATTCGTCTTTTTCAATTCTTAAGTAAGTACTTACTTTCTAATTTTATCTTGGTCATTACTGACATTGATGAAGGAAAACATCGTAAGGAAACCTGGACTTTATATTAATAAGAATAAGTCTGAAAATGCTAATCCGCCTTGAGCAGCGTGGAAATCAATGCTCGGGCCTTCTCTATTAGAGAAGCTTTTGATTTGCCCTGTAATTATATAAGCTGGTATTATCTTGAAATATTCACCTCACGCGCCACAACATCTGTGACCGACACTTCCTGTCAGTCAATTTCCTAGAAAATGAACTGCAAATTTCCGAATAGAGAGAGTCCCCCGTCGGGAATCCGGACAGAAATTTCAATAGCACGTGCATCATTTGGAATCGTTCAAATATTTGCAACAAGGAAGGGGAGCCCTTGTTTAGAAGTGTCAGTCACACCGGGATAGTGTTCCAAATTACGGGCGATAGCGTCTCAAAAAGAAATAAAACCTATTTAAGGCCCAATGCTGGAGAGGAGTTCGTGAGTATTTGATTAGGGCTCGTATTTGTAATCAAAGTAATTACTTGAGTAATGACTTGCTACTAAGTAATTTCATACTTGAGGGTAGAATTCTTAAGTAAAGAAAGTGGTGACTATTACTTGGCCAAGAATTCTAAGCTTTGACAGTTCTAACTTCAAGCAATTGCTAAACTATAGAAAGAAAATCATTGCTTGAGCAATTACTTTTACTGAAGTAATTACTTTGACTTGACTATAAATACAAGTGTTAGTAATAGCATTACGGACGATAGCGTCTCAAAAATAAATAAAACCTATTTTATAGCTTTGGGCCATTGGGCTGGAGAGGAATCGTGACTAAGTAATAACAACCGCACTGGTCTATCTATCAGGTTAAGCTATGCTTACCAGGGTTGGTCAATGGATGGCTGACCATCTTTAGATACCAAGACTCCTCCGTGTCTCGGAAAGCATGCAAAGTCCAGGCTGTGATTCGTGTATCTTTCTTTGACAGTCGTTACGGGTCGTCAGAAGCTTGAAAGCCTGACAACCAGTCTTACCAAGGGGTATCGTGTTACCTACTATCTGGGTTGCGGAGGTCAGATAGGCAAACTCAAACTCAAACTCTTTATTGCATTCATGTGGCAGTCACTCCATGTTAAAAAATGGTACTTATTCAGCTGCATTCGTTAAGGCTGTTACCCCAAAATAGTTGGGAAGAAGGCAAGGCAGATTCTGATGCTATGTATAATGTTAACTATTTCCATATCTGCCTTCAGTGGGTAATGGGTATCCAGTTACTGGATTGTGGCGGTCAGATAGGCAGTCGCTCCATGTAGACTGGAAGCCGACCCCAAAATAGTTGGGAAAAGGTTAGGCAGATGATTTCCATGTCTGCCTTGCAAACACGTGTAGATCAATTAATCACCACTTGACTTGACTAAAGCTATCAAAGTTATGACATTAGTACGTAGTAACAAAATACCAATTTTTGTCAGGTCGGTATCGTTTTGGTCCTATCTTTTTGGTGTAGTGGTCACAAGTGAGCATGAATGACGTTATGGGCTCGATTCCCAGATCAGTTAAAGTGGGTTTTTCCTTTAGGAATTCCACAGTAGCAGCTCAGAGTCTGCATTTCTGTCAGGTTCACGGTAATAGGCTCGCCCGCTTTTTACATGGGACTTAACTGTCGAAATGTAGGAACTCACCTATGCCCTAACACATCCGGAAATACAGGCCTGATTTTATAGTTATTTTCAGTTAAAGAGTCATAAAATCCATACTCATTATTTAAAACCAGCGGGGCTCTTTCTCGCATAGAATCGCAGCATTATGCTGAGCGATGGCCGTTTTGCGTTGATGTGACGCATATTTTCCCCTAACTTATTATTTTGCGTCATATTTACCGCAAATAAACGTATATTATTCTTTCTTTTTTCTTTTATTCTTCTGAAATATTCACTGCTTTTCAATCCTCCGCCACTTAATTGGACCACACCAAAATCGGTGGCACTTGCACAGGGGTTAATATTGGTAGAAAAATGTATGGTTTAGATTTTTTTTTTTATAAAAAACCCATCGATTCAGAAGGGGAGCCTCCCAAACATTTGGGCGTTGATAAATTGTGATCATTCCCCTTTAATGTTGGGATTTCGCAAATATTTTTCAACTTTTTATTTTCTTGAGAACTGAGGAAGGAAACGTATACAATGCTGGTGTATCGGTTATCGTTTCGCAATCGCAATTTGTCAAGCAAGTAATTTTTGTAGGCTTTCTGTTGGCAACAGAAAGGTGACACTTTTTGTTGAAGGGCACAAATGTTATAAATAAATGGGTTTTATTTGGAACTTTGGAGTCTATCTGAGTACAATAGTCGTGGTCTCACCAAGTTTCGATAGGGTGATGATGTCTTACCTCTATGTAGTCTCTATTAAAGGATAATAAGATAGCAAATAGTATGGTCATAAGCTATGTTGGGGTCTTATTCAAATCTGACCAGATGCAGCTGAATACCAATGTTTTACGGAGCGATGTCTACGAGACCTCTGCAACCCAGTTACTAGATAACAGGATACCCATTGGTAAGAATGGTGACAGACTTTCGGGTGGACTACCCGTAACGACTGTTAAGTAAGATCTACAAGTGACAACGGGGATAGCAAATAGTATGACTAATAAAAATGTATGTAGAAAGAAAAGCACTATCTATTGTAATTTAAGCTTATTCCCAGGGTCTAGCTATATTTAGAACAATTACATATACCATCGCGAACATTTGCGGTGAACCACTTTTCGACTTTATTACTATGATTATAAGATTCAAAAGTTCACCGCATATGTCCGTGTTGGTACATGTCCAAAACTCTGACATAGTTTTTAGAGAGTTATGTTTTTTTTGTTTAAATATTACGCAGACATTAGTCCTCACAAACGAGTAGTTAATTACAAATACAACTTTATTTCACTAAACTTTATTTACTCTTTTTCTTTACAACAATAGGCATTGGATTAGAGTAATATTTCTCATACACTTTGTCCCAGAACTTATAACGGTTCGCGAACAAATCCTTCTTTATTTTCAATTTGCTACTTATCTCCAAGTAGTTTTGTTCTTCATTTGTGTAATTTGGCCATTTGACGTCGATCAGTAAGCTCTCGTATGCTGTAGGATTTCTGAAATATTAAAATATATATATGTATATTTTGTAGGTACTTTAATTTTAATTTTAGGCGTGTGACTTAGCTATCGCATTAGGATAAATCCTGTAATGGTAGTTTTAAGGCATTTCAATAAATAAATAAATAAAATAAAAATAAAGAATTTAATAAATTTTTGGCTGGAAAAGTTAAAGGTTCATTGAATTCATTTGAATTGTGGATAATATTATGAAGTATAATTCGAATATTATTAGGTAATTCTTTTCGGTCTATGTTGTAAAGTATTACGTACCGGGAAATGTACATAATTTTACTGGTGGTCAATAGTTTCTCTACAGTGCATTATTGACAGATTTGCCACACAAAATCTGTTAAAAATTCTCAATGGATTTAATAACTAACTATTAATAATATTTTAAGTAACTTGTTTATAACTTTATTGTATAAAATATGGAGTCTAAGTCTACTAATTTACAAACGTTGCAATGGTCTCTTCATGTTATAATAATAAAGCTTACTTACTCATATCTAACAAAATCAGTCCACATTGCTGTCATTCGGTCTCTTGTATCCATATCCGAAGTTTTCGTTGTATATTCAAAGAAATCCAATATGTACGCAGTTTGATCTCTATGGCTGGCTCCTTTTATTTTCTCCATGAAATGATGCTTGAAACTTAACTTTCCAACGTACGAAAACTCATAAAGAAAGACTGGTCTTTTAGATTTAAGAGCATGCATTTTTGCTGATTTAATTATAGCATACTTGAACATTGAATCAGAGAAGTAATCTATGTATTCTTGCACTGTGTCGTGACTTACTTCTTCATCTTTAAAATAATATTTCTTTATTTCTTTGATGAAAGCATCTCTTGATTTATCATTGTCAAAAGCCAAATCTGCTGGTAGGAAATCTTCAAATTTCTCATTCATCAAATCACTCCATTGGCTAAATTTAACAGTTCTACTGATACCTTCCATGTTTGAAAAACCAGTCAACACAGGAATTTTCTCATAATCTCCTTTATGGAAAGTAATCAAAGGAGACTCTGTCAGAATCGGTTCAGAATTTCCAATCACATTCTCGATGCACGGCGCTAAACCGAAAGTAGAGTTTGTCAAGTAGAAATTCTTGCTTTTAACAGCCAAGTCTTTGATCGGTGCGTTCAATAAGAATTCATTTAAGTCCTCAATCTTTTCCGTGTTGTTATAACCCATAGATATTGCCAAATTCTTGGCGGTATTTATTGGATCCCGGTTTATTGCGAATGGAGACAAAGCGGAACCACTATCTAATATTAGTTTGTCTATTAAACCGTTTGCTGCTTTTGACAATGCAAGCAGTTCCGCCATGCTAGCACCAACGCTGAATCCTGCAAGCGTTACCTTCTTGGGATCTCCACCAAACTTGCTAATGTATTTGTTGATAAATTTCAGAGCGGCTAGTTGGTCTTTTAATGCCGCATTGCCCGGTATCTCTTCAGTACCTAGGCAGGCGAATCCTTTGAATCCAAGTCTGTAGTTAAAACTGACTACTATGACGTCATGTCGGGCTACATAGGTGAACTTTGCCATGTTACCATTCCCCCCTGAATAAGCCCCACTGTGTATGTAGACCAGGACTGGTAGTAAGTTGTCTTCACTGGCAACTATTGGGACAAAAATGTTCATGGCCAAGCAATCTTCAACGCCGTCAAGAATAATATCGTCGTCTTCTTCTTCTTCGAAGAGATAAACTTGTTCGCATCCAATATTATGGATTTTAGCGTCCATGATTCCTTCCCATGGTTCCACAGGAAGGGGAGCCTGGAATGATTAATAATTGTTTATAAATAGCAGGTATATCAGAAAGAATTCAGATGCTACCACTAATCGTCCAACAATGGGGGCACTTTCACGTGAATAAACAGTTTTTCTTTCTTTCTTTCTTTTCTTTCAATAAGCGTCGTGTAAGCACTGCTTTGACAATTAAAATATTTTGTATTTAGGATGGGTGTATTAACTTAACCTTCCTTTTATTTATTTCAAGAGCAATTTTCTGATGGCGGGCTTTCCCATTATTAGAATCGTTTATGCTCAATAGTTCCTTTGAAGGAACTACTGAGAATTTTTGGATCAGTAGTTCCTTTGCGGTAGCTAAAGGAACTACTGAGACTAGATAGTTCCTTTAGCAGCACCTTTGAAGGAAACAAACATATATAAAACTCACAAACATACATACTAAATTCATAAACAGTAATTGTTCGTGTACAGAAAATGCAACCAGAATCAATGGTGGCGTTAAGAGATACCGTATTATGTGAAAAAGTAAACAAAATAGAAAATGACTAATCTAGGCCCTAGAAGGCTCAGGCGCAAAATATCGCTTTCACAAAATGTCGCGTAAGTAACTTAGAAAAAAAAATTGACAGGTTTAAAAAAAAAGGTTAGGTAGGTATTAATTTTTTTTCCAATTTTTTATTAAATGTTTACAAGTCTTACAACAATGTTGTCTTAAAAAAAAAACTCCAAACATAGCTTATTATGACATATAAGCTATGTTTGGAGTTTTTCTTTTTTTTTTTCTTGGTTTATTTTTGGTTTGTTTCTTGGTATTTTTTTGGTTTTTCTTTTTTTTTTAAAGTGGACTAATTGTGAAAGATTTAATGTCAGAAATTTAAAAAAAACACGCAGTAAAAAAAAACTTTATATCAAGATCTATTTTAATTGCAATAACATAATAATGTCACAGAATAATAGATAAACTAATGAGTAATGTGTTGTGTTCTAAAACCGAATATATTCTCTTTCCTTACTCGATATAGAAAAGAAGTAGTTCTGGTTGCATTTTCTGTACACGAACAAACCTACCTTTGTACCTTTTTTGCAAAGGAACTACTGATCCAAAAATTCTCAGTAGTTCCTTCAAAGGAACTATTGAGCATAAACGGAACTATTGAGCATAAACGATTAGACTGTCATGTCGCCATGAGTATCGGTGTAGTCTACCTCGCATTTTTGTTATCTCCCTAAGGTTGAATGTCACTAGCATGCCATAAAACAACAAAGTCTAATTTGTCTTTGAGATAGTAACATATTGCAACCTTAACATATGGTTTCCTAGAAGAGCGGCGGCCGCTACATAACAGCCGCAGTGACGACCGTCATGAAAATGATGGCCGGGGTTTGACTTTATGGTGTCACAAACACTCTCTACAAAAACACACAAACTTCATAATTATAACTTTTCAGTGACGTCATTCGCCCGTAAATTACGGACGCTATGTGAGGCCACCGGTCTTTTAGGAAACCGTAGCTTTAGAGAAGTTTTAATTTACTGGGAATTGTTGACAAAAGTGGTAAAATAATTATCGACGGCGAAGTGCCAATAACAGCTTACTATTACTTACCACCTAACTGACAAAGTCAAAAATTTACACAAACTGAAAAATAGACACTTGAAATAGACCCGTTGGTTTAGTTGGGAGGTATGTACCTATTTCCACATTTTAACTTAATGCTGCTGCTGTTGCAACTGAAAATACACTAGGAGATTTCACTAAAACAAGCGAATGACGCCTTTAAATTCAAAATGAAAAAAAAAGAGAATTTCTCGAAAAATGTCAGTTAAGACATATTGGTACTTCACCGTCGTTATGAGGCCTACTATACATACACAGAAAACGCAAAACATCTACTAACCTTAAACTTATCCCTTCCTTTCGGAGCCGTGGCATACGGCACTCCATAGAATTCGTAGAAATCTCCTTGCCAGTACTTCTCCCCCCTCAAACCCCCTATATCTAATTGAACTATCTTCTCATCGTCTGCAAAAACATTTACTATTAATAAAACAAATAATATTGGCCGAAACATGTCTATCGGTGTTGAAATATTTGTCAAATACTTATCGATTTTGTGTTGAACTAGATAAAAGGAGATAATGAGTTACATAAAATTAATTATCTGTTAACGAAGCCAGTGATTTTTGATAATGAACCTTGACACACAAATATTATTTAGCTAATAAAATAATATGTTTCCATGCTTATCTAGAAATTTAAATTACGTTTAGAATACTTTTGATTTAATCTGGTAGTTGGAGGTAAAATAGTTTTTAAAACATCTTTGAGCTTGGTGAAATCGTAAATTTTTTTGAAGAGGACGTTAATAAAAACCACAAATCCATTTCAGTTACTGATTTTTTTTTAGTCAATTAGGCATATTTATGAATCATAAGATAACATTTAAACTAAAATGTTACAATAAACTTACAAGGTTCCTTATTTCCGAATATTAATTTCACCTTATTATAAGAATTGATATTAACTTGCCTACTTACCAAATACCGCGACACTAAACACAAAAATAGAAATATATTAGGCACGGAAATCGCAAAGCCATGCTGCAAAATATATTATCATAAGATATCCTATACGGGCACATTTCTTGCGTCCGGTGACCAAGTGTTGTTGCGAGGCCGTTTTAAATCGTACGATTTTCGAAGTCACAACGGGGCAGCCTTATTTGAGGATATTCAGAAGTTTGTTCGACTCAACAAACTATATTTTTAATGTATATTACTATTTACTACTGTATAACTTTCACTTTTCATTACCTTGGTTCTTGTACAGACAACAGCACATCAGGTAGAACCAAACTGTCTTCTCCAAATGATTTTAAATCTTAAAATGTTGACGGTTAAGTGCAAAATCGAATGAGAAAATTTGACAGTTTGTAGTAACTTGACCTGCTGCTGTGTGTACATAGTTCAGTTTTATCAATTTTATATTATTCTCTTATTTTCAAATTATTTTACATAAGTATTTGTTTGCAGAGACACTGTTCTTAATTATCACCAACCTTTTTTGTTTTGTTTTGTAAAAACATAAAAAGTAGCCTATGTGATAATCCAGGGTATAAACTATCTTCGCGGGTTGTCCGAAGGGGTTACCGCGGCCCTGGCATAGGCAACTGAAGGAACACGGGTGGGTTTTAGTCAGTAAAAGTCTGACACGCCCTCCCGCTCCACCCAGAGCGGGAGAAGTTATTTGATGATTTCCCACCCTCAAAAAAAAAAAAAAAAAAAGGGTATAAACTATCTATCTACGGACCAAATTTCATCCAAATCGGTCCAGCCGTTTTAGCGTGAAGAAGTAACAAACATACAAACACATACACACACGCACTTCACCTATATAATATTAGTGTGATGTGATAGATGCTTACGACATGTGCCAAACAAACAAATTTTCTTTCTTTCTTTAAATGTCTAAATCGCCTCAAAAAAATTGCTACAAACACGATAGTCGTATCGTGCCTTCTAAAACCGTTTCCTCCCACTCTTTATGCTGAATATATTCGGTTTAGTAGGTTTCCATGTAGACCTGCATAAAATATGTTATTCTCTCTCACACCTCGCCGAGTGCTTGGCGTTAGATATTATTTGTGTGTTGCGGACGTTTAGCGCTATTTCATATCCAACTTACTTTTCGTGGAACGTTCTGAAAATATGCAGTGTAGTCTGTCATTTTTTATGTGTTATGAAAGGTGTCATTCGTGGAATAACTTAGTGCCGTACGCTCAAGTGCTGATGAAATAGGTGCTCTAATAGACGGTACTAATCACGAGCATTCACTTCGCGCTTTTTTGCAAACATTAGTTGTTGTTTAGTTGGGCAACGAACACTCATTAGCAAAACGAACGATCGAGCAGAACTACAACGCTACAAAGTTCTTTTCGTGGCCAAAATCGGAGCTAACGCTGCCATTTTGTTTTGTTATTATGATTTCTTTTATCACAATGTTCACGAACAACTCCCCCGTCGGTAATCATACCCGCGTGATTCTGTAAGACCTCATTCTAAACTTTGAATTTGAATCCGCTGTGAGTTTCTTGATTGACATTCTAAAAAATCGGTTGATGATTCGAACTTACACTAGCGCTACCCTTGCGAGCGTGTCAGCGAGTTGAACTAAATTGACTGTGAGATTTTGACAGATAAAGTATTAGATGACGTTAGAAGTGGCATTCAGTAATTCCCTGTCACTTCAACGCTCACTTCGCACTCCGATTCAAAGTGTCAATTAAAAAAAAACCGGTCAAGAGCGAGTCGGACTCGCGCACCAAGGGTTCCGTTCCGATTTCTGAAAGTGTGCTATTTGGAGATATCGTCTTATTTTACCTGTAATCTTTACATAAACTTCTATCACATAGAATAATTTCAGATTTTTATCTTTGCAAACTTCGGAGTTAAGGGGGGAACGGTATTTTTTTTACATTTTTCATCTAAAGTAGAAAACTATGAGGCCTAAAAAAAAATAAAAATGTTTGAGAATGTGCAAACAGCGCTCTTTCATATGATATCCCACACGCCCTAGTAGACCTACTTTGAATTTTTAAGACCTACTTTCAGTACCTGTTACAAAAAAAAATATAAATATTTTTACTTCTTTCTTATTTCAAGACAGTTCGGTAAACGTCATCTAAAACTGTACCAAATCTCAAGAACTACTAATGCTATCATTAGTAGTTCTTGAGATATCCAGCTGTGACAGACAGACAGACAGACAGACTGAGTCACACCATAAGGGTTCCTTTGTTACCATTTTGGTACGGAACCCTAAATAAATAAATAATAAATTTTTATTGTTCCAAAGACAGTGTTACAGATAGCTTTTCCACCAGTTATTGAAAAGCAAAAACTATGCAATACAATACAGTGATAACTTTTAACTTAACTTTAGTGGAAAAGATAAGAATAAAAATCGTTTCGTGAATTAATATTCGTTGCGTAAGTACCAAGCCCAAACGCAAACATTGTTTGCGAAAGTAATTCGCGAAGCGAATGCTCGCGGTGAGCACCGTCCGTAAGTAGAATACCTACCGCAAATTCTTCAACTGGCGAAAATAAGAAGTTGGAGAAGTTTATAGTGATTTTCAAATCAAATCAAATCATTTATTCGCATATAATGTAGGTATTGTACAATATAGTTGTTATAAAAAAAACCGGTCCAGAGCGAGTCGGAGTCGCGCACCGAGGGTTCCGTTCCGATTTCTGAAAAAGTGTGCTATTTAGAGACATCATTTTATTTTTCCTGTAATTTTTACATGAACTTCTATAGCATACTTAGAATAATTTCAGATTTTTCTCTATGCAAACATACCTAGTTGGCAAACGTTATCTAAAACTGTTCCAAATTTCAAGTTGATAGCATTAGTAGTTCTTGAGATATCCAGCTGCGACAGACAGACAGACAGACTGAGTCACACCATAAGAGTTCCTTTTTTCCATTTTGGTACGGAACCCTAATAGTGAGTACATTCTACCTGAGTTTTGGCATGCAAAATTTAACAAATAATGTCATTATCAATTAGCATTTATGAGTAAAAATTATCAAATACCCAGTGAAAAGAAAAAAAAACATCATCAAAAATTTCATCTGGATTATTCTAGGTTGTAAGCCTTGAGCCTTCAATCCTAAAACCCCTTCTTATCTTAAAGAGCGTTTCAAGTTCCTTCATGACACACATAATAGATATCTGAGGTCATCGGAAAACTTGAAGCTAGAGATGCCGCTACATTCCACCAGTTTTTATGACAGATCATTCACTGTTCAAGCAGTACGATTGTGGAATGACTTGCCCGTGTCGATAAGGCGTGCACAATCTTTGTCAACTTTTAAAATTTTGGTGCAATAACATTTCCTCTCTCTTTAAACATCGTCATTACGTGTATAGTTCCTTGCTCTTTTTCAAGTAGGATATATAAGTATATATTTATATAAGTATCTGTATTTATGAATGTATAAATTGTATGTATATATGGTACACCACAGACTACCTACAGTATTCTCTCCTTTCTCCCCATAATCCATTCAAAGGTTGTCTGTAAAAGATCGCTTTTAGCGATAAGACCGCCCATTGTGTCACCCTATGTAAAATTTCAACATTTATATCTGTAATTTTTATGGTGTGCATAATAAAGAGTATTCTATCTATCTATCTATCTTGAATACTCAAGTGGAGCCGTGGCAGGCAGCTAGTTGGTTGCTATCATCGCTGAGGAACAACTATCTACATCTGAACAACTTTCGCCAGCATCCAGTTCTGTTTATAAAACAGTTTATTGTTTGCAGTGATAGAACTATAAAGGTTTCAAGTTCTAAATGTTAGACTGCGTTCTGCGGCAATGTGAGAACTGGCAAAAGTTTTGTTTGAGTTCGGAATATAAGTTGTGGTGCTGATGGTAGAGTTTTGAGTCAGGATTAAATTCATATTTTCAATTATAATTATTATTGTGAGGATAGAATGTTTGTACTTGTGGCTAAGTAATAACAGCCGCATGGGTCGTTCGATCAGCTACGCTGGCCGCGGGTGGTCCGTGGATGGGTGACCATCTTTACATATCAAGACCCTTCCGTGCCTTGGAAAGCACGCTAAGCCGTTGGTCCCGGCTGACATTCGTGGATCTTTAAAAGTCGTTACGGGTCGTCAGAAGCTCGAAAGTCTGACAACCAGTCTTACCAAGGGGTATCGTATTACCCAGTTACTGGGTTGTGAAGGCCAGATAGGTACTTAGGCAGTCGCTCCATATAAAATACTGGTATTCAGCTGCATCCGGTTAGACAGGAAGACGATCCCAACATAGTTGGGAAAAGGCTAGGCAGATTCATTGACTAATTTAGGTGTCGCTCATAACTTACGTAGACTAGAAAATCCCTGACACGGCAGGCGGCTCTACGAAGACTTCAGCTACATACAGTTTATTTTGAAATCACCCGGTAACAAATAAAGAGCGAGTCTTAAATTTAATTTTAGACAAACCGAAATTCTCGATAACCATTTTCTGGCACAAAAATCATACGACGTAACATTTCCATCACTGAAAAACCAGTTTTCCCTAAAGGATTAAAGTGAATGATTACAGTAATTAAAATCAAATTGCTACGCAGTAACACGGTATAATTAAAAAATATAACCCAGTGTTAGGTCGAAATTTATCCAAGCGTTGTCTAATTGGTCGAAACTGTAATTTCCCGAAGGACGATTTGGTGTAAGCGAGGAACTGTGATCGTGTTTCTTTACGTACTTTTATTGGTATAATGAGCTGTTCAAAAGTTAATTGTTTATTTCAGAGTTTAACCTCGTGTCCTAATAAAAAGCGATCGTCACGCGATATCGGGGGCGTCGCATTAATTTGTCACTCATTTGTTTGGAAAACCGGAAGACGACCTCTGTCGGCGCGACGGCGCGTTCGGTTTCGCCGAATAAAATTTGCGCGATCTTCGAACGACGATCACTTTGATTAGGACACAAGTTAAGCAGTTTTAAATTTCGGTTTATTTGCCTTTTAAGAGCACCTAATAAAATTAAAACCGCTTAATGGTGGCCTTAGTGGTGGCGGGGGTGGAACAGTAAAGAGAAAAATTACTGTTCCACCCCTTTTGCCTGCTTTTGCAGGAGGACCTTGATAGACTTTCTCGATATTGTTCTTATAACAAACTTCAGCTAAGTTTACCAAAATGCAATGTAATAACTTTCACAAAAAACAAAAACATAATAAAATTTGACTATAGTCTGCATGGAAACCTTCTGCAAAGAGTTGACCATATACGTGATCTAGGTGTTGCAATGGACGCGAAATTGCACGTCAATCTTCATATTGATAACATCGTTATTAGGGCGTATCGCATGTTTGGTTTTGTCATGCGTTCTTCAAATGACTTTATATGACCGTCTACTTATTTACTTCTACACAAAGCTTTGGTCCGTTCTCAATTGGAATTCGCAGCACCTATTTGGAGTCCCATTTTTGATCTTTATATAAAAAGAACTGAAATGGTTCAAAAAATTTTTTACATGCTATGCACTACAGATGCACTAAGTCCAAATTACCGTACACTCAATTATTACTGCGTTATAAACTACAGAGCTTGGAGTCAAGACGCAGCCTACTGATGGCCATGATGCTTCATGGTCTGTGTAATAACAGGTTCGATTGTCCAGATATTACCAACAACCTATGTTACATTGTACCTAGAACTGTGATGCGTCGGGAGGCGCGCGTGCCCCGGCTGTTCCACACCGCAAGGTGCGGAACTCACGCTGGTGCACGGGCGCCTCTCCGACGCATTGTAGATACGTATAACACCCACTTCATCGATTTGGATATCTTCGCGATTACACACTTTAAGTTCAAAAACTTTTTTACAAAAAAAAACCGACCTCCAAAAAAACACTACAAAGTGAAAAATAACTTTAATTTCAGAAGTCGGTGTCTTTGGATCTGTATTTTAGGTTTTTGCCACCGACTTCCGAAATTAAAGTTATTTTTCACTTTGTAGTGTTTTTTTTGGAAGTCAGTTTTTTTTTTTTTGTAAAAAAGTTTTTATTTTTCACTTTTTAGTGGTTCAGTTTGTAATTTATCTAAGTTACAATAACCCAATGTCAACTGCTCATCACGTTTTACAAAATATTGCTTTTCCCGATGCAGGGACGTTAATTGTTGAGAAGTTCTTCTAGTAAGAACCTGGAGAACTGGAGCTCATGGTGAAGTCACCATTACCATTATGCATTTTGACGAGCATAAACCATATTAAAGTAATCGATACGCAACCTGTGATATACTTAGATATAATTGAGTATTTCTGATGGCCCTCTGTGGTCTTCATCATCAGTTCCAGTTCACCGAATGGTACTTTCCGAGAGCAAATGCACGAGTTACTATAAAAAATACCGAAATCGATATAGGTATGCCCATAAAATTTGAGGGTTTCCCTCGATTTCCATGGAATCCCATCATCAGATCCTGACTTGATGATCATGAGACCACTTGGGAAGTATACCCTTTCGAACAAAAAAAGAAAAATCCAAATCGGTCCAGCCATTTTCGAGTAATCGGGGAACATACATAAAAAAAAAAAAAAAAAAGTTCCGACGAATTGAGAACCTCCTCCTTTTGGAAGTTGGTTAAAAAGATGGCTATTGAATCTTTAAAATAGCCATCTTATACCTATTATTCCAAAAATATGTATGACTACTTCTTACTTTTTCTGTCAACGTTGTTGTGGGTTACCCGTTTACCTAGTTTTTAATTAATTCTGTCATACTTAAATTGTAATGTGTAACTGTTTTATGTCCCATTAAAGTAAAATAAAAATAAAATAAAAAAAGATTTTTAAAAATTTGATTTAAAAAAAAACTGTTCTGCGGCTTTGTGAACTTCTAGGCGATGTCTTAGTGGTTCATAAATTAAACCGGCTCCACTGAACAGTTGCTCACTTGGTACCGAACCGGTGACCTTCGGAACTTCGAGTTGTATGATCTCCATCATATTTTTGTTAAAAACCTCCTCAAGGAGGTACGTTTTTTTTCGGAAGTTCCGCATTTGCGGAGGCGAGACGAGGTTCCGTTACAACCCTAATTCTAAGGTCGACTAAAGAAGCAGTGATAAAAAATAACTAAAGAAATAATATTAATAGGATCGTGCTTCATTTTCGTTTTGTTCTACGTCACAGTGTGAGTTAAAGTACCTAATCACAGAAAAAGTAAAATCAATGAAAATGTTAAAAAAAAAATAAGTACTTACATAAAATTAAATTAGCAACCGGTTTGATATTGTCTAGAAACTCCATGAACACTTTTTTAAATCATAATAATATTTTGTGCTTGTATGAACAGCTACATTAGTCCAACTCTTCTAACTTGGACCAACAGATTAAAACAGCCCGATGATATAATTCTGTAACCGGTTGAGTTATTCGCTAATGAGTCCCGCTAATAGGGTTACTTTCGGTTAGCATTAACCGTTTCTTATTATAATTGATATAGGATTACTTTGAGTTCCCTTCGTTCCCGTTTTGTGATTCTGCAATTATTTCTGTAAGCATAAATGAAATGTGGTACTATGTACATTTAATTTCTCATTAGTGTTGTAATTTTCTTCTTTTACTTCAGTAACAGATGGCGTTATTAAAAGTAATATGGTACAATTTTATTTTTAGATTTAAATAGTTTCTGTATAACATTTTTGTGCCATATTTAGAACAAAAGAGATTACCGAAAGATCCCTCCTTACTGATATAAAGTACTGATGTAAAGTTATTAGTTACTAGCTTCTGCCCGCGACTTCGTCCGCGTGAAATTTCTTGTCCCCCAACGACGCATCGCATCGCAACGCCTGCCCGCGCTATTACTTCGTTTGCGCTTAAGCATCCTTTCTGACATTTTTTCTTTTTGCTCGGCTCCTAAGGTCCCTAGCGTGATGTTAAATAGCCTATATCCGTCCGCATCGCCTGCCCGCGCTATTACTTCGCGCTCGGCTCCTAAGGGCCCTAGCGTGATGTTAAATAGCCTATATCCTTCCGCATCGCCTACCCGCGCTATTACTTCGCGCTCGGCTCCTAAGGGCCCTAGCGTGATGTTAAATAGACTATATTCTTCCGCATCGCCTGCCCGCGCTATTACTTCGCGGTCGGCTTCTAAGGGCCCTAGCGTGATGTTAAATAGCCTATATCCTTCCGCATCGCCTGCCCGCGCTATTACTTCGCCCTCGGCTTCTAAGTGCCCTAGCGTGATGTTAAATAGCCTTTATCCTTCCACATCGCCTGCCCGCGCTATTACTTCGCGCTCGGCTTCTAAGGGCCCTAGCGTGATGTTAAATAGCCTATATCCTTCCGCATCGCCTGCCCGCGCTATTACTTCGCCCTCGGCTTCTAAGGGCCCTAGCGTGATGTTAAATAGCCTATATCCTTCCGCATCACCTGCCCGCGCTATTACTTCACGCTCGGCTCCTAAGGGCCCTAGCGTGATGTTATATAGCCTATAGCCCTCCTCAAGAACTGGGTTATAAAATGCAAAAAGATTTTTTCAAATCCAATGGGGGTAGTTCCAGAGATAGCGCGTTCAAACAAAGTAACAAAGAAAAAAACTCTTCCGCTGTATTCCACCGACATTATTGAAATAATAAATCGAGAGGGTCGTCAATCCGCGAAAAATCTCGCTATTCAGAAAAATTACTTATTTGCACACAACGCCAACTATGGGTAAATTGATAAAACGTCCGCACTAAACATGTTCGCTCAAGAGCGACCGGTATGAATTAAAGTTATTTTGCGTTTTAGTAATTTTATATTATCTCCGAAACTGTATGACCAATTGACATACTGTAAAGGCCAAATCTTATCTCCATGATGTCCTTGTGATCATAAAATAACTTATTTTGATAAGGATTAATGTTTTGTTGTTTAAATAATCATGCAAACGTAAGTATGTCTAAAAAATACTTTTTTAAAGCAATAAAAGATGTATAAAAGATAAAATATAAAAGATAGAAATATGATGTCGCGGACTTTTTTGTAGAATTATTTAATATGGACCAGACTGCCATACATTGTTCTCAATTATAAACAACCGTTTAGGCAGCGCATGCAAATAAGTCTGTTTAAAGAGGTATTTCTTTCCGACTTGTTAGACAAAATTTGTGATAGCTCGGCTAATATGCATGATATAAATATAATTTATAGCCTATAGCACTCAGGAATAATGTAACTTTCTACTTGTGAAAAAATTTTTAGAATTGGATCATTAGTTCCGGAGATTACCCCCTACATACAAACTTACAAACTTACATACAAATTTTACCTCTTTATAATATTAGTATAGATAAGTAAGGAGATGAGAGGTGATATAATAACTTTGTACATCATAATATGATGTACAAAGTTATTATATCAGTAAGGAGGGATGTTTC
Organism: Cosmia trapezina; assembly: GCA_905163495.3. Classification (NCBI taxonomy): domain Eukaryota; kingdom Metazoa; phylum Arthropoda; class Insecta; order Lepidoptera; family Noctuidae; genus Cosmia; species Cosmia trapezina. Next base: position 22,560,751 of record LR991035.1, on the reverse strand, counting down.
GGTAATCTCTTTTGTTATTTTAATAGATATTATCTATTAAAATAAAGAAAAAAATAGATACCTATACTATGTAACTATCAATTTCATTTGGGACTTTAGAAGAGACCACGACCTCCGAGTTTGTTTCGGCATTTCTTCTCAGGAATCACCTTGTTTTCAATTATTGACCAAAAGACTGTAAAAGTGTCATAAAAGATTACAGAATTTCAGATCTGACAGATAACAGATCAATTAATGATGGTTATTGCTTAATTTAGAAGTAGGTACTTAATTTATTCCTACTTCTTGTAGGTAGGTACCTACTATAGACATTGTATTCTAGGTAGATACATCGTCTTCTCTATGATCATATAATTAATGTTAAATAAATTATAAATCCATTTTTTTTTCAAACAGTAACTATGGATGGGCTTTCTTGCCTATTCTCCTCCTTAAAACACTATCTGTTATTAGGAGCAGCTAGAATCAATTCTTCTTTTTTTTGTAATTCATGACGTTCAAAAGTTCCGTTTAATGGTCTTCAAAATCATAGTCAAATTGTATATTTATTGAATACGATTACTAACACAGAAATACTACGTCCAAAAATAAAAGTAGTCTTCATCTTCTCAGAACGCCTATAAAAAGTTTGACATCAATATTATGTCTTGCCACGTTTTAAAGGGAATTGACCAGTTTGTTAGGGTGGTCTGGCTTGACGTGGACATTAAGTATAATAATAAATGAATTGTGTTTTTAATATTTCATTCCTAGTAGAAACGAAATATTATAATAAAGTTGCAGGAAGTTACAAAAATGTACCATATTTAGCATTTGTAATATTGTGATCTCGTCGCTGAGAAACGTCTAATAGGAGTAGGTATTTATTTTCTTAATTATAATAAAAATGAGTGTTTCTTTTTTAATACTAATTATTCTCGTTTATTGTAGTTATATTAACTAACATATTTGTGCAACAGTCACAACTTAAGAGGAATATTAGTTGATAAAATAAAACAAGCGCTATTATTTCTTACAACGGTTTTAATCTGAATCATAAATGATTAAAATATTATCTAAAAACTGGGCGGGCGGCGTAATATTATTCTCGTGCCTTGCCCAGCTTAAATACCATATTATGGTCATGACGTGAGCACAGCAACCTACCGTTCTTCGGCCTACAAGGCAATTGCAATAATACTGAATGATTGCTTCTCTGCCCTGTTGATTATTATTATATAAAATATAAACAAAATATGTTTTTCGGCTTATGTGCCTGCTTTGTATTTTGCCTCTTAATAATGAACAATTGCCTGCCAAGGGTAAACCTTCTAGGAGGTTGCTGGCTCTGTCCGTGCTTATTCCAATAGTATAGGAACCATCATTCCTAATATGTTCTCCATAATATGATCGTGCCTGTTTCAACTGGTATGTTCCGCAACCAAATAAAATAAGTTCACTGTAAGTCAGTCTTGGGAATGATACATTATTTATGTTTACATTTATATTTAAAAAATGTGTGTGTCTTCTATTTAAATTATTCTGTATCACAAAATCAGCGAGTGTGTTATTCATATACAGTCTCTCATTCACTATTTCTAGAATTTGACCTGCATCTACTCTATCACTGATCCTTAGGTGAAACTTATTTATCAACGCAGCAGCCACCTTAAAATCTAACATTGCATGCTTGGATGCCAAGTTAAAAAATTCATGTCGGAATATTTTAAAAGAATGTTTAAAAATTCCATTAACAACTTCTACAATCCACCTACACATTGTGACGGTTCTAGATTTATTAGCTGCCAACGTTGATAATTGAGTTTCACCTACTTGTAAAGATGCAGGCATATGTACAGAATAATTACATTGTTGTAATAGTGCCACACAGTCTCTAAAACCCCTATCCAGAATAAAAACGTCTCCTGTCTGAAAATATTGCCTTAATGCATTTGCCTCGTCTCTAAATTCATGCAACATAATATTGGCATCAGATGTTGTTGCTGGATAGGGGCCTAATACATCTATAATGTATCCATCGGAACATACCATTAGGAGTGGCTTGATTAGGTTCCTATACTTGTGTAAGGAATAAGTATTCTTTTGATATAGATAGTTTGAACTCTTTTGAACATACAAGTATGTACCATCAATTATAACAATTGGTTTTCTGTCATCACCACCGAACAGACCATTTGGGATTATAAGATTTCTATTTGCTATTTCTGCCCTTGTAATATGATTTATTCCCAAGTTACGGGGAATAAAATCCTCATTTAGAATGTCACGAGCTTTCCCCATTAGTCTGTTCAATGTTGATCGCGGGATGTTCAGCAATGATGAAATTCTTTCATCGCTGTCCCCAGTTCGTAGTTTAATTAAATAAGCAGTAAGAGCCAATGAACCATTGCGCATCTCGGATAACCTTGGAAGATCTGCTTTTAGATTAATAAATTGATCTTTGGACAGCCCTATCCAGAAATGAACCAAATCATCAGACATTGCCTCAATGTCATGGAAGTCAAATGTCCGATTTCTTTCTTTGACAAATGTAGCAAAGTCCTGAACATGTTCTACTGTAAAAGTGTGGTTAGGATTTAAAATATTTGTTAATAGTTCATCCCAATCATTATTCAATAAATGAAAACTGCATATTCTGCAGTTTTTCGGAACATAAAAATTAAAATCTGTGAATAACTTCACCCTGAGCCATGTTGGGACAGTAAATCGCTGCGGTGATTCACAATCTGGACAAAAACAATGGCCTTGTGTATCTGGTGCTCGTGAATAATCCGGTAGGTTAATTGTTTCTGTTGATGCGGCTGGTTCATTAACAGCTACTGGAGCAAGAACTGGAACTCTGTCAGCTCGCTGCCAACACGGATGGCAGATTCGATCTGATCCATGAACCTTTAACAAAATAATTCTTTAGTGGCATTTCAATACATTAATTACTTCTCTTCTATACACATGCCTTTTCCCAACTATGTTGGGGTCGGCGTCCAATCTAACTGCATGCAGCTGAATACCTGTATTTTACATGGAACAACTGCCTATCTGACTTCCACAACCCAGTTACTGGGTAATACAAAAAATAATCCTTGGTAAGACCAGTTGTCAGAATTTCGGGACCAACGGATTAACATACTATCTAAGACACGGACGGGTCTTTGTATGTAAAGACAGTCACCCATCCACGGACCAACCGCGGCAAGCGTAGCTTAACGTGATCACTCGACTTGTGCGGCTGTTATTACTTAGCCACAAACCCCAAATAATATATCTTAACCATAATACATAAAAGTTAATCTGTGCTCACCTGCCGTGGTGCTATCCACTCACTAATCACATTTCTTATGTGTGTTTCTCTTTCTGTATTTGTATGCAGAACATGGGATCTGGTACGCAATACAGAACATTGGCAGTTGACACATAGTTGTCGATGATGACCACTACTTGTGCTTGGTTCATTTTCTAGTACCGTTGAGTAATTAAATGCCAACATCCAGCATGAATGACAGACCAAGCTGTGGGCTGTAACCTGTAAATAAGACAAGCATTTATAAATGCAGTTTGTTTAGACAATAGGCATAATTAATATAGTAATAATTAATTCAGAAACAGAAATTATATTAAACAAGACAACTGAGTTTGTTTCAGACAAGCAGTCAGTTATGAGATATCGGACTCTCTAGTATGGGCTATTTTATATAAGTGCCGACTGAAATCGTAAAAGAGTTTGTGAAAACCTATTTATTTTAATTACACATGTTTGAGTTTTGAAAATAGACTTACGATTTGAGGAGCGGTCCATTGTTGAATAGTTGCTTGTATTTCAACGAGCTCCAGAGTGCGTCTTCTGCGATGCGTAATATCGATGCCACAATTAACACATCGCAATTCTTCCTCATAATTAACATTCCCACGCGAGGAAACCAGACTATGCTCAGGAGTGTCCGAGTTCGTGCCAAGGTTGTCGGTTAGAGCAGGTTCAATGTCCAAAATAATGCCAGGATCAACGTTAGAAGCAGAATCGGTGTCCAAAAGTAAGGCCGGGTCTTCGTAAGGTGCAGTATCGGAATCCATTATAACAAAAACAAACGTTCGCAAAAAAAACAACACGAGACAACATTCACAACACGGTAGCAAACAATGTAGCAAAGCAAATTGTAGTTTTTTTTCCGACTTTCAGTAATTGTTGACAGATGACGCAGTTGGTGTTGCCAGGTAATAAAAAAATATGTTTAACAATAATCGTTTTTTTATTTCTTAATCGAGTCTACAATCAGATGTAAATTGATTTTCTTGTAGAAATATAAATATTTTGATAGTTTTCATCTAATCACTGATAAATAAGCATGCAAAATGGTCCAAATCATTTAATCAGTAAACGTGCTCCACAAAGAACCACATTTTATACTCAAACATATGAAATCGATTATTTTATCGATTAGAAACTGAAATCACATAATTTTTTACGTGGTAACCCAGAACCTAAGCCACCGAGAGCCTGCAATCAAAAAATGGCGAATTGGCGCTGCTTTGCGCGTGCAATCGGCGTGAATACTTTTAATACAACTTTTTTTACATAAAACTTTCCTGCGACGAGGATTGCAAAAATATTTATTTTATAATTAATTATGTTTATTTTATAGAATACTTTTTACAGAACAGCTTGTTCACGTTAAGCCGAAAATGGCGATTCCCTTATGAAATTTTATAAGTGATTGATTGATTTGGTGAGTGATTGTTTTTGGAGTGTGCCTGCCCTGCCCCTTAATGGTTGAGGTATGAATAAAGATATTCTGCGATGACGTATTTCGTGACGTCATAAAATCAGTGTACTCACAGTTAGGGGTGCTACACACATGTTCGGGTCAGCACATTCGACTAAGCAGTATTTTGTTGAACAACAAAGCCGACCCGAAGCAAATGTTACCTACACATATTTGGCCATCGTTCGGCTCGTAACGATCGGCAATCTCAGTTCAGTATATCATATCTTGTCGGATCGATCGGCACAATTTATTCGAGCTAAGCAGAGCGGGTTTTTTTCCCGAAAATTTATTATTATTATTATCTAAACAAATATATTAATCTTTGCCAAATCATGCCGACCCGAAGTTTTTATGATATTTTTTTTTATTGAGTTACGTTAAGGTGATTGCTAGTGGCGGACGTACTATTCCATAGTCAGCTTTATGATGATTGGTCTAAATTGTAACACATTATACTTACTCCGTTTTTGCTTTAGAAACAGAAGTAAGTTTGCATATAGAAAATAGTACATTATGATATAAGTGCGGCAAGTTGAAAATTACAGCCGAGGCGATATTGCTAGCCCGAGCCGTAGGCGAGGGCTACAAGAAAGCAGAGGCTGTAATTATCAAAGCGCACGTATATCATACGACGTTTTATAACATATTTGCGAGGAAATAAATAAAACTCGGATTTTCTTAAACGAATAAATCTTTAAAAACACACTTTCTGAAAATGAATTTGCACCTTTGCTTGTTTTCCATACGATGAAATTTTGATCCGCTTGTAAGTATCTATCGGTCGATTTTTCGGGCAAGAGGCTTGGAGTAGCCTTTTTCGCTGCCTCTGAGACTTCTGGCGGTGTCGAATGAATAAATTCGTCATTACTTGACGACATTGTCAAATAAAAACAATAGTTACAGCGAAACGAAAAAGCGCGCGGAATAATTTTTACTTGTTCACAAATTAGCAATGCGCACGCATCAGCGCTTTTTTTTTTTAAAGGCAAAGGCACAAAAACAGCCAGTATTATTAAAGTAAATTAATATTTTTTTGTTTTTGTTACAGATAAATGGTTGTAATTTATTGCCAAAATTAATTAAATCAAATAATTAAATGTTTAACATTTGATTCTTTAATTTTATTTTATCACAATGTTAATTTTATTCATAAAATGTTGACCACTTTTCTGACATAAAAACTCTTTGCTTTGCTTTCTTTGCTTTTTTTTCTTAAGATTTAAAAAAGTACCGTTGGTTTTTGACGGAGCATCATGATAAACCGTACGTGTTACCTTATTAGAAAGAAACTCGTGCGTTTTACTTTACGATTACGCACAAGTACGTAATGACATACATTACGATATTGAAATTGGTGAAATAAGAGGCCCTTTACGAGCAAATGTGTTATAAATGCATATATTGCATATTTGTTGTTGTTGTTGCATATTTTGCAATTATTTTTTTTTTTGTTTTTGTTTGTTTGAATATTCTAATGTTGAACACAGTTTCTGGAAAGGGATTAGGCGCACAATGCCACATTCGCAAAATGACATATTGGAATTTCGCAAAATGTCATATTCTCAAAAAGCCACATCGCAAAACGTCACATTAGCAAAATGCCATTTTCGGAAAGTCCACAGACATTGCCCGTCTAGAATAGAATGTAATAAAGTGGAAATGGATTATGTACACACATCAACACGGTCTAGGGATATTTTTAAAAAAGCGAATTACTATCAATGTGTTAATTATTTATATGACATGTATATATTTAAAAGATACGTTATTTAATATTCTACCATTTTTTAATAATGGTTAAGGTACTTAGATTAAAATTTCAGGATTTTATGGGAAAAAATGAAGCATAGACGGAAACCGTATATGAATTAACTTTTAATTTGTGAGTAAAAACTGAAAAAAATAGAAAAATCATTTAATTTGTGTTTATAAACTTGAAGTTAGTAGTCTGAGAAAGCGCCCATGATGTTCATAACACATCGGCAACGATTCGGCATGCTCAGAACAAGGTTGTCAATGTCTTGCTGCGGAATATTGTCCCATGTCCTTCTGAGGTGCGCAAAAAGTTGATCTTCTGTAGCCAGATTTTCAGGAACTTCCTTCAGAGCTCTTCTTTGCAGCACCATCCAACCACCAACCACGCATGCTCAATGGGATTTAGATCTGGCGATTGAGCAGGCCAGTCTAAGGCCCTAACATTGTGTGTATGTAACCAAGCTGCTACCGTTCTCGCCGTGTGTGCCCGGGCATTTGTGTTCTGTGGGGCAAGATTACAGGCCCCAGCACATGTTGGATGTATCGTTCTGCCGTCATATTGCCCCGCACCCAAACGAGATCCGTCCGTCCTCCAAGACGAATTCCTGCCCAAACCATAATTGTTCCTCCTTGGTATGGGTGAACTTCCTGAGGGTTCTGAAGACGGCTCCATCGTCCAGGAACTCGCCAAACACGCGTCCTTCGTGAATCTGGATGGAAGCCGAACCTGGATTCATCCGTGAACAGCACATTGGACCATAGCTCACGGCCCCAGTCCACGTGGTTCCGAACCCATTCTAATCGTCGTCCACGATTGCCTCTCCGTAAAGGTGGGACCCGGAGTGGTATACGAGAGCATAGATTGCTTTCATGCAGTCGCTTTCTTACAGTTTGGTCACTCACAAGCACTTGGTGTTCCACTCGCAGCCTTTGGACCAATTGAGTCGCCGTTGCATTTGGTTGAGCTCGCGCAGTAATTTGCAAAAATCGGTCTTGTCTGGGGGTAGTGATGCGACTTGGCCCCCGGTGCCTCTCCGCTACTTCACCTGTGGCACGATAGCGTGTCCACAATCTTGAAATTACATTTTGGTGGGTCCCTATGGCCTCAGCAACATTACGCTGAACAGACCCAGCTTCCAGCATTCCCACAGCTCGTAACATCTCCGCCCTCGTCAAATGTTGGCGTTGCATGGCTACAATACCTCAATTTTAACTTTATCTTTCGTTTAAAAATGAAAAAAAAACTGTAACTAACGTAATTCGTATTGTTTTCTAAATTTCGCACAAATGAAAATTCCCTCTCCTACACATCAAGACATTGTTATGCCACCGAAACAAAATAATTTTCAAAAATTTGAATTTGGAATTAGTCTGAGATAAATTACAAACATATCGGTGTATAAAAGATTCCAATGCGGCTAGTACTTTTCGAGTTATTTAATTGAGTATGAAATATCCCTAGACCGTGTTGATGTGTGTACTTTTCTAATGCCCGGTTTTATATGAATTCTTAGCTAACTTAGCTTCTTCGTTTGTTAGAGTATTTCAACATCCATTGCTGTTTTGTTTTTGCTGTTCTTTTTACATAAATGGAGTACTTTATCATAACGTGAACACACAATGTAATTTAACATTGAAATAAAGAAAATGTAACTAAAAAAACTATTAAAAAATCGGCCAAGTGCGTGTCGGACCACGCACAACAAAGGGTTCCGTAGTTGAAAAGAATTTATCCCAAAAACAAACTATAGGTACATTGGATCCCAACAAACAATTTTTTTATGTCAAAATATTACAAATTCACAATTTTCGGACTTTTCCCTTTACTTGTGCTGGAAAACCTTGCTTCTTGCCAAATTTCATTATTCTAGGTCAACGGGAAGTACCCTATAGGTTTTGATTTACTTGCGACAGTTCAAATCAATCAATCAAAATCATTTATTTGCATAAAATGTGGTGGTACAAAAGATGTTACATATAAAAAGTGCAAAGACACATTCCGCCGCAGTTTTGGCATGCAAATATTTAATGGATGTTAATGTTAGTTAACATACAATAAAATTATAGAAAAATAAATAACAGTTGTTAGGTAATAAATTCGAGTTATAACTTTATAATTCTATGAACGAAAATAACAATTTATTGAAGTCAATAGGTACCAATCCGAATTAAAATTACACACTACATATTTATAAATAGTAAGGTATGTAGCTAGCGACAAGGTAAATACCAAAGTAACTTAAAAATAAATAACTAAAAGTGACTACAATGCATTCCTGAAGTGGTAGGACTGACATGTTTTTTTGTTGAGAAATTCGCCGATTGAATATAAACTATGCGATATCAACCATTTTTTCAAAACCTCGCAGAATTTTTTGTAAGGTAGTTCTGTTATCCAGTTAGGTAGTGAGTTATATATAAGTGGCGCCATATACACACAACTGCGCCTGAATAGTTCTATCCTGGGTACAGGGATTTTCAATAAATACTGTGTGACCTTTCGTTTGTTAAAATTGTTTTTCGCTTCAAAGAGTTTAGAGTTTATTTTAACAAATTTTGCGACTTCGTAAATGTAAATACAAGGAACGGTAAGAAGCTTGTGTGATTTAAACACTGGTCTACATGATTCAGACCAGTCCATGTTAAAGATTGCACGAATACATTTTTTTTGAGCTATTAGTATTCTAGAGATTTCCGAAGAATTTCCCCAAACAATGATACCATACCGAATAACGGAACAGATATAGGCGTGATACACCATCATCGCAGTTGGTTTGGATGTCTCATCTTTAACTTTTCTTAAAGCATAAACAAATCTATTTATTTTCATGCATATTTCGTCAATATGTTCTTTCCAAGTGAAGTGTTCATCGAGTGTTATTCCCAGAAATTTAGTTGTATGTACTTGTTCGACTAATTGGTTCCTATGAGATATTCTAAGTTGGAGGCATTTACTCTTTTGCGTTTTGAAATTTAATATTTTAGTTTTTTCTACGTTAACTTTTAAGGCATTGTTATCTAACCATGTGATGATGTTGTTCAAGGTTTTATTTATGTCTGACTCGTAGTTTTCAAAGTTCTTACAATCTATAATTACCGTCGTGTCATCAGCAAAAAGGACACAATCATGTTCTACTGCTTGAGGGAGATCGTTAACATACACGAGGAATAACGGTGGCCCTAAAATGCTTCCCTGCGGTACACCAAAGTAATTATTTCTAGGTTGGGAATCGAAATTGGAGATACTGTTAGCTTTATCTTCGAATTTAGTGATCCTCGTGATTTGCCTTCTATTCGATAAATATGATTTGAACCATTCTAAGGCTGGACCTCTAATACCAATTTTATTCAATTTATCGAGTAGAATTGAGTGATGAACAAAATCGAAAGCTTTGGTTAGGTCTAAGAACAGAGCTGATGTTGTAACTTTGGCGTTAATGCTGTTTAAAATTGATTTGACTAAAGTAAATGCTGCTAGTGAAGTTGATTTGTTCTTCCTAAACCCGTATTGTTCTTTAGCAAGAACATTATACTTATCAAAGAAAGAGAGAAGTCTTTTGTACATAACTTTTTCAAAGACCTTTGATAGGATTGGTATAAGCGCAATAGGTCGGTAGTTATTTTTATCAGTTTTAGAGCCTTTTTTATGTAGTGGTTTTATTACAGATATCTTGAGTTTGTCTGGAAAGCAGCCTTGTGCTAATGATAAGTTGATGATGTATGAAAGTGGTTCTGCAATGTATTGAGCGATATTTTTAAGAAGGTCTGTAGTAATATCATCATAGCCGGCTGCCTTAGTGCTTTTTAACGTTTTTAATATAGTAAAAATTTCAATAGGATTAGTAGGGTTTAGAAATATGCTGTTGTCGTTGCTCTTAATATTATTTTGGTTGTTAATGTTGTTATGTAAGGCTGTGTTGGTTTCAACAATATCAATAAAAAAGTTGTTGAATACATTTGCGATGTCAGAGCCTGATGTAGCTGTAATACCATTGTCAACTATACTATTAATATATTCACGAGATGGTGCATTACCTGTGCTCCGTTTGACAATATCCCATGATGCTTTACCCTTATTTTTTGAGTATGCAATATGTTTTAGATTACATAAAGATTGCAAATTATTGATACATTTTCTTAACAAATTAGAATATGCCTTAAACCTAGTTTTATTAACACTTGTTTTGTTTAAATAATATTTATATCTTAATAGCCGTTTGGTGTCACTACTCATTTTAATGCCTTTTGTTATCCATTTTAATTTACTGTATTTGAATTGTTTTTTTACTTTTATGACCGGAAAACACAACTTATAGAATAAAGTTATTGTGTCGTGAAATGTTTCAAATGCATCATTTGTGTCAGAAATTGTATAAATATCTGAAAAAGATAATTTACCTATGTGTTCAATGAATTTGCTGACATTTTCTTTGCTGAGGTCATTTAAGGACATGAAGTAATAACCTGATATGGGTTTTTGATCATATTCGAATTTAACAACCTGTGCTGTGTTATGATCAGATAAACAGACATTATGAGTTTTACCTATTACATTTGGAATGTTACTGATGATGTTATCGATACATGTATTCAACCTAGTAGCTCCTTGTATGTGGCACCGCATTCCATAATTTGAAATGAGTTCTTTGAATTTTGTACAATTATTGTCTTTACGTAGAAGGTTTATATTGAAGTCTCCTGCTATTATTATTTTACTTCTTTTATGTTGTAGTTTTAGTAAAGTTTTGTTTAAGTTTTCAAAAAATATATTTATGTTAGATGAGGGTGTTCTGTAAACACATAATATAATTATATGTATAGACTTGATTTCAAGCCCGCAAATCTCAAATTGTTTATCAATACAGAATTCATTTATTTCTTTTAGTTCAGTACTTTGGAGATGGTCTTTGCAAAGTATGCATGTTCCCCCTCGTCGCTGATCGGGCCGCGAATAAATAGAATGAAAAAAAGAAAAAGAAAAAAATGAAAATGAAAATGAAAAAAAAAAAAAGAAAAAAATGAAAAAAATGAAAATTAAAAAAAAAAAAAAAATTAAGAAAAATGAAAATTATTAAGTTTCAAGTACTTTTCTTCGCCTTTAACGACAAAATGTTCGCTTAAACATATTACATCTATATTTATACCAGTTTCACGCATATCATTTATAGTCAAATCTATATCATTAAGTTTACTTACCCCAGCAATATTTTGGTGTAAAACTGAGAAACTACTTCTATTACGGTTTTTTTTATTGGATACGAAAAAATTCTTGTATTGAAAAAGTTACGAGTATCAAAATGTGTCGCAAAATGGCCGTATCTTTTTATTGCGTTGACTTAGACGCTTCATTTTTTTTTTGAACTTTAAGGGACAATAGACTTACGTATTAATAATATTAATTTCAACTTGATATCTCCACGCGTCCTTGCGAAAAAGGGTCTTGACAGACTGAAGGACTTGAACATTTTTACTGTGTGATAGAATTACAAATTAACAATTTTCGGACTTTTTCCTTTATTTGTGTTGTATGACCTTGCTTCTTACCAAATTTTATGATTCTAGAGCAACGGGAAGTATACCCTATAGGTTTTGATTTACTTGCGAGTGTGAAAATATTTCCTATGTTTTTATTGCATTGACTTAGAAGCTTGAGTTTTTTAGGACTTCAAGAGACCACAGACTTACGTATTTGATATTAATTTCAACTTGATACCTCCACGCGTTCCTGAGAAAAACGGTCTTGACAGACTGACAGACAGACAGACAGACAGACGGACAAACAAGTGATCCTATAAGGGTTCCGTTTTTTCCTTTTGAGGTACGGAACCCTAAAAATGAAAATTTTCCTGAATTTTTGCGGTGGAATACACCCTGTATTACTACCTAACTGTGATGTGTGTAAAAAATAAAACTATCAAGTAAACAAACAAAATTTTATTATTTACAATCCTTAGGCCTGACACATTTGCCAGTCTTGGTGTTCCTGATGGTAGGAGTGTTGCAGAAGCACTGTGGGCTGTCACAGGCTGAGAGTCTGCCGAGATCGTGGACTGTCGGGTTGTCGCAGGATGGCTCGGCCATCTGCGGGCAGTAGAGCACCGAATGCTCGCCGGCAGGGCATTTGGCTAGAAAGAATGAAAAATAGTTAAGGTCAGACAATTATGATGTTGAGCAGTGGTGGGTAAACCCAGAGGAAACAGAAATTCATACCAGCACTTTTATTTTAATAATAAAATAATACTTTTATTTTTAATAATTTAATAATAAAATTAACAGTGGCCCAGTGATAGTTGAACGGCCCCGAATTACGAACGGGTCGGTCGGGTGGTCGTGGGTTCGAACCTGGGGGCCTACTCCCTAAGCACGAAGCCCGTAGTTTCGGACTTCGTTACGGGCGTTTCTTACTCTGTATCACCTACGGATGGATGATTGGTTCGGGGCCCGAACGAAGTATGAATGACAACATGATTTACCACTTGTCCCTACTCCAGATGTGTTTTTGCCCGTCCGAAAAATTTAACTTTTACACTTGTTTTGATGGATCGTAATGTCAGACGGACGGATAAACGGACGGACGGGAAGACGGACGGACTTAGGGAGTAGGCCCCCAGGGCAGGCGCTGCTGGTATACTTAAACCCTCAAGTGTCTGAGTTTGGCTAATTTTAGACCCAAAACCCCAGCGAGTGGGGAGGGTTGGGGGTTAGTTGCGAACTTCATAGGTTCACAACTACTGATGATGATATTTTTTCTATGGGATGATGTTTTTTTACGTTTATATATCTGTGATCTAAGCTTATATACCTATTATACATTATTATTGAACTAAGATATAGCACAAAAATCTTGATGATTTGTCGGGGCGAGTCGCTAGTAAAAACTAAATAAATCATTGGATAATCAGCCTATAATATTACCATTGTTATGACACGGTACTCGTGGGAGCTCGTGGCTAAGTAATAACAGCCGCACGGGTCAATCCGTCAGGTTACGCTACGCTTGCCGGGGTTGGTCAGTGGATGGGTGACCATCTTTACATAACGAGATTTCTCCGTGCATCGGAAAGCACGTTAAGCCCTTGGTCCCGGCTGTTATTCGTGAATCTTTGACAGTCGTTACGGGTCGTCAGAAACCCGAAAGTCTGACAACCAGTCTTACCAAGGGGTATCGTATTACCCAGTAACTGGGTTGTGGAGGTCAGATAGGCAGTCGCTCTATGTAAAATGCTGGTATTCAGCTGCATCCGGTTAGACTGGAAGCTGACCCCAACAAAAGTTGGGGAAAGGCAGGCAGATTGATGGACTTATAGAAATACATACCAGTAGGGATTCCCTGTCCTCGCACCATCATTACGCTGCAAGCCACAGCCAAAAACACAAACACAGTCTTCATCATCACAGATTGACTTCTTCCGACAAAGATTCACTAAGAACTGATGACGGTCGAAGTATCATACCTTATTTATACTAAGCTCCATGCTGAGGGGAAGAACTGGTTATGAGGAAAATGGACACGTTTTGCTTTGTGTTTGCAAGAATAAGTTATTTCCCGCATACCACTAATGGTTTGTCACCTAGCAGCTGTTGCTGTGAGTTCGATGCCCGCGTAAGTAAGTATGGTGTTTTTTAGGGTTCCCTACCTCAAAAGGAAAAAACGGAACCCTTATAGGATCACTCGTGTGGCTGTCTGTCTGTCTGTCTGTCTGTCTGTCTGTCCGTCTGTCTGTCTGTCGGTCTAGACCCTTTGTCTCAGGAACACGTGGAGGTATCAAGTTGAAATTAATATCAAATACGTACGTCTATGGTCCCTTGGAGTTCTAAAAAAATCAAGCTTCTAAGTCACCTCAATAAAAAAATACGGCCATTTATGCGACATATTTTGATGCTCGCAAGTAAATCAAGTACATGTAGGGTACCTATGGGGTACCTCCCGTTGACCTAGAATCATGAAATTTGGCAAGAAGCAAGGTCTTACAGCACAAGTAATTATTGGTAAAATTACATTCATCTCAACAGTTTTGGAAAAGCGAAATCTCATATTAAAACATCTTCAAATGAAAAAAAAAATGATGAATATGATGAATCATGAAATGGAGCCACTTCACGAAGCGATTTCTATGCTCAGCAAATTCAATCTCGGTTAATAAGTACACCTGTCTTTATCTCCGGTAGTAAATACTTAAATCGTTCTCGATATCATCATTCTATAATACCAAAAGCCGCTTCGATGCTTTCAAAATAGTCGAATCCTCAATTCTTAAGTAAAGAAAATGGTGACTATTACTTGGCTAAGAATTCTAACCTTTGACATTTCTGACTTCAAGCAATTACTAAACTATAGAATGAAAATCATTACTTGAGCAATTACTTTCACTGAAGTAATCTGGGGGCACGGGAGTGCCCCCGCCAAGACGAGCCAACAGAAGCGTAAGGGCACTACCTACCTTTTCTCGAAGCACTTCGTCGTATTTTTGAACCTTTTTAACTTGGGTTTGGATTATACCAGATAAACAAAATTTTTGGTATATGATGTCAGTGGTTGACTTATTAAACTTACAAAGTTTAAATTGCATAGCTCTTATGTTTTGGATTTTATTGATATCTAAAATACCCCGATTTCGTCACTGACTCACTGATGATCATAAAAATTCTTAGGGTACTTCCTGAAGTCCCAGAAAGCTGAAATTTGGTATGTAAGCTAGTATTAGTACACAAACAACAAAAAATTCTAAAACTTGGAACTTTTACCCCCAACCCCTTAAACAATGGGATGGAAATTTGTATGAGACTTCCGCAAATAATAAGTACTAATACATACGAATAATATTAGGTAATACACTTGTATATACTTCGATAAGTGTTTATTAATCTCCTACCTATCAACCTATACATATCATAAGCAACTTACAAAAAGAAATGAAATCCCACCAAAAACATTTTCATGTAAAATGTTGCCAAGACGAGACCACATATAGCTCGCACTGACAAAAAGCTATCAGATACAGAGAGCCAAGCTTCTAACTCTACACGACCTAACTCTCCAAGCCCTAACTTCACAAACTCTACACCATAGTCAAAATATGTGGCTTGGCCGTTTCGCTACCATCACATGGGCGCAAGGTGAAAAATGTATTCACTGTTCATTACTTTTCTGTTATACTTACAATAGTTCTTGTAGTAACGAAACGGCCAAGCCTCATATTTTGACTAAGCTGTAGAGTTTGTGAAGTTAGGGCTTGGAGAGTTAGGGCGTGTAGAGTTAGAAGCTTGGCTCTACATGTTTTGTCAGTGCTAGCTATATGTGGTCTCGGCCTGGCAACATTTTACATGAAAATATTTTTGGTGGGATTACTTTTACTTGACTATAAATGCGCGCGCTGTAGGATACCTACTCAACTTTCGGAAGCTAAGCTAAGCATTTCAAATCCAACAGCATGCAAATGCAATAAGACATTCATTTAGGTGTCACCTATTGTTAGTGACAACGGGCCAAAGATTACAAAAGAAAATTGGAACTATACAGTGTGTAAGGGACAGCCCTCCGCAGACGGATTGGGTGAATTCAATATATCATACTAAGATGATCGGTACATGAAATTATTGCAGGAACGTTATAGGAATCCAATAAACCTGATTTGTTTGTGTTTTTGTGCACAAATCGGAGCGTCTGTTACTGGTTGGGAGGGGTAGGTAATAGGTATGCGGCGAGTTCGAGAACTCTGTAGCTAGACAGAAAGTGAACAGCTGATTTCACGCGTCGTTCGTTAGAGTATTTCAACATTTATTGCTGGTTTTTTTTTTGCTGTTTTTTTTAGGAGTGCTGCGAACACACAATGTAATTTTACATTGAAATAAAGAAAATATAACTGAAAAATGAAAATGTTCCTGAGTTTTCCGGTGGAATATGATTCAAAATGAGGAGCTGAATGAATCCTGTTAGTTTGCGGAGGGCTGTCCCTTACACCTGTCTACCTAACTGTGATGTGTGTAAAAAATAAAACTATCAAATAAACAAACAAAATTTTGTTATATTTAACAATCCTTAGGCTTGACACATTTGCCAGTCTTTGTGTTCCTGATGGTAGGAGTGTTGCAGAAGCACTGCGGTCTGCCACAGGCTGAGGGTCTGCCGAGCTCGTGAACTGTCGGGTTGTCGCAGGATGGCTCGGCCATCTGCGGGCAGTAGAGTACCGAATGCTCGCCGGCAGGGCATTTGGCTAGACAGAATGAAAAAAAGTTAAGGTCAGACAGTTGTGATGTTGAGCAGTGGTGGTCCTCCAGTGGAAACAGCCGTGCCTTAACAAAATACACAGCACTTTTATTTTAAGAATAAAATAATAATAATGAACAGTGGTAGCCCAGTGGTAATTAACGGTCCCGGATTACGAATTGTATACCTAATGTTACCTTTTGCTGGGACACAGGCCTCCTCTCTTCATGAGGGAGTGGGCTGTAATCTACCACATGGGCCCAATAGGGGTTGGTAGATGTCACATGTCTTCGAATTGTTGGTTCTAGGACTCAAGAATTGGGCAAAATGCAAAACGAAAATATTCAAATCTGACGGGTAGTTCCAGAGATTAGCGCGTTCAAACAAATAAACTCTTCAGTTTTATTATACAACGTGTCGGTTTGCGTCCTCGTCCAATTTAAGGGTGTGGTATAGACCATCAAACCGAACAACTTTTTCCATTGCACCAACATCGTAATCACGAAAAAATAATCAGCCGTCGCATACATTTGCGTCGAGTAGGTATTGAAGTTTTCTATGGCACAGTTGAACATTTGTATATGTATAAATATATGGTCTTATAGAAATGAAGAGTGAAGAGCTCGTGGCTAAGTAATAACAGCCTCACGGGTCGATCCATCAGGTTAAGCTACGCTTACCGGGGTTGATCAGTGGATGGGTGACCATCTTTACATACTGAGACTTCTCCGTGCCTCGGAAAGCACGTTAAGAGGTCGTCAGAAGCCCAAAAGTCTGACAATCAGTCTTACCAAGGGGTATCGTATTACCCAGTTACTTGGTTGTGGAGGTTAGATAGGCATGTAAAATACTGGTATTCAGCTGCATCCGGTTAGACTGGAAGCTGACCCCAACAAAGTTGGGAAAAGGCTAGGCAGATTGATGGACTTATAGAAATACATACCAGTAGGGATTCCCTGTCCTCGCACCATCATTACGCTGCAAGCCACAGCCACAAACACAAACACAGTCTTCATCATCACAGATTGACTTCTTCCGACAAAGATTCACTAAGAACTGATGACGGCCGAAGTATCATACCTTATTTATACTAAGCTCCATTCTGAGGGGAAGAACTGGCTATGAGGAAAATGGACACGTTTTGCTTTGTGTTTGCAAGAATAAGTTATTTCCCGTTTCACAGCAGCTGTTGCTGTGAGTTTGATGCCCGCGTAAGTATGTTTAGTGGTTTTTTAGGGTTTAGGAAAAAACGGAACCCTTATAGGATCACTTCGTTGTCCGTCTGTCCGTCTGTCTGTCTGTCCGTCTGTATGTCTGTCGGTCAAGACCCTTTGTCTCAGGAACGCGTGGAGGTATCAAGTTGAAATTAATATAAAATACGTAAGTCTATGGTCCCTTGGAGTTCTAAAAAATCAAGCTTCTAAGTCACCGCAATAAAAAAATACGGCCATTTATGCGACATATTTTGATGCTCGCAAGTAAATCACCGCTAAAACCCAACCGCGTTAATCAATCGCTATAGGGTACTTCCCGTTGACCTAGAATCATGAAATTTGGCAAGAAGCAAGGTCTTACAGCACTAGTAATTATTGGTAAAATTACATTCATCTGAACACTTTTGGAAAAGCGAAATCTCTTATTAAAACATCTTCAAATGGAAACAAAAAAAATAATAATGATTATGATGAATCATGAAATGAAGCCACATCACGAAGCGATTTCTATGCTCAGCAAATTCAATCTCGGTTAATAAGTACACCTGTCTTTATCTCCGGTAGTAAATACTTAAATCGTTCTCGATATCATCATTCTATAATACCAAAAGCCGCTTCGATGCTTTCCATTGCTATAACCGCAAAATCAAACACAAAATAGTCGAATTCTCAATTCTTAAGTAAAGAAAATGGTGACTATTACTTGGCTAAGAATAATTTTAACTTCTAACCTTTGACATTTCTGACTTCAAGCAATTACTAAACTATAGAATGAAAATCATTACTTGAGCAATTACTTGCACTGAAGTAATCCGGGGGCACGGGAGTGCCCCCGCCAAGACGAGCCAAGCGAAGCGTAAGGGCACTACCTACCTTTTCTCGAAGCACTTCGTCGTACTTTTGAACCTTCTTAACTTGGGTTTGGATTATACCAGATAAACAAAATTTTCGGGATATGATGTCAGTGGTTGACTTATTAAACCTATAAAGTTTCAATTGCATAGCTCTTATACTTTAGATTTTATTGATATCTTGTTCGCGACGAAGCGTCACCAAAATAGTGATATAGTTTTTTATTTTAAATCAATTTAAAGTAGAATCATAGTCGGCGACGAGACCCTATCTGGCACACATAGGCGCAGCGGGGACCGTCGTAGTATCACGTTCAGTACGATCACGAGTTAAACGGGTTTTCTAAGTTAGGATATCAAAGAGATTTTGTTGATATAGGTTATTATTTATTTTATATTTATTTAATTTAAAGTAAAATCAAACGCTTAAGTGTTTTTATAGTGTGTTAGTGTAATACGTGAAGTTTCCCAAGGAAAACTGTAAGTACAACCTCTATAAACTTCAATTAAGTGGGCTATATAGCCGTTTTCTATACTTTTGTTGGTGCGTTCAGGTAACCTATATCAGGACCTAGACCTGGACGTAATGTTAGACGTCCAGTTTATCTGGGAAACCCACTTAATTGGGTTTATAGAGGTTGAAACTGTATTTTTGCTAATATGTTTTATTGTTTTAGGGTTTCAGGGCGCCTCACGCCCTGAAATATATAGTGCCGATATTTAAATTATCGTATTGTTCTAGGTCATTAGACCAGCTTGAGATACCTGTTTAGACCATTGAAATAGCTTCAGTAGTTTTTGAGTAATTTAGCTTGCAAAGTATTTTTAAATTAAAATAATTGAATTTTTAGTGTTTACACAGTAATATCTTTTCAGTAAATAACATTACAGGAATTTCAGGTATTTCAATAGTTGCGCAGTCTATTGAAAATTCTGACAATGTGTCACATGTTGTATTTCATGAAATATTTAAGCTAGTTATAAGCGATTTTGTGAAATTTTTATAATAAAAATGCAGACGAAATAAAGTTGAAAACAGGAGACGATTCGCGGTCCTCGGTAAGGTATAGTTTCGAGGTACCTAAGCGCGCACGAAAAAATAGCAATTTGTAGCCATCGGCATGGTACCACCTGATTCCTGAAGAGTGCGCCAGTCGTCTCCTGAAATCCGCTGAAGACTTATCAAGATGCTGTTTCATTGAAAATAATCCTTCAGAACCTCACTAGAACATAGCCGCTGATCATCGGTTGCAGATAACCCGAGCCTATAGGTGCAAGACGTCAGCGCCGTATGGACTAGGAGGCCTAACCTCACACATAGGCATACACCTGGATAGGCTTACACACTCCTTTCACCTCACCGTGTCCATCGATCACGCCCGTCCGGCACATATCTAAAATACCCTGATTTCGTCACTGACTCACTGATGATCATAAAAATTCTTAGTACACAAACAACAAAAAAATTCTAAAACTTGGAACTTTTACCCCCCAACCCCTTAAACAAGGGTATGGAAATTTGTATGAGACTTCCGCAAATAATAAGTACTTATACATACGAATAATATTGATACACTTGTATATACTTCGATAAGTGTTTATTAATCTCCTACCTATCAATCTATAGATATCATAAGCAACTTACAAAAAGAAATGAAATCCCACCAAAAACATTTTCATGTAAAATGTTGCCAAGACGAGACCACATATAGCTCGCACTGACAAAAAGCTATCAGATCACATGTAGAGCCAAGCTTCTAACTCTACACGATCTAACTCTCCAAGCCCTATCTTCACAAACTCTACACCATAGTCAAAATATGTGGCTTGGCCGTTTCGCTACCATCACATGGGCGCAATGTGAAAAATGTATTCACTGTTCATTACTTTTCTGTTATACTTACAATAGTTCTTGTAGTAACGAAACGGCCAAGCCTCATATTTTGACTAAGCTGTAGATTTTGTGAAGTTAGGGCTTGGAGAGTTAGGGCGTGTAGAGTTAGAAGCTTGGCTCTACACGAGATCTGATAGCTTTTTGTCAGTGCTAGCTATATGTGGTCTCGTCCTGGCAACATTTTACATGAAAATGTTTTTGGTGGGATTACTTTTACTTGACTATATGCGCGCTGTAGGATACCTACTCAACTTTCGGAAGCTAAGCTAAGCATTTCAAATCCAACAGCATGCAAATGCAATAAGACATTCATTTAGGTGTCACCTATTGTTAGTGACAACGGGCCAAAGATTACAAAAGAAAATTGGAACTATACAGTGTGTAAGGGACAGCCCTCCGCAGACGGATTGGGTGAATTCAATATATCATACTAAGATGATCGGTACATGAAATTATTGCAGGAACGTTATAGGAATCCAATAAACCTGATTTGTTTGTGTTTTTGTGCACAAATCGGAGCGTCTGTTACTGGTTGGGAGGGGTAGGTAATAGGTATGCGGCGAGTTCGAGAACTCGGTAGCTAGCCAGAAAGTGAACAGCTGATTTCACGCGTCGTTCGTTAGAGTATTTCAACATTTATTGCTGGTTTTTTTTTGCTGTTTTTTTAAGAGTGCTGCGAACACACAATGTAATTTTACATTGAAATAAAGAAAATATAACTGAAAAATTAAAATGTTCCTGAGTTTTCCGGTGGAATATGATTCAAAATGAGGAGCTGAATGCATCCTGTTAGTTTGCGGAGGGCTGTCCCTTACACCTGTCTACCTAACTGTGATGTGTGTAAAAATAAAACTATCAAATAAACAAACAACATTTTATTATATTTAACAATCCTTAGGCTTGACACATTTGCCAGTTTTTGTGTTCCTGATGGTAGGAGTGTTGCAGAAGCACTGTGGTCTGCCACAGGCTGAGGGTCTGCCGAGCTCGTGGACTGTCGGGTTGTCGCAGGATGGCTCGGCCTTCTGCGGGCAGTAGAGGACCGAATGCTCGCCGGCAGGGCATTTAGCTAGAAAGAAAGAAAAAAAGTTAAGGTCAGACAATTATGATGTTGAGCAGTGGTGGTCCTCCTGTGGAAACAGCCGTGCCTTAACAAAATACACAGCACTTTTATTTTAAGAATAAAATAATAATAATGAACAGTGGTAGCCTAGAGGTAACTGGCCCGGATTACGAATTGTATACCTTATGTTACCTTTTGCTGGGACACAGGCCTCCTCTCTTCATGAGGGAGAGGGCTGTAATCTAACACATGGGCCCGGTAGGGGTTGGTAGATGTCACATATCTTCGAATTGTTGGTTCTAGGACTCAAGAATTGGGCAAAATGCAAAACAAAAATATTCAAATCTGACGGGTAGTTCCAGAGATTAGCGCGTTCAAACAAATAAACTCTTCAGTTTTATTATACAACGTGTCGTTTTGTGTCCTCGTCAAATTTAAGGGTGTGGTGTAGACCATCAAACCGTATACTTTTTCCATGGTACCAACATCGTAATCACGAAAAAATTATCAGCCGTCGCATACATTTGCGTCGAGTAGGTATTGAAGTTTTCTATGGCACAGTTGAACATTTGTATATGTATGTATAAATATATAGACTGATAGAAATGAAGAGTGAAGAGCTCGTGGCTAAGTAATAACAGCCTCACGAGTCGATCCATCAGGTTAAACTACGCTTACCGGGGTTGATCAGTGGATGGGTGACCATCTTTACATACCGAGACTCCTCCGTGCCTCGGAAAGCACGTTAAGCCGTTGGTCCCGGCTGTCATTCGTGGACAGTTGTTACAGGTCGTCAGAAGCCCGAAAGTCTGACAACCAGTCTTACCAAGGGGTATCGTATTACACAGTTACTTGGTTGCTTGGTTGGTCAGATAAGCAGTCGCTCCATGTAAAATACTGGTATTCAGCTGCATCCGGTTAGACTGGAAGCTGACCCCAACAAAGTTGGGAAAAGGCTAGGCAGATTGATGGACTTATAGAAATACATACCAGTAGGGATTCCCTGTCCTCGCACCATCATTACGCTGCAAGCCACAGCCACAAACACAAACACAGTCTTCATTATCACAGATTGACTTCTTCCGACAAAGATTCACTAAGAACTGATGACGGTCGAAGTATCATACCTTATTTATACTAAGCTCCATTCTGAGGGGAAGAACTGGTTATGAGGAAAATGGACACTTTTGTACTTTGTGTTTGCAAGAATAAGTTATTTCCCGCATACCACTAATGGTTTGTCACCTAGCAGCTGTTGCTGTGAGTTCGATGTCCGCGTAAGTAAGTATGGTGTTTTTTTAGGGTTCCGTACCTCAAAAGGAAAAAACGGAACTCTTATAGGATCACTCATGTGGCTGTCTGACTGTCTGTCCGTCTGTCTGTCTGTCGGTCAAGACCCTTTGTCTCAGGAACGCGTGGAGGTATCAAGCTGAAATTAATATCAAATACGTAAGTCTATGGTCCCTTGGAGTTCTAAAATAATCAAGCTTCTAAGTCACCGCAATAAAAAATACGGCCATTTATGCGACATATTTTGATGCTCGCAAGTAAATCAAGTACATGTAGGGTACCTATGGGGTACCTCCCGTTGACCTAGAATCATGAAATTTGGCAAGAAGCAAGGTCTTACAGCACAAGTAATTATTGGTAAAATTACATTCATCTCAACAGTTTTGGAAAAGCGAAATCTCTTATTAAAACATCTTCAAATGAAAAAAAAAATGATGATTATGATGAATCATGAAATGGAGCCACTTCACGAAGCGATTTCTATGCTCAGCAAATTCAATCTCGGTTAATAAGTACACCTGTCTTTATCTCCGGTAGTAAATACTTAAATCGTTCTCGATATCATCATTCTATAATACCAAAAGCCGCTTCGATGCTTTCAAAATAGTCGAATTCTCAATTCTTAAGTAAAGAAAATGGTGACTATTACTTGGCTAAGAATTCTAACCTTTGACATTTCTGACTTCAAGCAATTACTAAACTATAGAATGAAAATCATTACTTGAGCAATTACTTTCACTGAAGTAATCTGGGGGCACGGGAGTGCCCCCGCCAAGACGAGCCAACAGAAGCGTAAGGGCACTACCTACCTTTTCTCGAAGCACTTCGTCGTATTTTTGAACCTTTTTAACTTGGGTTTGGATTATACCAGATAAACAAAATTTTTGGGATATGATGTCAGTGGTTGACTTATTAAACTTACAAAGTTTAAATTGCATAGCTCTTATATTTTGGATTTTATTGATATCTAAAATACCCCGATTTCGTCACTGACTCACTGATGATCATAAAAATTCTTAGGGTACTTCCTGAAGTCCCAGAAAGCTGAAATTTGGTATGTAAGCTAGTATTAGTACACAAACAACAAAAAAATTCTAAAACTTGGAACTTTTACCCCCAACCCCTTAAACAATGGGATGGAAATTTGTATGAGACTTCCGCAAATAATAAGTACTAATACATACGAATAATATTAGGTAATACACTTGTATATACTTCGATAAGTGTTTATTAATCTCCTACCTATCAACCTATACATATCATAAGCAACTTACAAAAAGAAATGAAATCCCACCTAAAACATTTTCATGTAAAATGTTGCCAAGATGAGACCACATATAGCTCGCACTGACAAAAAGCTATCAGATACAGAGAGCCAAGCTTCTAACTCTACACGACCTAACTCTCCAAGCCCTAACTTCACAAACTCTACACCATAGTCAAAATATGTGGCTTGGCCGTTTCGCTACCATCACATGGGCGCAAGGTGAAAAATGTATTCACTGTTCATTACTTTTCTGTTATACTTACAATAGTTCTTGTAGTAACGAAACGGCCAAGCCTCATATTTTGACTAAGCTGTAGAGTTTGTGAAGTTAGGGCTTGGAGAGTTAGGGCGTGTAGAGTTAGAAGCTTGGCTCTACATGTTTTGTCAGTGCTAGCTATATGTGGTCTCGGCCTGGCAACATTTTACATGAAAATATTTTTGGTGGGATTACTTTTTACTTGACTATAAATGCGCGCGCTGTAGGATACCTACTCAACTTTCGGAAGCTAAGCTAAGCATTTCAAATCCAACAGCATGCAAATGCAATAAGACATTCATTTAGGTGTCACCTATTGTTAGTGACAACGGGCTAAAGATTACAAAAGAAAATTGGAACTATACAGTGTGTAAGGGACAGCCCTCCGCAGACGGATTGGGTGAATTCAGTATATAATCATACTAAGATGATCGGTACATGAAATTATTGCAGGAACGTTATAGGAATCCAATAAACCTGATTTGTTTGTGTTTTTGTGCACAAATCGGAGCGTCTGTTACTGGTTGGGAGGGGTAGGTAATAGGTATGCGGCGAGTTCGAGAACTCTGTAGCTAGACAGAAAGTGAACAGCTGATTTCACGCGTCGTTCGTTAGAGTATTTCAACATTTATTGCTGGTTTTTTTTTGCTGTTTTTTTTAGGAGTGCTGCGAACACACAATGTAATTTTACATTGAAATAAAGAAAATATAACTGAAAAATGAAAATGTTCCTGAGTTTTCCGGTGGAATATGATTCAAAATGAGGAGCTGAATGCATCCTGTTAGTTTGCGGAGGGCTGTCCCTTACACCTGTCTACTTAACTGTGATGTGTGTAAAAAATAAAACTATCAAATAAACAAACAAAATTTTATTATATTTAACAATCCTTAGGCTTGACACATTTGCCAGTCTTGGTGTTCCTGATGGTAGGAGTGTTGCAGAAGCACTGTGGTATGTCACAGGCTGAGGGTCTGCCGAGGTCGTGGACTGTCGGGTTGTCGCAGGATGGCTCGGCCATCTGCGGGCAGTAGAGGACCGAATGCTCGCCGGCAGGGCATTTAGCTAGAAAGAAAGAAAAAAAGTTAAGGTCAGACAATTATAGTGTTGAGCAGTGGTGGTCCTCCAGTGGAAACAGCCGTGCCTTAACAAAATACACAGCACTTTTATTTTAAGAATAAAATAATAATAATGAACAGTGGTAGCCTAGAGGTAACGATC
Source organism: Cosmia trapezina (assembly GCA_905163495.3). Classification (NCBI taxonomy): domain Eukaryota; kingdom Metazoa; phylum Arthropoda; class Insecta; order Lepidoptera; family Noctuidae; genus Cosmia; species Cosmia trapezina. Next base: position 22,534,978 of record LR991035.1, on the reverse strand, counting down.
CCGGATTACGAATTGTATACCTAATGTTACCTTTTGCTGGGACACAGGCCTCCTCTCTTCATGAGGGAGTGGGCTGTAATCTACCACATGGGCCCAGTAGGGGTTGATAGATGTCACATGTCTTCGAATTGTTGGTTCTAGGACTCAAGAATTGGGCAAAATGCAAAACGAAAATATTCAAATCTGACTGGTAGTTCCAGAGATTAGCGCGTTCAAACAAATAAACTCTTCAGTTTTATTATACAACGTGTCGTTTTGCATCCTAGTCAAATTTAAGGATGTGGTATAGACCATCAAACCGAACAACTTTTTCCTTGGTACCAACATCGTAATCACGAAAAAATAATCAGCCGTCGCATACATTTGCGTCGAGGGTATTGAAGTTTTCTATGGCACAGTTGAACATTTGTATATGTTTAAATATATAGACTTATAGAAATGAAGAGTGAAGAGCTCGTGGCTAAGTAATAACAGCCTCACGGGTCGATCCATCAGGTTAAGCTACGCTTACCGGGGTTGATCAGTGGATGGGTGACCATCTTTACATACTGAGACTTCTCCGTGCCTCGGAAAGCACGTTAAGAGGTCGTCAGAAGCCCAAAAGTCTGACAATCAGTCTTACCAAGGGGTATCGTATTACCCAGTTACTTGGTTGTGGAGGTTAGATAGGCATGTAAAATACTGGTATTCAGCTGCATCCGGTTAGACTGGAAGCTGACCCCAACAAAGTTGGGAAAAGGCTAGGCAGATTGATAGACTTATAGAAATACATACCAGTAGGGATTCCCTGTCCTCGCACCATCATCACGCTGCAAGCCACAGCCAAAAACACAAACACAGTCTTCATCATCACAGATTGACTTCTTCCAACAAAGATTCACTAAGAACTGATGACGGTCGAAGTATCATACCTCATTTATACTAAACTCCATGCTGAGGGGAAGAACTGGCTATGAGGAAAATGGACACGTTTGTACTTTGTGTTTGCAAGAATAAGTTATTTCCCGCATACCACTAATGGTTTGTCACCTAGCAGCTGTTGCTGTGAGTTCGATGCCCGCGTAAGTAAGTATGGTGTTTTTTAGGGTTCCCTACCTCAAAAGGAAAAAACGGAACCCTTATAGGATCACTCGTGTGGCTGTCTGTCTGTCTGTCTGTCTGTCTGTCTGTCCGTCTGTCTGTCTGTCGGTCTAGACCCTTTGTCTCAGGAACACGTGGAGGTATCAAGTTGAAATTAATATCAAATACGTACGTCTATGGTCCCTTGGAGTTCTAAAAAAATCAAGCTTCTAAGTCACCGCAATAAAAAAATACGGCCATTTATGCGACATATTGTGATGCTCGCAAGTAAATCAAGTACCTATAGGGTACCTATGGGGTACCTCCCGTTGACCTAGAATCAAGAAATTTGGCAAGAAGCAAGGTCTTACAGCACAAGTAATTATTGGTAAAATTACATTCATCTCAACAGTTTTGGAAAAGCGAAATCTCTTATTAAAACATCTTCAAATGAAAAAAAAAAGATGATTATGATGAATCATGAAATGGAGCCACTTCACGAAGCGATTTCTATGCTCAGCAAATTCAATCTCGGTTAATAAGTACACCTGTCTTTATCTACCGCAGTAAATACTTAAATCGTTCTCGATATCATCATTCTATAATACCAAAAGCCGCTTCGATGCTTTCAAAATAGTCGAATTCTCAATTCTTAAGTAAAGAAAATGGTGACTATTACTTGGCTAAGAATTCTAACCTTTGACATTTCTGACTTCAAGCAATTACTAAACTATAGAATGAAAATCATTACTTGAGCAATTACTTTCACTGAAGTAATCTGGGGGCACGGGAGTGCCCCCACCAAGACGAGCCAACAGAAGCGTAAGGGCACTACCTACCTTTTCTCGAAGCACTTCGTCGTATTTTTGAACCTTTTTAACTAGGGTTTGGATTATACCAGATAAACAAAATTTTTGGGATATGATGTCAGTGGTTGACTTATTAAACTTAAAAAGTTTCAATTGCATAGCTCTTATATTTTAGATTTTATTGATATCTAAAATACCCCGATTTCGTCACTGACTCACTGATGATCATAAAAATTCTTAGAGTACTTCCTGAAGTCCTAGACAGCTGAAATTTGGTATGTAAGCTAGTATTAGTACACAAACAACAAAAAAATTCTAAAACTTGGAACTTTTACCCCCAACCCCTTAAACAATGGGATGGAAATTTGTATGAGACTTCCGCAAATAATAAGTACTAATACATACGAATAATATTAGGTAATACACTTGTATATACTTTGATAAGTGTTTATTAATCTCCTACCTATCAACCTATACATATCATAAGCAACTTACAAAAAGAAATGAAATCCCACCAAAAACATTTTCATGTAAAATGTTGCCAAGACGAGACCACATATAGTTCGCACTGACAAAAAGCTATCAGATACAGAGAGCCAAGCTTCTAACTCTACACGACCTAACTCTCCAAGCCCTAACTTCACAAACTCTACACCATAGTCAAAATATGTGGCTTGGCCGTTTCGCTACCATCACATGGGCGCAAGGTGAAAAATGTATTCACTGTTCATTACTTTTCTGTTATACTTACAATAGGTAGTTCTTGTAGTAACGAAACGGCCAAGCCTCATATTTTGACTAAGCTGTAGAGTTTGTGAAGTTAGGGCTTGGAGAGTTGCCGCTGCGGTCGCGGGTTGTTTGAAGAAGTTACCGCGGCCCTGGCATAGGCAACTGAAGGAACACGGGTGGGTTTTAGTCAGTAAAAGTCTGACACGCTCTTCCGCTCCACCCAGAGCGGGAGAAGTTATTTGATGATTTCCCACCCTCAAAAAAAAAAAGGGCTTGGAGAGTTAGGGCGTGTAGAGTTAGAAGCTTGGCTCTACATGAGATCTGATAGCTTTTTGTCAGTGCGAGCTATATGTGGTCTCGTCTTGGCAACATTTTACATGAAAATGTTTTTGGTGGGATTAGTTTTACTTGACTATAAATGCGCGCGCTCTAGGATACCTACTCAACTTTCGGAAGCTAAGCTAAGCATTTCGAATCCAACAGCATGCAAATGCAATAAGACATTCATTTAGGTGTCACCTATTGTAGTGACAACGGGCCAAAGATTACAAAAAAAAATTGGAACTATACTGTGTGTAAGGGACAGCCCTCCGCAGACGGATTGGGTGAATTCAATATATCATACTAAGATGATCGGTACATGAAATTATTGCAGGAACGTTATAGGAATCCAATAAACCTGATTTGTTTGTGTTTTTGTGCACAAATCGGAGCGTCTGTTACTGGTTGGGAGGGGTAGGTAATAGGTATGCGGCGAGTTCGAGAACTCTGTAGCTAGACAGAAAGTGAACAGCTGATTTCACGCGTCGTTCGTTAGAGTATTTCAACATTTATTGCTGGTTTTTTTTTTGCTGTTTTTTTTTTAGGAGTGCTGCGAACACACAATGTAATTTTACATTGAAATAAAGAAAATATAACTGAAAAATGAAAATGTTCCTGAGTTTTCCGGTGGAATATGATTCAAAATGAGGAGCTGAATGAATCCTGTTAGTTTGCGGAGGGCTGTCCCTTACACCTGTCTACCTAACTGTGATGTGTGTAAAAAATAAAACTATCAAATAAACAAACAAAATTTTATTATATTTAACAATCCTTAGGCTTGACACATTTGCCAGTCTTTGTGTTCCTGATGGTAGGAGTGTTGCAGAAGCACTGTGGTCTGCCACAGGCTGAGGGTCTGCCGAGCTCGTGAACTGTCGGGTTGTCGCAGGATGGCTCGGCCATCTGCGGGCAGTAGAGTACCGAATGCTCGCCGGCAGGGCATTTGGCTAGACAGAATGAAAAAAAGTTAAGGTCAGACAGTTGTGATGTTGAGCAGTGGTGGTCCTCCAGTGGAAACAGCCGTGCCTTAACAAAATACACAGCACTTTTATTTTAAGAATAAAATAATAATAATGAACAGTGGTAGCCCAGTGGTAATTAACGGTCCCGGATTACGAATTGTATACCTAATGTTACCTTTTGCTGGGACACAGGCCTCCTCTCTTCATGAGGGAGTGGGCTGTAATCTACCACATGGGCCCAATAGGGGTTGGTAGATGTCACATGTCTTCGAATTGTTGGTTCTAGGACTCAAGAATTGGGCAAAATGCAAAACGAAAATATTCAAATCTGACGGGTAGTTCCAGAGATTAGCGCGTTCAAACAAATAAACTCTTCAGTTTTATTATACAACGTGTCGGTTTGCGTCCTCGTCCAATTTAAGGGTGTGGTATAGACCATCAAACCGAACAACTTTTTCCATTGCACCAACATCGTAATCACGAAAAAATAATCAGCCGTCGCATACATTTGCGTCGAGTAGGTATTGAAGTTTTCTATGGCACAGTTGAACATTTGTATATGTATAAATATATGGTCTTATAGAAATGAAGAGTGAAGAGCTCGTGGCTAAGTAATAACAGCCTCACGGGTCGATCCATCAGGTTAAGCTACGCTTACCGGGGTTGATCAGTGGATGGGTGACCATCTTTACATACTGAGACTTCTCCGTGCCTCGGAAAGCACGTTAAGAGGTCGTCAGAAGCCCAAAAGTCTGACAATCAGTCTTACCAAGGGGTATCGTATTACCCAGTTACTTGGTTGTGGAGGTTAGATAGGCATGAAAAATACTGGTATTCAGCTGCATCCGGTTAGACTGGAAGCTGACCCCAACAAAGTTGGGAAAAGGCTAGGCAGATTGATAGACTTATAGAAATACATACCAGTAGGGATTCCCTGTCCTCGCACCATCACCACGCTGCAAGCCACAGCCACAAACACAAACACAGTCTTCATCATCACAGATTGACTTCTTCCGACAAAGATTCACTAAGAACTGATGACGGTCGAAGTATCATACCTTATTTATACTAAGCTCCATTCTGAGGGGAAGAACTGGCTATGAGGAAAATGGACACTTTTGTACTTTGTGTTTGCAAGAATAAGTTATTTCCCGTTTTAAATTTGCATACCATTAATTGTTTGTCGCCTAGCAGCTGTTGCTGTGAGTTCGATGCCCGCGTAAGTAAGTTTAAAATGGTGTTTCTTTTGGTACTACGGGTACCTATCCCTTATGGCCGTTTCTAGGTTTGAAGATATTTTATGTTTAGTGAAAACGTGCAAAAATATGTTTTGTTTTATGTAGATTCTACATCAAACTCGTCAAAATGTACTGAACAGCTGATTTTTTTTCGCGATTTCAAGGTTGGTCCCATAGAAAAAAAAAATCAAAATGATGAGTACAATGACCCCTTTTCGGGTTTAGTGTAAACAAAAACTAATCCATACTTCCATACTAATATTATAAATTCGAAAGTAACTCTGTCTGTCTGTCTGTCTGTTACCTTTTCACGCCTAAACCACTGAACGGATTTCAATAAAATTTGGCAAGGATATAGATGGTATCCTGGGGACGGACGTAGGCTACTTTTTTTTAAAAAAATAATCCTACGGGGGGTGATATAGGGGATGAAAGTTTGTATGGGAAACTCAGTATTTCTTAAGTTAGGGATGTGAAAATTAAAATGTATGCTTTTGATAGGAAATAAAGAAATATGCGGTCCCCCTTAGGGGGTAAAATAGGGGTTGATTTTAAAATTTACAAAACTGCACGGATTTCGACAAAATTTGGCAAGGCTTTATAAAGCATCCTGCGAAAGGACATAGGATACTTTCAAAAACAATACTACAGGGGGTGATATAGGGGATGAAAGTTTGTATGGGAAACTCAGTATTTCTTAAGTTAGGGATGTGAAAATTAAAATGTAATATGCGGTTCAGCGTTTTTGAAAAATCATCCCCTAAGGGGGTAAAATAGGGGTTGATTTTAAAATTTACAAAACTGCACGGATTTCGATAAAATTTGCCAAGGCTTTATATAGCATCCTGGGGAAGGACACAGGCTACTTTTGGTCTTAAAAAATAATCTTACAGGGGGTGATATAGGGGATGAAAGTTTGTATGGGAAACTCAGTATTTCTTAAGTTAGGGATGTGAAAATTAAAATGTATGCTTTTGATAGGAAATAAAGAAATATGCGGTTCAGCATTTTTGAAAAATCATCCCCTAAGGGCGTAAAATGGGGGTTGATTTTAAAATTTACAAAACTGCAAGGATTTCGACAAAATTTGGCAAGGCTTTATAAAGCATCCTGGGAAAGGACATAGGATACTTTCAAAAATAATACTACAGGGGGTGATATAGGGGATGAAAGTTTGTAAGGGAAACCCAGTATTTCTTAAGTTAGAGATAAGAAATTAAGAAATATGCGGGTCAGCGTTTTTTAAAAATCATCCCCTAAGTGGGTAAAATAGGGGTTGATATTAAAATTTACAAAACTGCACGGATTTCGATAAAATTTGGCAAGGCTATATATAGCATCCTGGGAAAGGACATGGGCTACTTTTTGTCTTAAAACATAATCCTACAAGGTGTGATAAAAGGGATGAAAGTTTTTATGGGAAACCCAGCATTTCTTAAGTTAGGGATATGCCCTATGTTTTCCACATGAACGTTCCCATGGGATATTTTCCGACATCCACGCGGGCGAAGCCGCGGGCAAAAGCTAGTGTTGTATAAATTAATTCGTTGTACTTTAAACGTTGCTGTAAACCAAAACATAGTTGGAAAAAGGCTAGGCAGATGATGATAATTAATAGTATTGTTTTAATTTAATTGAGGAGCTCGTGGCTAAGTAATAACAGCCGCACAGGTCGATCCATCAGGTTAAGCTACGCTTGCTGGGGTTGGTCCGTGGATGGATGACCATCTTTAGATACCGAGACTCCTCCGTGCCTCGGAAAGCACGTTAAGCCGTTGGTCCCGGCTGTCATTCGTGGATCTTTGACAGTCGTTACGGGTTGTCAGAAGCCCGAAAGTCTGACAACCAGTCTTACCAAGGGGTATCGTATTACCCAGTTACTGGGTTGTGGAGGTCAGATAGGCAGTCGCTCCCTGTAAAATACTGGTATTCAGCTGCATCCGGTTAGACTGGAAGCCGACCCCAACATAGTTGGGAAAAGGCTAGGCAGATTGATTGTTTTAATTTAATTATTACAAACACGTGAGCATTTTAAGTAAGTGTATCTGTGTTAATGTCGTTCATTTATCGGCAAAATTTCATGATCCGTGACCAATTATGTTAATTTAAATATTAATTATGTAGAGATAGAGATAACACTTCTACGAATGGATAATGTCGTCATGTTATTAAATTATTAATCGGTTAACAGCTGTTTATACCACACAAGTTGAGTAATTATTTATTCTACATACTACTATTTGTATTAACCTCTTGGCATTATCTGTAGATTAGATTATTTTAAATAATATTATATTAAATTTACCCACCAAATTTTTGAATTACGCAAATACATACATAATCAACAACGTGGTGGCGTGTGTGTTGGATCATTAAGTTCCCTTCAAAATGGTTGAGCTAAGTGGTGCTGATCCATGCGTCATGTTCGTGAACGGGCGCCGTCAGTTGGGACTGGTCGTCTCTTAGCTGCCACGGCTTATTTTTAATTTAGTTGTTTTTAGTTTTTATCTTTTTCATTACGCACGTCTTTCTACATTGTTCTCACATCTACAACGTGTAATGCTAAATGCGCAAAACCTCTTAAGGGGTCATTGTACTCATCATTATGAACAACTTTTACTATGGGACCAAACCTCAAAACGCGAAAAAAAATTCAGCTGTTCAGTACATTTTGACGAATTATGAGAACATAAATGTACTGAACAGCTGATTTTTTTTTCGCGATTTCAGGTTTGGTCCCATAGTAAAAGTTGTTCATAATGATGAGTGCACTGACCCCTTAAGAGGTTTTGCGCATTTAGCATTACACGTTGTATATTTTCAATATGAACGATGTAACCACTATTATGTAAAATTGATTTAAAAGAGTGTCCGTGGAGTTTCTTGCCCGTTCTTCTCCAGGATCTACGCTTTGGAATGGGCAACTAGCTTCATTTTTCTGACTGACCGACCCAAGACCGACCCTTTGACAATTCAAAAGTGCCTGTAATTGGTTTATTTGAAATAAATGCTTTGAGTTTGAGTTTCAGTTTGACAACTTGTCGTTTTGCATCAACTTTTTCCATGGCACCAACATCGTAATCGCGAAAAAATAATCAGCCGTCCCATACATTTACGTCGAGTAGGTATTGAAGTTTTCTATGGGACTGTTGAATTTTTTTTCGCGATTACGATGTTGGTGCCATGGAAAACGTTGTTCGTTTTGATGTTCTGTATCACACCCTGAAATTTGGCGAGGGTGAAAATCGACATGTATACCTACCTACTTATCTACGTAGTATAAAACGAAGTCACTTTTGTGTCATTCTGTGTGATTGTATAACGCCCGGTTTCTCGACGGCTATTCAAATCAACTAATAACTATATAGCTAATTAACTAATCATGTGTAAAATCTCTTGTTAAGTCGAAAACGAGTTGCACGAACGTTGATTAAGTACTTTGATTTGAATCTTTGATCACTTGACACAACAATCAAATTAGTACAAAAATCTCTTGTTAAGGTTGATGCGCCAGGGTAGCCCGCAAAATTCAAAATTTCTTACGTTTTTTGCAATTTGTAGGTCAGTATGAGCTTGCTTGTTGCTTGTAAATATGATTCGCGGCCGTAGCTAATATGGCTTTACAGAATTATAATCATTAGAATCAGCAATACAACTCCATAAGTTAGCATTTATCCCAAATCTAGCGATTTCATGAAATCATGAGGTTTGAGGTAAATGCTAACTTATGGAGCTGTATTGCTGATTCTAATGATTATAATTCTGTAAAGCCATATTAGCTACGGCCGCGAATCATATTTTGAGTAGTTCTTCAAAAAGTATTCTCCGCGTAGCTTTCGTGGCGAATTTTTTTTTTAGAGTAATCTTTATATAAATGGACACACATCTAAGATGCTCTAAAAATAATAAGTGCAATTTTGATTATATGTAAATCAGTGCATAAACTACAGAGATATTCTATTTTGAAATTTCGGTTCCCACGAAAGTTACGAAAGACGCCACAAAAGTTACAAACGTATTTTCTATAAGCAAAATACAGTTTTAAATCCTTATTTTTTCATTAATTTCCTGTGGATTAAATTTTATAAAATGAAATACTTATTATTTATGAATCAACTTGTATTTGAGATCAACATAGTGTTTTGAGATCAGCTTATTATTAGTTATTAGTAACTTAGGTTGCTAATTTAGCTTTGGTCCAGTAATTAAACTGTAAAATTTACATCATTATCATCATCATTATTTCAGCCGAAAGACGTCCACTGCTGGACATAGGCCTCCCCTAAGCACCGCCACTTCGACTGGTTCTGTGCTTCCCGAATCCAGCAGATTTCTGCGGCCTTTACAAGATCATCTGTCCACCTTGTGGGAAGCCTTCCAACGTTACGACTTCCAGTACGCGGCCGCCACTCCAGAACATTTTGGCCCCATCGGCCATCTGTTCTTCGAGCAATGCCTGCCTACTGCCACTTAAGTTTAGCAATTCTTCGGGCTATGTCGGTTACCTTCGTTCTACTGCGGCTCTCTTCATTTCTGATTTGATCACATAGGAAAACTCCAAGCATAGCCCTCTCCATTGCCCTTTGGGTGACTTTTACCCTTCTCATAAGGCCCATTGTGAGCGACTACGTTTCAGTGCCGTAGGTCTTTACTGGCAACACGTACTGGTCGAAAACTTTCGTCTTGAGATACTACGGTATGTGAGACGAGAAGATATTGCGAAGCTTCCTGAACGCTGCCCAGCCGAGTCGGATTCAACGATTGACCTCTTTCTTCAAGTTGGACCTTCCTAACTGGACTCGTCCACAACCTACAGTGTAGTGTCTCCGATCTTCATGAGAGTTGGTGCTACATGGGCATTTGAGATGCCATTTGTCTTATCCATTTTCATTTTAAGACCGACTCTTTCGGAAGCTCTACTGAGGTCATCGAGCAGTATACTGAGCGCCTCCATAGTCTCAGCCATGACTACTATATCGTCTGCAAACCGAAGGTGAGTGACGTACTCTCCATTGATGCCTAGCCCTTTCCAGTCCAGAACCTTGAAAACATCCTCCAGTGCAGCGGTGAACAGTTTAGGAGAGATAACCTCTCTCTGTCTCCCCTTCGCTGCAGAAGGATAGGTTTCGAGGTCCGTTCCTGGAGTCGGACTGACATAGTGGCGTTTTCGTACAGGAACTTCAGCACCTCAATATACCAATAGTCGAGACTTCAGTACAGCCCATGCTTTAATCGAATCGGAGGCTTCAGTCTTCTGTATAACATGTCGCAGCGTATACGTCTACGGTGCTATAGCCTTTACGGAATCCGGCTTGTTCGGGAGGCTGGAAGTCATCAAACCTGCGTGCGAGACAGATCGTGATGACTCTTGAAAGCAGCACGTAGACATGGCTCAGAAGTGAGACGGGTCTGTAATTCTTAAGAAGAACATTATCGCCCTTCTTAAAGAATAATACCACCACACCTCTGTACCATACCTGCGGCGTTTTGCCCTCGAGTATGACGGAATCAAACAGCTTCTGGAGGGCCTTAAAAACGGGTTTTTTTATACTTTTGTCTGACAAGCACTCTACATAATAAAATTCATAAGGTATTTTCTTACTGTCAATTAGCCCATTGGCTAAACAGCACAGGTTGAGTTGAAGTAAGCTGTTAATTTGGCTACGAGAAAACATACAAACAGAAACACATACTGCGAGTCGTTACAAGAAAAAAATTTAAGCACATACTCGTACACGCATAAATACTTATACAAATACATAACACCTTTATTTTGAGATTCGCGACAATCGAGTAAATGCATCAGCAGCGTCACAAAACATCTGAAGTCATTATTTAATGGAGATATAAAACTTTCATGGTGCGCTAGCTGACTTTCGTGGACAAATAACCACGAAAGTTGTGCCACGATAGTTACGAAAATTTCATATTTTTTAGAATTACTATTAAAGTTACAGGTAAATTAACGAACAAAGTACTTGGGAATAATCTCGGAGATCTATCTTATTCCTTCATTCAAAATGATTTGGAAAATTGTAAACATTATCCTTCAAAATTTGCGCATGAAAGTTTCTTGACCAAGGCTACTTGAAAATATTCAAAGGTTAACTTATCTCATATTTTTTTTGTTTATAAGCAATTAATGTATTTGTCTCCCCCACTGATGCCGGGACACTACTGAGCGTCCGCGCAACTAAAAAGTGTAGCGACAAGTTGCCCTTCTTGGAAGATAGGTGCAGTTTTGTTGCGCCCTCGCGAAAGTAGGAAAATCGTGTGACAGAGACATAATGCCTATTAACTATTGTACATTAAGAGATACAATTAATATTCTTTGATCATTATGATGCCTAATTAAATACGATCAATTTGATGTATTACATTATTTGCTTATGAATAGAATACAAAAGTTATCAAAGTTTGTCGTGAGCGCGAACAGAGTGTGACGCGCGAAGAACACCGATTTTGCTCCCGTTTTGGACACTAGATATTTTTTTAAATAAATGTTATAAATAATTTTAGATGTTTATTGTTGAAATTGTACACATAAATAAACAAAGAGTAATCTGTATTTGGTCCTAAGGCTGAATATTTAATAGGTTCGGAATTAAGACCGTGTGACCGCGTTTTGAGGGACCTCGAAGAACTACCCTTTTAATCAACATACAAGCTCACACTGACCTACAAATTGCAAAAAAACGTAAGAACTTTTGAATTTCGCGGGCTACCCTGGCACTTTCGCCTTAATTGAGAATTTGGGTTTCTGAACAAACGATTAAGCTCGAATGTCATGTCAAGCCACTGTCAAATGTTGTGTTAGCTAATCTGTCGAACTTGGGCGATTATCTTTGCGTTCCCTGTGATTTTCTGTTTTCTTTGGATATTTTATAGTTATAATTAATAAAACAACTTCTGCACGGAGGCACGGAGGAGTCTCGGTATGTAAAGATGGTCACCCATCCACTGACCAACCCCGGCAAGCGTAGCTTAACCTGATAGATCGACTCGTGCGCCTATTATTACTTAGCCACGAGCTCCTCCTAAAAATCTAAAACCAAACAAAAAAAATTCAATAGGTAGGTACTTTAACTATGGTACATATTTTTGTTATAGATATTTTTTTTTTGATACCTACTTGTTAAGGTTTAGGGGTTTAAGTGTTTTATAAAGGGGGCCAAATTTTCATTATTTTTGTGATAGGACACACCGTTTTCGAGATATAAGGAAAAGAAAAATAAAACCAAACATTCAAATTTTCAATAAAATGGCGCCTTGGTCAACAGCGTAGTCAACAGTGTCAACTTGACATTCAATTGAACGAATTATTTCTCAAAATTAATGAAGAATACGATGTTGCCATACACATAATCTATTTTCTTTAATCAGTTGATATTGATCGTTGATTAATTAATTTTATCGTAATCGCCACTTCAGCAACCCAATTTGATTTGACTGTTCTGTTAATTTAACAGGTTTGTTAGTTGATTTTAGATTTGAATAGCCGTCGAGAAACCGGGCGTGGATCTTTTAAATCCTCAGCGGATTTTGATACTGTTTTCATCATCATTATTTTGAATACAGCACGCAGCAGCCGACGCGGAGCGGGGCGGAGTGGAGAGGATTACTTGCCACTTTTCACTGCTCTTCCCCGCTCCGCTCCGACCAGTTCCGAGTCAGTGGACATGCAGGAATCGGCCAATCATAGTTATTGAAATCCTCATCTCCTCTCTTGTCTCGTCTGTGATTGGACGATTCCTGCACGTCTCCACTCCGCTCAGCTCCGCGTCAGTGGAAACGAACCCTTATACCCCGTGTGAAGATGAGGCGGGTCGTTAACTCATCAGTGACAAACGGAAAACTATGACGACATGTTATTAATTACAATAGGTAGGTACGTGAAAGGGGAATAACTTTGAACTCAACAAAAGTATCAATACGCAAATGCGCGTAGGTACCTACTTGTATTCTTGCCTTATGATTTCTCTTGATGAAACACTTCCCCACACGCCACACCGAAACATTGAGGGCCTTAGCACATATCCGCCGCGAAACCGTGAAACAGCGGAACAAAATCATCATCATCATCATGCGAATCAGTTGAAATAAACTACTGCGGTTTCGCGGCGGAAGTGTGCTAGGGCCCATAGAAAATATTAAAAAAAAACTTTTTACAAAAAAAAAAACCGGTCAAGAGCGAGTCAGACTCGCGCACCGAGGGTTCCGTTCCAATTTCTGAAAAAGTGTGCTATTTAGAGACATCGTTTTATTTTTCCTGTAATCTTTACATAAACTTCTATCACATAGAATAATTTCAGATTTTTCTCTTTGCAAACTTCGGAGATAAGGGGAGGGGGCGGGGGAACGGTATTTTTTTTTACATTTTTCATAAAAAGTCGAAAACTATGCGGCCTAAAAAAAATAAAAAAAATGTTTGAGTATTTGCAAACAGCGCTCTTTCATATGATACCTCACATGCCCTAGTAGCCCCACTTTTAATTTTTAAGACACCCCTTTCAGTCACTGTTGCAAAAAAATATAAATATTTTTATTTCTTTCTTATAAATAAATTAGTTGGGTAAACATCATCTAAAACTGTTCCAAATTTCAAGTTGATAGCATTAGTAGTTCTTGAGATATCCAGCTGTGACAGACAGACAGACAGACTGAGTGACACCATAAGGGTTCCTTTTTTACCATTTTGGTACGGAACCCTAAAAAAACAACCGACTTCCAAGAAAAACACTATAAAGTGAAAAATTACTTTAATTTTGGAAGTCGGTATCTTTGGATCTGTGTTTTAGTTTTTTGCCACCGACTTCCAAAATTAAAGTTATTTTTCACTTTGTAGTGTTTTTGAAAAGTTTTTATTTTTCACTTTTTAGTGGGTCAGTTTGTAATTTATCTAAGTTACAATAGCCCAATGTCAACTGCTCATCACCTTTTTCAAAATATTGCTTTTCCCGATGCAGGGACGTTAATTGTTGAGGAGTTCTCCTAATAAGAACCAGGAGAACTGCAGCTCCATGGTGAAGTCATCATCACCATTATGCATTTTGACGAGCATAAATTACTTAGCAACCATATTAAAGTAATCGAATCGCAACCCGTGAAATACTTAGGTATAATTGAGTAGTTCCGATGGCCATCTGTGGTCTTCATCATCAGTTCCACTTCCCAAAGTGGTGCTTTGCGAGAGCAAATGTACGAGTCTCTATAAAAAATTACCAAATCGCTATAAGTGTTCCTACAATATTTGAGGGTTTTCCTCGATTTCGATGGGATCCCTTCATCAGATTCTGACTTGGTGACAATGGGACCACCTCAAACAAAAAAAGAAATTTTGCAAATTCGTCTTTATACGACGAAGTTATGCCCGAACATACATAAAAAAATATATATATATATATATAGATATACCCATGGGCACATTGTGGCTCCATCGTGCCATATAGGTAGTAATTTGTTGATCCGTTTTCACTTGTTGATCCGGGTGGTATTTGTTGATCCAATGCTAGTCAAACCATACGTAAGTGGCTCTGTTTGGAGCCACAAGTGTTAACGCGAGTAATAATAATAATTAAGACATTTTTATACAAATCCACCCTTTTTGCATTTGAGCACTAGTTGATCCGATTCAAATGGGCCAATCAGAGCACACCATTTTTCACGGGCTTTGTCATTGGCTACTATAGATAGATAGAATATGGATGGTATTCAAACAAATTAATTCTTGCATTATACAGCGTGCCGCCGCTATAGCGACATTAACTTCAGACGCGAACATGGTTCCGCGTTTTCGCTTTCGGAGGGTTTGGTGAGTACTGGTGAGGGGGAACCGGAGAGGGTGGTGAGGAAGGGGGGGTGAGGAGTGGAGGGGGGAGGGTAAGGGGAAAGGGGGAGGAGTTGTGAGAGGGAGGATGTTGAGGGGGAGAGGGAGGGAAGGCAGTAGTAAAAGGAGAGATCGAGGGGCATGTTGAGGGGGAGAGGGAGAGATCGAGGGGCATGTTGAGGGGGAGAGGGATAGGAGGCACCACTGTGAAAGGCAGAGCGGGAGGTTGGGGAAAGGGGATGCATCAGGGGAAGGGGTATTAAAGGAATAAGGAATAAAGAAGGATAAGGAAGAGGAAGAGGATAAGGAAGGGGGTAGGGGGGATAAGGAAGGGAAGGGGCGCCAGAGGAGAGTAGGATACAAGGAGGGAAAGAGGGGGAGGGTGTGGTGAGTACTGGTGAGAGGGAAGAGGACGGGGGAACGGGAGATGGTGGTGAGCAAGGTGGGGGTGAGGAGGAGAGAGGATGGTGAGAGGGGAGGGGTGAGGAGTGGTGAGAGGGATAGAGTGATGAAGGGGAGGATGTGGAGGAGGGATGTTTTGAAGGAAAAGGTACGGGAGGCAGTAGTAAAAGGGGGGGGGACATGCAGGGGGAAGAGTGAGGAGGAAAGGGAGCGGAGGTAGTGGTGAAAGTTGTAGGGGGAGGTTCGGGGAAAGGGATGCGTGAGGGGGTGAGAGTGAGAAGGAGATGTGGGGGGTGTGAGAGGGTAGAGGGAGGGGTGAGATAGGGAGGGGAGTGGTTTGGTGAGAGGTGGGCAGAGATGGGACATAGGGAAGGGGTTAGAGGTGGGGTGAGAGGGACGAGCGCCTTTACACGTTAAAGTTGATTTTTGTATAGCACTGATTCATTGAAGAAACCCTGCATGACAGAAATGACATGATGAAAAATAGAAAGTCGAAACCGCACAAAAAACAGAAGTTAACTCCAGTCGTGCGTCGGAGCTAACACACGCACTTTTTTTGTAAATGCATACTTTTATAGATAACTACACCCAGACTGAGGACATACAGACATGTGCTTGCACACAAATGCTTGTCCTGGATGGGATGTGATGGTATGGAATCGAACCTACGACCTGCGGCATGATAGGTGGTATTTTAACCAAATACGCCATTGTGGCCTGTCACTGTCAGAATGCTTCACTGTTAATGGTGTTGTCACATCTAACATCAGGTCACAAAAGCGCACAAAAGCTTCTCTATTATCTTCTATACCTTATCATCATCATTTCAGTTGAAAGACATCAACTGCTGGACATAGGCCTCTCCCAAGCACCGCCACTTCGACCGGTACTGTGGTTCCCGCATCCAGCGGATTCCTTCTTGCGATCTTTACAAGGTCATCGGTCCACCTTGTGGGAGGCCTTCCAACGTTACGTCTTCCAGTACGCGGCCGCCTCTCTAGAACCTTTTGGCCCCATTGGCCATCTGTTCTGCAAGCAATATGCCCTGCCCACTGCCACTTAAGTTCGGCAATTCTTTGGACTATGTCTTCCCGAACGCTGCCCAGCCGAGTCGTATTCGACGATTGACCGCTTTCTCGAAATTGGACCTACCTAACTGGACAGTTTGTACTAAGCAACATAGTCGTCCACAACTTCCGAGTGTAGTGTCTCCGATCTTCATGCGAGTGGGTGCTACATGGGCATTTGACGTGACCATCCATCCATGTCTTATCCATGTTCATTTTAAGACCCACTCTTTCGAAAGCTCTACTGAGGTTATCGAGCATTGTACTAAAGTCCTCCGTAGTCTCAGCCATGCCTACTATATCGTCGGTAAACCTAAGTTGACTGACGTACTCGCCATTGATTTTGATGTCTAGCCCTTTCCAGTCCAGAACCTTGAAGGCATCCTCCAGTGCAGCGGCGAACAGTTTCGGAGAATAACGTCTCCCTGTCCCCCTCGCTGCAGAAGGATAGGTTTGGAGGTACGGTCCTGGAGTTTTCGTACAGACACTTCGGCCGCCTAGACCGCTAAACGTAGAGAACTGAAAAAACTCCTTGCAGTAATGCATACTTAGGTTGATCCACTCGATTTTATATTCGCATTACTTCATACATTGTTGGATCCGCCACCATACTCGAGGTGGATCTTACAATGTACGAAGCATTACGAATATAAAATGTACTAGATCAACGTACGTATGCATTTCTTCAAGCAGAGTATAATACGGAACCACATAGTACTTATAACCCATCGAGGTGGATCTGACAATGTATGAAGCAATGCGAATATAATTAATCGAGTGGATCAACGTATGTATGCATTTCTGCGAGGAGAGTTTAAAACGGAACCACATAGTACTTATAACCTCATGTTCGAGGTGGATCTAACAATGTATGAAGCAATGAGAATATAAAATCGAGTGGATCAACGTTTGTATGCATTTCTGCAAGGATAGTATAAAACGGAACCACATAGTACTTATAACCTCATATTCGAGGTGGATCTAATAACGTATGAAGCAATGAGAATATAAAATCGACTGGATCAACGTATAAATGCATTTCTTCAAGGAGAGTATAAAACGGAACCACATAGTATGCTGTGCGTGGTGCCGCACCTCTTAGTAGAGGTGGATCTAACAATGTATGAAACATTGCGTATAGAATATCCAGTGGATCAACTTATGTAGGTAGAAAATTACTATCATTTTTATGCAAGGAGTGTGTAAATCAAAAAAAATGAATGTTAGAAGTATCTGAAATTCACTGTATATGGAGCCAATAAGTATTGGTCTTCAGATAAAATTCGGAGCCAAAAAGTATTGTTGAGTATAAAAAAATTGACCGTTACGGATCCACTTTTGTTTAGATGCTAGAGCAAAAAAAATGTTGAGTATAAATATATTTCTTTAAATATATTTGGCAACATCGCCAAGTGGAAGGCGACGTTGCCACTCCGCTCGAAAAATATTAAACCGGAGTCAAGTTATTCCGCATTAAAGGTGGAGTCAACAATGCATTGGCTCACTGCTGGATCAACTAAGTGTGGGAAAGGGTGTTTATATATATATATATATAAAAATCCGAATTGACCTCCTTTTTCAGATGTCGGTTAAAAACAAAGAGAAGTGGCAAGCGGGTGAATCTGTGTCCGACATGCTCCTTAGGAGCCGTTCTTAATACAAATTCCGTCTCCGCGAACTAGTGCGCTGTCGACTGTAACCGTGACAATTTATAAGAATGCTGTTGTTCAGTGGTTTCATTTAAAAACCGAAGCCATGTAAATCATGGAATCACTTTCCATAAAGTACAAGTATTTTACCGTATTTGTCTTTAAAATCATCAAGGACAAAGTGGAGACAGGGTTCCGATACATTTTACAATACTGGGTACATCTACCTACTTCTTTCTTATATCTACAGCTAGGGCTTCAAAAAGGTGATTTTTAGGGTTCCGTACCTCAAAAGGAAAAAACGGAACCCTTATAGGATCACTCGTGTGTCTGTCTGTCTGTCCGTCTGTCCGTCTGTCACAGCCAATTTGCTCCGAATCTAATGGACCGATTAAGTTAAAATTTGGTACACATATGGATTTCTGTGACCCAAACACGTACAGCTAAAGTAAATATATGAATTTTGAATATGAGAGTCACTTTTAGGGGGAAAATAAGAAAATTTAAAAAAAAAGTTTTGTAAACTGTACCGTGTGACATATCAAATGAAAGGGCTTACTATGAGGGTCTCAAATATAATTTTTTTATAATTTTAAAATATATTGTTTTAAAGTTATTTAAGAAAATAGACGAACATTGACCATTCCCCCCCCTTATCTCCGAAACTACTGAGCCTAAAATTTTGAAAAAAATATAGAAAATACTTCTATACCTGTAGATTACAGGAAAACCTATAAAAAGTCTGTGGTCTTAAAATAACATGATAAATCTATATATATAAAAAAATCAAAGTCCTGATTGAGTCACTGACTAATATATCAATGTACAGCCCAAACCAATGGACCTATAGACTTGAAATTTTGCACATAGATACCTTATATAGTGTAAACATCCACTAAGAAAGGATTTTTGGAAATTCCATCCCTAAGGGGGCAAAATAGGGGATGAAGGTTTGTATGAAAAATCCTATCCCTTGAGTTAATAGACTTGAAACTTAGCACGAATATTCATCTAAGTAAATTATAAAGTTTATCATTTTGAGTTTTCCTAAACTACCTCCTAAAGAGGGATTGGGGGTGTCAAAGTTTGTATGGAGGAATTTTAACACGCGGTCCGATTAACTCAAAACTCAGTTTTTATACTTGAGACCAAAAATGAAAACTAACGCGTATCAGGGTTTTCCAAAAATCTACCCCTAAGGGGTGAAAAGTTAATTTTATAGCGGAGGATTTTATTGGGGTCTTGATTAACTCTAAAATTGGTGTAAATAATGTTTGAGTCAAGTTATGGATACATACCAGACGATTTTTGAAATTCTTTATCTGTGTTCGTGAAAACAGAGATACAGTTTATATGAAAAATCTTATTAATTTGGTTAATGAACTTGAAACTTAGCACACATACTTGCATAAGTAAGTAATAATGAGGTTTAGGGATGTTAAAGTTTGTATAGAAGAATTTTACAGCGCAGTCCGATTAAAAAAATGGTACTTTGAGTCAAGTTAGGAAACTTGCCAAACAAATTTTTACCAATTTTGACGGCATATAGCTGATGTTTTAAGGAGTAACTAAGGCTATTTTTATTTTAGAAAAATAATTAGGGTTCCGCGCAAGAAAATTAAAATCCATGAAATCAGACAACCACGTACAGTCCAGTACAAACTTAATAAGCCTCCGCTGTCTATTACGGCTATAACAACAAATAATAAAAATAAAGCAAAGTTAAAAATTTAAGGGGTCGGTCCACAGACAATAAACTTTTAATTTTGAAAAAAAAAATAATAATCTAGCATGTGAGGTGTCATCGTCTAGAACTCATTGAGTAGAGTACAAACATATTTTTTTTTATCTACTAAAATTAAGAAATAGGGGGCCGCAAAAGTTGTAAATTTTAGACCATTTTTGTACGAGCTCTAGCGCAACAATTAAACAAATTAGGAATTTGAAACTTCTTTATACCATGTTGGTACCATAAATACTGTATTTAAGCAACAATACCGAAAACGGCGATTCATAAGGTATTTTGTTTAAACATGGGTGATTTTCTGCAACTGCAAAAATAACCTTGTAATTCACAGTATCATTATAAAATAAGTAAAAAGTTATCTTTGCGATTGTTAAACATATAATATGGTACGGAACCCTTCGTGCGCGAGTCCGACTCGCACTTGACCGGTTTTTTTGATGATCGACATAATTGTGGTGAAGCAAAATCGAAGCAATGTGTAAGCAAAACTTAATACTTAACAATAAATCTTAGCAGAAAAAAAATATGGCAAAATTTATTATTACTAAAAACATTTAAAGTACTTTTAGGAATAACCTGTATCTTTCGTAGTCACATTCCTCCATCACTTTTTGTTTAAAGACGGTCAGATCGGTCACCGATGTGCGCTCGTTTGTTAGAATAGATAATTATTCTACATAGTACCCTCATTTTTGTTTTTATTTTTATTATTGTTTCATTCAAATATGAATGGTTGTTCTTTGATATAGTATCTAAATTATGTAGTCGATGGTTTTGGTGCACGGTAAAACTCTAATGAGTTTATGTTTGCACAAACTTAAATATCTTTATAATGTAAGTTTACTACTGATTAAATAAATAAATAAATAAAAAAAAAACAACCTTTAAAATCGTATTTTTTGTCGATCGCCATCACTGTTAATCGTTTTTGTCTATCGATAAATCAACAAATACTGATGCTCGATTTTAACTTTCATATTTATCGATTGTTAACAAGTAACAGTAATGATTAATAAAATCGAGCAACTCTATAAGAAACTGACAGATCTTATTGATTGTCAAAATCAAAACAAAGCATATCGAACGCCATTAACGATGGTCTAAAGTCACTTCACGTAAGTTTTTACGGTGAGTTTTTACAGTTGAGTTCGGTAGTAGGCACCTGACAGTAACAATACACCTACACTCCGCCCCCTAACAAACCTTTGACCATTTATCTCAACCATCTGATCTCAGACCAAAACACTATAAAAAGGACAAATAAAAAAACTGTACATACCTATACAGTTTGACACAAGTTAAAGGTTGCGTCGATGTCATCTAAAGTATAAATTTGAATATTTTAATTAATTAAATCATTTTAATTAACTGTACAATCGTTTGCCCTCGGCTTCGCCAGCGTGGATGTCGGAAAATATCCCTAGGGAATGTGCTACCGGGATTAAAAGTACCATATAATATGTTAATTCAGGTAAACAATGAATTAATTTCGTAGTACCTACATTGTTTTCATATAACTCTATTGGCTTACGCGGCACATGCCAAATAAAGCTCCCAGTCGGCATTTTTAGCGACATCTTCAACAATCATCGTCATATTTACACAAAACCTTAATGAATTCCATGTACACCTAAACCTCCTCATGACTTTCCTCGTGAATTACTCAGTCCATTGATGAAAACCGTATGAAAATCCGTTTGAAAATCTTTGAGTTTATCGCGTTCAGACAGACATACAGTCAAACAGATACGGCGGAAGGCCCCTTTGTTTTATGTTTTACGGATTCTTTATTATTGTGAATGAGGCATGTTTTTAGTAACACTTCTACTTTGGAAACCGTCCAAAAATGCTACGAAATAAAGGCATTGTCAAAGTTAAACTATAAACATGGACTTGCGATTGAATGTAGGTATAACAATAAATCTTTAACTTACGAGTCTGACTCATGCCCGTTTTTTTTAATACTAGATGACCTCTACATGAATGTCTGCGTTGAGAGTTGAAAATTCAACAGTGAAATAAATAATAAGGCGTTAATTTAGGACATCAGCCTTTCTCTCACTAGCTCAGAGTTGATAATTGTTTACAAATTTTACCGATGAAACTTCTAAGTCGTGTCCTACTCTGCCGTATACCACAACAAAACATAGCGGTTTAGGGTTGGGCTAAAGAAACTTTTTGTAGCGAGAGGGTTGGGACAAAAGGTGGTATTAACTTTACGAGTTCTCGTAAAAATGAAACGGTAAACAAGGAGATAAGGTTTAAACTGTTTTTTCATGTTTCACGTTCGCTATTTTTGTTAAAAGACGAGTTGTAATTGAAAAAATAGGTTTTTTTGGCTTATTTTTGTAGTGTTTTGTTGGCGATAGCAGGAATTATCTATGCAGGAAACACCATAACTTGACATCATATTTCACCCTCCTCCGTTGTTTTATTGTACGGATTGCATTGCATGAGGAGCTCGTGGCTAAGTAATAACAGCCGCACGGGTCGATCCGTCACGTTAAGCTACGCTTGCCGGCGTTGGTTCGTGGATAGGTGACCATCTTTACATACCGAGACTCCTCCGTGCCTCGGAAAGCACGTTAAGCTGTTGGTCCCGGCTGTCATTCGTGGATCTTTGACAGTCGTTACGGGTCGTCAGAAGCCCGAAAGTCTGACAACCAATCTTGCCAAGGGGTATCCTGTTACCCAGTTACTGGGTTGTGGAGGTCAGATAGGCAGTCGCTCCATGTAAAATAATGGTATTCTATTCAGCTGCATCCGGTTGGACTGGAAGCCAACCCCAACATAGTTGGGTAAAGGCTAGTAGGCAGATGATGATGATGATGATTATCGCTGGCAGAAGACTGAATTTGAAAGAAAAGACAATTGGCTTTCAGGTTATACCAAACTGTAAAACGACTGTCAAAGATCCACGAATGACAGCCGGGACCAACGACTTAACGTGCTTTCCGAGGCACGGAGAAGTCTCGGTATGTAAATATGGTCACCCATCCACGGACCAACCTCGAAAAGCATAGCTTAACCTGATGGATCGAACCGTGCGGCTGTTATTACTTAGCCACAAGTGTTAACGCGTCAATAACCGTGACAATGTGCTCAATAAAATGCCCACTGCCTTTCAGCAAAAACGTTACAATATGGTGTGATCATATTATGACAAAAGAAGCATAACACATCTAAACCACGTTCAAGAGCTGTCATCGTGATTGAGGAAAATTGGATTTACCATCTCTTGAACGCAGTTTAGAGGTGCTGATCGCGTTCAGTTTCAGTAAAATTCGCCCTAAGATTATGCTTTTTACCTTCCCCAAATCCAAGCTCCATTCCAAGCTCCACGCAGAACATCATAAACAAAATTCGATCAGGGAATCGAATGCACAAGTCGAATTAACTACAATCGAATAGTGTGGCGCATTAATTAATTTAACAGTTCAAACATTTAGTTAATAGCATTCACTGACAGGTTTGTCCACGGGGCAGTTTATTAATAACCGTCGCACCTGGGGATCTGGTCGAGCTTTGTGACGCACGTTCCACTCGCCTTCCCTTCTGACTTTACTTGTGGATGCTTCTGGTACAGTTATTGGGTTTTGATACTCTTTTAACGATTAGTGACTAAGGCGGCCCCTACAGCTATTTGTATAAAGAGAGAAGTCCTGACTGACTGACGCATCAACGCCCAGCTCAAACCCTTGAACCTAGAAAGCAGAAATTTTGCACAGAGGTTCCCTTTATAATGAAGACAAGGAATTAGGAAGGAATTCCCGGTAGTACGTTCCCGTGGGATATTTTCCGACATCCACGCGGGCAAAGCCGCTGGCAATAGCTAGTATTGAATATTGCTGCTCAAAATTGACTAAATAATAACAGCCACCCGGTTCGGCTTTCAAGGTTAAGCAACGCTTGCCGAGGTTGGTTCGTGGATGGTTGACCATCCATTACATACCAAGATCATTTCTCGAAAAACATGTTAAGCTGAGCGGTAAGCGTTATGCTGTCGTTCGTTGATCCTTGACAGTTGTTAGGGTAGTCAGAAAACTATAACACGGTAAAATTGACGTAAGGTGTCAAATTGAGTAAAAACCGGTCAAGAGCGAGTCGGACTGGCGCACCGAGGGTTCCTTTCCAGTTTCTGAAAAAGTGTGCTATTTAGAGACATGATTTTTTTTATTTTTTTTTCTTGTAATCTTTACATAAACTTCTACCACATAGAATAATTTCAGATTTTTCTCTAAGCAAACTTCGGAGATAAGGGGGAACGGTATTTTTTTTACATTTTTCATCATAAGTCGAAAACTATGCAGCCTAAAAAAAGAAAAACGTTTGGCAATGTGCAGACAGCATTCTTTCATATGATACCCCACATGCCCCAGTACACTTCAAATTATTCAGGCCCTGTCGCAAAAAAAAAAATCTTTTTTGAAAAAAAAAGCAAACTGTTAAAAATTTCAAGTTGATAGCATTAGTAGTTCTTGAGATATCCAGCTGTGACAGACGGACAGACAGACTGAGTCGCACCCTATGGGTTTCTTTTTACCATTTTCGTACGGAACCCTAATCATTAATTGCCCTGAGTGAACATCGGTACATTGTACTCACGCATTGTACTCACGCTAAACGTGAGTACAATGCGTTTCAACTAAGAATAGGAATGACCTTGCGCCATATTGTGGAGATTTAGCAAAACAGCACCTCGTTTACACATTTGCAAGGTCAATGACATATTTTAAGAAAAACAAATTTCAAAAACAGAACTAAAATGGATAAGAATAACACTACAAAATTTTGCAAGCCTTATGACCGTTTTCACCAACCCTAAGTGACACTTAAATGAATCCCTAAATACATGACCATGGTTGGATTTTCAACACTAGGTTTAACAGCGCCGAGAGTTGAAAATCCAACAGTGCAATAATATTTAGGGATTCATTTAAGTGTCACTTAGGGTTCGTGAAAACGGGCATTAGACTTCTAGCTTCAGTTGACAGTTAGAGGTCATTGACGTTCCTATTCTTAATTGAATCGCATTGTAACTGGTCTAAGGCCTCATTTACGGAGACGCGGGGCGTCGCGCGTTGCGTTGTGCGGCGCGGACCGCACTAAATTCAAACTTAAGGCGTTGTATGAGAGCGTTTACGGAGAAGCGATTTTACACATGTTTGCTTGAAATGCAGGCGGAGCCCGCGGATGGCATCGCCGCGTCCCACGCGACGATTATCGCGGCGGCGCACGCAGCGTTGTGGCCAGCTATTCCAGCAATTCTTCTTTTACGGTAAAAACGAAGCGACACACGCGGCGGGACCCGCGGCGGCGCACGCCCCGCAACTTCATAAACAACATCGTACATTGCCATATGTTTGTGTTTGCGCGTGTGATGACGCGGGCCGCTGCACGCGCCGCCTGCCTGTAAACTGATAAAACGTCCGACGCGCTGCGAGACGCTACGCCGCACGCGACGCGCGACGCCCCGCGTCTTCGTAAATGCGGCCTAACGCGTCGACCGTACCGAAAACCAAACAATCACAGAAAACGCGTCTAGTTAGTAACTAGCAAAACTATTATAATTGGCATCGGGTCCGTAGAGGCGCACATTGAATTTAATTACGGCCACAACTTGCGCCGACATTTAGCGTTATTGCTACTGTAAATACTATATTATTGCTTACGTTTCTATTATTATTACGGGTGACTTGGGGTTTTGGTGGGTGACATAAGAAGAGGTTTTTACGTGAAGGCCTAACAGGCGGACGAAACTTGGTTGTACTGTCATAGGAATCATTTATTTATTTATAATAAGCACACCAACAGCACGGTCCCTTACAATTCTTATTAAAATAACAAATAAAAATGGCATTTTAGTAACCATGCAAATAACAGGTATGTATGACTTTCACATACGAAACATTAGAGACAATGGAGAACATTAAAAAGTTTGTCTAGTAGAACTAAATTTAAACACCAATTTGAAACTCTATTGACGTGCACTCTTCGCACTGTTGAAATAGTGAACGTCTGAATGAAGCAAAACTCGTGGAGAAAACATCAATGGGGTAATCTGTTAAGTTGGACCTTTCGTTTTTCGTTCTTATGTATATATACTGCTCATGATCATGGAAATTGCAAACACAAGGTAAGGAAAAGGCAATGGTTTGCCACAAGGAAAAGGATTTGCTGTTGCGTTATCAAACTACTAAGTAGACTGGAATACGCACTCTTACCCAAACCTAACTCAGGGCTGCCACTGAGAAATTCCTAAGAGAATAACTCAACCCTCGCGTTAGAGGGTGATCCCGCGCCTGGCTTGCTTACACCGTTACCGAATTATTGACTACTAGCTGTTGCCCTCGACTTTGTCTGCGATCCAGGATGTAAAGTAGCCTATTTCCTTCTCCATATCCCAGGCTCATATCTGTCAAATTTCATCCAAGTCCGTTTTAGCGTGAAAGCGTAATAGTCCAGTAAAAATATCGATTTGTATGGAGTAGATTGCAATAAATGCTCTTTGGGTGATAATTCAGAATTAAATATATAAATAGCTGAAATACATAAATTGACAGTAATCCCCGATTTTTTTTTTATATATATTGAGTTATTAGCAATTATAGCAATAACATTAAATTTAAGTGGGAACAAAAAATGGACCACTGGTGATTTTGTACATGACTGCTCCTTTTCAAAAGTTTTAATTATGGAAATAATTATCCCCGGTCAAAATCAACATATTAAGTACCATATTGACTATTTTATATAAAATAAATGATAACTTCAAAACAGTACTTACCTAGAGAGTGAAATTTTGTCAAAGTATTTAAATAGTTACTACAAATAACTAGGTAAATTATCACCAATGTGACTATTATACTTTTTTTTTCGTGAAGTTAAATTTGTATTTAACCCTTGTACATTAAAGACACCCAGGATATTTTTATGAATCTTACTACCAACAATTTTTGTCTACTCAAATTGGAAGAAATCCCCTGAATATCTCTAAAGCATTTCTAATAATTAAATGAAAATGAAACACTCGCGAGAGGGTGCGAGCGGGCGGCGCGCGGCGGGCGGGTGGCGGCGGCGGCGTCGCGATGCATCAAGCGGCCGCGTCTATTACATAAATTTTATTTTGGATTCGTGTAATTAGACCACATGAGTAAACAAAGATGTGGTGTTTTAAAATGAAATAGTACGCACGGCTACAGATCAAGCTATACATTTCCAGTATATGCTGATCTCGCATTGTATAGGATTTCCTAACAATGAGTGGTCAGTGTAAACTGGAAATGTATAGCTTGATGTGTAGCCGCGTGTACCTACTTCTAGGCAAAATATTAATATCAGCAAAATTTAAAAAAAAATATTTTGGAACAATAACACAAGAAGTACCTAGGTACACAAGTAAAACGATGATAGCTGCAAAAGTATAAACTGTAGCGCAGCTAACAACGTCCTTCTCAGATACAGAATGGAACAAATGTTCCATGCAAAAAGAGACTAATAGGTAATTTTAGTACTTTAGATAGTTAAAAAAAAGGGCGATTTGTACCAATAGTCGTCGGATTTGTACTATTACTCGTCAAAAGGACCCAGTCGTGTTCAATTTTTTGTGTTAATGTAAACTCTCAGACCTTGAACATACTGTACGTGTTTGTTAAGAGTCTAAGAAACAAAAGGTAGGTAGAAGACTGAATGCTAAGATTTACTAAAGGTTGTAGCAGAGCAGGAGGTAATAAAAACAGCAAGGTTAATTAAATTGTAACATATTTTTGCTTAAAAATTTTAAGAGACGTCTGGCAAAAAAATATGTGCGATCAGAATAACAGAATCAGTTTTTGTCCGGAATTAAGTCTGTGCTTTTGACTCGATGGTTGAGCCGATCAGACGTCAACTCCATGCCCAAAAGCTCTAGGCGGTCGGTAACTAGTACAGATGCTCCTCGGAAAGTAGGAGATAACTGAAACTGACTCCTTTTGGCAGTGAAAAGAGACGCCTTTGTTTTCAGAGCATTGAATTTGACCAGATTGCCATCTCCGGCATTGTGGAACTACAGTGGGGTATGTTAGAGGCCGCATCAAGGCGTGAATTTTCGGCAAATATAAAGGCTAATAAGTTTGCACTTTCTTGCGCGGGATGAGCCAGCGTTCCATCAGACTTAAGCATAAGAGGCAGCAAATGGCAGAAATTTGTCTAGACCGATTTAGACAGCGATCAGAACTCCTTGCTACCAGAAAGGATGCCAACTTGGCCTCAATTCGTCCAACATGGTCAAAACGCGCCTTCCGTAACACCCGTTCGCAATACTTGGCGGGAGAATTTAACGCTCTTTTAACATTGCGCGAGCACGTTGACAGTCGCACCTGTCATTACGGGCCGAAGCCCAGGCCTGGTATGCCTGCAGTTTTACCAGCACCTGAGCAATTGTTGAAGGTTAAGTTCAAAATTGAATGAGAAAATTTTACAGTTTGTAGTAACGTGACCTGCTATTATAATATAATAATATTTTACCTGGTCACCGTAAAAACGTGTTAAGAATTCACTTGCTTCCTTGCCAGACGCTTCTGTTTTTGCCAAAGCTTTTGCGACAGTCTGTGTGCCTTCCGGGTTGCCCTCCGACATAGGTAACGATTTTATTTGCTATATTTCGGTTTTGCCGAAGATATACGGTGGAACAATGTGGCTCAACGCATGACATGTTCTTAATAATTTTCTCTTTGGAATCAACTGGCTTCTTTCCAGAATCAACAAGATTAGGGCATGTGAAGGACCCGCCGGATCCAGTGGACCAGTTTGGCCCAGTGGTGCTAATCATTCTAACAACTTGCACACCCTTTATTACCCATAAATTTATCTTAGGAAGCAAATTCATTATGACTTAAACTAAACCGTAAATGTATTAAGTAGTTTACTACTGCAAAATGTAATTTTCTAAAAATTTAATTAATGTTGTGTGTACAAAAGCGTTAACAACTATGTTGCGGTCACAATAATAGTTATTATTCGCATTTTGTGGCATAAAACACTAAAATACCTAGAATTTGGCGGCTTTAGAGGCAACTATTAAATGACGAGATCTGGGTCAAGTAGGAATTTTTAGGTACCAATAGATGTCACGTTCGAAAAAAAATACTTTTGTGATTAAAGTGTTCCAAATTTCAAGTTACTCCCATCGTTAGCAAATTAACTTAACTAATTCATCAAATAATCAGACTTAGCGTAGACCCAACTGAAGTTTCACAAATCGAAAAACAAAACTACGTGCCGACTTCACATTTAGCAGCTGAACTTGCAAAAAAATTAAATTTTTGTCGGACACACTTTTCAAGTAAAATATTTCAGACGTTGCAATATGTTACCAAGAATAGGTTGCCATAAAATCAGCAAGTTTAATGTTTAGTCAATGAGGTATTATAATACTAGAGGCGCAGCGTCCTACAAAATAATTCAGAAAAACGTACCGACTTACCGACTTGTACGAGTTTAAACACGTAGCTTTGAAACGGATACATAAATATGTCAATCTGTCAAAATAATCTAAGTTTGTCTCACTTCTTCTACCGTCAAACTAATTACGTTGAAATGAGACAAGACATTGTTACCCGAAAAACGGCCAGAGTTGCCAACGATCAACATCATTTCCCAAGAATTTAATGAAGGTTTTCATTGAATCAATTATAATGAAAGATTGTAATATGGAATATTTCCATGTGCTTCTGATCTTTAGGTACCCTGGAAAACAAATAAGAGATCACTCTGTCTAGTACTGCACCTATTGACGCGTTTATGATGAATGTACATACGTTGCGATGAAAATTAAATAACGTAAATTACTATAGTTTATCTGTTTCGATCCATTTTAATACTAATAAAAACCGGCCAAGCGCGTGTGGGCCACGCAAAATGAAGGTCTCCGTAATTGAAAAGAATGTATCCAAAAACAAACTTAACATTTGTAGCCGAAAAACAAGAAATCCCAAAAAAAATGTTTATGCGATAAAATGACAAAATAACGGTTTTCAGACTTTTTCCTTTACTTGTGCTGTAAGACCTTGCTTCTTGCCAAATTTCATGATTCTAGGTCAGCGGTTAGTACCCTATAGGTTTTGATTTACTTGCGAGTATCAAAATATGTTGCATAAATGGCCGTATTTTTTTACGGCGTAGACTTAGAAGCTTGATTTTTTTAAAGCTCCAAAGGATCATAGACGACTTACGTATTTGATATTCATTTTAACTTGATACCTCCACGCGTTCCTGATAAAAAAGGTCTTGACAGACAGTCAGACAGACAGACGGACAACGAAGTGATACTATAAGGGTTCCGTTTTTCCTTTTGAGGTACGGAACCCTAAAAAAGTACGTCATTTAAAAAGAAATTACGACGACTGTTCTTGGTTTTACTACTGAGTTAGATAAGTTTGTCAATCTTAAAAATTCTGAAACGTATCTTGGATTTATAAACTAACTTGTATTTGATCGTAGTTTAACAATTCGATTTAATAATCGATTACTAATCACAGTAATCACATCACACTAATATTATAAAGGCGAAAGTTTGTAACTGCGTGTGTTTGTTTGTTTGTTTGTATATTTGTTACTTCTTCACGCTCAAACGGCTGGACCGATTTGGGATTTTGGTAAGTAGATAGCTTATACCCCAGATTAACACATAGGTTACTTTTATCTATCCCAGTCTACGCGGGTGAAACCGCAGGGCGCAGCTAGTTTACTTTAATTGAAAATGAACCGGTTTATTTTCGCACAGCACACCACTATATAACACAATGTGAACAATCTATTATTTTTCATTTAAAAATATAAACTCATAGTCATTAGTCATTACTCATTACATACAAGATTATTTATTGCATATAATAAAATTAATTTTGGTGGACAATGTAGTGATATATTAGGTTAAAACCTTTGACATACTTACACGTGACATGTGTTACTTTTGTATTCAGTGACTGTTTGGGTACTTTTCCATTCAGTGAGTGTTTGGGTACTGTACAGTATGTTTAATCCAAACAGACTACAATAATAATTTAGACTTACAGGAACATACATTCGTCATTCACTAAACTCCCAAAAGTCCACAACATCAGAACACTGATGGCAAAAACAATGTTTGATAAGTTTTTGGATAATCTGAACAAAATTCAGCAAAGTTACTTGTGAAATGTATTACCACTTGCCTTAGTAATCTTTTCAGACCGTGACATACAAATTTTAATCGCACATTTCACTATTTTGATATTTTTATCGCTAAGCAATTGCTCACTTGACGTCAAGCTGACAACTGAACTCGGATATGCCTGTGGACATATACGATGTAGTAACGCTTCGGCGCCGTACACTACTGATCTAGTACTATTAACATCATTGTGTTTAGTAGAAAAAGATATTGATGTTTTTAGATAATTAGACGACTACTGGGTCACTGTCGACTTCACCCGCGTTTACCTTACATGATTCGAACCAGAAGGCGGTAGTTGATAGAAAAAATGCGGTTATCCTGATGTAAAGCGCATTTATTATATCCCATAGGTATAACTGTGTACTGAGTTTATTAAAATCCTAACAATAGAATAATTTCAGATTTTTCTCTTTGCTGACGTAACAACAACAACGTCAGTTTCGTGTAGTCGGACAATCCTGGCTTTTCGTTCCGGTACAGTTTCGTGCAATTGTCGCGCGAGTGGGTAGATTGCAGAGTAGGCATGATATTATACCTTTCGCATTTTTGATTTGTATACTACTGTTTTCGGCAATTTGTATGTAAAATCATTGGCACATTATCCGAGAAATGAAATAAATTGTCTTTCCGAAGCTCACTAAAACATACAGTTTTAAAACCTTTACTGCCAACGGTGACAGAATCATTATCTAAGGACTTTCCGCATATTACGCAAGACATAATAAATAAGTACCAAAATCCGGGCGCATCGTAAACAATCTCATTGCGTAATGAGAAGAAAATTTTCAGTAATTATTTGAGCAGTTAAACAATAGCTCCATCTTTTTCACATCCGATAACTTCGTCCCTCTCGCACACCGACGCGGGGGATGCAAGGCGCACGGTCAAGGTTGGCATTTCATATTGTGTAGGTAATTTAGGTTTTATGCATTTTGCGAAGAATCCTTATCACTTAATCAGGGGATTATGACACTTACATATGAAGAATGAAAATGTTAATGCACAGCCTAAAAAATATTTCAAGTGTCTTTTATGTACAATATACAAAACATGATAAAACACTTTTTAACTATGTTCCTGAGAAGTCACCAAGGTGAAAACTGAACATAGGTTCGAGGCTAACGTTTGGAATGTATAAACAGAAAAATCCCCGAAAGTGCGATTTTTTAAGTCTCATTTATCACACCATGAAAGAAAAAATCTCGTAATGTTAAGAATTTTGTACCCAAACCGAGGGATTACTTATGTACTATAATTTTAGGCTGGCTGTAGACGATAATCTTACTTTTCACCTAAAGTGTGTTTTTTGTTTAACGTTAAACAGTAAAAACACAACTTTAGGTATTTCTGAGGTTCCTCCGACCATATGAGCACAAAATTGCCACGAATGCATACGTAAATAACTATACTATTATTTCAAAACCAATTTACTAAAGTGTCTTTAATGCAATCTCAAACACTATTTTTACTGGACTATAACAAACAAATCCACTTTTACATTTATAATATTAATTAGGATGCGATCGTCTGGGAGGCGATTATTACTGTGTTTGGTAGTTATAAACATACATGTTAAGTCCAAAATTGGCCATTTTCTGTTTTTACATAATCCATTTACATTATACATTTTTTTTTATATTCCCCTCTTCTACTTCCCTCAAACCAATCAAATCAGTCTGCCTAGCCTTTTTCCCTAACTATGTGGTCTGCTTCCAGTCTAACTGGATGCAGCTGAATACCAACTGCCTATCTGACCTCCATAACTAAGTAACTGGGTAATACGATACCCCTTGGTAAGACTGGTTCTCAGACTTTCGGTCTTCTGACGACTCGGAACGACTGTCAAAAATCCACGAATCATAGCTGGGACCCATGGCTTAACGTGCTTCCCGAGGTACGAAGGAGTCTCGGTATGTAAAGATGGTCACCCATCCACGGAGCAACCCTGGCAAGCGTAGCTTAACCAGTGCGGCTGTTATTACTTAGCCACGAGCTCCTCCCTATTACCAATACAAGAGCATATTACAAAATTGCACAAACCACTACAATTGTGCACAAAGACAAGGTATTCCGTTTATTTCCTCTGAGATTTGTCGCTTGCAAATACCTGCAGATCTAAGTGGATTGTCAGGTTTCTGCAACTGCTAATGGGAAATATAAGATGCTTTGTAGTACCTGGGTACATACTAATAAAGTTATTTTTGTTTGTGTATATTAAAGATGGAGATATATATATCTATCTATATCTATACATATAATAAAATTGTAGAAAAGTGGTGTCTGTACAATGGAAATATACAAAAAAAAAGTAGCAGGGGTTGTTATTATATCGATGCCGAACCCGAGATTGTAGTTAATTTTTTTTTTGTCTGTTTATCTGTTTGTCGGTTTGTCTGTGTGTTTGTGCACGCTAATATCAGAAACGGCTTATTCGATTTACATGCGGTTTTCACTAATATACTGTAGTAAGCTTCACTTAATATTTAGTGTTTATTTCATGTCAATCGGTTCATAAATGAAAAAGTTATGTCAAAATCACGGCGAACATTTGTTAAGCTATTCTATCAGAGTACGAACACGCCTCGCGCCGCACATACGGGTATTTGAACCTAAAAGCTGGCCAAAAATATTTTCAATCAATCAATCAATCAATCAATCAATCAATCAATCAAAAGTTTATTGTGGATCATAGGTATGTATTGTACAGTTCTTGATTTTTGTCTCTAAATGTGTCTATACAGGGTGGCCGGAACATTGACGTCCAAAAATAAAATTTCGGTCCCTCGTATCGTGGGGTATTCGAATCACCCCCATGTATGTTCCGCGACTTTTCATAGTTTTCGAGTTATGAATTTTTTTCTGAATGTTTGAAAATTTTCGACCTGACCAACCTAAAAAAATTCTAAAAAAAAAAGTAGAGGGTTTTATCGAGTTTCTTTTTTCGCAACTGAATTTTCATAAGTAGTACTTTTATGCATAAAATAATCAGCTTCGTAACTGTGATGAAAGTTATGAAAATGTTGATCTAAAGTGAAAAATTTACGTTCGGTAAATTATGACTCAAATTTTCAACTTTAAATTAAAAATCTTAACAGGTGACTTCATAATTCCTAAGTAGGCTTCAAGAATGCGCCAGACTCTCAGCTTTCATAATCATAAAAAAAATGAAGAACTTAATAGGGCTACTTTGTTTAAAATCGGCCTTCAAAGACAGCGAGGTGGAAAAATTCTTAAAATTACCCATCTGAGTAATTATTTTTTTTTGGCTATTTTCTCGTTCCTAAGGTTAATTAATGATAAGAATACTGAAAACTAACCACATTATATTCAATATTCATAATTACCACACGTGGGCGAATGAAAATCCACTCGAAGTGAGAGCTTCGACATTTCAACATCGCTTCAGCGTTAACTTGTGGTCTGGTATCCTCAATGGCGAACTAATTGGTCCGTTTGAACTGCCGTCCAGACTTGATGGAGAAACATACAAAAACTTTTTGGAAAATGAACTTCCATTGTTGCTGGCAGATGTGAATCTCGAACTCAGACGAACCATGGTGTTGCAAAATGACGGCGCCCGTGTCACTATGCAACCCAGGTCCGAAATTACTTAGATGAAACATACCCCAACAGATGGATCGGACGCAGCGGACCAATTAGGTGGCCTCCACGCTCACCTGATCTCAACCCCATCGATTTCTTTATTTGGGGCTATTACAAGGAAATAGCATACGCCCGAGACTGTTCAAGTGAACAAGAGCTGAGGCAGTTGATTGCAGAAGCTGAACGTGTTGTGAGAGAGAACAGAGACGCTTTTAGACGATTGCCAGACAATTTCTTACGTAGGTGTAGAATGTGTATTGCTGCTGGTGGTGGCCACTTTGAAAACCTTTTGTAAATGTTAAAAATAAATTAAGTACTTTTTTCACATTATCATCTGTGTTTTATTCAAAACCACTTTTTACGTAAAACTTTTCTTACCCAACTCTGAAACTATTTGTTGGTTAGTTTTCAGTATTCTTATCATTAATTAACCTTAGGAACGAGAAAATAGCCAAAAAAAAATAATTACTCAGACGGGTAATTTTAAGAATTTTTCCACCTCGCTGTCTTTGAAGGCCGGTTTTAAACAAAGTAGCCCTATTAAGTACTTCATTTTTTTTATGATTATGAAAGCTGAGAGTCTGGCGCATTCTTGAAGCCTACTTAGGAATTATGAAGTCACCTGTTAAGATTTTTAATTTAAAGTTGAAAATTTGAGTCATAATTTACCGAACGTAAATTTTTCACTTTAGATCAACATTTTCATAACTTTCATCACAGTTACGAAGCTGATTATTTTATGCATAAAAGTACTACTTATGAAAATTCAGTTGCAAAAAAAGAAACTCGATAAAACCCTCTCCTTTTTTTTAGAATTTTTTTAGGTTGGTCAGGTCGAAAATTTTCAAACATTCAGAAAAAAATTCATAACTCGAAAACTAGGAAAATTCGCGGAACATACATGGGGGTGATTCGAATACCCCACGATACGAGGGACCGAAATTTTATTTTTGGACGTCAATGTTCCGGCCACCCTGTAGATGTCAATCATTACGAATATATTGTTATTTTCATTTATGTCGTCACACATCTATCTATCTATACAAGGTGTAAAATAAGTAACCCATAACCTCTTAAGGGGTCATTGTACTCATCATTATGAACAACTTTTACTATGAGACCAAACCTGAAATCGCGAAAAAAAAATCAGCTGTTCAGTACATTTTGACGAATTATGCGAACATAAATGTATTGAACAGCTGATTTTTTTTTCGCGCTTCCGCGAAAATTTTTTTTTGTAATGTGTTTGTTTTTCGATGTCGAGTCTGTGGACGAAGTTCTTGCAGTTAATTTTTTTACACCTAATATACAAGGTGATTTTTTAATGACCATCCAAATTTTCACAGGGTGTTCTACCCATGAATATGAACAACTTTCACTATGGGACCAACTTTGAAATCGCAAAAAAAATATCAGCTGTTACATACATTTTGATCGAGTAGGTATTGAACTTTTGTAGGAAACCGCTGGTTTTTTTTTCGTGATTTCAAAGTTGGTCCCATAGTGAAAGTTGTTCATATTCATGGGTAGAACACCCTGTGAAAATTTGGCTGGTCATTTAAAAATCACCCTGTATATAAAATTCAAAGTCCTGACTGACTGATTGATTGACTGACTGATATATCAACGCACAGCCCAAACCGCTGGACCTAGAGACTTATACAGTGTAGGCATCCACTAAGGAAGGATTTTTGGAAATTCCATCCCTAAGGGGGACAAATAGGGGATGAAAGTTTGTATGAAAAATCTTATTCCTTGAGTTAATAGACTTGAAACTTGGCATGAATATTTATCTAAGTAAATTATAAAGTTTTTTACTGCGGGGCTTGATTAACTCGAAAATTTGTGTAAATAATCTTTCAGTCAAGTTACGGAAATACCCTAAACGATTTTTTAAAATTCCATCCCTGTGGGTGTGAAAACAGGGAATATAGTTTATATGAAAAATGTTTGATTAAATAATTTGAAACTTTGCACAAATATTTGCCTAAGCAAGTAATAAAGTTTGTCGTTAATAGTTTTTCCCCCAGAGGAAAGGGTAGAGGGGAAAGGGAGAAGGGTAGGGGGTGGTGAGGAGGGAAAGGGGAAGGGGAGGGGTGATGAGGAATTTGATGAATGTCGTGGCTATCATGAGGAGGAAAAGGGGAAGAGGAGGGTGTGGTGAGAGGGAGAGGAGGGGTGGTGAGGAGGGAAAGGGGAGGATGATGGAGGGAAGGGGAGAGCGATACGAGGGTGTAGTGAGGGAGGAGGTGTAGTGGGTGTGGAGAAGGAAAGAGGGGGAGGGGAGGAGTTAGTGTAGGTAGACGGAGAGGGGAAAGCGGTGAAGGGGGTGTGGGACAGGCTGAGGGGGAGGGGGAGGTTAGCGGGAAAGGGATGTGGTGAAGGGTATGAGAGGGAGAGGTATTGGGAAGCGTGAGGGGGTGAGAGGGAGAAGTGAGGGGGATGATAGGGGAGAGTGAGAGGTGGTTAGAGTGAGAGGAGGAGAAGTAAGAGGGAGAGGGGGGACGAGTGCCCTTACACCTTAAAGTTGCTATTTGTATAGCACTGATTCATTGAAGAAACCCAGCCCGACAGAACTGACCGAAAAATAGAAAGTCGGAAACTCGAAACGGCACAAAAACAGAAGTAAACTCCCGTCGGAGCTGACACACACTTTTTTTGGTTGGTTTGAACGCCCTAATCTCTGGAACTAACAGTCGGACTTAATAATTATTTTTGCATTTGATAAGCCCAATTGTTAAGGAAGACTATAAGCATATCACATCACAACAAACACACACACACAACACTCAACACTCAAGGACCCTTAACATCACTCTAGGACCCTTAGGTGTCGGAAGAAGAAAAAATGTCAGAAAGAACGCTAAGCGAAAACGAAGTAATAGCGCGGGCAGGCAATGCGATCCGACATCCACGCGGGCGAAGCCGCGGGCAAAAGCTAGTATATATATATAGATATACCCATGGGCACTTTGTGGCTCCATCGTGCCATATAGGTAGTAATTTGTTGATCCGTTTTCACTTGTTGATCCGGGTGGTATTTGTTGATCCAATGCCAGTCAAACCATACGTAAGTGGCTCTGATCGGAGCCACAAGTGTTAACGCGAGTAATAATAATAATTAAGACATTTTTATACAAATCCACCTTTTTTGTATTTGAGCACTAGTTGATCCGATTCAAATGGGCCAATCAGAGCACACCATTTTTCACGGGCTTTTTCATTGGCTACTATGATAGATGGAACATGGATGGTATTCAAACAAATTAATTCTTGCATTATACAGCGCGCCTCCGCTATCGCGACATTAACTTGAGACGCGAATACGGTTCCGCGTTTTGGTTTTCGGAGGGTGTGGTGAGTACTGGTGAAAGGGCAGAGGTCAAGGGGGGAACGGGGGAGGGTGTTAAGGAAGGGGGGTGAGGAGGAGAGGGGATGGTAAGGTGAAGAGGGGAGGAGTGGTGAGAGGGATAGAGTAATGAGGGGGAGGATGTGGAGGGGGTATGTTGAGGGGGAGAGGGAGGGAAAGCAGTAGTAAAAGGGAATATCGAGGGGGATGTTGAGGGGGAGAGGGAGGAAAGGCAGTGGTGAAAGGCGGAGGGGGCCTTCAGGGAAAGGGGATGCGTGAGGGGAAGGGGTAGTGAAGGAGAGATAGGGAAGAGAAGGGGGTGAGAAGGGAGGAGGATATAGGGAGGGGGAGATGGGGAGGGTGTGGTGAGTACTGGTGAGAGGGGAGAGGGCGAGGGGGAATGGGAGAGGTTGGTGAGCAAGGAGGGTGTGAGTATCAGAGGGGATGGTGAGAGGGGAGGGGCGAGTAGTGGTGAGAGGGATAGAGTAATGAAGGGGAGGATGTGGAGGAGGGATGTTTTGAAGGAAAAGGCAGTGGTAAAAAGGGGATGAGAGATGGCGGGGAAAGAGGGAGGAGGAAACGGAGGGGAGGCAGTGGTGAAAGAGGAAGGGCAGGTTCGGGGAAAATGGGATGCGTTAGGGGGGTGAGAGTGAGAGGGAGATGGGGTGTGAGAGAGGGTGAGGGAGGTGAGATAGGGATGGGAAAGGGTTAGTAAGAGGTGGGTAGGGGACATAGGGAAGGGGTGAGAAGGACGAGCGCATTCAATCAATCAATCAATCAGTTTTTTTGCCTTTACACCTTAAAGTTGATTTTTGTATAGCACTGATTCATTGAAGAAACCCTGTACGACAGAAATGACATGATGAAAAATAGAAAGTCAAAACGGCACAAAAAACAGAAGTTAACTCCAGTCGTGCGTCGGAGCTGACACACACACTTTTTTTTGTAAATGCATACTTTTATAG
The DNA here is from genome assembly GCA_905163495.3 of Cosmia trapezina. Taxonomy (NCBI): domain Eukaryota; kingdom Metazoa; phylum Arthropoda; class Insecta; order Lepidoptera; family Noctuidae; genus Cosmia; species Cosmia trapezina. The sequence continues at coordinate 22,496,058 of LR991035.1, read as the reverse complement.
ATAATTACACCTAGACTCGGGACAAACAGACATCTTCTTGCACACAAATGTTTGTCCTGGATGGGATGGGATGGGAAGGAATCGAACCAACGACCTGCGGCATGATAGGTGGTATCTTAACCAACTACGCCATTGTGGGCTGTCCCTGTCAGAATGCTTCACTGTTAATGGTGTTCTCACATATAACATCAGGTCACAAAAGCTTCTCTATTATCTTCTATACCTCATCATCATCATTTCAGTTGAAAGACATCAACTGCTGGACATAGGCCTCCCCCAAGCACCGTCACTTCGACCGGTTCTGTGGTTCCCGCATCCAGCGGATTCCTTCTGGCGATCTTTACAAGGTCATCGGTCCACCTTGTTCCAGGCCTCCCAACGTTACGTCTTCCGGTACGCGGCCGCCACTCCAGAACCTTTCGGCCTCATTGGTCATCTGTTCTGCAAGCAATGTGCCCTGCACACTGCCACTTAAGTTTGGCAATTCTTTGGACTATGTCTTCCCGAACGCTGCCGAGCCGAGTCGTATTCGACGATTGACCGCTTTCTCGAAATTGGACCTACCTAACTGGACAGTTTGTCCTAAGCAACATTCTCGTCTACAACTGTTTAGTGTCTCCGATCTTCATGAGAGTGTGTGCTACATGGGCATTTGACGTGACCATCCATCCACGTCTTACCCATGTTAATTTTAAGACCCACTCTTTCGAAAGCTCCACTGAGGTCATCGAGCATTGTACTGAGGTCCTCCGTAGTCTCAGCCATGCCTACTATATCGTCGGCAAACCGAAGGTGAGTGACGTACTCGCCATTGATGTTGATGTCTAGCCTTTTCCAGTCCAGAACCTTGAAGTCATCCTCCAGTGCAGCGGCGAACAGTTTCGGAGAGATAACGTCTCCCTGTCTCACCCATCGCTGCATAAGGATAGGTTTCGAGGTCCGGTCCTGGAGTCGGACTGACATGGTGGCGTTTTCGTACAGACACTTCGGCCGCCTAGACCGCTAAACGTAGAGAAATGAAAAAACTTCTTGCAGAAATGCATACTTAGGTTGATCCACTCGATTTTATATTCGCATTGCTTCATACATTGTTGGATCCGCCACCATACTCGATGTGGATCTTACAATGTATGAAGCCGAATATAAAATCTGCTTGATCAACGTATGTATGCATTTCTGCAAGGAGTGCATATTACGGAACCATACGGAATAGTACTTATAACCGATACGAGGTGGATCTGACATGTATGAAGCAATGCGAATATAATATAATCGAGTGGATCAACGTATGTATGCATTTCTGCAAGGAGAGTTTAAAACGGAACCACATAGTACTAATAACCTCATGTTCGAGATGGATGTAACAATGTATGAAGCAATGAGAATATAAAATTGAGTGGATCAACGTTTGTATGCATTTCTGCAAGGACAGTATAAAACGGAACCACATAGTACTTATAACCTTATATTCGAGGTGGATCTAACAACGTATGAAGCAGTGAGAATATAAAATCGAGTAGATCAACGTATGTATGCATTTCTGCAAGGAGAGTATAAAATGGAACCACATAGTATGCTGTGCGCGGTGCCGCACCTCTTAGTCAAGGTGGATTTAACAATGTATGAAACATTGCGTATAGGTTATCGAGTGGATCAACTTATGTAGGTAGAAAATTATATCATTTTTATGCAAGGAGTCTAAAATCAGATTTACAGTGATTATTAGAAGTATCTGAAATTCACTGTATATGGAGCCAATAAGTATTGGTCTTCAGATAAAATTCGGAGCCAAAAAGTATTGTTGAGTATAAAAAAATTGACCGTTACGGATCCACTTTTGTTTAGATGCTAGAGTAAAAAAAATGTCGAGTATAAACCTATTTCTACAAATATATTTGGCAACGTCGCCAAGTGGAAGGCGATGTTGCCACTCCGCTCGAAAAATATGAAACCGGAGTAAAGTTATTCTGCTCTAAAGGTGGAGTCAATAATGCATTGGCTCACTGCTGGATCAACTAAGTGTGGGAAAGGGTGTTTATATATATATATATATATATATTGGAGATGTGGATAAAATGTAGAAAAAATCACTTTAAAGCATCGTTACGAGTGTGTTTGTAATTTATATTTCTAGTTGAATTAAAAATTTCTTTAGGCGCTTTGAGCGAGTTTTGGTAGCGGGAAATCCTACGGGTTCGGGTCACCGACATGCGTCACCAACATGCGACATGCTATGCATGGTTTTACGTTTATAGTTATTATAACTATTAAGTTTCGACTTCTGAGGGACATACTTTAACGGAGTGTAGTATTCATGAAAATGAACAACTTTTACAATGGACCAACTCTGAAAATAGGAAAAAAAATCAGCTGATCGCTACAAAGTGCAAAACTTACGCGATCAAAAGGTACGAGACAGCTGATTTTTTTTTTATGTTTCAGTGTTAGTTCCACGGTAAAAGTTGGTCATTTTCATGAGTACACTCCGTTAAAGTATGTCCCTCGTGTAACCCTGTATACTTTAGTTCAAAAAGATTTCAAAAGCGAGAATCTCCCCAAAATGTGTCCTACAAAAGCAGGAAACTTGAAGTTTTCAGTATAAAAACCGGTCAAGTGCGAGTCGGACTCGCGCACGAAGGGTTCCGTACCATATTATATGTTTAACAATCGCAATGATAACTTTTTACTTATTTTATAATGATAGTGTGAATTACAAGGTTATTTTTTGCAGTTGCAGAAAATCACCCGTTTAAACAAAATACTTTATGAATCGCCGTTTTCAGTGTTGTTGATTAAATACAGTATTCATGGTACTTACATGGTATAAAGAAGTTTCAAATTCCTAATTTGTTGAATTGTTGCGCTAGAGCTCGTACAAAAATGGTCTAAAATTTACAACTTTTACGGCCCCCTATTTCTTAATTTTAAAAGATAAAAAAAATATGTGTGTACTCTACTCAATGAGTTCTAGACGATGACACCCCACATAACACATAATCAGCCTATAATGTTCCCACTGCTGGGACACAGGCCTCCTCTCGGTGAGAGGGAGCGGGCCATAATCCACCACGCGGGCCGTAATCCACCACGCGGGCCCAGTGCGGGTTGGTACATGTCACATGTCTTCGAATTTTTGGTTTTAGGACATGCCGGTTTCCTCACGATGTTTTCCTTCACCGTTTTGAGAGCAGCGGTGATGAAATAATCACATGACACCCCATATGCTAGATTATTTTTTTTTTTTTCAAAATGAATGTATGGGGACCGACCCCTTAAATTTTTAACTTTGCTTTATTTTTATTATTTGTTGTTATAGCCGTAATAGACAGCGGAGGCTTAGTAAGTTTGTACTGGGCTGTACGTGGTTGTCTGATTTCATGGATTTTAATTTTCTTGCGCGGAACCCTAATTATTTTTCTAAAATAAAAATAGCCTAAGTTACTCCTTAAAACATCAGCTATATGCCGTCAAAATCGGTGAAAATTCGTTTGGCAAGTTTCCTAACTTGACTCAAACAACACATTTTTTTAATCGGACTGCGCTTTAAAATTCTTCTATACAAACTTTAACATCCCTAAACCTCATTTGAGGCGTAGTTTTGAAAAACTAATAATGACAAACATTATTACTTACTTATGCAAGTATTTGTGCTAAGTTTCAAGTTCATTATCCAAATTAATAAGATTTTTCATATAAACTGTATCTCTGTTTTCACGAACACAGATACCTAAAGAATTTCAAAAATCGTCTGGTATGTTTCCATAACTTGACTCAAACATTATTTACACCAATTTTAGAGTTAATCAAGCCCCCCATAAAATACTCCGCTATAAAATTAACTTTTCACCCCTTAGGGGTAGATTTTTGGAAAATCCTGATACACGTTAGTTTTAATTTTTGGTCTCAAGTATAAAAACGGAGTTTTGAGTTAATCGGACCGCGTGTTAAAGTTCCTCCATACAAACTTTGACACCCCTAATCCCTCCTTAGGGGGTAGTTTAGGAAAACTAAAAATGATAAACTTTATAATTTACTTAGATGAATATTCGTGCTAAGTTTCAAGTCTATTAAGTCAAGGGATAGGATTTTTCATACAAACTTTCATCCCCTGTTTTACCCCCTTAGGGATGGAATTTCCAAAAATCCTTCCTTAGTGGATGTTTACACTATATAAGGTATCTATGTGCAAAATTTCAAGTCTCTAGATCCATTGGTTTGGGCTGTGCGTTGGTATATTAGTCAGTGACTCAGTCCGGACTTTGATTTTTTTATATATATAAATTTACCATGTTGTTTTAAGACCACAGACTTCCTATAGGTTTTCCTGTAATCTACAGGTATAGAACTAATTTCCATATTTTTTTCAAAATTTTAGGCTCAGTAGTTTCGGAGATAAGGGGGGGGGGAATGGTCAATTTTCGTCTATTTTCTTAAATAACTTTAAAACAATAAATTTTAAAATTATAAAAAAAATATATTTGAGACCCTCATAGTAAGCCCTTTCATTTGATATGTCACTCGGTACAGTTTACAAAACTTTTTTTTTTAACTTTCTTATTTTCCCCCTAAAAGTGACTCTCATGTTCAAAATTCATATATTTACTTTAGCTGTACGTGTTTGGGTCGCAGAAATCCATATGTGTACCAAATTTTAACTTAATCGGTCCATTAGATTCGGAGCAAATTGGCTGTGACAGACGGACAGACGGACAGACAGACAGACAGACAGACAGACACACGAGTGATCCTATAAGGGTTCCGTTTTTTCCTTTTGAGGTACGGAACCCTAAAAAGGAACGTTTAAAGGGCGTCAGTACAAATAGTAAGGGTTATCGACAGTTTAGTGCCAACAACGGATGCAATTTGTCAAATCAAACAGTTCTCTTGAAAACTATAAGGACGTGAATTTGGTGCGGACCTGCCTGCCTTAGTCGATCCACCAAAATATGAATTTGATTCGGTAAATTACAGTTACTCATCACTCAGTACGGTTGGCCTCACGTCAGTGGTCATATAACCAGTCTAAGCTGGCCTTTTGTAACTGCTTACCGTATTACTTTCACAATGAAGTATTTTCTATTTTCTAACTAAAGTTAGATATTCAGAGAAAATATGACATTATGTCGTCGTGGCCCATCAGAAGAAGCGTTTAATTTAAGGCGGAGATTTCTTGAAAACGGTCAAAAAGGTGGTTTGTTAAAGCAGTGTATCTTATACCGTAAATAATTTTGACAAATAAAAAAATATGTTAAATATGTCAAATTCTTAATAATCTTTAAAAGCGGTTTATCCCTTCATTAGCAATTATAATTATAATTCAAAATATACCATAAAATTTCGAATGCCACACTGCATCCAGTGATGGATTATTTATTATTAAATAGTTAACTTCTATTTTATATTATTTTATTCGGGAAACACTGGCGTGGTGTCATGCTGGATATAGGCCTGTATGTTTTCATAAACACGAAATAGGTTCCTCAACATTTGAAATTTTGATAGGCTACTGAAGAATCCTATACCCAAATTGTGTTCACATGGATAAATAAATAATAATATCAGCCCGTTACTGCCCCACTGCAGGCCAAAGGCCAATTTTCACGCTTGCTCAAGCTCAAGGCGGTGTTATCAGCCCTGTGATTCTGTAAGACCTCATTCTAAACTTTGAATCTGAATCCGCTGTGAATTACATGATTGGCGTTCTAAAAACTCGGTTCATAATTCGAATTTACACTAGCGCTACCCTTGCGAGCGTGTCAGCGAGTTGAACTAAATTAACCGTGTGATTTTGACAGATAAAGTATTAGATGACGTTTATGTGGCATTCAGTAATTCCCTGTCACTTCGACGCTCACTTCGCACTCGATTCAAAGTGTCAAATAAAAAGCAGTGAAGAAGTGATTATGCGAAGTGAGAGTGAATAGCGATGTGAGATGCGAGTTGTTTTTTGAATTTTACAGAATCGACGTACAGAATATGAATCATAAGTTCAGCCACTGAATACATAATAATACAATTACAGAAGATTCATTCCGCAAAATCATTTAAATAAATAGCGACTCTTGCTACGACACAATAAAGTGCAATTCAGGTCGGACGTTAACTACCTACAGTTATATTCAACTAGAAGTAACCTCTCGATAGAGAGGCAACTATAGCGTACCTTCTGACTCGTTAGGGTTGTCTTCTTTTACGATGCGGCGCGTGATTGAGTATCGACCTAACGTGCGAGCCGGCCAGTGCGCGGCAGCCCATACTGAATTAGCTCGACAAGTCGAGTCTGCCGCGTACTTGTAGCTTCATAACTAAAATGCGGAATGCACTGCTCCTACCAACAATCGCTCAACGCGCCTAAAGAAGTTTTCACTTCAAATAATTGGCAGTCATGGGGACTGCCGACAGAAGTGAAAACTTAAACGTAAAACTATACATAGCATGTCGCGGTGTCGAGATGATGCGGTGACGTGAACCAATAAGATTTCCGCCTACCAAAAATCGCTCAACGCGCCTAAAGAAGTTTTCACTTCAAATAATTGGCAGTCATGGGGACTGCCGACAGAAGTGAAAACTTAAACGTAGAACTATACATAGCATGTCACGGTGTTGAGGTGACGCGGTGACATGAATCCATAAGATTTCCCCCTACCAAAAATCGCTCAACGCGCCTAAAGAAGTTTTCACTTAAAAAAACTCTGAGTTAATACTTACCTACAGACTTATATACGCATTTAGTAGGTAGGTACTCTTAGCATCTCTAAAGCAAATTGTTGTAGAATTTAATTAAGCAGCAATTGTACTCGTAAATATCTCACGAGTACAAAGTTACTGGTTGAATGTTTTTACTTGATATTGAATTTGAACAAACGTAAGAAAATAAGGATGACTAAGATTAAAGTCTTAAACAATACCTAAGTACTATAAATATGCACCTAAAACAAAGTTAATATTTCGGGGCTGTTTGTGTAAGTTCTTTTAAATTGAACTGTTTTCTTTTTTAGGGTTCCGTACCAAAATGGTAAAAAAGGAACCCTTATGGTGTGACTCAGTCTGTCTGTCTGTCTGTCTGTCTGTCTGTCACAGCTGGATGTCTCAAGAACTACTAATGCTATCAACTTGAAATTTGGAACTGTTTTACATAATATTTACCCAACTATTTTGCAAATAAGAAAGAAATAAAAATATATGTATTTTTTTTTTGCAACATGAAGGCTGAAGGGCGTTTAAAATTCAAAGTGGGGCTACTAGGTAATGTGGGGTATCATATGAAAGTTTGCACATTCTCAAACATATTTTATTTTTTTTAGGCCGCACAGTGTTCGACTTTTGATGAAAAATGTAAAAAAAATACCGTCCCCCCCCCCCCCCCCCTTATCTCCGAAGTTTGCAAAGAGAAAAATCTGAAATTATTCTATGTGATAGAAGTTTATGTAAAGATTACAGGAAAAATAAAACGATGTCTCTAAATAGCACACTTTTTCAGAAATCGGAACGGAACCCTCGGTGCGCGAGTCCGACTCGCTCTTGACCGGTTTTTTTTAAATGCGGTTTTCACTATAATTTAAAGAATTTATTTCGGAAGGTTGACGACACGGTTGGCGCAGTGGTTGAGCGATTGACTGCTGCGCAGCATGTCGCGGGTTCGATTCCCGCACGGAACAAATATTTGTAAGACCTACAAGTATTTGTTCCGAGTCTGGGTGTTTTTCTATCTATAATATGTATGTATTTACAAAAAAAAAAAGTATATAAGTAGTTTATCAGCCATCTCGTTACCATAACACAAGCATTAGGTTGCTTAGCTTGGGACTAGATGGCGTTGTGTGAAATGTCCAAGGATATTTATATTTATTTATTTTATTTATAAGGTCGGTCGGGTTCGGTTTATAATGTAAAGTAGGTAATTTATCTATATCTATAAAAGGAAAGCGTTACTGACTGACTGACTGACTGACTGATCTATCAACACACAGCTCAAACCACTGAACGGATTGGGCTGAAATTTGGAACACAGGTAGCTATTATGACCTAGGCATCCGCTAAGAAAGGGTTTTTGGAAATTCGACCTTTAAGGGGGTAAAAAGGGGGGATATTGTTTGTATGAAAAATCTTATTCCTTGAGTTAATAAACTTGAAACTTGGCACGAATATTTATCTAAGTAAATTATGATTTTTGTGATTTTATGTTTTTCTAAACTACCCCCTAAAGGGAAATTGGGGGGTCTCAAAGTTTGTATGGAAAAATTTTAACGCGCAATCCGATTAACTCAAAACTCAGTATTTATACTTAAAACCAAAAATAAAGAATAATGTGTGTCAGGGTTTTTCGAAAATCTACCTCTAACGGGTTGAAAAGGGGTAGTCAATTTCACAGGAGAGGATTTTACTGCGTGGCTTGATTAACTCGAAAATTTGTGTAAATAATCTTTGAGTCAAGCTATGGAAATATCTCAAACCATTTTTTCAAATTCCATCCCTGTGGGGGTGAAAACAGGGAATACAATTTACATGAAAAATGTTTTAATTGACTTGAAATTTGGCACAAATATTTGCCTAAGTTTGTCATTATTAGTTTTTAAAACTACCCCGGAGGGAGAGTTAGAGGGGAGGGGCAAGGGAGGGGTGGTGAGGAGTGTAAGGGGGAGGATGATGGACGCAGGGAGAAAGGGCAGGAATTGGTGAGGAGAGGAGGAAGACATGGTGAAGGCTGAGGGGTGGGTAGGGGTTGGTGAGCTGGAGGTGGAGGAGAGGGGGAGAGGGAGGGGACGGGGTGGTGAGAGAGAGAGAGTGAAGGGGAAGTGGTGAAGGGGGTGTGAGAGGTAGCGAAAGGGAATGTGGTGAAGGAACGAGCTAAACTCTGGAACTACCCTTCCAGTCGGACTTTAAAAAATCTTTTTGCATTAATGATAGCCCCAATCTTATAGAAGGCATATTTAACATCGCTCTAGGACCCTTAGGTGCCGAGCAAAAAGAAAAAAAGTCTGAAAGAACGCTAAGTGAAAACGAAGTAATAGCGCGGGTAGGCAATGCGATGCGACGGGGTGGGTCGAGCAAAAAATTAATTTCTCGCGGACGAAGTCGCGGGCAAAAGCTAGTATCTATATAAAAAGAGAAGTCCTGACTGACTGACTCATCAACGCCCTGCCCAAACCCTTCAACCTAGAATGCTGAAATTTTGCACAGAGGTTCCCTTTATAATGTGGGCAAGAAACAATGAAGGATTTCCCGGTAGTACGTTCCCGTGGGATATTTTCCGACATCCACGAGGGCGAAGCCGCGTGCAAAAGCTAGTTTGTTATAACAGTAGGTACGGAAGGAAGTTTTATTTGAGTGACTGTGAATGGAAAACAACTTTCAATTTTATTTGTATTTCTTTTAACGATGGCAATGGAAACCTATTTAAAAATCTTTTGACTTTAGCGCTATAGGTAAGGATCCCTAAACGAGGCAAAAGGAGTATGTAAGGATCGTTCCAGATGGGGTTCTGTAGTTTCTGCCTACCGCTTGGGAAGAAGACGAGAGTGTATGTATGTATGAAAGCATCCCTCAGTAACATACTAGTGTTCTGACTGTAGATAGGTACGGTCAGTAACGTAATAAATCGTTGGAAAACACTGCAAGTTTCATATGAGAGTATGATAGGTTTGAAGAGAAATAGAAGATTACCATTAACACATACATTTCTGGGTATATCATATATTTTTAAATATCGCCAATTTGAGAAAAATAGTTTTTTATTTTGTTGTGAATTTAGTCCTAAACAGAACAAGCCTTTCTGTGAACGTGAAAGTGAACACTATTACTTTATATAGTGTATTATCTATGGTGAACACGCCCCAAAAAAAATAGGTACCTAACTTGTCAAAATTGACACAAGGTACTGTCATTACTTTTTTTTTTGGGTGTATTCACTTTATTATCCTAGATAATTAGAAAGGTTTGTTAGTTTTAGTAGTAAATTCACAACAAAATAAAAAAGATTTTTCTCAAAATTGGCGATGTTTAAAAATGTACGATATACCCAGAACCACTAGTTTTGGGGATGTTTATCCAAATATATTTAACTTATCCTCATCGGAATTATTGAGGAATAAAAAACCACTTCTGGACAACTCCTTTGCTTCGTTTACGTTCATACATCTTCAGGAACTAAAGCAGCAGGGGCCTTTGCTGAGTTTTTCTCAAATGTCTTTCTGCCTGATGTCGCGCGGCTTAATGCTGATCATGTTAGTGCAGCTGACTCTACCAGAGACAGCAATTACATAAATGTACCCCCATTGTGCCCTATAGACATTATAAAAGGCATAAATAAACTTAAACCAAACAGTTCTATTGGCCCCGATAACATTCCCCCCTTTATCATTAAATGCTTAAAACATATTTTCAGTGATCCACTTTGTCACATTTTCAATTTAGCTTTGCAGGCTGGTACATATCCCTCTCAGTGGAAAGTATCTAGAGTAACACCTATTCCTAAAACCCAAAACAAAAGTTCCGTTGAAGATTACCGACCTATTGCAATTTTATCTTCCCCGGCTAAGATCTTTGAGAACATCCTTCACAATGCCATATACGAGCAAGTTAACAAATATTTATGTATTCAGCACGGTTTCAGAAGTAAGAGGTCAGTTGACACGAATCTCCTGACTCTAGTTGATTATATCTCCTCTAGCTTGGATCGCGGGCGTCAGGTAGACGTACTTTATTTCGACTTTCGGAAGGCGTTCGATAGAGTTAACAACGACACGCTGCTGGTGAAACTTAGCAAAATAGGTTTCGCACCATCTCTACTTCGTTTCTTCGCAGACTATCTACGCGATCGCCAGCAGTTCGTTAGGCTCGGTATGTACGAATCAAGCACGTACCATACGCGTTCCGGAGTTAGTCAGGGCTCAATTTTGGGGCCTTTATTATTTTTAATCATGGTAAATGATCTTCCCCAAGTTCTCCGCCATGCAAGATGTCTGCTATATGCTGATGACTTGAAGTTGTACCTTGAAGTAAACTCTGAGCGTGACTGTTTGCTACTGCAGCAAGACATAGATGCGATATACAAGTGGAGCCTAGACAATAAGATGGAATTTAATTCATCTAAATGTTTCGCTATGACATTCGGTCGAATGCGGCACCCAGTGAATTTTGAATACAATTTAAATAACAATGTCATCATGAAAACAACGGCCATGAAAGATCTGGGAGTCACATTCGACCGAAAGCTCACCTTCCACGACCATATTGCCACGGTAGCTAAAGAATCCTATAAAAGGTTGGGCTTTGTCCTACGTAATTGCCGCGATTTTCGCACCACACATGCCATCAAAATTGTTTTTAATGCACTTGTACGTAGCAAATTAGAATCCAGCTCCTGCGTGTGGAATCCACACGAACGTACCTATGCGCTTTTACTGGAAAAGGTACAAAAAGCGTTCCTTAGGTTTTTATACAAGCGGAAACACGCGGCTATTATCCTTACCTCTATCCGACTAAATTTCTATTGGGATGCCTCGAATATAACTCATTAGAGGTAAGGCGAGCACGAGATCAGCTCACTATAGCCTGCAAGATATTCCGTGGCACTATTGATGCACCTGATCTGCATGCTGTCCTGGCTCGCTTCTTCGTCCCAGACAATTACTGCCGCGGCAGAAAACACAGGCTGTTTGCTGTGCCCCCATGTCGCACTGTTGCGCGTGCTCAGTCCCCAGTACCTCGCACTCTGACCGCACTTAATGATCTCTTGGATTCTAATCCAACAAACGATCTGTTTGCGGATGAATGGACGAAGATATTATTGGCATGTCAGAAGTACTGTGAGAGGGATTCATGAAAGTACCTATTGCAAATTTTTTGATTGTTTTTTATTTTTACAAATTTTGTTTTCTGTGTATATGTGTCTTTAATTATTGTAATTGGTTTTTAACCGTGCTAATTAAAGTTAAATAAATAAATAAATAAATAAATAAATAAATAAATAAATAAATACCATCAATACCATTAATCAGCACCATTAGTCTAAGTAAATTAAAAGTAATAATGATTAGGAACTATTAATAATTAATACTAACTGATATATTAAGTTAAAAATATAATATCCTAAACTAACTAAAACTATTAAAAAATTCACATAGCAAATGAACTTTTGTAGTAAAAAAGAAAACAAACAAGTAGGAACATTTATTGTTATTTTTCAAAAAAAAATATTTTAAGAGAAAATACAGGCTTTTCAATACTACTAATGCTAGTTAGTATTAGTTCTACAGCTTTATTGTACGAACATGTATGTTTATTATTATTTTTCCAACATTTATTTTAATTTATAGAAAACTAGCTTTTGCCTGCGGCTTCGCCCGCGCATGTATTATACATATAAACCTTCCTCTTGAGTCACTCTATCTATTAAAAAAAAAACCGCATTAAAAACCGTTGCGTAGTTTTAAAGATATAAGCATACATAGGGACAGACAGACAGCGGGTGACTTTGTTTTATACTATGTAGTGATACACAGGTTTCAATACTATTTCTATACTTACTACATAAGCCGACCCCAACATAGTTGGCTAGGCAGATTGATTGGCCACATACTACAGTTTTGTTATACGAACATGCATAGGTACTTATTTTCATGTTAATTTTTAAAAACATTTATTTTTATTTAAGTATTATAGAAAATAATGAGGTTTTAATACTTCTTCTTTAAGTAGGTACTAAGTACACACTAACAGCTTTGGTATAGCATGTATTTTACGTAAACAATTTATTTTACTTTTATTGTAATAGAAAATACAGGCCTTTCAATACCTACGACTAATGCATTTTATGTTGATTTTTTTACATTTAATTATTTATTATCGAAAATACAGAAATTTTAACACTACTTCTATACTACACACTAAAAGCTTTGTTATACTAACACGTAATATATTTTTCACTGATGCTCTGAAAGTAGCAACTATAAGAACACTCGCTCGCTTCGCTCGCTCGTGTGCCTAAATATCTCGGGTGTAATTGATACCTAATATCCCATACAATCTACTAAATTTATAAGTAAATTTAAACATTTAAATTTTTACAAATGAATTTTAATACTATCCTTATTTATTCATTTTTATGTTGATTTTTTAACCATTTATTTATTTATTTTAGAAAAATACAGTGTTTTTAATAGTATACTTACATACTTCTACAGCTTTGTCGTACGGTAGACCGCACATGTAACGCAGTGGTAACACCCATAAACCACAAGCCTCGCGCATAGAACTCAAATTAGCAGAAAAGTGTTACAAACGCGCGCGCCCTAGACGCTCAAACCTTGATCTTAAAATCGTTATAACTCCAAAAGTTATGATTGTTTTTGTTGAATTTCAAAAACAGTCGGAGGCATAACCTTCCTGAACATGTACATGTAGATTTTTTTTTAAATATTCATAAATAAGACTAGATGTTGGGTACATTATGGACCCCATAAATATGACCATTTTAGTGCCATTTTCTTAACTTTTTTTAAAGAAATATTTGACTAATTCAATTTTACTTTTTTGTACATTGTAGCCCTCGTCAATACAAACATTTTGACACCTCAATTAACTATATTGACTTAGAAATAACGGAAATATCGAAATATATGTCGCACTTTTCTTGAAAAGAGGGCCTACACCGGAGCGATCGAAAAAACATTTCCAATGTTAAAACTAAAATGGCTGGTAAAGTACACAAGCGCCTGGCGGCATTGCCACGTTGCATGGCAATGCTAATCCTCTGGCCAAGGCAAAAGCCAGCCCTTGGGTCACGGGAAGTGTCAACGAGCCGTTTGGAGATTTCGTGGAACAAACTATGAGCACTCGGACCATGACTGATATCTATAAATAAATAAATAATAATAAATAAATTCTTTATTGCCATAACAAAAGGTGCACAAGTAAATTTAAAGCCCTGACTCCTGTGCTAGGTAGCAACACCTGTGTTACAGGAGCCAGTGTCTTCTCACAATCAGTTGGTAGGTTATGGATTTTATCCTTATTAATCTTATTAAACATTATTTAAATTTATATTATTATAGAAAATTAATATAGGTAACAATTTTTACATTAGTGTGAGTGTGAAGTGTGAAGAGTGTGTGTGTGGTGTGTTCATGTGTGGAGTGTGGTGGTGTGGTGTATGTCTATGTTCTATGTTAGAGGGTATGTCATGTGTGGAGTGTGGTGGTGTGGTGTATATCTATGTTCTATGTTAGAGGGTATGGTTTCCGCACTTAGTCCTTCATGTGGACCATTGTGCGTGGGCCATATCGGTCGTGGGGGGTTATTGACCATGACTGATATTCAATAATCAAAATTCAATCATCGACTTTGTAATAATACGCTGATTCTACAATGAATGAAATGCACCGATCCCAGCGTGGTTTAACCAGACTCGATTACTCGAATTAACCCAAAGATTCACACTAGCCCCTGTTTGCCTCATGTTACATGACGCAACAGAGACCATTGTATATCAAGGAGTAGACCGGGGGGCGCAATAATGGTAAGGAAGACGTGCCCTTAGGATATGGATAAGGATTATACAGCCTATCCGGTATGCACCGTAAAATAAGCAATGGAATAGTGGAGAGACGGGTGACATAATTATGGATGGGCTCTTTTTAAGACGACGCCGCCATGTTGCTTCAAGTTCAGCTTCCCCGGTGAATCTTTTGGCTTTTGACTTTTTTTCTGTCGCTGCTATGCTGTATGATGATAAATTTGAATAGCATCGTGACCTTAGATTTGGCACCTAAAATAAATTTTCAATACACTTCCTCGAAAACTGGTTCATATCGCACTACGATTAGGTTCACAATGCAATGTATTTCACACGCGTGCGATTTGAAATTTTCCCGCACGTGTGCGGGAATAAAAATTGCTACAGATAACTTATACCTACACTTAGTCCAAATTGGTTCACTGCCTCTATTCACAACTCTCTATTCGGAAGTGAATGTTTTTTTAATTTTCGACAAAGAGATATGCATCTTTACGGCGTTAATATTTTTTGAATACTTAAATAATGTTTATAAATAGAATATCATCAAAAACTATGATTATTACAATAAAAAAAACGTTTATGAACAAATTAACATTTATTTGTGTTCTAAACTCAAAAATATTTCAATTTTCTATTTTTCATATTAGGCTGTTTATCGGCTTTTTACCTTTGCTTCTCCTTCAACTTGGCGAAAGCAAAGCGCGGAAAAAAAAAATTTAAAACATAGATTCCATTCATGACAAAAAAAATTTCCGTTATTTCATTTTATTTCCTCAAAAGTGTATTGAAAAACGTCGTTTTATACTCGTGGACATTTGTTATAGCAGTTCTCGGCTCATAATTCCGCCTCGAATGCAGTAACAAACGTTCTCCACTTGTATCAAAATGTACTATTTTGTCACATCTACACCCGATTTTATTCTATGACCCTTACGCAGTTCACGCCCTATTTGACAGCGTCTGTGGGCACAACAAAAAGTTTAATGCTCTTAACGCATGGTGCACACTTAACTCGATTCAAAGTGAATTTCCTCCTCACATTGAGGCCAGGAGAGAAGCGGGTTGGCGGATTTAGATGATTGCAAATTGATTGACAATTTCTTTGCCATCTTTGCAATAAATTAAATCTATTAGGTACCGAAAATTAACATCATCATCATCTGCCCAGCCTTTTTTCAACCATGTTGGGGTCAGCTTCCAGGCTAACCGGATGCTGCTGAATACCAGTATTTTACACGAAGCGACTCCTTGTCTGAACTTCACAACGCGGTAACTGGGTAACTGGGGCCTGTTGGTAAGACTGGTTATCAGACTTTTTTTTTTGTTTTGAACCGGTCTTTTTTTGTTGTTTTTACTGTTAATTTTGGTAGTTTTATAAATGCTCCTTTTTTAGTGTTTGTATTTCCAATGTGTGTCCCAAATAAAATATTTTTCTTTTCTTTCTTTCTTTCTAGAGTACACTTTCCTTGTCTGGCAGTGAATGAATTTAATATTTTTATTAAGGGGATACAACGATAATTTTGTGTTTTTAAAATTCCTATCATAAAACCAAATATATATGGTTATATCATTTGGATTTTCCCTATGAGTTATTTGACTATGTTGTCTAATTTCGTACTAAAACCGAAACATGATTACTTGAAAATTTTTCGATAGAAAAAATTCCAATGTAGCATCGTGTATACGTCAACGATTATACATAAACAGTTCCTTATTGTGAAGTATTTGCTTTAAATTGAAGGTATTTAAATATGTTAAAAACTTACTAAGCTAAAAATTTACTTAACTTGGTATAGCATTTTGTCATAAATCTACATTTAAAAGAAGCGTGTTTAGTTCCGGTGCGCATGAGAGTTTTCTATCTCTCTTGCGTCAAACTAGACAGCGATAACGCCATTTCACTTGCACACCGTGCTAAACCACGCTTCAATATATCCTCTTTAGTGGATTGTTTCAACCATCAATCAATCTGCCTGCCTTTTCCAAACTGTGTTGGCGTCAGCTTCCAGTCTAACCGGATGCAGCTGAATACCAAGAAAAAATTTACATGAAGCGACTGCCTATCTGACCTCCACAACCCATTAACTGGGTAATACAATACTCCTTGGTAAGACTGGTTGCCAGACTTTCGGGTTTCCGACGACCCGTAACGACTGTCAAATATCCACGAATGACAGCCGGGACCAACGGCTTAACGTACTTTCCGAGGCACGGAGGAGTCTCGGTTTGTAAAGATGGTCACCCATCCACGGACCAACCCCGGCAAGCATAGCTTAACCTAATGAATCGACCCGTGCGGATGTTATTACTGAGCCACGACACGAGCTCCTCAGATTCAACCTTAAAGGTAATATAATATATTCTTTGATGCGCTGACTCCCTCTGATTTTAAAGCCGCACTCTCAAAACATTGTTTCCACCCAGTGGTGGATTCATGATCGTTTGTAGATTATTCCGTTCAATATGTTTGTTTATTTTCACGAAATGAACGCAGAGTGCCGAGGGTTTAGCTTCGAATCCTACCACGCTTTAACATACGAATCTTTTTAGACAGAAACTCGTAAATTTTCCTTCAAATCCTACAAAAGAATGTGTTTTTTGTATTCTTTGAGAAAGTGGAATAGTGTTGCGAGCAGACGATATATAATAAAAGGAGAAATAACTACGTATACCTATCAATTACCAAATTAATTGACGAGTTCCACAAAGTATCAGATGCAAGAAAGCTTGGTTTTGATCACCCATCATATTGCTTAGCTTAATTATAGGTGATTAGGACATGACCAGCTCACAATTCGTATAAAAAGGACCTTTACAAGAAAGGGAAGTCAAAATGGATAATGAGGTTTGTAAACATCGTCTAAGGTAAAATAAAATCTGAAAATATGGTGGTTATTAAAAACACCAAAATAATATTTTCATTACAACAGTAAAATAAAAATAACGAAATATTCCACCATTCATTCAATTTAGCTCACAAAACACAAATTCAAAGAGCGAAATTCTTTACACATATTTTCTTAACAAAAAATCTTAATGAGCTCTCAATTCACGAATCAAAATGTTCGTCATGCCCACGTTAAATTCGAGGATGGAACGTCTTTCCGAAAATCAAATCAGCCAATCAGAGGCGCGCCTGTAAATACGTCATCAATCATGGCTGCTCAAATTCCGTTGCCAATTAAATTTATTTATTTAAAACGCCGCGCATTTTGTCTGTGCATTTCATTATTCAAGACAGGAATTAAGTGTCTTCTGTGGTTCCGTTGGTGGAACGGATGAAGTATTTTCATTTTTCTAGAAAAATGAAAACACTTCATTTCAAGGTCAAAGGACCGGGGCACTATGGGAAAGCCGTTTCAAAACCGTTTTACGCGAAAGTCGATGTTAAGGGATAAAAATAATAAATTAATAATAGTTTGTAATAATCTATAATTATAATTAACTTGTGTGCAAAATTACATAACAGCTCATTTAGTTTGGAAACAACTGAAATACTTGAGTTTTGAGACGAAACATACGCCATTTTCCCATAGTGCGGGGGTCCGTTTTATTGGAAGTTTGCTGACAACCATAGAAATATAAAAACTCCTTTCTTTTATCAAAAGAGTAAAAAAATCGTCTTTCAAATTCAATGCTGATGAAAATCTCCCTGCCTTATTTACACATTTTATTCAAAACTCAAAACAGTCCATTACAATCACATGAAATATTACCGTTGTTGTACACACACATACACAGCTAAAACTTTACGATGCTGCAGACACTTACAACATCAAACAGTACAACCTGGAATTCTTAAGCTATTCAAATATTCAAAAAGCAAATGGTGCCTATAAAATGTTTGAACAATGGCAGAATACTTCGTACGGAACTCGAGGACCTCTTAAAAATTGCATTAAACATTTACGAATGGATCCCCAAGCGTTCGTGACGTCAAAATAATCGGTGTTCTAAAAATGAAAAGCCCGCCGAAACACGTACGTAGGTGACATTCAAGATGGCGACGCTTGATCAAATAGCGTTTTGTTTTAGAGTTTTGTTAATTGATTTTGCTTTTCGATTAATAGGATTAGATAATTGAACTCTTGCTAACTATTTCAGTAAAGTTGAAGTTTCGCTAGTCTAGGCGGATAGCAGAAAATGTTGTTATAAGAAAATCACAACACACTCTTGTGCTTTGTGGTAAAAACATTGTATAAAACAATATTTCACACTGATCGGCAATAACGGTACAACATTAAAATGCGCGCATATAATTGAATTTAGTTTGCATAATGCCCGTTACTCGATGCTCATATTAATATGCAAAATTCTGACAGCTTGGGCGGCGGAGTTCGTGAACATCAGGTACCTACTATGTTTTGAATAATACCGACCGTGTTGTGGGTTAGTATAATTTAACTTTTTGGTATATAGGACGGTATTGATCGCGAGCAATCGTTGCGCGATCATTTGTCAACGAACATTCATTCGCGACACATTTGTTGGCAACCAGCAACCACAGCAGTGCTATTAGAATTTGTTTTTAGGGTTCCGTACCTCAAAAGGAAAAAACGGAACCCTTATAGGATCACTTTTTTGTCCGTCTGTCTGTCTGTCTGTCTGTCAGTCTGTCAAGACCGTTTTTCTCAGAAACGCGTGAAGATATCAAGCTGAAATTAATATCAAATACGTAAGTCTATGGTCCCTTAGAGTTCTAAAAATATCAAACTTCTAAGTCAACGGAATAAAAAAATACGGCCGTTTATGCGACATTTTTTGATACTCGCAAGAAAATCAAAACCTATAGGGTACTTCCCGTCGTCCTAGACTCATGAAATTTGGCAAGAAGCAAGGTCTCACAACACAAGTAAAGGAAAAAGTCCGAAAATTGTTAATTTAAAATTCTATCACATAAACAAATATTTTCAAAGTTGTCAGTCGTCAAGACCCTTTTTTTAGGAACGCGTAGAGGTATCAAGTTAAAATTAATGTCAAATACGTAGGTCTATGATTTCTTCAAGTCCCAACTCGAGCTTCTAAGTCAATGCAATAAAAAAATGCGGCCATTTTGCGACACATTTTGATATTCGCAACTGTCGAGAGTAAATCAAAACCTATAGGGTACTTCCCGTTGACCTAGAATAATGAAATTTAGCAAGAAGCAAGGTCTCCCAGCACAAGTAGAGAAAAAAGTCTGAAAATTGTGATTTTGTAATTTTATGACTTATACTTTTTGATACTTATCCAATGTTTTGTTTGTTTGTTTTTGGAATAAATTCTTTTCAACTACGCAACCCTTTATTGTGCGTGGTCCCGCACTTGGCCGGTTTTTCATGTTTGAATTCACGTAGATATGGAGCTTGTGTTTTGTAACGAACATTCATTTGCTAACTGTACTTTCACAGTTCTGACAGTAACCCAAGTTGCAACCTGAGGTTGCAACACACCGGCAACCATAGTGCAATGAGAGTAAAGAAAAAAATAAACACTGTAATTTTGACAGTGATGCATAAATCAGAGGACTGAAAAGGACTGAAAACTGTTACTTTTTGCAAATAAATGTTCGTTACGCAATAAAAGCTCGCGCAACAAATGTTTGCAAAATAAATTCGTGAAGCGAATGCTCGCGGTGACTCTCAATTACCATATCTTCTTCATTTCGAGTCAATGGCAAATGTAAAAATAATTTGTTATGTTAGACTAGCTTTTGCCAGCGGCTTCGCCTGCGTGGCCGGTCCATTTTTCCGGGATAAAAAGTAGCCTATATGCTATTCCAGACTGTAATCTATCTCTGTGCCAAATTTCATCTATGGTCGGACTTTTAATTATCTGCAGTAAACTGACAGCTCTAATGTCATTTTTACTGTCATTTCGCAATCAAATGGGAACATTTTTTAACGAAATGACAGATAAGAAGTGTCATTTTACTGCAGCTAATTAAAAATCCGAGCATAGATCCATCTAGCCGTGGTGTGATTGAAAAACAAACATCCATCTATCTATCCATCCAAACTTTCGTATTTATAATAGTAGTAAGAAGTAGGTACTCGTAAGATGAGTTGGGCCCAGTAGGTGGCCACGCCAGTCAATGGCAGCGCAGCAGTGGCGTTTTTAGGTTCTCAGACTTCAAATCAAGGTGTAGTGTCGGACTATCTATCTCAATGACATTAAACGTCTAGACGTTGCTATGATTACAGTGTGAAGTGTAGGAGTGAGATACAGATACGAAATTAGTAGGAAAATTGAGACGAAGCATCGTATCTTCTGTCTCTTACGGCGTGCCGTATTTTTGCTTGGCGAACTTTCAAATGTTAAACAAACAAAGTGCTTTTACTGTTACAAAATTTATCTTGCGTCGATTAATTTGACTTTTTTGGACAGTTTTTGCATTGTGCGAATGTATTGACATGGGTTTCAGTCCAAACTATAGAAGATACGTGAAACCTCATTTCTAATACCACATAACGTAGAAAAAGTATTGCTGTCTCATGACCGGCCACGCGGTGGCTCGATCTAGATGTGTAATAGGTCGGGAAAAAAGTTTTTTCGTATTATAGTATGTATGAACTTGTAATAAAATCTCTTTGGCTATACTATTCGTATCTGGCTGGTTTTGGTATCAATGAAAGTTTAAATTTTAAAGAACATAATTCCAAATTCAAATTAGGAAAATGTGTGATTTTCATTTGTTTTTCGTACTGTCATGATTAGTGAATCTAATGACGAGATTCGATACATTTTAAAATTTTAATACAAAAAAGGTAAAAATGCAACGCAAGCCGCGAAAAAAATTTGCGATGTTTACCTAGTGCAGTGTCTGTGAGAGTAGCACAACGGAAATTTTGATGTCAAAGATGCACGTCGCTCTGGTCGCCCTATTACTGATAAAATGGATGCCATTTTTGAAAAAGTGGAGCAAAATCGGCATATCAGTAGTTACGACGTAGCTGAAGAACTGGGAATTGACCACAAAACAGTTTTGACCCATTTGGCAAATTACACATAACTAAATAATAAACTATGAAAAAAAAATGTCTTGAATTTGTATATAAAATACGAAGGAACTTTTCCCCGACCTAATATTATCTAAGATCTATCTATATTCGACGTTTACTCATGACATCTCATAATAAAAACTACATAGTGAAGATGTTCGTAAGTATAACAAGAAAATCTCATTTCAAGAATTTTCCTCACAACTGTGTGAAACCTCCGTTGTTTCTAACTTGCGTCCAAGACGCATCGTCCCGTAAGAAAGAGACACCTCTACTGTAAACAGCGGTAAGCCGGCGACTTATGAGAGGTGCACCCCGGGGAAATAAGACGTGGTACACCTCTATTTGTCTCTTTGACCTCCAGGCGAAGCAGGATGTAAATGTTCCTTGAAAACACGATGATCGAGTGTTGTTGTCTAGTATAGGGGGTTCTGATAATGTTTTCTATAAGGAGAAGTAAATTGGTGCCAATCTTTATCATTTTAACTTTTTTTTTTTACTTTCTTTGGTCGGGTGAAAGTGACGCAATTAATTCGGAAATAAGATTCGGTCTAAAATTCGTTTTTTTAAGTAACAGCTCTATAATCAGATCCTCACACCACACATTGTAAAATAGTAAAAAAAAAAACCTTTATTTATGTTTGAAACCAATTAACAAAAATTTAGTTTTTTATGAAAGTTATTTTATTCGTTTTTAGTTTTCGAAGTCTGTTTTTACTTTTTATTAAAGTAAATTTATATTTCCATTTTTAGGTGAATATATAGTTACATAGGTAAGCCCAAGACGAACGAAAAGAAGAATCATCAAAATCTGCTTATTAATGTCGGAGGTATAGTACATTTATGCATATAACTTCATACATAAGAAAAAATACCTAACGTATTATATACTTACTAAAACCTTTCTGAAAGTATGTAGATCAGGTTAGTGAAAGAATCATCAAAATTGGTTCATTAGTCTTAGAGAAAGTCGCGTATATACAAACATACATACATACGGGTCGAATACCGAATCTCCTTTTTTGAAGTCAGTTAAAAAGGCCTAGGTAAGTACCGTTTAATCAATCAAGAAAACAATAATTAATTATTAAGTATAAATAAGTTATCCCAAACTGCAATTAGAAGTAACAAAACCGTTAAATTGTCAAAACGGAAAATTCGATGGCATTTGGAGCGAATCTATCATACAAACCACAAAAAGACATTCCGACTGAAAACTAACTTTCCTTCAATAGTGCACCTTATCAGCTAGATGATAAGGTTCTACTAGTGATTTGTGGAGTGTAGTAAGGTTGGTGAAATGAAGCCATCTGTCACAGACTGATGGCTATTGAATCTATCGCTGGATTTGATTTATAACCAAGATCGGGATGATCAATTGTAATCAAATCTTTGAAAAACTTTGAGGGTTTGTAATGATTTGTCATTTGTATTTTGTATATTGTTTTAAAAAATCGTTATGAAATGATGTTTATTTCTGTAAGTAGCTCTTTAAAGATACGTTTTAGACTCAGTGTTTTGGACAGTATTTTAAAACTAGGTAGGCTGAGAAGAAATGCCGAAACAAACTCAGACCGTCTTATTACAAAACCAGGTTCATCTTAAAACCCAGGTTTAAACCATGGACCGTTGATGTTTATTTCTGTAAGTAGGTCTTTAAAGATCTATACGTTTTAGACTCAGTGTTTTGGACAGTATTTTAAAACTAGGTAGGCTGAGAAGAAATGCCAAAACAAACTCAGACCGTCTTATTACAAAACCAGGTTCATCTTCAAACCCAGGTTTAAACCATGGACCCTTGATGTTTATTTCTGTAAGTAGGTCTTTAAAGATACGTTTTAGACTCAGTGTTT
Organism: Cosmia trapezina; assembly: GCA_905163495.3. Taxonomy (NCBI): domain Eukaryota; kingdom Metazoa; phylum Arthropoda; class Insecta; order Lepidoptera; family Noctuidae; genus Cosmia; species Cosmia trapezina. The sequence goes on along the minus strand of LR991035.1, from coordinate 22,472,707 downwards.
TGGGCAGTATTTTAAAACTAGGCTAAGAAGAAATGCCGAAACAAACTCAGACCGTCTTATTACAAAGCCAGGTTCATCTTCAAACCCAGGTTTAAACCATGGACCCTTGATGTTTATTTCTGTAAGTAGGTCTTTAAAGATACGTTTTGACTCAGTGTTTTGGGCAGTACCTATTTTAAAACTAGGTAGGCTAAGAAGAAATGCCGAAACAAACTCAGACCGTCTTATTACAAAACCAGGTTCATCTTCAAACCAGGTTTAAGCCATGGACCATTTTTTTAATTTTGTACTTTATTCCGACACCTTACAAAATCTAAAAAAAAACTACTTTAGAAAATCTAAAAAAAATAATAATGACATCAACAAATTGTTAAACAAACCGTCAGAACAATATCTCTAATAACAATTAAAGTTAAAATACTTTTAATTAATGAAATCTTCTGGCTCTCAAAGTTTGAGCTAAAGAACTAAAAATCTGAAAGTCACTAATTACCGGCACCTTGCAAATTGGACTTGTCATCCGCAGATTTTTCTTGGGGCCTTACCAAGTTAATTGAGTTTGTATAAGCCGGTCGCTCCGTGAATTAATTAATTATTAATTTCATACTTTTACTTTTATGCAGTTTGTGGCTTGAAATGGTAAGAAAGTAATTATAACTGCTGGCGAATGAATGTGGGGGATAAACAAAAATATCAAAAGTGCTTTGACATCAAAGAAAATACCTACAACATTATATTATTTTTTGGAATCAACACTAAAAGATTATCATAAACTAATGCCCGCTTTCACTAACACTAGGCGATACTTAAAGGCTCCTACAAACGAAGGCGACAGTTTAGTGAAACGACATATCACTGACATTATATTAGTATTTTATCATATCACTAAACATTTTTAGTGACATGACATTTTTAATAAACAAGAATATTCGACATCTATAGTGATTTCGTGGTATCCCTAGGAATTTTGTGAAATCCCTGGTTTCCTCATTTCCCTACGTCAAGACACACACAACGTCCTTCGTCAGGATACATCGACAAGAATTCATTTTAAGGCCCAGGTTCCAAGATTGGTTTAGCTCGGTGTGTAAGTGAAATGGCGTTATGGCTGTCTAGTTTGACGCACGAGATAGAAGATTCTCACGCGCACCGGAATTATGTCGTAAAAATGCAAATAAAATCGTATAAAATTAGAAATTAACTATTTAATAAAAAGTAATCCATCACTGGATGCAGTTTGGAATTTGACATTTCATGGTATATTTTTAATTATAATTATAATTGTTAATGAAGGGATAAACTGCTTTTAAAGATTATTAGGAGGTATGTTTAAAGATTTTTTTGGTGCATTAAAATATGTATAATTATGTTTTGGCTTCCATCACTGTATGCGAAAAAGACTTGAAAATATCATATTTTTTTTACATGTCAAAATTATTTACGGTTTATGAGATACACTGCTTTAAAAAACCACTTTTTTGATCGTTTTCAGGAAATCTGGGCCTTAATCTAAAATCTTTGTTTCATAATAAGTGCATTGTATCAATGTGTAATATTGTATCACAAAACATAATCACATCACCACTTTTTGTTCCTCCTCGACTGCATAAAACATACACTCGTAATTCATTTATATACCTGTAAAGAAAATATATTTTCTTTATTTTAAATAAAGGTTGCGCTACTAGCGCCATTGTCTTGACAGACCGCAATGTCGTCCGCCCTTAGTTAATCTGTGGTCGAACTTGATCCATTGTGAAAACAGTAAACTTGGTTGTTAGAAATTGATACTGTAATTAATAGCATTAAATGTCGTTTATTTTATTACAGGTAAGGTTTATATAGCTAAGTGAACGATATGTCACATAATTTTAACGCATTCTATTTTTTTACTTTGTCTACCTTCAGTTTACTTTGTAAATTAAGTTGCATTGAACATTAGTTCCGACACAAAAATTAATATATGTATTTCTTCCTTCCCTTCCCCTTCTTCTTCCCTTTTCCTTCTTTCCTTGTTAAGAGTTTATTGTACGTATTTTTAGAACTATACCACATTGTCGGCACTATAGGTCTTTTGTAAGGAACCAATTCTTTCATAAATACTGTTTGACTGTTTGTTGCCAAATAAAATAAAATAAATAAAATAATATTACACTTTTTGTACTTAATTGTAGCTACAAATTGCATACAGCATTACGGAACATAAATTGTAGACAATCAAATGAATTCGTGATCTATCGATCTCGATGATTCTACTGATCTTCACGCACACATTCACAGATTGCTTGTTCACTTGGTTTTGCACAAGTAATGCTCGTGTTACTGCGTGTTATAAAAATACAATAGGAATGGAATAGACGAAATCATGAAGCGTCACTAATGCACTTAACCCTCTATTTATCCTACAAAAAAAGAAAATCCGAATACATTAAGGGCAGAGGGATAAGTCAATTCAACGCTGAATCATATTTTTCCCTATTCTCAAATAAATTGATACCGTCTCTCCTCGGTTAGTAACAATAAAAACTAAACTGCGATAGATCGATCGCAATTTTCCAACGAATTAAACAGATAGGATAAGCCGTCTACAATGACGGGAAAAAATGCAATAATGCTGAATAGAGGTTATTACTAAACAGTATTGTTAATAAAGATACCAGTATTGCAGAAAATGATATCGCAATAATCTGTAAGAAAGCGATTTAAGGCCTGCGCAGACTGGCTGACGGGACGATAGAGGATTTTAGATGTATCAATTGAATTTAATAGGTATATAATTCAATGCTGGATGATCGACCTTGGAGCATCGCAGCACAGTTTTCTCTGGAGCATCGAGGAGCACGCTAGAGGATACCGCGGTGGGAGGCGGCGGTATGCGCCGGTGTGCGCTGGAATCTGCCAGGCAACGTCGCGCGCCGCTGCTCCAGTAAATTCAAAGGCAAATCCTGGCGAGCGGTAGCTACTCGGCGAATGCTGATGCGGCATACCGAGGGCTGCGGAAGCTCCGGTAAGCTGGTGGACGCTCGCATGGATAGACCATAACCTGGATTAGGACATGGGATACTTTATAACCCGGTTGTACGTTACCGTGGGTTAAGGCCAGAATTACTTACAATATTTTCCTTCACCGATCTCATTAATGTCCAAGATGAAGTAAAATCGTGATTGTTGGCTCAAGGTGATTATTTGTTACGGTTGCAGATAAAGACTTCATCAAAGAAGACCAAACTAAAGTCCACAACAAAACACTATCATAAAATAACCGTCAAATTCGAACGAAACTCAAAATCCGTTCTTTCAACAAACTAGTAAAAGGAATAGGAGAAAATCCTCGCCTTCGGACATCTTCGATTGTTCGAACTTCAACGTTGCCCGGAAGGAATGAACGGACAAATTGTATCGGATGGCTTCCAGTTTGCTGTGAATGAAATTGTATAGTTTTGAAGAGTTAGTTATTTATATTTTTACGTTGGATTTAAGGTATTGTTCTTTGTGCGCGCCGATACAGCGTCGTTTTGTGCCTAAAGCCACCTCAGAACCTGTAAGAGTTTTTTTGTTCTGGCCTCGGTCATAGATAATACCCTGTCAATGTTTACCTAATCTTTACAGGTTCTGAGATGGCGACACGCCGCCGGTTGACGCTGAAAACCAGCGCCTTGACTCGTGCCTTTGTGCACGGGTCACGGCATTATGCTGAGCGTTAGCCGTTTAGCACGTTAGTGACGCATAAATAAGTAGTGTTGTTTTTCTATTTATGTTTAAAATATAACTACCCCTTTTGTTTTTTAGGCTTGTATTAAAAATTAAATTCACGTATGTGCGTCATTTTTCGTGTGAATAAATAGTTTTTCTTTCTTCTTTCTTTCTTTTATTGGCATCATTCAAAGTAAAGTTTGGGAAAGAAAAAGACGTTTTCTCAAATCTTTGGCTGATTGGTGGATGTTTTGACTAAGACGTCTCAACTTAGTAGAAAGTCCATTAACAAAGAAGAGCTCTAAGTTTATTCAAATTGGGATTTGGATAATTCAGAAATTAGAAGTATTAATGTCGGAGTAGAGTTTCATTAAATATTTTATCGTGGTGGGTATGGTACAATTTGCTCACGACTGTCCATTTGGGTGCTCTGTGAGGACTGAGGAGGCCTATTGGTCACGCTCAATAGAGTTGCTACGCCTAATATTCTTATCAGTTCTTTTGAAAAACTGAGCCTAGCCAGCCATCGATGTTGGTACAGTCCGCGAGGTCTAAGCTGAGCTTTGCATTTATGTGAGTGCACATAGATAGTGTAGGTGTGACGTTCGGCATAGAGCGCGACGCGTTCCTTGTTTGGTTTAAAACCGGTTTATACTGCTTTTTAGCAATCGGCTTTTGTTCTTTTAATACGAGAAGCCATGACCAAAACTATGTCGCATGCATGTCGCATGTTGTCTTACGTAAAACGATAAGACAAAAATGTTGGTCATGGGCTCTCGTACCATTTTGGTGATCACTGACACAAATGCAAAGCTCATCTTAGGCCTCGCGGACTGTACTGGATATCGAGGCAGAATACACAGAGCGAGACGTTACTAACAACAAATATCAAACAGCTTTGATCAACGACGACAATGAGTCAATTATAATTATATTACATCTATACTATCTATATTATTATTATAAAGAGGAAAGATTTGATTGTTTGTTTGTTTGTATGTTTGCATTGAATAGGCTCCGAAACTACTGGCTTGATTTAAAAAATTCTTTCACCGTTGGGAAGCTACACTATCCTCGAGTGACATAGGCTAGATTATATTTACAAAAAATTAAGGATCCTTACTAAAACTCCAATAATGTAACCCGAGGTGTAAAAAAATTACCTAAAAAATTCCTTACAACGCGTGCTCTGTGAAAACTATTGATCATAGAACAAAATAATGTACTACGACTTTGCAGAACACATCATTATCTACAAAAAATGACGCGACAGCATATGTCTAGTAGGTATATTATAGTTATGTAAACAATAAGTGTACTTTTATTTTTTTAAATTAATTGAAATGCCGGCGCTAGAAAAGGCTCTTTATTTGTCCTTTGGTATTAATCCTTATCAAAATAAATTACTTCATATTCAAGACTGCTTCTATACCTTTATACAGGGTGGCCGGAACATTGACGTCCAAAAATAAAATTTCGGTTCCTCGTATCGTGGGGTATTCGAATCACCCCCATGTATGTTCCGCGACTTTTCATAGTTTTCGAGTTATGAATTTTTTTCTGAATGTTTGAAAATTTTCGACCTGACCAACCTAAAAAAATTCTAAAAAAAAAGTAGAGGGTTTTATCGAGTTTCTTTTTTTGCAACTGAATTTTCATAAGTAGTACTTTTATGCATAAAATAATCAGCTTCGTAACTGTGATGAAAGTTATGAAAATGTTGATCTAAAGTGAAAAATTTACGTTCGGTAAATTATGACTCAAATTTTCAACTTTAAATTAAAAATCTTAACAGGTGACTTCATAATTCCTAAGTAGGCTTCAAGAATGCGCCAGACTCTCAGCTTTCATAATCATAAAAAAAATTAAGTACTTAATAGGGCTACTTTGTTTAAAATCGGCCTTCAAAGACAGCGAAGTGGAAAAATTCTTAAAATTACCCATCTGAGTAATTATTTTTTTTTGGCTATTTTCTCGTTCCTAAGGTTAATTAATGATAAGAATACTGAAAACTAACCAACAAATAGTTTCAGAGTTGGGTAAGAAAAGTTTTACGTAAAAAGTGGTTTTGAATAAAACACAGATGATAATGTGAAAAAAGTACTTAATTTATTTTTAACATTTACAAAAGGTTTTCAAAGTGGCCACCACCAGCAGCAATACACATTCTACACCTACGTAAGAAATTGTCTGGCAATCGTCTAAAAGCGTCTCTGTTCTCTCTCACAACACGTTCAGCTTCTGCAATCAACTGCCTCAGCTCTTATTCACTTGAACAGTCTCGGGCGTATGCTATTTCCTTGTAATAGCCCCAAATAAAGAAATCGATGGGGTTGAGATCAGGTGAGCGTGGAGGCCACCTAATTGGTCCACTGCGTCCGATCCATCTGTTGGGGTATGTTTCATCTAAGTAATTTCGGACCTGGGTTGCATAGTGACACGGGCGCCGTCATTTTGCAACACCATGGTTCGTCTGAGTTCGAGATTCACATCTGCCAGCAACAACGGAAGTTCATTTTCCAAAAAGTTTTTGTATGTTTCTCCATCAAGTCTGGACGGCAGTTCAAACGGACCAATTAGTTCGCGATTGAGGATACCAGACCACAAGTTAACGCTGAAGCGATGTTGAAATGTCGAAGCTCTCACTTCGAGTGGATTTTCATTCGCCCACGTGTGGTAATTATGAATATTGAATATAATGTGGTTAGTTTTCAGTATTCTTATCGTTAATTAACCTTAGGAACGAGAAAATAGCCAAAAAAAAATAATTACTCAGATGGGTAATTTTAAGAATTTTTCCACCTCACTGTCTTTGAAGGCCGATTTTAAACAAAGTAGCCCTATTAAGTACTTCATTTTTTTTATGATTATGAAAGCTGAGAGTCTGGCGCATTCTTGAAGCCTACTTAGGAATTATGAAGTCACCTGTTAAGATTTTTAATTTAAAGTTGAAAATTTGAGTCATAATTTACCGAACGTAAATTTTTCACTTTAGATCAACATTTTCATAACTTTCATCACAGTTACGAAGCTGATTATTTTATGCATAAAAGTACTACTTATGAAAATTCAGTTGCAAAAAAAGAAACTCGATAAAACCCTCTACTTTTTTTTTTAGAATTTTTTTAGGTTGGTCAGGTCGAAAATTTTCAAACATTCAGAAAAAAATTCATAACTCGAAAACTATGAAAAGTCGCGGAACATACATGGGGGTGATTCGAATACCCCACGATACGAGGGACCGAAATTTTATTTTTGGACATCAATGTTCCGGCCACCCTGTATAACTTTTGAATTATTCAATTCGGACATTCCATTCGAAAGATATCACGAGTTTAAAAATGTAAGTATTAGAAAAAAGTCGCGTGGTCGCCGCTCACCCTGATCGGCTAGCTAGACAGCACCACCTGGAGTGGTGAGGAGGGTGAGGGGAGGGGTTGGTGAGGGTGTGGAGAAAAGGGAGAGACAGGGAGGTGTTGGTGAAGTGGAGGTGAAGGGGAGAGGGAGAGGAGGGGGGTTGCGGTGAAAGGTGTGTGAGAGGGTGTTGGGGGAGGTTAACGAAAAAGTGATGCGGTGAGGGTGGTGAGAGGGGAAGGGGGTGAGGGGAGGTTGTGGTGAGGGAGAGTGGGATGGGAGGGGTAAGTAAACTCCTGTCGTGCGTCGGAGCTGACACACATACATTTTTTTGTTTGTTTGAACGCGCTAATCTCTAGAACTACCCGTTGGACTTTAAAAAAATCTTTTTGCATTTGATACCCCAAGTTTTAAGGAAGCCTATAGGTATATTTAACATCACTCTAAGACCCTTAGGTGCAAAACAAAAAGAAAAAAAATCAGAAAGTACGCTAATCGAAAACGAAGCAATAGTGGGTCGAGTGAACAAGAAATTTCACGCGGGGGAAGTCGCGGTTATAAACTATTTTATAAATGCAAAAGTAACTCGGCCTGTTACCTTATCACTCCTTAACGGCTGAACGAATTTGGATGAAAGGGATAGAGGTAGACCATTGACCTGAGTTAGCACCTTAGCACATAGGATACTTTTTATTCCGGTAGTACGTTTCCGTGAGATAATTTCCGACATCCACGCAGGCGAAGCCGCGGGCAACAGCTAGTTTTCATATAAATATGACTCATAGATCTTTTATCCTAGATATATTATAGTGTAATAACCCTCTTATACTGCATGGCTTAGGAATAAGGGCCAGTAAAGATGAAATATTAATTTTCCGAACACAAAAAGTATCACAATCACCCACCAGAAACTCAAAACACGAAACTACTCATCCAACTGTAACCGCACACCCATTTACACAATTGCATAGTTTTTACATACGGCTTGCCTGCATCGGGTATTCCGAGCTATTGCACTGAAAGCCCCACTCTTAAGATTATTGCTACTGTAAATAAAATATGGTGCAGTAAAGACTTACTGTTGTATGATGAATATGTATGTTCTAGCTTGTTATCTTTGAGAGCAAAGCAGAGTAGTCGAGCGTTTTATGTGTTGTATGCAAATGGTTCTGACCACTGTCGTTGTTGTTGGAGTTACTAAAAATATTTAGTTTTATGGCAAATGGCGCATAAAATCAACATCAAATTTATTCAAAACTTCAGCATTTTAACTTTTAGTGGTTAGTAGCACTTACACATCAATCAATCTGCCTAGCCTTTTCCCAAGTATTTTGGGGTCGGCTTTCAGTCCAACCGGATGCAGCTGAATACCAATATTTTATATGGACCGACTGCCTATCTTATCTCAACAACCCAGTAACTGGGTAATACTATACTCCTTGGTAAGACTGGTTGTCAGACTTTCGGGCTTCTGACGATGACGACCCGTAAGCCGTAGCGACTGTCAAAGAATGACAACGGCTTAGCGTGCTTTCCGAGGCACGGAGGAGTCTCGGTATGTATAGATGGTCACCCATCCACGGACCAACCGCAGCAAGTGTAGCTGAACCTGGTTGATAAACCCGTGCGACTGTTATTACTTAGCCACGAGCTTCTCCGTTAGTAGCACTTACACGTGCGATGTGTGTTATCATTAAAATGCAAATGGATTGGAGTTTCTTCGTAATTTTCAATGATTTTTATAAGTCACTGATAATTTTATTTTATTTTAAAGAAGAGACTTGTTCAATTTTATTTTAACAGATACCTAATGACCGCCACAGGCATTTTTGGAAATGCCGATTCTTTTGCCGAAGTTTTTCATTACATTTTCACAGATTTCGCGGCTCATTTCACCAATAACTAAGGCGAATATTGTGTTTCAAGCCGTTAATGTTTTGTCTGCGTAGACTTTATCTTTGACGTAGCCCCAAAGAAAGAAATCCAGTGGCGTCAGATCGCAAGATCCCGGTGGCCAATAATTGATGACATCGCCTCTTCAATTTTCGACGTGTGTTCGTAATTGAACGTGATTTTTTGTATAACTTTTCTGTACGTTCTTTTAGCGTTAAACGCTCCATTATTTATATTACATCACGTGTCAAGATGACGTAAGATTTATTTAAATACGCCATCTTGAATACTTCGAAAATAGAACGAAGTTTAAATCGTATGCGTACTTTTGGGACACTCAATCTAACTTCTTCTACTTCATAAAAGTCTTAAATTCGCTAACAGACAATTCACAGTGTAAAACTTCTTGGTCATGTAACAAAAGTTAAAAATTCATACCTTATAGGTGTTAAATAGTGGATAAAAGTTTGTATGGAATTTCGTCAGTTTTGCCGAGGGGAAAGCCAACGTACACACGGCGGCGTTCCTTATTAGGTAAGGAACGCCGCCGTGTAACAAAGCACACAATTTAGACCTCGGGGGTCTGTCTTAGCATGCCATGGCCTGAGATTGATCAACGCGCTGTTAACAGCTGCTGTTTACCAGCACTACATCAACTCGACTACAACTCAACTAGTTAATTTATAATCGAGTCGATGGAATGTTCTTTATGCTTTTGCTTTATGTTTTTACTAATCATTGATAAAAGTGACGACACGTGAGAAGAACGATCCGTTTCTGACATACGAACCTGGCATTAGAGGTTAAAACAATGAAAATAACCCTTCACACCAAGCACCTCAATGAATAATACTGACTGACCTGCGGACATCCTAACACGAAATCCCGGGAATCAATCCCGGAGATTTATAGCTCTATCCGCGTCCCATTCTACCCGGACAGTTTTTGTCACTAGAGTAGCGGGTCCTTGGGATCCTGCTGAGTTATAAGGGTCCTAGATAGACGGAAAATTGGATATTAGCCCGTGATTTACATGTGTTAGATATTTTTTTTTATTCGTAGGTGTGAATTTATTCCGATTAGGACCTCTATATTTCTTTTAGGACTTGGCTTAGGTAACAGATTCTTGGGATAGAAAATGCTGGACTCTAATAGAGATTTATCGATATTTTTTTCAGGTAATGCCAAGTATTTTTTTTTATTCTTTAGTCCTACTTTTGAATTGGTCAGACTCACTTATCAAGAAGTTACCTAATAAACTGAGTTTTCAAAACTATATTGAACTTTCCAGGATTTTTTTATTGCTACTAGGCCTGCTCTTGACCTCGATCATGATAGAAAGCAATGGATGAGGTCTATGATGGAACGAGCATGCACAGAAGATAAAATCAAAATCAAAAGTCATTTATTCAAATTAGGCTGAGAATCAGCACTTTTTGAACGTCGAAATAAAGACAGTCCCCACAAAACTTATATATACAGGGGGGCCGGAACATTGACGTCCAAAAATAAAATTTCGGTCCCTCGTATCGTGGGGTATTCGAATCACCCCCATGTATGTTCCGCGACTTTTCATAGTTTTCGAGTTATGAATTTTTTTCTGAATGTTTGAAAATTTTCGACCTGACCAACCCAAAAAAATTCTAAAAAAAAAGTAGAGGGTTTTATCGAGTTTCTTTTTTTGCAACTGAATTTTCATAAGTAGTACTTTTATGCATAAAATAATCAGCTTCGTAACTGTGATGAAAGTTATGAAAATGTTGATCTAAAGTGAAAAATTTACGTTCGGTAAATTATGACTCAAATTTTCAACTTTAAATTAAAAATCTTAACAGGTGACTTCATAATTCCTAAGTAGGCTTCAAGAATGCGCCAGACTCTCAGCTTTCATAATCATAAAAAAAAATGAAGTACTTAATAGGGCTACTTTGTTTAAAATCGGCCTTCAAAGACAGCGAGGTGGAAAAATTCTTAAAATTACCCATCTGAGTAATTATTTTTTTTTGGCTATTTTCTCGTTCCTAAGGTTAATTAATGATAAGAATACTGAAAACTAACCAACAAATAGTTTCAGTTTTATTCAAAACCACTTTTTACGTAAAACTTTTCTTACCCAACGGTAAGAAAAGTTTTACGTAAAAAGTGGTTTTGAATAAAACACAGATGATAATGTGAAAAAAGTACTTAATTTATTTTTAACATTTACAAAAGGTTTTCAAAGTGGCCACCACCAGCAGCAATACACATTCTACACCTACGTAAGAAATTGTCTGGCAATCGTCTAAAAGCGTCTCTGTTCTCTCTCACAACACGTTCAGCTTCTGCAATCAACTGTCTCAGCTCTTGTTCACTTGAACAGTCTCGGGCGTATGCTATTTCCTTGTAATAGCCCCAAATAAAGAAATCGATGGGGTTGAGATCAGGTGAGCGTGGAGGCCACCTAATTGGTCCGCTGCGTCCGATCCATCTGTTGGGGTATGTTTCATCTAAGTAATTTCAGACCTGGGTTGCATAGTGACACGGGGCGCCGTCATTTTGCAACACCATGGTTCGTCTGAGTTCGAGATTCACATCTGCCAGCAACAATGGAAGTTCATTTTCCAAAAAGTTTTTGTATGTTTCTCCATCAAGTCTGGACGGCAGTTCAAACGGACCAATTAGTTCGCCATTGAGGATACCAGACCACAAGTTAACGCTGAAGCGATGTTGAAATGTCGAAGCTCTCACTTCGAGTGGACTTTCATTCGCCCACGTGTGGTAATTATGAATATTGAATATAATGTGGTTAGTTTTCAGTATTCTTATCATTAATTAACCTTAGGAACGAGAAAATACCCAAAAAAAAAATAATTACTCAGATGGGTAATTTTAAGAATTTTTCCACCTCGCTGTCTTTGAAGGCCGATTTTAAACAAAGTAGCCCTATTAAGTACTTCATTTTTTTTATGATTATGAAAGCTGAGAGTCTGGCGCATTCTTGAAGCCTACTTAGGAATTATGAAGTCACCTGTTAAGATTTTTAATTTAAAGTTGAAAATTTGAGTCATAATTTACCGAACGTAAATTTTTCACTTTAGATCAACATTTTCATAACTTTCATCACAGTTACGAAGCTGATTATTTTATGCATAAAAGTACTACTTATGAAAATTCAGTTGCAAAAAAAGAAACTCGATAAAACCCTCTACTTTTTTTTTTAGAATTTTTTTAGGTTGGTCAGGTCGAAAATTTTCAAACATTCAGAAAAAAATTCATAACTCGAAAACTATGAAAAGTCGCGGAACATACATGGGGGTGATTCGAATACCCCACGATACGAGGGACCGAAATTTTATTTTTGGACGTCAATGTTCCGGCCACCCTGTATAGAGATATACAGGGTGGCCGGAACATTGACGTCCAAAAATAAAATTTCGGAAAAAAAAAAACATAAATAAAAAAAAAAAAAAAAATTTCAAAAATTCAAAAAAAAAAAAAATTCAAATTTCAGAAATTTTCAAAAATAGAATTTTTCCACCTAGCTCACCGAAATTTTATTTTTGGACGTCAATGTTCCGGCCACCCTGTATATCTCTATACAGGGTGGCCGGAACATTGACGTCCAAAAATAAAATTTCGGTCCCTCGTATCGTGGGGTATTCGAATCACCCCCATGTATGTTCCGCGACTTTTCATAGTTTTCGAGTTATGAATTTTTTTCTGAATGTTTGAAAATTTTCGACCTGACCAACCTAAAAAAATTCTAAAAAAAAAAGTAGAGCGTTTTATCGAGTTTCTTTTTTTGCAACTGAATTTTCATAAGTAGTACTTTTATGCATAAAATAATCAGCTTCGTAACTGTGATGAAAGTTATGAAAATGTTGATCTAAAGTGAAAAATTTACGTTCGGTAAATTATGACTCAAATTTTCAACTTTAAATTAAAAATCTTAACAGGTGACTTCATAATTCCTAAGTAGGCTTCAAGAATGCGCCAGACTCTCAGCTTTCATAATCATAAAAAAAATGAAGTACTTAATAGGGCTACTTTGTTTAAAATCGGCCTTCAAAGACAGCGAGGTGGAAAAATTCTTAAAATTACCCATCTGAGTAAATATTTTTTTTTTGGCTATTTTCTCGTTCCTAAGGTTAATTAATGATAAGAATACTGAAAACTAACCACATTATATTCAATATTCACAATTACCACACGTGGGCGAATGAAAATCCACTCGAAGTGAGAGCTTCGACATTTCAACATCGCTTCAGCGTTAACTTGTGGTCTGGTATCCTCAATGGCGAACTAATTGGTCCGTTTGAACTGCCGTCCAGACTTGATGGAGAAACATACAAAAACTTTTTGGAAAATGAACTTCCATTGTTGCTGGCAGATGTGAATCTCGAACTCAGACGAACCATGGTGTTGCAAAATGACGGCGCCCGTGTCACTATGCAACCCAGGTCCGAAATTACTTAGATGAAACATACCCCAACAGATGGATCGGACGCAGCGGACCAATTAGGTGGCCTCCACGCTCACCTGATCTCAACCCCATCGATTTCTTTATTTGGGGCTATTACAAGGAAATAGCATACGCCCGAGACTGTTCAAGTGAACAAGAGCTGAGGCAGTTGATTGCAGAAGCTGAACGTGTTGTGAGAGAGAACAGAGACGCTTTTAGACGATTGCCAGACAATTTCTTACGTAGGTGTAGAATGTGTATTGCTGCTGGTGGTGGTCACTTTGAAAACCTTTTGTAAATGTTAAAAATAAATTAAGTACTTTTTTCACATTATCATCTGTGTTTTATTCAAAACCACTTTTTACGTAAAACTTTTCTTACCCAACTCTGAAACTATTTGTTGGTTAGTTTTCAGTATTCTTATCATTAATTAACCTTAGGAACGAGAAAATAGCCAAAAAAAAAAAAATTACTCAGATGGGTAATTTTAAGAATTTTTCCACCTCGCTGTCTTTGAAGGCCGATTTTAAACAAAGTAGCCCTATTAAGTACTTCATTTTTTTTATGATTATGAAAGCTGAGAGTCTGGCGCATTCTTGAAGCCTACTTAGGAATTATGGAGTCACCTGTTAGGATTTTTAAGTTGAAAATTTGAGTCATAATTTACCGAACGTAAATTTTTCACTTTAGATCAACATTTTCATAACTTTCATCACAGTTACGAAGCTGATTATTTTATGCATAAAAGTACTACTTATGAAAATTCAGTTGCAAAAAAAGAAACTCGATAAAACCCTCTACTTTTTTTTTTTGGATTTTTTTAGGTTGGTCAGGTCGAAAATTTTCAAACATTCAGAAAAAAATTCATAACTCGAAAACTATGAAAAGTCGCGGAACATACATGCGGGTGATTCGAATACCCCACGATACGAGGGACCGAAATTTTATTTTTGGACGTCAATGTTCCGGCCACCCTGTATATAGATAGGACTTAGGAGAATATAGCCTTAGTGTACAGGCGCTTGGTTTATAAGTTTTATGCCCTGGCTGAAAACCTTAATTGGTTAAGGCAGCCGACAACCTCATAGGCTGACCTACGAGATTCCAGCAACGACGAATGTAATATGGAAAGGGAACGCAGAGCGTTGACGATCAGGGCTAATACGCTGGGCCGCAGGTTTGCCCGCTGCACAAGAGAGGTAAAGATTTTGTTATTTAAATCCTTTTGTCAGACGTTTTACTCCAGTAGCTTGTAGCTTTATTTTTCTAACAAAATGGATCATGTTATCTGAAAAAATAAATCAATAGTTAGATTTTTTTTTTTTGGTGGGAAATCATCAAATTACTTTTCCCGCTCTGGGTAGAGCGGTAGGGCAAGTTAGCCTTTTAATGACTAAAACCTACCCGTGTTCCTTCAGTTGCCTGTGCAAGGGCCTCGGTAACTCAGACTCTAGCAGGAAAAGTGTTTATTCGACTGCCCCGTTAATCTCATGGTTGTAGGCGCGACTGCTAAGCGTGGGGTCTTGCATGGTTTCAATTCCAGGGTCGGGCAAAGTGTTATTGGGTTTTTCCATTATGAATTTCTTTGTAAAAGCCCAGAGTTTGGAAGTTGGCGGTGTGACACTCCCGTGCCTCAGAAAACACGTAAAGCCGCTGGCCCTGCGCTTCATCTCTCTCCGGTCGTGTCGGATTGCCGTCCCATCGGACTATGAGAGTGAGGGAAGAGAGAGTACACCTGTGTCTGCGCACACAAGTGCCCTCTCCTGCGTCGAGGGCTGGTCTTCGCTGAGATTGATTGCCGTAGCCGAAAGGTCTGGAGGACTATTATTACAATCCTACTACTAAACTCAACTATTACCTAAACACAAAGAAAAACAATCTCCTTCTATTACCCAACAAACACAATCATACATTAAATTTTTCAAAGCCACCTTCCAGCTATTTGGCAGACAAACAAACTAATATGAACAAAGTTGTTCGTCTCGTTGTACAAATAAGGTGGTACGTATACTACTGTCCCTTGAGACCGCATCGGGTTTGCTCTGAGGTTCGCCAGACGTGGAGTTACACGTCAGTGTGTTCAGGGCTTTATGTTACCTACGTGTTGGGCTGAAGTTAGGGCTATTTAATTAGGCTTAGTTTGCACTTTGCCTTTTTTTCAGGTATTTTCATTAACATTCTCATTAGATTCAACTGGCTATACTCGAATCGCTTTAGCGTAGCAATAGCGGTCATTGCCCTTTTCCTAATAACTCTCCGTAGGGATCGGCTTCCAGTCTAACCGGATGCAGCTGAATACCAGTATTTTATATGGAGCGACTGCCCATCTGACCTCCACAATATAATTAGGTACTGGGTAATACGATACCCCTTGGTGAGACTGGTTGTCAGACTTTCGGCCTTCTGGCGACCCGCGTAACGGCTTAACGTGTTTTCCGCGAGGCACGGAGGAGTCTCGGCATGTAAAGATAGTCACCCATCCACGGACCAACCCCGGCAAGCGTAGCTTAACCTGATGGATCGATCCGTGCGGCTGTTATTACTTAGTCACGAGCTCCTCTTTTCAAAATATTTTTAAAATAAATGTGTATTCACATACTTACGTGTACAATAGCAAATGAAATGAACTCTCGGAAAGCAAACATGTTGAATAAGTAAGAAGACTGGAACAAAGTTTGACACGTGCAAGATGCAACTGATAGTGTTGTAGTCACTGTTCTGCTCACTCCCTTGAGGATACTGCGTGAAGCTAGACTATACAGAGTGGCAGAGAAGTATCCTTTTGATTCACGTTCATAACATTGTTGGTCACATAATATTATAAACGCGAAAGTTTGGGAGTGTGAAGGTGAGGTGTGTGAGTGTGTGTATGTTTGTTACTTCTTCACTGTTGTGATGTGTGTTCAGGTAGGATAAATCAAAAATCTAGACTGGAGTTGTAAACAGCGTATATATTCCGTAGAACAAAGAAAGACAGAAGCGAAATATGTAGGTATACTTAAAACTAATTCACCGTCACAAAACGAACGCCTGATAAAATGTTCATTGCAATAAGTTGCACGAAGATAGTTTTGATCACAGAGTATTGTACACTGAAAGTTTCTATTTTAAATCTAAACATTCACGTTCAAACGGCTAGACCGATTTGGATGAAATCTGGTATGTAGATAGCTTATATCCTGGATTAACGCATAGGCTACTTTTGTCCGGTCTACGCGGGTGAAACTGCGGGGCGCAGCAGTAATATAACAGCCGCACTGGTCAGTCGATCAGGTTAGGCTACGCTTGCCGTGGTTGGTCCGTGGAAGGGTGACCATCTTTACATACCAAGACCCCTCCGTACCTCGGAAAGCACACAACATAAAACAAGTAAATTACAAAGAAACAATAAAATTCATCATCATCTGCTAAGCCTTTTCCCAATTATGTTGGGGTTGGCTTCCAGTCTAACCGGATACAGCTGAATACCAGTATTTTACATGGAGCGACTGCTTCTGTCCTCCACAACCCATTTACTTATTGGTAATACGATAAGTACCCCTTGGTAAGACTGGTTGTCACACTGTCGGGCTTCTGACGACCCGTAACGACTGTCAAAGATCCACGAATGACAGTTTTGGTATGTAAAGAAACCCATCAACCACCCACGTACAAACCGCGGCAAGGTTTAAATTTAATAAAGAAGCCAAAGACATTGGGCAGTCTGAGGGTTGTACACACGGCTACACATCAAGCTATACATTTCTAGTATAAGCTGACCTCTCATTGTACGGAAATCCTATACAATTCGGGATCAGCTGATACTGGAAATATATAGCTTGGTGGGTACCTGTAAATGGACGGGCAAAATGATTCGTAAAATAATTGATAGGAAAGAACATTACGTTCACATTACACCAGGTGTAGAACACACGTACATGCCATAAATTCTATAATAAAATCATCAGACTGAACGTTCGGCTATAAACTGTTCAAAAGTTCCGAACATCAAACGGCTGAAACATTTAACTGGATTATAAAACTGAACTATTTTACGGTTCCCGTTTAACTTGGCGCACTTACTATAGTACTACAAAGTTGTAAATTCTGTCTATTGACTCCTTGGAGATGTGGTTTAGATAATTGTATGACTGATACATGAAGAAGAGCCTTTTCTTGAGCCAGAGAAATGTATTCTCTGTGCCAAAAGAATGTGATGAAAATGTAAATAAATGGATCAGAAAATGTACCTGTAGTTGCCTTACAAATTGTAAGTGTTTTACACTACTCACCAACCCACCCATTTTCACCACATACACCCAACACACCACACACACCCCACACATCACACACACCCCACTGATTGATTTTTGTCAAAATTTAATCTAATTTATTCAATTTAAAAAAAAAGGTTTGTTTTACTTGGGAAGAGACTGGACCCCACGACACAGGGAATCCTAGTGTGGGGTCCAGAGAATTTGTAAAAATCTAACACCTAAGGACATTTTGATATTGATATATTTATCTGATACTAGATTTCTTTTTTTTTTATTATTGTACCGTGTTTTTTTCTGAACTGAATAAAGTTTTTTTATTTATTTTTATTTACATGGAGCAACTGCCTATCTGACCATTGGGTAATACGATACTGGTAGGACTGGTTGTCAGACTTTCGGGCTTCTGACGACCCGTAACGACTGTCAAAGATCCACGAATGACAGCCGGACCAACGGCTTAACGTGCTTTCCGAGGCACGGAGGAGTCTCGGTATGTAAAGATGGACCAACCCCGGCAATCGCAGCTTAACCTGATGGATCGACCCGTGCGGCTGTTATTACTTAACCACGAGCTCCTCTTCAAAATCATGGCCAAAAATTTTGGTTGCAAAAAGAACCGATTGCGGTTTTCACCATCACTTAGATAAGTAATTTATTCCGGAAGGTTTATGCGTGTATTTTGAAAACCGTGCGAAGCAGTCGGCGGGCCTGCCTAGCTTTTTCCCAATAATGTTGGGGTCGGCTTCTAGTCTAACTGGATGCAGCTGAATACCAGTATTTAGTATGAAGCGACTGCCTACCTGTACCTCCACAACCCAGTTACTGGGTAACACGATACTCCTTTTTTTTTTTTTTATTTACTTATTTTAATTTTTTTTTTTTTTTATATTTAATTTGTTTGTTTTCAACTTTTATTTTGTGTTTTAGTTTTAGTTCTGTGCGAGTCCCAATTAATACTTTTTCTTTCTTTCTTTCTTTCTTTCTTTCCTTGGTAAGACTGGTTGCTATTACCATAAATAATACACATATACTGCGTTCCTCACTGTGTACATGTGGTAACTCTTTCAACTCAACCCACACTCCAGCATACCTTGTGTTGATACGATGCAAACTTAGGGTAGCGATGTCGCTAAATTATTGGTACCGTGTACTGGGAGTAAGCAAGGGGGAGGGATGGGGGGTGGCGACAAACTTTGTTCGCCTGCTGTCTGTACGACAAGCAAGGAGAAGTTTCTCTACAGAATTATTGCTGTACATCTTTCTATGATGTGATGAACTGATGATAGACAATTAGAAATAATTTGCTTTGTGAAGTACGGTCAGAAAAATATAAATAGGGATAGGTGCTTTTATGTGCACTTTTTGTGATTTCCTATTGTAATAAAACAAGTAAGTTTTGCCGTCGTGGATTCGTGTATGATCATAAGTGAAAAAAAAACCGGTCAAGAGCGAGACGACCTCGCGCACCGAGGGTTCCGTTCCGATTTCTGAAAAAGTGTGCTATTTAGAGACATCGTTTTATTTTTCCTGTAATCTTTACATAAACTTCTATCACATAGAATAATTTCAGATTTTTATCTTTGCAAACTTCGGAGATAGGGGGGGGGGGGGGAACGGTATTTTTTTTAACATTTTTTTTCATCAAAAGTCGAAAACAGTGCGGCCTAAAAAAAATAAAAAAATGTTTGAGAATGTGCAAACAGCGCTCTTTCATATGATACCCCACATGCCCTGTAGCTCCACTTTAAATTTTTACGACCCCCTTTCAGTCCCTGTTGCAAAAAAATATAAATATTTTTATTTCTTTCTTATTTGAAAAATAGTTGGGTATACGTCATCTAAAACTGTTTCAAATTTTAAGTTGATAGCATTAGTAGTTCTTGAGATATCCAGCTGTGACAGACAGACAGACGGACAGACAGACAGACAGACTGAGTCACACCATATGGGTTCCTTTTTTACCATTTTGGTACGGAACCCTAATTATGCGGTTGAGGGCAAATTGGTAGGTACCTACTTATGCAAAAAGTACTTCTGCATTCTTCAGTGCACAACATAGTCATCGCCAAGGTTTATCTTTCTCTAGTCTGAGTAGTTTGGTTATTTTCTCTGAGTCTGAGTGGTTTAGAGTAAGCTTAGACAGAAAAAAATATTAAAGTACCTACCAATAAATATACTACAAATTCGATGTAAACGGTAAAAAAAGTCATCCGGTATAGAAGATAGATAGATAGATAGATCATTTGGCATAGGTTAGGTATATACCTACTTGGTATATAGAGTGAAGGAGGAGCTCGCGGCTAAGTAATAGTAATAAGACGCCCGGGTCGATCTATCAGGGTAAGCTACGCTTGCCGGCGTTGGTCCGTGAATGCGTGACCATCTTTACATACCGAGACTCCTCCGTGCCTCGGTAAGCACGTTAAGCCGTTGGTCCCGGCTGTCATTCGTGGATCTTTGACAGTCGTTGCGGGTCGTCAGAAGTCTGACAACCAGTCTTACCAAGGGGTAGGTATCGTATTACCCCGTCACTGGGTTGTGGAGGTCAGTTATGCATGTCGCTCCACCTAAAATACTAGTATTAAATTAAATTAAATTAAATTAAATATCATTTATTTCAGGCAATTATTAAACTCATACAATACATACACATACTCTTAAATACCATAAGCACTAACATAATAACACAGATAGAATATAAAATAACACAATAACTAAAAAAATAATATTAAAAGTCTTTTGCCTCTCTTGCAAGATGGACGACACGGTACACAGCTTTTACAATTTCATTCCTACTCAGGGTTACCCTTGTGTAGAATGACACTCTGAGCTTACTTAGCAGCGCGGAAAAGCCGGCAACGTTGCTCTCGGCGAACATATCAGTCGCACTACACCGCCCCAGGGCAAGTTCATCATAGCCCGCCGCTGGGGTCGCGGATTGTCCGAAGGGGTTACCGCGGCCCTGGCATAGGCAACTGAAGGAACACGGGTGGGTTTTAGTCAGTAAAAGTCTGACACGCCCTTCCGCTCCACCCAGAGCGGGAGAAGTTATTTGATGATTTCCCACCCTCAAAAAAAAAAAAAAATCATAGCCCGGTAAGCATTATTATACTGTACACGAAGAGTGTTAAACGCACTCCCCGTGTACCGATACCAAAGTTGGCTGTGTGTTGGTGTATAACGACTGACAGTAGGCTCTGAACAACGTCACCTTAACTTGTTTCGAGCAATGAGTAAAACGTCTAGCTAGCATATTGCTTCTGCAAGCGATACTGCATTTCTGTTGTTCCAAATCATCAACTTCCGATAAGTTTTCTGTTACAATATGCCCGAGATACTAAACATTTTGTAACTATTTTGAAATTAGTTCCACCTACAGTATTTTAGATAGACAATTGCGAAAGGCTAGGCAGATCAATTGATAATAATTGGTATAATAAAAATTAATCTATTTCATGTATATGCCTACTGTTATTATACACCCCATTCAATAAGGGCCCATGTTATTTCAGTTAATTAATGCTATCATTCCCTTGGCTCATTTATCATTCCTGTGCATTGCAAGTTGTGTCATTAATATTCCGACAGTGGGCGCGTAGGTATGTGTAGAAACGTACGAATCATTCTTAGTTAGCTTTGTTAATGAAAATACAGGATGTTTGCTTAAACGGGATACTTTGAGGCCCTTACCACACCTCTGCTGCGAAACCGCAGTAGTTTATTTCAACCGACTCGAATTCCGCTACTCGAGTAGCGGAACATCAGCGGAATATCAGCGAAACATCATGTGGTTTCGCGGTTTCTCGGCGGAGATGTGCTAAGACCCTAAGGGAATGTAGTACACCTGAAAATCAACAAAGTTTACACAGCAAAAATGTGGGTGTTTCGTCGTTTCGCACCACGAGTGGTTCGGACCGCGGTGTGAAACGCCGAAGAGCTCTTAGGAATAGGCTATTTCGGACCGCGGTGTGAATCGACCATAGAAGAATTTGAATGGGTTTATTCGAACCGCGAATGGAACAAAAAGTTTTCTCAGTAATAATGTTTAAAGTATAGCCAGGTACAAAATAAAATAGCGAAAATAAATTAAATTTTGTTTTGCACGCATTTGTTACACATGGCTTGTCGCTTACTCTACGTAATACTTTTGCTATTTATTTACAACTCTTATTTTTACTATGCTTAATGATGTATTTTAATGTTGGTTGGCTGACCAAAATATGTGTAAAAAATTTACTAAGTGTCGGTCTCGGTACACACGTTACTGTCTCTTTGTTATTTTAAGGACTCCAGGTAAAAATTATCCCTTTGTAAAACCCAGTCTGAAAAAAGTTTTTTTTTTTTTTTCCCCATAGGTAGGTAAAGTTTATTTGGGCGTGATAACATGTAAGGTGTGTCGAAGTTAGATGGCTCGTAAGTGTAGACAATTTATATAAGATAAATAAGATAAATGAAACAAGTTTCGAAGTCTGTGATTTTTAATAATTACTAGTGCATTTTGTCATGTGCCATATGTGCCATCAAACTGTTAATTTAAAAATTTACGTATGATGTTTCGAACTGTTGTTTTAATCAGTAGTAAATACTTAATTATTATTTGTAAGTAAAGTTTTGTTAAATAGGTACGCCATCGATATTTCAATCAGTTAGTTTTAAGTCAGAACCTAATGTTTGAACTGTGATTTAAACTAGTTCTGAATTACTAATCAAACTGTGATTTAAATTCAACCACTTTTACTAAATTTTAGTATGCGATTGTGATTTTGAAATATGATTACAAAATATCAAGTAGTAACTATTTCTATCAAGTAGTATTTTCATGAAACACTTTTCTACGCGACTGTACATACAAACTTTGAAATTAGCTTGTACCTAAACATAGTGGTTCCAATCGCCCCATTCCTAAGAGCTATTGGTCGATTCACACCGCTCGGCGCTCCAAGGACCGCCGCGGTCCGAAACAGCCTATTCCTAAGAGCTCTTCGGCGTTTCACACCGCGGGTCCGAACCACTCGTGGTGCGAAACGACGAAACACCCAAAAATGTGTACGCACGACTACAGATCAAGCTATACAGCATTTCCAGTATAAGCTGATCTCGCATTGTATAGGATTTCCTTACAGTGAGAGGTCAGTGTCAACTGGAAATTATAGCTTGATGTGTAGCCATGTGTACATACAAAAAATTCTTCTGACTAAAAAAGTGAGCATAGGTTTCAAAATGTTCCATATCTTCAGACTTTTTATCTCAATGATAGCGCTGTACAGCTCTACTCTCCTTAGCTGGCCATTTCATGAAATGACCGAACATGCATGAAATGATCAATTCTAAGATCTGGCAACGATATTCACGTAACTCAACAAAATGTACTAACTAACTGTAAACTGTTTTTTTCTGACTTTGGTCTTTTTCATGAGTACACTCACTTAAAGTATGTCCTGTAACTTCATTTAGTTTTGAGTGTGGATTTGTCAGTATTTTTTACGTTTATTGGGTTAGTATGAGCCTTTTAAATTAAATATGATATAAAACATAAAAATCGTCACTTCGTATTAAACTTATGAGACGAACGCACCTTGCGCTAATACTAAATAGCCAAGACACTGCGACTATCTTAAGGTGACAATTATATAATAGCCTTTTAATATTAGTCACAAAAATCGTCACTTTTGGTGTGGTATACCTAAAACTTATGAGACGAACGCACCTTGCGCTAATACTAAATAGCCAAGAGACTGCGACTATCTTATGGTGACATAATAATATAATAATTATTATTATAGTTAAAAATCACTAAGTCGATCTCGTAATTGCGTTACTACTTTTGACAAACATTCCCAGTTCAGAAACACCTCCAAGGTTGAACTGTCGCAAAGACACTAAACCTTGTTATTTTATGTGATGATAAAGCAGTTGCTGATACCTATTTAGTACCAAGTTTCTGATAATACAAATAAAAGGAAAGCTGCACATTTAGATTGCGAGATACCTGTTCTTAAGTTGCAAATCTTCCGAAAGAGTTTTATCTACATGGCTCCCCTTATTTATAATGCTTTGCCAAAGCCAATAAAATTACTCAACTACCAAAATTTTTGTTCGGCACTACGGAAGTGGTTATTGCAGGAATGTTTTTACTCAATTCACGAATTTTTTTGTAAAATGTCCCTGTAAATTTTATTATCTTGATCGGGCATTAAAATACAGGCATAAGTAATAATTTATGTAAGTTAAGTGATATTATGTTTTTATTGTTTTATTTAATAATATGATAAAAATTGAAGTGTGTAACTAGTATTTAAAATACAGGGTGTCCCGTAAATAATGGATAATCTCTTAAGGGGTCATCGTACTCATCATTATGAACAACTTTTACTATGGGACCAAACCTGGAATCGCGAAAAAAAAATCAGCTGCTCCCTACATTTTGACGAGTTTGATGTAGATAAATGTACTGGTCAGCTGATTTTTTTTCGCGATTTCAGGTTTGGTCCCATAGTAAAAGTTGTTCATAATGATGAGTACAATGACCCCTTAAGAGATTATCCATTATTTACGGGACACCCTGTATAATAATTGAAATTATAATTAAAATAATGTTTATTTTAATTTTAAAATTAATGTAATGTAAATAATGTACTCTGTACCTAATTGAAGTGGCAGTGGTCTGGCCATGTTTGTCGAAGGACCGATGGCCGGTGGAGCAGACGAGTCCTGTAGTGGAGACCGCGTATCGGTAAGCGTAGTGTGGGACGCCCCCCAGCTAGATGGACCGACGACCTGAAGAAAGTGGCTGGGACAGACTGGATGCAGAAGGCGGAGGACAGGGTGTTGTGGCGCAGCCTGGGAGAGGCCTATGTCCAGCAGTGGCTGCGATAGGCTGAGTTGATTGAAATAATGTAAATTGAAAATTAATGTAAGTATTTCATTGATTAGATAAAATTGTAAAATGATTTTGCATAGTTAAAATGGTGAGATATGTAGCAATATGAAATGTTAAGAACACCTTTGTAAACATACGTTTCTGGCAAATAAATATTCTATTCTTTCTATTTTATAGTATCAGGCTGTATAGCATTGAGGAGCTCGTGGCTAAGTAATTACAGCCGTACGGGTCGATCCATCAGGTTAAGCTACGCTTGCCGGGGTTGGTCAGTGGATGGGTGACCATCTTTTCATACCGAGACTCCTCCGTGCCTCGGAAAGCACGTTAAGCCGTTGGTACCGGCTGTCATTCGTGGATCTTTGACAGTCGTTACGGGTCGTCAGAAGCCCGAAAGTCTGACAACCAGTCTTACCAAGGGGTATCGTATTACCCAGTTACTGGGTTGTGGAGGTCAGACAGGCAGTCGCTCCATGTAAAATACTGGTATTCAGCTGCATCCGGTTAGACTGGAAGCCGACCCCAACATAGTTGGGAAAAGTCTAGGCAGATTGATTGAGGCTGTATAGCATTAAAAATAAAATATGCTTTCTGGTAAATTGATAATTAGATGATTATAGATATCGGGGGAGGTAAGCCAAGCCACAGAGGCATCAATTCTTGTTATAGTAGAGACCTGACAGGATCTCTTCAGAACACTAGAAAAAAACATGACAAAAAGAATTTCCCGTACCGGGAATCGAACCCGAGCCTCCTGGGTGAAAGCCAGGTATCCTAGCCACTAGACCATACGGGATATGGTAAGAAGTGTCAAATGATTTTATCATTTTTATTACAAGTGATACTTACGTATACAACGCTACAAAGTTATTTTGGCGTGTGGCCAAAATCGGAACTAATGTCGCCATCTTGTTTTGTCATTACAATTTTACAATTAATATTCACCAACAACGTCTCTCTGCCAAATGTACCTAAAATTGTTTTGTGAAATGTCGCTTGAAATGTATCTATAAACCGGTACCAATATTTTGGTCTAACCTTGTAGCGCTATTAACTTATTTAATTGTTTACTGTTTTACAGCAGTTTCTTATCTTCTTATCATGTAAAAACAAAAAAAAATGTTTATCACAGGGATGTGGACTATTAACAATTGTATTGTGAAATTAATACAACAAAAACGTATTTTTCCCGTACCGGGAATCGAACCCGAGCCTCCTGGGTGAAAGCCAGGTATCCTAGCCACTAGACCATACGGGAGATGTTAAAATATATAAAATTGTATGTCCACATGCAATAGGTATTTGTACTTGCATAACAAATTATTACTTTGCAATAATTCGAAGAATATCAATGTATTGTCATTTTTATTGCAAAATGTATGACGTCATTCAAACAAATAATACGCCAGTCATTTTAAAATAAAGGTCTTTGTTAGTCATTCATGATGCCTGATTTAAATATGACTCACCCCGTTTTTCAATTTATTACTTTGATATTACTTTGATTGTACGTAGGTACATAAATATTTGTTGATGGTTCCCGTTCATATTTCGGTAAACAACACAACAACACAAAAAAAAACATTAACAAAAACAAACAAAATGTTAATGTTAACATTGTTAACAATGTTAACATTGTTAACAATGTTAACACATTCGTTATCCAGGAACACAGCTAATAGGCTAAGACTATGTTACGATTTCAGAAACTGTAGTTTTCTGTTACAGAATACTAATATTAATACTAATTACCCATACTTACCTTCACCATTTATAGGCGCCTATTACTACATTATTTTGTTTAAGGTGATACCAAAATAAATTACGGGATTTTTCGTACAATTTATTTCACTATTGCAGCATGTATGAATTTAATTTTTGAATATATATGTATATTGACTATTTGATTAATAGGTACCTACCTAATCTGACTAAAGGAAAACACAATTGGGTTAATAGGATTTAATTTCGAAAAGACCTGTACTTTTTTACAAAGTTGCATTCAAAATGTGCGTATAATGCACATGCATGATGCATGTGTGTATAATGTGCGTATGTGCGTGTGCGTGTGTGTGTGTGTGAGTGTGTGTGTAATGTGCGTACTTACTTAATTGAAAACCGGCTGAAAATATTTTTCATAGATAGTTTAATTTATTATTTTACTAGCTTTTACCCGCGGCTTCGCTCGCGTGGATGTCGGTAAATATCCCAAGGGAACGTTCATGTGGAAAACATAGGGCCGTCCGATATAACTGTGCAAACTCAAATCGCTACGATATAATTATCGTTACAGTGTATAGTAGGCATTTTTTAATTTTTAATTTTTTTAACTTTAGCCACCAGTCGGCATGATTTTTTCCGACATCTTCAACAGTCGTCGTCATATTTCAGCCAATTTACACAAAACCATAATGAATTACACTGAATCACTCCGTTCATTGGAGAAAACCGTATGAAAATCCGTTCGGTACTTTTTGACATTATCGCATTCAGACAGACTTACGCGGCGGGGGGACTTTGTTAATTACTTAAAATTTATCACGCCAGTCACGCTCTAATAACAAATAACTTTTGTCCGAGTGTCCACTCGTTCAAATAATTTCCTCGTAAAAACGTCGAATGAAATAAAGACTAAATGTTACCTCAAGATTCGAACTATGACTACACTTCCAATCCCTTAAATCTCTTAAAAAGAGGTAGGTACACAAACATTTGTCAACCCCTATTGTACCCCTTATGGGACGATTTTTAAAAACCGCTGTACCATAATATTTCTTTATTTCCTACCAAAAGCATAAATTTGAATTTTCATATCCCTAACTTAAGAAATGCTGGGTTTCCCATACAAACTTTCATACCTTATTTATCACCCCTTGTAGGATTATGTTTTAAGACAAAAAGTAGCCTATGTCCTTCCCCAAGATGCTATATATAAAGCCTTGCCAAATTTTGTAGAAATCCGTGCAGTTTTGTAAATTTTTAAATTAACCCCTATTTTACACCATAAGGGGATGATTTTTCAAAAACGCTGAACCGCATATTTCTTAATTTCCTACCAATAGCATAAATTTGTTATCCCTAGCTTAAGAAATACTGGGTTTCCCTTACAAACTTTCATCCCCTATATCACCCCCTGTAGTAATGTCCTTTCCCAGGATGCTATATAAAGCCTTGCTAAATTTTGTCGAAATCCGTGCAGTTTTGTAAATTTTAAAATCAACCCCTATTTTACCCCCTTAGGGGATGATTTTTCAAAAACGCTGAACCACATATTTCTTTATTTCCTATCAAAAGCATACATTTTAATTTTCACATCCCTAACTTAAGAAATACTGAGTTTCCCATACAAACTTTCATCCCCTATATCACCCCCTCTAGGATTATTTTTGAAAAAAGTAGCCTATGTCCGTCCCCAGGATACCATTTACAGCCTTGCCAAATTTTATCGAAATCCGTGCAATTTTGTAAATTTTAAAATCAACCCCTATTTTACCCCCTTAGGGTATGATTTTTCAAAAACGCTGAACCGCATATTTCTTAATTTCCTACCAATAGCATAAATTTGTTATCCCTAACTTAAGAAATACTGGGTTTCCCTTCCAAACTTTCATCCCCTATATCACCCCCTGTAGTATTATTTTTGAAAAAATAGTATCCTATCTCCTTCCCCAGGATGCTATATGAAGCCTTGCCAAATTTTGTAGAAATCCGTCCAGATTTGTAAATTTTAAAATCAACTCCTATTTTACCCCCTTAGGGGATGATTTTCCAAAAACGCTGAACCGCATATTTCTTTATTTCGTATCAAAAGCATACATTTTAATTTTCACATCCCTAACTTAAGAAATACTGAGTTTTCCATACAAACTTTCATCCCCTATATCACCCCCTGTAGGATTATTTTTGAAAAAAAAAGTAGCCTATGTCCGTCCCCAGGATACCATCTATAGCCTTGCCAAATTTTATCGAAATCCGTTCAGTGGTTTAGGCGTGAAAAGGTAACAGACAGACAGACAGACAGACAGACAGACAGACAGACAGACAGACAGACAGACCGACAGACAGACAGACAGAGTTACTTTCGAATTTATAATATTATAGTATGGATTTAAGTATTATTTTTATTTATTACAGACATACATACGGCTATCATTACAGTAACCCAATGCGATAGTGTACGAAAAAATAATAACGATAGTTACAAATTCAAAGATTTACTTTTAAACAATTTAAATTTAATTTTGTTCCAGCGGATTGTTGCGCTCTCTTTTTTTCGCATGTGGAAGTGATTGACTCTGTCACTTTCTCATTCCCACCCAGTTTGCTTTTTACATATCTTAAAATTTAGTCACCCAGCGCGTCTGTTCGTATCGGGTCGGATATCCTACCCGGGAAACGACAAAATTCGAAACGTTTGGACGAAATTCGCTCGCGCTGCCGACTAGGCGACTGTGTCTACTACATAACAGTTGAGAGAATGCGTTCCTGACACCTGTCAGCTGAACAATTTCTACTAGCAATAAGGATCAAATTCGCAAAACACATGAAACTGACAGATGTCAAAAACGCATTCTCTCAACGGCTGGACTGTAACTTGTATGCTGGCAGGTGTACAAACTGGCGCGAATAGTCGCGTGACTTCTTAAGGGTGCACTGAGCTTTGGCCTTTGTCTCTGTCTTTTTCTTTACGTGTAAATAGTAAAGAAAATAACTACACTTTTGCACTTTTTTAGTGTTTTTCGTTATTATTTTCATCATATTGCTCATATATAAAAAAAACTATCGTGTATAAACGCTCCAGACTCCAGTCATCTATGAACTTTGTTTTAGTAAATTAATCATAATATGAAATTACTTATTTATATAAAAAATAGCTTTTGCCCGCGGCTTCGCCCGCGCATGTATTATACATTAAACATTCCTCTTAAAACACTCTATCTATTAAAAAACCGTATCAAAATCCGTTGCGTAAGATCTAAGCATACATAGGGACAGACAGACAGCGGGAAGCGACTTTGTTTTATACTATGTACTGATGAAGTATGGATATAGAGGAAAAAACTTACTCGAAAAGAGGTAACTGCCAATAAATTCTATCAAGCCAACTTTATCTAATCATGTTTCCATCGTGTATGCCTACTGCCTAGGATATATCCCCAATTATGCCAATGTGATTCTCTAGATTTTAATTTAATTGTTTACTACTTCAAACAACGGTTATCAAAACGTGTGCCCCGTTAATCTTTACTACAACCATAGGCAGAGTACGCACAGTCGCTTGCCGTGATAACGCGTGGGATTAGCCTTAGTTTGACAAAACCTTTAGGCTCTGAAATTACTTCATAGATTTTGATGTGACTAATCGAGAAATAATCTGATTGGCAGTGAAGCCAATCAGATTATTTCTCGAGGAACTTTGTCAACAATAACACAGCTTAAGCAGGTCTCAAATATCCTAAAAAAACCTAAAACCTAACCTTGAAAACCTAAAATTAAAATCACAATTTTAACACAAACCCTATGGATTTATTACCCTCTTGCAATGAACAATAGGTACCATTAGCAGCTAAAGAAGGGTTGATTTCTATTGTTAGTACCCCTTCCCTAGGGAACCTAGGACAACCCTCACAATAGGGGTTGAAATAAAAGTCGATTTTGTTAGTTAATTGCCGCCTTGATAATCAGTTTTTGGTGAGTGGGTGGATACCCTAGTATTTATTACTTCACTACCTTTAATATTACTGCTGTCAAAAGAATTAAGTAATCATTTACGAGGTCAAATATAAGTAAAGTCAACCTCGTAAATAATTTACCACTTTTGACAACTATTTCCACTAGTGTGCTACAACAAAGCACCCGAAACACATTGAAAGGGTGGCGTAGGTAGTTACTTTGGTAAACATTTGTGAAATTGACACAGAAATTGTATTGAAAAAACAAGATGGCCGCGTTATTTCCGATTTTGGTTATGCGCTTGTTGATAGATGACGTACAAGTGACATTGATTCAGGTGATAAAGCAATTACGAGGTCGACTATTTGTACCTTCTGTGGTTCGATGCGGCTGGGGTCGCGGGTTGTTTGAAAAAGATACCGTGGCCTTGGCATAGGCAACTGAAGGAACACGGGTGGGTTTTAGTCAGTAAAAGTCTGACACGCCCTTCCACTCCACCCAGAGCGGGAGAAGTCATTTGATGATTTCCCATCCACAAAAAAAAAAAAAGGCAAATCGCCTATTCCATTCTCATATTATCCACCACCACCACCATACCATTATTATGGTATTTTCACCATTTCTGACTGGCATGGCATGGCGTTTTATGTGTAAAGGTAAAATCTAACAGTATTCAAATACCTATTAAAATGTTTTACGATACATCGTAAAATATTTGAATACCTACCTACATACCTATCGGAACATAAAATGCCTTTTTAGGGTTCCATACCAAAATGTTAAAAAGGAACCCTTATGGTGAGAGTCAGTCTGTCACAGCTGGATATCTCAAGAACTACTAAATCTACCAACTTGAAATTTGGAACAGTTTTAGATGACATTTGCCCAACTATTTTGCAAATAAGAAAGAAATAAAAATATGTATATTTAAAATTTCGAAGTGGGGCTACTAGGGTATGTGGGGTACCATATGAAAGAACGCTATAATACACATTATCGACCATTTTTTTCTTTTTTTTAGGCGCAAGTTTTTTGACTTAGGATGAAAAATATAAGTAAAAAAAATACGGTTCCCCCCCATATGTCCGAAGTTTGCATAGAGAAAAATCTGAAATTATTCTATGTGATAGAAGTTTATGTAAAAATTAATGAAAAAATAAAACGATGTCGCTAAATAGCACACTTTTTCAGAAATCGGAACGGAACCCTCGGTGCACGAGTCCGACTCGCTCTTGACCGGTTTTCTTGTAGGGTAAGTAGATTAGGACGGTATTATCTACAGGTAATTAAAATCCCAGGCATGGGGAAATCAGTATTATTACATGGTTTAATGAAAAGTTTCGAAACCAAAATAAAAATAAAATTTTATTAGTAATCATCAGTGCTTTATTATTCTATACAGGCACAGAAAATAACTTTTTTTTGCTTACAATTAAAATAAAACAACCAGTCAAAAACAAACATAATTAATTATTGTGATCTCATCAACACTGTTTTCATTAATACCGAAATCCTTATGTCAAAAAAGTGTTTCCCGTACCGGGAATCGAACCCGAGCCTCCTGGGTGAAAGCCAGGTATCCTAGCCACTAGACCATACGGGAGATAGTGAAACATATCAAATGATTTCATCATTTTTAATAGACATGATAAATTATTTGTCGTCATGCCCCAGTGGTATTGGTTATAAGGCGTCGCCTCTCATGCACGAGGTTGTGGTTCAAATCCGTGCAAGTACAAAATTATGTACTTTCTGAGTTTATTAGGGTTCCGTACCAATATGGTAAAAAAGGAACCCTTATGGTGTGACTCAGTCTGTCTGTCTGTCTGTCTGTCACAGCTGGATATCTCAAGAACTACTAGTGCTATCAACTTGAAATTTGGATCAGTTTTAGATGACGTTTACCCAAATATTTTGCAAATAAGAAAGAAATAAAAATATACCTATGTATTTTTTTTGCAACATGGTGTGAAAGGGGGTCTTAAAAATTTAAAGTAGGGTACTAGGTCATGTGGGGTATCATATGAAAGAGCGCTGTTTGCACATTCTCAAACATATTTTTATTTATTTTTTAGGCCGCACAGTGTTCGACTTTTGATGAAAAATGTAAAAAAAAATACCGTTCCCCCCCCCCCCCCCTTATCTCCGAAGTTTGCAAAGAGAAAAATCTGAAATTATTCTATGTGACAGAAGTTTATGTAAAGTTTACAGGAAAAATAAAACGATGTCTCTAAATAGCACACTTTTTCAGAAATCGGAACGGAACCCTCGGTGCGCGAGCCAGACTCGCTCTTGACCGGTTTTTTTTTTGTGCAATCATCAAATGACTTCTCCCGCTCTGGGTGGAGTGGAAGGGCGTGTCAGACTATTACTGATTAACGCACCCGTGTTCCTTCAGTTGCCTGTGCCAGGGCCACGGTATCTCTTTCGGTTTATCTTGGACATTACTCCAGCATCGGTGTACTTACCAAAACAATCGTGAGGAATTTTTAGAACATAGACATGTCTAATAAATAATGAATTAATTAATGAAATAATTGGACAGCTAATTGTATATATAATAATAATTTTCATTGTTTTATTTTTTAATTGTATTGACATTTTTAATTATTGACATTTTTTATTTGTATGTACATTTTTATTATATTGTTTAATTCTTATTAATTTTTTATAATCGGAAAATTTTAAAATATTGAAATGCATCAATGTTATTTTGGGTTGGTCTGTTTATTTTTAATTATTATTTTTTATTTTTATTTAAGTATTTAATGTTTACAAATTGTGTTTCGGGTACCTACGATATGAATTTGAAAATGAATGACTCTATTTAATGTAATTTGCACGCTTGCTTGCAGGCAGAATACAATTTCTTTCAGGCTTTAAGATCTTTCCTTGTTAAACAATGTATTTTCTGGCAAATAAATATTTTGAATTTGAATTTGAATTTGAATTTGAAACCAGGACTTCATTGTTATAAGTCTGACATCGCCAACCTGTCTTGAGCAACCGTGGTTATCAATGCTCGTGCCTTCTCACCTTCTGTGTATGAGAAGAAGAGGCCTCTGGCCTGCTGTGTTACAATAGGCTGCAAGTAGTACTCAACTAATATGGCTTATCGATGTACCTGCGCAGAAGATGAATTTTCAAAGCGCGGGAAATGCTATTGACCAATCGGCACGCTTCACGCTTTTTCCTGTACCGCTATTGGTCGGTAGCTGCCGCCATGTTAGCGCGCGCCGCTTGACAGCCGCCATACTTGCGAGTGAGACGGAACTAACAGCTGCAGTGTATTATGAACCTTATAGTAGTGCTCTAAGGTTGATTGTAAGTTTTAAGTATTCTCGTTAATCTTCGGGGCCATACTTTCTTTTCTGTGCGAACGAAGATTCACGACGCGCCTTATTACTTGGGTACTACTTGTACTCGCGAGTTCACGCAACGCGTCGTACGTCCACCCAGTAATAGGACTCGCCCATCGAGGAGCACTGTTCCAAATAAATAAATAAATAAATATGCTTGGACATTTCATCCATCTACATAGTTCCAAGCTAAGCAACCTATTGCTTGTGATATATGGTAACGAGATGGCTGATAAACTACATTTTTTTTTTTTGTAAATACATACATATTATAGATAGAAAAACACCCAGACTCGGAACAAATTCTTGTAGGTCGTACAAATATTTGTTCCGTGCGGGAATCGAACCCGCGACATGCTGCGCAGCAGTCAATCGCTCAACCACTGCGCCTACCGTGTCGTCAAAAATTAGACACATTAATAATTTATTATACATAAAAAAACCGGTCAAGAGCGAGCCGGACTCGCGCACCGAGGGTTCCGTTCCGATTTCTGAAAAAGTGTGCTATTTATAGACATCGTTTTATTTTTCCTGTAATCTTTACATAAACTTCTATCACATAGAATAATTTCAGATTTTTCTATTTGCAAACTTCGGAGATAAAGGGGGGGAACGGTATTTTTTTTTACATTTTTCATCAGAAGTCGAAAACTATGCGGCCTAAAAAAACAGGCCGAGTGCGAGACGGACTCGCACACAAAGGGTTCCGTACCATTATTATATTATTATGTTTAACAATCGCAAAGATAACTTTGTATTTCATAATGATACTGTGAATTATAAGGTTTTTTTTGCAGTTGCAGAAAATCGCCCATATTTAAACAAAATACCTTATGAATCGCCGATTTTAGTATTTGTTGATTAAATACAGTATAAGGTACATTATATAATAGAGCTCGTACAAAAATGGTATAAAATTTACAACTTTTCCGGCCCCTATTTCTTCATATTAGAAGATAAAATAAATAAAAATATCTTTGCACTCTACTCGATGAGTTCTAGACAATAACACCCCACACACAGGTTAATTTTTTTTTCAAAATTAAAACTTTTTTGTAGGGGGACCGCCCCCTTTCATTTTAATTTTACTTTATTTTTATTATTTGTTATTATAGTCGTAACAGAAATATACAATCTGTGAAAATTTCAACTGTCTACCTATTCATTAGATACAGACCTGTGACAAACGGACGGACGGACGAACGGACAGCGGAGGCTTAGTAAGTTTGCACGCACAATATTTAGATACTAGCAAGACTGCCCGCGGCTTCGCCCGCGTGGATGTCTAATTTCATGGGTTTTAATTTTCTTATTATTGTTTATTTTATATCAAAAGTATAAATACTGAGTGTCAAGTTGATCGGACTCCGCTTTAAAATTCTTCCATTCAAACTTTAACATCCCTAAACCCCCTGGGGGGGGGGGCAGGTAGTTTTGAAAAACTAATAATGACAAACTTTATTACTTACATAAGCAAGTATTTGTGCTAAGTTTCAAGTTCATTAACCAAATTAATAAGATTTTTCATACAAACTGTTTTCACGCCCACAGGGGTAGAATTTAAAAAATCGTCTGGGATGTTTCCATAACTTGGCTCAAACATTATTTACATCTATTTTTAGTTTACTTGATCAATCCCCAATAAAATCCTCCGCTGTATTTACTACCCCTTTTCACCCCTTAGGGGTAGATTTTTGGAAAACCCTGAGACATGTTAGTTAGTCTTCATTTTTGGTCTCAAGTACAAAAACTTTTTTTTGAGTAAATCGGACCGCGTGTTAAAATTCCTCCATACAAACTTTGACACCCACCACCGTCTTCTGGGGTCGCGGGTTGTTCGAAAGAGATACCGTGGGTGTCCCTGCCATAGGCACAAGGAACACGGGCGCCCTTCCGCTCCAAGGAAAACTCAAATGATTAATTTTATAATTAACTTAGATTCGTGCTAAGTTTCAAGTCTAATAACTCAAGCGATAAGATTTTTCATACAAACTTTCATCCCCAATTTTATTCCCTTAGGGATGGGATTTCCAAATTTTTTCCTTAATGGATGTTTACACTATATGTATAAGGTATCTATGTGCAAAATTTCATGTCTCTAGATCCAGTGGTTTGGACTGTGCGTTGATTATATTATCAGTCAATGAGTCAGTCAGGACTTTGAATTTTATATATAGATTTACAAGACCATAAACTTCTTATAGGTTTTACTGTAACCTATAGGTAAATAACTATTTTCTGTATTTTTTTTCAAAATTTTAGGCTCAGTAGTTTCGGAGATAAGGGGGGGGGGAATGGTCAGTTTTCGTCTATTTTCTTAAATAACTTCAAAAATATTTATTTTAAAATTATAAAAAAAATATTTGAGACCCTAATAGAGAGACCTTTCATTTGATATGTCACACGGTACAGTTTGCAAAACTTTTTTTAAAATTGTACTTATTTTCTCCCCAAAAGGGACCCCCATATTCAAAATTCATTTATTTACGTTACATGTCCGTGTTTGGGTTACTAAAATACATATGTGTACCAAGTTTCAACTTAATCGGTTCATTAGATTCGGAGTAAATTGGCTGTGACAGACGGACAGACGGACAGACAGACAGACAGACAGACAGACAGACACACGAGTGATCCTATAAGGGTTCCGTTTTTTTCCTTTTGAGGTACGGAACCCTAAAAAAGAAAAAAATGTTTGAGAATGTGCAAACAGCGCTCTTTCATATGATATCCCACATGCCCAAGCTTGGAACCAGGGCCTTAATTGTTTATCTTACTTGTTAATTTCGTTTCGAATGTTTATTTCTTTGTTTATGAAGTGTTAATGATTACTTTTTTTTAGGACCATCTCTCCTTACTGTGTGGCCCGACTCACCCGTATAGCATGGGAGAGATGGACCGAGGGTACTTTTTTTAATATCTCAATTATTTCCATAAAGAAGCTATAATCGTGATAAAATAAAAAATAAAATGACTATTGATAGTTAGTACTAGCACCTAGTTAGTGCTAGTATTGGTAGTTAGTACTAATAGTTAGCACTAAATTGTATAAAAGTTATTAAGCAATAAAAAAAGATATTAAAGTTGGAAAAAATGTGGTCCATCTCTCCTGGTTTTACCCTAAAAGATAAATAGTTAAATTATCTTTAAAATTATGAAGATTTCATAAAAAAACGCTTGATAGTTTTTGCGTGATTCTCAGTTTTTTATCCGAGTTGTACATAACTTTACAAATTAATTACACTATGTATTAATCATAGACATAATCTAAAATATTCAAATAAGTAGTTATTAAGGAAATACTCTAATTTAACATATATTTTTTCCAAATCATTAACACTACTCGTTTAAACGTGAATCATTAAAAGTCGCCTATCGTCGCCTGAAATCGTTTATTGCTCACCCCTATTCCAAGTAAGTATTACACGGTAAAGCTTTTAATAGGTACTCTCTGTAATCATGTTTAAAGTAACTGATAATGTTCCTTTGGGTAATGATGGTTAACATACGGTGTTTCCATATAGCTTGAGTTTGTCAATCTTAGTACTTAAGGCGCAGATTTCCTGAAAACGATCAAAAAGGTAGTTTTTTAAAGCTGTGTATCTCATAAACCGTAAATAATTTTGTCATGTAAAAAAAACATGATATTTTCAAGTCCTTTTCGCATACAGTGATGGAAGCCAAAACATAATTGAACATACTTTAATGCACCAAAAAAATCTTTAAACATACCTCCTAATAATCTTTAAAAGCTGTTTATCCCTTCATTAGCAATTATAATTATAATTAAAAATATACTATGAAATGTCAAATTCCAAACTGCATCCAGTGATGGATTACTTTTTATTAAATAGTTAAATTCTAATTTTATACGATTTTATTTGCACTTTTACGACATAATTCTGGTGCGCGTGAGAATCTTCTATCTCGTGCGTCAAACTAGACAGCCATAGCTTGGAACCAGGGCCTAGCGCCTGATCGATACTGAGGTGTGAAGTTTATAACGGGTGTAAAAAAGACGCCTGAATGACATTTTGACAGGTGGGCGTTGTTGCTAAACATTTGTGAAATTGCCACAGAAATTGTATTGACAAAACAAGATGGCATTCTTAGTTCCGATTTTGAATTCGAAGAATTTTGAAATCCACCAACTCACACTAGGCCAGCATTGAGAGTTACTTATGGCCTACACTACAGACCCGTGTCCCAGCATTGGGAATGATATAGACTGATTATTCTACTATTTATGTACTACTTGCTGTTATTCTTTTAAATCTTCCATTAATAGAGCGTTTAGCCTTTCCACTCGTATGCTTTATACTTTATTTTATAAAAAACAGACAGATAGATTGCCCGTCGTATTAGAGAGTCCCCGAGAAGACATTATCATAAATTGTCTACACTCAGATAGTCTGTTCTGAACATGGTTTATTTATGGACTTAGGAAAGTTGTAATGTCACTTTCCATAATGAATATGCTGGTATTTTTAATTTTGCTTTTGCGTAACAGCTTTTATAACAACCTGTAATGGGCGTTATTTTTAACCGACTTCAAAAAAAGGAGGAGGTTCTCAATTCGGTTGTATGTTTTTTTTTTTTTTTTTTTGTATGTTTGTTACCTAAGTACTCCGTCATTTATGAAACGATTCGGGAAATTCTTTTTTTATTTGAAAGGGTGGGTATACTTCCAGATTGGTCCCATTTTTATCAAAATTCAGTTCTGATGATGGGATCCATGAGGAATCGAGGGAACTCCTCAAATATTATAGTCACACATATACCTATTTTGGTATTTTCATCAACAAATCAAGCGTTTGCATTCAGAAAGTATCATTTGGTGAAGTGGAACTGATGAAGAAGACCACAGAAAGCCACGGGAACTCCTCAACGATGATAACTGTTTCACGGGTGGCGATAAGATATCTCGATTAATAGTTAAGCGACTATGACGAAGCTTTAAATAAATGGTTCTGATGAAAATGGTACCATCGAACCGATCTGATGAAGAAGCCCGAAGGTAGGCATCGGAACTCAGTAATAAAACAATGTATCCTAGCCGTGTTTGGGCTTATTGGAATCGTCATGATGTGCACTCTGGCTATAAATGATTCAAATTGATAGTCAGAAGGCAGATTTCGTAGCCTCGTTATCTCTGTCAACTAAAACTACGCCTACCAAACTTCTGACACGACTTAGCGCGACGTATTTGCTTTTTGTAAAGTTTTTATTTGAAATGGTATAAGTACTCCTGAGATGGTCGAATAAAAATATCTTCAAGTTCTGATGAGTGGCTTTTGAGTTAGCTTCAATAATTTAATACGTATTTTTCCCATTTAGTCTATATGGATGATGCTCTAATTTATTTTGCAGAGTGGTATTCAGATTTGTGTGGGGTAGGCAAAAAAACAACAGACTCCCAAAAAAACACTACAAAGTGAAAAATAATTTTAATTTCGGCAGTCGGTGGCAAAAAAAAACGAAAGTAAATAAAAAACCAAAGACACCGACTTCCGAAATTAAAGTTATTTTTCACTTTGTAGTGTTTTTTTGGGAGTCGGTTGTTTTTTTTTTTGTAAATTTTTTTAAAATTTTATTTAACTATTGAATATTTATTTAAGATAATATTTATTTTTATTTCGATTATTCAAGTTTATTCAACCTCGTATTTGCTTTATGGTACTTTTGATAAAAAAATTCCCCGTAAATTGAAATTTTACTGTGGCGGTGTCGACCTAGTACTTGAATGGCCAACCGAAAATTGCAAGGGTCGGTTGGCTATTCAAGCGCTAGGCCGGGCGGCGTAAGGTTGAAACTCAAACTATCCAAAAGTCACATAGACCAATAGACCTTATGGTTTTATGACATTCAACCTTACGGTGATAAAGCATTAACGAAGTCTACTATACAGCAATTTTTTTAATAGGATCTATGGGCCTATAGGTCTAAAATTAAGAACTATTTCTTTCCATAGTTGTTTGTGATTTATTAAATTTATGTTTTTGCGTAAAATTTCTTGTTATAACATATTTCATGAGTGAGAGCAGTGGTGGCCCAGTGGTAGCGGTCGCGACTTACGAGCTGTAGGTTGCAGGTTCGAACCCAGACAGGCGCTTTAAAATCAATCTGACTACCAACCTAACTATGTTGGGGTTGGCTTCCAGTCTAACCGGATGCAGCTGAACACCAGTATTTTACATGGAGCGACTGCCTATCTGACCTCCACAACCCAGTTACTGGGTAATGCGATACCCCTTGGTAAGACTGGTTGTCAGACTTTCAGGCTTCTGACGGCTCGTAACGACTGTCAAAGATCCACGATTAACAGCTGGGACCAACGGCTTAACGTGCTTTCCGAGGCACGGAGGAATCTCGGTGTGTAAAGATGGTCACCCACCCACTGACCAACCCCGACAAGCGTAGCTTAATCTGGCGGATCGACCCGTGCGGCTGTTATTACTTAGCCACGAGATCCAGACAGGCGCTTTACTTTGTCAAAATTATTTCATTAGCACTGTTCTAAAAACGGTGAAGGAAAACATCGTGAGGAAACCGGCATGTCCTAGAATCAAAAATTTGTGACATCTACCAATCAGCACTGGGACCGCGTGGTGGATTACGGACTTACGGCCCACTCCCTCTCACCGAGAGGAGGCCTGTGTCCCAGCAGTGGGAACGTTATTGGCTGGTTA
Organism: Cosmia trapezina; assembly: GCA_905163495.3. Lineage (NCBI taxonomy): Eukaryota > Metazoa > Arthropoda > Insecta > Lepidoptera > Noctuidae > Cosmia > Cosmia trapezina. The sequence goes on along the minus strand of LR991035.1, from coordinate 22,432,469 downwards.
TGTAAATTATGTATAGCTATTCGTATTCATGACCATAAAAACGACACGCTGGAGAGGACCACTAGGAGGAAGAAATGTCGGCAGACCAGCTAGACGGTGGGCTGATGACATCATTGCAAAAGCAGGGCAAAACTGGATGGTCCTAGGCAAAGATAGAGAGCTATGGAAGAAGAAGGAGGAGGCCTGTACCCAAGAGGGATCCACATCCAAGAAAAATAGGTAACCATACTAACACTAGATTTATAAGTTAAATATACTAACACGACTAACAAACAAATATTTGATGTGGAAATAAAAGGCTTTTTTTAGGGTTCCGTACCAAAATGGTAAAAAAGGAACCCTTATGGTGTGACTCAGTCTGTCTGTCTGTCTGTCTGTCACAGCTGGATATCTCAGGAACTAATAATGCTATCAACTTGAAATTTGGAACAGTGTTAGATGACGTTTACCCAACTATTTTGCAAATAAGAAAAAAGTAAAAATATTTATATTTTTTTTGTAACATGGACTGAAAGGGGGTCTTAAAAATTCAAAGTGGAGCTACTAGGGCATGTGGGGTATCATATGAAAGAACGCTGCTTGCACATTCTTTAACTATTTTTTATTTTTGTTTTAGGCCGCACAGTTTTCGACTTTTGATGAAAAAAGCAAATAAAAATACCATCCCCCCCCCCCCCTATCTCGGAAGTTTGCAAAGAGAAAAATCTGAAATTATTCTATGTGATAGAAGTTTATGTAAAGATTACAGGAAAAATAAAACGATGTCTCTATATAGCACACTTTTTCAGAAATCGGAACGGAACCCTCGGTGCGCGATTCCGACTCGCTCTTGACCGGTTTTTTTAAATTTATTATTCGTATTCATACTCTCTGCAAACACTCGGCAATACACTCGTCTTCCCATTAGTGAAAGAATTTTCGGAATTGGATCAGCAGTTTTGAAGATTAGGACCTCCTACATACAAATTCATCCTCTTTATAAGATTATTAGTAAATTAGTATAAATAAAAGCAATACGATTGGTGAACACTTAGATAGTATACATCTAGATCGAGCCACCGCGTGGCCGGTCATGAGACAGCAATATTATACTTTTTCTAGGTTATGTGGTATGAGAAATGAGGTTTAACGTAAGAAATCTTCCATATTTTGGACTGAAACCCATGTCAATACATTCGCACAATGCAAAAACTGTCCAAAAATGTTAAATTAATCGATGCAAGATAAATTTTATAACAGTGAAAGTACTTTGTTTGGCAACATTTTTAAATTTTGCCATGCAAAAATACGGCACGCCGTAAGGGACAGAAGATACGATGCTTTGTCTCAATTTTCCTAATTATTTCGTATATTTGTGTCTCACCTCCACACTTCACACTGTAATCATGGCAACGTCTAGATGACTATAATGTCATTGGGTGAACATAACGACTCGTTGATCTTACCTTAATAATAATTCATCTGTAGCCATCAAAGTACCAATTTAAAGAGAAGTCACCAACCCTCTCTGTCATAACAACCCTATCGCCACTAAACAAAGCACGATACAAACAAACCCGATAATTCTAAACCACTCCAAAATACGGTTTAATAGGGTCTCGATCCCCCCAATCTATTTGGGGTAACGTAATTCCGGTTCAGATATCAAACAACTCTATCCGAAATTGAGCAGCTAATAGTCTCCTCGAGGAGAAATTGCATTATTCTTTGGTATAAATGTAGAACAGGGGAAAGAGAAGGATCATTTTTGACAGTTTTTGAGTAGGTAACGAATAGCATAACTGGTAATTAGTGACCTATTGTACCCATGATAACAAGCAATTTTTAATATAGTAGGACCAAACCTGAAATCGCAAAAAAAAAATCTGCTGTTCCCTACATTTATGTTCGCATAACTCGTCAAAATGTAGGGAACAGCTGATTACTTTTTCCGGATTTCAGGTTTGGTTGTTTGTTATCATGAGTACAAAATGTTGTTATGTATCGGTCACTAATTACCCATCGAAATCTGCCTAGCCTTTTCCCAAGTAAAGGCTCTTACAGACAGAGGCGATATCGCGTCGCACGTGTCGCGTAGCGGTGTTGCGACGCGATAATATCGCAATATCGCTCGCGATATCGCCTCTGTCTGTAAGAGCCTTAATGTTGGGGTCGGCTTCAAGTGTAACCGGATGCAGCTGAATACCATTACATGGAGCGACTGCTATCTGACCTCCAGAACGCAGTTAGGTACTGGGTAATCCTTGGTAAGACTGGTTGTCAGGCTTTCAGGATACTGACTACCGGGAACGACTGTCAAAGACACAAGAAGATCCATAGGATCCATAGGGGTTTATTATTTTATAAATCATTTGTGTATATTATTTATGGGCCTTAGTTGCCTGAGAATAAAGGAATTATTATTATTATTATAGACGAATCGCGGCAAGCGTCCCGACCCGATCAACCCGTGCGGCTGTTAATACCTACTTTTTTTTCATTATTTTTTTATATTGCTGAGAAATGCTCATGCATAAGTACTGCACTACCACGGGGAGATAGTGCAGTTATGTGGGACTCTAACCCGCTAAAACTCCACGGTGTCCTTCTGCCGCTTACGGCGGGAACACGCATGCGTTAGCACTCATCCGTGAAGGCTGTTAATACTTAGTCACGAGTTATTACGCTCTAATTACATTAGGCAGAGGTATACTACCTATAGTACCTACCTACCTACTCCCATATTTCGTTCAGTTAAGTTTCTAGAATATTTGCGAAAATACTACTACCGTAGAATTTTCAGTATCAAAATTTGCGTTCATTCCCGATGTCCACCACCTGTTTGGCCACCACTGGTAGACAGCGAAACAACTTTAAAAAAATATTCCCGCTGTCCACCAGTGGTGTCGAATGATAATTTACAAAGTTGTGCCGCTGTCCCCCAGTGGTGGCGAATGATAATTTACAAAGTTGTGCCACTGTCCCCCAGTGGTGGCGAATGATAATTTACAAAGTTGTGCCGCTGTCCACCAGTGGTGGCGAATGATAATTTACAAAGTTGTGCCGCTGTCCACCAGTGGTGGCGAATGATAATTTACAAAGTTGTGCCGCTGTCCACCAGTGGTGGCGAATGATAATTTACAAAGTTGTGCCGCTGTCCCCCGTTGGTGGCGAATGATAATTTACAAAGTTGTGCCACTGTCCCCCAGTGGTGGCGAATGATAATTTACAAAGTTGTGCCGCTGTCCACCAGTGGTGGCGAATGATAATTTACAAAGTTGTGCCGCTGTCCACCAGTGGTGGCGAATGATAATTTACAAAGTTGTGCCGCTGTCCACCAGTGGTGGCGAATGATAATTTACAAAGTTGTGCCGCTGTGCCCCAGTGGTGGACAACGGGAATAATTTTTTAAAGTTGTTTCGCTGTCTACCAGTGGTGCCCAAACAGGTGGTGAACATCGGCAATAAACGAAAATTTGGTGGGGACTCTTTTTATCTGACTGCAGCGATGCTCAAAAATAAATAAAATAGCATCCTGAGTCGGGAGCTTAAGCTGTCATTGTGATCTTACAAGAACATGTAAGAGCGAGCGAAGCCAGTTAGAATATTGGAGCATTCTGGACCCATTGTAATGTTACTAAGACAATGCAAAAGCGAGAGAAAGCGAGCGAAGCCAGTTAGAATATTGGAGCATTCTGGACCCATTGTAATGTTACTAAGACAATGCAAAAGCGAGAGAGTTAAGTTAGAAAATTGAAGACTCGGATAGGCTAAGCTGTCAATGTCATTCTACTAAGAGCATATAAGAGCGAGCGAAGCAATTTCGAAAATTAGAGCATGCTGACTCGGATACATTAGATTTTCTTTGTGATTTTACAAAATTAATGCAAGAGCTTAAGAGTTAGACTGCACAGTAGCTTGAAGTCTTAGACACTCATAATGACTAATCAAATAATATGGCGGGATGCGAAAACTCTAAAATGTACAAATCCATTATAACTGCGCTAAATTATCATAAAAAATATGATAATTTAGGTTTCGAAATTGAGGTTTAAATAATATTTTAAGAATTTTTGCTTACTCTCGTGGCTTGCGGGCCCAATGATACGGTAACAACCGCCCCTGGTTTCTTTCGTAATCATTCGGGCACAGGGCAATGATAGAATTTGTCAGGGGCCGTCAGCTTCTATGCGTAAATGGTGACGTTCACTGACATTCTTGGTTGGTATGGAAAGTGTTCACCAAGAAGCCTCGGCAGCCGCTGTTAGAGAATAAATTTATTTATCACACTAATATTTAAAGGCGAAAGTTTGTGAGTGTGTGTATGTGTGTTTGTTAGTTCTTCATGCTCAAACGGCTTTACCGATTTGGATGAAATTTGGTATGTAGATAGCTTATCCCCTGGATTAACACATAGGCTACTTTTTATGCCGTTTTACGCGGGTGAAACCGTGGGGATCAGCTACTTTATTTATAAAGGCTTATATACCAACTAAACACATACTCGTACACAGCATTAACCCAGCATCTTTGTCGTAATATAGATCTCGCATGTATCTAAATTATAGGAAAGCACGGCACTATCAAATAGCGTACTAAAACATTAAACAGAAAATAAACAAATTGAACACTAAAACAAATTAAAACAATTAAAATATAATTTGAATACTATGAAAATTTAAATAAATTATTTCTGGACAAAAAAAATGTGTAGGTACAAACAAAGTGAAGCCCTAACTCCTGCGCTAGATAAAAACACCTGTGTAAGGCCTCTGAATCGATCTTATGCGTACATTTAAATTAAATGGACCGGTTCTCGAAAACAGCGGCGCGGGAGCGGCGGTGGAGCGGGCAACGAGCGGTGCACTCCAGTCAAGCGGTGACCGCCCGCGCGTCTGCTATGCAGTGTTGTGCTATTTGTTTTTGTCTAAATCGCCCTTGATAGCTTATAGAATACAGTCAAATGTTTCTACACTCATTCTGGTGTAGTCGTAGAATTTTTTGGGACATTGTCTCTGTTCTTCGTAATTTCTATAAAACTCGCCTTTTATTTTCCTTGCCCTATAGTAGGTATTCACTTCTTCTTTTGCCCACAATAAATCGAGCGTTAGGAATAAATTGGAATCGAAAAGGTGTTTTCGCCGTTGGTCAGACATTTCGTTCGCGAATAAAAACAAATATCTTGACGACACAACCACAAACACAACACTACGCCGCTATAGTGCCGCGCGATCTGCCCGCTGGTTCCGAGAACGGGTCTGCGTTGCCCGCGCCGCTACCACGCCGCCACCCCCCGCTGCCCGCAAAATTCGAGGCAGCGGCCTTACAGCAGCCAAAAGTTAAAGTTAACTCTTCGTGCTCTGTGGCAAAGGCAAATGTGGTTCTTCTGTCCATATTCTTCCATTCTGTTATTGAATCCCGTTTGTCACCTGAACAGCTAACGACGGACGCAATAAATATGCTAATCTCGGCGATGTTCGTTTCTTACGCGAGAATGTTTCAATATCGATGCCTCGGAATAAAAGTGCCGTGTTGACGGTTGAAAACGCTATCTATATAATAGTATGGTGTAAATTGTATGGAGTTACGAGGGCAATATGGATCCTGTAATCCTCATCTACATAGAGCTATAACCTAAGAGTTATAAACATGGCAATTTTTTTTTACCTTGGTGACTATTTATGACTATTATCCCCTCAAGTGTCTGAGTTTGCCTAATTTTAGACCCAAAACCCCAGCGAGTGGGGAGGGTTGTGGGTTAGTTGCGAACCCCATAGGTTCACAACTACTGATGATGATATTTTTTCCATCGGATGATGTTTTTTACGTTTATATATGTCATCACAGGACATTGGGGAGGGGTGATGCTTCCTTCCTGTGACATTGTTGTGGGCTGTTTGTGGGTCTCAGGCAATAAAAAGATGATGTCAGCTTCTTACACTTTGTTTATACGGTTACACAGATCACATTAATAAACTACTGTTCTAATTAATCTTATCCATTAATGATAATAATAGAAATTAATTAATAAAGATGTCGTCTACTATAACACTGTGCGCACGCGTCTCATGAACGTGTGACAGTTCCTAGGGCTGAAGGGTGACTGGCGCTCCTGTCGCGCCCTCGCTCTTCGGTCCTTAGACTCCGTCATAGCGCACCGACTAGTACTTCAGTCGGCAACACTGTATTTCATGCGACATATATATGTGATCTAAGCTTATATACCTATTATGTAAAGTTTTGTCCTTTTGCACACTTTAGGTGCATTTGACACGCGGGGAGGGGAGGGGGGGTGGGGTTAGCTACGAACTCCATAGGTTCACAACTATGTTGATGATTGGTTTTCCATCGGATGATGTTTTTTTACATTTATAAGTATGTGATATAAGCTTATATACCGAACAAAAAAAGCGTTTTTCTTATGCACACATGGGTGCATTCGACACTTGAGGGGTTATTTTACTATTTTAGGCATTCATAAAATTGATTTTCATGAAATTTTTATAAGTGTGGGTTATAGTGGCATGGATAGGTAAAAGCTAGTTTATTATAAAATAAAGTCGTTGTTCTTGTCTGTGCGACCGCATTGCTCTTCTAAACTACGCAACGGATTTTGATGCGGTTTTCACTAAGTATCATTTAGAGAATTTATTCCGAAAGGTTTATACGTATACTCGTAATACGTTCAAATTTAACTTATCTATCTATACATATAAATAAAAAGAGAAGTCCTGACTGACTGTTTGACTGAATCATCAACGCCCAGCCCAAACCCTTGGACCTAGAAAGCTGAAATTTTGCACAGAGGTTCCCTGTAGAATGTAGACAAGGAATAAGGAAGGAATTCCCGGTAGTACGTTCCCGTAGGATATTTTCCGACATCCACGCGGGCGAAGCCGCTGGCAAAAGCTAGTACATAATAAAGAAACCTTCTCGTTTTGTCAAGTCCTAAAAACCATGCGAAGCAGGGCCGGATCACTAGTGTAATAATATGCTATCTGATATTGTTTTGTGTAATGTTAGTACATTACAAAGGATGGTATTTAAAAGTACTTCAATTTATTCCCATTTCATTTACCTAATTTTGCCTGTGTTCCACCAAATATACTGAATGTGCACCAAAATATGTTCATTAAAATATGTCATCGAGCATCTATTGGATATGGCGCTCGGCGGCCGCTACCGCGGCACCGCTCGCTTTGCTCGCTCGCCGTCGCGCGTTAAGGGTCACTGTTCTAACCTAACCTAACCTAACCCAAATGATTCACCAATGTGAAGTTTCGGACGCGCGGGTGTTTTGTGTAACATTCAGGAATATTTGGTGCACGATCAGTATTTTGATGTACGGATAATATTTTTGGTGAACACAAAAATATTATCCCATTACAAATTACCCAAATGTCTTTTCTTTGGTATTGTTCGTCGAATCGTTGAGCTCCTTAAGTTTTGAGTTGAGCTGCACGATTACTGACAAATGCGTGCACTGACTGGACAGATCCACTCAATCTGTGTGGTTCTTGCCTCAAAAGACCATTTCAGACTGCAATCTACATGGTCTTCACATGATCTGATTAAAACTGTGACCTCTGAATTTGTTTCGGCGTTTCTTCTCAGAGTAGTCAGATAGGAAACGTCGAACTCATCTAGTTTAAAAAAAAATATGTTTGACGTGTAAAAGTGTTTGTACAAACCGACTCTTATACGTTAGGCCGAAACTCGAAATTCCGAATCACTTTATCCCGAAAGAACGGTTTCCCGAATCACTTTATCCCGAAAGAATGCTATCCCGAATCACTCTATCCCGAATGAACGGTATCCCGAATCACGCTATTCCGAATGAACGCCATCCCGAATCACGCTATTCCGAATGAACGCCATCCCGAAAAACTTGAGTCTGAAATAACGTTATTTCCAACGAACATTACATTATTCCAAAAACGGTATTTAATTCTCAAAATTCATGCTGTGCTTTAACAAACGGGCCATGTGCGTGTAAGATCACGCAAAATGAAGCGTTCTGTAGTTGAAAAGAATTTATCCCAAAAACAAATACCTATAACATTGCAATCCCAAAAAAAAACTTTTTATGTAATAAAATTACAAATGAATAATTTTCAGACTTTTCCTTTACTTGTTCTATGAGACCTTGCTTCTTGTGAAATTTCATCATTCTAGGACAACGGGAAATACCCTATAGATTTTGATTTACGAGTACTTGCGAGTATCAAAATATGTCGCATAAATGGGCGTATTTTTTTATTGCATTGACTTAGAGACTTGATTTTTTCAGAACTCTAAGGGGCTATAAAGCTACGTAATTAAAAAAAATAAATAAATGTACCTACTTACAGAAAATAAATCATTTATCATTTACACAAAACAGTATCAGTTACCGGAGTTGCTACAGGAACTTCAGTTGCACAGACATTAATTGGAACTCGAACAAAGCGCCCACAATACACTATTTTAGCAAACTATAACTCTCACAAATGGCTCTCGAACTTCAAAACATTTTGCTCCTGAAATGTCTGTTGCGACTGCTTTTCTTACAAAGAATAATCACATTTTGAACTAGCAACCCACCCCGCTTTGCACAGTTTTTATCTACGACTTGAGAAAGAAACCGAGATTTCTTTATTACATGTGAGGAGCTCGTGGCTAAGTAATAACAGCCACACGGGTCGATCCATCAGGGGTACGCTTGCCGGGATTGGTCCTTGAGACTCCTCCGTGCCTCAGAAAGCACAATAAGCTGTTGGTCCCGGCTGTCATTCGTGGATCTTTGACAGTTGTCACGGGTCGTCAGAAGCCCGAAAGTCTGACAACCAGTCTTACCAAGGGGTATCGTATTAACCAGTTACTGGGTTGTGGAGGTAAGATAGGCAGTCGCTCCATGTAAAATACTGGTATTCAGCTGCATCCGGTTAGACTGGAAGCCGACCCCAACATAGTTGGGAAAAGGCTAGGCAGATGATGATGGTGAAAAAAGAAGTAAAACGTGTGTGATCATAAAATTAATCTAAAGTACGGCATATCTTTCAAACTCAAATGGAGTTGGGCAGGATATCTGACAAGTAGCAGTGATGATAGGTGGAGTAAGGCTGTGACAGAGTGGCGTCCAAGAACTGGAAGACCTTTATTTCCAACTTACTACCTAAAAGCCCCAATATATCCCACGTCTTCTGTCATGCAAATATTTCTTGCACACACTCGGGGAAACTTGACAAACTTTCATAAAGTAATGTCTTGTAAATTAACAGAACAATGGTGAAGTTGGCAACTGTTACCTTGTACAGTCGTCGAATGAGATACGTTGGTAGCAGCGACAACTTCATTTCGTCGCATAGTGCTACCCGAGTCAACGAGTTTTATCATTTTGTACAACAACTCCCAGTGTAAGTGAAATGGCGCTAAGTCTGTCCAGTTTAACGAGATAGACATAGAAGACTGTCACGCCTACCAGAACTAAACGCTCTTCGTTTAAATAAAGATTTATGCCAAAATGCTATACTTAAATTAATTATTAGCTTAGTAAGTTCTTAACATGATTATTTAAATACCTTCGATTTAAAGTGCACCTTATTGTGCAGTAAAATTCGATTCAAATTTTACTGCACAATAAAGAGCTGCTTACGTATATCAAGAATCGTATAAAACAGAAAATAAACGGTGCTACTTTGGATTTTTTTTCTATAGAAAAAATTTCAAGTAATCATGTTTCGGTTTTAGTACAACACTGGACAATATACTCAAATAACACATGAAAAATCCAAATTATTTAACTGTAAATATTTGTCGGATCGTCAAGATATACTCAGATAGATTCAGACACCATGTAGGCAGAAGATGGGTTTCGTGCAATGAAAACACACTGGGTGCTATACTCGGTGATTATTAAAATCACAATCTAACACAATCAATCCAAATTAAAATTAACACAACTACTGGCACAACGAATGGAATACAGTTCCGTGGCGTAGTAACCCCGATGCGATCAGACACTAGACTGTCCTCCTCGCCGTGAACTTAAAACATCACGACTCTGTAGAAGTGCGCTGTAGGTAGATCACGTGATGTCGCCAGTGGCGCGCTTGCGATTCTTTTCCTGACTGCACTATTGACCGGATCCGACATATATTTGGTTTAATAAGGATTTTAATAACACAAAATTATTGATACTCGGTGATTATTATAATCACAATCTAACACAATCAATCCAAATTAAAATTAACACAACTACTGGCACAACGAATGGAATACAGCTCCGTGGCGTAGTAACCCCGATGCGATTAGACACTAGACTGTCCTCCTCACCGTGAACTTAAAACATCACGACTCTGTAAAAGTGCGCTGCAGGTAGATCACGTGATGTCGCCAGTGGCGCGCTTGCGATTCGTTTCCTGACTGCACTATTGACCGGATCCGACATATATTTGGTTTAATAAGAATTTTAATAACACAAAATTATTGATACTCGGTGATTATTATAATCACAATCTAACACAATCAATCCAAATTAAAATTAACACAACTACTGGCACAACGAATGGAATACAGTTCCGTGGCGTAGTAACCCCGATGCTATCAGACACTTGACAGTCCTCCTCGCCATGAGCTTAAACATCACGACTCTTTAAAAGCGCGCTGTAGGTGTGGGTAGATCACGTGATGTCGCCAGTGGCGCGCTTGCGATTCGTTTCCTGACTGCACTATTGACCGGATCCGACATATATTTGGTTAATAGTTGGCCCGCAGGTTTGCACGTTGTACTGCAGACGTAAAGGTGACGCTCTTTAGAGCATTCTGTACAACCTTCTACACGTGCAGCTTGTGGGAGAAGTATTCGCGGGCATCGTATGGAGCCCTTCGTGTCCAATTTAATAACGCGTTCAGAAAACTGTTGGGGCTGCCATGGCGTTGTAGTGCATCAGGGATGTTTGCGGCGGCGCGTGTAGATTGTTTTTACACAATAATGCGCAAGCGCGCAGCATCGATGGTAGCTCGTGTCATGGCTAGCCCTAACAGGGTTCTGAAAATGATTGCTGACAGAGTGGACTGTCCGTATATAATCCACTGCTGTCAGTTACATGTGCCATCGTTTCGTGTTGTTTAACACTTAGTTTTAAGGGACAATGTTACTAACCCTATATGAGTCTTTGCTCGAAATAAAATTTTTGATTTTTTTTTTAATTTGAATAAGAATTTTAATAACACAAAATTATTGTTGTATCCCCCTTAACTGACATAGACAAACATACCTTATCGTTTTATGATGTTCAAGTGACTTTTATTTATCCAATAAGAAGGAGAAGTGCAAAACTGTTACAGTTAATCTTGCCTGCACTCCAAACTCTTTAGTTGAGTGTACTATGTTCTATATCAGTATTTTGTTGTCTATGGAACCAGGGAACTTCCGGACCCGTGACGAAGGGGGTTTTAGTTTAAATAGGTCGTTATTTATGGTAGGAGACGTTGATATGTTGGCATTAGTAACGTTGGAAATGGGTTGCTATTTGGAAGGTAAGTTTACTTGAAATATAAGTTGAGATAAAGTTACAATTCCTGTAGACTCTACAGGAATTGTACCTTTATCTCATATTTCAAGTAAGAGTGTAGAGACTCGAGTGTGATGACTAGGAGAAAATATGAGGTTTTTTAGGGCTCCGTATCTCAAAAGGAAAAAAACGGAACCCCTAAGATCACTTCGTTGTCCGTCTGTCTGTCTGTTAGTCTGTCAGTCTGTCAAGACCCTTTTTCTCAGGAACGCGTGGAGGTATCAAGCTAAAATTAATACTAAATACGTAGGTATATGGTCCTTTAAGGTCCAAAAAAATCAAGCTTCTAAGTCGATGCAATAAAAAAATACGGCCATATAAGCGACATATTTCGATACTCGCATGGAAATCAAAACCAATAGGATACTTCACGTTGACGTAGAGTTATGAAATTTGGCAACAAGCAAAGTCTCACAGCACAAGTAAAGGGAAAAATCCGAAAATTGTTAATTTGTAATTTTATCACAGAACAAAATAGGATTACTTAAAACTTTTTTTTTTTAAACTACGGAACCCTTCATTGTGCGTGGTCCGACACGCACCTGTCCGGTTTTTTTACTTTTAGTATCTATGACCTACATTATAGTATCAAAACTAAGATATGTAAACCCGTGTAAAACTAAAACTATACCGCATATAAAACAGAGAGCAATAAACAGGGTTGTTCTATAAAAGTTGCTGTTTCTATAAAAGTTGCTGTTTCTCGGATAACACTTACTGACCGTGTGGTGCGATTTGTTGCTCCATGTTACTTTTACGTGCTGCTGGATAGGACAGGAGACGGGAAACAGTTTGCAAAAGTAATAAAAGCAAAGCGACACACCTTGCAAAAATGGCGCGACGTAAATTACGTGTGATTTGTTTTCTTTGAAAATTCTGCGACTTAATTTCGGCCACTTTTTGACATCATGTAACAAAAAATGATTCGATAATCTGCTTTATAGAATTTTATTTATTAAATAAGAGTTAATTTTCTTTCAAACATCTGTTCCGATTTTAATGAAGTATTTTTCTTAATAATTAAGATTTAGAAAATTCAAATGATAATCAACTTTTGTTGCTGACTGTACCTAAAAACGTTCAAATTCGCTATCTCATGCCAGCGACAATCAAATGTCAAAAATATAGGTAAACCCTATACAATTTTTGACAGATTGAGACTGAGATGAGATTGTGAACGTTGTTAAAAATACGGGAATTGCCCCTCTGGTGTATCATTTAAGTAAGTTACAATTCATCAATGCACCGAATTTTCCGTTTTTGGCAGACTGATGTAATTTCTACACTTGGGTTTAAGATTTCAGGGTAATTTTTATCAAAAACGGATTTATCAACAAATCTACCAAACTATTTCTACTACAAATTTTCATTTATCATAGACCCCATGCACGTCTGTATAGACCCCTGGAGGTCCAGGTTGACGCCTTTGAGGATGACTGGTTGAAAGTGTTAAGGTCCTGGTTCCAAGATTGGTTTAGCTCGGTGTGTAAGTGAAATGGCTTTATTGCTGTCTAGTTTGACGCACGAGATAGAAGATTCTCACGCGCGCCGGAATTATGTCGTAAAAGTGCAAATAAAATCGTATAAAATTAGAAATTAACTATTTCATAAAAAGTAATCCATCACTGGATGCAGTTTGGAATTTGACATTTCATGGTATATTTTTAATTGTAATTATAATTGCTAATGAAGGGATAAACAGCTTTTAAAAGATTATTAGGAGGTATGTTTAAAGATTTTTTTGGTGCATTAAAGTATGTTTAATTATGTTTTGGCTTCCATCACTGTATGCGAAAAGGACTTGGAAATATTATATTTTTTTTACATCTCAAAATTATTTACGGTTTATGAGATACACAGTTTTAAAAAACCACCTTTTTGATCGTTTTCAGGAAATGTGCGCCTTAAAACAATAGGCAGTGGTTTAAAAACGTGGGGTAAAAAGTATATCAGTAATATTACGACAGACTACAGTTAGTTTATTCGTGGGGCTATGGTCGTCAGGATCAGGACCACATAATTAATTATTTAATGACGATTCACCTGTGTGTTAATTCTGCCTAGCCTTTTCCTAACTATGTTGTGGGCACCGTATGCAGCTAAATACCAGTATTTTACATAGAGCGACCCCCTATCTGACCTCCACAACCGTTACTAGGTAATACGATACGTCTTGGTAAGACTGGTTTTCAAACTTTCTGGCTTCTGACGTTTTGTAAATGGGAGAGTAAAACAGCAATAAGAAAAACAAAGAAAGCACCCAGACTCCCGCACCAGAACTATTTATTCTTAGCATGCCTGTGGTACTTTGCACCTGTGTTGAGAAACAAACATAATAAGTATTCACTTTGTACATATATATCGGGTAAGAAACTCATGAGACACACCTGATTTCTGAATTGAGAATTTGAAGTTTCAAATTCTACTTTAGCATTCTAAAATAGACCGCGCAATTCAAAATTTCGTTGAAAAAAAAACGTGAGACATTTTGAATTTGGCGGGCTATATAGAAGAAAACACCTAGGAGGGGCTTGTGGCTAAGTAATAGCTGCACGGCCAATCGATGGTTAAGCTATGCTTGCCGCGGTCGGTTCGTGGATGGGTGACCATCTTTTAAATATCGAGACCATTCCATGCCTCGGAAGACGCTGCCCAGCGAAAAAGTGGACGTTTTACGATATCCACGTCCACTACGTCCACTTTTTCGTCACACAGTGGGCCGTATTGCTATTACACATACTTATATTACAAGCCTAAAAAAAAATACAGTGTATAGTTTAACAGTTTTTTGCGAATACAATCTTAAATACGCAGTTAGAGAATTGTCCGTGACTTATATCAATGTATTGGAGAACATGTTTTTAAAGTCAGTGTTTGGGATAAATTCTTTTCAACTACGGCTCCCTTCATTGTGCGTGGTCCGACACGCGCTTGGCCGGATTTTACCTTGGTACGGAACCCTAAAAAAACGCAAAAAAGGACACGAAAAAACTTTTTCGTCTCGAAATGCTTAATATTTTGAGCGACAACTACTCAGATATGAGATTTTATCTGTTCTCTGCAACTACTCATTTTTAAAAATGAGTAGTTGCAGAGAACAGATAAAAAAAAGATAAAAGAGAAAAAAACTGAAAAAAAAAACACTAGATAAAAAAAAAAGATAAAAGATAAAAGTACTGTATGCAAAAAAGTTTTAATTTTTGGTGGAAGCCGACCCCAACATAGTTGGGAAAAGGCTAGGCAGATTGAGTTTGATTTATTTTGTCAAGTTCACAGCTTCAAATTCTAAATTCAGAAACCGGGTGATAGTCGGTTTATCTAGCATTTGGTCTCGGAAAATGTGAATAGAAATCGATCTTCGTTCGAAACACTGTAGGGTATGCAAAGGAACTGAGAGGTAGAGTGTTTTCTTTTAGAATATTCAGCTGTTTGATCTTTACTGAATGTGTTTATGCGATACCAAAATAAATTGGGGGCTTTTTCGTAACCACTTATTTCACAATTGCAGCAGTTTGAGTAATACTCTGACTGAAGGAAAACACTATTGAGTTTTTCCTCGATCTACTTTTTTATATTTTTATCTGTAATTCAAATCCGAAGTAATTTCATTGCTTTGCATTCAAAATGTGCGTAATTAAAAAAATCTGTCTGAAAATATTTTGATAGATAGCTTAATTTATTTTTAAACAATTTTTATTTGATTCGGCGCTTTTATTTTGGTTCCAGCGCATTATTGCACTCTCTTTTTTTCGCATGTGAAAGTAATTGACGCTGTCACTTTCATAATCCCGCAAAGTTAGGTTTTTACATATCACCTTAAAGAGCTGTGACTGTTGTGATACTATTAATGTGGTACTACTTTACCACATCATAATGCTATTTTAAAAAAGACATCAAAATCCTTGCCGGTTGCTTTCTTGTCTTGTCTTGTCGGTTGGGAATCTTGTGCCTGGTTGATGGCCCCCTGGTTACATGGGACTTAATTAAACATAACTGTCGAAATGTGGATGTACTATATGTACCTTCACCTCTGCTTAACCCTTCGGGTAATCAAGGCGTAATGTTTATATTAGGAAAATCCTTTTTACGGTTCCGTACCAAAATTGTCAAAAAAGGAACCCTTATGGTGTGACTCAGTCTGTCTGTCTATCACAGCTGGATATCTCAAGAACTACTAATGCTATCAACTTGAAATTTGGAACAGTTTTAGATGACGTTTGCCCAACTATTTTACAAATAAGAAAGAAATAAAAATACATATGAATTTTTTGCAACGGGGGCTGAAAGGGGGTCTTAAAAATTCGAAGTGGGGTAACCACTTCGAATTTTTAAGACCCGCCCTAGGGCACATAATTATGAAAGAACGATGTTTGCAAATTCTTAATTTTTTTTTTAGGCCGCATTGTTTTTGACTATTGATGAAAAATGTTAAAAAATACCGATCCGAAGTTTGAAAAGAGAAAAATCTGAAATTATTCTATGTGATAGAAGTTAATGTATAGATTACAGGAAAAATAAAACGATGTCTCTAAGTACCACAGTTTTTCAGAAATCATCAACAAAAATTACATACAAATGATGATACGGTTTTAGAAATAAACAAGAGCACAAAATAGAAAAAAAAAACATATTTTGATATCCTTTGGCAGTAGCGTCGAGAAAGGCACCAATTTGTCACCAATATGGTCCTAATGTCCACACCCGAATTAAAAACCCAAAAATGACAAACTTCAACTCTCCTACCGCTACCCAGTTTAAATTCGCTTTTTTATTCAAAGAAATATTTTACGAACTCCATATAGAATAGTTAGGAGTTTCGCTTTGCTCGCTCCGCTTCGCTCCCGAGGGCAACAAGTTTAAGTAACAGTTTACTATAGTAACAACAGTCGTTGAGTTTCGTTCCCTAGTTGTTCGAAATTATTGGCTTATGCTAGTTCTGTTGGGCCACTATTGGGGCCAATGTGGTAAGGCAATTAGCTGCGTGAATTTAATTTGAATAAAGTTTTTAAAAAAATATTTCGCTTGTATCTTTGAAGGGGTAGGCAGAGTAGAATACCACTATTTGTCGTTTGTCTATGGTCACAGGCGTAACTGATAAGTTTAGCGTTAGATACTGTGCTCGACCCACAAATCGGTTAGCAGCCCGCAGTTTGGATTCGTACCCCGTTAATGGCAATAGGACTTTGTTGCGCCTAGCCTTTTCCCAACTATGTTGGGGTCGGCTTCCAGTCTAACCGGATGCAGCTGAATATAAAGTGCTTTACATAGAGCGACTGCCTATCTGACCTTCACAGCCCAGTTACTGCATCGGTAATACGATACCCCATGATAAGACTGGTTGGTGGTTGTTGGCTTCTGACAACCCGTGACGACTGTCACTGGTGGACTTAGCTTCTGCCTGACGATTATTGACGGGTTTCTGTATAAAGTATACAATCGCGCCGATAACTCTGCTAGCGCGATGTAGGATTTGCGTGACGACAGGTGCAATGCGTATTTCGTATGTGCAATGACGTTTAGAATCCGCCACATAGGCATGATGTAAGTATGTATGCCGGGGAACATAGACATGATGTATGTTTGTAACTTTTTGTTGTACAATAAAGTACAATTTATATTCCTAAAACAAGAGCAGTCCACTTTACAACCGCGGTGAGTTTTACAACCAAGTTTAATTTAAGTTACCGTCACAATTAACAATGGTCGTAAGTGTAGTATTGTTAGTTTTGTTACTGCCAGTGTCACGGCTAGTGCTAGTGCTAGTGCTCGTCGTAAACTGACGTTATTGTGCACTGGGGAAGGTGACTTTGTCGGTTTGTATGTTTGTTTCGTTGTATGGTATGATTTTGTAAGGGTTGTTGATGAGGAGAAGGATGGATTGTCACACACATTCATAATAATGAGTACCTACTGAGGGCGAATATTGCTTAAGTCTGTCAGTTACCTACTTACTTACTTATTTATGGGCAATATATGTAGGTACAGTCAGCAAAAAAAGTCGAATAACACTTCAGTTTTTTAAATCTTAATTACCTATTGATTAAAATCGGATCAGAAGTAAAATTTAAAGATCTAAGTACAAATTCTTAGGTATTTAAGGAAAAAAGGAGATAGTCAAATAAATCATTTTGTATCAATTTAAATGTTGTGTAAAAGTAGCAGTGTTAATCGACTTATGTTGCTGACTGTGCCTAAAGGTTTAAAAAAACGTAATTTTTATATGAATTAGGTATTTGCCTGCGAAAAGACTTAGAGCGAGCGCGCACTGCGGTGCGTTTCCGGTAGTTCTGCCGCACTGGGCGGGGCCTACAGTAACAAAACGCATGACCGCAGTGCGCGCACTTCAAAGACATTCCATACTTCACAGATTATGCGGTAGAAAAACGCACCGCAATGCGCGCTCGCCCTCAGGCCTCATTTACGGAGACGCAGGACGTCGCGCGGCGCGGAACGCGGGGTGGGCTGCGGGCCGTCAAGTGTAAGAAATCTTAATCGCTTCTCCGTAAACGCTCTCATAGAACGCCCTATGTTTGAATTTAGTGCGGTCCGCGCCGCACAACGCAACGCGCGTCGCCCCGCGTCTCCGTAAATGAGGCCTTATAAGGACTAAAAGGCAATTGAACTAATGTCTGGTTTACACAGTGCGAGCTGCTGACTAGACAGTAAACAGCTGCTCGCACTGTATACTCGCATGTCAGTAGCTCGGCTTGCCTTGGCTGGTTTACACAGTGCGAGCTGCTGACTAGATAGTAAACACCTGCTCGCACAGTGTACACGCATGTCAGTAGCTCGCCTTGCCCTGGCTGTTTACACAATGCGAGCTGCTGACTAGACAGCTCGCACTGTGTACTCGCATATTATTAACTCAGCTTGCCTGGGCCGTTTACACAGTGCCAGTTGTCTCACACGCTAGCTCGCACGACAGCAAAAAATGTTGAAGTTACTCGGCTGCTAGCTACTGTCCAACTCGCAAGTATGAGTAACTCATAAGATACGTCCACACAGTGTGAGGTGCTGCACTGCTGCTACTCGGTAGGCCTACTCGCTACTACTCTAGCTTGCAGTGTGTAAACTAGCCATAAGGGCAATGTTCAACACTCACAGACCACCCTTTGACTTTACTTCGCTAAGTCTAAATTATGAATGAAACAGCACAAAAACTCAAAACATTAATTGCCACCCTCCAACAACGGTCTATTAGGTTAAAATGTAGCTTTTATAATGAATACAATATATTATGTACTCGGTAAAAAATCCATCTTGAGACCAAAATAATGAGAGCGCCTTAACAAAGTTCCACGGCAATACGCGCTTACACAAAGAGTGCTCAGTGTATTACGTAAGGCGAATCAATCGCTAGTTGCGCCGGCTATTCTGCAATGTCGTCTCCTCTATCGGGAACTAGTCTCACTATTCAAAGGTTAGTTACGAAATGTTTGGACTTAGTCAAAAATAAATAAGCTTATCAAGCAAGCAGTACATTATTTATTTTAAAAACCAAAAATAACTAAGTATAAGTAATTATTTATAATTAATATTTTTTTTTTCAGTTGGTATTTTTCTTTTGGTAATTTCTAGCAATTGTCATTAAAAGATGATTGATAAAAGCAAGCTGCCATTAGGTACTCACACGGCTACATAACAAGCTAAACAAATCAGTACCTACCTATAAGCTGACCTCTCATCATTGTACCGAAATCCTATACAATGCGAGATCAGCTTATACAGGAAGTGTAAGCGTGAAAAAAATTGTTAAAAAAAAGTCATTTGCATTGGTAGATCCCTTCTTCTCTTCTCTCTCGCCAATGCACTCTGATTGGTATCTAAAACAAATGAAACCTTCTTTTTTAAAGTTGTTATGTTTTTAGCATGACTCTATTCACGTGACACTTAACACTCTTAATTTTCGAAAAAACATTTCTCCTCAAAATTATTTTTCACAAAATATTTTAAAATTGTACGACCTCCAAAGTTTAACCACCAACCTATCATTATACAGTAGAGTGTTCAAAAAACGGTGTTAGCATGTCCCCAACGATTTTCCTTTGTAGGGGTGCCCGGAGCCCCATCTGCCTCTAATCCTCTATTCTTTGACAACCCTGAGAGGGCTGCAGTGTTATTGGCGTATTTTCTTCAACCCTTACTTTCTGAAGTGTCGTTAAAGTTGCTTTCAAGTTGCTTGTAATGTTTTTAAGGTGTAGGAGGGTTGTTCTGCACTTGGTGTTGATATTTTAGGGTTATATTAAGGCTCGTTTAGGGGAATATCTTAAAATTAAATCCTAATTTTATATGGAAAGCTATAAGTAGTGCTTTTCGTTCTTCTTCAAGCCCTTAATCTTTTAATGTATCAAATCAGTATTCTAACTTTCATTAGGCAAAAACGTAGTTTATTTGTATATTTTATTTATTTAAAAGCACTTTTAAAAGGTCAGATTAGGGAATAACTCGGATACATTAAAAAAAAATATAATTATTAGTACCATGCAACAAAAGTCGATCAAAACTTCAGTTTTTTAAATCTTAATTATTGAGCAGGATATTTAATTAAAATCGGAACGGAAGTAAAATAATTTAAAGATCTACTAGACTCTTAGGTATTTTAGGAAGAAAGGAGATAGGTAATCAAATAATTTTGTATTATTTACATGATGTGTAAAAGTAGCAGTGTTAATGGATTTATGTTGCTGACCATACATTATAGAGATTTAAATGTGTTGATTAGATGATTAGATGTATGTACATGTATGTAGATTAAAGTTGACAAAAATAATCTGAACAATCCTTTATATAGTATTTTCTGATAGGTTTATAAGTGATTGAATAAACAGAATATTAATCTTTATCTTTTTTCAGGGCAGTCTTTTTCGAGATCATTTCGAGCCAACGAATTTTTTATCAATTAGAGTTGGCTCCAGTTGACACACATGAGGAGCTTGTGGCTAAGTAATAACAGCCGCACTGGTCGATCCATCAGGTTAAGCTACGCTTGCTGGGGTTGGTCAGTGGATGGGTGACCATCTTTACATACCGAGACTCCTCCGTGCCTCGGAAAGCACGTTAAGCCGTTGGTCCCGGCTGTCATTCGTGGATCTTTGACAGTCGTTACGGGTCGCCAGAAGCCCGAAAGTCTGACAACCAGTCTTACCAAGGGGTATCGTTTACCCAGTTACTGGGTTGTGGAGGTCAGACAGGCAGTCGCTCCATGTAAAATACTGGTATTCAGCTGCATCCGGTTAGACTGGAAGCCGACCCCAACATAGTTGGGAAAAGGCTAGGCCGATTCAGTTGGCTCCAGTCGACTTTAGGACAGCTGGTCTGGAGGGGTCTCCTGTAGGGCCCTCACTCAACCATGAGCAGGTATCTACACAACTATTGTATAGGGATACCTACCACGCTAGCTCTAATGAGAATAAAAGGGTAACCATAGAATTTCATCCGCCAGCTCTTCTCCATAGGAATCGACCAATAATTGGAACCGTGCGTCTAGCTTCTTTCATTTATTTATTTATTTATGTAACAATTGCTTGCTGCACTTAAAGTGTACACCAAAGCGTGCAGCAAGCCAACAATATGTTGTTGCATGAAGTTTTCTAGTTGTATGCTATGGCATTCAACTAAAAACCTCATGCAAACATTATACATAGACTTGCTGCCGTAATTAAATATGTCAACATCCGGCTCCTGAGCAATCAGGGCGTTCAGCAGATTGATCGCGTGTGTTGTGGGGGCATATCGAGCAGTATGGGTACGCGCTGGCGGAGCCGCGAACTGCAATGCTATTCTGTAATCATCTCACCGTGAAAACTTAAGTGAAGTGAACGTGGAGTGAGCTGTCAGTGTCATTCCACCTGATGCTAGGGATGGACCAAGCACATTTTTACAGTCATAATCGAGATTTTAATAATATTTTTTACGCTATTCTAGTGATCATTCTATATTATTTCAAAGCTAGTATTTAAGTGGTTTCATTACTATTTAGGAGGTTTTTAAATAAAATTGCAAAACAGAAATTATTGAGTTTTGTCTGAATTTCTTTTTGACTATCTTATTTTAAAACCCCCTAAATAGTAATGTTTAGACACCCTACTAGCTTACAAATAATATAAAATGATCATGTTATAAAATTAGCAAAAAATATAGATAAAATCTCGACTATGATTGTAAATGTAATTTGGTCAATCCCTAGCATCCGTGGGATGACACTGACAGCTCACTCCACGCAAGTTTTCACGGTGAGATTTTTACAGAATAAACCAGCAGGCCCCGCGAGGCACAGGCGCGCGACTGCCGCCGCGCGCCGCCCGCCCGGTCCGGAGCAAACAATGGACAGCGAGCTAGAGTAGTCGCGTCATCGATCTTATTATTTAGCAATAAGTAGTAGTGCATCAAAAGCGCACATTTGCGTCGCAGCTCCAACGTGTTGATGCCTACCATTCCCGCAACAAATAGAGACGGATACAACTTTGACGGATACAACAATTCTGACGTTTCATAAGTGCCCACATAGATTTATGTGAAATATGTTGATACGTAATGTAATATTATTGCAATATTCATGGAAAACAAATCATATTTTTTTCATTTATTGTTTCTTTAGCTTACAGCTTTTGCAATCATCTGCACCCTAATTGCGTAACACATTGTCAATCGGAGTTGGTTTCATTTTGACAGTTCAACACCATTCATTGCGTTATTTACGTTGTCGTGCAGATAAATTTTTCGAACATATGAAGCAATGGATTAGCAATTTGTTTCTTTTTTTTTTTTTAATCTATATTTATTTACGGGGTTTTTTCTATAAAGAATATGTCACCCCGATTATTGAATACAATACTTATTATAAACTTATAGTATAAAATATAATAAACTAGTCTACCCGCAACCTTGTACCCGTAATAATAATATGATAAAGTATTCTGGCTTCATCTGACAACGGTGAGGCCAGTACGCTATTATAGAAGCCTACATTAAAACTACTGTCAAAAGCTTGACGTCTTCGGACTCCAATGCGATCACATTCCGTCAAAATGTGATGCACATCTTCTATGACTCCACAGACAGTACAATTGGGTGAATCAACTTTGCGCATCATATAACCAAAACTATTGAGTGGAACGTGGCCGGATCGAAGTCTCAAAGCCATCACAACTTCTTGCCTGTTCATCCTGCCCTCGCTGAACCAAAGCATACGTGGAAGAGATGGTTGAATCGTCCTATACCAAATGCCCTTCGTTAAAGACCTTTTATCAAAATATTCTGACCACGATTGAATACATAATTATTCAAATTCCGATTGATAATGTGTTACACAATTAGGGTGCTGGTTTACAATTAGAAACATCACATTAATTGATGTTTCTAATTGTAAACCAGTACCCTAATCGTATAAACTAAAAAAAAGTGTTTTTTTTTTAACATGAATATGAGATTTAGCAGAATTTTTTAAACTTTCGATAATATTATTTTGGACATTGTCTTTGAATAACCTGAGTCACGTAGGCCAACCCTCTCTAAAATAAATCAATATTCTCAACGGCATGCGGCATCGCCGCAATTACCACAGAGCCAATAACCAAAATACAATAAATCAATTCAAATTAAGACACATTGAGAAAACTTATTCCTTTACTCTGCCTTGAACCCGAATAAATGAAATATTTCTTACAGTCTCGACTGAACGCGAGTGTACTTTGACGTCACATGAATGAGCTGGTAAAAGTATGCACGAGAAGAAAAGGCTTATCGTATTGTGACGTAGAGCATGTTTCTTTACACACGGTGTGGAAACTTAATTTGGTGGAGCGTGACTGTATTTCTGAAGTGAAAACGTCTTTAGGCAAACTTTGCACTCTTTCTCCTGTTTGATGGTGGAAAAATATTTACTTACATCATTATTAAAGTCAACACTTTAGCTGCTCATAGTGCCCAACCAATCAACCAGAGTTTTTACAAACATTAAGTTAAGGGGACTCCAGGACCTAAACGCAACTAAACGCAAGTTTTATAATGCCTAAAAGTATATGATCTACTGCAGTAAACAAAATCAGAAAAATATATGATATTCTTCAGGATAATTATGGTAGTTAGATAGTGTGTTGAAAACATAATACAACTAATTTTATACTATAGAATAAAATCACGAAGATATCTCTAAATTTTTGTTTGTCTAATAAAAACCATACTAATATACATGCAATCATTCAGATTTTTTGTCAGATTATTCTACAAGCAACATATTAACGTAATAGTGTTTTATTTTTTTTAGTCCAATCAATAGATTTTTTGTAAATAGATAATTGCTTCATATTTTGCAATAAATTACCAGGGTTGTGTCATCGCGCTTCTCTTTCTTTTATATGCAGTCTGAAAGTGACCGCGATTTAGGTTCTGTAGTCCCTTTAAGAGCGATTTCCCTAGTGTTTCAAAAATCATGCAAAAACTTCAGCCTAAGCTCGCAGCATTTCACGAAAAAAATTAAAAGAAAAGCACGTCGCCCGCAACTGTACACCTCTGACGTCATCCGTACTTTCATACGTGTGCACAAAACGGGCATAGAAATGTGGGTATTATGCAAAACAACCGGCATGGCATAGGCCTACCGTTTCAGTTTATTTCCCACTTTTGCCAGCGTTACTTTGTTAATACTGTTTTAATACTGACGGTTTTCTTTGGTTATATCAGTCGTTTAAATTAAGTGGCTTTATGGTTTCTTGAGAGTTTGTAGCTACTTTTAAATGTGTGGTGTAGGTAAGTACGGCCGTAACGCTTTTAGTAGAACATTAAAAGCGTTACGGCCACTAGAACATGAATGGAAACGTGATTCTTGAGAATAGGTACCTAATCTGCGGTTTCAGAATGTTTTTTTTTGGCTTGTGTTTAAACGCCTACCAGAAAAGTACCTATTTTACTACCAAAAAAATTTAAATACCGGCCAGAATGGATAAATGCTCACCAAAATTAAAACCATTTTATTGTAAAATTTTAAATTTAGAAAACTGACAGCAGGTCGACGGAGCCCCGCCTCACGGGGCTCCTATTTCTGTCTGCAGGGTTTAAAGGAACCTAACCAACTAAACCTCGGGGTGCCCCTGACGTCGACCGTCTACTAGGGTTAGGGTTCTCGTCAGCAGGTCGACGCAGATTTGGTGACCATTTATCCATTTTGGTGAGCATTAATTTTTTTTGGGAGTCATTATATTTAATCCCTTTTTTATTGTTGTCCTTTTTTGTCTTGTCAGTTTCATAGTTTTCGGGAGAGCTGATGTCGAATAAATGGTAAAATTTAACTTGGCGGCCTCCAAAATTTTTGTTACAGTGTCAATCAAAAAGAATCTAAAGCCGCCAACTTTCAAGTAATAATAACTATTACCGTTGTATTACCGTAAAAATGAAGTGACAAAAATAAAAAGTCTTGTCACTCAATACAATTTTAAGTCAAATTTGACGTTTAAATAGTTTAAAAAGAACTATGCTTGCCCCGTTGTATTGATCAGCCACTTGCTTTTTTAGATGGCTACGGCAGTTTTATAATATTTAGGTAGGTATATTTAGCGTTGAAAATTACGAAAATAACTATTTGTTTTTTTCGTTGGATTTTTTCCGTTTATTTCGCATGTCACTTCACTGTCTGAAGAAGAATCGTCAGCTTCACCAGTGTTTAGAGTGACAAAATCTATTCCACCAGTCGCGAGGGTGTAAATCGTTTACTAGTTGGCAAATTATTTGAAAAAAAAAGACATGAAAAGTTTCCCGTTTCTTTCATATTCTTTGGTTTTTTTCGGTTTTATTGGAAAAAAACATGAAATATATATTGGCAAATTTTCTTTAAACTTTCGAATGAAATATTGAAAAAAACAACGGAATTGGAAAGAAAGGGGAATTTTTCCTGCTTTTTTCAACGCCAGGTATAATAAAATACTTTCTCCTCTATTTGGTGTACCAGACCAGGAATAACAGACAGGTGCCTTCAATAAGCTATAAAAATATAACCTACTGTGCAGGAATGGTATAAGAAACGCAGTAGATACATTAGACAAAGAGCCAAGTCACTCCGCCAACCATGGCATCAAAAATTGAATTTCTGGACTGCTTCTCCTTTCTTTAACCTAGCTAGGAGAGCAGTGCTCACTCACACTTTAGTAGAAATAGTTCTTATTTTGTAAAACTGTATTTTTAACGTGTAAGTAGAACAATCCTTGGTTTTTAGTAAATAAATAAATACATAAAATTTACAAAAATCCTATAAATTAAGAGGGTGCAATCAGAAAGTTGGCAACGTAGCAAATAGCTGTCAATTATTGCAATATTAACAATGGATTAAGGTTGATGCGCCAGGCTAGCCCGCGAAATTCAAAATTTCTTAAGTTTTTGGCAGTTTGTAGGTCAGTGTGAGCTTGTATGTTGATTAAAATATGATTCGCGGCCGTAGCTATTATGGTTTTACAGAATTATTATCATTAGAATCAGCAATACAACTCCATAAGTTAGCATTTACCTCAAATATAGCGATTTCATGAAATCATGAGGTTTGAGATAAATGCTAACTTATGGAGTTGTATTGCTGATTCTAATGATTACAATTCTGTAAAGCCATATTAGCTACGGCCGCGAATCATATTTTAATCAACATACAAGCTCACACTGACCTACAAATTGCAAAAAACGTAAGAAATTTTTAATTTCGCGGGCTACCCTGGAGCTTTCGCCTTAAGTGTTTTACGTAGGTAATAATTTGACAGCTACCTATTTGCGCCGTTGCCAACTTTCAGATTGCACTTCCTTTAGTGTTTTCTACGAAAAAGCTAAACAACGTAGTTTTAATCATTCTAAACTAAATGAAATAATTAAAACTTCACTCAAATTACTTCAACAGAATTAGCACAAAATCTTATTTTGAACAGTGCTAAGTATTTGAAAACCTCGGGCAATGTCTGACGACACATTTGCAATGCAAATGACACCGCAGTTTATTACAACTTTTTGAATTGTTCAACACTTTAAATGACTTCAGTAATATGATTTGAATGATAGTTTGTTGTCCCGGCGCCGCTTGTGTTTCTAGAACTTTTAACTACTTTCGTGTTAATTTTCTCGGTTTTATTTAAGGGTAGTGCAGTTTTAATTAAGTACTTTCTGAGAAGGGAAATTTTGTTTGGAATCCTGGGGTTAATGGCGTAAATTGCTAGCCCTTAACTTTGTGTAAGTAAATTATATCAGACGATTACCTTGCGAAAGCCTCAGGGACCCGCTGTGGGAAGCACAGAACCGGTCGAAGTGGTGGTGTTTGGGAGAGGCCTATATCCAGCAGTCTCACCAAAAATGCGGAGACATCTACCAACCGGCACTTGCAGAGAGGAGGCTTGTGTCCCAGCAATGAGAACATTATAGGCTGATTATACAATATGAATTTGAAATACCTAACTGAAAAGGGTTCATTGTTTTGTACAACTTTTACTATGGTATCTACACTGAAATCGCGAGAAAAACACCTGTTCACTACTATATACAAGGTGTAACATAAATAACCCACAACCTCTTAAGGGGTCATTGTATGAACAACTTTTACTATGGGACCAAACCTGGAATCGCGAAGAAAAAATCAGCTGCTCCCTACATTTTGACGAGTTTGATGTAGATAAATGTACTGGTCAGCTGATTTTTTTGAAAAGTTGTTCATAATGATGAATAGAATGACCCCTTAAGAGGTTGTGGGTTATTTATGTTACACCTTGTATATTGTTCCTGGGAAATGCGATACCTCTTGTTATGAATGTGACTGGTACCTAGTCAGACTTTCAGGCTTCTGACTATCCGTAACTACTGTCAAAGGTCTATAAATGACAGCCGGGTCCAACGGGTTAAGGCGCAGATTTCCTGAAAACGATCAAAAAGGTGGTTTTTTAAAGCTGTGTATCTGATAAACCCTAAATAATTTTGACATGTAAAAAAAAATATGATATTATCAAGTCATTTTCGCATACAGTGATGGAAGCCAAAACATAATTAAACATACTTTAATGCACCAAAAAAATCTTTAAACATACCTCCTAATAATCTTTAAAAGCTGTTTATCCCTTCATTAGCAATTATATAATTAAAACTATACCATGAAATGTCAAATTCCAAACTACATCCAGTGATGGATTCCTTTTAATTAAATAGTTAATTTCTAATTTTATACGATTTTATTTGCACTTTTACGACATAATTCCGGTGCGCGTGAGAATCTTCTATCTCGTGCGTCAAACTAGACAGCCATAAAGCCATTTCACTTACACACCGAGCTAAACCAAGCTTGGAACCAGGGCCTTAAAGTACTTTCGAGGCACGGAGAAAGTCTCGATGCGTAATGGACGGTCACTGATCCACGGACCGACCTCGGCAGACGTAGCTTAACCTTCGATCGACCCGTGCAGCAATTTTTATTTAATCACGAGCCCCTATAAACATAATGTTAATGTTATGAAAACTCTTCAGGCTTTACATAATAATCAAGAGTTCTTATGAAACACAATTTTGATTCACCTACAATCACCCTTCATTTGAAGATGAAAACACTTTTAGGTACCTATTTGCATACATTTAAATAACTCACAAGTGATTGTGAAACTAGTACCTATATTTTGACTGAGTATGTGAATTGTGGTCAGGCTGAAAAGTATTTTTTTTATGTTACTTCTACCTATAAATTGTTTGCTGTATCTGTCACCATAATATTTTGTCTGCGGTCATTCTGATTTCATTGTACAACCGGTGCAGGTGTTTTATTTTTTTTCTTAAATCTAAAACTAGATAATTAAAGCACTAATTCGTTAAATAATAGGCACAAGTAACAGAAAGTAACAAAAAGATTACATATTTGTTTCGCACATATTCTTACAATAAGTTAGATTAGAATATCACTCACATGAGTGAGTCCATAATCTCCTATGGACTCACCAGTTAGTTATGGACCCACATGTAAAACCTACCTAGATAGCGCATTGATCAAATCTCAGGCCATGGCATGCTAAGACAGACCCCAGAGGTCTAATTGTGGGCTTTGTTACACCTATGTAAGGAACTGGGTATGTCTGTTTAAATAACAATTTATAAAATAAATAAATATTTTTATTTTTTACTAGCTTTTGCCCGCGGCTTCGCACGCGTGGATGTCGGAAAATATCCCACAGGAACGTCCTAGCCGGGAATCCTTCCTTATTCTTTGTCTACATTACAAAGGGAACCTCTGTGCAAAATTTCAGCTTTCTAGGTTCAAGGGTTTGGGCTGGGCGTTGATGAGTCAGTCAATCAGTCAGTCAGGACTTCTCTTTTTATTTATATAGATTTTACCAACATACATTAAATTTTTAATTAAAACAATTTTACTCGCCAAACTTTTAAGTTTGATGGCGAGAATCGCTTGTTAACTACACATACATAATATCAAAACTAAAACTAACACCTACAAATGATGTGCAAGGGCTGAAAAATGAGTCTTCTATAGTTAATTTTACCACTGTCTTTTTAACAATACATATCTGGGTCAGACCATGAGAAATCGTAAGTACAGTAACATTCATAACATCATGTTCATCATCCCCTCACCTTTCCTTTCGACAGCGATGCGGATGAATTTTTCGATGCCTTATGATTATTTCCCCTCCTCTTTGTATTATACTTGTACATATTAATTTTTATAAAATTTTCATTTCAATCAATAGATAACAAACTTTTTCTAAATATGATAACATCATGTTCATAACATAAAGCTAACTCTCTAACTCGGTCATGACTGTAACGTAACACATTTTGTAACACAATTGTAACCCAGTAACTGGGTAATGCGATACACCTTGGTAAGACTGGTTGTCAGACTATCTGTCTGTCAAAAATCCACGAATGACAGCTGGAACCAACGGCTTAACTTTCCGAGGCACGGAGGAGTCTCGGTATGTAAAGATGGTCACCAATCCACGGACCAACCCCAGCAAGCTGATGGATCGAACCGTGCGGCTGTTATAACTTAGCCACGAGCTCCTCATAAACCCATTAACATAAAAGTAAATTCCATAACAACTTCAAAAACACAGCGCCATTCCCGAATGGAAAAAGACAAATAACTTATACAATTCGCCTTTGTGAGTAGAAACATCATTTACACCCCTTTGTCGTAGGAATACAAAGCATATTTGATCTGCTACAAACTTTCTTTGCGTTTGTATTACGTCTATTTACATTTGCTTTCAATATTTTAAAGAGTAAAAGGAAATTTTATGGGATTGTGAAGAAAATATATGATGGAAAAAAGAGCTGACTTCAATCATTATCATCATTTCAGTCAAAAGACGTTCTTTGCTGCCTTCTCTTCGAATTTGAAGAATGTTTTCTATCTGGCTTTTTCAGAGTGGCTATTGTCATTGTACATACCTATGCTCGGATTAATTTAATTAGCTGCGGTAAAATGACACTTCTTATCTGTCATTTCGTTAAAAAATGTTATTATTTTGTTTTATTTTTTGTTGTTTGTTTTGTTGTAATTGTTTTTGTTTTATGTTGTTGTTTTTTGTTTTTTTGTTGTTGTTTTTTTTTTGTTTGTTTTTGTTTTGTTTTTATTTTTTGTTATTTGTTCCCATTTGATAGCGAAATTACAGTAAAAATGACATTAGAAGTGTCATTTTATTGCAGCTTATTAAAAGTCCGACCCTACAGTCGTTCGGCGGTCAAGTCAATAAGCTTATTAATTTTGTCACTTTTTCAAAAACTTAAAGAGGGTATATTTTGATAGGTGCTGTCAAATGTTTCACCGTTTTATTACTTTATCAAAATGACTAAATTAAATTATGGAATAACACCCTATAGTTACTAAAATATTGATTATGAACAAATTGTAATAATAATAATATCATAACACTGAACATTTAGTTTTATGTTTTAAAAAAGCATTAGGAAACTTTCTAAATGCTTTTCAATTCAATCAAAACAAGCGAAATATTTGACAGCTATTTGCGACGTTGTCAACAGAATTTTCACAATGCTCCCTCTTAAATTACAACAGGATAGCTCATCATTAGATAAATCGTTGAACAATTTGACAATTTGTTTCCCTCGTCTACCTTAAAAACTAACACACCCGCCATCTTCAAGGAACTGTCAAATAAAACAGACAATGTCGTCTTAAAAATATGACAGGCAATATTTTAAAAACGGAATCCCTGCAGGTGAACAGTGGCGTGCAGTTGCACCCCAGTCTAAGGAGCTTACAGTCAATTATTTTGAGATTTGACTTACAGACCTACGTTATTGTAAAGGAAGATTTTGTCTGGCCAAAAGTGTAGTTGGGACTTGGGGAGGAAATAAACTAAATTGGATTTTGAGAACTGGGTTTTAGTGGCAAGTTTTGAATGGCAAATAAAATTAAAGTTTTAGTTTAACTTACTTTAAACTTAATTGGGATTATTACAATGTGATGCAAAATGCATTCTTAAAACTCCCATAGAACGCGGGTCTTACGATTTTGGAAAGGCAGATTTGTTGGTCACCTTTGCGTTTTTGTGATCGACAAAATGAAAACGTTTTTATTTTTAACTGAATACACCAGCTTGTAATCATCTCATTCAGAGATGGAACTATCATCGAGCATACATACAGGCTCCTGCAGACAGACTTGACGCGACTCTAATAGAACAAATTTCTGTGAAAGTTCTTGGAAATTTTTGTACCAGAATCGCGTCGCACCGTCACGTCGTGTTGCTCCTGTCTGCGGGAGCCTTAAGGCTGCAGTCTTGCAAAATTCACTCGCGGCGAATTATTTGCGCAACTTTGTGTTTTTTTTTAAACAAAAGTAATGAAATAACATGAAATATTATTATAGTACGTGAATAACCATAATATAAGTAATAGCTGGTAGTTTTTTTTAAGTTCATCTGGGTGGATTATGTTAGGTAAATCAAGCGTTAAATACAGCTCTTCTTAATTCAGATGTCACAATGTCATCGAAATTCTCTGTTTTTATCTCTTAATAAACGGTTTGTTTCATAATAACAAAGCATCGTATGCATGTAAGATTTGGTTGGTTTAATGCCAAGAGTTCAATAAAGCAAATACTAAAAAAAATAGCATCTAAATCACCTTAGTCTAACAATAATAATAATCTCAAAAGACCTCCAAAACGCTCCGACCCACTAAGAAATTTCCCTCGCAATTCTTGTTCATAAACTCTGTTTTGGAGGTCTTTTGAGATTATTATTATTGTTAGAGTAAGGTGATTTAGGTGCAATTTTTTTTTAGTACTTGCTTTATTGAACTCTTGGCATTAAATTAACCAACTTTTACATGCATACGATGCATTTTTATTATGGAACAAACCGTTTATTATGAGATAAAAACAGAGAATTTCGATGACATTGTGACATCTGAATTAAGAAAATGAAAGATAATTGAAAAAAAGTAATCAGCGCATTTTGAAGACAAGAATATGGAAACAATTATGCGCTGAACAGATTTTCTAAATAAAATTTGTATTGCCCAATGCAAGTGCACAAACATAACTCGAATCGTTGTTGGCCGGAAAGAGCTGTATTTAACGCTTGATTTACCTAACATAATCCACCCAGGTGAACTTAAAGAAAACTACCAGCTATTACTTATATTATGGTTATTCACGTACTATAATAATATTTCATGTTATTTCATTACTTTTGTTTAAAAAAAAATACAAAGTTGCGCAAATAATTCGCCGCGAGTGAATTTTGCAAGACTGCAGCCTTAACGCATGCTCACTACGCACTGCGTGATGTCGATATAAGACAGTTAAAGATAAAGATAAAGATAAAGATAAAGATATATTTATTGCATAACTGTGTACATTAAGTTCTTATACATGTTTAGTTTCAACAGTCAAGTCGGATATGCAATAGTATTTTATTATTTTAGGTAGGTACTTACAATTATTATTTTTTATCAAAAAACTCATGCAGATTATAAAACACATTATCAATTAGCATTTTTTTTTTTTTTTTTTTTAAACATATTGCCATTTAATTGTTTAATGGCTGGCGGTAACTTATTGTACACACGAATAGCAGTAACATAGGTACTTTTATAATACATCATGTTACTTAGTCCTGAGGGCCAATGCCCATATTTCAACAACGTTCCCGTTCTCTGTCAAAAATTCCTCTAATTTACCTAATTTTTGACAAGTTTTGACACTGATTGTCGCTGAGATGAGGTTGCGACTTGGATTTAAACGTTTTTTAATTAGGAGAAATGCCCTTCTGGTAGAGGAGCTAGTGGCTAAGTACCTACCTAATAATAGCCGAGATGGGTGACTGTCTTTACATACCGTGTCTCGTAAAGAACGTTAAACCGCTGGTCCCGGCTGTCATTCGTGAATCTTTGACAGTCGTTATGAATCGTCAGAAGCCCGAAAGTCTGACAACCAGTCTTACCAAATGGTATTACGCAGTTACTGGGTTGTGGAGATCAGATAGGCAGTCGCTCCATGTAAAATACTGGTATTCAGCTGCATCCGGTTAGACTGGAAGCCGGTTCCAACATAGTTGGGAAAAGGCTAGGCATATTAATTGAAATAGCCTTCTGGTTACCTCAAAAAAATCTATTTGACCCCCAAACCTTTTACGATTTAATTCACATCCAAAACTTTCTAGCAGCCTTCAAAACTGTTAAATGTTCTAAAGCCTATAAAATCAAAGTCGGTAAGCGTCAGGGGTGACAAATGAACGGGCTGTTGTTCAAGGCTGTCTCTAAAAACCTTGATTTTCTTTTATGATTGACGGCACCAAGACGTGGTTGTGTATGGATGTGGTAAGTGTTGCTATTTAGTTGTTGTTGTTTTCTGTTTTTTTATAGTCTTAGGGTGTATTAGGGTTCCGTACCAAAATGGTAAAAAAGGAACCCTTATGGTGTGACTCAGTCTGTCTGTCTGTCTGTCTGTCACAGCTGGATATCTCAGGAACTACTGATGCTATCAACTTGAAATTTGGAATAGTTTTAGATGACGTTTACCCAACTATTTTGCAAAAAAAATATAAGAAATAAATAAAAATATTTATATTTTTTTTTGCAACGGGGACTGAAAGGGGGTCTTAAAAATGTAAGGTGGGGCTACAAGGGCATGTGGGGTATCATATGAAAGAGCGCTGTTTGCACATTCTCAAACTATTTTAATTTTTGTGTAGGCCGCACAGTTTTCGACTTTTGATGAAAAATGTAAAAAAAAATACCGTTCCCCCCCCTTATCTCCGAAGTTTGCAAAGAGAAAAATTTGAAATTATTCTACGTGATAGAAGATTATGTAAAGATTACAGGAAAAATAAAACAATGTATCTAAGTAGCACACTTTTTCAGAAATCGGAACGGAACCCTCGGTGCGCGAGTCCGACTCGCTCTTGAACGGTTTTTTTTTTCTGTAATGCCAATAAACGCAGTTTTCTTTCTTTCTTTAGAATTTAGGCAGGGTTATATTTTTCACGCGTATCTATGATGTGGGATTCTTTATAGTTCCAAACATCCTAACGGCTGAATGGATTTTAGTACATGAGGTGTCTATCAACTCGTCTAGGCTGTGCGATGGTTACCTATATCAATAAAGCAATATTGTAGTATCTCGAAAAGTTGAACATTACACCAGAGCGGCTCTGGTGTAAAATTCAACTTTTCGAGATAGCAGAGCCAAAAAACTGTTTCAGAAATTCATTACTCGTAAACTAGCTCAATCAGAGAGGTCATTTTTGGGACACGTATTTCTTATAATGAAATTTATCACATGTCACTATGATAGCATTCTAAAGTTAGTCTAATATACGTTTTATAGTAGTTACAGCAATGGGTATTTCAATTTCAAGCAATAATATTGATGTATCTTGGTAGTTGTAACATATGACACAAAGGCTTTAAAATTCAAAGTTACAACAATATCATTATAATCATTACCTCTCACAAAAATCGTTACTTCTAATAATTTTGCAGTGTCTCTAAAACATTCCAAAATAGTTGATTTTATGGTATTTACAGCATTTTGAAGTTGGTTTCGTTAAAAAGTTTAGAAAAAGTCAACTTCGTATCATAAAAAAAAAATATCGTAGGAAAAAGTTGCTCAGACCATTCAACGCAGTATTTTTTTTTTTCGTGACTTTATGTCCTCTAAAGGACGCCATATTCAATTGAATGTGACATCACATAGCCTACAACCAGCGGACGATCAAGACGCTTCCAACGATACCTCATTCTTCAAATTATGATAAGCAGTTTAGAAGTTATGAGGGAACAGATGAACAGATGAACATACATACTGGTCAATCATAACCCTCCTTTCTGCTTCGCCGTAGTCGGGTAATTAATTATTAAAATCAAGTTTCTTTAACTTCAACCCTTTCCTAATTCCAATAAAGTAAAGATAATAAAACACCTATTATTCCTTCCTTCCTACTCCTCTAATTTAGCTGTCACTGAGGATTCACTTGTGCGAACGAAGGAGGCTTTTACTGGAAATTATGACGGCCCATCTTCAGAGTTTTAAGTCATCCTCGTTTGGAAGGCTTCGGGAAATAGCTGGTGTATTTATTGACCTTTATGTTTAAGGCTGCTCCTTCCTAAAATACGGCGAAACTAAGTAACTTTATAACCATTTTTTACAGTAACTATAGCATCTTTCTGATAGGAAAAAATACACAGTAATCTACAATACATAAGAAGTGATTTCATGTGTTCTGAAATCTATTTTAGTTTGTAGAACTAAGGAAAAAAAAACCTAAATCCAGGTCTATTTCGGTCTGTTTTTTCTAGTTGTTACCATATTACTCCTACAGTTTTCATTAAAAGTGTTCATAAATTTATACAGTTCTTTACAAACTAATAAGGAATGATTTCTTGTCATTATTTTTTTAGTTTAATCAACTGATTTTTTGTAAATCGATAATTACTTCATATTTTGCAAGCGTTGTGTCATCGCGCTTCTCCTTCTTTTCTATGCAGTCCGACAGTGACCGCGCTTTTTGCGACGGATAAGCCTTAAGATGGAAGACTTTCTCCTCCACCCTATTTTGCGTGCGTTATAATGCGCGCTAACGTAAACAGCGAATTTTCACAGTGAAAATTTAACCCCTCACACCCGTGTGTGCATAAGGAAAAACCTGTACATAATAGGTATATAAGCTTATATCACATAATATATACACGTAAAAAAACTTCATCCGATGGAAAACCAATCATCATCAGTAGTTGTGAACCTATGGGGTTCGCAACTAACCCCCCCGCCCCCGGGGTTTTGGGTTTATAAATTAGTACATAGCTTACAGCCTAAGGGTTAAATCGTTTCTCAGCAACTATTTTTGTACAATGTGACTTACGCCCGTTTTTACCCGACTACGGCGAAGCAAGAAGGAGGTTTATTATTTTGACCGGTATGTATGTAGGTTCATCTGTTCCCTCATAACTTCTAAAGTACTTGTCACTAACACTAGGGGACACCTAAATGAATGTCTAAATAAAAGATGGATTCTCAAATCTCGGGGGACTACAGGACCTAAAAGCAAGTTTTATATAGGCCTAAAAGTATAAATGACTCACTGCAGTAAACAAAATCAGAAAAAATTATGATATTCTTCAGGATATTTTTTATCGATAGTTCATAAAAACTTTGAAAAACGACACCTAAATTATCTTTTCGATAAATATTTATAACTTTAACTTTTCCGTAACACTTTCCTATTTCCTGACTTGAATATTATTAGGGTAATATCAGATATTTTCCTTGGTAATATCCTGGTGTATTCCGAGGATATCATTGTTAGGAACATGACAGATATTGGAAAAGTAAGATGCTTCGTTCCGATTATTTTTTAATCTACTGTGGGAAAGTTTGTTGAAAAATTGAAAATGTGACAGCCTAATTATTTTACTGAACAGGTTTCACGGAATTAATTATACTAATATCTTTCACACGTCGAATTAAAGGAAACGATCGGTCTTATTACAAAACAATACAAATTAAAAAAAAACCGGCCAAGTGCGTGTCGGATCACGCACAATGAAGGGTTCCGTAGTTGAAAAGAATTTACCCCAAAAACAAACTTGACATTGTAACACACAGACAGACAGACAGACGGACAACGAAGTGATCCTATAAGGTTTCCGTTTTTTCTTTTTGAGGTACGGAACCCTAAAAATACTATCGAGCCACTTTTGCACTCGGATATGGATCGTCTCCGTATCAACTCGAGCCGTGCAGTATTCTTTGTATGATACTCTCTACTGCAACTCACACTATCAGAATGGTAACGTAATCGATCCTCGATCCTTTTTCGAGTTGATATGTTCCTTAACCCCTCAAGTGTCGAATGCACCACATGTGTGCATAAGAAAAACCCTTATTTTATTAGGTATATAAGCTTATATCACATATAAACGTAAAAAAACATCATCCGATGGAAAACCAATCATCATCATTAGTTGTGAACCTATGGAGTTCGCAGCTAACTCCCCCTCCCCCACCCCGCGTGTCAAAGTGTGCAAAAAAGTGTGCAAAAGGACAAAACTTTACATACCTAATAGGTATATAAGCTTAGATCACATATATACAGGGTGATTTTTTAATGACCAGAAAAATTTTCACAGGGTGTTCTACCCATGAATATGAACAACTTTCACTATGGGACCTTTGAAATCGCAAAAAAATATCAGCTGTTTCATACATTTTGATCGAGTAGGTATTGAACTTTTGTAGGAAACCCCTGGTTTTTTTTTTCGTGATTTCAAAGTTGGTCCCATAGTGAAAGTTGTTCATATTCATGGGTAGAACACCTTGTGAAAATTTGGCTGGTCATTAAAAAATCACCCTGTATAAACGTAAAAAAACATCATCCGATGGAAAACATATCATCATCAGTAGTTGTGAACCTATGGGGTTCGCAACTAACCCCCAACCCTCCCCACTCACTGGGGTTATGGGTCTAAAATTAGCCAAACTCAGACACTTGAGGGGTTAAACCTGGATAGGTAACACCCTCCTCACACCCTTCGCGTCCAGCAGTCACGCCCGTCTGGCCAGCACATCCGCTGTACTTGCAGTTCCTATAAGCGTAATAATGTTAATTGACGACACGGTTGGCGCAGTGGTTGAGCGATTGACTGCTGCGCAGCATGTCGCGGGTTCGCTTCCCGCACGGAACAAATATTTGTACGACCTACAAGTATTTGTTCCGAGTCTGGGTGTTTTTCTATCTATAATATGTATGTATTTACAAAAAAAAAAATGTATATAAGTAGTTTATCAGCCATCTCGTTACCATAACACAAGCATTAGGTACTTAGCTTGGGACTAGATGGCGTTGTGTGAAATGTCCAAGGATATTTATTTTATTTATTTATTTAATGTCAACGACACAACTTACCAAAACAACTTTTAAAACAAAATCAATAATTTCCGAATCTCACTTTCCCTTCCCGTACCACCAAGTTAACCAGACTTAACCCTAAGAATACTCAGAACTTATCCTCCGCCAGACTGCCGAAACACGACATAAGACTTGCAAATCTCCATTCACAGGGTTGAAGATCTTGCAGACACTTAAGTCGGGGAACTGACGGGCAACTTATTGTAGTTAAGCGGTCGATATAAGAGTTGTCTGGTTTCTTAGTGAAATAACATTTTGAATACACAGGTGATAATATTATTACTTACTGGCTCCCGCCCGCGGGTTTACCTGCGTGGTATGTCGATAAAAAGTAGCCTATGACATTTTCCAGGTCTAACCGTGTGCCAAATTTCATCAAAATCCGTACAGCCGTTTTAATGTGAAAGTGATACAAAGAAACAAATAAACTAATTTTCGCATTTCTATTACTTAGGATACCGTGAAGACTGCAACGGTATATTTTGATTGGTTTCTGAGTTAAACCAAGATGAATAAAGTTATTACTAATACTGTGTTGTATTGCTATCACGTTTTTTTTTCACATAAAAAGCTACTTACATTATTTATTTTACATACTAAAGTCACCTACCTTCTACTCGGTAGCAGACGAAAACTCAAAAAAATAATCCCTGTTTGGTAAGTTTTTGATTACCATGGAACTTATATTGACCATTTGAGCAGTAATCACTATCACTGTCCTTATGTCTGCTTAGATCTTTAAAACTATGCAACGGATTTTGATGCAGTTTTTTTAATAGATAGAGTGATTCAAGAGGAAGGTTTTTAAGTATAATACATGCGCGTGCAAAGCCGCGGGCAAAAGCTAGTTTATTTGATAACAAAAAGTTGCCCGTCTGTAATCCACCTAAGCATCGCGGGAACCGAACTCAACCGAGCACCTGTTCGCATCTTAATTAATTATACGAATATAATTACATCTTCAGTGTTATTAAGGGGAGAACTTTAAGAAGATTATGTCTCTGAAGTTTTCAGGACCTTGTGGTTGTAAATACTGTAGTTAGTATTCTTATAAATATTCAAGTTATACTTAAACTTACATATTTGTGTCAGACACACAGGCACGGGGCGAACGGTGGGATGCAATTCTGGTAGAACATTTTCTATGAATTTTTCATAAAAAATGTTCTACTAAAGTCGCGTCGCGTGACTCTGCCCCCCGCAGAGTCGCGCCCTTTACACCAGGGACCGTACAACTCCGATTGTTAAGTCTTTGGAAGGGGTAAGCCGTTTATGAGGTTACCTCTTACATGTGTAACTCCTTGACCCATTTTAGGCTTGAAACCCAGTAAACGGACTAAAAGGGAATAATATGGATAACCCATTGAATGGATTCTATACTTGAAACCCAGTGAAGGGGTTACCCCTTCATTAAGATAACCTATACAATATATAGGTTTTGTTAGGGTTACCGTATTAGCTAGGTTATACGGGTTGGTATCCGCAACTCCACGTCAATGCGCGTATTTTGCGTACCTATACCATATTATCTATTTGCAACGTATGCCCATCATCGAGACACCATATTACATTGCTCCGAGTCGGAATGTTACGCTGTTATCGGTTTTTAAGAGAGTTGAAGTGTAAGGCCCTTTTCAACGGCTTAATTCAAGCCGTTCAAAAGGGTTACCCACATCGTATGGGTTTTTGTTTAACTGCTTAGAAACACCCTATCAAAAACCCTTTCAATGGGTAACCAAAATGGTCCCTTAAAGCCATTCAAAAGGGTTACCTACATCGTACGTGTTTTAGATTAACTGCTTAGAAAAACCCTATAGAAAACCCTTTCAATGGGTATAGTAACCAAAATGGCTTTAAAACCCTTATTTTCAAAGTAACTGTAATTTGACTACCAATGCCAACATTTACTTAAAATAAATATTTTGTTTGGTCCGTAGGTACTAACTAATGTTGCAATGTTACTAATAATTTAATTATGAAAGTAATAACCTCAGAATTAAATGGGCAACAGTCTTTGGTCAAAGCCGGTAGGGCCTTTTCAAAAAACTAATTTGAATTTATTAGAACATAAAACAAAGCAACGTAATTTTATCTTAACAATAACGCTGTCAAAACAATACCCTCCTCCCTCCCACACTCTTCTCTGCAATACACACAAACGTAGGTAGGTATATTGATAACAGCACCAACTGAAATTTAAATTATCGGCGCCAATACATAACGGAACAAAGGCGATGGTTGCGCGTGCGATTCGGAACAATTCCGTTTTATAATTGATTGCTGCGGTCGATTCGCCATTTGTATCGGCCCTACACATTTGTGTCTCTGTGTTAGGAGTTCGTTCCGTACTGGGCTTTTGGGTGGAGCCAGTTTTGAATACTACAAAAGGCAGAACTGGGTTACAAGCCAGGAATAAGCTAGGCTATTTTCTACTAAGCCTATTACCAAATATTTTTATTTTTATACAAAATATGATAAGTATCGATGTCTGTTCAGGCGTTATGCAGTCTTCCTCTTCGTTGTGATTGCGGTTGAGTGTGAAATGATAACTTCTTGTTTCTCCAAATAATAAAATGATTTAATTGCAGTTTGCGTTAGTATCTTGATACAGTAAAATAGAACTTGTCTGGACTTAAAATTGTGGATGAAGCTATACAGAGCAAGGTCGATTCAAAAAGTGTTAGTTTGGAAAAAACTGAGTGATTTTATATTCCGCGGAGAAGCCTTCGGAAGTCTTTGTAAACTGCTCCTATTGGTGCTTGCTGGATGACCTTCCTTGAGGACCTCTCATTGGCTGCCCGAGGATGACGTGTAGTGTATATTTTCGATGCGTAAGTAGGTACCCGACGAGAGGAGCGCCTAAAGCTTGTGTGTGAGCAGAAACGCAGGTTGTCAACGTCGTGCGTGAACAATGTCTAATGACCACTAAACAAAAAAAAATTATTGTGCGATCGGGGGACCCCGTCAAGAATGAAGCTCCTTACGCGGTACTCGCACGCATACAGACACTCGTATAATATAATAGCAAAGAAACAGAGAGAGAGAGAAAGTCACATGGAGCATAACGTTTTCCGTACGTGACGATTTCTACCAGTACCGCATAAATTAGAATTTTGTTTACAAGGTGTATCACCTTAATAACTCCGCATAATAACTCCGTAATCAGCTATAGTTACTTGAAATTATGAGTTTTTTGAACACGCTTTTATTAGCTTCACCTACACTTCACTTTTTTAGTTCAGTTTAAGGGTATTAAAGCGTGTTTTTTAGTTACTCTAATTTTTAGTTTTATCGTCGGTAAATATCGATACCCATTATTACGTTTGTGAAGTTTTTTTTAGCCAGCTAATGGCCCATGTAATTTAATTTAACCCTGTCTATGTACTTGTGTAGGCCACTAATTACACCCTCAA
Organism: Cosmia trapezina; assembly: GCA_905163495.3. NCBI lineage: Eukaryota > Metazoa > Arthropoda > Insecta > Lepidoptera > Noctuidae > Cosmia > Cosmia trapezina. The sequence goes on along the minus strand of LR991035.1, from coordinate 22,391,127 downwards.
GAACAGTTTATACCTAGTGTCTAAAAGGCAACATAAACATTTGCTAATTAAGGTGGTGATTGGTGGCACGAAAATTAATGTATTTTTTGTTTCATTTGTTTAAATTCAGAACGATGATTTCAGATGACTTTGACCACTTATCTACCCTTATAATTCCAGGATTTTGTACTAACACTACAGACCTATTTGAGACAATACATTTATTGTTCATTATAATTATATTTTTAAATTAATTTGGTAATTTCTTTTTTTTAATACTTACGCAAAAAACTAGGTAATTATAAAAATAAAAGTACTTATTGGATTTTTTTCCCAATTTTTTTTAATATTTTCTTCATCTGATACTTTTCAAAGCCAAACAGGTCTACTCTGTAAAAATTGCACCTCGAAAATTTACTAGTAAGAATTAAATAAATCAATTACTTATTTAATAATTCATTTGAGATTTTAATAATATTAGTCCCTAAGTTTTTTGGTGAAAATTTTAATGGATAGAAAGATTCCGTTTCAAAGCCCCAAGCGGAACCCACCAACGTAACCACGTCTGGAGGAGACCGCAAGCCCAACTGAAATTAATTGCGGCCGCACCCGCGCCGTTAAGATATTGTCAGATGAACTTAACTAGGTGCCGCGTGCTATACTCGTATACTGTATTTATATACTTACTAGCTTTTGCCCGCGGCTTCGTTCATGTTAGCCAACGTTCGCACGGACGGAAAAATATCGAGGCGATTTTTTTTCACGCACTGGATTTTCAACACTCTGCTTACCGCTGAGAGTTGAAAATCCAACACTGTTTTTTTTCCACGCGCTGGGATGCACTCTAATGTTGTTATGTTAGATTATCAATGCTTGGCTCAACACCGAGAGTTGAAAATCCAGTGCGCGATAAAATCCCGCCGCGATATTTTAACGTCCGTGTGAACGTCGGCTGTAAAAACCAAGGATGTTCTTTTGACATATTTTAAACCATCGAGCCATACTGTGTGCTATATACTTAAATATATTAGTTTATGTATGTTATTGAGTTGGAATTTAAATAGGTAAGCAGTAATAGGCAAGAGGCAGGGACGAGTAGTTGAGGTCGTCTGTTGGAAGTTTGGAACTCTGAAACAACTGAGAAGCTCTCGTTCTGAAACCATCAGTTCTCGATCAAGAATAAGGCATCGGGCCTTATGTTATTTTAGAGTGAATATTTTTGTAGTCGTACTTAATTCAATTTTTTTTTTCAAGCTTCATGTGAATTTGTTTTAACATTTCCTCGTATACAGGGTGTAAGGGACAGCCCTCCGCAAACTGATAGGGTGAATTCAGTATGTCATACTAAGATGACCGGTACATGAATTTTTTTCAGGAATGTTAAGGGAATCTAATAATCCTGATTTGTTTGTGTTTTTGTGCAGAAATTGGAGCGTCTATTACTGGTTGGGAGGGGTAGGTAATAGGTATGCGGTGAGTTCGGTGAACTCTGTAGCTAGACAGAAAGTGAACAGCTGATTTCAAGCGTCGTTGATTAGAGTATTTCAACATCCAGTGCTGGTTTTTTTTTTGTTTTTTTTTTGCATTTTTTTTATATAAATGGAGTGTTGCGAACACACAATGCAATTTTACATTGAAATAATGAAAATGTAACTGAAAAAAAAATTGAAAAAATGATAATTTTCCTGAGAAAATTTCCGGTGGAATATGATTCAGAATGAGGAGCTGAATGCATCCTGTTAGTTTGCGGAGGGCTGTCCCTTACACCCTGTATAAAATGAGGAGCTGAATGCATCCTGTTAGTTTGCGGAGGGCTGTCCCTTACACCCTGTATAAAATGAGGAGCTGAATGCATCCTGTTAGTTTGCGGAGGGCTGTCCCTTACACCCTGTATAAAATGAGGAGCTGAATGCATCCTGTTAGTTTGCGGAGGGCTGTCCCTTACACCCTGTATAAAATGAGGAGCTGAATGCATCCTGTTAGTTTGCGGAGGGCTGTCCCTTACACCCTGTATAAAATGAGGAGCTGAATGCATCCTGTTAGTTTGCGGAGGGCTGTCCCTTACACCCTGTATAGAATGAGGAGCTGAATGCATCCTGTTAGTTTGCGGAGGGCTGTCCCTTACACCCTGTATAAAATGAGGAGCTGAATGCATCCTGTTAGTTTGCGGAGGGCTGTCCCTTACACCCTGTATAAAATGAGGAGCTGAATGCATCCTGTTAGTTTACGGAGGGCTGTCCCTTACACCCTGTATAAAATGAGGAGCTGAATGCATCCTGTTAGTTTGCGGAGGGCTGTCCCTTACACCCTGTATAAAATGAGGAGCTGAATGCATCCTGTTAGTTTGCGGAGGGCTGTCCCTTACACCCTGTATAAAATGAGGAGCTGAATGCATCCTGTTAGTTTGCGGAGGGCTGTCCCTTACACCCTGTATAAAATGAGGAGCTGAATGCATCCTGTTAGTTTGCGGAGGGCTGTCCCTTACACCCTGTATAAAATGAGGAGCTGAATGCATCCTGTTAGTTTGCGGAGGGCTGTCCCTTACACCCTGTATAAAATGAGGAGCTGAATGCATCCTGTTAGTTTGCGGAGGGCTGTCCCTTACACCCTGTATAAAATGAGGAGCTGAATTGTGGGAATTTAGAAGCCCACACAGAGTCGCAGAAGTATTAAGGTAGGTTTAATGAGATAAAAACAGGTAAACCCAGATGCACAGACATGTATTAACCACAATTGACAAGACAGTAAGTAAAACAATAGGGAATAGAAAAGTCAAAATAATATTTAAAATATCTTTCTAAACAGGCCAGTGTTATGATTATTACAAAGTAGGTTTCAACACCTCCCCGTAATCAAAACACCCTGTATGTACTACATTCCCAATTTAAACAATCTGTATAAAAATAACACGTAAAGAAAAAAAAAAACATTCAAAGTACCTAAACTACTCAAACACAAACACCCTGTACATATCAACAAAATAACCACCCTGTACATATCAACAAATTAACATAACTGTACACAGAAACAAACTCAACAACAAACCAAGCCCTAAGTTAGCCCTAAAGATGTAAGGCACTTGTAGTGTCTCAATTTAGGCAATGGTTTTGTGAGTATGTCTGCCGTTTGGTGAGTTGATGAGATGAACTTGACATCGACTTGATTTGTGGAGATGCACTCGCGGACAAAGTGATGGCGAATGTCGATATGTTTGGTGCGAGAATGATGCGTGTTATTTTTGGTGAGTGAGATGGCACTTTGATTATCGCACATGATGGTTAATGGTGATGAGGATTGAAAAATGTCACTGATGAGAGATCGGATGTATATGGCCTCCTTACAGGCTTCGCCGAGGGCCATATATTCAGCCTCGGTTGTGGATTGGGCGACCGTTCTCTGTTTTCGTGACTGCCACGACACTGATGAACCACACATCTGGAACACATACCCCGTATAGGAGCGTCGGTCTACCAGATTACTTGCGTAATCGGCATCAGCGTATCCAATTCCATCACCAGTGTTGCTGTATGTTTGCTTTCTATCCTTCGTGGCCTTCAGATAGCGGAGAACACGCTTGGCAGCTCTCCAGTGTACCTCCCCGTAATGTGCATTGAATTGACTCAGAGCTGATACAGAGTGAGCAATATCTGGTCTAGTACCAATGGCAATGTACATTAACGATCCAATGAGCTGCTGGTACGGTAATTCTGGCTTTTCATCCTTGGGATCTGGTAAGACATATTTTGTTCCAGTCTCGATAGGAGTGGATACAGAGATAGCATCTGTCATTCCGAACTTAGCTATCACTTGCTCAATATATTTTGTTTGATCCAGTGATAGAGTGCCGTCTTTCCTCGTAACTCTCATTCCCAAGCAGTCTTTAAGAGGACCTAAATCTTTGATTACGAAGACCTTCTTAAGTTGATCCTTGAAATATTCTTTAAACTTCTTGTCGTTACTGAAGATGAAAAAATCATCAACGAATATTGCTATAATTAGCAACTTTGCATCTTCATGTTTATAGTAGATACAGTGTTCTTTTTCAGAACGTTTGAAAGAAAGTTTGTCCATAGCTTCACAAACTTTTTTATTCCATTGACGTGGAGCTTGATTGAGTCCGTAAAGAGACTTTTTGAGTAGACAAACTTTAGATTTGTCATTGGAAAAACCTTCAGGCTGCTCCATTAAAATCTCTTCCTCTAGGTCACCGTTCAGGAATGCTGTCTCAACGTCTAGATGGTCGATTTCCAAATCAAGTTTAGCAGCAAAAGCTAATAGCAGGCGAATTGACGATAGTCTCGCTACTGGAGCAAATGTTTCACCGTAGTCAACACCATGCACTTGTGTGAATCCTTTGGCAACAAGTCTTGCCTTATATTTTACAATGTTCCCATTGGTATCCCTCTTGACTTTGTACACCCACTTACATTTAATGATTTTTCTACTTTCAGGTTTATTTACAAGTGTCCATGTTCCGTGCTTCTGCAAGGAATCGTGTTCAGACTGCATAGCATCCAGCCACTCTTGACAATTACTGTCTTCCAGAGCTTGCTTATAGGTCTGCGGCTCGCAGTCAACGCTGATTAGATTTACATAATCTGAATCTGAGTACCGATCCGGAGCACGATGTTCTCGAAGAGGGTATCTTCTGGCAGTGTTGTATTCGGAACTGTCATCTACTGATGGCACAGGAAGATCTTGAGCGTCGACGAAGACTTCGGGTTCCGATTGGGAGACAGAAGGTTCTCCAACAGGGGCCTCAGTAGGAGCCTCAATAGGAGGTTCAGTATTATGCTCAGCAGTTGGTACTTGTGTAGGTTGCAGATGGGGCGTAGGTGGGGAATTTTGGGTAACAGGGGTAAGAACTTCCAGATTATCAGGTTGAGGATCTGAAATCTGCGTTGTTTCGACACCAGGTTCGATGGATGGTGGTTTATCTTCCACAAAGTGGACGTCTCTCGCAATGATGATACTTCTCGGATTCTGGGGATCAATAAGACGATATCCTTTTGTATCTGTTGAGTAGCCAACAAAGATACAGGTTTGAGTCTTGCAGTCAAGTTTCTTACGCTTTTCCTTAGGGATCAGGGCGTGCGCTTCACAGCCAAAAACTCTTAGGTGATTTAGATTCACCTTCTTCCCAGTCCACATCTCTTCGGGAATTCTGTTGTTAAGTGCTTGCGTAGGCGAGAGGTTCTTGAGGTAGATAGCCGTGGAAACAGCTTCACCCCAGTATGCTCGTGGTAAGCCAGAATCTTGGAGCATAGATCTAGCTTTCTCGACAACGGTTCTGTTGACTCGCTCCGATACTCCGTTCTGTTGCGGGGTATACGGAACTGTGGTTTGATGTACAATACCATTTTCCTTGAGGATCTGAGTCATTTCACGATTTACGAACTCTGTACCATTGTCGGAGCGAAAATTTTTGATTTTGAGACCGGTTTGGTTCTCAACAAGGCTCTTAAATTCAACGAATTTACTAAAGACTTCGCATTTCGATCTTAACAGGTAGCCAAAAGTCTTACGCGTGAAGTCATCTGTAAATGTAAGTAGGTAAAGTGCTCCACCCCATGACTGCGTACTCATAGGTCCGCAAAGGTCTGAGTGAATTAATTCCAATTTAAAATTAGACCTACTTTGAGAATCTTTGAATGGCCTCTTGGACATTTTGCCTTGTAGGCACGGCACGCAGGTTTTATTCAACTCACTGAATGATAGACTAGTAAAGTCTATACCCACGGCTCGATTATTTAAAATATTTAGGGCTTTAGGATGCAAGTGACCAAGACGTCTATGCCATAGTAAAGCAGACTCTTTCACTTGTGTACAAGTGGCTTTATGTTCTGTCGTATCTAATCTGTACATACCACTATGGTTTGACGCAGTTGCAATGATAGCGCCTGTCACCTTGCAATCATCTTTCAAAAGGATTGAGGCACCTTTCGATGAAAATACAACTACTAACCCTTTCTGAACTAGGCTACGAACTGAAAGTAAATTAGTAGCTAAGTCAGGAACATATAAAACGTCAGAAATTTGCTTAATCCTATCAGAAATATTTACAGAAACGGTACCTTTGCCTTCACTTTGAATTTGCTGACCATTGGCGACAGTTATTGGTTTAAACTCCTGCTTGAGGTTCAGGAACCAGTCACTCTTATTACTCATATGAGCTGTAGCACCAAAGTCAACATACCATTCAGTAGAGGTACAAAGTGAGGAGGTAGTGAAGCCTGTAGGAAGACAATGATTAAAACAAGATGAAAGTGTAACGTCTGATATATTGTTGCATATATGAGAGGAAGATGACGATGAATTATTCTTGTTTCGGTTTATACGTTTCCTACATTGAGACACTACATGGCCTAACTTTTTGCAATATGTACACTACAGCTTATTAGAATCACATGCATGGACACTATTTGCATTGGATAACAAAAAACTTGATGTAGTAGGTGTATCTCGGCGTTCCTCCTTGAGTAGGATCGATGCAATCGAGTCTGTGCTTATCCGTGTGCCGGAGTGCTCTATTGCCATCACCATGGGACTGTAGCTGTCGCTAAGACCTGCTAGCATAATGACGCCAACAAGTTCATCGTCCAGGCCCGCTTGGATGGCAATCAGCTGCTGTTGCAAATGGCGTATATCATTTACGTAGGCCTCCACGTTTGAGTAATTTTCAAGCTTGGTAGTTAGTAGTTTCTTCATAAGTTTTAGGCGTCGCCCCAGGCTGCTATCCGCGTAAGCATCTCGCAAAAGTTTCCATGTTTCTTTTGAGGTTGTGGCTGTCATAACTACGGGATAAATATTTTCACTGATGCTGAGGCAAATTTTGGCTCTGGCCTTCGCATCTTTCTGAGAAAAATTCCCAATATTTTCTGAAGTCGCATTCACGCAATCCCATAGTTCGTTGTCAATAAGATACATTTTCATCGCGAAGCTCCAAGTCGCATAATTACAGCTACCTTCTAGTTTAGCAAAAGTTGGCGTGCTGTGGGTGACCACTACTCCTGAAGAGGATGCCGAGGAAGGCTGTAGTGGAGGCACCGACGACTGGTCTCCAATCATGAAAGTCTGTGGTGTATGCACTGATGACTGGTGTCCCACCATGACGAATACGGTTGTCTTTACTTTCTTCAAAACTTACGATCTGGGCCCATAACCTGTGGGAATTTAGAAGCCCACACAGAGTCGCAGAAGTATTAAGGTAGGTTTAATGAGATAAAAACAGGTAAACCCAGATGCACAGACATGTATTAACCACAATTGACAAGACAGTAAGTAAAACAATAGGGAATAGAAAAGTCAAAATAATATTTAAAATATCTTTCTAAACAGGCCAGTGTTATGATTATTACAAAGTAGGTTTCAACATGAATGCATCCTGTTAGTTTGCGGAGGGCTGTCCCTTACACCCTGTATAAAATGAGGAGCTGAATGCATCCTGTTAGTTTGCGGAGGGCTGTCCCTTACACCCTGTATAAAGTGAGGAGCTGAATGCATCCTGTTAGTTTGCGGAGGGCTGTCCCTTACACCCTGTATAAAGTGAGGAGCTGAATGCATCCTGTTAGTTTGCGGAGGGCTGTCCCTTACACCCTGTATAAAATGAGGAGCTGAATGCATCCTGTTAGTTTGCGGAGGGCTGTCCCTTACACCCTGTATAAAATGAGGAGCTGAATGCATCCTGTTAGTTTGCGGAGGGCTGTCCCTTACACCCTGTATAAAATGAGGAGCTGAATGCATCCTGTTAGTTTGCGGAGGGCTGTCCCTTACACCCTATATAAAACAAACATAATTCAATTATGCAACCCATAAGACCATGCCATACCGTGTTTTAATGCAAATAAAAATATTCTATTTATTCTAAATAATCTATTCTAACAGCTAATGGTTTTTTAGGGTTCCGTATGTTCGAATGAAAAAACGGAAGCCTTATAAGATCACTCGTGTGTCTGCCTGTCTGTCTGTCTGTCACAGCCAATTTTCTTCGAATCTAATGAACTGAATAAGTTGATATTTGGTGCACATACTCGTATCAATTTCTGTGACCTAAATACGGACGTGCAATGTAAATAAATGAATTATGAAAATGGGGGTTTATTTTTGGAAGACAAAATCGAAAATTAAAAAAAAAAGTTTTGCATGCTGTACCGGGTGACATATCAAATGAAAGGGCTTACTGTGAGGGTCTCTGGTATATTTTTTTTTATAATTTTAAAAGTTAGTTTGTTTAGGATATTATATTTTAAACTTAATTATACTCATGAATAAAAATAAATAAATAAATAGTTTCAAAGTTATTTATGAAAACTTATGATTATTGACCATTCCCCCCCTTATCTCCGAAACTTCTTAACCCACAATTTTGAAAAAAATACAGAAAATAGTTCGATACTTATAGATTACAGGAAAACCTATAAGAAGTCTATGGTCTTAAATAGTAACATGGTTGATCCCCCAATATTGTGCGTTCAAACATACATTTGCAGTGAGAATCTATGGGGGAACAGGTTTTTCAACTACAATGTTAAGTTTTGTCTTGTGATAAATTCATCCCAACTACGGAACCCTTCATTGTGCGTCATCCGACACGCACTTTGCCGGTTTTCATATTACAGAGTTGTTCCCAAAAGTTAATCATTTTCTTGAGTACGTACTTACACTTCCTTTAAGTATTTCCCTCTTTTAACCTCACTGTATATTGTGAAGCATTGTTATCGGTTTTTTTTTTGAAGGAAAATTACTTTTTAATATTTTTAATGATATTAGTTTTCCGCATCAGCAGTATATAGGGTGACTGGTAATTAGTGACCGATACCTAAACACATGATTGTGCTCATGATAACAAACAACTTTTACTATGGGACCAAACCTGAAATCGCGAAAAAAAATCAGCTGCCCCATACATTCATGTTCGCATAACTCGTCAAAATGTAGGGAGCAGCTGACTTTTTTTTCGCGATTTCAGGTTTGGTCCCATAGTAAAAGTTGTTTGTTATCATGAGTATAATCATGTGTTTAAGTATCGGTCACTAATTACCAGTCACCCTATATATTACGACGTCATCTCTAAGAGGAATTTCACCACGACAATTTTGTAATTAGGTTGCCTGGTTTCGATTCCCAGTTCAGTTAAAGTGTTATTGGGTTTTTACACCAAAAATTTCCCAGTCCAGCAGCCCGGATTTATAAATAAAAAAAATGAAAAAATAAATAAACCATTTATTTCAGGCGACACAGGCCCATAGATAAATACCTTAACGTAAAAATACATATTTGAATATAAACAAAACTTGTGATAATAAATAAGGGCCCTCGCCCACGGCGACTTTTTGTAGCGATGCAGTAGCGATGCTGTGTGCCCTCGCCCACGGGCCCAGATTCAGTCGCGATGCAAACGCGATACTGGCGCGCTTCTGTCGCGATGCAAACGCGATTCAGTAACGGCACAAAAATACCTGCGATCGCTACAGTTGCAAGATGGACTCCATTGAGGCAACATTAGTCACGTTGTCTTTGGTGCTGCTTTTACGTAAGCAGCCGAAGTGTAGGCAACGAAAGCTCGGTTATCCACTCACGCGCCACCCTCCCTCTGTTCCCTCCCCGATGTCGTCCGACATGGTCGCGCGTTTGCATCGATACAGTCACGATACTGTAGCGCGTTAGTAGCGCGTTGGCATCGCTTCTGTAGCGCGTTGCAAATGCGACTAACGCGCGTTAGTAGCGATACAGTCGCGCATTTCGTAAACGCGCGACAGCATAACAACAGCACAAACAGCAGCAGCGTAACATCTCGCACAATATTGTACATTGACCTATGTTTACAAATAAAGCATTCATTCATTCATTCATTCATTCATTCATTCATTCATTCATTCATCGCTACAAAAAGTCGCCGTGGGCGAGGGCCCTTAAGCTTAAGGCTATGTTAGTAACAATTCACCTTGCACTAGCTTTACTTTGCGCTGTCATGTGGAACTTGCCCGCGGAAGTGATGGAACACCACATCCTGTGGCCAAAAGTCTTCTTCCATGACGAGGGGGCTGTAAAGGCCCTGGTTCCAAGCGTGGTTTAGCTCGGTGTGTAAGTGAAATGGCTTTATGGCAACCTCGTTTGACGCACGAGATAGAAGATTCTCACGCGCACCGGAATTATGTCGTAAAAGTGCAAATAAAATCGTATAAAATTAGAAATTAACTATTTAATAAAAAGTAATCCATCACTGGATGCAGTTTAGAATTTGACATTTCATGGTATATTTTTAATTATAATTATAATTGCTAATGAATGGATAAACAGCTTTTAAAGATTATTAGGAGGTATGTTTAAAGATTTTTTTGGTGCATTAAAGTATGTTTAATTATGTTTTAGCTTCCATCACTGTATGCGAAAAGGACTTGAAAATATCATATTTTTTTTACATGTCAAAATTATTTACGGTTTATGAGATACATTGCTTTAAAAAACCACCTTTTTGATCGTTTTCAGGAAATCTGCGCCTTAACAGTTCGGTACACGCACCACGAACGCCTTGAAGTTGACGTTGCGGCGCGACTCCAGTAACTGCATCCTCGGCGTATACCTCGTCTTCTGGCGCACGTATTCCATGATGTCCTCCGCCTTAGTGGTGTTGTGTAGGCGGGGGATGCGCCGCCCGGTTAATGGCAATAGGCTGCCGCCTGTTACATTGGGACTAAGAAATGTGGGTGTACTATACGTACACCTCTACCTAACCATTCGGAGTAAAAAAGGTGTAATGTTACCTATGTTGTTATACAGGGTGTAAGGGACAGCCCTCCGCAAACTAACAGAGTGCATTCATCTCCTCATTCTGAATCATATTCCACCGGAAATTTTCTCAGGAAAATTTTCATTTTTTAATTTTTTTTTTCAGTTACATTTTCATTATTTCAATGTAAAATTGCATTGTCTGTTCGCAGCACTCCATTTATGTAAAAAACTGCAAAAAAAAACCGGTCAAGTGCGAGTCGGACTCGCGCACGAACGGTTCCGTACCATATTATATGTTTAACAATCGCAAAGATAACTTTTTACTTATTTTATAATGATACTGTGAATTACAAGGTTATTTTTGCAGTTGCAGAAAATCACCCATGTTTAAACAAAATACCTTATGAATCGCCGTTTTCGGTATTGTTGCTTAAATACAGTATTTATGGTACCAACATGGTATAAAGAAGTTTCAAATTCCTAATTTGTTTAATTGTTGCGCTAGAGCTCGTACAAAAATGGTCTAAAATTTACAACTTTTGCGGCCCCTATTTCTTAATTTTAGAAGATAAAAAAAAATACGACCCCTTAAATTTTTAACTTTGCTTTATTTTTATTATTTGATATTATAGCCGTAATAGACAGCGGAGGCTGTACTGGACTGTACGTGGTTGTCTGATTTCATGGATTTTAATTTTCTTGCGCGGAACCCTAATTATTTTTCTAAAATAAAAATAGCCTTAGTTACTCCTTAAAACATCAGCTATATGCCGTCAAAATTGGTGAAAATTTGTTTGGCAAGTTTCCTAACTTGACTCAAAGTACCATTTTTTTAATCCGACTGCGCTTTAAAATTCTTCTATAGAAACTTTAACATCCCTAAACCTCATTATTACTTACTTATGCAAGTATGTGTGCTAAGATTCAAGTTCATTAACCAAATTAATAAGATTTTTCATATAAACTGTATCTCTGTTTTCACGAACACAGATAAAGAATTTCAAAAATCGTCTGGTATGTTTCCATAACTTGACTCAAACATTATTTACACCAATTTTAGAGTTAATCAAGTCCCCAATAAAATCCTCCGCTATAAAATTAACTTTTCACCCCTTAGGGGTAGATTTTTGGAAAACCCTGATACGCGTTAGTTTTCATTTTTGGTCTCAAGTATAAAAACTGAGTTTTGAGTTAATCGGACCGCGTGTTAAAATTCCTCCATACAAACTTTGACACCCCCAATCCCTCTTTAGGGGGTAGTTTAGGAAAACTCAAAATGATAAACTTTATAATTTACTTAGATGAATATTCGTGCTAAGTTTCAAGTTAGGATTTTTCATACAAACCTTCATCCCCTATTTTGCCCCCTTAGGGATGGAATTTCCAAAAATCCTTCCTTAGTAGATGTTTACACTATATAAGGTATCTATGTGCAAAATTTCAAGTCTCTAGGTCCATTGGTTTGGGCTGTACATTGATATATTAGTCAGTGACTCAATCAGGACTTTGATTTTTTTATATATATAGATTTACCATGTTATTTTAAGACCACAGACTTCTTATAGGTGTTCCTGTAATCTACAGGTATAGAAATATTTTCTATATTTTTTCAAAATTTTAGGCTCAGTAGTTTCGGAGATAAGGGGGGGGAATGGTCAATTTTCGTCTATTTTCTTAAATAACTTTAAAACAATATATTTTAAAATTATAAAAAAAATATATTTGAGACCCTCATAGTAAGCCCTTTCATTTGATATGTCACACGGTACAGTTTACAAAACTTTTTTTTTTAAATTTTCTTATTTTCCCCCTAAAAGTGACTCTCATATTCAAAATTCATATATTTATTTTAGTTGTACGTGTTCGGATCACAGAAATCCATATGTGTACCAAATTTTAACTTAATCGGTCCATTAGATTCGGAGCAAATTGGCTGTGACAGACGGACAGACGGACAGACAGACAGACACACGAGTGATCCTATAAGGGTTCCGTTTTTTCCTTTTGAGGTACGGAACCCTAAAAAACAGCAAAAAAAAAAACCAGCAATGGATGTTGAAATACCTACTCTAACCAACGACGCGTGAAATCAGCTGTTCACTTACTGTCCAGCTACAGAGTCCATCGAACTCACCGCATACCTCTTATCTACCCCTCCCAACCAGTAATAGACGCTCCGATTTGTGCACAAAAACAAACAAATCAGGTTTATTGGAGTCCCTTAAAGTTCCTGAAAAAATTTCATGTACCGGTCATCTTAGTATGACATACTGAATTCACCCTATCAGTTTGCGGAGGGCTGTCCCTTACACCCTGTATGTAGTAGTAGATAGGTACCACCAAAACCTCTTAAAAAACCGAACTCAGTTACTTTACAACGTGTCGTTCTGCATCCTCGTCAAATTTCAGGGTGTGATACAGAACATCAAACGGAACAACTTTATTCATGGTACCAACATCGTAATCGCGAAAAAAATTTTCAACTGTCCCATTGAAAACTTCAATACCTACTCGACGCAAATGTATGGGACGCCTGATAATTTTTTCGCGATTACGATGTTGGTGCCATGAAAAAGTTGTTCGGTTTGATGGTATATACCACACCCTTAAATTTGACGGGGATGCAAAACGACATAGCTCTCGTCCTAAAACCAACACTGTTCATAAAACAGTGTTCATAAAAATTTACGACACGGTTGGCGCAGTGATTGAGCGATTGACTGCTGCGCAGCATGTCGCGGGTTCGATTCCCGCACGGAACAAATATTTGTACGACCTACAAGTATTTGTTCCGGGTCTGGGTGTTTTTCTATCTATAATATGTATGTATTTAGGAAAAAAAATTGTATATAAGTAGTTTATCAGCCATCTCGTTACCATAACACAAGCATTAGGTTGCTTAGCTTGGGACTAGATGGCGTTGTGTGAAATGTCCAAGGATATTTATTGATTTATTTAAAAGTGATTGAAAATGGCGTCAAAATTGTGATCTATCAATTTAAACCATCAATCTCGACAAAAGCTTCCCGAGTATTACCATAATTCTGCATATTACTTTTAAATCCTATGAATATTGAAACGGTTCATAACCAATTTTCATGAAAGACTAGAGATTCACCCTGGTTCGGGCAAGTGGAAAAATTTATTAGCAAAATAATTTTATTTTGATTAAGATACCGTTAGCTCTAACTTAATAACATTAAACAACGTGTTTTTAGGGTTCCGTACCTAAAGGGTAAAACGGGACCCTATTACTAAAACTCCGCTATCCGTCCGCTTGTCCGTCTGTCACCAGGCTGTATCTCATGAACCGTGATAGATATACAGTGAAATTTTCACAGATGTATTTCTGTTGCCGCTATTTTTATTTTTATTTATTTATTTACCTCAGATAAAGAGATCCATATTTATATTAGTAGGTATGTTAGTGGGTAGCTATACACAAAACAGACAGGGTACAAATACTAAAAAACAGAATAAAATAAATATTTAAGGGGCTCCCATACAACAAACGTGATTTTTTTTTTGCTCGTTTTTGCTCGATATTGATAACGGCAACAGGTAGACGCTTGAAATATTCACAGAATATTTACTTATATAAGTATTCACTTTAAAAATAATTAATTAAATTAAAATTAAACAAATATTTAAGGGGGCTCCCATATTTCTTACAGTTTTTATAGATAACGGTACGAAACCCTTCGTGCGCGAGTCCGACTCGCACTTGACTGATTTTTTTTATATCCCTTAACTTTAGGGTTGCGACCATCATTTTGAGCAACTTTTACTATGGGACCGAACCTGAAATCGCGAAAAAAACAACTGCTCCCTACATTATACAGCTGATTTTTTTTTCGCCATATGATTTTGACAGTCTATAGGGGTAGTTAGAAGCCCAAAACTCCAACAACCAGTCTTACCAAGGGGTGTAATGTTACCCAGTTATTCGGCTGTGGAGGTCAGATACGCAGTCGCTCCATGTAAAACACTGATATTCAGCTGCACGCGGTTAGACTGGAAGCCAACCCAAATTTAGTTGCGAAAAGGCTAGGCAGATTGATTGAGACTGAAATTAGAATGCTAAATTCTTAAAGACACGGGACTTTCCCTTCTGATCTGCTGTGCTTATCTTTGAAATAGGACCTAATTTGCTCTACGAAAGCCTTAAATTATCTATGTTACAGATTAATACAGATGGGACACTTCGCAAAATCATTTAAATAAAAAGCGACTCTTGCTACGACACAATAAAGTGCAATTCAGGTCGCACAACGCTTATTACCTACAGTTATATTCAACTACAAGTTGACTCTCTGTCTATCGCGTAACTCTTATACCTTCTGACTTACTGAATTAGCCCCGCGGACGGGGCCAGCCACGTACTTGTAGCTTCATACCTAAACTGCGGAGTGTCCCATCTGTAAGACCCAAAACCCCAGCGAGTGGGAGGGTTGGGGGTTAGTTGCGAACCCCATAGGTTCACAACTACTGATGATGATATGTTTTCCATCGGATGATGTTTTTTTACGTTTATATATATGTGATCTAAGCTTATATACCTATTATGTAAAGTTTTGTCCTTTTGCACACTTGGGGTGCATTTGACACGCGGGGGGTAGGGGGAGTTAGCTGCGAACTCCATAGGTTCACAACTAATGATGATTATTGGTTTTCCATCGGATGATGTTTTTTTACATTTATATATATGTGATATAAGCTTATATACCTAACAAAAAAAGGGTTTTTCTTATGCACACATGGGGTGCATTCGACACTTGAGGGGTTAAGAACAGAAGGTGTCAATCAACTGCACACATAACAGACGATCGTAGAAAAGAATCTAAACAAATGAGATTTGATCCCCATGAATTCAGGAAACAATAACGACAGACAATCAAACATACAATTTGATACAAAGTTTTACAATAACAGTGTCAATAAATCCTGTATCTGTACCAGTCGAGGACAGGCAATAAAATTGCATAGCTATAAAACAAAAATATTGTCATCCAAATATTGCTAGCTTTCAATTTATTTGTATTGCACAGGTTGATTAATTTTGTTATTTAAATTCCTTTGTTTAGCTCAAAGGATTTAATTCAGTTTTTATTATAACCACGTTAAATGTATGTGAAAATATTTCAGATTGGATTGCTTTATTTAACTAGAGTTTTGTATGGTTGTTGTTGATTAGGACAATAACAAAACACTGACTTTTAAATATTCAGTTGTTTCAGCTACTATTATTGTTATGTTCACAAATATTATCAATCATATTATTGGTTCTTTGTTACCTTTTCGCCTGATCCAGTATGTTCCAATTTCCAACAGACATTTCCAATAGGCATAATACTCAGAGCAAGTGTTTCGAGCGATATAGGGTGCTCGGTACTTTTACTAAGGAAACATCAGAGGAGTAATTCCTCTATTAAAAAAAAAAACGTTGCATTCAAAACTTAAGCTTTTAATCCTATTCAGAATCGTATTACGAAGTATTTTTAGTTTTCATTAATCACAACACAACACAAACACACATGTATGTCACAATATTTTATTTGTTTTTGTATGAGCTAGGTATTTAACATTATCAACTTTAATTTAATCTGTTAATTTATTCAAAATGGACACATGCACTTCCTTGTGTGTTATTTGTAGCGTATGGCATTCGTGGGCTGCAGCTGAAAATCAGCGTCAGGTGGTATATTATGTGTGATAACTGAAAATACTTAAACCACCTAAAACAAAACAGATGTCAAATGCTAATTTGACATCGTACTGATGGCCTTTTGGAATTGTTTTCTATTTTTTTATAGTTTCTAAGTATTTTTTTTGCGTAATTCCAATAGACGTATTTTTTTTCTTTCTTTTCTTTCTAAATAACGCATTGAATGTTGTTGAATTGACAAAATGAAAGGCATTACCATTGCAAGTGGGTTCCGCAATTACCCTGTAGCACACCAACACAAGAAGTCTATCAAAAGCTCCATTACTTCAAACACATCAGAAATAAACGCAATTGGGTAGTAACAATAACACTATAGAAAGGAAAAATAAAACGCCCTCAGTTGATATGGGGACGAGAGCCTTCCTAAGGAGATTTGGAGCCATAAAAATAAAATAAACGCCCTTCTCCATATTGCATTATAAGAACAGATGTGAATTTGTACCGTTTTCTGCGATAACCTGAGGATTGCTATTTTTATGGTTAGATTGCTTCTATTGTGGCTCCTTTTAGTAGATGAACCGTTATGATATTCTAGGAAGGTTTATAAGGAATAAGTTTTTTCCACAGAAAACTAGTACAATTATTGAACAAAAAAATCGCCCCACGTTGGGAATTCTGACAGTACTTATTGCGAATACATTACATACACAATACACACGCACCCAGACCTGCACCCTAACTGCTTAACACGCTATCGATCGGAATCTGAATAATTTTAAAGCAAATTGCAAATCCATTGCTTCATATTGTGTTCGAAAAATTTTGGCGGCTCGACAACTTAAATAACGCAATGAATGTCTGTCAAAATGAAACTGATTCAGATTGATAGTGTGTTACGCAAGTGCCTCGCGGGAACGAGGATCAGTATTTAGGAACCTTTATGCTTGAGTATAGCTTACCATCACCAGTCTTACCAAAGGGTATCGTGTTACCCAGTAATTGTGAAGGTCAGATGGACAGTCGCTCCATGTAAAATACTGGATGTCAGCTTCATTATAAACTCGACTACAATAAAGTTGGGAAAAGGCTAGGCTTGATTATAGCTAGCTTCATACTTCCATTCTAACACATTATAAAATATGTGAAAGTAATTTAACTATGTCTGTCTGCCTTTTGCCTTTTCACGACTAAACCACTGAACCGATCGTTATGTTTGACAGATAGGTAGCCTGGGACTTACAGAACGAAGGCTACTTTTAAATAATGAAAGAAAAGTCAGGTGCGTAGCGCGTATTATAACCTTAAGAACGTATTTTAAACGAGGCAAAAGTTCTGTAGTGTATAAAATCTGTATAAAATCACTCTTTCTTTTCATGGGGAAGGCAGAAGCCTTCCCCATGAAAAGAAAGAGTGATTTTATTAAAATAATGAAATACCGAAACTAAACGCAAACGAAGTCGCGGGAATAAGCTAGTATAATATACAACGTGTCGTTTTGCATCCGCGTCAAATTTCAGGTTGTGATACAGAACATGAAACCGAACAATTTTCTCCATGGGACCAACATTGTAATCGCGAAAAAAATTTCAATCCCATAGAAAACTTCACTCGACGAAAATGTATGGGACGGAATGAATGAATGTGATTATTTTTTCGCGATTACGATGTTGGTGCCATGGAAAAGTTATCTGGTTTGAAGGTCTACTCCACACCCGAGGAGCTCGTGGCTAAGTAATAACAGCCGCACGGGTCGATCCATCAGGTTAAACTACGCTTGCCGGGGTTGGTCAGTGGATGGGTGACCATCTTTACATACAGAGGCTCCTCCGTGCCTCTGAAAGCAGGCTAAGCCGAACGTCCCGGCTATCATTCGTGGATCTTTGACAGTCGTTACGGGTCGTCAGAAGCCCGAAAGTCAAACCAGTCTTACCAAGGGGTATCGTATTACCCAATTACTGGGTTGTGGAGGTCAGTCGCTCCATGTAAAATACTTGTATTCAGCTGCATCCGGTTAGACTGGAAGCCGACTCCAACATAGTTGGGAAAAGGCTAGGCAGATTGATTGATTGGTCTATACCACACCCTTAAAGATGCGGATGCAAATGACACCGTTGCGTAATTTTGTATTTCATTCAACAATCTTCCAGCACTATCTTATTACAAAATACTCTCCATCTAAAACCGTCTCCTCAAGAGACAAGGTGCAATTAGTGTATGTTAATAGCGTTTCAGCATTTAAAGTTCCAATAATAGAATGATTGTAGCGCCTCGATCCTGGCTAACAAATTCACCTTTGTCCGTACTTTCCAGACGGTGTCGTTTGAACATAGAGCGTGGAGGGGCGTGGTATAAGGGAGACGATTATAAACGTTTTGAGATTCTACCTTTTACTTGAAACTTAAAAAATATCATTATTCATCCATCTCTCTCAAAGAAGTGAGAGTTACCGGAAGCTATCAACATAGAGTTGAAGTTGTTAAACGCAAATCATTTGTAATTAAAAACATCTGACTGGCACTCCGAGAGGTCCGTCCGATTTCTAAAAAAGTGTGCTACTTAGAGACATCGTTTTATTTTTCCTGTAATCTTTACATAAACTTCTATCACATAGAATAATTTCAGATTTTTCTCTTTGCAAACTTCGGAGATAAGGGTGGGGGGAACGGTTTTTTTTTACATTTTTCATCAAAAGTCGAAAACTATGTGGCCTAAAAAAAAATAAAAAATAGTTTGAGAATGTGCAAACAGTGCTATTTAATATAATACCCCACATGCCCTAGTAGCCCCACTTTAAATTTTTAGGACCCCTTTTCTATCTCGGTTGCAAAAAAAAACAGAAATATTTTTAATTTTTTCTTATTTGCAAAATAGTTGGGTAAACTTCATCTAAAACTATTCTAAATTTCAAGTTGATAGCATTAGTAGTTCTTGAGATATCCAGGTGTGACAGACAGACTGAGTGACACCATAAGAGTTCCTTTATTACCATTTTGGTACGGAACCTTAAAAAAAATATACCATCGGCTTGAGAACATCCTCCTTTTGCAAGTCGGTAAAAAGGCGTGTATTTTCCAAGCCAACAGCTACGATACAATGCGGCTGCACGTAGCTTGTGTGCGCTTAGCTTGTGTCCGCTTCCTCTGCTCTCTTGACTCCTCAAAGCAGCAAAGTTCATCAGTGTCTGACGGTAACGTCGTTATGAACTCAATCAGGGAGCATTGACGACACGACGTAAGCTCAACTCGATTACGTCACATTATTCACGCTTTACCCCCACCCCCCCGGCCCCCCCCGCACTTAGCAGACCCTCAGTAAAAGACTATTACTATTACCAGAATTAAGGGCTGAAAGTTGCACTATCTGGTTTGCGGTTTTAGGTTGATTCATTAACGGTTTTGGTAGTTCATCAAGATTTTTGAGGAATTTTTGTGTCAGCGCATCTTTTGGAATTTGATCAAATATGCAACATTGCATTTTAGTTTTCATAATCTGATATTCGAAGGTTTCTCATTTCTGCATCATCATTTATTTTTATAACTCTTAGACCAGACGGCTGGCTTGTTCTTTAGCCAAAGAATTAGCATTGCCATTCAGTCTTTTAGTCACGTTTCCGAATGACATTGCCGCGGACGAGTACTTCGAGTCGAGTACTTCGACTTTCTAATGTCCTTTTGTTTTTTTTATTTTATAATATGAGTTATGTTAAAAATATAATATCCTATGGCAATGCTAAGCCTCTGGCCAAGGTAAAAGCCAGCCCTTGGGTCACGGGAAGTGTCAACGAGCCGTTTGGAGATTTCGTGGAACAAACTATGAGCACTCGGACCCCACGGCCCCAGGGTTTCAATAGTTAGTTAGTCATTTACTTTAGTACCTAGTGTTAACTTGTATACTTATTGTATTTAAAATGGAATCAATCTGCCTAGCCTTTTCCCAACTATATTGGGGTCGGCTTCCAGTCTAACTGGATGCAGCTGAATACAGGTATTTTACATGGAGCGACTGCCTATCTGACCTCCACAACCCAGTTTATACTGGGTAATACGATACCCCTTGGTAAGACGTTGTCAGACTTTCGGGCTTCTGACGACCCGTAACGACTGTCAAAGATCCACGAATAACAGCCGGGACCAACGGCTTAACGTGGTTTCCGAGGCACGGAGGAATCTCGGTATGTAAAGATGGTCACCCATCCACTGACCAACCCCGGCAAGCGTAGCTTAACCTGACGGATCGACCCGTGCGGCTGTTATTACTTAGCCACGAGCTTCTCCATTTAAAATGGAATAAAATAATAAAATACTCTTAGTTAAAGTTTACTTTTCTCTAGCTTCTATCTTGATATTGGAAATAATCGACAGCATTTTTAAAGAGTTGATTTCTACCAGCTCGGGCACATTTTTATATTGGTAACAAAATTATTTCAATCGCCCATTGCGTAGTGAACACGCCAATTTGCACTCAATGTCAATAGGCTTAATGGTCATAGTTTAAATTATATTGAAGTGAATAATCTATCCAACCAAACCAACAACGAAAGCCACCAAGCTGTACACGTACTTATATATGTTTAAATCAAGACCCTACATCACAAAGCATTGTCAACATTAAATCTCCCATCAAATTAATTATACATCGACCATTTTAACTTAACACCTTAAAATACGTCACAATACCCTCTAAAGAAGTAAATTTCCTTTACCAAGAAGGACGTGGTAGACCATCTCATTTTGGTCGCCACTGCATTTGGTATTCTGACGGTCAATATGCACAGTACACCCCTGAATTATTTAGTTACCACTAAATAGAGATACATAGTTAATATTCAAAGGGGTTGGAGACAATATTTAGGTAGCAAATACTAGGGCTACATACGTGGAAAGGGAATGCGTGATTCGGATTGCTTTCAGAGGGTATAGGTACGTTATGCGATTAGGGAAATACCTGGCTTAGGGGCACGAATGAATCGGCAGAAATTCGTGGAACTGTTTCTGTGATGTAATTGTGTGTTTGTTTTGGTGGAAATGGATTGAGTCTGTCATAAAATCTAGCCTTGATTGAACGAAGTACGAACAGTGAGTATTCGTTCAATCAAAGCTCAAGAAAAGCGCTTTTGTATCTATGATTTTTTTGCTTGAATTTTAAGAGAACTAGCGACCTACTTCTGTCTCTCACGTTTTTTACGACTTGACAAAATTTGAAGATTTCTTCATTCGATCTAAGTCAAAAATTAATGTTTAAAGCCTCTTACAGACAGAGGCGATATCGCGTCGCGACGTGTCGCGTAGCGGTGTTGCGACGCGATAATATCGCAATATCGCTCGCGATATCGCCTCTGTCTGTAAGAGCCTTAATACGTACAGAGATTTTTCAGAATTAATTCTCAAAATTTTGTTGAACACCGAATCAAAATCCGTTTCTTAGTTGAGAAAAACAACGTGGTCACACAAACAGACACGAAAAGCAACTTGATTTTATCTATAATTTATACCGGGTTACTTTGATACTACGGGTTAACTTTGATAACAACTTTCGACATTACGAAAAACTAATATAATTCTGGTTCATGTCTCCAAAAATCTATACCTATCGATGTTTTCATTAGACGAAAGTTGTTATCAAAATAAAGCCCTGGTATCAAAGTAACCTGGTGAATTGCTCGAATTACTACTGATAATTGCCCTCTCTCCTAATTTTGCTGAGGAGACCAGGGATACATATTGATATTTTACTTTGTAACGCCATCTATGTAATATATATGGAAGGCAATAAAGAATTGAGCATTGAATATTTAACCCCATTTTACCGTACAAAAGAAACAAAGTAGTTGATGAGGGGATTGCACACGTGGCATCCAGTAGTTTCGGGGTAGATCCTCAATGAAAAGACGTGTTTTCTTTCATTTAACAGCTTATTTAGCCTAAATAAAACATATAGGTAAGTACCTATATACTGCTCAAAAAGCAAAAGTTCAGTACAAGATTCATGTCGAAATGACCAAAAACTAAACTGTGCCGGAAATAAATACACCTACCTAGATACATTGCTTATTTAGTTCAACACGGATACAAAAGGGGTTACCTGAGATGGGAATGTAACTGAATTACCCTGTCCCTCATCAGGGGTAATCAGGCCATTACCCGTTCTGAATACGTTATGAACTGTGTTCCAATAACGAGCAACATATACCGAGTAGGTTTTGCGAAATTGATGGAATTACAGCCCTAGAGATAAAATGTGTTGCCTAATTTGGGTACGTAGAAAAAACCAAGCTAATGACGTAATTGAATACGTGATAAAACATAAGCAGTTAATTTTGATAAATAAATCTAGTTGCGTATATTTAAATTAGAAAGTTCGCTTAAACTTTCTACTCTGTATAAAAAATAAAAAACAATTTCTAGATTACAACGCGGTTCCAAGGTAGCTGAAAGGAAAAATCTGTTGGTTTCTTTACTAGTGCAGACTCCTAAGTATAATGATTAATATGTTAGAAAAGCCATTCCATATATTTGCGCCGAGTAGGTATTAAAGTTTTATATGGGACAGTTGAAAATTTTTTCGCGAATACGATGTTGGTGCCTTGGAAAAAGTTGTTCGGTTTGATGGTCTATACGACACCCTTAAATTTGACGAGGATGTAAAAGGACATGTTGTATAAATACATATATACGCTCATTTAATAGTTATTTATGCAACTGACGTATAATAAGGGGGTATTAAAACACGATCGTGGGTTTATCACACAAGGCGAAGCCGAGTGTGATAATAGTATCACATGAGTGTTTTAATACCTAATTATGTACAGTTGCATACAAGACTTTATCTACATCTTTGTTATCAATCCTCTATAAAAGGTTCTGAAACGGTTTTTTGCAATACTAATACTCGTATCGAACATGGCGGCCGGCGTCATAGTATACGACGTAAATTCGAATAAGTTCTTTTTTTAAATTACGGCGCTGTTGTAGTGAAACGCGCGTGCATTACAATGTTCTTTTTTTGAAAACGAGTTGCATTATGAAATTCAGTACAACATTAAAACACCCGTTTGGATGCTATTATGGTTACTATGACACTGGCTGTTTTAATGTTGGCAATAAGCTAACTGTTTCAGAAACTTTTATAGAGGATTTATAGCATGGGTGTAGATAAAAGTATAGATATGTGAATAGCATAATACTAGCCTTGTATAAAAACCTCATTAGTCAAATTAGGATCCATTTCTCTCGCCTTAAAAGAAGAATGACAATTCAGAATTCTTTTGATGCACTCAAATCGTGTTCGTGGAGAAAGCACCCTTACAAATAAAATAATGGGGTGCCATTGAGGGGTGTAATTTACAGGATTTTCCCTTTCATTTTAAGATGATTCCGCTGCAGAGGGGCGAGTGGCGTGACTTGCCGAAGGGGTTCTCACAGACTTAGGCAAAGTATTTTGACGGGGTATTGTCAAGTTTGAGATTTTGAGTCTTCAGAAAATCACCCAACCAAGAATCGAATTAACCAACCAAGGGCGGGAAAAGTAAGTACTATAAAGGTACTATACTTATCTTCTTAGCATGTCGATGTTAAGGGAGAAATTCCAGGTAGCCCACGAAATTAAAATTTTCTTAAGTTTTTTTGCAATTTGAAACTCAGTACCTATTAGGTTTTATGTTGATTAAAGGATTATTCGCTAACTAACATAATATATGTATTTGTACCTAATATATGTATTTACAAAATTATGCTTTATTAGAATCAGTAGGTAAATGTCAAGATTTCAGGAAATAATCATTCATTAGGATTACTTATATGAACTTATAAAGTTGTATTGATGATTTTAATTATTACAATTCTTTAAATTAGATTTGTTAAGGTCGCGAATCATATTCAGATCAACAATATAAAACCTGATACTGGCCTGCAAATTGCATAAAACGTAAGAAAAATTGATTTTTGCGGGCTACCTGGAGCTATATATTTTTTTCCTGTTTGGCCCAGAATTCGGCAACGCTAACATCATCCTCTGACGCAGACATAAGGTCCTCACGTGTACAGAAACAGGGCATGCGATTCAAGATGAAAGGTGGGCCATGCTCTGGAGACGCCGCATTCAGGATAGCTGAATTATCCGAGAAACCTGACCGCCCGACCGGCCGACCTGAGTGCGGAGTCTGTTTAAAGTTTTCCAAGTGGACCACGGCAACGTGTGTTCAGGTGGAATATACTATAGGTTCTAGTGTAATGTTACGTTTTATTTACTAATTTAATATCTACCATAAAATTGATGTGATAAAGATCTTTTTTAGAGCAAAATGGCTAACACCGTAAAAATTAAAATCATTTATTTATTTATTTAAATGCCTTAAAACTATTATTTCAGGTCTTAACCTAATACGATAGCCAAGTCATATTTCAGTCCTCTATATAACATACTGTAACCGGTGGGAGGGGTTAGGTTACTGTACATCATCATCATTCTCCTGCCCTTATCCCAATCTATTTGATGTCGGCGCAACATGTCCCTTATTTCCATACTACTCATTAGTCGTCATCTCGGTAGTCACCCCGTCGGTTAGGTTATAGTACATACGAACATTCAATGCTAAACTGAAGGCTTGGCCTCACTAGAACCCATTTTTGTGTGGAAACAGTTTCGTTTCTGCATACACAACCACTCAATACGCTTCCCGAATCAAAGGAGTCGTATAAACGCTGTTCACGAATCCAAAACCCGACATTTTTTTCAGGTGAAATCTGTCTGGCTATTTTCTGTCGGGGAAAAAGCAAACTCAACATGATTTGCGATCGAAAATATGTCATTTTGTGTCGAAAGCTTGTTATTCTTGGGAATGCAGGTTTAGTTTTACACTCAGCAAGATGTGCATCACAAGTTTTTAAGAAAATCTGTCACGTCTAAACGTGTTCTCAGCTCTGCAACGTAGGGGAACATGCGTTTAATAACACTGAAGGCTAAACTGATTTATCGTTCCCAATGACGATAACATTACACACTAAACTTGGTTTGTGTGTTGGTATAACTATTATTGTCATATCATACCAATATACCTCATAACTTTTGTGAGCGACATTCGTCAACCTCAAAATTGCTTTATCACCTTAAGGACATTCAAATGTCACTTACAGTTACAATGTCATAAAATGACTAGCGTCTATATGTCTATGTGAAAGCTAGAATATAATAGAATAGAATAATTTATTTGTTAAACATAGGTAATACATAAAGAGATCGATAGATAGATAGATAGATAAACTAACTAGATAGTATTAATGGCGAAAGTGCCAGGGTCGCCTCTTATTTACTCTAGTTTCTTACGTTTTTTTGCAATTTTCAGATCAGTATTAGGTTATATGTTGATCACAATATGATTTGCGACCGCAACAAGTATGCATTTACTCCTATTGAATGACTATTGCATGAAATTTTGACATTTGAGGATTTTGTATTAATTACTGATTCTAATTATTACAATTCTGTAAATATATATATTAATTTGTTACGATCGCGCATCATACCATAAAATCAATAAACAACCTAATAATGACTTACAAATTGCAAAAAACGTAAGAAAATTTAAATTTTGCGGGCTACCCTGGCGCTTCGCCCTTGATGAAGTTTCGAGTTTCTGGGAATTGTTGTCAAAAGTGGTAAAATAATTACGACGTCGACTATTTCTAAGTAATAAAGCAATTGACGTGGATATTATCGATGCAACTATAACAATTTCAAACTCGCCCGAAGATTCATGCTGGTCCTGCTCCACAACCTCAACTAATTAATTAACATTTGAAGATACTGTTGGAACTGCTGAAGATTGTAAGAATAGCTTTGCATTGTGTAGACTCAATCACCTTTGTATTGTATAATTGCTTAGCACATGTGTGAGTACTATGTACCTACTCTAAAGCTACCATTTACTGGGTACGTCTTTATTTGACTTGGATGTGCCCTGGCGGCTGAGAGTGTGTCATGCTCACTGTAATGTCTCGCTGATGGTGGCACGTGTGTTGGATCATTTACCGAATCCATGCGTCAGGTTCGTGAACCGGAGCTGTTGGTGGAGGCTGGTCATACCTTAGCTGCCACGGCTTATTTTAATTTTAATTTTGAATTGTTTTTTTTATTTTTTTATTACGGGCGCTTTTAACGTTCATCGTTCTCACATGTATAATTTCAACATGAATGATGTAACCAATATTTTGTAACCATATTTTGATTTAAAAGAGTGTCCGTGGAGTTTCTTGCCCGTTCTTCTCCATAGATCTACGTTTTGGAATGGGCAACTAGCTTCAACTTTCTGACTTACCTACAGACCGACTTTTTGACAATTCAAAAGTGCCTGTAATTGGTTTAATTGAAATAAATGCTTTGAGTTTGAGTTTGAGTTGAGTTTGAGATTGGTGAAAAGTATTGAACAAAAAACCTTGCCTCATGTAGAATATTTCCGCGTGAATCCAACAAACAAAAAAAAAAAACAATCACAGACAGCAAATCACTTTGACACTGACGGTTCGACAACCAAAAAAATAAATGACAAAAAAACCGCTTCGTTTGCTTTACTTTTATTTAACCGACCGCAACGAAACGGACAGTCGTGTAATTGTTTTTCATTGCACAGTAATTGACTTGTGGTAGCCGTCGATAAATGTTTTTGCATTTAATCGCCCGAAATTCCGGGTGAGAAACTTTGTCCACGGCACCCTTGTTCGGTACACCGTACGTTCATTTATTTCAGCGTGACAAATGAGATTGTGTTTTTTTTATTCGAAAATAAAACAATTTATTTGTTTCAAAAAGTAAATTTGCCTTTTTTCGGTAATTGGTTAAGTAAATGAATGAAGCATTTATCTGAGCTTAATATCGACGCTTCAGTTTTATTTGTGAATTTAAAATGCGCCGATTAAACGGACTGGGGCAATAAAAAGGATTAATTTTTTGCACAGAGTATATATTGGTTAATCTTCTTTTAAGCATGCCACCCTGTGTTTACTACAAATGAACAATAATTTTACCAAGCGACTGCATAACATATTGCAAAAATTTTCCCTGTTTTCATTGCATAAGCAGCCTATAATGTTCCCACTGCTGGGACACAGGCCTCCTCTCTACGACAGGGAGTGGGCTGTAATCTACCACGCGGGCCCAGTGCGGGTTGGTAGATGTCACGTACTAACGAAGACAGAAGTGCATGGAGAATTCCAAACCAAAATCGTTTGTACAGGGTTTCAGAATTTTATTAGGTTGAGATGGCTTAGGGCTAGTTTCTTATTGTTTAGTAATTTATTATCAAAATTTAAAAGCTTATAATGCTGGTATATTAACAGCTTTAAGAAATCGAATTGGAGATGTTCTTATTTTGACAGTCTCTTGAAAAGTAATGAAACGTAATGCAAAACCTCACAGTCAAAAGTCGACCTTAGGCTCTCAAGTGATGGGGTCCAATAGGGCCGACGCCGCTGGCGTCGCGGGTTGTTTTAAGAAGATACCGCGGCCCTGGCATAGGCAACTGAAGGAACACGGGTGGGTTTTAGTCAGTAAAAGTCTGACACGCCCTTCCGCTCCACCCAGAGCGGGAGAAGTTATTTGATGATTTCCCACCCTCAAAAAAAAAAAAAAGGGCTCTCCATGCACTTTTGTCTTCAATAGGACATGTCTTCGAATTTTTGGTTCTTGGACATGCCGGTTTCCTCACCGTTTTGAGAGCAATGGTGGTGAGCTTTGTGAAAATATTTACACAAAGTGCCTGCCTGGGTTCCAGCTCACGACTACCGACTCGTAAGTCGAGGCGGTTACCACGGGGCTACCACTGCTTCTTTGTTTTCATTGAAACCATGCGAACTAACATAACAAAGGCTCATACATACACCGCCGCGCGCGGGCGCCGTCAGTTGGGACTGGTCGTCTCTTAGCTGCCACGGCTTATTTTTAATTTAGTTGTTTTTAGTTTTTATCTTTTTCATTACGGACGCTTTTAACGTGCACGTCTTTTTACATTGTTCTCACATCTATATTTTCAATATGAACGATGTAACCAATATTATGTAAAATATTTGATTTAAAAGAGTGTCCGTGGAGTTTCTTGCCCGTTCTTCTCCAGGATCTACGCTTTGGAATGGGCAACTAGCTTCATTTTTCTGACTGACCGACCCAAGACCGACCCTTTGACAATTCAAAAGTGCCTGTAAAGTGCCTGTTGGTTTATTTGAAATAAATGCTTTAGGGGACGGTCGGGCAAGACGGGCCCCTTAAGGTTGATCAATTAAAATCCATATAAATTAAAAGATATTTAATGAACAAAATAAACATTCTTGAAAACAACCTCTTTGGCTATCATAATCAACATAATTAATGAAAAAAATAATCAACATTTTTGACCAACAACAACTTTTTTTTAAATTGTAAAAAACCCGTTTTGCCCTTAGGGGGTTGGTAAAACTGGTATCCCAGGTGGGTAAAAGAGTACAATATCCAGCTTATATTCTAATCAAAACAGAGATCACAGAAGTAAGATCCATGGCCACTATAGGAAGAGCATGAGTCATGAGCCCACTCTCGACATTGTGAGCATTGAATCCAGTCCTCAGAGGGGACTTACGTATTTTTTCTTGCATATTATATAATTATACAATAAAAGTCGCCATTTTCTTTATCCGTCTTAGTCGTTTCCTTCTTACGTTTTTTTTGCCCAGATGATGACGGCTTTGGATCGGTAACTTTCACCTGTCCAGGTTTTGATGGCTTTGGGTACTACCCGTCTTGCCCGCCCCCGTTTTGCCCTCCACCCCAAAGTCTGAGCTGACGTTAAAAATTACACACAAAATTAAGTATTTTGTTAGCTAAATGTACTCACATCAGATACATTAAAGACTAAGCTTTATCGTGAGCAGCATTGATGCACAGTAAATTTCACATAAATCATAATATATACAGCGTACTCACCTTTTGTTTTTTTTATTTTTTGGCGCGAAAACTTGTACAGACTCCGATGCACTCGAATGGCTCATGCCGCTCGCCGCGGCGTACTGATTTGCCAGGGGGGGGAATGCGCTAGCGCTATACGTAACATTATTGTCTCGCTCTTGCATTAGAACAGAGTTAGAAGAAGTACCCTTTTTGCCTACCGTCACCTTCTTGCCCAACCGTCCCCTAAGTTTGAGTTTGAGACACAGTTATAAGTACATGGGACTTGAACATAACTGGCCAAATGAGGTTGTACTATGTACTAAACCTTCGGGGATTACAAGTGTAATGTTATGTTATTAATTACATCTTTTTAGGGTTCCGTACCTTAAAAGGAAAAACGGAACCCTTATAGGATCACTACGTTGTCCGTCTGTCTGTCTGTCGGTCTGTTAAGACCCTTTTTCTCAGAAATGCATAGACTTATCAACTTGAAATTAAAATCAAATACGTAAGTCTATGGTCCCTTGCAATTCCAAAAAGAACATGCTTCAACGCAATAAAAAAATATGGCCATTTATGCGACATATTTTGATATTCGCAAGTAAATTAAAACTTATATGGTACTTCCCGTTGTCATACAAATTTGGCAAGAAGCAAGGTCTTACAGCACCTTGTGCTGTGAGAAGAAAGGAAAATGTCCGAAAATTGTTCATTTGTAAAAAAAAAAAATTGGGTTTATAGTGTTAAGTTTGTTTTTGGGATAAATTCTTTTCAACTACGGAACCTTTCATTGTGCGTAGTCTGGCACGCACTTGGCTGGTTTTTTTCTCTCATAAACCCTCATTTTTTCAATAAAACAAAGAAATATTTTTTCTCAAAATCTTACTATCATTTACAACACATTCCAATTCCTAACATTGCCCTTAAAGGTAAGAACAGATGTTAGGCCGTTCCATTGTCTCTTGGCAATAAATTCCATGGCCCACCATACATGGTGGGGACAATGTAGAATTATTGCGGACGGTTAACATAGATCTCGCACCTACTAAAGGATATCGGAAAACATAGCTGCATTAACAAGATTAGGGGGTATATTTATTGTTTTCTAACTGAAAGGACTTGTTGACTTTATTTTTTCCGTTTTACTGGAGTTTAAAGGAGCTAAAAGATCGGTACATATTTTTCCAGGAGTTTAGAATGTTTAGATACATAATTTAATTTTTATAAAGGTTTAAATTAATGTTGATACTTTTTAGGGTTTCGTACCTCAAAAGGAAAAAAACGGAACCCTTATAGGATCACTCGTGTGTCTGTCTGTCCGTCTGTCACAGCCAATTTGCTCCGAATCTAATGGACCGATTAAGTTGAAATTTGGTACCTACACACAATTTCTGTGACCCAAACACGGAGGTGTAAAGTAAATAAATAAATTTTGAATATGGGGGTCACTCATACTGTACCGTGTTACATATCGAATGAAAAGGCTTACTGTGACGGTCTCAATTTTTTTTTTTTATAGGTAATTTTGAAATTACTGAAAAAAAATACAAAAATAGTTCTTTACCTATAGATTCCAGGAAAACCTAAGAAGTCTATGATCTTAAAGTAACATGGTAAATGTCTCAATATTGTGCGTACAAACTTACACCTGTAGTTGGAATGTATGGGAGAACATATTTTTCAACTACAATGTTAATTTTGTTGTTGAGATAAAGTCATCCCAACTACGGAACCCTTCATTGTGCGTGGTCCGACACGCAATTGGCCGGTTTCTTTTTACCCAGACATCATCCCTGTTGTGCCGAGCTACCCAAACACGATTTATCAAGGAAAGATGCCGAATGGAGACTGCCGATCGGGTGCTTCGGGTCGGCATGTGGTTCAACAAATACCTACTACCGAACCGAATGTACCAACCCGAACATGTATAGCGAGTAGCGACCCTTAGACACAAACCTTTCATCTTTTGCCAGGCAAAATAACCTCTCTTTGACGGCTTCAATGCGAAGAAATGAGCTCACCTTTTAAAGGATGGTGTCTTAGAAAATGGCGCGACTTAAAGGACATGGCAAATAAAAAAAAAACGCGTGTCTATGGCCGAGTTTTCTTGAATAGAGTCTTGGACATAGTAAGGTGACGAATGGTGAGAAAAATGGGAATGAAAATGCTGTGAGAAATTGTGGGGTTAGAGTTTCTATGAGAAAAATGTACACTACGAAAACAACCTTTACTGCTACGACATAACAGTCATGTTAATGTCAAATACACTTGCGTGCAATAAAATCGATCCACCCCATTCTCTTCGATATGAAACGAGAAAATTTAACAAGTTTAATTAACAATAACCTAATATATTGTGTACTAAAACCTTCCTGACTGTATGTAGATTACGTAAGTTAAAAAAATATCAAAACTGATTCATTACTTTTTGAGAAAAACGCGAATTTAAAAACATACAGATCGAATGAAAAACCTCCTTTTTTTCAAGTTGGTTAAAAATTCAAGTCAAATGATCAATAAACGAACAGTAATAAACAAAATTAAGCTTATGTCAACTTCACTGACAAAAAAAAGTCATGCAGTTTTTTCAAACAAAAGTGATTGATAAGAACATCAGAAGAATCGAGTCGATCTTGTCAAGAATATTGCTTTTGTCAAAGTATATGTGTATGTGTAAATAAACTTTATCTTACCTACCTTCACACAGTATAAAATAATTAAAATAAATACATTAATATCTTTGAGCTACGAGTATCGTCTCTCAAATAGAGAGCATGGGGTGGGCCAATATTTTGCACGCAAGTGTAGTTACCACTGATGTGCGGTTGACTGTACAGTCGACGAAAGTTTACTTGTGTGGTCCGAGTTCTCGGAAAAATACAGATAAGTATTGTACAGTGGGCTAAGGAGATAATTGCTGGTGGGTATACATACAAATTCTTCTTTGTGTTGCCAGAAATATTAATAATGACGACATTTTATTTTATTACTAGCTTTTGCTCGCGGCTTCGCCCGCGTGGAGGCCGGAAATTTTATTATCCCACGGGAACGTACTACATGGGTAAAAAGTATCCTATGTCCTAATCCATGCCATGTGCCAAATTTCATCCAAATCCGTTCAGCCAAACAAACTCATATTCGCATTTATTTTCTTAATTCTTTACTCAATACTCATGTCACACAATAAATAATAGTACTAACGTACTTACTCATGTGTTTGGAGATTGTCTGACTACAGTCAGTTCCAAAAGTAGGTCTGCGACAGAGTAAACGAACACCGTTCAGGTTAAATTCTTACGCAATCGCTCATCATCTGCCTAGCCTTTTCCCAACTACCTTGAGGTCAGCTTCCAGTCTAACCGGATGCAGCTGAATACCAGTATTTTATATGGAGCAAAAATTAAAAATGTAGTAAAAAAAATATCTACTGCCATTTATACTTTTAATAACAAAAATTGTTCAAACAACTAATCAAAATTAAACTGCGATAATCAGATAATTTTCTTGCTATCCCTCGAAACTTGAACTCTGACCACAATGGTTCAGGCGGCTCCAGTTGTCAATTCAAACTGTCAGTTTTACTGGAACTTCTAGTGTACGAATAGATTTTCAACATAATTATTATTAATGGAGGCCAGCAGGCTTGAAGTTGAAAGGCAGATGTGAGTGGAAACATCGGATGGAGACGCCTTAAAATGTCGTCATAATTTAGTGATTTTATTGGTACTGTTCTACAGAAAAGTCAGGTGGTATGTAAGGAACGTAGCAGGTGGTGGTAGTTTCTGCCTACCCATGAGAAGAAGGTATTGTGATCTATTTTACGAATGGATACTCATGATGCACGGTGAAACCATTTACGTAACTTCATTAATTAATATTAATTGAGCAAATAGTATATGATTAGCGGCAATCGCTCCTTTATATTACAATATTTGTTCCGTTAAATAAATTAATTTGACCATAAACGCAGCAGCATCATTGGCTATCATCCAACCATGATATAGTTGGAACTTGCCATAGAAATAATATGGATGACGCTACTGTAACCACAGTAGCGTATAATGAAGAAACTATGGTCCGACTTTTAATTATCTGCAGTAAACTGACATTTCTAATGTCATTTTTAAGGCTCTTACAGACAGAGGCGATATCGCGAGCGATAATGCGATATTATCGCGTCGCAACACCGCTACGCGACACGTCGCGACGCGATATCGCCTCTGTCTGTAAGAGCCTTTACTGTCATTTCGCTATCAAATGGGGACATTTTTTAACGAAATGACAGATAAGAGGTGTCATTTTACTGCAGCTAATTAAAAGTCCAAGCATGTCGACGCTCGCGCTCTATAAAACCGAAGTTTCTCTATATTTCTTTTTGTTTACGTTGTGTTTTTTGATCTTGTAAGTAGTTAACTACTTACAAGATCAAAAAACACATACTCTATATTTCTTTTTGTTTAAGAAACTTCGGTTTTATAGAGCGCGAGCGTCGACATTGACACTCACATGTGTGACCATAGATTTAGTATATTATTTACTAAATCTATATGTGTCACTGTGTCCTTATCTGACACAAACAAGTTGCAGTATAAAACTGATTTACATCCGTCACCTCACATTTTCAGGTCCAGTTGAAAACCAGCGTCAAGCAGTGTGATAAATGAAGTTTTGGCCGCGCCACCAAAACTTCATTATATTTCATTATTCTTTGAGGTACAATTTTATTCATAACTCATACCTAATAGTACATAAATGGTACAATTTATCTACAAACATGTTTTATTAATTTCCACTGTCTGCCTGTCTAGTCGTCTGGCATTTTTGCTGAACTGGGCATTTTTGGCGCAGCCGTGAGGCACATATTCCAGCATCGCACTTAACCCATAATCCCCTTGTGTCTTTAATGGAGAACATGTAAACAAAAAAAAGTTTAAATTACTTAGTACAATCGAATAAAACAATTTTTGCTCATAAAAAATGCTAATTTTGAGGAATCTGCTACTTTTTGTATGGAGCCAAATCGTGTTTTGGCCCTCGTAATTTACTAATGAAAATCTTCAATTTTTAAATCATGAAAAAGAACAAGGCGTAGTTTTGAGGACAACAATTGATTTTGCTTGTAACCAAAAATATCTCCTTTGGGTCCCAGTTCACCTTAAGCTCTTGTCAAATTGAAGCGAATCCCGCTCTTATGGGACAAAATTCGCTCGCACCGATTATGTCAACTAACTTATACGGAGTATACAAACTGGTGCGAGTAGTCTCGTGACTTCCTAATAATTAAGAGGGGACAGGGCCTGCGAGGAATTTGAAAAATAGGTATTTGAAGAAACTATTGCCGTTGCGCTGCACCCGAGCAGTGATTAGAGAGTGCGATAGGGACAACTGCAGCTCAGACTGATTTTATCACAAAAATTTTGACGAGATCGACGTTTCCCCTTTTTTCTCTTCGAAAACTGAGCCGATTCAATATTTTTTTTCTGTAAATTTTAAGAAAAGTATGTCTAGGTTCCTATTATTTTTTTTAAGTAAGTATTTTAAAAACTTTTAAGATTTAATGGTAGTCCTCTGATCACTGCGGTAAAAATGGGGCATTTTTGTAATTTTTGGAGGGTCATATTTTCTTTACTGATTAGTTCTTGAAAAAAGGAAAATGACAGGGACGTGTCTACAGAAAACTTTGATTTTATGAGAAAAAAAAAATTCTCTGGAGGCATTATTCAGGAAGCAAAACGGGGAATACATTTGTACACCTTCCTTCTTAAAACAATAGACGCGGTCGCGTCCCGTCCCGCGTCATGTCGCGCGGGATTTGTCTAAGTTTGAACAGTCCTTTAGATGTCCGTAACAGAAGAGATAATACAATTATAATAAACAGAGAATACACTTAAAATCAGCTGTTTCATTTGTGTGTTCCGTTACAAAAGAACACTGGAAGATATTGTTCTTTCCATAGAAATATAAAAAACAGGAGAAGTCACAAGGGGGCGAGTCTGTGTCGGCGCGACTTGCTCAGTATGAGCCGTTCATAGTCAAATGGCCGTCTCCGTGAACTAGTGCGCTTTCGACTGTGACCGTGACAATTTATATGAATGCCGTGTTCAGTGGTTTCTTTTAAAAACCGAAACCAAAACAAAAACTACCTATGTAAATCATGGAATCACTTTACATTATGTAAGTACAAGTATTTTACAGTATTTGTCTTTAAAATCATGAAAGTGACAAAGTGGAGACACAGGGTTCTGATACATTTCAACATACTGGGCACATCTCCTTCCTTCTTTTATCTATGGTTCTTTCACAAATATAGGTCAAACCATCTTTCTTATTGGAAAATATCAAAACTAAAACTAAAGAACTCATCAACACTTAAGACAACCTACTTCCAACTTCACTTCGAACAATAAATCATTTCAGAATACTTCAGTTTGAAGTTTTTGAAACAAATTCAGTCTCTCCACAATAGCGATGAGTCGTTGCCAATTAATTGCGCGGGAAGTCAACACTGCAACACAACAGAAAAAACAGTTAGCGTACAGATCAAGAGGAATTCTGGTTTTTATTTTTTAGGTATTCTTTAAGTGAAAAAGTTGAAAGAAACAAAAGGTAACGTAGGTACAGTCGAGTTCATTAATATATTGGCCCTTTCAGGCTTCAAAAATATACAGGGTGAAATTGAATAGATGCGACAAAATTTAAGGGGGTGTTCTACGCATCAATATGAACAACTTTTACTATGGGACCAAACCTGAAATCGCGAAAAAAAAAATCAGCTGTTCAGTACATTTTGACGAATTATGCGAACATTAAATGTACTGAACAGCTGATTTTTTTTTCGCGATTTCAGGTTTGGTCCCATAGTAAAAGTTGTTCATATTGATGCGTAGAACACCCCCTTAAATTTTGTCGCGTCTATTCAATTTCACCCTGTATGATCGTCAAAAAAGTTCATAATATTGTGACAACTATAACATTAAATTGTGGTCAAGATTTAGATTAATTAATAATACCTATGTGACTGTGCTATCCTGTACTTCCTCCTTATTCTCAGCGTATATTATTGAACCGTTCGCATGAGCACATATTCTTGATCTATAGGTTCTATACAATTTATTGAAAAATGAATGAAATGAATGATGATTGAATTTTTTGATTTTATTTGTTGGAAAGCTAGGGATATTTTGAATCCTTGACTGTGCCAATATATTAATGAACTCGACTGTACAAATAAATATTAAAGGTATAATTCATTCAACTACTATTTTAGTCACCATCTTTATCATAGAGATGGTGACTAAAACTTTAATGCGTTTAATTTTTATTATTATGTTTAAGCAAAAAATACATGTTTAATATTTTTTTATTATCCTACTGACGGACTAAATAGAATTCTTTTTTCACCCAGGCATCATCCTTATTAACCCTATCTTTATTATACTCAATGTATCCCCGTAATCTTTTGATTACGTAAAAAAAGAAAAAATACGTGTCCAATATTTTTTAATAATATACATGATGGACCAAAAAAATTTAATTTTTTAATCTTCATCCCTATTGTTTAAGTGTGTTTTGGTATTAAGAGTGTGTGTGTACGCAATTACTACATTGGTCAACTAAAGCTTTAGAAAAGACGTAGCCATACCTTTTCGCTTACACAAAACACAATGAAAACAATTATTTGAAAAACCGTTTCCAATTCACTCGTAGTACGTACAACCACAGCCTTTCTCTCAAAAGCTTCAAAATTTACAAGTTAAGTAAAGTATTTTGAAAACATGACAGAGTTTGATCGCTTCAATGGCTCGCCGGGATCTGCTATTAGCAAAATACCACAAAAGTTGTTTAAACTTTACTGTAGAATACATAATGGGTAGGGTATAGCCTTTTAAGTATTACGATGGCGCTTCCTCTTTCAATATTTTGAGAGGGTCGCTTTTGTAATGATTTTCGTTTCATTATCATTTTGTAGTAAGTAATGATTCGACTTAAAGGCTTAGGACACTCGGTTTCTGAATTTGAATAGAGAGTTTTAAGTTGAGAAAACTCTTGCATTACTTAAGAGGGGACACGGCCTGCGAGGAATTTGAATAATAAGTATTTGAAGAAACTATTGCCGTCGCGCTGCGCCAGAACAGTGAGAAGAGAGTGTGATAGGGACAGCTGCAGCTCAGATCGATTATATCACAAAAATTTTGACGAGATCGACGTTTCATATTCCCCTTTTTTCTCCTCAAAAACTGAGACGATTAAATTATTTTTTTTTCATTAAAATTTAATAAAAGAGTACCTCTAGGTTCCTATCATTTTCCTAGTTAAAAACTTTCAGAATTTGTCTGGTAGTCTTCTAATCATGGCGGTAAAAATGGGGCATTTTTTGTTATTTTTGGAGGGTCATGTTTTCTTTACTCATTATTTTCATTGTGTTTTTCTATCTATAATATGTATGTATTTACAAAAAAAAAATGTAAAAGTAGTTTATCAGCCATCTCGTTACCATAACACAAGCATTAGGTTGCTTAGCTTGGGACTAGGTGGCGTTGTGTGTAATGTCCAAGGATATTTATTTATTTATTTATTTATTAGTTCCTGAAAAAAGGAAATGACGGGGACGTGTTTACAGCAGACTTTGATTTTAGGAAAAAAAAATTGCTCTAGTAGAGGCATTATTCAGGAAGAACAACGGGGAATACATTTCTATGGAGAATCGCAGGCCACCGTCCCTCTTAAGGCAATTCCACTGATTCCTTTGAATTTAAAATTTTTTACGCAAAAAACGCAAGAAATTTTTAATTTCGCTAGCTCGCTATTTTTAATTTTGAAGGAATCTCCAAGTAATGCTAGAGTTTGACAAGTACTCAAATTCAAATTCTCAATTCAAAAACCTTGTGATAGTGTGAGTTAGCAGCAAAACCCACCCATTATTAATTTGATTGTGGTGGTATGATTAATTACTAGCCCCCATAATTATTACTCAAAGTTGAGAGGGCTGTCGCATTTTGTCACCTCTCTCGCTCACGCGGTACTAAATGAAAAGATCATAACCAAACCAGAATGTTAAATGAAAAGATCTTTTTTGAAAAATGTAATCAATTAGTGAACTAGTAAATAATATTAATTTAATGGGTAATTATTAAAAACATATTTTTATTGTGGCATTTATTTACTCGTCTCAAAAACAGATAATACTTTTTGAGCTGAGTTTAGATAACACAATAGAAATGTGTTTTTAAAGTTAGACCGTAGTAGTAAATGTTTTTAAAAAAGCATATTTAAATTTAAAAATCTTAAAATTTGGTCCCGTGTGAGCGAGAGAGGTCACAAAATGCGACAGCCCTCTACTCCTCAGATGTCCGAGTACGGCTAATTTTAGACCCAAAACCCCAGCGGGGGAGGGTTGGGGGTTAGTTGCGAACCCCATAGGTTTACAACTACTGATGATGATATGTTTTCCATCGGATGATGTTTTTTTACGTTACACCTACCACCTGAACCACGCGGGGGGGAGAGGGTGTCAGTTGCGAACTCCATAGGTTCATAACTACTGATGATGATTGGTTTTCCATCGGATGATGTTTTTTTACGTTTATATATATGTGATATATAAGCTTATATACCTATTATGTAAAGGTTTTTCCTTATGCACACATGGGGTGCATTCGACACTTGAGGGGTTATCACACTAATATTATAAAGGCGAAAGTTTGTGAGTGTGTGTGTGTGTGTGTATGTTTGTTACTTCTTCACGCTCAAACGGCTGGACCGATTTGGATGAAATTTGGTACGTAGATAGCTTATACCCTGGATTAAGACATAGGCTACTTTTGATCCCGGTTTATGCGGGTGAAACCGCGGGGCGCAGCTAGTTACATATATAATGACTGGCCTTTGTTTACCTTTAAGACGCAGATATATCGATAGGTATCTTTACGCTCAAAGGGCGTAACCACCATTTTGGCAAAAATTATCTCACAATGCAGTTTCTGGAAAAATCTCAGTGAAATCTAACGAGAAGCGAGTTTGAAGTGAACTGACATTTCACCTGACGCTAGGGATGGACACTATCAACATAAGGTTACTCAAAGGTCACTAAGTAAGGTCTTCAAGGTCACTTTACCTAAGCTTTCACTGTGAAATTTTTACATAATAAAAAGGCAGGTGACAACTTTGTAGTAACAGCATAGTCTACATAGTAGGTCTGTTAATTGCTATAGCACCAGCTCAGGCAATATTGCT
Source organism: Cosmia trapezina (assembly GCA_905163495.3). Lineage (NCBI taxonomy): Eukaryota > Metazoa > Arthropoda > Insecta > Lepidoptera > Noctuidae > Cosmia > Cosmia trapezina. Next base: position 22,351,610 of record LR991035.1, on the reverse strand, counting down.
AGTATTGGTATTGATTGGTGTTGTAATTACCTTTATAGGGCAATGAAAAAAGCGTGAAGGTTTTTCCAGCTTTAAAATAATAATAAATTGGCATTTTATTTTGTCACTTTTTTGGTTAGGTACTTAGCCTCTCTTCTAGTGGTGTAGTATTAATAAGGTGGAAAGTTGACAGAAGGCATACCTCAATGTAATGTCGCTCGAATACGGGGTCGTCGCGTCCATATGTCACTTTCTGTTCGGAAAATCCTGAAGGCGCCCTCTGTCGGCGCCATAACGCGTTTAGGGTGACCGAACTAAAAGTGACATCTATGTAGGTACACGACGATCGTGTATTCACGCGATGATTGCTTTTAATTAGGACCCAGCCCTAGATTTTCTTCTTTCAATTGAATATACTATTATGTTTATGATATTATTTTGATTCTTAAGATGGACCCTTTCGAAGCCTGTATTAAAACAGGATGTTCTAATTTACATTCGGTTTTGGTTCGATTCACGGATAAGGCTTATCGATTTCTCAAATATGTTTGCATGCAGTTTTACTTAATTTTGAAAAAATAAACGAATATTTAATTTGAGTGAAAATTGGAGATTTTCACATTTAGGACATATTCATACTTAGGGTACTTTTGCCCTCCAGGGCCCGCTTCAACTTTCCACCCCGTATTTTCTGACTTTTTCTAGCGTAATTGAGTAGTCACAACTGCCAATAAATGTCCCAATCCTGGAAAAACACCTTCTTTAAACATTCTCTCATCATTTAGTGCATGACCAACTACTTCACGTGGAGCCACCTGACTTGTTGGGTATTACCATTTCTGTGCTGATTTTGCCCAACGGAAATAGTAATTACTGTATAAATATCTGCAATTTTTGAAGGAATGTCACTGTATATTATATGATTTCTAATTTTGGCATACTTCAGATGTAAGAGTGCGACGAATTTCTGGAGACATTTAAACGAGCCTTCCAGGAACCGTTAAACACCGAGCCACCGGAAGATATAAGTTGTTATCCTCTTGGTGTAAGTAGGTACCCCACATCTAGGGTCTGTTGCGTGGCGACTGGAGTGTCGTCTGCTGCCAAAGGACCTTGACAGGCCATGAGGTTCACGGGTTGGGACAGTTTTATACAGAAAACTAGCTAGTTCCACCCACGTAGACCAGGATAAAAATAAACCTATGTTTTAATTCAGGGTATAAGCGTGAAGAAGTAACAAACACATACACACACTCACAAACTTTCGCCTTTATAATATTAGTGTGATAAGCCTTTCTGCCCGATGCGGTTATTCGTCGGCAAAAGTGGCGACCTTCATACCAAGGGGTATGAAAGTTTAAGAGTGATAACTTTTCAAAATTCCTTGTTACTTTGTGCTCACATTCTATATTTAAGGAGCTCTTGTGAAAATTTCACGCTTCTAGAACCAGTAGTTTGGCTATTTTTGTGGCTGATGATGATTATAATAGTGTTGAGTCGCAAGGCAAAGCTGGTTAGAAACGATAAATGCGAATAGCGTAGTTCAAAAGGAGCATATTCGGCAGTGGGGTATAAAATAGTCTGTTGTGGGTGATAATTTACCCCCTGGCTGGAGGCTTTGAGTTCGCTTAAGGCACCCACAGGATAGTCCGGTTAAGCAGTCTCGACCCCAAGTGGTCACACTGCGAGATGCCATGCCAAAAAAAAAAAAAAAAAATGATAATTTTTTTCTAATGCAGATTGAGATTTAGTTTCAAGGATCTGGAAAAAAAGTTGAATCAGAAATCGCTTTAGCTGTGTGGTTCTAAACTTCCAGAACTTATAAAGATTTCGGAAATCAAATGAAATCGTTTATTCTGTCTGTACTAGCGGCGGGGTCCTGCTTCGCACGGTTTTTACGACTTGACAAAACATGAAGGTTTCTATATCTTAATATTTATAATTCTTCTGTACGTGAGTTTGTCACCAACTCCTCCTTAGACTTACTTCTTAGACTTAGGACCGATTTAGATTTAGATTACTCCTTAGACTTAGGACCGATTTCGATGATATGTATATTTCAATGGGTTCCTGGATGGTTTGAAAACACAATTGGAGCCGGTAGGTGGCGCTGCAGTCGGGTTCTAGGATCGTTCAGACAGGACAACGTCTGTCGGGTCCGGTAGTTATTTAAAATATAAATATAACGCAAATATATAAATATACCATTTAGAGAATAAATTCTCTAAATGGTAGTGAATACCTCATCAAAATTCGTTGCGTAGTTTAAAAGAACAACGCGGCCATACAGACAGACACGAAAAGCGACTTTATTTTAAAATAAGTATAGAAATAGGAAATTGCAATCACTCACTTTACATGTCATATTTAATTTAAAAAAAACATTCGATATTGACCCTTATTAAAAATAAAAAAAGATTGGCTCAGAGTAAAGGCCTTGTTACAAAGTGACAGGTGAAAGGCCAAAAATTTAAAAGCATCAATTAGAATAAAATTCACTTTACCTCACGACATTTTTTAAACAAAACAAGGTAACGACACCGGTTAACGTTCGCCATCTCCGGGGCCCAACATAAGTGTCGGCTGAACACGCAATTTGCTGGGGTTATTAAATAAAGAACTTTTTTTGTTTGCGACGCAAACTCGTTTTGGTAAACGTGACGAGAGGCAAGTTACGCGAAATTTTGTTTTAATGTCACTTTTTGTGTTAAACGTAAATAATATGCTGTTTTGGGAGGGGTTGTTTGTTTTTAAGGGTAAAATTTAATTTAATTAGTTGCATTTTTTATGATGATAATTTTACATCGCTCTGTTATCTAGGTACTCTAATTGTCTGTTTCAATGAACGGTCATAACAAAGCTCCAATAAATAGGTCTTATAATAATAGGATCACTAAACATCAAAGATTAAATATTTGCTAAACATGCCATGTAGCTCACATAATCTGGGTTTTTGATGGCTTTTCTAAGGATATTGTTATCTATTGCTGGACATAACCTACCTCCAATTTATTAAAAACATTCAGTATTTTAAACAAGTTCAAAAAACACTTCAATTCACTTCAATCACTTTTTCAAACACATAAAATCTCTTGTCTAGCAGAATATCATAACTTTTATGTAAAAACGTCCCCAAAAGATTATTTAATCAAATACTTTGTAACCTCTAAGCATGGTTCATTCAATTTACTTTGGCAAAAATTTTTGCTCCCAAAAGCCATCCCGGATGTACCACAGTGTAAAAAATTTCAGCTGAAACTTTTATCCTACTGCTGAATTTTCTAGTTGACTGAATAGATTATTTTATGCTGTGTAGTTACAATTTTGTAAGATCGTAATATGGAGTTTAAAATGTTTAATATGGGGAACTTGTGTGAGGTTTATGTCGGTTCTATTTTTAAAGCCGAATTTTGAGTTCAAATATGAGTGGCGTGGAATATGAGAGATTTGCTTATTACTTTCGGCTGTACGTATGACGTATTCTGGTGCAGTTACCCTGTTATGAAAAGGCTTCCCATTTTGAGTGATATCTGAGTTGAATACAGGTACAGTCAGGAAAATTAATTATTTATCAAATTGACACAGTACACCAATTACAAAAAAAAAAACTGAATGGCGGTCCAGCAATTGTACTAAGCGACTAAATGGAGATGACAAGATTCCTTCAACAGTTACATTTTATTCGACACCTACTTAACATCAGAGAGAAAAAAAAAAACAAAATAGATAAGTAATTGAAAAAATATAAAACAGGACTGCCCAAAAAAGTAAATGGCTAAAAAGTAAAAAATAGTATAAGTAGACAATCAACCTTGAATCCAAAGGAGGAAAGGAAATAATTATTAGGTAGGTACCTAACCACCTACCACACACCACGGCACATGTGTAATAATAGTTGAAGTAATTATAACTTTTTTAAAGGAACTTGTCCCCCTTCTAACCCCTCCCTCTCTCTCTCTCTAACACCCTCCCCCTCTCATCCTCTCACTGCCCCACTCACCCTCCCTCTACCGATACCCCTCCCCCTCTAACCCCCCCAAAACATCCCCTTCTCGACAGACTTTACTGTGTTGAATAATGCTGAAAAGTTTAACTTGAAAGTTATTAATTATGTCATGTGTTTGTTTTTTTTTGTAGCTGGGGACCGTTCTTTGGAAACATGGCTTATTGGTTAATCATACTCGTTCTATTCGGCAGTAGTGTAAAAAGGGAACGTGATTTGCGTTTATCAGAGCATTCTTTTGATGTTAAAACTTTACTTACTATTATAGGCCGACCGGTGCGCGGAGCAGCTCTCTGCTCCGCGCACCCCTTTCACCCATCCGCTAACATCTCCCCTCGCTCCCTTCTTACCGCAGGCGATACGCGAGTTAAACGGTCGGCCTATAACTAAAAGTCACCCACAGGAAGAAAATAAAGACGTTTACACCTTAAAACAAACCCTTAGGGGTAAGGGGGGTAGGGGGGGCTTCAAAAAGCAGTCATTGTTTAAAAGTACAGCGAATTAAGTCTGGGTAATTACACATAAAGCGCTTAGACTGTATTCCCACGGCGCTGCAGCGCTGTGTCGTGTCTGGTTGAATCGGCTGCAACCGGTCGAGATTTCCCTTGGGTGTGACGTCTGTTCGCTCTGGTCAATGACCTGGTAAAAAATATGGGGGTGAAACTAATGTAGAGATGTTCTGTTTATAATAGAAATACTAGCGACCCACCCCTGCTTTGCACGGGGTTGCGCTTTCTACAATCACACTATCGCACTAATATTATGAAGGTGAAAGTTTGTGAGTGCGTGTGTGTGTGTTTGTACGTTTGTTACTTCTTCACGCTCAAACGGCTAGACAGATTTGGATGAAATTTGGTATGTAGATAGCTTATACCCTAGATTAACACACAGGTTACTGTTTTTGTGGAAAAAATGTAGTGTTCCCGTGGGTGGGATGAGCAAAGAATTCCAATAAGTTTGCTACTCTTTCAAACACAAACAGCTTGACCGATGTTGATGAAATTTGGTGTGGAACTAGCTGACACCCTGGATTAACACACAGGCTACATTATATACTCAAAAAATGTAGTGTTCCCGTGGGATGAGCAATTTTTTTCCTCTAAAAATGTGAATATTTTTCTTACCGATTAAATAATACACGTTTTAGTGTATCTTAAACCACGGGCCGCAGCTAGAAGTTACATAATTATCATCTTATCTCTTTTTCGCTACCGATAATTACGACAATCCGTCCTACTTCCACGTGCCAACTAATAATGTGACATTGTGCTGTTTTCCAAGATCGACTGTTGGGTAGGTAACCTCTTTTACTTATAATGCAGAGGTATTATTGGTCATAGTCATATACAATTACTAAGGTTTTTTAGGGTTCCGTACCTCAATAGGAAAAAACGGAACCCTTATATGATCACTTCGTTGTCCGTTTATCTGTCTGTCAGTCTGTCAAGACCCTGTTTCGCAGGAACGCGTGGAGGTATCAAGTTGAAATTAATATCAAATACGTAAGTCTATGGTTTCTTAGAGTTCTGAAAGAATTAAGCTTCTACCTCAACGCAATAAAAAAATACTGCCATTTTTGCTACATATTTTAATACTTGCAAGTAAATCAAAACCATTATTCTTGGCAAGAAGCAAGCACTCCCAGCACAAGTCCAAAAAAAAAAAAAAAAAACTCCAAAAATCCAAAAAAAAAAAAGAAAAAGTCCAAAAATTGTTGATTTGTAATTAAACAATTTTTTTTTGGTATTGCAATATTAAGTTTGTTTTTGGGATTTTAATATATTTATTTATTTATTCTTCTTCAGCAAATTTACATTTGTGTCGAACACAGTGGTTTTAACATTAAATGTAACACTAAAATTAAATAATCATCGTCAAGCCTAGCGTAATTATTCATTTCAATTACGGAACCCTTCCGTGCGTGGCCCGACAAGCACCTGGCCGTTTTTTATTTACTTCGGTAAGCTTATGGTCCAGCCAATACATACTTATTACAATGTCTATACAATGACATGAATATTTACTTTGTAAAGTATTACTTATACTATTTTTAATTATTGTGAATGTGAAGACTACGTGGATGATTGTTTTTTATTTATTTTATCCTTTTCTCAGTTTTAGTTATAGTCTGACAGTTTGAGTAATTTATGCGGCCTACCCAAATGTCTTTTCTTTGGTATTGTTCGTCGAATCGTTGAGCTCCTTAAGTTTTGAGTTGAGCTGCACGATGACTGACAAATGCGTGCACTGACTGGACAGGTCCACTCAATCTGTGTGGTTCTTTCATCAAAAGACCATTTCAGACTGCAATCTACATGGTCTTCACATGATCTGACCAAGATTATGTCTGGACTTTAAAAGAGACTGTGACCTCTGAGTTTGTTTCGGCGTTTCTTCTCAGAGTAGTCAGATAGGAAACGTCGAACTCATCTAGTTTAAAAAAAAATATGTTTGACGTGTAAAAGTGTTTGTACAAACCTACTTAAAGAAAATAAATCATTTATCATTTATCATTTATTAGTAAATTAAGACAACTACCTACCAGGGCGGAAGGAACACAAGCAACATACAATAACATCTCAGTCGTGGATAGTGCAGCAATTTTCGTCACAGCCACTCACGAGTCTGTCAGGCTCGCGGGAGGGCCTGCAACAGATCACGTCTGCAGGCTGACATCTTGATGTGAAACTAGATTTAAGTCTAGGTGGGTTATGACATGTAGGGCACCTTGACTTTGTGAAGATATACCTACTTAGTTTGTGTTTTATAACGTTTTTGTTACCTAAGCATAAATTCTGTTTAATTTTAATTTATTTTATAGAGCGCCTATTCGAGGACCCAAGAAAAAAAACCGGTCAAGAGCGATTCTGATTTCTGAAAAAGTGTGATATTTAGAGACATCGTTTCATTTTTCCTGTAATCTTTACATATACTTCTACCACATAGAATAATTTCTGATTTTTCTCTATGCAAACTTCGGAGAAAAGGGGTGGGGGGAAAGCTATTTTTTTACATTTTTCATCAAAAGTCGGAAACTATATATTCTCTCCTTCTCCTCATAATCCATCCAAGGGTTGTCTGTAAGAGCGAGCGCGCACTGCGGTGCGTTTCCGGTAGTTCTGCCGCACTGGGCGGGGCCTACAGTAACAAAACGCATGACCGCAGTGCGCGCACTTCAAAGACATTCCATACTTCACAGATTATGCGGTAGAAAAACGCACCGCGATGCGCGCTCGCCCTAAAAGATCTCTTTTAGCGATAAGACCGCCCATTGTGTCACCCTATGTAAAATTTCAACATTTATATCTGTATTTTTTATGGTGTGCATAATAAAGAGTATTCTATCTATCTATGCGGCCTGAAAAAAGAAAAAAAATGAGAATGTGCAAACAACGCTCTTTTTTATGATACCTCTCATGCCCTAGTAGCCCCAATTCGAATTTGTAAGACTCCCTGAAAGGAACCCTTTGTAAAAAAAAAAATATTTTTATTCATCTCAAGAAATGTCACATTTATTTTACATCTAGGCGCAACTAACACGCAGTCCATTATCATTTATATTATGTTGAGTTCCTATAATAACGCCCAAAGTGTAGCAGTCAACACAATTCATGACATCATCTGACTAGCCTTTTCCCAACCATGTTGGGGTCGGCTTCCAGTCTAACCAGATGCAGCTGAGTACCAGTATTTTACATGGAGCGACTGCCTATCGGAACTCCACAACCCAGTCACTGGGTAACATGATACCCATTGGTAAAACTGGTTGTCAATAATCCAACAATGACAGCCGATATCAATGGCTTAACGTGCTATCCGAGGAATGGAGTTGTCGTGGTAGGTCACCCATCCACGGACCAACCCGTAGCGTAGCTTAGCCTGATCGATCGGCCCATGTGGTTCTTATTACTTAGCTAAAAGCCCCTGCTACGCACTGCCCCTGCTAGTCTACACTACAAAACGGATGTGGTGTTGCCTAAGAAGTTATGTAAGAATGTACATTATTATAATTGGACTCATAAAAAACCAGCTGGTACTAACTACCATGACCTTTAAAAGAAAACGTGACCTTTGACTTTGATTCTGACTTTCTTTCAAAACAAAAACAAATATTGAAGTAAGATTACTCAGAAATTACTAACACAACAGTTACTAAGGGTGAATTCGACACGTTTTATACCTAAGTATGTCTTCCTCTTCGAATAGATTTTGAATTTTTGACAGTTTCTCCCTACAAAAACTGTTAGTGTGTGTATAAAAGAAATCCGCCTTTGGTCAAATTAGCCCTTAATAGCACAAAACCAATTCATTAGGGCATAACTTTGCGTTGAATTTGTTTGTTTTAGTGTGGCCTACTATAAAAAAAAACCGGTCAAGAGCGAGTTGGACTCGCGCACCGAGGGTTCCGTTCCGATTTCTGAAAAAGTGTGCTATTTAGAGACATCGTTTTATTTTTCCTGTAATCTTTACATTAACTTCTATCACACAGAATAATTTCAGATTTTTCTCTATGCAAACTTCGGAGATAAGGAACGGTATTTTTTTTTACATTTTTCATCAAACGTCGAAAACGCGGCCTAAAAAAAATAAAAAAATGTTTGAGAATGTGCAAACAGCCACTTTCATATGAGTAGCCCGCCCTACTTTGAATTTTTAAGAACCCGCCCTTTCAGTCCCTGTTGCAAAAAAAAAATATATTTCTTTCTTTCTATTTACAAAATAGTTGGGTAAACGCCATCTTAAACTGTTTCAAATTTCAAGCTGATAGCATTAGTAGTTCTTGAGATATCCAGCTGTGACAGACAGACAGACAGAGCTGAGTCGAACCACAAGGGTTCTTTTTTACCATTTTGGTACGGAACCCTATAATAATTACTAATGAAATGTCACACGCAATCAAAAACAAACCACTAAAAACAAAACACTGTCTTTGCTGCCGCACAGTTGCGTAAAACATACAGAGCAATCTTCATCATCATTCACATTTAACAAAATATCACCGACCATTAAGAGATACAACTTTTTATTATTCCACACATATACTCGTACATACATTTAACACTGACATGTTGAACGAGACGCTTGTAAAAAAACATGTTTGTTCAAAAATACTATCATTATAGTGTTCTGAGTAAACAGTAGTACAGGATCCGTCGATTTATATTGCACAGACTCGTTTTAAGTTCAAAAAGGAACACGAGTACATAATAATTTTGTGTAGGGTCCGCAGAAAAGTCTTACGCGATCAGCTCATCTAAACCACGTTCAAGTGTCAATATTTCACAATAGTGATGACAATGACAGCTCCTGAACGTAGTTTAGATGTGCTGATAGCAATTATTTTCATTGGTGAAATTCGCTCTTAGCGATTATTTTTTTTTATATGGATTATTCGATTGTACTTGAATAAGAGGCAGTAAGACATACTCATAACATGAAAGACACTAAAAAATCATTTGTTAGTTTAACTTTAAAGATACTAATAGCTATGATGAAAATTTCCCGAATTAATTACTGCCATAACAAATAATTCCCTATCCCTAAAACTTTTAAAATTATGTATATTGTAGGCGCTACATTAATCTGAGAAGTTATGGGTAGGATAGTACTACCAACTAAGATCAGTGTTTACCAGACACGAATCCGACCAAACTTTTGTACCTATTGTTAAATTAACCAGCAAATAAATTCTGAAGTTTTGACCGTTTTTCCATCCAAAAACCTATCTGACGTCAATTTTTTTTTCCACGAATGTAGATAAGTACTTGACTCTGGTTAATAATAATAATCATTTATTTCAACCCTCAGCAAATCTAAACTTTGAATGAAATCAATTTTCTTGGTAGGTCTGTCATAGATGGACCCATAAAATACAGTACGCACGGCTACAGATCAAGCTATACGTTTCCAACATAAGCTGATCTCGCATCGTATGGGATTTCCTTACAATGAGAGGTCAGGGTAAACTGGAAATGTATAGCTTGATGTGTAGCCGTGTGTACGATAATGTTCAAAAGGTCCATCGTTTATCGTCGGAAAACCGAACTTTGCCGAATTGTGATTGGTCTATTACGGGAGTGACGGAATTAGTGCGTCAATCTATGTATAATAATTTAGGTGGAAATATAAATAAATAATAATAATAATAAATAATTAAATATCCTTGGACATTTCACACAACGCCATCTAGTCCCAAGCTAAGCAACCTAATGCTTGTGTTATGGTAACGAGATGGCTGATAAACTACTTATATACATTTTTTTTTTGTAAATACATATATATTATAGATAGAAAAACACCCAGACTCGGAACAAATACTTATAGGTCGTACAAATATTTGTTCCGTGCGGGAATCGAACCCGCGACATGCTGCGCAGCAGTCAATCGCTCAACCACTGCGCCAATCGTGTCTTCAATCAATTTCTATTGGTCGATAGTCACATTTTATTCGCTATATTACGTTTTTTCCGAAGATAAACGATAGAACCTTTGACCGTAGTTGGTGTGAGTGAAAAAAAAAATTAAATTAAAAAAAACTAAAATTTAAAAATCTAACTAAATAAAAACTTTTCTGCTACCATTACAGCAACTAAAATCCCACCCAGCTCATAGTGGAATGTAAAAAGTGCCTGCCCCGGCTCGACTCGACGATCCCCGCGAATTAACTCAAATGAAGACATTATCCGGCCGGGGCGTGCGCAGACGCAACGTACGTGAGCTTTTTGCCGCCATCTTACTTTGAGGGCAGAGTTGAAGGTCGATTAATGGGTTCGTGTTTTTTTTTCTGAATGAATATACAAGGTGGTTTTTTTGTTATGCACATTTTTTGGATTGTGTTTTAAGGAGTTGATAATATAGGGAATTATAACGTTGTTGTTTGAATGGAATGGAGTGGAGTTGTGGTCTGGAGATAAGGATTGACTTCTAAAGTAGGTTGCGGGTTCAAGATTTGACGCAAAAGAACTATAGTAATGCAACTGTTATTCTATTATTAAACTAAGCAAAAGGAGTAGAGTAGAACTAACTAGAATATTAGTTGAACGGAGTAGAAGCTTTGCTTAGTTTTTTTTTAAATATGCTATACCTAGTTTTTTTTAAATATCTTAGACAGAAAAAAATATCTAAGTATCAATAAATACTACAAATTCGATGTAAACTTTTCATAATAGAACAATAAAAACAGAAATTTTGAAAAAAAATAATTCATCGTTTAAAAATATCGAAATTCAATTCAACCTGCATATGATTTGAATTTAGATTTTTTAATATTAAAAAAAAAACATTAGGTATGCCATAGGCTTCTACTCCGTTCACCTATTATAGCGACTTATAACTTATTCGTAGATTATAGCCTATTTTTTTCAAGACGGTAAAAAAAGTCATGCAGTATAAGGATCGTAGCAGTAGGTGGCGTTCTTTAGTTTCTGCAATTCTGCCTAATACATTTATGGGAAGAAGGCGTGAATTTTTGTGATTGGCGAGTTTGTAAGAGGTACAAACTACATATGTATACAATGAGGACGAGATCACAAAGCATAATCAATGCTAGTTTTTTTCTATGTAATGACCAGAGTCATTTGCCCAGCAGTGGTGTAATAACTGGCTGTTATTGACAATGTTGTAGGTAGGAATGTGTCACAGAGCACAGAATATCCGCACCTGCAGCTTCTAGAGACGGCTACTTTTAAAATTCGTGGCGCTGAAAGTGCGTAAAGGTAATAATTATTAGCACACATATAAATTCGGAAAAGGATCGTCACCATCTCGTCATCTTTAGCCTCCACCGTGACCCGTACCGAGGCGAGGCTATTACATTATGATTCCGGTAAGTGTGCATTGCAGTAGAGAGTTTCATACAAAGAATACTGCACGGCTAGACTTGATACGCGACAAAACCTTTCCGATAGATATAAGAAAGTATATGTCTATGGTTATGACATTTAAGCCCATCACTATCACAGGCCGTCAGTCAAAGCCATCAGTTTCTCTACGTCACTTGTGTCGAAGTGAGAGTAAACGGTGATAACTTCTGAGATGTTTGGTTTGTATGGAAAGTGTTGAGAATGCCACCTCTAGCAGCATCATCGTCGCCATGCTCTGTGGTATGTGATATTTTTTGTATGCATATTTTGGCCTGTATTTATATTGTGTCAGTAATAAAGGGTTATATAAGGATGAAAAGTTCAGAGTGCTTATTATAGTGTGCAAATTATGGATAGGTACGCCTTGAGTCTTCCTTTGTTAGGAGTCGTATGTGAAGATTGTTTTTATACTCTGTGGTTTTAAAATACCAAATATTGTAAGCAGATTAAGGAATAAAGCAAAGCTCGTTCTTCGTTAAATAATAAGTTGGTAAATATGATAATACTATAGGTACTTAGGTACATAATAGCGAAACAGGAAGGTCAAGCAACCGAAGTAGTGACTACAGCCTTGCTATTGATGACAACATAATTAAATCAGATTCCCAAGTCGCGCTGGCCTTTTAAAAGTTCTTCGCTGAGATTCCCGTATCAACTACTAAATCTCTAAGGTCATCACCCACTGCTGCAGAGTCTTTACTTAAAGAAAACGTTCCAGTTTGTGATTCTGAGTTTAATTTCCAATATGTTACCTGTAGAGATCTTTCACACGTTAAAAATTAAAAAGACTGCTGATCTATGGGGTAATTTTGTGGACGTTGCTAAATCAATTATAAACATTGTAACACCTACTTTAACTGTTATTTTTAACAATTGTATTGACCGTGGCGAGTTTCCTGATGTTATGAAATATAGTAAAATAATACCGTTGTTTAAATTGGGTAGTACATCTGACCCTACTAATTATAGACCTATTTCAGTGGTACCTACCTTTAGTAAATTTTTTGAAAAAGTTATTTTAGATCAACTGCAAAGATTTTTTAATAAACATAAATTATTACATAACAAACAGTTTGGTTTTACAAGGGGTCGTTCGACTACTGATGCCAGTGTTGAACTTTTAGGTCATGTTTATAATGCATGGGAGGATAAATGCGATGTTTTGGGCATCTTTTCTGATTTGTCCAAGGCATTCGACTGCGTTCTTCATGAAACATTAATCAGGAAACTGCATCACTACGGAATCCGGAACGCCTCTCTGGATCTTCTCACTTCTTACTTAAGTGATAGGATTCAAAGAGTTGATGTTAACGGGAAAAGATCACCCGGATCCGTAGTAACAATGGGGGTCCCCCAAGGCTCAATTTTTGGCCCTTTTTTGTTTCTTATTTATATTAATGACTTGCCTTACCTCATAAAGGATAATCATGATATAGTGTTGTTTGCAGATGACACTTCACTTTTATTTAAACTCAAACGTCAGCAGCTGGTTACTGACAATGTAAATAGCGCCCTCGCAAAAGCAGTTAACTGGTTTAATGTTAATAACCTACTTCTAAACGAGAAAAAACTAAGTGTATTAAGTTTACTATACCTCATGTTAGACAAGTAAAAACTAGTGTTCTCATAAAGGGTGAAGAGTTGATTCCCGAAGATACCACAGTGTTCTTGGGCATAACTTTGGATGCCGAACTTCAATGGGGCCCCCATATAGATAAATTTTCGAAAAAGCTTAGCGCTGCAGCATACGCCATTAGGAAAATTCGTGATTTAACTTGTTTAGAGACAGCCCGTTTGGTTTACTTTAGTTATTTTCATAGTGTGATGTCGTACTGTATTCTATTGTGGAGAAATGCCGCCGATATTCAGACAATTTTAGTTTTACAAAAAAGGGCTATTCGTTCAATTTACAAATTAAGTCCCAGACACTCCCTCAGAGATAAATTTAAAGAAATTAATACATATAATGACTGTGCCTTCTCATACAAAAGATTTTCATAGATATACATCTATGAAAATCTTTTGTATGCTCATTAAAATATCAATTTGTTTAAAAAATACAGTGACGGCCATAATGTGAATACTAGAAACAAACACAAATTTGTTGTTCCTACAACCAGATTTAAGAAAATAAGTGGTTCGTTTAGATGCCAATGTATACGTTTTTATAATAAACTACCTAGCCATATTCAAGAACTAAGCCTTAATAAATTCAAAAATTGTATAAAGCGGAAACTTTGTCAGAAAGCCTTTTATACTGTCAAAGACTATATTGAGGACAAAAAGGCTTGGGATTGAGCTGCTCCAATAAATTTACACAATTAATGTTGATTTAAATACCTTTTTACATATTCTATACAATGACATGAATATTTACTTTGTAAAGTATTACTTACTTATACTATTTTAAATTATTGTGAATGTGAAGACTACGTGGATCATTGTTTTTTATTTATTTTATCCTTTTCTCAGTTTTAGTCATAGTCTGACAGTTTGAGTAATTTATGCGGCCTACCCAAATGTCTTTTCTTTGGTATTGTTCGTCGAATCGTTAAGCTCCTTAAGTTTTGAGTTGAGCTGCACGATTACTGACAAATGCGTGCACTGATTGGGCAGGTCCAGTCAATCTGTGTGGTTCTTTTCTCAAAAGACCATTTCAGACTGCAATCTACATGGTCTTCACATGATCTGACCAAGATTATGTCTGGACTTAAAAAGAGACTGTGACCTCTGAGTTTGTTTCGGCGTTTCTTCTCAGAGTAGTCAGATAGGAAACGTCGAACTCATCTAGTTTTAAAAAAAATATGTTTGACGTGTAAAAGTGTTTGTACAAACCTACTTACAGAAAATAAATCATCTATCATTTATCATAATCAGCCTATAATGTTCCCACTGCTGGGACACTGACCTCCTCTCCCCGAGAGGGAGTGGGCTGTAATCCACCACGCGGGCTCAGTGCGGATTGGTAGATGTCACATGTCTTCGAAATTATGGTTCTAGGACATGCCGATTTCCTCACGATGTTTTCCTTCACCGTTTTGAGAGAAGTGGTGAGGAAATTATTTTCACAAAGTAAAGCCTGGGTTCGAACCCACGATCTACAACTCGTAAGGCCCCCCGTTACCACTGGGCCACCACTGCTCATAATTACTAACTCATAATTTCATAATCTTACTCTTACTAGAGGAGCTCGTGGCTAAGTGATAACAGCTGCACGGGTCGATCCGTCAGGTTAAAGAACGCTTGCCGGTGTTGATCGGGGTTGGTCCATCTTTACATACCGAGACTCCTCCGTGCCTTCGAAAGCACGCTAAGCCGTGGGTCCCGGCTGTCATTCGCAGATCTTCGACAGCCGTTAAGGGTTGTCAGAAGCCCAAAAGTCTGACAACCAGTCTTACCAAGGGTGGGGGGTCTGGGTATTACCCAGTTACTGGGTTGTGGATATCATATAGGCAAACGCTCCATGTAAAATACTGGTATTCAGCTGCGTCCGGTTACACTGGAAGCCGACCCCAATATAGTTTTGAAAGGCTAGGCAGATGGATTGAATTTCATAGTCTTACTACCTATAAGATTTACGTATTTTAAACGTTCAAATTTTGACAATAGACTTAATTACTAAAGTATCCTAGTAACTGTAACCATTTTAAAAACCTTCTTACAAAATGGCTAGTTAATTCATTTGGCACGACTCCAATACATCTATTAATTAAACTCTTGCCAATCAATGCATTACTTTAAAAAAAAAAAAAACCTATCCTTACCGACAAACAAGGCACCCAAGCACTTAATTTTATTTATTTTCATTATAACCACCAATTAAGGCGAAGTGATTAGGTACTATGCAATCAAACCGCCAGATATGTGAGAATGATGGCACGAACATCGTAATCATTGGGTGGACTTTAATCACCGGCTGATTGGCAGTGATTGACCGTGGTGATTAAGTTATTTTTGGGTAGCGTGGTTATTGTGTTTCTTTATTTTGATAAGTTTATTAAGACTTACGTCGTTTAGCGGATAAGGAAGAATTTGCGCAGTTATTTCGCAAAAATTGCAATTTTTACAATGCTTTTTTGGGTTCGAGTTGACTTTGTGTGAATAATAATAGGTCTTTACCTATGAAATTGCCGTTTTGTATGAAAAAATTTAAACGAATTTTTTTCATGTATTTTTTATTTGTATTAATCGAAGTAATCACCCATGCAATCAATGCATCTTTGCCAACGCAGTGGCAGTTTATTGATGCCCTTCTTAAAGAAATCAGCTGGTCGGGAGGCAACAAATTCTTCAAAGGCATTTTGTACTGCCTCTCGGGTATTGAATTTTTTTCCCGCCAAGAAGTTATCCAAATTCTGGAAAAAGTAGTAGTCTGTAGGCGCAAGGTCGGTAAGAAGCTGTGATGAATCACACCGGCGCTAGACCACCAAACAGTGACCATCACTTTTCTAGGGGTAAGTTTTCGTTTAGGGCATTGTTTAGGTGCTGAACCAGGATCCAACCAACTTGCTGAGCGCTTGCGGTTATCAAACAGAATCCATTTTTCATCGCAGGTAACAATGCGGTTCAAAATTCCTTCATTTGTGTGTCTGTTGAGCAGTGCAAGGCACGTCTCGACGCGTACTTCGCGCTGGCGATCATTGAGTTCGTGGGGCACCCATTTGTCAAGCTTTTTTACCTTGCCAATTTGACGCAAATGGACCAATATTGTTTTGACGCTAACGTCGAAAGCTGCTGCTAATTCAGCCGTAGATTGTGTATCATCAGCTTCCACAATCGCCTTTAATTCGTAATTGTCGACCAAAGTCTTCGGACGACCGCGAGGTTCATTTTTCAGGTCGAAATTTCCAGAACGGAAGCGAGCAAACCAATAACAGGTGGTGCGTTGGTTTGTAGTGTTAGCTCCGTAAACGTCGTTGATGTTGCGTGCCGCTTGTGCCGCGTTGCTGCCACGACGGTACTCATATTCCATAATTACTCGAATTTTTAACGTATCCATGATGAAAAAGATTGAAATGCGATGAAAATGTAACACTAATCAATAAACAAATGACTACTTATGGAAAAAAATCCATGTTTTTAAAATAAAATTAATTTGAAATTAGAATTCTTAGCCAAACAAAAATTATTTTGATTTGAAATGGCCAGTACTGCAGAACGGCAATTTCATAGGTAAAGACCTAATATTATAGCAAAATTATCTATTGAATTAAAGCTAGTCTAATTGTCCAATTTGGCTGACTGTCAGTACAGTTATTGGGTTGTGGAGGTCAGATAGGCAGTCGTTCCATGTAAAATACTGGTATTCAGCTGCATCCGGTTAGACTGGACCCCAACATAGTTGTGAAAAGGTTAGGCAGATTGATTTTGACCAAATATACCGGCAGATCAATCAGAGTTTGATGGTCTGGCAAAATTGTGAAGTCCTAATAAGAGTTGAATTCTCCATCTGCGTTTGGCTGTGATTTTTTACAATTACATTGCAAATTGACATTTGCTAGAAATAAAAGTAAGTTATGCTTATGAAGCCATTAATTAAGAGTTGAATTCTCCTTCTGCGTTTTCCTGTGAATTATTACAGTTACATTGCAAACTGACATTTGCTGCAAAAAAAGTAAGTTATGCATTTGAACCAAAAATCCTTTGCACCCAAAAGTGAACGGGTATATAAAATGCGTGCACAGTGCTTTAAAATAGTATTACGGCTAGAAAAAAACACTAGGTCACTATGCCACCAGTTTTTAACTGCCCACTGTGTTTATAAAATGCACATAAACAGAAAAAATTAAACTTTTACCTTCCCGCAGTAGTTTCAATGTGCCTTTGTCGCCTGAAACCGAAACAGTTCACAATGCCGGGGTACCTCGCAA
Organism: Cosmia trapezina; assembly: GCA_905163495.3. Lineage (NCBI taxonomy): Eukaryota > Metazoa > Arthropoda > Insecta > Lepidoptera > Noctuidae > Cosmia > Cosmia trapezina. Next base: position 22,333,896 of record LR991035.1, on the reverse strand, counting down.
TAAGTAGTGTTGTAGCATTATTGGTTAAAATTCCGGGATTGTTAAATTCAAATCAACCTATGCTGCAATAAAGTGTACTATGTTGAAGAGGGGCTTGTGGCTAAGTGATAACAGCCGCACGGGTCGATCGGTCAGGTTAAGCTATGCTTGCCGCTGTTGGTTCGTGGATGGGTGACCATCTTTACATACCAAGACCCCTCCGTGCCACGGAAAGCACGTTCAGCCGTTGGTCCCGACTGTCATTTGTAGATCTTTGACAGTTGTTACGGGTCGTCAGACGCCCGAAAGTCTGACAACCAGTCTTACCAAGGGGTATTGATTGTGTTACCCAGTAACTGGGTTCTGTAGGTCAGATAGACCGCGCACATTTGTTGTCAAACTGATAGCATGTCTTCCTCGTCGGAACTCATTCATCTTCTGACATCTACACAAAATGTGTAACTAAAAATATTTGAATACGCAGGAGACAGCTTGTGTAAAGTTTCGCAAAAAGGTGTGCAAGAGACACGGCTTTGGGTAATGAAAATTACATGTAATGAGAATTTATGTTCCCGGAAAAAAAATTGTTTTATTGACTTTTCTCCTAGTTCTTCGATGTTTTGTAAAATCATGATTATTTGTTAAATGTTTCAAAATATCCCCTGATTCAATTTTCTAAGAAAGAAAGAAAGAAGAAGAAATATTATAGCCACTTGGGTACCTATTAAATCATCATCATTTGCCTAGCCTTTTCCCAACTATGTTGGGGTTAGCTTCCATAGTCTAAACCTGATGCAGCTGAATACCAGTATTTTACATGGAGCGACTGCCTATTTATATCCCTTGGTAAGACTGGTTGACAAACTTTGCGGCTTCTGATGACCCGTAACGACTGTCAAAATTCCACAAATAATATACATAAGTACACCTATTAGATATATATCACAAAAATAATTATGGAAAAGAAATCACAAACACTGTTTTTCATTAACTTACATTATTTCCCCACAAAAACCGTCGAAACAAAACCACACTCCATCTGCACTGCACAAAGACCAGCTCAAATAAAACGAACTTAAAAATGCATTCGCAAATCACGGACCAACCGGACTTAATCCCGCGGCTGCAACAGAGTTCCGTAACTCCCGGGATTCCGGGAATCCGGAACATTTGCCAGCACTAACCATGGACATAATAAAACGCATGTCATATAAAAATGTTATAATATAGTGTCCCCGCTTACTTGGGGAATAATAGTGGTATTCGTTATATGAGACGGTTAAAGGGTGCATTTTGAACAGTTAAATGGAGAATTCTGGAGAATTTATGAACAGCATATGTTTTGAGCTGCTGCAGTTGAGATGCTCGGAAATAGAATAAGACAGGTTTTATATTTTTACTAGCGACCCGCCCCTGCTTCGGACGGGGGCTAATAATGCATAGCGTTGTAATTCATAATGGCGTTTTTTTTTCTTTTTCATGATTTGTTTGAGATGGACGAATTGTATTTAGATTTTTCAAATTCAAATTCAAATTCATTTATTTCGTGAACACAGGGTACAAATACAGAAGGTGTTATAATACATAGGATCCGAGCTGTGTCCCGCCAAAAGGCATACAAAATATCAAATCAAAAGTCGGTTTCAAAAATGTCAAATTAAATAAAGTAAAAAGAACCAAAAAAATAAAAAATAATGTCACTAATTCATTAATACAGCAATAATCAAATTTAACAAAATTATTTAGTGTGTCACATAATATCATGAAAACAGTTATCATTATAATTAAAATTTGTCATTTAAATATTCGTCAACAGAATAATACACCTTGTTATTTAACAATTCGAACAGATTTCTTTTAAATTCATTAATGTTAATACTTAAGATAACTTGTCCTGGTAACTGGTTTTTGATACTAAATAAAGATTAAATATTAGATTAAAGTGCGTGTTGGTAGATGTCACATGTCTTCGAATTTTTGGTTCTAGGACATGCCGGTTTCCTCACGATGTTTTCCTTCACCGTTTTGAGAGCAGTGGTGATGAAATAATTTACACAAAGTAAAGTGCCTGTCTGGGTTCTAATCTACGACCTATAACTCGTAAGTCGCGGCCGTTACCACTGGGCCACACTGCTCTTAAATAAAAGGAACGCATGTGCAAAATTTCATGCTTCTAGACCCAGTGGTTTAGGCTGTCTAATGAATTTAAGATTTTAATCATGGAGAAAAGCGCATCAAAATCCATTGAACTAAGCTATCACACAGAAGTGAAGAAGATCTAAGCAATCACAAAGACAGACACGAAAAGCTACTATGTTTTATACTATGTATTTAATTTTATGTCTCAAGCCCCTCCTTTTTTTTTTTTTTTTTTTTTTTTTTGAGGGTGGGAAATCATCAGATAACTTCTCCCGCTCTGGGTAGAGCGGAAGGGCGTGTCAGACTTTTACTGACTAAAACCCACCCGTGTTCCTTCAGTTGCCTATGCCAGGGCCGCGGTAACCCCTTCGGACAATCCGCGACCCCAGCGGCGTCGGCCCTATTGGGCCCCGTCACTTGCTGACATCTCTTTGAGGCGCGCGTGGAACACAACGCGCCGTCGACTCGGGCCTGGTCCTTACCGGACGGCGAGCTACCCGCTGCTCACCGTCCGCAGGCCCGCGCCTACGGTGGCCGGAAATCGCCCCGCGATTCCCGCCGCCCAGGGCGTCTCCTGCGGCGACTGAGGGCGTGAGGCGGCCTCTCCCTCACGCGTTCCGCCTCCTCCTTCGCGAGCATCACTGCTTCGCAGAAGGAGGTGACGGCCTCCCATGCACTCTCGCTCCGCACCATGGCCTGGACCAGGCTCGGACGCGAGAGATCGCCGCCGCCGATCGCCTCCGTGAGAACACGGCGGTGCTCTGCCCAAGCCGGGCAGACCTCCACTGTATGCTCCACCGTGTCCTCCGGGCGATCCACACAGTGGTAACACCCGGGCGTTTCCTCCCGCCTTATGCGAAACAGGAACCTCCCGAAACAACCGTGTCCGGTGAGGACCTGCGTCAGGCGGAAGGTGAGGACGCCGTGGCGCCTCTCTAGCCACTCCTCAAAGAGGGGACTCATCGCCGCAATTGTGGCGTGCCCAGCGCTGGGTTGCGACAGTCGCGCTCTCCATGCCGCCATGAGATCCCGCCGGAGCTCTGTCCGCTGTACCGTGATTTCTCGCGGCAGCGGAGTTACGCCCCGGCGCTTCGCCTTCTCGCGCCACTCCCACACGTGCGCGAGGACCTTTGCCTCTAGATCCCACGGCGCTCAAGCCCCTCCTGCGCGTCTTTTTGCGAGACATTACACAAAAACCTTACACGTAATCATTTATTTTCGTGTGCGTACATATTATATCATCTAATAAAACGTTGTTATTTAACATGTTTCTATAGAGAGCTTAGCAATGTTAAATAATTTGGACGTGTTAGATAACACATGTTTATGTATTATGTTACATAATCTGGACGTTAGGCAAGCTGCCTCCTACGCTATTCAAATATATTTAAGCCACGCCTCTTTGTTTCAATTTTTTGTGTAATGTTTCGTAACAAAACTCGCAGGAGACCCGGCTTCAGGTACACGTTAAAAACTTTGGTTATCCATTCTTTGCAGAAAATTGACTCGGAATTTTGTGGAATCTTTAATATTTTGTTTCACCTACATCTACTTCACACCACACATATTTTGCGTTTCACGTCCTAGCAAAAAAACATAACCATACCTTACTAACATTCAATCTGCCTAGCCTTTTCCCAACTATGTTGGGGTCGGCTTCCAGTCTAACCGAGTGCAGCTGAATACCAGTATTTTACGTGGAGTGACTGCCTATCAGACCTCCACAATCCAGTAACTGGGTAATACGATACCCCTTGGTAAGACTGGTTGACAGACTTTCGGGCTTCTGACGACCCGTAACGACAGTCAAAGATCCACGAATGACAGCCGGGACCAACGGCTTAACGTGCTTTCCGAGGCACGGAGGAGTACTCGATATGTAAAGATGGTCACCCATCCACGAACCAACCCTGGCAAGCGTAGCTTAGCCAGATGGATCGACCCGTGCAGCTGTTATTAATTAGCCATGAGCTCCTCCTTACCTTTCTCTACTAACATTACCACATAATAAAACAAAATGATTCCTAACTAGCACTAACATAAAACCGATTTAACGTCCAAAAGAATCGTTCAGGTATTTACACCGAAATAAAGCTAATGTTAGTTTTTGTTGGCATCCTTGAAAGTTAAAGGTCGATCGCAAAAAGTCATAGTGGGCTCTTAAGGCACCTGTCCCACCGCCACTATCTTCCAAAGGATAGGGCTAATTAAACCAGTTGGCTGAGACATGTATATGTCGGAACGTCAGGATTTACTCAGATAGATTCAGGCATCATGTGGGCAAAAGATGGGGTTCGTGCAATGAAAACACACTGAGTGCTATACTCGGTGATTATTAAAATCACAATCTAACACAATCAATAAAATTAACACAACTACTGAGCACAACGAATTGAATACAGTTCCGTGGCGTAGTAACGCCGATGCGATCAGACACTAGACAGTCCTCCTCGCCATGAGCTTAAACATCACGACTCTTTAAAAGCGCGCTGTTAGTGTGGGTAGATCACGTGATGTCGCCAGTGGCGCGCTTGCGATTCGTTTCCTCACCGTACTATTGACCGGATCCGACATATATAATATGTAGTTGATCACTGACTGTTCTCAACCGGCGAGAACCCTCCCTCGACTAGTTTGTCGCAGCGACAAGAGCTATCAAAGAAAATACTCGGTCAGTAACGCTCGCTTGGCAGGCAGGAGATGTACGATCTAATAAGTATCTCTTTTACTTACTCTATAGGGGACCTTCAATCGTTTTTACGTTTCCTGAGCGAGAAAATAGTTGGTAGCTCGCTTCCTAGTCGGCAGTGGGATAGGTGCCTAAGGGCGACTGCAAAAAGTCGTCTATTGGGCTCTTTAGTGTGGCTCGTTATGAGAAACAAAGAGGCGCCGACTGCGCCACCTATCTGCTATCGGGTGATGGGCTTGGATTAGAGAAATGTGGAAGAGAAAAAACTTTTTACAAAAAAAAAAAAACAACTGACTTCCATAAAAAACACTGTCTGTCTGTCTCTTTGGATCTGTGTTTTAAATTTTTGCCACCGACTTCCAAAATTAAAGTTATTTTTCACTTTCTAGTGTTTTTTATGGAAGTCGGTTGTTTTTTTTTTTTTTGTAAAAAGTTTTCATTTTTCACTTTTTACTCACTTTTTAGTAGGTCAGTTTGTAATTTATGTAAAGTACAATAGCTCAATGTCAACTGCTCATCACCTTTTACAAAATATTGCTTTTCCCGATGCAGGGACGTTAATTGTTGAGATCTCCTAGTAAGAACCAGGAGAATTGGAGCTCCATGGTGGATGCATCGTCGCCATTATACATTTTGACGAGCATAAATTACATAGCAACCATATTGAAGTAATCGAATCACGGGAGTGATTCGTGAGTTCGACTGACGTTTTTGCGAAGGTCGCCATTTCGAAAAAATTTGCGAGTGGTACGCCAGTTCGAAAACTCACTAAATCGAAAACCGCTATATCGAATGACGTTATCGCTAAGGTCGCCATTTCGAAAAATTTTGCGAGCAGTACACCAGTTCGGAAGTCATGGTATCGAAGTCCGATGTTGATTTAACTTGTTTTTCTTTGGATACCATGACTTCCGAACTGGTGTACTGCTCGCAAAATTTTTCGAAATGGCGACCTTCGCGATAACGTCATTCGATATAGCGGTTTTCGATTTAGTGAGTTTTCGAACTGGCGTACCACTCGCAAATTTTTTCGAAATGGCGACCTTCGCAAAAACGTCATTCGATCCTACGTATCACTCCCTCGAATCACAACCCGTGAAATACTTATGTATAATTGAGTAGTTCTGATGGACATCTGTGGTCTTCATCATCAGTTCCACCTCACCAAATGGTGGTTTCCGAGAGTAAATGCACGAGTTACTACAAAAAAAATACCCAAATCGCTATAGGCGTGCCTATAAAATTTGAGGGTTTCCCTCGATTTCCATGGGATCTCTTCATCAGATTCTGACTTGGTGACAATGGGACCACTTCGAGGGTATACCCTTTCAAACAAAAAAATATTTTTCAAGTCCGTCTATATATGACGAAGTTATTCTGTTTATATATATTTTTTTTTTATGTATGTTCGGGCGAACATACGTAAAATATATATTCAATACTCAAACATTTATTGCATTCCATATTATGTAAAATAAAAAGATGGTATAATACAGTAAGATATCAATATGGACCCTGTCGGTGGTGGTGGTGGTGGTGGGTGGTGGTGTCTGTGGTGGTGTCGGTGGTGGTGGTGTCTGTGGGTGGTGGTGGTTGTCGGTGGTATATATATATATATATATATATATAAACATCCGAATTGATAACCTCCTCCTTTTTCAGAAGTCGGTTAAAAAGCGGCGTAAATATGTTTTTTATAAAACAAGAAGCCTATCCAGTCCTGACTAATCCGTTAAACAATGTTTAACCCTAATGGCCGACGCGTAGACGCCTTGTAAATAAAGTCGTTAGCATTTATTCACATAATGACTTTATTATGAGCGTCCATCTTCCTACATTTTATCGTTCACGGCCTTGTTTCCCAAGCTTTTTGTTAGGCATAGTTAGTTACCTTATAGCATAGTGTAGGAGTTAATCATAGAATACAATAGAATAGATTAGAATATCATGTATTTCTGAATATAAGGTCATTCTAGCCTAGCCTTTTCCCAGCTATGCTGGGGTCAGCTCTTAAAGGAAGCAGTTGAATACTAGTATTTTACATGGAGTGACTACCTCTGACCTACACAACCCTGTTACTGGGTAATACAATACCCCTTGGTAGGACTGGTTGTCAGACTTTCGGGCTTCTGACAATCCGTAACGACTGTCAAAAATCCACGAATAACAGCCGGGACCAACGGCTTAATTTGTTTTCTGAGGCACGGAGGAGTCTCGGTATGTAAAGATAGTCACCCATCCATGGCCCAACCGTGGAATGCGTAGCTTAACCTGATCGATCGACCCGTGCGGGAGTTATAACTTAGCCACAGGCCCCTCCAGTTCTGAGTATAAGGTTTACTAAACAATGAGCATTACTAAACAATATTGATAGTGACTTTGGCAAAGATTTAAATCGTTAGATTCAAAAGAAACGTTTCTGTTTCGATGACAAAGACATTTGAATAGTTCTCGTTCACTCATAATGTAAATCGTATCTAACGTTCCATGTGGGATGTGTAACCACTGTGAGCTCACTCTTCTCAGTACCTATGGGCATCTTTTCGCGCTATCTAAGTACGGTGAGAGCAAATCTAACGATTTAAATCCTTGGATTTTGGTCTAGACTCAACTTTTATCGATTAGTTTACTCTGAGCACCAGGAATGAATCCTGTGTTAAAAGATTCACCAGTGAAGCTGGAATTGAAACAACTTGGCGGTGACGTCGTTAAAAGATGGTCCATCCATAATTCCACAATTCCATTGCCTACTATAGAATGCATATCCGGAATGGCTCTCATAATCCTTCCATGTCCTAAGGGCACGTCTTCCCTATTATTATCGCACCCCCCGGTCTACTCCTCGATATGCAATGGTCTCTGTAACCCCTAAAGTGAACCTTTGAGTTCATTCGAGTAATTGAGTCAGTACAAACCACGATGAAGTCGGAGTATTTCATTTATTCATTCATTCAGCCCTCGGTGAAGAAAACGGAACTCCCATTCTCCTATTTTCTCTTATTATTTCTTATGAGTGTCCTAACAACTGGGACATTGTTCTCTCCTAAGATCTGCGCCACAACATCCTGCCTTCAGTCTCAGATGCCTTTACAAGGTCACGGGCTCATCTAGCATGGAGGGCATGCCATGCCACGTTTGCCAATTAGTGGTCTCGTTCTCCCAATCTCCGTCTGATCGTCTGTTCTATTCATAGTGCGCCCCATGTTATGGTTACATTTATGGATGGAGTTTCTAGACCGTTCTTCTCCAGAACCTACTACGCTTTGGAATGGGTAACTTGTTTCATCTATCTGACTGACCGACTCCTTGACAATAGGGATGATGCCTGGGTACAAAAAATAATTTGATTTAGTCCGTCAGTCAGATAATTATAATAATAAAAAAAATAGACAGGTATTTATTGCTTTAATAAAAAAATTGCTTAGATAACATGCATTCAAGTTGGGGAGGGAGAGCTCGCTACATCACAATTCAGTATAAAATCTAGGAAGGCGTGATGTCATGCCACATTTAAACTCAATATAATATCACCGTAAACTTTTGACTGCGTACAAAAAGAAAAAAACCGGTCAAGAGCGAGTCGGACTCGCGCACCGAGGGTTCCGTTCCGATTCCTGAAAAAGTGTGCTATTTAGAGACATCGTTTTATTTTTCTTGTAATCTTTACATAAACTTCTATCACATAGAATTATTTCAGATTTTTATCTTTGCAAACTTCGGAGATAAGGGGGGGAACGGTATTTTTTTTTACATTTTTCATCAAAAGTTGAAAACTATGCGGCCTAAAAAAAAATAAAAAAATGTTTGAGAATGTGCAAGCAGCGCTCTTTCATATGAATACCCCACATGCCCTAGTAGCCCCACTTTGAATTTTTAAGACCCCCTTTCAGTCCCTGTTACAAAAAAAATATAAATATTTTTACTTCTTTCTTATTTGCAAAATAGTTGGGTAAACGTCATATAAAACTGTTCTAAATTTCAAGTTGATAGCATTAGTAGTTCTTGAGATATCCAGCTATGACAGACATACAGACAGACAGACTGAGTCACACCATAAGGGTTCCTTTTTTACCATTTTGGTACGGAACCCTAAAAATACGTGTCAAATAATTTTTTGTCATCATCCTTCTAAAGTGCCTGTACGTGGTTTAAGTTCGAGTCTATGATATAAAACTGTCTTCATTTAGAAACCACTGTCCAAAGTCACACCCACGCTTCACAACTCGTTTTCAAATATCTTGTATTTTGAAATTGCTTCGCAAAGGACTTTTTATTGAAATTATGAAATACCTAAACGTTTATTATACACGTAAAAGGCTATTAACTTAGCTATTTTCATATTTGTAGCCTTTTAAGCGAAACATTTCTTGCGTTAAAATATGCTACGTTATCCGCGTAGACGAATTGAGATTGCTTCAATATAGTCTAGATTTTAAAGTGGACTATTCGAAATTTCAAGCCATTTTAGTTTTTAAACAGAGTTTTTAGATGCCTTTTGTGTGAGTGTCATCATATCATGCCTAGCTTTTTCGTGACTATATTGGGGTTGGGCTCGGCTTCCAGTCTAACCGGATGCACCAGAATTGCATATGTTATTGTATTTTGCATGATATCTGCCCTCACCTGAGTTACAACATACGATAAGACTGGTTGTCAGACTTTCGGGCTTCTGACGATCCGTAACGATTGTCAAAAATACACGAATGACAACGGCTTAATTAACGTGTTTTCCGAGGCACGGAGGAGTCGTGGTATGTAAAGATGGTCACCCATGCACGGACCGGCCGCGGAAAGCGTAGCTAATTTACCTGATCAATCGACCCGTGCGGCTGTTATTACTTAGCCACGAGGTCCTTTTATGTGATTGTATGGCTGCATATGAAGCTCGCCTAATGCTGGGTTAAGGTCCTGCCCATAGAGCACGGATACGCCTCGGAAGCCAGTGCTAGATGCGGCATTGTCAACACTTTCCATACAAAGCGTGTCAGTGTTTACTCGCACTACGACACAAATGACGTATAGAAACTGACAATTTTGAAAGCGATACGTGACAGAAGTCATGCACTCAACCGTTCGCAGAACGCTGATTACCAACAGTTATAGTCACATACACATTGCCTCTCTTTCTACCGTGAACTGTTGTACCTTCGGCGCGCGGCATGTCAAATGAATTCGCCCCGTGGACGGGGCCTGCCGTGTACTTGTAGCTTCATACCCAAACTGCGGAGTGTCCCATCTGTATTAATCTGTGGCCCATCTGATGTCTGGGACAAAGTCCGTTTTTTTTATTTTTGACCCAGTTCAAGTTGGTATGTTATTAGGGTTCCGTACCAAAATGGTAAAAACGGAACCCTTATGGTGTGACTCAGTCTGTCTGTCTGTCTGTCTGTCTGTCTGTCACAGCTGGATATCTCAAGAACTACTAATGCTATCGACTTGAAATTTGGAACAGTTTTAGATGACGTTTACCCAACTATTTTGCAAATAAGAAAAAAATAGAAATATTTATATTTTTTTTGCAACATTGACTGAAAGGGGGTCTTAAAAATTCAAAGTGGGGCTACTAGGGCATGTGGGGTATCATACGTAAGCGCGCTATTTGCACATTCTCAAACATATTTTTTCTCTTTTTTAGGCCGCATAGTTTTCGATTTTTGATGAAAAATGTAAAAAAATATACCGCTCCCCCCCCCCATCTCCGAAGTTTGCAAAGCGAAAAATCAGAAATTATTCTATATGATAGAAGTTTATGTAAAGATTACAGGAAAAATAAAACGATGTCTCTACATAGTCGTGTGTGTGTAGTAGTGTGTGTCTTTTTCAGAAATCGGAACGGAACCCTCGTTGCGCGAGTCCGACTCGCTCTTGACCGGTTTTTTTTTTACTAAACGTTTGCAGTTAAAACTAAAAAAAAAACATACTTCTTCTCAGACATGTATGACTCAAAATGCTCTAAATAATGTCAAATATCACCTCTTTAAGGCTTTGTCATCAGCTTCCAAACACCTGTACCTATAAACTAAATTCGTAAAGTAATATTTCCTCTGCTTACACCTTGAACCAAAAGCGGCATAATACTTTAATCCTAACGGATTTACTTGAGTGTTGCCCAATCATGGCTAATTTAAGTGTTGCAAGGTGAAAAAACAAAAAACACATAATTGCTTTATATCGACTGATCGGCCGGCTACACAGGTAATGATGGGTTGAAATAAGGCTGAGTGTACAACGCAGCATGTTAGTAGTAGTGGTTTTCTTACTATAGTTCACTAAACTGTACTGTAAAGACTGATATAACATACCTACCATAAGTTGAACCAAAAAGAAAAGTTGAATAAAGTAAGTAGGTATATTAAATAACCTAGTAAAAAGATATACCTACAGATATACCTATTTGTCCTCATTGTAAAAGTATGTTGAAAAGTGTACTGAAAAGTTTTAGGAGCCTCTAAATAGTTTTTGTGTACATCTACTACAAAGTATAATTATTTCAGGAATCAGTTTCGATGGAATAAAGAGAAAAAATAATCAAGTAATTGCTTCACGACTTATAAATTTTTATTTAAATATTGTTATTAATTTTTCATATTTTAAACGTACATAGATGTATTATGCGTAATTGCGTATGGCTAGCCGTTAAGGCGAGTAGTGCCGCCAACTAGCGCCACATTGAGAAAAAAATCATAAGTCTGGAGATATGGAACATTTTGAAACCTATGCTCACATTTTTAGTCAGGTGAGATAGGTCAGATGAGGTCAGAATATCAACACTAAACCTCCTTGACATTAACTGCTAAGGCTTCAAACCTAGGAGTTTTAGCGTTGATTTTTTTATACAAAAAATTTAACCTCATCTGACTAAAAATGTAAGCATAGGAAATTTCAAAATGTTCCATAATAAATCTCCAGACTTATGATTTTTTTCTCACTGGTGGCGCTAATTGGCTGCAGTACTGACCTCAAAAGGAATAACCTTTTACCAGATACCAGATATCTAGTAATATTCTTAGGAGTAGCTACAACGTTGTACACTAGTCTTAACAACAACCCGTCCGGGCGTAAGTTTTATACTATAATTTACGCCGCGTTCCTCAATCTTATTAGATTTTGATGAGCTACATAGTAGGTTCGCAGTAAAGTTCACCTTTATTGACGTTCATCTACCTACAGGTATACGAAGTTTTAATGTACCGGTGATGGGGAAAGATAATGTAATTGTTACGGTACAGAATAACATCGATAACAAGCTTATTACAGTACGACACAACATTATGTAGCATCGGCAAAACACGATCCGAACTGAGTGCAAATTCAAACCAATCTTTATTACTGCTTAAGGCCTCATTTACGGAGACGTGTGGCGTCGCGCCTCGCGTTGTGCGGAGCGGCCCGCACTAAATTCAAACATAGGGCGTTCTATGAGAGCGTTTACGGAGAAGCGTTTAAGATTTCATACACTTGACGGCCCGCAGCCGCCCCGCGCACCGCGCCACGCGACGCCCCGCGTCTCCGTAAATGAGGCCTTAGGCGGAAATGATCTTTACGCATACGCAATAACTTGTAAAGTCATTTAACCAAATAATTCGTAAAATTGAAATAAATGAATGCAAATTTCCAAATCTATGCTACATCTAAGTTGTGTCATACTGTACCCGACTACACGACAATAAAGGCTGGATTATGTTTTTCACGCGTAAGTGCCACCAACTTATTAGGGTTCCGTACCAAAATGGTAAAAAAGGAACCCTTATGGTGTGACTCAGTCTGTCTGTCTGTCTGTCCGTCACAGCTGGATATCTCAAGAACTACTGATGCTATCAACTTGAAATTTGGAATAGTTTTACATGACATTTACCCAACTATTCTGCAAATAAGAAAGAAATAAAAATATTTATATTTTTTTTTGCAACAAGGACTGAAATGGGGTCTTAAAAATTGAAAGTGGGGCTACTACGGCATCTGGGGTATCATATGAAAGAACGCTGTTTGCACATTCTCAAACTATTTTTAATTTTTTTTTAAGCCCCACAGTTTCCGACTTTTGATGAAAAATGTAAAAAAAATACCGTTCCCCACCCCCTTATCTCTGAAGTTTGCAAAGAGAAAAATCTGAAATTATTTTATGTGATAGAAGTTTATGTAAAGATTACAGGAAAAATAAAACGATGTCTCTAAGTAGCACACTTTTTCAGAAATCGGAACGGAACCCTCGGTGCGCGAGTCCGACTCGCTCTTGACCGGTTTTTTTTTTACCCGCCTACATAATTCCTACAAACTAGACTTTCTGTGTGTTCATTTTGACATATGAGGAAATAAGGAACTGTAGTAGGTATTAATATCACCGCAAATGGTAGCCGGCTTAAGTCTCCGAAAACCGTTTACACCGTCAACAGAGATCACTGCCGACGACATTGTCACTTTCATGAAACTCGACGTAGATTTGACGGTGTCTCGTAACTCGCTTAAAATGAAGGGAAATGAAATACGAACACACGAAATACAAATATTATACTGACTTTAAAACGTCATGTAATTTTCATTAAGTATAAAATATAAGAAAAAAAAATTTAAAAAAAAATGTTTTATTGAAACACGTGATTATGAAAAAGAAAAGCTAGCTGAAATATTTAGTACCTTAATGTAAACAAATAAATAATAATTATAATTATGTATATAAAATTACGGAAAAAGAAGTCGAAGCAGAAGATGACAAGATGGCTTCCATTCGGCTTGTACCTCCTACTAACATCTGTGCTGATTTTCAGTGGATACACAAAAAAACATTTTTTTCGGGCTCTCTTATGTATGAAAAGTCAAAGTATATAATAGTGTGTTTTTTTGTGATACAGTAGAGTAGGTAGTTCTTATAGTTAGGTTATGGTGACTCAAAAAACTGCCCAATAGGGTATACACTATTTTTGAACAAAATAAGAATTTAAAATCAAGATTACATACAAAAAATCAATCTGCCTAGCCTTTTCCCAACTATGTAGGGGTCGGCTTCCAGTCTAACCGGATGCAGCTGAATACCAGTATTTTACATGGAGCGACTGCCTATCTGACCTCTACAACCCAGTAACTAGGCAATACGATACCCCTTGGTAAGACTGGTTGTTATGACTTTCGTTCTTCTGATGACCCGTAACGACTGTCAAAGATCCACGAATGACAGCCGGGACCAACGGCTTAACGTGCTTTCCGAGGCACGGAGGAGTCTCGGTATGTAAAGATGGTCACCCATCAACTGACTAACCCTGGCAAGAGTAGCTTAACCTGATGAATCGAGCCGTGCAGCAGTCATTACTTAGAGAACTGTATAAATTTATACAGTTCTCCACAAAATAATAAGGAATGATTTGATGTCATAATTTTTTTTTTTTGTAAATCGATAATTACTTCACATTTTGCGAGCGTTGTGTTATCGCGCTTCTCTTTCTTTTCTATGCAGTCCGACAGTGACCGCACTTTTTACGAAGGATAAGCCTTAAGCCTAAGCCAATCCTGCACCTACCTAGGCAGTTGCTCGGTTGATGTTCAAGTGGTTAGTGCTAGTGCTGTTGTGATGTGAAATAGACCTACTAGATGTCACGTAAGTTAAGTAATTTGATATTAAGCGATTTATATTGCTAATGTGTCAAATTGAACAATGGAATATTCATGTTTTTATCTAGCTATTGTTATACCATTGTCCAAGGGATACAATAAACTGTTTGAGATAACTATAATTTATGGAAATATAAGAAATGTGTTGCTAGAATATTTAAATACTGTTTCCGTGGAGTTTCTTGTTCGTTCTTCTCCACGAAGACCTAGTTTTGCGAACGGACAAATAACTTTCTCATTAAAGATGAATAATGATTGACAAGTCTAATAGAAATATAAATATCTAGTCTTGTCTTTCTGTGCTCTTCTTCATGATATTCTTTTCTTAAACACCATATACATAATACTTTCATAAACAATAAATAATTAATAACCATCCTGACATTCAAGGTTGGCTATTTGTCTATATACCTACTACCTTTCAAATTTTCCTCTCCAACTACAGCCTCACTCAAGTTGCGATTAAGTTACACATGCAAGTCTTATTTGCTTAAGTGGCAGATTTCACCCACAGGAAATTGTTGGAACAGTACACGCTTAGGTGAGGTACACAATAGATAGATACAAAAGGTACACAATAGATAGATACAAAATTGTTGGAACAGTACACGCTTAGGTGAGGTACACAATAGATAGCTACAAAAGGTACACAATAGATAGATACAAAATTGTTGGAACAGTACACGCTTAGGTGAGGTACACAATAGATAGCTACAAAAGGTACACAATAGATAGATACAAAATTGTTGGAACAGTACACGCTTAGGTGAGGTACACAATAGATAGCTACAAAAGGTACACAATAGATAGATACAAAATTGTTGGAACAGTACACGCTTAGGTGAGGTACACAATAGATAGATACAAAATTGTTGGAACAGTACACGCTTAGGTGAGGTACACAATAGATAGCTACAAAAGGTACACAATAGATAGATACAAAATTGTTGGAACAGTACACGCTTAGGTGAGGTACACAATAGATAGCTACAAAAGGTACACAATAGATAGATACAAAATTGTTGGAACAGTACACGCTTAGGTGAGGTACACAATAGATAGCTACAAAAGGTACACAATAGATAGATACAAAATTGTTGGAACAGTACACGCTTAGGTGAGGTACACAATAGATAGCTACAAAAGGTACACAATAGATAGATACAAAATTGTTGGAACAGTACACGCTTAGGTGAGGTACACAATAGATAGCTACAAAAGGTACACAATAGATAGATACAAAATTGTTGGAACAGTACACGCTTAGGTGAGGTACACAATAGATAGCTACAAAAGGTACACAATAGATAGATACAAAATTGTTGGAACAGTACACGCTTAGGTGAGGTACACAATAGATAGCTACAAAAGGTACACAATAGATAGATACAAAATTGTTGGAACAGTACACGCTTAGGTGAGGTACACAATAGATAGCTACAAAAGGTACACAATAGATAGATACAAAATTGTTGGAACAGTACACGCTTAGGTGAGGTACACAATAGATAGCTACAAAAGGTACACAATAGATAGCTACAAAAGGTACACAATAGATAGATACAAAAGGCCAACCAAGGAAAGACCTTCCTCCAGCTTTAAACCCGCGAGAGGTACCTATTCTCGGACTTTTAACACAGATTAATACAGATGGGACACTCCGCAAAATCATTTAAATAAAAAGCGACTCTTGCCACAATAAAGTGCAATTCAGTTCGCAGAACGCTAATTACCTACAGTTATATTCACCTACACGTTGCCTCTCTTTCTATCGCGTAACTGTTATACTTTCGGCGCGCGGCATTTCTACTGAATTCGCCCCGTGGACGGGGCCCGCCGTGTACTTGTAGCTTCATATCTAAACTGCGGAGTGTCCCATCTCACATCTGTATTATTCTATGTTTTTAATTAGTTGCAGTGAAATGATACTTCTTATCCGTCATTTCGTTAAAAAATGTTCCAATTTGATAGCGAAATGACAGTAAAAATGACATTAGAAGTGTCATTTTACTGCAGCTAGTTAAAAGTCCGACCATAGGCACCTGGTGCTGTGACGTCACTCGTACAGTACTGTTCAGTAAAGTACGGGGCCGCATTCCAAAGAGACGCCTAGTTAATTCGCAGGGGTTGTAGATGGACCGATTTATTTATTTATTTTAACATAAAACGGCCAAGGACAGTTACATTATTTAAGACACAAACACATCAATTTAAGTGCAATAAAAAAGTATACAACAACACAACAGTCATACGCTGTTCTCACAATACTCCAGACATACTGACAATATCTTCTTCCATTCATCCGCGAACACATCACAGTCAGGCTTAGCATCCGATGTCCTTATAAAGGTAGCTGGGGCAGACTGGATGTGAAGGGCGGAGAACCAGGTGCTGTGGCGTAACTTTTGGGAGAATTATGTATAGCAGTGGACTGATTGATTGAGAAGGTTAACCCCATACTCCCACTAGCTGGATTGTGGAGCTCAGATTGGTAGTCGCTCCAAGTAAAATACTGCAGTGCTATTCTGTAATTATCTCACCGTGAAAATTTAAGTGAAGTGAGCGTGGAGTGAACTGTCAGTGTCATTCCACCTGATGCTAGGGATGGACCTAGCACATTTTTACAGTCATAATCGAGATTTTAATTATATTTTTACGCTATTCTAGTGATCATTTTATATTATTTCAAAGCTAGTATTAAGTGTCTATGCATTAGGTATTGTTTACGGGGTTTTTAAATAAAATTGCAAAACAGAAATTCAGTCACAAACTCAATTTTGTTTCTTTTAATATTTTTTTTTGCAAGACTAGTCCGTATGTACTTATACTGAGGTGTGAGCGCGTCACGCATGAACAATAAACAAAACAAGAATTTCTATTTGACTATTTTACTTTAAAACCCCTAAATAGTAATGTTTAGACGCCCTACTAGCTTACAAATAATATAAAATTATTATGTTATAAAATTAGCATAAAAAATATAGTTAGAATCTCGATTACGATTGTAAATGTAATTTGGTCAATCCCTATCCGTGGGATGACACTGACAGCTCACTCCACGCAGGTTTTCACGATGACATTTTTTCAGAATCGACGTACTGTTTACTACGCGATGCTGCGTTCTACCCAGCCACCCTCATCGCGCCCGCCAATGTAGCCCCAGCCCAGCGGGTATGGAGCCAACCTTCTGTATTATTCTGTGGTACGCGCTCAGGCGCGACGTGATAACTGCCACTTGAGACGCGCCTAACTACCCTACAATGTGTTTATGTGAGGCAGGAATGCTGCGAACATGTTGTGTAATTAGGTGATTTTGTATGGTTAGCGAAGAAAAGGTGGTGTTGTGTAGTTGTACTTATGGTATTAGACAAGTAGCTTAATATGTAATTTAGGCATATTATGGCATTAGTTTTACTTTTTACAACCTTTATATTAGATTACTTCATTGATGTATAAAATTAAATTAGGAAGATATGGTTCGCGCTCCTCGACCGCATAAAATGTGGTCACGGACACAATTGACGTTTGTGTAGCATATGTGTAGCACGTTAAGTAAAATTACTTAACGTGCTACACATCTTAATTTAATAAGCAGCAACAACGCCTTCTTGTGCTTTCAAAATGTGCACAAATAGTTCAAAACCAAAAACAAGTTCCACGGGATTACTTTTAACTCGTAAGTACAGGCAAATATGTTAATTTGTTTAAAATTATAATAATAATTAATGTTTGCTTCGCCATGTTTGTGAGGGCGAGATAGATATGCAATGTCATTCATAATCTTAAACATTCGGCAGCTGACGCGATTTCACTTGCATGACAGTGCCGGCTCCTATCTCTGCCCTTGTCTATCGGTAACTGTAGGTTTGCGACTGTGATCACAAATGTGTGAGTTTCGGTACACTAGTCGTGCGCCGAGTCTAGGTTTAGTGATTGCGATATTAGCGCGTAACATATCTTCCTCTAATATATCAATGGCTTGCTTTGTTCGTGTGTTTCCAGTTACTCGTATTGTCATCAATTTTTCAAGCACTTCCTGACTTCGGTTGAGCTGAAACTTGGCATACTTTTAAACTTCGGTGACAACGCAAAAGTATGATACCATGGAGCTGGTCTGATGATGAAACTGGAAGGTGGTCATAGGAACGAATCGATAAGATAGCGATCTTGTTTGGACTCGTTGGCTTTGTCTTTACAAGTTCTATAGCCCGAGGCAGGATACAGGGTCACATGAGCTGGAAGGTAGTCACGGGCACCCCTCGAGTAAACCATATAGCCCCGCCGTGTGTTGTTTCATTAGATGTATTGATAAGTGATATTACATAAGGTGGTGTCCAGGGTCTGATGATGGAGCCGGAAGGTCGATAAAGGAAATCCTCAAACAAACAAGATACCATCGTGTTTGGACTCATTAGATATATACATATTGACAAGTGCTATTTCACTAGGTGGTGTCCAGGGTATGATAATGAAGCCCGAAGGTGGCCATAGGAACTCTTCAACAAAATAAAATAGCACCATTGTGTTTGAACTCATTGGTTATGTATTGATACTAGGTGGTGTTCAGGGTCTGATGCCATAGGGCCTCCTCAGTTAAACAAGATAGCCCTGGAATATTAAAGTTATTTATGTTTAAAACGCAAGTTTAGTTAGTACTTTTAGTTCATAACAAGCTTGTTTTTAAAAAGATTTTTACGTACGTACGTAACTTCTACACATTAATTTAATGTAGTTATGTCCTTTATTCTTTCTTATTCTCTATGTAGGTACTTAAATAATTTCTTGCACACAAAAGCCTAGTTACATCTTAATAAACATAGACTGAAAAGGTGACAGAATTTATTCTAGACTAGCTGTGCCCGCGACTTCGTTCGCGTGCATGTCGGAAATCAATACATAATGTGTCGCTTAGATATGGTGTAGGTATCACTCCTCCAATAAAGTTGAAGAATCTTGCGATCTTGCCTGGTGGGAACCGCTACCTGGGGTTCTCTACCACAGCCCTGCAGTTACTGCGGTTTATGATAGCGGGGTTTAACACGTATTCGGACTGCTGGAAACACAACGCGCAATTCGAAGCTATCGTTTCGGAAAGAACGAATAGCGGGGTTTACACGTACCTACAGTTTGGACCACGGATCTGTGGACTACGTTCCAAACCGCGGATGGATCTGTGCGGTTTGGACTGCGCATCAAACTGTCTTTCGTTGATACCGTGAACATCCATGTTTATGGAGGCAAAACTTTTAAAAACGATTGAAGTCCATAATTAGTTGACCACGGATAGCCAGTTATTTTCTTTGATTTCTGTACCAAATCACAGTACGTATACCTACTGTAAGTTATTGAGGAGTTCAATTGTCTGATCTTCACCATCTCTGGAGAAAACTCTTTCAAACATAAGGTGTGTGACTTACGGACGGACAGACGGACAGGACGTAATGATAAGACTTCCCTTTCTATGTACTATTTGGCTACGGAACCCTAAAAACAGAAGAATTGAAAACTTCTTTCTTTTTGAAGTCGGTTATAAAGATGCCTCAAATAATCTCGACCTCTAGAGAGAAATCCAGGTCCAGAGACCGGAATTCCAGGACAGCATCTATTTTATGACTGAAAAAGTGTCACTCTTCTGCGGAAAATCTTGACACCGCGATTCCGTCTATACAACATCTATCGGATACAGTGGTTAACTGGAAGCTCGCTCTGCGTACAATAAATAAACTTACAAAGGTACCCAATTTGATTTAAAAAAAAAGTGTGTGTGTCAGCTCTGACGACGACTGGCGTTTACTCCTTTTTTTTGTGCCGTTCCGACTTTCTATTTTTCGCCCTCTCACCCAACCTCTCAACCCTCCTCCTCTAACTCTCCTCTCAACCTTATCTTACCACCCCCCTCCTTCTCCACCCTGTCACCCTCCCCTCTAATACCCCTCACCGCATCCCCTTCCCCCTTCCTCCCCCTCACACCTCCTTACTGCTTCTTCCTCCCTCTCACCGCGTCCCCCTGCCCCTACCCTCTCAAACCATCCCCCTCACCTTCTCTGTGTATGAAAAGTTGATAGGATTATTATATCTGACATTGCATTCTTTTTCACTCAGAACACCACATATTAGTCCATTTTTAGGGTTCCATACCTCAAAAGAAAAAAACCGGTCAAGAGCGAGTCGGACTCGCGCACCGAGGGTTCCGTTTCGATTTCTGAAAAAATGTGCTATTTAGAGACATCGTTTTATTTTTCCTGTTTTCTTTACATAAACTTCTATCACATAGAATAATTTAAGATTTTTCTCTTTGCAAACTTCAGAGATAAGGGGGGGGGAAGGTAGTTTTTTTTACATTTTTCATCAAAAGTCGAAAACTATGCGGCTTATATTTTTTTTTTTTTTTTTGAGAATGTGCAAACAGCGTTCTTTCATATTATACCCCACATGCCCTAGTAGCCCCACTATGAATTTTTAAGACCCCCTTTCAGTCCCAGTTGCAATAAAAATTAAAATATTTTTATTTCTTGCTTATTTGCAAAATAGCTGGGTAAACGTCATCTAAAACTGTTCCAAATTTCAAGTTGATAGTATTAGTAGTTCTTGAGATATCCAGCTGTGACAGACAGAGAGACAGACATACAGACAGAAAGACAGACTGAGTCACACCATAAGGGTTCCTTTTATACCATTTTGGTACGGTACCCTAAAAACGGCAACCTTATAGGATCACTCGTGTGTCTATCTGTCTGTCCGTCTGTCACAGCTAATTTGCACCGAATCTATTGGACCCATTATGTTAAAATTTGGTACACATAATTACGAATTTCTGTGACCCAAACGCGGACAGGTAGGTAAAGTAAATAAATGGATTTTGAATATGGGGGTAACTTTGGTGGGGCAAATAAGAAAATTTAAAAAAAAAAGTTTTGCAAACTGTACCGTGTGACATATCAGGGCCCCAAGTCTGCTATTTTTTACATTCCAAAACGATCCCATTGTCACTGCATTGTCATTTTGCTAAAAGTTCGTAATCTGCTAAATTCATAATTTCATACAATGAGTGTCAGTGGTTGACCATTGGAAAGTCATAATGACGCCATTATGACGCCATTATATTAGTAGATTACCAAACTTGTCAAAATCAACAATTATGAAATCAATGATAGACCATTCTGGCACTATTGTAATAGCAGACTTGAGGCCCAGATGAAAGGGCTTAATTAATATGAGGGTCTCAAATATGTATACACCACTATTTTTTAATTAGTACAACAAAAATGGGGCTCTATCCGTACCCGTTACTGATCATATTTGTGTAGTCAAAAGTAAAAAAAACGAAATACCAAAATTGTCCACGAAAATTTGTCATAATTAGTAAATTTATGATTATGATACGATAACAGCTGTTGGAGGCGGGGCAAGTTCAACCGAGAGCACGCGAATGTGAGAGCGAGAGAATGAATACAACTATGAATAGCCTGTACAATATTTCCATACATTGAGTGACATTTTGAGATATAAACAAACGCCAATAACTTTGCTGTTCATGAATATTATTAATTGAGACTTTACATATATAATAACATGACCTTCTCCAATAAGCCCTTTAAGTATTTGTACTAATTAAAAAATAGTGGTGTATATTTTTTTTATAATTTTAAAATTATATTAAGTATTTAAGAAAATAGATGAAAATTTACCAATATATCCCCTAATCTACGAAACTACTGAGCCTAAAGTTTTAAAAAAAAACACAGAAAATAGTTCTTTACTTGTAGATTACAGGAAAATCTATAAGAATAGTCTGTGGTCATAAAATAACATGGTAAATCTCTCAATATTGTGAGTACAAACTTACATTTACAGTTGGAATGTATGGGAGAATATGTTTTCCAACTACAATGTTAAGTTTGTTCTTGGGATAAATTCATCCCAACTACGGAACCCTTCATTGTGCGTGGTCCAACACGCACTTGGCCGGTTTTTTATATTTGAAATTCTTTTATTTATTTATTTTATTTTACAGAATGCTTACAGACTAATAGCTAAAATTTACAATATTTCTTTTAGCGTTACTAATCAACCACCAACCACCAATAGAACCAATCTGCCTAGGCTTTTCTCAACTATGTTGGGGTCGGCTTCCAGTCTAACCGGATGCAGCTGAATACCTGTATTTTACATGGAGCGACTGCCTATCTGACCTCCACAACTCAGTTACTGGGTAATACGATACCCCTTGGTAAGACTGGTTGTCAGACTTTCGGGCTTCTGACGACCCGTAACGACTGTCAAAGATCCACGAATGACAGCCGGGACCAACGGCTTAAAGTGCTTTCCGAGGCACGGAGGAGTCTCGGTATGTAAAGATGGTCACCCATCCACTAACCAACCCCGGAAAGCGTAGCTTAACCTGCTGGATCGACCCATCAGGTTATCCACCCCTATAAAGCGATTTTTATTTTTAGTACCATTTGGTATCAATAGATGTCGTTACGTGTATGAAGACGCCGTAATGAAAAGTTCTTCTTGAACACTTTAAATTCATATATCTTTTGATAGACTGGAGCGATTGCGATGAAACAAAAACTAAGTAAAACTCTGAGTTACACACAATATTTGAGTATAAAATTTAACCACATTGGTTTTGTACTTTTGACGTGATACTTGCACAAAAATTTATGAACTCTCACAGACAAACAGACAAACAGACGAACAGACAAACAGACAAACAGACAAAAATGACAAAAATGGTAGAAATGGCATCTGTTGGTGATTCTTTAACACCCCAACTATTTTTTTTTTTAATATTTGCAATGTACAGAAACGCCTCGTCTACAGATTTATTATATGTATAGATTTCTTTTCATTCAAACCAAAAACCACAATACATTTTCAACACAATAAGCTCATTGTTGATACATTCACCAACACCACTATAAGAAGACCCTTCAAAAAAGGCATAAAACATATTAATATATTGGAAATTTGTAACACTGGCTTACACATGAATAGTTAAACACGATAACTTGACTAAAAACACGTTAATTCAACTGTGACGGCGCTGATAGGGTGCCTAGCGACGCAAGTTGAGTCGATAAAGCTTGAACACACGTCAATGCTGTGACAATGTTGTGCGATGAATTTAAAGCTGATTTTAAGTTTTTTTTTGTTGTGCTTTAGTGGTATGAGAATTGTGAAAATGTGCAAGAACATTGTTTTGTCAGTGACATACTAAGAAAGTGTACAATAGTGTAAGATTAATATGTAGAAGATAAAGGAAATCAATGCGAGTTCAAACTAAAATAAATTCTGTTTTACAGTTTTTTTTTATAGTAAATGTTTGACTAATTCAATAAATGCATTATCTAAAAGAAAACACTTAAAAAAATTAAGAAATTGTTAGCTTTTAATTTAGAAACTTTTGATTTAAATTAAGTTGTTTACCAAACAATCAATCTGCCTAGCCTTTTCCCAAATATATTGGGTTCGGATTCCAGTCTAACCGGATGCAGTTGCATAACAGTTTTTTTCATCGCGTTATTTACGCTGTCCAGCAGACAAATTTTTCGATCATTTGTGAAGCAATGGATTAGCAATAGGCTTAAAAATTATTCAGATTCTGATTAATACAATTAGGGTGCTGACCTCCACAACCCAGTTACTGAGTAACACAGACTACCAATATACTACCAATTAAACTAAATTATCAGACAGTTATAACATAGATTTAAAAAATGTCTAACCAAACATACAACGAGCTACTAGTCGAGACTTCAGAACTAATCGGTGAAGCTACTCAAGCTGATGAAGCGCTGTTTGAAGCAGGCGCAGCTGACAAAAATACCCTCCTACCAATACTTTTAGAACTTCGAGTGAGGTACACAATACTGCTGAGTAGGCTAGATGCGGTATACGACCAGCTGTTGCAGCCACAAAAGCGCATAATTGTCAGAAGACTGTTGGAGTCCTGCTTGGGAAGGTTGATTGAGATCAAACATGATTTGGTGGAGATGCGTTTGACTGATCATACTTTTGATGATGATGAGGTGAGTATATGTAACAATGTTTTTAAATGAAACTATTGACTGAATGAATGTGCTGATGTGGTGACAAGTCAAAGCATCGAGATTAATGTGCTTGCTATATCCAAGTTAAAAGTAATGTAATACACACAAACCTTTCGGAATATTCTTTAAATGATGAACACAACGTCAAAATCCATTGTGTGGTTTAGAAGAACTATAAGAGGTCACAAAGCACGAAAGCGACTTTGAATTGTACTAAGCACTGGGTGTTTCTTTTAAGGTGTCAAGCCTTGTTGAATCAGGAAAAATATTGAAAAAAATTATAACTCGAAAACTACAAATAATCGTAGAACATACATGGGTGTTAAATCGATAGGTATGGTACGCACGGCTCAAACTCAAACTCAACTCAAAATCAAAGCATTTATTTCAATTAAACCAATTACAGGCACTTTTGAATTGTCAAAGAGTCGGTCAGTATGTAAGTCAGAAAGTTGAAGCTAGTTGCCCATTCCAAAACGTAGATCTATGGAGAAGAACGGGCAAGAAACTCCACGGACACTCTTTTAAATCAAAATATGGTTACAAAGTATTGGTTACATCATTCATGTTGAAATTATACATGTGAGAACGAACGTTAAAAGCGTCCGTAATAAAAAAATAAAAAAAACAATTCAAAATTAAAATTAAAATAAGCCGTGGCAGCTAAGGTATGACCAACCTCCACCAACAGCGCCCGTTCACGAACCTGACGCATGGATTCGTTAAATGAACCAACACACGCGCCACCATCAGCGAGACATTAGAGTGAGCATGACACACTTTCAGCCGCCAGGGCACATCCAAGTCAAATAAAGACGTACCCAGTAAATGGTAGCTTTAGAGTAGGTACATAGTACTCACACATGTGCTAAGCAATTATACAATACAATACAATACACTTATTACGTTAGTACGTATTTACGGCTACAGATCAAGCTATACATTTCTAGTATAAGCTGATCTCGCATTGTATAGGATTTCCTAACAATAAGAGGTCAGTGTAAACTGGGAATGTAGGGGAAGTACGGACAAAACGACACACCGAGTGTTTTTCGAAATTGGCGGGCTATTGCGCGCCATCTGACATTCTACCAAGTGAAGTCTGCCATGTTAGAAAGCCTGTGAAGTTAGAAACGTCATTGGCTCATTCGTTGCGGTGCAACAAGATAATCCGTATTCACTGCGCTCCATATGGACAAAATAGTTTTTTTTTCGACTGCATTGATTTAAAGCTTTATATTTTTTTTAATAGTTCCTTTTTGATTGTGATTCCTTAGAAGCTTAAAGGTAATGAACCAAAGAGGCTAATTAATTAGTAAGACTGATTGAAATGCTGTTAATTAAAGATATATGAATAAAAAACAAAACAGTATGTCATTTTGTACGTACTTCCCCTATAGCTTGATGTGTAGCCTTGTGTACTCTGCTATCAGCTCGCACTGTCTTGACACCTTAAAAGAAACATCCAGTATAGACGTGTGACAGTAGAATCAGTGTATGGTGTTACCATATAATTCTATGATTTTTATTTAAATTAAGATATGGTTCGTTACTATAACTTGTGACATCTTTGTAAGTTTAGATATAAGTACTCAAATATCAAAAGCAACTATTACTGTATTTGTTTCCAGGCATTGGTCAAACTACAAGTGACACCAAACCAAGTTGAGCCCTGCATTCCACAGTTTTTCATACGAGAGAGAGAAGAAGAAATTGAAAGTCGCAGACAGTTTGTTCTAGAAACTTTGAGGAAGTTAGGATATGAGCCTCCGAAGGCACAACCCTTGGTCTTGACGGAGCAGCAGGCAGTGATCATTATACAAAGCCATGAAAGGGCTAGGCAGGGTAGACTAAGGTATGTCAAGCTAGGAATGTAAGTCAGATACTTGCGCTAAAGTATGCAAATAGATGGCATGCAACTGTGACAGTTTATCACCAATCAGAAGTTGTTATGGGACAACGGCATGCATGTTATCCGGCAACTAATGCTTGCGTCACAAATGACTAACTACATTACATTAAGCGCTAAACAAAATATAATACATGCGTTCTGTTTCTGTCAATATTTTGAAGATCGAATGATACAGAGGCAGAATGATGAATTTATACATCTATACAAATAAAATGTCAAAATAATAGCTTTTTACTAAATGCATAAAATATGAAAGTATACATATACAGTAACAATTTATAACAAAAAAAAAATTGTCTGTCTGTCTCTCTGTCTGTCTGTTTGTTTAGGCTAATCTCAGAAACGGCTGAACTGAGTTTGACAATATTTTCATTGGCAGATTGCTGATGTTATAGGAAGTAATATAGGCTTACTTTTATTAAAAAATAGGGTTCGTCGCAAAAAAATTAAAACCTATGAAATTGTGTGCAAAAATCCAATCCAAATAGGGAAAAGTAATGACACCCACGCGGGTGAAGCCGTGGGCAAAAAAGTTGTTTTAATTAAATATGTTTTGCGCTAAACGCATTTAGTGATTTGTGGTGCAAGTAAGCCTTAGACTCAGTTCTAAAGTCAATTTTTGTTTTATGAACTTTGCTTTAGTCAGAATAAAGTTCAAAATACAAAAACGCCTCGGAAGTTTAAATTTAACCAAAGTTAGAACTTATTCTTTGAAAGAAACAATTTTTACGGTTCCGTACCTCAAAAGGAAAAAAACGGAACCCTTATTAGGATCACTCGTGTGTCTGTCTGTCTGTCTGTCCGTCTGTCACAGCCAATTTGTTTCGAATCTAATGGACCGATTAAGTTGAAATTTGGTACACATATGGATTTCTGTGACCCAAACACGTACGGGTAAAGTAAATAAATGAATTTTGAATGTGGGGGTCACTTTTAAGGGGCAAATAAGAAAATTTAAAAAAAGTTTTCCAAACTGTAACCGTGTAACATATCAAATGAAAGGGCTTACTATGAGGGTCTTAAATATATTTTTGTTATAATTTTAAAATAAATCGTTTTAAAGTTATTTAAGAAAATAGACGAAAATTGACCATTCCCCCCTTATCTCCGAAACTACTGAGGCTAAAATTTTGAAAAAAAAAATACAGAAAATACTTCTTTACCTGCAGATTACAGAAAAACCTATAAGAAGTCTGTGGTCTCAAAATAACATGGTAAATTTCTCAATATTGTGAGTACAAACTTACATTTACTGTTGGAATGTATGGGAGAACATGTTTTTCTACAATGTTAAGTTTGCTCTTGGGATAAATTCATACCAGCTACGGAACCCTTCATTGTGCGTGGTCCAACACGCACTTGACCGGTTTTTGTTTTTGTTACGATACCTACTAATGTTTTCATTACTAGGGGACAGTTCATGAAAGAAATCCGTTCACTCAAAGAAAAAGGCAGAGACCAAAAAGGGGAGATGACGGCAGCTGCAGCAACTGCCATTCAGAAGGTCTGGCGCGGGTTTTTAGCTAGAAGACTAACCAAGCGAAGAAAATTGCAAGAACAACTGCTGATTGGCATGGAATTGCCTCCGTACACGGAATTTGAAGCTGCAAAGAAGGCGGAGGAAGTTAGTAGTATATAATTGTTATTGTTTTATTACTCAAAATCAAAATATTTTATTTCACATAAACCTAAATTGGCACTTCAAACGTCAGAAGCTAGGTCCACGGTTCCAACGATCGTTTCGTATAGCTAGCCAAGAAACTCGACGGTCAGGTAATTTTTAAAAATAATTGGCTTTTACAATATTGTCCAATAACAGTGTTAATATATATGAGAGGACAGTATACATATAAAATGGTCATAAAATACTATATTTCGTAATTCATACATAGTGAAGAAAAACATAATGGTTTAATTGCTACAGAAATATCTGCATGGAATATTGTTAATATAAAGTGAGTATGCTCGACTAATGATGACCATGATAATGGTGATTCTTTCCGTTGACTAGATAAGAAAGTCTTTCACTGCCCTTGAAAAACTCGCATTGAGATTTCATTATAACTGATTTACAGCCTTGGTAATGGTAAACATTACCTAATGCAAATGATAATTTCCTTTTTTATTTCTTAACAGGTCAAGGAATACCGTCGGAAATTGCAATTAGAAAGAGAAAAAGAATACCAAGCAGCTCTCATCTCAATTGAAGACAATCTTCGAGCTCAGCATGATAAGAGAATCCATGAACAGATAGGAGACGAACTGAGAAGGTGGATCAGGGAGTACTATGATAGAACTGGAAGATTCCCAGAAATGCCATCTGAAGAAAGTGGTGGTAGCAGAGCGATGTACAGTCGAACAGGTGAGAAAGTTGAAATGTAGAACAAAACTTACTTACTATATTGGCACTTTTGACAGCTTACAAATTATAAAAAAACATAGATAATCGATTCGATAAATTATAGTTCCAACACAAAAATATATTGCGGCACGTACAACAATATAGTATGGTTTATGATTCCTTACATTTAGAAATCAATTCATAAAAACCGGCCAAGAGCATGTCGGACCACGCACAATAAAGGGTTCCGTAGTTGAAAAGAATTTATCCCAAAAACTTAACATTGGATCCCAAAAAAATTTTTGAATGTCAAAAAATTACAAATTGACAATTTTCGGACTTTTTCCTTTATTTGTGCTGGAAGACCTCGCTTCTTGCCAAATTTCATTATTCTAGGTCAACAGGAAGTACCCTATAGGTTTTGATTTAATTGCGACAGTTGCGAGTATCAAAATGTGTCGCAAAATGGCCGTATCTTTTTATTGCGTTGACTTAGACGCTTCATTTTTTTTTTGAACTTTAAGGGACAATAGACTTACGTATTTAATATTAATTTCAACTTGATATCTCCACGCGTCCTTGCGAAAAAGGGTCTTGACAGACTGAAGGACTTGAACATTTTTACTGTGTGATAGAATTACAAATTAACAATTTTCGGACTTTTTCCTTTATTTGTGTTGTATGACCTTGCTTCGTACCAAATTTTATGATTCTAGAGCAACGGGAAGTACCCTATAGGTTTTGATTTACTTGCGAGTGTGAAAATATTTCGCATAAATGGCCGTATGTTTTTATTGCATTGACTTAGAAGCTTGAGTTTTTTAGGACTTCAAGAGACCACAGACTTACGTATTTGATATTAATTTCAACTTGATGCCTCCACGCGTTCCTGAGATTCTTTTTCCTTTATTTGTGCTGGAAGACCTCACTTCTTGCCAAATTTCATTATTCTAGATCAACGGGAAGTACCCTATAGGTTTTGATTCACTTACGAAGTTGCGAGTATCAAAATGTGTCGCAAAATGGCCGTATTTTTTTATTGCGGTGACTTAGACGTTTGATTTTTTAGAACTATATGGGAAAATAGACTTACGTATTTAATATTAATTTCAACTTGATATCTCCACGCCTCCTTGACTAAAAGGGTCTTGACAGACTGACAGACTTGAACATTTTTTTTATGTGATAGAATAACAAATTAACAATTTTCGGACTTTTTCCTTTATTTGTGTTGTATGACATTGCTTCTTACCAAATTTCATGATTTTAGAACAACAGGAAGTACCCCATAGATTTTGATTTACTTGCAAGTATCAAAATATGTCACATAAATGACCGTATGTATTTATTGCACTGACTTAGATGCTTGAGTTTTTTAGGACTTAAAGGTACAACAGACTTAGGTACGTATTTGATATTAATTTCAACTTAATACCTCCACGCATTCCTGAGGAAAACGGTCTTGACAGACTAACAGACAGACAGACAGACAGACAGACAGACGGACAAACAAGTGATTCTATAAGGGTTCCGTTTTTTCCTTTTGAGGTACGGAACCCTAAAAACGTGCCAACGTGACACCATACAGTACCGCCATTGTAGTTATTTTATTCACCATTGCTGTTTTCTTGCTTTGGTCTCTTGCTATAAACGAATTCTTGTATCAACATGACCATGTTGTTATAGACTGAGAGTCCATTAAAACCTAAATGGAATAATCCTAAAACCGTACAAACAATATACTTATACCCGTTTCTGCAGGTACTGGCATGGATAGTGAAATAAGTAAATCTTCACCTGTGTCTTCTAAAGAATCGAAAAGAAGTAAAGAGAGTAAAGACAAAAAGAACGGGAAAAGTGAAGAGAACGGTACAAACGGTAATCAAGATGCTGATGACCTTGATACATATAAATGTACTAGTTCTGCTTTCTTGAAAGATATGACCGGTGCTAATGAAGAGTAAGTAATAGATTAGGTAGCCAGGTTAGCCCATCATCATAATTTAACCGATAGACTTCTTCTGCTGTAGACTTGCTCCAACCACTGCCATGACCAATAAAACTGTCTATCACCAATAATTTAAAACTCTCAGATCCCCTCGGTACTCTTGTGGACAATAAGCCACATTGCTCTTGTGGACACGTGCCTATTAGCTATTAGTATTAGACCATGTTATAACTCTTTTTTTCTTTTGCCTTCGCACGGTGTGCCAATTGCCGGTGTGCATTTAGCCAATGTCACGTTTAATTCGTAGAAACAAAGCCCAAAAAAGACGCGTCCGCCAAGTACGCTAATACATCATAATATTGTAAACTTTTCTTTTTGCACACACAAGAGCAAATAAATAATTAAGTACCAAACGAAAAACACTAGTTTTGTGATGTTCTTAGATATGAAGACATCTGGAAATTCAAAGAGGATGCAGACAATCCTCACGAAAGGTACTACAAAGATATGATAGAAAGAGAGAAGATGGTTAAAATAGAGCAAGAGATAAGAAACATTGTTGATGAGATGATGAGAAGTGAGTTGGAGTTGCTGCAAGCTGCGTTTGATAGAGACAGGGCACAAAAAGGAAAAAAGTCTAAGAAGCAACAAAAGAAGGTACATAAATTACTTATTTGCTGAGCCATAGACCCCAAACGCAAAATATAAATTTAAATATAATTTAACTCCAGCTAAATTAACTGAAACTCATACGGAGTTAGCCATTTTAGTTTTATTTTTCAGGCTCGTCGTGGAGGCAAGAAAAATAAAAAGAAGAAAGAAAAAGACTTAACTCCTGACAGAACAACAGAATCTTTATTTGAAGAACTAGTATCTAATGGCATAATAAGACCCTATCCAATTGTGAACATTGCTGAGTACATAGGAGAAAAGTGTTATGTAGGTTCTGCCTATCGAGAAGAAGGAATAGAGGCAACTCCGTGTTTGGGTGATGTAAGGCAGTTGGTTAAGGAGTATTGCATACTACCACTGGGTTCTGAACTGGTTAGGAATAATGCCCCGCTAGTGAGATCGGTTCTTCTTACAGGTAAAATATATATTAAAATATTTTTAAAGATTTTAATTAACAACGTTACTGTGATTTATATGTAGAGGCTTTGAAATAAAGTTCAAGAATGTTTTTTTTTAATGACAGGCCCAGCAAAGTGTGGTAAGAAAATGCTGGTCCATTCCATCTGTACAGAAGTTGGAGCAATTCTATTCGATTTAACGCCAGCAAACATAGTGGGAAAGTACCCTGGGAAGTCTGGCTTGATAATGTTGTTACATCTGGTGATGAAAGTATCCAGACTTCTACAACCCTCGATTATATGGATGGATGACGCTGAGAAACCATTTGTGAAGAAAATTCCTAAAACAGACAAGACTGATCCGAAGAGGTTGAAGAAGGATTTGGTCAAAATAATCAAAGGTAGAAACATATATTACGTTTTACAGATCATTCATACTTCCAGGTTAATTTTTTTGTTTTTTACATATCATTCATTTGACTGCATCTTCAGGAATATGTCCTGAAGACCGCGTTCTATTCATTGGCACTACAAGAGCACCTTGGGATGCAGAGCAGAAACTTCTGTTTCAATGCTATCAGAAGATCATTCAGGTGCCAAGGGCTGATTATGGGAGCATATCCTTGATGTGGAGGTCCAAGCTACACAAAGCTGGTGCTTTGAATCCTAGACTGGATATATCCTGTCTATCCAGAATTTCAGACTCATACACATTAGGTAAATAAAATAAGTGCACGTTTTTAAGTATTTCCATATTTATTTATTTTTGTTACACTTGTCAGATGCAAAGCATATTTTATGGTGATGAATTTATTATGTTTTGTTGCGGAAGGTAACGTAATTTTGTAGGTAATTTTTAATAAATTTCGTATTTCTTCAGGAACTCTCTTAGCAGCATTAGACGCTGTGCTAACAACAAAAAGACGTCTACAACTGCGTGTGCGCGTATTAACCGCTGCTGAAGTGGCTGTCCAGCTCAGTGCTAGGGAACCAGTGTATGCTGAACATGTAAGTTTGGGATTTTTTTGAAGTTTCGTCATTCGTTATCAATATTATCTTTTGAACTAAGTTCTATTTCCGTTATTTTTGTTATACATTATCTATTGGTTTCTCCATAAGGGTTAGTCAAACAAATATGCAGCATATTAAAATGGTAAACATGATAGTGGGTTAGCAAAAGTTTTTAATACTATTTTGTTTGGGACTAGATTGCGTCTTGACCATCGAAGATTAAGAATAAAATTTCGCTAAGTTTACATTCCAGTGGATTGAATTCCTAGACTTCACACTAGGGCTCCCTGTATTTTGAGATCCAGGCTCCTTCGTTCCATTAACAATTTTATTCAAAATGGTACATTTTTAAAACTTATTATTGTTTAAAAAGAGTGTATAAATGGTGGTGTGATTTGTGTCGGTTGTGTTGATGTTGTAGAGAGTGTTTGTATGTTTTATGTATGTTAGTGAGTGCATGTATGTTAGTGAATTGTCAATGTGTGGACTGAGAGCTTTTACTTAAAGGAAGATAATTATTAAAATTATTTAACAGTCTTTATATAAATATAATCATTAAAAATAATATTGATTATTGTATGTTCCCAGGAATCTGCAGCGGATACTTGGTGGTACAAAACACCAATGGAAAAAAGAAGGCAGAAGGTTCTTCAAAGAATGGAAGACGCTCAGGCTGATGCTGAAAATGGAGGCTAAAGACGTATATATTTGTCCATGAGACTCCTTTAATAAAGATTGGTGCTGGGCAGCTCTGGACAGAGAGAGGTGGAAAGAGAGTAGGGAGGCCTTTGCCCAGCTGTGGGACTATTATGGCTGGTAAAAATAAATTTGTATTTTGTAGCAAAAACATTTGTAATCACTCAAGCATAAGCATAACTATCTCAATAAATACCCACTTTTACATATATAAATAACGTCTCTTGATTTCCTAATTCGTTCATATTTTAATTTAATACTTTATTGGCATTCAGCACACATAACATGACGACGTTTTGTCGACGGAAGAATAGACAAAATAACACATTGCCGTACTTCGACGCGTAGAATGTGTACAAATATTTCTGCAATCTATCATTTTGTCTATTCTTCCGTCGACAAAACCCGTTATATCGCGGTCAAGCTAAGCGTGCTGTAGTTTCTGCCTATCCCCATGGCAAGAAGGCGTGAGTTTGAGTTGTTGATGTTATTTAAACATTAAGGATGATCAGAAAGATTAAATTATGTAGCTTTTCCAAAAGACTATCTTAATTCTTTATTATAATCACGGTTCAAAACAATTCTAAAGTCCAACAGAACACAAACAAAACATCAAAGATACTACTTCAAAATCTTGAAACTCAAAAGAACATTCCGACATTTAAAGCAGGAGCGAAATATTCGGATGGGAATAAAAAAGGGAGAATTCACTCTTTCAAACTTGTAATACTTTGTCGAAGAAAATCTTCAAAGTGAAAAGGGGTACGCTAAGAGGATGTCGGTACAACACCTGGTCTGTTCACACGAGCATTGGGCTGTAGGAACTGGAAATTAAAGAGGGTATAACCGATTGAAAATTCGTGTCAGGATAACACTGAAGTTTATAAGTAAGTTAAGAATTTTTGGGAACGCCAAAATTTTTATTTGATCCAGCAATCCCATTTAATATTGAATATTGAAGAAATGTTTATAGAATGTGGAAACGATATTATGCTACTAATGAGGATGTTAGCTTTAAGTTTTGTGACTTTATTAATTAAACGTGAATAACCTTTCCTCCTTTCTTTGATACCAAACAGAGAGTGCATATTTTATTTAATCGATTCCATACTACAGACACTATAGCCAACTTTTAGGGTGCTTTTCCACCAGAGACCTTCTATGCAGCTATTCTGCGAGAATGTAAAAGCTAAGCTACGAAACTATGTGACCGTTTCCACTGATGCTAAGCTGTGTAGCGGAGCGAGTAAGATGTGCTGTGAAGATGTGCCGCCGCGAGGTAGCTGTGCGAGGAAGATGCGCAGCTCGAGCTATGCGACGTACCCAGTGAGGTACACTCCATTGCACATAGCTACACAACTCGCGACCATCCATAGCATGCATCCATAGCACGCATCCATAGCACGCATCCACAGCACGCATCCATAGCACGCATCCACAGCACGCAGCACAAAATGCTCTAAGTACTTAAATAAATTTTTAGCTTAGTAAGTTCTTAACATTTATTTAAATACCTTCGATTTATCGCAGATTATACTGCACGATAAGGAACTTTTTACGTATAATCGTATACAACAGAAAATAGACTTTGGATTTTTTTTCTATCGAATTTTCAAGTATTCATATTTCGGTTTTAGTACAACTGTAGACAATATAGTCAAATAACACATATGGAAAATCCAAATGATCTAACTACAAACATTTGGTTTCATAGGAATTTTAAAAGCACAAAATGATCGTTGTATGATCCGCTTAACGCTTTGAAGGACACTAATTACGAGACACAATATACGTTTTATTATTATGACTCCTAAAGCCGTATATTAGTGTCCTTCTAAGCGTTAAATTTGCATACGTACACAGCGTACAGTACGAGTGCGGTACTGAGGCGCGTCATGAGCTTAGACAACCTCTAATTTTGACTGCCACGACACTTTTTTTAACGTAACTTTTTGGCCTAACTCTCCATTTGACAAGTGTGTAGAGTATAACCTTGTAAAGCTGTGTCTCCTGCACGTCTTTTTGCGAAACATTACACAACATTTGTTTTCATACACAAGCTATCGCCTGCGTATTCAAATGTTTATAACCGACTTCCAAAAAGGAGGAGGTTCTCTATTCGACTGTAAGTTTTTTTTTTTTGACACTGACTTCCGAAATTAAAGTTATTTTTCAATTTCTAGTGTTTGTTTTGGAAGGCAGTTGCCTTTTCTTATATTTTTTTTTGTTGCACATTTTGTGTAAATGTCAGTAGATGACATTTTGTATAGATGTCGTAATGACTTCCGACGAGGAAGATGTGCTATCACTTTGACAACAGATGTGCGCGATGCGCGCGGCAGCTGAAAATGAAACAAACCGATCCCCTCTTCCCCGACGCGTGGAATCATTTCCATGCAGGGGGCCTAGACAAAATCCGAGAGGAGCTCGTGGCTAAGTAATAACAGCCGCACGGGTCGATCCATAAGGTTAAGCTACGATTGCCAGGGTTGTCCGTGGATGGGTGACCATCTTTACATACCGATACTCCTCCGTGCCTCGGAAAGCACGTTAAGCCGTTGGTCCCAGCTGTTATTCATGCATCTTTGACAGTCGTTACGGGTCGTCAGAAGCCCGAAAGCCTGACAACCAGTCTTACCAAGGGGTATCGTATTACCCAGTAACTGAGTTGTGGAGGTCAGACAGGCAGTCGCTCCATGTAAAATACTGGTATTCAGCTGCATCCGGTTAGACTGGAAGCCGACCCCAACATAGTTGGGAAAAGGCCAGGCAGACTGATTGGGCTCGACAAAATCCCTTTTCTGTAAGCGTTAGCGCCAACAGAAATATCAAATTGTAGGTATGGAGTTGACAGCAGCAGTCACGTGACATCTCTGAAGCTAATGTCAACTACATACAATTTGATGTTTCCGTTGCCGTTAACGCTTACAGAAAAGGGATTTTGTCTAAGGGGGTAGCTCAGTAAACAAAAACATCGTGTTTCCGTACACAAATGAGTCGCCTTTACAATTATCAAAAACAAAACAAAATCAAAAATTTCTCAAACTTCCAAACTACATGATTCACTTCTACAGAGTTTACGCTCGGTCCAGTAAAGCAAGATGGGCCCAAACCAAATTAGCAGAAAGCTACCGTGTTTGCCACACATGAATATTCTATGTGCCCACCTACAGTTAACCCAGGTTGTTTATCTGAACACCGGCTAGGCTAAACGGTTTGTGATTGTTCGACCGGTAATGTCAGCGGATTTGATGCTGTGGCATGTGGGCTGTGGGTTTATTACTTAGTGCGGATTTCACCAATGATACTGAACGCGATCAGCACGTAAACCACGTTTGAGCTGCCAGTGTCATCTGTCATCATTATCTTTGGAAAATTGACACTGACAGCTCAGGATCTAGGTTAAGATGTGTAGGTTGCGTTCAGTTTCATTGGTGAAATTCACTTAGACTTTCGATTTGTCTTAATCTTGTGAGTGCCACTAAATACATGACAGTAATCAAAATTCATAATGGCGGCAACCAGACGCCATTAGCCGACGTTCGCACGGACGTAAAAAAACCGCGGCGGGATTTTATCGCGCACTAGATTTTCAACTCTTGGTGTTGAGTCGAGCTTCGAGAATCCAACAGAGTGCATCCCAGCGCGATGAAAAACACACTGTTGGATTTTCAACTCCCGGCGCTAAGCAGAGCGTTGAAAATGCAGTGCGCGAAAAAAAATCGCTGCGATTTTATTACGTCCGTGCGAACGTCTGCTTATTGTGAAAAAGGAAAAAAATAAGTTGACTAAGGGAGGTTTGCACCATATTACTTTAACAATAACAAACATCGCATATTCAGTTCGATGTTTGTTATTGTTAAAGGAAGATGGTGCAACTCATGTTTGTTAAATTTCCTGTTAGACAAAAATGGGTTGTTCCATTTGAAAATTTGTTAGCTGACGATTTGTTGCTGAACTTTAACTGTAACCTTAACCGCCCATGCTTCGCTGGTTAAAGTTATTGTTAAATATGTGTCACTTCTATCAGACACATCGAATGTCATGTCCCTGCTCCGAACTTTATCTTATAAATTTGACATGACAGTGCAACAGAAGATAGTCATGCTATTGTAATTTTAACTTTGACGGAAACCATAACCTAGCTCTTGGTGCAACCCACCCGTAGTATGTCAAGTGGGGTATCATTGAATAGGTCTTTCAAAATTATCTTTAGATTTCTCTAATCATTTTGAACGACCATTTAGGATTTTAACAATTTAAATTTGGTTAGCAACCATTCTCACTAAATCAAAACTTATAATATTGCTTAAAGATTGCTTACATAAAGTTCTTAACGTGAAAAATAATTATTATAACGTAGTTCAATATAGGTACTTAATCTTTAAAATCGAGAGATAAAACTAGAATTTTACTGGTAATAAAGATAATTTTAACAACCGTTTCCTAAAGCGTTAGGTACAGTCAGCCACAAAAGTCGATTAACACTTGTGTTTTCTAAATCTTAATTATTCAGAAAAATACTTCATTAAAATCGGAACAGATGTAATTTTAAAGAAAATTAACTCTTATAAATGAAATGCTAAAAAACAGGTTATCGTATCATTTTGTGTTAATTTAGATGATGTCAAAAAGTAGCAGTGTTAACCGACTTCTATTGTTGACCGTACATACTTAACACATATAATGCCGTACTAACAAATGAACTAACTGTTTTTTTTTTTTTTTTGTAAAATACGTCCTTGGAATGTGAGGAATGTCTTAATTCACTATTTTCGTTACATTTTACATAATATAATAGTGAAATAAATAAATAAATAATGGTGACTGCCATATATGGCTGACGCGGCGCCACTGTAATAAAATTCTCAATGGGGCCGCGTCAGCCAATTCATTCATTCATTCGTCAGCCAAGCCTGTTTCAATTTAGACCATAGATATGTTTGAGTTCAAACGTGTTTGAACATGATGATTTGATTTATTATGTTGCCAATGCCAATTTAAATATGAATAAAAGCAATTAAAACATTTACCTATAAGTTTCATTTGCAAAAAACCAACTATTTTTGTAATCACACTTTTGTTTTCGAAACTTCCACTTACAAACTTAATATTTCTCAAAATGTAAGTAAAAGTATCGATGCCATCACTACAGTTATAATTTACCAGGCCTTGTCAACCATACTACATACAGTTTAACACCAAAAACGTGGCTGACGACAAAAAATCGCGCTTTCAAAACAAGCATATTCCGTCAGCCACATATGGCTGACACGGCTCAATTGGTTTGGAAAATGTCAGCCATATGTGGCTGACGAGGCATTATATGTGTTAATACAGTGAGACAAAAATAATCATAACTAAAAAGTGTACAATACAGTCAATAAAAACCAAAAACCAGACTGCGTAAAAAGTGAACATTAAAAAAAAAATAAGTTCACAAACTAAAACCCGGCTACTGAAAAAACCACGCTCTAAAAAGTATGAAACAAGAAAATATTCTCACCTAAAATTTGAAAAAGACAGACAAATAAAAATCCGGAGTCACACGTTATGTAAAGCATTTATAAATCGATTTTTAAATTGTCTGTTTTTTCTCAGATGAGAATATTTTCTTATTCCATACTTTTTACCCGACTGCGCCAGAATGAGGGTTATGTTTTTCGAGAGTATGTATGTATGTATGTACGTATAATTGTTTGGCACACTCTGCGGCCTGAACGGCTCGATGGATTTTAGCTTGAGAGGTGTCGTTATTTTCGTATTTACTGTGAGAGTGACACTGGGTATATCAAAATAAAAAAAACAAAATGGCGGATTTTTGGCGCCAGATTGTCTTAAAAATTTTTTTTTTCTCAAAACCTATCAAAATAAAGGGTTTTAAAAGGTGATTACAAAAATTTACACAACTTATATGGTTAAAAGTAATTCGAAGTGACCAAACTCAGTATTTATAATAAAAATTAAAAATTAAAAAAATTAAAAATCCCGACTGTGGTAAAAAACTTGAGTTAAAAAAACTGAAAAGTTAAAAACAAGCCCATTTTAAATTAAATAAATGTTGGAAGCAGGTGGGACCCATTTAAAAATATAATAAAAATGGTAGGTACCTATAGGTCCCTCCTGCTTCCAATATTTATTTAATTTAAAATGCGCTTGGTTTTAGCTTATCAGTTTTTTTAACTTAAGTTTTTTACCGCAGTCGGGTTTCTTAATTTTTTTAATTAAGTACTTACTTTTTTTTGAGTGTGATTTTTCAGTAGTTGGGTTTTAGTATTTGAACTTTTTTTTATTTAAATTATTTAGAGGTTCTAATTTCGTGGTATTAAAGTGATAAATAGTGGCATAAAAGCAATGACTTATAATATTACTATCAATGCATAAAAGCCATACCTACTTCACCAGAATCCCAAGGCAAGGGCGTTATTATATTGTATCCGATTAATAAAGTAGTCCTATTTTTAACTAATAGAAATATTAATCATTAACATTTATAATGTATTACATATTCAATTGTTCAAGTCAATTGGAAATGAATTTCTTCCATTTTCTTTTGCTACCCATATTTCCCTGTTAGCTAATAAGATCAAATCTTAGTTATTATCTAACGTCTCTGCTATTTTCGAGACAGATCAAGATAATGTAACTAAATCTCCTACCAGTTTCAAAATGACGCCTCTATCTATTATTCCGGTATTAGGTAACATCGTTAATCGGAACAGCTTATAACCGGACAACATCAACCCAAATACCAGCAGCTTCGTTATACCCGAATTGGCGTACCCCACAATGCTCACGTTCATATCACTGCGGCATGAATTTTAGATTTGCCACATACCAACCGACCAGTCGTATGATTGTTCGTTAATTTGTGCCTAGAATAGTTGTACTGGCTGGCTAGCTGTTCAAATATTTTGTGGTCAGTTGTTAGGGGAATTTGTACTGGTTGTTCTGTGGGGTTGAGGTCAAGCTAAATCTTTTGTAGTTGAAGATGACAGGGATACGTGAGTAATCGTAATGATACTATGCGGCATCTAAATGTAATGGAGTTATTATATACAAAAAAAAAAAACCGGAGTCGGACTCGCGCACCGAGGGATTTTTCGTTAATTTAATTTGGTTCGATTCCCGCACGGAACAAATAAAGTATTTGTTTCGAGTCTGGGTGTTTTTCTATCTATAATATGTATGTATTTACAAAAAAAAAAAAAAAAATGTATATAAGTAGTTTATCAGCCATCTCGTTACCATAAAACACAAGCATTAGGTTGCTTAGCTTGGTACTAGATGGCGTTGTGTGAAATGTCCAAGGATATTTATTTATTTAATTTGTGCCTAGAATAGTTGTACGGGCTGGCTAGCTGTTCAAATATTTTGTGCTCAGTTGTTAGGGGAATTTGTGCTGGTGCAACGTGCAACTCTTTTGTTGTTGAAGGTGACAGGGTTTTTGAGGGAGTAATCGTAATGATACTAAGCGGCATCTAAATGTAATGGAGTTAGCCGACGTTCGCACGGACATAAAAATATTGCGGCGATTTTTTTTCGCGCACCAGATTTTCAACGCTCTGCTTAGCGTCTAGAGTTGAAAATTCAACAGTGTGTTTTTTTCGACGCGCTAGAATGCACTCTGTTGTTCTTAGGTTGGATTCTCAATACTCGGCTCAACACCGAGAGTTGAAAATCTAGTCCCCGCGATTAATCCCGCCACGATATTTTTACGTCCGTGCGAATGTCGGCTTACTTGGTGCAA
The DNA here is from genome assembly GCA_905163495.3 of Cosmia trapezina. Taxonomy (NCBI): domain Eukaryota; kingdom Metazoa; phylum Arthropoda; class Insecta; order Lepidoptera; family Noctuidae; genus Cosmia; species Cosmia trapezina. Next base: position 22,292,700 of record LR991035.1, on the reverse strand, counting down.
AAAAAAAAAACCGGTCAAGAGCGAGTCGCAGGGTTCCGTACCATCATAAATGAAATTTTTGTTGATGATTTCTAGAAAAGTGTGCTATTTAGAGACGTCGTTTTATTTTTCCTGTAATCTGTACATACACTTCTATCACATAGAATAATTTCAGATTTTTCTCTAAGTATTCAAACTTCGGACATAAGGGAAACGATATTTTTTTTTACATTTTTCTTCAAAATTCGAAAACTAAGCAGCCTAAAAAAATAAAAATAAAATATCTGTGAGAATGTGCAAACAGCGCTCTTTCATATGATACACCACATGCCCTAGTAGGCCCACATCGTTTTTTTAAGAAACCCTTTCAGTCCGTTGCAAAAAAAAGTTTATTTCTTTCTTATTTTCAAAATAGTTGAGCAACGTCATCTAAAACTGTTTCAAATTTCAAGTTGATAGCATTAGTAGTCTTTGAGATATCCAGCTTGACAGACGTAAGACGTACAGACTGAGTCGCAGCATAAGTGTTCCTTTTTACCATTTTGGTACGGAACCCTAAAAAAAAATTACTCATTATTTAATAGAGACAAATATCAATACAAAGTATAACGACTAAGTTTTCTTATGAGAGTCAATCCCTTCTGTGTATCCAAACTTTCTCAATACACTTTTATTAATCCTAAAAACTCCCACCCTCTTTCACTCCACAACGCTTCCTAAAATTAACTTGCTAAGAAGTAGGATGCCTTCATCATTATAATTTCGGATGATGAATAAAGAGATGAATAAGCAACTCATTCCATGGTTTCTATTTTCCATAATTTAACTAATAAATAAACTACATATGACAATTTAATAAAATACCAACAAGAAGTGTGTCTGTTTTGTAGTCGTAAAGCCGGGTCTCCTGCGCGTCTTTTTGCTAAACATTTCACAAAAACATCGAAACAAAGAGGCGTGGCTTAAATAATATTTCATTACGTAGGAGACAGCTTGTCTAAGAAAACAAATGATTGTGTGTACCTGAGACCGAAGGCCAATTCTCGTACTTAAAAAACGTTCACATGTCAGAAAAATTGCCGCAAAAGTTCCAAAATATCATAAATGGAATTCTACTAAACCAAAAAGCTAAGTCAAACGTGACGTTTCATGCAAAGACATTGCAACTAGATTTGAAAATAAGAAATGTACTAAAACGGTATTCTACTGTAGTTTCGACTTGACAAAGGAAATATAACTGGCATTCCCGTAAATATAACAACGTCAAAACTGACGTAAGCATGAAATTATTCGTACACTGATATGTGACGTAAAATTTTAGCTTTTGCAGTTTCATAATTCTAATTTTATTTTGATTTTAACCTTGAAATCATCTTAAAATCCAAGATTCACGAAGTAAAAACTTATCCACTAACACTGTTTTATATTATGTTGTGGCTGTGTAGTGATATAATACAAAACGGGTGGGTTCGGCCTGTGGGAGTAATTTTCATTCCTCTCTCAACATGCAGTCGACGAATCTGCGGCAGAATATCGTAAAGAACACAGCAGCAGCTGTTGTCAGCATCACCGGCTGCGGGGTCTCACATCAGACGAATTTTCCATAAGCCATGCGGTCGTTTTTATAGAAACTTACCGACTCACCAAGGCTTACGAACTGAAGCCGCAATCCCACAGGATAAGCGAAAAAATGTACCTACTAGGTGTTCCAGCCAAGGTTGGTCTACTAAGTACACATTGATTATACCAACATAGTATTGATTGACATGCAACAAGGCAGCTATATTCTAAGCATCTTCATCATCACTGTATCTACTTTTTCTCTGTTTTGATAACCCTGCTCTTTGCGCGAGTACCTAGTAGCTCCTTCCAGACTTTCCTTCAGATTCCCAGCCGTGTAGCAAGCCACAATGGCTCTGAACCACCCACGTGTGTTCAAAACACAACACAACAATGTGCTTTTCACTGTGACAAGAAAGCCCCGAGAATAGGCTAAAAGTGTGACCGATATTTTAAAGAGATAATAACAGAATTTGTTTGTCGGTTCCCTATTATGATACTTAATATTATGTTTCCTTTTTAGATTCCATACATACAGCACACAAGATACGTGTAACACATTTCTGCTTCATATGAATATCTGATAATCAAGAGCAATAACAATATGAGACAATAATCCTCCCGAAGTCACGACAGAATTGCGGTCCCGGCAACCAATTTCAACGGAGACAGCCAAATATGCAAGAGATAGATAGAACAAGACTAGTGTTTGCGCATACACAGGTGTACTAACTCTCATAGTCCAATGAGACAGCAATAAGACACAATCGGGAACAGATTAGGTGCAGTACCAACGGCTGTACGTGTGCTTTCCTAGGCACGGGGGTGTCATACAGTATTACATTACTATTTGGAGGGATCACGCGGACGGCACACGGTGGCAAGAATGAGCAGGGCAGTCGTTCTGATTGTCGGATGTTAAGAGCGAAAAGCACGGTCCATGTCCGGTAAAAAAAACGTTTACAAGCGCCCTAATACATAGTGTTACTTATGTTGATTATGTGTGATATTTGATTATTCATTAAAAAGTATTCACTTTAGTAGTAAACTTTATTTTTCTGCAGTCACTCCACTTCTGCTCTTCTGTGAAGCACAGGACCGATCGATATGGCGACACTGGCGATGCTTGGGGTAGGCTTATGTTCAACAGTAGACGTCTGTCGGCTGAAATGATGATGATGAGTCCACTTCTATACGGCTGATTTTATAGTCGGTTAGCACTTCGCCTGCAACATCACGACACGCTTGATCTCTCACTATGCTCGTTAGAGATGGTCACAACTCTAAACTTACTACATAATACCTACATTTTTAGGATTTTACAAAAATCCATAAGTGACACCACAGAACAGACGTGAATCATGTATGAATTTTAGCTCACATATCTCGTATTAAAATCGTAGCGAAGTCAAGAACTCAAGACTGTGTATTAAATATTTTTGAAAAAGTAATTGCTGCGAAGTGTGGGCATGAGTTTATTAGTATTTGTCTACATTTGCCTCTTTTTCTGTACGTAGGTATGCCTAAGCTTCTAAATAAATACTAGGTACTAACTAGATTATCTATTCAGAAGCTTGGGCTACGTAGTTAGGAATTCTGAAAAAAATATTCTTTAAAAGTCGGGTCAACACATAGGTTAAATCTTCATCATCATTACTGGCAGCCTTGTTCCACCCACTGTTGAGTATAAGCTAGATTATGCTATACCAAGTATTATTACTTATCACGCTATTTGCTATGGGGGAAAGAGCAATATTGCATTTTGTTCCTGTTATTCGATAGTTTACTGCGGAAATGTAATAAGACGAGACAAAATTGCAAATTATTTACAGTAAATCCGTCAATAGTTGCTCTGAAATGAAAATCAGTACCTACGCTAGCTATACATAAATGGAGACAAACAGTCAATTATGACATGTACGGAAAAGAACGGCTATTTTAGTTATTTGTCAATGAAATACACAGCCTGGGGCGGTACGACGTCTGCCTTGCATGACTTTGATTACAAGTTCAATCCCCACCTACTGATTTTCTTTTTGTATGTTTTTAGTCATTTATTTTGTTTTTTTTATACAATAACATTTTCAGATTACTTATAATAAAATAACTGTATGCTTTTTAGGGTGCGATGTCCGCTGTCCGTCCGTCCGTCCTTTGTTACAAACGTAGTAGGTCTATCTATAAAGTTCATATCAGAGAAATAAAAACCCGAATGAAAAATATATTTTTATTTATGTAGGTACACACGGCTACACATCAAGCTATACATTTCCAGTTTACACTGACCTATCACTGTCTGGAAATCCTATACAATGCGAGATCAGCTTATACTGGAAATATATAGCTTGATCTGTCGCCGTGCGTACATTCATCAACTCGAGTAAATTTAATTTAATGAAAATAAATTGAAAAAGCTTTTATTTCATGCAAACACATAATGTAGCATTGGTTATTATGCAAGGTAAATCCATGTTTGACTTCATGATTTCTCTATGACCAATATTATATGGCCGTTGTCGCGATTCGCCCATTTCTTCAATGTTGTAGTTGCCCTGCTAAACGATAGGTACCTACAAGTTTTCCCAGGTAAAAATATAATCGTCTTCGTAATCCACCGGAGAGTGTACTTAGGTATTTTTAGATTGTTCGACATTATTTTTCTTTTTGAGAGGTTCAATTCTATGCCAATCTTTTCACTCCTACTTAGTGAAGCTCTGCCAACATAACTCGCAGCTCGGCAGCATCTTCAGAAAATATTATGGGTGTAGGTAGGTTCGTGACGGAAGTTTTACATCATAGCGATACTATACATTTGTACCTCCGATTTTCCCTGCAACTCTTCACTCAACGCACTACAACGACCACAACAGTAGCTTGGTATTTATACTGGATGCTATGCGTGGGTTCAGTTCCGAAGTACGATGATAGCCGTCATCCTAATATACTTAGATCAACTGAAGAATGTTCTGATGGCTAGGAGGCACCATATTCGAGAAAATTTATTTCTTCCTGTGGTAGTGCAATACATTGTTACAGTAAATTTGGCCATATATCAATAATTTAGTAAACAAAAATGATTTAGAAGTATATTTTGACTACATTTCTACATTTAATAATATACCGATTTATACTCTGAGTTTGACATTCAATACAATGACGTCTCTTCTTGACATCATATTGTCCGCATCGCGCTTGCGCGTAGCTATTAGTTACCAATAACAATACGTTCCATGTTATCTTTCTATCCGATTATTTATTTTAATGATTTTGTATTCTCAAAGATATAAAATACAAACGAGATATTAAAATACTTTGAGTGTGTAATAGACCAAGCAAACTAATTAAGGCATTAAATAAATCATAAAATAAGGTTGCTAAAAAGTAAAGCATCACTAAGTATCACAATATCGTCTGCATATATTGAACCAACATGATAATATATTTATTTTCGTAAACGAAAACAAAGTTGACTGCCGTGAGGCTAGCATGCCATGAGATTGCCACGGGAACATCAAGAACCCGTATTATAAGATTAGCAGCATACCATTTTTTGGCCTTTCCACAATGTCAACGCAACCCGGTGTCAAGTTTTTCACTTTGCACATTAATTAGTAGAATTGGCCTTCGGCTTTACACAAATGTTTTTACGGATACAATTTACTATATTTTGAAAAGAAGAAAAATAACTTGGTACGTCATAAGCGGCACCCTTATCAATAAGAATCATAATCTACAAACAAAAACAGAAGAAAACTACATACGAATATAAAAGCAAGAGTTACTCCAACCCGTGCATGCTCACAAAATCGAAGGCTTCAAAGAGTATAAAAAACCCAGTTTAGTAGAGAAATTCTGAGCTCAAAGGGCTCGCTAACAACTTGCTAACACAGATTTTTACGCTTTTTCGCGCTTTTTCTTACAACACAGAACCTGTTTTTATCCTTTGTAGAGTTTGCCTTTGTGACTGAAATAGAAAAACAGTGTTACCTACCAGTTTCATTACAAATGATTTTTCTGAGCATTCCTGTGGTTTTTTGAAAATAGTAGACGTGAAATTAGTTTGTTAGGGTTCCGTACCTCAAAAGGAAAAAACGGAACCCTTATAGGATCACTCGTGTGTCTGTCTGTCCGTCTGTCCGTCTGTCACAGCCAATTTGCTCCGAATCTAATAGACCGATTAAATTAAAATTTGGTACACATATGGATTTCTATGATCCAAACACGTACAGCTAAAGTAAATATATGAATTTTGAATATGAGAGTCACTTTTAGGGAGAAAATAAGAAAATGTAAAAAAAAAGTTTTGTAAACTGTACCTTGTGACATATCAAATGAAAGGGCTTACTATGAGGAGATCAAATTTTTTTTTTTTATAATTTTAAAATATATTGTTTTAAAGTTATTTAAGAAAATATAGGAAAATTGACCCCCCCCCCTTATCTCCGAAACTACTGATCCTAAAATTTTGAAAAAAATATAGAAAATAGTTCTATACCTGTAGATTACAGGAAAACGTATAAGAAGTCTGTGGTCTTAAAATAACATGGTAAATCTATATATATAAAAAATCAAAGTCCTGACTGAGTCACTGACTAATATATCAACGCACAGCCCAAACCAATGGACCTAGAGAGTTGAAATTTTGCACATAGATACCTTATATAGTGTAAACATCCACTAAGGAAGGATTTTTGGAAATTCTATCCCTAAGGGTGTAAAATAGGGGATGAAGGTTTGTATGAAAAATCCTATCCCTTGAGTTAATAGACTTGAAACTTAGCACGAATATTCATCTAAGTAAATTATAAAGTTTATCATTTTGAGTTTTCCTAAACTACCTCCTAAAGAGGGATTGGGCGTGTCAAAGTTTGTATGGAGGAATTTTAACACGCGGTCCGATTAACTCAAAACTCAGTTTTTATACTTGAGACCAAAAATGAAAACTAACGCGTATCAGGGTTTTCCAAAAATCTACCCCTAAGGGGTGAAAAGTTAATTTTATAGCGGAGGATTTTATTGGGGGCTTGATTAACTCTGAAATTGGTGTAAATAATGTTTGAGTCAAGTTATGGCAACATACTAGACGATTTTTGAAATTCTTTATCTGTGTTCGTGAAAACAGAGATACAGTTTATATGAAAAATCTTATTAATTTGGTTAATGAACTTGAAACTTAGCACAAATACTTGCATAAGTAAGTAATAATGTTTGTTATTATTAGTTTTTCAAAACTACGCCTCAAATGAGGTTTAGGGATGTTAAAGTTTGTATAGAAGAATTTGAAAGCGCAGTCCGATTAAAAAAATGGTACTTGCCAAACGAATTTTCACCGATTTTGACGGCATATAGCTGATGTTTTAAGGAGTAACTAAGGCTATTTCTATTTTAGAAAAATAATTAGGATTCCGCGCAAGAAAATTAAAATCCATGAAATCAGACAACCACGTACAGTCCAGTACAAACTTGCTAAGCCTCCGCTGTCTATTACGGCTATAACATTAAATAAGAAAAATAAAACAAAGTTAAAAGTTTAAGGGGTCAGTCCCCAAACAATAAACTTTTCATTTTGAAAAAAAATAAATAAATAATCTAGCATGTGGGGTGTCATCGTCTAGAACTCATTGAGTAGAGTACAAACACATTTTTTTTATCTTCTAAAATTAAGAAATTTTAGACCATTTTTGTACGAACTCTAGCGCAACAATTCAACAAATTAGGAATTTGAAACTTCTTTATACCATGTAGGCGAAAACGAAAACGGCGATTCATAAGGTATTTTGTTTAAACATGGGTGATTTTCTGCAACTGCAAAAAATAACCATGTAATTCACAGTATCATTATAAAATAAGTAAAAAGTTATCTTTGCGATTGTTAACCATATAATATGGTACGGAACCCTTCGTGCGCGAGTCCGACTCGCACTTGACCGGTTTTTTTTATTACAAATGGAAATTAAAACATAATTTCCATTTTTAAACGACGAATAAAATAGGAGGAGGTTCTCAAGTCAACACATATATTTTTTTTATGTTTTATTTTTTGTACCTAAAAATAAATAAAAAACGGAGCCCTTATAGGATCACTTCGTTGTCCATCTAATTTCCATTTTTAAACGACGAATAAAATAGGAGGAGGTTCTCAAGTCAACACATACTGGGTGATTTTTTAATGACCAGCCAAATTTTCACAGGGTGTTCTACCCATGAATATGAACAACTTTCACTATGGGACCAACTTTGAAATCACGAAAAAAAAACCAGCGGTTTCCTACAAAAGTTCAATACCTACTCGATCAAAATGTATGAAACAGGTAATATTTTTTTTGCGATTTCAAAGTTGGTCCCATAGTGAAAGTTGTTCATATTCATGGGTAGAACACCCTGTGAAAATTTGGCTGGTCATTAAAAAATCACCCTGTATATTTTTTTTATTTTTTATTTTTAGTACCTAAAAACAAAAAAAAAACGGAACCCTTATAGAATCACTTCGTTGTCCGTCTGTCTGGACTCTTTTTCTTTTTAGGAACACGTGGATGTATCAAGTTGAAATTAATATCAAACACGTAGATCTATGTTCCCTTGGAGTTCTAAAAAAATCAAGCTTCATCGAACTAAAGTCATAACGATTTTAGTTCGCGCGTCACTAAACGCTGTGAAGTCACGTGTCACGAATGACCATTTTAAACGTCGCGTATTACTATGAACGTTATATACCTTGTGTATAATATCATTGCCCACAGCACTAAAAGTACACTTAAATTGCCTAATGCCTATGCTATTCTTTTGAATTCAATACTCGTACATTCATCATTACAACTACAAGAACAAGTTTCATTTCATATTTCCCACAACAAAATCAAAGAGACAATTCTCTAGAGTTATAATAATTATTAGTATTCGAAGTTACATAAATAATTCAAAGAACACCACTTAGAAAGCCACTGTTTGCTAATGAAAACAATTGATATTACTATCACAATGAAGATTACTGAGAGAATTATTGATAGCATTTAATTTATACTAAGTGACAATTAGATTGACTTTGGAATCCAGTTTTAGGAAACCATTTAGGATAAAGCGAAATAATTTTAATGTTTATAGAAAAGAAGTACAACCCGTGCGTCAATGGGATAACCCATCGACAAAAACGGCGGTTTTCCATACAAACTTTGATCCTCTATTTAACACGGTAAAGGATGATTTCCACCAAACGGCTCGCATCGCATCGGATCGGAAAGGATACGAATGGATGCGGCGACAGCCGATCGTGTCTGGCAGGATGTCGACGCACACGATCGGCTCCGTACCGTCGCTTGCGAACGTATCCGTTTCTGCGCCTAGTCAAATAGTTTCATTTGTACCGTATTGACTTGTTCCATTTTTTGAAAATGGTTGAAGTTGAAGTAATATTGTTGGCTATTGCATTAGAAAAAGAAGAAGAAAATAATGATAAAACACAGAAGAGGAAAAGAAAGATTTGGATCGATTTATTGCAAAAACGGTGTGAGGTTGGCGAGTTGGCGAATTCCATACATACGACGACAGGCGAACGGAGCCGATCGCGCGTCGCAGTGTGGCGGCATCTACATCGCCACATATGAATTACGCATCAATGACATGACGTCACGCAAACCTGCATCGCGCAATTAGAGTTTACCACGCGATTAGCATATATACCTACAACGTCCCGACATCAACCGTCGGGCAGTAGCCCACCAGTCCCACACCCGTCTGGTCGGAGGATCCTCCCTTTTCTATGGAGGATGAGTGAACTTTACACACTGTTTCTCATGCCTCTAAATTGGTGACCCCGAGCATGAACGTCAGCGCAGCCTTCGTGAAACTCCTTCAGCGGGACGTCATCAGCATCACTTCCTCAAGCTTTTGAGCGGCGAGTCACACAGCCAGCCAGAACCCACGGCTTCAACGGGTATCCTGACCACCAGCATGCACCGGACGCGCATTCCTGGTCATCACCTTCAGCCAAGACCTCAACCCAGCGCTGTACACTCCGACTCACTAGAGCATAACGCAGCGCCATCCCGACTCACTGGGGTAACACCGCAGACAGTTCCAACTCACCGTGAACTATGCGGCACCCGGTTCCGACTCCCTGGAACCACACTGGCACTGGCAGGCTTCGCAAGATAAACGACTCAGCCCACTATCGACCTCCGGTCTCCGGAGGGGAGTGATGTGGCGGACTCTACATCGCCACATATGAACTACGCATTAATGACATGACGTCACGCAAACCTGCATCGCGCAATTAGAGTTTACCAAGCGATTAGCATAATAAACAACGTCCCGACATCAACCGTCGGGCAGTAGCCCACCAGACACAACACCCGTCTGGTCGGAGGATCCTCCCTTTTCTATGGAGAATGAGTGAACTTTACACCCTGTTCCTCATGCCTCTAAAGCAGAATACTTTCGGCTATGATCGCGTGCCGCGGAAGACGTCCGCGATCAAGCTGCTGTGCGCGACTTGGTAATATAGACTTTAAATAGTGTGTACACGATTTAATATCGTTTAAAGATTGTAAAATCCGTTCTGATGCGATGCGAGCCGTTTGGTGGAAATCATCCTTTAAACTGTTTGTCCACCGCACCGGGAACGGGACGTCAACGAGAAAACAGATCACGGCGCCATAGTAAATGTACTTGTGTCGCTACATCGACGCGTCATCTGTTTTCTCGTTGACGTGCCGTTCCCGGTGCGCCACCGCACCACACAAACAGTCTTAGAAGATAAACTTTCACAAATCTTTCGTTCTTTCGTTCCGTTATAAATATGGAACTCTTGCGCATGTCATGCTTCGAATCGACCCACCGCTGTGCGTTGTCTGTCAGTGAGCAAATTAATGAATTAATTTTAAAAAAATATCATGTATATTAAAATATGTACCCACACATTCAAAAACACGATAAAATGCTACAAATAAACACGACTACATTCCCAAAATAAAGAGTCTGGTTCCAGTAAGTAGCATATTGTAGGTAGCAATAATTTGGTATTACGTACCGAAATCCGTAGTGGTGGACCGCTGTATATTGACGCTTATCCCCCTTGTCATAAACAGGTACCTGTAAAGTAATCATTTTACGATATCCCACTTCTGTTCGTACGTAGTAGTTGTACTAGTGATGTGAAGATATCGATGTTTTAAAAGAATAATGTGGTAAATAAAAAATATGCTTACAGTTCCAATATTTACTTTTCGTTAATGTGCGTTATACAAAATGTTTTATTATATAAAATATAATTAAATGAAACCAAATGAAATGGTCATTGCTTTTACACGTCAATTTTTTGGTCAATATTTTAAAATTAGGTGGCTCCATTTTCTACCTGATTGAAACAACTCAGAGGTATAATTCTACCACGTAAATATAAAACCAACCAATAATATAGTATATCGAATAACCTTTTATATGTATAGCTTCATAAGCAGGAAGTTCGTTCAGATCGGTCGAGGTATACATGTTAAATTTTATTAATCAACTAGATGCGCCCCGCAGTTTTAACTGCGTAGACCGGGATAAAGAGTATCCTATGTGTCAATCCAGGGTATTGCTATCTACATACCAAATTTCATCCCAATCAATCCACCCGTTTGACCATGAAAAAGTAACAAACATTCAAACACACACACTCGCAAACTTTCGCCTTTATTATATTAGTGTGATGCACAATGTATAGGTATGCAGTTGGAGTAGGTACCTATTATATAAGATATATGTTATAATAGTTATTTATGCAACTGACTTATAATAAGGGGTATTAAATAGTATCACATGAGTGTTTTAATACCTAATTATGTACAGTTAGTTATGTTGCATACAAGACTTTATCTACATCCATGTTATCAGTCTTCTATAAAAGATTCTGAAACATTTTTTTTGCAATACTAATACTCGTATCGAACATGGCGGCCGGCGGCGTCATAGTATACGACGTGAATTCGAATAAGTTCTTTTTTTAAATTACGGCGCTGTTGTAGTGAAACGCGCGTGCATTACAATGTTCTTTTTTTGAAAACGAGTTGCATTATGAAATTCAGTACAACATTAAAACACCCGTTTGGATGCTATTATGGTTACCATGGTTACTATGACACTGACTGTTTTAATGTTGGCAATAAGCTAACTGTTTCAGAGACTTTTATGGAGGATTTATGGCATGGGTGTAGATAAATAAATATAAATAACCCAGTCGGGAATTACAAGTGCGTTGTACTATGACACATCTGAACTGCACTTTGGTATTCACGTCATCTGCATAGTTTAGTCATGCTAACTCATTTTCTAAAGAACAAAATGAGGATAATATAGACCAGTGTCCAGCGGATTTAGCGTAACTACATAAAGATACTGCGTCAATACGAAATATCTTTAATCTTCTCAGGTGCCTACACAACTGTTCGGACTTTTTGCGATGTAGTCATTTTGCGAGTTAGGTATTTTGAGATTTAGACATTTTGAGATTTGGACTAAGAGCGACGTGGTCAATTTGCGATCCAGTCATTCTGATACCAACCCGTAATTTTGATAAAGCTCGTCGCGTATCGATGTGTCTTCCCAGATTTGGACTTATGGAGGTCTATATGGGACTTACGCCGAGAGAGGCCAGTGTGGGCTTAAGTTCTGCGAATCAGTATGTGTGTCTTGGAGTGTGGTCTAAGTGCAATCATAAATCATAAGTCAAAAACTCAAAGCACTTATTTCAATTAAACCAATTACAGGCAATATTTAATTGTCAAGGGGTCGGTCATTCAGAAAGATGAAGCTAATTGCCCATTCCGAAGCGTAGTCGGTTCCTATGGAGAAGAACGGACAAGAGACTCCACGGACACTCTTTTGAATCAAAATATTATTACTAAATGTTGGTTACTTCATTCATGTTGATATATAAATATGTGAGATCGATGTAGAAAGACGTGCACGTTAAAAGCGTCCATAATAAAAATGTACAAAAAACAATTAAAAAACTAAAATAAACTAAAACAAGCCGTGGCTGGCATCTTATGGCGCCTCTTCACAATCGGCGATCACAAACTTTCATCCCATTTATCCCCTTACTTTTTCCCCTTTAGGATTATTTTTGAGGCAAAAAGTAGCTTAAGTCCTTCCTAGGATGCCATCTATCTCTATGCCAAATTTCATCCAAATCCGCTCAGTGGTTTATTTTAGTTTTTCAGGTAATCGTCTATGATCGCCGACTGTGAAGAGGAGCCATCTCGTTCCCGAACATGAGCATGGATCAGCATCATTGAACTTAACCGTTGAAGGGAACTTAACTTATCCAACACATACGCCACTATCACCGAGGCATTGTAGATAGCATGACATACTCGCAGTCTCGGTGTTGAGCAAAATCATTATGAATAAGACAACAGGGTCATCGGTATTGCGTTACGGTCTAGTGATATGGGGTAGTTCAGTGGATGTGGAAATAGCATTCAAAGTGCAGAAAAAATGTATGAGGACCCATGAGTGGAGCGGGATATCTTGACCATTGCAGAGACCATTATTTAAGGAATTAAAAATTCTCCCACTCCCATGTCTGTATATTTTTGATGTTTGTTTATTTGTCAAAAAATACCCTCATTTATTTCTATTAAACGAACAGTTCTACGAAAGACTGAACAAAAAAAATGACGGGAAATTACTAGTACCTGCTCAAAGATTACAATTGTACAGTAGAAATGCAAGTTGCATGACAATTAAAATTTATAATAAATTACCACCTGCCATTAGAATGTTACCAATTAATAAGTTTAAATGTAAAATGTTTGCTTGGCTCTTAGACATGTGTTTTTATTCCGTCAATGAATTTTCAAATCATACTTTTTGATATTGTAATTAGAATCTTAATAATGACAATAATTCTCATATATCAATAATTATAATAATAATTCTCATTCCTAATAATGATGATGATATGATATGATTCTTAATGATGAAGAATTCATAATACCTTGACATTATTAAAAATTCTTGGACATAGTAATTTTTATTTTGACATTATGATTTATATTTTGACATTATGAATTATTTTTGATTTAACTACTTATAATATTTTGACATTATAAATAATGCATTTTTTGATTAATCTGAACCAGTATATTAATTTGTCACTAAACTTATTAATTCAAAAACTTAATAATATTAAATTTAATAACTTTAAATAATATTCTTATAATGCACCTTGTTCTGATTTGCATACCTAGCTTATTATTTAAAAGTTCTACACCAGCAATGGTAGTATGTGTGAAACAATGTTTAATGTAAGATCTCAATGTACCATATACTGAGAAATAAATACCTTATACTTATACTTATACTTAGGGACGGTGCCTAGGAAAAAAAAATATTAGACACGAATTTTTTTGCTTTATCATAAGAATAAAAAATGGTTTTGATAATATGCATTAACACATATAATGCCTCCTCAGCCACATAATTATGGCTGACATTTTCCAAACCAATAGAGCCGTGTCAGCCATATTATTATGTGGCTGACAACATATTATGTATACGGCTGACATTTTCCCAACCAAATGATTCGTGTCAGCCATAATATAATATATTCATCATATCAGCTACATATTATGTAGTGCGATTTTTCGTCGTCAGCCACGTTTTTCATGTTTAGCTGTCAGTTAAAGTTGGGGAGTAGAGGCTCGCTACGAATAAAATCTAAGTAGGCGTGACGTCATGCCATATTTTAACTCAATTTATGGCCGTAATCTTTTGATTACTTAAAAAAAGAAACAATACTTGTCCAATATTTTTTTTAATGTTCTACTACTAGAGCAAAAAAAAAAAAAAAATCTTCATCCCAATTTTTGTATAGTGTATCTCTATTCGCCCCTAACTTGAAGCAATCGTAAGTCGGGTCTCTATTGCGACTTATCGATTGTCGCTACCGACATATCACACTGCTAGCGATGAGATTAACCAGTTAACACCTTTATTTTATTATGTTTATTTTATTCGATACAATTTTTGTTTACTCTACCGTGTATGATATTTTTAAGTAAGTAATAATAAATAATAAATAATATCCTTGGACATTTCACACAACGCCATCTAGTCCAAAGCTAAGCAACCTAATGCTTGTGTTATGGTAACGAGATGGCTGATAAACTACTTATATACATTTTTAAATTGTGTTGTTTTTGTGGTTAAAAACACCCAGACTCGGAACAAATACTTGTAGGTCGTACAAATATTTGTTCCGTGCGGGAATCGAACCGGCGACATGCTGCACAGCAGTCAAACCACTGCGCCAACCGTGTCGTCAAGTGTGTATGTGTTATTTGTAAGTACTGCTTTGTTACACTAAAATACCTGCAAAAATGGGTCTGCGATTAGTATAAAAATATTATTCTATCAAAGTCAAAGATAATTTACTCGACTGCGCGATAGAAAAGACAGGGTTATGTTTTTCATACAGTAGAACTAATTTCTTAATGTCCCTCGGCAAACTTCGTGTTTCGTCAGTCGTCGGATTTCTATCAGTTGCCCTTTGCACTTGGTGCAGACCGGACGCTCTCAATCGACTTGGAACTATATAGAGTTGTTAATACTCTTTTTCTCAAACATGCATGGAAATGTTGTCATTATTTTCGAATAAAGAACACGCGAAGTATCGAATTTACGGTCAAAGAAAATCAAATCCATTGCAGGAGCGTTTTTTGAATTTGGAACATTACAGCGCTCCAGCAATGTCAACATTGCTGGAGCGCTCCAGCAATGTTGTATGAAACTAAACAAATGCCTTTCGGCACAGATGTTAGATAGAAAATTGGCGGCAAAGCTGAAAATTCATCTTGATTTGAAAATTTATATTTAGTATGTAAATAACAAATTTACATTCATAATAAATATAAAGTGAAATGAAGATTGATTGTAGGTACTCCACAGATTTAAGATCAGAAGCCAAATTGGCAATGGAAAACCTGCTTCCAGCGAAGTCAAAAGAAAAATACATGAAACTAGGTAAGTATATGAAAATTTTATGATTTGGAAAAACGAGAAAAAGTGAACATTTTCTCTGAAACAGTATTTTTGGCGTATTTTAATGAGATTGCTAAAACTAAAAACCCATCTACATTATGGACAATTTATTCCATGCTGAAATGTACAGTTCATATTAAAAACGGCACTAACTTGAAAAATTATGGAAACTTAACTACCTACTTTTATTTCCCTGCATTCTTTTGAGAAAAGCACTATATATGCCTCGGCGGAAATAGCAATTGCCTGTCTCGTATTAGTGAAGTCCTCGCCTACGGCTCGGCCTTCAAACTCATACTCGACCTGCAATTGCCTATTTCACGGCCTTTGCAATAATGTACTATTAACTTAATGTATTTTATTAATATAGGTAATAATATATTTTTTATACTTCATTGTGCGTGGTCCGACACGCACTTGGCCGGTTTTTAAGAGTAAAATATCTCAAAAGAGTTCAAGAACATCTTTCTGATATTTTAGAACTCCTTTCCACGTACAAAAGATCAGCATGTTATTGTACACTTAATATAAAGATTTTCCTAGTATTTCTAGTAGTGTTTCTCTAAGTAATAGAACACAAACCGATTGAATTCTTATCCTAGATAAAAGTAACGGTAAACTTAGTCTTTTATATTGTTTTTCTAACGCTTTGGGAATATAAAACAGATTCTTTTGTTCGTAGGTAAATGTGGAAAATAGGCTTTCGTTAGTGCGTAAACTATTCGTTGCTTAAACTATTCTTTGTTAGAGGTCTAAAAATGAATAGTTTAGGTCTAACAATGAATACTATTCCTTGTTAGAGGTCTAACAATGAATAGTTTAGGCAACGCATAGTTTTTTTTTTTTGTCTGGAACAATGGTCACTGATTAATCAGAAAGGATCGTGGCTAAATAATAACAGCCGCACGTGTTGATTTTCAAACTTAAGCAACGCTTGCCGAGGTTGGTCCGTGGATGGGTGACTAGGACTAGGTTAGGAGTTTAGTCGAATTCATCCTTGCTACTAGAACTATCGTAAAAAACTGTCACTTAATTTATCTGTAATCCTAATCACCAACACACAATCTACTTGTTTTATATGAATCTTGTTTAATGCTTCCTTGAACAATATTTTTTTTTATTAAAAATAATCCTTCCTTATTCCTTGTCTACATTATAAGGCGAACCTCTGTGCAAAATTTCAGCTTTCTAGGTCCAATGGATTCGGCTGGGCGTTGATGAGTCAGTCAATCAGTCAGTCAGGACTTCTCTTTTTATTTATATAGATTTAAGATTTATTTAATAAGTTCTCAAGTAAAAATCCTACATCTTCATTTTACCATTAAACCAATGTTTCAATGCTCTTGATTTCAAATGTCTATCTTTTGCATTTTCATCATAAACATCATCTTCCTCGCATGAACTACCCATAAAAACTCATTCCTATAAAAATGCAAGTTCAATTCCCCAAAGTCACCCTGTATTTACCCCGGTGGATGATAAATGAGTGTGACGTCACAACTGGGTTCATTTTTCTGACCGCCCTCTGCCACCCCCATATAGCATTCCTGGCGTTATGGGATTTGGGTAGCGTTAAATTGAGTATATGAGTGATGTGGCGTAAGATTTGAGTATTATGGAACTACTCGTAGTATACAATGTTACGTAGAAGATTTTGAAAATCGTTAATTCACTTCATGTTGTATCTTCTAAATATTTGATGTTGTTTAAAATACTTTATTACGTTGAAAGAATGTTAACTTATTCACTGCCAATTAAAATAATATTGATTTAAAAAGAAAAATTTTGAAATTTTTAGAAACATTAATTTTACATTTATGCCTTTTTCCAGGGCATGAACATGTAACCCCTTTGTGTATTTGCCTAATACATCGACTTAAAGTTCAGCCTGTAGAATAAGAAAAAGACAAAAGAAAAAAATAGGCTTACTACGGGGTGACTCCTGTCAGATTATTGTAGGTATCTTCAACGTTCACAAGAGTGACAGTTGGATAGGCATCCTCCAGTCGCCAGAGTTGAATATAAATTTCAAATGAAAATTTTCAAATTTCAAATTTATTTATTAATAATCAGGTTGTACAAGAACCGATTGGACGGTGACCCCCAAACTAGACATATGCCTGTATCTTGGGGTTCGGGATTGCGACATTTTCAGATTTAAGGGTATAATACTTACACGATTATTGCATTACAGATGAATATAAACAAAATTTAACTAAACTAAAATCAGTGAAAATAAGAACAATAAATCAAAATAAAACACTAAACTATACATCGCACAATAAAATCATCAATGTGAGATCAATAAAAAACTTTTTTACAAAAAACAAAACCGACTTCCAAAAAAAACACTACAAAGCCAAAAATAACTTTAATATCGGAAGTCGGTGTCACTGGATCTGTATTTTAGGTTTTTGCCCCCGACTTCCGAAATTAAAGTTATTTTTGGCTTTGTAGTGTTTTTTTTGGAAGTCGGTTTTGTTTTTTGTAAAAAAGTTTTTATTTTTCACTTTTTTAGTGGGTCAGTTTGTAATTTATCTAAGATACAATAACCCATTGTCAACTGTTCATCACGTTTTACAAAATATTGCTTTTCCCGATGCAGGGACGTTAATTGTTGAGGAGTTCTCTTAGTAAGAACCAGGAAAACTGGAGCTCATGGTGAAGTCACCATCACCATTATGCATTTTGACGAGCATAAACCATATTAAAGTAATTGAATCGCAACCTGTGATATACTTAGATATAATTGAGTATTTCCGATGGCCATCTGTGGTCTTCATCATCAGTTCCAGTTCACCAAAAGGTACTTTCCGAGAGCAAATGCACGAGTTACTATAAAAAATACCGAAATCGATATAAGTGTGCCAATAAAATTTGAGGGTTTCCCTCGATTTCCATGGGATCCCATCATCAGATCCTGACTTGATGATCATGGGACCACTTGGGAAGTATACCCTTTCGAACAAAAAAAGAAAAATCCAAATCGGTCCAGCCATTTTCGAGTAATCGGGGAACATACATAAAAAAAAAATAAAAAAAAAAAAAAAAGGTTCCGACGAATTGAGAACCTCCTCCTTTTTGAAGTCGGTTAAAAATAATAATATCGAGTAGGCAATAAATAAAAATACATTTCATTTATGAAGAATCACGCTAAGTTGTTGTAGTTGTCGGTGTGATGTGTGTTGTTGTTTTTGTTGTGTTGTCGTTGTTGTTGTGAGTTTATGGAATTTTATCATGTTACTGATATAAAGACATAATCACAAACATACTTTAGTACCCATTAGTACCTACACATTCTAACAAACACAATTAATTCAAATCACCACTTTTTCTAACTTCAAAATCCCTACAACTGTCAAAGGATGACAGTTACTGTCATTCTTTGACAGTTGTAGGAAATGGCTATAAGATAATGACTCCCGTAGACAGGCGAGACGCGACGGCACGACACGTCGAGTCTAGTGGAACAATTTTATATGAAAACTTCATGGAAATTGGTCTACCGGAGTTGCGTCGCATTGTCCGCGTCATGTCGCGCCTGTCTTCAGGAGCCTTCGACGTGGGGTGTCAATTTGCGAAACAATTAATTTACCAACAATGAAACAATTTTATGAAACAATTAATTCCAGTATTAGTACATTTACTGAAAGATTTTAACTGCATTCTTCTCAAGAATACCTGATACGAACTAGGATGGTTATGAATTATTAAATAAATAAAAAATACTTTTTATGTGGGAACCTATAGTCCATTTGCATTAAGATAAGACATTTAAACAAACCTTTTTTACAGTCCGTTCAATAGATTTTGACTTCTATTGCGTTGTTGGCATGACAAATGGCAGCTGCAGTGAACAGTTGGTATTGTAACCTCTTTTTTGTCTTTAATGCCATCCTTAAGCCTACGGAATAGAAGTCAAAATCGGTTGAATGGACTGTAAAAAAGGTTTATTTAAATGTCTAATCTTATTGCAAATGGTGTATATATCTATTTTATTTCTAAGACAATTTTACAATAAGTTGATCTAGCTAGACAGTTATTCATATTCGTATTCATTTATTGCATTCTATACTTGTAATAAATTATTTGATTGATTGATTGATTGAAAAATGTGTTACAAACGGCTTAAAGCTGTATACAAAAATATGGTCTCTGTAAGGGCATAGGAACAGGATAAAATTAAAATTAATAAATGTCTAAAAATAAAAAAACTAAGTATTTAAATTAACTAAATAATACAATAAAATCAATAGTTATTTAGATTAGATGATTAAAATTATTAAAGCATTTATTAATAATAATGAGATCAATGTTACAAAAACTAAGAGATATTGTAGGAGCCGTTAATTCGTAATAATAATATACCATTTTAATTATGTTTATGGGTTGTTTAATTATGTTTATGGGTTGTTTAAGGTGGTAGATTGAGAAAGTTAAGCTTAATTTTATACAATTATATGTGAATCTATAAGACACCGGGTACATGTTTTGGTGATTTGGTATTCAATGTAGTTATATTATTTATTAATAATAATGAGATCAATATTACAAAAACTAAGAGATATAGTAGGAGCCGTTAATTCGTAATAATTATATACCATTTTAATTATGTTTATGAGTTGTATACGGTGGTAAATTGAGAAAGATAAGCTTTATTTTAATTAATATTTATATGATCTATAAAACACCGGGTACATGTTTTGGTGATTTGGTATTCAATGTATAATATCACTTAAAAATCATTGGTTAATTGAATTGTTCATCAACAACCTTTAATTAATATTTTTATCAATTATACATCAAGAGCTGCCGGTCGGCAATCAGCAGGATTACAATTATTTATATCATGCATGTTGATATCGTCAGTCCTATGTCTTGTTGACCTTTGTTGTAATTTATTAATATAAAATTCATACCATAATTCTCGGTTACTCTTTACAACGACAAAGAAAACGGATAATACAAACGTATTTAAGTTCATTAAAATAATATCTACAACAACCATTATTACGGTCGCATAAACTATATCAAATATACTAAAAGCAAATTCAGACAACATAATGATGTCGCTCAGTAAAAATATCAAAGAGGCGATGTACAAGCGACGCCAGATGTTAGTAGCTGTATTTGCGTTCGTGTTAAAACTACGACAAACAGAATGTACAATTATGATGTATAAACAGCAGTTGACTATCAACGCTAAAAGTGAACTGCCCCTTTTGAAGATAGGAAATATATTAACGGAACTTTTGTATAGCATATTGTATAGTACTTTTACTAAATCAGGTGAATAATAAAATATAGAGATCAAAATGGTTGTTGTTACAAAAGACACTCCCCAGGCAAACAGAGTACTTTTTAAATACCTTCTTTGGCCATACCCATCAAATACTTTCACAAAATCCACATAAAACAAATGACATATAACTAACAACCAGTGGTTCTTTACAGATGATAAGTAGGCAAATAGACACGTAAAAAACATTCCAACCCATTCATTTTGAGTTCTTGCTTGCTTGTTCTTGATACTATATGGTAGCATGATGACGTTTAGGAGAAAGTCTGTTAAAATTGCACTTAAAAACACGTAATTTCTATAGTTACGGAACTTTCTTAAGATGCTCCATGATATTACTCCGTATATCGACGTAACTAGTGTCACCACTAACTGACTGATTTTTACAATCTCCTCGAATTTAAGTATTAATTTCCAATTGACATCATCATTGTCCTCGTCATATATGCTGGTGTCGTTGTCAGTCATAGCTTATTTCACTTCAACAGATTTGTTTGATTCACTTTTATTTTCAAAATTTAAAATTATTCGTGAACAACTTTGTGTAAAGCACTTTTAGGAAGAATTTCACTTAAACTGACTAGTGTTGCTTATAAAACAGTCATGGAAGAGAAGTATTATAATGACGGCACAAAACTAATGTAGCTAGTTGTCGACTTCAGAGTACCTTCTGTGACCAACAGGAAAATTAAAACATAATATTACGGTACCAATTGAATGGAACTAACAAGCATATGCCCGCGACTTCGTTTGTGACTTCGTCTGTGTGGAAGTTTGCAAATAGCACTTTCCTGACCCATATGCATACATGAAATAAAGTTCAAATTCACGACAGTAAAGTCTGGGAAATTAAAAGTGAAGCTACACCTGACGCCAATTTGCTTAACGATTAATTTCCTTGACCGTACCTACTACCTATTTATTTACTGAAATAATTTAACTCCATTCTTCTCATGAATCCCCATGAATCATCATGAATTCTCATGACCTGATACGAACTAGGAAGGTTATGAATTATGAAATAAATTACTCGTCAAAAGTCTTATAATTGGAACCTAAATCTATTCTATTTCTAAGATAGGTTTACAAAAAGTGGGTATAGGCAGTTACAGTAGGTTGCATTAATTACATAACACAAATGATTAAACAAATAAATACAATTATAATAATGCATTTAAGAATTGTATACGGTGGTAGAATAAAAACGATCGGCTTAATTTTATACAATGTTATAGGTACAACACCGGGTAAGCAATATTTTGATGATTTAGTAATACATGTATTATTATGAATTAAAAAAAACAATGGTTACTAGAATAATGGTTCATCCTTTAATTACTTAATTATTTTTAACAATTATAAATCAAGAACTGCCGGTCCGCAATCAGCAGGATTACAATTATTTATTGACATCGTGACTCATATGACCTTTGTTTAAATTTATTTACATAAAATTCATCCTGCAAGGGGGGAAAGTGTGAGAAGATGAACTAAGCGCAAAAAACAAAGAATAACAATGGTTTATTTATAATTAATATTAAACTGATTCTAATTATTATAAGAATATTATCCTAAGCGAAAGCCCTAATAGCGTCGTATATTATGAGT
This sequence comes from Cosmia trapezina, assembly GCA_905163495.3. Classification (NCBI taxonomy): domain Eukaryota; kingdom Metazoa; phylum Arthropoda; class Insecta; order Lepidoptera; family Noctuidae; genus Cosmia; species Cosmia trapezina. The sequence continues at coordinate 22,270,229 of LR991035.1, read as the reverse complement.
TAATTGTACGGTTCGGTTAATAAAGTCAACAGCAATGAGCGAATAATATACGCTGCTTAGCCGTTATATACAGATGTATTGCTCTCAGAGTTAGTTTTCTATCAGTCAAATAATTTTCGTAATCAGATTAAGATTACATTCTACAAACATATAAACAAACAATTTTACCTCATTATAATATTAGTCTCGTAAGACAATTTATATTATTATGTTTTCCATTTATTCATTGTATTTTCCTGTATATATTGACACCGTTAGGCATACAAATTACGTACAAATACATAGGTCATTATGGCATTATGCCACGCAATGCAAGCGGAAAGTCTCTGGTATTAAAGGTAGAACGTACTAGATAAATAATCAACTGTAAGGAACCCATAATCCAGAACAGCCAGCTTAAATAGATCTTAAAGTCGTTACTCATAAATCCCAAACTATATACTGTACAATATAAATAGTCACGATGTCTCAGGGAATAGGCAAATAACATGAAACACCAAGAATTTAAGCATTATACGTATTAAAAAATTAGACGATATAATAAAATAATTGGGCAATTACCAGCTGCCTTTTAAGCAATCGGTCAACATATGATCACATCTTTACATTTACTAAAGAGAGTATGGCGTGCAGTTAAAAGAATCTTTTGACAATGTCGACCACAACCCACTGCAAGATATTTCAATACAACGAACTATCAAATCGTTAACCAACAGGATAATCAAGGTTTGAATGAACGAACATACATCAAATGGTGTGGCTAGCAAAGCAAGGATTATCAAAGGTAAGGGAGTCAATCAAGGCTGCCCTTTTGTCCTCTCGTCTTTTTACACTGGTCATGGATGATGTCCTTAGAACCCTTGAAGATGAAACTCAATTAATTATACTAGACCAAGATCGTGAAATCTCACTCCCCCTGGTACTATAATTTTCTGACGACTTTATCTTCATTACAGATGACCTAGAACAGCTACAAGGAACCGAATACCATATTAAGCCCCTACTAGCTATATTCGGCCTCTACGTATTCGAAACAAAAACAAAAATAGGGACCCCATAGTTTCACAGAAAACAACCTACGTGACCATAATAGAATAAATCTACCTATAGGTAGATTTATTACACGTAGGTATTTCATTTGATCGACTGTATACAGTCGATCAAATGAAATACCTTAGGCACATACATAACATCCACAAGAATGCTCTCGCGGACGCTAAATGAGACACAATAGAAGTTTTATTGCTATGACGTATATAGACGTCAAGCGCTCGTGAAACCGTTAAGGCTTGTCCGTCGCAAAAAGCGCGGTCACTGTCGGACTACATAGAAAAGAAAGAGAAGCGCGATGACACAGCGCTTGCAAAACATGAAGTAATTATCGATTTACAAAAAAACTGTTGATTAAACTAAAAAAGTAATGACAAGAAATCATTCCTTATTAGTTTGTAAAGAACTGTATAAATTAATGAACACTTTTAATGAAAACTGTAGGAGTAATATGGTTACAACTTGAAAAAATAGACCGAAATAGACCTGGATTTAGGTTTTTTTTTCCTTAGTTCTCTAAAATAGATTTCAGGACACATGAAATCTCTTCTTATGTATTGTAGATTACTGTGTATTTTTTCCTATCAGAAAGATGCTACAGTTACTGTAAAAGATGGTAACAAAGTTACTTACTTTCGCCGTATTTTAGGAAGGAGGAAAATCACAATTAGAAACGTTGTGAACAGGCCACTAGAAACGCAAAGTCACTATTACCATTGATAATAATAAACTCAAAGATGGACTGGAAACTAGCCAGACTTACTTTTTTTTAGGCTATCACAATTTTACAATTTTATTTGCATAATTTAAAATCTAACAGTCTTAAAAAAATGTATATAAAAAAGAGGGTAAAAAATCATAGGGCATCAAAAAATTCGTCCGCATCGCTGTCGACAGGAAAAGTTCACAAAAGGCTGGCAGCATGAAAGAGTTGTTGAAAAATATTAGTCTTTTTAGGGTTACGTACCTCAAAAGGAAAAAACGGAACCCTTATAGGATCACTTGTTCGTCCGTCTGTCTGTCTGTCAAGACCGTTTTTCGCAGAAACGCGTGGAGGTATCAAGTTGAAATTGATATCAAATACGTAAGTCTGTGGTCTCTTGAAGTCCTAAAAAACTCAAGCTTCTAAATCAAAGCAATAAAAACATACGGCCATTTATGCGACTTATTTTGATACTCACAAGTAAATCAAAACCTATAGGGTACTTCCCGTTGTTCTAGAATCATGAAATTTGGTAAGAAACAAGGTCATACAACACAAATAAAGGAAAAAGTCCGAAAATTGATAATTTGTAATTTTATCACATAAAAACAAAATCTATTCTGTCAGTCTGTCAAGACCCTTTTTCTCAAGGACGCGTAGAGATATCAAGTTGAAATTAATATTAAATACGTAAGTCTATTGTCCCTTACGAGTTCTTAAAAAACCAAGGGTCCTTAGTCAACGCAATAAAAAATACGGTCATTTTGCGACACATTTTGATACTCGCAACTGTCGCAAGTAAATCAAAACCTATAGGGTACTTCGCGTTGACCTACAATAATAAAATTTGCCAAGAAGCAAGGTCTCCCAGCACAAGTAAAGGAAAAAGTCCGAAAATTGTGAATTTGTAATTTTTTGACATAAAAAAAAAAAATACGATTCAATGTTAAGTTTGTTTTTGGGATAAATTCTTTTCAACTACGGAACCCTTCATTGTGCGTGGTCCGACACGCACTTGGCCGGTTTTTTTAACCAGGCTAGGAACCAACCAAGGCAAAAGAAAATACATGAAATTTTAGACGGAAAAACCGTAACAAAACGCATCAAGAACCACAGGATGTGCTACCTCGCACATTTTCACAGGCACCGCGAACCACATAAACTTGTTACAATTCACCCGACCTATTTACACATGGAATGACAACCTTGAACAGGACATAACTTACTTCGACAAGGAAATCAATTGTTGTATGGAGATTAAAAATTAAATTTAAAAAAATTAAAATATTTATTTGACAATAAGAAATACATGTTACAAGCCAGTCATCATAAGAACACACTAATGTGTTGCCACAAATCAGATTCTAACCCACAAACTAGGCCTGGACCTGTATTTTGGGGGTTAGGTTATGGCTGAAGAATGAGACAAGATCAAGAAGGCTGCTAATGAGATTTAAAAGAAACCTGAAATGGATAGTAGCGAGACCTGAGACGAAGACTTTGGATACAGTAACGTGTAACACAGCACAGCAGTGACATAGAAAAGAAAGCAGATAACCGCGCTGTAATAGTCGAAAAAGCAGTTTACCAGCTTCAGTTTAAGAATGCGCGGCAGCTATTCTGAAAAGTGTAGCAGATATGATCTCTTTTCCGTTACGGAGATCCTTTGTTAAGAGGAAGTAGGGGCAGCCAGACTTTTGAAAATTAGATATTTTAAGAAGGTATTGCTGTCGCTCTGCGAGCGCTCCGCCCTCGAATTCGTGCGATATGGACAGCTGTAGATCAGACTAAATAGCCTATGTAAAAAGTCACATTTCGAGGTTTGGCTCTCGCCTATTTCCTCCTCCAATATTGGACCAATTTAAAAGTTATTTCATAAACTGAATAAGAAGGATAATTATAAACTATGCCAATATGTTTTTCTTTTTTCGTTAATAGTGGTCAAATTGGTACACTAGGCGTCTGTTGACAGCGGTTTGAATATTTGAGCATTTATTGATGTTTCTAGTTCTTATATAAATAATATATCATCAAAAAGGAAAACATAGGGTATGCCCCTATGTTTTCCTTTTTGATGATATATTATTTAGTAGCTGATATTTATATTTCTGTAAAAAAACATTGCTTTATGGTCATTAACCAGAAAGAAAACAGGCGAGAGCGTTTGTATCTTTTTGTATGGAGAAAAGAGCACCCACGTTTCCTCTTAAGCAGGTAATTTGAATGCGTTTTAATTTAATTTAATTTTAATAATAATTTTATTTCATGTTTTGTTTTTTGATCTATATTTTTATTTGTATGTACATACATAATTATAAACAAACAGATTTAAAATAATAATATGTACACACGCCAAAGGAATTAAGTAACCAGACACGCACACTACAAAACTATATCCTACTGTACGTACTGCTCACAATGACAGCCTCGCACACATCCCATTCATAGAGTGAGTGCGCTGACGTCTTTTAAATGATAGTGTAACATAATTTCGCGATGTAGGATAGTTGCTCTCGTGGCGCAACAGGTAAGCATTCAACCTACAGTGACAGAATGATCTGAGTTCGAGCCTCGAGTTTACTAAAATATTATTTTTGAGATTTTGTAATTTAAAATGAATATACTAACTGAATAAAGCGATATTCTGACCAGTTTGAGAATCTACCACAAGTTTCTCGCCTACTTAAAATTATTTCCCAGTTTAGAAGCTAACTACCCGCTTTAAAAATATATTCCTGCCTTTAATTGTGAACTTATGTAGTCAGTCTGCATTAGCAACTACACATTATACTCTTTCTTTTGCACTTGAAGTTTGTGATTGTGATATATTGATTAATTTAGACCATGCATCATTTAACAAGATTTCAAAAAGCTCAGATTATTGTTTTGCATGAGAAAAAAAATATTTCTATTAGTGAAATCGCAAGGCGCCCAATGCTATCGGTGAGTGAAATTATTATTAGAATGTATTAATTTATTATGTCACCGTGATCCCACCCAGTAATTTTATTATGATTGTCTGTTGTATCTCATTTAACGAATTGTGGATATGAATAGTTGAATCTAATAGGAAATGACACCGGAATAGTTGAATTTAGTATAATGAGTGGCTATGCAGTTAACAAATAAATACAATTTTTGTTAACTGCATAGCCACTCATTATATCGATAATTATTTAATCATTTCCATTATTGGTTTACACAGTATTATAGTAATAGTTTTTTATCTGTGTTTTGTAATAAAATATTCAAAAATAATGAATATGTTTGTAAATGATTAGATAATAATAATAAAATACAATTTTAAAAGATTTCATTTTTTATCTAAAATATTTAAAAATGTAAATTGCATGTATGGTAATTAAACAAAGGATTTCTATTCTAAATAAAGTATAATAATATTGTTTAATACTTTTTAGAAAAAATAAAAAATCATCATTATATTATATTATTTGTTGTTTGTTTTTTTTATTTGTGTCATTATTATATTATATTATTTTTTATTTTTTATAAGTATGATATTATGTATTTCCTAGGTCACTCGCCCTGCCTTTTTATTTCCATTTTATCGTATTATAATTTTTATTATTACTGACCACTAGCCTTATATATCAATTGTATTTAAGTATATAAATATATATTCTCTGCATTGTATTTATATTGTGTAACTTTTATTTCTTAATTTATAATTTGGGAGGTGTATGTTTAGACCTAATATTTTCACTTTTTTTTTTGTAGAGAAAAACCGTTTGACTGTGGGTGCATTGTCACTGAGACAAGCGAAATAAACCGTCGCCTGCCTGGACCGACACCATTGGCTTACACAAATGTTTCGCCTCGGCATCGTGCGTGAAATTGTTGCCACCCATACATCAGATCCATTCGCTTAGACCAGCATAACAGCAGCAGCACACAACGTCATTATGCAAACTGTACGGAACCACCTGCAAGCAGACGGTTTGACATGTTGCAAACCGACGCGTAAAATTTTGTTATATACCGTGCACCGTCAAAATTGCGGAATATCGGCACTTCGATTGACAAAACAATGTCGTCATAATTACTGATGAAAAATGTCTTCGTCGAAAATCACCACCGACTTATCGTAACATACATATTATATACTACCTTTAAATTTCAGACATTTTAACGTTTTTAAATCTATTATTTTCCTAGAAATAATTAATAATGGTTGGTAATAATTATAATACCTACTGTTCCCGATACAGGTGGTAAATGTTTTTATTTTAATTTTAATTTTCAAAAATGTAGGTAATTCATATCTGTATATAACTGAACTAGCGACCCGGCCCTGATTCGCACGGTTTTTACGACTTGTTAAAACATGAAGGTTTCTATAATATATAAGTTAAATATTTATCATGATAGTGAAAACCGCATCAAAATCTGTGGCGTTAGAAGAACAACGCGACTACACAGACAGACATGAAAAGCGACTTTATTTTATAATAGATACCTAAACGAAATACTTAATACTTTCACAGCATATTTAGCCATAATAAATTAAGTCGGCGGTACTGTGTAGGTAGGAGTGTGTGAGTGATGTTATTGTTACTGGATCAGATTATATTTGTTATCTATGTGACATGTTTATTCACTCCGCCCATTGTTGTATACATATTATATAATGGTATAAAAAGATGTAATAGCATGTTCTAAACATATTGTTGTATTTATAATAAAACATGTTCACTTTTGATGTTCTTTTTTTTAAATAAAGATATTTATTAAAAATTGTTTTATTTATTTAAGCAATTTTAAATAAATAAAACATTTTCTTAACAAAAATTGTTCTAATTGCTTTAGCTTAAAATAATAAATCGCAAAAAGAATCATCACTTCAGAGATTTGAACTCACACCGTAGTACTCAGAAGTATAATGCCTTATTCGTTGGGCTACGAACGCTTAAGTTTTCAACGCGAAATTATGTTATACTATAATTGAGAAGACATTAGCGCACTCACTCGCACATGAACGCGATGTGTGCGTGAGGGCATTGTGTGCTGTACGTAATGAATCGTTTTAACAGTAGCAATACAGTTTTGTAGTGTCACGCACACTACAACACTGGTTACTTATCTCTGTTGCAGACTGTACATGGTATACAGGGTGGAAGGGACATCGATGCGCAAACGGTTACCACGTATTCGGTACATAATTCTGAGCCCCCCTATACAGACATTTTTCATCGGTTATTGAATCTGCAGTTTCCTAAAATAGTGTAATACCTACACGGTCAAAATGTATGGAAGAGAAAAGTGCCCAAAGGGTTGGCAGCATTGCCACGTTATATGGCAATGCTGATTCTTTGACCAAAAAATAGGCCAGCCCTCTGGTCACGTGAAGAGTCGACCAATCGCTTAGCGTTTAAAATGTCATTCTCGTCTTGAAATATTATATTTTCTTGTCTTGTTTATGTTTTATTATTTAGTGTCTAATGAATTAATATGTCAGCGACATAGACTTATAAAAAAAGATGGACTCCGCGCCACGCATATCGAAAGTGAAGTACCGTACCGATCTATGTGTGCATGATTTGAGTACCTGCAAAGACGCCGTCGCTCGTGTCACGTAATGGCGGCCGGTCGGCATACTATGATGTAAATGTGTGCGCGAGGCGTGTTTGTACAAACGGTCCGGCATACTTACTGTGCTTCACTTTCGATATGCGTGGCGCGGAGTCCATCTTTTTTATAAGTCTATGGTCAGCGACAAACTTTTAGAGTATAATAAATGCTTTTCGAGCGACCATATACTGTAAAACAAGCTACTGTTGATGGATCAAAAGCCTAGGTTTTTGATGAAAAACCTGATTTTGTCATAAAATTGCAACATTTACAAATACAAACAAACAGAGTTGCACTCCCGCGCTTGTGTAGCTAATTTTTATGAAAAAAGAATAATGATTTATTAATTTAGTTGTTGAATAAAAAGGTTTCATGGCTAATTTTGAAGCTGGAATTTGATTCTTTAAAAAGACGGTTGCAGTGCTAAATTCTTTAGCACTTTTGTTGTTGCACTTATAATTTCCCGTTTAAATTCAGTATGTTTTATCTTTCACAATAATATGAATATACCTAAGTTAATACTTAGTTTGTTAAAAAACTTTCTTAATCAAACGATAACCGTTTCGTTTATAAAATAAAATATTTGATCGTAAACTAACGACCCGGCCCTGCTTCGCACGTTTTTTACGACTTGATAAAACGTGAAGGTTTCTATAATATTAATAAGTGAAAAATTAATGTATTATAGATACGAACCTTCCGGAATAAATTCTCTAAAAATTTTAGTGAGAACCGCATCAAAATCCGTTGCGTAGTTTAGAAGAACAATGCGGCCACACAGACAGATACGAATAGCGACTTTGTTTTATAATAATTATACAGGGTGCAATTGAACACATGCGACAAAATTTAAGGGGGTGTTCTACGCATCAATATGAACAACTTTTACTGTGGGACCAAACCTGAAATCGCGAAAAAAAAATCAGCTGTTCAGTACATTTATCTACATCAAACTCGTCGAAATGTACTTTTTGCGATGTAGTAATTTTGCGAGTTAGGTATTTTGAGATTTAGACATTATGAGATGTGGACTAAAAGCGATGTAGTCATTTTGCGACTTAAGTATTTTGAGATTTAGACATTTTGAGATTTGGACTAAGAGCGACGTGGTCAATTTGCGATCCAGTCATTCTGATACCAAACCCTAAATATAACTTCCTCTGCGGTAATGTTCTAGTATTGTCTACCTACATTCGACGATCGGAAATAGATTCAGCCACGTGTAAATGGTTCCAATCCGTTCATTAGTAGGAAACAGAACCGTGTTAGAATTCTAGCTCAGACCATCGCCAGCAGGATAAGTAAACGTACCTACCTATAATTATGTTCAATAAGGTCACATATCTTTTTCTTGAAACATTTTCTTAATATTATATCTTTTAAGGGACTGTATGTATTTTGAATAAAATAAACGGCTATACGCCAATGACCTTGAGTGGTTAGCTTGCACGTTCTGTGCTGAGCTCACGCAACGCGTCGTACGTCCAGCCAGTAATAGGACTCGCCCATCAAGGAGCGCTGTCCCAAATTAGACGCATTTTTAATTTATTATAATAAAAAATATACATGTTTTTAAAAAGTAACAAAACCAAATCATTTTCGTTTGTATTGCAAAGTAGTAGATATTTTTTTTATATTCTTTTGATAAAAAATGAAGGAGTAAAATGGTTTCATCTTAACGATTTGGAGGTGATTTGGGGTTTTTTTTTCTTATTATGTGATACAGATAGAAAAATTATGGCTAAACCAAATTACGATTCATATCATGTAGATTACTAACAATTTTTTTCAGATGTAATTTCTCTGTAGGTTCCGGCGAAAAACTGCTTCATCTGCGCGCTGTTTTTAAACTTTTTCAAAAGAGTAGCCTTAAGTATGTGGCGGGATCATCTACATCGCCACATGCAAACTATGCATCACACTGACGTCACGCAAAAACCTGCATCGTGCAATCAGAGTTTACCGCGCGACTAGCATAATAATTTAATCAACGTCTCGACGTCAACCGTTGGGAGTTGCCCACCAGCCACGACACCCGTCTAGTCGGAGCATCCTGCTTTTTCAATAGTGTTCGTGCTTGAGAGCAGTGGAGTAGCCACTCAGTGGTAACTGCCGCGGCTTATGAGATGTACGTTCGAACCCAGACAGGCGCTTTACTTTGTGTAAGGCGCCTGCACTATAGCACTTCATTTGTTACCCAAAAGAACATAACATTACGCGCGTAATCCCCGAAGGGCTAGGCAGAGGTGTACCTAATAGTACACTCACATATTGCCAGTTATGTTTAATCCATGTACATAATTGGGGACGAGCCTATTGCCACAAATCCACACTGCGGACTGCTACAGAGAAATTCCTAACGGAAAAACATAATAACACAAAATAAATACTAGGAAAAAGGTCCGACTTTTAAGTCTCTTTTTTTTCGTCTATTTTACCCACTAGATACTAGATATTTTTCGGTCGTATCTAAGTTTTTATGAAGAAAACTGAACACGACCTAGATCCCAATCGAGTCCTGTTTGACACATTCCAAGAAATCTTTCGCACAAAGCACTTGGAGCTCACAAAGGGACATGCAGATTAGTGAGCATTGAAAATGTGCCAGAGGAATAGATAGCTCACTTGCAACACATGTAGTTCTTACACCGTAAGCCATTGAGGCGAAATTTGAATGGCAAATGACACAAAGGGGAGATGTAGGTGTGTTTAGAATATGATTGAAATCGTAGAAACACAACGCTGGAGGAATCAATCGGAATGTTTCAAAGCGGTCAATGGTCCTTAACCAGCGAAGATGTTTGAAATTTAAGCCAGGCAGCATTGCACTGTGTTGGATTTCAGGCATGAATACTATAACGGACATACAAAGGGACACTGAGGAATACCTTGGGATTCTACTGATCTATGGTGGATACATGGAAAGGTAAAAACGTCATTGTTAATGTCAATTTCAATGGTGGCCTCATTCTGAAACTTCAGCTAGATGTTGTAGGTTTTTTTCTTGTACCTTATACCGTTTAAAAACATAAGCAAAATTATCTTGGTCTCTTTTTATGTTCAAACATCTAACTAAAGAGAATTTTGGTAATATTAGGTACTCCAAGTTAATTCATTCACATGAACTCTACTACTTAAGAGGAAAGACGGGTGGCCAGACTTTAGAAATTAGGTATTTTAAGAAGGTATTGCTGTCGCTCTGCGAGCGCTCCGCCCTCGAATTCGTGCGATAAGGACAACTGCAGATCCGACTAAATAGCCTATATAAAAAGTCACATTTCGAGGTTTGGCTCTCGCCTATTTCCTCCTCCAATATTGGACCAATTTAAAAGATATTTCATAAACTGAATAAGAAGGATATATATTATACTATGCCCCTATGTTTTTCTTTTTTCGTTAATAGTTGTTAAATTGGTATACTAGGCGTCTGTTGACAGCGGTCTGAATAGGCAATTTTGAGCATTTTTGGAGGGTTCTAGTTCTTATAAAAATAATATATCATCAAAAAGGAAAACATAGGGGCATACAAGTAACTGATATTTATATTTCAGTAAAAAATCATTGCTTTAGGGTCATTAACCAGAAAGAAAACAGGCGAGAGCGTTTGTATCTTTTTGTATGGAGAAAAGAGCACCCACGTTTCCTCTTAATACATATACACAAAACTAGCGCCTTCTTCCCATGGGTGTGGCAGAAAGTTAGAAACTACAGAAAGTCACCTGATACGATCCTTACATACTCCTTTTGCCTTGTTTTTTCGTTTACTACTCAATAATTTATGCTTAAATAGGTAGGTAAACTTCCACGTTTGACAGGCGTAGGTTAACGAAGGTAAAAGACACGAATCCATGACTTTACTCTTAATTTTTTTTTTTACCAGGAAAGTAAAAAATAAAATCACGTCCTGCCAGCGAAGCATGGAGAGAAGTATCACAAAAATTAGGAAGTGTCAAAAAATTCGTCACGCTACCATCAGGCAAAAGACAGGAGTAAAAGATGCTCTCACCCATGCTCTAAATTTAAAATGGAGATGGGCAGGACACGTAGCGAGAATGAGCGACGATCGATGGACAATTCGCATGACGTCATGGCCAGGTCCTACAGGCACTCGCAAAAGAGGAAGACCTGTTACTGGTGGGAAGATGACATCACACGAGTAGCAGGAAAAACCTGGCTGACAGAAGCCAAAGACCGAGACCACTGGTGTTCTCTGGAGGAGGCCTTCACCCTCACTACTTGAGGGGTTCATGCATGTTTTTTTATTTTTAATTATTATTATACTCAATTTAATTTTTTTTTATAAATATTACAATTACTGAATTTATTAATTTATACAAATTTGAACTATTATTATTATAAAATGTAATACTTTATAATTAGATTATTACCAAAACTATTATTATTACAAATTAAAGAATGAATGTTAATATAATGTAGGTATATTTAATGAATAAGATGTTATGGAAATTGAAGAAATGATAGATCAACAATCAACTAATTGTAACAATTCTTTTTGGATTATTACATTGTATTAACATACATAATACATGTAAAATGTTAAATGTTTTCAGATGTTTTCAATGCATGAAATAAAAGGCTTTTTATTTTATTTTATTATTTATAAATAGGTAGGTATGTGTTGCCACAAAACACACAACCGTTTTACAAATTCACCTTTTACAACCATTAGTACGAGTATTATATGCACCTACCTATTTTATATCTCCGTAAACCCTAAAAAGGCATAAACACAATACACATAGAAAAGGCAATTAAAACAAAACCCTACGTTTTATTTCAAAGAACAAATGTGCAGTCATTAAGGGAACGAACGTAGGGAACCAAGAATTCTCATTACGTGGTCACCCTATGGGTCCTGCGACCTTTGGGACACGGCAAAGGGTTAAGGATAGGTGAAATTAAACTCGAATGCCAGCATTTAGAAAAACAAATAGAGGGACACAATCATTGTTACGAAATACGATTCTAATAAAAAACCGGACTAGTGCGTGTCGGACCATAACACAATGAAGGGTTCCGTAGTTTGGATGAATATTTATCCCAAGATCAAACTTAATATTGAAGTTGAAAAGCGTATACTCCCATACATTCCAACTGTAAATGTAAGTTTGTACTCACAATATTGAGAGATTAACCATGTTATTTTAAAACCAGACTTCTTATAGGTTTCGATCGTAGCTATACCAAAAGTAACGCCATCTAGTGGTATAAATAAGATGACAATCATATCCAACGTAGAAATTAAGTATCATACCCGCACAACAATAGCCAACAGATTAGTACACTTCAAAAATCAATAGCCCATCTTATTTCAACTAAATTCTAACACTTCTTATAGATTTTCCTGTAATCTACAGGTAAAGAACTATTTTCTGTATTTTTTTCAAAATTTTAGGCTCAGTAGTTTCAGAGATAAAGGGAGGGGAATGGTCAATGGTTCGTCTATTTTCTTAAATAACTTTAAAACAATTTATTTATTTTATTATTAAAAAAAATATATTTGAGACCTCATAGTAAGCTCTTTTATTTGATGTGTCACATGGTATAGTTAGCAAAACTTTTTTTTTAAATTTTCTTATTTGACCCTCATATTCAAAATTCATTTATTTATCCAATTTACCCGTTCGTGTTTGGGTCACAGAAATTCATATGTGTACCTAATTTCGACATAATCGGTCCTTTAGATTAGGAGCAAATTGGTTGTGACAGACACAAGAGTGATCCTTTATGGGATCCGTTTTTTCTTTTTGAGGTACGGAACCCTAAAAATAGAACGAAAAAAACTAAAAGAAGGTAAAAAAGTATTCTAACTCCGAATCTCACTCCGCGTCATAATAGGAAGCGAATATGCAATCATCGCAAGTTCGCGCGAACGTTGTTCGTACGAACTAGCGATCAAACGTACTGAAGTCGCACTGGTACTGGAACGTACAATTGCGCGATCAAACACACTGATACCAAGCAATGGCCTAACTGCCATTCACGCGAACTTTGTGTTCCGCTATTGGTTTCTCTATTTATCTCAGAAAGGTAAATTATATAGCCCGATAATAAAAACTCCGCGTTTGTAAGGGCTCCCCAAAATGATCAATCGCATTTGATCAATTAAACATTCAATTCAGTGAAAATGTCAGTGACTTTGTTTTATACTATGTATGATGATATGATAATTATAATAATTATGATAATTATGATGATTAGATACCAAGTCTGTTTATATTGTAATTAAGCTGTAATTAACTGGTACCTAAGTCTCGACTCGAGGTTATAATTCAAATGTTTCGCGGATTTGACCCGACGTGTGGTTTGGGCTCACAGAGTGGGTTTTTTGGAACGCACGGGTAACAAATTGCTAGCACACTGCAGTTGGAGGTGTGCAAAATAAATGATAAAGGGTTGTAAAAAATCATTATTGAAATATGATTTTCTTAAAGTCGTCTTACTTTAAGAAAATCATATTTCAATAATGATTTTTTTTTAATTGTAAAGTTTTTGATGTGGAAATCACTGGTATGGGCAAGTAATGTGGAGGATTGAGAAAAATGTGAGGAAAGCATTGACTATGAATGTGGATTGCTACCTATGAGATTAGGAGAAGACCAAAGAAACGATGGATGGACTGTGTGAAAGATTGTATGGCTAGAAATAGAAAGGGGGTGACTACCGAGATCAAGACTAATAGAGAAACTAGGTATGGGAGAAAAATACGTGTTGCGCCGACCCCAAATAAATTGGGATAAGGGCAGGAGAATGATCAGTAAAGTTACCGATGCCAAAAAAATAATCATTACACGGATGGAAACTCAGTAAGGCGCAATCTCTACGAACGAGAAAGTCACGGCGATATAGTCTCGTGCCATGACATTTCATAGAAACTCCTCCACACGTCGGTGTCATCGCGGCGATAATTTCATGGCACGGCATGACTGCTGCCACGATTCTCTCGCCAATGGAAATGGCGCCCAAGTAACTTGTGACCATTACCCCAAAGAGGCAATCAATCCATCAACAAATAATGTTTTAACGATCTATATCGTCAAAGACCAAAGACTCATTGATAAACCAGAGCAAATTGAAATAACTATCACAATTATAATCCAAAATCCAAAATGATAAACAAACTAAGAACAAATTAATCAATTTGTTGGTAACGTGAACATTGTAAAGCTATTAGACCCTCCTTCAAACTAACATACAGTAAATATAACAATATTAATGGACAAGACGAAGCTGTAAACGTTGTTTCAAACTTTGTGCACAATGTTCTCTTGGAACATTGTGAGCGAGATATCAAACGTAATGCTCGATACTGTCTTAATAAGTTTGGATGTGGATGTATCTTACACTGTATTGGGGAATAGGGGATATTCCCCAGTACCGTGTAGCAGACATAAAGTAGTAGTATTCTATAGTAGACCTTCTATCTTATGTATAAATAAAAAACGGTCAATAGTTAGGCGGACTCGCGCGCCGAGGGTTCCATTATATCATTTATATTGAATTTTTGTTGATGATTTCTGAAAAAGTGTGCTATTTAGAGACATCGTTTTACTTTTTCTGTAATCTTTACATAAACTTCTAACACATAGAATTATTTTCTGATTTTTCTCTATACAAACTTCGGAGATAAGTAAATCGAAAAATGTGAAAAAAGTACAGTTCCCCCGCGGGAACGGTATTTTTTTTACATTTTTCGTCATAAGTCGAAAACTATGCGGCTTAAAAAAAAAAGAAAGAAAATGTTTGAGAATGTGCAAACAGCGCTCTTTTATACAGGGTGTCCGGTAAAGAATGGATAACCTTGGAATAGCATATTACAGAAATGATGGCCGTTCTTAAAAAAATACAAAAAAAAATATCCCCACTAGTAGGTACACACGGCTACACATCAAGCTATACATTTCTAGTTTAGACTGACCTCTCATTGTAAGGAAATCCTATACAATGCGAGATCAGCTTATACTGAAAATTTGATCTGTTGTCGTGCGTACATTATGATTTTTTGGAGTCTCCAAAAAATATTGTTTTTTATTTATTTATTTTTTGTATTTTTTTAAGAACGGCATTCTTTACCGGACACCCTTTATGATAGCCTACATGTCCTAGTAGCCCCACTTCGATTTTTTAAGACCCTATTGCAAAAAAAAGATACATATTTTTATTTCTTTCTTATTTGCAAAATAGTTGGGCAAACGTCATCTAATACTGTTTCAAATTTCAAGTTGATAGCATTAGGAGTTCTTGAGATATCCAGCTGTGACAGACAGACAGACAGACAGACTGAGTCACACCATAAGGGTTCCTTTTTACCATTTTGGTACGGAACCCTAAAAATGAAAGGCTGTTCGTTAGTAAGCTCATCACTTAAGAATGGCTGGACCTATTTGGCTATTTCCTGTTTAAAATTTTTCGTAACTAGCACTTCTCGCGCGGCGTTGCCGCGTGGATGTAGCAAAATATCCCAGGGGAACGTGCTACCGGAAAATCCTACCTGATTCATTGTCTAAATTATAAAGGGGACCTCTGGGCTTTTCAGCTTTTTAGGTTCAAGGGTTTGGGCTGGGCGTTGATGAGTCAGTCAGTCAGTCAGGACTTCTCTTTTTACTTACATAGTTACATGTCCTAATTAGTTTTTTAAGGGAAAGAAACTTTTAAAAAGTTTCCCGGAAAAAAAATATATTCGGGAAAAACTGAAGACCTTTTTTCTATGAGATTTTTGTATGAACTATTGTTTGGACAGGACAAATTCTGTCGGGTCAGCTAGATATTAGATAAAAACTGAAGTATAATTGCGATTTTATACCTTGTGTGCAAAGACTATTAACTTTGATCTGCCCTGCAGCTCACCGCTTACCCTGCAAAATGATTATGGGTGGGCCTTAGGCGATCAAAATTTTCAGCCATAATTGACATCCATATTATTTTATTGTAGTAGAAGCTAAGAATTCGGTTTTAGATCTCTGCCTCGGAACAGGCATCTTCTGGGCATGCTCTATACATCGTAGACCTCATCCATAGCTTTCCATCGGACAAGATCGACGTCAAGAGTAGGCATTAACCGTTATTTTTTTTACAAATTAATAATAAGTAGCCTTTGAATTTGTAACAGCAGATTCATCTTCTGTTATAAAACTGTATACATTTATCGGCTAGACCCAACATGCAATAATTTAGTAGTATTTTCTTTCATTCGATTGACTGCTGCGCAGCATGTCGCGGGTTCGATTCCCGCACGGAACAAATATTTGCACGACCTACAAGTATTTGTTTCGAGTCTGGGTGTTTTTCTATCTATAATATGTATGTATTTACAAAAAAAAAATGTATATAAGTAGTTTATCAGCCATCTCGTTACCATAACACAAGCATTAAGTTGCTTAGCTTGGGACTAGATGGCGTTGTGTGAAATGTCCAAGGATATTTATTTATTTTATTTTATTTTATTTTCATTTTGACTAACCCGTGGTCCTAGGTGAACGACAAACACGGTAATGCGACGCGACGCGACAGGAAAATATCAAATAGTCGTTATACGTGCTTGAAGTTTACGTTTATTTTATTTTATTTATTTGGGACAAAAACAGTTATACACTACAGCATTAACAAAGTAGTTATTATACAGTCGAAAAAACACTAAGCCGTTGGTCCCGGCTGTCATTCGTGGATCTTTGACAGTCGTTACTGGTTGTCAGATGGGCAGTCGTTCCATGTAAAATACTGGTATTCAACTGCATCTGGTTTGACTGGAAGCCGACCTCAACATAGTTGAGAAAAGGCTAGGCAGATGATGATTTTCTTTCATTTTGAACTTGCGAGCTTTAGTTCTGTCTTCATGCACTGCACAAATGACTTATTAAAATTTCCGTTTGAACATCTCTTCCACTATTATTACACAACGGTGTAACAAAACTCCTGTATGACGCAAACTTGTCCCTTTTCATTATGCTAGTTCGGTTTACAGGGCAATATGAATAAAACATAGGAAGGGCTTAGAGCAATTATTAACGAGTTGTTTACAGGGAGGGTCCGGCAAGGGTCAGTCAATTGCTTCTAGCTATGGCAGAGGCTATTTATAGCCTAGAAAAGCTTTGGAAGGAATAGAAAATTATGTTGTGTAGAGAAATTGGTTCGTTAGAGATTAGTGTTCAGATTTTAGTGCCTTTACCCAGGGTTGCAAAACCCTCCTCAAAAATTGCAGAAGGCACTTGATCGAAGATGCATTTAGCAACGAAAAAAGCTGTCAGCGTCATGACTGTTGTCAATATTGACACTAACAGCCTTAGAACGTGGTTTAGATGTGCTGAACGCGTTTGGTGAATTCATCCTTGATTGATTAAGGGCAAATTCACGACTAAAACTGCGATCAATAACGATAATTATACAATATTTAACAACCCCGGGTAGCAAAACCTGTATTATGTTATTTTCTTTAGTTTAAAGAGAAAAGCAGCTATACTCCCACGTCCCACGTCGTTGCCCCACGTCTCTATAACAAAATCGGCCAAGAAAAAGGGATCAAACAACTTAAACAGCTAAACAACTACCAATTCAAAAAAATTATTATTCACTGGCTAGACAATTATGATTATGAGGAAACAGAGAATCTTTTCGGCAGCATAACATGATACCCAGTCACATTCACCATACACACCTTACACGCACACACCTCACACACACACACACACACACCCCCCCCCACACTTCACTCACACTCACCCACCCTTTTTACAAAACGCATTGTTATTTTAAACTCTTTTATCATTATTCTCTATTTTATTTTTAATTATTTTGTTCTCATAAATATTTTGTAAATCTACTTGTCAATGCATGCCATAACTGTAATTTATTTTTTTGTCTATCTCGCTTCTACATCATATTCCCTGTAAATTGAGAGGTCTGTCTCTTGTGATACAGGAACTCCTAGTACAAGAGTCAGAGCTACACAGATGTTTGTGACTTCGAAGTGTAATAAAGATTTTATTTATATTTATTTTATTTTATTTATTTACTCCTTTGACAGAATAAAGTAGTGACGACACCCACTATCTATCTATCTATATATTTACATAAAAATTAATGGTTAAGCGCAAAACTCGGGAACGGCTGGACCAATTCGGCAATTTAAAAAAAAAATTGTTGGACTCCGAGGAAGGTTTTTATGAAGAGGAAAGTTGTCGGGAGGATTGGAAAAATCAGGAAAACTGAAAGTGCATTTTTGAATGGGAATTTTGTATAAATTATTGAAATTTGGACAGAACAACGTCTGTCGGGTCAGCTAGTAATAAATGAATATTCTACGAGAATAACTTTACGTTTAACAATCATTATAACTACACCAAACAAGCAATAAAATTTGTTCTACATGTTTTTCTCAAACACCCAAATCAGCATAAAAAGAAAAACAAACTAACAACACTTTCTTACAAACAAAACTATACACAAGACCCAAGTAAGCATGTAGAAGAAAATTAAATGGCAAAGTTTCTTACGTCCAGGGAAAGTTGGGTGGCGTAGACCCCGTTTGTGACCACAGTATAATCCATTTACCAACTTTCTTGTAACAACACCCTAATTTATTATTATAATTTCTTGCATTTACACTAGATTCTCAGGCTGTGTGCTGAAATTGGTTTTGGTTTTGGGCGAAAATGATAGTTGAAATCCACAGGCTCGTGGAACTTTGGCATACTTATAAATTAGTTGTTAGAAAAACCAGCCGAGTGCGAGTAGGACGGAGTCGGACCGCGCAGTGATGGATTCCGTAGTTCGGATGAATTTATCCCAAGAACAAACTTAATATGATAATAATAACATGACGACACGGTTGGCGCAGTGGTTGAGCGATTGACTGCTGCGCAGCATGTCGCGGGTTCGATTCCCGCACGGAACAAATATTTGTACGACCTACAAGTATTTGTTCCGAGTCTGGGTGTTTTTCTATCTATAATATGTATGTATTTACAAAAAAAAATGTATATATGTAGTTTATCAGCCATCTCGTTACCATAATACAAGCATTAGGTTGCTTAGCTTGGGACTAGATGGCGTTGTGTGAAATGTCCAAGGATATTTATTTTTATAATATTTTAGTTGAAAAACATGCTTCCCCATATATTAAAACTGCAGATAAAGTGTGTACGCACAATATTGAGTGATGTCCTATGTTATTTCAAGACCAGACTTCTTTTAAAATTTTCTGTAATATTCCTACGAACCGTCGTCTATTTTTAGGGTTCCGTACCTCAAAAGGAAAAACAGAACCCTTATAGGACCACTTCGTTGCCCGTCTGTCTGTCTGTCTATCTGTCTGTCTGTTTGTCGGTCTGTCTGTCTGTCTGTCACAGCTGGATCTCTCAAGAACTGCTAATGCTATCAACTTGAAATTTGGAACAGTTTTTGATGACATTTACTCAACTATTTTGCAAATAAGAAAGTAGTAAACATATTTATATTTTTTTTGTAACAGGGACTGAAAGGGGGTCTTAAAAATTCAAAGTGGGGCTACTAGGGCATGTGAGGTATCATATAAAAGAACACTGTTTGCACATTCTCAAACATTTTTTTATTTTTTTTAGTCCGCATAATTTTCGACTTTTGATGAAAAATGTAAAAAAAATAATACCGTTCCCCCCCGCCCCCTTTTCTCCGAAGTTTGCAAAGATATAAATCTGAAATTATTCTATGTGATAGAAGTTTATGTAAAGATTATAGGAAAAACAAAACGATGTCTCTAAATAGCACACTTTTTCAGAAATCGGCACGGAACCCTCGGTGCGCGAGTCCGACTCGCTCTTGACCAGTTTTTATTTAGATTGACCGAACTTAAAGATTTGCTGAATTGAAAACCATATTACAACTCCTCTACTAATAACATTTCCACCTAATAATTAAACTTGTTTGTTTATAAAATAAAAACCCTATCCGCCATTAATTAATTTACTAATTACAGTCAAAGACGTACTCTTATTACAACAACACCCAGGGGAGAAAGGGGACCTGTACACAGGGGGACAGACGTCAAATACCCTGGCTTATCACCTGCATGCAATATACACAGCTTCCCCTCTTGATTCTTGCAACTTGTTCTCCAATGTAATCCATTTCGCCGACTTAATTCCTGCTACATGTGTTGAATGATAATGTTTTGGATGTCGTAAAGGGGAGAATTTTCGGGTTTATTAGAGCGCACACAAATATGGCACTAGCTTGGGGTACTAGCTTCTCTGGCCGTGAATATGTCCGCGTGAAATTTATTGTTTGGAAATAAAATATATCCTACTAGCTTTCGCCCGCGGCTTCGCCCACGTGGTATGTCAATAAAAAGTAGCCTATGTTCTTTTCTAGTTTACGGTCTACCCGTGTACCAAATTTCATCCAAATCCGTTCAGCCGTTTTAGCGTGAAAGCGTAACAAATAAACAAACTCGGTTAGGGTAGTATTTCAATCATTAGTAGTACTATCCCACTACACATAATAGGATTTGTATGTTTGGCACACAAATGTTATGAAGTTTGGCATACTTTATGTTTGTTATTGTTAATAAAGATTTCGAATAAATAAATATGATAGTATATAACCTGGATTTAACAAATAGGATGCTTTTTATCCTGGTAGTAAGATGCATGCATGCAAGACGGTACTCTTTTCACCAAAACAATAGATTGTGCACAATTTCTGAGCAGTAAACCTAACAAAAAGTACTAGGCTTGCATGAATTCACGATAGTATTTCATTCATTAGTGTTATGCTTTTAAAATGTTTTGGATGATATATTCCGACTCGCTCTTGCGTTGATACGCCGAGTTAGCTTGAACGACTAGTACTATACCACAAAATAATACAGATTGGACACTCCGCAGTTTAGGTATGAAGCTACAAGTACCTACGCGGCGGGCCCCTTCCACGGGGCCGATTCAGTAGATCAGAAGGTATAAGAGTTGCGCGATAGAAAGAGAGGCAACTCGTAGGTGAATATAATTGTAGGTAGTAAGCGTTGTGCGTCCTGAATTGCACTTTATTGTGTCGTAGCAAAAGTCGCTTTTTTATTTAAATGATTTTGCGGAGTGTCCCATCTGTATTTATCTGTGACTATACTTAAACAGATTGCTGTTTAAGTACTCAACTGTAATTGAATAAAAAGTACCTACTTAATGAGCTATGTAACTAATAAACATCAGACTAACAATAATAATAAGTTAGGTTAGTTAGTTTGGTTTAATTGTTTTTATTTGGAGCAAGCTATGTTCTACCGGCACTTTTCCGGGTATTCTTTTCTATAGACGTCACTAGGACCAAACGTCTTTCAAAAACATTATCACAAAAAAAACCTGCGCACATTTTTTTAGGGTTCTGTACCTCAAAAGGAAAAAACGGAACCCCTAAAGGATCACTCGTGCGTCTGTCTGTCTGTCTGTCCGTCTGTCACAGCCAATTTGCTCCGAATCTAATGGAGCGATTAAGTTGAAATTTCGTACACATATGGATTTCTGTGACCCAAACACGTACAATTAAAGGAAATAAATGAATTTTGAATATGGGGGTCACTTTTAAGGGGCAAATAAGAAAATTAATAAAAAAGTTTTGCAAACTGTAGGTACCGTGTGATATATCAAATGAAAGGGTCTACTTTGAGGGTCTCATTTTTTTTTTTTTATAATTTTGAAATAAATGGTTTTAAAGTTATTTACGAAACTAGACGAAAATTGACCATTCCCCTTATCTTCGAAACTACTGGGCTTAAAATTAAAAAAAAAATAAGGAAAATAGTTCTATACCTGTAGATTACAGGAAAACCTATAAGAAGCTTGTAGTCTTAAAATAACATGGTAAATCTCGCAATATTGTGAGTACAAACTTACATTTAGGTACTGTTGGAATGTATGGGAGAACATGTTTTTCAACTATAATGTTTGTTCTTGGTATAATTTCATCCCAACTACGGAACCCTTCATTGTGCGTAGTCCGACACGCACTTGGTCGGTTTTTTACTACCGATCAAATTCTGAACAATACTTCACTTTCACAATCTAAATCCGCACACTCACGTCAAAATACAAAGATATTTAACACGAAAATGTAAAAGATTTCTTTATTTACGACAGTATACGTCTCGACTTCGCGACTCAGCTGATTTATCGGCTCAACGCAACGTATTTCGCACAAAACAGACCTTATAAATCATAGCACAGATGGTTCAAATGTAACACTCCCTGTTTTTGGACAAATATATTTTTTGTCTGGTTTTAGTATTAAATGGAAGTTAGAAGGAAGTCATTTTGTGTGGATTGAATAAAGCATTTTTAAGGCAAAGTTTTTCAAGAAATAAACGTGAAAACATTATCTAATCTGAAAAAAAAATCAATGCCTTTATTATTTTTTAGGGTTCAGCTCAGGATTGAGCTCAGTAGTTTCGGAGATTAGGGGGGCCCTGATTTCCAAAACTAAAGAGCCTATAATTTTGCAAAAAAAATACAGAAAATAGTTCTACACAATCAATCAATCTGCCTAGTCTTTTCCCAACTACGTTGAGGTCGGCTTCCAGTCTAACCAGATGCAGCTGAATACCAGTATTTTACATGGAGCGACTGCTTAACTGACCTCCACAACCCAGTTACTGGGTAATACGATACCCATTGGTAAGACTGGTTGTCAGACTTTTGGGCTTCTGACGACCTGTAACGACTGTTAGGTAAAGATCCAAAAATGTCTCCTGGGACCAACGGCTTTTTTTTTTTGGAACGAAGTTCCTTATCGCGCGTTGTGAAAGGGGGCTAGACGGAAAAAAGTCTCACGAAAAGTTGTCACGACACTTTTTGCTATAGGTAGCTATTGTAAGCCGTGCGGCGTGCGCATGTTTCTCTGTCTGTCTCTCTCTCTCTCTCTCTTATAGAAAGCAAGCCAGATATTTTCATTTCTATTTCGCATTGAACAGTGTGGTGTCGCGATGATGATGATGATGATGATGATGATGATGATGATGATGAAGATGATGATGATGGTCATGATGATGATGGTGATGATGATGATGATGATGATGATGATGATGATGGTGATGATGATGATGATGATGATGATGATGATGATGGTGATGATGATGATGATGGTGATGATGATGATGATGGTGATGATAATGATGATGGTGATGATGATGATGATGATGATGATGATGATGTATAAAAATAAAATTTTGTTACAATTCCTTCACTAGTTAATCGAAAGGAACTTCGTTCCATCCGGGTGTCCCTTGACACCTCTCAAGTTTGATTTTTTTTTTTTTTTTTGAGGGTGGGAAATCATCAAATAACTTCTCCCGCTCTGGGTGGAGCGGAAGGGCGTGTCAGACTTTTACTGACTAAAACCCACCCGTGTTCCTTCAGTTGCCTATGCCAGGGCCGCGGTAACCCCTTCAGACAATCCGCGACCCCAGCGGGGGACCAACGGCTTAACGTGCTTTTCGAGGCACGGAGGAGTCTCGGTATGTAAAAGTCACCCATCCATGGACCAACCCTGGCAAGCGTAGCTTAACCTGACGGATCGACCCGTGTGGCTGTGGCCTAACTTAGTCATACTTATTGACACCATGAATTTTGGGTACGATAGGTAATGTGTATAGGTATACACATTATCTATCGATAGGTATCGGCGACGAGGAGTTTTAGGACTAACAGGAAATAACATATAAATAGAAAATATAATCAAATAAAATCATGTATTTCACATAAATATCCATATGGATCATAAAAAAGTAAATATACTCAAAATTAAAATCAAAATTGAAAACCAAATTAAAATCAAAATTAAAATTAAAATTTTAAAACAAAATTGAAAATAAAATTAAAATTAAAAAATAAAATTAAAAGCAAAATCAAAATTAACAAAATTAATACAGATACTTACTACATTATTATAATAACCGCAGGCGCTGACATACAGCAGCAGCCACCTACGCAAAAAAGGCGAGTCCCACCGCACAGCTACGGCGCAGAAGCGACGCACTCCTTTTTCAATATTGACATGCCTAACGAAACTAATACTAAATACAATAAGGTAAAATTGTTTCTTTATGTGTTTGTAATATTATTATCTGGAAGTACTATTCTGATTAGGAAAATTATTTAAATGATCGAATGTTACACTGGCATTTGAGTGAAGTAAAACTGTATTTAGTGTAAATCAGAAATTATAAATAAAAAAAAAACACAAGGAAAATAATTTTATAAATCAAGTCGAAGAAAATTGAACTGATTGTCTGCTTTACCGGATTGCACTGAACAAATACTTTGATATCCAGTCGGAATATTAATTGTTAAGCAAATTAAAGGAGACTATGGATGGGTTGCACCATCTTACTTTAAGAGCCATTTTACAAAATTTTAATAATAAAATAATGCGTTCACGATACGTGCGCTCGCACATCGGGAGGCGGGAAAAAATGGCACAGGTCCTTCCTCGATGGGCGCTGGCGCTGTAATATGGTATCATAGACTTATAAAAAAAGATGGACTCCGCGCTGCGCATATCGAAAGTGAAGCACAGTAAGTATGCCGGGTCCGTTTGTACAAACACGCCTCGCGCACACATTTACATCTTAGTATGCCGACCGGCCGCCATTACGTGACACGAGCGACGGCGTCTTTGCAGGTACTCAAATCACGCACACATAGATCGGTAGGGTGCTTCACTTTCGATTTGCGTGGCGCGGAGTCCATCTTTTTTATAAGTCTATGTATGGTATATATGTTCTGTGCTGTAATAACCGGTGCCCGCTTATGCAACGTAATTTATTCTAATTTAGAGTGATGTTAATGTCATTATTATGTCTAAATAAATGAAGGGATTACTTTAACTTTACAATTAGTTTTGTTAAAGAACATCGTTTATTTTGACATCTTTTTTTTATGTAATTACGCTTTATTCAATCCAAAAATCACGATTATAAAACGTAAAAATTGCCCCGAGACTTTATTTTTTTACTAATTAGTGTTATTAATAATTCGATATTCTAGTACATTATGTGTCAACAAAATTATATTTCTGATGCTATGCTATGCTATGCTATGTTATGTATTTATTTATTTAAGTAAAATTTATATAATATAAAATTTATGAGAAAAAAAAAAAAAATAAAAAAAATAAAAAATTAAAAAAAAAATTAAATAATTAAAAAAAAAAAAAAAAAAAAAAAAAAAAAAAATTAAAATTAATTAAATTTAAAATTTTTTTTTTTTTATTTTATTTATGATTTATGAGTATGAAATTGACTCTGCGATGATTTTTCTGTAAACTAGTTGTGGGAGATTAATCACCACAAAGTAAACAAATAAGTTTTTGTAAATGTGTTACATGAAGTGTCAATAAGAAAGATTGGTCTTTCTTTTAAATGTATTCAACAATGTCAGAGTTTTACCAAAGATGGTAAATTAGGCGACTAAAATCTTAGATATTGGCGCGAAAACGTGAAATAGGTACGAGTGTTTAAATTGTTATTGTTAAAGTAAGATGGCGCAACCCACGCTTGTTAAAGTTCTTGTTAGACAAAAAATGGGTTGTTCCATTTGAAAATTTGTTAACTGACGTCATAACAATAACAGTAACCATAACTGCCCCGGCTTCGCTGGTTCTATTCTATTCTATTTTTAATAAATGGCAAGCAGAGCCGATGTCGACTATTCTGCCAATGTCTAAAGTGAACTAGAGAAACAAGTGTGCATGATAAAAAAAAGAAAAAAAAAAAATATTTGGTTGATCCAGTTGATACAACTTGCTGGGTTAGTACAGGACTGAAACAAACAAAAAATAGAAATAAATAAATATTATAATTGTTAAAACATAAAATACACGTATACCACACCAACACATACGGAGTAATTCACAATTTTAAGTTATAAAGTTATTGTTAAGTATATGTCACTTCTGTCAGACGCGTCGAATGTCAAGTCCCTGCTCCGAACTTTATCTTCTACATAATTTTGACATGACGGTGCAACAGCAGGTAGTCATTCTATGACCATTTTAACTTTGACGGAAACTATAACCTAGCCCTTGGTGCAACCCACCCTTAATTAATTTGCAGTGTTATAGACATTTTATACAACTGTCAAAGAATGACATTTGTGATTTTAATAAATGATAAATGATTTATTTTCTGTAAGTAGGTTTGTACAAACACTTTTACACGTCAAACATTTTTTTTTTTAAACTAGATGAGTTCGACGTTTCCTATCTGACTACTCTGAGAAGAAACGCCGAAACAAACTCAGAGGTCACAGTCTCTTTTAAAGTCCAGACATAATCTTGGTCAGATCATGTGAAGACCATGTAGATTGCAGTCTGAAATGGTCTTTTGATGAAAGAACCACACAGATTGAGTGGACCTGTCCAGTCAGTGCACGCATTTGTCAGTAATCGTGCAGCTCAACTCGACACTTAAGGAGCTTAACGATTCGACGAACAATACCAAAGAAAAGACATTTAGGTAGGCCGCATAAATTACTCAAACTGTCAGACTATAACTAAAACTGAGAAAAGGATAAAATAAATAAAAAACAATGATCCACTTAGTCTTCACATTCAATATGCGGACAATTTGGCAAATAAATTATCCTATCTTTACAGCAACACAATGCAGTAGTCTAATATCACAGTTTTTGTATTAATAAGATACAGTAACGGTTTTTATAGTTTTTACGTTTTCCTTTTTTATAATTTAGGTGGTGAAGTTTTGGCACATTTTTTGGGTATAAAAGTTACTTTAAATTGTTGAATCCTTGATGGTATGGTACTGATACTCGTATTAAAAATGATAAAATACAAAACAAATGAAGTCACGGGATTTATCACTCGCTATCAAACTCAAACTCAAAGCATTTATTTCAAATAAACCAATTACAGGCACTTTTGAATATTGTCGTCTTGGGTCGGTCAGTCAGAAAAATGAAACTAGTTGCCCATTCCAAAGCGTAGATCTCTATGGAGAAGAACGGGCAAGAAACTCCAGGGACACTCTCTTAAATCAAATATTTTACAAAATATTGGTTAGATCTTTCATATTGAAAATATACATGTGAGAACAATGTAGAAAGACGTCCATGTTAAAAGCGTCCGTAATAAAAAAAAGATAACAACTAAAAACAACTAAATAAAAAAATAAGCCGTGGCAGCTAAGAGACGACCAGTCCCAACTGACGGCGCCCGTTCACGAACATGACGCATGGACCGGCACCAATTAGCTCAACCATTTTGAAGGGAACTTAATGATCCAACACACACGACCACCAACCACCACCACCACCAGCGAGACATTTGAGTGAGCATGACATATTCACAACCGCCAGGGCACATTCAAGTCAGTGAAAGACGAACCCAGTAAAAGGTAGCTTTATATTAGCTACATAGTGCTCACACATGTGCTATGCAATGATACAATACTAAGAGATTGAATTTAAACAATGCAAAGAAAATTTTCTCTCTTCTTAATCTTCAGCAGCTCCAACAATATTTCCGAATGCTAATCAATTAGTTTAAGCGTCCTTGTGGAGCAGGACCAGCATTTAGCCAAGCATTTTTGTCAGCGATGTAATCTCTCAACTTAAAATATGCCTGATGGCTGCATAGTGTGCGTTTTATACATGATTTAAATTTCGTTTCATTCAGCTGGAGTATGTGCGGAGGTATTTTATTATAACATTTTAAACAGTACCCCATGAAGGATGAGTCTACTTTAGCTAGTCTGAAACCTGGTTGAACTAAATGGTCCCTATTTCTAGTCCTATAATTGTGTCTTTCACCTCTTTTAAAGAAAATATTTAGATTTTTCCTTACGTAAATGATGTTTTCGTAGATATATTGACAAGGTACCGTCATGATGTTAATATCTTCCCTTAGAGAATCGCGCTTGCGGAGGCCATATATTGCTCTGATGGCTCTTTTCTGCAGAATAAAAATAGACTCTATATATCTGCAGCCCGTCCTCAAAGTAAGATACCGTAAGACATAATAGGTACTATGAAAGTAACTAAAATAAACTAGCCTCGCGGTATCAACATCAGTAAATTGACGTATTTTTCTCACAGCATATGCTGCTGAACTTAGCCATCCTGCAAGAGATGTTAAATGAGGACTCCATTGCAGCCTTGAGTCTATAACTATTAACTCACTTTAAGCTCTAAAATTTGAGTCTACATATAGTCCGGTCAATTTAGACATTCGAGGTTACATAAAGTCCCAACAAGCTGAATTTCTGTGAAATTGTTCAAAACATAATTATAAACAATGTCTAGAAGTTCCCCATCATTCCCCTGTAAGGAAAAAAAACTATTCAAGGTCAAAGGTCAAAAAAATGAGTTTTTCGCGATTTTCAGCAAAACGGTAAGTTTTATCATAAAAGTACCTCAAACAAAAATTGTAGATCATAAAATTATCATCATTACCATATAATACTTTTTTTCTTACGAGCCACCATTTCTGAGATATAACGATTCAAAAAGTTATAAAAGTTGTTATCGTCATAATATGCACACGTTTCCACGCCACCTATGAGGTAGTGTACTTAGCGCGTTTTTTTAACGTGGTTTCCCCAGTGGCCTACTCCACGGGTCAGTTGTGATCCTGTTTAATGTAAAACTATTGCATAATAACGGAAATTTTCAAAGATTGGGAAAGATAAAAGCGATGTAAATTAAAAAAAAGTGTTGAAATTTATTCGTCTTATTCGTAAGTTTCAAATTCTTGTTCTTCTTCTTGATCTTCTTCTTGTTCTTCTTCTCCTGCTTCTTCTTCATCTTCATTTTGGATGCAAGTAAATTACGTCAATAGCGATGTATCGCATGATACTTCGTCGGAGTCAAACGAATCCTCCATTGTTTGTGATTCAATATTAGAGTACGACCGGCCTTTACAATTTGTGCATGACAAAGAACAAGACAGTCCGACTTTTTTGCAACCACATTTAGCACTGCATCCCTTTTTGCAGTTGCGTAAAATAGTGTTCAGCAGTTTTCCGGCGCAGGTGGAAGTAAAGTTTGAACTGGCTCTAATATATTGTTGACCAACTTCCAACCCCAGTCTGTAGGGTCTAGCTGATAACCAAGCCACACTTGAACTTGGTAATATACTCGAAAAAGATGTTGGTGAGCAGCAACTGAGGTTGGAGGAAGACAAGCTAATTGAACTTGTTTTTTATTTTTAGTATTTTTAACGAAACATGCATATCGATGCTTATCTAAACAGGTAGTTTTTTTAGGAGCTCCGTACATAGAAAGAAGAAAGCGGATGCCGTTGGTAATAACTTCTTGTTGAGTTGAATTACTCCTTTTAAAAACTTCAGCTTCTTTTTTTTTTTTTTTTTTTTTTTAATATAACAACTCTAGATGTATATACGTGGCGTACTCATGTATATTATGACGATAACAACTTTTATAACTTTATGAATCGTTATATCTCAGAAACAGTGGCTCGTAAGAAAAAAAGTATTATTTATTCAGCTGCATCCGGTTAGACTGGAAGCCGACCCCAACATAGTTGGGAAAAGGCTAGGCAGATTGAGATTGATTGATGATAATTTCTAGATAATGATAATGATCTGAGGTACTTTTATGATAAAACTTACCGTTTTGCTGAAAATCGCGAAAAACTCATTTTTTTGACCTTTGACCTTGAATATTTTTTTTTCCTTACAGGGGAATGATGGGGAACTTCTAGACATTGTTTATAATTATATTTTGAACAATTTCACTGAAATTCAGCTTGTTGGGACGTTATGTAACTTCACTCTCATTTTTTGGTCTAAATTGACCGGACTAATAGCAAACTATGAAATTATTATTAACAAAACTTAATCAGAGTGCTAATTAAAAAATAAAGTAGGTATTGTTTTTACAGATTTGAAGGTCAAATTGTGAAGATGTCATAATTGTACGAATCTATTTAATAAATTTCGGTCATTTAAAAATTCGAATATGGTGTTTGCAGAGATATTTTTAAAATGTATTTTAAACAGAGCAGTAGGCATTTGTCTAATACGTAGTTTAATGAAGACTATAAATTGATACTGTCACTTTCTTTTTGATAAATAATTATAAGGATAGCATGAATTTAAAGTCTCCATTAAGGGGACTACAGGACCTAAAGCGCGGTCACTGTGGGACTGCATAGAAAAGAAAGAGAAGCTCGATAACACAACCCTGGTAATTCGTTGCAAAATATGAATTAATTAACTATTTGGAAAAAATATATAGATTGGACTAAAAAATTAAAACACTATTACGTTAATACAGGGTGGCCGGAACATTGACGTCCAAAAATAAAATTTCGGTCCCTCGTATCGTGGGGTATTCGAATCACCCCCATGTAAGTTCCGCGACTTTTCATAGTTTTCGAGTTATGAATTTTTTTCTGAATGTTTGAAAATTTTCGACCTGACCAACCTAAAAAAATTCTAACAAAAAAAGTAGAGGGTTTTATCGAGTTTCTTTTTTTGCAACTGAATTTTCATAAGTAGTACTTTTATGCATAAAATAATCAGCTTCGTAACTGTGATGAAAGTTATGAAAATGTTGATCTAAAGTGAAAAATTTACGTTCGGTAAATTATGACTCAAATTTTCAACTTTAAATTAAAAGTCTTAACAGGTGACTTCATAATTCCTAAGTAGGCTTCAAGAATGCGCCAGACTCTCAGCTTTCATAATCATAAAAAAAATGAAGTACTTAATAGGGCTACTTTGTTTAAAATCGGCCTTCAAAGACAGCGAGGTGGAAAAATTCTTAAAATTACCCATCTGAGTAATTATTTTTTTTTGGCTATTTTCTCGTTCCTAAGGTTAATTAATGATAAGAATACTGAAAACTAACCACATTATATTCAATATTCATAATTACCACACGTGGGCGAATGAAAATCCACTGGAAGTGAGAGCTTCGACATTTCAACATCGCTTCAGCGTTAACTTGTGGTCTGGTATCCTCAATGGCGAACTAATTGGTCCATTTGAACTGCCGTCCAGACTTGATGGAGAAACATACAAAAACTTTTTGGAAAATGAACTTCCATTGTTGCTGGCAGATGTGAATCTCGAACTCAGACGAACCATGGTGTTGCAAAATGACGGCGCCCGTGTCACTATGCAACCCAGGTCCGAAATTACTTAGATGAAACATACCCCAACAGATGGATCGGACGCAGCGGACCAATTAGGTGGCCTCCACGCTCACCTGATCTCAACCCCATCGATTTCTTTATTTGGGGCTATTACAAGGAAATAGCATACGCCCGAGACTGTTCAAGTGAACAAGAGCTGAGGCAGTTGATTGCAGAAGCTGAACGTGTTGTGAGAGAGAACAGAGACGCTTTTAGACGATTGCCAGACAATTTCTTACGTAGGTGTAGAATGTGTATTGCTGCTGGTGGTGGCCACTTTGAAAACCTTTTGTAAATGTTAAAAATAAATTAAGTACTTTTTTCACATTATCATCTGTGTTTTATTCAAAACCACTTTTTACGTAAAACTTTTCTTACCCAACTCTGAAACTATTTGTTGGTTAGTTTTCAGTATTCTTATCATTAATTAACCTTAGGAACGAGAAAATAGCCAAAAAAAAATAATTACTCAGATGGGTAATTTTAAGAATTTTTCCACCTCGCTGTCTTTGAAGGCCGATTTTAAACAAAGTAGCCCTATTAAGTACTTCATTTTTTTTATGATTATGAAAGCTGAGAGTCTGGCGCATTCTGGAAACCTACTTAGGAATTATGAAGTCACCTGTTAAGATTTTTAATTTAAAGTAGAAAATTTGAGTCATAATTTACCGAACGTAAATTTTTCACTTTAGATCAACATTTTCATAACTTTCATCACAGTTACGAAGCTGATTATTTTATGCATAAAAGTACTACTTATGAAAATTCAGTTGCAAAAAAAGAAACTCGATAAAACCCTCTACTTTTTTTTTTGAATTTTTTTAGGTTGGTCAGGTCGAAAATTTTCAAATATTCAGAAAAAAATTCATAACTCGAAAACTATGAAAAGTCGCGGAACATACATGGGGGTGATTCGAATACCCCACGATACGAGGGACCGAAATTTTATTTTTGGACGTCAATGTTCCGGCCACCCTGTATATTGCTTGTAGAATAATCTGACGAAACATCAGAATGATTGCAAGTATATCAGTATGGTTTTTAATCGTTAAAAGAAATTTTTAGAGGTATCTTCATGATTTTTTTCTATCGTATCAAATTAGTTATATTTTGTTGTCAATACACTATATTTTTTTCTATCGTATCAAATTAGTTATATTTTGTTGTCAATACACTATCTAACTAGCATAATATATATCGTGAAGAATATCATATAATTTTATGATTTTGTTTACTGCAGTAGATCATATACATTTTCCTTGTCCTTCAGAACATTGTGATTCAATTTTATGTTTACTCTGAATTTTTCTACAAAGAGTAGATTTTGGCACATTAAATTCGGCACAAACTTCTTCGCGTGTCTTCCCACTTTCATAAACGGATATTAACTTCAGTTTTTCACGTAATGATAACGATTGTAGCTTTCGTTTTGGCATTTTTCAAATAAACATCTGTATGATAGTAAAGCGAAACTAAAACTGAAGGTAATTGAAGCTCAAAATTACTTACGTACTTGGAATTACGTGTGGAATTTGTGGGTAGAATAAGAATGAGTAAACAAACAATGTTATCTCAGTTACAGAGGTTTATGCATATAAAATTTACTCGCTGTCTCAGTTATAGAGGTAACTATGATGATAAATCGAAAGAACAAATCCCAGATATAGAGGCTTACCTCGACCCACTAATAGAGGTAATTCAGTGCCAAAGTGTTGGGACCTCAGCATGAGTTCCAGTTATGGAGGTTTCTCACTTATCCAGGTCCCACTTAACCAAGTTTCACTGTACTTTTAGGCATTATAAAACTTGCGTTAGTTGCATTTAGGTCATGTAGTCCCCTTAAACTAAAGTTCGTTTCTGCAAATGGCTGACAAAGGGCTAATTTCTTCAGCCCTAAACAAATTACAGCAATAGGCACAGGTCTGCTCAATCAGTCCTCAAACAAAGGAATACTGTGTGGTGTATAACGTGTGGTTTATTACCCTGTACGAAGTTTTGATTGATTTTTGGACATTTCGGGCCTTGTTACTTTGTTGGCTGAAAAAATAACTAGAATTATTGTTGGCTGTTTGGGGTAAAAATGTTGAATTAAATTTTGGTTTTGCAAGGGGGGTCCACGTAGACAGGTCCTGTTTCGTTTTTAGTAAAAGCACGGCTGGTTTCACTTTTTTTTTAACAGCTCTCCAGATAAATTCTTTTAACATACAAACTATGTAGTACCTATGTGTATACTGGGAATTACTGTTTCCTACTTCCTCATTACCTATCCGACTTGCTATTTATATGTATTATATCTATACTATTACTCAAAACACGCGCATTGTCGTGAAGTTGCAAAATAAAGATATTCTATTCTATTCTATTCTATTCTACCAGCCCGTATTACCTATCTATATTTATACTAATATTATAAAGCGGAAATATTTAGTTTGTTTGTTTGTACCGAATAAGCTCCGAAACAACTGGATCGATTTTAACAATTTTTTCACCAATAGAAAGCTAAATTATCAGGAAGTAAGCTACAATTTATGTTCAAAAAAATTAGAGAAAGGGAGAGAGTTGAAGTCACGGGCAGAAGCTAGTTTTACATATTATAAATGTGAAAATATGTATGTATGTTTGTTTGTTTGGAAGATTGTGAATATGGAGGTTTTTTAATCAACTACAAATTAACGGATTTGGAAGTTTGGTACATGGGTAGTGTTACCTGGAATTGGACGCAAGATAATTCAAATTCAAACTCAAACTCAAAGCATTTATTTAAAATTTACTCAAACTTCCATCAACCTAGTTTCCCATTCCAAAGCGTAGTAGGTTACTACTCTTTGGAATGTTGGAATGGGTAACTAAAGGTTCATCTTTTTGACTGACCAACATGACCTGAATCGGTTGATCTATATATATCATAAAAGTCATAAGGAGAAGAACGGGCAAGAAACTCCACGGGTTACAAATATTGGTTACATCATTCATTCATCGTTGAATTTGTACATCTGAGAAAAATAAAAGCGTCCATAATAGAAGAATAGATAGACTTGAAAACTTAACGTAAAACTATGCACATCCTAACTTATTTAACTGTTGCGAAAATGGCTCGTACAAAAATGGTCTAAAACTGACAACTTTTGCGGGACCTTTTTTCTTAATTTTTGATTTTTTTTTTTTATAAATTATCTTAATTTGTACTCTACAAGATAAGTTCTAGAAAATGGGCTGTCATTTTCTAGAACTTATCTAGTAGAGTACACACATATCAAAATAAGAAAAAAAAAATCAAAATCAAAACTTTATTATATCGGAGTCCCTTTTAATTTTTAACTATATTTTATTGTTATTATTTGTTGTTATAGCGGCAAAAGAAATACAAAATTCGAGAAAATTGTAAGTGTCTACCTATTACGGTTCATGATATATAGCCCGCTGACAGACAGACGGTCTGACATACGAATAGTGGAGGCTTATTAATTAATAGGGCTTTGTTTGGCACGCTTCGGGTACGGAACCCTAAAAATTAATTAAATCGCGGCCATAAGTCCTATTTTCCAACTTCCACGCGGACAAAGTCATGAGTCAAAGTAGTTTAGAATTGGGTGAAAACAAATTTTAATTTTCCTGTTTTTCACATAGTTTCCTACATTATGACGACACTTAGTTATATTGATTATGAAGAGTTTAGTTACATTATTGTACGTTTGTTCCGCTGACTGTTTCAGAGGCAACACTACTTTTTTATTGCTATATTGTCTGAGAGTGTTTTAGCCAAGTTGTTCACATATTATTTGATATTTTGAAAGTAAAAAGTGAATCAACAAATCTGTTGAAGTGAAATTCGCCATGTCTTACAACGATACTAGCGTTTATGATGCAGACAGTGATTATACCAATTGGGAATTAATAACTAAATTTGACGGGATTGTACAAACCAGTGTCTTGGTGCCGACACGTAACGTCGGTGTACGGAGTAACATTATGGAGCCTCATAAAGAAGTTCCGTAATTATAGAAACTATGTGTTTTTAAATGCAATTCTAGCAAAATTTCTCAAAATTATAGTCACAGTATACAGGTTTAAGCATCAACCTTTCTCATTTTTTGTTTTGTTTTTAGATATATACTTAAAATCTGTAAAGAACCACTGCTTGTTAGTAATATGCCATTTGTTTTATGTAGATTTTGTGAAAGTATTTGATGGACATATTCAAAGAAGATATTTAAAAAGTACCATTTTTGCCTGGGGAGTGTCTTTTGTAACAACAACCATTTTGATCTCTATATTATATTTTTTTGGTGAAAATATGTTATACAACGTGTAATGCTAAATGCGCAAAACCTCTTAAGGGGTCATTGTACTCATCATTATGAACAACTTTTACTATGGGACCAAACCTGAAATCGTGAAAAAAAAATCAGCTGTTCAGTACATTTATGTTCGCATAATTCGTCAAAATGTACTGAACAGCTGATTTTTTTTTCGCGATTTCAGGTTTGGTCCCATAGCAAAAGTTGTTCATAATGATGAGTACAATGACCCCTTAAGAGGTTTTGCGCATTTAACATTACACGTTGTATATGTATAGAGCGATTCAATATTTTCGTTGATTTATATGAAATCTTCAGCAGGAGCTGTTCACTTTTAGCGTTGATAGGCAACTGTGGTTTATTCATCATAATAGTTTATTCAGTTAGTCGTAGTTTCAACACGAGCGTAAAAACATCTACTAACATCTGAGGGGCAATTCTCGTAATTTTAAGAACGTTCGCATTCTAATCTCCAGTCGCAATCTGTCAAAAAAACCTCTTACATTTTTGACATTGATTGTCGCTGAGATGACACTGCAACTTGAATTTGAACGTTCATTGGCCCTCTGGCGTCGCTTGTACATCGCCTCTTTGATATTTATATTGAGTGACGTCATTATGTTGTCTGAATTAGCTGTAAGTATATTTCTTATATTTTATGCCACCAACATACTGATTATTTTAGATATTGTTTTATTAAACTTTAATGCATTTGTATTATCCATTTTTTTTATCGTTGTAAAGAGTAACCGAGAAATATTGTGTGAATTTTATGTAAATAAATTTAAACAAAGGTCGTTTGCAGTAAGGCTCATGGCTCATGGCTCATGGACTCATTATAACAACATGCATGAAATAAATAATTGTAATCCTGCTCATTGCCGACATGGAGTTCTTGAAGTATAATTGATAAGAATAATGAATTAAAGGTTATTGCACAATTCAATTAACCAATATTTTTTTAATTTTCAATGAACGTTGAACACTAAATCAACAAAATATGTACCCGTGTTCTATAGATCCCTATAAATTGTATAAAATTAAGCATATTGTTTTCATTCTATCAACGTAAACAACACTTATACGACTTAATTATTGTATTTGTTTGATTAATATGTTATGTTATGTAATTAACGCCACCTTCTCTTACTACTGTCACAGTATTGATTTATAGACTGTGCTACTGTACTGTAATTGTTTGTTTTTGTAATATTGTTCTCATTACTCTTAATAAATCCTGTAATATTTTGTAATTATGTAATGTTAGTAACTATTTATGTCCTTATTTTATTGTTTTATTAATTTAAATATGTACCTAGATATTTATTTACTTATTTTTTGCAACAGGGACTGAAAGAGGGTCTTTAAAATTCGAAGTGGGGCTACTAGAGCATGTTGGGTATCATAATGAAAGAGCGCTGTTTGCACATTCTCAAATATTTGTTTTCTTTTATTTAAGCCGCATAGTTATTGACATTTCATGAAAAATGTACACAAAAATACCGTCCCGTCCCTTATCTCCGAAGTTTGCATTG
The DNA here is from genome assembly GCA_905163495.3 of Cosmia trapezina. Taxonomy (NCBI): domain Eukaryota; kingdom Metazoa; phylum Arthropoda; class Insecta; order Lepidoptera; family Noctuidae; genus Cosmia; species Cosmia trapezina. The sequence continues at coordinate 22,232,898 of LR991035.1, read as the reverse complement.
ACAGAAATCTGAAATTATTGTATGTGATATATGTAACAATTACAGGACAAATAAAACGATGTCTCTAAATAGCACACTTTTTCAGAAATCGGAACGGAACCCTCGGTCCGCGAGTCCAACTCGCTCTTGACCGGTTTTTTTTACAATATGGACTACAATAAACTAGATCAACTTATTGTAAAACTATGTTAGAACTAAAATAGATTTAGGTTCGAAAATGAAGTGTATTTTTAATTTATTCGTAACCTTATTAATTCGCATCAGATATTCGTGAGAAGAATGGAGTTACAGGACCGTTTTAAGCAAAAATGTTCCAACCTCATGAGTCTTTGATATGTTAAAATATACCTTATTTGGAGTACATAGGTCACAAAAACCGAAATTGTCGAGGTTGTGTGTTGGAACATTTTTGCTTAAATCGGTCCTCCTCGGAAATTCATTGTTTAGCAAATTGACACGCCACATCAAATAATATATATACATCTATACTTATAATAAATCTGTAGAGAGGTCAATTCTGTACATGATATATATTTTCAAAATAACTATCAGGGGGTAATTAGTGATCGATACTGTATTGTGGATACAGTATTGTGGATTGACATATTATATTTCCCTACTAAAATACAAAAGTTAATCTGTCTGTTACATCAAAACCACTGAACCGTGAGGAAGGACATATGGTACTTTTTTACGAAAAACGACGGAAACGCGGACGAAATCGCGGGCAAAAGCTAGTATGTAAATAAAAAGAGAAGTCTTGACTGACTGACTGACTGATTGACTGACTCATCAACGCCCAACCCAAAACCCTTGAACCTAGAAAGCTGAAATTTTGCACAGAGGTTTCCTTTATAATGTAGACAAGGAATAAGAAAGGAAATCCCGGTACCGGTAGGTCCCCGTTAAAATAAATAATAAAAAAAATCTTTATTCAGTTCAGAAAACAAGATACAGTAAATTTTAAAGAAAAATGTAGTATCAGATAATATCAGGTATATGTCCTTAGGTGTTAGATTTATACAAATTCTCTTGGACCCCATACTAGGATTGAGCGCATGTGTGTGATTTGCGGTGAAAGCGGGCCAAGTTGCATCGCTGTATGCAATCCACCTCATACCAAAGTGAGGTAACATGCAATCCAATCGCTCAACATCCAAGTTACGCTACAATAACCACATCCTACACAAAGGCACAATTAAACAGTCCACACAAAGGGCTAATTTCTTCAGCCCTAAACAAATTACAACAATAGCCTGCTCAATTAGTACGGATGTGATTAGTCTTCAAACAAAGGATTACTTTGTGGGGGTAACGTGTGGTTTATTATTACCCTTATGAAGTTTTGATTGGTTTTTGGACATGTCAGGGCATGTTACTTTGTTGCCTGAAAAAATGACTAGGGCTGATTGTTGCCTGTTTGGGGTTATTTGGAATTAAATTTTGGTTTCGCAAACTAGGAGGGCAACACTGGGCGAGTGTTATGTTTGTCGTTACTAAGACAGGACTGAAATAATATTTCGTTTTTTATAAAAGTACCTACGCGCTACGTGACGGCAGGGTTGATTTTAATTTTTAGCAGTTTTCCAGATAAATTATTTTGGACATACAAACTACTAGGTATATTAGGAATTACTATTTCCTACTTCCTCATTACCTATCCGACTTGCTATTACCTAATATTATGAATGTTAAAGCATGTATGTTTAGGAGTTCGTGAATTTGGATGTTTGTTATTCAATATTCAATCACAAGTGAACGGATTTCAATGTTGGCACATGGGTAGATCGTGACTTGGATTAGGACGTAGGATACTTTTAACTATTTATTTCAAACTAGCTGACCCGACAGATGTTGTCCTGTCCTAATTTCAATAATTCAAAATTCCCATAGAAAAATCACTTTCAGATTACCCGAATTTTCCAATTTTCCCGGCAACTTTTCCAATTTTTCTCTACAAAAAAACCTTCTGCTGACAATAATAAACACAACAAAAAAAGAATTAGCGAAATTGTTCCATCCGTTCACGCGTGATGCGATGACCAAGGGAAACAGAGATTCATTTATACACCACTATTTTTTAATTAGTACAAAAAAAAATGGGGCTCTATCCGTACCCGTTACTGATCATATTTGTGTAGTCAAAAGTAAAAAAAACGAAATACCAAAATTGTCCACGAAAATTTGTCATAATTGATAAATTGTGTGGATCGCCCGGAGGACACGGTCGAGCATACAGTGTAGGTCTGCCCGGCTTGGGCAGAGCAACGCCGTGTTCTCACGGAGGCGATCGGCGGCGGCGATCTCTCGCGTCCGAGCCTGGTCCAGGCCATGGTGCGGAGCGAGAGTGCATGGGAGGCCGTCACCTCCTTCTGCGAAGCAGTGATGCTCGCGAAGGAGGAGGCGGAACGCGTGAGGGAGAGGCAGCCTCACGCCCTCAGTCGCCGCAGGAGACGCCCTGGGCGGCGGGAATCGCGGGGCGATTTCCGGCCACCGTAGGCGCGGGCCTGCGGACGGTGAGCAGCGGGTAGCTCGCCGTCCGGTAAGGACCAGGCCCGAGTCGACGGCGCGTTGTGTTCCACGCGCGCCTCAAAGAGATGTCAGCAAGTGACGGGGTCCAATAGGGCCGACGCCGCTGGGGTCGCGGGTTGTCTGAAGAGGTTACCGCGGCTCTGGCATAGGCAACTGAAGGAACACGGGTGGGTTTTAGTCAGTAAAAGTCTGACACGCCCTTCCGCTCCACCCAGAGCGGGAGAAGTTATTTGATGATTTCCCACCCTCAAAAAAAAAAAAAAAAAAATTGGTAAATTCATGATTATGATACGATAATAGCTGTTGGAGGCGGGGAAAGTTCGAGCGAGAGAATAAATACAACTATGAATAGCCTGTACAATATTTCCATACATTGAGTGACATTTTGGGATATCAACAAACGCCAATAACTTTGCTGTTTATGAATATTAGTTATTGAGACCTTACATATATAATAACAAGACCTTCTCTAATAAGCCCTTTAAGTATTTGTACTAATTAAAAAATAGTGGTGTATATATACAACGTGTAATGCTAAATGCACAAAACCTCTTAAGGGGTCATTGTACTCATCATTATGAACAACTTTTACTATGGGACCAAACCTGAAATCGCGAAAAAAAAATCAGCTGTTCAGTACATTTTGACGAATTATGCGAACATAAATGTACTGAACAGCTGATTTTTTTTCGCGATTTCAGGTTTGGTCCCATAGTAAAAGTTGTTCATAATGATGAGTACAATGACCCCTTAAGAGGTTTTGCGCATTTAACGTTACACGTTGTATATATAGATAAACCAATTACAGGCACTTTTGAATTTTCAAGGGGTCGGTCAATCAGAAATATAAAATTATAGTTGCCCGTACCAAAGCGTAGGAGAAGAACGTGCACGAAAACTCACGGGTTTTGTAACCCGCTTTTAACTTTCTACATCGTTTCAATATGAATTGATGTAACCAATAGTACAAGATATTGGTTATATCATTCATGTTGTCCATCATAACAAGATTTAAAAAAACAATTCAAAAGTTAATATAAGACGGGGCAGCTTAGCGATGAACAGTCCCTTCTGACGGCAACCGTTCACGAACATGACGCATGGATCAGCACCATTTAGCTCAACCATTTTGAAGGGAACTTAACGATTCAACTCACAGCCCACCATCAGCAAGACATTTGGGTGAGCACAATACACTCTCAGCCGCTAGGGCATATTCAGTGAAACACGTACGTAGCACACGTAGTTTAGTACTTCGGCAATAATGTCCCGTGGGATAATTTTTTGAAATTATGTTTGTTTTCTAATAAACAATTGAAAACTCTTTTCTTTAATCTAGTTGAAACCTTCACCCCACCGACCGACGATCGTCGCCGACGGTCGTTTACCTACCAATGATCATTCGCAAGTCGACCGCGTATAAAATACTATTTATTATGCACACCATAAAAATTACAGATATAAATGTATAATGTGTAATGTATATTAGGACACGAACTACCGCAGGTGTAGCCGCGGGCAAAAGCTATCCTAAAATAAATCAAAATGACTTAGAAATATCGCATTTTGTTTATAAATAATACGTATTTCTAGTGGCATGAAGTGTTCAAACAGAATACAATACACAAAGCGAGATAGACCATGCACTGAAATCAACACTGCACCTTATATTATATTGTTTTAAGGTTGATTATTTATTTAGTAGGTAATGTCTTCAATATTGGAGATTTTCCGCTTGGGACTGCGTGGCTTAGCGACCTAATGACGCAAAGACTTTTGTTTAAAGTAGGTTTTGTGTATACCTATGGGTGACGAGGAGTTTTAGGATAAACAGGAAAATTAAATAAATAAATTTATATACCTAAATAAAAAGAGAAGTCCTGACTGCCCAGCTAAAACCCTTGAACCTAGAAAGCTGAAATTTGGCACAGAGGTTCCCTTTATAATGTAAACAAGGAATAAGGAAGAATTTCCCGGTAGTACGTTCCAGTGGGATATTCTCCGACCTCCACTTGGGCAAAGCCGCGGGCAAAAGCTAGTAGAAAATATAATGGTATGCCTAACGAAACGAATACTACAATGAGATAAAATTGTGTTTGTAGGATGTAATCTCTGGAAGTACTGATCTGATTAGGAAAATTATCGAATTGATCAAATGAGACTGACATTGAGTGAAATAAAACTATACAGGGTGTAAGGGACAGCCCTCCGCAAACTGATAGGGTGAATTCAGTATGTCATTCTAAGATGACCGGTACATGAAATTTTTTCAGGAACGTTAAGGGAATCCAATAAACCTGATTTGTTTGTGTTTTTGTGCACAAATCGGAGCGTCTATTACTGGTTGGGAGGGGTAGGTAATAGGTATGCGGTGAGTTCGATGAACTCTGTAGCTAGACAGAAAGTGAACAGCTGATTTCAGGCATCGTTGGTTAGAGTATTTCAACATCCATTGCTGGTTTTTTTTTTGCAGTTTTTTTTACATAAATGTAGTGCTGCGAACACACAATGCAATTTTACATTGAAATAATGAAAATGTAACTGAAAAAAAAATTTAAAATATGAAAATTTTCCTGAGAAAATTTTCGGTGGAATATGATTCAGATTGAGGAGCTGAATGCACCCTGTTAGTTTGCGGAGGGCTGTCCCTTACACCCTGTATATATTACACCAGGAATACTAAATCACCAAAGTAGGTAATATATAGCTATCTATATAGCTATCTATATAACCACCTTTAAGTAATTATTTTAAAAAAATATACATCAGGAACTGTCGGTGTTGGAAGAAACGTAGGTAAATGGCTGGTCCGATTTTAATTAATTATTTAGTTAATTGAAGATTAAAACAACTGGAGTGTCACTGACTGTACTGTACTGTGTGTTGTGTGTGTGTGTGTGTGTGTGTGTGTGTGTGTGCTTTGTGTAGAATATAACGCAAGCAGTAACATTTCTTCGAGGAGTGGTTGGTGAGGCGCCACGGCGTCCTCACCTTCCGCCTGAGGCAGGTCCTTACCGGACACTGTTGTTTCGGTAGGCTCCTATTCCGCATAAGGTGGGAGGAAACACCCGGGTGTCACCATTGTGTGGATCGCCCAGAGGACACGGTGGAGCATACAGTGTGGGTAGTGGGTAGCTCGCCGCCCGGTAAGGACCAGGCCCGGGTCGACGGCGCGTTCGATTCCACGCGCGCCTCAAAGCGTTGTCAGCAATGATGGGGTCCAATAAGGCCGATGCCGCCGGTGTCGCGGGTTGTTCGAAAGAGATACCGTGACCCTGGCATAGGCAAAAAAAATAATTTGTGTTTGTATTTTGATTTTTTTTTATTTTTCCTGGGTTCCTTTATCGATACTGAACCCACCCCTAAGCTATGGTAGGAAATGACTTTAACACTCTGTATAACCTTTTAGTATTTTAAGACACAGTAACGGTTTTTATAGTTTTTTTTTTGTATATAACTTTAGTGGTAAAGTTTTGTCGTATTTTTTGGGTATAAATTATCAATCCATAAGATTGGCATGATGACTTGATGAGCAATTTATAAAGATAAAATTTACGCGTTTCTGCATTCAATATGGTCATTCACATACGGCTAAATACCAAACAAGAAAAATGAATTAATTCACGGCCATAAGTCTTATTTTCCAACTTCCACGCGGGCGAAGTCACGGGCAGAAAATTAGTAGTTTATAAGTTAGGTATACAACAATTGTAATTTTCCTGTTGATCTCAATAGATACTATTGTGTCAACACCTATGTAGGTACATTAGCTATGTTGCTTGTAATCAGAAGTAACACTAGTCAGTTTGTATTGTCTGAAAGTGCTTTACGCCGAGTTTTATATTTCAAAAATAAAAAGTAAATCTACAAATCTGTAGAAGTGAAATTCGCTATGTATGACAATAATACTAGCATTTATGGTGTAGAAAGTGATGTTGTTGACGATTGTTCTAATTGTAATAAGGAATTAGTGGACAAAATCGAGGAGATTGTAAAAACCAGTTTGTTAGTGCTGACACTATAACTTCAGTGTACGGAGTAACGTCATGGAGCATCATGAAGAAGTTCCGTAATTATAGAAACTATGTGTTTCTAAGTGCAATTTTAACAAACTTTCTTCAAACTACAGTCGTATACGGGATAAATCAACGTTATTCTACATTTGCTGCTTGTCTATATTTTTACTTAGTATCTGTTGAGGCGAAAATACCCAGAGATAATGTGTCGGACTGATTCTCCTGGACGGTGGCATGCCCGACAAATGTCAACCGTGCCGTCCTTCACAATAATTCTCCGGTAATTGTTCGTCATGATAACTTAACATAATTGCACAGACAAAACCTTCGGTTTCCCCAAAGAGGTCATCGGAACGCAGCCAGGCTACGGGCGCTAGCTATTATTTGTCATTATTATTATGTAGTTTGGTTTGTAGACAAAAGCGATACAATCGCAAACAGATGCAAATTTATACATTGCTTGCAATGTATGGGAACCATCTTGTACTACGAGAGCGATCGCGCAATATATTGCGTCACTGCGACAGTCGCGTGCGCCGAGTCAAACCTTGAATTCAGGGAAATCCCTGCGTCTCGATAGGGTTTTACCAAGTTGTAAACAATGTCGATATTAAGTATATTATGTGAATGTATACAAATGATTATTATCAGTAACAGTAAAATTAAAATAACTTTTTTTATTACCACCAATTATTGTTTATTGTATTGTGTGAGTAAACCAAAGAAAATTTGAATTTCGCGGCTATATCAGATATTCACTCTCAATTTGACATTATTATATGTAATGGTTGTTTTTTTTAGAGGTTTGGTTTTTAAATTGGCAACACTTTTTCTAGTGATTGTCAATTTGACAGTTGGCGGTATATTTGTGGTCAGTACGTTTTGCCATTTCACAATGGATAGACTTACTTCAGAACAACGCTTGCAAATTGTGCTTTATTTTGAAAACCATGGTTCAGTTCGCCATACTTACCGTGCCCTTCGTCCATTTTACGGTCGACATAATCCATGCGAGCAAGTTATTCTCACACCTATGGATTACTTTCTTTAAGTATGTACAGAGTCACACGACGTTGGACCACTTGGAAGCCAACATTTGCCGCATTTGCCCCAGTTGCTCGAAAAAGTGGTCAAAAATTGGACTTCCTGATTACGCTTCATTCGAGCCAGCCGTGGCGCCCATATGCCCGAAATCATTTTTAAGCACTAATGGCATAAGAATATATTTTAAATAAATCCAATACCATTTTAATGAAATTTATTTTTAGGTGTTTTATTTCATTTTGAATTTGTATACCTCTAAAAAAAACACACTTTATGTTTTTATGAAGTCTACACTATTCGTACCATCCTCCTTCCCGAAAATTGAAATATTGCAAAATTTAAAGTACCTAACAAAATTAGAGTATATTTCATTTATATTTTATCGATATAAATAATCGACCATTTGGTCACCGTAACATGTATGAGAAATAAGTTGATTTTGCGCGTGTGTGAGTGTACGTCAAGCGCAATGTTTGCACTTTGCGTTAATGTGAGAACCAATAGCAAACTCGCGATCTAAGTGTGTGTGGTTTATTTGTGTGCGTAATGCGCGTACGTATATTGGTTTCTTGCTTGGTAAAGAGTGGGAGACACGCATTCTAATACAAATCCTTTATAACCTCTTTTATCTGGTACTATGGTCGACACCTTGGTATATTAGTTTTGTAGCTTTCAATTAAATTATAATAATATTTGTTACATTGACTATTTCAGAAACAATACTAGTCATTTGCCTGAAAGTTTTCCTAAAAGTGTTTCACGCCAAGTTATTCACACATAATTTTATATTTTGAGAAATAAAAAGTGAACCAACAAATCGGTTGAAGTGAATTTCACCATGTCTGACAACGATACTAGCGTATATGACGAACACAGTGATGGATTCATTAATTGGAAATTAGCATTTAAATACCAGAAGATTGTACACACTAGTCTCTTAGTGCTGACACTAGTAACGTTTGTGTACGGAGTAACGTCATGGAGCATCATGAAGAAGTTCCGTAATTATAGAAACTATGTGTTTTTAAGTGCAATTTTAACAGACATTCTCCATATTACAGTCATACTCATACACCAGTCAATAGCCTCATCGTACGCGTTAAAGAAAATTTATTCACATATATTTTTTTATGTACACTTTTACTTCTCCTCTGTTAAGAACCACTGGTTGTTGGTAATATGTCATTTGTTTTATGTAGATTTTGTAAAAGTTTTCGATGGGCATATTCAAAGAAGGTATTTAAAAAGTACCCTGTTTGCCTGGGGAGTGTCTTTTGTAACAACAACCATTTTCATCTGTATACTTAATTATGGTAAAGGTATTTTTTTATATATATACCGATTCAGTAGATCGCTTAATTTAGAAACTGTCTTCAGTAAGGGTTCAATTTTAGCGTTGATATGCAACTGTGTTTTATTCATCATAATTATCCATTCAGTTTGTCGTTGTTTCAACACGAGCGCAAATACAGCTACTAACATCTGGCGTCGCTTGTACATCGCCACTTTGATTTTTATATTGAGTGACGTCGTTATGTTGTCTGAATTTGGTTTACGGATATTTGGTTTAGTTTATTGGACCACAACATTTTTCATTATAGATATGGTTTTATTGAACTTAAATACGTTTGTATTATCCGTTTTTATTATCTTTGTAAAGAGTAACCGAGAAATATGGTATGAATTTTATATTAATAAATTTAAACAAAGGTTATTATCAGTAAGGCATAGGACTCACGATTTCAACATGCAGGAAATAAATAATTGTAATCCTGCTGATGGCCGACCGGCATTTCTTGAAGTATAAATTGATAAAGATAATGAATTAAAGGTTGCTGATAAACAATTTAATAAACTAATGATTTTGTAAATGTTAATATAAATTAAATACTAAATCACCAAAATAATTATAATTATATTATATACCCGGTGTTTTATAGATTCCTGAACATTGTGTATAAAATTAAGCATATCGTTTTCATTCTACCACCGTTTATAACTGTTATAAATAATTAATTGTAACGGTTACTACCTACTCTATTGCTGTACTGTAATTCTTTGATTTTGTAATATTGATCTCATTATTATTAATAAATGCTATAATAATTTGTAGTCATGTAATTGTAACAGCTATTTTTGTACTTATTTAATTCATTCAAATACCGAGAATTTTATATAAAAAAAAAAATGTTTAAAATAGTTAAAAAAATATTTTAAATAGTTTTAATTTTATGTTTTGTTATTTTTAGAGTTCCGTACCTTAAAAGAAAAAAATGGAACCCTTATGAATCACTTCGATGTCCGTCTGTCTGTCTGTCTGCCTATCTGTCTGTCTGTATTTCTGGCTGTCTGTCTGTCTTTCAGTCTGCCAAGACCCTTTTTCTCAGGAACGCGTGGAGGTATCAAGTTAAAATTAATATGAAATACAAAGGTCTACCGCTTAACTAATTCAGACCCTTCATTTGATTGACTATCTACATATTGGTACCTCAACACAACATTATAGCGCCATTTCAATGAGCAAACCTTATCGTGCCATCCATCAATTTCTCTGTAATTAAAATTATAATCCAGTATTACTCAATCGAATTTAATGGCTCAACGATAGGTATTATTTTTGAATTTTTAAATGTTCGCTTTTTTTTGCGTTGGGGGTTTCAAATTTTTTTTTTTTTACAATATGGAATGCAATAATTGAATACGAATATGAATAACTGTCTAGGTAGATCAATTTATGGTAGAAATAACTATTAATGTTCCAACATAAAAAGTACCTATTTTTAACTTATTTAATAATTCATTAAATAAAAAATAAACTATCACAAGTAGCTTACCTTGCTATCAATATGTGGATTGTTAAATTGGTCCGATAAGCCTTGGCTACGCAGTCCAGTGAGAGCGTCCATCCGACCAAACAACAGGTCGTCCTAGTTCGCTTCAGGTATTCATGAGAAAAATGAAGTTACAATATTCTGTGGCGGCATCTACATCGCCACATATGAACCACGCATCAATGACATGACGTCACGCAAAACCTGCATCGCGCAATTAGAGTTTACCACGTGATTAGCATATATACAACGTCAACGTCAACCGTCGGGCAGTAGCCCACCAGACACAACACCCGTCTGGTCGGAGGATCCTCCCTTTTCTATGGAGGATGAGTGAACTTTACACCCTGTTCCTCATGCCTCTAAACTTCTATACCAGAAAAGTTTAGGTAGTGAAATAATGGTAAACAATCTTGACGTGACCGTTTCCACAAAAACTACTGCTTACACTTATGGTTCAATTGATTTAGTAATCATTATTGTTGTATTTACACTGGTTTTTAGTTGCATTTTATTTTTAAACTGAGGTTTTAAAATAAAAAATGATAAAAGACACATCAACATTGTTTACCTTTATTTCACCACCTAAACCTTTCTGCTATAGTAGGTAAGTAGTACACACTACACTACACTCCTATAGTCAGGGCATTTATTTGTTTAGCAAATTGATACCTCACGTCAATTTACCGTGTGAAGGCTAAGACAAAATCGTTGACAAAGCCGTTTTTGCGACATTGAGTAACTGTATTATAACAGCGAAAGGTCACTGATTTATACATTCATTCATTCATTCACTCACTGATTAAACACGAAATCTCAAAAACTACTGGACCTACGAAGATGAAATGCACAAAAATAGATGAGTAGGAGACGTCAGCTAAGACAGGGTTTTACCAAACTCACCCCGTAAAGGGGTGAAATAGGCGGTGGAATTCAGTATGAAAATTTTTATACCTTGAGTTAATTAAACTTGAAACTTGGCACGAATATTTATCTAAGTAAATTATGATTTTTCTTATTTTTGTTTTTCTAGGAGGGATTGGTGGGTGTCAAAGTTTGTATGGACGAATTTTAACGCGCGGGCCGATTAACTCGAAACTCAGTATTTATACTTGAAACAAAAATTAAGAATAACGTGCTTCAGGGTTTTTCGTAAATCTACCCCTGAGGGTGTGAAAAGGGCTAGTCAATTTTACAGGGCAGGTTTTACTGCTGGGCTTGATTAACTCGAAAATTGCTGTAAATAATCTTTCAGTCAAGTTACGGAACGGTGTGGAGAGGGGGGAGAGAGGGAGAGTAGGAGTTGTTGAGGGTAGAGGGGGAGAAAATAGCGGTGAAGGGGGAGCGGTAGGTTAGCGGGAAGGGGATGTGGTGAGAGGGAGAGGTGTTTGGGAGGGTGAGGTGGTGAGAGGGCGTTTGGAGGGGGGTGATATGGGACGGTAAGAGGGTCGGGAAGGGGAGGGATGAGAGTTAGTGGGAGAGGAGGAAGGGTTAGAGGGAGAGGGGGGGACGAGTGGAGTTGCGTTTTGTGTAGCACTGATTCATTGAAGAAACCGAGCCCTATAAAGCTGAAATTTTGCACAGAGGTTTCATTTATAATGTAGACAAGGAAAAAGGACGGATTTTCATTTTCCGACATCCACGTGAGCAAAGCCGCGGGAAAAGCTAGTACAATATAAAAGTGTGTTGTTTCTAAGTCATATTGATTTATTTTATAATTGGCTCCCGTTGTTTTATAACATTTAGTGATTGTCTTGTTTTAATTAATGCTTATTTTTAGTGGTATCATGTGTACAAACAAAAGATAATATACAAAACCCAGACTAAGCTGGGTCTCCTGCGCGTATTTTTTCGAAACAAACAAAGGGGCGTGGCCATACACGTTTGTGTATGCAAACACGATGTTTTTGTTTTCCGAGCTGTATGGAAAACATTACCCGCACGGGTGAAGAGGGGAATGGCTTGTTTCATTTTCAACTGCCGCGCGCACCGCACACTGATAGCATGACTTTCTCGTCGGAATTCATTACGACATCTAATAACATCTACTGTCATCTACACAAAATGTTTGAAATCGCAGGAGACACCTCGTTTAAGAAAACAAATGTTATGTGCAAGGTATTTTTGTGTAATGATTCTCAAATAGTCGTGCAGGAGACACGGCTTTAGATAAGCTTGCTCTGAAATCAATACTACACCTTATCATATTATTGTTTTAAGTTTTATTTAGTAGGAGAATTTTCGCTTGTGACTGCGTGTCCTATTGACCTAATGACGTCATGACCTATGTGTAGTTATGTGAAGGTATACCTATTGGTTTCGATTAGTTTTAGGATAAACATGATAGTAAAATAAATGAATAGAAAATATTTTATTATGTTATGCATAACGAAACTAATACTTTATTGAGGTAATATTGCTTGTTTGTATGTTTGTAGGATGTAATCTCTGGAAGTACTGATCTGATTACGAAAATTATTTCACTGGTTGAATGTTACTGTATTTAGTGTGTAATCAGAATCACTGTATTTAAAAATGCATTGAACAAATGGTTTAATAACCAGTCCGGAACATTCAATGGCGGGAGGCTACATCGATTTGCAAGTTATAGCCATATAATATTATACACATGTCAAAGAATGACAGTTGCGATTTAAATATGCAGACAATTTAAGTTGGTAGTCAATTTGCTTAACAATAAAGTATCCTGACTTTACATCACCACAATTTACTACTGTTAGTATATTATTATTTTATTCAAATTTTTATATTTGTAAGTATAAACAAATATAAAAATTAAACGGTTTTTATAGATTTTAGAGATTTAAAAAAATGCTGCTGAAGTTTATACGCATGTTTTAGGGTTCCGTACCTCAAAAGGAAAAAAACGGATGCCTTATAAGATCACTTCGTTGTCCGTCTGTCTGTCTGTCTGTCTGTCTGTCTGTCAAGACCCTTTTTCTCAGGAATACGTGAGGGTATCAAATTGAAATTAATATCAAATGCGTAAGTCTATGGTCCCTTGTTGTTCTAAAAAATCAAGCTTCTAAGTCAACGCAATAAAAAAATATGGCCATTTATGCGACATATTTTGGTACTCGCAAGTAAATTAAAACCTATAGGGTACTTCCTGTTTCCCTAGAACATGAAATTTAGCAAGAAGCAAGGTCTCATAGCACAAGTAAAGGAAAAAGTCCGAAAATTGTTAATTTGTAATTTATCACATAAAAAATATTTTCCGGTCTGCCAAGACCTTTTTTATCAGGAACACGTGGAGGTATCAAGTTCAAATTAATACCAAATACGCAAGTCTATAGTCCCTTGAAGTTCTAAAAAAATCAAGTTTTTAAGTCACCGCAATAAAAAATACGGCCATTTATGCGACATATTTTGATACTCGCAAGAAAACCAAAACCTATAAGGTCCTTCCCGTTGTCCTAGAATCATGAAAATTGCAAAAAGCAAGGTCTCACAGCACAAGTAAAGGAAAAAGTCCGAAAATTGTTAATTTAAAAAAAAAAAATTTTTGGGATAACAATGTTAAGTGCGTCTTTGGGATAAATTCTTTTCAACTACGGAACCCTTCATTGTGCGTGGTCCGATACGCACTTGGCCAGTTTTGTTTTGGTATAAAGTATCAATTCATTTAAGTTAAATAGCATTAGAATGATGAGCGTTTAATTGAAATTAAATTTGCGCGTTTCAGTTCACAAAGCGATCGTTCGGTTATGGAGCTAATAGGTACCAAACAAGAAAAATGAGTTACTTCACGGCCATAAGTCCTATTTTCCAACATCCACGCGGATGTCACGGGCAGAAAACTAGCAGTTTATAATTGCATAAAAACCAATTAAATTTTCCTGTTTGTCTCAATAATATATAACTATTATTATGTCGACACCTTGGTATATTATTTGAATTACATTTAAATACATTTGTTACATTAACTGTTTCAAAAGCAACACTAGTCAGTTAGTATTGCCTGAAAGTGCTTTACGCAAAGTTGTTCACACATAAAAATACATAAATTTTGAAAATAAAAAGTGAACCAACAAATCTGTTGAAGTGAAATTAATTATGTCTGACAACGATGATGGCGCATTTTTCGACTCCGATTATGTCGACCATTTATATAATTTTGATATGGTTAACGATACTGGCATAAATATCGCACCCACTGACGACGGCGAGAAAATCAATAATCGTGAATTAATATTGAAAGTCACCGAGATTGTACAAATCACTCTCTTAGTGCTGACACTAGTAACGTTGGTGTACGGAGTAACATCATGGAGCATCATGAAGAAGTTCCGTAGTTATAGAAACTATGTGTTTCTAAGTGCAATTTTAGCAAACTTCCTTCAAATTACAGTCACATACTGGTATATGCATATTTTCTCAATGTTTGGTTTTTGTCTACATTTTTACTTAACTTCTGTAAAGAACCACTGGTTGTTAGTAATATGTCATTTGTTTTATATAGATTTCGTGAAAGTTTTCGATGGGCATATCCAAAGAAAATATTTAAAAAGTACCCTGTTTGCTTGGGGAGTGTCTTTTGTAACAACAACCATTATGGTCTGTATATTTTATTACTTAATTGTTCCAAAGCGATTCAGTAGTCCCGTTGATTTGTATGAAGTCTTATCCAAGGGCAGTTCAGTTTTAGCGTTAGTAGGCAACTGTGTTTTGTTCATCATAATCGTACGTTCAGTTTGTCGTAGTTTCAACACGAGTGTAAATACAGCTACTAACATCTGGCGGCGCTTGTATATTGCCACTTTGATTTTTGTATTGAGCGACGTCTTTTTATTGTCTGAATTTGTTTTAAGTATATTTGGTATAGTTTATTTGACCACAACAATTTTAATTTTAGATATTGTTGTATTGAACTTTAATACATTTGTATTATGCGTTTTCATCATCCTTGTAAAGAGTAATCGAGAACTATGGTATGAATTTTATGTAAATAAACGAAGGTCGTTATCAGCAAGGCATAGGAGTCACAATATCAACATACAGGAAATAAATAATTGCAATCCTGCTGATTGCCGACCAGTAGATCTTGAATTATTCTAGTAACCAATATTTTTTTTTATGATAATAATACATTGAATACTAAATCACCAAAATAATACCTACCAGGTGTTTTATACATATATAACAATATTGTATAAAATTAAACATATCGTTTTCATCCTACAACCGTAGATAATTCTTAAACATAATTATATTTTATTACATTATATGAATAATTTGTGTTAAAAAATTAACGCCACCTACTGTAAATCTTTTTATTCTTATTACTGTACTGTAGTTTTTTGTTTTTGTAATTGATAAATATAATTAATTAAAGGTTGTTGACAAAAAATTAAATTAACTAATGTTTTTCTAAATGTTAATAATTATACCTTGAATACTGAATCACCAAAATAATAAATGTACCTACCCGGGTGTTTTATAGATTTCTATACATTGTATATAAAATTAAGCATATCATTTTCATTCTACCATCGTATACAACTCATAAACATAATTAAAGTTGTATTTGTTTGATTAATATTTTGTGTTACGTAATTAACGCACCTTCTGTAACTCTTACTACTTTATTACTGTACTGTAATTCTTTGTTTTTGTATTATTGATCTCATTATTATTAATAAACGATACAATAATTTGTAATTGTCTCATCTTAATAAAAATTTATGTCCTTATTTCGTTATTTAATTAATATAAATACCGAGATTTTCTTATATTTATATTAGTACTAGCTGCGCCCCGCGGTGTTACCCGCGGTTTATGAGATACACTAAAACGTGTATTATTTAATCAGTGAGAAATAGATTCACATTTTAGAGAAAAAAATTGTTTATCCCACGGGAACGCTACATTTTTTCGGGATCTATAATAGCCTATGTGTTACTCTAGGGTATCAGCTACTTTCACACCAAATTTCATTAAAATCGGTCGAGCGGTTTGAGTTTGAAAGAGAGGCAAGTATATTTGAATTCCTTGCTTATCCCACGGGAATACTACATTTTTTTTCCGCATAAAAAGTAGCTTATGTGTTAATCCAGGGTATGAGCCATCTAAGTACCAAATTTCATCCAAATCTGTCAAGCCGTTTGAGCGTGAAGAAGTAACAAACATACAAATGCACACACACTCACAAACTTTCGCCTTTATAATATTAGTGTGAAGTGTGATAAAATATAAAAATATTATATCTTAAATTATCAAAAACTATTAAAAAACTAAAATATTATGGCGTCGAAAGATTGGGTTCAAAAAGATTTATATTATTTTATAATTTTAAAATAAATTGTTTTACAGTTATACAATGTGTAACGTTAAATGCGCAAAACCTCTTAAGGGGTCAATGTACTCATCATTATGAACTACTTTTACTATGGGACCAAACATGAAATCGCGAAAAACAAATCAGCTGTTCAGTACATTTTGACGAATTATGCGAACATAAATGTACTGAACAGCTGATTTTTTTTTCGCGATTTCAGGTTTGGTCCCATAGTAAAAGTTGTTCATAATGATGAGTACAATGACACCTTAAGAGGTTTTGCGCATTTAACGTTACACGTTGTATAAGAAAATATATGAAAATTTACTATTCTAATTTACTACTACTACTATTTACTACCCTTAAGAGGAAACGTGGGTGCCCTTTTCTCCATACAAAAAGATACAAACGCTCTCGCCTGTTTTCTTTCTGGTTAATGACCACAAAGCAATGATTTTTTACAGAAATATAAATATCACCTACTTGTATGCCCCTATGTTTTCCTTTTTGATGATATATTATTTTTATAAGAACTAGAACCCTAAAACACACTTTGTACACCAATTTTATTGGTAGAACATAGAGCTCGACTACAATATGTATATTTAAGACCTTTTATGTGTACCTATGTTCACAAATAAAGATTGATTGATTGATTGAACTATAAGTTCTATGTTAAGTTAAAAAAAAATGCTCAAAATTGCTTATTCAGACCGCTGTCAACAGACGCCTAGTGTACCAATTTGACAACTATTAACGAAAAAAGAAAAACATAGGGGAATAGTATATATCCTTTTTATTCAGTTTATGAAATATCTTTTAAATTGGTCCAATATTGGAGGAGGAAATAGGCGAGAGCCAAAACCTCGAAATGTGAATTTTTACATAGGCTATTTAGTCGGATCTGCAGTTGTCCTTATCGCACGAATTCGAGGGCGGAGCGCTCGCAGAGCGACAGCAATACCTTCTTAAAATACCTAATTTTCAAAAGTCTGGCTGCCCCCATTTCCTCTAACTCCAAAACACTGAACTTAAAATTAAAAAAAAAAAATACAGAACTGAACATAGTTCTATACTTATACATTACAGGAAAAACATGGTAAATCTCTCAATATTGTGCGTACAAACTTACATTTGCAATTGGAATGTATGGAGAACATTTTTTTCAACTACAATGCTATGTTTATTCTTGGGATAAATTCTTTCTCTCATTTCTTCATCCCAACTACGGAACCCTTCATTGTGCGTGGTCCTACATGGACTTGGCTAGTTTTGTTTTGTAAAAAAGTTTTTATTTTTCACTTTTTAGTGGGTCAGTTTGTAATTTATCTAAGTTACAATAACGCAATGTCAACTGCTCATCACGCTTTACAAAATATTGCTTTTCCCGATGCAGGGACGTTAATTGTTGAGGAGTTCTCCTAGTAAGAACCAGGACAACTGGAGCTCATGGTGAAGTCACCATCACCATTATGCATTTTGACGAGCATAAACCATAATAAAGTAATCGAATCGCAACCTATTACTTAGATACAATTGAGTATTTCCGATGGCCATCGGTGGTCTTCATCATCAGTTCCAGTTCACCAAATGGTACTTTCCGAAAGCAAATGTACGAGTTACTATAAAAATACCGAAATCAATACAAGTGTGTCCATAAAATTTTAGGGTTTCCCTCGATTTCCATGGGATCCCATCATCAGATCCTAACTTGATGATCATGGGACCACTTGGGAAGTATACACTTTCGAACAAAAAAAGAAAAATCCAAATCGGTCCAGCCATTTTCGAGTAATCGGGAACATACATAAAAAAAAAAAAAAAAAAGGTTCTGACGAATTGAGAACCTCCTCCTTTTTGAAGTCGGTTAAAAAGGCCCTATACACATTATACGCACACAAATTTTTTTTATCTACTACATTTCAGCCGAAAACACCTAGGCAATTTATTTTCGATTGAAAGTTCGATAAATTTTAATAACAGACCCGTGCAAGTGCCAATTAGTACCGCTGTGTCAAAGGCCACAGTCATGTCCATGTCCAATGCCTCATGCCTTTGAGTGTCATTCGAATATTTTGTCATACATTTAATAATTTTTAGGTCTGACAATTTGTAAAGAATAACTTTTACTTGTCAATGCAATCTGCGATTTTTAGGGTTCCGTACCAAAATGGTAAAAAAGGAACCCTGATGGTGTGACTCAGTCTGTCTGTCTGTCTGTCTGTCTGTCTGTCACAGCTGGATATCTTAACTCCGAAGTTTGCAAAGATAAAAATCTGAAATTATTCTATGTGATAGAAGTTTATGTATAGATTACAGGAAAAATAAAACGATGTCACTAAAAAACACACTTTTTCAGAAATCGGGACGGTACCTTCGGTGCGCGAATCCGACTCGCTCTTGACCGGTTTTTTTAGAATAGAAATAGAAATATGTTCATTTTCCAGGTAATACAATTACATAGAATTAGACTTCATCAGCATTCTCCTGTGTGGAGCTCGTGGCTAAATAATAACAGCCACACGGGTCGATCCTTTAGGTTAAGCTACGCTTGCTGGGGTTGGTCCATGGATGGGTGACCATCTTTACATATCGAGACTCCTTTTTGGCTCGGGAAGCACGTTAAGCTGTTGGTCCCGGCTCTCATTCGTGGATCTTTGACAGTCGTTACGGGTCGTCAGAAGCCCGAAAGTCTGACAACCAGTCAAACCAGGGGGTATCGTATTACCCAGTTACTGGGTTGTAGAGGTCAGATAGGCAATCGCTCCATGTAAAATACTGGTATTCAGCTGCATCCGGTTAGACACCAGTCTAACCGGATGCAGCTGAATACCAGTATTTTAAGCCGACCTTAACATAGTTGGGCAAAGGCTAGGCAGATTGATCACATCATTCTCCTGCCCTTATTTATTTGGTGTCGGCGCAACATGTCTTTTTCATCCATACTTCTCTATTAGTCGTCATATAGGTAGTCACGACCTTTTTAGCCATGTCATCTTTCACACAGTTCATCCATATTTCTTTGGTCTTCTCCTACTCGTATAGCCATCCACATTCAATCAATCAATCTGCCTAGCCTTTTCCCAACTATGTTGGGGTCGGCTTCCAGTCTAACAGCAGAACACCGTGTGGTTTTAGTCAGTAAAAGTCTGACAGACCCCTCCGCTCACCCCAGGGTGGAGGACTTCCATGAGGATTTCCACACGTTAAAAAAAAAAAAAAAAAGATACATGGATACCTAACATTTTTTGCTTTTTTTGTGAAAACGTAAAATTACTTTTTTAGGGTTCCGTACCAAAATGGTAAAAAAGGAACCCTTATGGTGTGACTCAGTCTGTCTGTCTGTCTGTCTGTCACAGCTGGATATCTCAAGAACTACTAATGCTATCAACTTGAAATTTGGAACAGTTTTAGATGACGTTTAACCAACTATTTTACAAATAAGAAAAAAGTAAAAATATTTATATTTTTTTTGTAACAGGGACTGTAAGGGGTCTTAAAAATTGAAAGTGGAGCTACTAGGGCATGTGGGATATCATTTGAAAGAGCGGTGTTTGCACATTCTCAAACATTTTTTTTACTTTTTTTTAGGCCACATAGTTTTCGTGGTTTGATAAAAAATGTAAAAAAAATACCGTCCCCTTATCTCCGAAGTTTGCAAAGATAAAAATCTGAAATTATTCTATGTGATAGAAGTTTATGTAAATGTATATAAGTAGTTTATCAGCCATCTCGTTACCATAACACAAGCATTAGGTTGCTTAGCTTGGGACTAGATGGCGTTGTGTGAAATGTCCGAGGATATTATTATTATTATTATTTTTTTTTTGTCTTTGACATATCTCGGGACCCTGGGGTCCCGGACCTTTAGAAGGCGTACGAGGGGCCGAAGCCAACTCGCAGAGGCCCCTTAGAGAATTTTAAATGACGAGGCGGCACCAGCCGACGATTATCCCTGTATGCACTATGCAAGTGCACTCAAGGACAACCCCCGGTTTGTGCAGGACTATTGCAGAACATGGAATCAAAACATATTGGGCTATGGGTTTGGGTGGCTATAGTGGATGGGGTACCTTAAACTATGGAAGAACTATGTCCCCTGCCTTACCAATGTTATACAGGGTGGCCGGAACATTGACGTCCAAAAATAAAATTTCGGTCCCTCGTATCGTGGGGTATTCGAATCATCCCCATGTATGTTCCGCGACTTTTCATAGTTTTCGAGTTATGAATTTTTTTCTGAATGTTTGAAAATTTTCGACCTGACCAACCTAAAAAAATTCTAAAAAAAAAAGTACAGGGTTTTATCGAGTTTCTTTTTTTGCAACTGAATTTTCATAAGTAGTACTTTTATGCATAAAATAATCAGCTTCGTAACTGTGATGAAAGTTATGAAAATGTTGATCTAAAGTGAAAAATTTACGTTCGGTAAATTATGACTCAAATTTTCAACTTTAAATTAAAAATCTTAACAGGTGACTTCATAATTCCTAAGTAGGCTTCAAAAATGTGCCAGACTCTCAGCTTTCATAATCATAAAAAAAATGAAGTACTTAATAGGGCTACTTTGTTTAAAACCGGCCTTCAAAGACAGCGAGGTGGAAAAATTCTTAAAATTACCCATCTGAGTAATTATTTTTTTTGGCTATTTTCTCGTTCCTAAGGTTAATTAATGATAAGAATACTGAAAACTAACCAACAAATAGTTTCAGAGTTGGGTAAGAAAAGTTTTACGTAAAAAGTGGTTTTGAATAAAACACAGATGATAATGTGAAAAAAGTACTTAATTTATTTTTAACATTTACAAAAGGTTTTCAAAGTGGCCACCACCAGCAGCAATACACATTCTACACCTACGTAAGAAATTGTCTGGCAATCGTCTAAAAGCGTCTCTGTTCTCTCTCACAACACGTTCAGCTTCTGCAATCAACTGCCTCAGCTCTTGTTCACTTGAACAGTCTCGGGCGTATGCTATTTCCTTGTAATAGCCCCAAATAAAGAAATCGATGGGGTTGAGATCAGGTGAGCGTGGAGGCCACCTAATTGGTCCGCTGCGTCAGATCCCTGTTGGGGTATGTTTCATCTAAGTAATTTCGGACCTGGGTTGCATAGTGACACGGGCGCCGTCATTTTGCAACACCATGGTTCGTCTGAGTTCGAGATTTACATCTGCCAGCAACAATGGAAGTTCATTTTCCAAAAAGTTTTTGTATGTTTCTCCATCAAGTCTGGACGGCAGTTCAAACGGACCAATTAGTTCGCCATTGAGGATACCAGACCACAAGTTAACGCTGAAGCGATGTTGAAATGTCGAAGCTCTCACTTCGAGTGGATTTTCATTCGCCCACGTGTGGTAATTATGAATATTGAATATAATGTGGTTAGTTTTCAGTATTCTTATCATTAATTAACCTTAGGAACGAGAAAATAGCCAAAAAAAAATAATTACTCAGATGGGTAATTTTAAGAATTTTTCCACCTCGCTGTCTTTGAAGGCCGATTTTAAACAAAGTAGCCCTATTAAGTACTTCATTTTTTTTATGATTATGAAAGCTGAGAGTCTGGCGCATTCTTGAAGCCTACTTAGGAATTATGAAGTCACCTGTTAAGATTTTTAATTTAAAGTTGAAAATTTGAGTCATAATTTACCGAACGTAAATTTTTCACTTTAGATCAACATTTTCATAACTTTCATCACAGTTACGAAGCTGATTATTTTATGCATAAAAGTACTACTTATGAAAATTCAGTTGCAAAAAAAGAAACTCGATAAAACCCTCTACTTTTTTTTTTTAGAATTTTTTTAGGTTGGTCAGGTCGAAAATTTTCAAACATTCAGAAAAAAATTCATAACTCGAAAACTATGAAAAGTCGCGGAACATACATGGGGGTGATTCGAATACCCCACGATACGAGGGACCGAAATTTTATTTTTGGACGTCAATGTTCCGGCCACCCTGTATAATATACACAGTTAAAATGGCAGGGGGTGACTTGCACACTCAATAATGGGCCCCCGGAAACTGTCGTAACGGCAAGGGGGCAACATGTCCTGAGGCGCTTGTGAGGAGTGGAGAGGCATCCCACGGCTATCAGGACAATCCCGGAAGTACGGTCAAGATCCCTACCAGCATCTTACTGAAATACTTCCTTCCTCCGAGCACGTTTGCTCTTGCGAATCTCCACTCAAACCGGCCAATAAAGGCAAGAAAGAGGTGGGAGCTCTGTTCCTCGTCAGTGTTCACTCCAGCCGGCCAATAAAGGCAAGCGAGAGGCGAGGAACAAGACTTCTCCCGGGAGATAGGGTCCGTGGGGTCGCTACTGCCCAACAGCTCGCCACATGCTGCCCTGCGGGTTTCTGTATCTCTCTTGGTCTGGCTCCTCATCCTAGACCTATTCCGGCAAAGTAAACTCTACCGGCACAGACCTAAAATTCGGAACGCGCAAGCCCCACCACGACGTCAACGTAGAGATACTGCGGTGGGGTTATTATTATTATTATTTTAAAGTGTCTTTGACATATCTCGGGACCCTGGGGTCCCGGACTTTTGGAAGGCGTACGAGGGGCCGAAGCCAACTCGCAGAGGCCCCTTAGACAATTTTAAATTATGAGGAGGCACCAACCGACGATTATCCCTGTATACACTATGCAAGTGCACCCAAGGACAACCCCCGGTTGGTGCAGGATTATTGCAGAACATGGAAACAAAACATATTGGGCTATGGGTTGGGGTGGCTGTGGACTGGTTACCTAGAACTATGAAAGGACTATGGCCCCTGCCTGATCAATGTTTTATTATACACGGAAAAAAAATGGCAGGGGGTGACTTGCACACTCAATAATGGGCCCCCGAAAACGGTCGCTAGCACATAGTGTCGTAGCGGCAAGGGAGCAACATGTCCTGTCGGAGTGGAGAGGTATTCCACGGTTCTCAGAACAATCCCAGAGCCCGGAAGATGGTCAAGATCCCTACAAACACTTACTGGAATACTTCCTTCCTCCGAGCACGTTTGCTCTTGCGAATCTCCACTCAAGCCAGCCAATAAAGGCAAGAATGAGGTGGGAGCTCTGTTCCCGTCATTGTTCACTCCAGCCGGCCAATGAAAACAAGCGAGAGGTGAGGAACAAGACTTCTCCCGGGAGAAAGGGTCCGTGGGGTCGCTAATGCCCAACAGCTCGCCACATGCTGCCCTGCGGGTTTCTGTATCTCTCTTGGTCTGGTCTTGGTGGGGTTATTATTATTATTATTATGTAAAGATTACAGGAAAAATAAAACGATGTCTCTAAATAGCACACTTTTCACACACACGCACACTTTCAGACATCGGAACGGAACCCTCGGTGCGCGAGTCCGACTCGCTCTTGACCGGTTTTTTTATTTTTGTATGGTATTGATGGTGAATTTTAGTACTTTGTTATTTACAATAGGTAAACTAGAGAATTTCTATTCGTTGATTGGTTGGCTACATCTATTTTATTCAGAAAAGCACTTGAAATTCTACGATTAAATAAATATTTCATGCTGTTTCGAAACTCTTATTCAACACTTGAAGAAAATAAATGCTTGAACGTCCATTTGCTAGTCCATTGTACGACCAAAGTTTTAATCAAATATCTAACACAACGAAGTAAATAAAAAAGTATGTATCAACACCACGATAAGCAACAAAGTACATTACTAAAATAAAAATGTCCGACTCATGGACTGAGAAAAAATATGTCTCACAATCAAACTTTTTCCATTTACGCGGTTGGAACAGCTTTAGGCGTTAAGTATTAAGATGTTTCACATTATTGGCGGTATGGTGCGCCCAATGTTTTTACAATTTTTTTTTCGAATTGGTTGAGGACGTGAGTTAGAGGATTATTATTATAAATAAATAATAAATAGTATAATATCCTTGGACATTTCACACAACGCCATCTAGTCCCAAGCTAAGCAACCTAATGCTTGTGTTATGGTAACGAGATGGCTGATAAACTACTTATATACATATTATCTTTTGGGGGAGCTCGTAACTAAGTAATAACAGCCGCACGGGTCGATCCATCAGGTTAAGCTACGCTTGCCGGGGTTGGTCTGTGGTTGGGGGACCATCTTTACATAACGAGACTCCTGCGTGCTTCGGAAAGCACGCTAAACCGTTGGTCCCGGCTGTGTGTGTGGATCTTTGACAGTCATTACGGGTCGTCAGAAGCCCGAAAGTGTGACAACCAGTCTTACCAAGGGGTATCGTATTACCCAGTTACTGGGTTGTGGAGGTCAGATAGGCAGTCGCTCCATGTAAAATACTGGTATTCAGCTGCGTCCGGTTAGACTGGCTGTAAGCTGACCCCAACATAGTTGGGAAAAGGCTAGGCAGATTGATTCGTCATGTCAATTATCCTTGTAATCATAGAAAATTACTCACTTTAGTTTTAAGAGACTTTTCGTGGATAACTTAGAGTACAGGACCAAGTATTTAGCTACGTAGGAAAAAAATATATAAAAATATTTAGGCTTCAGAAATTTATGAACGCCAAAAAACTTCTTAATATTGTGACAAATACCTATAAGCATCATTAAATTGTTGTTAAGATTTAGATTCATTAATATGTGACTACTTTTTCTCAGTAACATGAATACAGCCAGAGGAAAAGTCGAAAAAGCAAAAACAAAAGCAGTCACATATTAATGAATCTAAATCTTGACCACAATTTAGTGATGCTTAGAGTAGTCACAATATTTTGAAGTCTTTTAACGTTCATATATTTTTGAAGCCTTTTAGGGTTAATACAGGGTGTAAGGGACAGCCTTCCGTAAACTAACAGGGTGTATTCAGCTCCTCACTTTTAATCATATTCCACCGGAAATTTACTCAGGAAAGTTTTCATTTTTTCAATATTTTTTTCAGTTACATTTTCTTTATTTCAATGTAAAATTGCATTGTGTGTTCGCAGCACTCTATTTATGTAAAAAAACTGCAAAAAAAAAAGTAACAAAAAAAAACCAGCAGTGGATGTTGAAATACTCTAACAAACGACGCGTGAAATCAGCTGTTCACTTTCTGTCTAGCTACAGAGTTCATCGAACTCACCGCATACCTATTACCTACCCCTTCCAACAGACGCTTCGATTTGTGCACAAAAACACAAACAAATCAAGTTTATTGGATTCCCATAACGTTCCTGAAATAATTTCATGTACTGGTCATCTATGATATACTGAATTCACCCCATCAGTCTGCGGAGGGCTGTCCCTTAAACCCTGTATATTAGTGAACTTGACTGTACAAATATGTAGTCGCTAGAAAGCGTCACATATTTGCGTCACTTGATATTGTATGCAATGCATCTTGTATATTCCGCCCACCATTAAAAGCTAAATCTGCAGCTGCAAGCCAGCTGACTATTAACACATGCTTCAAAATCCGAGTCCACAGCAAACACCTACCGAAATTCTGTTGTCTAAAATTCCGAAACGCGCGACCTCGGGGTGTTCGTGTGAAGAATCTCTTAAATTCCTACTGAAACTCCTGAGTTGTATGAGCGATGACGCTCTCACATATTTCGCTTTATGAAGTTTATCTTGCTTTGAAATACTTAAGGCTCGTGGAACATTGCTTTTTAACGAGTTTTCTGATTTGCAGAAATACTTGTAGTGCTTACAGCGTGAGTGGTAGGAATGTGTCGGCTGGATTATCTTTAACAAAATTTAGTGTTCGATAAGCGTTTCAAATAATATATTAAATAAAACTTAATTTTTATGGTCCATGCTACAAAGAGTCGCAAATAGAACGAAAATGTAATGCAAAACTGATGAGGGAAAAAACTAAATGTAATAAAAACCGGCCAAGTGCGAGTCGGACTCACACATGAAGGGTTCCGTACCATAAACACTCCTGCCTAAGTAAACCTGTTACACCTGTTACAGATTTATTATTAGAAAATAATGGTTCACGGTTTATGTATAAGGTTTATGTTTATGAAATTAAATGTTTTTTTTTTAATTTTTATATTTGAGTTGATTGAATGAAAGGTAAATTGCGGTTTACGATTTATGACGTATTAAAAAAAACTACTTAATAGATCTCGTTCAAACCAATTTTCGGTGGAAGTTTACATGGCATTGTACATCATATATTTTTTTTAGTTTTATCATTTTCTTATTTTAGAAGTTTCGGGGGGGGGGGGACACCACATTTTACCACATATGAAGTGTCTCTCGCGCAAACTATTCTGTTTAGAAAAAAATGATATTAGAAACCTCAATATAATTTTTGAAGACCTATCCACAGATACCCCACACTTATGGGTTTGATGAAAAATTTTTTTTTGAGTTTCAGTTCTAAGTATGGGGACCCCCAAAATTTACTGTTTTTTTTTCTATCTTTATGTGAAAATCTTAATGCGGTTCACAGAATACATCTAGTTACCAAGTTTCAACAGTATAGTTCTTATAGTTTCGGAAAAAAGTGGCTGTGACATACGGACGGACAGACAGACAGACATGACGAATCTATAAGGGTTCCGTTTTGCTACGGAACCCTAAAAACGAAAGAATTATATACTTAAACAGTAGGTAGTGTTAGAAATAAAATCATAAAATGAATGCAGACGAAATGACGATGCAGACTAATGTGTTATATATGTAACTAAAGTATGTCTATGTTTATGTTAGTATCAAAATAATAATAAAAAAAATAATGCTGTGCATAGGTTTAAAAATAACCGCTCAACAAAAGTTTTAAACTCAAATTGTAGTAGCTTTGTTGAAAAAGTAAAAGGAAGATATGAATCTAAGCAACAAAAGCTCAAAGTACTTCTATTTACCTACTGGACCTAAAGACCACTAGTGAAAACGCAGGTAAATTCAAAATGGAAGACAAATAAACGGCCCCTCCCAATAAAGTAGAGCTTTTCATTTGGCTACAGTGAAAGTAGCTCGTAGGTAAGCAAGGCTCTTGAAGTAAGAGGTACTAACAAAAGTTCCCATCAACTGGACACGAGACTGAAGTCAGGGAGGACGGACGGAAGAATTAGGGATGAATTAAGGATGTATCCTTACTTTGAATGCATCTTTTGTAATACTTTTATGTTACAAAAAAAACCGGGCAAGTGCTTGTCGGGCTAGGCATATTAAAGGGTTCCGTAGTTGAAAAGAATTACTCCAAAAAACCAACTTAGCATTTTAGTTGTAAATCCCATACATTGATAAATTGACATAGGTTTTTTTACAAATTAAAGTTTGATCCAAAAAAAAATTTTTAAGTTAACGATTTTTGGACTTTTTCCTTTAATTGTGCTGTTAAACCTTGATTCTTGCCAAATTTCAATCATTCTAGATCAACGGGAAGTACCTTATAGGTTTTCATTTACTTGCGGGTATCAAAATATGTCGCATAATAGTTGGCCGTATTTTTTTATTGCGTTGAGTTAGAAGCTTGATTTTTTTTTGAGTTATAAGGAGTCATAGACTTACATATTTGAAATTAATTTCAATTTGATACCTCCACGCGTTTCTAAGAAAAAGGGTCTTGACAGACAGACGGACAACGAAGTGATCCTGTATTTATTTTAAAAACGGACTTGATGGTTTAAATCATATCAAAGGAAAACCTTGTTAGGGTTCCGTACCCAAAGCGTGCCAACGGGAACATTACTCAGCCCCACTGTCCGTCCGTCCGGCCATCCGTCACAGGGCTGTATCTTTTGAATCGTACTATGTAGACACTTGAAATTTTCACAGAGTGTGTGTCTTCATGGCCGCTATAACAGGAAATAATAAAAATATGTAGTATTAAATATTGTACGGTAGTACGGAACCCATCGTATGCAAGTCTGACTCGCACCTTGCCGTTTTTATTTTATTATAAACGAAGCTGTTGCTTAGTATTTTGATAAATAAATAAATTAAAAAGTACAGACTTGTAAAATATTTACGTCGTGTAGTTTGCTGTAAAGTTTCAAGTGCTTTTGAAACACCTTCGGGTGTCGTAAAAGCAAGTATCCGGGGATGAACGGACAGTAGCGTTTATGTCTGAAACTCTGAAATAATAAAACCAGGCTACGGTCTGCAGGAGGTAGCTACGACTTCGGTCATATTTTTTAAAAGGCTGTTTGTTACAGCAGAAGTCTGGGAAGTCTTTATTATTATGATATCGGTAGTGATGTTCTTTATTTCTAGGCACTGAATAGGGATGATGCTTGGTTAAAAAATAAGAAATTCTATTATATCAGTCAGTCAGATAATTTTTGCTTTATAATTTTTAGGGTTTGGAGAGGGTTCCGTACCAAAATGGTAAAAAAGGAACCCTTAGGTGTGACTCAGTCTGTCTGTCTGTCTGCCTGTCTGTCACAGCTGGATATCTCAAGAACTACTAATGCTATCAACTTGAAATTTGGAACAGTTTTAGATGACGTTTACCCAACTATTTTGCAAATAAGAAAGAAATGAAAATATTTCAATTTTTTTTGCAACAGGGACTGAAAGGGGGCATGTGGGATATCATATGAAAGAGCGCTGTTTGCACATTCTCAAACTCTCTAAATATCACAATTTTTCAGAAATCGGAACGGAACCCTCGGTGCGCGAGTCCGACTCGCTCTTGACTGGTTTTTTTCCTGAGCATGTCACGCGGACACAGACTCGCCCGCTTGCCACTTCTCCTGTTTTTTATATTTCTATGATTTCGAAGATTAGAATTTTGATATTTTTATTTTAGCCTTATCTTACTGTAGCCAATAAATAACACCACAGATGCTGTTTTTCATAACTTTCTATTAAACATTGATAGCTTCAATAAAAACTATACAAATCTATATTCTTCGTAAGTTATTGGTGCACGCCTATAAAATGCACATGTCGTTATTTTTGGAATGCTTGCCATGGGAACGAATTTGCATCAGTGACGTATGTCGAATGTGTATGCTTTCCGTGTTTCGTGATTATCCTTCATTATTTTTGATTTAACGGAAAAGTAGGTGTGCATAATTTTTATATGTTTTTATGTTAGTATTACAACTTTTAAAAAAACGTTATGTAGGTAAGTACATGTATAAAAAAAAAAAAATATTGAAAACAGTATGGTTAGATGGTTTGGTCATATGGAGAGGATGAATGAAAGGCGACTAACAAAAGGTATTTTCAAGGCAAATGTGAATGGAAACGCCGGGAGCGGACATCCTTGGAAGACTTAATTAGTAATTATAGTGACCTTATTGGTGATTTTCTTCAGAAAGGTCAGGTGCGTATTACGGCTCGCAACCGGCGTGCGAGTCAATCAATCTGCCTAGCCTTTTCCCAACTATGTTGGGGTCGGCTTCCAGTCTAACCGGATGCAGCTGAAAACCAGTATTTTACATGGAGCGACTGCCTGTCTGATCTCCACAACCCTGTAATTGGGTAATTCGATACCTCTTGGTAAGACCTGGTTGTCAGACTTTCGGGCTTCTGACGACCCGTAACGACTGTCAAAGATCCACGAATGACAGCCGGGACCAACGTCTTAACGTGCTTTCCGAGGCACGGAGGAGTCTCAGTATGTAAAGAGGTGGATGGTCACCCATCCACTGACCAACCCCGGCGTGCGTGTATGATCAGAATATGTATGAACGTAACGAGGCAAAAGGAGTACATAAAGATCGTAGCAGGTCGCGTTCTTAGTTTCTGCCTACCCCCATGGTAAGAAGGCGTGAGTTTATGTTTATGTAGGTATATACAAAAAATTGAGGAAAGAATCATAGTGCTATAAAAAAAATTCGTCCACATTTATGTCAACAGGATAAGTACTCAAAAGCATTTCCAAGTTGAATGACTATGCTGATTCTTTGACCAAAAAATAGGCCAGCCCTCTGGTCACGTGAAGAGTCGACCAACCGCGACTGGCGTTGTCTCGAGAAACTAGATGGGCACTCGGATAAATATTATTTAATTTCATATAATATATTTCTGTCTGCATAGCGCGATGTATAGCTTGCCAAAATCAGTAAGCAGGTGCAGTTATGCTCACAGCCTCACTGACAATGACTGACTCACGGTAAGCGGTTCACATAATCTTGACATTCTCAACAAGTTAATTTTGATTACGTAGGCTGTATGCGTACTAAGTATTTATCACCACAAACATCATCCACATATAAAACACCTGGCATCAAATAAATATTCTCGAATAAAAGGACCAACACAGTACGCACACAAAGTTAGTCCCGTAGGACCAAATGTCTCGCTTTAGCACAAACATCACGTTCTGCACAGCAATAGCAATAAATTTGACAATACTCCTATCAAACACCGAATGTTTTGGGACATATTTTTTGAAATCGACTGGCGAGGGGCGAAACAGTAATTTCGATTTTACACCCCTGAGAGAGATTTCAACCCCTGTTTTTATTTTTGTGAAATATGCGACGGATGACGTTAGCATATTTTAATGCCATTTTTTTTTTGTTTTTGATAGAGTATAAAATTATATAGGTGTCAGGTTAACCCGTCAAACGTCATTTTATATACAAAAGAACACATCAATAAGTGCTCGAATGTCAACCGAACCCATAGGTAAAGTAGTAATAGTAGTATATAAAGTTTTCTGTTACGTACACTTGGTGTACGTTTGACGTTTGAAAAGTAATCGTGACCGTTGTAAAAAAACCGGTGAAGAGCGAGTCGGACCCGCCCACCGAGGGTTCCGTTGCGATTTCTGAAAAAGTGTACTATTCAGAGACATCGTTTTATTTTTCCTGTAATCTTAACGTAAACTTCTATCACATATAATAATAGTTAATAATAGTCTAAATAATTTCAAATTTTTATCTTTGCAAACATCGGAGATAAGGGGGGAAACGGTATTTTTTTTACATTTTTCATCAAAAGTCGAAAACTATGTGACCTAAAAAAAAAAATGTTTGAGAATGTGCAAGTAGCGTTCTTTCATATGATACCCCACATGCCCTAATAGCCTCACTTTGAACTTTTAAGACCCCCTTCCAGTTCCTGTTACAAAAAAAAAAAAAATATTTTTATCTACACCCATGCTATAAATTCTCTATAAAAGTTCCTGAAACAGTTACCTTATTGCCAACATTTAAACAACCAGTGTCATAGTAACTATGGTAACCATAATAGCATCCAAACGGGTGCTTTAATGTTGTACTGAATTTCATAATGCAACTCGTTTTCAAAAATAGAACATTGTAATTCACGCGCGTTTCACTACAACTAATTTAAAAAAAGAACTTATTTGAATTCACGTCGCATACTATGACGCCGGCCGCCATGTTCGATACGAGTATTAGTATTGCAAAAAACTGTTTCAGAACGTTTTATAGAGGATTGATAACATGGATGTAGATAAAGTCTTGTATGCAACTGTACATA
The DNA here is from genome assembly GCA_905163495.3 of Cosmia trapezina. Taxonomy (NCBI): domain Eukaryota; kingdom Metazoa; phylum Arthropoda; class Insecta; order Lepidoptera; family Noctuidae; genus Cosmia; species Cosmia trapezina. The sequence continues at coordinate 22,200,821 of LR991035.1, read as the reverse complement.
ATTAGGTATTAAAACACTCACGTGATACTATTCGCCTCGTGTGATAAACCCACATTCGTGTTTTAATACCCCTTATTATACGTCAGTTGCATAAATAACGATTACTTCTTTCTTATTTGCAAAATAGTTGGTTAAACGTCATCTAAAACTGTTCCAAATTTCAAGTTGATAGAATTAGTAGTTCTTGAGATATCCAGCTGTGACAGACAGACAGACTAAGTCACACCATAAGGGTTCCTTTTTTACCATTTTGGTACGGAACCCTAAAAATGGGTGTTATTATTAAAAAATGCAATTATACAGAGTTGCATTTTTTTATAATGTCACCCCTTTTTTGACTGACTCACTGACGTAACTATAACGTAAGTAATAACATGAAGGGCCTATTTCACGATGTCCGAATAGCCAATACTCGCCGAATAAATTCAAAAATGGAACAGATTTTGTATGACATTATCTGCCAAGTAAGTTAATAGGAACTTAATCGTACGTGGTGAAACAGGACCTTAAACTCATAAATATTAGCAATGGTAGATTGTAGATAAATTAATATAATGCAATGAGCTGAACAATCTCATAATATAATAATAATACATTTATTTGTTCAACAAGTACTAGATTACATGGCAAGGTAGGTACTGTATAAAGCACAAGAATATAGTTAGTGGGTAATGTGGTAATGAGATCATTATAATATCTCATTATAGAACTCTCATTTGAGAACTAGAAAACATCGGTAGCGTGGCCGAGCGGTCTAAGGCGCTGGTTTAAGGCACCAGTCTCTTCGGAGGCGTGGGTTCGAATCCCACCGCTGCCATAACTGTTTTTTCTTTTTGGCAACATTCAACAAAAAAAAAAAAAAACAGTGTTTACTTTGTGCTGTCAAACACTGGCATAACAGTTCTCAAAAGTAACGGATACAGTATGCCCAAATATATCCTCGGTCCAATGTTAAATATACCTAAAGATACAAAATGTTGAAATACCATTATTTGTATCTGGCGATAGGTCCTTTTTGAACCGCCTTACAATGCAAAAATTTAAAATTTCTCTGTTTAAACAAGAATTCAAAATATCAAACAGCGGAAGACCAAGACTACAATGCAATGTAAACAGGAAATTTGCCAAGAAGCAAGATCTCACAGCACAAGTAGAGGAAAATTTGGTGTCACAGTTGTCACACAATTTTTCACAGAAACACCTTATCTGTTGTGAACAAACATTGTTGAAAGTAGCAGAAAGTGACAACAACTTACCAAGTGTAATGAAATGAAATGGAATTGTTTATTCCGTAAATAGAATGACGAAATCACTTTTAACGTCATAAAAAAAAAACCGGCCAAGTGCGTGACGGACCACGCACAATGAAGGATTCTGTAGTCGGTATGAATTTATCCCAAACACAAACTTATGTTAGGTTTGTGTGGTGGAAATACATGATATACGTCACGGTCAATTCTCCAAATGCAAATGTATAAATGCAAATTATAAACGCAAAAAAAAATATGATGAAACAACAAATTAACGATTTTCGGACGTTTTCCTATACTTGAGCTGTGAGATCTTGCTTCTTGGCAAATTTCTTGATTCTAGGTGTTGACCTATAATCATGAAATTTGCAATTTCTTTTTTCTTGTGAATAAACCTTTTTAATTTTTAATTTTTTAATATACTTAGTTAAAATCCAATAATTTGTAAAATGTCTCGGATTCGCTTTAGTAGGTTTGGAAAACGCTAGGGTCTGTGCTCAATTTCCATGTCTTTAACAGACCATCATGGGTTAAAATAAACACTCAGATAATACCAAATATTGAGGCTTAACTAATTCTGGTTAGGCATAATTGCATTGTTTATAAAATATACGTTTTGACTTTTTGTAATAACACGTCTTGCTATAGAAGAGCGGACTCTCCTAATACAGGTTCTATCTGCCTAAAAGGAGGGTCCAATCAAGAATTTTGTTTATATCTAAACTTGTTTTAACGATAAACTATTTTATTAGGTAGGGGTTTATGAATTCTAACAATTCAAATTGAAGTTTCTTGAAAAGGCGTGAAGGATCAATATCCCTCAAATTGTTTATGCTGAACTTTTTTGACAAAGAAAAGCGGTTACCTATAATAATATAGTCCCGAGAATGGACAATATTGACTAATTTTATGTTATTAAAACTGTGTAATATGACTGGTTTCGTATCAAGAGGCCCCACCACTTCGGCCGGTTCTATGCTTCTCGCATCCAACGAATTCCTGCGGTCCTCATAAAGCCATCGGTCCACGCTACGTCTTGCGGTACAGTCCGCGAGGTATAAGCTGAGCTTTGCATTTGTGTGTGTGATAACCAAAATGGTACGAGAGCCCATGACTTCAAAAAATTTTTGTCTTATCGTTTTACGTAACACAAATTCTTCAGTCGTCTTATCGTTTTACGTTTTACAACGATGCTACATGGTTTCGGTCATGGCCTCTCGTACTAAACCGGTTTTTAACCAAGCAAAGAACGCGTCGTGCTCTATGCCGGATGTCACTTCTACATTATCTATGTGCACTCACACAAATGCAAAGCTCAGCTTAAACTTCGCGGACTGTACGCGGTCGCCACTCCCCATCGGGCATCTGTTCTGCGAGCAAGTGCCCGCTGCCACTTAAGTTTGGCAATTCTTCGGGCAACTCATACTTGCAAAATTACAATTATTGCAGATCCTCAGTAATATTGACAAAGCCAAATATGACACCTGTTGACACAGACCCACAGTACACAGTATCACTTGGTCATTACACACACAGGTGCCTTCACCGACGTAATCCTACTTAAACAGTGTCAGTAAACAAAGTACGTTATGCTGCTGTACCAGAACGTGCCGAAATGTGGACTGGCAAGATTTAATGCATGAAAATATTGCACAGTTTCAGGGTAGGTTGGTGGAAAATAGATTTTGGTGTTCCGCAGGTGTGTTATTTTAGATGTTGATAGGGTAATAGTGTGACGTTGCAACACAAGCCAAATGCAACTCGCAGCGACATCTTTAGCGGACAAATAGAATCACATTTGACAGTTGGCGCTCAACGGTATATAATTATTTAATTATCTATGGTGAACAATTAATACCAACATCTCTCTCTCTTTCTCTCTCTCTCTCTCTCAGTTCGCTCAATTAGTGGAACACCATATTAGGTTAAGGCTAGTTTTTAAGATTTAATTTAAGGTGGTGCGTTGTACCACAGTCGGAACGCTTTTTCTATAATTTGGATCGGTACGATACAGTGTGTGTGTGTGTGTGTGTGTGTGTGCGTATGTGTGTGTAACTGTCAAATGTGATTCTATTTGTCCGCTAAAGATGTCGCTGCGAGTTACATTTGGCTTGTGTTGCAACGTCACAATAGTTTGATAGATGTGTTGATGTCTTCTAAAACCACAGAGCACGGAGTACCTCGGCGCTGTCGCTGCTAGAGGCGGCATTGTCAACTTATATACAAATAAATAAAATTGGAGCTCGTGGCTAAGTAATAACAGCCGCACGGGTCGATCCATCAGGTTAAGCTACGTTTGCCGGGGTTGGTCCGTGGATGGGTGACCTATCTTTACATACCGAGACTTCTCCGTGCCTCGGAAAGCACGTTAAGCCGTTGGTCCCGGCTGTCATTCGTGGATCTTTGACAGTCGTTACGGGTCGTCAGAAGCCCGAAAGTCTGACAACCAGTCTTACCAAGGGGTATCGCATTACCCAGTTACTGGGTTGTGGAGGTCAGATAGGCAGTCGCTCCATGTAAAATACTGGTATTCAGCTGCATCCGGTTAGACTGGAAGCCGACCCCAACATAGTTGGGAAAAGGCTAGGCAGATTGATACAAATAGGAGTATCTGTTTGTAATGTCAAAATAACAGCTTTTTACTAATAATGAATATAAAAGTATATACGGTACTCATAACAAAAAAGCAGATTTTAAAATTTTTGTCTGTCCCCTAAACCTCCGCTGTCCGTCATTATTTCAAAAACCGTAATTGATAGATACTTGAAATTTTCACAGATTGTGTATTTCTATTGCCACTTTAACAACAAAATATAATAAAAATAATATAATGTTCAAAATTAATATAAGGCCCCCAACAATAAACTTATGATTTTATGTTATTTTTCCTTACCTTGCCATTGTCTAGAACATTTCGAGTAGAGTACAATTGTATTTTTTTTTAGCTCAATGATGAAATTGGGGGCCGTTAAAGTGGTCAGTTTTAGACCATTTTTGTACGAGCTCTATCGCAACAACTAAACATGTTAGGAATTTAAAACTTCTGTATATCACTTACCACAATACCTACTTTATTTAATCAACAAATCTAAAAACGCCCATTCATAAAGTGTTTTGTATATGTATAAGCGATTTTCTGCAACTGCGAAAAATAACTTTGTAAATCACAGTATCATTATGAAATACAAAGTTATCTTTGCCATTGTTAAAATTTAATATGAAAAATATTCTTCGTTTAGTATTTTCATTTACATAAAACTAAAAAAAAACCGGCCAAGTGCGTGTCGGACCACGCACAATGAAGGGTTCCGTAGTGGAAAAGAATTCCTAAAAAAATATTTTTTCAGGTCAAGAAATTACAAATTCTCAACTTTTGGACTTTTTCCTTTACTTGTACTGGGAGACCTTGCTTCTTACCAAATTTTTGTAGGTAAATAGGTTTTGATTTACTTGCGACAGTTGCGAGTATCAAAATGTGTCGAAAAATGGCCGTATTTTTTTATTGCGTTGTTTTAGAAGCTTGATTTTTTTTAACTCTAAGGGACAATAGACATACGTATTCAATTTTAAGTTCAACTTGATATCTCCACGTGTTCTTGAGAAAAAGGGTCTTGACAGACTGACGGACTTGAACATTTTTTTGTGTGATAGAATTACAAATTAACAATTTTTGAACTTTTTCCATTATTTGTGTTGTATGAACTTGCTTCTTACCAAATTTCATGATTCTGGAACAACGGGAAGTACCCCATAGGTTTTGATTTACTTGCGAGTATCAAAATATGTCGCATAAATGGCCGTATGTTTTTATTGCATTGACTTAGAAGCTTGAGTTTTTTAGGACTTCAAGAGACTATAGACTTACGTATTTGATATTAATTTCAACTTGATACCTCCACGCGTTCCTGAGAAAAAGGGTCTTGACAGACTGACAGACAGACAGACAGACAGACAAACGGACGGACAAACAAGTGATCCTATAAGGGTTCCGTTTTTTCCTTTTGAGGTACGGAACCCTAAAAACTGAAGCAACCCTTGGTGCGTGAGTCTGACTCGCACTTGGCCAGTTTTTTTGACAATATGATGAAGTTATCCAGGACCGATCAAACAGGTTCTATAAGTTTGATTGGTTGGTTGTATTGATTACATTAAGTAAACCTCTTTCATGTTCATCTTCTGGAATATGAATGGCTTACACTCACTCATCATCTTTTTGGTTTGTTACTTGGGGTCGGCGCAACACGTTTTCTTCTTCCATTCTCCCCTGTCAACCGTCACGCTATCATTCACTCCGTTTTCTTTCATATTATTCCTCACACAATCCATCCATCTTTTTTTTGTCATCCTTCCTTCATCTTCATCCATCAAAATTTATAATCATAACTCTTTTAGCTTACAAACTTACTCATTCAACTAAATAACGCTTTGTTTACTACTGTTTAAAAGATTAACAAAAGGGAAGTCTGACCCAACAATAAAGAAAAAAATCTCCGACAAATCGCCCCATCTGTAAGCAGGATTAAAAAAAATAGCTTCACTTAGTAACGAGATCTTAGTATTAATTACTAAGGGCTTAGAAGATCAGTTGTAAAACAACTTTAATTAAGAATTGGTTTAAGCACCTTCAGCTGGTACTTTAGCATTGAATTGGGAAAAAGGAAATTATTTATTAGTTATAGTCTTTACTCAGAGATCTTTATAGGCAAATGTGGAGTAAGACTATCCAAGATCAATGGCCAGATGACCTTGAGTCATCAGTCTTAAGGTCTGGGTAATGTGTACATTGTCATAATTATGAAATCTAGGTGTTATTTTTATTTTTATAGGTGTTGTCCGTCATACCTAGTTATCAATTACTGTCCTATGTAAAACTTCAATACATCAATCAATATGCCTAGCCATTTTCCAACTACGTTGGGGTCGGCTTCCAGTCTAACCGGATGCAGCTGAATACAAGTATTTTACATGGAGCGACTGCCTATCTGACCTCCACAACCCAGTAACTGGGTAATACCCTCCCTTGGTAAGACTGGTTGTCAGACTTTCGGGCTTCTAACGACCCGTAACGACTGTCAAAGATCCAAGAATGACTGCCGGGACCAACGGCTTAACGTGCTTTCCGAGGCACGGAGGAGTCTCGGTGTGTAAAGATGGTCACCCATCACTGACCAACTCCGGCAAGCGTAGTTTAAGCTGATGGATCGACCCGTGCGGCTGTTATTACTCAGCCACGAGCTCCGAGCAAAACTTCAATACATACTCGACCCAAATATATGGGACGGCAGATTTTTTTTCGCGACTACGGTTTTAGTCCCATGGAAAAAGTTATAACTGCGGCGCTGGAATGTCACTTTTTTATGATTGCCGATGATGCCCAGTGCTTATCAGCCTATAATGTTCCCACTGCTGGGACACAAGCCTTCTCTCGGTGAGAGGCAGTGGGCCAGGCCGTAATCCACCACGCGGATCCAATGCCGGTTGTTCGAATTTTTGGTTCTAGGACATGCCGGTTTCCTCACGATGTTTTCTGCCTGTCTGGCCTGTCTGGGTTCGAAACCTACGACCTAGAACTCGTAAATCGAGGGTGTTATAACTGGGCCATCACTGCTCTGTTCTGTTCCTCCACTATTTTTAGGGTTCCGTACCTCAAAAGGAAAAAACGGAACCCTTATAGGATCACTTCGTTGTTCGTCTGTCTGTACCCTTTTTCTCAGGAACGCGTGAAGGTATCAAGTTGAAATTAATATCAAATACGTAAGTCTACGGTCCCTTAGAGGTCTAAAAAAATCAAACTTCTAAGTCAACGCAATAAAAAAATACTGCCATTTATGTGATATATTTTGATACTCGCAAGTAAATCAAAACCTATAGGGTACTTCCCGTTGTCCTAGAATGATGAAATTTGACAAAAAGCAAGGTCTTAAAGCACAAATAAATGAAAAAGTCCTAAAACGGTTAATTTGTAATTTTATCATATAAAAAATATTTTCAAGACCCTTTTTCAATGTTAAGTTTGTTTTTGGGATAAATTCTTTTCAACTGCGGATTGGCCGGTTTTTTTCTATAAACATGAGAAATCATTTCGTTGACTGTAAACCAAATGCTAATGAGAAGACCATTTCTATCACACCTAAGAGTATACCTAAGCTCTTGCAATAAACCTTAGTCCTGACGAAAACCGCATTTTCAACCATAAAACTTTCATTCTATATACCCACATTTTCCAACAAACACACCCAGGTAGGTACTTACTTTCAGTACAACCTGCAAATAAAATTCGCCTCGTGTTTTCATTTCACGTGTATGTAAGAGCGCCATAATTTTCAGGAGCCATTTCACCTGCTAATCCGGTAACATCCGGTGCGGTTAGTGGCGGAAACGCGACGCTGTTTTCAGCTACTTCTGGTGACTTAGTGGTTGGTTGTACTCTGTTTTATTTTCATTCTCTGAAAGGAAGGGTTTGTTGATGTATTTCTTTTTTTCTGAGTGGCGTCTTGTGGTGAAAGATAAGGAGGTTCTAAAGAATTTTCGCTCTTAATATACTTACCTACTTAGAGACGGAAAAGATAGGTGTTGAATTTAGGGACCCAACTTTTTTAACCGACTTCAAAAAGGAGGAGGTTCTCAATTCGTCGGAACCTTTTTTTTTTTCTTTTTTTTTATGTATGTTCCCCGATTACTCGAAAACGGCTAAACCGATTTGGATTTTTCTTTTTTTGTTCGAAAGGGTATACTTCCCAAGTGGTCCCATGATCATCAAGTCGGGATCTGATGATGGAATCCCATGGAAATCGAGAGAAACCCTCAAATTTTATGGGCACACTTATATCGATTTCGGTATTTTTAATAGTAACTCGTGCATTTGCTCTCGGAAAGTACCATTTGGTGAACTGGAATTGATGATGGAGACCACAGATGGCCATCGGAAATACTCAATTATATCTAAGTATATCACAGGTTGCGATTCGATTACTTTAATATGGTTTATGCTCGTCAAAATGCAAAATGGTGATGGTGACTTCACCATGAGCTCCAGTTCTCCTGGTTCTTACTAGGAGAACTCCTCAAAAATTAACGTCCCTGTATCGGGAAAAGCAATATTTTGTAAAACGTGATGAGCAGTTGACATTGGGTTATTGTGACTTAGATAAATTACAAACTGACCCACTGAAAAGTGAAAAATAAAAACTTTTTTACAAAAAACAAAACCGACTTCCAAAAAAAACACTACAAAGTGAAAAATAACTTTAATTTCGGAAGTCGGGGGCAAAAACCTAAAATACAGATCCAAAGACACCGACTTCCGAAATTAAAGTTATTTTTCACTTTGTAGTGTTTTTTTTGGAAGTCGGTTTAGTTTTTTGTAAAAAAGTTTTTTTTGTTATCTCCTATAAAAATTATAAATTAGTCGCTTTTCGTGTCTGTGTGACCGCATTGTTCTTTTAAATTACGCAACGGATTTTAATACGGGTTTCACCATCATTTAGAGAATTAATTCCGAAAGATTTGTGAGTGTAATATATTAATATTATGCTTACATATCTTCTTCTTCTTCTTCTAGAAGTCCTGACTGACTGACTCATCAACGCCCAGCCCAAGCCTTTGCACCTAGAAAGCTGATATTTTTCACAGAGATTCCCTTTATAATGTAGACAAGGAATAAGGATGGAATTTCCGGTAGTACGTTCCCGTGGGATATTTCCGGTAGTACGTTCCCGTGGGATATTTCCGATAGTACGTTCCCGTGGGATATTTTCGGACAAAACGCGGGCGAAGCCGCTGGCAAAGCAGGGGCAAGTCGCTAATTATGTATAATTTAAAACTCTTCAGATTTTTTCATCGAGTGATAATGAAACTTCTGACTGTCATTTTGCTGTCATTATACTCGTATGATATCTTATAGAATAACGTCAATGTTACCGGCACATAATAATTGTTATGTGCATTGGTAATAATAATTTCTTATCTGCTACTGCCGGGAACTCAACTAATAAACCATTAAACATACTATTTAATGGCACTTGGCAATGAGGTTTTTACTTAGAGCATTTAACCTATGGAGATGGCAAGCAGCGAATCACCGAACAACATTTTCTGCCACTTTATGCGGGGGGCGAGGAAAACACATACAGCACACTACGAAAATTTGACAACCACACACAGATACATGCTTCGTATTGCTACGAACGCACACGAAAGAATAATAGCCACACAATAAAAAAACACATACACATTGACAAATTTGTGCGTATCTACGCAACTGTCCTATGACAACAAACACAAAATGCTAGTGATGGGACACAAACAATCAGTGGTATTTGATTACATGAATCAAAAATCAATCTGCCTAGCCTTTTCCCAACTATGTTGGGGTCGGCTTCCAGTCTAACCGGATTTTACCGGATGCAGCTGAATACCAGTATTTTACATGGAGCGACTGCCTATCTGACCTCCACAACCCAGTTACTTGGTAATACGATACCCCTTGGTAAGACTGGTTGTCAGACTTTCGGGCTTCTGACGACCCGTAACGACTGTCAAAGAACCACGAATGACAGCCGGGACCAACGGCTTAACGTGCTTTCCGAGGCACGGAGGAGTCTCGGTATGTAAAAATGGTCACTCATTCACTGACCAACCTCGGCAAGCGTAGCTTAACCTGCTATTTCATTACATGAATGAATGAATAAATAAAATGTTCATTCGTTTTATTTTCTTGTATGTACAGGTCAAGCCACCCGAAACTGTCAAATTTTCCCAATCAACCTTGAACCTAATACTTTAGATTTATAAAGATTGTAGTGGCTTGACGTGCTGGCGTCTGTACCTACACAAAAATGCGCAATATGATTAATGCCTGCGAAACTACGTAGGTAGCCAGTAATGACAAAACAATTAATAGTGCTTTAGAAAAAGTACGATTGTATTTATTTTTATAGTCAAATATTTTTTTCATATAACATTATTGATATTGCTGGACCTTCCCTATCATTCTGCATTTAGGGTCGGCAATTCGGGAACCACTATACAAACGCACCCGGCGATTTTACATATTAGCTACGCGTAAAGCGTCACTGTTCTAACCTAACCCAACCTAACCAAAATGATTCTCAAGCAATACAGGTAATGGTCACTATTCTAACCTAACCCAAGTGATTCACCAATGTGAAGTTTCGGACGCGCGGTTGTGATAGTACAGTGGAGCCGCAATTCGGGATACATACTTGAGCCCCGTTTTATAATGCGGGCTTAACGTAGGTATACGTGTCAAAAAGTGGGAAGGGTAGAATATAAATAATAAAATAACACAGCCAATTTTATTATTTTGTTAAAAATAACACTTTTACACGTCCATTTTTTGTTTTTTAAAACTATTTAAGTTCGGTGTTTCCTAGCTAACTAATTAAAGAAACTAAATGATGTGTTTGATATTTTAGTAGGAAAACATGCGGGTGTGGCTTCATAGCCAAAGCCATAGTTAGTTCATATTCATGTCTGAATAATGACGACTACAGTCTGATTTTTAATTCGACGGAATTCTGACATTTCAGAAGTGTTGCCAATAATAAAACGGTCCTACTAAAATCTTTAATTTTGCAGGCGGTTCTTCCGTGCCAAGAATGTTTTTTTAAAGTGGGTATCGTACCCTCAATTAGTTTCCTTCTATTATTTGCAAATTGTTTAAAACTACACCACATAAAATGTTCTGAACAGATTGCACTAGTACGCGTGGGTCCCCAAGTTTCTGTATTACCGCAAAATATCCTCCATTTTTGTCATAGTACAGGATCTTTTGAAAATCTGTTGAAGAAAAATATAGAATAGAAGTAATCAGTTTAAATAAGTGCCAACAGAATCAAATGAAAATCATATCTATTAATTTGATTGTGTACGTACTACGTTTTCATAACAGCCTTGAAAAAACCTACTAGTAAGTACCTACTACTTAAGGTCCGCGGTGGTAGTTATTAAATTATTCCACTGCGGATTATTTTTTTTCAAATTGCATGAGCTGCAAAAACTCACATTCGAAACGAACAAACTGTTATTTTTTATTAGCCTAAAACTACAAAAGAAAAGAATTTAAATCGACTCACAAAGAACTGAAATTAATATTATGTAATATATATATTTTTAATTTCAACCTGACTTATCCAGATACATTACAAAAAAAAAAACTGGTTACTGAACATAATGACTGAAAAAATCATTTATTTTATCAATCATTGATTCACGTTGTCCCTGCACTATGCAAATTCTTACCTGTACTACGTTTGCGCTACCAACGTACCACTGTATTTTTCTATCGTAATGTCAACAACGATTATTTCGACATTATACTTAAATAAAACTGTTTGAATGTATAATTTATACTTGTATGTGGTAAGAAACACCATGGTTTCGCAAATTTGAAGTGGCAGATCGCTTTTTGCACGAGGAAACTGCACAATTAACCATTTTTTGGGAGCTCTTTCTTGCGACACAAAACGATACACAATGACAGCAGTCCGCGAATGAATTAGTTTTATATAACGTGCATGGCCATATGGCCAATCGACTTTGGCAGAGGGGTTCGCTCAGCTATGCCATCTCCATAGGTTAAATGCTCTAAGGGTTTTTATGAAGTGACGTTCACTAGGTGGTAGCACTGAGACGTCAGGTTGGGCACCTGTCAAAAGTGTCAAAGCGCATATATTTTCTCTAGTTGTGACTAAACGATGAACGAATGAATGAAACGAATAATGAACGTCATCATATATTTTCAATGACATTGAACCTCTAGACGTTGCCATGATAACAGTGTGAAGTGTGAAAGTGAGACACATATATACGAATATTAGTAGGAAAATTGAGACAAAGCACCGTATCTTCTGTCTCTTACGGCGTGCCGTATTTTTGCTTAGCAAACTTTAAAATGTTAGCCAAACAAAGGGCTTTCACTGTTACAAAATTTATCTTGTGTCGATTTATTTAACTTTTTTGGACAGTTTTTGCATTGTGCGAATGTATTGACATGGGTTTCAGTTCAAAATATGGAAGATTTCTTACGATAAACTTCATTTTTCATACCGCTGAACCTAGAAAAAGTACTATATTGCTGTCTCATGACCGGCCACGCCATGTCTTGATCTAGATAGTCGTGACTGAATGATGAACGAATGAATGAAAAGAATGATGAACGTCATCATATATTTTATATTCAAGTCGAAATGGAAGACCTCTTGTCAAAGTGGTGCCAACTGGTGGCGTAAATTTTCATGTAAACCTCCATAGTGTAGCTTTCTATCTGTGAAAGAATTTTTGTAATCGAACAGAGATTACCTCTTACAATCGAACAGTTTTACCTATCTACAGGGTTAAGTGTAAACAGTCTTTTAAGGGGTCATTTTATTCATCATTATGAACAACTTTTACTATAAAATAGAATAGAATAGAATAGGAAGCATTTATTTCGACCAACAAAGACCAAGCCATGACTATGTGACCAAGCCTGAAATCTCGTAAAAAAAAACAGCTGTTCCCTACATTTTGAAAAATTATGCGAACTTATATGTACTGAAAAGCTGTTTTTTTTCGCGATTTCAAGCTTGGCCCCATAATAAAAGTTGTTCATAATTATGAGTACAAGGGGGTCACCCTTAAAAGATTGCTACTTTCCTGTATAATATTAGTTTGCATGCCATACATTTTCTATGGCTAATTATTTTACTGGACATTGTGAACACACAATGTTGGAAGTGTCATCATTCTCATTTTCCTGCCCGTATCCCAATTGATTTGGGGCTGACCCCAATATATCTTTTTCTTCCATAAGTACTTCTCTATTAGACGTCTAATTCTGCTGCTCTTGGATCATTACTTGATGTTATACATTTTCTAACAAAGTAACCACTAACAGTCGTATTTATAGTCAAGTAAAAGTAATTACTTAAGTGAAAGTAATTGTTGAAGCATTGATTTTCTTTCTATAGTTTAGTAATTGCTTGAAGTTAGAACTGTCAAAGCTTAGAATTCTTAGCCAAGTAATAGTCACCATTTTCTTTACTTAAGAATTCTACCCTTAAGTATGAAATTACTTAGTGGCAAGTAATTACTCAAGTTATTACTTTGATTATAATTACGAGCCTTAGTATCGCAAGACAAGGAAGGAAAACGCTTGTATTGCTCAAACCCATAAATAACAAAACACAACACAATAATACAAATACACAATATTCTTGATAAAATTATGAATAAACAGGAAAAATGGCAGCGGTGTATTTACTGGTAACAATCCTGACGAATAATTTTATTGTTTAATTAGAAAATAATAAACATAATTATTTATAATTATTTCAATACCACACTACGTACACTATCGACTTCAACCATGCAGAGTAAAATTAATTAGCTGGCGTAAGTTCAAATAACGCGTAATAATGATGGCGTAAGTTAATACTTCATGGACAGGTCCATGTAGTATTACATTTTTCGTCTATGGTTCCCTGTCAATAAATAAGGAACTTCATAGTCGTGCTTAACTCAAAAGTAAAATCAGTGGTTGGAAAGATTAGATCTTTTTAGGGTTCCGTAACTCAAAAGGAAAAAAACGAAACCCATAACAGATCATTAAAAATTTTATGTTTATTTATTTTTTGATTGATATTATGAAAAAAACTACTACTTAGATGTTTTATTTAAAGTAAAATTATTTGAATTCTTCAATAAATTATCAATCCATGTACGGTAACAATTTTGCCATTTTCATACTCCGGGTACTTACGCCCAAAGATGCGTTAAAATTAGTGTTGAAAATATGGAAGTTTCGACGCTCATAACTTCAAACCAATATTTTTTTCCAATTCTGCTTCCATGCAGGGCTATTTAATGACGAGAATATTAAAAAAAAAATAGTTTTGAACGTACAACGTCAAACAGACGAGTAATCACCAAACAACGTTTGTATGGAAGAATGAGCGACTAGCGTGCCCTTAATAAATAGTAAAAACTACTCGAAAAGCTATTCAGACACCAGCAAATGTCACTCCAAACTCAATCGTTATCAAATGTCGTTTACCCAACTCTGGATCGCTTCCAGTGGAACTAAATCCATGCAATCGACATTGTTCAATTTCAATTAAGCCAAATTGTGTAATAAATTCGTTTGTCATGTCGAGATTCCCGATATAAATCAGTATTTATCTTAGTTATAACTGTTCGGGGTTCAAAACTTTTGTGATCAACAATAACTGAGTTTATAATTAACTGTTTGTTTGTTGTTGATATCGTCATCATTTTGGGGTTGTTAGATGCAAATCACGTAATCGGTATTCCTGTATTAAAATGTTTGGGTTTAGACAATAATAAAGGCGAAAGCGCCAGGGTAGCCCGCGAAATTCAAAATTTCTTACGTTTTTTGCAATTTGTAGGTCAGTGTGAGCTTGTATGTTGATTAAAATATGATTCGCGGCTGTAGCTAATATGGCTTTACAGAATTATAATCATTAGAATCAGCAATACAACTTCATAAGTTAGCATTTACCTCAAACCTCATGATTTCATGAAATCGCTACATTTGAGGTAAATGCTAACTTATGGAGTTGTATTGCTGATTCTAATGATTATAATTCTGTAAAGCCATATTAGCTACGGCCGCGAATCATATTTTAATCAACATACAAGCTCACACTGACCTACAAATTGCAAAAAACGTAAGAAATTTTGAATGGCGCATCAACCTAAACTATCTAAAGGCCAATTCTCGTACTTAAAATTTTCAAATTCTAAGTCTGGTCTCATGTCAGCGACAGTCAAATGTCAAAAATAAAGGAAAACATTTTTACACTGCACTAAAGTACATGTGTAAACTATGTATCAACCAATACCTACACTAAAAACCAGTCAAGAGCGAGTCGGACTCGCGCACCAAGGGTTCCATACAATGTAATTTTTGTTGGTGATTTCTGAAAAAGTGAGTTATTTAGAGACATCATTTTATTTTTCCTGTAATCTTTACATAAACTTCTATCACATAGAATAATTTCAGATTTTCCTCCATGCAAACTTCGGAGATAAGGGGGGCGGGGGAACGGTAATGCCCTAGTAGCCCCATTTCGATTTTTAAGACCCCCTAAAGATAATAATACTTATATATTTTTATGTCTTTCTTATTTGCAAAATAGTTGGGCAAACGTCATCTAAAACTGTTCCAAACAAGTTGATACCATTAGTAATTCTTGAGATATCCAGTCGTGCTAGACATATAGACAGAGAGATAGACAGACACACAGACTGAGTCGCAACATAAGGGTTCTTTTTTACTATTTTGGTACGGAACCCTAAAAAACTGCACACTATTGCACAGTTTTGCATGACTCAAAGTGAAGCAAAGATCTGCAGTAATGCACTATCGTCTTCAATGGAGAGCTATCTAATTTATTCAAACTACTAAAATAGTTACTGATTCGGTAACCAAGGGTTCTTCTCGACGGAAACTGGAACGCTGGTCTTAGAAGATCAGATCATGTTTCAAGTATCTTGTATAGAGAAAATCTAAGGCGTGTTGTGGGTACAGCTAACTTAACATACGAGGAGTATGTCGCATAAATGGTCGTATTTTTTTATAGCGTTGACCTAGAAGATTGATTTTTTTTTTGAACTTCAAGGAACCGCAGACTTACGTATTTGATATTAATTTCAACTTGATACTTTTGTGCGTTCCTGAGAAAAGGGTCTTGACAGACTGACAGACAGACAGAGAGACCGACGGACAACGAAGTAATCCTATAAGGGTTCCGTTTTTTCCTTTTGAGGTACGGAACCCTAAAATAGGAAAAAATACATTTAAAATTTCACAGGAAAACATCTGACGTGTCACCTAGTCTTTGAATACAAAGACAGAAAGAAAGAAAAAAAGAAAGAAAAAAAAATTAAAATAATGGAAATGAAAAATTAATGATGAATGAGTGATGAATGATGATGAAAGATGTATTCAAAGACTAGCTGTAAATGCGGCACTGTAGCTTGTGACGTTCATGAATTCCCGTTAGTATTGACTGCTACATGAGGAAAAAGATAATAGACTACAGTAGTACTCAACTAATAAGGCGCGTCGTGAATCTTCGTTCGCACAGAAAAGAAAGTATGGCCCCGAAGATTAACGAGAATACTTAAAACTTACAATCAACCTTAGATCACTACTATAAGGTTCATAGTACACTGCAGCTGTTAGTTCCGTCTCATTCGCAAGTATGGCGGCTGTCAAGCGGCGCGCGCTAACATGGCGGCAGCTACCGACCAATAGCGGTACAGGAAAAAGCGTGGAGCGTGCTGATTGGTCAATTGCATTTCCCGCGCTTTGAAAATTCATCTTCTGCGCAGGTACATCGATAAGCCATATTACTTGGGTACTCCTGTACATTGTTGTACGAACCGCAATAATAACGTATGCTGTATCTATAATAATATAGGTATAATAATGTAGGTATCAAAATGTACCTCTAATTTGTAAGCTGACAGAGGAGACCTGTGTCCCAGCAGTGGGAACATTATAGGCTGATTAATATGCTAAGCTGAAATAGGTGCTATCATACATTGTCGCTGGTATAACATCATATTTCTAACTGTCTTCGCCGGTGAAACTTAACCCGTCTTATTACAAAACAAGGTTCATTTTCAAACCCAGGTTTAAACCATGGACCCTGTTTTGAATTTCGAACCTTATTCCTACACATTAAGTTGTCAGTTTTACAAAACTGACAACTTAGTACCGGACTAAGTTGTCAGTTTTGTATAAAGAACTGAGGGGCAATTCTCGTATTTTTAACAACGTTCGCAATATCATCTCAAGACTCAATCTGACATAAATTGTATAGCGTTTACCTTCATTTTTGACATTTTGATTGACGCTGGCATGAGATTGTGAACGTTTTTAGGTACGAGAATTGCCCCTCTGTATTTCTATCACAGCTAGGTTCATATTACAAAAACTGGCTCGATGGTTTAAACCATGACAGAAGGAAAACCTCGTTTTGTAATGAGACTGAATAAGTATGACACGTTCCTTCGTTTATCTTCGGAAAAATGTGACTATCGGACCAATAGAAATTGATTTATATTCCCACCTAAATTATTATAGATTGACGCATTAATTCCGTCACTCCCTTATTGGGACCAGTCACATTATTTAATTCGGCAACATTCGGTTTTTCCGAAGATAAACGACTGAAGCTTTGAACGTTGTCGTACTGTATTTATACGTCTGCCTATCTCTTTGTGGAAATCAGGCGTGATGTTATGTTTATGTTGCGTAAAACTATTGTTTGTCTGTATTTTGATTGGTTTCCAAATAACTGGAAAGAAACAAACTGAACTTTTTTTTTTTGTTCAGAAAACTATAGTGAAAACTTTTACAATCGAAGAAAGTTACGTTTGTTAAAGATAAACTAAAGTTTGAGCCAACATTCTGGGAATTAATTTAATTCTGCACAACACTAGAATGACTTTAGTGTTCAATATCATCTTTTCAGACGAAAGACGTCCACTGTTGGACATAGGGCTCCCCCAAGCACCGCCACTTCAACCGGTTCTGTGCTTCCCGCATCCAGCAGATTCCTGTGGTCTTCAAGGTCTACCTTGTGGAAAGCCTTCCAATAATACAGGGTGTAAGTGTAAACAGTGGCAATCTTTTAAGGGGTCATTGTACTCATCATTATGAACAACTTTTACTATGGGACCAAACCTGAAATCGCGAAAAAAAATCAGCTGTTCAGTACATTTATGTTCGCATAATTCGTCAAAATGTAGGGAACAGCTGATTTCGGACCCCTTAAAAGAGTGCCACTGTTTACAACACCCTGTATATAATAGTGCCATATACATAACGCATTCACGTCCAACCCAAAGCATAGTACCGTCAAACCCCAAAACATGCACTAAACAGCCCTACAGCAAGAATTAACGCCCTACCGATTTTTACACATCGCTCGACGACCGGAAGCCACAGCCATTTCCTCACTTCCTGCCCCGAGTGAGGATCCCTGTAGTGCCCTCCTGACCTCCGAGGTCATCCATCTTGTCCTGAAATGTTTGTCTACGCCGCCATTTTGATTTAAAAGTCGAGAGATGTCGTTTTTCTTTCTCGGGATATTTTTGTTTGGTTTAGTGAAGATGGTTCTATATTGGGATGTGGATGGGTTCGTGTAGTTTTGAGTGATATGAATAAAGGCCCGCTTGCACAAATCACTAAATACGTTTAGCGCTACAACGTTCTGTTTCTGTTAATCGTTTGAAGATAACAGAGACGGAAAGATGATTTGGGTAAATAATGATGTGTACCGTTAAGGCTCTTACAGACAGCACGACGCGACAACGCGACGCGAGTAATTTGTATTGTAATTTCAGTAAATAAAAGAGTCCGTTAGAACAATTTTAATGAAGTTTTCATAGAAGTTCATGTTCCACCAGAGTCGCGGCGCGCTATCGCGTCGTGCCTGTCTGCGAGAGCCTTTTAACTTACTTGGTAATTTTTGTTAAGTAGGTAGGTATAGTAGAAAGTAATACGATGAGTGATTTTTAAATAAAACTTCATATTATTGAAGTTAATTTGTTCGAGGAACTTCATATTAAAAAGTTCAAGGAGCTCGTGGCTAAGTAATAACACCCGCATGGGTCGATCCATCAGGTTAAGCTACGCTTGCCGGGGTTGGTCAGTGGATGGGTGACTATCTTAACATACTGAGACTCCTCCGTGCCTCGGAAAGCACATTAAGTCGTTGGTCCCGGCTGTCATTCGTGTATCTGACAGTCGTTACGGGTCGTCAGAAACCCGAAAGTCTGACTACCAGTCTTACCAGTATTACCCAGTTACTGGGTTGTGGAGGTCAGATAGGCAGTCGCTCCATGTAAAATACTGGTATTCAGCTGCATCCGGTTAGACTGGAAGCCGACCCCAACATAGTTGGGCAAAGGCTAAGCAGACTGATTTATTACTGAACTTAATTGTTTATCAAATGAAACCACTACATCAACAATTAAGTTGCCTGACTTTACATATTATGGCTAGTATTGGAATAGCTGCTATAGGTATAATTTAATTTATTACTGAACTTAATTGTTTATCAAATTAAACCACTACATCAACAATTAAGTTGCCTGACTTTACATATTATGGCTAGTATTGGAATAGCTGCTATAGGTATAATTTAATTTATTACTGAACTTAATTGTTTATCAAATGAAACCACTACATCAACAATTAAGTTGCCTGACTTTACATATTATGGCTAGTATTGGAATAGCTGCTATAGGTATAATTTAATTTATTACTGAACTTAATTGTTTATCAAATTAAACCACTACATCAACAATTAAGTTGCCTGACTTTACATATTATGGCTAGTATTGGAATAGCTGCTATAGGTATAATTTAATTTATTACTGAACTTAATTGTTTATCAAATTAAACCACTACATCAACAATTAAGTTGCCTGACTTTACATATTATGGCTAGTATTGGAATAGCTGCTATAGGTATAATTTAATTTATTACTGAACTTAATTGTTTATCAAATTAAACCACTACATCAACAATTAAGTTGCCTGACTTTACATATTATGGCTAGTATTGGAATAGCTGCTATAGGTATAATTTAATTTATTACTGAACTTAATTGTTTATCAAATTAAACCACTACATCAACAATTAAGTTGCCTGACTTTACATATTATGGCTAGTATTGGAATAGCTGCTATAGGTATAATTTAATTTATTACTGAACTTAATTGTTTATCAAATTAAACCACTACATCAACAATTAAGTTGCCTGACTTTACATATTATGGCTAGTATTGGAATAGCTGCTATAGGTATAATTTAATTTATTACTGAACTTAATTGTTTATCAAATTAAACCACTACATCAACAATTAAGTTGCCTGACTTTACATATTATGGCTAGTATTGGAATAGCTGCTATAGGTATAATTTAATTTATTACTGAACTTAATTGTTTATCAAATTAAACCACTACATCAACAATTAAGTTGCCTGACTTTACATATTATGGCTAGTATTGGAATAGCTGCTATAGGTATAATTTAACCGTATACTAAAACCTAAGCTCATCTCCTCAATTTTGCATAAAACACAATATTTATTCTAAAGATCATGCAAAACAGGTACTCACTAACTCAGCACGCAAACAATAAACATTACCATTTACGCGCGCTCATAAAACCTAATCTACGCCCAATACACTTACGACCAAAATAAAGTTCCCACCTGCCCACTAAAGGCCATCAACATGTACACTGTATGGCAGTCAAACTGTAACATTACACAAGATAATAGAACTGGCGAGGTTCCAGATAGTTTCACGCCGGGCAGCCCACTCGATGATGGGGCTACGGATTAACCCATGTTGTTTGCACGGCAGTGTACGTGTGTTGCAGTTTATGTGCAAACCAGCATGTCTTACAATGTCGGGATGCATGGGGTTGGCTTTAGTGTATGTCTCGGTGTTCTTGCCCGAAGTGTAGAGTAGATCGATGGCGATAGTAAAGAGGATATTGGGACAGATTATATTAGATCTACTTTGTAAAAATCAGCTTGAAATTGAGAGTTTCAAATATCGTAAACTTAGAAAGAAAGAAAATACATATATTTAGCACATACTAAAAGGCACACAAAATAATAACAGCAGCTTATAATAACAATAATAAAAAAAACCGGACAAGTGCGTGTCGGAAAACGCACAATGAAGGGTTCCGTAGTTGAAAAGAATTTATCCCAAAACAAACTTAATATTGATAAAATTACAAATTAACATTTTTCGGACTTTTTACATTATTTGTGCTGTAAGACCTTGCTTCTTGCCAAATTTCATGATTCTAGATCAACGGGAAGTACCCTATAGGTTTTGCTTTACTTGTGAGTATCAAAAGATGTACTGTAAGCATAAATGGCCGGATTTTTTTATTGCGTTGACTTAGAAGCTTGATTTTTTTAGAACTTTAAGGGACTATAGACGTTAGTATTCGATATAAATTTCAACTTGATACCTCCAAGCGTTCCTGAGAAAAAGGGTCTTGACCGACTGACATACTTAAAAATATTTTTTTATGTGATAAAATTATAAATTACCAATTTTCGGACTTTTTCCATTATTTGTGCTGTAAGACCTTGCTTCTTGCCAAATTTCATGATTCTAGGTCAACGGGAAGTACCCTATAGGTTTTGCTTTACTTGCCAGTATCAAAAGATGTCGCATAAATGGCCGTATTTTTTTATCGCATTGACTTAGAAGCTTGATTTTTTTAGAACTGCAAGGGACCATAGACCTACGTATTTGATATTAATTTCAACATGATACCTCCACGTGTTCCTGAGAAAAAAGGTTTTGACAGACAGACAGACAGACGGACAGACATACAGACAGACAGACAGATAGACAGACAGACAGACAGACGGACAACGAAGTGATCCTATAAGGGTTCCTTTTTTTCCTTTTGAGTTACGGAACCCTAAAAACAACAACAAGTGCGATGCAGGAATGTGCACGGATGCGCCAAAAAGGCCCAGTTCAGCAAAAATGCGAGACAACTAGTGCCTGACGCTGGTTTTCAACTGGACCGAAGTGTGAGGAAACGGCTGTAAATCAGTTTTATACTGCAACGTATAATGCAACTTAACGCCATGTTTATAAAATATTTACTTACCAGTTTTTCTAAAAAGTAATAAATGTACTTTAAAATAAGCTACCGAAAATCATTATGCTAATAAATCTAATCTAATCTAATCTACAATAATAATCTAAAAACTTTAACATGAAAGTAAATTAGTATTAATTAAAACATTTTCTCTCTTTTCATACGCACAATAAAAACTTTACAAAATCCTTTCAATAAAGTACAACAAGCATTTCAACCAACTAAATTCAGTATAATCTAGTAATTTCTACAACACACTTTTCGCATAATAAATTCTGTAAATACATAGAAAATTCTGTCCAACGGCTTTCGCATTTGTTTCGCACGAAAATGCGACAAAGAATATCCAGTGTGTTTGGGATAAATCATTTTTTCAGGTGAAATACGATCACATAAAGCGTTTCCGAAAGCAATTAGTTGCTGTTACGACCGCAGACGAGGGATGTGAAAAAATATATGCGACGCACTGGGTGGAAAAGACGCTACGGTTGAAATAAGTTCTATACTTTATGTAAAAAAAATTTCTTTCGCATGGGTACGTTCTACAAATGAGGCGACATATTATCAATTTATTATACACCATAAACTTCTGGA
This sequence comes from Cosmia trapezina, assembly GCA_905163495.3. Taxonomy (NCBI): domain Eukaryota; kingdom Metazoa; phylum Arthropoda; class Insecta; order Lepidoptera; family Noctuidae; genus Cosmia; species Cosmia trapezina. The sequence continues at coordinate 22,178,288 of LR991035.1, read as the reverse complement.
ATAAATTCTCTAAACGATGGTGAAAACCGCATCAAAATCTATTTTCTAGTTTAATCAATAGTTTAATAGAACACTGTCACACAGACGAAAAGCGATTTTGTTTTAGTCACAGGTAATGTAGATAGGTTTTTTACCAATCAATCTACCTAGCTTTTTCCCAACAATATTGTGGTCGGCTTCCAGTCTAACCAGATGCAGCTGAATACCAGTATTTTATATGGAGCGACTGCTTATCTCACCTCCACAACCCAGTAACTGGGTAATACGATACCCCTTAGTAAGACTGGTTGTCAGATTTTCAGACTTCTGACGACCCGTAACGACTATCAAAGGTCCACGAATGACAGCCGGACCAACGGCTTAACGTGCTTTTCGAGGCACGAGAGACTCAGTCTACACTCAACCCTATTTCTAAAAACTAAAACACGAGGAGAAGTGGAAATAACGAACAAAAAAGGCCGCGTTTCCTAAAAACAGTGCGAGCACAGACTTAATAAAAATAAATATTGTATCGCTAGAACGTTGGGTTTACGATATGGCCACAATAATTTAATACCGGCCCGTGGATTAGGTATTTATTTAGGTAGCCTATTACGTACTATCGTTATTGGGTACTTGTTTACTGAAGCCGTTGAGGGGCTTGTGGCTAAGTAATAAAAGCCGCACAGTTCGATCGATCAGCATAAGCTACGCTTGCCGTGGTTGGACCGTGAATGGGTGACCATATTTACATACCAAGACCCCTGTGCCTCGGAAAGCACGTGTTTAGCCGTTGGTCCCGGCTGTCATTCAGTCACCGGTCTTACCAAGGGGTATCGTATTACTCAGTAACTAAGTTGTAGATGTCAGTTAGGTAGTCGCTCTCTATAAAATACTGCTATTCAGCTGGATCCGGTCAGATCCCAACATAAACCCATCCCAATATAATTTTGACGACACGGTTGGCGCAGTGGTTGAGCGATTGACTGCTGCGCAGCATGTCGCGGGTTCGATTCCCGCACGAAACAAATATTTGTACGACCTACAAGTATTTGTTCCGAGTCTGGGTGTTTTTCTATCCATAATATGTATGTATTTACAAAAAAAAAATGTATATAAGTAGTTTATCAGCCATCTCGTTACCATAACACAAGCATTAGGTTGCTTAGCTTGGGACTAGATGGCGTTGTGTGAAATGTCCAAGGATATTTATTTATTTAAACCCCAACATAGTTTGGAAAAACGCTAGGCAGATGATGACTACTGAAGCCGTTAGTAGTTCACCTCTTTGAATTTTATGTGGAGGGCATTCGATTTGTATGTATGTAGTACTTAAAGCCGCAGTATGTCACTTGTCACTTGGTCTAGCCCTAAATTCATTAGGGCTAGACCATGTGACTTTTATCAGCGATAATGATGATGGAATTAAAAAAATAAAAATAAATAAATAAATAAATTCTTTATTGAACAAAAAACACAGTATGACAATAACATTTAGTGCGATAATACCTACATTAGTAAAATACTGTGTCGTAGGAATTAACGCCCACCTCAGGAAAAGGACGATAGCGTTCTAGAATTTATGCTAAACACAGGAGATTGATTACAAACTAGAATAATAGGTTAAAAAATAATGTGAATATGTCAAAAATGTGATTGTTATGTTAGTGAAGAGCTGATGTCAATCCTATTGAAAGTCGTTGTAGAAATACGAACGCTTAACTGGATCAACTGGATCAACCAAATATTTTTTTTTGTTTTTTTTCTTTTTGGTTTTATCATGCACACTTGTCTAACCAATACATAAACCGAATACATGTTCTGCGATTTCGGCGGTATCTCCAGTGCTGGAGCCATAGCGCTTGATGGCGCGCTTCTCCCAGTCTGCTCCGACTTTCGGTATCTCGGTTCACTCGTCCAAAGCGATGGCGAAGTAGATCGGACGGTTAAGCACAGAATTAACACTGGATGGATGAAATGGCGGCAGGTCACGGGAACAATCTGCGACTCCCGCATTCCCCTTAAACTTAAGGGGAAGATATATAAAACAATGGTTAGACCTGCTGTCTTGTATGGATCAGAATGTTGGGCCACAAAAGGGATGAATGAAAAGCAACTGCATGCAACTGAGATGAGAATGCTAAGAGGAATGTGTGGTGTTACACGAATGGATAGAATAAGAAATGAGTACATAAGAGGAAGTTTGAAAGTGGCACCGGTGACTGAAAAGTTGTGCGGAAACCGGTTGTCATGGTATGGGCATGTGATGCGGAGGAATGAGGAAAATGTGGTGAGGAAAGTTTTGAGTATGAATGTCGATGGCTATAAAAGTAGGGGAAGACCAAAGAAACGATGGATGGACTGCGTGAAAGATGACATGGCTAGAAAGGGTGTGACTACCGAGATGACGACTAATAGAGAAGTATGGAAAAAAAGGACATGTTGCGCCGACCCCAAATAAATTGGGATAAGGGCAGGAGAATGAATGAATCATGCACACTTGTTTCTCTAGCTCACTTTAGACATTGGCAGAATAGTCGACATCGGCTTTGCTTGCCATTTATTAAAAATAGAATAGAATAGAATAGAGTAGTTGGGCAGTAGGCCACGCCCAGTGGAAACGGCCGTGACTTACGAGTTGTAAGGTCATATGTTCGAACTTCGAACCCAAACAGGCATTTTACTTTGTGTAAATTATTTCATCATCATTGCTCTCAAAACGTTGATAGTAAATTCAAAGGCAAGAGAAGAGAGGTGACCTGTGTCCCAGCAGTGGGAACATTATAGGCTGATTATGCTATCGTATATATCATATTCTTAAGGTAATTCATTATTAATTTCTTAGTATTTATAGAACTAATCATCTGCACTTTAGGTAATCCCAAATTAGGCAATTTGTGTAAATAGTTGAATCCTAAGTGTAGAAGTGTCAATAATTAATCATCTACTAATACGGCTCAATAGATATTACTCCTATCTAAGTGATGATCATTATACTACTAATAGTCTTGCTCCAACTGAGCTTAATCAATTAGTGTTAAAGCTACTTGAAACTAATCAAGTACTTAGTTACAAACACTGTTGTTCCCAGTCAATTAGGAGTTCACACACTAAGTGTAAAGATTTAAATCGTTAGATTTGCCATCGCTATCCTTTAGTCACGCGAGAAATGTCAATACTGAGAAAACTGAACTCACACAGTCCATATCAGTCGCTCATAGAAAGCAGTGTGTGACACACCCGAGAAACTTCATTGTTTTTGGTAAATTCAACAGAAACAGCTGTTAAAATGGCCTTTTGTGTTTTCGGCAAGTACTCTGATAATACAAGAAATTCTAGTAAAGCTAAAAGTGTTTCTTTCACGTGTATATGATAACGGAAAAGTGTGTAATCCGTCATTGTATACAATTCCTAGGAAATGTGTACAATTCTTAAAATAGATAGGAAATCTATGATATATTTTGTAATATGCACTTTTCCTAGGAAATCTATACTTTTCCTAAATAGCACTCGGAAATGTATTACATTCGTGATGTTTTTAAGTACAGCGGGAATAGCGGAGCTTACCCTTTTTTTTTTTTTTTTTTTTGAGGGTGGGAAATCATCAAATAACTTCTCCCGCTCTGGGTGGAGCGGGAGGGCGTGTCAGACTTTTACTGACTAAAACCCACCCGTGTTCCTTCATTTGCCTATGCCAGGGCCGCGGTAACCCCTTCAGACAACCCGCGACCCCAGCGGCGTCGGCCCTATTGGGCCCCGTCACTTGCTGACATCTCTTTGAGGCGCGCGTGGAACACAACGCGCCGTCGACTCGGGCCTGGTCCTTACCGGACGGCGAGCTACCCGCTGCTCACCGTCCGCAGGCCCGCGCCTACGGTGGCCGGAAATCGCCCCGCGATTCCCGCCGCCCAGGGCGTCTCCTGCGGCGACTGAGGGCGTGAGGCTGCCTCTCCCTCACGCGTTCCGCCTCCTCCTTCGCGAGCATCACTGCTTCGCAGAAGGAGGTGACGGCCTCCCATGCACTCTCGCTCCGAACCATGGCCTGGACCAGGCTCGGACGCGAGAGATCGCCGCCGCCGATCGCTTCCGTGAGAACACGGCGGTGCTCTGCCCAAGCCGGGCAGACCTCCACTGTATGCTCCACCGTGTCCTCCGGGCGATCCACACAATGGACACACCCGGGCGTTTCCTCCCGCCTTATGCGAAACAGGAACCTCCCGAAACAACCGTGTCCGGTGAGGACCTGCGTCAGGCGGAAGGTGAGGACGCCATGGCGCCTCTCTAGCCACTCCTCAAAGAGGGGACTTATCGCCGCTATTGTGGCGTGCCCAGCGCTGGGTTGCGACAGTCGCGTTCTCCATGCCGCCATGAGATCCCGCCGGAGCTCTGTCCGCTGTACCGTGATTTCTCGCGGCAGCGGAGTTACACCCCGGCGTTTCGCCTCCTCGCGCCACTCCCACACGTGCGCGAGGACCTTTTCCTCCAGATCCCACGGCGGCAATCCGGCAAGGAGGCTCGCCGCCTCCCGGGAGACCGTGCGGTATCCCCGGACTAGCCGGATGGCCATGACCCTCTGGGACGCGTTCAACCTGCCGGCTGGTCCCAGCCTTAGGGAACGCGCCCACACCGGTGCTCCGTAAAGGGCCATGGACCGCACGATCCCCGCGTAGAGCCTCCGGCAGGAGGCGTTTGGACCCCCCAGATTGGGCAGGAGCCGCCTCAAGGCAGCCCCAGCCCGTGCCAGTCTGGGAGCCAAACGTCGGAAATGCTCCACGAAGTTCCACCGGCTGTCGAGGACGAGTCCCAGGTACTTCATCGTCGACCCGACTCCGATGTGAACCCCTCCCACCGTTATATCGGAACCCGACGGTGGCGCATTCCGAGGACCATGAAAACACATGGCCTCGGACTTGTGCAGGGCCACCTCGAGTCCCAACTGCCGGATCCTCTCCACGACTATCGCAACCCCGCGTGTCGCTAAGTCAGCCGCCTCCTGGTGCGACCTCCCCTGCGCCAGGACCAGCGTGTCGTCAGCATAACATACTACGCTGACGCCGCTAGGGAGGTCGGCGCGCAGCACCCAGTCGTAACCGATGTCCCACAGATGCGGCCCCAGGACCGATCCCTGTGGGACACCGCACATCTCTCGCCGGTTCCACTCTCCCTGATGACCGGGGTATATGACGGCCCTGTCCGTCAGATAGGCCTCGACCACTCGACAGAGGTAGGTCGGCATCCGGTGATACCGGAATGCCTCCCTGATGCAACTCCAGGGCAGGGTATTAAAGGCGTTGGCGATGTCTAAGGACACCGCCAAGACGACCCCACCCCGGGCCACTGCATCCCCCGTCGTGAGGGCTCGCACGCGCATGATGGCGTCCACCGTAGAGCGCCCCTTGCGGAAACCAAACTGGCTCTCCGCCAAATCCGGCCCCTCCTGCACCAGCCACCCGACGAGGCGGTCTGCAATGACTCTTTCAAAGAGCTTGCCCACCTCGTCGAGCAGCACGATGGGCCGGTAAGCGGACGGAGAGTCCGCAGGGCGCCCCGGCTTCTTAATGAGGACCAGTTTCCCCGTCTTCCAGCGAAGTGAAAACTGGCCCCTCTCCAAGCATGCGCTTAGGAGCCCCCCTAGTCGAGGCCCGAGAGCCCCAAAGGCCAGAACCCAGGCTCTTCCAGGTAAGCCGTCGGGTCCTGGGGCGGTATTTTTGGCACTGAGCCTACGTACCGCCGCTCTCAACTCTACCTCGGTCACTTCGGGAGTATCATCGTCGTCGTCGGTCTCTTGGTCCGCAGCGGGCACCGCATGAGGCGGAGCCATAGGCGGGGGAGTATGTTCCCCTCGCGAAGGGAACAGAGCGCTCACCACGTCCTCCACGAGCTCGGGCCGGAGACTCTGCGTCAGCGGGGGCGCCCATGGGCGGAGTTTCTCCCGCACCATCTTATAGGGGCGCCCCCATGGGTCTCTGTTCAGAGTCTCCAGCGACTCCTCGCGGCCCAGATCCCTGGACCGCAAGATCTCCGCTCGGAGGGCGGTCTTCGCCACTCTGTACCCTTCGTACAGCTCCGCCTGAATGGCTTCCGTATCCGGAGGACGAATACGGAGCCTGCGGTGCCTGGTGTACCGGTGCCGCGCGGCAACGCACGCCTCGCGCAGAGCCGTCAGCTCCGGCGACCACCAATACACCTGGCGAAAGGCGCGACTGGGCTGGACCCGGGGCATTGCCACGTCGCACACCTCGGACATGGCCTCCCGGAACCACTCCGCCTCGTCGTTGATGTCGGCAGGCCTGTCCGGTGGTGACACCCAGGCCTGCACGATCGAGGCTTCCAGGAGGAGCTCCCGGTCCAGCTTCTTCAGCGCCCACCGCGGACCACTCGGGGCCTGTCGAACCGGCGCGCTCGAGGTATGGGCGGAGACATCAAACCGGATGTACCGATGATCGGAATAGGTCTCCACCCCCTCCATGACGCGCCAGTCAACCACGTGCGGCAACAGGGCGGGGCTGGCGAACGAGATGTCCACCACCGATTCGCCCCGCATCCGCACACACGTGGGGACAGAACCCCGGTTTAGGACGACCAGGCCTGTCTCCAGAGCCCAGTCCTCCACCATCCTGCCCCGTGCGTCCGTACGCCGGGAACCCCAAGCCACATTCTTGGCGTTGAAGTCCCCGAGGACAAGCACGGGAAGGGAACGAAACCCGACGACGACGGTTTTCAACTCCGCAAGGGAGTTGTGGAACTCGGCGAGAGTTCGGCTCGGGGAGAAGTATGTCCCCACCACGACAATCCCCCCGAACCGTGCTGCAACGCAACCCTGTCCCTTCTTGACGGCTTCAAGGGACAGGGTACCGGCGGCGGCCGACGAAATGAGGGTCACTGAGCCGCTCAGGTCCTCCACCCAGTAATCACTGGGCGGGACAAAGTACGGCTCAGCGACCACGGCGATGTTAATCGACCACTGCGCCATGCTCTGGAGCAACAGATCCTGAGCGGCGGCGCAGTGGTTGATGTTCGCCTGGAGGAGGCGCAATGGGGCCACTACTGGCATTCCATTGCAGCCCCCTCCTGAGCCCCCTGTGAGGGCTCCACCGCAGTGGGTACGGCGGCGACGGCAGTGGGGGCGGCAGCGACGGCGCCTGTGGCGACGGCTGCGGCGGTGACGGCGGTAGAGGGGGCGGAGGGCTTGCCCTTGCCCCGGGCTTTCGCGGGTGGACCACAGCTCTTGCTTCCAGCCCGGTGATCGGCCGGCTTGCCAGCTGCCGCACATAGGTAGCAGTGCGGCGTGGCATTGCACGAGCCGGCCTTGTGACCGGGCTGACCACAGCGGAAGCAATTACTGCTGCGGTCCACCTCCGAGGTGCATTTGGCTCCCACGTGGTTGCCCACCTGGCAACGGAAGCACCTCAGAGGTCTGGCTTCCAGCAGTTTTACCCGCGTGGAGTCCCAGCCCACCTGGAATCTCGGGCCCTCCCCAGCGATCTTGTTGGCCGCCGATACGGGGCAGCTCACCGTAACGGCTCGCAACCCCGTAGAGTCTGGACGGATGGTGCCCATCTTCACCTGCTCGATAGCGCACCCCCCAGTCTTGACCACGGCGGCCACAACTTCCCCCTCTGTCACAGAGTCGTCCAGACCCAGGATGCGCATGTCAGCGCACTTGGCGGGTCTGGACACTCGGGCTTCGTCCGCATTTAAGGACGCCCTAAGCCTTTCGGCCAGAGCGTCAGCGGTCGGGCCACTAGCCGCACCGGGGATCTCGAGCATACGAGCCCCAGTCGCCGTGACCCTTACTCGCATGCCCTTTGTGACACCGATCTCCTCCAAGTTCACCGCCGCCCGCGCCTTGGTGAGCACGTCGCGGTAGGACACGCCCCTCTTCTCCGCTTCCGGCTGTAGTGTGATCACTACAGCTGCGGACTTTGGGGCGCGCAACCTCGCCGCGACGCTTCTCTCCTTGCGCCGACGCCGCCTCCCCCTCCGCTTGGCCGCCCTTGCCGCCTTGCCCTCCTTCTTCTTCTCCCCGGCTACCTGCCATTCGGCGTCAGCCGGAGGAGATTTAGAAGGCGGGGGCGGCCGCGTCGTCGTCGCCGCCGCCGCCGCCACAGCCGGGGCCTTCTCAGGCGCCTTGGCAGGCGCCTTCGCAGGCGCCTTCGCAGGCGCCTTTGCAGGAGCGGCCCCGCCCTTCGCCTGCCCCGCCGACCCAGGTTTGGGCGTGGCGGCTGTGGCGGCGGCGTACGATGCCGCCTTTGGCTGGCCCGAGGCCTGCCGGCTCGCCGCCAGCGGGGGCCGGAGGACAATGCCCTCCAGGACAGAGAACCGGCTGTTGAACGCAGCCAGTTCCTTCCGCACCAGGGTCAGAAGTCTGTCCTCTGCGGGCCCAAGCCCGCTCTGCCCCTGCTGCGCCCCCTCCTGCGGCGCCTTCTGAGGGCCGGCATCGCGGAGCCTGGCCAGGTCCGCTCGGAGCTCCTCGTTCTCCTTTCGGAGAAGCTCCATGGCGGCTGTCAAGCGGGCGACCTCCGCCCGCATTTCTGACATGCCGTCCGACGGAGGCCCTTGAAGCAGGGCCTCCGCTGCCGCCATAATGGAGGCCTTGGCTGCGGGTATGGCCTTGTCCTTAGAAGATTGCTTCTTCTTCAAGGCCACATCCCTCACTGCAGCAGCCACGACCTCCGCGAACCTGGCCCGCTCCGCCTTGGAGCCACCAGCGGCGTCCGACTCATCGCCAGACGCCTCCAGAGTGCTCCCCTCGGCCGAGCCGACGGAGTCATCCTCCTCGGTTGCCCGGCTCTTGCTCTTGGCCTTTTTGTGGCTCCAGCCTAGAACCCGGCGAGCTTTTTTGGCCGAGCCCTTCCCGCCATCCGAGGAAGACGACCCCTGGCCATCCCCCGGCTTCACCTCCACGTTCCGCTTCAGGAACGCATTCCTACCAGCGGAACCCACCTCAACGCCCTCCGGGCTCTTGAAAGAGCCCTTCGTGGCCTTCGCCCCCGATGCGGCGTCGGACTCCGACCCCGCATCACTCATCGCCTTCTCCTCGTCTCGTCTTGGGTTTTTTATAGAATCTTCCATGTTGTTCCCACGAGTAATAACTTTGTGTACTGGCTCAAAACAAAGTGGTTCGCACTAGCGATTAATTTAGCTACCCATTAATCAAGCTACCAACCTCCCTCACGGTGCGCCGCCGCTTGGAGGTTTTGGGGTAATTTTTTATAGAGGTTTTCTTCCTCGCGGTCCGGGCGGTTAAGCCAAGACCCTCGACCCCCGTCAAAAGTCAGAGACATGACCTTGAACGATCTTCGGGGCTACGAGACTAACGGTGGCAGAAGGAAATGACTTCCTCCTGCCTGCCCGGCGGCAGGGTTAGTGCACACCGAGCCCGTTCTTACTCCGCCGCTGTGCGTCTCTGCTTAGAGCAGAGGGACACACGTTGGAGCGTTCCTCCGACAGGATATTGGCATACGGGCAACGAAACCCCTTAGGCACTTGTGCCTAAGGGGAACCATTGCCCGCACCCCAGGGTGCACCGTCCCGAAGACTGGCCTTCCCTACGGACGTATCCGAAGGGAATTCCAGCCCACGGGCACTCGGGGAGGTTTCCTGTCTCCGCACCCCAGCGGAGCTTACCCTGCAAAAATAAATGAGTTCTTCAGCTGAAATACTAGCGGCCCCACATGCAGCTGGACACCTGTGACGCCAGAAGCTACTTTGCAATCATATGATAGAGTCTAATTGTATGTATCTAGCCACATGTGCGGCCTTCTTAACATATAGTTAACATATAGGTTAATTATTGTAACTGGTGTATAACCGTTTTAATGAACTATAAATAACAAAATAAATGTGAAGAAAAAAAAATAGGTAAAAAAAAATAGAAAGACTTCTACTCCTAAATTGTGATGACATAGAATTACTTAAATGACAGACTGATTACTTACCAAACCAAAGTTTTTATACATATTAAATTGTACGTAGATTTTTATGTGTGCTAGATGGGCCTTAAAAAGGAATAAATAGTTGATTTTTGAAGTTTAATTAGTAATAAGCCCCATGAATATTTCATATTTTACGATGTGATTGTTACACTTAATTATGTCAACGAGAGCTTTAATAAAAATTCTGATTTCAGTTTACAAACGTCTTTTATTTCTTTTAGTCACAAAAAGTATTACTTTTTACATATTTCGTAGTATAATCTCGGAATTGCATACAATTCCTAGGAAATATGTACATACATTTCACAGGAAATGTGTGTATTAAAGAATCTTTGAAACATTATTTTACACATTTTCTAAGTAGATTTACACGTTTCCTAGGAATTGTGTACAATTCCTAGGTTTCATACATCATCATCATCATCTGCCTAGCCTTTTTCCTACTTTGTTGGGGTCGGCTTCCAGTCTAACCAGATGCAGCTGAATACCAGCATTTTGCGTTGAAGACGCCAGCACATCAAGCTACTACAATCTGTCAAATTTCTTTAATAGATTTTCATCTTTATCGCTAAAGCATTATAGGTTCAAGGTTGATTGGCAAAATTTGACAGTTTTGGGTGGCTTGACCTGCTGGCGTCTGTACATAAACATTTTATAATATAATGAAAATACTTTTTTATAAAAAAAAAAATGAAGTTTATGAAGACATTTAAATGCTCATTTCAAACAAAACAGAACAGATGGCCGATGGAGCCGAAAGATTCTAGAGTAGCGAACACGTACCGGAAGATGTAGCGTCGGCAGGCCTCCCATAAGGTGGACCGATGACGTTGTGAAGGCAGAAAAGTCGAAGTGGCAGACCTTGGGGAGGTCTATATTCAGCAGTGGAGATCTTTGTGCTGAAATGATGATGATGATGATGATGATGATGATTTAATCATCATATTGATGATTTAATTTGTGTTGATAAGCGTCGTGAGCGCAATGGCGCATTTGCACTCGCGTTCCTTTGCTTGTCATTACTGTGCCCACAGATTATAAGTAGTATTTGTAATGCCACAGATACTTTGTGGGTAGACAAGTAATGTGGTAACGCGGGGCGCTCACACGCGGACTGAATTAAGTTGTTTTTTTTTTAATATTTATTATTTGTGTTTGTAACGTTTTACATTTTATCTATTTGTATCTATTTATAATTATTTATGTATTTTAGTAACGTAAACGCACCTAATAACGACCCGTTAAAATCCGCGCTCATTACCGCCCTATTCAGAAAACTATCATTTTTATGTCATGTATTAAAGCTACACAATTGGTTGCTTTAAAAAAAATGTAGATGTATTTGTATTGCAAATGTTCATCTCTTGTTTGTGTGCGTAACTCGACGATTTAAATAATAATTGCTCAGTTCGTCCGTGGACGCCGACCTTAGTGCATTTTCCATAGTGTGGCATTCCCGATGGCGTAAGTACTCTTGTTTCTTTTTTAGCAGAAGATTATATCGTCAAGCATTTTAATGTAACTTCTAGTTCTTTTGATGCATTTTTGATACTTTCAGGAACACAAGTAATGATTTATTTTAATGAGATACTATTTTATTTTGCTTAAAATTCAATATTAAAAATAGGCGGTAATAGGAACAAAAATCACAATTTTATTCCTATTGTCGACCCATGTCGCTGATATGTCGCTGATAAGTACTTGTCGTATTTTTTGTGTGCCATGATTTTTGTTAAAATGCATAAATTAATAGACAGGAGGCTATACTAACTCAGTTCCTTAGTATGTTAACTTATATTTGAGCTATTAACGCCATATATTCAAGAGCTTTAGTAGCCGTATACACAAACTTTGTTCTTATGTAAATATTTTGATGAATAAAGGAGGTATAATTTTTAAATAGTGTATTTTTATAGTTGAAATATCATAATTATTAAATATTTTTAGAAACCGCACCACTTAAAATCTTAGACATGTAAAAAAACCACATGTATTTACACAATTAATACACATTCCCTTGGGTCGGTAATAGGTTATACGATTTCCTTTAAGAAAACCTATTACCGATCTACTTGTACATTTACGACGGACCCCATACTACATGTTTTTGCATTTGGTATTTATTTTCAAGTAAACATAAAGTTATTTAATAGACATTATAGTATTCCATAATAAACATACAGATTTAAAATAACATAAGCTTTATTATATTATAGTAATACTTAGCTAACATTTATATGTGGAAGTCATATGGTAATAAAAAAGAAAATAAACATAAAGTATTATTTATTATTAGTAAAGAGTATTATGCAATAATAATTAATAATAATAATATATTACATAATAATAATATTTATTATAATATTATGCATAATTTATTATATACTGGGTGTAATTTTAATCACCGTTATCCTCTTAAGGGGTCATTGTACTCATCATTATAAACAATTTTTAGTATGAGACCAAACCTGAAATCGCGAAAAAAAAATCAGCTGTTCAGTACATTTTGACAAGAGGTTCTCTTAGAGAACCTCTTCTTCCTCCTCTTCTCTTCTTGGACGTCTTCTAAATCTTTTACAGAGGATTTAGAAGAGGTCCCGCAATTACGACATTAATAAGTACGGCAAATTTTTTTTTTCAAATATTCCTTGCAGTCCTAGGAAGGTTCTTATGAAAAGAAAAAACCAGCCAAGTGCGATTCGGACTCACGCACGAAAGGTTCCTACCAGTATCTATAAAAACGGCAAAAAAATCACGTTTGTTGTATGGGAGCCCTTTTTGGGAGCTTGGACGCTGCTCCCGACACCGGCGGATCACTATTTTTTATATTTTTAAATGTTTTTTATTTATTTTTTAAGAAATATTTAAAAATGTATTTTATAAGGAAAAAATATAAATAAACGAAATAATAATTATAATTATATAATAATAATTATTTAATTATGCATTATGCATTAATTATGCATTATTTTGCCCCCATTGGTTATATATTATAGTAGTTATAATCAATGCTGGCCTTTGGTAATTTGTTATACATAATTCGTATAAATATGATATTTTTTATTGATTTAACGCTGTTAAGAATATACTATTATAAGAATACATAATAATTGTTAAGTGTTGATAGCATTCTGTACTGTGTTGGAGCATTTATATAAACAGTGCAATATACACTAGCATTTTTATTTAACTTTAACGGTTCCATTTATTTAGTGGTCGGTATTAGGTGTCACATAAACGATATTAGGCACACACCCGATATTTTGAGTCGGTGATAGGGATATGACCCTTTTTCCTTTTATTTAATTTTTAATTTTTAAGTAATTCTTTGATTATCTGTTCTTACACATAACTAAAAAAATCGATAATTTCAGTACTTGAAAAAATATTTTTATTGAAGCCACATCGCTACTTCGGGGAAGAAAGGGCGTAAAAGCCACTTTTGGCCAAAATGAGTTAATAATGCAACTTTGTTTAGTTTTCGACGCTCTATCGATCTGTATATTTAAAATTTCAATATTCCCAAAAAAATGGCTTTTACCCCCATGATTTTTTTCTCACCAAAACCATTTTTATTAAAAAAAATTGACGTATATGACATTATTTAATTATTTCAAATTAATAAGGGCGTATCACCATAGTATGAAAGAATATTTGGTCGTAAATACAATATTTATTACGTAATGACTTTTACGACATTTTTACTTGGCAATTTAAATATGATTTGGCTTTTACGCCCTTGCACAAAAATAAAAACTTGGAGTTACAGCATTCAAATCGTAACAATAACAATTTCTTTAGTCTAAAAATCGGAGAGATAATCATGTCATTTATCGTTGTCTCTTATGCGTACGTTAAACAGTCTTACAATGGAGTGAGATAGAAACATAATTTATTTAGCCAATAAAGCGCGCGCGCTGCCGACGACACACGCACAAACACAATCGCAACCTGCATGTACACGACTTACCACAAGTGAAGTCCACGTGTCCAATCTTGTCAGTCTGTCAATCGCAGTTTCTTTACCGGATTGTTATTGTTTACGTTCCGTTTGAATATTAATACAGTGCGAATAAGTTACTTGTTTAATTAAAAAAATGGATAATACGAAGCCGAAAGCCTTGGAATCCTTGCTAAAAAGAAGGAATATCGTTAATGCATTATTACAAAGCCGTCGTCGTTCATCACAAAGGTAAGTTTTAAGTAATAGTACAGTACCTATCTATTATTCTTGGCTCAAACTGTTTAGACGTGCTTACCTAATGTGATGTTTCTTTAGTTAGAGATATTCGTATTTATTTTATAATAAATATTAAGAGTGCATTCGTCGTAGTAATTTCTAGGAAGATAGGTACTTACCTATTTTTTTACTACTTAAAATATTAGGTACTCACGGTGTAAAAACGGTCGGGTTTATTATGGTTGTATGTATAGTTGTATAGATGGGTGCTTACGTACCTAAGTGCTAACTAACTTTACCACAAAGGTCATGTTACGTAGGTACCTATCTAATTATTCACAATATTTTTATTTAGTTATTTTGTTTAATCATTTTCTTTATTCAAATTACATGCATTTCTATTTATTCCGTTATAAACTCCATGAAACTGATTTGTTAGACTGGCTTTTACGCCCTAATGACTAATGTCTTCTGATTTTTCGATGCCGTGCGTGACTTTTACGACCCCAATATTACAGGGAACTAAAACTACAATGGCTTTTACGCCCTAACTCTTACTAGCATTAAAAATAAAGACGACTTTTTTGTATAATTTTTGTATAAGTAATTCTATTATCATCTTATTTCCAGATCTGACTACGAGCCGAGTCAGTCGACTAGGAGTTTTCATCAAAATAGTAGTTCGGATCAAAGCAATGATATAATCGAAAACAGCGACACAGAAATGCAACCAATAAAAATATCAAAAGCAACACACAAAAAAATCATAATTAATTCAAGCAGTGATGGCGATATCAATACCTCTATGATTTCTTTACCCCGAGCACATGCTTCATTCTTTGGAGACAACGTTGGTAGCCTTATACCACCAAAAAGCCCGTTTAAAAACAATAGTAACAAAATAAATATTATTTCTATGGAAGTCTTAAAACAGGCTGATGGTTCGTCGACTGTTGTATTACCACATCCAAATATTACTGCCCTCCCTGCAGATCCAGTAATTGCTGAAAATGAAATCTCATGTGCTGTGCCGACCGTTGAGTCGTTTTCTTCAAACCTTTTGCCAGCTGACTATGCTCCAGAAACCAAAGTTACATCAGTTCCGATCGCTAATTCGTCTCTAATTGTTAATACATTGTCTACCTACGACAATAGCACGCAGCTTGAATCTTCTTCCGTATTGACTGCTGAATTACCTACTTATGTTAATCTCGTGCCACAAGATGACTATGCCGCTGATGAACCCGAAGTTCCTTCTGTACCGATCCCTGAATCATCTGACTTGAAGACCAACCTTCTGCCGTTGGATAAATATATACCTCAATCTGATAGTTGTATACCTACCACCTCCAAGACGCCATTTTTAGAACTGAGTCCTTTACTGGCTGCATCTCACGATGAAACTCAGCTTGGACCTCCTAATCCATCTACAAGTACAGCACTGGCCAATTTAAATATTACACACACAGTTGAAAAAGATCGGACTAAAAGAACACGCAAAATGTATTATATAGACTTCTTATCTGACGAGGAAGCTTTAGACTTTTCTGGTGGTAGTTCTGATGATTGGACTTGCAATGAATCTGAATCTAGTGGTTCACCTGAAAAGAAAAAGAAGAAAAAAGAAAAAAAGAAGAAAGCCCAAAAGGATGATACAAGTAAAAATATAACAAGGAAGAAACAGAAACTAATAAATAAACGGAAAGAACGAAAACAATTAAAAGATGAGGGAAAATCCTACCAAACCAAGAAAGGGGACATAGTTAAAGAAAAATCTATGGGAGAAAACCCATGTAAGCAGGATAAATGTAAAAGAGGTTGTTTTAATATAACGGAAGAAAGGCGAAAGTCTCTGTTTGACTTCTTTTGGAGCATAAGTTCACAACGGAGGAAAGATTGGCTTATTAATTGTACTCGCCAGGTATCAATTTCCAGGAAAAGAACGGACTCTCCAAATAGTAGGAGAAATTTAACATACGAGTACTTTATCAATAATGGTGAAGATCGTCAAAAAGTTTGTCAAAAGTTCTTGCTTGAGACATTGAATGTGACCCAGAAATATTTATTATACAATCTGTCTCATTCTAAAGAATATAATATGTCTCAGGATGATCGGAGGACACGTACATTTCCGGATAAGTATTCTCCAGAAGCAAAAGCACATGCAAAGTCTTTTATTGAAAAATTGCCAGCAGTCCCTTCACACTATAACCGGAAACGAACCAGCAGGGTGTATCTTCCCCAAGAATTAAAAAATGTATCCAATTTGTATAGACTTTATGTGAAAGAATGTGAAGATAAAAATCAAGATGCAGTTGGAGATACTATATTTAGAAATATATTTAATAATGAATATAATATCAGCTTTCATTGTCCAAAAAAAGACAAATGTCTTCTGTGTACAAGAGCCGACCGAAAAGAAATAAGCAGCGAAGAAGATAAAACCATTTTAGAAAATCACATTAAAGAAAAAAAATCTACTTATAAAAGGTTTCTAGCACATCAAAATTTAAGTAATCATTATAATATTAATGGTACTTTGACAGCTAGCTTTGATTTACAAAAGGTATTGACAACACCCCACGGAGATAGCATGTTGTTAGGGTACTCAAGAAAGTATGCAGTTTTTAATTTCACCATTTATGAAAGTGGAACTCAAAATGTGAATTGCTACATTTGGGGAGAGTGTGACGGAAAACGAGGTAGCCAAGAAATAGCAACTTGTCTCTTTAAGTATTTACAAGAAGTTGACGAAAGAAAAATAAAAAATTTGATTTTATACTGCGATTCCTGTACAGGTCAAAATAAAAATAAAGTAGTTCTATCTGCCATAAACTATTACCTCAAAAAGTCCGTAAATTTAGAAACAATACAGCTTAACTTTTTGTTGCCTGGACATACATACATGCCTGTTGATTCAGTGCATGCAACAATAGAACGAGAAATAAAAAAACTCACCGTCTGGAGTCCTTCCCAGTGGATGCCTTACATTGCTTCTGCCCGAAAACGGCCACGACCTTATCGTGTTATTGTCATGGAGCATAGTGATTTTATTAGTTGGGACGAACTAGCTACAAAGACTTTCACTAAGGAAACGCTAAAAAACATGCAATTTAAAAATATTCGGATTGCTACATTTAAGAAGAAGAATGTTGATCAAGTTGAAATTAAGTACTCCATGCATGAAGACACATCAGTACAAAAAGTCATTCTATTTGAAGTACCTGAAAAAAGGCCAAATACAAAAGGGAAATCTAAAGCGAGAGGAAGACCTAAAAAAAATATTTGTTTAGATACAACTAATAATCACTGCCAAGCTGAAAAATCAAACGAATTTGTGTTGCGTAAGTTATATGACGCCAGATTACCAATTTCGACTGCAAAATATAACGATTTAAAACTTCTTTGTGACAATCACACAATACCCAGACCGTTCCAACAAGATTTTTTGTCGCTGCCTCATTTTAAAACAGTAGTAGACCAATTACTAGATACCGACGAAGAAGACGATGTAGTAGAGGAATTAGAATGAATGGGTACTTATCTACATTTTAATTTCATTAGAATAATGCATGAATGATTAATAAGTAGAAGAAAGATTTATTTTACAAATTATAATTAAAAAAAAAGGTTAAACAAATAAGAAAAAGAAAAAAATATATAAGAAGAGAAAGAAGATGAATAAAAAGAAAGTAAAAGATAAAAAAAATAAAGAAGAATACGATTACAAGCAATAAAATTAAAAAAGTAAGAAAACGAAACAAAAAACAGAAAAGGAAATAGAAAAAAAAGAAGATTACTAATTATTGTCAATTTGATTTGATTTATGAATGAATAAAACTGATTTGCATCTTAACTAAATTTATTTATTTAATACACCAATACCTACCTAGTAGAATAAATTACAAACATACCATTATTTTATACTATTTTATCAATTTTAGTTAATTTATTTCTTAATTAATTAATATTAGATGATAGTAATTATTTATCACAGTTAACTTAAAATTTAAATTAATGAAAATAATCAAAGTTCAATTCAATTAAATATTTTCTTTTGTTTCACTATTCATGAATCGTGTGCATTTAACTTAACAGGTAGGTAACCTAATTCGTTATAATAAATTTTGTAATATAGAACTATGATAAATCAGATAATAATAATTATTATGCTATTATTTTGAGCTTCTATGCACCTTAATTTCAATATTCACCACATTAAATCTTACAAAATTATAATAATTGTAGGTTTACTCACGATAATTGTTATAAGTGGTGCAGTCATTACGACCTTTTCACTGTCTAAAGATGGTTTATACGACACGATGTATGTTAGCATTATAGATATTTGTGGATTTACGTCCTATAGTA
The DNA here is from genome assembly GCA_905163495.3 of Cosmia trapezina. Lineage (NCBI taxonomy): Eukaryota > Metazoa > Arthropoda > Insecta > Lepidoptera > Noctuidae > Cosmia > Cosmia trapezina. The sequence goes on along the minus strand of LR991035.1, from coordinate 22,159,820 downwards.
CGTATTTATAGACGGTGTAAAAGCCATTTTTATTAAAATTTTGGGTCGTAAATCCATCCTATCTTCTAAACCATAAGGTCTACTTAAAATTAAGCTTCTTGATATTAAAGAGCACTTAAATGCAAGTAAATATCACCAATTCATTCGAATTTAACTCTATTGCAAAAAAAGTTATTTTCCAAAATTTAAAAAAAAAAACGTTTTTTCGCTGCCCTGTAAAGTTGCTACTTTGGCTTTTACGCCCTTTCTTCCCCGAAGTAGCGACATATTAAGAATGTGCTTATTTTTTGGATATCAATCTGAACTCCGCTTAAACTGGCGGTAATGGGTGCGTTTACGTTATATCTGCCCGTGACATCACAGCGGGCCCTATCAGAATACCAGCGCTGCGACACTCATGTTAAGTGCCGCAGCATTATGCTGAGATAGGGACCTTTTGGCCTCGTACAGGACTTTTTTTGTTTTTTATTTACTTTTTTTTAAATTTTTTTTTTATATATTTTGTTTGTTTTCAACTTTTATTTTGTGTTTTAGTTTTAGTTCTGTGCGAGTCACAATAAATACTTTTTCTTTCTTTCTTTCTTTCTTTATATTCAATTAAACTCATGGAAACATAACATCTTATGTCTTCCTTAAACTGCACCCTAATTGCGTAACACATTATCGATCGGAGTTGGTTTCATTTTGAAACAAATTGCTAATCCATTGCTTCTTATGTTCGAAAAATTTGTCTGCTCGACAGCGTAAATATAGCAATGAATGTTGTTGAACTGTTAAAATGAAACCAACTCCGATTGATAATGTGTTACGCAATTAGGGAGCTGGTGCCAGAGCTGTATTAACCCACATCACGCCATCCGTTTTATAATGCCCATAACAAGGACCAAGTTTATTGCCGGACACAAATCCAGGTTCTGAGAATTTTCTAATAACACTGCACCTGGGAATTTAACCCAGGACCGCTCGTTCAACAGTGTTTGTGACCTCTAGAACAACGACGCATATACAGTTATCAGAGACGTGCTGGTCATATTTAAGGGTGTGGGGCCGACTATCTAACTGAACAACTTTCTCCATGGGAGCAACATCGTAATCGCAAAAAAATTGTCAGCCGTCCCATCATACACATTGACATTATTTGAGATAGATGAATTTTATACCGGAAAAGTTTTTAATCAGTGCGCAAATTTTCACAGAGTGTTCTACCCATTAGTATAAACAACTTTCACTATGGGACCAACTCTGAAATCACGAAAAAAAATCAGCTGTTTCATACAAAAGTTCATACTTAATCGACCAAAATATATGAAAGAGCTAATTTTTTAGTGAAAGTTGTTCATATTAATGTGTGAAGATTTGCGATAACTAAAAAACTTATCTTGTAAGTATATAATGACATGAATATTCACTTTGTAGTCTTAAATTATTTTCATTATTGTGAATGTGAGGATTATTTTGGTCATTGTTTTGTTTTTATTTGTTAGTTTTAATCATGTCTGGCAGTTTGAGTAATTTTTGTGGCCAACCCAAATATCCTTTCTTTAGAATTGTTCGTCGAATCGCGTAGCCCTTAAGTTCTGGGTTGAACTGCACGATTACTGACAAATGCGTGCCCTGACTGGACAGTTCCTCTCAATCAGTGTGGTTCTTTTCCCAAAAGATCATTTCAGACACCAATCTACGACATGGTCTTCACATTATATGACCAAAATTACGTCTGTGACCTCCGGGTTTGTTTCGGCCTTTCTTATCAGACTAGTCAGATAGGAAACGCAGACCTCATTTAGTTCATCATTTATACATTTGAGTCGAGTAGGTATTGAAGTTTTTTATAGGATCGTTGAAAATTGTTTCGCGTTTACGATGTTGGTCCCAAGAAGAAAGTTGTTCAGTTTCATGGTATGTACCACACCCTTAAATATGTCCACACCTTTCAGATACATGCTTTAATTATTCATGGACGACACGGTTGGCGCAGTGGTTGAGCGGTTGACTGCTGCGCAGCATGTCGCGGGTTCGATTCCCGCACGGAACAAATATTTGTACGACCTACAAGTATTTGTTCCGAGTCTGGGTGTTTTTCTATCTATAATATGTATGTATTTACAAAAAAAAAAATGTATATAAGTAGTTTATCAGCCATCTCGTTACCATAACACAAGCATTAGGTTGCTTAGCTTGGGACTAGATGGCGTTGTGTGAAATGTCCAAGGATATTTATTTATTATTTATTTATTTATTCATGTATTCAGATTGTGCTTAAAAAAGTCCTAAAAATGACACACATACTTTTATATAGAAACCCGAGCATATTTTAGAAATGAATCTCATCTCATTAACCTGTGAGATGAGTTGATAAAAGTTCACACGGTACGGCGTCGGTACTTTTATGAATTAAAACTCTGGCCCTCGCGGCATGTGTTAGGAATTTTGCAGAAATTCAATAAAGCGGACATGCTTGCCTATACTGTTCGTTTGAATTGGATGGGGACTGAGTGATAGCGATTTTAAATAATAATACTAATAATATTAGTAAAGATAACATGTTATCTCTACATTGACGTCGTGGTGGAGGGAGCTCGTGGCTAAGTAATAACAGCCGCACGGGTCGATCTATCAGGTTAAGCTATTCTTGCCGGGGTTGGTCCGTGGATGGGGAACATCTTTATATACCGAGACTCCTCCGTGCTTCGGAAAGCACGATAACTCTTTAAACGTCGATTGACACCCCGGTGTGCAGATAACAATAAAAAATCTATTGTGTATGCTCATTGGCGTGCGATGGGTTAAGCCGTTGGTTCCGGCTGTCATTCGTGGATCTTTGACAGTCGTTACGGGTCGTCAGAAGCCCGAAAGTCTGACAACCAGTCATACCAAGGGGTATCGTAACCTAGTTACTCACTGGGTTATGGAGGTCAGATAGGCAGTCGCTCCATGTAAAATACTGGTATTCAGCTACATCCGGTTCGACTGGAAGCCGACCATAACTAGTTGGGACAAGGCTAGGCAGATTTATTAATCCCGGGCGGGATTGGGCTTCAATTAGGCCAGAGCACCTTTTTTTTTTGTGGATGGGAAATCATCAAATGACTTCTCTCGCTCTGGGTGGAGCGGAAGGGCGCGTCAGACTTTTACTGCACCCGTGTTCCTTCAGTTGGAGATACCATGGCCAGGGCCATGGTATCTCTTTTTAACAACCCGCGAGGCCGGCGGCATCGGCCCTATTGGACCCTATCATTGCTGACATCTCTTTGAGACGCACGTGGAACACAACGCGCCGTCGACCCGGGCCTGGGCCTCAATTCCGGGCTCGAGCTAGATATCACGACCATGGAGATAAATCTCTGTTTAAAATCTCCGCATCAATGTCCGGTTCAAATCTCGATACTATCAAAAAACCGTATTCTGGTTGACCACGGAGAAAGATTTACAACGGAGAAAATAATCTCGTCTAAAAGACGTTCCATTTTTATCGATTCACTTTGATTATAATCAATTATGCTACGTTTTTCTTTTTTAGTATTAATGACATGTTTAATTTATTATATCCAAGGAAACACATAAAAGATAATTTTAGTATATTGTGTTTCTATAGCTGTGTTTTTTTTAAATAATTACTTACTGAAAATAGTAATTGCAAAGTAGCGTGATCAGAAACGCATTTCGCATGATTTGTGTCCTTTTTCTGACGTAGGTAGGTTTTAATTTTCATATTAAATAAGACTATTTTTAATCGCGATTAAAAAGGTGTAGAATTAGTTGTCATGAACTAAAATTCACACCAACACCTTGACTTCAAGTGCAAAAACAGTACTGTATTTTTTTTTTCTTTTGCTTATATCTCGAAAACGGTGTGTCCTCTATCGCAAAAATAATAAAAATTTGGCGCCCTTTTATGAAACCCATAAACCCCTGTCCCATAAGCCTCTACATGTAGGTACCAAAAAAAAAACGAATATAAACCTACGTATGTAAATTGTGACAGATGTTCCAACGGAGATTTCATATCTCCATACCTTAGGACCAGCCGTGATATCTCGCTGGTTTGCGATCGAAAAATTTATGAATGGAGATCGTTAGAATAGCATTTTTTCGTTTTCGACGGAGATAAGCAGTTTCTCGACTGATATTTCGAACATGGAGATAATTTCCATGCCATCGGAATTGGCCTCCTGGTCCTTACGGGACGGCGAGCTACGCACTACTCGCCTTCCGCAAGCCCGCGCCTACGGTGGCCGGGAATCGGCTGGCCAGAGCATCTGATAAAACAATAATCGCTAGCAGTAAGACCCCACACTTCAGGCTATTTTAATTAACTACGATACAGGAATTTTCTTTATTAACCACCGGAAAAAGTGTTGCGCTGCCATATTAATTGGGAAATGAAAAATTTATTATTATTATTTTCGATTCCATTCATCCACCCATGTGCTAACAGAAGGGGTATTCAGAACTTTGTTTTTGTAAAATCCGCGGAACAAAAGACTTGGTTGTTTTCAGCTGAAAAAATTTTTTTTTCTATATTTCCTACCCTGGCGGACAAAGCAAGAATTTGGTCAAACAATTGATATTGTTTGTGCTTTTTGTATTTTTGTTTTGCATTTCGGAATAGGGTTTTTAAATGGAGATTACTTTAATCAGTAAGGAATTGTTGTAGGTATAATGCAGAAGCTTATTGTAGTCGCTATAGTTATAATGCTTTTGAAAGAACATTAATATTACAGTTTTAGAAAATATATTATAAAGTCTTTATAAGACAACTAGTTGCGGCCCGCGGTTTCACCCCCGTAGACCGGGATAAAAAGTAGTCTATGTGTTAATCCAAGGTATAAGGTATTTACATACCAAATTTCATCCAAATCGGTCAAGCCGTTTGAGCGTGAAGAAGTAACAAACATTCACCTATGTGTACTCACAAACTTTCACTTTTATAATAATAATAATAGGTCTTTACCTATGAAATTGCCGTTTTGTATGAAAAAATTTAAACGATTTTTTTTCATGTATTTTTTATTTGTATTAATCGAAGTAATCACCCATGCAATCAATGCATCTTTGCCAACGCAGTGGCAGTTTATTGATGCCCTTCTTAAAGAAATCAGCTGGTCGGGAGGCAACAAATTCTTCAAAGGCATTTTGTACAACCTCTCGGGTATTGAATTTTTTTCCCGCCAAGAAGTTATCCAAATTCTGGAAAAAGTAGTAGTGTGTAGGCGCAAGGTCTGGTGAGTAGGGCGGGTGACGGAGAGCTTCCAACCCCAGTTCTTGCAACTTGGAGACCGTCTGCTGTGCAGTATGAGGTCGCGCGTTGTCGTGCAGGAGCAGCGGAGACGAGCGATTGACCAATGCTGGTTGGAGATGTGCCAGCTTCTCCATCATTGTGTTCAGTTCTTCACAGTACACATCAGCAGTAATGCTCACCCCGTTTGGTAAGAAGCTGTGATGAATCACACCGGCGCTAGACCACCAAACAGTGACCATCACTTTTCTAGGGGTAAGTTTTCGTTTAGGGCATTGTTTAGGTGCTGAACCAGGATCCAACCAACTTGCTGAGCGCTTGCGGTTATCAAACAGAATCCATTTTTCATCGCAGGTAACAATGCGGTTCAAAATTCCTTCATTTGTGTGTCTGTTGAGCAGTGCAAGGCACGTCTCGACGCGTACTTCGCGCTGGCGATCATTGAGTTCGTGGGGCACCCATTTGTCAAGCTTTTTTACCTTGCCAATTTGACGCAAATGTACCAATATTGTTTTGACGCTAACGTCGAAAGCTGCCGCTAATTCAGCCGTAGATTGTGTATCATCAGCTTCCACAATCGCCTACAATTCGTAATTGTAGACCAAAGTCTTCGGACGACCGCGAGGTTCATTTTTCAGGTCGAAATTTCCAGAACGGAAGCGAGCAAACCAATAACAGGTGGTGCGTTGTTTTGTAGTGTTAGCTCCGTAAACGTCGTTGATGTTGCGTGCCGCTTGTGCCGCGTTGCTGCCACGACGGTACTCATATTCCATAATTACTCGAATTTTTAACGTATCCATGATGACGAAAAAGATTGAAATGCAATGAAAATGTAACACTAATCAATAAACAAATGACTACTTTTGGAAAAAAAAATCCATGTTTTTAAAATAAAATTAATTTGAAATTAGAATTCTTATCCAAACAAAAATTATTTTGATTTGAAATGGCCAGTACTGCAGAACGGCAATTTCATAGGTAAAGACTTAATATTATAGTGTGATTGAACTCGTAGGAAAGCCCAGTCACAAAAGGCCTATTATTTTTAAAAGCCCAAGTCCCAAAAGGCCTATTATTTTTAATAATTTTACTACGAGGTAAATAAAACAACAAAACAAAGCTATATAAAAAGGTTTCAAAAACCGTTTACTGCTAATCCCCCACAAACGGAAAAAGAATTACAGAAAAAAATTGAAAAACAAAATTAAACCCATAACAAAGTAATATTCGAAAAACAATGTCGTTTAACGCTTTTAATACGCAAATAGATTACCGAAAACGTATTGTAAAAGTCAATTTATCATGATTTACTGATGCCCAAGTCAAAGGCTGAAGCGATTTAGGTACTTGTATTTTTGTCCTTTTTTCTCGCAACTTTAAGTTACAGGACACCAGACATACCTTCACTGGAATTGTTTTGTAGATCACTGGCCTGTAACAGGGTTATATTTTATAGACTTAGTAAAATAACTGACGTCACTCGGAACGCTGCCACGCTTAAATGGAATTGGGCTGGACACATCTGCCGCATGTCAGACGATCAATGGGCCAACTTACGACCCAGTGGGTCCCGCTTAAGGCGACGCTATCTGACTTTTGATGATTTTAAACTGAAGATCACGTCTAAACGAGTAGTGTTAATGATTTGAAAAAAAAATATGTTAAATTATAGCATTTTCTTAATAACTTAATATGTGAATATTTTAGATTATGTTTATATTAATTAGTGTAATTAATTTGTAAATTTATGTCTAACGCAGATAAAAAACTGAGAATCACGCAAAAACTGTCAGGCATATTTTTATGAAACTTTCACCATTTTAAAGGTAATTTAATTATTTATCTTTTAATATACGTGTTGTATTAAAATGCCTTTTGTTTTATGTATAATAAATTAATAATGCGTCTAATTTGGGACAGCGCTCCTTGATGGGCGAGTCCTATTACTGGCTGGACGTACGACGCGTTGCGTGAGCTCAGCACAGAACGCGCAAGCTAACCACTCAAGGTCATTGGCGTATAGTTGCGCCTTAATGGCAAACGACATCGCGGCAGGCCCAGACGGAGATGGCGGGATGAGTTGGTCTCCTTGAATAAAGATTGGTCCTTGGCAGCTCTGGACAGAGAGAGGTGGAGAGAGAGTAGGGAGGCCTTTGCCCAGCTGTGGGACAATTATGGCTGGTAAAAAAAAAATTACAATAAAACTAATAAAAAATTAAAAACTAAGCACTCACGCGGTAAAAACTAAAGTAACAGAGTGGCTACTAGAGAGGGACCATAGGCACACGGAGTCTCTACTTTCATACATCACTATCCCTCGCCCACCTCGACATTATCCAAGGATATTTATTTATTTATTTATTATTATATAAACAAACTCAGCTTTATACGATTATACCTACTGATATAATACAGCTGAAGGATTCGGATTTAAAGAAATATTTTTGCATTTGATAGCCCAATTCTCGAGGAAGGCTATAAGCTATTAAACATTATGTTATGACTATTGGGAGCTGAGCAAAACGAATAAAAATCAGAAAGAACGCTAACCGAAAACGAAGTAATAGCGCGGGCGGGTAATTCGCAGCGATGCAGTGGGTCAGGGGCCGAAATTTCACTCGTCGCGGTCAGAAGCTATATATCTTTAAGTTTTGAACAGAACTCAACCACGTCACGAAGCGTTACCATTGACCTCACTAATTACCTAAGCACCTGCTTTACAAAATCACATCAATATGGCGCTATAATCGCTCTACTCTTACACCTTAAACAAAACTCAGTAACGTGATAATTTCGCTCCCCAAAATGCCCTGAATTCACGATCATTCCTGGATTTACGGACACCTATGGTGTCCCCTTAATTTGAAAATATGATCGTTTAATTGCCAAAATAAAGTGCCCGATATATTTTAAGATGGGGTATTTACAAGGGATGTTATTTATGTTTAGCCATGATAAGGAATTATGGGCTGGAGCCTTTATTTTATACAGTTAGGGACGTAACGGTTTATCGAGGTGCGAATCGATTATCGATATTAAGTCCTTTACTATCGTTAAGCAGTTAAGGTGGGGATTGTCGAATAAATAAGCGTTAGTTTTAATTAGGGTTTGAACTATGCGGATAGAAGGATCAAATTGTTGGGTAGTTTCTATTGGAGGTCGCATATTATAGATGCACTGGCATGTGTGAATAATCTTTTATACATGTCTGTCACCAATTTAAATAAGCGTAGTTACGGCCTTGTTTATGTTTTTTATGTGTCACTAGCTTGTAAAGTATTAACCACGAATATAGTACTATCAGACTACACTGCTACTCTTGTTATTACCCCTTATTTTACAATAATAAGTAATATTAACCACGAATATAGTACTATCAGACTACACTGCTACTCTTGTTATTACCCCTTATTTTACAATAGGTTATGGTCTTATACATGCTCTGATAGTGCTAGAGCATTTAATAAGTGGAGTGGTTTAAATATTAATTGTGAAACTTACGAAATCTCAATTATGTCAACTGAAGTTGGCATAAGTGGTATTAAGAAGCTGAAAGGATCGTCAGACTACCCAAACTGGAAGTTCTTGGTGCGAAATTACTTGGAGAATAAAAACTGGTGGGGAGTAATTTCTACAAATGTAGTAAATGCTGACGTAGACCGGCAGGCACGAACGACAATATGCTTGTTGTTAGAACCAGAGTGCTTTACCCACGTCTACAATGCGAAGACTGCGAAAGAAGCCTGGAACAGCTTACAGAAAGCGTATGAAGACAAAGGTTGGGGAAGACGTATACATATTCAGCGAGAGCTTTTCAACTGTAAGTTAGAGAACTTTGATTCTATGGAAAGCTTTATATCCAAAATTACATTCCTGACACAACAATTGTCCGATATCGATGCACAAATCCCTGATGATTGGATCATATCGATTTTGCTGGGTGGATTGACTGCTGAGTACAGCCCTCTTATCATGGCTGTAGATAATAGTGGACAAGAGATCACGTTAGAGCAAATTAAAACGAAATTGTTACAAGAAGGAAGTAGACAGAGTAAGTTGAACACAGAGTACGAACAAGCCTTAGTAACACGTAAAGTACAGAACGATGCAAGATCTAATATCAAAACTAACGATCGTAAGCAGAAGTTCGTCTACAAGTGTTTTAAGTGCCACAAGCAAGGACACAAGGCGTCCGAATGCAAGGAGCGGATCAAAACCGCGAATATCTGCCTGAATACGAAGGAGGCGATACACAAAGATAAGTGGTATTTAGATAGTGGGTGCTCAAATCATATGACCCACGATAAAAGCAAATTGTTGTCTTATACACCTGAAAAGGGCAACATGAAGATCTCAGTAGCAAACGGCGAGAAGTTATTGGTGAAAGGAAGAGGAAATGCTGAACCACGAGTCAGCGAAAACGAAAAATTTATTTTAGAAAACGTTTTACATGTTCCTGATTTATCCATGAACTTAATTTCGGTGAGCGATTTGACCAAGAAGAATTATTGCATGAATTTTGACAAAGGAGGTTGCATGATTCAAAATAAGAATCGAATTGTTGCAAGATGTCAAGAGGTCGACGGAATTTATGAATTGACAGAAAATAAAAATAACGTCGTGAATGTGACACTGTCAAAACAAAATGAAAATATTTCGAACATTTGGCATAAAAGATTAGCTCATTTATCGCGTAATTATATGAATAAAATGAAAGTTTTAGTAAGCGGTATGGAATATAAGAGTACCGATTTATGCGAGCCGTGTATTCCATGTATCGAAGGAAAGACATGCAAAAGTCCCTTTAAAAACCAAGGTACGAGAGCGAACGAGGTCTTACAGTTGGTTTTTAGCGATGTTTGTGGACCTATCGAGGAGCCGTCGTTCGGTGGTTCGAGGTATGTTCTTCTATTTATCGACGATTATACTCGGAAGACTCATGTGTATTTTTTGAAGAACAAAAATGAAACTTTTGATAAGTTCCGTGAATACAAGGCGGAAGTTGAGAATGAGACGTGTAAATCTATTAAATGTCTGAGATCTGACAACGGCACAGAGTACTGTAATGGTAAATTTAAATCTTTTTTGAAGTCTGCAGGTATAAAACACCAGACGACTGTACCGTACACGCCGGAACAAAATTCTGTCGCAGAAAGAGCGAATCGGACTATAATAGAAAAGGCCAGAACATTACTGTCAGAATCAAATCTGAGCAAGAAGTATTGGGCCGAGGCTGTTAATACTGTTGTATACCTAAAGAACAGAAGCCCCACGAAAGCATTGAACAATACAGTACCAGAGAAGGTTTGGACTGGAAAAGATGTGGATGTTAGTCATCTGAAAATCTTTGGTTGTTTGTCGTATAGATTGATACCAAAACAAAAGAGACGCAAACTGGACATGAAGACGGAACCGATGATTTTTATTGGATATCCAGATAATCAGAAGGGTTATCGTCTAATGAATCCTAAGACAGGTGAAGTGACAACTGCGAGAGATGTCAAATTTCTGGAAAACGTTTTTCTTCAAAAAGAAAACGTGGAAAAGTCGGAAGTGATAATAAACTTGAATACAGATACTGTTCCTACCAGTTTATCCATCGGATCTACAAGCAGATCTGAACCCTTGGAGGCTCACGATGATGTGTACCGTGATGCTGTAGACGAGAACGTGGAAGTATTGGAGGAGATAGGGACTGAACCTCCTGAATTTGTAGTACCAGAGCACGTACCTGATGATGTATTGACTGAATCGGAAAGAAGGTATCCAGTAAGAGAACGGAGACAAGTCGATCGGTACGGATGCAATGTTATGTATGCCAAGGAGAGCAATCTTGATGGTGATCCATTGACTATTAATGAAGCGTTGGCGAGACCCGATGGTGACTTATGGCAAAAAGCGATAGACGATGAACTTATGTCACTAAAGGAGAACCAGACTTGGACGTTGGTGGATCTTCCAGCTGATAAGAAGCCTATCCAGTGCAAATGGGTGTTCAAAATTAAGAGAGATAGCGATGGCAAGGTAACAAAGTACAAGGCTAGACTAGTAGCAAAAGGCTTCACACAGGTATGTGGCGTAGACTATACTGAGACTTATTCTCCAGTAGTTAGAAGCTCTACTCTACGTCTGTTGTTCTCGCTAGCTGTTGAATACAGTTGGTTTATTGACCAGTGGGACGTCACGACCGCCTTTTTATATGGTAAAATTAAAGAGGATATTTACATGTTCCAACCAAAAGGAGCAGTAGTCAAAGGTCAAGAAACCAGAGTATGTAAACTGCAGCGTTCTTTGTATGGATTGAAACAAGCTTCGAATGCTTGGTTCAAGGAATTGGACAAAGAGATGTTCAATTTAGGTTTTGTGCAATCAAAAATAGAACCGTGTTTGTATCAAAAGGAACTTAAAAATAATAAGAAGTTAATTGTCGTTATTTACGTAGATGATCTTTTTATTTTTGGAAATTGTGAACAAGAAAAGCTAAAATTAAAAACCGGTTTGCTTGACAAGTTTAAAGTGAAAGATTTAGGCGCGGCTAGGCATGTTTTAGGCATGAGGCTGAGAAGAGATAAAGATGTTATTTGTCTAGATCAGCGACAGTTCATTTCGGACATATTGAATGAATTTAACATGACGGACGCTAAGCCAGTTTCGACTCCCATGGAAGTCGGAATGAAATTAGAAAGATCGACAAATTCCCATAGCGATCTGCCATATCAAAGCTTAATAGGGTGTCTAAATTATTTGGCATGTAATACGCGACCAGATATAGCACATGCGGTGAGTGTACTTTCACAATTTAATTCATGTTATGACGAAATACACTTTAAATGTGCGAAACGGGTCTTAAGGTATTTGAAGGGCACGTCTAACCTTTGTCTCACTTTTAGGAAGTCGGGAGATTTAGATTTACGAGGCTATGTTGATGCAGATTGGGGAGGGGCACTTGATAGAAAATCTTTCACAGGATTAATTTTCAAATTAGGTCAAAATATAGTATCATGGGAGAGTAGGAAGCAAGCGACGGTATCCTTGTCCTCCACAGAGGCAGAGTACGTAGGATTGAGTCAAGCTTCGAAGGAAGCTCTATATTTACGTAGTTTACTGAACAGTTTGACAGCTGTGGATAGTAAAGCGGTAGTAATTTATAATGACAATCAGTCGGCGCATAAAATTGCAGCTAACAAAATGATGCATAATAGAACAAAGCATATAGATATCAAGTATCATTTTATTCGTGAGTGTGTACTGGCTAACAAAGTTGAAATAAAGTACATGTCAACCGATAAGATGATAGCGGACATCTTAACTAAAAGTGTTCACAGCCCGAAGCTTAGAGAATTTTTAAAGGATTTATCCCTGTCAAATTATTCTATTAAGGGGGTGGATGAGTAGTTAGATGTTTTGATGTTTTATGTTTTCTATATGTTTTATTTTTTCTATACCCAAGTGTTTTGTGTAATAGATAATTTTCTATGCATGTGTAATAGATTAAGGGGGCGTATTGGAGGTCGCATATTATAGATGCACTGGCATGTGTGAATAATCTTTTATACATGTCTGTCACCAATTTAAATAAGCGTAGTTACGGCCTTGTTTATGTTTTTTATGTGTCACTAGCTTGTAAAGTATTAACCACGAATATAGTACTATCAGACTACACTGCTACTCTTGTTATTACCCCTTATTTTACAATAATAAGTAATATTAACCACGAATATAGTACTATCAGACTACACTGCTACTCTTGTTATTACCCCTTATTTTACAATAGTTTCCGCTTTAGAATGGTAATATTTTCCAAGTTGGTAGTTTAACGTGATTTTTAATGGATGGTTTTTGAGTTTATGATATTATTTAACTTCCTGCAAAAGCGATGATGTTAAAGTTTTACCTAATTTATAATATATTTTGTTCATGTTTTGTTTCAATGTGCTGCAATAGTCCTGCACCAACCGGGGGTTGTTCTTGGGTGCTTGCATAGTGCATACAGGGATAATCGTCGGCTGGTGCCTCCTCATCATTTAAATTGTCTAAGGGACCTCTGCGAGTTGGCTGCGGCCCATGGTACGCCTTCCAAAGGTCTGGGACCCCCGGGTCCCGAGATATGTCAAAGACAATTTAAATAATTCAATTCTATATTAATATTAATTCTACTGTTTGAAAATTTTGCATGGCGATGGCGTAAGGTAAAATGTATCGGGACTATTATAAATAAAATACTTATTTTATATGCGTACATTTTAGGGAAAAAAATGATTTCTATTCTAAACGCAAACTTTATGTTATGATTATGTTTATCATTTAAGACGTTTGTTAAATGTCTTAAATGATAAACATAATCCCACCAAAAACATTTTCATGTAAAATGTTGCCAAGACGAGACCACATATAGCTCGCACTGACAAAAAGCTATCAGATCTCATGTAGAGCCAAGCTTCTAACTCTACACGCCCTAACTCTCCAAGCCCTCACTTCACAAACTCTACACCTTAGTCAAAATATGAGGCTTGGCCGTTTCGGTACTACAAGAACTATTGTATAACAGAAAAGTAATGAACAGTGAATACGTTTTTCACCTTGCACCCATGTGATAGTAGCGAAACGGCCACGCCACATATTTTGACTAAGGTGTAGAGTTTGTGAAGTGAGGGCTTGGAGAGTTAGGGCGTGTAGAGTTAGAAGCTCGGCTCTACATGAGATCTGATAGCTTTTTGTCAGTGCGAGCTATATGTGGTCTCGTCTTGGCAACATTTTACATGAAAATGTTTTTGGTGGGATTTCATTCCTTTTTGTAAGTTGCTTATAATATACGAGTATTTTTCTGTTGTTGTTGTTGTTTCTTTCTTTTTAGGGTTCCGTACCTCAAAAGGAAAAACGGAACCCTTATAGGATCACTCGTGTGTCTGTCTGTCTGTCTGTCCGTCTGTCCGTCTGTCACAGCCAATTTGCTCCGAATCTAATGAACCGATTAAGTTGAAACTTGGTACACATATGTATTTTGGTAACCCAAACACGAACATGTAACGTAAATAAATAAATTTTGAATATAGGGGTCCTTTTTGGGGGGAAAATAAGTACAATTAAAAAAAAAATTGCAAACTGTACCGTGTGACATATCAAATGAAAGGTATTACTATGAGGGTCTCAAATATATTTTTTTTATAATTTTAAAATAAATTGTTTTGAAGTTATTTAAGAAAATAGACGAAAATTAACCATTCCCCCCCCTTATCTCCGTAACTACTGAGCCTAAAATTTAGAAAAAAATACAGAAAATAGTTCTATACCTATATATTACAGGAAAACCTATAAAAAGTTTATGGTCTTGTAAATCTATATATATAAAATTCAAAGTCCTGACTGACACATTGACTGATAATAATCAACGGACAGTTCAAACCACTGGACCTAGAGACATGAAATTTTGAACATATAAACCTTATATAGTGTAAACATCCACTAAGGAAGAATTTTTGGAAATTCCATCCCTAAGGGAATAAAATAGGGGATGAAAGTTTGTATCAAAAATCTTATCTCTTGAGTTATTAGACTTGAAACTTAGCACGAATAGTTAATTATAAAAAAAATCACTTTTAGTTTTGTTAAACTACCCCCTTTTTTTGTGGATGGGAAATCATCAAATGACTTCTCGTTCTCTGGGTGGAGCGGAAGGGCGTGTCATACTTTTACTGACTGAAACCCACCCGTGTTCCTTCAGTTGCCTATGGCAGGGCCACGGTATCTCTTTCGAACATCCCGCGACCCCAGAAGACGGTATTGGTGGGTGTCAAAGTTTTTATAGAGGAATTTTGGAACACGCGGTCCGATTTACTCAAAACTCAGATTTTGTACAAACTTGAGACCAAAAATGAAGACTAACTAACGTGTATCAGGGTTTTCCAAAAATCTACCCCTAAGGGGTGAAAAGGGGTAGTAAATTTTACAGCGGAGGATTTTATTGGGGACTGATTAACTTGAAAATTGGTGTAAATAATGTTTGAGACAAGTTATGGAAACACCCCAGACGATTTTTGAAATTCTACCCCTGTGGGCGTAGAAACAGGGATACAGTTTACATGAAAAATCTTATTAATTTGGTTAATAAACTTGAAAATTAGCACAAATACTTGCTTATGTAAGTAATAAAGTTTGTCATTATTAGTTTTTCAAAACTACCCCTCAAATGGGGTTTAGCGATGTTAAAGTTTGTATGCAAGAATTTTAAAGCGCAGTGCGATTAACTTGAAACTCAGTATTTATACTTTTGATGTGAAATAAACAATAATAAGAAAATTAAAACCCAAGAAATCAGACATTCACGCGGGCGAAGCCGCGGGCAGTCTAGCTAGTATCTCAATATTGTGCGTACAAACTTACTAAGCCGTCCGTCTGTCCGTCTGTCACAGTGCTGTATCTCACGAACCTTAATAGGTAGACAGTTGAAATTTTCACAGATTGTGTATTTCTATTACGACTATAACAATAAATAATAAAAATAAAGTAGGTAAAGTTAAAATTGAAGGGTGCGGCATACAAAAATTTTCATTTTGAAAAAAAAAATTAACCTGTGTGTGGGGTGTTATTGTCTAGAACCCATCGAGTAGAGTACACTTAGAGTATACTTTTATTTTTTTATCTTCTAAAATGAAGAAATAGGGGGCCGTAAAAGTTGTCAATTTTATAACATTTTTGTACGAGCTCTATTATAATTTACCTTATACTGTATTTAATCAACAAATACTAAAAACGGCGATTCATAAGGTATTTTTTTTAAATATGGTCGATTTTCTGCAACTGCAAAAAATAACCTTGTAATTCACAGTATCATTATGAAATACAAAGTTATCTTTGCGATTGTTAAACATTATAATATAGTACGGAACCCTTTGTGTGCGAGTCCGTCTCGCACTTGGCCGGTTTTTTTTTGGGGTTAGGTTGATAGGTAGGAGATTAATAAACACTTATCGAAGTATATACAAGTGTATTAATATTATTCGTAATAAGTACTTATTATTTGCGGAAGTCTCATACTTTCCATCCCCTAGTTTAAGGGGTTGGGGGGTAAAGGTTCCAAGTTTTAGAATTTTTTTGTTGTTTGTGTACTAATACTAGCTTACATACCAAATTTCAACTTTCTAAGACTTCAGGAAGTACCCTAAGAATTTTTATGATCATCAGTGAGTCAGTGACGAAATCGGGGTATTTTAGATATCAATAAAATCTAAAGTATAAGAGCTATGCAATTGAAACTTTATATGTTTAATAAGTCAACCACTGAAATTATATCCCGAAAATTTTGTTTATCTGGTATAATCCAAACCCAAGTTAAGAAGGTTCAAAAATACGACGAAGTGCTTCGAGAAAAGGTAGGTAGTGCCCTTGCGCTTCGCTTGGCTCGTCTTGGCAGGGGCACTCCCGTGCCCCCAGATTTATGTCATTAATAAGGTGTACAAGTACATATTTAAAAGTAGTCTATTCTATTCTCAAGATGTGATTTTTTTGTATCTAAATGTTCTATGTTAGAGGGTATGGTTTCCGCACTTAGTCCTTCATGTGGACCATTGTGCGTGTACATAGATGTTTCAGATGCCGATGATTTTCCCCGTTTACTTGCTTGTGAAATTTTGCCTCAAGATACTGGATGACACTTTCAGGATTCTGATTGCGTACTACCGTTAGTACTATAATTTATTATTTGGTACTTACTACTACTACAATTATTTTTATGCTTTTTATGGACCAATGTGGTTAATGGGATTAGAAAGTCATCCACAAAAAAAAAATAATTGTAAAGTTAAAATTAACCTAGACTCAAAACTAGCAATGTAACAACATTACGCCTGTATTCTCCGAAGGGATGGGCAAAGGTGTACCTTTTTTAGTACACCCACTTTTCACCAGTTATGATTAGGCCCCATGTAATAGAGGGCGATCCTATTGCCATTAACCGGGCACAAATCCAGACTTCGGGCTACTACTAAGAAATATTCGAGATGGAAAATCCCATTATGACTTTGCCTAACCTGGGCACCGAACCCAGAATCTCATGCTTATAATCAAATCTTCACCAATTGCTAATGAGAGCAATTTAAAGTTACTGCCTTTCAAATAAAAAAAAGAACCATCGAAATTGGATCTTTACGAGATCTTTTGGAGGAAGTACTCCTTCAATCAAAAATCCCCGACGACATAAAAAAACTGTTAAGTAGTAAAACTTGTATACCAAGTAAGTAGCAAAACATTACAGCAACTCGTTTACTCATTTTGGAGCAGTCAGTGAGTTTTACCAAAAACTAATTAAAAAAGTGCGTGTCGGGCCACGCGCAATAATAGGGTTCCGTAGTTGCACAATACACATAATGCGGACTAAGAAGAAAGCTTTTTGTTGTTTCTTCAATATTTAACTATTACTCGTAAACTTAGCTGTGATTCTTTTCCTTTTAATTTCGTTATATATACTACTACCGTGAATTTTTTTATCCATCCAAAACTAACCGTTTAGCTGGCAGGGGGGGGGACACTTAATTAAAAATTACCACTTTAAGGCTGCCTGTCCACCGGAGCGGAGCGAGGCTGCGGAGCGGAGAAACGGAGAAATATTAACCAATAGGAGCGCGAGCGGACGGCGGAGTGGAGCGGACTTAAGATTTTATTGGTTAATATTTCTCCGTTTTCCGCTCCGCAGCCTCACTCCGCTCCGGTGGACAGGCAGCCTAAAGCTTAATAATAGCGAAACTATAAAAATACTACCGTTTCCTTGTTGACTACGAAACCCTAAAAACGGCTATAAAGAAAGAAAAACTATTAACAACAAACAACAAATACAACAACAGTTTGTTGTTATAACAACAAATTTTCTTTGCAAGTTTCTCTTGACAGATCGAGGTCATTGACGTTCCTTTTTTTTTGTGGATGGGAAATCATCAAATGACTCCTCCCGCTCTGCGTGTCAGACTTTTACTGACTAAAACCCACCCGTGTTCCTTCAGTTGCCTATGCCAGGGCCGCGGTATCTCATTCGAACAACCCGCGACCCCGGCAGCGGCATTGACGTTCCTTTGACGTTCCTATTCTTATTTGAATAGGATTGTAAAGCAATGAAAATATTATAGTTATCCTAAGGTACAGCTAGACCTAATTGTAAATCTATTCAAGAAAGCACGCGGTGCCCTTTCTCCTCCATTAACCCAAAACATCCACCAGCACTATAATCACGCAGATTGATTTATATCCCATTCAATTATGTCTCTTTAATTACGTAGGATAAAATGTGATAAATACCGATAGATCACGACTATGGCTGCTAGTAACTGCCGACGTTTTATGGAGACAAACAAGTTTAATGCACATCGTTGTGTCGGCTTTGTGGTTGGCGTGTTATAGGCGTGGAGCGGTTGAATGTTGGATAAGAAGTTTTGATGAAGGACAATATTTTTTTTATTATTTAATACAGGCTGGCTGGAAAAAGTTGTGCGGAAATCGGTTGTCACGTGTTACGTGAGGAAAGTTTTGAGTATGAATGTCGATGGCTATAAGAGGAGGGGAAGACCAAAGAAACGATGGATGGACTGTGTGAAAGATGGCATGGCTAGAAAGGGGGTAATAAGGGTAGGGGGTAGAAAGGGGGTAATAGATTGGGATAAGGGCAGGAATGATGATGAATACAGGCTGGCTGGGACATCGACACGAAACCTGTTTCCATGGATTGAGTACATGATTTTGAACCCTCCTGCATTAAAATTTATCGTCGGTTATAAAAACCAAATTAGCAGTTCCACACATTTTGATCGCGTAGGTAGACGAAAAACTACGCTAGGGGGGTCTAGAAGTCGCGGATTGTCCGAAGGGGTTACCGCGGCCCTGGCATAGGCAACTGAAGGAACACGGGTGGGTTTTAGTCAGTAAAAGTCTGACACGCCCTTCCGCTCCACCCAGAGCGGGAGAAGTTATTTGATGATTTCCCACCCTCAAAAAAAAAAAAAAAAAAAGGGGGGTCTAGAAATATGTTCTGAATTTATGGTAACAGTTTGCGCATCGATGTCGGTATGTCATCCTGCAACTTTATCTCGCTTTGACAAATCTTAAATTTAAAATTCAAGCTTACACTAAAATACATAAAATAGGTACAAGCTCTTATATAAAAAGGGGAAGAGCTCATTAGGCATAAATTGGATGTTTATCTTAAATTTCAAAAAAAAAGTTTTTATGTAGATTAAGTGGGTAGGTAATGTAAAATGTAGCTTTTTACGCCTTGATACAATTTTAAACACTGATAATTTAATTTACTATTTTAGTTTCTCCTGTTGGATCCATACTTTTAGAGATATCCACAGTTATCTCTAAAAGTATTAATCTGTATCGTACCTGTTCATAATAATATTTATTAACATGCGTACACTAAGGTACAGAGCAACCACAAAAACCTGTACCTAATTATAAATCAAAAAGCTGGAGACTATTTGTCGAGCTTTTAGATTTATAAAGCTCGCTTACTACAAAAAAATATTGTCAACCAAACTGAAGATCATTTTCTTCTTATCCAATTTCATATACTCTAAGTCTAACCAGACCTCAACTCATGAATCTAACAGCGCCTATATAAATCACGACACAAAATAATTACCCAATAAAATGAGAATATACACCGCAGGTTAGTGACCTTGCAGGTCAATCATATGACTGCAATGACCATAACCATTTGTGTCGCTTTACGAAAATTTTGTTGTAAATCAAAATTGATAGACTAGGAAATTAAATGCCTGAACTATTGAAGTATTTAATGATGGTAAACTAAATTCCTATTTTATGAATAAACTATCTGCTTGCGCAAACGCAACGCTCGGCCGCAGCATTCAGGAACACATTGAAATATACAAACAAAATTTAATCTAAATCGATCAAGCCGTTTAGGATTAGTTAGGTGACAAACACACGTACAGAAGAATTATTTATATTAAGATAAAATAAAATAAATAGCGGTTTATTTGGGGCAAAATACCGCAATGCAAAAAATAGACAAAAAAGTAAAAAGTAAAATGCTTAAATCGGAGTGAATAAAAGACTTCCATGTGTGAGGTTACATGTATAAAGTGACCCAGAGGCTGTTTGAGGTCAGGAAGAGCCTGACAGACCCGTCACATATTTGATATCAGTAAAGGCATACATGGCGAGGTCGATCTGAACAGACAAATCTGTTTATAATTGGCCGATTGATAATAAACACTATTTTGTTCTGAAACTGTTCTTTTATTAGTACCTAAATGAAGAATTACAAAATATTGAGAATAATTTCTCGTGTGCAAGCCCGGAAGAGAGAGAAAGTGTTGCCCGGATACAAAAATATAAAAATGTACCATAATGTCATGAGTATACTAACAAAAGGATTTTTTCAAAATTCAACTCAATCAACTTTGTATGGAAATTCGTAATTTTTTTGCCGATGAGAAAATCCATCGGGCAGAGAAAAAGTAAAAATTTGCGTTTTTTGTGAGAAAAAACGGTTTTATTCGATTATAATTTAAGCAATTTCAATAAAATTTCAACTACACGTTCACCACTGAAAGCCTAAGGGGATTATTATGGGTTTATTTTAATTTAACAGAGCATATAGAAAGAAATATTTTTTTAAATTCTATGCTCCAAACACCATTACCGCACTATTTCACCTAAAAACTACGCTGCAATAGTGGGCAAATTATTAATTTCATGATGAATTTTCACTTTACTACCAACACACTAACTTTTCATTAATTTACACCAACAGAAAACAAAATTGCATAACCACAGAAATAAAACATTCACCATTAAGCCAATGGCCCCATAAATTGCCCATAGAACACAACACGACACCATTAATTCACATTAATATAAAAATATATATATTTCAATAATTACACGCCATATATTTGGTGATTTATCTATGGGAAACTTAATTCTGATTTAATTTATGGGTTTTATTTAATTTAGTTCTTTAGTGATTTACTTAATTTTGGTGCTAACACCTGATTAAGATTGCGTGATGACTT
Source organism: Cosmia trapezina (assembly GCA_905163495.3). Classification (NCBI taxonomy): domain Eukaryota; kingdom Metazoa; phylum Arthropoda; class Insecta; order Lepidoptera; family Noctuidae; genus Cosmia; species Cosmia trapezina. Next base: position 22,138,553 of record LR991035.1, on the reverse strand, counting down.
GATGAGTATATTCCGAGTTTTTTTTGTGGATTCCTAAAGAATATGGGCACGTCTTACATAATTGTGAGTTTCGTAAAAGATGAGTAAAGGCTCCTTCAAACAGGCACGACACGCGATACGAATCACACGCGTCACAAAGGCACGACACGCGACACGAATCGCACGCGTCACAAAGGCACGACACGCGACACGAATCACACGCGTCACAAAGGCACGACACGCGACACGAATCGCACGCGTCACAAAGGCACCTCTCGTAGCGCGACACGCGGTTGATTTGTTTCGCCTGCGATTCGCGGCGCGTGTCACGCGTGTTTGTAGGAGCCTTTACTCATCTTTTAAGAAACTCACAATTAAGTAATACGTGCCCATATTGTTTATGAATCCACAAAAAAAATCGGCCTTAAAATTTGGCAGCAGCTTCTAATAATAATGATTTATTGCATTTATTTATTTATTACTAATACACCTAAGACCTATGTTAACACCTTTGACATACCATGTTTCTGGCAAATAAATATTCTATTCTATTCAATTCTATTCTATTCTTACCTGCCAAGCGGAGGATTATGGACATTTTAAGCATGTAGACCTTAAACGGTCTTATTACAAACTGAGGTTTTTCTTCTGTCATGGTTTAAACCATCGAGCCAGTTTTTGTAATAAGAACCTAAATGTGATAGAAATACAGTTTTTTAATACAAAACTGACAGCTTAGTCCGGTGCTAAGTTGTCAGTTTTATAAAACTGACATCTTAATGTCCGATACATTAAGATGTCAGTTTTACAAAAATAAAGTTCGAAATTCAAAAAAGGGTCCACGGTATATACCTGAGTTTGAAGATGAACCTTGTTTTGTAATAAGACGGTTTGAGTATAGGTACGTAGTATTATTTATCTGTGGTATAGGTAAGCCAGACAAAAAAGTTTACGTGATATGCGGTTATTGCATCAAAACCGACGCGGAAGTTGGAAAAAACTAGGTTAGTAGGTACAAGGAATATCTTTAGGGTTGTGGAAGGAACCGTGGAGTTTTAAGGCGATACCAAAATAAATTGGGCGCTTTTTCGTAACCATTTATTTCACTATAACTGCAGCATGTATGGATATAATTTTTGGATACCATAATGTTTATTGACTAGGTATTTGATTAATACTGACTGAAGGAAAACACAATTGGGTTAAACCTCGATAGAATTTAATTCCGAAAAGACCTCTAATTTTTTATATTTTTTTTTAAATCCTAAAATCCTAAGTAATTTCATTGCAAAATTGCATTCAAAATTAGGTAATTGAAAACTCTGGCTGTAAATATTTTTGATTAATTTGTTTTTAAACAATTTCTATTTGATTTGGTGCTTTTATTTTGGTTCCAGCGCATTGTTGCACTCTCTTTTTTCGCATGTGGAAGTAATTGTAATTAGGTTGCTTAGCTTGGGACTAGATGGCGTTGTGTGAAATGTCCAAGGATGTTTATTTATTATTTATTTTATTGACTCTGTCTCTTTCTTATTCCTGTCCAGTTAGCTTTTTACATATCACCAAATCACACGCGACATAAAGGGACCGCGTGTCGTGGGACGAGCGGTACCTTTGTGACGCGTGCGATTTGCGTCGTGAGTCACGCCTGTTTGAAGAAGTCTTTAGTCAGTTGAAGTCCGACATAACCCTCCGCTATCCCCAGATGGAGGGTATCCATGAGGACACACAGTGAAACTAATGTTATTACATCCTAACTAATGTTATAAATGCGCAAGTGAGTTTCTTTGTTTCTTATGCTTTCAAGTTAAAACGGCTGAACGGATTTGAATTAAATTTGGCACATGGGTAGACCATGACCTGGATTAGGACATAGAATACTTTTTATCCCGGCAGTTCCCGTGGGATAATTACCGACTTCCACGTGGGCGAAGCCGCGAGCAAAAGCTAATTATTACAAGGAAAAGATACTGCCACTCGGTTTTCAGGAAGCGGAACTTTGTATCAATTAGCAAGAAATACCCATAATTAATAAAAGCATACAAACATCAAAAGAACTGCCGTGAAATTTCAATAGACATCTACGAAAAACTGTCGCGAAATTTCAATAGACATCTACGAAAAACTGCCGCGAAATTTCAATAGACATCTACGAAAAACTGTCGCGAAATTTCAATAGACATCTACGAAAAATCATCCAAGCTTGGTTTAGCTCGCTATGTAAGTGAAATGGCTTTATGGCTGTCTAGTTTGACGCACGAGATAGAAGATTCTCACGCGCACCGGAATTATATCGTAAAAGTGCAAATAAAATCGTATAAAATTAGAAATTAACTATTTAATAAAAAGTAATCCATCACTGGATGCAGTTTGGAATTTGACATTTCATGGTATATTTTTAATTATAATTATAATTGCTAATGAAGGGATAAACAGCTTTTATTTTTTTTATAAACAGCGATTATTAGGAGGTATGTTTAATTATGTTTTGGCTTCCATCACTGTATGCGAAAAGGACTTGAAAATATCATATTTTTTTTACATGTCAAAATTATTTACGGTTTATGAGATACACAGCTTTAAAAAACCACCTTTTTGATCGTTTTCAGGAAATCTGCGCCTTAACGCTCGAAATTAAAAAGGTCGTAACTATAAATTCGTTATGGAACATAAAGTTTACTATTATTAAATACACGTACAACGTTTTTATTTTCATGACATTGATTGCTCGATATTTTCTCCTAGTAATTTATAGTTTTATAGGAGCCAGTAGGTACTGGTTAATAGATTTAGAAATAAAAGGTTTATTTGGGAAAATAGTTAAACATTTTTTGGAGATAAGCTTTTGTCTTAAAAGGTTTTTTTATAAATAAGTGTCGTTTACTCCTGAATACGGATAAAGTAGGGTATTTAGTGATGCAGTGCTGATATTCATATAAAGTGTGTTGTTTTTGATTGACATTTGATTTGTTTTGAATAGCGAAAAAAGCTATACTTCAACTGTATTTATGGCTCACCCCATAGCAATAAATATCCACCATACAAAAATCAATACCTATTAGGATGAAGCTCTGTTGTGATATACCGCTGACATAATAATAATAAATAATAGTACATTTGTTGACTTTTTTCTATTTCGTAAAGTACCTGGTAGTTTTTGAAAGGCTTACATTGTCCTCCCATACCTAGGTACAGTAGTACCCAAGTAATATGGCTTATCGATGTACCTGCGCAGAAGATGAATTTTCAAAGCGCGGGAAATGCTATTGATGAATCGGCACGCTCCACTCTTTTCCTGTACCGCTAATGGTTGGTAGCTGCCGCCATGTTAACGCGCGCCGTTTGACAGCCGCCACACTTGCGAGTGAGACGGAACTAACAGCTGCAGTGTATTATGAACCTTATAGTAGTGATCTAAGGTTGGTTGAAGTATTCTCGTTAATCTTCGGGGCCATACTTTCTGTTCTGTGCGAACGAAGATTCACGACGCGCCTTATTAAATGAGTACTACTGTAATACCTAACTGTTATGTGAAGATATTGTAAAAGCCAATTATTTTTAAAAAAGTAACCATGGAGTTTCTTGCCGGGTCTCCTCCATAGGAAACGACCAATTTGGAACCGTGCACCTAGCTTCTGACGTTTCATAAGTGCCCATGTAGGTTTATGTGATATAAAATATAGATCTTGATTTTGATTTTGAATATATTATCAAGCGTAGAGATTTTGGTGATAATCTTGTTTAGTGATTTATAGTATATCTTTCTCAACAGAAGGCCAATCATAATTCCCGGTGACTTACTACTAAAAAAAACTGTTATATAATATTTGAGTTTATTTCGACCAAAAGAAACAAAACCATATCAACATTTCTCTCAATTTATTCCGAAGTCATCATCATCATTATCTGTCCAGCCTTTTCCCAACTATATTAGAGTCTGCTTCCAGTCTTACCGGATACAACAGAGTACTAGTATTTTACATGGAGCGACTGCCTATCTGACCTACACAACTGAGCCGTAACGGCTGTCAAAGATCCACGAATGACAGCCGGGACACAGCTTAACGTGCTTTCCTAGGCATGGAGGAGTCTCGCTATGTAAACATGGTCACCCATCCACGGACAACCCCGGCAAGAGTAGCTTAACCTGATGGATCGACCCGTACGGCTGTTATTACTTAACCACGAGCTCCCTGATACGAAACACAGTTATGTTTCGAAATATTTTAAAGTTAATATTTTACACAACACAGTTATAATACATGTTACGAAATATTTTAATTAAGTTAAAAGCGAGATATCCGATACGTCAGGTCATTGAGTTATTATTTGGGCGTGGCTCCTGCGGGCGAAACATGTATGTTATAAATATAGGTGAGATTCGATTTGATAAAGTTTTTGGGTAATGGATTAGCTGTATTTTTCAACACGTAACAATGCAACAACGGTTCTATACAGTATTTTAGGTTAAACGAAGATTATACTTTAAGGGAATTTAGTATGTTCTCATGAAAATTAACAACTTTTATTATGGGACCAACTGTGAATGAATCTTATGGAAAAAAAACCGGCCAAGTGCGTGTCGAACCACGCACCATGAAGGGTTCCGTAGTTGAAAAGAATTTATCCCAAAAACAAACATGAAATTGTAATCCCAAAAAAAAAAAATGCGATAACATTACAAATTAACAATTTTCTTTTACTCGTGCTGTGAGACCTTACTTCTTGATAAATTTCATGATTCTAGGTCAACGGGAAGTATCCTACAGGTTTTGATTTACATGCGAGTATCAAAATAAGTCGCATAAATTGCCGTATTTTTTTTTTGCGTTGACATAGAAGCTCGATTTTTTTAAACTCTAAAGGACCTACGTATTTTATATTAATCTCAACTTGATACCTCCACGCGTACCTGAGAAAAAGGGTATTGACAGACTGACAGGCGGAAAACGAAGTGATCCTATAAGGGTTACGTTTTTTTCTTTTGAGATACGGAACCCTAAAAACAGAAGCACCAGCACCCTAATTGCGTAACACATTATCAATCGGAGTTGGTTTCATTTTGACAGTTCAACAACATTCATTGCGTTATTTACGTTGCCGAGCAGACAAATTTTTTGAACATTTATGAAGCAATGGTTTAGCAATTTGTTTCAAAATGAAACCAACTCCGATCGATAATGTGTTACGCAATTAGGGTACAGTTTGATGACACACAAAAATTTAAAATAATCCATAGATAAGTAGTGTAGTACTTAGTAGATAAGTATTGAAATTATTTACTAATTAATAAATCAAATGGATTTGCTAATTAATACACATCCCTCATTGTATTGCAGTTTTTTTAGGCATCATACACTTTTTTGCTGGCGGTTAGACAGCTTCTAATAAAAAGGTGTATGACAGCTCAAAATTTAAAATCATAAGTTAAAGCCACACCCACACACAATATTAACATGTCAGCATTTAATTAATAGACAATACTAATATAATTAAAGTGTTGCTCGTATTAAGACATCAGGTTATTGTTGGCTATAAATTATTGCGTGGGCGTGATTTGTAGCCTCAAATGATAGCCTACGAATGAAAGCCGGTTAGGTCGGCTACTGTTTGAGTCTTTTTTTTTTACAAAAAAGGTTTGATGTGGGTGCTGTTGCATGTAATTTTGTACTAGAATCGTAGCAGGAAAAATAAAAAAGTAAATTTTTAACTACCACAATCTAAAGAAAAGGTACTTACGTAAGTAGAAACCTTGTTTTTTGTTAGCTTGAATAAGTACCTAATTATACGATTGCCTGTAGACTTCTAGCAGACACGGTTGGAAGACTGACATCAAATCAACTTTTCGGCAGTAGGTATACTACTGCCTTTTACCAACTGTGTTGGGACCGGCTTTCAGTCTAAACTGGATGCAGCTGAATACCAGTATTTTATATGGAGCGACTGCCTATTTGACCTTCACAACCCAGTAACTGGGTAATACAATACACCCTTGGTAAGACTGGTGGTCAGACTTTCGGGCTTCTGCCAACCCATAACGACTGTCAAAGATCCACGAGTGACAGCGGGGACCAACGGCTTAACGTGCTTTCCGAGGCACGGAGGGATCTTGGTATAATAATGTTACTTTACAGGCATGAGGAACAGGGTGTAAAGTTCACTCATCCTCCATAGAAAAGGGAGGATCCTCCGACCAGACGGTTGTCGTGTCTGGTGGGCTACTGCCCGACGGTTGATGTCGGGACGTTGTATATATGCTAATCGCGTAGTAAACTCTAATTGCGCGATGCAGGACTGCGTGACGTCATGTCTTTGTGATGCGTAGTTCGTATGTGGCGATGTAGATGCCGCCACAGTTACCATGCAAAAATATTAATTTACTTAAATGTTGAAAACTTGCAATAAGAAGCAAAGATAATATTGTTCTCAGAAACATGCAAGTCAACCTGAATAACTAGAGAGGTTCCTTTTTGTTCCATTCTTTAATATAACGGGTTCTGCCTTTGAGTACAAAAGATCTTCATAGCTTTGAGTTAGGAGCAGAATGTTTAATACTTGGCAATTTGTTATTCAATTGTTATTTTTAACCGACTTCAAAAACGGAGGAAGTCATAATGTTTTTTTTTTAATGTATTTTCATCGGTATTTTTGTCAATTATTGACCTATTTCAGAGGAAACTTTCGCGGTAGTCCCTATATATAATTGTATTACTTTACTTCGGTAGTTTTTGAGTTAGCTTCGATAATACGTATTTGATCCACTTTGTGTATCTTGATGATATTCTCGATTCCTGTCACTGTTAAAAGCAAGCAAGCAAGTAGTGGTTTACAAATTGGTGTGGGGTAGGCAAAAAGTGAAAAATAAAAAACTTTCATTATAAAAAAAAAAACACTAGGTACCTGCAAAGTGAAAAATAACTTTAATTTCGGAAGTCGGTGGAAAAAAACTAAAATACGCATCCAAAGACATCGACTTCCAAAATTAAAGTTAAATTACTTTGTAGTTTTTTTTTTTTTTGTAAAAAGTTTTTTTTTATCTTTTTAAATCATGTGCATGTTGGGTCCTTGTTGTCTGATTGATTTGATTTTATACAATGTGAAGGTGGTGGCCCAGTGGTATTGGCCGCGACTTACGAGTTGTAGGTCGTAGGTTCGAACCCCGGCAGGCGCTTTACTTTGTGTAAATTATTTCATCACCGCTGCTCTCAAAACGGTGAAGGAAAACATCGTGAGGAAACCGGCATGTCCTAGAACCAAAAATTCGAAGACATGTGACATCTACCAACCCGCACTGGGCCCGCGTGGTGGATTACGGCCCACTCCCTCTCACCGAGAGGAGGCCTGTGTCCCAGCAGTGGGAACATTATAGGCTGATTATGTGGAGGCAACAATAAATTAAATAACTGACAATACTAATGCTTAATTCTTTTGAACCTATCAAATAAATCCTAACATCGAAATTGATAACGTGATTTTTACAAACAAACTAAATAATAATACACTACTCGACCAGACCACTTTGTTTCAACTACAAAATCTCAGAAACAGAATTATATCAGTTTCCTCGGCGCCAGCTCATAAATAACTTACGTTCTAGAATGTACCATTCAACGAAGAACGTTCCGAGATTTTTCCATATTTGCCGTTATGAATATTTAAGTTTGCACTTTACTCTGATTCTGAACGCTTAGTATTGCAGACGGGCGGTTTTTAAATTTTTTTTTTTTCAGCCTAGTAGTGTAGTGAGACGTTTCGTGATAGAACTTCGGGACACTTCGAGTCCTTTGACTCGGACGCAGAAACCGACAACGATCGGAAATCGCCCGTGGCGAGGTTGCACGAAGCGAATCGAAGTGCCCTTCTACACTATCGTATTCGCCTAACTTCGACCAACTTCGCGAATAGTGAGGAGGCCTAAGTAACCTGAACAGGTTTGTTTATATATCATCAGTTACTTCTGGAACAGACAATTATGTAGGTAGGTATAACATAGCCTTTCATGTCCTTTGGAGTTCTAAGAAATACAGCCAACACTTATAGAGTCAGTCAAGCGAGTCGTCTCCACGACCATTTAGCTGATTTCTTATAATGGCAATACTATAATCTGTCAAACGGATTGTCACAACTTCTGTTCTACTAAGCTACAGCATTTTGATACTTTTAGCTCAATTATTTATTTGGAAATTTAAAGAAGAATGGAAAAGAAATATATTTAATGGATAAGCACAGATCACACTATTCATGTAGAAAACAAGGATAACCGATACGGAGTTGGAACCCTTCATCATTTTTGTGCGTCATGATACTGACAGTGATTTCTCTTATGAAGGCATTGAATTTCTAGCTTCTGATTTTAGTTGTAATTGTGACTAATAAATATCATCGAAATGCACTTTTTAAGAATTTTTTATGTACAAAAATTCAAGTATCAAACATGTTTTCAGCGTACTATATCAGTGTTGACACATGTAAGATTTTTATTTTTGGCCTCCTTGTTCATTGGATACGACTCGCTTGACAGACTCTATAAGGCACTTCACAAAATGTTAACTAAAACGCGCGTCTGCTTCACCCCTGTCAAGTTTGACTGACTGCGTTTATTGACAGACGGACTGACAGTGAGTGGACGACTTAATGGTCGTGCGAATTAAATATAACCTACTCTTAAAATCCCCTTGGATTTCTACTGAATATCTGGAAAGTTATATAGAGTAGTTATTGTTATGTAATATTAATAACACTAGTGACCCGCCCCTGCTTCGTACGGCTTTTAGGACTTGACAAAACATCGAGATTTCGTTATTATATTTAAGTTCAGTATTAATGTCTTAGATTATCAAATGTCCAGATTCCTAGTAGGTTACCGTAAATTGATTCCAAATGTAAGGTACCAAAATTGGAAACTCGTTCGATCCCCGCGCCAGACGTCAAGGAACGTTCGCAATGCAAACGTCACGAGCCGGGTGTTTTATTATTTTAAGAAATGATAGTCTGTGCTGTGAAATCGTGCAAAACTTACACTAAAAAAAAAGAAAAGCGCACTAACATCTCATTTCATACGTAAGTATTAATGTTCACCGTGTATTTCATAATTAAATTTGAAAACGAAAAAATAACAATGTGACATTGAATTTGACACAATAACTGTTAAGTGTTGCCTAGGGCATGAAAATATTTACCCAAATTTTCAACACCTCACGAAAAAAACGAGGGGGAGTTTTATTAACATGGACGATTTTTTTTTTGTGTTAGTTTGTTTCTTCAACCGTATAGTTCGGAAGCACTCCCAATTGGACCCGAACACACGAACCTCCGTCAGCTCATTAGTGGAGTCGACATACGACACCCTAAATTGATTATGTAAAATGTAATAAGGTACCCATCAAATCTTATGAACGTGGGTTAATTAAGAGAGTTGCATAAAAACTCATTTCTTAACGGCATTGAATCTGTCATCTTTGGCACGCAAGTTTATTAATTTACCTCTATAAAATCCAAGTCTGTAAATGCGACAATCGTCTGTTTTAACATTTTTACTTTTTACATAATATCACACACAAACATGTGAATACGATTTAAAATCAAACTCAAATTCTTTATTGCATTCATGTGTAGGTATATTTAGTTGTTACATGTGAAAAATATTATAAACCACAAGAAAATACCCAAATCTTAACACGTTGGTGGACAGTAACAACCACAGGCGACTAGGTAGCTAATAGTCATACAGTACGCCGCACGACGACCGATTTTCCATACGATCATAAAGAACGGCATGTTGAACTGTCACCACAGGGGTACTTAAGAGTTTCGTACTGTCACTACACATTTTTTTTCGTTACCTACGTCAAAGAAAGTACCTCCACGCACACATTCAAGTTTTTACGCAAAATACCATGCGTTGTGACACTACGCCCGTGTGCAATGTATGAAAATAAGTAGTGTCTCAGTAGCCGCAACCAGTGAGATAGTACTGTCCACCAACGTGTTAATATACAAACAGGTTCAATAATATACCACTATTCAATTTGTGTTGAAAATCGATGACCATTACTGTTTTTTTTTTATTGTAATGACATGCGGGATTCTGCCACACGATTTTTTTTTAATTTCGATGGACTCGAGTAATTAATATTACGAATGTCAGACTGACAGATGTACTTGTAAATTGAAGTAAAATGGTTTTATGCATTAAAATGTAATAAGCATTGTTTTTTTTAAATAATAATTTAAACTTTTCTATTGCAAGTTTAATCTTTTTAGGATAATATTGAAGCCAAGTCAACTGACAGGACCTATTACTACAGGTACCTCATTTATTGAATTTCACGCTGAATTATTTCTATATAATTGAATTTAAATTTGGAATGCGCTCGCTCTTCAAAATTATTTTAATTTATTGGACAATTATTTATTGTTAATTTTATTTTTGATAGGTACTTTCTGATAGTTTGCTACAGAATGCCCAGTATACATTTTTAGGTAGACTTTTAGTGTTTGGGAATTAATGATGTCTAATCATCATTAATTCCCAAACACGGATCGGATAATCGGGAGCATATTTACCTAAAGTTAATATTTGGCTAACAAACTGTGGAAGCGGCTTCTTAGTATTTCTTTTCTTAATATAAATACCGGGATTCCAGAAAATACGGGAATGCACAACGGAAACGACTTCTTATATATGTGGTTTTATTTATTTTGGTACGTGGATGGGTGACCATCTTTACATACCGGGTCTTTTCCGTGCCTCGGAAAGCACGTTAAGCCCCGGCCCCGGTTAAGGTCCAGCTGTCATTCGTGGATCTTTAACAGTCGTCACGTGTCGTCAGAAGCCCGAAAGTCTAACAACCAGTCTTACCAAGGGTTATCGCTTTACCCAGTTACTGGGTTGTGGAGGTCAGATAGGAAGTCACTCCATGTAAAATACTAGTATTCAACTGCATCCGGTTAGACTGTAAGCCGGCCCCAACATAGTTGGGAAAAGGCTTGGCAGATTGATTGATTTATTTAAAAATACCGGGAAATCGGTATCACATAAATATTCCGTTTGTTACACGTGGTCCCCGCGAGAAATACAAAGCTGCCGAATTAAAATAGTTGTCCCTGGAAGGTACCGACACTTTATCTTTAGGGTTGTTTTCATGGGTTTCGAGGATGTTGTAGCCGATAGTGACGTTAAAATGTAAATCCCAGATGGTGGCTGCAATCATTTTAATTTTTTTTGTTATGTTCGTCGGCTTTCACACCCTAGAAAAGCATGAAAACGATACCCATGACGAAAAATTTGAAAATTTTCGTAACCGCCATCTTGGATTTTAATTTTGACCAAATACAGACTTTTTTTCTTTGTCTTCTTTTATTCTTTTAGGTTCCTTTTCAATGTTCCTTTTATATTTAAATTTTCCCACTATTTTAGGGTAATCTCTATGCGCTGGTATTACTCGCGTGTTGCACACATACGCAAAAGCGTTATGTAGTACACGGCGCTCACTCACACACGTATAAAAATTGGCTTCACGTTTTATGTTACGTTTTGTACTGAACACGGAATCTGGACATTTCATAATCTAAGATTAATGTATTATACACATAAACCTTCCGGAATAAATTCTCTAAATTATAGTGAAAACCGCATCAAAATCCGTTGCGCAGTTTAGAAGAACAGCGCGGTTACACAAATAGACACCGAAAAGGGAATTTATAATCTGTAATAAAAATGAATCCCTATTTCCCTTGGTCATCGCATCACGCGTGAACGGATGGAACAATTTCGCTAATTCTTTTTTTGTTGTGTTTATTATTGTCAGGAGAAGGTTCTTATAAAAGAAAAAAATAAGAAAATTTCGCAGAAAATTGGAAAATTTCAGAAAACTTAACGACTATTTTAACTTCACGCAATGCAAACGGCATTAGAATATTCATAACTAAGACAGGACAACGTCTGTCGGGTCAGCTAGTTATGTATAAAAGCAACATTTTACTTTTTTTTTTACTAGCCTTTGCTGTCCCAATCCTGGGTAAAGGAGTGAGAGAGCAAGAGATCGCGTCTAAAATTGATTTAATTATTTTAATTCGTCTTTAATACCTACTAGTTTTTTATTTTTTTCGAGGGTAAATAAGTGGCGGGCCTAACACTGTTTTAAAATATGTTATGCCGTTATTTAAGGGCGGAACGACTGTTATAGATAATGTATGGACCTTGTATGGACCTAATTTATCTTTGCCATTTTAAAAAGGAGTGATGTTGTTTCCATGACTACTACTTTGTTAATCTGTAGACGTCAAGGAAAATAAAAAGTTTGCTATGAAATGAAACCTCAATGAGTTATGGAAAGGATAAACGGCCAACATTGGTCAGTTCGGAGTTTGTACGAACGCACGCACGAAAGGAACTTTCACAAGTTATCGAACCAATAGCGCTATTGGATAGATAAACCACGGTTAAAAGTGCCTCAGAAACCGGTCATTAGACAAAGTTAAAAATAACTTATTTCGAAATCTTTGAGATACTTATTTAGTATGTACTTATTTAATTTTCGATAGACTTACATAACAGCTAAACAAAACTGACTTAAAATTGGTTTGACTGACATCATTATTATTTCAGCTAATTAATTAGGAAACTAGGAAACATTATGCTATTCTAACAACACAGGAGGAACCTGCTCCTTGATGACGTAATCCATCAGCATCCTTGACGACACCTGCACGACTGAGGGAGGGAGACAGTTAATCACTCAAACAAAACTCCTAATTTTCTAATTACCCTCATAATTCAAAGTAAATAAACTCGTTACATGTAAACGTAAGGAAGTAAAACTCTTCCGCGTTTAAGATTATGCAAATGGCGGCAAATTCGTGAATGTTTTGCGAACAATTTGTGAGGCACACATGTGCTTCGAGGACGTGTTGTAAATGTGTAGGGAAGGGATGTGCTGATCAAGAGTTTATCGATATCGATAAAATAACAGATATATGTCCTACGTAATATCTGTCAGATCTGAATTGTCCGTTAAAGTGTGATTGCATTGTAATAAGTCATTAATTTGATATTTTTATTTTTCGTAAGTAAAATCGAAGAGTAGCATTTTAACACATGAAAACAAATAGTTCGATTTAAATCGGACTTATAAAAGCACTCATAAAAGTATCACTGTCACTATAACCTCATGCAAAATATCAAAAACATGGAAACTGACAATAAAAACGGTCCAATAAAATATTAACACACTTCCAATAAAACAAAAAAACAACACACAACCGGAACTGAACTCATTTAGAAATTCGAACGAAACGTTTTACAAATTCATGTGCAATATGAATTCAGGTTATAAACCGTCGCTGGATACGATTCATTATCTTTTATGACGTCATAACGTATCAGCCAGCTCGGGGGAAATTAGCAGAAGTTTAGAATATGACTGTGTCATCAGTTCTTCATCAATTTGGACGCGTTTTATGTGAATAATTTTCCATTAGTCATGGTAATGTTTTTATGTGAAAGTGGGTTGGGTTTGTACGTTTACATGACATTTTTATTATAACTGTATGTAATTTAAAATGGAGGACTATTCATTTCTGTTTATTAACCCCTCAAGTGTCTGAGTTTGGCTAACTTTAGACCCAAAACCCCAGCGAGTGGGGAGGGTTGGGGGTTAGTTGCGAACCCCATAGGTTCACAACTACTTACTGATGATGATATGTTTTCCATCGAATGATGTTTTTTGATCTAAGCTTATATACTTATTATGTAAAGTTTTGTCCTTTTGCACACTTGGGGTGCATTTGACACGCGGGGGAGTTAGAGAGGGAGGGGGAGTTAGCTGCGAACTCCATAGGTTCACAACTAATGATGATTATTGGTTTTCCATCGGATGATGTTTTTTTACATTTATATATATATACCTAACAAAAAAAGGGTTTTTCTTATGCACACATGGGGTGCATTCGACACTTGAGGGGTTAAAAAATATACAAGAATAGCACAACTCATTGAAAGCACTGTACTTTACAACCCATCGATTTATTATAGTAGCTATTTTTTTTGTACAATATACCATTTTTAGTGTAATTTAGATTCAGCTCATTTTAGAAGGATAATAATTTTCCAGGCGACTAAAAAAATTTACTTGGCAGCGATAACATATTTTATATCGATCGTTCAGGTTAAGCTACACTTGCTGCGGTTGGTCCGTGGTTGGGTGACCATCTTTACATACCGAGTCCCCTAGCCCCCTCCATGCTTCGGAAAGCGCTAAGCCGTTGGTACCGGCTGTCATTCGTGGATCTTTGACGTTGTTACGAGTCGTCAGAAGCCCGAAAGTCTGACAACCAGTCTAACCTATGGGACCAGAATTACCCAGTAATTGGATTAATGTGGACGTTAGATAGGCAGTCGCTCCATGTTAAATACTGGTACTCAGCTGCATCTGGTTAGACTGGAAGCCGACCCCAACATAGTTTGGGAAAAGGCTAGGCAAATTATGATGAATTATTATCTAATGTATTTAGTTTTTTCATTTTGGATGGCAATTTGCAATTATAATTTATATAAGATTAACTTTTGCCCGCGGCTTCACCCTTTCATGTATTATACATATACACCTTGTTCTTGAATCTACTTATCTATTAAAAAAATCCGTTGCGTAGTTTTAAAGACCTAAGCATACATAGGGACAGACAGACAGCGGGAAGCGACTTTGTTTTATACTATGTAGTGATAAGACAAGCAACTTCTGAATTTTAACTACTGCATAAATCATTTAAATACTACCACAAGTATGATAACAAACTTCAATTGAAAAGTTTACGTCGAAAAAAGAAGAATATCTTTTAATTATTTTCGTCTAGACTGGACATTATCTTTTCGACTTTATCGTTATTGTAATGAAAGAAGAATTATGTAGAATTTTTATTTCTAAGTTATCAAAACACTAGTGAACGGTCCCGGAATTTCTTGAGTCTTTAAAAAAAAACTGATTTCTCAAATAAGTTTTTGTGATAAAGTGCGTTTCACGTAAAAGTTCTTTTCGCCGTAATGTTGGCACCAGTGCACTCATTGAAGTATTTTTTTATTTTTTTATCCTTTATTAAAAAGAACCAGGTTCTTAATAATTCATTACAATCTAGCCTACAAGACTAATAAGCAATTTTAATCTAACTTAATTTTTTACGTGATAATTATTTTAAAACTTAGAATAGTGTTCATTGTACTTTACACAAGTCCGTTCCACTTTCTTAGAGTCTAATATAATAATATAAACACTTTGTTCATGTGTTATATGAGTGTCATTGTCACTATTATTTCTACACTTTTTACACTACACTAACTCAAAAGGTTTTGTTCGTTTTAGTCTTCGCACTATATTTACTCATTGAAGGAATGGTCTTTGAAAGCAATTCTTCAAGGAAAAGCTATGGTCCCAACATTACGGCGAAGGGAACTATTACGTGAAACGCACTGTCGGTTCAAGCTATTCAGTTGGCACGCCAGACCAACTCCACCTTTGGCTCGAAGCTCGATCTACAGTCAGGGAAATTATGATTATCAAGTAAATCATGAATCAATGACACACTACGTCAATTTTTTGTTTTATAGCCATTTCATACAACTGTCAAAATGACAGCTTTAATTATTAACATACGGACTATTTAAGGCCCTACATCCAAGCGTGGTTTAGCTCGGTGTGTAAGTGAAATGGCGTTATGGCTGTCTAGTTTGACGCGCGAGATAGAAGACTCTCACGCGCACAGGAATTCTGTCGTAAAAGTGCAAATAAAATCGTATAAAATTAGAAATTAACTATCCCACCAAAACATTTTCATGTAAAATGTTGCCAAGACGAGACCACAATAGCTCGCACTGACAAAAAGCTATCAGATCTCATGTAGAGCCAAGCTTCTAACTCTACACGCCCTAACTCTCCAAGCCCTAACTTCACAAACTCTACACCTTAGTCAAAATATGAGGCTTGGCCGTATTACAGAAAAGTAATGAACAGTGAATACATTTTTCACCTTGCGCCCATGTGATGGTAGCGAAACGGCCAAGCCACATATTTTGACTAAGGTGTAGAGTTTGTGAAGTTAGGGCTTGGAGAGTGGCGTGTAGGGTTAGAAGCTTGGCTCTACATGAGATCTGATAGCTTTTTGTCAGTGCGAGCTATTGTGGTCTCGTCTTGGCAACATTTTACATGAAAATGTTTTTGGTGGGATTTCATTTCTTTTTGTAAGTTGCTTATGATATGTATAGGTTGATAGGTAGGAGATTAATAAACACTTATTGAAGTATATACAAGTGTATTAATATTATTCGTAAGTATAAGTACTTATTATTTGCGGAAGTCTCATACAAATTTCCATCCCCTAGTTTAAGGGGTTGGGGGGTAAAAGTTCCAAGTTTTAGAATTTTTTTGTTCTTTGTGTACTAATACTAGCTTACATACCAAATTTCAGCTTTCTAGGACTTCAGGAAGTACCCTAAGAATTTTTATGATCATCAGTGAGTCAGTGACGAAATCGGAGTATTTTAGATATCAATAAAATCTAAAGTATAAGAGCTATGCAATTGAAACTTTATAGGTATAATAAGTCAACCACCCAAGTTAAGAAGGTTCAAAAATACGACGAAGTGCTTCGAGAAAAGGTAGGTAGTGCCCTTGCGCTTCGCTTGGCTCTTCTTGCCGAGGGCACTACCGTGCCCCCAGATTTAATAATAATAAATCCATCAGCGGATGCAGTTTGGCATTTGAAATTTTATGGTATATTTTTAATTATAATTATAATTGTTGATGAAGGGATAAACTGCTTTTAAAGATTATTAAGAGGTATGTTTGATGATTTTTTTGGTGCATTAAAGTATGTTTAATTATGTTTTGAGTTCCATCACTCGCGAAAAGGACTTGAAAATATCACATTTTTTTTATTTTTCAAAATTATTTACGGTTTATGAGATATACTGCTTAAAAAAAACCTTTTTGACCGTTTTCAAGAAATCTCCTCCTTAAATTGGTAGCTAATTTGACTAACAATTAGTTTCCCTGATTTTACCTAAATAGGTACAGTCTGGGAAGCTAATATTTAACAGTACCTACCTACTATGCCCGGACACAGTTCTATGAGTACTGAATTCCAAAACTGTAGCTTTGAAAGATGGTTCTATTTACTTCTCTGTCTCACAATATAAACAGACAAACAAAATCACTTTTTCATCACAGTTTACATTAGACTTTATGATAGACTGCATTTTTATTATACTGGATTCCGAAGCGTTAACGTAATTTATGAGTAAATTGCCTTTTCTTAGGTATTATAATGAAATACATTGTCTTTTGATAGTGTCTGAGGGAGTAAACTGCATTAACTGCTATGTAATGAATGTTTCTTTTTAGGACCATGTTTTCTTTGCTATTATTGTCCTATAGGCTCCTACCCCGACTTCATCCGCGGAGAAGTCAACTGTACCAGTAAACTTACAATAATATCCTATGGTAATAGTGCCATAGACTAGGTATGTTGGTATTTAATTATGGTCATCAGAACTTCCAGAAAATTACCTTTTACAAACAATTATACAAAAATTATAAATTTTATCTCATTTTCTTCTTCTTTTCAAGGTGGCAGGAAGCTACACATACCTATTCGATTTTGCCGCCCTCTGTGCCTATTTTTAAGCGCTGAGCAGACGACAGACTATATTAATTTGTCCGTGGACAATTTGAAATCTAATGGAAATTATTGCTTAGATTACCAAATACGTTCTATCGTAACGGACAAATTTTCTGCTGTCAATTTGTTCGTCATCTGTGCCGACCCGAACAAGTTTGCATGCCTAGAATTTCCAGACGTATTAATATCTTGACGTATGTAGCATTATCTTGTATCCTATTCCATTTTATCCTATCATTATAATAATCAGTCTATCAAAATATGCAAATTAATCGTCAGCCATTTAAAAATTAATTATGATATGCAAAAAATAAAACTCAAGATAAGTCAACTCGTATCATTTTTATCGATAAGATAACATCACTACGGCACGTGACACAGTAGGAACGTGTCCCGACATTGTATAAAAGTGTGATCTTGTATATGTATAGTGCTACTTTATACAATACTTTAAAAGTAATTTTTATGCTTGTGTTGTAAACAAAAATGTATGATTTAACGATGCTACTATACAGTGTGCTAGGTTTAACGAGGGGCATACATACTTTAACTATGAGAGTTTAGTTAGAACTCATGAAAATTCACCACTTTTACTAAAGCACCAACTTCAACCAACATTGTCCTCGTCTGTCGTCGTCGTCATTTAAACTCAAACCGTCTTATTATAAAACTAGCTTTTGCCCGCGGCTTCGCCCGCGCATGTAATATACATATAAACCTTCCTCTTGAATCACTCTATCTATTAGTAGTTTTAAAGATCTAAGTATACATACAGCACAAACAGACAGCGGGAAGTGACTTTGTTTTATAATATGTAGTGATAAGATTCATCTTCAAACCCAAGTTTAAACCATGGTTCCTTTTTTGATTTTCAAACTTTATTCCGACACATTAATGTGTCAGTTTTACAAAACTGACAACTTAGTACCGGACTAAGTTGTCAGTTTTGTATAAAGAACTGTATTTCTATCACAACCAGGTTCTTATTACAAAAACTGGTTCGATGGTTTAAACCATGACAGAAAAAAAACCTCGTTTTGTAATAAGACCGAATGTATCGTTGTAATCTTTTGATTACGTAAAAAAAGAAAAAAATACGTGTCCATTATTTTTTTAAATGTAATGACGGACAATAAATAAATGTATAATCATCATGCCTATTGGCCTTAACTATGTCCTTGGTAATGTCCTATTAAAACTAAGGGCCTATTTCACGATGTCCGAATAGCCACTACTTACCGAATAAATTCAAAAATGGAACAGAATAGGAACTTAATGAAACAGGTCCTAAATGCTGTAAAATAGAAGAAGATATTTTGCTTTGTTCTTCTATTAATTATCACAGTGTTTCGTTCAAAACTGTTCCTGTAAAATCATGAATTTGAGATAACCGCATATTATTATACTTTGCGGTTGATATTATATAGATTGTTACGTAACCTCACTTTTACTAAATCTCTTCTCAGACCGCCAAAATCCGTAAAATGTTCTGTGATGGTTTTATAATATAGTAGCTCTATCAATTGACACCAATTTCATCTTTTTACAACCCAGGCAAAACCGTGGCCACAGATTGTATTTCCAGGATCCCGTCTCCTTTGGTTTGATTGGCCGAGTTCAGCAAAATTCGGTCGATGACGAATAAGGTGAGCGAGCTATTGAGGCTTTTGCAAATAATTTTATTAGATTTATAATAGGCCTCTTTGATTCTGAATTCAATATAAAATTTTATTGTTTCCCATTTTGATTCAAAATACCACCTGTGCTGTAAAAAGGGAAGATTCGAATAAAACTTACCGGTCGCTGCCGTCCCGCCGCTTCGCACACCGATGGGCTAAGAAGGCGCGTTCGATAGTTCTGAATCTTGCTTCAATTCCACCTCACATATTTTTCCACAGGCGCTGGTTCAGGGTATATCTGGTATCTTGCGGGGATTGTAGCACGTTTTCACCGAAGGACCTTATTTTTGTAGAAAAATATATATCGCGCGTCGCGTGTATGCGCGGACACACCGTATGGTACGTAGTACAGTGAAAAAACACGCAGGAGCGCGGCGCTAGTGTGCTCATCCGCAACCAATCAGAAGGCTCCACGAATGGGCGATGAGCAAACACCGGAAGCTTATTCAAATCAACACCCTCGGCAATTACACAAAAAAGCCTGATTACCAGTTGTGGGGTGAAGAAAACACTATTCTAAAATCTCTAAGAATTAATTCAGTAGGTACGTAATACCAACTGCAAAGAGAACGGTACGTAACATGCCGCTCGCCTTAAAAGAATGAATTTCTTTTAACTTTAAATTAAAAGACAAAAAAAGAATGTAACATTCGAAAAAAAAAGAATGAAAAATGCTACGAAAGCATGAAGCCTTAAATTTTTTAAACTAAAGTTATTCTAACTTAAGATTACTTAACTAAGATTCGCAACAATATTAACTAAACTTACAGAATGATTATTCTAAGGGCAAAGGACATATTTTGACTACTGAGCGTTTCACGAAAGTTTTGCCCATCTGTAAAGTTACGACACGAGTAATATTATCGGAACCTGGGTGGAGAGTATGGACACGAGCCAGTCTCCATTGTAATGGTGGCAAATTATCATCTCGTACAATGACAATAATACCTTCACGGAGTTGTGAGCCGCGATCTCGAAACCACTTGTTACGTTGTTGAATTTCGTGTAAATATTCACGACTCCAACGTTTCCAAAAGTGTTGCACACATTGTTGTATTCTACGCCATCTAGTGAGTCGATTTGAAATATTATCGGTTAATGAAATGTCTGGTAAGGACGTCAACGGACCTCCTATTAAAAAATGAGCTGGTGTCAAAGGTAACGGATCTAATGGGTCAGCACTTAATACACAAAGTGGACGTGAATTAAGTACCGCTTCAATTTGACAAAGAAGGGTATGCATCTCATCATAAGTTTGAGTTTGCGTACCGAGGACTCGATGTAAATGATGTTTAAAACTTTTAACACCGGATTCAAAAAGGCCACCAAAATGAGAGGCGTAAGGAGGCTGAAAATGCCAAGTAATGCCTTGTTCTAAAATTTTACTATTAAGAGTGGCTTGAACAGAATCATTACGTAAAAAATTATACAAGTCTTGTAGATAATTATTACAACCAACAAAGTTCCTTCCACAATCAGAGTAAATGTCGGTGCATAAACCTCTACGGGACGTGAAGCGTCGCAATGTTGCCAAAAATGCATCAGTTGACAACTCGGATACGAGTTCGAGATGTATGGCCTTGACAGACATACACACAAAAACAGATACATAACATTTAATAATTTTCGCATTTCGAACTTTATTTGCTCGAACGTAAAACGGACCCGCGAAATCAACAGATGTTTTAAGAAATGGCCGCTCGGGGCGCACTCTGACGGCCGGTAACGGACCCATGCATGGCTGCGGATTCACGGGGCGCGCACGAAAACAACGAACACAGCGATGTATGCGTGTACGTATAGCGTCACGACTAGACATTATCCAATATTTTTGGAATAAAATGTATTGCACGGATTGCGGACCAGCATGTAGATGCGTGATATGTGCATGGTCAATGATTATAATATCTAAAGGAGGTGACTCATCCCAGTCGACCGCTGAAATCCATAACAACTGAATGAGATGTTTCGCATAAATAGTTACAGGAGATAACCATCCCATAGGGTCATAAATTTTCGCTATTTGTGATAGTATGGATCGCTTTGTAATTTTATCATTAGTTGACTGAACGCTAAAAATGAAAGTATCAGATTCAGGATTCCACTGAAGTCCTAAAAGCTTTATTTGTTTGTCATTCTCCATCAGAGCGAAAGAAACGTTATCAGACCGCTCGCCCTGAACGACTGACGTTTGTAAAGCAGCGAGTAACGCTGGCGAATTGCTCTGCCACTTACGTAGCTCGAAACCAGCTGACGAACAAATACCTACTAACTCACGTTGTAAAACCAGGGCATGCTTTACGTCGCCTGCTCCGGTGACGATGTCATCAACAAAAACCTGGTTCTGGAGAACCTTAGAACCTAACGAGAAGTTAGCAGCTTCATCATGAGCCAACTGTTGAATAGTACGAAGGGCTAAGTATGGTGATGAGCTGACACCAAAGGTGACGGTGCGCAATCGATAATCACGCAACGGTTCAGTGGGTGATTTACGCCACACAATGCGTTGAAAATCCCAATCGGATTGTTGTAATTTTATGTTTCTGTACATCTGCTTTATGTCGGCAGTGACAGCAATAGCATGGATACGAAAACCCAATAAAACGTCTACTATATCCTGGTGCAGCTTCGGACCAGTCAGTAGAACATCATTAAGTGATATTCCATTCGAAGTTTTACAACCCGCGTCAAAGACGACACGAGTACGAGTGGTCTCACTAGACTCTTTGACCACGCAGTGGTGCGGAATGTAATAGCTGTTAGCTAACGAAACAGGTAAATCAACGGGCTCCATGTGACCGAGTTCCAAGTACTCCTGGAGGCACGCATGATAGTCTACCTTAAGTTGAGGATTGTGTTCCAACCTATACTCTAATTTCTTAAACCTGGAGACTGCCGTATCTCGTGATGCGCCGAGGGTGGGTGCATCAGGTTTGAAAGGGAGTGGAACAACATATCGCCCAGTTTCATCACGAGTATGTGAATTTACGAATATAGATTCACACAACGCTTCGTCGGGACTTAGAATTCTTTTTTCCGGAAGAGATTCCAATTCCCAGAACCGTCTCAGGTTGATGTCGTCATCGTAGGATGAGCTTAAACTACTGAGACAAACTTGAAGTGAAGTAGATGTATTTTGGTTGTATGAAACATCACCCATCAATAAATAACCAAAGATACTGTTCATAGCCATCGGTGAACCGGGTGGACCCGTGATCACGTGACCTAATAAAACTTGGGATAGTATATCCGCACCTAAAAGCATTTCCACTGATTGTGGAAGATAAAACTTAGGATCAGCTAAAGTTAAGTTTTGTATGTGTGGCCATCCCTTAAAAGGCAATGTCACACATGGCATACGTGAAATAAGATTAGATAAAATTAATGCGTTAACTGAAATTGAAGGTTGATCCCCGTGTGTAGGAGTGATATGACAAGATACTACACCCTTTGGGTAAACAGCTCCAACCTCGGTCCCTCCAACACCGAACACCGGAACGTTCGCTTGGCTGCGATGTAACCCTAACCGCTGAACACAAGACTCGGTAATAAAAGTCGCCTGACTGCCTGTATCAATAATACATCGAACTGTGTGTTTTTGTGGGCCAACATGCACATTGATGAGTGCCGTACATAGGAGCACCGTACTCGCGTTAACCGACGGAGCAATAGAACGCGAATCGTTCTTGCGATCGTTCACCGCCGCAGTCATCGCAGCGTGCGAGGTACTGGGAACCGCTGTCTCTGTCGTTTCGTTCACAGAAAGTGAGACCGCATTATCACTACTACCACTAATAACTGATAAACTGTTAGACTTTTCGAAATGAATTAATGAATGATGTCGTTTATGGCATGAGCGACAAACAAAGTTAGATTTGCATTGTTTTAAATCGTGACCGACATGTAAACAATTGAAACAAACGTTCTTGTTTTGAATAAAAGAATACCTATCACGGGGAGATAAATTAAGGAATTTCGAACATTTTGTCAACGTATGTTGAGCATCACAACATAAACAATTATTTTTTAAATTATTTTGTTTGGTAGATTGTAAGTCTGTTGTATTCGAACTCGATGAAGCGACATTGGCTGCGAGCGCGCGTCGCGAGCCTTCGTAACCGCGCGATGTGCGGGGAGTACCTACCTTTTCAAGATTATTTTTATTTTGTGGGTGAGAAGAGAATTCGCTTGCAGCTAACTCGCGTTCTAAGAAAGTTATCAATGTACTTATGTCAGGTATATCCGATGGCCTCGATAGTGATAATTCGAAACGTTTTCGAACACTAGACGGAATCTTACGTCGTAAAATCGTCACTATTATGAAACTCCACTGATCTATCGGAAATTGCATAGCCTGCAATGCCTTGATGTTTTCTTGATAAACATTGAGTAAGTTTCTTAGACTTTGAGTCATTTTCTCGGTACTAGGTTCAATGTATAATATTTTTTCGAGATGTTTCGTGGCGATAGCCCGTTTATTATCATACCGAGAAACTAAAATATCCCACGCAACACTATAGTTTTCGTCTGTAATTGGTATCGATTTAATAAGATTATAGGGTTCATCTTTTAATGACAGTAACAGGTAACGAAACTTCTCTGTCTCCGTGTAGGTATTTTTGTCATGTACTAATGAACGAAACAAATCGTGAAATGGGGGCCAATCCGTGGTTTCCCCTGAGAAGGTAGGCATTGGAAGAATAGGTAATCTACTTGCACAACTATTACTCGTATGAGTAGATGGAACATGTACCACTGAGTTATTATTAAATGACGTACTAGAGGACATTCTTCGTTTACGCTCATTATCCTCTTCCTTAAGTTTATCTAAGTGAACACTAATTGCGAAATAACAATCATTAAAATTGTTACGAATCTTCAGTTGTTCGTCTTTGTCGAAAGTATTGGATTTTATTAAGAATTTTTCTATTTTTGCCTGAAGTTTGAAGAACTTTCTTTGTTGCAAAGTTAATTCTTTTGAGCGTGACCTAAACTGTTGTTCGTCTGAATCTATGAACTCTAAAATACGCTTGAGATCATCGATAATGATCTCACGTTCAAAAATGTCTTGTTGAATAAGTTCCGCCATTTTGGACGCGTAACGCCGCAAATGGACTTTGAACTAAGAACACTAGGAAACTAGGAAAATAACCCCACAACAAGTACCTAGATATAAATCCAGGCTCGAAGAGATCAAACAATTATGTGCTGTAAAAAGGGAAGATTCGAATAAAACTTACCGGTCGCTGCCGTCCCGCCGCTTCGCACACCGATGGGCTAA
This sequence comes from Cosmia trapezina, assembly GCA_905163495.3. NCBI lineage: Eukaryota > Metazoa > Arthropoda > Insecta > Lepidoptera > Noctuidae > Cosmia > Cosmia trapezina. The sequence continues at coordinate 22,113,944 of LR991035.1, read as the reverse complement.
GAAGGCGCGTTCGATAGTTCTGAATCTTGCTTCAATTCCACCTCACATATTTTTCCACAGGCGCTGGTTCAGGGTATATCTGGTATCTTGCGGGGATTGTAGCACGTTTTCACCGAAGGACCTTATTTTTGTAGAAAAATATATATCGCGCGTCGCGTGTATGCGCGGACACACCGTATGGTACGTAGTACAGTGAAAAAACACGCAGGAGCGCGGCGCTAGTGTGCTCATCCGCAACCAATCAGAAGGCTCCACGAATGGGCGATGAGCAAACACCGGAAGCTTATTCAAATCAACACCCTCGGCAATTACACAAAAAAGCCTGATTACCAGTTGTGGGGTGAAGAAAACACTATTCTAAAATCTCTAAGAATTAATTCAGTAGGTACGTAATACCAACTGCAAAGAGAACGGTACGTAACACCACCAAAATCATAAACAGAATTATCATAACCCATCTTCCATCCATAATGTATTTCCATACTAATATTATCAAATCAAATCAAATAATTTATTTGCATAATACAGGTTACAACAGGTGTTACATGTATAAAAAAGTACATTGTATTATAACCTACTGAGGTGTGCAAATTAATATATTAGGTAGGTACTAAGCAAAATTAAATAATTATACTGAATAAATTAAATTGAATTACATAAAAAATAGAAATGTCAAAATAAAAAATGTTAAATTATAAAAAGTCAATTAAAATTAGAATAATAATTATATTTGTGGTGCCTTTTCAGATAAATAGGTCATCTTTCATTTAAATAATCATTTATTGTATAGTAGCACTTTTCAACGTGGAATTTGTGTAAAGATAATTTGAAATGTTCCATTTTGTGTAGATCTATGATATTTATAACCGCTATTATAACTGTCTGTCTGTCTGTTACCTTTTTGCGCCGTCACAAGGATAGACCATGACCTGGGTTACGGCAATAGAATACTTTTTATCCCGGTAGTACGTTCCCGTGGGATAATTTCCGAAATCTACACAGTCGAAGTTGGGGGCAAAACCTAGTTCCATAAAAATCTTTAATCAAGCAACATGTTGATTTTAAACAAAGTTTATAAACATGTTTATTAACGCCATCTTGTTTGTCTCAATAATGTACGCTAACTTTACTGGGGTGAATATAAACTAAGTCGGAACGGGTCCGTCGTTATGACCATAACTAAGTTGAGACTTCAAGTGTTTTAGGGTTAGTGGAGGGGGTAGTGTTTAAGTGGCAGCGCAAACTGTGCGTCTCGTCGCGACTAGACGCAGAGCTGTCCTTTGCGTCTGCGACAAGTCTTTACGACAGATGTCGAGCAGGAAGCGATCATTTTCTTTGAGTACATTTGAAAACATCAACTTCAAACGTATTCATCATAGCTAGAAGAAAGAAGGAGATGTTCCTAGTATGTTAAAATGTATCGGAACCCAGTCACTTTGTCTCTTAGTCACTTTCATGATTTTAAAGAAAAATACGATAAAGTACTTGTACTGACGTATGGTAAGCGATTCTTGCTTCGGTTTTTACAAGAAACCACTGAACAACACGGCATTCTTATAAATTTTCACTGTCACAGTCGAAAGCGCACTACTTCGCGGAGACGGCCATTTGACGATGAACGGCTCATACTGAGCATGTCGCGCGTACACAGATTCCCCCCTTGGCACTTCTCCCTGATTTTTTATATTTCCATGGTATTCATGTTTAGATTAGCAATACAAACACACGTGCACCTTATTTAACGCTCACAGCAAAAATTGACGCTGACGTGTCGCATGCGTCTGACGTCAGATGTACGCCTGAATCGTGCGTCTAGTCGCTGCGACAAGTAGCGAGAGCGACTCTGCAACTCGACGCCAAGTGTTTGAGCGGGTCTTGGAACAATTATGAAAATCGTTGGCCGCTTACTGTCGTTGCGTCTAGTCGCCGAGCTGTCGCAGTCGCATGTCGCATAGTGTGCGCCATGTCTAAGTTGGCAAGATGGATAAGGAGTGGTGGTTATGTCTTTAATATTGTGTGGTTCTTTGTCCTAGTACAACTTCGGCTCCTGTGAGTGTCGTAAAAGAAAACTTAGTAGGTAATCAGGGATCTACTCTTCTTTATTTTTGTCACTTAATAAAGAAATTATTTTTAAGTTGATCTTGGTCCCACCTTCCCATGAGGAAGCGACTCGCTTTCAACGATTTTCCCGCTCAAGAAACGCACAAAAGATTTTAGGTAACGTGTAAGCAAAAGAGATGCATATACAGGGTGTTAAAGTAATTGCGTGCTTAGGGGTAGGTTCAGTATCGATAAAGGAAAAAAACAAAAAAAAAAATAGGTACAGGGTGTAAGGGACAGCCCTCAGCAAACTAACAAAAAATTTTTCAGTTACATTTTCATTATTTCAATGTAAAATTGCATTGTGTGTTCGCAGCACTCCATTTATGTAAAAAAAACTGCAAAAAAAAACAGCAAAAAAAACCAGCAATGGATGTTGAAATACTCTAACCAACGACGCGTGAAATCAGCTGTTCACTTTCTGTCTAGCTACAGAGTTCATCGAACTCACCGCATACCTATTACCTACCCCTCCCAACCAGTAATAGACGCTCCGATTTGTGCACAAAAACACAAACAAATCAGGTTTATTGGATTCCCTTAACGTTCCTGAAAAAAATTCATGTACCGGTCATCTTAGTATGACATACTGAATTCACCCTATCAGTTTGCGGAGGGCTGTCCCTTACACCCTGTATTGCATGATCAACCTAATTTAGTACCAACTAACTTAAAATATCAATCGAATTCTAAAAATTCAAATTATTTTAGTATTCGAATAGACCACTCACTGAGAGACTCGCGCTTGGTAATCAATGGCTTAACGTGCTTTCCAAGATGCGGAGAGGTTTCGATATGTAATGTATCTATCACCCATCCACGAACCGACCGCGACCGTGGCAAGCATAGCTTAACCTTCGATCGACCCGTGCGGCTGTTATTACTTAGCCACAAGCCCCTCCACCAATAATAATGATAATACCTACAGATAAGAGCATAATTCACAAAATTACAGCTACAAAGGGCTGTATGAGTGTTCTCCGATACATTTCTGGCTTATGTAGGCAGGGAATAAAATAAATAATAATAATAATCATTTTATTATCAGGCAACTAGGCCCAGAGATAAAATACACAAAATGAATGAATGTGAAGAAATGATGATGATGATGATGACGATGATGAATGTGTGTGTGTGGAATGTGTAGACCAAACGCTGGTAAAGTACATAATTGACATAAAGATACGTCACTATTTATAGAAAACGGTATTATTATACAGAATTGTTTAACAAGAATAAAGTTTAAAAAACTGTAACGACTAACGGAATAATAAAATTGATCTAAAAAGTTCAAAATATTTATTTACTTAAACAATAATGACATAGGTATATACATATGTAATGTGCTCGTCAAGACCTTTCTTTTAATACCAAACATATCATGATTATCACAATTTAATTTTTTTCGAGGTCAGAAATTTACGTGTTAAGTCCACCATATTAAATTTAGGGAGAATTTATATAGCCTATGTCACCCAGTTCAGTAATTTAGGCGCTACCCACACACTATACACATGTAGACTGCTAAAATCATAACCCTTCCTTTTGGTTTTGCCGTAGTCGGGTAAAAAGGCGATTCATTCGTTTAAAAAGTAAAGTTTTGAAAATAAATATTTCTACCAAAAGGAAATAAAAACAATAATTATGATGATGTCCAAAAACTGTGAAATATCATCATGACAATCTTATGTTATTATAAGGCCTTCTTAAGCAATCTTAAGTTATAAGGCCACTAAACACGCTGTCAAGGTGCACATGGCTCACCAACACCGAATTTAAACTGGCTCCTACTGGCTGAATATTTAAAAAATGATCAATAAAATAAAATACAATAAAATAAAAATAAAATCAATGAAAAAACTTTTTGCAAAAGAAATCAGAACATCCACATAAAAAGTGGGGAAAAAATACGTATTATTGAAGCTAACTCAAAAACTACCCAAGCAATGTTAAATTTTATATGGGACTAACTTTGAGGTATACAGGGTGTAAAAAGACACATCACAAAGCCGTTAACTATGCATACTGTACCTACATCTAACCCTCGCGAACAAAAAATTTTTTTTTCAAATCTGTAATTTTTTTTTTAAATATACGCGTCACAGCTTCATATTTTTTTTTGTGAAAGTAGTAATCAAAATAATAAATGAAATAAGAAAAGAACCAAACAAGCCATAAAACTTCGCGGCCCCACACGAACGCGTCCAGTCCAACTCCTGCGCATGATCTACGTCAGTTTGAATTAAGAACACAATTGTTGACATGACAATGTAACGGACGTAGCAGTTTAATATGTAGATATGCGCCTGAGTAACTTTGATATAACTGATGTTAAGTACGATAATTCACGCTCGATTGTCTATGAGATAGTGTTTAGTTATGGTCAGGTGTAATAGTGTTAGAAAAAAGAATAAGAAGGTATAATCACGACGTATCAATCTATATTTTAAAGCCTTGACTGACTGATAGGCAAGGCGCACAGCCTCAACCATAAAATTGACAGGACAATTTATTAGCTAGTGAAAATCGGTTGATGGCAATTTCGAAATGTTTTACTAATGTTTAATGTTTTATATGTATAGAGGCACGAGAAACAGGGTGTAAAGTTCACTCATCGTCCATAGAAAAGGGGGGATCCTCCGACCAGACGGGTTTTGTGTCTGCAACGGTCGGGCTACTGCCCGACGGTTGATGTCGGGACGTTGTACATATGCTAGTCGCGCGGTAAATTCTGATTGCGCGATGCAGAATTTTTGCGTGACGTCATGTCACGTAGTTCGTTTGTGGCGATGTAGATGCCGCCACATATGTTATATTGCACTATGGTAGGTACACCTCTGCTTAACCCTTTAGGGAATACAGTTGTGTTATGTTATGCAATCAATCTGCCTAGCCTTTTCCCACCTATTCGGTATTGGGGTCGGCTTCCAGTCTAACCGGATGCAGCTGAATACCAGTATTTTACATGGAGCGACTGCCTAGCTGACCTCCACAACCCAGTAACTGGGTTGTCAGACTTTCGGGCTTCTGACGACCCGTAACGACTGTCAAAGATTCACGAATGACAGCCGGCACCAAAGGCTTATCGTGCTTTCCGAGGCGCGGAGGAGTCTCGGTATGTAAAGATGGTCACCCATCCACGGACCAACCCCAGCAAGCGTAGCTTAACCTGATGGATCGACCTATGCGGCTGTTATTACTTAGCCACGAGCTCCTAGTGGCTAAGTAATAACAGCCGTGTTATGTTATGCGTTAAGTAATATTATTATTGAAATCTACTTGCAAGAATTCCTAGGAAAAATTTGTCAAAAATATGTCTGTGACACTTTGCTGGTAAATATGAAACCTCTTACTATGAGTTGCACAAAACCAAGATTAGTTTAATTGAGACTTTAAATTGATGCTGTCACTTTCTTAATCTATCTATATAAATAAAAAGAGAAGTCCTACCTGACTGATTGACTGACTCATCAACGCCCAGCCCTAACCCTTGAACCTAGAAAGCTGAAATTTTGCACAGAGGTTCCCTTTATAATGTAGACAAGGAATAAGGAAGGAATTCCCGGTAACAGGTTCCCTTGGCATATTTTCCGACATCCACGCGGGCGAAGCCGCGGGCAAAAGCTAGTGATACACAATGAGGGATGGCAAAATTTAAAGTCTCTATTAAACTAATGTTGCTTTTCGTGGTTTTGTACAGCTCAACGTGTGCTGGTAAATATCAAACCTCTTACTAACATTTTATAATGATACATTCATACATAAAATCACGCCTGCTTATTATGGGGGTAGACAGAACCCCCCCCCCCCCCCTGCTACGGTCTTTACATACTCCTTTTGCCTCATTTACGTTATTCCTACGGTCGCACACCGCTTGACGTCTCGCTATGAAACAGAGAACGCGCGAAGTTTAGTTCGTCTTAACGTGGACATAAAACCGGTCAAAAGCGAGTCAAACTCGCGCACTGATAATAATAATAAATAACACACTTTTTAGGGTTCCGTACCAAAATGGTAAAAAAGGAACCCTTATGGTGTGACTCAGTCTGTCTGTCTGTCTGTCTGTCTGTCTGTCTGTCACAGCTGGATATCTCAAGAACTAGTAATGCTATCAACTTGAAATTTGGAACAGTTTTAGATGACGTTTACCCAACTATTTTTCAAATGCAACAGGGACTGAAAGGGGGTCTTAAAAATTTAAAGTGGGGTTACTAGGGCATGTGGGGTATGATATGAAAGAACGCTGTTTGCACATTCTCAAACATTTTATTATTATTTTTTAGCCCGCACAGTGTTCAACTTTTGATGAAAAATGTAAAAAAAAATACCGTCCCTCCCCCCTTTCTCCGAAGTTTGTAAACAAAAAAATCTGAAATTATTCTATGTGATAAAAGTGTATGTAAAGATTACAGGAAAAATAAAACGATGTCTCTAAATAGCACACTTTTTCAGAAATCGGAATGGAACCCTTCGGTGCGCGAGTCCGACTCGCTCATGACCGGTTTTTTAGAAATCGGAATGGAACTCCCGTTCCGATTTCTGAAAAAATGTACTTTTTAGAGGCGTCGTTTTATTTTTTCTGTGATCTTTATATAAACTTCTATCACATAGAATAATTTCAGATTTTTCTCTATGCAAACTTAGATAAAATAAGGGTTTAATTACAAAGATAAGGGTCGGAAAGAGGGAGGTAAAACTCGAAATCTATGCTGCCTAAAAAAAAGAAAAAAATGTTTGAGAATGTGCCAACCGCGCTCTTTCATATGATGCCCCACATGTCCTAGTAGCCCCACTTCGAATTTTTAAGAACCCCTTTCAGTTCCTGTTGCAAAAAAAGATACATATTTTTATTCATTTTTATTTGCAAAATAGTTGGGCTTTCAATTTGATAGCATTAGTAGTTCTTGAGATATGCAGCTGTGACAGACAAACAAACAGACAGACAGACTGAGTCGCACCATAAGGGTTCCTTGGTACGAAACCCTAAAAAGAAGATTTATAAAGATTCCGATACTTAAAAGGTACAATCAACTTGTGTTTACGATACCCAAAAATATTGCTCATTTGGTAGAATCACGCTTAACTTCAACACATTCTTCATATTAAACGTGAAAATTACGACACGTAAGTACGGTCCCCGGCACAGCCGTAAACGTAAACGAAACGTAAACCGTAATCGTGCCAGTTACGTTTACGCGCGCGTTTACGAGCGCTTACGTGGAGTGTGAAAGTTGATCAGTTTTGATGAGAGTTAAAATGCTTGTAGGGTAATTTTTACGTCTGTTTTGAGTTCGTGAGCAGAATTATTCGGTAGGTAAGTCAGTAAGCACGGTACGGTACTTATTTATTTACTCCAAACGTACAAATATCCTTACAGGCTAGACCCAATGCGATATTTTAGCACACATACAAATTAGATAGTTCCACTGGCTAGTACCACAGTAAATTCTATTCAGTAATAGCTATTCTCTCAAATTCATCTAAAGTGCAACAGAATGATGATGATGATGTCGATGTCATCAGCAATGAGGTTGAGAGTGCGGAGCGCGCTCGTCAGCGGCGCCTCACGCAGCAAGTTTGCGAGCGTGGTACCGCCAGCAACCGCGGTTGACGACGACGACCCACATACCTGTCTGACTTCTGTCTTCATCCCTTTGACGTTTTCTTCCCATAAAATAGTCAATCGGAGGGGCTTTTGGCTAAGTAATAACAGCCGCACGGGTCGATCGATCAGGTTAAGCTACGCTTGCAGCGGTTGGTCCGTGGATGGGTGGCCATCTTTATACACCTCTCCGTGTCTCGGAAAGCACGTTAAGAGGATACAGCGTGGTTTAGCTCGGTGTGTAAGTGAAATGGCGTTATGGCTGTCTAGTTTGACGCGAGAGAGATAGACTCTCACGCGCACCGGAACTAAACGCGCTTCGTTTAAATGTAAATTTATGAAGATGCTATAATGAAATATTTTTTTAGCTTAGTAAGTTCATAATTAAATAAAGCGAATTTTACTGCACGACAGTCGTTACGGGTCGTCAGAAGCTAGTTTCTGACAACCAGTCTTACCAAGGGGTACCTATCATATTACCCGGTAACTGTATTGTGGAGATCAGATAGGCAGTCGCTGCATGTAAAATACTGATATTCAGCTGCTTCCGTTTAGACTGGAAGCAGCTGAATATCAGTTTTTGATTGTTGGGAAAAGGCTAGGCAGATGATGATGGAAATAGTCAATCATTTATATCAATTTAGTCAAGATTTTTATAAGGCACTAGCTTTTGCCCGCGGCTTCGCCCGCGTGGATGTCGGACAACATCCCACGGGAACAAAAATCCTTCCTTACTCCTTGTCAACATTACAAAAGGAACCTCTGTGCAAAATTTCAGCTTTTTAGGTCCAAAGGTTAGCGCTGGGTGTTCATGAGTCAGTCAGTCAGTCAGTCAGGACCTTTCTTTTTATATATTAACATAGCTTCTGCCCGTGACTTCGTCCGCGTATTTCTTGTACCTTTAACCTTTTTTAACCTTCCTTAAGAAATGGGCTATCAAATGCAAACATAATTATTAACCTTCCTTAAGAAATGGGGTATCAAATGCAAACATAATTATTAACCTTCCTTAAGAAATGGGGTATCAAATGCAAACATAATTATTAACCTTCCTTAAGAAATGGGGTATCAAATGCAAACATAATTATTAACCTTCCTTAAGAAATGGGCTATCAAATGCAAACATAATTATTAACCTTCCTTAAGAAATGGGGTATCAAATGCAAACATAATTATTAACCTTCCTTAAGAAATGGGGTATCAAATGCAAACATAATTATTAACCTTCCTTAAGAAATGGGGTATCAAATGCAAACATAATTATTAACCTTCCTTAAGAAATGGGGTATCAAATGCAAACATAATTATTAACCTTCCTTAAGAAATGGGGTATCAAATGCAAACATAATTATTAACCTTCCTTAAGAAATGGGGTATCAAATGCAAACATAATTATTAACCTTCCTTAAGAAATGGGCTATCAAATGCAAACATAATTATTAACCTTCCTTAAGAAATGGGGTATCAAATGCAAACATAATTATTAACCTTCCTTAAGAAATGGGGTATCAAATGCAAACATAATTATTAAAGTCCGACTGATAGTTCCAGAGATTTGCACGTTCAAATGAACAAAAAAAAAGTGTGTGTGTGAGCTTCGACGCACGACTGGAGTTTACTGTTTTTTGTGCCGTTCCGAGTTTTTGGCTTTCTATTTTTCGGTAATTTCTGTTGGGCTGGGTTTTTTCCATGAATCAGTGCTATATAAAAAGCAACTTTAAGGTGTGAAGGCACTCTTCTCCTTTTCACCCCCTCCCCTTCCCAACCCTTCTCACTCTCCCATATCACCACCCTTCTCACCCTCTCCATCCTTCTCACGCCTCTCACCACATCTCTTTCCCGCTAACCTCCCCTTCACCCTCTCACACTCTCTCATACCCCCCCAAACCGATTTCCGCTCCCCCTAAATCATCACCAACTCCTGCCCTCCCCCTCTTTCCTTCTCCACAACCTCCCCCCCCACTGCACCCTCCTATCCCTCTCCCCCTGCCTCCATCATCCTACCCTGTCCGTCCTCACCACCCCTCCCCCTCCCTCTCACCACACTTCCCTCCTTACCATCTCCTCCACTTCCCCCCTCCCCTCTACCCTTCCCTCTGCAAACTTTATTACTTGCTTAGGCAAGTTTTTGTGCCAAGTAAATGAAAAAGATTTTTCATATAAGTAACTATATTCACTGTTTTCACCCCCACAGGGATGGCATTTTAAAAAATCGTTTGGGATATTTCCGTAACTTCACTGAAAGATTATTTATACCCTTAGTGGAAGTGTTTAGGTGACGTTCGAGGAAGTGCCGTTCAAATCAGTGACCTAAGTGGAATACCTCGTTTTTCGAGTTAATCAAGCCCCGCAGTAAAACCTGCCCTGTAAAGTTGACAACCCCTTATCACCTTACCCTTACGCTTAGAGGTAGATTTATGAAAAACCCTGATACACGTTATTCTTCATTTTTGGTTTTAAGTATAAATACTGAGTTTCAAGTTAATCGGACCGCGCGTTAAAATTCCTCCATAAAAACTTTGACACCCCCCAATCCCTCCTGAGGGGGTAGTTTAGGAAAACTAAAACTGACAATCTTTAGAATTTATGTAGATAAATATTCATGCCAAGTTTGAAGTCTATTAACTCAAGGAATAAGATTTTTCATACAAACTTCCATCCCTTATTTTACCCCTTCAGGGGTGGAATTTCCAAAAATCCTTCCTTAGTGGATGCCTACACTTTATAAGGTATCTATGTGCAAAATTTCAAGTATCTAGGTCCAGCGTCTAAGCCGTTGGTCCCGGCTGTTTTTCGTGGATCTTTGACAGTCGTTACGGGTCGTCAGAAGCCCGAAAGTCTGACAACCAGTGTTACCAAGGGGTATCGTTATATCGTATTACCCAGTAACTGGGTTGTGGAGGTTAGATCGGCAGTCGCTCCATGTAAAATACTGGTATTTAGCTGCATCCGGTTAGACTGGAAGCCGACCCCAACATAGTTAGGAAAAGCCTAAGCAGATTGGATTTAGATCAATTTAGTCAAGATTTATATAAGGCATAATAAGGCCTTAAGAGTATTTTAATTTTTAAGGTGAATAAATAAAACTGCACCCTTATTACGTAACACATTGCACTTTCAATCACAATCCGAAAGATGTTGAAGGAAATTGCTAATTCATTGCTTCGTATCATTGAAAAGTTCATCTGCTCAACAACGTGCTCAATACTCAATACTCAATATTTTATTGCATTCCATAATGTGTACATAGTTGGTATGTTAAAACATCGAATCAATTATGGACCCTGTCGGGCACAGCAAAGTTTATTTTAAATAGGAGAGAATATTAAATTAAAATAGTATCATTAAAATAGTTTCATTTGCTTTTGTGGTATTTATATTTTAAATAATTATTAATATGTGGTTATACGTAAATCACGCAATGCAATGCATTGAACTGTCAAAATCAGAATTTTCATTGTCTGATATACTTATCTACGCCCCGCTGTTTAATTTTCCCAATCACCTAAACACTAAAAAATACGTCAAATTATTCCCACACTTTTCCGCATCTAGAACGTTCCAAACAAATGAGCGACTACAGTCGGACACATAAATATCTCTCGATATAGTCTACACATATATCGCTTTACGTCGCACGTTCATACTCTTCGCTTGGCAATAGATTCAGCTGATACCTATCTAACTGTTGGCGTTAAATCTCCACGGGTCGTGTTTGTGTGGACGACTGTACGATTTAAAATTTCTTTGAGTTAGGAACTAGTTTTGGAGGGATGGAATGTTTTTTTAGTTTGAATATAGAACTCGTTAAATCGTCAGTACTTGTTGTCAAAACAATGTCTGTATCTATCATTACAGTCAGCTAGCAGGTAAGTTTTAAACGTCGTATAGGCGGCTTAATCCATATAAAAATGTTGACATTTTGGTCGAAACTAGTTCACTAAAGTCAAAGTCAAATCATTTATTTCAAATAGGCACATAAAAGTCACTTTTGAACGTCAAAATTTACAAGACAAAATAGAATTAATTCTAGTTGCCCTTTCCAAAAGCTAGTTTCGTATGGTGAAGAATGGTCAGGAAACTCCACCGTTACTCTTTTAAAAGGTTTTACAATATTTTTTGTACCTTTATTAATAACTAGCTGACCCGACAGACGTTGTCCGTTGTCTTAGCTATGAATATTCTAATGTAAACGCGCGAGGTTCAAAATTTTAACTTCGTGCGTTTACATTAGATGCATAAAAAAATATAAAATTGGAATTTTCCAATTTTCTTCATTTTTCTTTCCATAAGAACCTTCTACTAGTACTTATTAGCTTAACTTAAAAAAAAAAGATGAATGAAATCGGTAAAGTCATTCTCAAGTTATGTCGTGACCAAGGGAAATAGGCATTCATTTTGTACATACTTACATAGATATGTACCTATGTGAAGACGATGGACCTATGTAAAATTTAATTACTATACCACAATATGTAGTAAAATACTATAGGTACCACTAGACTAGAAATCGATATAATGATTGCCCCTTGTTAGGTGATGATGTCATTGAGCTAGTGAGAATGACTTTTCGGATTTGTTTACTTAATAACAATAATTTATTTGATGTTATTTGTTTTTCATTGAAATTGGTTTTATCCACGCTCTTGACAACCTCAACCGCTTTTGTAAACACAGATGAAGAGGGAGATGCTTTATCTTTGCCGGAAACGGTCTTAACTTTAATTCGAAATACAGTGCCAATGTTGATACGTCTCATTCAGATTACGTTATCTTATAGGAGAGAGTCGTCGATACGACGAAGATACAAATAAAATGTTACCTGTCTCGCCATTCGAAATTCAAAATGGTAAAATGTACACCTCTATCAAATCTATGATGTCGTGATGGCCAGGAGTTTAATTTAAAGTGCAACGGAACTTGTGATTTGAGTATTTTTTTAATAACACTAAAAACTAAGAATGCTATAGAGTAAGGGCCTATTTCACGATGTCTGAATAGCCACTACTTACCGAATAAATTCAAAAATAGAACAGAATTTGTATGATGATGACATGAGCGATGCCCGATACTTCACTGCATCGGATTTTTCAAACAGAATTATGAAACCGTCTATTGCCAAACAAAGAAGAAGTTCTAAAACATTTCCATTATAAAAAAAAACATAAATTCGATCTCTAAAAATCCAAATGGCCACATAATTTAAAGAAAAAACCATTTTAACGGTCAGGCGACGGATTCAAAATTGGAAGCCATAAAGGCGGGAACCGACCGGATGTTGGACGCTCTGCTCCATCAGATCCGTATCACGACAGACTCCCGCCAACGGATTCATTTCCGGTCGACGGTTGCATTTTGAATTTTAGAACTCAATTTTGAACGAAAATAGGTCAGTATTCGATTTTTAGATGTCGCGATAGTTCAGTCGACTTTGTAGGAACAGATTGATTTTTGTGGTGGTATTTAAAATAAAATTGATTATTTATCTTCATAAAATTAACTGTATTTGTTTTTTGTTTTTTTTTTGCATATTATGTTCCTCAAAGAATTTTTTGAGAGAAGATGTTCAGTTCAGCCTTTAATTTAATAGATGCTGAGGTCTCAGAGAAGTACTACTGTGTGTGTCAGTAGTACTGTGTGTGATTTGCGATTGCGATTTCTGCAACCACTTTCAACAGGATCGACAATAGGCAATGAAAGGTAATATATCATTGACAATTAGGTACATAAGCTTTTCTACAGAAAAGCTAATATCAATCCAACACATTTTTTACTTTTTTCTTTCCGGGAGCTGACAACCAGTCTTACCAAGGGGAGTCGTGTTACTGGGTTGTGAAGGTCAGATAGGCAGTCGCTCCATGTAAAATACTGGTATTCAGCTGCTTCCGGTTAGACTGGAAGCCGGTTCCAACATAGTTGGGAAAAGGCTAGGCAGATTGATTGATTGACTTTATTGTACACCAGAAAATACTTGGTAAAAAAAAATTAAATTGTCTGACTAGGAGCTCAAACCGGAAACCCCATGCATCCCATTTAACTATAGATAAACGGTCATAACCAAAGGTGCTTACTGGTAATCATGCATTTTCTTGCCTTAATTCAGCTTTGTTAACCAACGAAAAAAAAAAGAAGAAGGTTCTCAATACGACACGTACAGGTCAGCAGGTCAAGCCACCCGAAACTGTCAAATTTTCCCAATCGACCCTGAACCTAATGCTTTGGCGATAAAGATGAAAATGTATTATAGAAAGACAGATTGTAGTAACTTGATGTGCTGGCGTCTGTACATATTTTTTTATTTATGACCACGCATAACTTTTTCCAGAGTCGTCCGATTTGACAAATTTTTGTTTTATTTGAGAAGATTGCTTTCAAAGTTGGTTAAAATGTATTAACTTTGCTTGGGTATTAGTTTTTGAGTTAGCTTCAATAATACGTATTTTTCCCCACTTTTATGTGGATAATGTTCCAGTTTCTTTTTCAGGTAGTGGTATTAGAATTTGTGTGGTGTTGGTACCACAACTAAAAAGTAAAAAATATAAACTTTTTTACAAAAAAATACAACCGACTTCCAAAAACAACACTGAACAGCGAAAAATACATTTAACCAGACACAGACTTCCGAAATTAAACTTATTTTTCACTTTGTAGTGTTGTTTTTGGAATTCGATTGTATTTTTTTATAAAGAAGTTTTAATTGGTATAAAAAATTGAATGAAGAAAATGTCTCCAATGTCCTAATAGGGAGGGGGAATACAGACACGTATTGTGATCGACATCAGTTCCATATAAAAATTCTTTACCCGCGCTAAGTGCATCACTATTAAGCTAGTACGAAATTAGATTACCGTTGTCTGCTAGGCTTTCCCGTTGACTATAGGGGGGCTCACAACAGTGGGTGTTGTGGGGTACGAAAGTAGGGAAAAAAATGATCTAATATTTCCAACTTTTGCATACGAAGGTGTTGGACAGGTTGCAATAAAGGAAACGAATTCCGCGATTTAACCCGATTTACTTTAATAAAGTTACGGAAGCAAATTAGCAACACGGACATTACTCGGCATGGAAACAGGAAGGAACCGGAGACCATTTTTGTTTCTTAAAACCTATCAACTTGACATTGACAGTTGACTCATGTCAACGCTGTGATTTAAACTTGTTTATGAAAACAGAGATCAAACAGAACAATTCTCATACTTATAACTTTTATGTTTACAAATAAAGGAACACAATTCCAACAGAAGGGAGTCAATATAAGGTCATTATGGGAGTCAATATGTTATGAGCGACTAATTGCCTATTCCCGTAACTAAAGACAGTCAAAATCTATTAGGTATATTTTTCTCTATGGCAATTTATGGTGATGTCGACAATTCTACCAATCTCATAGTGCTATGACAATTATAATGCGTTTTAAATAAAGTTTGTAATATTATAGGGGAATAAATATAAATAAAGGATTCATTAATTGATGACGTAAAAATTTAATAATTAAACAGTCCGTTCACAGTTTAAACTCTGACAGCTCTGACAGCAGCAACCCAGTAGCAACTTTATTGCAACAAGAATAAAGATCATTGTGATTATGACAGACTTGATTATAGTAGCAACCCAAAAGCAACCATAACATATCGACAATAAAGATCACTGTGATTTTGACAATGATGCAAAAAAGAGGTAAAATAACTGTGAACGGTGTGTAGTTCAAACTCTGACAGTACCAATATCAAAAACTTGTCAAAAATGTAGGTAAATTCCATTGACTTAGAATTCTATAGACTGCTGGTTATCTTCCCTTGCATTCACACTAGAAAAAGAAGAATATATTAACGTCACTAGCATACAAAAGAGACAGAGTAAAAATATTTTTGTCCTTTATCGCGTGCCGGCCAAGACCGTCGACGTGCGCAACAAGTTTGACGTTTTTGGCGATTGCAGATTGAAATCCAATTATTTATTAATAATTACATCGAGATTTTACACAAAATACGTGCCGTTTCGTGCTCAATTCTTTAATACCATCTGTGCAACTGTGCAAAATGGTTAGGTGCAGTGTATTACATTGTAAAAGTGATAGTTTGATGAAGATTGCCGGATTGTCCTTTCACACGTAAGTATTCCACCTTTTTATGTATTTTATCGCTGTGTGTGCTGCTATTTCTAATCAAATAGTCGCAGTAATGTACAAACTAATTTGTATTTGTGTTAAATCTCAAAAAATCGTGATTTGCGCAATATTTTTATTTTCTTACCTGAACATTCAGTGTTGCCACTTTTTGACGGGGAATTTACCCTTTAATAAGGGTAAAACTGATTTTTTAAAGCAATGTCTATAAAAGAATATTTTATTTCAGACCTTGATCCATTAATATTAGTAATACACACTTCTCATAAGATATTTTAGTAACAAACGTAATAAAAGAGTTTAATTCATATATCTGCACTCACCTGATGCCCGCATTGGGTACATGTTGTACTCACGGCTACAGATCAAGCTATACATTTCCAGTTTAAGCTGATCTCGCAATGTATAGGATTTCCTTACAGTGTAAACTGGAAATGTATAGCTTGATGTGTAGCCGTGTGTACATGTACAGTCGGCTGCATCAATTGGGTACCCCTCAAAAGACATGTGGGTTCAAATCCGCGATAGTCCGAAGTTGGGTTTATTTTGCAAAAACATTTTATTATAATTAATGTATAGTTTTTGTGAATAAATAAGTTTATGTTAATATTTATTTTTACTTAAGTCTGTTTTTATTATTGTCTTTTTCAATAAAACTTTAATACTTCTAATGTTGCGTATAACGACAAGCAATAATAGGGTTGACATTTACGAAGTGTTATTCAACGTCTAAATAGACCAGAGGTTTCAAGACCGCTTGCCGTACATAAGGTTGGAGGTTCAAATCAAGCACGAAATGTTTTTTGTCATGCATTATATATTTTTTTTTATTTAAAGTATTTTTCTATTTTAAGTTACTATTTTTTTTTGGTATTTATTTATTTTGTTTTTTTTTATTTTTTTTTATTTAATATTTGTAAAGAATTTAAAAATCAAGAAAAATAAAATACTTTAACAATCATTTAATAATATTTTTTATTCATATTATGTAACAAAACTACAAAAATTTATATTTTACAATAATTTGATTTTACAGTTACCTTATTAGACATATTTTGCCAACTGAGACAAATGGGTTCCTACACAAATGCGAAAGGTGAAGCAAAACTAGACTCATCAGACGGTAACTTCATTATAGATTAGTAAAATGTACGCATAACTACCCTCTAATAACAAACTATTCATTCACTGCGATTTCATAGACAGAGACAGAGTTATAACGCCAAGTAAATTGATAATTCGTTGAGATATTAACTACCTAACTGGCTTAGTTAGTAAGAGCTAGCGGTAATCATTGTATAACCAATGAGTCGATGGTTCGAATCTCGTCCGAGCCTTAGAAACACTTTTTGTATTATTCTTAAGGATGTATTGTTTGAATTGCAAAGTTGTAGCAAAGTTACTTTTAATACAACTGGGGTACCCAATTGATGCGGCCCACTGTACATAATGCGTCATAATGGTGCAGCACGGCTGTTTACTGATGACCTTAATGTCGTTGACGCTCCCACGTACTTTGCGCATCATGGAAGCATTCTTTTTACTCAAGATGGTATTAAAACCATCAGTATGTACTTCGGCAAACATTCCTGATGCACTGCAGTAACGTGGAAGCCTCAACCACATCCTGAAAGTATTGATATACTGAACTCTGAAGACGTCGTATGCCGTCTGCGTCTATCGATCCCACAGAGTGCACATGTACAAAGATTGGCAAAACGTATTATCGAGTTATTTTTACTTCTGGTGTACAACGTGCAAACCTGTGGGCTAACATATTGCATGCTATATAGCTACTACTATACTATAAATATATAAGTAAAAAAATAATGGAAAGCAAGATCACTGGTTAAAATGAAAGGTAATGAAAAAATCTACCCGATTTATTATTATTCTAGATTTCCAAATAAACCCGAAATAAGAAACATGTGGATTGCTGCTACTAATAGGCCTAATTGGGCTCCAAAAACCAATTCGAGGATTTGCAGTCAACACTTTGATAGTAATCTTTTAATAAAGAAAGCATGCAAAACTTACATAAACCCCGATGCTGTTCCAAATACGGTAACAAATATGGATGTACCTAACATGTGATTGAATTTTATTACAATGGTTATAAAATTTTAACATTTAATTCCATTAGGTTGCAGGAAATAGAGGAAGCGCTATGATGATTAAGAGCAGCGAAGCCACATCCACTGAAACATTAGAAGGGAGCTCAAAAACAGTTAAATCTGTAAGTCTATAGGATTCATATTTTAACAGCTTAATAACGAGCCGAGAGTTGTATGTACTGACGCCAGCAGGTCAAACTACCCGAAACTGTCAGATTTTCCCAATCAACCTTGAACCTAATACTCTAGCGATAAAGATGAAAATCTATTAAAGAAATTTGACAGATTGTAGTAGCTTGATGTGCTGGCTTCTAGAAGTACATAATGTTGTTTCAATAATAAGTGCGTAATATAAAACATTTTCCTTATTTATTTTAGTATTCGTCACCTGAGTTTTCGCCCAGAACATTGAAACAAAAATGGCAGAAAGACCAAGAAATATCAAAACAGCGTTTGAAAAAGCTAAAAGCACTTCGAGAAAAATCTAGGAGGTTGACCAAAAAGGTGGCAGATTCCTACATTGTTCTCATATGTAGGTATATTTTCAACATGAACGATGTAACCAATATTTTGTAATTTTTTTTTATTTAAAAGAGTGTCCGTGGAGTTTCTTGCCCATTCTTCTCCATAGGGGACAACGGTTTGGAATGGGCAACTAGCTTCATCTTTCTGACTGACCGATCCCTTGACAATTCAAACGTACGTATGATTAGTTTATTTTGAAATAAATATTTTTTTTTATTTTGCTTTGAGTTTGAGTTTGAATAAAACATTGCAGTCGCATCATTACTCATATTTTTTTATTTTTCCTGAAATACAAACCTCATTAAAAAAAATCTTATTTTTTGAAGAATATTGGGTAAAATGTACATCACTTGGTAACCCTAAACAAAAGATGTACTTTTTTTCTGTCCCTTTCGACGGCACGGATTCCATGAGTCTATAGAATTCTAAGTCAATGGTAAATTCGAGTTATTATTTGACAGATTGAGACTGAGATTACAATGTGAACGTTTCTCTCTACTGTCGATCGACCTCTTATAGGTCGGTACCAATAGAAGTTTAATTGTAAAAAGTAAATAGAGGAATTTTCGTAATCGTTGCTCCATCTTTGTACCGAGTAATATGTTCACATGAGACACCATCACAGGAAATTTAATGCACCGCTGTCCGTCTGAGTGAACATAACCCCTAAGTGTTATATTGGCAGTAATCGTAGTATACAATATGGACGAACATATACCAAAAGATGGGCTCGTGGGTAAGTAATAACAGCAACACGGGGCTATCGATCAGGTTAAGCTTAGCTTGCTGCGGTTGGTCCTTGGACATAAGGAGACACCTCCATGCTTCGGAAAACACGTTGGTCCCCGCTGTCATTCGTGGATCTTTGACAGTCGTTATGGCTTATTCTGATCGGATCCCACAATCTGATCCCACTTTGTAAGATTCGTTAGGAATGGGTATGAAATTAATAGTTTGTTCCGAACCGATCCCAGTACGGAAATATGGTCCCTGCTCTACCGGTAGGCTCAAAGTCGAAAATCTGATAACCAGTCTTACCAAGGAGTATTCTGTTACCCAACTTATACTATTTTTAATTATTGTGAATGTGAAGACTACGTGGATCATTGTTTTTTATTTATTTTATCCTTTTCTCAGTTTTAGTCATAGTCTGACAGTTTGAGTAATTTATGCGGCCTACCCAAATGTCTTTTCTTTGGTATTGTTCGTCAAATCGTTAAGCTCCTTAAGTTTTGAGTTGAGCTGCACAATTACTGACAAATGCGTGCACTGATTGGACAGGTCCACTCAATCTGTGTGGTTCTTTCCTCAAAAGACCATTTCAGACGGCAATCTACATGGTCTTCACATGATCTGACCAAGATTATGTCTGGACTTTAAAAGAGACTGTGACCCCTGAGTTTGTTTCGGCGTTTCTTCTCAGAGTAGTCAGATAGGAAACGTTGAACTCGTCTAGTTTAAAAAAAATATGTTTGACGTGTAAAAGTGTTTGTACAAACCTACTTACAGAAAATAAATCATTTATCATTTATCAAGAACTGGGTTGTGCAGGTCAGATAGGCAGTTGCTCCATGTAAAATACTGGTACTCAGCTGCATCCGGTTAGCCGTACCCCAAAATTGTTGGGAAACGGCTACCCAGATGATTATTTACCAAAAGATGCTGAGATGAGCGCTATATGATTTGTTATGCAGTGTTGGTAAACGGCCATCTATGGCACATTGGATAATATAAGGTATCCTACCCACTGCCAATCCAATCTATCCTTTGCCAATTCTGGTACTGCAGTTCCATTATACGAGTAGACACATGGTGTACATTGAGCATCTGTCCTTCTAATATTATTTAGCTTTTTGACTTGCAGGTAAAGATTGAAATTATAAGATTCGCCCTACCGAAAAGATGGTACCATTTCTATTTCGTTTTGACACCGCTGACATACAATATGACGCAGTGACTTGTCATGGAAACGACAAAATTATTGTGTGTCCCCAATCTTCTCAATATGGATACTTTTTCGTGCGACTAAGGGCTGTGTTCACCAACATTCAAACCACCCGCGCCCGACGGGACTAAAAAGTTGATTTAACTATGTCAATCTTCCTAAGGAAAGAACTGATTAATATTTTATCAGCCCTTTTAATAGTAGTTGGGGAATACAGCCCTAAGTATGGTGACGGAAAATCTAACGATATAAATATTTGCTCGCCGGATCAAAAAAGTGAGGTCTTCCTTTGGCCAAGAAAGACAAGGTTTTACGATCACAGGACCACTTTCTAGCCCGCTTTGGTGCTTATACGTTTAAGTAATATATCTACACACACAAACAGACAGTCACAACAGTAAATAACGATAATTGCTACAATATTTTGCCATTAATCAAATTATAAGGGAGCAACGTGAACAAGTTCGAACCATTGCGGATAATAAATTAAAAACAAATAATATCGGCTGGCTACGCACGTGCGAGGAAGTTTTATGAGAACTTTGTTAATAGTGTTAAGGGGAAAATATTGTAATAATAAGTAACGAAATTAATAATTGAACGAGGATTGGGGGCTTATAACCAACAGTCGTCTGTGTTTAATTACTGTTAGGTGCTTACGTTTTTTTTAGCGAAAATGCTGTTTGTTTATGTACTTAATGACACTATGGGCGAACGTTTGCGGACAAAATAAAGAGCGTGTACTCATTCCTTGGGGAATTATTCTTGTGCTACAGAGTAAACCTGAAGTATACACATTAATGTGCAGTAATTCCGTCAGAGTAATTATTAAGTCTTTGCAGTATACACATTAAATGATCAATGATTATATTCCTGTACTAAATTTTGCCCGCGGTTTTTCCGCATTTATTACACATATAAACCTTCCTCTTGAATCACTCTATCTATTAAAAAAAACCGCATCGTAGTTTTAAAGATCTAAGCATACATAGGGACAGACAGACAGCGGGAAGCGACTTTGTTTTATAATATGTAATGAAGTAGGTTTGTACAAACACTTTTAACCGTCAATTATATTTAAAAAAAAACTAGATGAGGTCGACGTTTCCTATCTGACTACTCTGAGAAGAAAGACCGAAACAAACTCAAAGGTCTCTAAGTCTAGACGTTTTTCAGTAATTATGAAGTGATCCCAAGTTTCCTTATTAAACCGCACGTGTAACACCACCTTTATACAAACAACGAACAGTTTCGGCAATGGACCGTTAACAGTCTGTTTCAATTTATGCGCGCATGTTATCAACTCATTATTTTGCCGCGAAAATGGCAGTTTGTTCCAGCAATTGAAAGGTCATATTTTAACTTTATAATTTTTTTTTTGTTTTTTTCAGTGCGGACACTGATAATGTGGGAAAAAAATGACTAAATAATAATAATACCTCTCCACTCCTCACAAGCACCTCAAGACATGTTGCCCCCTTGCCGCTACGACACTGTGTGCTAGCGACCGTTTCCGGGGGCCCATTATTGAGTGTGCAAGTCACCCCCTGCCATTTTAACTGTGTATATTATATAACATTGGTAAGGCAGGGGACATAGTTCTTCCATAGTTTAAGGTACCCGATCCACTACAGCCACCCAAACCCATAGCCCAATATGTTTTGTTTCCATGTTCTGCAATAGTCCTGCACCAGCCGGGGGTTGTCCTTGGGTGCACTTGCATAGTGCATACAGGGATAATCGTCGGCTGGTGCCGCCTCGTCATTTAAAATTGTCTAAGGGGCCTCTGCGAGTTGGCTTCGGCCCCTCGTACGCCGTCCGGGATCCCAGGGTCCCGAGATATGTCAAAGACAAAAAAAATAAAAAATAATAATAATAACTTTATTGATACTAAAAACCTTCGTTACAATAGTACATGTAGGTAACAAAAACAATTGATTGTAGAAAGGTGTCTGGAATGGTGGAAACCCTGCCTCCTAAACTAGGGGAAACCTGTGCCTTAGGAGACAGTGTTCTACTGTTACTTCGTGCTCAAATAGTCCTTTTCATCGCACCTTGATTGAAATGTTGTTTCTGTTTGCAACAGTTCTATAAGTGATCACTGATCACCGTTTTCATAGACAATAATAATACCTATGCTCTGTTTTATCAAGTATGTAAGTAGAGTCTGTCTGAGACTGATCTTTTCACAGTCAACTCCTGTTTAAGGCTTGTCCGCCGTAAAAAGCGCGGTCACTGTCAGACTGCATAGAAAGAGAACCGTGTTGGCACAATGCTTACAAAATATGAAGTAATTATCAATTTACAAAAAATCTATTGATTGGAATAAAAAAGTAATGACATGAAATCATTCCTTATTATTTTGTAGAGAACTGTATAAAATTAACACTTTTAATGAAAATTGTAGGATTAATATGGTAAAAACTAGAAAAAATAGACAGAAATAGACCTGGATTTAGATTTTTGTCCCTTAGTTCTACAAACTAAAATATATTTCAGGACAAATGAAATCACTTCATATGTGTTGTAGATTGCTGTGTATTTTTTCCTATCAAAAAGATGCTATAGTTACTGTAAAAAATGGTCACAAAATTACTTAGTTTCACCGTATTTTAGGAAGGAGGAGGAGGAGGAGCCTTAATGACAGACGATAATTTTTTCGCGAGTACGATGTTGGTCCCATTGAAAAAGTTGCTCAGTTTGATGGTCTGTACATACTGTACATATTAGAACACGGGGTCATAATGCATCACGTGATCTTTTTCAACGCGTTCACTACAAGAGTATCCAATACCATTCTATGGCTTACATGCGCTAAATTCAATAGAACATTTTCTCCCATGCTTTGAACATAGATCTTAACTAAACTGCTTTGCAAAAAAAACGGGCACCTTACAGTTATTGGCTTTTCTATGGATAATATTAATATTTATAGTATGTCGTTAGCATAAATGACTAGAAATTTCTTATTATCATTGAGAATATAGTTTTTAACCCTTAAATCTTGGAATCGGTGTTTTAGTCAATGTAAACAGAAAGTCGTGTTAAAATGGAAATTTTTAAGGTATAATTAAATTAAGACTACGAGTATTTTTATGGTATTTTAATAAAAAAAGACATTAAAAAATAAAAATTAATAACGAGTATGACCTCTCCTTGCAGCGATTACGGCATGTAATCGTCTTGGCATGCTTTCCACCAGGTTTTTGATGGTGTCCTGTGGAATGTGTTCCCACTCAGCCGAAATCACACCTGATGTTTTGTGGAAGGTCGTTGGACAGGTCGTACTCGCCGTTTTAGGAGGTCCCAGACGTGCTCAATGGGGTTAAGGTCGGGGCTCCGCGCTAGCCAATCCAGACGACGAATACCGACCTCTTGCATATAAGCATATACGTCGCCAGAACGGTGGTCCCGAGCATTATCGTCCATGAAATGGCATCTTCACCAATTACAGTCAGTGCGGGCTGTGCATGTTGACAAATTATTCCTGTTATGTACCTTTGCGCATTTAGTGAGCCATTTGCAATGAACACTATCTCGGTACGATAGCTGGAAGTTACGCCCGACCAAAACATAACGGACCATCCACCATAAGGGGTGATTTCTTCAAAACACACGTCGGCATAGCGTTCCCCTGGTCTTCGTAACACTCGCCGACGTCGGTCCTCACCATTCAGGCAAATTCGAGCCTCATCGGAGAAGAGTACGCTACTCCAGTTACCTAGTGTCCAAGATAGACAATTTCTAGTGAACCTCGGTCGAGCAATCCGGTACTCACGGAGTAAATTGGGGGCCCGCGCTGGTCGTCGACTGCGTATATCAACCGCTAAAAGCCTCCTCCTCACTGTCCATAGGCTAACTTGTGCTCCTCGTACCTCTTCAAGGTTTCTTTTGAGGTCTATGTAACTGCATTTGCGATTACTCAATGCCTGAGTCACTAAAAAGCGGTCGTCTCGTGGTTGTGTGCAACGTTTTCTCCCACAACCTTGCCTTCTTTGAACGGAACCTGTCTCTTGGTATCGAGTCCATGTTCTTTGGACGGTGGAACCACTCACGTTTAACGGCTGTGAACCGTAACATTGGCTACACCCCACTTCCAGCAGCACTATAATTTTACTAGCTCTTGTTGCTTTTTCTGCCATTATAATCGACACAAAGATATCTGTTTTAAGTCACAATGAGGCAGGATTATGCGACAAACATAAATTATTCTAATAAAAATAACGAGAAGTTAGTTTTAGTTGCCTGATAACCATTTAACCGCAAACCCGCGAATAGTAAGTAAAAAGTCATAAACTGAAAAAGGGATTATTATTATTAAAAACAACAGTTCTGAATTTGAAATTAACTTTTTTTCATACCCAGACTCTTTATTATGTGCCAGGAACATAGTTTGCCTATTAAAACCTCATGAGAACTAAATGATTACCAATAATGTAGAAAAATCCGAACTGCCCGTTTTTTTTGCAAAGGAGTGTAGATAACATATGTGAACTAAAACATTGCACCATGCCGCAAAGGAATGCGTTTAATATTTTGCTATATACCAATGCACCATTCGGGAACACTATTCTAGTTTAGGGATGTTAGTAATCGATATTCTTAACAGTCGATGATTAATAAGAGTATCGATATTTAACGCGAAAGGGCTTTTATATGCAATGAAATTAAGTAAGTACCTACTTTTGTACAGACGCCAGCAATCTGTCCAATTTATTTAATAGATTTTCATCTTGATTATTATAATAAATTGACGTATACTAGGTTACATTACAATAAAAATACACATTTAACATCGATATGTAACTTTCAGCAGAGGTAGACTTTAATAAAAAAAAAACACTGTTCACCAAAAAAAATAAAGCACATTAATAAATCAAAGTGAAAGTATAAACACAGTAAAAGTATCGACAGTCCCATCCCTAAAAGGCGATAA
Organism: Cosmia trapezina; assembly: GCA_905163495.3. NCBI lineage: Eukaryota > Metazoa > Arthropoda > Insecta > Lepidoptera > Noctuidae > Cosmia > Cosmia trapezina. The sequence continues at coordinate 22,088,597 of LR991035.1, read as the reverse complement.
GAAGGCAGACGGCGAAACAAAAGCTGTATCGATGCGAATTTCAACAATATCCGTGTAGAGCGTAAATCACGCGCGTCCGTCCTATTGTTTGTTGCCGCTCTGTGCACTTCGTTCGAATGGCTTGTTCCTTTTTTGAAAACTGATTTTATCGATATGTTTTGAAATTGATATGTTGGCGGCACTATGTACTTATTATTTTAATGTTTAGAAAATATTATGTATTTACTAAATTATTTTGAGGTATTAGCAAAGTTTTCTGTCGAATGTGGCTGCAAAATATTACTATAAAATCATTCTGCTACAGATTTTAGGCCGAAAACCAAAGCTATTCAGTTGCTGCCGTTATTTCTACATGGTAAGTATTACTACAACTTCCCGAAATGCTCATCATTTCGGGAAGTTGTTAGTCTTGAGTTCAGTTTCCATCATTTGAAAAAAGAGTAATTTATCTTTCTGTAAAAGCAATAAAAGATGAATATTACCTATCAATAACAGTGAAAAGAGGAGACCACGTTGGACTTAATCAAAAATATTCATAATTATATTAAGTTACCTATTAAGAAAATGCTCTAATTTAACATAATGTTTTTTCTAAATCGCGCACTACACGTTTAGACGTGATTTTCAGTTTAAAATCATTAAAAGTAGTCTATCAGCGCCTTAACTAGCCATTCTCAATCCAGCTATACTTGCAAAATGGACCCAGTTTCAATGTTATACGACTGTTCATTACTTCGAAGCACATTTCCACTAAAACCTAGTTACCTAAACCCACGTAACAACATTTGGTACCTACAGAGTTTGCCAAAACACATAAAAACATTTCCATACAGTACGACAACGTTCAAAGGTTCCCATTTTTATCTTCGGAAAGACCGAATGTGACTATCGGTTAATAAAAATTTATTAAATAAAAAAATAAAATCATTACAGACTAGCTGACCCTTTTTTTATCGTTGAGAAATGCTCATGCATACTGCACTACCACGGGGAGATAGTGCAGTTATGTGGGACTCTAACGCGCTAAAACTCCACAGTGTCCTCCTCTGCCGCTTACGGCGGGAACACGCATGCGTTAGGACTAATCCGTGAACCCGCCGCAGACTAGCTGACTGACGTATTTAAGTTTAAGGATTTGGTTGCACTTAGTCCATCATGTGGACCATTGTGCGTGAGCCATGGCGGCCTTCGGGTGTTATTCCAACCAGACCACCTCCCTCCAGAAGTTAATCAAATCTCTGGGTCTGTTAAGAACATCTGTAAAAGATTTCAAAATGCAATAATTCATACAAAATTCCCATAGAAAACGCACTTTCAGTTTTCCCAAATTTTTCAATTTTTCCGCCAACTTTTCCAATTCTTCTCTTTATAAGAATCTTTCTCAGACGTCAACGAATATTTGAAAAAAATAATTAGCCGAATTGGTCTAGCCGTTCCGGAGTTTTGCACTTAGCAACATATTTTAGCTTTGATTTTTCATCACATTTAATTCGGCAAAGTTCGGTTTTCCCGAAGATAAACGATGCAACCTTTAAACGTTGTCGTACTGTACCCGAATCACAATTCTGGTTAGTCAATTCCGAATCTTTTTTTCTCTATTTTTGGTGTGCCGTATGGACTGGTATCTCGAACAAAGCGATATGAGAGTAACAAAAAGTCAAAGGCTTTGTTTCAGCCCGTTTTGAGGGTAGTCAGACAAAATATGATGGGGCAAATGAATTGTGTTTGGGTGTGTATAATGAACGTGTTCTTAAAGTTTTCCTGTATATTTTACGATCGACAGTGATGTAATATTGAATAACAGGTACCTTCCTTTTAATTGATTTTACTATCTTGCCCTCAGCCAATAAATAGGTACTCGGCGTAAACTTCCTATTTTCAGTTTAACGGAGATTTTTAGTCTTGGAAAAGATTATTTTTGCTGTTCGGTTTAAATTATGATCATTTAAACCATAACTATGATCGTAGCAGGTGGCTTTCTATAGTTTCTACTAACCCCCATGGAAAGTAGTGAGTTTATGAATTTTATAGGGGTGTTAGGATTGCTGATGTTCTTCAGAAAGGTCAGGTGCGTAGTACTCGGCGTATGAACGTAAATGAGGACTCGGCGTATGGAAGGATCGTAGCAGGTCGTGTTTTGTAATTTCTGCCTATTCCCATGGGTTCAAAGCGTGAGTTTATTTATGTGTATAAATTTACTTATTCATAAGCAACAGAAGCAAATTTCTTCACCTAAAATATTTTTATACAACATAAATATTAATCAAAAGGCAAAACACAAACTGGTAATTAAGTCTTAAACATTGCGCTCACAAATACCTACCCTGAAATTGAAATAAACGATTCATTTTTCGTTATCTCTTTAAATTTTCCGCCTTCTTAAGGCAAGAGGCACGTAATGACGTTTACGGCTAACAATGACGTCATAAAATGAAGCCAAGCCGTCCGTAATATCCTTAAAAACGTCACACCTGCGCCCTTTACTATTGGTCCTTTTACGATCGAGTGTGTATTGAAGGGAATAACGATGAGTTCTACTTTCTTGCGTGTTAGTACGGTTTATGTGAAAATTCTCTTGCCAATTATTATGGTCATCAATTCAGCCTATACCAATCCACTGATGTACATAGGCCTTTCTGACCTAAGCCTTCCGTATCCAGTCTGTCCCAGGCACCTTTTTAAGGTTGTCGTGGTACACCTAGGGCGGGGGGTGACCTAAACTACGCTTTGGCTTGGTCTCCAATGCAGGACTCATTTGCTCCACAGGCCATCGATCCTTCGACAAACATGGCCAGACCACTGCCACTTCAGCTTACTTACCTTGCAAGCTATTTCAGTAACTCTGTTTCATTTCTGGATATTAATTTCTGATTTTATTAACCGACTTCTGAAAAAAGGTTATCAATATCAAGTCAGATGTTTATATATGTATATATTTTTTTAAAATTATAATAAGTTCGTCATATATAGACGGATTTGCAAAATTCTTTTTTTGTTTGAAAGGGTATACTCTCGAGGTGGTCCCATTATCACCAAGTCAGAATCTGATTAGAATATCCCATGGAAATCGAGGGAAACCCTCAAATTTTATAGGCACACCTATAGCTATTTGGGAATTTTATAGTAACTCGTGCATTTTCTCTCGAAAAGCACCATTTGGTGAAGTGGAACTGATGATGAAGACCACAGATGGCCATCGGAACTACTCAATTATACCTAAGTATTTCAAGGGTTGCGATTCGATTACTTTAATATGGTTGCTAAGTAATTTAAGCTCGTCAAAATGCATAATGGTGATGATGACTTCACCATGGAGCTCCAGTTCTCCTGGTTCTTACTAGGAGAACTCCTCAACAATTAACGTCCCTGGATCGGGAAAAGTAATATTTTGTCAAAGGCAATGAGCAGTTGACATTGGGCTATTGTAACTTAGATAAATTACAAACTGACCCACTAAAAAGTGAAAAATAAAATCCGCAGAAATAGCAAGCAGACAAAATTAACCCGTAGGTATAGGAAGCGGTGACTGAAGTCAACGTCAAGTATATAGGTATGAGAGTCTTCATGAAAATGTTTTTTGAACCTTAAATAAGTAGTAGGGGAGTTTCGCTACGGGCTTGACTGGATAGGATTTTTAATTATATAAGGATATAAAAACTATGACCGAGCCAAGCTTGAAAGGACTCAAGATAAAGATTATAATTAATGTAAATGGAAAAAAAGAAAGTATTTTTCACATAGAAATAACTTCTCTTCTATAATATTACTTTTTCCCTCAATTTCGTGGGCTATCATTTTTTATGTTATCATTTTTGGCTGTATTATTTCGGCCAGGTTTGTAATTACAGAGTTTTGGCTCTCTGAAGACCTTTTCATGCCTTTTTCAAAAGCTCATTCAGGGAAAATGTAAAATGAAGTACTTTACCTACAGCTATTTCGGTGTCAATTAACTTTACATTATTTTATAATGAGGAAAGTATATATTACTGTGGTTTTGAGTCAGTTTACTTTTGAATGCGTATTTAATGTAAGTATTAAACTCTAAATTGTAGTGTTGCCGTTACCACATACAGCTCCATATAAGAAACCTGTAATAAATATTGATAACAGTATAAAGAAAGCACGCTAATATTTTCTCAACAAATTAATTAAGCCTTATACATATCGGCAGTATCGAATCGGACACCGCTGCATTATCAGTATAAAATCAATTTGAGAGCAGCGTATACGACTTGAACAAGCTCGATACAGGGAGCTTTGATAGAGAAACTTGTGTGGTAGAATGTACGAGATTGAGCGGGCTTTTTGTGTGATGTTTACAGCGTTCAACTCAGGAACTGTAGAAATTTGTATCCTGAGATACATTCTATCATCGACAATGTTGATGGAAAAGGCAAAAATGACTAGATCTGACATACATAGGACAGCTACTAAAAAGCTTATTCAAACGCTTTGAAAGCTATTGCCTCTTATATAGGCTCTGAAATTGTTCGTTCGTTCTCAGATTGATTGTTAATTGATTTCTCGTTGTGAAAATACGAAACCCTTTGAAAGCTATTGCCTCTTATTAAGGGTCTCAGATTGTTAGTTCGTTCTCAGATTAATTGTTTATTGATTGCTCGTTATAGAAATACGAAACGCTTTGAAAGCTATTGCCTCTTATAAGCTCTTACATTGTTCGTTCGTTCTCAGATTGATTCTTGATTGATTGCTCGTTGTAAAAACACAAAACACTTTGAAATTGATTGCCTCTTACATAAGCTCTCAGATTGTTCGTTCGTTCTCAGATTGATAGTTGATAGATTGCTCGTTGTAAAAATACGAAACGCTTTGAAAGCGATTGCCTCTTCTTAAGGCTCTCAGATTGTTATTTCGTTCTGAGATTGATTGTTAATTGATTGCTCGTTGTAGAAATACGAAACGCTTTGAAAGCGATTGCTCTCAGATTGTCGTATACGAGACAAAGTCTATAACTTAAAACACAAACTTATCGCGATACTAAGAGACAATAGCGCCATTATTCCGTGCTGAGCGAGTTAACAATGAACCAAACACTGATTAAGCGGTACTGGGCTGATCGTAAATTATTTTGTTCCTGCCCAGACCTCTAAAGGGAGAATCATAAATGTTGGACGGAGAGCTATTGAAAATTATTGTATTTTAAGTTGGTTTTGATAGAAATAGAGTAGGAAAGGATCCATATTTCTAAGAACCAACCCTTAGTTGAACAGACAAAGGAAGGGTTATCATAATGATTGAAAGCCTTTATCAAGGAGGCAGTAAAACGCAGGAAAGTGAGTTTTAAGGAGTGTCCTTTCTGGAACACTTGACATAAAACAAAAACTGACTGAAAAAATAATCTAAAGCGCACGTTACTAGTGCATCGGACCGCAGAGCAATACATTTTAATACAATAAATTTAGTTTAAAAAACTTTAATAAAAAATTTAACAGCTTCTGAAATCGGTGTCAAGGTGCATTGAAGAATTGAAGACACTGACTCAGAAACTGTTTAGTTTTTTATGGAAAGTTATTTTATTCGTTTTACGTTTTTGAAGACGGTTTTAGTAAATTTATTGTAGAATTTTTAGTTAAATATACAATTACGTAAGCCCAAGATGAATGAAGCGAAGAATCATCAAAATCCGCTTAGAAATGCCGCAGATACAGTACATTTATGCATATAACTTCGTACATAAGAATAATTACATAATTTATTATATACTAAAACCTTCCTGAAAGTATGTAAATCACGTTAGTGAAAGAATCATCAAAATTAGTTCATTAGTTTTTGAGAAAATCGCGAACATACAAACATACTTGCATACATTACATACGGTTAAAAATAAAAGTCATTATTTTACTAAATTTAACACCATCTATCGTAAAGTAATTTTACATAATTATATAGATCGGACTAACTTACCTAGTGACGTCCGATCCTTAATTATGTGAAGTGATCTCGTCTTCATTATATACATATGTAGTTTGTACCTCTTACACAATCGCCAAACACATTATTTAAAGATGAAAGCCTTCATCATAGAAAAAATACTAAAAAAAAATATTTTATCTGTGGTCCGCCCGCTGCGCCGGCGCGCACTGTCCTGACATCTGTCAATCATTCTTTCAAAGCATAAGAACGGGACTTCACGATGACCGATACGGGCATCATATACCTAGTTCCGGCATAGTGCATACAGCACAACACAACTTTTAGAAGGGGTTTAGATAAGGCAATCCATTACACATAAGTAGGTTGATTATCTATGAAGGGCTGGGATATAATGAGGACGAGATCACTTCACATAATTAAGGATCGGACGTCACTAGGTAAGTTAGTCCGATCTATATAATTATGCTTCGTGATCTCGTCCTCATTGTATACAACAAACAAAGTTGCGTTGGTAATAAGTTCAGCATATTGTTTAATAATTGAACATTGTAACTTAAAATGTTATTCTAAGTTTGTTACTTACTCATTCATTATAAATGTATTTATATTTATGAACCAGTATTCCAGTTACTTTAACTTAATTTAAAATGCTATTAGTTCTTGGAATTCTTATTCAGTCCTGAATCAACTAGTCTCATTAATAATCTAATATGGCACACATCAATTCTCTACTTATAATCAGACATTTAACATTGACATTAAAATGTAACAACCACAGTGTATAGAGCACACAGCTTGTGCAAAAGCTCTAGCTTGCACGGGGATTACTAATGGTTGAAAATTTTGTGTTCCAACCAGCAGCTTTTCTTATGACTTCAATGGCAGCACTGTCTGGGTTCTAGGACACTCTTTTCAGTATTAATAATAAATCTTAGATTTTTTAACGCAGTTTGAGTAGTAGACACATTCTAACATTTTACATAATATTTGAATCGGCAAGACACAGAATATTGTCAAGATATATGTGACAGAAAGTGACACTAATAACTTCAGGTGACAGCCACCTGGCTTCATGATTTGTAAATACAAATATATACTGGAGATACCTCTTAAGATATTTTCCCATGGGTAATAAATAATATGCATTTATTATATCTATTGTAGGCAAAGACTATACTGTTCTTAAATCTACCAGTTTAAAATGGTATGTGGTAACATACTTATTATATTTTTAATCTCCAAGTGCCATTTAATTTTGGGGAAAATTATAAAAATTAATTATTGACAGGAGAACATGTTTCTATGGCAACTAACTGTAAGAGATTATTAATAATAATAAAATAATAATAACTATTTTATTATCAGGCAACTAGGCCCATAGATAAATACATAAAATTATCTAAGTAATTTATTAGGAAAATTTGTATGGATATAACATTGCTTTCTTTCTGAATGAAGTTTTTATTCAGACGTTTCAAAAGGAAACTCAGTGAAAGGTAGTTTACAGTCCTTGATTCACTCATGCATGGTTGGATTAGTAGTAATACTATTCCATACTTCAGAAGAATACTGCAATCTACCATTGTGTACCTGAGCTAGTTACAGTTCAGTTCCAGTACCGTTTGATGTCAACTCTGTTAACTTCTCGTCAAACCCTAGAAACTGATGTGCATATTGCGGCACCCCAAGGTAAATTATAGGAAAATGATTTAAAATAAAGACAAATTGTTAGCTTTATCAAGAAACTTACTTGAGTTTCAAGACGACTCCATTTCCACTTTTCCACTAGATTTTCCAGATCTCGCAGACGTCCGTTCAGCTCCTCCATTTCCTAGTCTCGGATTCTTCGATATTTTTCCGTTTCGTTAAAATTTTTCTTAACTCTTTAACGAAAAACGTGATCAGCGCGCAGCACAAAAAGTACAATGATTGACAGATGTCAGGACAGTGCGCGCCGGCGGACGCACCACAGATAAAATATTTCTTTTTAGTATTTTTTCTATGATGAAGGCTTTCAGTTGGCTTTCATCTTTAAATAATGTGATTGGCGAGTGTGTAAGAGGTACAAACTACATATGTATACAATGAGGACGAGATCACGAAGCATAATTATATATTTTCAATAGCTGTAAAGTGGCTAATGCTAACTTCCGAAGGAAAGCCGGTAAGAATTTTGTGTTATATGGTGCTTTCGCCACTGCCAACAACCCGCACTGGGCCCGCGTTGTGAATTATGGCCCTCTCAGATAGAGGAGGCTTTACCTCAGCAGTGCACTGTGGGAACATTATAGGCTGATTATACATACTATTGTAAGCTACAGCTCAGAAATAAAGGGGTTCGCAATAGAAAACTAAACGCATTATTAAACACAAACATATTTAATTCCTTTTCCACAATATTAGATCAAACACTCAGATATCACCAAAATAATAAGTCTTGTACTTACATGCTAGGACTCAAATTACACCAATTTACCTCGCTAATTCTTAATGCGTGTTCACTGCTCGGCGTCTTGAACAAGAAGGCCGGCTGTCAGTTGTCTCCCATAGAGAATGACAGTAAGTGTTGTAATGAACGAATAATCGATTGAGTGACAGTCGAGTATTAGTCGGTTAAATAAGTAGGGTTACCAGACACAAGCTAACAGCTCGGCCATCCTGTTCAAAGTGCGTCCTCGCGCTTACAATCTCATATAAATTGGAAAGAAAAGAAGACAAAAATAGTCCATAATACAATACACATTATCATCTAGTCAACAAACAAAAAGAAATATACCATTAAGTTTTAGTTCAGTATCAATAACAATAATCTTTAATCATTTATTTGTGATTACATTCAAAATAAAAGCTTAATTTTACTCACTAACCCTAAGCTTTAACTCTATTCATATTCTTAAAAGATCAACATAATAATTACTATACAATTCAAATAATTTAATTTAATTATCTAGTTCATTCAGTTCCTTACCAGTATTACTATCGTTATCCTCATTATCACTACTTTCTAAGCTTCTATACTAATGTTTAGGCAAGGCTGCATTTTATCTATAGCTACTACGGCTTCGTATCGACGGCCGTGTTTGGGTGTCCTCAAGACAAAATCAAACTAATTGCTTAGACAAAATCAAACTGGTGGCTTTAGACAAAATCAAAGCGGTTGCTAATTTAATTATATATAATTTATTATTTTTATGACATTGATTGTACTTCTATGATAAGAGCTCATACACCGACTTACTACTTGTTAAAATTACTTTTACAATGTTTGTAAATATGGGAGCATCATGTATATATCACATAATTAATTGAAATCTGTCATTGCTTCATTTTTAATACTTTTTACGTATTGTGGTTATAGTAATTTTATTTTAGGTGCATCGTCTTCAATTATAATCGTATAAATTTACCATTTTTTTTTTTTTTACGTTTGCCACTAAGGCATGTCGCACCAACCTGGGCCAGCATGCTCCCCTAAACAGAATGTTGACTTTCTACAACAGAGCGTGTTCAGTTGACAGCAATGTCGATATTTTCTTTGACAGTCTGCCAACATTTAAAACTAAAATTATTAAAATTGACCTGTAACTGCCTACTTATACTTATTCTAATTTAATAAATAATGTAATTTTAATTTAATTGTATTGAATATTAATTTAATAATTTTATCAAATTGAATAATAATAATTTAATTTAGTTTAATTGGACTTACGTTAATTGTTATTGTTATTATCATTTTTTCTCTTTTTTAACCTTTTACTTTTATGACGTCATTTAAATACTTACCGTTATTTTATTTTATTCCGTAATTAGTTTTGTAACGATATGTGCCAATATTTTATTTTATTTTACTTTATTGTGATTTTGTACGGTTGTATTGCTCCCACGCAATGTGACGAAATTGTATATGTTTTTTTATGTTATTTTATTTTATAATATAATCTTATTTGGAAATTTTATTAGTATCAAATTTTTATTGTAGTGATTCAAAAATTAATTGAATAGTTGTAACCTTTTAAATTATTATGAATGTTGTGCACGCCTTTAAGTGATGTATTTACACAGTACTGAAGACTGAATTACCTATTGTTATTTACCCTTGTAAATATATCGTTGGTGTGCCTTGCTCAATAAATAAATAAATAAATAAATAAATGTTGTATACAAAATATTTTAAAACATTTTAAAAGTGCAACGGTGGAGTTTCATTCCTATTCTTCTCCATACGCAACTACCTTTTGGAAGGGGCGACTAGAATCAATTCTATTTATTTTTTTTTGTAAATTTGACGTTCAAAGTGCCTTTTATGTGCCTATGACTTTGACTTTATACATTTCATTGGGAAGCAATTTCACTACACGCTAAGGACCTTTGGAATTTAACCACCTAATCGCGACCGTTTTTCATTTTGTAATTATCCATGACTAAATCTGCAGTTTTATCGTCTAGTATATTTTAATCCTCTGTATCTCATCATCCGCGTCTTTCATGATGGCAATCCAGTCCTGATCGGAACTTTCAATACTTAGGATACAACTTACTAATGATACTTATAATATACGTGTCTTGGCTTCGGGAGCCGCAACCAGTCCGTGGCTCAGCGCATGATCGTTTTAATACTATGATTGAGTAATTATTAAAATAGTGTAGAAAAGAAAGCCAAAAATTAAGTGGTACCTATATTCTCAGTACGTGTAGGTGGACTGGGCCACTAAATCAATAGAAATACCTATTAAAATTTTAAATAACTAAACATCACATGTGATTTTCTCATTTTAAACTAAACTCACTAGTTCAAAGTCACAGTGTGATGTTTCTTTCATGCCAATCACTGGACAGTCAATTTATAACGTAAAACAGAATCAATTATAAGCAACCACTATTCACCAACATGTTTGTCATTTATTTTGTTCTTTTCTCATCTCAAATCCGTTCAGCATGATAATTTAGTATTAATCGTACATATTCTTGGATCAACGTGTTCACCAATCTTATATAAAAAAATGTAAACTTACATAACTTTCTTAAGAATCAAGTTGTTTTTTCAGAAAAAAAAATAAAAAGTGTCTCATATTTTAACAAAGGTTATAAAATTAAATTATTTTTCAAGGAGAAAACAAGTGTAAAGTTCCATTTCCAAAAAAAATAACGATGTAGGTAGTCCGGAAAAGAAAATAAAGTATGCATGTTTTTAATCCGTAAATATCCTTCGAATCGTACCAGTAACAATTATGTTTAAACATTCATTATTAAAATAAGATCGTTGTGGACGTGAAAATAAGAAAATTATGAGAATTTTCTTACGATCCCACTTCTGAACTGTAAGCTACAGCTCAGAAATAAAGGGGTTCGCAATAGAAAACTAAACGCATTATTAAACACAAACATATTTAATTCCTTTTCCACAATATTAGATCAAACACTCAGATATCACCAAAATAATAAGTCTTGTACTTACATGCTAGGACTCAAATTACACCAATTTACCTCGCTAATTCTTAATGCGTGTTCACTGCTCGGCGTCTTGAACAAGAAGGCCGGCTGTCAGTTGTCTCCCATAGAGAATGACAGTAAGTGTTGTAATGAACGAATAATCGATTGAGTGACAGTCGAGTATTAGTCGGTTAAATAAGTAGGGTTACCAGATACAAGCTAACACTATGCTATGCTATGGTACGGCCCGCCCAAATCTGCGTCAGTACGACAAACCATCTCCTCACGAATGAATTGAAACAAAAGTCTGTCGGTCTGTTTGGCATCGTTTTATACCATAATTTTCTATGATAAGCTTAGCTGTCTAAGGGTATTTTTCCACCAGAGATGTGCTATACAGCTATGCTGCGTGGATGATAAGCTACGAAACTATGTGACCGTTTCCACTAATGCTAAGCTGTGTAGCGGAGCGAGTAAGATGTGCTATGAAGATGCACGAGTTGTGCGAGGAAGATGCGCAGCTTGAGCTATGCAATACATAGACAGTAGGGAAGGCACGGGGAGCGGCAGCTACACCACTGGCGCATTCATAGCTCCCATCCATAGCACACACCCTTCCATATAAGAGATATAGCTTAGTTGCACCCGTTTCCACCAGGGCTATGCTATGTGGACCAATGAATGATTGGTGGATATCAAACGCATCCATAGAATAGAATAGAATAGAATAGTTTTTTATTTGCACAGAAAGTAGGTACAAGTTACAGGTGTTTAGTTTAAAAAGTTCCTTATACTAACTACCTTAACTAAGGCATGCAAATAGCTTAAGCTATAATATTAAAGACATTAAAAATATATTAGGTACTATCTTAAAAACTATCACTTTTCGGCCCATTCTATATCCTACAACGGAGCTATATCAATCTTGCAAAGTTCTCACAGTTCGACAACTTTTTATTTTTAGTATAGTGATGAAGCAACATGGTGATCTCATATACGATCCAAACACTCTACACAAACGTAGAAAACATGCAGTATGCAAACGTACATATTTTCCCAAAACATCATTTATTAACTCGTTAGCTGCGGCACCAATTTTTGCAAACTTTCCGTTCGTGCGGCACGAGGTGTTATCGGCCCGCACAGTGACCAGACGTTAGGGCGACACAAGGTCTATTAGACCCCACCTCCTTTAACAGACTAAAATCCATTTTCTGGCGCGAAATCAAAGATAAATGAAAAATGTTGGTCCTTATCGATATAGACAGTGAATTGATGAACCCTAATCTACCGTCGCCCCGGGATCTGATAGCTAGTTTAGGAATTATTGGCAAAACAAAATATGGGATCTTATACACCTCGTAGCGCACTGAAATAGGGTAAATTTTCGCTAAGATTAGTGATGGGAAAAATAATATTGACGCAACGACGTTTATCTATTTTTGTGAGAAAATCTTAATGCAGTTCACAGAATAGAAAAAAAAGAAAACCAGAAGTAGAAAAGAAAATATCCTATGTATTCTGCCTCGGGCTTTAAAAATACACTTATTAGAACTTGAATTAACATAAAAAAAAACTCAGTAACAATATACTTTTTTTTATAAAAAATCGCAATACATACAGTTTTGGTTCTGTTTCTGTATTTTTTAAAATTAACTTCTTCCGACAACGTTTAGACGTAAACATGTCTAAACGTTGTCGGAAGAAGTTAATTGCGATGTAAAAGGACGTGCTCTCCAATCGACGTGATGCACAACACTAGTCGCGGGAAGCTCGCGTTGGGTGCGGTACGAGGTCCGGGAGGATACGGGACGTTTTAGCCTCGTTCCGCACTGCATTAAAATTATATTAATTCAGTGCGGTACGAGGCCTAAGACATCCTGTACCAAGGTAGGTATACCACCGAGTCCGGGACCATTAGCGCGTCTCAAATATACATTTATCTCTTTTCTATACTGGACCAAACCAAAGCTATGCCCTTCGCACGACAGAGATGTTCACGTTTTTCCTTGCCGCACCACAAGGAAGTTGCATGAGGGGTGATTTAGGCCTCGTTTCGCACTTAACGTGTTAAGAGATTCTTCATTTTCCTTGGTCCTTACCTATAAGCCAAATTCAACAAAATGATTAATATTTATCCACTTAATAAGACACACTGTAAAAAGAAAATACAGGACTACCTACTAAAACTTTCTTATGATGAAACAGAAGCGATTTTGAATATTTTCAAATAGACAACCTATGAAGATACTACTTTACTCACTCATATTGAACAATCATCTCATTCACATCACACACATAAGTCACTCACACGCGCGTACACACTTCACACAAACATACACACATATATACTCACGCACTCACTCACACGCGCGTACACACACACTCACACCACAATTACAGTTTTTCTTATACATTATGCATACTTTCCACTTAAATTCTTAAATGGCAATCTTATAATGTTTACCACTTTAAACATGGCTACTAAATGTTCACAACTTAATTATGGGGATCAAATGTAATCCGAGATACAGGTTTACCACCTAGTTCGGATGCAGATAGTCCTAAAACTTTGTATATTACAAACCAAGCCATTATTCAGCTTATATTGTCATTACTCAATTTTGTAGTAAGTGTTCTTATTTTGGTGAAAAAAATAAATATCACATTCAATCAAATCAGTACAAGTTTACCATGTCAAGAAGAAATTCAGCAAAAAATTTGAAATAGGCAATACAGTCAATACAGTTAAATTAAAAATATAAATGAGATTAGTACAAAACAGAGATGTCATATTATCAATTTAAATTTTTATCGGTAAAAAATTCGCCAATTGAGTAATAACATTTATTAATTAATAGATCTGTCAATTTCTTTTTAAAAAGTGGAAGTGTCTCATTTTTTATTACATCGGGTATTTTGTTAAATATACAGCTATGTTGCTATGCTATAGCAACATAGTATAGCACATCTTTGGTGGAAAAGCCGTCTAAGGCTAATTATCTGCAAATGTCTGCTCATAACACAGATATATACCTAAGCAGACAAGGATATTGTAGCAAAACTAATACAGCATTTGTAATTAACCCGATCATAATCAGGTACCTACTTGAGTTCAATTTGCTGACCCATTGAGTTGTATTATTAGATGCACGATTGTAGATTCAATTTAGTAATAGAGGCTAATCTGAGGCAAATCTGATTATTGCACTATTTAATGCATTATACCTAATACTAGCTTTTGACCGCGGCTTTGCCCGCGTGGATATTGGGAAATAGCTCACGGGAACGTACTACTGGGAAATTCTTCCTTATTCCTTGTCTACATTGTAAATGGAACCTCTGTGCAAAATTTCAGCATTCTAGATCCAAAGGTTTGGGCTGGGCGTTGATGAGTCAGTCAGTCAGGACTTCTCTTTTTATTTATTTAAGATTCTTCATAATTTTTAGTTTATCTGATGAAAGTGTGTAACTCGCAGTTTGATCAGAGGCCCCAGCACGAATGCGGACGTAAACGTAACGTACATTCGACTGAATATTTGTACGAAAACACAACTTTCCTATAATAGAATTTCGGATTAATTTTTTTCGACAAGCACTTTGTAAGCCACAGATTTATGAATAAATTCTTAAAACTAAAAAATAAAACATAAGTAAGTATTACTTATATTATGTGCGAAACGAGTATTTTAAAGTTTCAAAATTGTTCGAATTCGAAGGCCCACAGAAAAAGAGTGAAAATGTGACACTTCACAATATTAATCAAAATCTAATTGCTGGAAAAAAGGAAGAAGCGCCAGGGTAGGCCGCGAAATTAAAATTACCTTGCGTGTTTTGGAATTTGCAAGTCAGTATTACGTTGTATGATGATTAAAGTATGATTCGCGACCGTAGTAAATAATTTATTTACAGAATTAGTTATAATTATTTAATCCTCAAATGCCAGGATTCCATGAAATACTCATTCAATAGACAAAAAGCTACATTAAGAGTTGTATTGATGACTTTAATGATTATAATTCTGTAAATACAGATTTTTTACGGTTGCGAATCATATTCAGAACAACATACAACCAGGGGCTAAAACGGCCACTTTGGCAGAATTCTAATAGGATTATAGGTATTATGAATCATATTTGATATTGTAAAACGGTCACAAACTGACAATTCATAATTTATCTGCGTACAATTCATAGAGCACGCAATTCATCTGTTAGACAGTTTTGTATGGAGATCCGTAAAATGGTCCACAAATGATGAATTGCTTTATTGAAGTCTAATGTCAAATACGTCAAATAGCACAATCATAATAAATTGCTGGGAATTCGGGAAATGAATCGCTTTTAGACGAATTGCTTATTGAGGCCGTTTTAGGCCCCCTGAAAATCACTCCCTCCCTTCCTGGTCCTGTAAATTGCAAAAAAAGTAAGAAAATTTGAATTTCGCGGGCTACCCTGGCATTCTCGCCATAAGCAGCAAAGTAATTTTTAAAAAATCGTGGCATAATACTTGAGACACATTGTACTAAACTCGAAGAGCTAAACATGTTGTTATTTTACGAGTTTTGTTCAGTCAAAGATGTCATTATTATTAACAATACTTATACCTTTCAAGCAAGCAATATACGAAATGACACATGAGTAATATACGATATTACAAAAGCTAAATAGCAAATGTAAAAGACCGTTCCCATTGCAAGTTAGTCGCTGCGATTCGCGATCGACGACACGTCACATCGACATCGTACGTGCGCTGATTTATGCGTGGACCGACGACACGGCGGTACGCGGCGATAAATATAATTGTGCCGCTGTGACCCACCCAGGGAGCGAGCTGCGGCAAGTGCGTAAGGCGCTTTATACAATGGAAATTGGGATTCTGTAACAGTGTTTTGTTTTTGCGCATTTTTTTAAAATCAGACTTACAAAGACCCACTTCTTTGTAAGTTCTACGACTGTTTTAAGAACAAACCACTAAGAAATTTTTGATATTTTTTCCACTGAACTATTGGATTTATTTTTTTTAAATAGAATCACTAGAGAAATACTAATATATACTAATAGAATCTGATTTACGGCCAAATGTAGTCGAGTTCATTAATATATTGACACTGCCAAGGATTCAAAATATTGTGAGCGTTGGAAAACTCGATAAATTCTATAGAACCTATAGCCCAAAAATATGTCCTCATGTGAACGGTTCAATAATACATGCTGATGGAAGGAGGAAGTACAGGATATAGGTGCAGTATTATTAATGAATCTAAATCTTGACTACAATTTAATGATGCTTATAGTTGTCACAATATTTAGACGGTCATATATTTTTGAAGCCTGAAAGGTCCAATACATTAATGAACTCGACTGTACTCATATTTTTAGGGTTCCGTACCTCAAAAGAAAAAAACGGAACCCTTATAGGATCACTTGTTTGTCCGTATGTCTGTCTGTCAGTCAGTCTGTCAAGACCGTTTTTCATAGGAACGCGTGAAGGTATCCAGCTGAAATTAATATCAAAGACGTAGGTCTATGGTCCCTTTGGAGTTCTAAAAAGATCAAACTTCTAAGTCAACGCAATATAAAAATACGGCCATTTATGCGACATTTTTTGATACTCGCAAGTAAATCGAAGCCTATAGGGTACTGCCCTAAAATCATGAAATTTGGCAAAAGCAAGGTAAGACCTTGCTTTTGCAACACAAATACAGGAAAAAGTCCGAAAATTATTCATTTGTAATTCTATCACATAAAAAAATATTTTCAAAGTTGTCAGTATGTCAAGACCCTTTTCTGAGGAACGCATACGCAGGTATCAAATTGGAATTGATATCAAATACGTAAGTCTATAGTCTCTTAAAGTACTCAAAAACTCAAGCTTCTAAGTCAACGCAATAAAAAAATACGACCATTTTGCGACACATTTTGATACTCGCAACTGTCGCCAGTAAATCAAAACCTATAGGGTACTTCCCGTTGACCTAGGATAATTAAATTTGGCAAGAAGCAAGGTCTCCCAGCACAAGTAAAGGACAAAGTCCGAAAATTGTGAATTTGTAATTTTATGACATACATTTTTTTTTTTTTGATATTCAAAGTTAAGTTTGTTTTTGGGATTAATTCTTTTCAACTACGGAACCCTTCATTTTGCGTGGTCCGACACGCACTTTGCCGGTTTTTTTTTATTCTATCGACCATCCCTAGTCTGGAAGCAAATTACCAAATTAAGTACATAATTACTACATATTTCCAATCTTATAATATGATTTTCCTAAGTTAACCTAAAACTTGCTTTGGACATTATTGCACTAAAAAT
The DNA here is from genome assembly GCA_905163495.3 of Cosmia trapezina. Taxonomy (NCBI): domain Eukaryota; kingdom Metazoa; phylum Arthropoda; class Insecta; order Lepidoptera; family Noctuidae; genus Cosmia; species Cosmia trapezina. Next base: position 22,070,960 of record LR991035.1, on the reverse strand, counting down.
CTACCTATTTTTTCCGCTCTACAAAGCTCAAAGCTATAACTTTACTCCTGAAATATAAAATAAACAAACGAATAAATATGCCAAAGTAATTCTCATTGTGCATAAGTTCCTACAAACAACTACAGATGTACCACAAGCAATTGTACAGGAAGACAGTTACACCAAGTAAAGGAGAACCGTGGCTAACAATACTGCAACCCCAGCCAAACGAAACAGATCCTTAATACAAGACAATAAGGACCAAACTAAATGAAGATATAACTTTGCGAAAGTTAGTCCGGACTGTTGTCGAACAATCTTGTATTTTATTTTGTATATACGATTTCATAGTTTATAAAATTAAATTCGATATTCCTTTATGAATAGTACTCTGTTTGTGTTGCTAGAAAAGTAATTTTCCTTTTGTTAGGATTTTTTTTATTTTCAGGTCCTATTATAGTTTATCTCAATATCTATAGGTACTGCTTCTGTCTCAAAATAAATCATATTTAGAGAAACTGACATCGATTCAGACTTATTAAATTGGCCTTGATGGTATCCATTATAACAATCGCTAGAATAAAAGCAAAAGTGGGTTACATTTTGAGCCAGCACCCAGCATGTTCTACATAATGATTGCGTTGCTAAAAAATATTATTTAATACAAAAAATGTTCACGTTATAGTCCGGTCAATTTAGACATTCGAGGTTACATAAAGTCCCAACAAGCTGAATTTCTGTGAAATTGTTGAAAACATAATTATAAACAATGTCTAGAAGTTCCCCATCATTCCCCTGTAAGGAAAAAAATTTATTCAAGGTCAAAGGTAAAAAAAATGAGTTTTTCACGATTTTCAGCAAAACGGTAAGTTTTATCATAAAAGTACCTCAGACAAAAATTGTAGATCATAAAATTATCAATAAAAAATGTATTAATACTTTTTTTCTTACGAGCCACCGTTTCTGAGATATAACGATTCAAAAAGTTATAAAAGTTGTTATCGTCATAATATGCACACGTTTCCACGCCACCTATGAGGTAGTGTACTTAGCGCGTTTTTTTAACGTGGTTTCCCCAGTGGCCTACTCCACGGGTCAGTTGTGATCCTGTTTAATGTAAAACTATTGCATAATAACGGAAATTTTCAAAGATTGGGAAAGATAAAAGCGATGTAAATTAAAAAAAAGTGTTGAAGTTTATTCGTCTTATTCGTAAGTTTCAAATTCTTGTTCTTCTTCTTGTTCTTCTTCTCCTGCTTCTTCTTCATCTTCATTTTGGATGCAAGTAAATTGCGTCAATAGCGATGTATCGCATGATACTTCGTCGGAGTCAAACGAATCCTCCATTGTTTGTGATTAAATATTAAAGCACGACCGGCCTTGACAATTTGTGCATGCCAAAGAACAAGACAGTCCGACTTTTTTGCAACCACATTTAGCACTGCATCCCTTTTTGCAGTTGCAAAAAATAGTGTTCAGCCACAGACTTATATTGGCTAGACGACGCAAGTGTATGTACTTCGCGTGTAAAAAGGGAGTAAAATTGACTTCCTTCAGCGCCGCTTCCATTCAGTCCGCGCTCGAACGTTCTTGATGCCGGTCGTCAACCAAAAACTAAAAAATGCCAAATTATGCGGTATTGAGCTGTAGAAACTACACAAAAAAAGTGGGACGAGATAATGGAAACATTTTCCTTCATCGATAAGTCATATTGTTATTAAATTATGTGTTTTTATTGCAAATCAATTATTTTGTGTTCATTGTGTTCTTACAATGAACACTATGTAACTGAGTGTGTATCAAATAGTTCATGATACATTGCCGTTTTTAGTTACAAGGCAGTATGTAGGACTTGTCTGTTAAAACACGCAATGAAAATTAAAATGATCGATATTTTCACTTGTCGCTCAGCTTCGTGGTACAGTCGCTATTCTCATTTTTCTGTCAAATAAAGCAAATAGTGTTGTACACACAGTTTGTACAGTCATTGTCGATTCTAATCGATTTTGGAAACAGAAGAATGATAATGTTTGCGTTGGGTTTTTTGTGACATGTTATTATTTTTTTTACTCCAATGTGCCAATTTAGTGATTTTGTTTAGAATATTATTAATTATATTTACAGATTTTCAAGTGATCCCAAAGTTAAATAAATATGGATTGAAGTGACGGGGCATGAAAATTGGTTCCCAACACAATATAGTCGAATTTGCTCTGTTAATTTTAATGAAGGCATCTTTACGGAAACAAACAGTTTCGACGCGCGACGCCTGACTGCAATTGATGTATTGAAGGCGTTAACTAATGCTGGAGTTGTGGATTGACTTTAGGATCGAATTCACTGGCATCGTTCTCTAAAACCTAAAATTCTCTGTTTTATAGAAATCAGTAGGTACTTAGATGTTGCCGACGTCGGAACTCATAAGCGTATTTTTTAAGGCGGGAGATCCGATTTAAAAGTGTTCATCTAATCGAATCTGTTCCCGGTTTTTTGTTAGAATTTTAGGATTAAAGAATGGTGCCAGTGAATAGAACCCGCCGCCAGCTTTACATTTTATTTTACATTTGCTTTTTTTTCCAGGAATTATTAAAAATATTTTAAATTTTTTTTTTACTAATTTATTTACTTAGTTCTGGATCGGATTTTATTTTATAATAGCGACTTACCGTGACTACTGGCTTTTCTTTTTGTAGATAAAATTTCTTCTAGGGTTTTATATTAACGTTGTAACTTTCCTACAACAAAGTACATAATAAGACTAATTAGGTTCAACCAACCAATAAGAACAAGTTATATAATGACATAATCGAAAATGACTAACATTTCATTAAAAAAAAAACAAATAATTTTAGATTTATCATTCCTCTGTCGTTTTATCATTCCTCTGTCGATGAACTCGAATAATCGATTGCAAAATCGATATTATAAAATTTTTATTTTTTACTCAAATAATCTTTACGTAACACAGGGAGTGTTACGTAAAGATTATTTGAGTAAAAAATAAAAATTTTATAATATCGATTTTGCAATCGATTATTCGAGTTCATCCTTCCCTTTCGGGATACCTAGGCACAACCGGAAGCAGTGTGAAACAAGTAGGTATAAGATGCAAGCGGACGGAATGCTCGCACGCGACTTCTCGCTCCAAAGACGAGGCGAAACGCGGCGGGGCCTTTAAATCGTTTTGAATCGTTTACTCGCGGACGGGGAGTTCCCATCACTAAATCGCTCATGTGACGTCACAGTAAGTGGAAAAATAATGGCACGCTTGGTTTCTATTCAGACGATGAGACTTGCGTAATCTAGCCAATATAAGTCTGTGTGTTCAGCAATTTTTCCGGCGCAGGTGGAAGTAAAGTTTGAACTGGCTCTAATATGTTGTTGACCAACTTCCAACCCCAGTCTGTAGGGTCTAGCTGATAACCAAGCCACACTTGAACTTGGTAATATACTCGAAAAAGATGTTGGGTGAGCAGCAACTGAGGTTGGAGGAAGACAAGCTAATTGAACTTGTTTTTTATTTTTAGTATTTTTAACGAAACATGCATATCGATGCTTATATAAACAGGTAGTTTTTTTAGGAGCTCCGTACATAGAAAGAAGAAAGCAGATGCCGTTGGTAATAACTTCTTGTTGAGTTGAATTACTCTTTTTAAAAACTTCAGCTTCTTTTTTTTTTTTCTTTTTTTTTTTTTTTTAATATAACAACTCTAGATGTATATACGTGGCGTACTCATGTATATTATGACGATAACAACTTTTATAACTTTATGAATCGTTATATCTCAGAAACAGTGGCTCGTAAGAAAAAAGTATTGATACATTTTTTATAGATAATTTTATGATCTACAATTTTTGTCTGAGGTACTTTTATGATAAAACTTACCGTTTTGCTGAAAATCGCGAAAAACTCATTTTTTTGACTTTTGACCTTGAATAAAATTTTTTCCTTACAGGGGAATGATGGGGAACTTCTAGACATTGTTTATAATTATATTTTGAACAATTTCACTGAAATTCAGCTTGTTGGGACTTTATGTAACCTCACTCTCATTTTTTGGTCTAAATTGACCGGACTATTACAGTAGTTTAAAAGTTATATTTTGTGAAGTGTTCGTATATAGGATTATAGGCACATACTAATTCAAAATAGTCTGACAAATAAAATTCGAGATTGTATATTTAAAAATTCCGCCAGTCACTAAATTACACAAATTTTCTAAGATAATCTAAATCTTATCAGATAATTTGGTTATAATCAATGCTATTATAAAATAAAATTATCATCCAATGTCTGGCAATCGCAATTGATGTCTGTATTAAATCCAAAATGAATTCTAAAAATGTTATATTTATTTTTATAATAATAACTATTGTTAGTGCCACCGTTAAGAAAAGTTACGATGGCTACACATTATATAAAATTGTCCCTAAAGATGTCAGTGAAGTGAAAATATTGGAAGGAATACAAGCGAAGAGTCTAGGAGAATTCTGGGATGATAGTTTTAACGTTAACCAGGAAGCCAAAGTAATGGTATCACCCGAAAAAAGTCAAGAGTTCGTTAGATACTTGGAAGCTGGGAAGGTTGAAGCAACCATTACAATCAATGACATTCAAAGGTAAGTAAAACATAATAAATTATTAAGATATAAACTAAAGTGATAGTACCAAACTTAGCTTTTGTATAAATGTAGACATTAAAAGACAAAAATCAACATATGACAACATTTAGAATCCTAGTATGGTAACAGAGTATATTATTATTAAGAAGTATATAATCGTATTGTATGAGCCCTGTTACTCCTGTGATGTACAGCCAATCGTTGTACTTTAATGGCAATAATTTGACAATGACAGCGCTTTTCTATAGTAGGTTTCTGTTTTCATAGTAATTGAAAGCTGTGATTGAAAGTGTAATGACGTTGACCATTCACAAAAAGCGTGATTTACACGATGCGATATATGTTAGGCCTATGACATACCATTACTTGAAACAACAACAAATCCACGTTTAAACAGTGTTTAGATGATGCAAGTCATTTGTTGCATCAATTATATTGTATACCACAGGCAAGAAGCTTGCATCGTTTAATTGGGTCTAAAATCATATTTATGCAATCTATATAGCTAAGACAGTGTTTCCATCTATTTTCAGAGCAATAGACGACCAACTAAATCCAGATACCGTTAGATCTTCCCAATCCTATCTTTCCTACTCCTGGTCAGAATACCATAATCTAGAAGCCATATACAACTGGCTTGATGAATTGGAAGAAAACCATCCATTAGTAGCCAGAACTGTCGTCATGGGCAAATCTGTAGAAGACAGAGATATCAAAGGGATCATTATCAATCATCACCCAGAAAGACAAAATCCTTTGTATGGAATATTAGAAGGTACCCTCCATGCTCGTGAGTGGATTTCTGCAGCGACTGTCACTTGGATTATCAAAGAGTTCTTGACCAGTAATAACACTGAAATTAGAGCTTTGGCAGAAAACTTTGAATGGCATATCTTTCCTGTTGTCAACCCAGATGGTTATGCTTATACGTTTAGTCACGTAAGAATGTTTAGTTGTTATATATGTAGTTGTTTAAGTTTCTAGTATGGTATACTGGATGACTTTTTTTACCGTACTACGGCTATAATAAGTGGACGGAGTAATCTAGTAACTATATAAATATACGTGTGTTGTTGTATGTTTTTGTGATTGATTTATCAAATCATTTACAGAATCGTATGTGGAGGAAAAACCGCAGTCCACAAAATGTAAAAACTTGTCCAGAAGGAACAGACAATGATATGAGCAATGGTGTGGATCTCAATCGGAACTTTGATGTGGAATGGATGAGTAAGTACAATAATAAATAAAATAGCATTACAATAGTTTCTAAGGCGTCGTCCTAATCGGCTAACGATCGTACGAGCAAACGATGCGATTTCGTCGCGCGACGAAACTGTGTTGCTGTGCTCGTGTGATGACTTGCAAGCTTCAATTAGGATATTCTAAAGAAATGTGTGTGTTTAATCTCATCGTGCGACGAAAACGCGTCGTTTGCTCGTACGATCGAAACCAGTTAGGACGACGCCTAAGAGTAGTGAATATTTGACTTTACCACTTTTAACAATAACTCCCATGCAAAAATAGACCTTGACATTTTATGACCCTTCTGGCCTACAATGTTGAATTTGCAAAATGTTGAATTCACGTGCAAGTGACATTCAACCTTAGGCCATTTGTCCACCGCCACCGTAACAGGAACGTCAACGAGAAGGAGATGACAGTGCCGAAGTAGCGAGACTATCTACTCACTTACCCGGGCAAATATTTCAGAGACCCACAATTTTATGTCTTACCTTATTATTCTTCAATGTTAAAGAATTTCGGAACCAAACATCTTGATTCTACATTCTAAATAAATAAAGAAAAAGTAATCGAGCACGTTTTGAGCACGAAACACGTAAAAATATTTTTTTTAAAAATACTATCAAAAATAGCATTTTTTGGAATGTCCCATTGGCATGTTTATCGGTATCCCTTGGTGTAAAAAAAGGATTTATTGGATTGTGTAAATAAATATTGTATACAAAACAATAAACTATTTCTTTCATTAAAAACATAAAAAATAACTTAATTAGAAGTTAGTCGAAATCTGTGTCAAAAAATATTCAAAACATTTCATCATCAGCGGGAACAGTGTCGGGTTATAAAAAAAGAAACGCGTTGTCATTTGTTTGTGTGCGTCATTTGACGTTTAAGCGCCGCTTTCCTGGGGCTGACCCGCTCCTCAGTCTGGGCTGGGCTGGGCTTTAACATTTAAAACGATAAGAATTCATACGAATTGTCTTTTAATATCCTTATCGAAGTGTGAGGAACAGGGTGGAAAGTTCCTAATCCTCTATACTTGTTACCAAGACGCAATGTCGCCACATCACTACCCTCTGTAGACCGAAGGTCGATAGTAGGTCGAGTCAATTCATCTTCATGATGCTTGTCATGCACTATATTTAACCCATTAAATCCACATTAAACGAAATAGCGCTACTAACTCTAATAATTAATCATTTACAGCCGTAGGAGCATCCAGTGACTCATGCGTCAACACATACGCTGGTCCTACAGCGTTCTCAGAGCCCGAATCAAGAGCCATAGCCCAATACGTGCAGGCCCTCGATCAGCAGGGAGAAATCATCTTTTACATCGCTTTCCATTCCTACACTCAGTTAATCATCATTCCTTATAGTCATGTGGAGAATAATGAAGACGCATTGCTTTCTGGAAATTATCCTGATATGGTGAGAGCTCCTTTTATACCTATACCTAAATTATTTTAATACCAGTCTAGTAAGTCTAGTCTGGTCAGTCTGTTTACAATGAATGTATCCAATTAACTAATGAAACGATATCTTCTCACCCGGTCACAAACATGGTTGTCAAATGCGAGCCTGAACAAATATAAAAAAATCAGAACAATTATGTGCGTCATGTGGTTAATACTTGCAATACTTTTTACTATCAATAAGAATAATTATAGTGATATTTTTTACTAATTGCACTGGTCCCTTTAAATTGAAACATACGAGTATATCTATTAACTTACATATCTGAACTAAATAATGTATTAAAACTCCGTTTGTTTTGAGAAAATTAAGATATTTATTCTATTGTATCCTTGAGCACGGTGATTGATATCTAAAAATTTTTATTTCTGTTTTAGTACGAAATAGCAATAAGAGGTGCGGATGCCTTAGAAAAACGATATGGAACACACTACCGAGTTGGACTATCTGCTAATGTTATGTGTAAGTAGCCCTTATCTTATCTAACCAATGAGGTACACGTGCCGTGACAAGTTTGTATGAATGTTTGGATGGGTATGAGAAAAGAGCCAGGCTAAACAAAAGATAGATAGAATTTGGTGGAAGGTGATATGGCTAGGAAGGAAGTGAACACTGACAAGATGGCTGATAGAGATGAATGGAAGAAAAAGATTAAAATACTGCACCAGCTCCCAAATAAATTGGGATAAGGGCTAGATTGATTAGACGATGAATGATAGAAACCAACGATAACTTTTTGAAAAATCAGCTATCTTAGCTCTCCTGAGGGTCTAGACAAAATGACATTCTTTCAGCGATAACGATGATAGAAAAAAGAAAAATGAATTGAATTGACTTAAGCTACCGAAAAGCACTTATATGCTGTAGAAAGTCATTGTAGAAACGAGATACGATACGATATGTATCGTATCGTATTTCTACATTGACTTTCAACAGGATTTCGTATATGTATAATATATCGACGGCCGCAAAGTATATACGGTTATCTACAAAAGCATGATTTTACAGGAGACCGTTTTGAAGTTTGAACGCAAAACTGTGATAATTAATAGGAGAACAAAGCTGTCTTCTTTTATTTTACAACATTAAGTTAATAGGGCAAGGAAAAATATAATGTTATAATACATATATATATACACAACGGAACAGCATTTTTGTTGCATGAAATATTATGACTGATATTAAACATTTTCGGGGTGCTAATTTTAGATATGAAGTATTTTGTATCAGCTTTAGTTTTTGAAATTTATTGGAAACGTGATTTTCAAGGAAACAAAATATAAAAAAACATTAAAAAAACAACCACTATTTAGCAAATAAAAAATCTTTTAGAAGATTTTCTTCTTTGACTTGGTTCACAAGGGCTGTTTTTAATGCTCCAATTACAGTAGTCCGCCATCATGTGGGCATTCCAGTGACCCTGGTTCCGCTCCTCCATATTCCGAATATATCCTTGTTCTTCATAAAACCGTTCTCCTTGTTCTTCAGTCAGATCACCAAGATTTTCAAGGAAACAGTTCAAATGGCTGTGGAGTAAGAGTACCTTGATGCTGCTGTATCTCAAAAACTAGAGCTGTGAGACATAAATTGAGGGTAGACTTGAAATCAGCGACCTCAAATTAGTAAACAACAGCCGTAAAATTCCATGCAACAAAAAAAAAAGAATAATTTTGTTCCATTGTGTGATTATTAAAATATTAATTGCTTAAGCTTATTGAATTTTGTAATATTATTATGAAGACAGTTATTTATTATTCTTTTGTATTTTGCGAATACGAATTATGCAAAAAACTGAATTTCGTAAAAAGAGCAGTTGACTCTTTCTTCTTTGCTGCCGTTGATATAATCGCTTTTAAAGCGATTACCAATTTTCTACTGAACTTGTCTGGGCCCTCTAATACTTACTTGAGAGTTTGATTCGCTTTATCATTTACGTCATTTATTTTTATAGATCCCATGAGCGGTGCTAGCTTCGACTGGGTCAAGTACGCAGTCAGTGTCCCCATCACATATCTTATAGAACTCCGGGACCTTGGAGAGTTCGGATTCCTCCTACCAACCAGGCAGATTGTGCCCACTGCCTTGGAAACCATGGATGCTCTAGTAGAAATGGGCAAGAGTACCAAAAGGCTGGGCTATTTTAGAGAACAGTTCTCGGGAGCTAATAGCATTTTCTTTTCTACTTCAATTATGTTACTTGGTCTTTTAATTGCATTGTTTAAATAAGTAGATCAAAGTGTGAAAATATTGTGTTTTGACAGTTCACACTAATTATTATATTATTTTTATAATACTCAACTGATAACCTACATTGTATAATAGAATTCTAATTATTAAAATTAATTGTTAAAAAGTTTATCACTTTTGGACTTTTCCAAATTTACTAATGTAAATATTGGTGAAGCTATAACAATATGTAATTACGGTTTTTACGTCGGGTACGTTGATGTCTAAGTATAGTCAAGGTTTTCAAATACCGTAACGACTGTACTCCGTGTCAATTGTTTTATAAAAGAAAGTACGGTTTGATTTGTATCTAAATAAATGACGTCTGCAATAAGTATAGCATTAAGTATTTTATTTGTCTAATAACTATAAAATATTTATTGGTCTGGACTAATTCTAAAACACTACTATAAAATAATAAACCATGTTATCACTAAAATAAATACATAACTAAAAGATAATAACACTATCAATAAATTGTAATACCAAAGATAAATAAAGTTATCCATTGAATTCATTTCATTTGGAACGTACGAAGGAGTTGTACGCAATGATATTCAAAGAAATATTTTTACTAATAGCTGTAGCAACTGCCATTAATGCAGAATATGTAAGCTATAAGAACTATAAAGTGTACAAAATAGTACCTGGTTCCGATAATGAAGTACAAATACTTACGGACTTGAGAAAAGAAAGTCAATATGACTTTTGGAGTGATATCGTAGCTATTGACAGTGATGTTAGGATTATGGTGGCTCCAGGGAAACAAGCGGAGTTCGAGAATTATTTCGAAAGTGTGAAAATTCCAGCTAAGATTGTCATTGAAGATGTGCAGGAGTAAGTATTTTGTTTTTTGTTACTTATTAACTTTCAGAACGCTCGCTCCAAAACGAGTATAATAGACGTAGGCAAGGAGGATGGGATTTGGCGGATCACAACAGCCGCATGCACGATGACCGCAAGGCAAAAGTTTCTGCACAGCGGGTTTCTGCTGATGGAAGGCACTGCCGAGGCTGGTCCAGAAAGCGATGGTGAGATTACCTGGATGCGTACCACGAGGGCTGGTTTCAGATGGTGCGGGAAAAGAGTTCCTTGAATGACTTAGGGTTAGCCTCTGACTAGCAATCGGACAGTTAGCCTTAACAAAGAAAGTCATCTACCTTTTGGAACAATAAACTTAATCGGTCTTATTACAAAACGAGGTTTTTCTTCTGTCATGGTTTATACTATCGAGCCAGTTTTTGTAATAAGAACCTAGCTGTGATAGAAAGTCTTTATACAAAACTGACTACTTGATGCGTCGGAATAAAGTTTGAAATTCAAAAAAACGTCCATAGTTTGAAGATGAATCTTGTTTTGTAATAAGACGGAATAAGTCAAGCTTAGCTTTATTTATTCTACTTATTTATTGGTAGGAGAGAATAATACCATAAAAGCTCAAATAAAAAAAAAAATATGTTCTTAATCTTCCAGAAAAATTGATGCTCAACTTAAGCGGCCCTTAATTCGAAGTGGCAGCTATGCCTGGACTTTCTATCAGTCTTTAGACGAAATCTTTGCATGGCTCGACAAACTAGCCGAAGATTACCCTGACGTTGTTACTCTTGTGACTATTGGCCAGTCAGTCGAAGACAGACCAATCAGGGGTGTCAAAATTGACTTTAAAAAGCAAAATAATCCTGTCATCGGTATGATCGAAGGCGGTATTCACGCAAGGGAATGGATCTCGCCAGCGACAGTGACTTATATCATCAATGAGTTATTGACTAGTTCTGATCCCGATGTCAGAATGATGGCTGAAAATATTGTGTGGCATATCTTCCCTGTTGTCAATCCTGATGGCTACGAATACACGTTTAGTAATGTGAGTATATTATTTTGATATTACACTTGATCCCAGGATCTGACCTAAATACATAATGTAACATACATAAAAAAAAAATGTATTGTATTGACTTGAGAACCTCGTCCTTTTTATCATCGGTTAAAAGTAAGTAATTGCAAGTTAGCGCCTGTACGTATATATTAAATAGCTTTTTCGACCGTACAGTCCGCGAGGTTTAAGCTGAGCTTTGCATTTGTGTGAGTGCACATAGATAGTGTAGGTGTGACGTCCGGCATAGAGCGCGATTCGCACTTTTCTTGATTTAAAACCGGTTTATACTGCTTTTTGGCAATCGGTTTTTGTTCTTTTAATACGAGAGGCCATGACCAAAATCATGTCGCATCGTTGTAAAACGTAAAACGATAAGACGATAGAAGATTTTGTCTTACGTGAAACGATAAGACATAAATTTTGGTCATGGTCTCTCGTACCATTTTGGTGATCACTCACACAAATGCAAAGCTCATCTTAGGCCTCGCGTACTGTACTTGCCAGCTGATCTAAGAGAGAAGATCGAAAGTTTTTCATGAATGCATGTTCAGCAATGTTTTACTTGAAGAGATCTTTCTGTTATTTGATTACAGAACAGAATGTGGAGAAAGAATAGAAGCACGTTGAATCACACAACTTGCGCCCAAGGTGATGACATCAGTAATGGAATTGATTTAAACAGAAACTTTGGTTTTGTCTGGATGTGTAAGTATTGTTTTTAATTAATGTTATTTTGTAAAGTCACGGAACTTTATCACTGAATAGATTGATGACACGCAATAGCCATTTCATATGACTGACAAAGAATGACAGTGTTGTGATTTGAATTTGTGGACTAGCCATACTATACGTACCTCTTCTTCTTTTCGAGTCGATGGTAAAGGATATTTAATGATATGAGTTGGGCCCAAAGTGTCCACGCCCATCGCGGCATCAATGGCGTTTTTCGGTCTCAGAAGTGCAGGTTTTATGGCAATTTATATACTCCAATATATGGGACATGGTCAGGAGCACCGCATTCGCACTGGGAGTCGGTGTACTTGGGTCCGCAGCCAATTGATAGCTTTTCATAAAGGCCTCTAGGTACATATCACGTTCAGGTGGTAGATGCACCCGGGTATAATTATTATGTTTATTGTCAATTCGCTTTAAGTTCACATGATTTAGAAATGCATTCTTCTGATAAAGAATAAAAGCAGAACTTTGAACAAAACATTTGATATTATCATTAGTTTCGTTTAGTTGAGGGGCTTTTGGCTAAGTAATAACAGCCGCACGGGTCGATCCATCAAGTTAAGCAATGCTTGCCGGGGTCGGTCCGTGAATGGTTGGCCATCTTTACATACCGAGACTCCTCCTTGCCTCGAAAAGCACGTTATGCCGTTGGTACCGGCTATCATTCGTGGATCTTTGACAGTCGTTACGGGTCATCAGGAGCCCGAAAGTCTGACAACCCAGTCTTCCCAAGGGGTATCGTATTACCCAGTTACTGGGTTGTGGAGGTCAGATAAGCAGTCGCTCCATGGTAAATACTAGTATTCAGCTGCATCCGGTTAGACTGGGAGCCGATCTCGACATAATTGGGAAAAGATTGATTTTTTTATTAGTTTTTTCAAAGTTTATACCAGCTTCTTATCTCGTTTCTTTATATGAAAAGCATAACCGGTAGTCCTCACTCTATTATAGCCATGTCTCTCAAAAACTAATTTGATAAAAATGCTCTTAATTTTGTCCATAACATAACCGATGCCGGAATTTTATTTTCTAGACATCTATTGATAAGCTGCTATCATTATCTCATATGAATTTTTGATTACCAACGTCCTATTTATTGATACAATTAAGCAATAACATATTTACATGGATTTGGTACTTAATGGCCTAAAGTGTGGCTTATCAGCCCGAAATTATCAAGCATTTTAATACATCCAATCCATCTAGTAATGGATGGATTGGATATCATCATCTGCCTAGCCTTTTCCCAACTTTGTTAGAGTCGACTTCCAGTCTAACCGGATGCAGCTGAATTCCAGTATTTTACACGGAGTGACTGCCTAACTGACCTCCATAACAGTAACTGGGTAATACGATACCTCTTGGTAAGACTGGTTGTCAGACTTTTGGTCTTCCGACGACCCGTAACGACTGTCAAAGATCCACGAATAACAGCCGGGACCAACGGCTTAACGTGCTTTCCGAGGTACGGAGGGGTCGTGGTATGCAAAACTGGTGTCTTTCGGTCTTTCTGGCGGTCTATTGTCTTTTTACGCCTTAACGGCTGAACGGATTTGGATAAAAGGTAACAAACAGGTCGCTCATGTTCTGGGTTCCGACGTAGCAGTTAGGAATTTTTATCTCTTTACGTTCCCATGGAATAATTTTCGACCTCCACGTGGGCGAAACCGCAGGCAAAAGCTAGTTTGAATATATTTTACCTACCAAAAAGCTATTTATGTCAATCTTGTTGAAAGTAGTTGTTGTAAATACGAAACGCTTTGAAAGCAATTGCCATGGATTAGGTTTTTTTTTTATTTTGGCTACGCAATTGGGTTGCTAATAGTCTGCGTATAGTGTTGCATTTGAAAATCATTATAACTTTTTTTACCTTTTTTTTTTATTTTTAAACAATTTTTAAAATAATTTAATATTACTTAGATAAATATTCGTGCAAATAAAAACTTTTTTTTAACTGACTTCAAAAAAAAAAAAAAATATGCAACCGAATTGAGAACCTCCTCCTTGGAGGTTCTCAATTCGGTTGCATATTTTTTTTTTTGTATATTTGTTACCTCAGTACTCCGTCATTTATATACCGATTTTATTACAGCGGTTGGAGCATCTCAGAACCCTTGCGCTGAAACATTTGCTGGACACATTGAATTCTCAGAACCCGAATCACGAGCAATCGCCAATTACGTCACGACTATTAAGGAGGAAGGCAATATGATCTACTATTTCGCTTTCCATTCGTATTCTCAAATGGTGTTGGTTCCTTTCAGCCATTTGGAGGGAGCTGCTGTGTTGGAAGCCCCAAACTATACTGATATGGTAAGTAAATATGTACATATACATATTTAAGTGTACAGTCCGCGAGGAGTAAGCTGAGCTTTGCATTTGTGTGAGTGATCGCCAAAATGGTACGAGAGCCCATGACCAAAATTTTTGTCTTATCGTTTTGCAGTTTATTAAAAAGAATATTTGACGCTTACTTGAATCAAATGCATATTCCTTATTTTCCTGTTAAGTCAGACTCCTACTTTTCCTAATTTTTGCATTTGAGTTTAGGCCATCGTTGCACGAGAAAAACACATTAATTTTCTAAGTATCCTATGTAAGATGTGCTACATGTACAGCATGTATCAAAAATGTGTGGCCATATTTAAGGGCATGGAGACCATTTAACAGAACATCTTTCTCCGTCGGACCAACATAGTAATCGAGAAAAAATTATCAACTATCCCATTTAAAATTTCAACACGTACTCGACCCAAATGTATTACGGCTGAACAAATTTTTTCGCGATTACGATGTTGGTCCCATGAAGAAAGGGTTTCAGTTCAGTAAAAAAACTATTTTTTTTGTTATTTCAGTACGAGATTGCCATCAGGGCAATGGATAAGTTGAAAGCGCAACATGATACAGACTACCAAGTTGGTACATCAGCTGATATTTTGTGTAAGTACCTACCTACCTACATATATTTTTATAAACCACCCCTGTTTTCTTTATACTTGTTCCTTTCAGAAGATTTTGAAACGTCAGCCATTTATATTATTGCAATGACAGAAGCTATTATTATAATCTCACTTTTGCGTTTATACCACACGTTTTTCTGAATGAATGGAATATTTTAAGTTGTGAATTGTTTAGATGAAGCTATTAAAAACAACGTCAAATGCATTACCTCCTCCTTTTTCTCAGACGTTTAATAAAATCGAAAATTCCCTCATTAAGGTACAGATTTGCTCGATTTTTGACGATTGCTAGTGTCGCTCGATATGCTGTGTTTTGACGATCAATAAAGATATGTCAGCTTCTTACAGAATTGCTCGATTTTATCGATCGTTACTGTCGCTTGTTATCGATTGATAAATTGAAGCTTCAAATTGAGTATCGCTTATTTATTTTTCGATCGACAAAAAGCGAACCATATTTGCGATCGACAAAAAATACGATATCGGTCGTCTAAGTTGCACTACAATTACTCGATTTTGTTTGATGACACAAATGTTGTCATTGACAAAAATCGAGCACTTTTACTTTTCTCGCTCTAATTTTGACATTAATTTTTTACTTACTTTTCAGACGAAGTCAGTGGCTCCAGTTTCGACTGGGTAAAAGGTGTTGCAGAGGTTCCCATTGTCTACCTCTTCGAGCTCCGAGACGTTGGAGAACACGGCTTCCTCCTGCCTACTGAACTCATCATACCGAACAACCAGGAGATAATGGCTGGTCTGGTGGAAATGGAGAAGGTGACCCGAGGACTGGGGTACTACAGTATAGAGCTTACCAGTTCTGGAGAAAGAGCGATGTTCAGTTTTGTGCTGTTCTTCCTGGGTTTATTTGTTGCTATGATGTAAAAAAATAAAGATACGAACGAACATACGATAGCCAATGTTGTTGTTTTTTTTTTTTGATCATTTTGAATTGGGTGAGATACCATGTCGTGTTTAAGATAAGATGGTTCCAACAGAGATTGAGTGTACCTACACTCGTACAGCATCCAGATTGGAACGTAAGTGACTACCACCTAAAGGCCTAAAGCCTGTAAAGGCTAGTTTAGTCTCTCTTACACTTGTATTTATAGTCAAGTAAAAGTAATTACTTAAGTATAAGTAATTGCTCAAGCAATGATTTTCTTTCTATAGTTTAGTAATTGCTTGAAGTTAGAACTGTCAAAGCTTAGAATTCTTAGCCAAGTAATAGTCACCATTTTCTTTACTTAAGAATTCTACCCTCAAGTATGAAATTACTTAGTAGCAAGTAATTACTCAAGTAATTACTTTGATTATAAATACAGGCCTTAGAGATTTAATTTTTTATTTTGTTTGGGTGGCTTACATAAATCAATAAAAAGTAACAGTGAGATTATTCACGACAAGCCATTTACAAGCCTCCACAGTTAGCAATGGAGTCATGTTGTGCAATTTTTTGATCGATTAACTATTCATTAAGCATAATAACAACTAAATATAGCACTAAATTAACAATTACATTAAGTACTTGCACAAGCAAGAATACATGCGCAAGCACTATTAGGATGCGTTAGAGATATTACAGTTTTTAGTTATAATAGTACCTACTGATGGATGCTAAGCTGCTCTTTTGACCTTGATTGCAGGTAACTTACGCACTACTTTATCTGTATTTTTAAATTACTAGCTGACCCGCCAGATGTTTTCCTGTCAAAATTTCAATATCTTTTTTTTTCCTTATTTTTTTTTTCTTTTAAACCATCTCTGTAATATAGCAAATAAAACAAAAAAAAAACGGTCAAGCCGTTTTTGAGTTCTAGTGAGACTAACGAACAGCAATTGATTTAAAAAAAAACCGGTCAAGAGCGAGACGGACTCGCGCACCGAGGGTTCCGTTCCGATTTCTGAAAAAGTGTGCTATTTAGAGACATCGTTTTATTTTTCCTGTAATTTTTACATAAACTTCTATCACATAGAATAATTTCAGATTTTTATCTTTGCAAACTTCGGAGATAAGGGGGGGGAACGGCATTTTTTTTTACATTTTTCATCAAAAGTCGAAAACTATGCGGCCTAAAAAAAATTAAAAGAATGTTTGAGAATGTGCAAACAGCGTTCTTTCATATGATACCCCACATGCTCTAGTAGCCCCACTTAGAATTTTTAAGACCCCCCCTTTCAGTCCCTTTTACAAAAAAATTATAAATATTTTTACTTTTTTCTTATTTGCAAAATAGTTGGGTAAACGTCGTCTAAAACTATTCCAAATTTCAAGTTGATAGCATTAGTAGTTCTTGGGATATCCAGCTGTGACAGACAGACAGACAGACAGACAGACAGACAGACAGACAGACAGACAGACAGACAGACAGACAGACAGCCAGACAGACAGATAGACAGACAGACAGACGGACAGACAGACAGACAGACTGAGTCACACCATAAGGGTTCCTTTTTTACCATTTTGGTACGGAACCCTAAAAAAGATAAAATTTAAGTAACACAAAAAAAGAATAAGCCTCAATCACTTCTGAAAGAAACAGTATTACGTAGTTAATAAACAAAGTGTTTGTAAACAGTTAGAATGTTTCTTTTGTAATTATAACAATGATAATCCACGTACAGCTCAATTCTAACTACCCACCATCTGTGTTCACCCCCACTTGACATAAAGAGACATAACATACCAACCCTTCTCCTATTATTAAAAATACCCTGTTGCCGTCAAAGGCAGAAAGGTAAACAATAATAAACGACTCATCTCAATGTGACGCGCCACTGAAATCACATGACACGTCACACACACAAATCATAACGTGCGCGGTTGGGTATAACAGGGGGAGGCTTGGAGTGGACACAGTGCTATTTTTTTTTTTGTGGGAAGTAATTATGTATTTTACCGTATTTGTCTTTAAAATCATGAAAGTGACAAAGGGAAAAAGTGGAGACACAGGGTTCCGATACATTTTAACATACTGGGCACATCTCCAGTCTCCTTTTTTCTTATATCTATGCTGTTACCATTGATTCAGTAGGTACATTATTCTGAACACCCATGCGTTTCAATTTTTCGACAAAATTTTAATTCCTACGCGTCAAAAATATGGAACTGCAATTTTTTTTTAATAACCGGCGAAATATTTCAACGTTTGGGGTCCTGAATACAACTCGCCGTCCGGTAAGGACCAGGCCAGGGTCGACGTAGGGCAGTCCTGAATATAGCTCGCCGTCCAGGTCCGGGTCGACGGCTCTTTTTGTCGCACGCGCGCCTCAAAGAGATGTCAGCAGAGATGGGGTCTGATAGGGCCGATGCTGCCGGGGTCGCGGGTTGTTTAAAAGAGATACCGTGGCCCTGGCACAGGCAACTGAAGGAACCCGGGTGGGTTATATCCAGTAAAAGTCTGATACGCCCTCCTGCTCCACATTTGATGATTTCCCATCCACAAAAAAGGGGTTGGTTGGTTGGCTGAATCCATGTTAACAAGTTTCGCGCCGATGCCCCTGCCACCAATCTGCCACTCTTTATGCTTCTCTAAAAATAAATTCCCGTAAAACTTTTGAAGTCCCAGGTGAATAAGAAATATAGATTGCCTGGTCATTAGACACATTCATTTTCGAAAAAAGGAAAAAAATCATTCAAGATGGTGTCTCCATACTTTTCTCTGTGAACGGGAAATATTCAATTTATATGATAATATTTGGTAATGATCCCCTTTTTATTGTTTTCCTCTCAAACGTTGCGTAAAATTAAACTCTTTAGGTTTTATTACGTCACACGCATTTATTTAGGCTGAAAGATTAGATATCAGAATATGTATTTTTTTTTTCATACGAAGTTTTATCAAACAATTAATGAAAATAATAACGTTATTTTTGTGTTTGAGTAGATTCATAAGGGCAATCACAGTATTACCAAAGATATACAAATAATTATGTCTAGCTACATAGACAGTCAAAGCTATGTCTTATGTCTTTGTTTTTATATCAAAATCAATAATTCTATAATACCGAACAGCTTGGCCATCTTTTCAGTCATCATATCGTCAGGCTGGCCACAATAGCGGCGATAAGTCCCCTCTTTGAGGAGTGGTTAGAGAGGCGCCACGGCGTCCTCACCTTCCGCCTGACGCAGGTCCTCACCGGACACGGTTGTTTCGGGAGGTTCCTGTTTCGCATAAGGCGGGAGGAAACGCCCGGGTGTTTCCATTGTGTGGATCGCCCGGAGGACACGGTGGAGCATACAGTGGAGGTCTGCCCGGCTTGGGCAGAGCACCGCCGTGTTCTCACGGAGGCGATCGGCGGCGGCGATCTCTCGCGTCCGAGCCTGGTCCAGGCCATGGTGCGGAGCGAGAGTGCATGGGAGGCCGTCACCTCCTTCTGCGAAGCAGTGATGCTCGCGAAGGAGGAGGCGGAACGCGTGAGGGAGAGGCAGCCTCACGCCCTCAGTCGCCGCAGGAGACGCCCTGGGCGGCGGGAATCGCGGGGCGATTTCCGGCCACCGTAGGCGCGGGCCTGCGGACGGTGAGCAGCGGGTAGCTCGCCGTCCGGTAAGGACCAGGCCCGAGTCGACGGCGCGTCGTGTTCCACGCGCGCCTCAAAGAGATGTCAGCAAGTGACGGGGCCCAATAGGGCCGACGCCGCTGGGGTCGCGGGTTGTCTGAAAGGGTTACCGCGGCCCTGGCATAGGCAACTGAAGGAACACGGGTGGGTTTTAGTCAGTAAAAGTCTGACACGCCCTCCCGCTCCACCCAGAGCGGGAGAAGTTATTTGATGATTTCCCACCCTCAAAAAAAAAAAAAAAGGCTGGCCTAAGATAATACTAACTAGTTTAAAATGATTTGTTAGCTCTCCTACCAGCGTAAAAACTCTGTCGGAAAGGTGGTAACAAACTGACCATGACTGCCTAGAGTACACAGACATTCATTCAATTATCGCCAATCGTCATCTGTATGTTTGGGTCGGCTTCCAGTCTAACCATATGCTGCTAAACACTAGTATTTTGCATAGAGCGACTGCCTATCTGACTTCCACAGCACAGTTACTAGGTAAAACCTTACTTAGTAAGACTGTTTGTCAGACTTTCAGGCTTCAAACTATCCGTACTCACCTCTCATGTAAGCTATATTGATGCACATAAAGGTAGGTAATACGAGCTAGTGGACCACAACTACACGACAAAGCGCGTATGATACACTTGTACGCGGCGGGCTCGACTTGTCGGGACGATTCAGTGTGGGCTGCCGCGCACCGACCAGCTCGCACGTTATTTCCATACTAACTTACGCGCCGCGTCGAAAAAGAAGACAACCCTAATACCCCGTTTACATTCAGCCGAAGGGAGCAGGGAAGTGGGCAGGACGAGTATGTAAACACGGTACTTCTCCTGCTGCTGCCCCTGCTACTCGCGCTGCCCGGCGCTCCCCAAATTAGCGGTTTTTTGTGCCGAAGTCAAAGGACGGGCAGCGCGAGCGGCAGTGCGTGTTTACATTCAGCTCCGTCACTCACTTCTCGCCGAGCGCCTGAACGAATCGGATGTGCGTGCCGCCTTATTTTCTTACTGTCAAAATGAAACAAAAAAGCAGTTGTTTATGTATATGGGTATAGGTCATTAGAATTTAGTTTACCCACCCAAGTATAGGGTATATGCACACAAAAATCAGTTATGTAGGTGGTTAGGTACTTACAGAGTTCTATTACGATGGATAGATATCATCCACCACCTTCTACGACGACGAATTTTCTTTTTTTGAATTTTATATCTTTTTAAACAATGAACATAGTCTCAAGTCAGAAGGTATAAGAGCTACGCAATAGAATTAACGCTGTGAGACCTGAATTGCACTTTATTGTGTCGTAGCAAGATTTAAATAAATGATTTTGCGGAGATAATCTTCTGTACTTGCACTATTATGTATTCTGTGGTAAAGTATATAATTGTAAAGGTAATGTCACAAGTCTCTTACATACAGAATTGCAAGCAAAATAAACGAAAGCAAAACTAAATTCTAAAATAAGAATCAGAACACCCCAGACAACCCTTCTTCACATTCATCAATCATTTCAAAGTCGTTAATGAGTCGAAACTAAACATTACTTGGAACCAATTTGCTGAAGAACCAACAAACTTTGATCCCTGAATGCAAACATTACCTGAAGTCTTCCAGACCTCGTTTAAACTGGCCGACCAGTGCATGAAGATCGTTCGTTTTACGGTAACTAGGAAAGTCGGTAGGCCAGTTATAAATGGTTTTCTTGTTAGTTAAAAATAGCTTAATAACACAGTTAATGTCTAAACGTATTATAATACTAATAAATAACTGGCACACTCGTTTATTGGGGCTTTAAAATTGTATGCTTGAATAGATTTTGTGGTGTTTAGGGATCTGTGACGAAATAAAAGAATTCTTTGACAATATTGTTGTGGCTTATTCTAATTCTTGATAAAATATTATATTATTGTGCGGATTTCACCAATGAAACTAGACACGATCAGTACGTAAACCACGTTTAATAGGAGGATTTTGACAATTAGGTATTTGAAGAAACTATTGCTGTCGCTCCGCCCTTAAATTCGTGCGATAAAGACAACTGCAGATCCGACTGAATACTTAGCCTATGTAAAAAGTCACATTTCGAGGTTTGGCTCTCGCCTATTTCCTCCTCCAATATTGGACCAATTTAATAGATATTTCATAAACTGGGTAAGAAGGATATAATTATGTCTTTCTCAGGTTTTTCTTTTTTCGTTAATAGTTGTGAAATTTGCATACTAGGCCTCTGTTGGCAGCGGTCTGAATAGGCAATTTTGAGCATTTTTTGAGGGTTCTAGTTCTTATAAAAATGATGTATCATGATCATCAAAAAGGAAATCATAGGGCATACAGTAGCTTATCTTCTGTAAAAAATCATTGCTTTATGGTCACTAACCAGAAAGAAAACAGGCGAGTCGAGCGTTTATAGGAAGAAAAGAGCACCCGCATTTCCTCTTATGAGCTGTCAGAGTAATTATTTTCTTTGGAATATTGACTCTGACAGCTCTTGAACTCGGTTTAGATGTGCTCATCGCGTTCAGTTTCATTGATAAAATTCGCACTTAGTAGGCTTCAAGACTGATATTCTTTATGTAAGTACCTATATTCTTTACAGGAAACTGGCAGAGTTAATGTGTTACTTTTTAACCCAACTACGAAAAAGCCAAAAAGAGCGTACCTACTTAATAATTTTCTAAATCCTATAAGTAATCATATTTTGAGATAACTCTCGAACAGTTCTTTTTTAGTTCTCTGATAACAGCATGCTAAAAAAATATTCTGAGAACTATGAAAAAAACTGAACTAAATAATAAAATAAGGTAAGTAAAGTATGTTAATCTTGAAGGAGATTTCCCAGAAGATTATTCATTCAATCTTCAAACAAGTCATTGCTTATTACAAGTAAATCTATCAGAATATTAAAAAAATACTACGGAACCTGACGTAATTTTAAAGAAGCCGAAATAATCTGTTTATATTCTAGCATAAAAGGTAGGTTATTTGTTATAATTAGTATAGTGACCATCAAAGGGTAACCGGATCTTGTTCCCATAGTTTTATTTTGATTTTCAAATTATGATATACGATGGTCTAAAGAGGGAATTTCCGTATCCCGTTATAGCTATGGCGACACTACGTATAAATAAATTTAATGGTGAAATAATGAAATTTTAGTTGTTAATGACATCTGGAACATTTAATATGAAAAATATGTTATGGTATTTTAATTCTGTGGCGGAAGTTTATTTGGTATTTAAATATCGATGGTGGTCACATCATACGTGGGAGGATAAATATAAATAATTGAATTTCATTGTGTATACGCAATGAAGTACCATATTTTGGTGTCATTTTGGTGTTTTTGGTTATGGCACTTAAGAGGATATATCAAAGCGTGGTTTAGGTTAGGTTAGGTTAGGTTTGAAACGGCTGTCTAGTTTGACTCGCGAGATAGAAGTTTCTTACGCGAACCGGAACTAAACGTGCTTCGTTTAAATATGTGTTTATGACCAAATACTATATGTCAAACAATTTATAGATTAGTTAATTCTTAACATGTTTATATACCTTTGATTTAAAGCAAATTTTACTGCACAATAAAGAACTGTTTACGTATAATCGTATAAAACAGAAAATAGACGGAGCTACTTTGGAATTTATTTCTATGGCAAAAAAATTCAAGTAATCATATTTCGGTTTTAGTATATCAATAGACAATATAGTCAAATAACACATATGGAAAATATAAATGTTTTAACCATATACATTTGGTTTTATAGGAATTTTAAAAACACAAAATTTATCGATGTATCCCCTTAAACAAAACTGGCTAAATGTGAGTGTACTATAGGTACACCTCTGCCCAATCCTTCGGGGAAACAAGGCGTTATATTATTTTATGTATATCTACATTTTGGTTTGATTTATCAGAAAAATAATGAACTCTTGTCCCAAGACATTTGTTGACATTTTGTACCCACCGTGATGGATGACTTCGTACCCCTAACTATTAGTTCAACATTGTGGTGACAGATGCAGCCTTATGTTGAGTCATTTTTAAATACACACCCACCCCTTGCTTTGTTAACTACTAGTTTGACTTGCACTGACAACATGAAATTGTATGTAAATACTTTTAGATATCACTACAGGACAGATATCGCTAATGCGGGGGCTACACTATACGTCATACGTCAATGCCATAAACACTTTAAACATTGCGATAGTCAAATTCGGTCAAGATTCGGTCAAATTATCGCCGTAAGTGGTGGCTACACCTACGGTTATCGCTTTTCATCGCGATAATCAACGGCGATGTCCGTATAGTGTGGCCGCGGCATGAAGGAGATATATCGCCAGAGGACATTGATACAGCTACATACAACACTGCTACAAGGACCATTTGGCGCTCGAATGACGTTGAAAAGGGCGCTATGCGTTGTGAAATGTATCGAAAAACCAACATGGCGGCAGTTGTTCCGAATTTGATCACGCGCCAAAAAAATCTTGTAGCCCGTGCTTGTAGCGCTATATGCAGATCTATGCATATAAATAAAACGACAGATAATAGCGCAAAGGGTAACAAACAAAGTTAACATTTTTTATTTTTTATTTAGACTGTCCCACAGCCACAGTGGGGCAAAGACCTCCCCAAATTCTTTTTATTTAATTACAATAGTTAAAATAAATTAACAACATAATAAATACTATAAAAATGATTTCTCTCATTCAACTACCACATTCTGATGAGACCCATCACCGGACCTCAACGCTCTCTTCCTAACAATATCGTCAGGTACAATTTTTAAGTCATATGCCCATCCAACTGCTGCAGCTAAATCAATGAACAACTTCGTATAATTAAACCATGTATTCCCCAACTCGGCACTTCGATAATCCCAAGGAAAAACATGGTGGTAATTGTGGAAACCCTCGCCAAAAGTTGCTAACGAAACAATTTTACTTTCACTTGACAAAATGTTTTTGTCATAAGGCTTGCTTCCGAAGATGTGGGCAGCGCTGTTCACCAAGAAGAAAACGTGGAAATTAAAGACGTATCGCATGATGACTAGGTGCCAAGCGTTGTTGAACGTTTCATCCCAAAAGAACATAGGAGCCAGAGTTGGTATCACAAAACAAATTGTGGGAATGAACTGTTTGGCGTACCTGGAATATGAAAACAATAATAATATGAATATGAGTATAACAAATCCAATAAAAGGCAAAGAAGTTGATGAAACCTTCGCATGCAACTATGGTCCTTAACTTAATTTAGGTAACAGGTTGACAAAAACTGTATTGAAAGAAGTGCTGGGCCAATTGTATTGTAACGGCCCTGACTTAACGTGTCGCGGTAGGTTGTGGGTGGATTCTCACACCCAGCTAGGCCTATGTACCAGCAGTGGGATCGTTATAAAGCAGCCTATAACGATCCCACTGCTGGTACACAGGCATGCATCAAAATTGCTGTTAAAATTACAAATTGTAGGTAGAAATAGTAAACTGTTGAAGGTTTGCCTAATTCTAAACTAAAGCTCTCTTATCATAAACTACTTACCTATGTTGAAACATCAAAACAGGATTGCTGTACAAATCAGACAAATCCATCAGATTGCCACGTTTTTTGACTTCAGAGTGCTTCTTCACAAAGAGCCATCCCAAATGGGAGTAGAAGAATCCCCTGCTAGCATTATGGGGATCAGCATCAGTGTCACTATACTTGTGGTGGACCCTGTGATCTCTGACCCAGTGAGTGGCTCTCTGGTTGGCGATAGAAAGGAAGACCATGAGGAGTATTTGTAAGGGAAGCTTGGCTTTGAAGGCCTTGTGGGACCAGAGGCGGTGTGCTCCGGCTGTGACCCCGATTGTGGCTGCAACGTATGATAGGTAAGCTGGAAAGTAAGAAAATATTATTTGATAATGTTGGAAGCTGGATAACTTTCTGTTGCGAGATGAACTATACACACCTTTCATAATATTACTTTCATAGTACTACTTTCAAATCAAATCAAATCAAATCAATCTTTATTTGTGAACATAAGTACAAAAAGGTGTTATTTATACACTTCAGCTGATCTGTATGTTCGGCCAATAATCGGCATACAAATATAATATTAGTAAGCAGGTTATTTTTACTATCATAATTAATAAAGTCTAGGATAAAAGAAATGAAGCAATTGAAAAAATGTCATGAGCCGCATAAAATAAAGTAAGTAATTGAAATATATTATTAATTATTATGAATGTCAAAGAAAATTAAATTTAGTCATAATTTGTCATTTAAAAAGTCTTCAATCGAGTAATACGTCTTTTCAACTAGAAACAGGAACAACTTTTTTTTCAAATGGCTGACATTTTCCTCACTTCTGATACACTTTGGCAATTTATTGTATAATTTTGGAGCCATTACGAAAATACTGTTCTTGTATAAAGCAGTTTTAGATCCAACAGTTTGTAGGTGGTCAGCTCGACGCTGACTACCTACTCGGTCAAATTTATACATATTATTTTTGACGAAAATAGATGTCTGGTATATGTACAATGAGGGCACTGTTAAAATTTTCATACTTTTAAAATATTGTTTACAGCTGTCAGTGGTTTGCAGGTTACAGATCGCTCTAATACACCTTTTCTGACACTTAAACACCATATCTTTACCCGAGGCGTTTCAGATTGGTAAAATGTTTGTTTTTTGTCTTCCATTTAAACTTCTGCTTTATTCTACCTAATTAGGATAAGGTATATGGCAAGTATATGGTAACAACATCAACATCATATGAACATCATAGACATAGACAAGAACGGTTTTGCAATTAGTCTCTTTTTTATCCATTATAATATTTTCAACACTTAGGTACATTCCTAAATAATTGAATGTTTTCACTTACCAAATATAATTGTTGGCCATTTTGCTTCCGTAAAACATAGGTACAAACCATAGAACGCCGCAGCGTGCAAATAAGCAAATACAAGTATGTTTTTGTGCACAATTTCATATTTCCTAGAACCAGCTTTTTCTGGTACATCCAGTGTTTCAAGAGCTATGATTGGTTTACCATTTAAGTCTTCAGTGAAACGCTTTTCATGATTTACATATATCCATGCGGAGGCATTTTGGTTTCTGAAACAATGTTCAATTAAATTGTTTTAAATAAGGAACAAAAAAAAACATGTTGTTTCCAATAATAATTATGTAATAATTATGTCCACTCTTCATGCATTCCAATTTTTGGGATGCTAATGTCGAAAATAAGGTCAATAACAATCCAAAAAAAATTAAAATGAATGTTAGTGTTGGCCTTAATATTAACCAGAACTTGTCCAGAATCAGTTACCTACCTTAGAATCAATATATATGACATAAACCTTACTGGTTTGTAGTAATATGTCTATAAAATGATTCGATCTTAAGAAAAGTCACAACAAACAATAATTTACTATCAGTATCGCGTTTAAGATATCGCAGAACAAATTGATGGAAATAGAATGATCAAAGGCGACAAATTGCTGCACTTATAAATTGATCGTTAAACAAAAAAATGGAACAAGGGCTTGGTAATAAAACAGTTGGAATTGACATCAAAAGTTGAAATCACGCCAACTTTAATTACATAATTAGGTCTACTTTTATGTCATGCCAGCATGCCAACCCTTTTTTATATGTCTATGGAATTGCTCGTCAGTATAGGAACCTCTAGATAATTACTGAAATTGCGTCAATAACTGTCACCTCCTAGAGATAAAGAACAATGCGAAATCTTATTATTAAAAACAAATTTGAACGTCTAAAAGTGACACTTGCACGAAAGAAATTCAAGTAGTTATCTACGTTTTTTTGAACTATCATATTATCTAGTTTACGCCGAGTAAAAATATAATGTTTAGTGAATAGTTATTTGACTACTTCGTTTTAAAATGAAAATTATTAGTAGGATTAGTTTAGTATTGCCATTTTATATTTATTTTCCTAAATAGTCGTTACAGCATAAGAATTGTCTTGGTGTTGTTTCATTTTTAGTTTGTTATTATATTTACATGGAGCAAATGAATAGGTAAATAACATATTTATTTTGTTTATCTAAGTTTATTAATGTATTCTTCCTTATTGCAGTAAACTAGGAAAAATATCACAAATGTTATGGCAATTCTGAACTAAAAAGACTAGTAGGTATTCAGTCTTAAAAATATAGCTTAGTTGTTGACATGAACAACCGTTGACAGTTTACAACTCTTGACCAGAAGCATGCGCCATAGATTATACACAGTTTGCGATCTGTCCTGTGTTGTTCAGTTCAAGACACTTCTTTAACAAAAAATCTTGCAAAAACTAGCTCAGAAAATGACGCTGTGATAAATAAGATATTTTTAATTTTAAGACGTAGTAATTTAATTTCAAATAAAACATTGTATGGGAAGCTCCATTGTATTATTGATCCATTGTGTAGCATTGTATGGGATACTTAAGTTCTTTATATATTTACAATAACATTAGGTAATTAGTGGTTCATCAACCCACGAATATATTTTCAACATATCTTAAAGTAGAGATTCAATCATTTATCTTGATTGCATTGTAAATATATCTGTTAAGATTAAACTTTAAGAACGAAGCCGACAGAAGGATCCAGTTGGGTTGGGCAGCGTCTGGAAAACTTTGTCAAGTCTTTTCTTCACCCGTCCCGCCATGTTTGAAAACGAAGGTTTTCAACCAGTACATCCTGCCCGTTATGACATACGGTGCTGAAACGTGGAAACTGACAGTCGGGCTGGTTCACAAATTCAAGGTCGCTCAGCGCGCTATGGAGCGGGCTATGCTCGGAGTTTCTTTGAAGGATAAAATCAGGAATGAAGTTATCCGGAAAAGAACCGGAGTAACCGACATAGCTTGCAGAATAAGCAAACTGAAGTGGCAGTGGGCTGGCCATGTTTGTCGAAGGACCGATGGCCGGTGGAGCAGACGAGTCCTGGAGTGGAGACCGCGTATCGGTAAGCGTAGTGTGGGACGCCCCCCAGCTAGATGGACCGACGACCTGAAGAAAGTGGCTGGGACAGACTGGATGGTGTTGTGGCGCGGCCTGGGAGAGGCCTATGTCCAGTAGTGGACTGCGATAGGCTGAGTTGATAAGCATAATCAGCCAATAATGTTCCCACTGCTGGTCACAGGACTCTTCTCTGTGAGAGGGTGTGGGCCGTAATCCAACACGCGGCCCAGAGCGATTGTATATCACGACTAGCTTTTGCCCGCGGCTTCGCCCACGTGGATGTCGGCAAATATCCCACGAGAACAAAAATCCTTCTCTATTTCTTGTCTACCTTATAAAGGGAACCTCTGTGCAAAATTTCAGCTTTATAAGTCCAAGGGTTTAGGCTGGGCATTGATGAGTCAGTCAGTCAGAACTTTTCTTTTACCCACCCACGCACCTATAGCCTTCCGCAAAAAAAATTATTAAAGTCCGACTGGTAGTTCCAGAGATTAGCGAGTTCAAACAAACAAAAAAAGTGTGTGTCAGCTCCGACGCACGACTGGAGTTTACTCCTGTTTTTGTGCCCTACCTCACCTTCCCGCTAACCTCCCCCTCCCCCTCTAACCTGCTCACACTCCCTTCACCGCTTTCCCCTCCCCCTCCACCCTCACCAACTGCTCCCCTCTCCCTCATTCCTTCTCCACGCCTTCCCCCTCACTGCACCCTCCTATCCCTCTCCATCCTCTCCCCCCCTCCACCCCTATCCCTCCTCACCACCTGTCCCCTCCCTCTCCTTCTCCCCACACCCTCCCCTTCCCCCTTTCTCTCCTCACCACCCATCTCCTTCCCCCTTTCCCTCCTCACCACCCCCTCCTCTTCCTCCCTCCAAAGAACTGACAAACTTTATTACTTGCTTAGGCAAGTATTTGTGCCAAGTTTCAAGTTAATTAACCAAATGAATAAGATGTTTCATATAAACTATATTCCCTGTTTTCACCCCCACAGGGATGGAATTTATAAAAATCGTTTGGGATTTTTCCGTACCTTGACTGAAAGATTATCTACACCAATTATCGAGTTAATCAAGCCCCGCAATAAAACCTGCCCATTAAAATTTACTATCCCTTTTCACCCCTTAGGGGTAGAATTTCGAAAAACTCTGATACACGTTATTCTTTATTCTTGGTATCAAGTATAAATTCTGAGTTTCGAGTTAATCGGAACGCGCGTTAAAATTCCTCCATACAAACTTTGACACCCCCCAGTCCCTCCTGACGGGGTAGTTTAGGAAAACTAAAAATGACAAACTTTATAATTTACTTAGATAAATATTCATGCCAAGTTTCAAGTCTATTAACTCAAGGAATGAGATTTTTCATACAAACTTTCGTCCCCTATTTGTCCCCCTTAGAGATGGAATTTCCAAAAAACCTTCCTTAGTGGTGCAAAATTTCAAGTTTCTAGGTCCAGCGGTCTGGGCTGTGCGTTGATATATCAGTCAGTCAATCAGTCAGTCAGGACTTTGAATTTTATATATATAGATGAATTCGATTTTTTTTAGTTCTAGTACATTATGGGCTTCCTTCACTAATTTCAGAGCAGTGGTTATGAAATCACTTACACAGAGTAAAGTGCCTGCCTGGGTTCGAACTTACGACCTACTCGTAAGTCTTTCTCGTCTACTCACGGGGTCACTGCTGAGACACGACTAGTTTTTGCCCGCGTCTTCGCCCGAGTGAATGTCGGAAAATATCCCACGGGAAAGTTCTACCGCGAAATCCTTCGTTATTCCTTGTCTACATTGCAAAGGTAACCTCAGTGCAAAATTTCAGATTTCTAGATGCAAGGGTTTAGGCTGGGCGTTGATGAGTCAGTCAGTCAATCAGGACTTCTCTTCTTAGTATTTATTTATTTAAATAGATTATGGTGATTAAAATTTAAGGCGAGTAGTAATGCCAACTAGCGCCGCCATTGAGAAAAAAAGTCATAAGTCTGGAGATATGGAACATTTTGTTTTCAATGCTCACATTTTTAGTCAGATGAGGTAAGCCAGGTGAGGTCAATAAAATCAATACTAAACCTCCTCCTCTCTACTCGCCTTAAACATGTTGATTTATGCGACCAATTCGAAGACACGTATTTTTTTTTGTGACAGTCCACGACAAAATCAATCTGCCTAGCCTTTTCCCAACTCTGTTGGGGTCGGCTTCCAGTCTAACCGGATGCAACTGAATAACAGTATTTTACATGGAGCGACTGCCTGTCTAACCTCCACAACCCAGTTACTGGGTAATACGATACCCCTTGGTAAGACTGGTTGTCTGACTTTCGGGCTTCTGACGACCCGTAACGACTGTCAAAGGTCCACGAATGACAGCTGGGGCCAACGGCTTAACGTGCTTTCCGAGGCACGGAGGAGTCTCGGTGTGTAAAGATGGTAACCCCGGCAAGATGGATCGACCCGTGCGGCTGTTATTACTTAGCCAAGAGCTCCTCTTTATTACGTGATCATTGGCCACATTTCATCTACTGACGCACAGCTTCGTCTTTTGGCAAATGAACACGCGTGGCGTGGCGTCGGGTGTTACAAGTGTGCTGAGGCCTTTACTCCATACCGGCCATAAAGTACCTTTGCCTGTGGACTGTCACATATATTAGAAACTACATTGTACAAATTACTATGATCCAAATAAGAATAGTACTGTCAAGACGCCATTTTGTTCCGCAATACTCACGAACTTCATTACCAAAGCGTAGGTACTAATTTGACAGCTATGGAGTGAAGTTGGCAGCAAGCGCGATCCTATTGTTAGTTGGCTCGCATTACTATGCATCCATCAACACGAAATCAAATATAGCTATATCACACTAGAAATCTTAATCTCAAACAGCATTTCCAAGAATTTCGTGCCAGGCATACATTTCAGTATAGTTCCGATACGGTAGCTATAATTGACTCTAGACGCTCCACTATGAATGCCTAAGTGGCTATTCCTTTTGCTACTGCCATATTGAATCATGATAACCGATAGCACAGATTAATAAATAAAAATAAATAAAATTTATTTATTTATTTATTTATTACAAACACTGCTACCATTACAGGAAATTCCTAATGCGGTAGCGTGGTCCTTAATTAAACTATCTTATATAACTATCTTAAGTAACATAACACATACAACATGACTTTTGTGAATTCATTCACAGAACATGAAAACAAATCAACCCTGTCAGCCGTGTCATTCAGTGCGTGTAAGGCGCGCGTCAGTGGTGCTTTGCTGAGCAAGTTGGTTCGTGCATGTGGCACTGCTAGTAACCGTGGCTTCCGGCGCCGCGACACGTAATTGTCAGGCACACTCAGACAAATCTCCTTCAAAACACCAGAATTATAGAGCTTACCACGTAAAAGTTTAAATAAATATGTGGTGATAGCTAAGTCCCTTCTTGTCTCGAGTTTGTTGTACCCGACCATACCGATAACGAATAAGGTTAGGTACATCAACGGATAGAAGGGATAGACACCGTATAGCTTCATGTACAGAAATCTGGTAAATTTGTTTTGTATGCGCTCCAACATGAGACTATATTTAGTCTCATGCGGAGCCCATATGACAGCATTATACTCTAGCTGAGTTCTAATAAGGGCATTATACAATGCCGCAACTGCTTTTATATTTGTATAACCCGATGCCCGCCGTAGAACGAAACCCAGACTTCTGTATGATTTCTTACAAACATTCACAATGTGGTCACGAAATGTTAACTCAGTGCTCAGGTGCACACCCAGGTCGCGTACCTTTTCTACCCGCTCAATTGATGTACCCTCAATCTTGTACTCGTGATGACGTGGTTCTCTCATTCTGCTAAAAGTTATGACTGAGCACTTTTTTAAGTTAAACTGCAGTTTATTTTTTCTACTCCACTCGGCTACAGAGTCTATATCTTGCTGCAATCGTGCACAGTCACTTTTTTCTTTAATGGCCATGAACAATTTAAGATCATCCGCGAATAATAGACAAGTGGCAACCCTGACAGCTTCAGGCAGGTCATTTATCATAATAATAAAGCTTAGCGGACCCACATTACTGCCCTGGTTTACTCCTGATCTTGTATAATAAGGCTCAGATCTACAACCGGCATACTCTACGAACTGCCGTCGACCTCTCATGTAATTAGCAAATAACTGAAGCAATGCAGGAGTACATCCGACTGCTGCCAGCTTTTCTAATAATATGTCATTATCAACCAAATCGAATGCTTTTTTAAAGTCAAAGTAGGCAGCGTCGACTTGCACTCCAGCATCAACATTTGGAACCACGTACGTCATAAAGTTCAGTAAATTGCTGGTTGTGCTACACGCCGGTCGAAAACCGTGCTGGGCGTCCGATAGCAAACTGGACACTTGGTCTAACATGCACTTGTGTATGGTCGACTCAAAAACTTTTGCTGGAGCTGAAAGAATTGCCACCGGCCTATATCCACTCACGTCTGAATCCATTCCACCCTTAGGTATTGGAATCACGCGCGTGATTTTCCAACACTCAGGAAAATACGAGGTCTCCAAGCACAGATTATAAAGGTGCAAGAGTGGCTTCGCTAATACAGCGCGGCAATCCCTAATAACAAAAGCTGGAATTCCGTCCGGCCCCGCTGACCGTTTTGGTTTAAGTCGAGTAAGTGCATCCGTTACTTGACTCAATGCTAGGCGACCTATGTGAACACGCGAGCTGTTACCGCCGCTTGAAGCCACCGCTGCATTTACGTCGAGACGCGGCTGCTGACTGTTGTAGACAGAATAAAAATACTGCGCGAACTCTTTAGCACACTCCGAATCAGATAAAATGTTGCCGTCCTTTATGATATTTTTAGGGTTCCCTGTTGCTTTTTTAGACCTCACATAGTCCCAAAAAGATCTAGGATCTTTTGCAAAATGTTGCTGAACCCACTCCTGGTGCTGATTATGGGCACGCACTATATAAACGCACTAAATAGCACGCACTAAATAAATAAATATCCTTGGACATTTCACACAACGCCATCTAGTCCCAGGCTAAGCAACCTAATGCTTGTGTTATGGTTACGAGATGGCTGATAAACTACTTATATACATTTTTTTTTTTTTGTAAATACATACATATTATAGATAGAAAAACACCCAGACTCGGAACAAATACTTGTAGGTCGTACAAATATTTGTTCCGTGCGGGAATCAATCGCTCAACCACTGCGCCAACCGTGTCGTCAATTACAGATGGGACACTCCGCAGTTTAGGTATGAAGCTACAAGTACACGGTGGGCCCCGTCCACGGGGCTAATTCAGTAGAAATGCCGCGTGCTCAAGGTATAACAGTTACGCCATAGAAATATAGGCAATGTGTAGGTAAATGTAACTGTAGGTAATTAGCGTTCTGTGAACTGAATTGCACTTTATTGTGTCGTAGCAAGAGTCGCTTTTTATTTAAATGATTTTGCGGAGTGTCCCATCTGTATTAATCTGTGCCGATACGCCTAATTTGATGTTACGTTACGTGTACTAGGGATCTGATCCAGTATAATTATTTTATTTATTTTTATTTAAGCCTTTTATTTCCCAATTACATTAAAAATTCATTATAAATAATATAAAAAAAATATATATTAATTTGTATATCAATAATTCATTCATAATAATTGAAACATGCATTTTAACAACAATTAGATAAATAAAAATAGATTTATAAATTAATTAATTAATTAGATGGTCAGTAAATAGGTACAGGATGAAATTGAAAACATTTGACACCAAATTGAAATGGGAGATAGTACTCATCATTATGAACAACTCTTACTATGGGACCAATGTAGATAAATGTACTGAACTGCTGATTGTTTTTTTCAGGTTTGATCATATACCTAAGGATCGTATAAAGCTAAGGCGTATTATTATTCTTCAGAAGCAGTACGATATAGAAAATATGAAAAATTAAGTTGTCATTTCTTACTGTACCCTAGTAAAAGTGTTCATAATGATGAGTACAATCTCCCATTTCGATTTGGGGCATGTTTTAAAGGACATCGGCCAAATTTCTATAGAAGCTGGACCTGACCTGACCTGTTTTATTTTCAGTGTACAGAAGCAAATTATAGTGAGATTTGATTGTTTTATGTAGTAAACACCATCCCTTTCGAAAATAATATCTAAATAGCCAAGATATTTCAATAATGCAAAAAATACTTTTGAGGTTATCGGTGTCCGGAAAACAAAAGCACAGAATAATCGTCACAAGCGGTACCTAGTTATCAGTCTGTAAAACAATGCCAAGGTCAAACAACAGAAGGAAATCCAAAACAGTAAAGTACGTATCACAATATTCACACTAACAACAACAACACAACAATGCGAGATCGCCGGGTGCAAAGACTACACACTACAGTATATTAGTGTCAAATTGACACCCGTTGTAATTGACAGTATTGACACTGTCAATCCATGGCGCGCGTCGATGACATATTATGACGTTCCGTTGTACACAATTGAACAAAATGCTGATACTTACTATGAACCCACATAATTATTTTTATGACAAGAATCCAATACATAATGAAAACAGCACTAGTTGGTTTGATACACAAGTATATAGAATTGAATTACATCTAATAACTATTCAGAAAAACGTGAATAATTATAATCATTGAGTACTAAATCATTTTTTAAGCAAAATGAATCGTCAAAGGTGCGTTCTGAACATGTTATTCTAAATAATTTGCAAATTGTGCTATTAAAAAAATGTGTTTGTGCTTTTTTTTTCTGGCGACTTATATATCTATTTCTTATGTTTTTTAAGACCTTAAAAAATACTAGATTTTTTCATATATATGGCATATCTGTACACCACCGCCTCGTAGTCAGGTACGATTTGGCCGTCCTTCTTTCATCTTGTATATTGATCATTTGTTTCTGCCCGCGGCTTATCGCGGCTATTACCCGCGTGGAAGTCGAATTTCATAGGTTTTATTTTTCTTAAAAAAATAATAAGGGTTTCGCCCTTATTATTTTTCTAAAATAAATTTAACACCAGCTGCCAGTGAATAATTATGCCAGCAAAATCGGTCCAGCCGTTTCGAAGATTAGCCAGAACAAACAAACAGGCAGACATACAAAAAAATTAAAAGCAGAACAAGCGTTTAGCCAAGCATTTTTGTCAGCGATGTAATCTCCCAACTTATAATATGCATGGCTGCATAGTGTGCGAAAGAAGATTTTAATTTCGTTTCATTCAGTTGGAGTACCTATGTGGGCAGGTATTTTATTGTAACATTTTAAACAGTACCACATGAAGGATGAGTCTACTTTAGCCAGTCTGAAACCTGGTTGAACTAATTGGTCCCTATTTCTAATTCTAGTCCTCTAATTGTGTCTTTCACCTCCTTTACCGAAAAGATCACAATAACTAAAGATATTCAGAAGTCACGTATACCAAAATAAATTCGCAACACTCAATAAGATTGAAAACAGCTGATAATTTTCTACGTAATAAAAGAATATTATGAGTGTAGAAGGCAAGTTAAAAGTTTACAAACGGACGACTTACCTGGGCGGAGAGAAGCTGTGAATGGATCAGCTTGCTCTTTGCAGGAGACTATAGTGTTAACACTCATTCATAATCGATTATTATACTCTACTCGCTCAGCCAAAATCAGCAGACAGCAGAAAAAACAGCAAAAATCAGACAGGCAAGGAAATCAGCAGAAGTTCCACTTTGAACCAACTTTGTGAAAGATCAAATAAATCGGCGAAGGAAAGGTCAGAATAACAAAATGACATAAAATAAACAATTTTTAATAAAATAATAAAGCATACTCATATCCTAGTTGCACAGTTAGGGAAACAATCTAAACATTTTAAAACTAAAGTCAGCAGCCATGATTCCAGCTAGAAGTGCAATAAAAGAATCTACAACAAACCCAATCTTAGAAAAACACCGCATAAATAATTTGAAATTTGTGCAGTGCAGATGACATACTATCCGTGACCCACTTTATAGTCTGTGAAAATAGAACCTAACGCACGCAATGCGCAAAAAGTCCGGCGCACAAAAAATCCGTGTCATTCTGGCAGATCGCACCACGCCGTCATCGCAAAGTGCGCGAAAAAAATTGAACTTTTGCTTCAACGCGCGCTAACGCAGACGGCGCACACTTTTGGTAGGTATGCAATCTGCACTCGTTATCGTCTACGTCCCTACAGGGCCTCAAGTCTGCTATTACAATAGTGTCAGAATGGTCTATCATTGATTTTTTAGTTGTTGATTTTGACAAGTTTGGTAATCTATCGATTAATATAATGGCGTCATTATGACTGTCCAATGGTCAACCACTGACACTCCCTTGTAAGAAATGGCATAGAATGGTAATCTCGTACATAATGCTAATGACAAATGAATGACAGACGTATGCAGTAATCTGCTAAAATTTTGACAGTTCCTTTGATCAGTGACCTTGAGTTTTTCGAAAATCATTTCTACTAACGGGTTTTATAATACTGGCAATACGACAATGTCATTCTACCACGATTCTATTACGAGACCACTGACCGACCAATGCTAAAAGTGTTTTGCTAAAAGTTCATAATCTGCTAAATTCATAATGGTCGATCCATTATGAATTTAGCAGATTATGAACTTTTAGCAAAATGACAATGCAGTGACAATGGGATCGTGTTGGAACATGTTGGAATGACGAATTTCTAAAAAAATAGCAGACTTGGGGCCCAGTTCTGCCGACAGAATGATCGAAGATGTGCGTCATGTGTGTGTGTGTGTGGCTGCGTAAAATCCGCGACGGACTTTTTGCATGACATGCAGACATTTTGTGCGCCACAGACTCGATCGCACAAAAAGTGTGTCGTTTGCAATGATAAATACGTCATTGGTCGTCTGCGCTGCATCTAGACTAATTTGTTCGGGACCTAAAATCATGGCGTATCTCAGGCTAAAATACTCTTAATAGGCAAACATAGACTACTTATAAATTTTATAAATCTTTTTATTTGTTTCTCCTTTGTATATTTTTGCGCAGTAGGTTACCTACCTACCTAAAGGACAATAAAAATATATACTTAGTTGTCCTGTTTGCCTTCCGCTATACCTCCTACGAATAGTACAAGCTCAACTTCTGCTCATCACCTGTGTCGCGATTAATGAGAGGAAACAAGGAAAATCCTTTATAAGTCAAAGTGAAGAACCAGTTTTATGCGACTCCGAAAAAAAGGTTACGTGTTCATTGACATATTTTTGAGTGTATTTTTATAAAACACTAGCACTTCTCGCGCGGCTTTGCCCGCGTGGATGACGGAAAATATGTATTGTAAAATAAGGGGTAATAACAAGAGTAGCAGTGTAGTCTGATAGTACTATATTCGTGGTTAATACTTTACAAGCTAGTGACACATAAAAACATAAACAAGGCCGTAACTACGCTTATTTAAATTGGTGACAGACATGTGTAAAAGATTATTCACACATGCCAGTGCATTCACATTCATATATGCGACCTCCAATACGCCCCCTTAATCTATTACACATGCATAAAAAATTATCTATTACACAAAACACTTATAGAAAACATAAAACATATAGAAAACATAAAACATCAAAACATCTAAAAGTTCTCTAACTTACAGTTGAAAAGCTCTCGCTGAATATGTATACGTCTTCCCCAACCTTTGTCTTAATACGCCCCCTTAATCTATTACACATGCATAAAAAATTATCTATTACACAAAACACTTATAGAAAACATAAAACATATAGAAAACATAAAACATCAAAACATCTAAGCTGTTCCAGGCTTCTTTCGCAGTCTTCGCATTGTAGACGTGGGTAAAGCACTCTGGTTCTAACAACAAGCATATTGTCGTTCGTGCCTGCCGGGCTACGTCAGCATTTACTACATTTGTAGAAATTACTCCCCACCAGTTTTTATTCTCCAAGTAATTTCGCACCAAGAACTTCCAGTTTGGGTAGTCGGACGATCCTTTCAGCTTCTTAATACCACTTATGCCAACTTCAGTTGACATAATTGAGATTTCGTAAGTTTCACAATTAATATTTAAACCACTCCACTTATTAAATGCTCTAGCACTATCAGAGCATGTATAAGACCATAACCTATTGTAAAATAAGGGGTAATAACAAGAGTAGCAGTGTAGTCTGATAGTACTATATTCGTGGTTAATACTTTACAAGCTAGTGACACATAAAAACATGAACAAGGCCGTAACTACGCTTATTTAAATTGGTGACAGACATGTGTAAAAGATTATTCACACATGCCAGTGCATCTATATATGCGACCTCCAATAATATCCCACAGGAACGTGCTACCAAAAAATCCTTCCTTATTCCTTGTCTACATTATAAAGGGAACCTCTGTGCAAAATATTTCAGCTATCTAGATCCAAGGGTTTGAGCTGGGCGTTGATGAGTCAGTCAATCAGTCAGTCAGGACTTCTCTTTTTATTTATATAGAAGATAGATTGTAGTTAAAAAACATGTTTTCCCATACATTGGTATACGTCACGGACACGGTCAATCCTCCGACTGCAAAGGAGAATGCCCATTTTATAAAGAGATTTAGCCCTCTAAAAACGATTATCGTGTCACGGAGGTTTCAATTTTATTTTGTAGGGAATAAAATTTTTGCACATTCTCAAACATTTTTTTGTTTATTTTTAGGCCGCATAGTTAGCCCCCCCCCCCCCCCCTTTATCTCCGAAGTTTGCGTAGACAAAAATCTGAAATTGTTCTATGTGCTAGAAGAATATGTAAAGATTACAGAGAAAATAAAACGATGTCTCTAAATAGCACACTTTTTCAGAAATCGGAACGGAACCGTCGGTGCGCAAGTAGTAGTAGATAGTATATTTAGTCCTTGGGTACTTCTATATTAGAGGTCAGTGGGTCATCAGTACCTACATCTAAACCGCGTTCATGAGCTGTCAACATTCCATAACAATGATGAAACTGACAGTTCCTTTACGACACAATACCCTACATAAACTCACGCCTTTCTTCCAAAGGGGTAGCCAGAACTAGGGGGGGGGCTAAAACGGCCACTTTGGCAGAATCATAATAGGATAATCTAGGTATTATGTATCATATTTGAAATCGTAAAACTGACCGTTTTAAACTGTCAATTCATAATTTATCTGCGTACAACGGCAGTTTTGTATGGAAATTCGTAAAATGGTCCACAAATTATGAATTAATTTCTTTATTGAAGTTTAATGTCAAATACGTCAAATAGCACAATCATAAGAAATTGCTGGGAATTCAGGAAATGAATTGCTTTTAGAGGAATTGCTTAATGTGGCCGTTTTAGGCGCCCAGAACTCTAGCTGCTACCTAACATAATGCTATTGCTTCGTCCATATTCATACGAGAATACACGCGCCCCCCTTGTATAGGTTTATCTACACACCTAACCTTTTTGATAGTAGGTATTCACAAAAAGATCAGTATACCTCTCGGTGTTTTCAGTAACATCTGTTAATTCTTTACCACAATTCCAAGTAGGTAAAAACTATTTACATTATCGTTCAAGTTATCCATGTGTCACATAGACAAATAGACCTTGGTCAGATCTAATCTTCACCACCTACGATTGAGTTCCTATTAAACTTGGCAGATAATTTCATAATAGGCCCCTAAAAAGCTAAAGCAATTTTACGAGTTTGACTTTAACCATCTTTGCAATAATTAATTCCTGAAAAACCCATTCAGTATAGTTACTTCGTAATTCAAAAGACAGAACAATACACAAAAGTTTCAATACAAATTACACCAAAAACTTTGAAACTCGTAAATTATTTGTCTACGTACCGAGTTTGCTTACAATTTGCGAACAAACATCTTAGATAAGACATAAGACATTATTTTCATTTTCTAATTAATTTCTCTCAGATTATTAATACTCTGCTTTTGTATTTTGTCAGTTGATGTTGTAAGGAACCAATCTGATTATTATTATTTCGGCTATGCGAAACATAATTTACTGGCTGGCATAAAACGAAAATACTGAACCAAAGACATGATTTCCGAAATAAAAGATATTTTTTTCTTTGTAGTGTTTTTTTTTTGGAAGTCGGTTGTTTTTTTTTTAGTTTACCTTGTAGGAGTTGCCTAAACTAAAATTATAATGAAATAAATATGTGTGAGAAGCTCGTGGCTAAGTAATAACCGCCGCAAAGGTTGATCCATCAGGTTAAGCAACGCTTTTCGGGGTTGGTCTGTGGATGGGTGATCATCTTTACATAGCGAGACTCCTCCGTGCCTCGAAAAGCACGTTAAGCGGTTGGTCCCGGCTGTCATTCGTGGATCTTTGACAGTCATTACGGGTCGTCAGAAGCCCGAAAGTCTGACCACCAGTCTTAACAAGAGGTATCGTATTACCCAGTTGCTGGGTTGTGGAGGTCAGATAGGCAGTCGCTCCATGTAAAATGCTGGTATTCAGCTTTATCCGGTTAGACTGGAAGCCAATCCCAACATAGTTGTGAAAACGCTAGGCAGACTGAGGTAAATATGTTTGTAAATTTTATGTTTTCAGGACGAAATCTCTGGAAGTTCCGATTACAAAAATTGTTTCACAGAAAAAAAGCTACAATATTTCAGAGTGCTATAATATATTATGTTGTATGGTATAGTTGACGTCCACGCGGATGAATGATAATATAGTACAGAGTACTCAACTAATAAGGCGCGTCGTGAGTCTTCGTTCGCGCAGAAAAGAAAGTATGGCGCGCGCTAAAATGGCGGCACCTGCGACCAATAGCGGTAAAGGAAAAAGCGAGGAGCGTGCTGATTGGTCAATAGCATTTCCCGCGCTTTGAAAATTCATCTTCTGCGCAGGTACATCGATAAGCCTTATTAGTTGAGTACTACTGTACTCACAAATTAAATTTCAAAATTATTAAACTTTTTTCTTTCATGATATTTTACTTCATAACTTCATCCACATGTAGCCCGATTGGCATCGCGCAGTTCTTGACATTTGCCGACTACAGACTTCACGATTGTTTCACAAAAGATGCCGCTTCTTGATACACCCTCCTTTTGTTATAGTCTAGATGTATTTAAAGTTATGTCTGTGAGTTTATTTTATATTCTTACGCTTACAAGACGGGGTAAGCTGGGCTCTAAAAGGGTCAGTTTTGCAATATCTTTAACCCAAGAAAGATAGATCGGCCAATTTCAAACACCCACCCGTTTTCTCAATAAAAACGAAAAAAAAACGATTTTTTGGTTTTTAATTTATAACTACATAAGTATAGCAAATATTATTATTTTTTCATGAAAATTGGTGAAAATGTTTTTTTTTGTGTTTCAAACAAGCCCAAATTTTTTAAAAGCGAATTATTTATTTTTCGATGTTTTATGAAGAAAATACAAAAAAAAAACCTTATTTCGAATCAGAAAATTTGCTTAGCAAATTTTAGATAAATGATCTTTACTAGTGCTCATTTTTAGGGTTCCGTTTTTTCCTTTTGAGGTATGGAAACCTAAAAATGAGCACTGGTATAGGATAGGTTATAGGATCACTCGTGTGTCTATCTGTCTGTCTGTTTGTCCGTCTGTCCGTCTGTCACAGTCAATTTCCTCCGAATGTAATGTACCGATTAAGCTGAAATTTGGTACACATATAGATTTCTATGACCCAAACACGTGTGGCTAAATAAATGAATTTTGAATATAGAGGTCACTTTTAGGGGGCAAATAAGAAAAATTAAAAAAAAGTTTTGCAAACTGTACCGTGTGACATATCAAATGAAAGGACTTACTGTGAGGGTCTCAAACATTTTTTTTTATAATTTTAAAATACATTGTTTTGAAGTTATTTAAGAAAATAGACGAAAATTGACCATTCCCCCTGATCTCCAAAACTACTAAGTGTTGGAATTTTGCACATAGATATTACCTTATACAGTGTAAACATCCACTAAGGAAGGATTTTTGGAAATTCCATCCGTAAGGGCGTAAAATAGGGGACGAAAGTTTGTATGAAAAATCTTATCCCTTGAGTTAAAAGACTTGAAACTTAGCACGAATATTCATTTAAGTAAATTATAAATTTTATCATTTTTAGTTTTCCTAAACTACCCCCTAAGGAGGGATTGAGTTTGTACGGAGGAATTTTAACACGCGGTCCGATTATCCCAAAACTCAGTTTTTATACTTGAGACCAAAAATTAAGACTAACGTTTATCAGGTTTTCCAAAAATGTACCCCAAAGGGGTGAAAAGGGATAAAATTTGTGTAAATATTGTTTTAGTCAAGTTATGGAATCATCCCAGACAATTTTTGCAATTCTACCCCTGTGGGCGTGAAAACAGGGATAACTACCTACAGTTAATATGGAAAATCTTATAATTTGGTTAATGAACTTTAAACTTAGCACAAATACTTGCATAAATAAGTAATAATGTTTGTCATTGTTAGTTTTTCAAAACTTAGGGAAAGGGGGGAAAGGGAGTTTATAGTCCAGTAGACAAAAGAATATGCCCTTCGATAATTCCAAAGTTTTTTATTTTCGCGGAGTGGATTACTTTCGTGAATTCATTGCTATGTACAAAAATGCTAACAGTTTAGAGTTATGCTATAGGTATTAAGTAGGTATTTCCTATTATTTCGTGTTATAACAATAATATAAAATTTAAATTAAAATACTACACTGTTTCTTAATTAGTACTATCTAAAGTATATATTACTGAAAATGCTAACAGATAGGTACTGTGGAACAATGGAAATCTGAAAATGTCCTTTAACTCATTCAATAAAAAATTTAAGTTTTTCAAATCATTACCTATACACTTAAAGGGATTAGTTATACCTTACAACAAAAGTTCTAACAGCTAAGTAATATGCTTCACAAGTAATTGTATTTTTACTTTGCAATTAGCGAAATATTGAATTTAAGTTTATAAATTTGCGCCCACATATTCGTGATAATAAGCTCTGCTACCATACAAAAGTTTCAACTTGTACGTGCTATGCCTTTTTGTTTAATAAATAAAATACAATTTGGATATTGTGGCGCGCGGTGTAAGTACGACAATTCGTGCAGCGCGACGCGGTGACAATCAGACCCACACTCACTGCAAACGTGCACGCGGCTACACATCAAGCTATGCATGTCCAGTTTACACTGACCTCTCATTGTAAGGTAATCTTATACAATGCGAGATCAGCTTATACTGGATATGTATAACTTGATCTGTAGCCGTGCGTACCTACCTCTATTGAATGAGGCGCAAAATCATTTCATTACAGTCACAAATGACTAATACGAGTACAGTCAGCGTCAAAAATATCGGAACGAACAGACTGTTCAAAATGATCTCAAAAACTAAGAAAATTAAACTACTCAATTGGGTAAAGCTCTTGTCAGAATTACAGTGTAATATTATCGTATACTGTCTTCATTCTGAAAACAGTCTGTTCGTCCCGATATTATTGACGCTGATCCAATACAGTCAGTTATTTTTTCTGTTCCATTCCGTGACCGTGACTTCGCCCGCGCGTAATTATCAACAATTGTCAAAAATAGTCAAAATCCCGGATTCCGGGATTCACAGATTTAGAGTTCTGATTATAGGATCGAATGTATATTTATGTATTGATCGTCAAAATGTCGTGATTCCGGAATTGCTAAATTAAGTATTTTTTTTACCATTACTGGGTAACTTGTTTATCACTAAATTTTCACAGGGGATCATCTACTATGAACAACTTTCACTATGGCATCAACACGTAAATCACGAAAAATAAATCAGCTGGTCGAGTAGGTATTGAGCTTTTGTATCAAACATCGTAATTTTTTTCGTGATTTCAGAGTTGGTCCCATAATGAAAGCTGCTGAAACTGTAAATCCAAGATGGCGGCTGCGAAT
Source organism: Cosmia trapezina (assembly GCA_905163495.3). NCBI lineage: Eukaryota > Metazoa > Arthropoda > Insecta > Lepidoptera > Noctuidae > Cosmia > Cosmia trapezina. Next base: position 22,026,421 of record LR991035.1, on the reverse strand, counting down.
ATTTTCAAATGTTTCGTCATGGGTGTCGTTTTCATTGGTTTCGAGGGTGTTAAGGCCGATAGTGACAATAAAATGTAAATCCAAGATGGCGGCTGCGAATATTTTCTAATTTTTCGTCATGGGTGTCGTTTTTTTGGTTTTCGATAGTGTTAAAGCCGATAGTGATACTAAAATGTAAATCCAAGATGGTGGATGCGAATATTTTCTAATTTTTCGTTATGGGTGTCGTTTTCATTGTTTTCGGTGGTGTTAAAGCTGATAGTAACATTAAAATGTAAATCCAAGATGGCGGCTGCGAACATTATTAAATTTTTCGTCATGGGTGTCGTTTTCATGCTTTTCGAGGGTGTTAAAGCCAATAGTGACACTAAAATATAAATCCAAGATGGCCGGTGCGAACATTTTCAAATTTTTCGTCATAGGTGTCGTTTTCATGCTTTTCGAGAGTGTTAAAGCCGATAGTGACACTAAAATGTAAAGCCAAGATGGTGGATGCGAATATATTCTAATTTTTCGTCAAAGGTGTCGTTTTCATGGTTTTTGGGGCTGTTAAAGCCGATAGTGATGTTAAAATGTAAATACATGATGGCGGCTGCGAACATTTTTAAAATTTTCGTCACGGGTGTCGTTTTCATGATTTTCGAGGGTGTTAAAGCCGATAGTGACACTAAAATGTAAATGCAAGATAGCGCCTGCTTTAAAAATGTTGACGGTTTTTTAATTACTATCACACGTGTTTTCAGGTTGTAACGCGATACGCTGCACTGCCGCTGCAAAACCATGACGGAAAATTTTCGCAGCCGCCATCTTGGATTTACATTTTAACGTCATTATCGGCTTTAACACCCTCGAAAACCATTAAAATGACACCCATTATAAAAAGCTTGAAAATTTTTGCAGCCGCCATCTTGGATTTACATTTTAACGTCACTATCGGCTATAACACCCTCAAAAACCATAAAAACGACACCCATGACGAAAAGTTTGAAAATTTTGCAGCCACCGTCTTGGATTTACATTTTAACGTGGCGTTAAAATGTAAATCGCCTTTGAAACCCTCGAAAAGCATGAAAACGACACCCATGACGAAAAATTTAATAATGTTCGCAGCCGCCATTTTGGATTTACATTTTAATGTTACTATCAGCTTTAACACCACCGAAAACCATGAAAACGACACTCATTGAGAAAAATTAGAAAATATTCGCATCCACCATCTTGGATTTACATTTTAGCGTCACTATCGGCTTTAACAGTCTCAAAAACCAAGAAAACGACACCCATGACGAAAAATTAGAAAAGATAGAAAATATTCGCAGCCGCCATCTTGGATTTACATTTTATTGTCACTATCGGCCTTAACACCCTCGAAAGCCATAAAAACGACACCCATGATAAAACATTTGAAAATATTCGCAGCCGCCATCTTGGATTTACAGTTTCAGCAGCTTTCACTATGGGACCAACTCTGAAATCACGAAAAAAATTACGATGTTTGATACAAAAGTTCAATACCTACTCGACCAGCTGATTTATTTTTCGTGATTTACGTGTTGATGCCATAGTGAAAGTTGTTCATGAGTAGAAGATTCCCTGTGAAAATTTACTGATAAAAAGTTATCCTCTAATACTCGTAGTAAAAAAATACTTAATTTATCAATTCCGGCATCCCGACATTTTGACGATCAATACAAAAGTAGGTACATTCCATATTAGCCAAAGCCTAAACGTAAGTAAATATACATTCGATTCTATAATCAGAACTTAAAAATTGTCGCTCCGGAATCCCGGGATTTTTTCGATACATAAGTGCAATCCATATTAACTAACATCTGCACTTAAGTAAATTATACATTCGATTCTATGATCAGAAGTCAAAATTTGTGAATCCCGGAATTTTTTTGATACAGAAGTGCAATCCATATTAGCCAACACCTGAACGCAAGTACCTAACTAAACATTCGATTCCAAAATAAGAACTTTAAAAGTGTCGTTCCGGAATCCCGGCATTTTCTCGATGTATAAGTGCAATCCATACTAACTAACATCTGAACTTAAGTACTTAAAACATTCGATTCTATAATTAGAAGTCAAAATTTGCCGATACCAGAATTCTGGGATCTTTCAATCCAAAAGCCCACTCCATACTTAGCCAACACCTCAACTTTAGGTTAATACGCATCCGATTATCGGATCTCTAGTAATAATGTAATTTCCCAAAACCCGGGAGATTAATTATAAAAAAATAAAAAATAAAAATAAAAAAGCCTTTTATTTCCAGTAAATTTACATTCCTTAAAATCTATGTATGTGTTAGTTTTGTTTAGTTCATTCTATGTTATTTATTTGTCTCTTACTTAGTATAATTTTATGTGTATCCTATGTATTATATCATAGTATTTATAGTTAGGTACTTCATTTTTTTATTTAATCTACAGGAACCCCAGAATGGGTGAAGGCCTCCTCCAGTGATGCCCATTTGACTTTGTCTTCAGCTACTTTTCTCCAGTTTGGACCAGCTATTGCTTTTATATCATCTTCCCATCTTGTAATAGGTCTACCTCTTGTTCTTTTGCCTAGTAGGCCATTCCAGAATGTTACTCTTTTGGGAGATTAATTATCCCGGAAAAAATGTTGTCCTAAAGAAGTCTCCACTGTTTGTCTCCGTTCCTCGAAGTTCTATTCCGTTCTTTATTTATTACCAGAGATCGTATGTTCGGACGCATATTTACCTAAAGTGGAGGTGTTGGCTCTATAGAGGAAAAATAGAATGGATTAAATGGGGTATAGGATATTGATAGTAGGAATTATAAATACAACTAGAACTTACTTGTTGGCTCCAATCGTCGTTCCGGCAGCCCATAATATGGTCTCTTGTGTCTCTGATCGTCTAACTACAGAAACCTTTATTCGTTTGTCAGAGGAATATTTTTGTTGCGACTGGAACGTGTGGGAGATAGCTGCTCCCGCAGATATGAACTCAATAAAACCTTAATTCCGTGCCAATATAATTTAATTAGCCGATTGGCTTCTCAATAAACAATAAATTAGAATAATTGAATTAATTAAAATACAGGAAAAATAATTCTTCAGTTCCTGACAAATTGTCATAGCAGAAGCAGTGACAAAATCCCATAGAGATGTTACCAACAATCAAAGAGGTGTTAATCGCCACACCACCCCCCTACGGAGAGAATAAAACCAAGCTAAAATAACTAACATCATTCTTACAACTAAGGCACAATAATTAAAAAAACAATAAATTAATCAAAATTCTTAAATCTAACGCGCCTACCCGAGCGTGTGGTATAGGACTGCTTTACTGGCATCTGAATCTTTACTGGCTGTTGTGGAATTGAGGGCTCGGAAGACTTCTTATCTTTTACGGCTTGCCGAAGAGGAAAATCAGCCGAGGCGGGCGATGGCATTGAGTGGGTCGTTTGCAGATCAGAATTATCGATAAAAGCCGGTTTGAGTCTGTCGACGCTTACGACAGCCTTGTTGCCCTTTATCATTAGAGTAAAGGTCTTCCCATCACACGAACGCTCCAGGACTTGGAATGGACCAGTATAGGGTGGCTGCAACGCTCTTCGGATGGTATCGTCTCTAAGGAAAACATGAGTCACAGTCGACAAATCCCTGAATATAAATGAAGATGTTTCACCATGTCGACTAGCTGGCAATGGACGTACCAATGACATTTTGTGTCGCAGCTGAACAACGAAATCACCAGGGTTTTCAAATCTTCCAGATGCTAAAGGAGGCACCAAAAATTCTCCAGGGAGCCTGAGAGGCTCTCCATAAAGCAATTCCGCTACCGTGGCTTTGAGGTCTTCTTTAAACGCCGAACGCATTCCTAACAATACCATCGGAAGGGACCTCACCCAAGAATCATTATAGCACATTAACGCTGCTTTGAGTTGCCGATGAACTCGCTCGATCATCCCGTTTGCGCAGGGATGATATGAAGTGGTTCTAATGCGCTTGGTACCGAATTGCTGCAGTAATCGGTGAAACAAATCTGACTCAAATTGAGAACCCTGATCTGTAGTAATAACCAACGGAACGCCAAAACGAGGTACCCATTCTTTAGTAAAAGTCTCGGCTACCTCCTCGGCGGTAATGGATCGCATGGGCCAAACTTCGGGCCATCTGGACACTCTATCTATTGCAGTCAAACAATAACGATATTCGTTGCAGACGGGCAAAGGACCAACGATGTCGATATGGACATGCGTGAAACGACCAGATGGTATGTCAAAATTACCGACAGGGGAAGAATTGTGTCTTGATATTTTACTGCGCTGACATGCTTCACAAGATCGGGACCAATCTCGGCAATCCTTTCTAACCGAAGGCCAAACAAAACGCTCTGCCACCAAACGAGTCGTAGCTTGAACGCCAGGGTGGCTCAAATTGTGCAATTTATTGAAAGCAGCGCGGCGGAAGGAAGGGGTCAAATAGAGACGTGGCTTACCGGTAGATATGTCACAGTAAACCGGGGTGTTGGTACCTGATGTATTGATTTTGGTGAGTGTTAGGCTGGAACCACCTTGCAATAAATTAGCAAGTTCTTGGTTTGATGCCTGCGACTTAGCCAAAGCTTCAAAATCTTGGTCCAAAGTGATGGCGTCTATGTCAATGCGTGACATAGCGTCGGCCACGATATTGTCTTCACCCTTAATGTACTGGATGTCGGTCGTGAATTGACTAATGAATGATAGCTGGTTAAGTTGTGGAGGTGGAAGTTTCTCACGTCGCTGTAAAAAGGCGTACAAAAGTGGCTTATGATCTGTGAAAATTGTTGCATGCTGAACTTCTAAAATGTACCGAAAATGTTGAACGCTTTCATAGATCGCTAACAATTCACGGTAATAAGCTGGCCACTGTGCTTGCTGCGGAGTCAACTTTTTACTGAAAAAAGAAAGTGGATACCACTGGCCGTTTAGATTTTGCTGAAGGCAGGACCCAATGTGAACGCTAGATGCGTCAGTAAATAAACCCAACTTTGCGTTGCTGATTGGATGTTGCAGCAGTGTTGCGTTGGAGAGGCTCTTTTTACAAGCATCAAATTGTTGCAAGAGTTCAGGTGACCATGGGAATGGCTTTGCACCTTTACTGTTAGTTGAAACCAATGCATCAATCAAAGGAGCCTGAAATTGCGCTCCACGAGGCACAAATCGACGATAATAGTTAAGCATACCCAGAAACCGGCGCATGCCTTGTACTGTCTCAGGTGGCGGAAAATCCAGCAACGTTTGAATTCGATCCTGAGGAGGGCGAGTACCATCACCACTAACGTGGTAACCCAAAAATACGGCTTCGCTGACACCTAGGACACACTTAGAAGGGTTTATCACCACTCCGTAGTCTTGCAGGCGTTTGAAAAGGACGCGCAGGTGTTGAAGGTGGGAAGACTCGTCTTTGGAAAATATGAGAATATCATCTACGTAAGGAAAACAGAATTCGAGACCCCGTGTGACCTCATCGATGAAACGCTGAAAGGTTTGGCCAGCGTTCCTTAAACCAAAGCTCATATACGGGAATTCGAAGAGGCCAAACGGGGTCACGATGGAAGTTTTGGCAATATCCTCTTCAAAAATCGGTATTTGATGATACGCTTTAACGAGGTCCAGTGTGCTAAATATCTTGGCACCAGAGAGGTTATGGGCGTAATCATTGATATGCCGGACCGGGTATCGATCTGGTACGGTCCTGGCGTTCAAAGCGCGGTAGTCGCCGCAAGGGCGCCAGGAATTGTCTTTTTTAACGGTCATATGTAATGGTGAAGACCAAGCACTTGTTGACGGCCGAGCTGTCCCGCATCTTACCATTTCCTCGAATTCTTTTTTAGCCGCAACCAATTTCTGTGGCGCCAAACGACGAGGTCGACAGAAAACAGGGGGTCCGTCTGTGGTCTTGATGTAGTGCACTGTGTCGTGCTTGATGACTCTAGGGAGGCCGGGAGGTCGAGTGATATCTGGAAACTCTGCTAGAAGCTGAGTAAATATTGACTTACCAGACGCTACTGCTCGTACGCTGGGCTGATCAAAACTAGCGGCAGAAGCAACAGATGTTAGTCCAGTGGTGCCATCGACCAATTTCTTATTTCGGCAGTCGGGTAAAAGATGATAAAATGCCAAAAAATCAGAACCAATAATGGCTGTGCTGACGTTGGCTATAACGAACTGCCAAGTGAAAACGCGGCGCAAACCAAAATTTAATTTAAGGGTTACTGTACCAAAAGTTTGTATACTGCTTCCATTAGCGGCACTTAGTTCATAATCAGTAGGCTGCCTGCGTGACGATAACCAGCGATGCGGAAAACAACACAAGTCTGACCCAGTGTCAATTAGAAACCGGCGGCTGGTCACATGGTCTGTGACAAAAAGGCGGCGACCGATGTTTTCGCAATCAGTTGCCGCCGCTACTGACCGCTTTTTGGGTTTTCCGACTCCCAATCACATGGCCTAGTACATCTAGTTGCTTTAACACCCCATCTCCTATGATACCAACATCGCTTGGAATTGTTCGCTGCTCTATCGGAAGATGCCGACCTGCCAGAAGATGCAGACCGGTCACGAATGGGACGGTGTTGCCGCCTCGAGAGTGCAGCTACTTGACTAGTCACATCTTCCAATTTCTGAGCCAATGCAGCCAAAGAAAAAGTTGAAGTTGTCGACGTGCAACAAACAACAGGTGATGGGGCTAACTCAACGATTTTATCAGCTAACTCCGCCACTTTATTCAAATTGAGGTCAGCCTGTGCTGCTAGTATTGCTTGAGCTTGTTGAGACAAACGGCGCAACCAAAGTTGGCGTATGATACTATCATCTGAAAGAAACGTCCCGGCAAGTGAGCGAAGGTGACGAAGAAATTGTGATGGTTTCCGGTCACCGAGCTCTTCATCACTTAGAAGCTGTCTAACTCGTTTCTCTTGGGAAGTTGAAAGTCGTTGAATGAGGACTTCTTTAAATTTTTCATATTTCCCTTCGGCTGGAGGATTGGTTATTAAATCTTCGACCTCACCTGCCAGGCTTTGATCAAGGTGACCTACTACATAATTGAATTTGGTAGTATCACCAACAATATTAGCAATTTGGAATTGGGCTTCCACTTGTGCAAACCAAATTGCGGGTTTGTCGACCCAAAATGTAGGTAATTTCACTGCTACCCTACATACCTTTGCCTCCACTTCATTTTGGCCTAGCCGCTTTTGTAATGCTGCATTTTCAGCCATTAGTTGCTCAAGTTGTGCCTGAAGCTGTTCATTCTCCATGATGCAAAACCTGTACAAACCTAGTAGCAATAATACCACACACCCGAGCACCGCAGAACAAACAAATAATAATAAATCAATTTTGATAACTACAGTACCAAACCCAAAAGAAATTAACGTTAGCAGTAGGTAGAAATTCAAATAACAGAGTATACAAAATTTTACAAAATAAATTTTCGATCAATCAGCTGAGCAATATTAAATTGATATTAAGTTTCATTTAAAGGTGCGGGTCAGTTACAAACACTTGCACTCAAAACACACCAAAAAGCGATTATGCACTATGGGCAGTTGTTCCGGCGATTGCAGTCGTTAGGTACCAACTGCAAGTTGTAATCTGAACTTCTGCAGAAACGCGATGAAATTTTCGTAGCATAGATGAACCCAGGTTCCGAAAAAGGCGTATACAAACCGCCACAGTGTCGGGACAGAACTCTGGTTGAGCGTCGGCACCGTCGAAATCAACGTCAAAATATGGTTCCTGCTCTCGTTTGAAAAATCACCGACTGACATAGGAAATGGGACTCCGGCCCCGGCGTTGGTGCTTGCTTGTCTAGCCACTGTTCACAATTCACCTCCTGTTGTTGCTTTGTCAGCCGGAAACGATCATCATCACGTCGGGGTCACCAAATGTGGGAGATAGCTGCTCCCGCAGATATGAACTCAATAAAACCTTAATTCCGTGCCAATATAATTTAATTAGCCGATTGGCTTCTCAATAAACAATAAATTAGAATAATTGAATTAATTAAAATACAGGAAAAATAATTCTTCAGTTCCTGACAAATTGTCATAGCAGAAGCAGTGACAAAATCCCATAGAGATGTTACCAACAATCAAAGAGGTGTTAATCGCCACAAACGTATGTCCTACTGGTGCGGTCATTTGTTTCTACGAGTATCTCAGATTGACTTACGCGGCTTGTTATGGAAAATAGTTATTCGCAATTTAAACAAAAGCCATAGCACGTATATGTTGAAACTTTTGTATGGTAGCAGAGTTTATTGTCTCGAATGTTCAGGCGAAAATTTACAAACTTAAATTCAATATTTCGCTAATCGCAAAGTAAAAATACAATTACTTGTGAAGCCTGAACATTCTTGTGAAGCCTTGTGTTGTACTTAGCTGTTAGAACTTTTGTTGTAAGGTATAACTAATCCCTTTAAGTATATAGGAAATGATTTGAAAAACTTAAATTTTTTATTGAATGAGTTAAGGGACATTTTCAGATTTCCATTGTTCCACAGTACCTATCTGTTAGCATTTTCAGTAATATATACTTTAGATAGTATTAATTAAGAAACAGTAGTATTTTAATTTAAATTTTATATTATTGTTATAACACGAAATAATAGGAAATACCTACTTAATACCTATAGCATAACTCTAAACTGTTAGCATTTTTGTACATACTAGAGTAAAATTAGAAAATATTCGCAGCCGCCATCTTGGATTTACAGTTTCAGCAGCTTTCATTATGGGACCAACTCTGAAATCACGAAAAAAATTACGATGTTTGATACAAAAGCTCAATACCTACTCGACCAGCTGATTTATTTTTCGTGATTTACGTGTTGATGCCATAGTGAAAGTTGTTCATAGTAGATGATCCCCTGTGAAAATTTAGTGATAAACAAGTTACCCAGTAATGGTAAAAAAAATACTTAATTTATCAATTCCGGAATCACGACATTTTGACGATCAATACATAAATATACATTCGATCCTATAATCAGAACTCTAAATTTGTGAATCCCGGAATCCGGGATTTTGACTATTTTTGACAATTGTTGATAATTACGCGCGGGCGAAGTCACGGTCACGGAATGGAACAGAAAAAATAACTGACTGGATTGGATCAGCGTCAATAATATCGGGACGAACAGACTGTTTTCAGAATGAAGACAGTATACGATAATATTACACTGTAATTCTGACAAGAGCTTTACCCAATTGAGTAGTTTAATTTTCTTAGTTTTTGAGATCATTTTGAACAGTCTGTTCGTTCCGATATTTTTGACGCTGACTGTACTCGTATTAGTCATTTGTGAGATGTGACTGTAATGAAATGATTTTGCGCCTCATTCAATAGAGGTAGGTACGCACGGCTACAGATCAAGCTATACATATCCAGTATAAGCTGATCTCGCATTGTATAAGATTACCTTACAATGAGAGGTCAGTGTAAACTGGACATGCATAGCTTGATGTGTAGCCGCGTGCACGTTTGCAGTGAGTGTGGGTCTGATTGTCACCGCGTCGCGCTGCACGAATTGTCGTACCTACACCGCGCGCCACAATATCCAAATTGTATTTTATTTATTAAACAAAAAGGCATAGCACGTACAAGTTGAAACTTTTGTATGGTAGCAGAGCTTATTGTCACGAATATGTGGGCGCAAATTTATAAACTTAAATTCAATATTTCGCTAATTGCAAAGTAAAAATACAATTACTTGTGAAGCATATTACTTAGCTGTTAGAACTTTTGTTGTAAGGTATAACTAATCCCTTTAAGTGTATAGGAAATGATTTGAAAAACTTAAATTTTTTATTGAATGAGTTAAAGGACATTTTCAGATTTCCATTGTTCCACAGTACCTATCTGTTAGCATTTTCAGTAATATATACTTTAGACAGTACTAATTAAGAAACAGTGTAGTATTTTAATTTTAATTTTATATCATTGTTATAACACGAAATAATAGGAAATACCTACTTAATACCTATAGCATAACTCTAAACTGTTAGCATTTTTGTACATAGCAATGAATTCACTATAGTTATCCACTCAGCGAAAATAAAAAACTTTAGAATTATCGAAGGGTAAATGGAAAAAATATTATATCTCTACTGGACTATTAGGGATGTTAAAGTTGATATGAAAGAATTTTAAAGCGCAGTCGGATTAACTTGAAACTCAGTATTTATACTTTTGATATAAAATAAACAATAACAAGTTTCTGGATTTTTCGAAAGTCGATTCCTGAAGGACCAAAAAGGGATAAATAAATGTCTAAAGGGAGGATTTTACTGCGTGGCTTGATTAACTCAAAAAATGGGGGGGGCAGTCTAGCTAGTCTCTCAATAGTGTGCGTACAAACTTACTAAGCCTCTGCTGTCCGTCCGTCCGTCCATCGGTTCGTCCGTCCGTCCGTCTGTCACAGGTTGCTGTATCTCATGAACCGTAATAGGTAGACAGTTCAAATTTTTACAGATTATGTATTTCTATTACGGCTATAACAACAAATAAGAAAAACAAAGTAAAGTATACAATACAATAAAAACATAAAATTTTTAACCTAGCATGTGGGGTGTTATCGTCTAGAACTCATCAAGTAGAGTACAAAAATATCATTTTTCTACGAGCTCTAGCGCAACAATTCAACAAATTAGGAATTCGAAACGTCTGTATATTATGTACCATATTCTGTATTTAATCAACAAATACTAAAAAAGCCGATTCAGAAGGTTGGTTAAGGTTGTAAACAACCTTAACCAACCTTAAAAATATGGGTGATTTCTGCAACTGTAATAAATACCCTTGTAATTCACAGTATCATTATGAAATACAAAGTTATCTTTGCGATTTTTAAACATATAATATGGTACGGAACCCTTCGTTTGCGAGTCTGACTCGCACTTGCCCGGTTTTTTTTGTTGAAATCTCAGTTTTCATATGGAATCGAAAAATAATATTGCTTACGTACAAAAATATCGTTAAAAAAGCGAACAACCGAAAAAACTACTTTTCAAAAATCGATTTTTCTAAAGTCGAATGTAATTCATAAAAAGCGTTACTTCCTATGAAATACTCTGTTATTCAAGTAATTTACATGTACACTATTCTCGGCTTTCATAATCTCGAAAATATTGTTCAAATCGCAATTAAATAGATAAAAATTCTAAAAACACCAAGGCTGTGAACTGAGAACTTTTAAAATTATTTATTGTTATTCGTTAGTATTTACAAATTATCACTTCTAAGTCTTATAATTGATTATAAAATACAAAAATTAAATGTTAAATAATTTTATTGAAATCTTGTTTCTTGTTTTCTTCGTGGGCAGTTCTTCATCGCCAGAGCTCACCAATTTATAAGAGAGACACATTTTTTCATAGATAATTGCTAAGTAATATAAATAAAATACAAACCAACAACACAAAGTGATTAGGCAGAATAGGTATTTTTCATTGCCATTCCATTTAAATAGACGAATTTTTTTTTTTTTAATTTAACAGTTTTTATTTTGTTGATATTTTATAATTTCCTCGCATTAGTGTTGAAAAGGTGACTCGGGTGGTGGTGGTGATTGATTACTTACTTCCTATGTTTAACAAATCGAAAGTCTATTTCGATGCTTTGAAAGCCGGGAATAGTTAAGTACATGTAAATTACTTGAATAACAAAGTATTTCATAAGAATTAACGCTTTTTATGAATATCAATGTTTATTATCATTTACATTCGATTATCTAAAAATCGATTTTTAAAAAGTAGGGTTTTCGGTTGTTCGCTTTTCTATCGATATTTTTGTACGTAAGCAATATTATATTTTGATTCCATAAAAAAGCTGAGATTTCAACCAAAAAAATGAGCACTGGTAAACGTCATTTATCTAAAATTTGCTAACCAAATTATTCGGCTTGTTTGAAACACAAAAAAAAAACATTTTCACCAACTTTCATGAAAAAATTATAATATTTGCTATCGTTATAAATTAAAAACCAAAATAAAGGTTTTTCTCGATAATTTTGAGATTATGGGTAATAATGTATGAAAAGAAAGTTTAAGATTTTTTTAATATCTACCACTTTATCATTTAAATCTTTTCGATAAGATGCATAGTTTAGCCGCAAATCGCAAAAAACGAGCACAAACCCCTAAAAACGTATATATTACCACCGCCACCCCCTTCCAGAACTTTTTCTGAGTCTGGACTTCCTTCGTTATTTACATCATCAACTAAATTTTCCAACCACTCGTATACTGGTAAGAATTTTTTCTTTCCTCAAACAGGATTGGCCCTGGGCCCCAAGTCTGCTATTTTTTACATTCCAACACGATCCCATTGTCACTGCATTGTCATTTTGCTAAAAGTTCGTAATCTGCTAAATTCATAATTTCATACAATGGAGTGTCAGTGGTTGACCATTGGAAAGTCATAATGACGCCATTATATTAGTAGATTACCAAACTTGTCAAAATCAACAATTATGAAATCAATGATAGACCATTCTGACACTATTGTAATATCAGACTTGAGGCCCTGGTCTATTACAATACAAGTATAGCTCGCCCGCTTGCGTGAGACAAAACAACTATATACTCACAATTATATTATTATGTTTGTTTATACTGTGCAAAACTATGGTACTTACTGCATCGACAAAGTAATCCTTCAAAAGACGACGACTGACAGAGTTGGCTGATAACCACAAGTTCGTAGCACAGACTAAGAAGTACTGTTCGTGCGCACTACTAGTGAATGTATAACTACAGGGTGTCCCGTAAATAATGGATAATCTCTTAAGGGGTCATTGTACTCATCATTATGAACAACTTTTACTATGGGACCAAACCTGAAATCGCGAAAAAAAATCAGCTGACCAGTACATTTATCTACATCAAACTCGTCAAAATGTAGGTAGCAGCTGATTTTGTTTTCGCGATTTCAGGTTTGGTCCCATAGTAAAAGTTGTTCATAATGATGAGTACGATGACCCCTTAAGAGATTATCCATTATTTACGGGACACCCTGTATAAACTAATACTAATAATAAAGCTGAAGAATTTGTTTTTTGTTTGTTTGAACGCGCTAATCTCTGGAACTAACAGTCGTATTTGAAAAATTCTTTTTGCATTTGATAGCCCAGTTCTTGAGAAAGGATATAGGTTATTTAACATCACGCTATGACCTTTAGGAGCCGAGCAAAAAAAGGCTGAATGAACGCCAAGCGAAAATGAAGTTATAGCCTGGGCAGGTGACGGGGTGGGGGAACAAGAAATTTTACGCGGACGAATTCGCGGGCAAAAGCTATTATTTAAATAAAAAATAAATAATTTTGTAGCTATCGCACGCCTCCAATGTGTTAGTTATGTTTTTAATGTTAAAAGTTATCGTAATTTTTGCTAGACTGATAAAATGATGTACAGTACCCGGCGATAAATATTGCACATCGACCTTTGGAAAGAGACAATTGGTTAATTTCGGCTTCGTAGAGCGTTATCTCTGTCACACACTACGTATGTGACGTTTTGTCAGTCGTTGTTCAAAATATATATTTAGAGTTGTTAACACCCCCAAAAAATAAATTAAAGTTGTACTATGGCATCTTTAGGAAAAAGAGGGAAACCTTTATGAGGTCAGTCACGCGAAATTATCTACAATGTTTATAAATATTTTGTAACCGAAGCTGACAGATTAAAAAAAAATGAAAATGAAAATGTAAGTTGTTATTTTAAGAAGGTTCAAGAGCGAGTTGCAAATGCCACTGGAATTTCAAGAAGAACTTTGAACAATATACTGAATGAAGTCAGTACTGAAACACATTCTACTGAAATTAAGTTCAGCACTTCAAAAAAAGGGAGACCAAAAAAGCAATTTCGTTTATACAAAATAATTAAATACGTAAACATAATGTGAACATGTTTTTTTTATTTTATTTTACCCCAACCTAAAGCCATCACTTAAAGAAAAAAACCGGCCAAGTGCGTGTCGGACCACGCACAATGAAAAGTTCCGTAGTTGGAAAGAATTTATCCCAAAAACAAACTTAGCATTGGATCCCAAAAATATTTTTTATAATGTCAAAAAATTACAAATTCACAATTTTCGGACTTTTTCCTGTACTTGTGCTGGGAGGCCTTGCTTCTTGCCAAATTTCATTATTGTAGGTCAACGGGAAGCAACCTCTAGATTTTGATTTACTTGCAACAGTTGCGAGTATGAAAATGTGTCGCAAAATGCCCGTATTTTTTTATTGCGTTGACTTAGACACTTGATTTTTTTAAACTCTTTAAGGGACAATAGACTTACGTATTTAATATTAATTTTAACTTGATATCTCCACGCGTCGTTGAGAAAAAGGGTCTTGACAGACTGACAGACTTAAACATTTTTTTTATATGATAGAATTACAAATTAACAATTTTCGGACTTTTTCCTTTATTTGTGTTGTATGACCTTGCTTCTTAACAAATTTCATGATTGTAGAACCATGGGAAGTACCCTATAGGTTTTGATTTACTTGCGAGTATGCAAAATATGTCACATAAATGGCTGTATGTTTTTGTTGCATTGACTTAGAAGCTTGAGTATTTTAGGACTTCAAGAGACCTCAGACTTACGTATTTGATATTAATTTCAACTTGATACCTTTACGCGTTCTTGAGAAAAACGGTCTTGACAGACTGACAGACAGACAGACAGACGGACAAACAAGTGATCCTATAAGGGTTCCGTTTTTTCCTTTTGAGGTACGGAACCCTAAAAATTGGTGTATTTTAAACAAAGAATAAAAAGAATTATCTTTTTTTTATTTATTTATTTATTTATTTCTAAAAGAAGCAAATCATAATTGTTTTAACAGCTCCTAATAGATACCGGACTGTTTGTATTTCGTGCGACAGAGATAACGCTCTACGAAGCCGAAATTAGCCGATTGTCTCTTTCCAAAGGTCGATGTGCAATGTTTATCGCCGGGGACTGTAGGTACATTTTAGGGTTTCGAATTTATATTCAAAATACATGAAACCTACGTGTGCTCTTATGAAACGTTAGAAGCTCGGTGTACGGTTCCAATTGGTCGTTTCCTATGGATAAAAGCCGGCAAGGAACTCCACGGTTACTCTTTTAAAAATAATTGCCTTGAAAATGGTCAGCAAATCGAAGCATTTATGAGCCTACAAGGCCTACAATGTTCTCATATTCACAAAAAGCTTCATAACATAAAACGTGAATAAAATAATAAAACAAAGCCTTTTTAAATTAAATTATTGTAATGATTGTCATTTCAACTGTAACAAGTTTCACTGAATTATGTCCATACTAGCCACATATAAAGAGTTAAAGTTGGAAATGATATGCAAGAATATAAGGTGATTTAGATGTAGAATGCTCAACAAAAAATCCTTTCTTAATGCACCTCTTAGACCTCATAAGGAACCTACGTGCCAAATTTGGGATCTCTAGACCCAGCTGTGCGTTGATATGTCAGTCAGTCAGTCAGTCAGTTTCTTCTTTTCAAGCGATTTTCAAGCCTTAAGCTCCATTTACACGGCGCAAGTTTATTGCCTGTAGCATACCATAAAATTGAAGGGCAAATATCTGGCACCGTCTAAACAACACGTAGGTACAATATTGTTGCACGATACGGGCAACTTTCAAAACTGGTATAAGCATGTACAATAAAATCGCACAGCACATACAATAATTGCTCGTACAATAAAATCGCATTCAATTCTGGCATGATCTGACATTTGTGCTGTCATTGAAATATGAGTGCGGTGAGTGAGGGTGTGGTAATCGTTATTGCTATTTTGAGGCAAGAAATCAAATCAAGAACAACTTGAAAAATATCTTGAGAAGACGTTCAATAAAATTAAATGAAATATAATTTCTAGGCAAAACTTGCATGCAATAATCGCCTGTCAATTTTATTGCCTGGTTTAAGTCGCATGCGATTTTATTGAATGGAAAAACTTGCATTCAATTATTGTACATGCCATTTTATGGAATCGCACGCGTGTAAACACTTCATGCAATTCTTGAATGTCAAAAAACTTGAACGTGCTTTATGGCATGCAATTATTGCTCTTGAACGTTCCAGAAACTTGCACCGTGTAAACGGCGCTTTAGCCTTGAGCTTTTTTCGCCTGTTTCAAGGAGTCTTTATTTATTTTAGTATACTTGTGAATTTATTTGTGATTATATGTATATCGGACTAGCTTTTGCCTTTTGTCTTTCTTTCTTTCTTTCATACATAGGGACAAACAGACAGCGGGAAGCGACTTTGTTTTATACTATGTAGACTTTTTTATACCGTCTTGAAAAAAAATGGTATATTAGGTGAACGGAGTAGCCTATGGCATATCTGGTTTTTTTTTAATAGCTTAGTCAGAAAAAATTATCTAAGTATCAATAAATATATACTACAAATTCGTTGTAAACTTTTTATTTAAGAACAATAAAAACA
The DNA here is from genome assembly GCA_905163495.3 of Cosmia trapezina. Taxonomy (NCBI): domain Eukaryota; kingdom Metazoa; phylum Arthropoda; class Insecta; order Lepidoptera; family Noctuidae; genus Cosmia; species Cosmia trapezina. The sequence goes on along the minus strand of LR991035.1, from coordinate 22,009,945 downwards.
GTTTAAAAAAAATATATATTTCGTTTAAAAATTTTGAAATTCAAATCATACGCAACCTGATGATTTGAATTTTGTTTTTTTTTTTTTTGAAAACATAAAAGTTCGTTTTCAATCTCCGTAAGTACGATCATGTCTGACACATGATCGCACCGATTGCTCTTACCCAAAGCTTGACTGGTAGAAAATGTTTATAAATGTCGTTAAGTACTTACATTTGTGTGCTTAAAGCTCGATAGCATCAGCATAAGCATAATCAGCCTATAATGTTACCACTTCTGGGACAGGCCTCCTCGTAGTGAAAGGGAGTGGGCCGTAATCCTCCACGCGGGCCCAGTGCGGGTTGGTAGATGTCACATGTCTTCGAATTTTTGGTTCTAGGACATACCGGCTTCCCCACGATGTTTTCCTTCACGGTTTTAAGAGCAGTGGTGATGAAAGATGAAATAATTGACACAAAGTAAAGCGCCTGTCGGGGTTTGAGCCTACTCGTGAATTACCACTGAGCTACCAAGTACCTATTAAAGAAATAATTAAAAATAACTGAAACTTGACGAGGTGTAACTGTTTTGTATGACAAATAAACGGACATTAGTAAAACTATTGCTTTAATAACAAACTGAACTGAAAGCTTTCAAAACGGTCGCAGGGCTGAGGGCTGAGCTGCATACGTTTTATTTTAAAAGACATTTACATGGTACGATGTTTGATATGTGTGATATGAGGAGCTCGTGGCTAAGTAATAACAGCCTCACGGGTCACAGCCTCACGGGTGGATGGGTGACCATCTTTACATATCGAGACTCCTCCGTGCCTCGAAATGCACGTTTAGCCGTTGGTCCTGGCTGTCATTCATGGATCTTTGACAGTCGTTACGGGTCGTCAGAAGCCCGAAAGTCTGACCACCAGTCTTATCAAGGGGTAACCCAGTAACTGGATTGTGGAGATCAGATAGGCAGTCGCTCCATGTAAAATACTGGTATTAAGCTGCATCCGGTTAGTCTGGAAGCCGACCGCAACATAGTTGGGAAAAGGCTAGGCAGATTGACTTGATTGAGTTAGAATTGACCTCAAATCTAGCGATTTCATGAAATCATGAGGTTTGAGGTCAATTGTAACTTATGGAGTTGTATTGCTGATTCTAATTATTATAATTCTGTAAAGCCATGTTAGATACGGCCGCGAATCATATTTTAATGAACATATAACCTGACACTGACCTACTTATTGCAAAAAACGTAAGAAAAGAATTTCGCGGGCTTTCTTAGCGCAGAGATTGCCGATTTTGTTACCAACACTTTTATTTCGATAGCGTTTTTTGAGAGAGAATGCCGATTTTGAAGTGAATTTTATTTCGCAATATGGAGAATTGACCATAGAGAAAATATTTACATTCATAACTTTTTTTTTACCAAAACTGAAGATTGCCGGCTTTGATATTATAAATGACTCAATTATTAGTCTCAAATTGCAAAAGAGAGAGACAAATGGAAAATGGAAGAGAGGCCTTTGACCTGCAGTAAGACAACTTTTCCAACTCCGCCCGTGTCTCGGACGGTACCGAGAGCTCGGTGCTTACACACATATTCACAACCTATTTGTACACTTGCTAACCACAAGTAAAGTGCGTGTCGCTTCGTGAAATAAAAAAATACTATACCCAGTTTCAGCCATACAACACGACACGACTAATATCGTCACGACTCGACAAATCGTGTCATAAAAACGAAACTATTTTAAACCTCATCTCAAATGTCATCGTTTGAGGACAGCTGATGAAATGGGACGTCGTTCCCCCATCAATTATGTATGTTTGTTAGTCTTGTTTCTTTCTCCGCAACTCGAGGGGAAGTCGATCAGCTTCCTGTTTCAGAATAGGTGTTATGTGCGAGTTAAATGTCGTGCATCTGTCTTTTTTTATGTTTTTGCTATTATTTTTGTAGTGGTCGACTGGATGTGTTAGTATGACAGATTGCCGTGTTTTTAAAGAAGTGTTAAGAAAATTAAGTATTCTTGTTTGACTCGTGAGAGACGATGATAAAGTTATTTTTTTCGAAGCGGAATTCTCTTTACATAACATAACATAACATAAGTTGAAATTTGGTACACACATGAATTTCTGTGACCCAAACACGTACGGCTTGAGTAAATAAATTAATTTTGAATATGGGGTCACTTTTAGGGGGCAAATAAGAAAACTAATAAAAAAAGTTTTACAAACTGTACCTTGTGACATATCAAATAAAAGGGCTTACTATGAGGGTCTCAAATATTTTTTTTTTTAATAATTTTAAAATAAATCGTTTTAAAGTTATCTACGAAAATAGACGAAAATTGACCATTCCCCCCCTTATCTCCAAAACTGCTGAGCCTAAAATTAAAAAAAAAATACAGACAATAGTTATATACTTGTAGATTACAGGAAAATCTATAAGAAGTTTGTGGTCTTAAAATAACATGGTAAATCTCTCAATATTGTGAGTACAAACTTACATTTACTGTTGGAATGTATGGGAGATCATTTTTTTCAACTATAATGGTAAGTTTGTTTTGGGATAATTTCATCCCAACTACGGAACCCTTCATTGTGCGTAGTCCGACACGCACTTGGCCGGTTTTTTGAAAAAAACTTGTCAATTAAGTACGTAAATGAAAGATAAGTATTTTTGACAGATTATTACATGATCAGGGTTATTAGGTTATCAATTACGAAACTTGACCCATTACGTGACCCGTTGTTTACATGCTTCGAGTCATGATTTTTAGTATGTAATGTGGTAGATAACTAGTACGACGACTACCATTACCACGGACTACCATTTTTTTCGTGATTTGGACAATTTTCTACGTAATAAAAAGTTTTCTTCTCCTCCTGCAGTACAAAATGCTTTCACACAGTTTGTCGAATCTAGATCACGAGAGTTCTATCGCAAAGGCATAAATGACCTTCCTATTAGATGTCAGCAATGTATAGTTAATAATGTTAAATAAAATAAAACGTTTAAAATATGTTAAATTTAAAATAAAACGAATTTAAATTTTTCAGTACAAATCGGCAATTTCATACTTTAACATTATAGTTTACTAGTACCTCATTGATAATTTAATTTATGGAAATTACATTATTATAAACTAATACCAATATATTTACATAATTATGTACAAGTATAGAATAAAAAATAAAAAGGGGAAGAGCTCATAGGGCATCAAAAAATTCGTCCACATCGCTGTCAATGGGAAATGTGCCCAAAAGGCTGGCAGCATTGCCACGTTGGATGGCAATGCTAATTCTTTGGGCTAAATATAGGCCAGCCCTTTGGTCCCGTGTAGAGTCGACCAACCGCTTGGCGAGGTCTCGAAAAACTCGATGAGCACTCGGACACCAAGGCCCTAGTGTTTCAACCCCAAACGGCTCAAATATATAGCTCCCAATAAGGTTATTATATTTGCGCCGTTTGAGGTGTTCTGCTCCTGCAGCAGCCGTGCTAGGAAGATGGGATGGCGCGAGGGTGTCGACACAGGTTGCATCCCACACCAAAGGACTACCCAACTTCCAAGGCATTATGGTAATTCCGTCTGGCCTCTTCCTATCGTCGCGTAATAAGCCATTGGGTTCTAAAACAGCTGGCACCCTGGCGTGACAAGAGCCCGACAGATAATGTCGTTAATGCTGGCGTGACGTGCCATCCGACCAGCGCTCTTGCTGCAGGATAGGCCATGGTGTCCAAGGCAGTCGACCCGCAAGGAGCACCCAGACGCAAACATGTAGCGAGACGGAATAGGGTATCACCCAGCATAGTACCTATGTTGGGTGACGGTAGCGCCTGAAGCCAGAGGCCCGACTCCCATTCACCCAGAGCCAGCAGGCGGGCACACTCAGCAGTATTGGTGGACGTATTAATAAGTTTATTTCATACCAACCTGCAGAGCGGCTCATCCCACTGTCTCTGGGAAAATGGGTTCTCGGGCTGAACCGTATCCGGGCAAGCCACTTTCCAGGCGTTCACCGCATCGGTCAAACACGGCACTTCAGAGTCAACCTGAGAAGGGGCTAATATACTTGTGGTTAACTTTTCCGTGCTGTGGACCGAGGACAGGAACGCCGGTAGGCTCACACTAGAAATTTTGCGGACGCCGAGCCCACCAAAACGAATGGGTAGTGTGGCTTGCAGCCACGCGCGGTCGTCCAATGCCACATTTAAAAATGATCGATTTTGTCTAAAAGTTGCGGATGCTTTCATAAAGAGGAAGACCGGAGAAAATACATAAAATTTGGACCGAAACAGCAATATCTCTGATAAGGGTGAAAGCCGAATGTAAATTGATGTTAGAAAGTCTATCCGAAATATTGTTAAAATGTTTAATTTTATCGTCAACGAATGATAAAAAAGCTGTCTTCTAAAATTGGGGAACCTAGGAGGTGCAGTGAGCTTTTATCCAAAACTTTGATATCAGGGACTATTGAGTTGAATTTTTGTATAGTCGATTGTCTGTCAGTGTTGTCACAAATAAAAATTTCGCATTTGGAGTTGTTGAGTTCAAATCCGATTGATTGAAAGTTGGAACTGCTGTTTTAGGAATTGTAGATCTTTAAGAACGGTGTCTACGTCACTTCCTAGAGTTCCATCATCTAAATACCACAAATTAAATTTTGAATTTAGTTGTTGTTTTATGGGATGGATAGCCAAACTGAAAATGACTGGCCCGAGAGGATCACCTTGTTGGCATCCGACTGCAGATTCCAAAACGATGTCTTTATAAAATAATTTAGATGGGTGCCTGTAGCACTGCCACATGAAACCATAAATTTCTGGTAACTCCTTTTTTACTTCAGCCAACAAAGTGTCCCTGTTAACGGAGTTAAAGGCATTCTTAATGTCAACCTTGAGAATGACCTCACCTTTACCGTCATTTAAAAAACTGGAAAGGTACGGCAGCCTCGCAGCCCCCTTTGGATCCAAAGCCGAGCTGTAGGGGCTGGAACTTGTTAGACAACATATCTCCGTTATTGCAGCATATTTTGGCTGCAGTACGCCTGTAGGTGCACCCAACGGCAATAGGACGAATGCCGCCGTCTCTCTTGCGCAGGGCACATAAGTTGACCCCGTACAAGACATCGACGACGGCATCATTCACACCGCCGTTGAGCATCAAGTTAATTAGAGCCGCAAGCTCCTTCAAAAGCGACTCACCAGCTTCCCCGGCGTCTGAACTCAATAAATCTTTTAAATGCTGAGGAGTCAGGCCGTCGAGGCCGCCGGCGGAACCACTCCGGAAGGAGCTTACGGCTGCAATCAGCTTGGGGGTAGTAATATTTAAAGGTAGGCTGATCGGTAGGGAGGGGGGGATCGGGGAAGGTGAGACCATCCGCAGTCGCTGGATGTTTACTCTCCAGGGCTGAAAGAGTTTTTGGAGAGTAGGGCGCCACCATATCGCTACTGAACAGTAGCCTGGCCGCACCCCTGATGACACCTTCACTTAATTTAGATTCCACATGTGAACTTACCCCTCTTCGTGAAACCTTACTGAAATCGGGTAATTTTGGGTCTAAAATAGGAGTCGAATAATTGTTAATTGTCTTTAATTTGGTTTGTCATACTTTAACCCCTAATACTACAATGTTTAACTTATAAGGCTTCGAGCCCAGGAGGTTTAGTGTTCATTTTGTTTACCTCACCTGACCTACCTGAATAAAAATGTGAACATTGAAATTTCAAAATATTCCTTATCTCCAGACTTATGATTTTTCTTAATGGTGGCGCTAGTCAGCACTTCTCGCCTTAAGAGCGTTGGCTCCGTACGGCATTTCATACAAACTTTCAAGTCCTTTTTTATCGAAACGAATGAACGGATTTTAATGAAACCTCATAAGCATAAACAGGATCCATAGGCCTAAAAAGTTAGTTAAGAACATTTTAGAAGTGTCTTATTTAAAAAAAAGATAATGGGAAATCTCTGTTTCTATGGAATATTTCAAATCGGTCGAATTTAGCTTTAAACTTTTTTTCCGAAAATGTTCTTTACTAACGTTTTAGACCTATGTATACTGCTTATGTGCATGAAGTTTCATTAAAATTTGTTCATTCATTTCGACAAAACGGGACTTGAAAGTTTGTATGAAATGCCGTACGGAGCCCACGCTCTTAATATTCGATTGATCCATGCGGCTGGCTGTTATCATTTAGCAATGAGCCTATAAATAAAATAAAGCATATATATCTACACATAATTGTTACCATTGTTACTTAACACGGCTACTCCATTAGCCAGTCGCGTCAAGTCACCCAGGCCCATTGACAGATGATACCATTTCGGCCGGGAATCGAACCCAACACTAGGGGAACGTGCCTAACGATCCATATGATTTATTACTGTCATTATTCCACCTTGGTACTGAAACATAAAAAATGACGATTCGATTTTGAGGCATTATCACCTTTACTCTTCAAGCTATAAGGGTGATTATTCTGTGAAAATGTGTAGCATTTGTGTCGTTTTCATTTTATGAGAAGGGAAGAAAGACCTTATAATGTTGGCAATGATTGCGTTTTTGAATTCACGTGGTATAATGAAGCTTTTCCTATGCGAAATACAATGAATGAAGGCGGTAGACCAGTCAGCATTTCAGCAATTTATTATAGTGCAGTAGGTCGTGGATTAGTGAGGAGCTCGTGGCTAAGTAATAACAGCCGCACGGATCGATCCATCAGTTTGAGCTACGCTTGCTGGGGTTGGTCCGTGGATGGGTGACCATGTTTACATACCGAGACTCCTACGTGCACGACTTCATTCGTGGATCTTTGACAGTCGTTGCCTCTTCAATTTAGCAATGAATTATAAAGTTGCTAAATTGAAGAGTTGAACTTGTCGTTGAAATTGAACTGTGTCGTAGCATGACAGCTGAAGTGACAGGTATAACGTTTAGTGGGTTAAAGAGACACGTGTATAATTTTGTTTATCTACACCCATGCCATAAATCCTCTATAAAAGTCTCTGAAACAGTTAGCTTATTGCCAAGATTAAAATAGCCAGTGTCATAGTAACCAAGGTAACCATAATAGCATCCAAACGGGTGCTTTAATGTTGTACTGAATTTCATAATGCAACTCGTTTTCAAAAAAAGAACATTGTGATAAACCCACATTCGTGTTTTAATACCCCTTATTATACGTCAGTTGCATAAATAACTATTATGGAGTACATATAGCATGTTAGCTCGAATGATAAGTCACGGATAGCCAAAGATGATGGTTTAATTATTGAATATAATTTAACTACCACGTAACTAATGTTACAATGCGTTTCAACTAAGAATAGGAATGACCTTGCGCCATATTGTAAAGATGTAGCAAAACAAAAACCTTGTTTACACATTTGCAAAGTCAGTGACATATTTTACGAAAAATAAATTCCAAAAACAGAACTAAAATGGATAAGGATAGGTACTTAACACTACAAAACTTTGCAAGCCGTATATTTCAAGTTTCAGTTGACAGTTAGAGGTCATTGACGTTCCTATTTTTAGTTGAATCGCATTGTACATGAATGTTTTGTGAATAAGTACAGCTGACTATGAACGCTGAATGTGTACTTTCGCGTTAAGGCTCTTACAGACAGAGACAATATCGCGTCGCTCCTGTGTGTATGGTGGCGCGCGATTCCATAGAAATTGTTCTAAGGGTATAATATCGCGTCGCGACGCGATATCGTCTCTGTCTGTAAGAATCTTTACACTATTATAATTAGTGCGAGGCGACGAAAAAGTGCTGATCGATGCAATACGCGCGTATATGTAATACGATTTAAGTATACCTAGGTATGACTCGTATACATATTATGACTCCCTACTTATTTAGTTCAAATAACTCCCATTTTTAGGGTTCCGTACCAAAATGGTAAAAAGGAACTCTTATGGTGCGACTCAGTCTGTCTGTCACAACTGAATATCTCAAGTACTACTAATGCTATCAACTTGAAATTTGGAACAGTTTTAGATGACGTTTACCCAACTATTTTTCAAATAAGAAAGAAATAAAAATACTTATTTATATTTTTTATGTAGATAATAGGGACTGAAGGGGGTCTTAAAAATTCAAATTGGGGCTACTAGGGCATGTGGGGTATCATATGAAAGGGCGCTGTTTGCACATTCTCAAACATTTTTTAATTTTTTTTGGCCGCATAGTTTGCGACTTTTGATGAAAAATGTAAAAAAAAATACCACTCCCTTATCTCCGAAGTTCGCATATAGAAAAATCTGGAATTATTGAATGTGATAGAAGTTTAAGTTAAAGATTACAGAAACGATGTCTCTAAATAGCACACTTTTTCAGAAATCGGAATGGAACCCACGGTGCGCGAGTCCGACTCGCTCTTGACCGGTTTTTTTATCTTGCTAAATATAGCCATAAGTTATCGAAGAAATTTTAGAATTCCTACCGAGTTGCATTTCCTAGCCACAAATCACTATACACAGAGTTTTACACACCCCTAAGTAAAAGTTATGGTTTTTTCTCCGAAATTCTTGCATCGTCTTGGGGCCACTAAAATGACGCTCCGCAGTAATTATGTGAAACTTTGTTACTTCCTTCTATTTTTTTTTTTTTTTTTTTTTTGTTAAATTTTAATGTTTCGGGTGCTAATGTCAACAGTTTTAGTTAATTAGTTGAGTTTAGTGATTTATAGAATAGGTACACATAGTTTGGTGAAGTTGGGGTATAATGGACTGCAGGCGAGAATATTTTTATGAGAGTGCAGTTGGTACGCACGGCTACAGATCAAGCTATACATTTCCAGTATAAGCTGATCTCGCATTGTATAGGATTTCCTTACAGTGAGAGGTCAGTGTAAACTGGAAATATATAGCTTGATGTGTAGCCGTGTGTACATAGTAGAAAATAGAAAAATAATGGAGCAATGAAGATGATTTTTAGGGTTTCGTACCCGAAGGGTGCCAAACGGAATCCTACGTCTATCCGCCCGTCCGTGTGTCTGGGCAGTACCTGGGGGCACGAAGCCCGTAGTTTCAGCCTTCGTTACGGGCGTTTCCTACTCCGCATAACTTAAGTATGGATAATTGGTTCGGAGCCCGAACGAAGTATGAATGACAAAATGATTTGACTATTGTCTCAACTCCCGATGTGTAATTGCCCGTCCGAAAAATTTAACTTTTACACTTGTTTTGATGGATCGTTATGTCAGACGGACAGACTGACGGACGGACGGACTTAGGGAGTAGGCCCCTCATGAACCGTAGTAGGTAGACAGTTGAAATTTTCACAGATTGTGTATTTCTATTGCCTTTGTAATAACAAATAGAATCTGAGACGGAGCGGAAAAATCAAGTTAAAAATTAAACGACTAGTCACCATATAAACTTACGGGCAAAAAATACCTAAATCTCTCCATAATTACAACCACCGTCACACAATGAGGCTAACAAGCGACCTTGCTACATAGTTAAGGATTAATAAGGAATTGTTTCAAGTAAAACTATTCGGGAACACCGCAAGGATGCCAGAATTTTAGTCAGATTGAAGTTCGCCCGTCCACATTGTTAGTGTGGCTAAAAGTTGCCTCGATCCCGGCTTAGTTTATAAACTGTTTTAGGAATTAGTGTGCAGAGTGCGGTAAGAATATGGTTTTCGTTATGAGTTTTGATGTTGATAGTATTTTTGTGTTTTTTAGGGTTCCGTACCTCAAAAGGAAAAAACGGAACCCTTATAGGATCACTCGTGTGTCTTTCTGTCCGTCTGTCACAGCCAATTTGCTCCGAATGTAATGGACCGATTAAGTTGAAATTTGGTACACATATGGATTTCTGTGACCCAAACACGTACAGCTAAAGTAAATAAATTAATTTTGAATATGAGGGTCACTTTTAGGGGGCAAACTAGAAAATTTAAAAAAAAAGTTTTGCAAACTGTACCGTGTGACATATCAAATGAAAGGGCTTTCTATGAAAGTCACAAATATATTTTTTTTATAATTTTAAAATAAATAGTTTTAAAGTTATTTAAGAAAATAGACGAAAATTGACCATTCCGCCCCCTTATCTCCGAAACTACTGAGCCTAAAATAAAAAAAAAAAAAAAAGAAAATAGGTATATACCTGTAGATTACAGGAAAACCTATAAGAAGTTTGGGGTCTAAAAATAACATGGTAAATCTCTCAATGTTGTGAGTACAAACTTACATTTAGGTACTGTTGGAATGTATGGGAGAACATGTTTTTCAGCTATAATGTTAAGTTTGTTCTTGGCATAATTTGATACCAACTAGGGAACCCTTCATTGTGCGAAGTCCGACACGCACTTGACCGGTTTTTTTTTCTAGATATTTTAACAATAGGTGTTGTGTGTAACTAAAGTGATGTGTAGGTAGAATCCTGTTGATCCGGTAGCTCCATTTACACGGTGTAAGTTGCGGGCCCGTGGCATTCCATAAAATTGAAGGGCAATTAATTGGCACTGTATAAACAACACTTACATTATTGTTGCACGATACGGGCAAATTAGCTGTCGTTCAAAACTGGTATAGGTGTAAATAAAATCGCATACAACTCTACAATGTATGAACGAATGAAACAAGTTAAAAAAATCTTGAGACGCGGACGTTCAATAAAATTTTAATGAAATATTTGGCAGAGCATATACCTAGTTGAATCAATTGTATAAGGACGTGCAACTCTGTGTTTAGACGAGGCAAAACTTGCATGCAATAATCGCCTTGCAATTATAATGCCTTGGTGTAAGTCGCATACAATTTTATTAATTTTATTGAATGGCAAAACTTGCATTCAATTATTTAATGCTATTTTATGGAAATATCGCTCGCGTGCAATAGTTATTTATGCAACTGACGTATAATAAGGGGTATTAAAACACGAACGTGGGTTGATAATAGTATCACATGAGTGTTTTAATACCTAATTATGTACAGTTGCATACAAGACTTTATCTACATCCATGTTAAATCCTCTATAAACGGTTCTGAAACAGTTTTTTGCAATACTAATACTCGTATCGAACATGGCGGCCGGCGTCATAGTATACGACGTGAATTCGAATAAGTTCTTTTTTTTAAGTTACGGCGCTGTTGTAGTGAATCGCGCGTGCATTACAATGTTCTTTTTTTGATAACGAGTTGCATTATGAAATTCAGTACAACATTAAAGCACCCGTTTGGATGCTATTATGGTTACCATGGTTACTATGACACTGGCTGTTTTAATGTTGGCAATAAGCTAACTGTTTCAGAGACTTTTATAGAGGATTTATGGCATGGGTGTATATAAACACTTTTGTTAGATTAGCAAGATTGTATCTACTGTAATTATATAGAAACGCCGAAAAACACATTGTTGAACACAAGACCGCTTGACCGGGCTCACAGCAGTCGCATTGCCAATATTGCGATAACTGAATCAACCAGGCAGTTCATTCAAAAAAATTTTTTTTCATGATTTTATTTTACCACCTTGTCGGCGTGGTGAATATGTTTATCCATGCCAAATTATAGCTTTCTAGTACTAAGAGTCTCTAAGTTAAGCTGCGGACGGACAAACGGACAGACGGACGGACATAGCGAAACTATAGGGGTTCCTTGTTGACTACCGAACCCTAAAAATGACTTGGATAAAAATCTATCTCGTTCTGTCTGTTAGACTCTGTGCAAGTATGAGCAAGATAGATACAGTTTTAAACAAGGAAAGAACATCGGCCAAATTTCTATAGAAGCTGGACCTGAGTTTTATTTTCAGTGTACAGAAGCAAATTATAGTGAGATTTGATTGTTTTATGTAGTAAACACCATCCCTTTCGAAAATAATATCTAAATAGCCAAGATATTTCAATAATGCAAAAAATACTTTTGAGGTTATCGGTGTCCGGAAATCAAAAGCACAGAATAATCGTCACGAGCGGTACCTAGTTATCAGTCTGTAAAACAATGCCAAGGTCAAACAACAGAAGGAAATCCAAAACAGTACAGTACGTATCACAATATTCACACTAACAACAACAACACAACAATGCGAGATCGCCGGGTGCAAAGACTACACACTACAGTATGTTAGTGTCAAATTGACACCCGTTGTAATTGACAGTATTGACACTGTCAATCCATGGCGCGCGTCGATGACATATTATGACGTTCCGTTGCACAAAATTTAACAAAATGCTGATACTTACTATGAACCCACATAATTATTTTTATGACAAGAATCCAATACATAATAAAAACAGCACTAGTTGGTTTGATACACAAGTATATAGAATTGAATTACATCTAATAACTATTCAGAAAAACGTGAATAATTATAATCTTTGAGTACTAAATCATTTCTTAAGCAAAATGAATCGTCAAAGGTGCGTTCTGAACATGTTATTCTAAATAATTTGCAAATTATGCTCTTAAAAAAAAATGTGTTTGTGCTTTTTTTTCTGGCGACTTAAATATCTATTTCTTATGTTTTTCAAGACTTTAAAAAATACTCGATTTTTTCATATACATATATGGCATATCTGTACACCACCGCCTCGTGGTCAGGTACGATTTGGCCGTCCTTCTTTACGTCAATACTATGACAATGACAATCGAGCCAATCCGGATTTTGACATAGATTTAGGCATATGTCAGGCGCACCGCTCGTGCTCGTGACACAGAATGGGCTACTTAGCGGATAATTGTCATCATCCATATTCTTCTATACATTCAAGTCGCTTTTTGTGTGTCTGTGTGACCGCATTGTTCTTCTAAACTACACAACGGATTTTAATGCCTCTTTCACCATCATTTCGAGAACTAATTTCAGAAGGTTTATAATATATTGATGTTCTATTTGCATAATATGGTAAATAAATCTAGATGTCTGTTAAAACTTAAGGTCGCTAGTTATTAATATCTACCTAAATAAAGGTCTCAGAATTTGCATCAATAAATAAACAATTTCCTCCTGAATTTAAAAGCCATTGAACCGAAAATTTTTCTTTCGCTCATTCAAATTGGGTCGTTCAAAAAATCTGTTTATTTAATTGAGTGAACCAGCTTTTATTATTGGGCGTTAAACCAGATTTATCGGCGACATAACAATCGTAAAGAAATAGATCTCCTTGAAATAATATCATCGTAATTATAATATTGAAAGCGTACTATAATATTTTATCTACACCCATGCTATGCTATAAATTCTCTATAAAAGTTTCTGAAACAGTTAGCTTATTGCCAACATTAAAACAGCCAGTGTCATGGTAATGATGGTAACCATAATAGCATCCAAACGGGTGCTTTAATGTTGTACTGAATTTCATAATGCAACTCGTTTTCAAAAAAAGAACATTGTAATGCACGCGCGTTTCACTACAACAGCGCTGTAATTTAAAAAAAGAACTGATTCGAATTCACGTCGTATACTATGGCGCCGGCCGCCATCTTCGATACGAGTATTAGTATTGCAAAAAACTGTTTCAGAACCTTTTATAGAGGATTGATAACATGGATGTAGATAAAAACTTGTATGCAACTGTACATAATTAGGTATTAAAACACTCATGTGATATTAATACGTCAGTTGCATAAATAACTATTAAAGGCCTAGTCTAGTAGAATATATATATAATCTTCGATTACTTATGCATAGTTCCACAGTATCTTACCTATTCCAATACAAACCAATAGAGGATCCTTTAAAAACATTTAAATACTCATTGTTTTCTGCCAAAAGTATTGCATGTGGGATAGCAATAATATCTATATGTTTTACTAGTTTTGCTTGCAACTTCGTCGGCGTGAAATTTCTTGCTCTCCAGACCAAACCCGTCGCATCGCGACTTCTGCCCAAGCTATTACTTCGTTTTCGCTTACCGGTATTTCTGTTTTTTTTTTAATGTTTTCTATGCTCCTAAGGGTCCTAGCGTGATGTTAAACAGCCTATAGCCTTCCGCAAGAATTGGGCCATCAAATGAAAATATTTTTTTTTTCAAATCCTACTGGTATTTCCAGATATTAGTGTGTTCAAACAAACAAAAAAACAAACTCTTCAGCTCTGTTACTAGAGATTTGTAAAATCAAAACCAACAAGAATTCAATTCTCTTTAGAAGAATAAGTGCCTTTTCACACGTCCCGGTTGCCGGGTAGCCGGTGCCGGGTAACCGGCGGCTAGTGTATGGCAGATTACGCTGGTACGTGTGAAAGATAACGTACATGTTCATACACTTAGCCGCCGGATACCCGGCACCGGCTACCCGGAAACCGGGACGTGTGAAAAGGCACTTATGTAGTTAAATTATTAATCATTTGGTATACCTATCACAAAAGATTTATTAACACGTCATTTGCAGAGATTTATTCTGTAAAACTCACGCATCATTTGGTTATTGGAAATTAATCACGATTTTTTGTATAAAGGCATATTGAACACTGGAAAATTAATGAAATAATAAATACGTACAGTCAGCTTCACTATGTGGATACCCTTGGAAGTTTCCAAGGGGGGTACCCATATCGTGAAGCTGACTGTACATTGGATCCTGTGAATAAAAACATTTTTGAATAATAGATAAGTAATTATGCTCGTGGTCTCTCCAGGTCCTGGGTTTGATTGCCGAGTCGGCTAAAATATAATTTGGGCTTTTTCAATAGGACAGTCTCATAAGTAGGCATGGAACCTTTTTATCCCTCTTTTTAGGAATCCGGGCGTAATACTAATTTATGGAGGAGCTCGTGGCTAAGTAATAATAGCCGCACGGGTCGAGCCATCAGGTTAAGCTACGCTTGCCGGGGTTGGTCCGTGGATGGGCGACCATCTTTACATACCGAGACTACTCCGTGCCTCGGAAAGCACGTTAAGCCGTTGGTCCCAGCTGTCACTCGTGGATATTTGTCAGACGAAACGGGTCGTGAGAAGCCCGAAAGTTTGTCAACCAGACAAGGGAGGAAGGGGGCAGGGGGTGAGGGGGGGTTTGCCAAGGGGTATCGTATGGGGGATACAGTTACTGGGTTGTGGAGGTCAGATATATATTGCGGTATTCAGCTGCATCCAGTTAGACTGGAAGCCGACCCTAACATAGTTGGGAAAAGGCTAGGCAGATTGATTGGGGGTACCTAATACTAATTTATATAAGTAGGTAAGATTTAATTTAAAAAATATTATATAATAGTTTAGGATTCATTCAATGTCTATGCAGCATCACCATTAGTATAAAATCTCGTCTTTCACGTAAATCCTGTTCCTCTTCCAATCCATTAGCACTATCCAGTTAATATAATCTTACTTCATGAAACTAAGATATCATAATTTAATTAACTAAGAGTGTATCAAGACCAGAGGCAGTTTCAAGCAGTTGCACTCGTTAAAAGTTGTGTCTTAAACATGGCGCACACTATGCGACATGCGACAGATAATCTACGCCTACTCCATTTACAAAGAGATTAGACATTTAAACAAACTTTTTTTACAGGCCGTTCAACCGATTTTGACTTCTATTGCGTTGGTGGCATGACAAATGGCAGCTGCAGTAAATAGTTGGTATTGTAAACATTTTTTTGCCTTTAATGCCATCCTTAAGCCTACGGAATAGAAGTCAAAATCGTTTGAATGGACTGTGTGTACAGCCTGTCGCTGTGTCTATAACACAGCGACAGGCTGCGGCCGAAAATTTTCATACAGGGTGTCAGCAAGGGACAGCCCACCGCAGACTAACAGGGTGCATGCTGCTCCTTATTTTGAATTATATTCCACCGGAAACATGCTCAGGAAAAATATCATTTTTTTTATAGCTTTTTCAGTTACTACTTCTTTATTTCAATGTAAAATTACATTCCCTGTAAGCAGCACTTCATTTATGTAAATAAAACAGCGAAAATCAAAAAATCAGCAACGTGTGTTGAAATGCTCTAACGAACGACGCACTGCCTTTCGCTACGTGCGTGTTACCACGGTTACTATACATTGTGTGTGAGGTAATAAAACAAATTAATTAGATTCCCATAACGTTCCTGAAATAATTTCATGTACCGGAAATCTTAGTATGATATAATGAATTCACCCCATCAGTCTACGGAGGGCAGTTCCTTGCACCCCTATTTTGTTCAAAGCCCCGCACTCTTTGCGTCGAGTTACAGAGTTGCGACCCTCTCGACGGGCAAGGAAGTCGCACGCTCTCGCTACTTGTCGCAGCGACTAGACGCATGGTTTACGCGCACACCCGACAATAATCGGATGCGCTTCGCCTTCGCATGATAAAAACGAAGCCGAATGCAACTAGAGGCTCCATATTCACTCCACAAGATGAACACCACGGCCGTCTCTCTCGAATATTCAAAGAAAATTATAGCTTTCTGAACAGTGTCTGTCGTAGATGCAAACGACAACTCTGCGTCTTGTTGCAGCGACAAAAAGACGTATAGTTTGCGCTGGCACTATGAAAATAAGGACACCAACTCTCGGCGGTAACTTTCAGAATAATATGCCGCCTAGTTGCTTTTGTTCCTGCCATCACTGTCACTTATTTATGTGATATATACCTGAGGGGCAATTCTCGTATTTTTAACAACGTTCGCAATCTCATCTCAGTCTCAATCTGTCAAAAATTGTATAGCGTTTACCTACATTTTTGACATTTGATTGACGCTGGCATGAGATTGTGAACGTTTTTAGGTACGAGAATTGGCCATCTGGTTTCTGAATTGAGAATTTAAAGTTGAGAACGTCCTAATCTGTATTTAAGTATAACTTAAACCTTTTTTCGTTTCTGAATTAAGTTTTTTTTAATTCTAATCAATATTTGAGTAATTAATCATCGCATCATTTACTCAAATTTGAAAGAAAGCATGCTTATCTTACGCTTAAGGTCGTCAGTTGCGTTTCTGATCTAAGAAAAACGTGTTTGACAACACTCAAAGCATTATCAACGTCAAGTTGAGCAGTTGAAAGTTTTACTTCATCACGTAAATAAGGAACTTTCTAAGGGCTCGTAAACGGTCTAGTTTTGTTGCAATTTCTAGTTGCAAATGTCCTCCTAATCATCTCTTCCGTGTAGCTCTTGGTGGAGACTAAACCATCTTCTTCCATCCAAATGACTGCCAACCAGTCTTACCAAGGGGTATCTATCGTGTTACCCAGTAACTGGTTAAATATGCAGTCAAATACTGGTAACCAGCTGCATTTGGTAAGACTGGAAGCCGACCCCAACATACATGGGAAAAGGCTAGGCAGATTAATTTTTGAAATGTTCGCACCACAATTACATACCGTCTGCCACAAGAAAGACTGCACAATTCCTGCAGCCAATATTCCCTTTCATTAAAAGATCAGTCTACCTAAAATCTTCACGCCTATATTCTCCTATTTTTAGGCAGTACACCCACAATTTCGCCAGTTATGGAATATGGGGCGAGCCTATTATTGCTATTGACCGTGCACAAATTCAGATTCCAGGCTTCTGAGAAATTCCAGAAGAAAAAAACCGGTCAAGAGCGAGTCGGACTCGTATCGTCAAGAAGGCATCGTGTACAACAGATCCAAAGCACGGATAACACAGCGTGTCCCGAACTGCTGGAGGTAAACCACCCAGAAGTTTGCTCAAGTTGCTCAGTGAACAATGTCATTATGCCCAAGTTAAGCTCCAAAACTTTATTAAGTTTTAGCCTAGCCTGTAACTGAGTGCACATAAAAAAACCGGTAAAGAGCGAGTCGGACTCGTATCGTCAAGAAGGCATCGTGTACGACAGATCCAATTCACGCTTAACGCAGCGTGTCCCGAACTGCTGGAGGTAAACCACCCAGAAGTTTGCTCAAGTTGCTCAGTGCACAATGTCATATGCCCAAGTTAAGCTCCAAAACTTTCTTAAGTTTTAGCCTAGCCTGTAACTGAGTGCGCATAAAAAAACCGGTAAAGAGCGAGTCGGACTCGTATCGTCAAGAATTCGCACCATAATTATGGGTTCCTTTTTACCATTTTGGTAAGGAACCCTAAAAACCCAATAACACTTTGCACGACCCGAGAATCGAATCCAGGCACCCATTCTCAGCAGAGCGCTTATTGCGACCACTACACCGACGAGGCAGTCAAATTATTATTAAAATATACAAAAAGCCCAATCCCCCTTAAGTGGCGGGGAGTGTGTCCCAATTGGTACGGATTTATTGTTAGCCCATAAATCTGCTTGCCCTTTTCTGCTCCATTAAATATCATGGAAAATATCTAATAAGGCGGAATAATTTTGCGAGGCTCTGCTATCTGTTGTGTTTTCTCTTTATTTTTCTTGCAGATTACATGGTATAAAATGGTAGACACCATCAAGATTGGAAGTCACTTAATAAATAAATAAATAATCACACTATCGCATCACAGAGGAGCTCGTGGCTAAGTAATAACAGACGCACGGTTCGATCCATCACTTTCCGGGGTTCTTCCGTGGATGGGTGACCATCTTTACACACCGAGACTCCTCCGTGCCCAGGAAAGCATGTTAAGCCGTTGGTCCCGGCTGTCATTCGTGGATCTTTGACAGTCGTTACGGGTCGTCAGAAACCCGAAAGTCTGACAATTAAGTGTTACCAAGGGGTATCCCAGTTACTGGGTTGCGGAGGTCAGATAGGCAGTTACTCCAAGTAAAATACTGATATTCAGCTGCATCCGGTTAG
Source organism: Cosmia trapezina (assembly GCA_905163495.3). Classification (NCBI taxonomy): domain Eukaryota; kingdom Metazoa; phylum Arthropoda; class Insecta; order Lepidoptera; family Noctuidae; genus Cosmia; species Cosmia trapezina. Next base: position 21,991,301 of record LR991035.1, on the reverse strand, counting down.
ACTGGAAGCCGTCCTCAAAATAGTTGGGAAAAGGCTAGGCAGATTGATTGACTGTCACATTACACTAATATTATTAAGGCGAAAGTTTGTGAGTGTGTGTGTTTGTATGTTTATTACTTCTTCACTCTCAAACGGCTGGCCCAATTTTGATAAAATTTGGTACGGAGGTAACTGATAGCCTGGATTAACACTTAGACTACTTTTTAACCCGGTCTACGCGAGTAAAACCGCGGGGTGTACCTAGTAAATAATAAATCAATAAAAGACAAACCCAAAGAAAGTATTTGCTCAAAAAAATTATGAAATTAACAATTTTCTACTACAGAGGCCTTAGTGTGAGGTTTTACACTTACTCGATCACGTTTACGTAAACGTTACCTTACGTCAATTTGTATGGAATAATTGTGTTTCCCATTATAGTCACCAGATGGCGCTTATTTCAGTTTCAGTACAAACTGCGTGATAGAGTAAGTATAAAAATATAAAAACTACCTAAACGTCAATTTGTACTGAAAATGAATAAGCGCCTCCTGGTGACTATAATGGGAAACACAATTATTCCATACGAATTGACATACGTCAACGTTAACGCGATCGAGTAAGTATAAAAACTCGCACTAAGCCCACTGTATTCAAACCTCCATTTCTGTTACGGTCATGATGTGACGTCATTTACCACGATACTGTTTTGTGTAGCGGCGGCGTCGGCGGATGTGGGGCTGGCTGGCGTGATTGACTGCTCAGCGAACCCTGAACGACACTCCGCGAACTTGCTTTAATAATGGACTGTAATTACTTGGGTTTTTTTATTCGAAGGAAGGGAGGCTCGGTATAAATAAGAAACCGGTCAAGAGCGAGTCGGACGCGCACCAAGGGTTCCGTACCATCATTTATATCGCACACCCAGAATAACACTGCACAAAGTCAAAATAGCTCATTTTTCAGAATCGACAAAAAACCGTTATCTATACAGGGTGTAAGGGACAGCCCTCCGCAAACTGATACGGTGAATTCAGTATGTCATACTAAGATGACCGGTACATGAAATTTTTTCAGGAACGTTATGGGAATCCAATAAACCTGATTTGTTTGTGTTTTTGTGCACAAATCGGAGCGTCTGTTACTGGTTGGGAGGGGTAGGTAATAGGTATGCGGTGAGTTCGATGAACTCTGTAGCTAGACAGAAAGTGAACAGCTGATTTCACGCGTCGTTGGTTAGAGTATTTCAACATCCATTGCTGGTTTTTTTTTTGCTTTTTTTTTGCAGTTTTTTTACATCGATGGAGTGCTGCGAACTCACAATGTAATTTTACATTGACATAAAGAAAATGTAACTGAAAAAAATATTTAAAATATTAAAATTTTCCTGAAAAATTTTCCGGTGGAATATGATTCAAAATGAGGAGCTGAATGCACCCTGTTAGTTTGCGGAGGGCTGTCCCTTACACCCTGTAGATTAAATAAAAAAAATAAAAAATAAAAGGTTTATTCACAAGAAAGATACACAAACACATTTAAAATGAACATTACATTACAGTTCATACGATGCAAAATCTGTGTAAAAGCATATAAACCATGTCTCATAGACTAGGATAGCCTGTATTCTAAAAGATAGTGTTCGGCCAAATAATTGTTTTTTAAATAATTAATACAAGTAATGAACGGTGTTGATGCTAATAAGCTTCTGTAATTTTGTTATGTGTAGTGAAAGAAAAGTTATGTATGTATGGTGCGTGTTATGTTATGTATGTATGGTGTGTGTTATGTATGTATGATGTGTGTTATGTATGTGTCAGTTAAATGGAATGTCGTGTTACGTTTGAGTTTATGATTGGGGAATATAAGTGCCTAACTGTGTACGTTTTAGTGTAAAGGCTGTAAGACTACTACTGCCTAGGTGTTGGATTACTAGGTGATGTATGTAAGCAAAGACTCCGTGTAGGCATAGTCCTTTTGTAGTAGCCACTCTGTTACTACGGATTTTATTTTGTATGTGTTTAATTTTAAAATATTTAATAGCGAATTTACATAGTGATATATTGTGTGTACCTAATATGTAGAATTGGCGTTCTGCGAAGGTGGTTTTGTGTTGGGTTCTTGGAAGGAGATTTACTCGCTTCTTTGGGTTTGGCGGAGGCAGACCGACATGTGCTCTAAGAATTGATCGGAGCACAAAGAGTTGCCGTACTGTGAGAACTTTACAGACAGCGTACAGTTGCGTTGTTGGATACCTGTAATGCTATTCTGTAAATACCTCACCGTGAAAACTTAGGTGAAGTGATCTTAAAGTGAGCTGTCAATAGTGTCAATCCCTACCATTGGGTGGAATGACAGCTCACTTCACGCTCACTTCACTTAAGTTATCACGGTGAGATGTTTACAGAATAGCATTGCTGTAGGGTTTTTTAGATAGAACTTTGAGTACTGCTCTTTGCGCTATTTCCACTCTCAAAAAACTGCACCCTAATTGCGTAACACATTATCAATCGGAGTTGGTTTCATTTTGACAGTTCAACAACATACATTGCGTTATTTACGTTGTCGAGCAGACAAATCTTTCGAACATATGAAGCAATGGATTAGCAATTTGTTTCAAAATTATTCAAACTCCGATTGATTATGTGTTACGCAATTAGGGTGCTGGTTTTAGTTGCACCTCCCCATGCGGTTATGCAATACCCAAGAACTGACTGGCACAGCGCATGATACACCATCCTCAGTGTGGCAGGACTAGCCGAGTCTCTAAGGGACTTAAAGATGTGTATAAGTCGCAATGTTCTTGTGGTAACGATTTGGATCTGCTTGTCCCATCTTAGTCCGCTATCGATCTGCACTCCAAGATACTTTACGCTGTCCGCTCTGGTGAGTGCTGGGCAGCCACAGGGTCTAAGCAAATTCGAGCACGAGTGAGCAATTACAGAGAAAGTATGAGGAGGTGCAGTGTTATGTCGGATTGCGAATGGTATGTAAGATGTTTTGCTCAAGTTAAGTGTCAGAAGGTTTCTATTGAGCCATTTCATTATTTTGCACAAGGCTTCATCTGCAGTAGCTTTGACCACATCCCAAGTAGGTCCGCAAACAAGAATAGCGGTGTCATCTGCATACGCGTAAATGTTACAGTTAGCGAGACACATCCTGCACAGGTCGTTCACGTAAATTTGGAAGAGCGAAGTGCATGTGAAAAATTCAATGCTTATCAGCATTGAGCATTGTATAGTTCAGTCGATTCAAAACGCGTTAATGAAGCAAAAGAATGCATTTTTTTACTTAATTCGGTGTTTTGGAATGACTGAACGAAATAAAAAATAATTATTTCGAGTTACGTGCTTTTTACAAAAAGAAAACAGTAATTACAGTTACTACGATGACTGGCATAAAAATGACTTTATCACAATCTAATCACAAATGAACAAATTGTAATATCCTTTCATAATATCCATCATACGCCAAAAGAACCCCAAAGAACAATTAATAAACTCAAAATAACCATATCTCATGCTAATCACAATACATTAGTTAGCTAGTAAGGGCGTGTACACACGGGTAATCAACTAAAACAATGGACATATTTCACTGGCGTTGTATGAGATGTGATCTATACGCGTAATGCGTCATGTCTGACACTCCCCTAAACAGAAACTATCCGAGTGACAGTGTGGGTATGTTCCTGGTACGTCAATGTTTAATTTGGTACACTAGTGCTAGAATTTTATTTAAAAAACCGTGGTTACCTTATTTTTTAAAGTGAAAAAAATAATCATCATTTATTTTGGACCAAACACTTGCAAAAATTTAAAAACAACGTAGTTTTAAAAACAAAAAAAAGTCGGGAGGTGTCGTGGGACACCCGGTTAGAACAAAGATCCTTGAGCTGTACTATGCGTGTTCTAAATAAGAATAGTACTGTCAAGACGCCATTTTGTTCCGCAATAGTATGGCAATATTCGCGAACTTCATTACCAATGCGTACTAATTTGACAACTATCGTGTGAAGTTGAAGCAAGCGCGATCCTATTCCTATTTGGCACGCATAATAGCTCTGTATTATGTATTAATACAGAGCCATCTAGTATGATATCAAGTTTCAAGTGACAAAAGTTTTTGTTTATTTAAGTGATAAAAGTTTTTGTTTATTTAATACAGAGTCATTTATATATAGTTTTTAGCTTGTTATAAAACACATTGTGCTTTTGACACTTGAAACTGACTTTTTCGGGCATAACGCTTTTTAATTAAGTGACTATTTCTGCCAGTTTACTCATACTGCAAGCCGCGTAAAAGAACTTCGTTAAAAAAAAAATTACTTCAAATCAGAAACTCCATTAGGTAAGTACCTATTTAGTTGTGTTAGAAAAAGAAACCCCAATCAAAAAGTATCGAGACAGTAACAAACCTGTTTAGAAATGCCTAGTCATACTAATATGTATAGTGTTAGTTAGCAACGTAATGACTTGATGTGACAACCCTAAGGATAGGCTCGTGAATTTCAGCTGAAAATTACTATACGTTTTTGCGATTAAGCATGTTTTATGAAACTATACGTAAAAAAAATAATACATAGATAAGTAGGTATGTATGTTGTGTTGGTTTTTAAACAGGAGATAGGACGGTTTTGGCTGTTTTCAGTGTTTTTGTAATCCTTATAAGTACTCGTACGTATCTGCGATGCTATTCTGTAAACATCTCACCGTGATAACTCAAGTGAAGTGAGCGTGAAATGACCTGTCATTCCACCCAATGCTAGGGATTGTCACTATCAACAGATCACTTTAGGATCACTTCACCTAAATTTCCACGGTGAGATATTTACAGAATGGCACTACTGGTTCTAGGTATGTTTTTTTTGACGAGGCGGAGTGGTTCCGGGAGGCCATGTCCGAAGTGTGCGACGTGGCAATGCCCCGGGTCCAGCCCAGTCGCGCCTTTCCCCAGGTGTATTGGTGGTCGCCGGAGCTGACGGCTCTGCGCGAGGCGTGCGTCGCCGCGCGACGCCTGTACACCAGGTACCGCAGGCTCCGTATCCGCCCTCCGGATACGGAAGCCATTCAGGCGGAGCTGTACGAGGGGTACAGAGCGGCGAAGACCGCCCTCCGAGCGGAGATCTTGCGGTCCAGGGATCTGGGCCGCGAGGAGTCGCTGGAGACTCTGAACAGAGACCCATGGGGGCGCCCCTACAAGATGGTGCGGGAGAAACTCCGCCCATGGGCGCCCCCGCTGACGCAGAGTCTCCGGCCCGAGCTCGTGGAGGACGTGGTGAGCGCTCTGTTCCCTTCGCGAGGGGAACATACTCCCCCGTCTATGGCTCCGCCTCATGCGGTGCCCGCTGCGGATCACGACACCGACGACGACGTTGATGCTCCGGAAGTGACCGAGGTAGAGTTGAGAGCGGCGGTACGTAGGCTCAGTGCCAAAAATACCGCCCCAGGACCCGACGGCTTACCTGGAAGAGCCTGGGTTCTGGCCTTTGGGGCTCTCGGGCCTCGACTAGGGGGGCTCCTAAGCGCATGCTTGGAGAGGGGCCAGTTTCCACTTCGCTGGAAGACGGGGAAACTGGTCCTCATTAAGAAGCCGGGGCGCCCTGCGGACTCTCCGTCCGCTTACCGACCCATCGTGCTGCTCGACGAGGTGGGCAAGCTCTTTGAAAGAGTAATTGCAGACCGCCTCGTCGGGTGGCTGGTGCAGGAGGGGCCGGATTTGGCGGAGAGCCAGTTTGGTTTCCGCAAGGGGCGCTCTACGGTGGACGCCATCATGCGCGTGCGAGCCCTCACGACGGGGGATGCAGTGGCCCGGGGTGGGGTCGTCTTGGCGGTGTCCCTAGACATCGCCAACGCCTTTAATACCCTGCCCTGGAGTTGCATCAGGGAGGCATTCCGGTATCACCGGATGCCGACCTACCTCTGTCGAGTGGTCGAGGCCTACCTGACGGACAGGGCCGTCATATACCCCGGTCATCAGGGGGAATGGAACCGGCGAGAGATGTCGTGCGGTGTCCCACAGGGATCGGTCCTGGGGCCGCATCTGTGGGACATCGGCTACGACTGGGTGCTGCGCGCCGAGCTCCCTGGCGGCGTCAGCGTAGTATGTTACGCTGACGACACGCTGGTCCTGGCGCAAGGGAGGTCGCACCAGGCGGCGGCGGACTTAGCGACACGCGGGGTTGCGATAGTCGTGGAGAGGATCCGGCAGTTGGGACTCGAGGTGGCCTTGCACAAGTCCGAGGCCATGTGTTTTCATGGTCCTCGGAATGCGCCACCGTCGGGTTCCGAAATAACGGTGGGAGGGGTTCACATCGGAGTCGGGTCGACGATGAAGTACCTGGGACTCGTCCTCGACAGCCGGTGGAACTTCGTGGAGCACTTCCGACGTTTGGCTCCCAGACTGGCACGGGCTGGGGCTGCCTTGAGGCGGCTCCTGCCCAATCTGGGGGGTCCAAACGCCTCCTGCCGGAGGCTCTACGCGGGGGTCGTGCGGTCCATGGCCCTTTACGGAGCACCGGTGTGGGCGCGTTCCCTAAGGCTGGGACCAGCCGGCAGGTTGAACGCGTCCCAGAGGGTCATGGCCATCCGGCTAGTCCGGGGATACCGCACGGTCTCCCGGGAGGCGGCGAGCCTCCTTGCCGGATTGCCGCCGTGGGATCTGGAGGCAAAGGTCCTCGCGCACGTGTGGGAGTGGCGCGAGGAGGCGAAACGCCGGGGCGTAACTCCGCTGCCGCGAGAAATCACGGTACAGCGGACAGAGATAGCGACTGTCGCAACCCAGCGCTGGGCACGCCACAATAGCGGCGATAAGTCCCCTCTTTGAGGAGTGGCTAGAGAGGCGCCACGGCGTCCTCACCTTCCGCCTGACGCAGGTCCTCACCGGACACGGTTGTTTCGGGAGGTTCCTGTTTCGCATAAGGCGGGAGGAAACGCCCGGGTGTTTCCATTGTGTGGATCGCCCGGAGGACACGGTGGAGCATACAGTGGAGGTCTGCCCGGCTTGGGCAGAGCACCGCCGTGTTCTCACGGAGGCGATCGGCGGCGGCGATCTCTCGCGTCCGAGCCTGGTCCAGGCCATGGTGCGGAGCGAGAGTGCATGGGAGGCCGTCACCTCCTTCTGCGAAGCAGTGATGCTCGCGAAGGAGGAGGCGGAACGCGTGAGGGAGAGGCAGCCTCACGCCCTCAGTCGCCGCAGGAGACGCCCTGGGCGGCGGGAATCGCGGGGCGATTTCCGCATTAGCTCGCCGTCCGGTAAGGACCAGGCCCGAGTCGACGGCGCGTTGTGTTCCACGCGCGCCTCAAAGAGATGTCAGCAAGTGACGGGGCCCAATAGGGCCGACGCCGCTGGGGTCGCGGGTTGTCCGAAGGGGTTACCGCGGCCCTGGCATAGGCAACTGAAGGAAGACGGGTGGGTTTTAGTCAGTAAAAGTCTGACACGCCCTTCCGCTCCACCCAGAGCGGGAGAAGTTATTTGATGATTTCCCACCCTCAAAAAAAAAAAAAAAAAAAAAAAAAAAAAAAAAAAAAAAAAAAAAAAAAAAAAAAAAAGGTATGTTTTTTTTTAGCTCTATTGGACCGTAGACGCGTTCCTGAGAAAAAGGGTAGTGACAGACTGACAAAAGGACAATAAAGTGATCTTATAAGGGTTCCGTATTTTCCTTTTGCGGTACGGAACCCTAAAAAATCAAAGCTTATCCAGTCAACACCTAAAAGAAATGATCAGTTAAACCTGCCAAGTTGAAACGTCACCACAAACTTTTCCTATTACACGTCTGCGGGCTACATTTTTATTTAACTTCTTAATCAGCTGTCCCAAAGCCAAGTGACAGATACTTAAAAGGATTCCGAAGTTTTACTATAAAAGGGAACATTTTAGAAATTATGGAGTAATCCCCCTCCCTTCAAGTGGATTGCGAACGTTTATTTGGTGTTGAAGAATTTTGGGAGTAAAAATCGTAATAAGAATGTAGCTATGTATGCAGATCAGCTGTTGTTCAGAATCAGTCATACTGTTATAGTTCATAAAATACGAACTTTTTTTATATTACAGGTTGTAAGGTACTGGTGGTCGCAGGTTGTTTGAAAGAGATACCGTGGCCGTGGCATAGGCAACTGAAAAAAACCGGCCAAGTGCGAGACAGACTCGCACACAAAGGGTTCCGTACCATATTATATGTTTAACAATCGTAAAGATAACTTTGTATTTCATAATGATACTGTAAATTATAAGGTTATTTTTTGCAGTTGCAGAAAATCGCCCAAATTTAAACAAAATACCTTATGAATCGCCGTTTTTAGTATTTCTTGATTAAGTACAGTATAAGGTACATTAGGTATATTTATTTATTTATACAATAGAGCTAGTACAAAAATGGTATAAAATTGACAACTTTTACGGCCCCCTATTTCTTCATTTTAGAAGATAAAAAAAATCAAAATATCTTTTGTACTCTACTCGATGAGTTCTACACAAGAACACCCCACACACAGGTTAATTTTTTTTTTCTAAAATGAAAACTCTTTTGTATGGGGGGGAGAAGTCGTTTGATGATTTCCCATCCACAAAAAAAATGTACACACTATCAGAGGTCAGATAGGCAGTCGCTCCATGTAAAATATTGGTATGGAGCTGCATCTGGTTAGACTGGAAGCTGACCCCAAGATAGTTTGGAAAAGGCTAGGCAGATGATGACCTACGAATTACTAGTTATATACTCACAGATACGGAAACTGACGCGAAACCAACGCGATACGTGAGACGTGACTGCGCTTATTTTAAATTTTTGAGGCACACGGCATGCAAGCTACTTGCATACTTTTGTGCAAGTTACAAGCATTTGTATTCTCACTCTAACACAATTATTCGCGGCAGTTTTTGACATCTCCATATTATAACTTACAAGTTAGGTTGTGGACACTCGCTTCGCTCGCGCGCTCTCTTCAATTTGCACAAGGTTTGACTAGAGATTCATCTCCGTCGTGACCATTAGCAGTCTTCTTCCACTCTGCCAGCTGAGTGTAGGCCTCCTCCCTTTTGTGCCATTCTTCTCTGGGGCCTGATGATCTTTTTTCACGTCATAGTACGGCCCCTGGTCTGTGCAGTCTAACCAGAGCTTAATAGGTCAAAAAAAGCTGTTGCTACGTGTTGTAACCTTAGAGCATTTAACCTAAAATGCTCTAAGGTTGTAACCAACCACTGACCTCTATTGTACAAGTACAATAGAGGTCAGTGTAACCAACGAATTAAGAATGATAGTTGTAACCTCGAAAAAAGAACAATTAACAAACCTTTTTGCTAGATATGGCTGACAAACCTGAATATTAGTGTATAGTCTATGAATGTCACACTCAGAAGATTATGAAACGTCAGATTCGCGTATCAAATTAAGCGCTATGCAAATGAAAATTATCGTAAAAGTATATAATAATAATGACCGCGAAAACCGTAGCCGTGATAATGATCCTTTTATGCAACGTTAGGATCTGTCAGAGTAGACGTTATGAAAATTTTACTCTCTATTCAACCATACCCACGGAAGCCGAACATTTGAAGTTTTTGCAAAACTTGGTAACACAAAAATATATCGACATGGTCTTTTGGAAAAAGCCTTACAAATTGTTTGAAGATGTCCAGTTTATAGTTAGTCCTACTGATAAAGCACTCTTCATTGAAAGAACTAATCACTTCAAGTTGAAAGCTGATGTGATTTTAAGTGATATTGGAAGGTAAGTGGTACACTCCTATCCACGGAGCAAATACACAGAGGAGACAGCCTAAGCAACTGTGACATGTGATTCTCAAGTAGGTCCTGACGTCATAATGTAGGCGTGGGTGTCCTTAATCAGTGTATTGTTGGCGTTCGTGCACAACTTTGTAAACGTTCCTATTTTCCAAACATAATTCTACCCGACATTAGATGGTGACACTTGGTGCCATTGGAACTAAAATATTTAGGCACGTAGAGCTCACTACTAACATATTTGAATAATCATATAATGTACTGAAAATTATTCAACATTCATTACTAAAGACCCTGACCATGGCCAAAATGTTATTTTTGTAGTTTTATATCATTTTCTGAATACGACACTGTCGCATCCTGCACTTATTAACTAACTACAAAGTAAAATTAACAGAACGAGCAAATAGTGTGGCTGTTCACCGGTAGATGGAAAATAAATAAGACAGACTGCTCAATAATTGTATTCGGTTCATATTCAACCTTAGGAAATATGACCATGTGTCGAGCTATAGATCTGAGCTCAAGTGGATGTCCATTCGTCAAAGAAGAAGTTTAAGTGCTTTGACCACACTTTTTTCCCTTCTCAACTCTCCCACTCCTTCCTATCTTGTGTCTCACTTCCAATATCTATGTTCTTCACACGCTAGGAATCTGCGTTCTTCTAACAATCTTCTCCTACTCTGTCCTTCTCATACTTCTGACTTTGTTAATTTTTCCTTTCATATTCAGTCCATTCTTCTTTGGAATGCGCTTCCTCTTGATATCAGGACGGCCACCAGTCGGTATGCATTTAAGCGGAAATTGCAGAGTTATTTTCTCAACAAATAGTTTAGAGCTATTTCATCATATCTCTCTTGTATTTGTGTATAATATGTATTGTACATATATATATGGTATATGTATATTTTATAGTAAGTAGGTATGTATGTGTATTATTAGTTTATTACCTATTTATGTACTTGTATACGTAGTCTATTTATAATTAATTAAAATATAGTTTTATTTTTTTTCTATAATTATTCCTCTCTTACTGAGCACCTGCCATCAATCTCTTCACCACGCTTGGTTGACTGGCAGAGAATGCCTAAGGCATTAAGTCCGCCTTTGTACTGTTTTTTGTGCGAAAATATTAAGGCGCAGATTTCCTGAAAACGATCAAAAAGGTGTTTTTTTAAAGCTGTGTATCTCATAAACCGTAAATAATTTTGACATGTAAAAAAAATATGATATTTTCAATTACTTTTCGCATACAGTGATGGAAGCCAAAACATAATTAAACTTTAATTTACCAAACTAATTTAATGCACCAAAAAAATTTTAAACATAACTCCTATTAATCTTTAAAAGCTGTTTATCCCTTCATTAGCAATTATAATTATAATTAAAAATATACCATGAAATGTCAAATTCCAAACTGCATCCAGTGATGGATTACTTTTTATTAAATAGTTAATTTCTAATTTTATACGATTTTATTTGCACTTTTACGACATAATCCCGGTGCGCGTGAGAATCTTCTATCTCGTGCGTCAAATTACACAGCCATAACGCCATTTCACTTACACACCGAGCTAAACCAAGCTTGGAACCAGGGCCTTAAATAAATAAATAAATAAGTGGGCGGGATCTAACACCCTCTCACCCCGCAAGGTGTCACGCGTTGTTTCATAGGGAAGTCTTATTACAACATCTCTTCTTTGTATTTCCTCCGTGGTCCTATCATAATTATCTTAACTCTGACAGATGCAACCTTATTGTAACGAGAATAAAGAATCACTGTGATTTTGGTGACTTTTCAGTGGCAGCAACCTAACATCACCTTAATTTTTTATCAAATTAACGACTAATATCTTATTTATAGAGAATTTGATCGACAAATAACAAAAAAATATACGCCACAAAACACAGACAGTTTTTCGTGGAGATACTATCATACTTTAGCGGACATATATGAGTGGCTCTCAGATATGGCTACTCGGTATCCTAAGATCCAGTTGTCATCAATCGGCAAATCTGCTGAAGGGAGAAACATATACGCTATCTCTCTCACAAAACCTGGCAACAAGGAAAAAGTGATTGTGGATGGTGGAATCCACGGAAATGAGTGGATTGCAGTAGAATTCGTGACATATCTTGTGAATCAATTAATAGCTCATAATAATTCAAAAAATTGGCAATTACATGAATTGGCCAGAAAATATAACTGGTACCTGATACCTGTTGTAAATCCTGATGGATATGTTTATAGCCAGGAAATGGTGAGGAAAATTAATGTTTTTTTTTTAACGAGTGCTGCATACATTTTTGATTCTGCTTATTCGATCGAGTGCGATTTGCATAGACGTATAAAAAAGGCGGACAGATTTTCGCTTGCAAAAAACTGTCTATCGGAGTCAGCCAGCTCGCTGAACCCACGCACACATTCACACATCAGTCAACCATTCGAAATATGGTAACATATTCGTAATTTATTTATTTATTTATTGTTAATTTCTCAGGTATTAACCCATAACATCATAATAAATTAAATTATTAAAATTAAACTGCATTAAATTATTCAAATCAAAATTAAATTACAATATTAAAATTAAAGTAAGTAAGTAAGGTATACGGGGTGGAAGGCGCATCGACGCGCAAACTGTTACCATGTATTCAGTACATCATTCTGAGCCCCCCCCCAATATATAGAAATTTTTCATGGGTTATTGAAAAAAAAAATCCGCAGTTTCCTACAATACTGCAATACCTACACGGTCAAAATGTATGGAAGAGCGGATTTTTTTTCAATAGCCGGTGAAAAATTTATATATATGGGGGCTCAGAATGATGTACTGGATACGTGGTAACCGTTTGCGCGTCGATATCCCTTCCACCCTTACCTGTATATTTATATAAGGTAAAAATACAGCATGTCTTGTGAAATGTTTGTTTGTGTGTAGGTACAGCGAGCTGGCTGACTCCGATAGACACAGTTTTTGGTAGCGAGAATCTGTCCGCCTTTTTTTACACGTCTATGGGTATTTGTTGAACAACAAAGCCGACCCGAAGCAATTACTATACATGTTCGGGTTTCATTCGGCTTGTGCCGATCGGAAAACTTCGTTCGGGATCTACCCTCTCTTAATCATATTTGGGTTGGCTTGACACACTTCAAACTAAGCCTAGTGTCTTTTCCTCGCAGATAATAACTACATGTATATGTCAAATAGTGTCAATCAATCTGCCTAGCCTTTTCCCAACTATGTTGGGGTCGGCTTCCAGTCTAACCGGATGCAGCTGAATACCAGTATTTTACATGGAGTGACTGCCTATCTGACCTCCACAACCCAGTAACTGGGTAATACGATAGCCCTTGGTAAGACTGGTTGTCAGACTTTCGGTCTTCTGACGACCTGTAACGACTGTCAAAGATTCACGAATGACAGCCGGGACCAACGGCTTAACGTGCTTTCAGAGGCACGGAAAGTCTCGATATGTAAATATGGTCACCCACCCACGGACTAACCCCGGCAAGCGAGCGTAACCTGATGGATCGAACCGTCCGGCTGTTATTACTTAGCCACGAGCTCCTTCTAAAAAAAATCATCCGTCAAACCTTTTTTTATTTTTATTTTGTCGTACTTAGATATCGATTCATACCCGGAGCGGAGTTTCGCTTTACTAATACAATTTGACCCTGTATTCAATTTTGCTACGCGACTGTGCCGAATCGAGCTGAGCCGAAGATGTGTATAGCACTATTCTTAATTCGTTGAGCACTAGCACCCTTAATAGCTAATGATATTATCATAGTGAAACCTAACTTACAGCAATCCAATCAATCTGCCTAACCTTGGCCTCTTCCCAACTATGTTAGGGTTGGCTTTCTGTCTAACCGGATGCAGCTGAATACCATTATTTTACACCAGCTTTTGCCTGCGGCTTGACCCGCGTGGATGTCGGAAAATATGCCACGGGAACATACTACCGGGAATTCCTTCCTTATTCCTTGTCTACATTATAAAGGGAACCTCTGTACAAAATTTCAGCTTTCTAGGTTCAAGGGTTTGGGCTGGGCGTTGATGAGTCAGTCAATCAGTCAGTCAGTCAGGACTTCTCTGTTTATTTATATAGATAGAAGATGGGGCGACTGCCTATCCACAAACCAGTTACTGGGTAACACGATACTCCTCTCTCACAGCAATCCGTCAAAGGTTTTCTTTTTAATTAAAAACTAATTTTTAGAGCAGAGCTTCACTACTGAATCAGTATACCTTATTTTGATTGCAAATCTAAATATTTAATTAACATTTTTGATGTCTAGTGCTATTTTAACAGCTTCTATTTTTTATTTCAGGATCGTCTATGGAGAAAAAATCGGCGGTTAACAAAAGCTGGAATAGGCGTTGATATAAATAGGAATTTTGACTACTCTTTCGGAAGTAAGTATTTTTGAGGATTATTATAAACTACTAGCTGACCCGACAGACGTTGTGCTGTCTTGACTGAATATTTTAATGTAAACGCGCGAAGTTAAAATAGTCGTTAAGTTTTCTGAAATTTTCCAATTTTCTGCGAAATTTTATTAATTTTTTCTTTCCTATGAACTTTCTCCTGACAAATAATAAACACAACCAAAAAGAATAAGCGAAATTGTTCCATCGGTTCACGCGTGATGCGATGACCAAGGGAAATAGGGATTCATTTTTATATATACAGATTTCCCGGTTTCTGAAGAATTCTTAGACTAATGATTCGACAAAATTATCTATTTAAGCGAATTCCTTTGATAGGCTCGGTTTGAGATTCTCAGATAAACTCTCGATAGTAAATCACTCGACTTTTAAGCTAAATTCTTCCATAACGAAGTGTTCAGAAAAACCAAACCAACCAACCGAACCAATAATCACTTTCGAGTGGATATTATGGATAAACTTCGTTTAAAAACCTCGGAAACCGGGGAATAAGGGGCCGATAACACGTACCAAAACCACGCCACAATCACAACGACAACACGTGGACGGACGCTAAAAATGAATAGTTTATTCACACGGACCACATTTGGACGTCAAAATTAACCGTGTGCGAGATACCGACCACATCAAGGCCACGCGACGCCACAACGCAACCATATCTCAAACATAACGATCTGTCTTTCTCCAAACACTAACCACAACGTAACCACATCACAACAAAACGGAACCACAACGCAAATGTAAGAAGTTGCAGCGACACTATCCACAAGTAACCACTGCCTGCCCACATTTTGTCGCTTCGATGTGTTGTGGTTATGGTGTGAACAGGCCCTCACAGTGGTGGTGGTGCAATTTTTTATCAATCGATCAAAACGCCTGTTCTCCGCTTTCCACATCCAGTCTGCCTGCCACCTGTTTGTGGTAGTCGGTCCATATAATTTTCGTAACAGACAAATACTCACTGTTGGGGCAGTTTCCTGAAGTTCTCTTAGAAGATTCCTGCACGCGTAGCATGACAATATTTTTTCGACGAAAAAATAGACAAAATGACACATTGCCATGCCTAGACGCGTAGAATGCGTAGAAATATTTCTACTATCTGTAATCAATGGTGGTCATGCTATGCGTGCAGGTTTGCTTCTTTTCGTAGTCGGATAGGAAACATTGGCCTCTTCTGGCATCTTATTTGATGCGTAAAAAATTTATAAACCGTAACCCGTTTCCAAAATAAATTATTCGATCCACTATAGCCACCCAAACCCATAGCCCGATATGTTTTGTTTCCATGTTCTGCAATAGTCCTGAACCAACTGGGGGTTGTCCTTCGGTGCACTTGCATAGTGCATACAGGGATAATAGTCGGCTGGTGCCGCCTCGTCATTTAAAATTGTGTAAGGCGTACGAGGGGCCGAAGCCAACTCGCAGAGGCCGCGAGTTGGCTTCGGCCCCTCGTACGCCTTCCAAAGGTCCGGGACCGCAGGGTCCCGAGATATGACAAAGACAAAAAAAAAAATATATCCTTGGACATTTCACACAACGCCATCTAGTCCCAAGCTAAGCAACCTAATGCTTGTGTTATGGTAACGAGATGGCTGATAAACTACTTATATACTTACTTACATTTTTTTTTTTGTAAATACATACTTACATAATTATTATAGATAGAAAAGTAAAAAGTGACTATGAGGTACTTTTCTGGCCTGAAAATTGCCCGTTTAGAAAAATGTGAAAGTCATCATTGTTGCAGTGCGAAAAAGGGATATTGCTCCATCTCTTTTTAGGACTGCAACGAATATGACTTTTAAACAAGGCTGTTGGAGGCAGCATTTACCGAGAAGTCCACGCTGCAGAAGACCGAATAGCTTGGAGATGCGTCCTATTTGGTCGTGATCTTCAGCATTGAGGGAACGACGAAGAAAAGAGAGAGATGATCTTCATTTTTGAACCACAGAGCACGGAAATGCTACGCCGGCAGCGTCTAGGGGCGGCAATACTAATGAAATTCGTGGCGTTGAAAGTGATTTGAGCGCACAACTTCTGTCACGGACTGCCTTCAGCTTATCAGTTTCTATGTCATTTGTATGAAACTGATAAACATGGGCACATGACAAACATCGTTTGTATGAAAAGTGTTGAGAATGCTGCCTCTAGCTGAGTCGTTTATGTGCTCTGTGCTGTGAAGGCACTGTAGGTACAGTCCGCGAGGCCTAAGATGAGCTTGCATTTGTTAAGTGATCACCAAAATGGTACGAGAGCCCATGACGAAAATTTTTGTCTTATCGTTTTACGTAAGACAAAATCTTCAATCGTCTTATCGTTTTACGTTTTACAACGATGTGACATGGTTTTGGTCATGGCCTCTCGTAGGTACTAAAAAAAGCCGATTGCCAAAAAACAGTATAAACCAGTTTTAAAGTAAACAAAGAACGCGTCGCGCTCTATGCCGGACGTCACAACTACACTATCTATGCACTCACAAAAATGCAAAGCTCAGCTTAAACCTCGCGGACTGTACCTTTATTATTTTGAATCCTCGCTGTATTTAATTATAGATTTCATTTTTCTTTCTTTTCAGAATATGATACAAGTAATGACCCCACAGACGATTATTATTGTGGAAGTCATCCTTTTTCTGAGCCAGAATCGAAAGTACTAGCAGACTTTATCACGGAAAAGAAACAAAATCTTCGCTTTTACTTTTCCTTTCACGCTTACGGCCAGAAACTCATCATACCGTTTGCTGATAGGATAAACCATATTGATAATTACGCTGAGATGGTAAGCAAAGTTTTGAATGATGTTTCTCTCATGGAATCTTAACCCTCTGATAGTTTCAGAGTTTTCTACACTGGCTCATGAATCTCATGATCAACAGAACGTATATTTTTACGTTACTTTAGCCACAGATTAATACAGATGGGACACTCCGCAGTTTAGGTATGAAGCTACAAGTACGCGGCGGGTTCATCTCACTGCTGGGTCAATTCAGTGTGGGCTGCCGCGCACCGGTCGCCTCGCACGTTAGTTCGATACTCACTCACGCGCCGCGTCGTAAAAGAAAACAACCCTAATGAGTCAGAAGGTATAAGAGTTACGCAATAGAAAGAGAGGCAACTTGTAGGTGAATATAACTATAGGTAATAAGCGTTGTGCGACCTGAATTGCACTTTATTCTGTCGTAGCAAGAGTCGCTTTTTATTTAAATGATTTTGCGGAGTGTCCCATCTGTATTAATATGTGCTTTAGCGGAGATGCAGAATTTAACACTAATTTTAACATAATTAGGAAAAACTAAAATTTATCAGCATAGGGTAATTTAGGGACATGAATCAGTCACATGCATCCCAGTCGCGTATTCCACTTTCACTGACTGAAGTCTTCAATGAGTGCGTACAGGCAGTGTAAATAACTACGGACCTGCCGCCATAGCCATGGAATGCACTATGCTTGGAGTCTGTCTGAGGGATCGAATTCGGAACTTAGTGATCCGGCAGAGAACCAAATTTGTCGACATAGATCACAGAATAACCGTTGAAGAACCGATGACCGTTGGTGTAGACGAGTTCTTGAGTGGAGACCGCGAATCGGCAAACGTAAGATAGGACGCGTACAGGAAACGCAAGGTAGAGCGACGATCCTTGTCGGGTGGATGGTAGTTGGATGAGTGTTGCCGACATGTGTACGTGTTATTTAGACGGTGCCAGTCAATTATTGATGCGTCAATTTTATGGTAGTTATGCCATAGGCAATAAACTTGCACTATGGAAATGGGGCTTAAGTTGAAGCAACAACAATAAAAGTTTCACTAGATGGTGCCCCTTTAAATATGCATACTATCGTGTAAATGGGGCGATATATATCACTGATTATTTGTTATAAGTCTGTTGTAAACAATTTTTAAACTCCGTCATTGAGTCCTAAATGGGGCAAAATAAATTCGTATTTCTGCTTTATAAACAGACACGCCACATAAATATTCATAGTTCATTTGAAATTCATTCGGATATTTGTTTTTTGTTGTGATTAATAAGAAACGCTTTTTTTCAGGAAAATTTCGGTAAACAGGCAATATTGAAAATTTATGGAATGTACGGCATAAAGTACGGTGTTGGCACTACCTTTGACACTTTAGGTGAGTATAAAAAATAACTCTAAAGGAAGTAAGGGACAGCCCTCCGCAAACTGACAGGCTGCATTCAGCTCCTATATTCCACCAGAAAATTTCTCAGGAAAATTTCAATTTTTGTATCGTTTTTTCAGTTAATATACCTTTATTTCAATGTAAAATTACATTCTCTTTACGCAACACTCCATTTATGTAAATAATCTAAAATAAAAAATCAACAATGGCTGTTGGAATACTCTCGCACGTAAACGATACATTTCATGTGAGGTAATAAAACAAATAAGGTTTTATGGATTCCCATAACGTTCCTGAAATAATTTCATGTACCGGTCATCTTAGTATGATTATACTGAATTCACCCCATCAATCTGCGGGGAGCTGTGTGTTTAGTAATTGACACAGAGATTGTATTAGAATTTTTTTTTGAGAATGATTTAATTCTTTTTTTTTTTTTTGGTAACAGGCCTACGTATTTCCGGCAACAGTGCCAGTTGGGTAAAGAAAACTTTTGGTGTGAGGTAATTTACTTTTTTTGTATGTTTTATAATTTTTGGAATATTATATTGGGTGTAAGTGTAAACAAAAAACAACAACAACAAAATTTTTTTTCGCGATTTCAGGTTTGGCCCCATAGTAAAAGTTGTTCATAATGATGAGTACAATGGCCCCTTCAAAAGGTTGTCACTGTTTACACTTACACTCTTTATTGAGCGCTCTGGGAAAAAAAATAAAAGAAAAAAAATCAATTTCAAAAAGCGTAAAGAGTTTTATATTGTTTACTTACATTTGAAGACGAGCATCTCAATTTGTGTAACACACTATCTAATCCATTGCTTCATAATTATATTTAAAAAAAACCGGTCAAGAGCGAGTCGGACTTGCGCACCGAGGGTTCCGTTCCGATTTCTGAAAAAGTGTGCTATTTAGAGACATAGTTTTATTTTTCCTGTAATCTTTACATAAACTTCTATCATATAGAATAATTTCAGATTTTTCGCTTTGCAAACTTCGGAGATAAGGGGGGAACGGTATTTTTTTTACATTTTTCATCAAAAGTCGAAAACTATGCGGCCTAAAAAAAAGAAAAAAAAATGAGAATGTGCAAACAGCGCTCTTTCATATGATATCCCACATGCCCTAGTAGCCCCACTTTGAATTTTTAAGACGGGTCTCAGTCAATGTTGCAAAAAAAATATAAGTATTTTTATTTCTTTCTTATTTGCAAAATACATAGTTGGGTAAACGTCATCTAAAACTGTTCTAAATTTCAAGTTGATAGCATTAGTAGTTCTTGAGATATCCAGCTGTGACAGATAGACAGACAGACAGACAGACTGAGTCACACTATAAGGGTTCCTTTTTTACCATTTTGGTACGGAACCTTAAAAATCGTCTATTCGACAGCGTTAGTAACGCAATAAATGTTGATGAATTGTCAAAATGAAATACATTGTAATTGTAATGGGGTTGTTTACCGGAAGCTTCGCCGCGAGAAAGCGCTGTATGCTTGTTACTAATTGTCAAAGTCATCTTGAAAAAAAAACCGGTCAAGAGCGAGTAGGACTCGCGCACCGAGGGTTCCGTTCCAAAAAAGTGTGCTATTTAGAGACATCGTTTTATTTTTCCTGTAATCTTTACATAAACTTCTATCACATAGAATAATTTAAAATTTTTCTCTTCGCAAACTTCGGAACGGTATTTTTTTTTACATTTTTCATCAAAAGTCAAAAACTATGGGGCTTAAAAATAAATAAAAAATGTTTGAGAATGTGCAAACAACGCTCTTTCATATGATATCCCACATGCCCTAGTAGCCCCACTTTCAATTTTTAAGACCCCCTTTCAGTCCCTGCTGCAAAAGAAATATAAATATTTTTATTTCTTTCTTATTTGCAAAATAGTTGGGTAAACGTCGTCGTCTAAAACTGTTCTAAGTTTCAAGTTGATAGCATTAGTAGTTCTTGAGATATCCAGCTGTGACAGACAGACAGAAAGACAGACTGAGTCACACCATAAGAGTTCCTTTTTTACCATTTTGGTACGGAATCATAACAAAGCAACCAATCGGTGACAAGAAAAACAACTAAGCGTCATCTCACGGCAAAGTTTTCAGCAAGGAACTCCATTGGTAGCTGAATGAAAGTAACAAACACGTAGCGCCATCTACGTGGAACTAATTTGGCAGTTTTCTTTCCCAAATTACTCCGCAGTATAAACATCTTTGTTCTGTTCCCAGGTACGTCTTCACATTCCTGCTTCGTGACACCGGGCTCTACGGCCACGCGCTTCCGCCTTCCCGGATCATACCCACATGTGAAGAAACTATATCTGGTCTCACCGAACTAATGGTCGCCAAACCTAAACGGGTCAAACTTGACATCTTCGATAATAGAGCACAAGAGTTGAGTGTGGTTATTTTTATCTTATTTTGTTCTATCTTTATTATTTTTCTTTAAAATAAATGGTTTATATCATGTTCTTTTATATTTAAGTTTTTTTTTTCAGTCAAAGTGTAAAACGGGACCCTATTACTAACAGTCGTATTTATAGTCAAGTAAAAGTAATTACATAAGTAAAAATAATTGCTCAAGCAATGATTTTCATTCTATAGTTTAGTAATTTCTTGAAGTTAGAACTGTCAAAGCTTAGAATTTGTTAGCCAAGTAATAGTCACCATTTTCTTTACTTAAGAATTCTACCCTCAAGTATGAAATTACTTAGTAGCAAGTAATTACTCTAATAATTACTTTGATTATAAATACGAGCCTAAGACTCCGCTGTCTGTCCGTCTGTCACCAGGCTGTATCTCATGAACCGTGATAGTTAGACAGTTGAAATTTTAACAGATTATTTATTTCTGTTGCCACTATAACAACAAATACTAAAAAACAGAATAAAACAAATATTTAAGGGGGGCTCCCATACAACAAACGAAATTTTTTGGTTTGTACGGAACCCTTCGTGCGCGAGTCCGACTCTCACTTGGATGGTTTTTTTTCTGTTATAGAGCTAAAACTACTAAAGTATATCTAGCGCAGACTGCGTTGTCAACTACGCCATCAGGCCTTTCTACTGGCGATTATTTTCCACACATCATGAAACGAACTAACAAAAAGATCATACACATCATCAATTTTGTTTTGGTTTAAAATCACTGCAGATTCTGGCTTACATGCGGTGTTGTTGAAAATTACGTTGAAAATAGTGTGGCAGGCATTTTTCAATACAAAACCAAACAGAGTGCTACAAAAATATTTTTTGCCAAAAGCACTGATGGTAAGTACATCCACAGATGCGGAATTTAATGCAGCACCATATCGTATAATTTTTAGAAGCTTTCATAGAGTTACCACGGTACAAAAATGTTTTAAAGGGAACAACTCGGCACAGCTAACCTGGTTCAGCCGGAATTTTCACCTGGAGCCGTGAAAAACATCATGGATCCATTATGGATCCGTTGAGAAAAATGGATAGTGAAAAAGATCGTATATAGCTCCGTCTGTCTCTCTCTCACTGGAACCGTTCAACTTCTGCCCTGCTCTAAGAGCTCATAGTAAGCCCCCAGATCAGAACTCGGTCGACAACACAAAATCCCATCCCGATTTCGGCTATGGTGATTTTTTCTGTTTTTGTCGTCTATGGGTTACGAGCGTGTGCTCATATGTGGCTAATGGAGCCTATCGGCTGTGAAGGAACGTGCACAGTGCGGACACGTTAGAATACCATTTTGGTAAAGGCGGATTTAGACTAAACGAATATAGAACCAGAACATTCTTTTGTCGATATTAGAACCAGAACAAGAACTAGAGTATTCTTTTGTCGATATTCTTGACATTTTAGTAGGGAGAATCCAACAAAGGAATTTTCAGGGGCTTACTATGAGCTGTTATAGCAGGGCAGAAGTTGAACGTTTCCAGTGAGAAAGAGAGACGGTGCTAGAGCTCATAGTAAGCCCCCTGGGCGGTTTCCAGTGAGAGAGAGTGACGGTGCTATAGGTCGTATTATAGCTCCGTCACCATCTCTCACTGGAAACGTTCAACTTCTACCCTGCTATAAGAGCTCATAGTAAGCCCCCTGTCCCAGTAAAGAAAGAATTTGGTAGAGTGGGGATATAATGTGGATTCGCTCGTTTGGTCTAAATCGACCTTTATGTTTTATACAGCTCCATTTACACGGCGCAAGTTTATTGCCTGTGGCATACCATAAAATTGAAGGGAAAATATCTGGCACCGTCTAAACAACACGTACAATATTGTTGCACGATACGGGCAACTTTCAAAACTGGTATAAGTAAGTTCAATAAAATCGCACAGCACATACAATAATTGCTCGTACAATAAAATCGCATTCAATTCTGGCATGATCTGACATTTGAGCTATTATTGATGCGGTGAGTGAGGGTGTGGTAATCGTTGTTGCTATTTTGAAGCAAGAAATCAAATCAAGAACAACTTGTAAAATATCTTGAGAAGACGTTCAATAAAATTAAATAAAATATATTTCTAGGCAAAACTTGCATGCAATAATCGCCTGTCAATTTTATTGCCTGGTGTAAGTCGCATGCAATTTTATTGAATGGAAAAACTTGCATTCAATTATTGTACATGCCATTTTATGGAATAGCACGCGTGTAAACACTTCATGCAATTCTTAAATGTCAAAAAACTTGAACGTTGTAAACGGCGCTTAGGGTAGCTGAGATGAGTTCATACAATGTAATTCTCTTTTGTTTTTACTTTTTATTAACTGCATTTGTGTCAGTAATGTCATTAGATGTCGTATCTAATGTCAAGTTACGGAAAGTGAAAATGAAAAATCTCAAAGGTCACGGACAATAATTTAAAAAATGTACATATTATTGAGATATTTGTGAATAAAACCAACGAAAATGCGTACAAATATAACATATTTTTTTGTATTTACGTTTTGTATAAATTTTTGTGTTTGTAAAAAGTATGATAACTATACTTTGTTTAGAGCAATACCAGTGGACGAAGATCATTTGCAATATTTTATGAATTTGAGCAAAACCAGTGAATTTAATTTCTGGAGAGAGCCAGGCCTTTTATACAAGCCTGTGGAATTTGTGATTGGTCCTGAGAATAAGAAAGGTTTCTTGGAAGAAGCTGAAAAACGCGGAATATACTTGACAACGATCCTTGAAGATGTACAGAGGTAAGTCTCCTCTTTTTCCTTCAAGGGTTAGGTTAGGTAGTATGATCAGTGCTCTGCATTACCTGACCCCTCTTGCTAAGAAAAAGAGGGGAAAAGGGGTCAGGTTATATAAATCATGTGCACACCCATTTCACCCGTTATATTTAAGAATATCTCCTTAAATATAACCGAAACGAAAAAAATTGAGTTTTAGTTCCTATAAAACGAAATTTTAAATAAATCATTTGGCCCCCATATCTCCGTTTGCATAGAGAAAAATGTGAAATTATTCTATGTGATAGAACTTTATATAAATACTAGCTGACCCGACAGACGTTGTCCTGTCTTAGCTATGAATATTCTAATGTAAACACGCGAAGTTAAAATAGTCGTTGTTTTTTTCTTTCTTAAGAACCTTCTCCTGAAAATAATAAACACAACAAAAAAATAAATAGCGAAATTGTTTCATCCGTTCACGCGTGATGTGATTTTTATATATAAAGATTACAGGAAAAATGAAACGATGTCTCTAAATAGCACACTTTTTCAGAAATGGTAACGAAACCCTCAGAACGCGAGTCCGACTCGCTCTCCGGTCAAGTTTTTTTAATTGGTCTGAGGTGGTCACATTGTCTCATTTATTGCTTACTTTTTATTATTGAGTTAATAGTGATTATTTCTGTTCAAGTTCTTACTGTTTTGGAACTGCTAACCGAAATCCGTATTTCCTAATCATTCTAATCTTGGATAGGTAGTTCAAAGTCATCAAGTAAAGGGTAATAATAATAAAATTAGTAACTAATTATGCTTCGTGATCTCGTCCTCATTGTACACATGTAGTTTGTACTTCTCATACCCGCTAATCACATTATTTAAAGATGAAAACCTTCATCATAAAAAAAAAAATATTAAAAAATAAAAATATTTTATCTGTGGTCCGCCCGTTGGCGCGTGCTGTCCTGGCATCTGTCAATCATTGTACTTTTTTGTGCCGCGCGCTGATCACGTTTTTCGTTAAATAGTTAAGAAAAATTTTAACGAAATGGAAAAATATCGAAGAATCCGAGACAAGGAAATGGAGGAGCTGAACGAGCGTCTGCGAGATCTGGAAAATCGAGTGGAAAAGCGAAAACGGAGTCGTCTTGAAACTCGAGTAAGTTTCTTGATAAACCTAACAATTTGTCTTTATTTTAAATCATTTTCCTAAAATTTATTTACCTTGGGTGCCGCAATATGCATATCAGTCTCTAAAGGTTTCACGAGAGGTTAACCATGAGAATTAACTGTGCCATATACTTACGAAAGGACGACATCACACGAGCCGATGGCCTATACTTTCAGTGTTAAAACACGTCCCTCCTGGATGCTTAACAGTCTCGTAAGAGTTTTTACGAAAAGTTAACTATGAGAACATTAAACTGTTCCGTATACTTAATAAAGAACGACATCACACGAGCTTTCACGAGAGGTTAGCCGATGGTATATACGTTCAGTGTTAAAAACACGCTTCTGTTGGATCCCTAGCAGTCTCTTAAAAGTTTTCACGAGAGGTTAACCATGAGAAAAATATCTGTGCCGTATACTTACAAAAGAACGATACTATACGAGCTTTCACGAGAGGTTAGTCGATGGTCTATACGTTCAGTGTTAAAAACACGTCTCTGCTATTAGACCCAGGAGTCTCTAAGAGTTTTCACGAGAGGTTAACCATGAGAATATGCTGTATACTTGCAGAAGAACGACACCACAAGAGCTTTCACGAGAGGTTAGCCAGTGGTACGATACGTTCAGTGTTAGAAACATGTCCCTGCTGTGTCCCTAGAGCTATCACGAGAGGTTAGCCGTGGATTTAGATTTATGCAGTCTGGAACTGAACTTCAATTGTTCTTTGTAGATGAGTATGAAGCTCGCTTCCGTGGAAGACACTACAGTCGAACACGTTCAAGGAGCTATGTGTCACTTGACCGAATCCGTCGCAGCCGGACTCAATGCCGCCAATTTTAACTCTTTTATTTACCAGATAACTTCCAGTTGTTTTTCAAAAATTCCAAAATACTTACAATTCTAGATGTTGTATACAATCTAACTTAATTATGCTATGTTACTACTTAAATTCTACTACAATACAACTAGAAGGAGGCTGTGATTGTAATGGTATCTATACCACAAGCATGTAATGTCATGTCATTTTAATGTCTTACCTTCAAGTATTGAGAATCTACTCAGAGAGGAGGGGGGCGGTACAGTTAGCTACCTTATCTATGGAACAGCAAGGCAGTCTGGCCACATGGTGGTCCGGTGAGCAATTACAGATAGCAATTAAGAAGCAAAACATTTAAAAGAAGTATGAAACACCTGTAATCTAAGTGGCAGAAGCAGTAAATGAAAGAGGAATCAACTGCAGCGGATTATAATGGCTGTTGCCATTACATCCACTGGCAAAGTCCTTAACAGTTTAATAGTCTCACAAGGGAGTGCATCAAATAGAAACGTTAACTGACTCAGCTAGACAACTGTGACATTTATCATGATAGTTCATCACACGGAGATCCTTATCCTTAGAGAACAAACAGATATTGATTATCTGATTACCTGGTCGGGCTATAAGCTTCAAGATAAATTCAATGACATCAAACGGTACTGAAACAGAACTGAAACTAGCTCAGATACACAATGGTAGATTGCAGTATTTTTCTGAAGTATGGAATAGTATTACTACTAATCCAACCATACATGAGTGAATCAAGGACTATAAACTACCTTTCACTGAGTTTCCTTTTGAAACTTCTGAATAAAAACTTCATTCAGAAATAAAGCAATCTTACATCCATACAAATTTTCCTAATAAATTAGATAATTTTATGTATTTTATCTATGGGCCTAGTTGCCTGATGACAAAATATTTATTATTATTCTATTATTATTAATAATAAATAATAATAATATTTATTTTTTAAGAGATTATTATCTCTTACAGTTAGGTGCCATAGAAACATGTTCTCCTGTCAATAATGAATTTTTATAATTTTCCAAAAAATTAAATGGCACTTGGAGATTAAAAATACAATAAGTATGTTCCCACATACCATTTTAAACTGGTAGATTTAAGGACAGTATAGTCTTTGCCGACAAAAATGGATATAATAAATGCATACTATTTATTACCCATAGGAAAATATCTTAGAGGTATCTCCAGTATATATTTGTATTTACAAATCATGGAGCCAGGTGGCTGTCAACTGAAGTTATTAGTGTCACTTTCTGTCACAATATATCTTGACAATATTCTGTGTCTTGCCTATTCAAATATGTAAAATGTTAGAAGGTGTTTACTACTCAAACTGCGTTAAAAAATCTAAGATTTATTATTAATACTGAAAAGAATGTCCTAGAACCCAGACAGTACTGCCAGTATCTAGGATTTTTGTTAGATTCAGTCCAGTTTGCCATTTTACTTCCTCAGAAAAAGATTTTATAGTTTATCCCTTATTCCATAAAAATGAGATGCAATTAATAGATTTTGCGTAATTATTAGGTATTCTTGTTGCTGCATGCCCAACTGTAAAATATGGTGGCCTTAAAAACAACAATGAGAATAAAAAGGCCAGAACTAGATTCAAATTAAAATTCAAAATCATTTAGGTATTTGCAAGTTCAACAAAACTAGAATCAAATTCAAAATCATCTATTTGCAAAGGTTGTTTCACATTTCAACAAATCACAATAGGATTAAACAATTTGACTTTGTCCTGGAAATATTCTCTGATGCGTTTGAAACTGGCTGGGGACTGGTATGTTATGATATCAAAAGCCATGGGCACTGGACTGCTAATGATAAAGTTCCATATAAATTACCTTGAACAGTGTTCAACCGTTTGTAGGGCTCAAAACATTTGCAAGCAAACTCACATAGGTACTGTGAGGAATTACTTAGAATAGATATCACAATGTCATAGCTCCGCCTATATCATCATAAGATGTGTGGTACTTGTTTTACTTATCTAAATAGCTTAATTAGCCTTTAATTGTAGCAATGGTGCCAGGAAAGACAAAATATATGGGTTTATGCATCTTACATTAGTCCAAAGAAAACTCTATGGCAAATGTAAAATCTAGACAACCTAGCATAAAAATTGAATGGAAGTGATGTGATATAGCCCACAAGTCATTTGTTGTTAAACTGTGTCAGCTCCGCATTGACCCTGTTTGCAAGCAGCTCCACTACTAAGTGTCAGAATGACATATCATGGCTCCCTGATCCAGGTACTTACATGCTCTGTAGATGCGCGATCTCACACCGATTGCCACCATATTATTATCAGGGACGCTTTCCTGAGAAGAGGAAGTCTGGTCCTTTTAATTGATAGCTTCCTTGTTTAACAAAACAAGAAAACAATATGAATCTACTGTAAATCAGCGGATTCTCTTTTGTAGGAATCAAGATATTGACCCCTCCTAGGCTCAGTCACCATGGTGATATTATTTTTGACCACTAAGTTTCATTGAAGGATTGTCATATGACTCACTCAATACCCTAATGAGTGCGCTGTATAATAATTGTAAACAATTTTTCTAGTTTTAGGCCCCCAAAATGGCTCATATGGTAGTGTCAAGATTTCTTGGGGGTGGGGCGGTGAGGGGGAACCGGGCTGGGTTTCTTATGTTTAAATTAAAACAAAAGAACCCTAAGTATGAAATACTTTGGGACCCCAGTATCGTTGGGTTATCTAATTTATTTCATAACTAAACCCTTAGTTTAGAATAAGTAACAAAAAATTAGTAAGTACCCATTTAGCTCTTGTAACAGCACATAGAATTCAAACCTTGTCACTCATTAGTATTGATAACATTCGATAATGAGGATAACATTTAAATAAAGATTCCAGAAATAATTAAAACTTCTTCACCTGGCAGATCTCAACTCACTTGATATTATAATTTCTTAAAGAGAATGTATCCTAGCCCCTTTTTTTTTCCCTATCTAGATTTTACTAAGAGTATAAGATAAGATTGTAAATAATTAATTAGAACTATGAGAAAACCTTTTCATGCCACCTCTTCTGCAACCATTAGTAGATGGATGAAACAAAACTTAAGTAGGAGTGGAATAGATATTTCCAAATTCACATAAACAGACATGCCTCTACTTCAACTTAAAAGACCTCTGAAGGAGGTATCAACATTGTAGTCATAAGAAAAGCTGCTGGTTGGAACACAAAATTATCAACCATTAGTAATCCTTGTGCAATCTAGAGCTTTTGCACAAGCTGTGTGCTCTATACACAGTGATTGTTACATTTTAATGTCAATGTTAAATGTCTGATTATAAGTAGATAATTGATATGTGCCATATTAGATTATTAATGAGACTAGTTGATTCAGGACCGAATAAGAATTCCAGGAACTAATAACATTTAGAGAATTTTAAATTAAGTTAAGCTAACTGGAAGACTGGTTCATAAATAGAAATACATTTATAATGAATGAGTAAGTAACGAACTTAGAATAAGGAACATGTTAAGTTACAATGTTCTATTATTAAACAATATGCTGAACTTATTACCAACACAACTTTGTTCTTTGAACATCTACATGTGTACAATGAGGACGAGATCACGAAGCATAATTATATAGATCGGACTAACTTACCTAGTGACGTCCGATCCTTAATTATGTGAAGTGATCTCGTCCTCATTGTATCCCAGCCCTTCCCAGATAATCAACCTACTTATGTGTAATGGATTGCCTTATCTAAACCCCCTCTAAAAGTTGTGTTGTGCTGTATGCACTATGCCGGGACTATACGATGCCCGTATCGGTCATCGTGAAGTCCCGTTCTTATGCTTTGAAAGAATGATTGACAGATGCCAGGACAGCACGCGCCAACGGGCGGACCACAGATAAAATATTTTTATTTTTTAATATTTTTTTTTTTATGATGAAGGTTTTCATCTTTAAATAATGTGATTAGCGGGTATGAGAAGTACAAACTACATGTGTACAATGAGGACGAGATCACTTCACATAATTAAGGATCGGACGTCACTAGGTAAGTTAGTCCGATCTATATAATTGTTTTTTATCTAATCAAGAATCCTGTCTGGCACGCGATTTTGATAATTTCATTACACGATTAAAATTTATGATTTATGATTAAAATTCGAGATAAAAAATTGAAAATGTCTCAGACATTGCTCGTAGGCATTAATTTCTAGATATTTTTTGTTTGAATTGTAAAATAGGTACATAAATAAAATATTATCTCTAGGAATAAAAAGTACCTACCTACGCCAGTTCACATGCCTCTGACAGAAAACCACCATAGAATTATGATCATCAACCTTATATCAACTACAATAAAGATCACGCTGATGCAAAATTAAAGGTAAAATAACTGTGAAAGGAATGTAAGCCTTTTCACACGACTACAGCAAAGTCAAAGGAAGGTTATGATTTTATAACAGGCTATGTATGTTTGTCTGTATGCATGTATGCTCATCTGTGCGCTCATAAATAACTCCTAAACTACGATTTTGACAAACGAGATAATTATCGTTGGAAGCGGGTTATAGGGTACGACAAAAATGCCAACTAAAAAGGTTTATTAAAAGCAATACATCATAGTAACGTAAAGGCTCTTACAGACAGAGGCGATATCGCGTCCCGACGCGATATTGTTCTACGGATATAATATCGCAATATCGCGTCCCCGACGCGATATCGCCTCTGTCTGTAAGAGGCTTAACACGTAATCTGTTCACCCTAACATGACGTGTTTTTAGGGTTCCGTACCTCAAAAGGATGAAACGGAACCCTTATAGGATCACTTCGTTGTCCGTCTGTCTGTCTGTCAGTCTGTCAAGACCATTTTTCTCAAGAACGCGTGGAGTTATCAAGTTGAAATATTATATCAAATACGTAAGTCTATGGTCTCTTGAAGTCTTAAAAAACTCAAGCTTCTAAGTCAATGCAATAAAAACATACGGTCATTTATGCGACATATTTTGATACTCGCAAGTAAATCCAAAACCTATGGGGTAAGGCGAGCAATGGGTTGCTCGCCGTCCGGTAAGGGCCAGGCCCGGGTCGACCGCGCGTCGTGTTCCACGCGCGCTTCAAAGAGATGTCAGCAGTGATGGGGTCCGATAGGGCCAATGCCGCCGGGGTCGCGGGGTGTTCGAAAGAGATACCATGGCTCTGGCACAGGCAACTGAAGGAACACGGGTGGGTATTACTCAGTAAAAGTCTGACACGCCCTTCTGCTCCATCCAGAGCGCGAGAAGTCATTTGATGATTTCCCATCCACAAAAAATAAAACAGGCCATTTGCAAAACATCTCAATTTATTTTTCCAGCGCCTTTGACAAGCAGACCATCAAGACCTATATCAGAAGGTACATGAACTCTTTCGATTGGAACAACTTCTTCCGATTAGAAGACATTTATAAATGGCTGGATGACTTAGCCTCAGTTAATCCCACAGAAATGGCAGTTCAGAGCATCGGAAGGACTGACGAGAAAAGAGAAATCATGGCTGTTAAAATTGTATTGAGAGGATGTAAAATGAGGTATTAAAGAATTCATCACTCTTTGATATTTAATCAATAGTTTTCTGCGGGAATATACACCAGCGTATCGGCAAAGATTTAAGAGATCAATTTCGATTTTTGTTTTTCGATTTTTTTTGTAAGTTGTGGTTTCAAAAAACAAAGGGGGCGCTTCAACCAATTCAGCCTATCACAGCCCACTGCTGGACATAGGCCTCTCCCAGGCTGCGCCACAACAACCTGTCCTCTGCCTTCCGCATCCAGTTTGTCCCAGCCAACTTTCTAAGATCGTCGGTCTATCTAGCTGGGCAATCAGGCGCTTTACTTTGCGTAATTTATTTCATTACCACTGCTCTCAAAACGGTGAATGAAAACATCGTGAGGAAACCGGCATGTCCTAGAACCAAAAATTCGAAGACATGTCTTACCCGAACTGGGCCCTAGTGGTGGATTATGGCCCAGTCCCTCTCACAGAGAGGAGGCCTGTGTCCCGCAGTGATATGTTGATTATTCACTGAGCATGATCGGCAATCATAAAAAAGTGATATTCCAGCACCCCAGTTGCCTAACACAAATTCTATCACACTTGGAAAGATTTTGCAAGAAAATCCTTATCGGTAGCTTTATTTTTTCGAAAAAATCGTCAGATCGACAACAAAATATTGTTAAGTTGTCAAAATATATGGCATTGGGAACAATCCCAATGCTATCATTTACATACACATAAGTGTGTCACGCAATTATCCCGCTGATCCCGCGTGGTGGACTACAGTCCAATCCAGTCCAGTCTGTCAGAGAGGCCTTGGTCCCAGCAGTGGGAATATAATAAGTAGTGAGGTTCTGCCTGCCTATGCTCCAGGTCCAAGGTGATCGTAGAAGGTGGTATCCACGCTAGAGAGTGGATTTCTCCTGCCTTCGTGACGTATCTCATCCACGAAATAATACACTCGCCGACTTCAGGAAACGAGCAACTCAAGGAAATAGCATTGACCTACGAATGGTACTTCGTGCCTGTTCTGAACCCTGATGGATATGAATACAGTCATACAACTGTAAGTAGAGGTGGGGAGGATCCCCATCGTCAAGGGTTGAGGCCTGCACCCAAATAGCCTAACTCATGGAATGAAAATCCCTATAATTTTGACAATACAGCGTCAACTATTGTTTTTTTTTTATAAAAAAGTTTTCTCGATAGCAAGATTATCGTCATGGATATTCGTCTTAGGGTTTCGATGGCAAATCGACACCCTAAGACGAGAAGCTCGTGGCTAAGTAATAACAGCCGCACGGGTCGATCCATCAGGTTGAGCTACGCTTGCCGGGGTTGGTCCGAGGATGGGTGATCTTTACATACCGAGACTCCTCCGTGCCTCGAAAAGCACGTTAAGCCGTTGGCCCCAGCTGTCATTCGTGTATCTTTGACAGTCATTACGGGTCGTCAGAAGTCCAAACCAAACTTACCAAGGGGCATCGTATTACCCAGTTACCGGGTTATGAAGGTCAGATACGCAGTCGCTCCATGTAAAATACTGGTATTCCGCTGCATCCGGTTAGACTGGAAGCCGACCCTAACATAGTTGGGAAAAGGCTAGGCAGATTGGTGTCGATGGCAAATAACGTTGAATAAGAAGAACATTATTTGTTTTAATTTACATGTGACACATGCGGCGTAAGTTTACTTCAAAAAATCGTTTCTCAAGATAGTTAAGTAGCTATGACTTCATGATGAGGAAGAACGCGTGTGGTAGCGACTTTTTAGTTTTATAAATTTATGTCCTGGTACTTTCCCTCGTTACACACTTTGTCGAAGGCTAGGTTATTATAAGGTGGTGCTAATTTATTTAACGTCACACTTTATCCTCATGGATACCCTCCGTGCCAGAAGAACTGAGGGTTATGTCGTACTCCTTTTTTTTTTTTTTTTTTTTTTGAGGGTGGGAAATCATCAAATAACTTCTCCCGCTCTGGGTGGAGCGGAAGGGCGTGTCAGACTTTTACTGACTAAAACCCACCCGTGTTCCTTCAGTTGCCTATGCCAGGGCCGCGGTAACCTCTTCAGACAACCCGCGACCCCAGCGGCGTCGGCCCTATTGGACCCCGTCAACTCCTACCACTGTTTCTTTTAGTATCACGAGTCGGGGGCCTGAGAGATACTTGTACATTCGTCGCACACCCGACTAACGTCATACTATATTCGACGATTCGATCGTGCAAATATTAAAGATATTTAATAACGATGAAAGGTGGGCCATGTTAAGAGGGAGACGCTGCATATACGTTTAAGATCGGAACCATCCGAGAAACCCCACCTGTAGAGGTTGTCTTTGCCGACCGAGTGCGAAGTCAGTTTTCCAAGTCGGGCACGCGTGGATGGATGTTGACGAATTGTCTGAATAAAAGGGATTTTCATTTCACCGTTCCTGTAGTTTGAGAATATGTCAATCAATTAATTGGTATCCGTACATTATCCATAACAGTAACAGGCTAATAACTGGGGCTAAACTTTGCCTATCATTTTTATTTCCAAGTGCCTCTACTGCAATCCCATTGCACTGTAGTAGAAGTCACGTAGTTAATTATGTAGATAATTTCGTTTTATCTCTCTGTTAAATTACATCCAGATGGACACTTTTTTTTAAATTTCATATAATTCCCCTTTAAAAAAAAATACTTTGTTTAACAAGGATCGGCAATGGAGAAAAAATCGTAACGGACTTGGGGTAGATTTGAACCGAAATTTCGACAATGCGTTCGGAAGTAAGTTTTCACAATAAATATTTCTAGCTAGAATAAATTAATTTTTTTACTAGCCATTATTGCCTCACTGCTGGAAAAAGACGTCCCTACTCTTTCCACCTCTTTCTGTCCAGAGCTGCTAAGGAGTCCAGTTCATCCCGCCATCTAGCTTTTGCCCGCAGCTTCGCCCGCGTGGATATCGGAAAATATTCCACGGGAACGTATATTTATTATTCCTTGTCTACGGTATAAAGGGAATGTCCATGCAAAATTTCAGCTTTCTAGGTTCAACGGTTTGGCGGGGCGTTGATGAGTCAGTCAGTCAGTCAGGACTTCTCTTTTTATTTATTTTGATTACAGATAATCAAGATAAGACCTTTGCCTTAAAATGGCATTTAAGGCAAAGGTCTTACTTGATTATCTGTTTATATCACTTCAGAAAAGAAATGTTATATGTATCTTCATTTATTTACTCAGCTATCGGCGTAAGTAAGGTCAAGACGTCAGATACTTATTGCGGCCCGTCGGCATTTTCTGAAAAAGAATCCAGAGCTATGAGAAACTTTGTGGCATCCAAGAGCAATGGCTTAGAGTATTACATCGCATTTCACTCTTATGGGCAGTACATGATCATACCGTATGCCGATTCAAAGGAACATTTCCAAAACTTTGATGAAGTGGTGAGTTGAAACCATGAAATTGACTCTACCAGTGCGCAAGCAAGTACTAGTCACCGCCTGAGGTATGTGAGCGGTGAGACGGAAGAGGTAGAAAAAGGCCAAGCTAACTCACGCAGTTTCGTTCACTCATCAGAAAGATCGCAAAGTTTTTTTTATAAATCATACTCTTCTTAATTATATACGAGTAAGTTGCACTCATTGTTACTCCTATTAAATTGGAATTTGTGTTTCCAGAAAAAAATATGCAAGGAAGTCGGTGATAAAATGGCTATTAAATATAGAACTACGTACAGTACTGGCACAGCCTACGATACAGTTGGTAAGAGCTTTATGTATTTTTTATATAACATATCCCGGAATTAACGCACACCACCAAACACCCCAATTAGTATAAGCTCCTATTAAAATAGGTGGACAAATTTTCACAAAATTGTTCTACCCATGAAGAACAATTTTCACTATGGGACTAACTCTGAAATCGCAAAAAAAATCTGCTGTTTAGTATAGTAGCAGTGATAGCAGCTGATTTTTTTTTCGCGATTTCAGATATTTTGGTCCCATATTAAAAGTTATTCATATTCATGGGTAGAACACTCTGTGAACCCTATTTTAATGGGACCTTATAGGTATATATATTTTTTTATGTTAGCCTACACTGTCCCACTACTGGGGAAAGGCTTCCCCCAAATTCAAACTCAAACTCAAATCATTTATTTCAATTAAACCAATTACAGGCACTTTTGAACTGTCAAAGAGTCGGTCAGTATAGGTAAGTCAGAAAGTTGAAGCTAGTTGCCCATTCCAAAACGTAGATCTATGGAGAAGAACGGGCAAGAAACTCCACGGACACTCTTTTAAATCAAAATATGGTTAGAAAATATTGGTTACATCATTCATGTTGAAATTATACATGTGAGAACAATGAACGTTAAAAGCGTCCGTAATAAAAAAAAAACAATTCAAAATTAAAATTAAAATAAGCCGTGGCAGCTAAGGTATGACCAGCCTCCACCAACAGCCTCACGAACCTAACGCATGGATTCGTTAAATGATCCAACACACGCGCCACCATCAGCGAGACATTATTAGAGTGAGCATGACACACTCTCAGCCGCCAGGGCACATCCAAGTCAAATAAAGACGTACCCAGTAAATGGTAGCTTTAGAGTAGGTACATAGTACTCACACATGTGCTACGCAATTATACAATACAAAGGTGATTGAGTCTACACAATGCAAAGCTATTCTTACAATTTTCAGAATCCTTCCAAGAATCCTTTTCAGGGCCATCTCGATCCAACCCTTGCGATACGCGTCTAAGTTGTCTCGCCACCTCTTCCTGGCCGGCCTCGGCGGCGCCGTCCAATAAAAAACCATTAAATAATTATTTGAAAATCTAAATAAAATTGATAACCCTATTTTTTTTTTTTACTTAAAATATAGACTAAATTAGTTTATCTACACCAGTGCTATAAATTCTCTATAAAAGTTTCTGAAACAGTTAGCTTATTGCCAACATTAAAACAGCCAGTGTCATAGTAACCATGGTAACCATAATAGCATCCAAACGGGTGCTTTAATGTTGTACTGAATTTCATAATGCAACTCGTTTTCAAAAAAGAACATTGTAATGCACGCGCGTTTCACTACAACTGCGCCGTAATTTGAAAAAAGAACTTATTCGAATTCACGTCGTATACTATGACGCCGGCCGCCATGTTCGATACGAGTATTAGTATTGCAAAAAACTGTTTCAGAACCTTTTATAGAGGATTGATAACATGGATGTAGATAAAGTCTTGTATGCAACTGTACATAATTAAGTATTAAAACACTCATGTGATACTATTATCACACTCGGCTTCACCTCGTGTGATAAACCCACATTCGTGTTTTAATACCCCTTATTATACGTCAGTTGCATAAATAACTATAAGATATTGTAAATGAGCTATCTTTCATACACAGGGTGTAAGGGACAGCCCTCCGCAAACTGATAGGGTGAATTCAGTATGTCTTACTAAGATGACTGGTACATGAAATTTTTTCAGGAACGTTAAGGGAATCCAATAAACCTGATTTGTTTGTGTTTTTGTGCACAAATCGGAACGTCTATTACTGGTTGGGAGGGGTAGGTAATAGGTATGCGGTGAGTTCGATGAACTCTGTAGCTAGACAGAAAGTGAACAGCTGATTACTCGTGTCGTTGGGAGTATTTCAACATCCATTGCTGGTTTTTTTTTGCTGTTTTTTTTGCAGTTTTTTTACATAAATGGAATGCTGCGAACACACAATGCAATTTTACATTGAAATAATGAAAATGTATCTGAAAAAAAATTTGAAAAAAAGAAAATTTTCCTGAGAAAATTTCCGGTAGAATATGATTCAAAATGAGGAGCTGAATGCACTCTGTTAGTTTGCGGAGGGCTGTCCCTTACACCCTGTATTATGGCTAGTAAAGCATTTAAATAATTATAAAACTCAAGTCAATTATTACTTTCAATAGGTTACTTGACTTCAGGAGTCAGCGGTTGTTGGGTCAAAAAGACATATAATGTGCCGTAAGTACCAACCATTGTTCACGAGTTAGATTAAAGGCTTCCGCAGACGTGACTCCGGGTAGAACAATATAAATTGTTCCACCAAAGATGCTTCGCACTTGTCTGCGGGAGCCTAAACGCATTTAAGGGCACTGAACGAGACACCATAGAAGTTTTCACCGTTGATTCATCATCATCATCTTCCTGCCCTTATCCAATGTTACTTGGGATCGGCGCAACACGTTTTCTTCTTCCATTCATTCTCCCGTGTCAACCGTCACAATATCATTCACTGCCTTCTCTTTCATATCATTCCTCACACACACAATCCATCCATATTTTCTTTGGCCTTACTCTGCCTCTCCATCCATGAACATGTATATTCATCACTCTTTTAGTCACATGCGTTTCGTCTCTCTTCATCACATGCCCATACTTAGGCAAATGATTTTCTTTCAACTTTTCTGCCACTGGTGCCATCTTCAAACTTCCTCTTATGTATACTCATTAAGTTCCTATTAACTTATACTTAGCAGATAATTTCATACAAATTCATTTCTATTTTTTAATTTATGCGGTAAGTAGTGGCTACTCGGACAAAAGTGAGTAGGGCCAGCCCACAGAGCACGAGACATCGGCGGCCGCTGCTAGAGATGGCAGTCAACACTTTCTATACAAATCAAGCGTATCACCGTTTACTCGCACTACGACACAAATTACGTAAGAATTGAATGGCCTCCACGACAAAAGTTCTGCGCTCAACGCACTTTCCATGCCAGGATTTTTTCTCGTACTGCTTTATTCAGACGCTGCCGTTGATTATGTGCTCTGATAGCCAGCCAGTATAATAAGCCCATTTTATTCTGAACATCTTTGCGTTGTTATATTTTCAGTAGTTTACATAATATCTCTTAGTTCATTGTGCCATAAGGCAGAGGCCTCTAACAACTTTTACTGAGTCCTATCTCTTGCAACTTCTCCAATTTGGACCCTCTGTGAGCTTCAGCAGCAATTCGCCTTCCCATCTTTTATAATGTCTTCCCCTTTTCCATTTGTCATCTTTTGGGGTACTATTCTGTCACAACTTTACTCCACTTGCCTTGAGTGTCTCGTAACATCGTTTCGGTTACAAAAGTTACGTTTCGGTTAAGGTTATTAAAACGAAACGACGAAAACAACGAAACAATGAAAAAAACAAAGAACAACAAACAACGAAAACGAAACAACAACCAACAACGAAAACGAAACAGCAACAACAATGAAAGGCAGGCAGTAACCAAATACAAATTCAGGTTACTATTTCACAACTATTCTCATAAAAAATTGTCTAATTCCAGCTACGTAGTTACGTTCGAACTAAGAGACAGTGGATTCTATGGCTTTGCTTTGCCAGTACATAAAATCAAGCCGACTTGCCGGGAGACGATGGACGGGATGATCTCCCTGTTTACCCCCAAAACGCCTTCGTATAGAAAGCTTCGCGAGGCTACCAGCTACTCTGAAGACTCTGTCGGACCGCACTTTGTTTTGGACAAAATTGTGATATTTTTTAATATACTTCTATTTATTATAGTGCGGTTTGATTGAATTGTGTTTTATTTTAATGCATTTCGAATACTCATACCATACCATCCTCATAGGGATATGTCAGTACGCGGGGTCACATGGCCTCAGTTATAAATAACTACAACAAGAGTGAACTACTTATACAACGTGTCGATTTGCATCCTCGTCAAATTTCAGGGTGTGATGCAGAACATCAAACCGAACAACTATCTCCAGGGGACCAATATCGTAATCGCGAAAACATTTTCAACCGTCCCATACGATGTTGGCGCCATGGATAAAGTTGTTCAGTTTGATGGTCTATACCAAACCTTTAAAAAGGATGCAAAACGACACGTTGTATTCGGGGCGAGTAATAAGAGTCCTAAAACGGTTCCACCGGTCAGACTTGGAGGAATCCCTATAAATAGGGTCACCAAATTCAAGTACCTATGGCACTAGATCACCGAAGATCCCTCAGATGATTTGGATATTGAGCGGGAACGTAGGGCATTGGCAGTGGGGCATTGGCGGCAAAACGGTCACAAACTGACAATTTATAATATACTAGCTTTTGCCCGCGGCTTCGCCCGCGTGGATGTCGGAAAATATCCCATGGGAACGT
Source organism: Cosmia trapezina (assembly GCA_905163495.3). Classification (NCBI taxonomy): domain Eukaryota; kingdom Metazoa; phylum Arthropoda; class Insecta; order Lepidoptera; family Noctuidae; genus Cosmia; species Cosmia trapezina. Next base: position 21,952,174 of record LR991035.1, on the reverse strand, counting down.
TCATGTGGAAAACATAGGGCATATCCCTAACTTAAGAAATGCTGGGTTTTCCATACAAACTTTCATCCCTTTTATCACAGACAAAAAGTAGCCCATGTCCTTTCCCAGGATGCTATCTATAGCCTTGCCAAATTTTATCGAAATCCGTGCAGTTTTGTAAATTTTAAAATCAACCCCTATTTTGCCCACTTAAGGGATGATTTTTAAAAAACACTGACCAGCATATTTCTTAACTTCTTACCAATAGCATAAATTTGTTATCCCTAACTTAAGAAATACTGGGTTTCCTTTGGAAACTTTCATCCCCTATATCACCCCCTGTAGTATTATTTTTGAAAAAAATAGTATCCTAGGTCCTTTCCCAGGATGCTATATAAAGCCTTGCCAAATTTTGTCGAAATCCTTGCAGTTTTGTAAATTTTAAAATCAACCCCGATTTTACGCCCTTAGGGGATGATTTTTCAAAAACGCTGAACCGCATATTTCTTTATTTCCTATCAAAAGCATACATTTTAATTTTCACATCCCTAACTTAAGAAATACTGAATTTCCCATACAAACTTTCATCCCCTATATCACCCCCTGTAGGATTATTTTTCAAGACCAAAAGTAGCCTGTGTCTTTCCTCAGGATGCGATATAAAGCCTTGCCAAATTTTATCGAAATCCGTGCAGTTTTGTAAATTTTTAAATCAACCCCGATTTTACGCCCTTAGGGGATGATTTTTCAAAAACGCTGAACCACATATTTCTTAATTTCCTACCAATAGCATAAATTTGTTATCCCTAACTTAAGAAATACTGGGTTTCCCTTACAAACTTTCAGCCCCTATATCACCCCCCCGTAGTATTATTTTTGAAAAAAATAGTATCCTATGGCCTTCCCCAGGATGCTATATAAAGCCTTGCCAAATTTTGTCGAAATCCATGCAGTTTTGTAAATTTTAAAATCAACCCCTATTTTACCCCCTTAGGGGATGATTTTTCAAAAACGCTGACCCACATATTTCTTTATTTCCTATCAAAAGCATACATTTTAATTTGCACATCCCTAACTTAAGAAATACTGAGTTTCCCATACAAACTTTCATCCCCTATATTACCCCCTGTAGGATTATTTTTGAAAAAAAAAGTAGCCTATGTCCGTCCTCAGGATATCATCTATAGCCATGCCAAATTTTACCGAAATCCGTTCAGTGGTTTAGGCGTGAAAAGGTAACAGACAGACAGACAGACAGACAGACAGAGTTACTTTCGAATTTATGTATGGAGTATGGATTCAAATCAAATCAAATCAAATTTATTCAATAAATTACAAGTCATAAAAATTAGTACAGTTTTGCTGAAATGTAAATTATATTCCTAAGAACTTACGTGCCTGAACTAGGTAGTCCTGTGTTTCAGGCGAAAAGTGATAAATAGTCTTATAAAATTAATAAATATTCTAACAGTTAACAATAGGCAAAATAATTATAATTATGTTGAGTAGCTCAACTCTTAGTTTCTAAACATTTTAATGCTTAACGTATACCTATACTAAAATAAAAATAAAATAAAATAGCTCTTAAATTAATAGGTACTAATCGTAGGTGAGTATACATATTTACTTTAACACAGTTAATAAATTCTCTGTATCTTCGTAAGACATACTTTGGAGAGTATCCTTGAGAATTCTCTTACAATTTGTGTAGTTCAGGGAGTAAATGTTTGCTTTCAAGTTTAGTCTATTATAGAGGAGAGGACCGAGGTACAAGTAAAATTTGGATAAAAAAGCATGTTTTGTTATTTTTTGTGGGCAGACTAAATCTTTACGTCTTTTTTTAGTATCTTCAGCGCTGTAGGGTAGAGCTGTGTGTTGTTTTAATACAATGCCCATTATAAATAGTTGCCTAACTGTTAATACATCACAAGATTTGTATAGGAGGTTGGTAGGAAAAAGGAAAGGGCGGAATGTAGACACTTTGAGAATCGCCCTCTGAGCTCTCTCGATGGTTAGTAACCTTGTTTTACCCGCTCCACCCCATGTGGTAATGCAGTAAGTTAATATCGATTGACATGGAGCAAAGTAAACTTGTCTAACTATTTTTGGGTCAGCAATAGACCGTAACTTTTTAAAAACAAATATCAACTTGCGAATTCTATTATTTAAAGCTTCTACATGTTGTTTGAACGAAAGTGTTTCATCTATTATAACACCAAGATACTTTGTTATACTAGTCATTTTAATTTCGGGGCAAACACATATTGTCAGTTTGTGACCGTTTTACGATTTCAAATATTATTCATAATTATTATCCTATTATGATTCTGCCAAAGTGGCCGTTTTAGCCCCACTGGGCGATGGCGTTAGTTTGAAAAGGTAATTTTATACAGGCTGAAAATCATACCAAAAAAAATATTTTTCCCCCCATTACTAGTAGGTTAAAAAAATCTTAGTGATAGACGACTTCATCACGACATCAGACGATTCATCAAAATTATCAACATAATAACTTTTTTGATCAAAATTCCTTACAAAAAATATCGTGTAAAAAATTACCCAATCAGTGATTATAATCAGAAGACGTACGCAACACGCGATCCTTTTACCATAAAAGGAATAAAAAATAAATTCAGTAGCGAATCCTGTGATGTTAACCCCAAAATGATGTTATCAAAAGGTGGTAATATGAGTAATGATCCGTGTAATCGTTTAGCCGTCACGACAAATCGTCAGATCACGTGATCTAGTGTCATTTATTTTGGTACAATCCACCATTTTATCCTGACCTCTCCTCTCCGCTAAAGCTCCAACAATATGTCCAGAAATGATAGCTGAACTTAAATTGGGCGGTGATCTATAGAACTTAATATAGCGTGGGTGGAATTGTATTATTGACTAACAATTTCCAGCTCTGCTGCATCAAGTTACGGTTTAATTTTCGTTGTGATGGGTTAATTGAAGGGCGTTGCATTTCCTTTTGTGTCGGAATTAATTGCTTACTGTTATTTATTGGACTGTTGCTTATATCTCAATTTGGATACGATTTCTATTATTATTAATGATTCGACTAATTAGAGTGCCTTTACTTTGGTTTGCTTTAGGAGGTTGAATTGAGCAAATATATTTACATTTGTTGCTTTGTCTCCATTGAATTGATTCGACATAATTAGGGCACGAGCTCAATCAAAATTACCTGCTTCAATTATTCCATGTTGTAAGTCCTTTTGATTATCCATTCGACTGACTTCTATGTACAGTCGACCGCATATCGGTGACTGTAACTAGAACCTTGAACTGGCCTAGCGTATTACGGAGTTTCAATAGAGTAAGGGGCTAACTTATACTGGTTTTGTTACCACAGACGTGCGGCCTACTATACTTATTAATCAGTAAGTATCGTATTTCCCTTTTGGTAATGTGTTTATTGATATAATTGTGATTGTTTCATCAAACTTATTTGCACTGAAGTGTACTAAATTTTTCACCCAAATAAAACTTGGTTTCTCAAGAAATTGGTCTAACTCAGAACAATTTGTATCTCTGAACCCATTGGCAAGATTTTCTCATCACCATCTGCTTAACCGGTCCCAACTATCTTAGGGTCGGCTTCCAGTCTAACCGCATCCACCTGAATACCAGTATTTTACATGGAGCTACTGCCTATCTGAGCTCCACAACCCAGTAATTGCGAAACAAGATACCGCTTGGTAAGAATGCTATAAAAAAAAACTAAAAAAATCAAGAATCGATCATCAAATATTCAAATCAATAAAAAACTTTTAAAAAAATAAAAAAATTATTGATACCTATACATTTTCGTTAATGCTTTGATTAGATATTGGACCCTGTCAGTCAAAATAGGACGGTTTAATAAATTTTTGTTTGGTGTTGGTGTCTAATCGGTTTTTGGGTGACGTCGTGGACCACCACTCACCCACCAAGGGGGACTAGACGGGGGACCACGGGCAAGTACCGTATTTGGGTTCCCACCTGTGAAAACGAATGTAAGTGAAAATAGTAAAATAAAATAAATAAAAATCATTCTCTACAATGAAGTCATCAAATCGAGACCAGTTAATTTGCAGCCACAAACCCATCAACATAATCAAAAAAATAAAATAATAAATGAGCAAGCAATAATAATAACTTACAAAGTCCAGTACGTTTTGCTTTGTTAATTTTATGCACGCCTCATTTCACTTGCCGGCTTTAAATGTGGCTGTAAAGACGCGGTTACGTTGGTCATGGTTTGACTAAAAAACTTTTTTACAAAAAAAAAAAAAAAGTACAATCGTCTTCCAAAAAAAATACTGCAGTGAAAAATAACTTTAATTTCGAAAGTCGGTGTCTTTGGTTTTGAATTTTCATGTTTTGCCACCGACTTCCGAAATTAAAGTTATTTTTCACTTCGTAGTATTTTTGGAAAGTCGGTTTTTTTTTAAGTTTTTTTTTTTTACTTTTTAGCTGTGATACCTACCCCACACGAATTCAAATTCCACTATCTGCAAAATAAATTAGAACATCATCCACATAGACTAAGTGGGAAAATACGTACCTATTATTAAAATTAACTCAAAAACTAAACACAGTGCCGAAATATCGGGAACTCGAACATAACAGTAAACATGGTAAATATCCCGTTTGTGTTAATAATAATGTTATTGACCAAGACAGTTTAAAAACTTATAACTCAAAAACTACCCAGGCAAAGTTAATAAAATTTTACATGGGACCCCTTTGAGGTATACTCCTGAGTAAAACAAGAATCGTTCAAATCGGACAACTCTGTAATGTCGCGGCCACATTAACGGAATATGCCGTTGATTATCGGGATAAAGGACGTTGCCCGTATGTGTAGCCACCACTTACCGCGATAATTTGACCGAATTTATCTACCACGATGTTTATGGCGATGATGGGCATTAACGTTGTCATTAGTGTGGCCAGGGCATAAAAAGTAATGCGTGGTCGTACATAAAAAAGCTCCTCCTTTTGTTTTCGTCGATTAAAAATATTTGTTAAAGATTTTTTGATAGTTCATACGTTGTATACTAATCCGTACTTAAATATAAATGCGAAAGTAACTCTATCTGCATGTAACCATTAAAAGGATTTTGATCATATTTGGTACAAATGTAGAGCATGACCTAGAAACATCATATGACACTCAGGGATCATTATCCCTACAATAGGTATCTCGCTATCATAAGCTTTATTTAGCATCCCATTAGTGAAAGAATTTTCGAAATCGGATCACTACTAATCCGACATATAAACTCATAAATTTTACCTCTTTATAATACTAGTACAGAAATCCCATCGCCACGAAATAACCACAAAAACCTACACCAGTGTGAAACAAAGCCAGAACAGAACTGCACAGAATCTCGTTAACTTTAATAATCACTCGAAAATGCTGTGGATTAAGCAGAAAATTTAAAGACACTACGGGATCCTTGCCAAAGCCCAAGTGGTCCTCCTGGTACTCCAAACGTCTTTGTACAGCGTTGGAACTGGGACGGTAGTGTATTAAGTTCATTGTTTTATTTAACCTACTTACTTGAATTTTGTATTTGTTGTAAGAATAGGAATTTATTTGAAACTGCAGCTTCGTGACTATTGTAAAGAACACGTCGTGAATGAAGTGTCTTCCCTTAACATAAATTCTGCCTAACCTTTTCCCAACTATGTTGGGGTCGGCTTCCAGTCTAACTGGATGCAGCTGAATACCAGTATTTTACATGGAGCGACTGCCTGTCTGACCTCCACAACCCAGTAACTGGGTAATACGATACCCCTTGGTAAGACTGGTTGTCAGACTTTCGGGCTTCTGACGACCCGTAACGACTGTCAAAGATCCACAAATGACAGCCGGGACCAACGGCTTAACGTGCTTTCTGAGGCACGGAGGAGACCCGGTATGTAAAGATGGTCACCCATCCACGGACCAACCCCGGCAAGCGTAGCTTAACCTGTTGGATCGACCCGTGCGGCTGTTATTACTTAGCCACGAACTCCTCCCTTAACATAAAGTGAATACGAAAATCAAAAGTCATTTATTCAAACTAGGCTGAGAATCATAACTTTTCGAACATCAAAATTATTTAAGACGTTCCCCTAAAACCGCCGCTCTTCACCACTTTCTAGTGCTTTAGCTGGAAAGAAGTGGCGCAACAAATTCCCCAGCAGCACAGCTGTCTGTTCAGTTAAAAAAAAACTTGATTCTATACAACAGTATGCAAAATAATTTACAATCAATCAACTCAGCCTATCGCAGCCCATTGCTGGACATAGGCCTCTCCCAGTCTGCGCCACAACACCCTGTCCTCCGCCTTCCGCAATTTACATTACGCAACACAAAACATTAAATTAAATTGTTTGCCATATTATTATGTCAGCTAGCATACGCCAATACACGAGTATACCAAGAAAAACATCGAAACTATACTCGAGCAGAAATAAAAAATAAAAACGTAAACAGAACACTCACACCAATATTATAAATGCGAAAGTTTTATGAGTGTGTGTGTATGTTTGTTATTTCTTCACGCTCAAATGACAGGACCAATTTTGATATTTGGTATGGACTATGTGTTAATCCAGGGTGGATTAACACATAGGCTACTTTTTATCCTGGTCTACGCGGGTGAAACCGCGGGACGCAGCTAGTACCTAAATAAAAGCCTCCGGGCATAAAGGCGTGCCGGCTTACATATTGCTGAAGAGAAAGATGTTGTTGGACGACTTTTTAATTTTTTAGTTACTTAGCCGTTTAAAGGCTGGTTTTTCAACAGCCAGATAAGTTTTATTTGAAGAATAAATAAGACAGTTTGACATTATCTTCTATACAAAAGCTGTCAAACCGCCATATTTATTCCATAAATAAAAGTTATCGACGATTGCAAAATTGGCCCTAAGTTATATTTATAGTATATTATGCAATTAGTGAATAAAGGACGGATTTAAAGCGAGGGCCATAGATGAATTACTAGCTAGTGAAGGATTCTAACGATTGAATCACGACCGTAGGGAGTGATTCATGATGATTGAATCACGAGCGTAGCGAGTGATTCAAGTGTTAGAATCCTGAGCGACGCGAGTGATTCATGGCCCTCGATATAAATCCGTTTTATTCAAGAGTTGCATACTATACTTTATACCATGACTACGAGAAAAAGAAAGATTTAAGTGAAAATAGACATATAATGAAGAAAAAGGAAAGTTAAATTGGCTTTGATGTAAACCAGCCGAAATTTTTTGGGTAGCAAGTTTTCCACTGTATCGGCCGCCCTCTCTTTCATAAACTCAGGTGTTAACACATCTTCATCACTAGAATGCATTTTTAATCGATTAGAACAACACTAAACAAACACAAAATTAAAGATTAAAGTAACTTTGTGTTCGTACAACTTACAGTACTTATTCAAAATAAAAAATAATTAATAATAAGGAATAATTAATTAAGTACAGCAAAGAACACAAAACAGTTTGTATTCTCCTTGTCGAAAATGTCGACCAATCAAATTGAATTTAGAACACATCAATATAGGTCGAATACACAGATTACACTTACACTAGATACGGCAAGCCACGACCAAGCGTGCCCTGCATGTTCGACTGTTCGTACTAAAAAAAAGTCTGTTAGCGCAGTGACGCTTAGTGATTGAAACAATTCTGTTTACTTTGAGCACATCACTAAATGGCTGGGGTGAAGTTATAAAAAAGATGACACGTTCGGTTTTCATACTATCTAATAACATGCCGTATCTAGCCTAGGTACTCTAAATCTGTGGTCGAAAACATTGGTGTGTTCCATTTTCAAACATCAAAACAGTGAGTAAAAGTGCTTTTTATTCACTGTTTTCAGTGAATAAAATAAGCTTTTTAGAGGGGGAATGGTATAAAATAACTTATTAGCTAGATTGCAATGTGAATTAAAGTATTACCAACTACATCATCATACTTTAAAATGGAAATACATAATAAAAATGGAAGCGTCGAGTGTGTTTTGATCCATTGCTTATCTTTGTAACATCTCAACGTCTACCAGTTTTCATTTGTTTATTTCACTTTTCGTTCAAAGATGAAAAACAATGGACGCTCGTTATTTACTTCAAATTTTTCCTCTTCAATTTTAAAGTTAGATAACAAACACGCTTGTAATGTAAACAGACTAAGTTGATTTAATAAAAAAATAAAAAAAATCGGAAAGTTGCACCGTTCGCTAATGAGAAGAAGCAATGGAAATTATTTCTAACTTGGCGTCTCAATTAAAATTGTTTTCCAACAGTTACAGGAAATATTAATTGGTGAAGTTAGTTTTCCAAGTTGGAATTTATTATCAGTTTTTTTTGTAATGGAGAAACGTGAAACGGCTTTTCAAGAACATAAACCAACCATAAACTCCTTCTCATGTTCTGAAAAGAAATCAATATAGTTTTTATGGGTGCAGTCAAAAGAAGAGGTCCTTTGATTGTTCTTCAGAAAGGTCAGGTGCGTGGTACCGGCGTGCTTGTATGATTAAATGTATGAACGTAAACGAGACAAAAGGAGCATGTAAGGATTGTAGCAGGTTTCGTTCTGTAGTTTCTACCCCATGGGAAGAAGGCGAAAGTTTATGTACGAGTATGTATGTAAAATGTGTTTCAACTAAGAATAGGAATGACCTTGCGCCATTTTGTGAAGATTTAGGAAAACAGCACCTTGTTTACACATTTGCAAAGTCAGTGACATATTTTAACATTATTTGACATTAAACTAATATATTTTTTTAACCATTTTACGAATCTTCATACAAAACTGTCAAACAGATGAATTGCGATGAATTTTACGCAGATAAATCATAATTTGTCAGTTTGTGACCGTTTTACGATTTCAAATATGATTCATAATACCTATTATCCTATTACATTCTGTCAAAGTGACCGTTTTAGCCCCCCTGGTCCTAGATAATATGCAGAATAATAAAAGATTCAGTAGGTATAAAAAAAAAAACTTATTATTATTACTGACAGTGTTCCAATACATTTCAATTTAAGTTAATGAGTAATTATTTTTAAGTGGCGTTTAAAAGTCATCATTATCAATTCGTTCATTCAAAATCAGAGTACTTATCACAAACAAAATCAATCACTTCAACCACATTAAATATATGGACAGTAAGGAAACTACGTACACACGGCTACACATCAAGCTATACATTTCCAGTTTACACTGACCTCTCGTTGTAAGGAAATCCTATACAATGCGAGATCAGCTTATACTGGAAGTGTATAGCTTGATCTGTAACCGTGCGTACAAACGGTCGAAACGATACACTCACACAGACGCACGCACCGACGAGGCTTCAAGCGATAGTCGCGGTGCTCTCAGTAAATTTGCGGTGGCTTAGGGGTCTCGTCAATGCGCGCATCTTTCTGTACGCCGTTTCGTACGTTTGTTCGTAGTTTCTCTACTGTCCATATTTATACTGTGCTTCAACTATCAACTAGTTTCTGACTGACCGACCCTTTGACAATTCGTACCTGTAATTGGTTTAATTGCAATAAATGCCTTAAGTTTGAGTTTCAATCAGCAATATCATACAATTTTCTTTCGAAAACAACTGCAAGACCAAGAACGGATAGTCGGATAGTCTTAATGCACTTAAAAATTAAACTCCTTAAATGGCACTAAGACGGCACGGAAGTGTCTCTGTGTTCCAATTAATTAATCCTGGCTTGGAATGCTGCCAAGAGCCTTAGACCGCAGTTTGAGTAAACAGAGACCACTTTGAGGTCATGAATTTTGCACCATCTGTGACGATATTACTGGATCTAATTGTGGAAAAGGTTTTTTTTATATTTTGATGGTAATCTGGCAGCAAGATTCTCTTAGCTGTTTTGAAATATTCGACGAGTCAACGTCTTCTGAGGATTTTATTTAGGTAACTGCAGTAGTAATTGGCTACGCTTTAGTAACTGGCCACTCATAAAAAAACCGGTCAAGAGCGAGTCGGACTCGCGCACCGAGGGTTCTGTTCCGATTTCTGAAAAAGTGTGGTATTTAGAGACATCGTTTTATTTTTCCTGTAATCTTTACATAAACTTCTATCACATAGAATAATTTCAGATTTTTCTGTTTGCAAACTTCGGAGATAAGGAGGGGGGTAACTGCATTTTTTTTTTACATTTTTCATCAAAAGTCGAAAACTGTGCGGCCTAAAACCTAAAAAATGTTTGTGAATGTGCAATCAGCGTTCTTTCATATGATACCCCACATGCCCTAGTAGCCCCACTTTTAATTTTTAAGACCCCCTTTCAGTCCCTGTTGCAAAAAAAAATCTTTTTTTTTTCTTTCTTATTTGCAAAATAGTTGGGTAAACGTCATCTAAAACTGCTCTAAATTTCAAGTTGATAGCATTAGTAGTTCTTGAGATATCCAGCTGTGACAGACAGATAGACAGACAGACAGACAGGCAGACAGACGGACAGACAGACTGAGTCACACCATAAAGGTTCCTTTTTTACCAATTTGGTACGGAACCCTAAAAAGAGGTAGAACCAAGGAGAAAAAGCAAGCTCATGAATGAAAAGGACTAAAATATACTGTTTATCCTTTTTATTCATCCTTGTTTCTACCTATTTTTTCATGAGTGGCCAGTTACTAAAGCGCGGCCAATTACTTACTACAGCAGTTACCCTATTGAAATTGCGTAACAAAAATATTTGATAGTTTTTACTCCTAGCCGAAATGTGTTTCCCGAAAGTTGTATAAACTGGTAGTGTTCAAGTTATGAATAGGTTTACTTTGAACCAACGAGACTGCATTTGCGCTTAGATAAGCTCCCTAAGACTGCGGTGGCCGCCGGTCGAATGACGTCACTAAAACGTTAATATTGTAAGTACGTTGGTTGGTTGGTGTGGTTCCCTAGAGAGCAATTTTGACACCGTAAATTCAAACTCCGGTGCCCTAATTTTCATGAGAGTCATCGCGGCCGTTATTTGGCGGCCGCCGCTGTCGTAGGAAACCAAAGGTTTACGATTGTGAGAAAGTGAGATAAAAATAAAATTTTAAAATATTCATGTAGGATTTTGTTCATTTTACTTTCACCCTAATCATGTTAATTATAAAATTATCAATAAACAAGCTTCCAAAAATGAAACATTTCAACAAACAACAATCAGAAAAATAATTCACCTAGTACCAGTTTCGAAAATCACAAATAAAAGAGAACTGGCGAAAATAGAAAATTAATTCAACTGCAGCAAAATTTGCAATTTCTGACACGGAACTTTTCATCAGTACATTGCCGATATTGTTCTCGCGACACGGATGTACACAAACGAAACGCAGTCATGTACTTTTTCTCTTCTCTATCTCGAATCTGGGTCAGACAGCTAGCACAAAACAGGTAGATAGGACAGAAGGCCGACTCTGTACAATGAGCCAAAACGCATACACAGATATTATACAGGGTGAAATTTTAATCGTTTTAATCCTCTTAAGGGGTCATTGTACTCATCATTATGAACAACTTTTACTATGGGACCAAACCTGAAATCGCGAAAAAAAATCAGCTGTTCAGTACATTTATCTACATCAAACTCGTCAAAATGTAGGGAGCAGCTGTTTTTTTTTTCGCGATTTCAGGTTTGGTCCCATAGGAAAAGTTGTTCATAATGATGAGTACAATGACCCCTTAAGAGCATTAAAACGATTAAAATTTCACCCTGTATAATTATTATACTTCACGTACAGCGAGTGCAAGCGCACTCACGACTGGCATTCTTTTGAGATAGCCGTACGTACGCGTCTTTAAGAGCAGCTTTTGCTCAGCAGTAACGGCCCCGACTTATGAGTACCTACGTGTCGTAGTTCTTGGGTTCGAACCCAGGCAGGCACATTACTTTATGTAATTTATTTCATCACCACTGCTTTCAAAACGGTGAGAGAAAACATCGTGAGGACACGCAAAATTTTGGTGACATCCATCAACCCCCTCATGACCGACGAGACCCCCACAGACTCGTACTGGATATCCTTCCGAGGCTAGCTAAATATTATAAAAGTTGTATATCTTATGTGATGTATATGATACCAAGTCATCTCAAGACCTTAAGTATGAGATTATTCAAAAATGAATTGCATGAATGGTTGTGTAGACATAGTTTGTATAGTGTCAAAGACATCTTTGACAATAAATGTTAAATATGCTTGTGAAAATACGCTTTTCGCAGCTAAGCAAAAACATACTATGCTCCTGATAAGTTTTTCTTTTGTATTTCACCATCTTAAGCAAGTAAACATTATTCTATTCTATTCTATTTTATTCTATTCTCAGAGAGGAGGCCTGTGTCCAGCAGTGGGAACGCGAACGGCTGATGATTATGCTTACGCGTCTGTCTGTGCGGCGTTTGTCCCGCTCGTTGTATGGAGTTAAACTTCTGAACTAATCTATTTTGTGCAGCTATAGTCCGAAATATTGTTAGCACTAAAAGCATTTCACTTGTTTTCTTTTAGCAGTATGAATAGAGATTAACCTCTGTGTTTTCTACGTGATTTTAATTACAAAGGCAATTATTGTTTAGTTTAATGCTTAATCACATCACACTATACATATTAAACATCACTAATATTATAAAGGCGATGTGAGTGTGTGTGTTTGTATGTTTGTTACTTCTTCACGCTCAAACGTCAGGATCAATTTGGATGAAATTTGTTATGTAGATAGATTATACCATGTATTAACACATAGGCTACTTTTTATCCCGGTCTACGCGGGTGAAACCGCGGGGTGCAGCTTGTACTATTTAAAATGGTTTTCGACTGAACAGATTCTTTAGTAATCAAGCAGAATAAGTATTAATTTCGTAAAACACTCAGTCTTAGGAACTGCAAATCCCAAGGTATCTTAGCCCTTTAACAACAGTTTTATAATCCCAGCCCATGGACAAATGAAATTATTCATCACTATGTACGTAGACCATTCCATCATTCTCTTCTCTCTCTTCTTCTTTTTCATTTATTTTCTTTTTCTCAGCAGTGGGAATATTATAGGTTGACTATGTGTGTTATGATATGTAGATCATTTGCAATTGCAGTAGTTGCAAGCCATTGAAAGCATAATTTTCCAGAATCATTGCATCCATTATGCATTGATTCTGGAAAATTATGCTTTCAATTACTAAGCGGCGTCACACTTTTCATTGTATCAAACGCATTAAGGTTTTGCGTCGCCACCGCAGGACATCCATCTAACTCCCAGTTAATTCTACCAATTGCTATGTATTGTGCTGTTCCCGCCATCATCTGGCATACTGCCAGTCGCTCTAATGGACATCCCAATACTTTGTATTTGTTCAGTTTAATAGATTTATTAGTTTTACGCGTTGATACTCTGTGTGTCGAGTTTCGGATTTAAAAAAATTATTGGCGACTTTTTCGCTCGCAAATTGGCAGCTTTGCGTTTTCGTGTTGTGCTGAAAAATGAAACGTGTTGTTTGTTGACCTGCTCTAATTGCTGGAGCCAGCTGGAGAATTGGGTTATTGTGTTGTTTGGGGTGAGAGCCGGTAGCAAACAACTTTTAAATCTTTCGTTGGATGCAATTTTAATGGGTTGGTAATCCGATGTTCGTTGGTCAGCTCATCGCTGAAAAGAAAATAATAATAATATAGGAATAAAAATAATGTAATGCTAAAATAATGAAAAATATATCAAACAATGAAATATATCGTAGGAACCAAGTGAAGTTAGTGTGCCGTTTTTATACCTTGTTTTTCTTCGGTATATTGCACCAATCATTTTACCCGGATTTACATTACGAAATTAGTGGCATAAAATAATTTTCTTGACATTAATGTCAATAACAATTTCACGTGGAAACTTCTAATTTCATGATACATGCCTTAATTTTATAAATTTGACAAGCGCGATTTTTTATATAAGTATAAGTAATGTCGCACAACTAATTTCACTATAGAAAGCGACGTGAAACGAGTGTCGCGAATGCACATTTATAAGATAATATTATACACAGCAAAATAAAGCTTCGATGCTGACGGGGACATGATTTCGGTGATACTGTAGATTCTAGATTCCACGACATTTATTATTATATAAAACAAGTTGCACTGTATTGATACTAGTTTTGTAAAATTAATTTGCAATTAATGTTATTAATGTAAATACCACTGTAGGTACAAGTAATGGTGAAATTCCTTGCATCAAGTTTTAGGGTTTGTTTGTCGTTAACAGGCTTATACATAAACTCACGCCTTAGCAAAATTTTAATAACAAACGATTTCTATGACGCCTCTTACAAATCCATTTAACAAGCTGACAATCCAACCACTGCAGGCATAATGTCCGCAAATATAACAAAGGCTATAAAATCTAAAAACCGACGATCAGAGATCTGATCTCATTCATTACACGGACTCGCATTAGTGAGTGCAAGCGGATGGCACAGACGACGTCCCCTGATTTATTGGGCCACCTCCTGCCCCTAACGACATGTCGTGATGTACGGTGATGGAGGGTGGTGGAAGGAAGAAGTGGAAGCGGGTAGGTCAGTATGTTACAGCTAAAGTGCTACAATAGTCATTTGGCGCTCGAATGACATTGACAGAGAGGCGCTGTTGGTTAACATTTGTGAAATTCGTTTTGTGAAATGTATTGTAAAAACAAGATGGCGGCGTTAGTTCCAATTTTAGCCACGCGCCAAAAGATTTGTACTACGAATACAGTCAAACGAGGGCTGCTGAAACGAGAACTCCTTGTATAATCCACCATTGGAGGAGGCCTATGTCTTTTTTGACCATGAGTTTTGAATGATAATGTTATGATTGTGATGATGATAATATTATTACGAGGAACAAAGGGTTTACTAGTGCGATATCAGGCAAGGTAAACACATTATTATCCACTCCTACAAACGGCCCCCCGCGTGACGTCATTAGGATTGTAAGATTGTCCTTGAGACTTTTTGTCGACGCGCGACGGGGCGCCTAGCCACTTAAACACGGCTTGTACACAAAATATTTCTATGAATAGATAAGAAACTGATGACTGTTTCTTAAAGTGGATAGACTAGGCTAGATTACGAATATTTTTTTAGAATAATAGATGATTTAGGTTATTTTCAATACAAAAAAAAAACTGTTTATATTACCGTTAACACTATGGGAAGTACAAATCAAATACTAGTTATTCTTTGCAATCTTAACAATTAATATTGAACTGACAAAATAGGGCCAGAAAAAAAAGAGCCTTTTAAAATTCAAATAAGAATGAACGACGATAAATGAACGACATTCGATATCCCTATAAGTTCACAACTTAAACCACAAGAAAAAACGGCAAACGCCGACCGAACAAGACAAAGAGAATTATTAGAAGATGAAGTCAACCGTATTATTGTGGCAGGCAGAGACGTAGCTGATAAATGTACTATGTAATTTACACTTCAAGTCTGCGTCATTGTTTTACATGTTCTGGTCTGGACGTGGCGTGTGATGAAAATAAATGTGCGACTAAATAATTTATACGGAGGCAGACTATTTGAGGAGTTAGTTGCAAGTTTCTAGAATTTGCAATTAGAGCTTACTGGTCTGGATAATTGTACGGTGATGTATTATGTATGTATGCCACTAAATTCCTGTTGGGTTGCTTAAGTTTCAATTCTCTTGAAGTAAGACGGTCGCGTGATTAGATGACTTTAAAATTCTTAGGGGGATTATTGATGTCCCTGATCTGCATAATGAAATCTGCAATCTATTTGTCCCAGACAATTATTGTCGTAGCAGAAAATACCGCTTACTGGCTGTTCCAACTTGCCGTACTGTTGCACGCTCCAAGTCACATATTCCTCGGACATTAGCTGCTATTAACGCTCTCCTGAACTCAAACACAGATCTTGGATATTTGTGATTGAATGGAAGATGATACTGTCAGAATGTTTGAATTTTTGTGAGAAGAATGCATGACTGTGTTAATTAAATTATTTTTACAAACCAGAGGTGAGGTTGAATTTTTAAAAAATAACGACCAAATTAACTAAACGAGATTTAATTACGAAAAATAATTAATTAGAACCTAGGTATCCTATGCACAATATTCTTGCTACGAGATATGACCGTCGCGTCCAACCTCCAAGCAAAAAGAGAGCGCCCGCTCCGCCGCCCGTTGCCACCCGCCACCGGCCGGCGCACAGCTCGCCCCACCGCACCGCTCACGTGATCCTGAGTCATGATGGCGCGATGTTAGGCTCCGCCCCCTCGCTTGGTATTTCCAACACGGCCTCTCCTGACTGCTGGGCGTCCTCGACCGCTTCCTCTTCATCTTCACGAGACAGGCCCTCCGCACCCTGATCAGTTTGGTCCTCATCTGCAACACATTTGGAACCATTTAATGTTACAGGCAAGACAATGCAGTGCAGCGTGAAGAGGGGAAAAGACGACAAAAATTGAACGTTATATACTTTAGAGGGTCATAAATAGGAGATCCACATGAAAACCCATGCTCACAGGCGCAAGCGTGCACTCAAGCGCCTGCAAGCAAGGACTTCCAGCAAGAAAAGTTAGCTATGAAGTCGTTAAATCATCAGATCAGTTACTTATTTTGCGATAAAGCAGCAAAACTAATAGAATAGCAAAAATAAAGCAAATGTGCTACAAATGATCGAATTCCGGCCTTCGGTCACTCGCAGCACATTTAAGACAAAATAAATAAAAACGAATCCGCACTAGTAGATAGGCAACACATATGCCGCTCTATATACTTCGCACGGCGTTAATGACAGAGGCCCCACGTTTGCTTGTCACCCTCACGAATGCATAATAGAGGCCCCACGTTTGCAGTATTATACATTCGTGAAGAACCATTACGACCAAGCGACACAAAAGTAGGTACACTTGTCGTCCAGTGACAGAGGCCCAAAGTTAGCATGACACTTCAAACTTACTCACCACCCTCAAAGAAAGCTGAGCAGGTGTCCGGCGTCCACTCGCCTCGCCACAGCACCATGTGTTCTGCAGCCGACTGGGTCTTCTTGCCATACGACCCGGCAAGCAGTTCCAGCTCGTAACGGTGATGAGGCAGCGCACGCACGATCTTATACGGACCGCGCATGCCGGAGTCCAGCTTCCCAGCAGATTGTGAAGCTTTGTTCACGAATACCAAGTCGCCGGCAGCGAAACTACGTGGCTGCCGTCGCCCCTCGTTGACGTAATCATCTTGGCGCCGCTGGTTAGCAGCGAGCAGCTCGGACGCACGTTGTCTTTTGAACGAGCGAAGATAACGCTCCAACAATCCTGTCCGCTGCATCCCGGCTCTCTGGCGCCCGTGAACCGACCTCAATCGTACGCCCCGCTTGGACCGTGGCGCGCTCGCTGGCTAGCGTAGACGGTTGAGAATGCTGGCTGGTTGGGCGCTCCGGAAAAATATTGGACGGTGTTATTGATGGTTGCAATTTACCCTCAAGCGAATCAATTCGAGATAAAATTTTCTCTAACGCATCGTCGCGCGAGCTATGGCGGCGACCGTACGAGCTATCACGGCGCCTACAAGAATTACCATGAGGGCTACGTGAATATTCACGATTCCTAATAGGACTACGACTACGACGCGGAGTGCGTACACATCGCCTAGAAGACCTCACTCGATGCTCACGTTCAGTTAACGGCGGCGTATAGCGTTCGACATTTGAACAACCCCGACGTTTAACTGACCTAGTTTTATCACGACGTTGTCTACGAGAATAATCACGTTCTTTTGATCTAGACGAACGACCGGTCATCTTGACTTTTTAACACTACACTGATATTAAAAAAAAATAAAAAAATAAATAAAAATAGATGGAAGAACGGTTAAAATAAAACGCGGGGTCAATCCCACGCCTGATTTTACAAACCAGAGGTGAGGTTGAATTTTTAAAAAAATAACGACCAAATTAACTAAACGAGATTTAATTACGAAAAATAATTAATTAGAACCTAGGTATCCTATGCACAATATTCTTGCTACGAGATATGACCGTCGCGTCCAACCGCCAAGCAAAAAGAGAGCGCCCGCTCCGCCGCCCGTTGCCACCCGCCACCGGCCGGCGCACAGCTCGCCCCACCGCACCGCTCACGTGATCCTGAGTCATGATGGCGCGATGTTAGGCTCCGCCCCCTCGCTTGGTATTTCCAACATTATATTATGTTTAACTTAGTTTAAATAGTGTAATTGGTTTCGGCCGCTCTATTTTAAAAACCGGTCAAGAGCAAGTCAGACTCGCGCACCGAGGGTTCCGTTCCGATTTCTGAAAAAGTGTGCTATTTAGAGACATCGTTTTATTTTTCCTGTAATCTTTACATAAACTTCTATCACATAGAATAATTTCAGATTTTTCGCTTTGCAAACTGCGGAAACTGGGGGCGGGGAACGGTATTTTTTTACATTTTTCATCAAAAGACGAAAACTATGGGGCCTAAAAAAAAGAAAAAAAATGTTTGAAAATATGCAAACAGCGCTCTTTTATATGATATCCCACATGGCCTAGTAGCCTCACTTTGAATTTTTAAGACCACCTTTCAGTCCATGTTGCAAATTTCAAATATTTTTATTTCTTTCTTATTTGCAAAATAGTTGGGTAAATGTCATCTAAAACTGTTCCAAATTTCAAGTTGATAGCATTAGTAGTTCTTGAGATATCCAGCTGTGACAGACAGACTGAGTCACACCATAAGGGTTCCTTTTTTACCATTTTGGTACGGAACTCTAATAAATAAATTACTGTGAAGTTTTTAATCTAACTGTTGGTATAGAATAATCAACTTTTACGATGGGTCCACTGTATCTCGAAAAAAAAAATCAGCTCTTCACTACATTTTGCCCAGTTTTTCGAACATAAATTTATAAGCAGTTGATAATTTTTTCGCGATTTCTGGGTTGTTCCGAATATAAAAGAATTACATCAACATAAAGATATGGAATTATATTTTGGGGCAATGCAACGGGTAAAGATACAGTATTTAAGTGCCAAAAAAGATGCATAATGGCTATCTACAACTTACAGACAACTGACAGTTGCAAACCGTTTTTTAAAAATATGAAAATATTGACAATGCCATCGTTGTACATATTTGAAACGTCCATGTTTGTCAAAAATAATCTGCACAAATTTGCTCGAGTAAGTAGCCAGCGCCGTTGTGACCGGTTACAAACAGTTGGATCTAAAACTGCGCTATTTGAGAACAGTGTTTTTGCAATGGCTCCAAGGATATATAGTGTATTACCAAAATGTATAAGAAGTGAAGAAAATGACCACAAATTTAAAAGTAATTTGTTTTTGTATCTAATTGATAAGTTGTATTACTATATTGAAGATTTTTTAAATGACAAATTGTGACTCAATTCCTATAATATTATCTTCCTTTGACATGCATGTAAAATTTAATTTAATTGACATTTTTCCATTTAATTGACATTTATTTAACTTAACTTACTATTTAATCTCGAATACTATTATTATTTTTTTTTTTTTATACAAAGTATGATGCAAAAATTACTATTTGTACACCAATTTTATTGATAGAACATAGAGCTCGACTAAAATATGTATATTTAAGACCTTTTATATGTACCTATGTTCACAAATAAAGATTGATTGATTGATTGAAAAGTTATTCATAATGATACCTAAGGGCAATGACCCCTTAAGACATTTCTAGTTATTTCAATTACACCTTGTAGAATGTAGCAAAACTATAAAAGGTGACTGCTTAAAAACACATCATGATTCATCATCATTCTCCTGCCCTTATACCATTTTTTTCGGGTCGGTGCAACATGTCTTTTTCTTCCATAATTCTGCATTAGTCATCATCTCGGTAGTCACTCCCTTTCTAGGTATATTATCTTTCACACAGACCATCCATCGTTTCTTTGTCTTTCCATCATACTCTTATCCACAGTCATTCATATTTCATACTCTTAAGACTTACTTTAAGTTACTGACAAACATGCTCATAAAAAGCATGCTTATAAGCATGCTTACTCGAAAACATACTAGAAATCAGCATGTCATTACTAGTCACACAATAATGCTACTAATGAGCACTTGCTCAATAAAAGCATGCTTTCGTGCTAGTAATGAGCACGTCTGTCAGAAAAACGTGCTTTGACAACAGACTGTGATAACAGCAAAGATTAGATAATACAACACGAAACCATTTTCTGTCCAGCCTTTTCCCAATTATATTGGAGTCGGCTTCCAGTCGGATGTCAGTAATCGGATGTAGCTGAATATCTGTGTCTTACATGCAGCGACTGCCGATCTGAACTCCACAACACAGTTACTGGGTAATACTATAACCCCTTGGTAAGTCTGGTTGTCAGACTTTCGGGCTTCTGACGACCCGTAACGACTTTCAAAGATCCACGAATGACAGCCGGCACCAACAGCTTAACGTGCTTTCGGAGGCACGAGGGCGTCTTGGTATGTAAAGATGGTCACACATCCACGGACAAACGGCAAGCGTAGCTTAACATAGCTTAAGCAACACTATATAATGATGACAAATGAGCAAACGAGCATGTTATCGAACAAAATAATACCTCAAACCAGATTTTTCACAATTTAAGTAAATATTCAGATATCATCAGTTACATCTCACATATTTTTAATGTAAATTTTTCGTTGAATGAATAATCCATTTTTATCACAGACTGTTTTAAAAACCAAATTATTGAAGTCACGACATTTAGGTCAACAAGAACTTCCATTAAATTAATAATTCACGTAAAACTGTTCAGAAATTCTCATAAATATCGAGAACTATAAAAATATTTTGAGCCTCAGCCCTCTGTTATAAATCTTGTAAAGAAACTTTGTTTCTTCGTGAATATTATATTGTATGAGTAAAGTTATTGTGAATATTATTATGTAGTTATTTAAATGTGACTAACAAAGGAATCTTACTTGAAACTGAACAAGTTAAAAGTAAATACGGAACATCACAGTAAACCCCCTTTCCACGAGCGTAATAAAATCACGGCGGGATTTTATCGCGCACTGGATTTTCAACTCTCCGCTTAGCGCCGGGAGTTGAAAATCCAACAGTGTGTTTTTCGTCGCGCTGGGATGCACTCTGTTTTTGTTAGGTTGGATTCTCAACGCTCGGCTCAACAACGAGAGTTGAAAATCCAGTGCGAGATAAAATCCCGCCGCGATTTTATTACGCTCGTGCGAACGCCGACTAAGTGTTAAAAAAAAGTGATAAATATTATTTAGTTGAATGTATGCTCTGTCACTTAAGTAGTACTTACGCTTTCGAAGTTCCTACATAAAATTGCTTTTTAATCAAAAATATGAATATTTTTGTCAAAAAATCTTTTTTCAAAGTCTTTGGTCAAAGTCAGATATAGCTTAGCTATTGATAAACTTAAGTTATTTCTTAGAAGAATTACCTGACTTATCAAATAAGAGCTGACCGAGACAGATTTTTCGTTTTCGATCGAGAATAAAATAAAGCGCTAATTTTGCATATATATTTAAGAGTAACAATATTCAAAATTAAAAAACATGAGTTGTAGCACAACAAAAAACAATTTTTATGCATTTTCACCCTTCAAAGAGTGCGGCTTGGCCTTAAACATTGTCTTTCAATCTTATCAGAATAATATACTTGCAAACAAATTGTAACTTCAATCATTTCGCAGAATTTTTAGAGATTCTAGATTTTATTGAAAAAATTTTATATTGAAAAATAATTGTAAAAAAAAAGCAGATATACAACGTGTCGTTTGTATGGGACGGCTGATTATTTTTTCGCGATTACGATTTTGGTGATTTTAAATATTCCATAGAAGCAGAGATTTCCATTTATCTTTTTTTAAATAAGACATTTAGAAAATGTTCTTAACTAACTTTTTAGACCTATGTATCCTACTTATGCGTATGAAGTTTCATTAAAATCGGTTCATTCATTTCGATAAAAAAGGACTTGAAAGTTTGTATGAAATGCCGTACCGAGTCAACGCTCTTAATACAATCTACCCACAATCCTCCACCGTAGGCGTTGTAGCTCGAAATTATTACAACAGTAACCACAGCATTACATAGTGATGTTTAATTCGGTTCTAAAACGGGTTTTAGTTCATTTGCTTCGTGTACAAAACACATTACTTTAGTTTCAACCGACGGATCGAGCGTGCAATAATTACGCGGTTTAAGCGGTGGATTTAACTTCATTGCGGTAGGGTGGGTAGACGAGCGATCGGGTTTCAACACCTGTCTTGGGTTGAGATGAATCATTTTATATTTTGAAGTCTTGTCTAGGAGTCGCTTGAATTTGATATGATTCAAATTGGTTTATAGCATATGTAGATCTAACGTCTGCTAGAAAGGCATATAACTAGTGCCAATAGAGAAACGAATTTATAATGGCGGCGCTAATTGTTCCCTCTCACTTGCATAGGTATTATACTGTGCGAGTGAAAAGGCTGATAAGCTCCATATTTTTTTATTAATTTCTTTATTGGTGGGGTTTATAAAAGACTCACGGTAAAGACCATATTTACATACCAAGACTCCTCTGTGCCTCGAGAAGCACGTTAAGCTGTTGGTCCCGGCTGTCATTCGTGGATCATTGACAGCCGTTACGGGTCATCAATAGCCCGAAAGTCTGACAATCAGTCTTACCAAGGGGTATGGTATTACCTAGTTGTGGAGGTCAGATAGGTCACATAGTCACCCCACATAAAATACTGGTATTCATCTGCTTCCGGTTAGACTGGAAGCCGACAACAACATAGTTGGGAAAAGGCTAGGCAGATTGTTATAAAAAACTAGACAAAAGTAGAGGTTTTGCTGTCAACGGCGTCGTAAAACTGTTCCTTCATCAGATAGCGTAACTCTTTAACATTATTATTCATGAGAAGAACAAGTCATAAACATTACCAACCATCCTCAAGAATAATAATAATACATCATATTAATACTGCAGTACCCTCTACCAGAAGTCAGAAGAATACGAATTCAAGTTTTTTACTGCAGCCACCAAATATCTGTATCAAAACAAGCCAAAATTTACGCACACCATAACTCACGTACAAATATCCAAACAATTTAAAATCTCATTTGCAAACATCACTTAGTCGCCCGTCTGCACCGTCAGAAACTTGCACAGTAGAAAGTATACTGCCCGGTGCGACGCTCGAAGACAAATGACGTCGACAGCGGAGCGACCATTAATCACAATTAGCGATGACCACGCCATGTCGCAGTCGCTCGTGTGCAACATTATGTCGCATTATTTTATGAAGTGTTAATTTTGGAGTAAATGTATGTGCGTCTTGTACAGTTTGTCTGGTTATTTAGAGGTCGTTGAGACTGCTATAATGTTGGAGTTTCATCATCATATGCGATACGATACCAACGGCTTGACGTGCTTTCCGAAGCACGGAGGAGTCTCGGTTTGTAAAGATAGTCACCCACTGACCAGCCCCGGCAATATTGTAAATATAAAAAAGAAAAACCGGCCAAGTGCGAGACGGACTCGCACACAAAGGGTTCCGTACTATTATTATATTATTATGTTTAACAATCGCAAAGATAACTTTGTATTGCGATACGATACCAACGGCTTGACGTGCTTTCCGAAGCACGGAGGAGTCTCGGTTTGTAAAGATAGTCACCCACTGACCAGCCCCGGCAATATTGTAAATATAAAAAAGAAAAACCGGCCAAGTGCGAGACGGACTCGCACACAAAGGGTTCCGTACTATTATTATATTATTATGTTTAACAATCGCAAAGATAACTTTGTATTTCATAATGATACTGTGACTTACAAGGTTTTTTTTTTGCAGTTGCAGAAAATCGCCCATATTTAAACAAAATACCTTATGAATCGCCGATTTTAGTATTTGTTGATAAAATACAGTATAAGGTATATTATATAATAGAGCTCGTACAAAAAATGGTATAAAATTTACAACTTTTACGGGCCCCTATTGCTTCATATTAGAAGATAAAATAAATAAAAATATCTTTGCACTCTACTCGATGAGTTCTAGACAATAACACCCCACACACAGGTTAATTTTTTTTTTCAAAATTAAAACTTTTTTGTAGGGGGACCGAACCCTTTAATTTAAATTTTACTTTATTTTTATTATTTGTTATTATAGTCGTAACAGAAATACACAATCTGTGACAATTTCAACTGTCTACCTATTCATTAGATACAGACCTGTGACAGACGGACGGACGGACGAACGGACAGCGGAGGCTTAGTAAGTTTGCACGCACAATATTGAGATACTAGCTAGACTGCCCGCGGCTTCGCCCGTGTGGATGTCTGATTTCATGGGTTTTAATTTTCTTATTATTGTTTATTTTATATCAAAAGTATAAATACTGAGTGTCAAGTTGATCGGACTGCGCTTTAAAATTCTTCCATTCAAACTTTAACATCCCTAAACCCCCTGGGGGGGGGGGGGGGGTAGTTTTTAAAAAGTAATAATGACAAACTTTATTACGTTTCCATAACTTGGCTCAAACATTATTTACATCTATTTTTAGTTTAGTTGATCAATCCCCAATAAAATCCTGCGCTGTAAAATTTACTACCCCTTTTCACCCCTTAGGGGTAGATTTTTGGAAAACCCTGAGACATGTTAGTTAGTCTTCATTTTTGGTCTCAAGTACAAAAACTTTTTTTTGAGTAAATCGGACCGCGTGTTAAAATTCCTCCATACAAACTTTGACACCCACCACCGTCTTCTGGGGTCGCGGGTTGTTCGAAAGAGATACCGTGGGTGTCCCTGCCATAGGCACAAGGAACACGGGCGCCCTTCCGCTCCACCCGGCGCGGGAGAAGTCATTTGATGATTTCCCATCCACAAAAAAAGGGGGTAGTTTAGGAAAACTAAAAATGATTAATTTTATAATTAACTTAGATGAATATTCGAGCTAAGTGTCAAGTCTAATAACTCAAGCGATAAGATTTTTCAAACAAACTTTCATCCCCTATTTTATTCCCTTAGGGATGGGATTTCCAAAAATTTTTCCTTACTGGATGTTTACACTATATGTATAAGGTATCTATGTGCAAAATTTCATGTCTCTAGGTCCAGTGGTTTTGACTGTGCGTTGATTATATTATCAGTCAATGAGTCAGTCAGGACTTTGAATTTTATATATAGATTTACAAGACCATAAACTTCTCATAGGTTTTCCTCTAATCTATAGGTAAAGAACTATTTTCTGCATTTTTTTCAAAATTTTAGGCTTAGTAGTTTCGGAGATAAGGGGGGGGGAATGGTCAGTTTTCGTCTATTTTCTTAAATAACTTCAAAACAATTTATTTTTAAATTATAAAAAAAATATATTTGAGACCGTCATAGTAAGACCTTTCATTTGATATGTCACACGGTACAGTTTGCAAAACTTTTTTTTTAATTGTACTTATTTTCTCCCCAAAAGGGACCCCCATATTCAAAATTCATTTATTTACGTTACATGTCCGTGTTTGGGTTACTAAAATACATATGTGTACCAAGTTTCAACTTAATCGGTTCATTAGATTCGGAGCAAATTGGCTGTGACAGACGGACAGACAGACAGACAGACAGACAGACAGACAGACACACGAGTGATCCTATAAGGGTTCCGTTTTTTTCCTTTTGAGGTACGGAACCCTAAAAAAAAAGAAAAATAAAATAAAATGTATTTCAGTAACTTTACAACTTCTAAAATAGGCGGGGTGAAAGCAAGCGCCGTAGGTATTAAATGCTTACCGCAGCCCCCGCAAGGAGTAGCGATACGTAATAAATTACGATGCGCGGGAAACGCGCGCCAAGCGCACCGCTCATGAGTTCATGAACTCGAGTAGGTACTATGTTGCGTCACAGAATAGAGCAATGCAGTAGATAAACTTGAACTGATTAGTATACAAGTTTATTTTGTTTTATTTTTCTAGTAAGTATTTTTGAAAGTTGTAGACAGATTAGACATTTTAGACAGATTTTAGACATTTTAGACACATTTTAGACATTTTAGACAGATCCAAGATGGCGGCTGCGAAAATTCCCTAACTGTTCGTCATGGGTGTCATTTTCGTGATATTTTAGGTCGCTGAAAACGATAGTGGGGTCAAAATGAAAATCCAAGATGGCGGCTGCGAAAATTTCCTAATTTTTCGTCATGGGTGTCATTTTCGTGATATTTTAGGTCGCTGAAAACGATAGTGGGGTCAAAATGAAAATCCAAGATGGCGGCTGCGAAAATTTCCTAATTTTTCGTCATGGGTGTCATTTTCGTGACATTTTAGGTCGCTGAAAACGATAGTGGGGTCAAAATGAAAATCCAAGATGGCGGCTGCTAAAATTTCCTAATTTTTCGTCATGGGTGTCATTTTCGTGTTATTTTAGGTCGCTGAAAACGATAGTGGGGTCAAAATGAAAATCCAAGATGGCGGCTGCGAAAATTTCCTAACTTTTCGTCATGGGTGTCATTTTCGTGATATTTGGGGTCGCTGAAAACGATAGTGGGGTCAAAATGAAAATCCAAGATGGCAGCTACGAAAATTTCCAAATTTTTCGTCATGGATGTCATTTTCGTGATATTTGGGGTCGCTGAAAACGATAGTGGGGTCAAAATGAAAATCCAAGATGGCAGCTACGAAAATTTCCAAATTTTTCGTCATGGGTGTCATTTTCGTGTTATTTTAGGTCGCTGAAAACGATAGTGGGGTCAAAATGAAAATCCAAGATGGCGGCTGCGAAAATTTCCTAACTTTTCGTCATGGGTGTCATTTTCGTGATATTTTAGGTCGCTGAAAACGATAGTCGGGTAAAAAGGAAAATCCAAGATGGCGGCTGCGAAAATTTCCTAATTTTTCGTCATGGGTGTCATTTTCGTGATATTTTAGGTCGCTGAAAACGATAGTGGGGTCAAAATGAAAATCCAAGATGGCGGCTATGAAAATTTCCTAACTTTTCGTCATGGGTGTCATTTTCGTGATATTTTAGGTCGCTGAAAACGATAGTCATTCATTTTGACCCCATTATCGTTTGCAGCGACCTCAAATATCACGAAAATGACACCCATGTCAAAAAAATTGAAAATTTTCGCAGCCGCCATCTTGGATTTTCATTTTGACCCCACTATCGTTTTCAGCGACCTCAAATATCACGAAAATGACACCCATGACGAAAAATTAGGAAATTTTCGCAGCCGCCATCTTGGATTTTCATTTTGAACCCACTATCGTTTTCAGCACCCTCTAAAACCATGGAAACGACACCCATGACGAAAAATTAGGAAATTTTCGCAGCCGCCATCTTGGATTTTCATTTTGATCCCACTATCGCTTTCAGTGACCTAAAATATCACGAAAATGACACCCATGACGAAAAATTACGAAATTTTCGCAGCCACCATCTTGGATTCTCATTTTGACCCCACTATCGTTTTCAGCGACCTCAAATATCACGAAAATGATACCCATGACCGAAAATTAGGAAATTTTCGCAGCCGCCATCTTGGATTTTCATTTTGGCCCCACTATCGTTTTCAGCGACCTCAAATATCACGCAAATGACACCCATGTCGAAAAATTTTAAAATTTTCGCAGCCGCCATCTTGGATTTTCATTTTGACCCCACTATCGTTTTCAGCGACCTCAAATATCACGAAAATGACAGTGCCTCCAGTAAAAAAGGGAACAACTCAAATTCGTCACTTTTCAGGAGAGCCAAAAAACAACACTTTTGATGTTTTTTAGTACTTCGCAATTAAAATCAAAACTTCTTTCAAACTTACATTGTAGGTAAAAAATAGCCCTTTCATTTAATGGGAATCATTTCCACATTCAGTAACTCCTACTATATTTTTTTTTAGTTTTTCTTCAGTTGTTCCCATATTAACGAAGTAATAATGAAATAACTTTATTTATACTAGTCAGTATGGTCGTATTTAAAGTAGTATTACGAGTTATTCCCTTATTATATAAATGCTTAGGACAAATATAACGACTTATTTCCTTCTGCTATCGATGTCGAGGATTTAAATAACAAACAAAAAATGTCTAATTATAATTATACCTCGTTTTCTCTCCACGCTTATAAGTATCTTAGATGACACTCAATGAAATGCTATTTCTGGCTCTTCCCTGTAGTACCTAGTGGTATAGCAAACACAGTAAGGTATAATAGGCGTCTATAAAATGCATTGACCTATTTGTAGAATAAATCCATGTATTTAACTCATACCAATAACGTTAACAAAGTTCAAAAAGTGGGGAGGTACCTACTACTACTAATCTAAGTTTGATTTCTATTCCTAGGTCGATAGAATATGAATGCTCATAAGTAGCTATATGCTTAGGTCACAGTTTAAATCAAAGTAATTCCATAAAATACTTACAATTTCAGATAGTTTTAACACTAACTCTGTCATTTTTCTGCCGCGTTTCGTTTTGTTTTTCCGCTATGAACAAACACTACGCTCTGGGGGCCGATTCTACTAACAAAATTGTTCAAAAATCGCAATAGAATCGCAGCTAAATCACGGCTTATAAGCGTTTTCTCATTCTACTAATCAACAACGATCCAATTGCGGTTACGTTTCAGTTGACGCCAACGATCGACCGAAACAATGTCAAAATCTATTCTGCTAACAAAATCGAACGTGAGCGTGACGTATCATCTCATTCTACTATTACTTTGACACTAGTTTGAATCGAACCAAAGCTGAACTTTAGCGATTCATCTGTCAAAATTAGTGGTCGAACATAAGTTGGTAAAGTGTAACTTTTTCCGAATCGATCTAGGATTGCTTTCGTTTTTTCCTTAAAAATAATGATGTTTTATGTGGATTTCGTTGAACTTGACTTGCCCTGCCATGAGGTTGACGTTGGAATAGTAAGCAAGAAATGTATCTTCAAGAATAGATATAAGAAATAATCCTTTTGACCTTACGCATCGTCAGTCTACCGACTCTCCACTCTGAAGACCTCGTAAGAGCTTTGATTGAGGAGATCAGTCCTCGCAAGCCCGTCAATCTTCGCTCTGACGGTATTGATACGGAAACAAAGGTAGGTAAATACCTAGTTACTATCGTTTTATTGTACCGTGTTACAATGTGATTATATTCTATAATATTGACTCCATTATTGTTTTAGACTGGAGCTGGACAGTGAGGACCAGAAATTATAGAACAGGAGCGTGAGGAAAAAGATGATGCAGCCAGATTAATTTCTGAAAATCGTGGGTCAGGGCGACGTCCGAATTACCTTTTAGAGCAAGGGCGTAATTACCAAGCAGCTTTGGTGCAACGCTTGTGGGCTTCAAGGCAATAAATAAATAGAATTTATGTTAGAAATTTAAATAAGTGTCATTCGTTACTCATTACTTACTTATCAGTTTTGTATATTTTTAGCTGTATAAAATTTTGTAATTGTGAGTAGCTACTAGTACTAGAAAGGTTTAGGTAGGTAACTTATTTAAATATGTTTATCTTTTTTATTTTAAAACCTCAGTTTAAAAATAAAATGCAACTAAAAACCAATGGAAATACAACAATAATGATTACTAAATCAATTGAACCATTAATTTAAGCAGTAACTAGTTTCATTTGTTTAATATGTGTTTGTGTAAAAAGTCACATCAAGATTGTTTACCTACCTTTATTTATCTACCTAAACCTTTCTAGTATAGGTCTATTCCAAAAGTAGGTAGGTATCTGATGAAAATGTTAACAAATGGATCAGGAGATACTAAAAGTTGAAACCTTTTATATACAGAACACTGTACCCATTACTAATTCCTTTTTTACTAGTGACTGAGTCAGAATTTAACCTGAACAGGTTATTCTTGATAGGATTATTCTTACTCATCATCTCTGTCATCTCTTGCCCTTTCTTCTCTGTAGTCCATAGGAATCTACACTTTGGAAAATGCAACTTCCCTGAGTAACATTCAAACATTCAGCATGATTTTATTGAAATTAATGCTTTTATTTTGGGTTTAAATAAATAAAACATAATTTAGGTATGATAGCGTTATTTATTTTTATTAAAATCAGCCTCATTACAAACCTAGTAAACAGATAATCTGAAATTTGGTTGATCTATTTTATCTTCAGTCAGTTTTTCATTAGGTAACAATCAGTCTGAAACAAAAACAATATTTACTTATTATAGTTAATATCTTAAAGCACAACCTCTTTTAAGGATTAATTGTACTTTTTGTTATGAACAACTTTTACTATGGGACCAAAACGGCAATCGCGAAAAAAAAACAGCTGTTCTCTACATCTTGACGAGTTTTTGCGAACATAAGTGTAGAGAACAGCTGATTTTGTTATCGCGATTTCAGTTTTGGTAGGTACCTTAGTAATGGCAATAGGTAGGCTAGCCCCCTATTACCTGGGAGTTAAACATAACTGGCGAAATGCGGGTGTACTATTTAATTAACAGGTACACCTCTGCCCAACCATTCGGGGAATACAGGCGTGATGTTTGTGTGTGGAAAAATAATTACATAATTTTTAAACTATACAACCAATCAGTTACTCGTGCGCAGACTTTCTGCCATGCCAGTCATAGCAAGCATTAGAGATGCCGGTCATAGCAGTAGAGAAGTTAGTCATAGTATTGGACATATTTTAATGCTGCAGTAGCCACCATTCCCTCAGTTACGCGTACGCCTCTCTTCAATGCGGGCTATGGTTGCCCTTGCTTCATCAAGAGCTGCCGTGTTACTTATAAAAAGTATTTAGTTATAGTTATTAACAAAAACCAGAAGATGTAAATTATAATCATCAGAAAAATAACTCTCTATTTCTTGTTTGTTTTTAGGGTTCCGTACCAAAATGGTAAAAAGGAATCCTTATGGTGTGACTCAGTCTGTCTGTCTGTCTCTCTGTCTGTCACAGCTGGATATCTCAAGAACTACTAATGCTATCAACTTGAAATTTGGAACAATTTTAGATAATATTTACCCAACTATTGTGCAAATAAGAAAGGAATAAAAATATTTATGTTTTTTTTGCAACACGGACTGAAAGGGGGTCTTAAAAATTCAAAGTGGGGCTACTAAAACGTGGGGTATCATATGAAAGAGCGCTGTTTGCACATTCTCAACAATTTTTTTCTTTTTTTTAGGCCGCATAGTTTTCGAATTTTGATGGAAAATGTAAAAAAAAATACCGTTCCTCCCCCCCTTATCTCCGATGTTTGCAAAGAGAAAAATCTGAAATTATTCTACTATGTGATAGAAGTTTATGTAAAGATTACAGGAAAAATAAAACGATGTCTCTAAATACCACAATTTTTCAGAAATCGAACGGAACTCTCGGTGCGCGAGTCCGACTCGCTTTTGACAGGTTTTTTGTTTTGGAATGCGTGCGGCGTGAGAGCACGCACCTTGCACACCACTTCAAGTATCTTCATGTTGGTTCTTAGTGAGCCAAGGGATTTCAAGTGCATTACACTTGATAAGCCTTGGGCCCTTTTGTGGTATTTATCGAGCTTTGAAATTTGGTATGAGTACCTAGTGTGAAGTGGATCACTGAAATACTATTTGACTTTAATTTTGTTTTATTTAGTTTGTATTTCTATAATTACTTACTAGATTTAAGAAATAAAAAAGCATTTACGACTGTCTCAAACTTGTCCATAATACTGCTTTTTATTGAAACACGTTTTAAAATTATTAGCTTTGTTTCCCGAAGGGTTGGGCAGAGGTGTACACAGAACATATATACCCTACGGGGAGGTGTAGTACCGGGCTGCTACTGAGAAATTCCACATAGAAAAACCCAATATTTAACACTTTGCCAGACCTGGGAATCGAACCCAAGACTGCATGCACAGAAGTAGCGCTTGCAACCACTACACCACAAGCCAGTCAAGTAATGATCTTCTAATAGAAAATATGATAAAGTAATTTAATAATGAGAACCTGTTTGTGGTAATGTAGAGAGCCTTGGTCAGCTGGCTGATTATTTCCTTCCACATGACGTGAACTGTCTCTCGGCTGAGATTCAAGAGTCACTGTTCGGCTGAGTCTTGTGTGGCTGGTGACCTATTTGCGGGTGCTTCAGTACTCTCTGCGATCATAGATAAATCTCTGAAACAAATAATGAATAAATTGTTAGTAAATAAATGGCTAATAAAATACCAATACCTACTTATAAAGGTTTAATGCCTATTACTCACAAAATGGGCGAGTTGCTGGCCGTTCCACATCCTTTTCCACTTCCATCTCTTCAGCATTAACAAGCTCTTTGTAAAAGAAAAAAAAGCATGGTTAAGACACACAATTGAATTTTTGGAATAAGTAGGTATAATTATTACATGATTGATAAATATATAATCACCTCAGTTTCAATATCTGGATCTTGCCGGACTCCAGTAAGTGGGCCGACCCTTCCTAAAAGGGCAGCAACTCTTTTCTCTAGAGTGCTTAACTGTGGTGCCCTGCTAGGCTCACCCCCAGTACCCTTAGTCTCTGTTTATTTGGGCTAGTTTGATCTGCACCCTACATTTATAATCATTCCAAAACTGAAATGGATAGAAAATTATTATTATTAGGTATTGTCATATTGGTATTTTTAAAGAATAGATAATTCATCAACTTGAAAGTTGTAAACTTACCTTGTTATCGGTATATCGTGAGATGTTATATTTAATTAATAAATTATCCGTAATATTTAGAACGAAACTCCCCGTAAATCAACCTTTTGATGAACTCGCACACAATAAAAAATAAAAGTAAGTTTTTGCTTCCCGCTGTTTGTTTACATTAACTTAGTCTTTGACATAACCGAAACGTTTCGTTTCACAGCTTCGGCCAGCTAGGGCCTGAATACGAAACGTTCTTCTAAGTTTTTATTATTTAAAAAGTTGAATTGTTGTATGTGTAACAATTAAATATACAAGAAAAAAGCTTATGTATGGTCTAGTTACATTTTTGTATTAAGAAACACTTTTTGTGACACTTATTCGTATTTAGTAACATTTTTAGATTCAACTTTTTTTTCTGTGGTATTATTAAAACATACTATTTGGCTGGTTGGTAACACAGGTTAAGCGCTGTTACGTTCCCGTTACGATTCAGTTGCGATTCGGTTTCAACTTTGCTTAAGAAATAGTAGAATGACTTTATATGTAACTATCGAACGGCGATCGAAACAGAACTGTTGCTAAAACACAATTGAACTTGTAACGTTGCAAATTAGTAGAATCGGCCCCCTGACCATACAACGGAAAGTTCGAATAAATAGTGTCAAAAATCAGATACATGTCTTACTAAGATCGGTTTAATTGAATACTAGCTTATAATGAAAAGATGTGATATCAGTATTTTAATTATAACTTTTAAAAGTTTGTCTAGAAAACTTTTAATAGGTAGGTACGCATAACATAAAATTATCTCAATAAATAAACCGAAATGAAAATTTTTACTTAAATTCAATTATTAAGAAACTGGACCTATCTAAAATTATATTTATAGTTCAGAATCGTACCTTGCACATCGACCTACAATTTTATTATTCGTAGAAAAAACATTTTATGAAGATAATGCATTTTATTTAATAAACATACTTTAGTTTTAAAAAGTAATTGTTTGGCCACCCACTACTACCCTGCTTAGTGGAGAAATACCTACTGCTTGACACTGCCTGAAGAAAAATGCAGTTGTTCCCTTTCAAACATGCTTACCAAATAGATTATCTGCATTTATGTCTTACTGTATTTAAAGAACTATGGCACTACATGGGTTGTGTCTTTTTGTAATTAAATTAACTGTGTTCATGCCTTTGCGCTCGATTGTGTTTTGGGATTTCTTGTAGATGTGTCTATTATGCACTGAAATTTACTTGATATCGATGGATGTGCCTTTACAAGCAGTCGAGTTATGCCTTTGATGTAATAGAAAAAACAAGTTAGGATTGAGCTAGAGTTATGTCCTTTTGATATGTTATGTAACAGAACACGTAGATTACAATGGTGCTATAAAAACAAAAGGGCATAACTCGACTTATTCCGTTTTTGACTGGAGGCACTGATGACACCCATGACGAAAAATTTGGAAATTTTCACAGCCGCCATCTTGGATTTTCATTTTGACCCCGCAATCGTTTTCAGCGACCTAAAATATCACGAAAACGACACCCATGACGAAAAATTAGGAAATTTTTGCAGCCGCCATCTTGGATTTTCATTTTGACCCCACTATCGTTTTCAGCGACCTAAAATATCACGAAAATGACACCCATGACGAAAAATTTGGAAATTTTCGCAGCCGCCATCTTGGATTTTCATTTTGACCCCACTATCGGTTTCAGCGACCTCAAATATCACGAAAATGACACCCATGTCGAAAAATTTGAAAATTTTCGCAGCCGCCATCTTGGATTTTCATTTTGACCCCACTAT
Source organism: Cosmia trapezina (assembly GCA_905163495.3). Classification (NCBI taxonomy): domain Eukaryota; kingdom Metazoa; phylum Arthropoda; class Insecta; order Lepidoptera; family Noctuidae; genus Cosmia; species Cosmia trapezina. The sequence goes on along the minus strand of LR991035.1, from coordinate 21,917,776 downwards.
CGTTTTCAGCGACCTAAAATATTACGAAAATGACACCCATGACGAAAAATTAGGAAATTTTCGCAGCCGCCATCTTGGATTTTCATTTTGACCCCACTATCGTTTTCAGCGACCTTAAATATCACGAAAACGACACCCATGGCGAAAAATTAGGAAATTTTTGCAGCCGCCATCTTGGATTTTCATTTTGACCCCACTATCGTTTTCAGCGGCCTAAAATATCACGAAAATGACACCCATGACGAAAAATTAGGAAATTTTCGCAGCCGCCATCTTGGATTTTCATTTTGACCCCACTATCGTTTTCAGCGACCTAAAATATCACGAAAACGACACCCATGACGAAAAATTAGGAAATTTTTGCAGCCGCCATCTTGGATTTTCATTTTGACCCCACTATCGTTTTTAGCGACCTAAAATATCACGAAAATGACACCCATGACGAAAAATTAGGAAATTTTCGCAGCCGCCATCTTGGATTTTCATTTTGACCCCACTATCGTTTTCAGCGACCTAAAATATCACGAAAATGACACCCATGACGAAAAATTAGGAAATTTTCGCAGCCGCCATCTTGGATTTTCATTTTGACCCCACTATCATTTTCAGCGACCTAAAATATCACGAAAACGACACCCATGACGAAAAATTGGAAATTTTTGCAGCCGCCATCTTGGATTTTCATTTTGACCTTGAAATACAAAAAAAATAAGAAGATACCTAATTAGAAAAAAAACTTAATTTAAAAAAAAATCTTATTTATGTGGGTATACAGAAAAATACATTTGAGGGCCTACTTATTTTCTGAACATCCCTGCCCAACCCTTTGAAAGAATTCAGGCGTGATGTTATGAAGAAATCTCATTTCCTATCCGATATTCATTATAAAACCACCCGTACTAACTTTATTCTGTGGCACCTACCTATTTGAGATTTGAAAATAGTGAACCAAAAATTTGCGCGTCAGGCGGCTTTATAAGCTCCAGTGTAGGGTTCAAATTCAACTGTTTTACACACTTGATGCGATTGGTAAACATAGGCCGTGATAAAAATAAATACCAATAAAGCTTTTGCGCGCGTGACGTCTTTATTTACATAGTCATAGCGTTCAAATTCAACTGTTTTCAACACATGCTAATTTGTGCCGGTCGCAGCCGGTGACAGAAGTTAGCGGGGGTGGCGGGTTCGAAAAATTGGCACACGTCCGACCTCCGTCACGTTCCGCTCGGGACTAAACGGCTCAGGGCGAGCGTTTGCGAAGCTGAAAACATTGGAATTAGTGATATAAATATTTTGATATTTCAAATTATGATAGCCGTTATAAATTACATTTTTTACGACCTTTATTATGGCATAAGTTTTATTGTTCAAAGCCTAATATAAATCAAATGAAATAAGATATAGATCATAATTTAGACTTGTCTTTGCGATTTAATTGGATGCAGTAAAGTGCAAGTAATCGTGTATCGGACGGCCGAAATTTCTAGATCGAAGTCTGAACTAAGTAATATATTTTTTTCAAAATTTAAATACGTGTTATCTACGAATAAAACACTAAACAAAACGACGTTTTTACGGCTCTCACCGCCTTAAGTAAGAGAAATAACTGTGCTAGGAGGCCCCGCTCTTCTAAAACTAGTACATACAATAATAAGTAGGAGTGTGCTTTTACAATTTGGTAACTTATTAATTAATGGAAAAAATAAAAAAAAACAGGTAAACAAACAAAAAACGATAACTTAAAACATTTGCGTGTATGGGTGGACGAGAGTGTGGGTGGGTGTGTGTGGGGGTGGTTGGGTGTGTGTTGTGTAAGTGAGTGGGTGTGTGTATGTAAAGAGTACCTATGTCAGTGTATATGGAGGTATGTTTGAATATTATAGATAATATTAAATATGGATGCTCAATTTGACCATAAAATATTTATATTAGGTCTTTACCTATGAAATTGCCGTTCTACAGTACTGGCCATTTCAAATCAAAATAATTTTTGTTTGGCTAAGAATTCTAATTTCAAATTAATTTTATTTTAAAAACACGGATTTTTTTTTCCAAAAGTAGTCATTTGTTTATTGATTAGTGTTACATTTTCATCGCATTTCAATCTTTTTCATCATCATGGATACGTTAAAAATTCGAGTAATTATGGAATATGAGTACCGTCGTGGCAGCAACGCGGCACAAGCGGCACGCAACATCAACGACGTTTACGGAGCTAACACTACAAACCAACGCACCACCTGTTATTGGTTTGCTCGCTTCCGTTCTGGAAATTTCGACATGAAAAATGAACCTCGCGGTCGTCCGAAGACTTTGGTCGACAATTACGAATTAAAGGCGATTGTGGAAGCTGATGATACACAATCTACGGCTGAATTAGCAGCAGCTTTCGACGTTAGCATCAAAACAATATTGGTCTATTTGCGTCAAATTGGCAAGGTAAAAAAGCTTGACAAATGGGTGCCCCACGAACTCAATGATCGCCAGCGCGAAGTACGCGTCGAGACGTGCCTTGCACTGCTCAACAGACACACAAATGAAGGAATTTTGAACCGCATTGTTACCTGCGATGAAAAATGGATTCTGTTTGATAACCGCAAGCGCTCAGCAAGTTGGTTGGATCCTGGTTCAGCACCTAAACAATGCCCTAAACGAAAACTTACCCCTAGAAAAGTGATGGTCACTGTTTGGTGGTCTAGCGCCGGTGTGATTCATCACAGCTTCTTACCAAACGGGGTGAGCATTACTGCAGATGTGTACTGTGAAGAACTGAACACAATGATGGAGAAGCTGGCACATCTCCAACCAGCATTGGTCAATCGCTCGTCTCCGCTGCTCCTGCACGACAACGCGCGACCTCATACTGCACAGCAGACGGTCTCCAAGTTGCAAGAGCTGGGGTTGGAAGCTCTCCGTCATCCGCCCTACTCACCAGACCTTGCGCCTACAGACTACTACTTTTTCCAGAATTTGGATAACTTCTTGGCGGGAAAAAAATTCAATACCCGAGAGGCAGTACAAAATGCCTTTGAAGAATTTGTTGCCTCCCGACCAGCTGATTTCTTTAAGAAGGGCATCAATAAACTGCCACTGCGTTGGCAAAGATGCATTGATTGCATGGGTGATTACTTCGATTAATACAAATAAAAAATACATGAAAAAAATTCGTTTAAATTTTTTCATACAAAACGGCAATTTCATAGGTAAAGACCTATTATTAAGATGATTCTGAACGACTCACCCCGGATCTCATCAATTCACAAACCCTAAAACTAAATTAATGTGAGTTTTCATAAATACTAACTATCGCTTCGACCAAAATGAAATAGTCTATAGAATAAATCCAAACATGTAATTTAAGTTAGTGGGTGTGTATATGTAAAGAGTACCTATGTCAGTCGATATGGAGGTATGTTTGAATATTATAGATAATATTAATTAATATGGATGCTCAATTTGACCATAAAATATTTATATTAAGATGATTCTGAACGACTCACCCCGGATCTCATCAATTCACAAACCCTAAAACTAAATTAATGTGAGTTTTCATAAATACTAACTATCGCTTCGACCAAAATTAAATAGTCTATAGAATAAATCCAAACATGTAATTTAAGTTAGTGGGTGTGTATATGTAAAGAGTACCTATGTCAGTCGATATGGAGGTATGTTTGAATATTATAGATAATATTAATTAATATGGATGCTCAATTTGACCATAAAATATTTATATTAAGATGATTCTGAACGACTCACCCCGGATCTCATCAATTCACAAACCCTAAAACTAAATTAATGTGAGTTTTCATAAATACTAACTATCGCTTCGACCAAAATGAAATAGTCTATAGAATAAATCCAAACATGCAATTTATCATTAACGCTTGCATAGGTAAACATTTACAGGGATTATATTGGATTTTGCACTCATTATAATTGTTTCATTAAAATTTCGGTGATTTTCATTATGGCTAGTTTTAATGGAAATAACAAAATATTTATTTATGAAAAGTACCTCATTATTATTATAGTAGTAACACAAATTATGACATTTATTTATTTATTTAAACTTTTCGCACTAAGAGGTGTACAAAGGTGGACTTAATGCCTTGGGCATTGTCTACCAGTCAACCAAGGCTGGTGAAGAGGTTTATGACAGGTGCTCAGTATGAGAGCCATAAATAGAAAAAACACTAAAAATATAAATCTTAATTAATTATAAATAAAGTGTGTGTGTGTGACTTGTATACCTAGTCTAGGTATACAAGTCACAAACACACACTATTTTGTATTTATCTGCAATCCTGTTAAATTATCACAAACATGTACACCAAGTTCTGAACTAGCTGAGGGTGGTCGACGGTTTAGCTAAATGACATGCGATTGGATAGGCCCATTACCAGCAATAAACTTTTCTAGGCCGATGATGAAATTGAGTTAGGAACTACATTTTTTTATTTAGGTCTAGGTCTACATTACAGTTAAAATTAAATTTTCCTCGATTGTAATTAATTTTAATATAAATTACTTTTACTTTATACTCCAATAAATTTTATATTTTTTTTTATTTAAAGATAGTCATAAAGATGTCTCTTTTATTCTTAACTAGCTGCGCGCCGCGGTTTCACCCGCATAAGTCTCGATCCCGTGGGAATGTCGGAATAAAAAGTATTCCATGTCCTAGCCAAGGTCATGGTCTACCCATTTGCCAAATTGCATCCAAATCCATTCAGCCGTTTTAGCGTAAATGCGTAACAAACAAACTCACTTAGTACTTACTAGACAGGATTAGTTAGGAAGTTAGGATTAGGATACTTTCAGTTAGTTATGCTTATATTGTAGTTGTTAAGTATTTCGTACTTTTTGACAGGCCTACACTGTCCTCTCGTAATCAGCCTATAATATTCCCACTGCTGGGATACGGCCTAGCTGTGAGAGGGAATGGGACATAATCCACGTTGTGCCCATGCGGGTTTATATGAAACTAGCTTTTGCCCACGACTTTGCCCGCGTGGATGTCGTAAAATATCCCATGGGAATGTACTACCGGGAAATCCTTCCTTGTTACTTGCATAAATATTATAAAGGGAACCCCTGTGCAAAATTTCAGGTTTCAAGTTTTAAGGGTTTGGGCTGGGCGCTTATGAGTCAGTCAGTCAGTCAGGACTTTTCTTTTTATTTTATTTATATAGATTTTTTTTTTAAATTTGATTTTTTTCATTATGAATTATGTATAAGTTCATTATGTATAAGTGAATAAAGTAGAGTATTCGTCAACTAGTGTGCTGATTTCATCTATTATTAATTTGCCTAAACTAAATAAAATATGTTATAATCTTAAGACTCGTGCTACTCAGTTATTAACATCAATGCTAATCAGATTAAACTGTCGTTTCAATTCAAATGCGATTAAATAACGATAAGATATTTAGGCATACCTACATATCGATTACATTAGTTTATCATGAAGATCAAACGAAATTGAATCTTATTCCAACACAATAAGGTGACAATCCATACTATCCATACTAATATTATAAATTCGAAAGTAACTCTGTCTGTCTGTCTGTTACCTTTTCACGCCTAAACCACTGAATGGATTTCGATAAAATTTGGCAAGGCTATAGATGGTGTCCTGGGGACGGACATAGGCTACTTTTTTTTCAAAAATAATACTACAGGGGATGAAAGTTTGTATGGGAAACTCACTATTTCTTAAGTTAGGTATGTGAAAATTAAAATGTATGCTTTTGATAGGAAATAAAGAAATATGTGGTTCAGCGATTTTGAAAAATCATCCCCTAAGGGGGTAAAATAGGGGTTGATTTTAAAATTTACAAAACTGCATGGATTTCGACAACATTTGGCAAGGCTTTATATAGCATCCTGGGAAAGGACATAGGATACTATTTTTTTCAAAAATAATACTACAGGGGGTGATACAGGGGATGAAAGTTTGTAAGGGAAACCCAGTATTTCTTAAGTTAGGGATAAAAAATTATGCTATTGGTAGGAAATTAAGTAATATGTGGTTCAGCGTTTTTTTAAAAATCTTCCCCTAAGTGGGTAAAATAGGGGTTTATTTTAAAATTTACAAAACTGCACGGATTTCGATAAAATTTGGCAAGGCTATTGATAGCATCCTGGGAAAGGACATAGGCTACTTTTTGTCTTAAAACATAATCCTACAAGGGGTGATATAAGGCATGAAAGTTTGTATGGGAAACCCAGCATTTCTTAAGTTAGGGATATGAAAATTCAAATTTATGCTTTTGGTAGGAAATAAAGCAATATAATTATGGTACAACGTTTTTGAGGGGGTACAATAGGGGTTGACAAATTTTTGTGTACCTACCTCTTTTTAAGAGATTTAAGGGATTGGAAATGTAGTCATAGTTCGAATCTTTAGGTAACATTTAGTTTTTATTTAATTCGACGTTTTTACGAGGAAATTATTTGAACGAGTGGACACTCGTACAAAAGTTATTTGTTATTAGAGCGTGACTGGCATAATAAATTTTAAGTAATTAACAAAGTACCCTCGCCGCGTAAGTCTGTCTGTTTGAATGCGATATCCACGCGGGCGAAGCCGCGGGCAAAAGCTAGTTTAAAATAAAGAGATTATAGAATTAAACTTAATGATGATAACAAATGATTTCTAAATGAAATTCTTTCAGTTCACGCGTAATGTTAATAGAAAATAATTAAAAATGATTTTAAAACTGATTTTATTTAGTGTTTTAGTAGTAATAGTTACAGCAGAAAAATTAAGATACTCGTACGATAATTTTGCGTTATACAATGTGCGTCCGGAGAATGAAGATGATTTGAAGTTTCTTAATGAGTTGATGAAAAATAATGCAAATCTTGACTTCTGGAAGCTTCCTAGTCATGTAGGAGAAAGTGTAAGTGTGGTGACTCCACCAGAATTGAGAGAAGAATTTGAACATTCTTTGAAGAAACGCAGCATTCATTCAGAGCTTATGTTGAAGAACATTCAAGAGTGAGTTTTACCTAACCTTCAATTTTCTCTTATGATCTACTTAGTAAACTTGCTTTGATTTTAAACTTTAGTTTTAACAAAGAAAACTATCACAAAACTTTAGTTTTAACACTATCACTAAACAGTGACCTGTTTTGTGATAGTGTTATTCAGATTTGCTCATTCAAGTTTCGTTCATTCACGTTTTGGAAAATTCCCGAATTTCTAAATTAAATACGCAATCTTTCAAATTGTAAACTTAATTGTTAATTAAATTAAATAGTATGTCTAAAGGTTTACTTTCGTAAAATTATTTTAGGTCTTAAATAAGTTTTATTTGTATTGTTACAAAATGCGATATTGCAGAATCTAATTTGCAGCATGTATCAGAAGGGTGTGGTAGGTACAGACCATCAAATTGAACAACTTTCTCCATGGGACCAACATCGTAATCGCGAAAACTAATCAGCCGTCTTATAATTTGGGTCGAGAAGGTGTTGAAGATTTGTATGACACAGTTGATAATTTTTTTCGATTGTGTTATAGACAATTTTCCATATGGAACCAACTTCCATATGGAAAATTGTCTATTCCCATCCTTAAATAATAATATGACAACGATGTAGATATCTTTAATTGATGTTTTTTTATATTACGTAACCTCAAAACTATTGCATATAATGTATCAAATAAGAAGCGCTGTCGAAAACTATAGACATTTTTTAAAATCCAATTTAAATGTTTCAGAGCATTTGACGCCCAACTCCAAAGCAGAAAAAGACGTGATACCAGTCATGAACTGATTTGGACCAACTATCAAACTATTGATGATATCTACGGATGGTTCGACTATTTGGGCCGTAACCATAGTAACATTGTCACTGTTGTCGACGTGGGAGACACTGCTGAAGGTAAAACTAATAATTTAGTTCATTGTTTAGTTCAAATTATTTACATTAGTTTCGAAAACATTTTGTTGTGGATTTGTTTTTTTACCAACGCCGGCTGTGAGTACACGCACCTGACATGTACCTCTCAGGGAAATTAATTGTTAAGCAAAATTAGTACAAAGTTAAATTGTCCGTATATTCAAATCACAACTGTCTGTTGTATGAAATGGCTGTTATAGCCATTAAAAAAAACAAAAAGAGCACGCACGCGTGTCGTTGAAAACGTAGCTCGGTGTGTAAGTGAAATGGCGTTATGGCTGTCTAGTTTGACGCGCGAGATAGAAGACTGAGAGTCTTCCGTACCAGAATTATTTCGTAAAACTTGCAGATAAAATTGTATAAAATTAGAAATTAACTATTTAATAATAAATAATCCATCACTGGATGAAATTTTTTGGTAAATTTTTAATTATAATTATAATTAATTTTCAAATATACCTCTTTATAATCTTTAAAAGGAGTTAAAGATTATAAAGAGGTACCTATATTTGAAGATTTTTTTGATGCATTAAAAGTATGTTTAATTATGTTTTGAGTTCCATCACTGTATGTGAAAAGGACTTGAAAATATCACATTTTTTTAATTGTCAAAATTATTTACGGTTTATCAGATACTTTATTTAAAAACTACAGGTTTATTTAAAAAACCCTCTTTTTGACCGTTTTCAAGAAATCTCCGCCTTAGCCGACGTTCGCACGGACGTAAAAATATCGCAGCGGGATTTTATCACGCACTAGATTTTCAACTCTCGTTGTTGAGCCGAACTTCAAGATTCCAACCTAACAACAACAGAGTGCATCCCAGCGCGTCGAAAAAACACACTTTTGGAATTTGAAATTTTGAAAAAAAACGCCGCGATATTTTTACGTCCGTGCGAACGTCGGCTTAACGCGACGATATGTAACATCGCGTTTTGTTTCAGGCAGAGCAATCAAAGGAATCCGAATAAGTCGTGGTTCTAGTACACGGGCATTCGTCTTGCAAGCCGGTGAAGTAGGTGCTGACTGGCTCTCTCCAACCATTCTGACTTACATTGCAAATCAGCTGATCTTTAGCAACAATGCTGAAATCACGGCTGCTGCTCAAGACTTTGTCTGGTACATCTTCCCGCTGACGAATCCAGATGGCTTTCAGTACAGTCAGGATTCTGTAAGTAATAATTATATTTTTACTAGCTGCAACCCGCGGTTTCACCCGCGTAGACCGGGATAAAAAGTAGCCTATATGTTAATCCAGGATGTAAGTAAGCTATCTATGTACAAAATTTCATCATAATCATAATAATCATAATCATAAATCTTTATTTCGCCAGAGATATGGTACAATTGGTGTTACAATAAAGAAGTGCTTTACACGTCTCACCTGTAGGAGGCATGCAAAAATTTACTATTAGTCATACATCATTATTCTATAGAGTCAAAGTATTACAGTCAAAATAAAAATAAAATACAAAATACAAAAATCCAAATCAGTCCCGCCGTTTGAGCGTGAAGAAGTGACAAACATAAACACACACTCATACACTCACAAACTTTCGCCTTTATAATATTAATGTGATTTTATTACGTTTGTGTGGCTTACAGCTAACAACACAAGAACAATAAGGATGATTATTACGGTACGCGTACATCTAAACCGTTATCGGCCGATCTTTACTCGGGCGTCTTCGACCAAACTTGGCCGATCAAATCAAACGTATGTACTTACGTAAAGGGACCGCATAGTGTACACTACTACAACCGCCATCGTCCGATGACGCCCGAAAACGGCCGATCATACGAAATGCTGCTAATCAGCTGTATCCAGTTAGACTGCAAGCCGATGCCAACATGTAGGGCAAAGGCCAGTCAGATGATGATGTTATAATATTATTTACTTCAAATTCTTTCAGGTCAGACTTTGGGTGAAGAACAGGAGACCGACCTCGACTACCACTATCGGTGTTGATCTGAGTAAGAACTGGAACTCGCAATGGGGAGGTAAGTTATACTGTCTTATTGCCAGTAGTAATAAACTTATTGTCAATGCATTTAGTAGAACTAGCGTAATTGAACACTTTAAGGCGCGCTGTTAGCTCAATATTCACAAATATTGGTTTCTTGTATTGTCGAGTATGACGTAACGCAATGAAACTATCCGACGCAAAAATACAGTGGACAGAAAAGGGTTTAAAGAAAAACTTTAACCGAATAGAATAGTAAACAAAATAGTTTAATATTCCCAATAAAAAATTTGGAAATTGCTCCACAAAAATAAACTTTGGCGTCGAGCATCTCTATATTTTCAGCGCTAGCGACTTTCTTTTTTTTAGGAATTTAATAGAATTAGCATTTTTTTTAAAACTTTAACCGGACAATTATTTAATTTATTGTGTATATTCTAAATAATCTAATGAAAACCCGGAAAATAAATGCACATTCGCAGCTTAGTCACATCTCGGCAACACAAATATTATTTTCAATTTTCAACCATATTTCAAGCCAGCTAATGGTGACAATAGATTACGCGGTTGTGTGACGTTTGAAATCGTAGTCAGTCCGCGCCTTAAGGTGAAATGGGTCCCAAAGAAGATATTTTGACGCAGTTCAGCTGTACTACAAAAGAAACTAGTTAGAATCATGGTAAATATTGATCAAACTAACAGCTGCAAACCCTATTTTCTAAAACATAATATTCTAACCCTTCCCAGTATTTATATCCTAGAAATATGTAAATTTGTCCGTAAGCATCAAGAGTTCTATACAAAACGCGAAGATATCCAATCACAGTACACACTTAGGCACCGATCTAGGCTAAACATACCAACATCCAGGCTAAAAATGCATTCCACAAGTCCCTACGTAATGTCTATAAAGATATACAATAAATTACCAGACATAATAAAGAAAGAAGAAAAGTTCAATATATTTGTAACAAAACTTAAAAACTTATTAATAAAAAAATGCTATTATTCCTTAGATGAATATTTAAATGATAAACATAAATAATAGGAGAAATGGAGAAATGTTTAAAGTATATGTTAAGGAAATTACTAATATAATAAAAATGACATAAGAATAATAATTGATAACAAAAATTAGTGATAGTCACGCAATTTCTAGATATGTTTAAAATAAAAATGGTATGATATGGTAATTATTAATATAACAATAAATGATAGTAATAAATAATGTAATATATTAATAAAATAATATAACAAAAATAATAATGCAATTAAAATACTTAGAAATACGAGTAATAATAAATTAAATTAAATAATATAGCAATAATAGTTATTCATGATCTCCTAAAACAGGGCTTCCTCTCTCCTACCCTTTTGCTGTGCCCTACAGGGTCCATAATGATCTCAATTATATACTATACCACCTAAGTACACATTATGGTAAAGCAATAAAGATATTGAGTATTGAGTATTGAGTACTATTTCATTTCATTTCATTTCATTTCACTAAAAATTAATTTTTGTTCTCAAAAACTATGAATATTTTTTTTTTTTCATGATTATAAAAATTGAAAATTTTCTTTATTAAATTATGAGAGTCAAGAAACGCTTGACACAATTTGGCTCGATACAAAAAAATCGCAGTTTCCTCAAAACTAGCATTTTTAATCAGAAATAATTGTTTTATTCGATTGTAATTTTAATAAAATTTCGTCTACACGTTTACAATTAAAGACATGAGGGGATTATGGGTTTATTTTAATGTAATAGAGCTTATAGAATTTAAAAATAAATAAAAAATAAAATTCTTTATGCTCCGTTTGGTTAGGTTAGGTTAGCTACCAATGCTCCAAACCCCGTTACGATACCATTTCGCCTTTTGGTGATTTGGATTGTATGCCGTTCCTGTGCTCGTCACGCAATTTAAAAATAATGTAGTCAATGTTTTGCTATCCTAAAAGTATAAATATCCTCTCATTTTGCTTTTGCTGCATGAGCTAAGATTGTATATACAGTCGACCTCTTAACCGCTTTACCATCTTAAGGTAGAAAATCAGACATCATAAAATGACAAGGTCTCTAATCGACGGGTCCTACGTATACGGGTGCAACCCGCAAAATTACAAAAACTGCTTTTTTGCTAAAAACGCCTTAAAATAACCTATATTTTGTATCCTGTAAAATTTATTTTAAAATGACAATTAGTTTCGAAGATGCAAACATGTCAACTGATGTAAGTGGTATTATTTTAAGCCAAGCATAACTGTCAACACTGGCACCACTGTATGTAGTTGCGATCCATGCGCCACGCGAGCGCAAGTGACTCTTGGTATTTGTGACAGTTACGCAAGTTTCAATTTACTGGGAATTGTTGTCAAAAGTGGTAAAGAGTACCGGAGATCGACTATACTTCATCTTCTTCTTCATCATCCTTCGTAAAACAATATTTTTTGTTTTTTTTTTTTTACAGTAAGCGGCGGCAGTCACACAGCCTCTGCTAATAACTACATAGGTCTTGGTCCATTCTCAGAACCAGAAACCAGATTTTTATCCAACTACATTGAAGCAATTACCACCAATCATACACTATCTGGATTCTTGTCGTTCCGGTCTTTTGGACAACGTTTACTTCTTCCTTTTGCGTTTTCGACTGATTCATTATTCAATTATAATGAGATGGTAAGAATAATATTTTTCTTTGATAGATAGATTGAATACTCTTTACGTAAGAAATTTTACATTATCAATTATCATCTACCTAGCCTTTTCCCAACTATGTGGGGGTCGGCTTCCAGTCTAACTGGATGCAGCTGAATACCAGTATTTTACATGGAGCGACTGCCTATCTGACCTCCACAACCCTGCACAAAACTGGGCAGTACGACACCCCGTGGTAAGACTGGTTATCAGACTTTCGGGCTTCTGACGACGCATAACGGGTGTTAAAGATCCACGAACGACAGCTGGGACCAAAGACTTTCCAAAGCTCGGAGGGGTCTTGGTATAAAAGATGGTCACCAACCCACGGGCTAACCACGGCAAGCGTAGCTAAATCTGATCGATCGACCCGTGCAGCTGTTAATACTTAGCCACGAGCTCCTCTTTTAGAAGGGTGTGTGTGTTATATTATAAACATTGAATTGGTTTCCAGGTTACCATCGGGAGAAGGGCCATGGGTTCTCTATCTGTCCGTTACGAGACATACTACAGAGTTGGTACTTCAAAAAATGTACACGGTAAGAACTTTACTTACATAAAACTTTTTGTCTTCTCCTTCCTCTCTTCTGTGTCCTGTGAAATAGAAGCGAATAGGTATTAGCTGTTATTTTACTTCTCACTCTTACTCGGAAGTCCAGTTATTTTACAAGTAGGTACTTTAACAAACTTTTGAACAATTTTTGAAGTGAATTATGCACTTCATCAGCCTACAGCAATCCACTGCTGGGCCTCTCCAACTACACGCCATTAATCTCGATCCTCGGCAACTCTCATCCAGATGTTCCAGCCAAGATCGTTGCTTCCAGTAGCCTAAACGTCATAGCACACATATCAACTCGGAAAAGGATCGTCACCGTATCAACTCGAGCCGTGCAGTATTCTTTGTATGAAACTCTCTACTGCAAGGCACACTAATCGGAATCGTAACGTAATCGCCTCGCCTCGGGACAAGGTCACCAACCGCGGCGATACGGTGACCTTTAAGGCATAGCACACATATCAACTCAGAAAGGGATCGTCACCGTATCGCCTTTCGCCTCGCTGTCAAACAGGCGTCAACCTAACGTAAGCACGTAACCAAAGCGGACCAGCAGCTCCGATACGTCGACTCGGCTACAGCTAGGCGACGCCGCACTTACGTCAAAAACAGATATTGAAAATTTTAAAAATGAAGAGAAAAAATTTTATGACCTACGAATTTGAAAATACGAACTAGAAAAAATAGGTGAAATAGGTTACAACAGCAAAAAATGTACTCTGTGATAATAGTGTGCTGCAGCAGGCGGCGGGAGGGGTGAGGGGCAAGGGTGGACGAAGAGACGCAAGCGAGGTGACGGAGAGGCGTAAGCGCGGGGACGACGAGCCGTAAGCGCGGGGACCGCTGGTTGACCACGCGCCACACTGCAGTTCGTGCTTGTCGAGCTTGTCCCGAGGCGAATCGGTTACGTTACGATTCCGATTAGTGTGCTTTTCAGTAGGCAGTTACATACAAATAATACTAAACAGCTCGTGTTGATATGTGTGCTATGACCTTTAGGGCGACCTTACGTTTGCCGATTTGCGGCAAAATATACGATAGACATAAAGAACCTTTAATTTTGTTTGAATGAAAGAACTAGTCTTGCGAAAACTTTGTACAAGTATTCTAAAAAAAACAAGTTATTCAATTTCCTACAAAGATCTTGCTGAGGATTTTCTCAATACTAATGATATACATATTTACAGACTTGTATTTGAAACATTGAAAGCAATTTAATATGTTCTAAGAATTTCACTCAAGCGTTATTTTCTTCGCATATTCTGCTACCTTGGGAACTATCACACAAATTATACAAATAGATAAAATATAGAACGTACAGGACTTATCGTGCCTTAAATATTTTCAGCTTTTATACATAAGTAGCTGTGCCCCGCGGTTTCACCCGCGTAGACCGAGATAAAAAGTAGCCTATGTGTTAATCCAGGGTGTCAGCAATCTCCATACTAAATTTTATCAAAATTGGCTCCCCCGTTTAAGCATGAAGAAGTAACAAACACACACACACACACTCACAAACTGTCGCCTTTATAATATTAGTGATTATTAACCAAATTCCCTGACATAATGACAGACATCGCGATGATAATAGAAACATAATTATTACTATAGTAATAGGATTATTTTGTGTTCCAAAGAACATAATTATGCACTAAGAAAGGATTATTTGCTAATGGGATTAAATCATTTTGAAAAACAAGTCATATCACAAACACAAATATAACATTAGAATATTTTTATCTCTCGAAAAAAGAAGCAAAAACAATAGCATTTTTTTTTGCTAACTTTTTTTTTTCAGACGGTGCAACAGGCTCCATAGTAGATTGGGCCAAATACCGCTACAACCCTCCAGTAGCCGCCACTTACCTCCTCAGGGATAACGGTACTTGGGGCTATACATTACCTGTAAACCAGATAACCCCCACAGCTGAAGAAACCTTCGATTCTCTCCTAGCAATAGTTAGGGAAGCAAAGTTCATTAATGTTTTGTAAATTTTTTAATTCTTAGACTGATAATTAAAAGTGATTTTGAAGATATTTGTTGTTCTTTTATTAAACGTGGTGTCATTTGAGGTATTGCATCATAATTCCAGGCACATGACGACAAATAAAGACTGAGTCTAAAAACCTTCACTGCTCGGGATACCTAGCCTAGGTACTACTAATTAAGTCAAAGTTCAAAGTTCCCGTGCTTAGCCGAAAAATTTCGTTCTTCATTCAAAGTTATTTTTACTCTGTTTTTCATTTCTGTTCAAATCAAAGTGATATTTATTCTCAATCAATCAATCAATCTTTTTTGCTATCCGTGATGTACAGTCACAAGCATTAATATTTATACACTAAGCTAAATTCAAAAGTATTTTTTCATGTACTAGCGACTAGTACTTTGAGATAAGATCTAATTCATATTACTATGGGTTCCAATATAATATTGTTTGTAACAACATAAAATTACAATCAACACAGTAGGAGAAAATCACTTTTAAATATTGCTTAGTGAACACATATTAGTGGTCGTAACTGAACATAGGTAGTAAACAGGCATAATTAAGAATCCTGTCGGGCACAGCAAAATTTAAAATAAATAGGAGAGAGGAAGAACGCTATAATGATTTTCCTTGTTACTAAAATTATTTAAATTATTTCCTATCTATCTGTTTTACAACAGTACTAATTATTATTATAATATGTATAGTATCACTCATTTATTTATTCTCTGAATATAATTTAAGTAGAATAGCCACTACTTACCGAATAAATTAAAAAATGGAACAGAATTTGTTTGAAATTATCTGCCAAGTATTAAGAACTTAATCGTAGATGGTGAAACAGGACCTAAGTCAATCTAATTATTTATTCTCGTTGTATTGAGGTCGCTGATTTTATAATCATTTATTTAATTTAGGTAACAAGACTCATACAAAGAATAAGAGGAACACACATTAATTAAAATTATTAGAGAATACATTCAATCAAATTAAAATTAAATTAGGTAAATTAAATCAAAATCATGTCAAATTAAAATTAAATCAAAATTAAATTAAAAGTAAATCAAAATTATATCAAATTAAAATGAATACTGAAAATAATATTAGGTACAAAAAATAAAACAAACATTTTGCATCACTTTCAAAATCAAAATATCTTTATTTTTTTTTGCAATAACTTTGCTGGGTGGCTGCTTCGTTTGCTGTCAGAAGTAAAATTAGAACCGTCCATATAAATACTAAAATAGACAAAAACAAATCGTATAATAAAACATCACGTGAGGTTTTTATTGCACGATGTTTTTAATCAAATGAAAAGATATTGTTATATGTTGTAGCTAATGCGCAATCGATCCGTCGCATACTCAAACAAATATTTGCCATTTCAAACAGCATGACTAAACAGTTCATTATCAAGATACAGGTAAATATTGCTCAAAACTATGATAAAGTTATGATTACCAATGATATAAATGACCGCAATAAAATATAGCCCAGACAATCTTTACCATAAACCTAGATATGGAAATGATAAGTTTTTTATGGTTCCATACATCTATTGATTATAGTTTTTTAGGCTAGTACCTACTTACTTATAAGTAAGAAGAGAAGAGAGAAAAAAAGAAAACAAATCCAGAAATAAATTTCAAATGTTTGGAGGACATAGGTAATAACAATGCTGATTTTACTACTAAGTATAGTAACTCTGGACTTGATATTAAGTTAAAGCTCTTTAATTCTATAATGATATTCCTTGAGGTAAATGGCTACAAAAGAGTGATGAATATAAATGTTGACGGATGAAGAGAAGATAGATTTTGTGAGGAATGATAATGAAAGAGAAGGGAGTGAATGATAGCGTGACAGTTGATAGGGGAGAATGGAAAGAGAAAACGTGGTTCGCCGACCTCACGTAAGATGGGGCAGGAAGATGATGATGTTCCTTGAGGTAAATAAACTATAATGCTTCAAAGAGTGATGAATATAAATGTTGACGGATGGAGAGAGGATAGATTGTGTGAGGCATGATATGAAAGAGAAGGGAGTGAATGACAGCGTGACGGTTGACAGGGGAGAATGAAAAGAGAAAACGTGGTGCGCCGACCCCACGTAACATGGGGCAGGAAGATGATGATGTTCCTTGAGGTAAATAATCTAATGCTTAAAAACACTCAATCAACTCTGCCTATCGCAGTGCACTGCTGGACATAGACCTCTCCCAGGCTGTGCCAGACCACCCTCCACCTTCCGCATCCAGTCTGTCCCAGCCACCTTTTTAAGGTCGTCGGACAATCTAGCTGGTCAGCCTCCCACACTGTTCCTTCTGAAAGTGTTTGATGTCAATAGTTGCTCTCATGAACTTTATGATTGAATTTAAAATGTAGAAAACTTGTAGGTAAGTAATCAACTTGTAAAACAACTAAAAATAGATAACTTTTGTACCTAATCATCATTGGCCTAGTATTCCACATAATATTATACATTAACAATGCCTATGGTTTCGCCTACATGACATTTTTGGAATAAAAGGTATCCAATGGCGGAATATTTTTCTACTCGTTGTTAATTTTAATCGGGTAGTATTTAAACGCACATCATCAATTACTAATTTTTGCCAACAGAATACATACATCAAAAATACTGTTTGCACATTATTTGCTTGTCTAAATAAATTAAACTTAACGTCAGGTCGACGGAGCCCCGTTGCGCGGAGCTTCTATTTCTGTCAGCAGCGTTTAAAGGATTCTAATCAAACCGAACTTCGGGGTGCCCAATAATTATAATTTGTACAAGTTTTTATATTCAATTAGTTAACTACTAGTGCAATAAAAAGTTTATTAGATACCCATTTGTTATTTTTGATGAACAGTTAGTATTTTTGATATACAGGATATTTTTTTAAGCAGTGCGCAAATTTTCACAGGGTGTTCTACCCATGAATATGAACAACTTTCACTACTGGACTAACTCTGAAATCGCGAAAAAAAATCAGTTGTTCAGTAGGTACATTTATTTATCTACACCAAACCCGTCGAAATGTAGGGAGCAGCTGATTTTTTTTCGCGTTTTCAGGTTTGGTCCCATAATAAAAGTTGTTCATATTCATGCCTAGAATACCCTGTGAAAATTTGCGCACTGCTTAAAAAATTATCCTGTATAATATTAATGTCATTTGTTGTCACTGGACAAAAAATCAACAGCTGTAATATTATGATGTCCTAACTATAACTAAGCCAGCCTATT
Organism: Cosmia trapezina; assembly: GCA_905163495.3. Lineage (NCBI taxonomy): Eukaryota > Metazoa > Arthropoda > Insecta > Lepidoptera > Noctuidae > Cosmia > Cosmia trapezina. The sequence continues at coordinate 21,899,411 of LR991035.1, read as the reverse complement.
TGGAAACTAAAACACCAGCTAGACCATGATCAAGAAGTCAAATCAAATGCCTAACCTTTTCCCAACTATGTTGGGGTTGGCTTCCAGTCTAACCGGATGCATCTGAATACCAGTATTTTATATGGAGCTGGAACTGGGTTATGGAGTAGTTGTCAGACTTTTTGGGCTTCTGACTACTCGTAACGACTGTCAAAGATCCACGAATGACAGCTGGGACCAACGGCTTAAAGTGTTTCCCGAGGCACGAAGGGGTCTTGATATGTAATGGATGTTCATCCATCCACGAACCGACTGCGACAAACGTAGCTTAACCTTCGATCGATCCGTGCGGCTATTATTATTAAGCCACAACACATAATAAAATTAATACCCAAACAAATTACACAATAATACATACGTTCGATAGATTTATCTAATACTTCAAAGCACTCATAAAAATTTAGTGCCGTTATATGACTTTACAATAGCATACACTTAAGTTGTTCTAGTCCATATCTCGTTTATTTGGGCATGGAACTGTGATACTGGAGGACAGCCAAAAATGTCGTTAAAAATATTTTCTATTTTATCAATTTTAATTATTTGTGTGTCGAGTGAACCATTTAGGTTCGACAACTATACTTTATACAAAGTGCTACCGAAAAGTTTAGAAGAAATTAAAATACTTGAAGACTTGCATAATTCTGGTTCGGAGTATGATTTCTGGGACGACCCTGTACCTACTGCTGACTATATTAATGTATTGTCCAAACCTGAACTAAAGAATGATCTGGAACATTTTATGGGGACGCATGGAATTGATTTTATTGTTACCGTGGCGAATATTCAAGAGTGAGTATTTCTTTTTATTTTGAGTGTTCCGTTTTTTCCTTTTGCGGAACGGAACCCTTATAGGATCACTTCGTTGTCAGTCTCTCTATCTGTCAGTCTGTCAAGACCCTTATTCTCATGTGGAGGTATCAAGTTGAAATTAATATCAAATACGTAGGTCTATGGTCCCTTGGAGTTCTAAAAAAATCAGGGTTTTAAGTTAACGCAATAAAAAAATATGGCCATTTATGCGACATATTTTGATAATCTACTAGAGGGTACTTCCCGTTGTCCTAGAATCATGAAAGTTCGCTAAAAGCAAGGTCTCACAGCAAAATCCAAAAATGGTTAATTTGTAATTTTATGAAATTAAAAAAAAATGGGATTAAGTTTGTGTTTGGGATAAATTATTTTCATTGTCATTGTGCGTGGTCCGACATTTTTATTTCGGTGGCAGCTATGAATATAATCGTGGGTGTAATACAGAGCTACATGCTTGCTACATGTATATTCAAAAGGACTGAATGGCAGTCTCTGGATAGGCAATATCGAGTAGATAATTTAAAAAAAAGAATAGTTTTTTGTACAAGATAAGTTAACCAAAACTGGAAAAAGGACGCGTTGGCTCGCAAAAGATGGAAGGAGTGGAGGAAGGCCTTTGCCCAGGAGTGGGAGAGCGTAGACTAGTAAAAAAAAACCGGTCAAGAGCGAGTCGGACTCGCGCACCGAGGGTACCGTTCCGATTTCTGAAAAAGTGTGCTATTTAGAGACATCGTTTTATTTTTCCTATAATTTTCTTCTATAAAATTGAATAATTTCCGTTTTTTTTTCATGCAAACTTCGGAGATAGGGGGGGCGAACAGTATTTTTTTTTAATTTTCATGCTTAAAAAAGGAAAAAAAAATATGATTTATTTCCAACTTAAAAATGTTTGTGTGATAACCCACATGACCTAGTAGCCCCACTTTGAATTTTTAAGACCCCCTTTCAGCACCTGTTGCAAAAAAAAATAAGTAAATTTTTTTTTCTTTCTTGCAAATTAAACGTCATCTAAAACTGTTCAAAATTTCAAGTTGATATCATCAGTAGTTCGTAAGATATCCAGCTGTGACAGACAGGCAGACAGACTGAGTCGCATCATAAGGGTTCCTTTTTACCATTTTTACGAAACCCTAAAAATAAAAAAAAATTAACTGAAACCGTAGTTGATGGAACTATCTTTTGAATGAATGAATGAATGAATGAATGCTTTATTTGTAAACATAGGTCAATGTACAATATTGTGCGAGATGTTACGGATAAGTAGATCCTCCTCTATGTTTTGCCCTGAGGCGTACAAATATAATTAATTAACATTGTCGAACGCAACATTGTTTTACGCAACTTATACTTTGTCAGGCGAAGGATTTTGTTATTAATTTAATTGATACCATGGTAGTAAATTAGTAATAGTACGCATGTCTAATTACAGAAGCGAAGGCTAGAAATTAACTGTCTGGCCTTCGCTTCTGTAAGTAGGTCTGTGTAATCTACGAAGCTGATATTACGGACTCAATAAGACTGACTCAATAGGACTCCACAATATCGATATTTTCTTTGACATTCTGCCAATATTTAAAACTAAAATTGATAAAATGACCTGTAACTGCCTACTTATACTTATTCTAATTTAATAAATAATGTAATTAATAGTATTGAATATTAATTTAATAATTTTATCGAATTGAATAATAATAATTTAATTTAGTTTAATTGGACTTACGTTAATTGTTATTATTATTATTTTTTTCTTTTTTAATATTTTACTTTTATGACGTCATTTAAATACTTACCGTTATTTTATTTTATTCCTTAATTAGTTTTGTAACTATACGTACAAATATTTTACTTTATTGTTATTTTGTACGGTTGTATTGCTCCCATGCAATGTGACGAAATTGTATAATTATGTTTTTTATGATAGTTTATTTTATAATCTAATCTTATTTGGGAATTTTATTATAAGTATCAAATTTTTATTGTTATTTATTGTAATGATTTAAAAATTAATTTAATAGTTGTAACCTTTTAAATTATTATGAATGTTGTGCATGCCTATAAGTCATGTATTTACACAGCACTGAAGACTGAATTACCTATTGTTATTTACCCTTGTAAATATATCGTTAGTGTGCCTTGCTCAATAAATAAATAAAATTATACCGACACAAATTAATTTTACAGATTAATAGACAATGAAAAGAAGAAAAAATATACGAGAAATAACGTTAAAAGCATGGGATGGGAAGATTACTACACCTTGGAAGACATATACGCCTGGCTTGATGACCTAGCTGCAACCTTCGATGAAGTATCCATCATAGAAGGAGGAACATCGTACGAAGGGCATGTCATCAAGGGTATTAAGATATCTCATGGCGCTGGCAGAAGGGCAGTTTTTATTGAAAGTGGTATTCATGCAAGAGAATGGATAGCTCCAGCCACAACTAATTACATTATTCATGAGCTATTGTATAGTGATGATGAAGAAACGAAGGCAGTTACTTATGATTTTGATTGGTATATCTTCCCTGTTACTAACCCTGATGGTTACATTTGGAGCCATGTTGGAGTAAGAATTTTTTATTATTTTTAAATATGGTCAGTCTGAACTTTATTGATTTCATGCAGATACAAAAGAAACATATAACACTGCCCTTGTTACAGACTGTTCACAGAAAATTTATATCTGATTTTACATCTTTATCAATATCACAGTGATCCTTATTGTCGTCGCAATAAGGTTGCTTTTGGGTTGCTACTATTGACAAGTCTCTCAAAATCAAAGTCTATAGATAGATAGATCTTTAACTTCGTTGCAATAGAGTTCTTTTGCCACACCCAATATTGACTTCCATACATAAGCGTAAGTAAAGTTAGACACAGTATTACTAGCATAAATGGTTGTGATTTTTTAGCAAAACGAATCGATAGAATTTTATAATTCTTTTACATTTTATTTATTACAGGTTTTTTAATAAAAAAGAATTTTAAAATTCTATCGATTCGTTTTCTAAAAATCTCAACAATTTATGCAAGGATGGGTTAGGTAATGCTGTGGCTGACTGTACCAGTACACACAAAATGACAAAAAAAAGTTTAATTCTTTGACAAGTTATATTGATTAATCGAAGTGCCAATAACTTCTAAATGTCGAAGTTAACACGTGTCCCATGGAAGTTAGACGGAAGTTAGGAGGTAACGTGATAGACACTGTGGTTTATTTAGAAGGTATTTATTTCTATATTTTTATATATGCTGTTGCAACTAAAAATGTAATAAGAGATTTTACTAGAACGTGCGAATTTGACTTTTAAATTCAAAACCATAAAATTTAATTTCGCGAAAAGCGTCAGATAGGACGTTATTGACACTGAGGACTTCGTCGTTGTTATGAGAATAGTTATAGCTCAAGTTGTGGTGACCATTCTTATGTAAACTGTGTAACATGGGTATCTGTAGACCTCTCCAACGCTCCAGTATTTGCCAATGCATTAGTAATCTTAATTCTAAAAGACAAAGTTTAAAATGATTAACCAGCTCGCTCCTGTGCCAACGTCATCCAGGTTCTACCGGCGAAGATGACAATGAAGTAGATGCTATTTTAATTAATTTAAAAAAAAAATATTTGTAGTTTAGACTATGGCGTAAGAACAGACGTCCATTCGGCGCAGAGTTTGGTGTGGATCTAAACAGGAACTGGAACGATAATTGGCTACGTAAGTATTTAACAACTTTTTAAATTAATCTACGAAGTTTTTTTATTTCTCAAAGAAACTTCATCATTTTATAAACAGTAAGTACAAATAATTATGTCAATCATATTGCAAAGCCAATTAGTTAGAATCCTAAACAATTTGGGCGACACGGTTGGCGCAGTGGTTGAGTGATTGACTGCTGCGTAGCATGTCGCGGGTTCGATTCCCGCACGGAACAAATATTTGTATGACCTACAAGTATTTGATCCGAGTCTGGGTGTTTTTCTATCTATAATATGTATGTATTTACAAAAAAAAAAAAAAAAAATGTATATAAGTAGTTTATCAGCCATCTCGTTACCATAACACAAGCATTAGGTTGCTTAGCTTGGGACTAGATGGCGTTGTGTGAAATGTCCAAGGATATTTATATATTTATTTATTTAATTATAAATGTAAGTTTGTTTATTTGTTTGTTACCTTTTCACGCCGCCACTGAACCGATCATCCTGAAATTTTGCATATACGTTGTCAGGTGTACAAAAGCGGACATAGGAAAAAAAGTACTGTGCTAAGGAAAACAACAATAATGTTTTTATGATGATAGATGGCGCCACGTATCTTTCGAATCATGATCGAACTATATAATAATACAGTAAGCAGAGTACAACCGGAATAATTGATTGTCAAATTCTAAATTACCGCGAGCAAAGCCGCGGGCAAAAGCTAGTTAAAAATATATTGCACAGATATAATCATAAAAACCTGTAAAAAAATGATCCAATATACCTTTGAAGGACGCTAAATGCAACTTTGCAGTTCATGGTGGCGCTAGTTGCAAGGAATATTTTCAACAGTATGTGGAGTGCAATACATTTTTTAGTTCGATATTTTGCCACCCACACAAAAATATTACCTATGGCAGCACAGTATTTGTGCCTATTTTCACTAGTTACCGTGATGTTTTAAGTTTTATACCCATATACATATATGGTGGTTCCAAATAAAGTGTCATAACATTGAAGTGGCTTCAAGTAAAATATTCCATAAATAAAATATCTAGTAATACTTACGTTTTCAACATAACTCTGCAAAATATTACGTTAATAATAATTTACTTGTGTTTTCAATTCAAACTCTACGAATGACAAATAAAATTATTATTCATCCAATATGTCCAAAAATTACTTCAATTCCAAGGTCAAAAGGTCATTACAGAATCAGTTTTCTAGGCATCAAACAGCTATCAACACTTTCGTGTGATTAACTTTTCAAAAATAGCAATAGGAGAGGCCTATGTCCATAGGCAGTTTAGGCTGACTGAGGAAATGTTTCTAGCGCAGTTATACTCTCCGCGGTAACGAAACCATAGCGACTTCTAATTCGACGACAACGCCATCTAGAGAGCACGGGGTTAAACTTTAGTGTATTGTTTTGCGAGGTGCATACATAAATAATGTACAGTAACCGGCCGTAAATATTGCACATGGGATTTACGTACGTTAAATACGTAACTACATATATATGATGTATATATGTATGTATAGTAATGTGTATATATGTATGTAGTACTATTGTAGTATGTTATTTATGTACTTTTACGTATACCTACTTGTTTCATGTGCTTTTACGGCCGGCAACTGTAAAAATCCATGTGCAATATTTATGGCCGGTAACTGTACTCAGTTTAAAAAAATATTCCAGTGTAAAAAAATGTCGTTGTTCTATTTAAAAAGCAATAGGAAGGACATGCTTGTTTAAGAAATTAACATTCTTAATATTTTTCGCGATTAAAACTTTAAAATTATTTAAATGAATTAGAATTTTTTAAATGTTTCATGTATGTTGACGAAAATTTATTGTTGTTGAATGCCCAAGCATTGTATGCCCAAGTGGCTGATCATGGAATGTACGTTATTAAGTATATAATTATGTAATGAACACCTACAGGTCTTCATTACATCGTTTATTATATTAGAATTTTTCAATATTGCGACATGACAATGACAAGGACATGACAATAGGTATACAATTTACAATTTGTATATTATGGTGAACTTTTTGTCCATAAATTCCCATTAATGGGGATTGTCAATGGGGATTTGTGGAATAAACCAAAATCTCCAAGGAGCAATAACCCAAAATCTCCAAGGAGCAATAATTTTTCCTTAACAAAAAAGGTTTTCTTAAACTATCTAGTTTCGACTACTCGACTAAGACACTATTATAAATATGTTGAGTGTAGCTATAATGGAAGTCAACAGCTTTCGGCATATTAAAAAAATCCTCAAAACCGCTAAACTATATAATTGCGAGTCGTGAGCACAAATTCCTTTAACTGCCCTCGTCAGCGTGCTCTTGTATTCTGTTTTCTATCTGTGTCTAAATATGCTTGATAATAATATTGATTTAATTGCTACCGCCCGTGTGCAACCTGCCGTAATAGGAAATAGGATTCGAGTAGAGTTTATGCTCACGACTCTTGCTGGCAACTATACGAGTACCAATACTGCAACGGGGCAGTCCTAATAATTATTATAAATTCTATTTATAAACTAGAATTTCAGGAATCAACTCCCAAATCTACCACCATTGTCTTCAATTACTATAATTAGGTATTTCTCATCCACAGAGGAGAGTGTCAGCTTGAACCCATCATCAAACGTCTTTGCTGGACCTGGACCCTTCTCGGAGATTGAAACCAGGACGTTATCTGCCTACATCAGGGACATGGCTGATAGGATTGACCTATATCTGTCTTTCCACTCTTCTGGACAAATCCTTCTTCTGCCTTTTGGAAATACTACGGAACCTTTGGCTAATTATTATGATGCTGTAAGTAGCCTAATTTTTAGGTCGAATTTCACGCGTTCAGTGGTGATGATTCTCTTGTTCAATAACTACACTAAAATTATAGAATTGCTATCTTTTACTAATAGGCAGTGCGAAAAAAGGACGGCTATAGCTATGAACAAAGTTAGATATGTCTACCAAGTTTAAGCTCCTTAGGTACGCTTCACCGTGTTTTCAGTCGACATGTTTTACGTGTCGTCTGTATGGAAATATTAGTTCAACTAAATTTACGTCCGTCTCTTTATTGTTGTATTAGAGGGAAAAAGTTAGCCAAAAGTCAAGCCAAGTTAGCCTAAATTATGTTTAGTTTGTGCACAACAGAATCGGCACCAGTGTCATTGGTAAAATTTACATATAGTGTAGATAGTTTTTAATTTAATATTTTTGATGACATGGATGCTTTGACTGTTTATACTCCAAAGAGTCCTCCGGGTTTTGATGGTGACAATGACGATTAGCATGAATACCATGTGACAAGATTGTGGATGTAAAAAGTATGTATGAGACGGGTTCAGGCGCAAACAATAAAATATTTTTAAGAAGTCGTAGAACTGAAGATTTAGTATAGACAAGTTGTTAGAAATCACGAAGTCCCTAGGAGGGAGAAATTAATAGACATAGAGTGTTAACCGAAATAGTTAAAAAAACAAATATTTAATATTTCAGATGAAGATTGGAAGACGTGCCATGGGTGCTTTAGCTTACCATCATGGCACACAGTATACCATCGGAAATATTGCCGAGGCGATTTGTAAGTAACAGTCAACTTAGATATCCTTACAAAATGATTAAACTATTGTCATTAGAGACGCGTATCATCCTAACACATGTACGAAGATGTGGTAAAGAAGCATTCCCTTCTTCACCTCAACACTGCTCATGTGTTGGATCAAATAAGTAAATGTAGCTCTTATTGCAAAGTCTGCCCGAAAGCTTCTGTGTCACAATCCCGTACAAGTGTTGGGATGAAGAAGTATTTGTAATCACGCGCCTGAGACAATGTTATAGCACCATGCTGCCTGCTCCATATAATATTTTTGATAATTAGCTACTTTTAATAGGATTATAGTTTCATAGCCATTTTCACTTTTTACTCTTCGTCTTCTTCCTGCCCTGGTTCCATGTTACTTGTTATGTTTTTCTCTTCCATTCTCCTATACATCATGGTTTTATCATTTTTATCAAACCCCGAAACGACCTCTTCTTAATTATGTTATCCTTTAACATTTTTTTCATCATTCTCATAAGGTGTTTCAAAATTAACTTTACAAAGTTTAAGAGGCTTTAGACCCTGGTAAAAGTTATTCAATAAGATGGTCTAAAGCACTCTTTACATTTAATTTTGAAACACATTATTATATTAAGATAATGATGAAAAAAAATTTTAATTGTTGTGCACTTCTCAGTATATTATTTCTTACAGATTTTGCAACCGGAACTAGCATAGACTGGGTAAAAGAACGTCTCAACATTCCTCTAGCGTACTGCTACGAGCTTCGCGACAGAGGAACCTACGGACATCTGCTGCCCCCAGATCAGATCAGACCAACTGGTGAAGAGACCATGGATTCAGTCATAGAGATGGTACATCAAGCCAAGAGATTTGGGTACATGGTCCCGTATAGTGCTGGACTAAACAGCGCAGGCGCACTGAATTTATCAGTTGTATTGTATCTTGCTGTAGCTGTGAAATTCTTTTTGTAAATAATGTAAATCGATGGTGATTGGTGGCCACCCTTTAGTTTAAGAGGCCAACTTATACTGGTTTTTGTTACTTCTGACATGTGGCTTACCGAATTTATTGATTTAATATACAATTTTGCTTTTGTAATTTTAGTAGTTTAATTATTTTTTTGCCAATTCCTATCCTATGTCAAAGCCTTGTGCTATGTGTATAGAGTTCACAAAAATAGCATTATCCACCTAGCCTTTTCCCAACTATGTTGTGGTCGGCTTCCAATCTAACCAGATGCAGCTGAATACCAGTATTTTACATGGAGCAACTGCCTATCTGACCACCATGAACCAGTAACTGGGTAATACGACACCCATTGGTAAGACTGGTTGTCAGAGTTAGTTTTTTTTTCATTTTTTTTTCGAGCTTCTAACGACCGAGCCGGGACTAACGAATTAACGTACTTTCCGAAGCACGGAGAGGTCTTGGTATGTAAAGATGATCACCCACCCATGGACCAACCGCGGCAAGCGATCGACCCGTGCGGCTGTGTACTTAGCCACAAGCCTACCCTCGTTCAAAAATAGCATTCAAAATCAAAATTAAAAAATCAAAATATTTTATTTATTTCACCTAAACCTACATGGGCACTTATGAAAAGTCAGAAACTAGGTGCGCGGTTCCAAATTGGTCGTTTCTTATGGAGAAGAGCCAGCAAAAAACTCCATGGTTACTCTTTTAAAAATAATTGGCTTTTACATTATTTTCAAATAACAGTGTTAATAGGTTTGTGAGGACAATAAATAAATAAATATAAATATACTTGGACATTTCACACAACGCCATCTAGTCCCAAGCTAAGCAACCTAATGCTTGTGTTATGGTAACGAGATGGCTGATAAATTACTTATATAAATTGTTTTTTTTTTGTAAATACATACATATTATAGATAGAAAAACACCCAGACTCGGAACAAATACTTGTAGGTCGTACAAATATTTGTTCCGTGCGGGAATCGAACCCGCGACATGCTGCGCAGCAGTCAAACGCTCAACCACTGCGCCAACCGTGTCGTCAAATGAAGGCAATGAAGGCCTTTCAACAACTACCACCTACTACTACCAACAACTACCATTACTCTTAAAATTCCTTGATTAAATGAATCAAAAGTAACATATTAATAAAATATAATATCCCATCTGTTTTCCCCTTAGGGTTATGTTATGTTATGTCAAGTTATGTCTAAGCCCCATGTCATCATCATCATTCATCATTCTCCTGCCCTTACCCCAATCTATTTAGGATCGGCGCAACATGTCCCTTTTTAACCGACGAAAAAAAAGGAGAAGGTTAAACTTTTTAAACTTTCGCGATTTGTACACATTATAAAACACTATCGAAAACGGGTCTTATCGCGATATTCTTTTTAACGAGGTAAACAGCAGTGCGATTCTGTAACCATCTCACCGTGAAGACATATGTGAAGTGAGCGTGGAGTGAGCTGTCAATAGTGTCAATTCCTACCAAAAACAAACTCACTTCATCTAAGTTTTCACGGTGAGATTTTTACAGAATCGACCGGCGGGTACCTACTTGGTGGTCCTCCCGTGACCACGATCGCTGCAAGGCGGTCGAAACGTCGGGAAACAAGTAGGTACCTGTTTACCTCGTTAAAAAGAATATCGCGATAAGACCCGTTTTCGATAGTGTTTTATAAGGAGAAGGTTCTCAAGTCGACACGTATTTTTTTTTTAAATTATCATTTTTATAGAGTTGTCCGAGAGAGATTTCAAAGATTCTTATTTTATTCGGCAGGCTTTTTTAAAATCTTTTTTTAATTTAGTCCCATGTAAAATTTATTAACTTTGTGTGGGGAAGTTTTTGAGTTAGCTTCTTTTTAAATTATCATTTTTATAGAGTTGTCCGATTTTAAAGATTCTTATTTTATTCGGCAGGCTTTTTTTTAAATCTTTTTTTAAGTTAGTCCCATGTAAAATTTATTAACTTTGTGTGGGGAAGTTTTTGAGTTAGCTTCAATAAATACTACGTATTTTTTTCCTAATTTTTATGTCGATGATGTTCTCATTTCTTTTAGAATTTGTGTGGAGTAATACCACAACTAAAAAGTGAAAAATAAAAACATTTTTACAAAAAAAACAACCGACTTCCAAAACAAACACTATAATAAAGTGAAAAATACTAACATTAATTTCGGAAGTCGGTGGCAACAATCGAAAATAAAAAAATAAAAACTTTTTACAAAAAAAAAAAAAAAAAACAACCGACTCCCAAAAAAAACACTACAAAGTGAAAAATAACTTTAATTTCGGAAGTCGGTGTCTTTGGTTTTTTATTTAATTTCTTTTTTTTTGCCACCGACTTCCGAAATTAAAGTTATTTTTCACTTTGTAGTGTTTTTTTGGGAGTCGGTTGTTTTTTTTTTTTGTAAAAAGTTTTTATTTTTCACTTTTTAGTGGTGCCTACCCCACACAAATCTGAATACCACTATGCAAAATAAATAAGAGCATCATCCACATGGACTAAAGGCTCTGACAGACACCATTTTCATCAGAACCATTTATTTAAAGCTTCGTCATAGTCGCTTAACTATTTCAATCTTATCGCTATCCGTGAAATACTTTTCATCGTTTAGGAGTTTCCGTGGCCATCTGTGGTCTTCTTCATCAGTTCCACTTCACCAGATGATACTTTCTGAATGCAAACGCTTGATTTGTTGATGAAAATACCATAATCGCTATATGTATGCCTATAATATTTGAGGAGTTCCCTCGATTCCTCATGGATCCCAGTATCAGTACTGGATTTTGATAAAAATGGGACCAATCTGGAAGTATACCCTTTCAAATAAAAAAAGAATTTTCCGAATCGGTTCATAAATGACGGAGTACTGAGGTAACAAACATACAAAAAAAAAAAAAAAAACATACAACCGAATTGAGAACCTCCTCCTTTTTTGGAAGTCGGTTAAAAATCAAAGACACTTCCGAAATTGATGTTATTTTTCACTTTGTAGTGTTATTTTTGGAAGTCAGTTATTTTTTTTTTGTCAGAAAGTTTTTTTCCATACTTCTCTATTAGTCGTCATCTCGGTAGTCACCCCATTTCTAGCCATATCATCTTTCACACAGTCCATCCATCGTGTCTTCCTTTTCTTTTCGTCTATAAGTCTGATGTAAGAGTGGTTTTATTAAAACGGCTTTTCCATGCTATACATCGAATGTGACCTCTAATTAGCACTGCAAACGACGAGGCACCTCCATAAACAAGGGTTATTCCTCATTTACAGTTTAAATTTTATTTTCTCGACCTGTCGAGTTTTACACCGTTCGTGCTAACTGATAGTTCACGAAGCCAATAAATAACTCAAAACGTGAACTAACCCATTAACTTTATGTTTTACTTCGATGAATATTACATATAGCTTCTGCCCGCGACTTCGTCCGCGTGTTTCTTGTTGCTTGACGCATCGCATCGCCTGCCCGGGCTGTTACTTCGTTTTCGCTTAGCGTTCTTTCTGACTTTTTTTCATTTTGCTCGGCTCCTAAACGTCGTAGCGTGATGGTAAATAACTTATAGTCTTCCTCAAGAATAGGGCTATCAAATGCAAACAAAAAATTTTGTAATTCGACTGGTGGTTCCGGAAATTATTATTACAGCTTTATTTTCCACTTAACACTTTACAAATATACATGCAATTATAATTATTTATTTTCCGTTTCATTGTTATGTGGCCCCCTATGGGTAAAAGCCTCCTCCATTCTTTTCCACCTTTCCCTGTTTTTTCCAGAGATTAGCGCGTTTAAACATTCAAACAAACTATTCAGCTTTATTATATTACTTAAGACTATAAATAAATTTATTGCTTAGGATTTAGGGCTCTTGGCTTCAATGCTATAAAACAATCTAGTATTAAAGTCTGCTTTCGTTAATTATCAGGACAATTATGATTATTAACAGTATCTCAGTATAGCTGATATATGCAAAGATATAGATCAGTCTGGCGATGATTAAGTACTAGCTAATGTAATTTTCTAAAATTAGGGATCATAAGGTCAAGGTCATGCAATTTATGTAAACTCTTCAAAATTAAGGCACGAGTCAGTGATTACTTTAGCCTTAATTAAGTTAATCAAATCAACATCAAAAGTAATTTTTATTCAAACTTGGCTAAGAATCAGGACTTTTTAAACGTCAAAATTACATAAAACAGTCTCCTAAAATGCCCGCCCTTCACCACTTCCTAGTGTTAAAGAGCTGGGAAATAAATAAATAAATAATATTTAACTATTTGCTTAAAACACGGTATAAGAAGGTGTTACAATACAAAATGTGATCATACATGTTTTGCTTATAACTAAAGCATGCAAAACTGTGCTATCAACGTTAGTGTTCTAAAAACTCCTTTATACTATAGAGATTATTTTCATTTAACCAGTAATCATTTTCGTTTAACATAGAATTTAATTTTAAATAGAAAGGAAGAAAAAGTGGCGCAACAAACTCCCCAGCAACACAGCTTGCTAAGTTAGAAGAACTTGATGCTAGACAATTAAGTATCGAAAGCAATTAACATTAGGAAACACAAAATATTAAATTACATTATTTGCCATTATGTCAGGTAATGGTCTATACATGCAGGAGCCTATGGTTAAGTAATAACAGCCGCACGGGTCGATCGATCAGGTTAAGCTACTCTTGCCGTGGTTGGTCCGTAGATGGGTGACCATCTTTACATATCAAGACCCCTCCGTGCCTCGGAAAGCACCGTTGGTCCCGGCTGTCATTCGTGGATCTTTGCAAGTCAGAAGCCTGAAACTCTGACAACCTGTCTTACCAAGGGGTATCGCATTACCCAGAAACTGGGATGTGGAGGTCAAATAGGTAGTCAAATCAAATCGGTTGAACGGACTGTAAAAAGGTTTGTTTAAATGTCTAATCTTATTTCAAATGAAGTTATAAACAAATGAAAATGAAAAATGAAATATTAACTGAATGATACAAATAATGTTTCAGAATTAAGAAAGTACACGTCAACTGTCATTCTGACAAGAACTTTATCCAACTGCGATAAAGTTTAATTTTCTTAGTTGCTGAGATCATTTTGAACACTCTGTTCGTCCCGATATTTTTGAAGCTGACTGTACAATTTTTTATGGCCGTTTTAATACTATGCATACCTATCCAAATGTAATTATCCAAAAACACTCGATGTGAGTGTGATATTAAGATTAATGAGAACGTTATCTAAATCGATTAGGTAAATAGACTCAATGCTATTGCTTAGGTATTTCCTTATCAGGTTAACGTTTACAGCTAACGCAATAAACGTTTATAGATTATTTTCTACCACTCCAACTTGACCAGATAATTCATAAATTGCTCCGTACTAGACTGTAAGGTACTTAATAATAGTTGATACGAAAATTATTTTCTAAATTAATCATGTTAAAACTTCTGTTATTAGGTTTAGTTTTAACCTTACCAAATGTTTTTAGTGACAAAGTTCGTTTTGACAACTATACTTTGTACAAAGTTTATCCAAACAATGCCGGACAGATAAAATTGCTTCAAGATTTACAAGACAATGATCTTAGATATGACTTCTGGACGGATCCTGTTGCTTCTGCACAATATGTGAACATTCTATCGAGTCCCGAAGACAAAAGTGAATTGGAAAATATTTTTAATTCCAATAAAGTGGACTATGATATATCTTTGGCGAATATTCAAGAGTAAGTACACCGACCACTTGCATAAATATTTATGTTTAATTCCTATTAAAGCTTTGCCAATAAACCTAAATGCATTTTATTGCCATAATTCATGCTTTCACTAATATTTACAGGGCAATAGATAAAGAAACCGTGCATACTTATGCTAGAAGCAACCTTAAAAGTATGTCATGGAATACTTATTATCGCCTAGAAGACATCAATGCGTGGATTGACGATCTAGCTGAAACATACCCTAACATAGTCACCAAAATAGTTGGTGGTACCACATTTGAAGACCGAGAAATCAAAGGTTTGAAGATATCTCATGGTGAAGGAAGAAAGGCGATCTTTTTGGAAGGTGGGATCCATTCAAGGGAATGGATATCACCCGCTACAGTCAACTTTATCACCAATGAACTTCTCACTAGTGATTATGGAGAAACACAAGCGGCTGCTCGTGATTTTGATTGGTACATTTTTCCTGTCACGAATCCGGATGGCTATATATGGAGTCATGACCAAGTAAACAAATTTTTTATTGTACCTATTTTGATAGCCGGCCATACAGGTTAGTTATGTGTGACGGTTATTACTGATCAAGTAATCAGCCGAGTTTCATACTTCAGTACTTATATTATTGCTTGCACAAGATATAACGCTAGGTTGGAGGTAAAATATTGATGAGGCAGCCGGTTTATCAAAATTTTTCTGAGTTTTGAGTAATTTGACTTTAATTTAGATTTTAATTAAGTTGTTTTATTAATTGTATCCTTTGCTTTTCAGAATAGAATGTGGCGTAAAAACAGGCGTCCTATTGGCGCTCAATTTGGTGTCGACTTAAACAGAAATTGGAATAATAACTGGCTCGGTAATATATTTTACTTTATTATACGGATATAATATGATAGGATTTGGCTAAGATCGAAGGTAAAAATGTACAATTTGTACTCAATACTCAGTATTTATTTGCATGCTACAATGTGAACGTAGTAGGTTTTACAAAGACATGATCATTGTGAACCCAGTCGGGCACAGAAAAGTAGGAGAGATGAAGTCAAGGACTTAAATCTGTTGGATTAGTTGGTATAATATTTAGATATTATTTTAGTAATCATTTTATGAATCATGTCATTCAAAATTTGCTTCAAGGCACTTCGAAATTATGTCTTGTCTCTGATCTGACTGAAAGAATTCTCGATACCCTAGGTAGATATCGGCCGCGTTCAAATAAGAGAATGAATTAAAGGCGTTGATAAGATGAAAGCGTGCAGCGTGAGCGTGCGATGGTTATGTGCCCCAAAAATTAGGGCAATGTCCCACAGGACCAGTCGTTGTAGTGATCCTTATTGGAAGCCTATGCCCATTGTCCAAAAGTAGAATTCTTTTAACTAAATAATGACGATGAAGTAAATATAATTTAACTTTTTTATCAACAGCTGCAGGTTCAAGCATCAATCCTTCGCAAGATAACTACGCTGGTGCCGGGCCATTCTCGGAGCCAGAAACCAGGACACTATCAACATACATAGAATCTATTGGAGACAAGATCGATATGTACCTGTCTTTCCACTCGTACAGTCAGTTGCTGCTGTTGCCTTTTGGAAATACTACAGAGCCATTAGCGAACTATGAAGATGCTGTGAGTTTTTTGTACAATCAACCTATGAAAATCTTGAACTTAGAACCACAATGGTGACGTCAAACCATTATATCCGAACAAATCAGAATGTATAAGTAGCCACACATAAGTATGGCACGAGTTTTAAAAGAGGTTTGGCTTGTTCTATCATCTCTGTCTCTTATACCTGTGTCTCTCCTCAAGTTCAGTTCAGTGTCCTTTTCAACTCGATATAAACGACAGGGAACTGTTCACAATTTTATTTTATGACAATCGTTAAATATTCCCTTGCGTTTTAAGATTCATCATAATCAGCCTATAACATTCCCGGTGAGAGGACACTCTCTCGGTGAGAGGGAGTGGGCCGTTATCCACCACGCAGGCCCAGTGCGGATTGGTAGATGTCACATGTCTTTGAATTTTTAGTTCTAGAATATGCTGGTTTCGTCACGATATTTTCCTTCAGCGTTCTGAGATAAGATTGCTATGTATATTTATTGACCTTATCATTTTTTTTAGCTATTATAGAGAAACCGTTATTTTCGCCCAGTACGACGAGGGCAAATGTAATGATTAAAATCTTTGATGGAGTGAATCTAAAGATTCCTAGAATTTTCACCTCAGATATGAGTGGAGAATTTATGTGCTCAGCGTTCCTATTGGCGGGCGCGGTTTTTGAAATTACTTAAAAAATCATGCCGTCCTTATCAAACCTATAATAGGCATGTTGTGTGCTGTTTTAATCATTGTTAAACCTGCACTACACTACTCGCAAAGTAGCTAAGACGAAGTACTGGTCGAAATTGACCAAAGTCCGGAGTACGTGACTAAAGGACTCGAAGCGTCTTGTAGTTCTTTGCACGAGTGTATCGTGCAAAAAATTACAAGACGCTTCAAGTCCTTTGACTCAGGCACAAAAACCGACAACGATCGAAAGTCACCCGAGGCGAGCCGAAGTTGCACGAAGCGAACCGAAGTGATGATGATGAGTTTCTTAGTGATTACAAATAATCTGTACCTGCCTAATTATTTCGTTTCCAGATGAAAATCGGTAGACGCGCTATGGGCGCTTTGTCAGTCAGAAACGGAACTCAATATAGAACAGGGAATATAGCTGAAGCCATCTGTGAGTAATTCAATACTTTGGGTTAGGTATCATATTTAGAGGAGCTCGTGGCTAAGTAATAACAGCCGCACGGGTCGGTCCGTCAGTTAAGCTACGCTTGTCGGGGTTGGTCAGTGGATGGGTCGTCAGAATCCCGAAAGTCTGACAACCAATCTTACCAAGGGCTATCGTATTACCCAGTTACTGGGTTGTGGAGATCAGATAGGCGGTCGCTCCATGTAAAATACTGGTATTCAGCTGCATCCGGTTAGACTGGAAGCCGACCCCAACATAGTTGGGAAAAGGCTAGGCAGATTGATTGGTTATGAATCATATTTGAAGGTCAATTGAGGGTCAGGAGGGATGAAGAGTGTTTAATTAAGGTGTAATTGAAATGCCTCTTTGGTCTAGTGGTTGCAGGTACTCGTATCACTGCTGAACATGAGGTCCTGGGTTCGATTCCCGGGTCGTGCAAAGTGTTATTGGGTTTTTCCATCAGGAATTTCTCAGTAGCAGCCTGGAGTTTAGATTAGTGCCCGGTTGATAGCAATAGGCTTGCTCATAGAAATATTTCTATGGGCTCGCCCCCTATTACATGGTTCTAAACAAAACTGGCGAAATATTAAATAAATAAATAATATTGGTTTACTATTAGAGAATATCTTTTGCCTAACACTTCGGGGATTATAGGTGTAATGTTATTTAAACAAATGAAATAACTGAAAATCTAAAAAGAGGTCAGTGTACTCATCATTATGAACAACCTATTAGAAGCACTCTGAAATAACGCAAAAAATCTGCTGCTCTCGACAAAATGTATGGAACAGCTGATATTTTTTGCGATTTTAGGGTTTTCTCCATCAAACTCGTCAAAATATAGGGAACAGCAGATTTTTTTTTTCGTGATTACAGGTTTGTTCCCATAGTAAAAGTTGTTCATAATGATGAGTACAATGACCCTTTAAGAGGAAAATAACCATTAAAATTTCACCCTGTATATACATTTCCAGACTTAGCGACTGGAGGCAGTGTTGACTGGGTAAAGGAACATCTGAAGGTTCCTCTAGTATACTGCTATGAGCTCCGTGACACTGGAACCTATGGGTTCCTACTTCCTACTGATCAGATCCTGGACAATAACCTGGAGGTCATGGACTCGATCCTGGAACTTATACTCCAGGGCAGGAGGTATGGTTACTTGTCCCCGAGTACCAGCGGTGGATACGGTGTGAATGCGTATCTAGCTCTTATTGTGATGGCTATTCTGGCGAAATTTTTACAAGATTGATTTTGTTTTGTAGTATTTATTAAAGTTTTTATTTATTGTTTGTCGAGTTTATTTTTTTTTATACTATAAGGTGAAATTGAAATGCACTTTCGGCTTTCCCGAATTTTTCCGGTAACTTTTCTATTTTTTCTCTCCATAAGAACCTTTCTCAAACTTCAAAGAACATTTGAAAAAAAAACATAGCCGAATCGGTTCAGCCGTTCTCGAGTTTTGCGCTTAGCAACACATTTAGCCATTCTATAGACAATATTATAAAGAAATAAAATTGTTTGTTTTGTTTGTAAGATGTATTCTCTTGAAGTTAAGAAAAGAAAGAAAGAAAACTACTACGTACTAAAAAAAGAAGTACTAGACTATTATTGCCGAAGCATTCCCACTTGAGCACCGATTTTCTGAGCACCGATTTTTAGAGCACCCAAGCTATTCCCATTTGAGCACCAATCAATATTTTGACGTGGTACTCAAAGGCGACCAAATATAAAAAATATTTAACTTTATTCCCGTTTGAGCACCTACGGTCCAGTAGCTTCTAGTGATGGGGTGTATAATAAAACATATCGATACTTGCCGAGTGCCATAATTCTATGACACTCGACAATAGTGTAGCTTCTATGGGTGAATTAATTTTTATATCAGATAACCTACTACTCATAAAAAACAAACAAATAATGTTTACAGTAATTGTGTAATGTTTAATGTAATAAGATTAGTAAGGCGAGTAGTAATGCCAACTAGCGCCACCATTGAAAAAAAAAATCATAAGTCTGCAAATGTGGAACGTTTTTAAATTTCCTATGCTCACATTTTTAGTCTGATGAGGTAGGTCAGGTGAGTTCAAAATATTCAACACTAAACCACCTAGGTTCGAAGTCTTAGCAGTTGACGCCAAAAACGGCCGTGTTTTGGCGTTAACTGCTAAAGCTTCGAACACACAGGTGGTTTAGTGTTGATTTTTAGGGTTCCAGACCTCAAAAGGAAAAACCGGTCAAGAGCGAGTCGGACTCGCCCACCGAGGGTTCCGTTCCGATTCCTGAAAAAGTGTGCTATTTAGAGACATCGTTTTATTTTTCCTGTAATCTTTACATAAACTTCTATCACATAGAATAATTTCAGATTTTTATCTTTGCAAACTTCGGAGATTGGGGGGGGGAACTTTATTTTTTTTACATTTTGCATCAAAAGTCGAAAACTATGCGACCTAAAAAAAAAATAAAAAATTGTTTAAGAATGTGCAAGCAGCGTTCTTTCATATGATACCCCACATGCCCTAGTAGCCACACTTTGATTTTTAAGACCCCTTTTCAGTCCCTGTTACAAAAAAGTATAAATATTTTTACTTCTTTCTTATTTGCAAAATAGTTGGGTAAACGTCATCTAAAAGTGTTCTAAATTTCAAGTTGATAGCATTAGTAGTTCTTGAGATATCCAGCTGTGACAGACAGACAGACAGACAGACAGACTAAGTCACACCATAAGGGTTCCTTTTTTACCATTTTGGTACGGAACCCTAAAAACGGAACCCTTATAGGATCACTCGTGTGTCTGTCTGTCCGTCTGTCACAGCCAATTTGCTCCGAATGTAATGGACCGATTAAGTTGAACTTTGGTTGGTACACATATGAATTTCTGTTATTTAACGAAATCGATGAAAATTTACCATTCCCCCCTTATCTCCGAAACTACGAAGCCTAAAATTTTGAAAAAAATACAAAAAATATTTCTTTACCTTTAGATTACAAGAAAACCTATAAGAAGTCTGTGATCTCAAGATAACATGGTAAATCTCTCAATATTTTAAGTACAAACTTACATTTACAGTTGGAATGTATGGGAGAACTTGTATTTCAACAACAATGTAAAGTTTGTTCTTGGGACAAATTCATCCCAACTACGAAACCCTTCATTGTGCGTGGTCCGACACGCACTTAGCCGGTTTTTTTTTTTTTGATACAAAACATTCTACTTACCTCATCTGACTAAAAATATGAGCATAGGAAATTTCAAAATATTCCATATCTACAGACTTATGATTTTTTTCTCAATAATGGCGCTAGTTTGAAGCACTATTTGCCTTAAGGCGAAAGCGCCAGGGTAACCCGTGAAATTCAAAATTTCTCACGTTTTTTGCAATTTGTAGGTCAATGTGAGCTTGTATGTTGAATAAAATATGATTCGCGGCCGTAGCTAATATGGCTTTACAGCATTATAATCATTAGAATCAGCAATACAACTCCATAAGTTAGCATTTATCTCAAACCTCATGATTTCATGAAATCGCTAGATTTGAGGTAAATGCTAACTTATGGAGTTGTATTGCTGATTCTAATGATTATAATTCTGTAAAGCCATATTAGCGACGGCCGCGAATAATATTTTAATCAACATACAAGCTCACACTGACCTACAAATTGCAAAAAACGTAAGGAATTTTGAATTTCGCGGGCTACCCTGGCGCACCAACCTTAAGTAATAACAACTAACTCAAACTTAGCCATTATGCATTCTATAACTCGCTGTAAAGATACAGCACTACTTTTGCGATTAATAAAGCCAGAAGAGGCTCCTATTGACTGAGACTGTAAAACACCATGTGAAGATTTAGCCGCTGGCCATTAGGCTATATGAGAGCACGGTCAGCTAGTCTGGATCGGTTTATGCGACAGGGTTTGCTGAGACAGTAAGTTGTTGTTGTTTTTTTTGTAATTTTAACCTATTTACTATAATTCTTATACATTAAAATGCTTAAATACTATTTATTTATTTTATTTATTATTTTTTCCAAAACACTTAACCTAATACAATTTTAGTTATAGCCACACACGAAAACTTCTCAGGGCTTATCTGTGTGCTGGCAAGCCGTTCATTTAACAAGGATGTTACTAAACTACCGTGATACATAAAACATTTTTATAGCGATCATAACAAATTATTATTAACAAGTAATTCTTTCTTTACTATATATAAAACAACTAACTATTTATTTAGATCAAGTAGGTACAATTTTTTTTTCTTCTTTTTAATTATATTTTGATTAGGTACTAAATAGTTTATTAATTTATATAATTATTTATAAGTGTATAAATTATCTATTATGTATGTTGAAACTGTTTGTACTTCCCCGTCACTTGTCCATATAGGTTCATTAGAAAACCAGCATCAGGCAGCATTTGTCTGGTCTTAATGCTGAAATGGACCTTTTTGGCGCAGCCGTGAGATATTTTCCCATTGTTTTTTTCTTTTGTAATTTTGTGTTTTAAGAACTGTGTCCAATAAACGTTTTCTTTCTTTCTTTAGATGTCACCAGGACATTTCAAATAAAATTAAATTAGCTAGCCAAACTCCGCGGATGTAATGAGCATCTAAACATAACAAAATAAAAAATATATTTTTTTTGGGTCAATAACCGCTGGTAGTGTTGTTGTGTGTTGTTCATAGAATAATCCCAATAATGATTACACTACCCCACTCACACTCAATAATTGATCACTCATTCTTCTACCAACCCTTATGCCACACACATACACACATTCACTAACTGCACACTTATGTGCTTACACATTCACTCTCACTCGCACCCTTAGAGGTACACACAGACTTACTCACCAATCATATACTTACACATACTGGTACTCACTCATACACACACTCAAACACATACACACCGGCACACAAATGTATGACTTAACCCTCGCGCTAAACACTCTGGCTGCAGCTGTACACAGCTAACACTGTCTCCTAAGATACAAAACTACCTAGTTTAGGAGACAGACTTGCATGATCTGAG
Organism: Cosmia trapezina; assembly: GCA_905163495.3. Classification (NCBI taxonomy): domain Eukaryota; kingdom Metazoa; phylum Arthropoda; class Insecta; order Lepidoptera; family Noctuidae; genus Cosmia; species Cosmia trapezina. The sequence goes on along the minus strand of LR991035.1, from coordinate 21,876,805 downwards.
TAGATTTATGTAGATATCCGTGTTTTGTTGTTTTGTATATGGGGGGACTAAAACGGACACTTTGGCAGAATCATAATAGGATAATCTAGGTATTATGAATCATATTTGAAATCGTAAAACGGTCACAAACTGACAATTCATAATTTATCTGCGTACAATTCATAGCACGCAATTCATCTGTTCGCGCCCCACTACTCCTCCTAAACGTTGCACACATACAGGGTGTAAGGGACAGCCCTCCGCAAACTAACAGGGTGCATTCAGCTCCTTATTCTGAAGTATATTCCACCGGAAATTTTCTCAGGAAAATTTTCATTTTTTTTAATCGTTTTTCAGTTACTTTTCCTTTATTTCAATGTAATAATACATTGTGTGTACGCAGCACTCTATTTATGTAAAAAAAAACAGCAAAAAAAAAAAAACCAGCAATGGATGTTGAAATACTCTAACGACCGACGCGTGAAATCAGCTGTCCACCTTCTACCTAGGTTACAGAGTTCATCGAACTCACCGCATACCTATTACCTACCCCTCCCAACCAATAACAGACCCTCCGATTTGTGCACAAAAACACAAACAAATCAAGTTTATTGGATTCCCATAGCGTTCCTGAAATAATTTCATGTACCGGTCATCTTAGTATGATATACTGAATTCACCCTATCAGTCTGCGGAGGGCTGTCCCTTATGTACTGTATACTTTAAACGGTTAGAAGGAGTAGTGGGGCGCGTCTTCGTGGATTACACTTCGTGCACTATCTCAATCAATCTGCCTAGCCTTTTCCCAACTATGTTGGGGTCGGCTTCCAGTCTAACTGGATGCAGCTGAATACCAGTATTTTACATGGAGCGACTGCCTGTCTGACCTCCACAACCCAGTAACTGGGTAATACGATACCCCTTGTAAGACTGGTTGTCAGACTTTCGGGCTTCTGACGACCCGTAACGACTGTCAAAGATCCACGAATGACAGTCGAGACCAACGGCTTAACGTGCTTTACGAGGCACGGAGGAGTCTCGATATGTAAAGATGGTCACCCATCCACTGACCAACCCCGGCAAGCGTGTGGCTGTTATTACTTAGCCACGAGCTCCACTATAGATGGATATATGCGATGTTTGAAACTCATTTTACTTAAATACTGTTTTTGCTTATCACACTGTCAACCTTCTCAAGTGTTTTTTTTTTCTGTTTATATGCTTTCTTCTATCTGTGAAAACTTTTAATTGGCCTTATTTTTATTATTCTCAATCTTGAAAAATATTTAGCTGTAAGTTTTCCAAAAACTGTAAAATAAATTAAAATAAATAAAATATGTATGCAAGGTGTAAGTCTAAACAGTGGTAATCTTTTTAGGGGTCATTGTACTCATCATTATGATCAAGTTTTAGTATGGGACCAAACCTGAAATCGCGAAAAAAAATCAGCTGTTCAGTACATTTATGGTTATTTTTTTTTTGTTTTTTTTTGTTCGCATAATTCTTAAAAATGTAGGGAACAGCTGATTTTTTTTCGCGATTTCAGGTGGTCCCAAAGTAAAAGTTGTTCATAATGATGAGTACAATGACCCCTTAAAATATTGCCACTGTTTACACTTACACCCTGTATACAACATGATCCCGAATTTAAAACACAACCAGTTAAGGGGTCATTGTACTCATCATTACGAACAACTTGGACGCATTAGATAAAAATGTGCTCGACAGTTTGATGACAAAACAAAGGATATTAGCACGTAAGTACAAGGTGATTGTGCAGAGTGATTCTGATAATTTGTCTTAATAGACATATTATCAGAATCACTGCACACAATCATAATGTTTCTATCAATGGCATTTCACATAAATTTCCATTATTTTCACCACCACCATTCTATATCTAATCCTTACATGCTAAAATATCTTTTTGACAATATTTCTAGTGAAATTCTGCCTAGCCTTTTCTCAACTATGTTGGGGTCAGCTTCCAGTCTAGCCGGATGCAGCTGAATACCAGTATTTTACATCGAGCGACTGCCTATCTGACCTCCACAACCCAGTGACTGGGTAATACGATACCCCTTGGTAAGACTGGTTGTCAGACTTTCGGGCTTCTGACGACCCGTAAGACTGTCAAAGATCCACGAATAACAGCCGGTACCAACGGCTTAACGTGCTTTCCGAGGCATGGAGGAGTCTCGGTATGTAAAGATGGTCACCCATCCATGGACCAACCCCGGCAAGCATAGCTTAACCTGATGGATCGACCCGTGCAGCTGTTACTACTTAGCCACGAACTCCTCTTATTTTATAAAAATTCTGCAAGTACATTATCCAAAATCTGTCCTTGCAGAATTTCACTAGAAATAGTTAATTTGATTTATTATTTAACAATTATAATCAAGTGCCTATAGAAAACCAATTTAATGTAAATACCACAGAATTATAATTAAATACTTACTTAAATAACAAAAAAATAAATAAATAAACATATATATAAATAAATATCAAAAACCTTCAATCTATTAACGCCAAACACCAAATCCTACTGCGAAATGAAAATGCAAATCTCAATACCGATTTATAAAAAAAAACTTGCAAACGCCACTAGACTCCACGAACCACATCCAACCAGTTATTCAATCCAAAACTTAAATTAAAACGCATAAATTGTTCACTCTAGCATAAGCCACGTACGGGACCACGTCTCCCCGCGTTATCGCGATCTAGCTCTTTGAGCCCCGAGCCACGAGGAAGTACGCAAGGATTCCTACAACCTTTGTGCGGATAAATTTATAAGCTTACTGCAGATATACCAATGTACAGTAAGTGTTTGGAAATTTTCCTTTGAGGAAATTGGTAATGCATAGTTCGGTGAATTAAACATTGCTTTTCCATATCGATGGGGAATGTGAATACTGGAGTGTTGCACTTTGTTATCGAAAACATTCGATTTGTGTTTTTACTACTGTTGTGATTTTTTTAATACTGTTTTCTTTTTCTTCTGTAAAGTCAGTGAAATCAATTGTTTGACGGGCGCCGTCAGTTGGGACTGGTCGTCTCTTAGCTGCCACGGCTTATTTTTAATTTAGTTGTTTTTAGTTTTTATCTTTTTCATTACGGACGCTTTTAACGTGCACGTCTTTCTACATTGTTCTCACATCTATATTTTCAATATGAACGATGTAACCAATATTATGTAAAATATTTGATTTAAAAGAGTGTCCGTGGAGTTTCTTGCCCGTTCTTCTCCAGGATCTACGCTTTGGAATGGGCAACTAGCTTCATTTTTCTGACTGACCGACCCAAGACCGACCCTTTGACAATTCAAAAGTGGCTGTAATTGGATTATTTGAAATAAATGCTTTGAGTTTGAGTTTTGAGTTTGAGTTCGAGTTTAATAAGTACAAAGATAAAAATGTAACTAACCTAACTAAAACTATTAAAAAACTAAAATATGACGTCGAAAAATTCTTCCGCATCGCTATCGACTGGTAATGTACCAATGAGACTGGCGGCATTGCCACGTTGTATGATGCTTTGCCTTTACTATAAGTTGACTACCAACTTCGATTGCCCGTATGTTCAAATCAACTGTCGTTTTTTGACTTTAGGAAATGTACACTTATAACACTGCAAAATATCGTAGGGTGTCAATTTGACAGTTAATTTCCATTACAGTGATACATAAGAGACTAGTATTTTTGCCACTAAGCATAAAGCATTCTATTAGTAATAATAATAATTGTCATTCGAAATCGGCCACTGGAACTTGAATTAATATACAATCATTAATATTAAATTTCATCAAGCTACCATTAGGTGTTTGGTTAAATAACTAAATAAATTACAATGAAAAACTCTTTATATAAGATCACCTCAATGTGACACGAATTCTACAGGATAGCATGACTTTTAAGCCATAATTAACACCCAAGTAAACATTGAGCCGGAGATAGTACTAAATTCCTAGAGTTACAAAACAAAATTCGATCACAGCAAATCCTAAATCATTCCCGGACGCTGTCAAGCTATAAATCTAAATTCACCTAATAGAACAAACGCAAGTGTACGAGGTGCGCTTGTGAACCACAAAACCGTCACGAATAGCGTGTTTCATCAAAACTCCGCAACAGAACTTGTTCCAAAAAAGAAACTATCAAATACAGGCCTACACCACAAAATTGATACAGAAGGCTCCATACAGAGACCTAAAATGAACGCACACAGAGACGCGTACGTAGGTCTATCTCAAACGATCTGTACCGAGTAGCGTTTGAAACTACGAACGAGTTGGCGAGCAACGAGCAGCGAGTACGCGACGGTGATGAGCGATTACTCGCTGGTATGCTTGCGTCAAGATCCGAAGATGAACGAAGGTCTTCGATATCGGAAAGCATATCATGAAACTCAAATAGAGTTGGGCAGGATACCTGACAAGGCGCAGTGAGGATAGGTGGAGTAAGGCTGTGACAGAGTGGCGTCCCAGGAATGGAAGACGAGATGTCGGTCATCCGGCGCGTGGCAGCGAGATGGGCAGACAACATTTTTGCCACCGCGGGCAAAACCTGGATAAGGCTGGTACGGGAGCGAATGGGGAATGGCACAAGAAAAGAGAGGCCTATGCTCGGCAGGTGTTGAAGTTAGGCTGTGGATGATGATGATGCGTGATACGAAGAGTGAGTCTCAGCAAGTATTCTGCCCAAGCGAGCGTCGCTGAGCGAATACTCTCTTTGATAGCTCTTGTCGTTGCGACAAACAAGTACTCGCCGGTGGTGTGAATAGTCAGCGATCAACGATTAATATATGCGTCTCTTTTACTTACACGGGATCTACAATCTTTTGCACGCTTTCTGGGCAAGAAAATCGTTGAGAGCTAATTGTTTCCTCGTCATCCGTGGGGCAGGTGCCGAATGCCAGTCACGAGTCCGCTTGCACTCGCTGTACGTGAAGTGTGTCTACATGTGCGTGCGATTTCGCTCGTTGCAGGGAGTCTGGACCTTCTGTATTTATCTATTCTGTGTTTACATACAGTGCGAGATTGATTGGCGCGCAGAGGATATTGCTACCACCTGCCAGGCTTTGGATTGATGGGGAGATCGCAATATGATGGTATGAACAGATACTGTTGTTCTTTCTTATATTTGTAGCTTTAGCAATCAGGGCCTAGATTTTAAAATGTTTTGTAGTGCTTTATGAATACTTTCATATTGCTGGTTTTAAATAAAATATTAGAATGCTTGAAATTAAGTGCATTCATTTGTTTCTAGGCCTTTTAAACCCTTACATTTTATAATTAAGTTTCCTAAAAGATAATAATAATAATAAAACGTTTATTGATCCAAGATACATAAACACATTTTGTATTCATGTTACATGTTAAGACTTAGTAAACTAACAGTGATCATTTGGTTTTGATGATTGTAAATAAAATATATTCATTTCAGACATATAATAATTATTTAAATATCAATCAGTCTACAAGTTGTAAATTGTTGCTGTTGTTTTTGCTGGTGTATCTATATCTATCTATATAAATAAAAAGAGAAGTCCTGACTGACTGACTGATTGACTGACTCACCAACGCCCAGCCCAAACCCTTGGACCTAGAAAGCTGAAATTTTGCACAGAGGTTCCCTTTATAATGTAGACAAGGAATAAGGAAGGAATTCCCGGTAGCGGGTTTCCTTGGGATATTTTCCGACATCCACGCGGGCGAAGCTGCGGGCAAAAGCTTCATTAAGACGAAGAGGTATAATATACAGTGTTAAAACTTAATTCTGAGTCATAAAATTGGTGCATGCCTTTTTATCATGTATTGTTTTTAGGGTTCCGTACCTCAAAAGGAAAAAACGGAACCCTTATAGGATCACTTCGCTGTCCGTCTGTCTGTCTGTCCGTCTGTCAAGACCCTTTTTCTCACGGACGCGTGGAGGTATCAAGTTGAAATTCAATACTATGTCAATACAAATCAAATACTATGGTAGGTGGTGTAGTGAAGGGCTATGGTCCCTTGGAGTCCTAAAAAAATCAAGCTTCTCAGTCAACGCAATAAAAAAATACGGCCATTAATGCGACATATTTTGATACTCGCAAGTAAATCAAAACCTATGAGGTACCTACTTACCGTTGACCTAGAATCATGAAATTTGGCAAGAAGCAAGGTCTTGTAGCACAAGTATAAGAAAAAGTCCGAAAAATTTTAATTTGTAACTTTATCACATAACAAAATATGTTTTTGGGATTACAATGTTAAGTTTTTTTTAGGGATACTTAAATTCTTTTCAACTATGGAAACCTTCATTGGGCGTGGTCCGACACGCACTTGGCTGGTTTTTTTTTTTTTTTGGTAAGTATTAAGGATGAGTGGACTTTCGCAATAGTCTACTTGAAGGACTAAGTGCGGAAACCAAACCCCCACAACAGAGCACATAGAAGTATGCAGCAATCAGAAGTTATATCGAAGATATATAAAAATTATCAGATAATTGACTTCTAAGGACCTGTTTCAAGAACCTACATGGAAGTAGTCTGAGGATTATAACGCGAAGGCTTTTCTAACCGCTCCCGCCACAATCCGGACGCTTCTGGCGGGAACGTCTCTTATACCCGCTCGGCCAATAAGGGCAAGTCGAAGCTTCTAGAAGGTTCTAGAAGCTTCCCTTAAAACAATTGACGCACAGTCTTGTCGTTGACTTGTGCGAGACGTATGTCAACCGTCAACTAAACTGCACTACTAGGCTTATCACACAGCCTAATAGTGCAATTTAGTTGACGGTATTTACAAACTTGATCTTCGCCCCGAACCCGAAGTGTATATGTTAAAGGATATAAAATTAATAAATAATCATCATCAAAAGCACTGTATTAAAACAAACTAACCAGTTTAAAGCGAATAACATTATGATTAATAAAGAGCAGCAAGTTATTGTTAAGTCAACAGTTTTATAGAGAAGCACTCAACAGTAATGGATTTGGTAGAAATTAATTATTTTCACCGTTGCGTGGGCTCGTCCGTATTTCTAGAATTTTTGATGTGTGAAATTCAAACGATTGGACAGTGAATCGAAATTGAACTTTAAACAAAGGTGCTGAGGTGGAATTTTGATTGGTCCCGTAATAGTGGAGGCGTTACCATCGGTTTCGGCGAAATGATTTTATTTGCAGCTAGTTGAGATAATAATAATAAGGATGGTTATTTAATCAAAACTATTTGATTCAGTACGTAACAGGAATTAATTTTAGAGAGACTTTGTGTGATGCGAATTAAGAATTATTATTATTATTTATTTATTTTATTATAACATTTTACAAACAAAACCTTAAGCTAAGAACTATGCCCCGCAAAACCGTTTTGGTCTTTGGTTTGGGTTTTGGTGGTTTTGGTTTGGGTTTGGTGCAATGGTCTTTTTATTCATACTACATTATGACTGGCACTAACCAATGGCCAAATATTTTGATGATCGAAAATGCAAGAATTAGGTAAGTTTTGTTGTACTATTCGGAAGTCTGTTGGACAAAAGCGTACCCCAAGCATCACCGCGACGTCGTCGCCGGGGTCGCGGGTTGTTCGAAAGAGATACCGTGTCCCTGGCACAGGCAACTGAAGGAACACGGGTGGGTTTTAGTCAGTAAAAGTCTGACACGCCCTTCCGCTCCACCCAGAGCGGGAGAAGTCATTTGATGATTTCCCATCCACAAAAAAGAAAACCGGTCAAGAGCGAGTCGGACTCGCGCACCGAAGGTTCCGTTCCGATTTCTGAAAAAGTGTGCTATTTAGAGACATCCTTTTATTTTTCCTGTAATCTTCACATAAACTTCTATCACGTACCTAGAATAATTTCAGATTTTTCTCTTTGCAAACTTCGGAGATAAGGGTACGTACGGTATTTTTTTTTACATTTTTCATCAGAAGTCGAAAACTATGCGGCCTAAAAAAAGAAAAAAAATGTTTGAGAATGTGCAAACAGCGCTCTTTCATATGATACCCCACATGCACTAGTATCCCTGTTGAAACCTACTTTGTAATAATCATAACACTGGCCTGTTAGAAAGATATTTTAAATATTATTTTGACTTTTCTATTCCCTATTGTTTTACTTACTGTCTTGTCAATTGTGGTTAATACATGTCTGTGCATCTGGGTTTACCTGTTTTTATCTCATTAAACCTACCTTAATACTTCTGCGACTCTGTGTGGGCTTCTAAATTCCCATAGGTTATGGGCCCAGATCGTAAGTTTTGAAGAAAGTAAAGACAACCGTATTCGTCATGGTGGGACACCAGTCATCAGTGCATACACCACAGACTTTCATGATTGGAGACCAGTCGTCGGTGCCTCCACTACAGCCTTCCTCGGCATCCTCTTCAGGAGTAGTGGTCACCCACAGCACGCCAACTTTTGCTAAACTAGAAGGTAGCTGTAATTATGCGACTTGGAGCTTCGCGATGAAAATGTATCTTATTGACAACGAACTATGGGATTGCGTGAATGCGACTTCAGAAAATATTGGGAATTTTTCTCAGAAAGATGCGAAGGCCAGAGCCAAAATTTGCCTCAGCATCAGTGAAAATATTTATCCCGTAGTTATGACAGCCACAACCTCAAAAGAAACATGGAAACTTTTGCGAGATGCTTACGCGGATAGCAGCCTGGGGCGACGCCTAAAACTTATGAAGAAACTACTAACTACCAAGCTTGAAAATTACTCAAACGTGGAGGCCTACGTAAATGATATACGCCATTTGCAACAGCAGCTGATTGCCATCCAAGCGGGCCTGGACGATGAACTTGTTGGCGTCATTATGCTAGCAGGTCTTAGCGACAGCTACAGTCCCATGGTGATGGCAATAGAGCACTCCGGCACACGGATAAGCACAGACTCGATTGCATCGATCCTACTCAAGGAGGAACGCCGAGATACACCTACTACATCAAGTTTTTTGTTATCCAATGCAAATAGTGTCCATGCATGTGATTCTAATAAGCTGTCGTGTACATATTGCAAAAAGTTAGGCCATGTAGTGTCTCAATGTAGGAAACGTATAAACCGAAACAAGAATAATTCATCGTCATCTTCCTCTCATATATGCAACAATATATCAGACGTTACACTTTCATCTTGTTTTAATCATTGTCTTCCTACAGGCTTCACTACCTCCTCACTTTGTACCTCTACTGAATGGTATGTTGACTCTGGTGCTACAGCTCATATGAGTAATAAGAGTGAGCAATATCTGGTCTAGTACCAATGGCAATGTACATTAACGATCCAATGAGCTGCTGGTACGGTAATTCTGGCTTTTCATCCTTGGGATCTGGTAAGACATATTTTGTTCCAGTCTCGATAGGAGTGGATACAGAGATAGCATCTGAGTATATTGCTCACTCTGTATCAGCTCTGAGTCAATTCAATGCACATTACGGGGAGGTACACTGGAGAGCTGCCAAGCGTGTTCTCCGCTATCTGAAAGCCACGAAGGATAGAAAGCTAACATACAGCAACACTGGTGATGGAATTGGATACGCTGATGCCGATTACGCAAGTAATCTGGTAGACCGACGCTCCTATACGGGGTATGTGTTCCAGATGTGTGGTTCATCAGTGTCGTGGCAGTCACGAAAACAGAGAACGGTCGCCCAATCCACAACCGAGGCTGAATATATGGCCCTCGGCGAAGCCTGTAAGGAAACCATCTACATCCGATCTCTTATCAGCGACATCTTTCAATCCTCATCACCAATAACCATAATGTGCGACAATCAAAGTGCCATCTCACTCACCAAAAATAACACGCATCATTCTCGCACCAAACATATCGACATTCGCCATCACTTTGTCCGTGAGTGCATCTCCACAAATCAAGTCGATGTCAAGTTCATCTCATCAACTCACCAAACGGCAGACATACTCACAAAACCATTGCCTAAATTGAGACACTACAAGTGCCTTACATCTTTAGGGCTAACTTAGGGCTTGGTTTGTTATTGAGTTTGTTTCTGTGTACAGTTATGTTAATTTGTTGATATGTACAGGGTGGTTAATTTTTGATATGTCCAGGGTGTTTGTGTTTGAGTAGTTTAGGTACTTTGAATGTTTCTTGTTCTTTACGTGTTATTTTTATACAGAATGTTTAAATTGGGAATGTAGTACATACAGGGTGTTTTTATTACGGGGAGGTGTTGAAACCTACTTTGTAATAATCATAACACTGGCCTGTTAGAAAGATATTTTAAATATTATTTTGACTTTTCTATTCCCTATTGTTTTACTTACTGTCTTGTCAATTGTGGTTAATACATGTCTGTGCATCTGGGTTTACCTGTTTTTATCTCATTAAACCTACCTTAATACTTCTGCGACTCTGTGTGGGCTTCTAAATTCCCACAATCCCCACTTTGATTTTTTAAGACCCCCTTTCAGTCCCTGTTGCAAAAAAATATAAATATTTTAATTTCTTTCTTATTTGCAAAATAGTTGGGTCAACGTCATCTAAAACTATTCTAAATTTCAAGTTGATAGCATTAGTAGTTCTTGAGATATCCAGCTGTGACAGACAGACAGACAGACAGACGGACAGACAGACAGACAGACAGACTGAGTGACACCATAAGGGTTCCTTTTTTATCATTTTGGTACGGAACCCTAAAAAAGCATCACCGTGACGCGATGATCGGTTGCGCTGCCCGAATCTAGTGGATTCTTTCTAACTCCACTAGGTTGTGGGCCCAAATTGAATGCCCTCTAGGTCAACATGTGATCATTATTATATTATATTGGCAGGCTCGTTCCAACCACTTCTCTCCTTGTGTGCCATGCGTCTCTTTATCATCATCATAAGAGAGATAAGAGACATTTATTTGTAGAAACACGAGTATACATACAAGGCATGCAGGTTGTTATAAACAAAGAATATCCGTCATCTTCGGCCTTTGTGGCATACAAATATACAGGTAAGAAATTATAGGTATTTAAACAAAGCTAAAAACATTATCAAATCATCGTCATCATCATCATCATCATCATCATTATCATCTGCCTAGCCTTTTCCCAACTCTGTTGGTGTCGGCTACCAGTCTAAACGGATGTAGCTGCCTATCTGACCGCCAGAACCCAGTTACTTGTCCATGTTTCCTTGCCTAATACAAAACAGAATGTTTCTAGAAATGGCCACTTGCAATAAAAAAAATAAAAAAGCAATTACGGAAATCCAAAATGGAACTCTCAAGAACATGTTACTTTTTAATTTGCAAGACTGTCATTTGTTTATTTTCAATGTGGCGTCCTTTAGAAAACTGTGTCGCTATAACAATGAATTGAACTCGTGAAAATTTCTATAATATCCGTGACAATCTAATATCTGAGGGGCAATTCTCGTATTTTTAACAACGTTCGCAATCTCATCTCAGTCTCAATCTGTCAATAATTGTGTAGCGTTTACCTACATTTTTGACATTTGATTGACGCTGGCATGAGATTGCGAACGTTTTTAGGTACGAGAATTGGCCATCTGAGGGGCAATTCCCGTAATTTTAACAACGTTCGCAATATCATCTCAAGACTCAATCTGTCAAAAATTGTATTAATCGCTATACAATTTTTGACAGATTGAGTCTTGAGATGATATTGCGAACGCTGTTAAAATTACGGGAATTGCCCCTCTGGTCTTATTTATCAGAATCCAGAAACTTTCAGTGTGACCTAAGTGTAACCTTCATCAAAATCAACAAAGTTATCAATCCTCACACTAAAACCATTATAGGTGACTGCGACAAATGTTAAGGCCCAATCGAATGCATGTTTCGACAAGCGCGCGACCATTGCCCGAGCCGCGGTTTCCGATAAATTTCCTTCTATGTATATGCTACATATTTTATTGTTGCTTTGTTTGTGGGTACGCTCCAAATATGGGCTCTACGTACGTTTTGTTCAAAAGTTTTTGTCGGGGACACAGCAAATTGAATTTCTACTTTGTTTCCAGCTGAAAACATTGTTTGTTTTTAGTTGCCTTTAGGGCTGTTGTGGGTTAGATTTTTTTGTAGGTAGTGTGAACGAATGGGACACGTGTTGTATAAATTGAACTATTAATTAAGAAGGTAGGTAGCAAGCTTGTTAGAAAACTAAATTATGTAAGGGGTTATTATTTATTCCCAAATTAAATCTCTTCCTGATTCTGCCCAGGTGAGTTTGAGCTTCATTTTCTAAATAATACTACTACCTACTACTACTACTAATTCTACTACTCACTGTCATCTCATATTACATACGCTTTTATCTGTTAAGCAAATAGCTGTCTTTTAACTCTTTAAACGTCGATTGATACCCAGGTGTTCAGATAACAATAAAAAATCTATTGTGTCTGCTAATTGGCGTGCGACGGGTTCAACAGCAAAAATTAAATTCGGTTTCCATCGAAAAACGTGCACAAAATACCTCACTTAAAGATTGAAACGGTCACAAATACAAGGCTCTTATAAGCCTCTTATAACTATGTATCGACAAACTGTGCCAGCGATAGTAACACCCTAATCTTTTTCTAACACAGAGGCCCTAGCACGAACGCACGACGTAAACGCAACATAGAAAATAAAATAAATAAATAAACATTTATTTCAGAATCACTTCCATATTTGTTAGTATCAATGTAAACTTATAACAACAACAACAACAACAAAACAACAACAACAACAAAACAACAACAACAACACAACAAATAAACAATAACAACAACAATAGTAACAATTTTATTCTTAAGCTGGGTGAGGCACGCCGATCCTGGGGAGTGAATACTTGACTGCGTGCAGTCTCATCCACCGCCCCAAGATCGGAGAGTCCCACCTATCAGCCAACGTTCTAAGAATGGTGTTGGAGCTGCCGCGCACACGGCGTAGAAGAGATGCGCATCTCTTGCGCATGATGGCCGAAAAACTATCCACATCCACGATGGCAAACATGCCAGACGCGCTACAAAAACGCGGCAGCCCCATCAACACCCGGAACGTGTTGATGTATTGCGTGCGCAGGTCACTATATGCCTTCTGCGTAAAGTTCACCCACAGGCTGCACGTGTAAAAGGATTGGCAGTAGGCTTTGAAAAGCGTCACCTTAACCTGAGCCGTACAACGTGCAAACCTGTGGGACAACTTCCCACATCTAACAGACAGTGACCTGCGCTCCAGCTCAACGTCAACATTATCTTACTACTACACTACTATAATAAAAATACCGTTCCCCCCCTTATCATCGAAGTTTGCAAAGCGAAAAATCTGAAATTAATCTATATTATAGAAGTTTATGTAAAGATTACAGGAAAAATAAAATGATGTCTCTAAATAGCACACTTTTTCAGAAATCGGAACGGAACCCTCGGTGCGCGAGTCCGACTCGCTCTTGACCGGTTTTATTTTTAATTTTAAAATCGTCCTTTACGTGTACTCCGCGCGTTCGCGCTAGCACCACAGTATTTGACAGTTAAGGCTCTTACAGACAGAGGCGATATCGCGTCGCGATGCGATATTTTTCTACGGATATAATATCGAAATATCGCGTCGCGACCGCGATATCGCCTCTGTCTGTAAGAGCCTTTATGTTATGAAATATCGACAGACCTAGACTCGAGAAATATCGAGTGTAACAGCTGTTTGGAGTGTAAACACTTTACGGTGTAACCTTACCTATAAGCTTAGTATCGTTGTTGATATCATGAACTTTTGTACACTTATGGGTAGTGAATTATTTTAAGTCTGAAGCAGATTATTAAAAGGGTAGAACACACTGCGAAAATTTGTCCATCTATTTTAATGGGACCTTATATATATAAAAATGAATGCCTATTTCTCTTGTACAGTCAGCGTCAATAATGTCGGGACGAACAGACTGTTCAAAATGATCTAAACAACCATGAAAATTAAGTTTTAACTCAATGACAAGGAATGTTTCAGAATGAAGACAATACACGACAACTGTCATTCTGACAAGAACTTTATCCAATTGAGGTAAAGTTTAATTTTCTAGATAGGTAATTTTGAACAGTCTGTTCGTCCCGATATTTTTGACGCTCACTGTACATCGCATCCCGCGTGGCCTGATGGAACACTTTTGCTAATTTGTTGTGTTTATTAATGTCAGGAGAAGGTTCTTACCGAAAGAAAATACGCAGAAAATTGGAAAATTTCAGTAAACTCAACGACTATTGTAACTTCGCGCGTTTACATTAGAATATTCATATCTAAGACAGGACAAAGTCTGTCGGATAGGCTAGTCTTCTATACAAAGATCCCTAGCTATTATTACTAATACTTTTTATATCCAAACCAACTCTAACCTAAAATAAAATTATTTATTTGATTGTTTTCACACAGTTTGATATTTAGTTTTTCGCTTTTGCAGCTCAAAACAACAAATCCATTCACCCATACCATTTTATTTGTGAACAATAGTAGGTACAGTCAGCAACAAAAGTCGATTAACACTTGCAGTTTTTTAATCTTAATTATTAAGCGAAATATTGAAATCAAATCGGAACAGAAGTACTTAAAATTTCAAGAACATTAACTCTTACAGTTAAATGAAAAAAAAGCAGTTTTCGAATCATTTTGTGTTAATTTAGATGATGTCAAAAAGTAACAGTGTTAACCGACTTCTATTGCTGACCGTCCTCGAATAAAAGTTTGAAGGTTCCAAATATTAGAGTTCTCATGTGAAAATTCTTATTAATGTTTTATTATATTGAAATATCACGCATAACTGTCATTAGAGGAACTAATAAATAGACACAGCAATGAAATAGGGTAACTATGGGAAACAATTTGATGGGTTCTAATGCGAAGTAATTACCTTACACAATATTGAGGGGATTTGGTCGTAATTTTTTGTTTTGTTTACTTTTTGTGAATAGTGAAATTGAAGTTTTGTATTAGAAAGTTTAAATTATTTTATTGTGAGTTGAGCTTATTACTGTATTGGCGTTAGATAAAACTGCGTTAAACAAAGCCGCACCCATCGTTTTACCCGCGTAAGTCTCGAACCCTTAAGAATATCGGAATAAAAAGTATGCTATGTTATGATATTCCAAGTCATAAACTATCTGTATGCCAAATTTCATCAAAATCCGCTCAGTAGTTTTAGCGTGAAAGATCCATCCATCCTGACAACCATTCGCGTTTATTATATTATTGGGATATGATGTATATAATTATAATTAAAATAATGGCTAGGGGTAAGTCTCCAGGTCACGACGGTCTCAGCATTGAGCACCTCAGGTGTGCTGGGGTACATCTGCCTAGAGTTCTGGCGATGTTTTCCTCGCTTTGCGTTAGCCACTCATATCTTCCACCTGATATGCTGAAAACAATAGTGGTACCAATCGTGAAAAATAAGACTGGGGATGTGTCGGACGAGGCGAATTACAGACCGATATCCTTGGCTACTGTGATTGCTAAGGTGTTGGACGGTCTGCTTGACAAGGAACTTGACAAATGGGTAACTTTACATGACGCACAGTTTGGGTTTCGGCCTGGACTTTCCACTGAAAGCGCTATCCTCTGTCTAAAGCAGACGGTCCAATATTATAAGGATAGAAGTACTCCGGTCTATGCCTGTTTCCTTGATCTCTCAAAGGCGTTTGACCTTGTGTCATATGATGTCCTGTGGGATAAGCTCAAGGGAGCGGGTGTACCACCTGAGTTGACGGGTTTGTTCCAGTACTGGTACTCTAACCAGTTAAATCAAGTTCGTTGGGGTGGCGTTCTATCTGAAGCGTACAGGTTGGAGTGCGGGGTGAGACAGGGGGGGTTGACCTCACCTAAGCTCTTCAACCTGTATGTAAACGAGTTAATCGTTGAGCTCAGCAGCAGACCAGTTGGGTGCAAAATAGGTGGTGCTAGCGTCAATAATTTGAGCTACGCTGATGACATGGTGCTGCTGGGTCCAACGGCTGGCTCAATCAGAGAGATGCTGAATGTCTGTGAAAGGTATGTGGCAACCCATGGCCTGCTATATAATGTCATTAAGAGTGAATACTTGATCTTTGCGGTTCCCGGGAAACGTCTAAATTACGAGCCCTCAATATCCCTCAATGGATGAGCACTTAAAAGAGTTGCCCAATTTAAATACTTGGGACACTATGTCACCGAGGATCTCAAGGATCAGGTAGATGTGGATCGTGAGCGCAGGGCACTAGCAGCCAGATGCAACATGTTGGCTCACAGATTCGCTCGTTGTAGTAACGAAGTTAAAATAACTCTGTTTAAAGCTTATTGTCAAGGGTTCTACACGGGCAGTTTGTGGGTCAACTGTACGCGGAAGGCTCTAGATGCTCTGCGTGTGCAATATAATAATGGATTCAGGGTGCTGTTGCGGTTGCCCCGGTTCTGCAGCGCGTCTAGCATGTTTGCTGTAGCACGGACTGACGACTTTTATGCCGTTATGAGGAAGAAGACCGCATCCTTAATAAGCAGAATCAGGGCTAGCAGCAACAGCATTTTAAAAACTCTAGCTGAACAGCACGATGCACCGCTACTCAGACACTCTGTCCGATTGCTCGTGCGGCAGGGGTGAGCAATAATGTGCCTACACTTTGTCAAAACATTTTACTAACCCTTAGTTGATAAGTTTCTTTTATTTATATTTTTTGTACTAACCAGTGGACCAGTTGTTGTCAAATTAAATAAATATATAATAATAATAATAATAAGTACCTACATAAAGAAAGATAATAAACACACCGTCATTCAATTCTCAATACAATAAACAGAATGTTATCAAAATTATTTCGCATTGATCGATTTGACAATTAAAATGAATGAGTGTAATTTTGTCCCTAAATGTGAGCCAAAATGACCCTATCTGAATTGAGATAACCTTTCAACGACTTTCATGCTTTTATAGGCAACGAGTTGTGAAGGGGCTACCCCGAGCAAAACATTATATATAGTGCATTATTCAGGAGCTATTAACTCATTAGTAAATAAAAATAAACTACATCTAAAAGCTCATTATTAATGTTCGATATCTTATCATCACATTGCACGTTCTTATTTATTTTTATGTGTTATAAATACATTCAAAATCTCCTCGTAAAAAATATGTATTGCATGCATCTTTTGTTATAGGTGACGTTCTATTCATTTGAGAATTACACGAATGGATAGATAATTTAAAAATCAAATAATTCACGTTTTATTTTGTTTAATAAAACGCTTTTCTTTTTTTTTTAAATAATTCCGAAAATTTTGTGCATTCTATGATAAAGGATCGTGTGTAGGGATTGGGTGAGCGATCAGGGGCCGTACTATGACGTGAAAAAAATCATGGATCCGTTGAGAAAAAAGGATAGTATTATAGGTCGTATAAACCTTCGCCTCTCTTTCACACTGGAACCGTTCAACTTCTGCCCAGGGCCTCAAGTCTGCTATTACAATAGTGTCAGAATGGTCTATCATTGATTTCATAATTGTTGATTTTGACAAGTTTGGTAATCTACTAATATAATGGCGTCATAATGGCGTCATTATGACTTTCCAATGGTCAACCACTGAAACTCCATTGTAGGAAATTATGAATTTAGCAGATTACGAACTTTTAGCAAAATGACAATGCAGTGACAATGGGATCGTGTTGGAATGTAAAAAATAGCAGACTTGGGGCCCTGCTATGATAGTTTATAGTAAGACCCCAGAGCGGCGGGACAGAGAATGATCAAATAGTCAAGGTCGTTCCCTCGGGGAAGCGCCTTAAAGCTAAAATGATATAAGAACTACTTACAACGACCTAATCTTATCGATCAAACTCGAACAAAATAAGAAGTCATGTATAATAAAACGCCTTGCCATTATCCGTTCCGTTACAAACATATCTGTACCAATTAGCGACCGTAGACTGTCGGCCCCATAGATTGGGCCGTGTGAATGATTATGTTTATTTTCTGTAGTGTATACTTGGGATGCGTTGTATTGGCATTACGAACTGTGCAGTTGACAAAATAAATGGCGCAAAATTGGCATACCAAATTGTTTTTAACAAAAAAAAAATTAACTAGGTATTTAAAACTTTTGACTCGGATGGGTGTGAAGACGAACCCACCTGTGGGATTTTATGAAAAAAAGTCTTAGACATCACAAATTTCAAACTTGTCATTTGAATCTAGCAAAAAAGGAACGTTTTTGTTTTTATATATAAATTGCAGTATTGAGCTATTGCGGACATGAGTACCTATTTCTTCCTACTGTGTAAAGAAAATAGATAATTTTACCTAAATACGAGTACCAACACCAATACCAATACCAAACTTTCACTCGGCGAATATTTATTTACTAATTAAAAAGTATATTTGGAAATATCCCAGCATGTTAAATGAGCCACAGATATTGAGTTAACACAAATGAAATCAAACAAAAGTTAATGACGCATCAAATGTGAAATCGTCTTAATAAATAAATACTTTAAAGCACACTTGACCGACGAAAGTTATTTGTAAACATCTCAAATGCTTTCCAAGAAACTAAAGTAATGGTGTAAAAGGCATTTGGACGTGCATTTTAGAACCGCACCCAGACTTTTAGTACTCACCTTAGTGTTTACTGCAACTGTTTAGCTTTGGTGAAAGTGCACGCTAACAATAAAAACAAATGTTTACTTTTGAGTACTTAGTTTTTTTGTTATTTAGGTTTGAAGAGTTGCTGACTAAAACCAATAAAAATATTATGCATTATCAGCTAACTATGAACTTCTGGACTAAGCTATTTATTATGTTTATGAACTGAAAATTGATTTATTCGGAGTTTTATTAAAAGTTGTGTTTGTTAATAATATCATAAAAACATATAACATCATTTAATGGAATGCACGTTATGCCGTTGGTCGCGGCTATTATTCGTAGATCTTTGACGGTCGTTACGAAGTCAGAAGCCCAATAGTAGCTAAATAGTCTGACAACCAGTAACTGGGTTGTGGAGGTCAGATAGGCAGTCGCTCCATATAAAATACTGGTATTCAGCTGCATCTGGTTAGACTAGAAGCCAACCCTAAAATAGTTGGGAAAAGGCTACACAGGTTGGATAATTTAATGAATACCAAATAAAAACAGTCAATCCAATTCAAGCACATAATCATTTTAGTGTTATCCTATCATCTTTTTGCTTCACCTGTATAACTTTTTTAATGACTTCCATAGCAAAAAAAAACATTATTTACATTTTCATTTAAATTAGAACATCGTTTTTTTTTTCAAAATCTATTTTTAGAACCATTTTTGCATACAAAAGACCACTTTAATCGTTACACATGAAGTAATTTCACTTTTTTTTTTCGATGCCATTTTCGACAGTCGTGACTATAGTGATTGATCCATTATTGATAAGAAAGCTCTTATTTCGAATGTAATTGATCGACACTGAGATACGCTCAACGCGTTAACTTTGTTTCTTTTTTTGTTTTTAATGGTTTTTGTTTCGATATGCAATACTCGAATCAGCCTATTGTTTGACGGTTTTGTCTATTTTTATGGAGGTTCTCCCGAATCTCGAATGTTTTTGGTCAATATATTATGATCGGAATTAAATAAACATCATGCTGTATACTTTAAATAAACACAGGCATCTATAGTGATATTGGTTTTAGTTGACTTTTCATTGGACACTTTCGATTCATGAAATTTTCCTCAGATATCGGCTCTGTTCTCAATTCAAAAATAGGGTCTGTATTTTGTAACTAATAACGTAAACCTTTGCCAATGGGTAGCTTATGCCCGTAACTTCGTCTAGGTAAAAACTCTTGATCCCCGAACCACCCCTTCGCACCCCATCGCATGCCTGCCCGTGCTATGACTTAGTTTTAGCTTAGAGTTCTTTCCGATTTCTTTCATTTTGGACGGCTCCTATGGTTCCTATGGTCCTAGCGTGTTGTTTATACATTTATCTACATCAAACTCCTCAAAATGTAGGGAGCAGCTGATTTTTTTCCGCGATTTCAGGTTTGCTGCAATAGAAAAAGTTGTTCATATTGAGTACAATGACCCTTTATGAGAAAAACAACCATTAAAATTTCACCCTGTATAGGCTTTCTCAAGAATTGGACTATCAAATGAAAAAATAAGTTTTCAAATCCGACTTGTAGTTCCAGAGCGCATTGAAACATACAAACAAACTCTTCAGCTCTAATATTAGTACAATAATAATAATCAAACCAATATTTTCAATACATATAAACACCCAAACAAACCGTGTTTTTTTTCCACACAGCAGTCCCAAATCAAACGGTTACCGATACCATTAACTACTTATCATTGAAACATCTATGTTTTGTGATGAGTCAACACTTCTCTGCGATTGCATCTGCCTAAAACGTTCTGCTAGCTCAGTGATACGGTTTAAATAGAGGTTATTTGAATTTCGACACCTTTTGGTTGCTTTTTTATTATTTTAGTGGTATGTTATACTTATAAATTATTATCGGAAGGTTTTAAGGGGGCTGCGCCAAGTTAGCCTGTGAAATTCAAATTTTCTTACGTTTTTTTTTCAATTTGCAGGTCAGTGTCAGGTTGTATTATGATTAAAATATAATTCACGCCCGTAACTAATATGGATTTACAGAATTATAATCATTAGAATCAGCAATACAACTCCATAAGTTAGAATTGGCCTCAAATCTCATGATTTCATAAAATACAACTCTCTAAGTTCATAGGGTAATATGAACTTAGAGAGTTGTATTCATGATTTTTATGATTATAATTCTATAAATAAATATTTGATACCGCCGCGAATCATATTTAGATCAACAGACAACCTAATACTAACTTGCAAATTGCAAAAAACGAAAGAAGTTTTGAATTTCGCGTGCTAACCCGACGTTTTTGCCTTACGACTGCTGTTCAACGATACACATAATCAGCCTACAACGATAAACGTGGTTAAATATTAACACGGGTTGATTGACGGTTAAACTACGCTTGCCGAGGCCGCTTCGTGGATGGGTGACCATCCATCCAGAAAGCACTTTAAACCGTTGGCCCCCGCTGTCATTAGTAGATCTTTGACAGTCGTTACGGCCGGGTAGTCAGAAGCCCGAAAGTCTGACAAGCAGTCTTACTAAGGGGTATCGTATTACCCAGTAACTGGTTGTGAAGACAGATAAACAGTCGTTCCATGTAAAATACTGGTATTCAGCTGCATCCGGTTAGACTGGAAGCCGACCCCAACATAGTTGGGAAAAGGCTAGGCAGGCGATGAGATGATGTTAAACTATGAACAAAAACCGTCGATCAGACTTTAGATTAACATGTTGAACTGCATGCACTGCCGAATATGACAGTACCTCCTCGTCTTCTTCAAACTGTATCCTCTTACTGTTGATTGTATTGGAGGTCGCCTTCATTGCATACCATTTTACCAGGGGCAACTCCCGTATTCCTACGAAAGTTCGTCTTCTAATCAATCTCAGAAATACCTCAATCTGTCAAAAATATCTCTCATTTACGTAGGTACATATTTGACAAGTTTTTGACATTGATTGCCACTGAGATTGCGACAGTTGGACAGTTTCTATTAGTAAGTACTATGAATCAAATTCGCAAAACACATTTCGTTAGTATGAAATTGGCAAGAACACATTCTTTCAACGGCAGCACTGTAGATTATGCCGCCAGCCGCTGGTTGTTCGGTTGTTGAAAGAGTTACCGTGGCGCTGGCACAGGCAACTGAAGGAACATGGCTGGGTTTTAAGCTCCATTTACACGGCGCCAGTTTATTGCCTGTGGCATACCATAAAATTGAAAGGCAAATATCTGGCATCGTCTAAACAACACGTACATTATTGTTGCATGATACGGGCAACTTTGAAAACTGGTATAAGCATGTACAAGAAAATCGCACAGTACATACAATAATTTTATTGCTCGTACAATAAAATCGCATTCAATTCTGGCATGATCTGACATTTGTGCTGTCATTTAAATATGAGTGCGGTAAGTGAGGGTGTGGTAATCGTTGTTGCTATTTTGAGGCAAGAAATCAAATCAAGAACAACTTGAAAAATATCTTGAGAAGCGTTCAATAAAAATTTAATTAAATATCATGTCTAGGCAAAACTTGCATGCAATAATCGCCTGGGGTGCGGAGACAGGAAACCTCCCCGAGTGCCCGTGGGCTGGAATTCCCTTCGGATAAGTCCGTGGGGAAGGCCAGTCTTCGGGACGGTGCACCCTGGGGTGCGGGCAATGGTTCCCCTTAGGCACAAGTGCCTAAGGGGTTTCGTTGCCCGTATGCCAATATCCTGTCGGAGGAACGCTCCAACGTGTGTCCCTCTGCTCTAAGCAGAGACGCACAGCGGCGGAGTAAGAACGGGCTCGGTGTGCACTAACCCTGCCGCCGGGCAGGCAGAAGGAAGCCATTCATCCACCATCAATCATCATCATCCCCGCCACCATACACCATTCATCATTCACCACATCATCATTCCCATCCCATCATCCACCATCAATCATCATCATCCCCGCCACCATACACCATTCATCATTCACCACATCATCATTCCCATCCCATCATCCACCATCATCACTCCCATCATCATTTCCATTTTCATTTCGTCATTTCCTTCTGCCACCGTTAGTCTCGTAGCCCCGAAGATCGTTCAAGGTCATGTCTCTGACTTTTGACGGGGGTCGAGGGTCTTGGCTTAACCGCCCGGACCGCGAGGAAGAAAACCTCTATAAAAAATTACCCCAAACCTCCAAGCGGCGGCGCACCGTGAGGGAGGTTGGTAGCTTGATTAATGGGTAGCTAAATTAATCGCTAGTGCGAACCACTTTGTTTTGAGCCAGTACACAAAGTTCATACTCGTGGGAACAACATGGAAGAATCTATTAAAAACCCAAGACGAGACGAGGAGAAGGCGAGGAGTGATGCGGGGTCGGAGTCCGACGCCGCATCGGGGGCGAAGGCCGCGAAGGGCTCTTTCAAGAGTCCGGAGGGCGTAGTGGTGGGTTCCGCTGGCAGGAATGCTTTCCTGAAGCAGAACGTGGAGGAAAAACCGGGGGATGGCCAGGGGTCGTCTTCCTCGGACGGAGGAAAGCGCTCGGCCAAAAAAGCTCGACGGGTCCTAGGTTGGAGTCACACCAAGTCCAAGAGCAAGAGCCGGGCAACGCAGGAGGATGACTCCGTCGGCGCGGCCGAGGGGAGCACTCTGGAGGCGTCTGGCGATGAGTCGGACGCCTCTGGTGGCTTCAAGGCAGAGCGGGCCAGGTTCGCGGAGGTCGTGGCTGCTGCAGTGAAGGATGTGGCCTTGAAGAAGAAGCAGTCTTCGAAGGACAAGGCCATACCTGCAGCCAAGGCCTCCATTATGGCGGCAGCGGAGGCTCTGATGCAAGGGCCTCCGTCGGACGGCATATCCGAAATGCGGGCGGAGGTCGCCCGCTTGACAGCCGCCATGGAGCTTCTCCGAAAGGAGAACGAGGAGCTCCGAGCGGACCTGGCCAGGCTCCGCGATGCCGGCCCTCAGAAGGCGCCGCAGGAGGGGGCGCAGCAGGGGCAGAGCGGGCTTGGGCCCGCAGAGGAGAGGCTACTGTCCCTGGTGCGGAAGGAGCTGGCTGCTTTTAACAGCCGGTTCTCTGTCCTGGAGGGCATTGTCCTCCGGCCCCCGCTAGCGGCGAGCCAGCAGGCCTCGGACCAGCCAAAGGCGGCATCGTACGCCGCCACGGCTGCCACGCCCAAACTTGGGTCAGCGGGGCAGAAGAAGGGCGGGGCCACCGCTGCTGCAAAGGCGCCTGCTAAGGCGCCTGAGAAGGCCCCGGCTGTGGCGGCGACGACGACGCGGCCGCCCCCGCCTTCTAAATCTCCTCCGGCTGACGCCGAATGGCAGGTAGCCGGGGAGAAGAAGAAGGAGGGCAAGGCGGCAAGGGCGGCCAAGCGGAAGGAGAGGCGGCGTCGGCGCAAGGAGCGAAGCGTCGCGGCGAGGTTGCGCGCCCCAAAGTCCGCAGCTGTAGTGATCACACTACAGCCGGAAGCGGAGAAGAGGGGCGTGTCCTACCGCGACGTGCTCACCAAGGCGCGGGCGGCGGTGAACCTGGAGGAGGTCGGGGTCACGAAGGGCATGCGAGTTAGGGTCACGGCGACCGGGGCTCGTATGCTCGAGATTCCCGGTGCGGCCAGTGGCCCGACCGCTGACGCTCTGGCTGAAAAGCTCAGGGCGTCCTTAAATGCGGACGAAGCCCGGGTGTCCAGACCCGCCAAGTGTGCTGACATGCGCATCCTGGGTCTGGACGACTCCGTCACAGAGGGGGAAGTTGTGGCCGCCGTGGTCAAGATGGGGGGGTGCGCTATCGAGCAGGTGAAGGTAGGCACCATCCGTCCAGACTCCACGGGGTTGCGAGCCGTCACGGTGAGCTGCCCCGTATCGGCGGCCAACAAAATCGTTGGGGAGGGCCCTAGATTTCAGGTGGGCTGGGATTCCACGCGGGTGAAACTGTTGGCACCCAGACCTCTGAGGTGCTTCCGTTGCCAAGTGGGCAACCACGTGGGAGCGAAATGCACCTCGGAGGTGGACCGCAGCAGTAACTGCTTCCGCTGTGGTCAGCCCGGTCACAAGGCCGGCTCGTGCAATGCCACGCCGCACTGCTACCTATGTGCGGCAGCTGGCAAGCCGGCCGATCACCGGGCTGGAAGCAAGGGCTGTGGTCCACCCGCGAAAGCCCGGGGCAAGGGCAAGCCCTCCGCCCCCTCTACCGCCGTCACCGCCGCAGCCGTCACCACAGGCGCCGTCGCTGCCGCCCCCACTGCCGTCACCGCCGTACCCACTGCGGCGGAGCCCTCACAGGGGGCTCAGGAGGGGGCTGCAATGGAATGCCAGTAGTGGCCCCATTACGCCTCCTCCAGGCGAACATCAACCACTGCGCCGCCGCTCAGGATCTGTTGATCCAGAGCATGGCGCAGTGGTCGATTAACATCGCCGTGGTCGCTGAGCCGTACTTTGTCCCGCCCAGTGATTACTGGGTGGAGGACCTGAGCGGCTCAGTGACCCTCATTTCGTCGGCCGCCGCCGGTACCCTGTCCCTTGAAGCCGTCAAGAAGGGACAGGGTTGCGTCGCAGCACGGTTCGGGGGGATTGTCGTGGTGGGGACATACTTCTCCCCGAACCGAACTCTCGCCGAGTTCCACAACTCCCTTGCGGAGTTGAAAACCGTCGTCGTCGGGTTTCGTTCCCTTCCCGTGCTTGTCCTCGGGGACTTCAACGCCAAGAATGTGGCTTGGGGTTCCCGGTGTACGGACACACGGGGCAGGATGGTGGAGGACTGGGCTCTGGAGACAGGCCTGGTCGTCCTAAACCGGGGTTCTGTCCCCACGTGTGTGCGGATGCGGGACGAGTCGGTGGTGGACATCTCGTTCGCCAGCCCCGCTCTGTTGCCGCACGTGGTTGACTGGCGCGTCATGGAGGGGGTGGAGACCTATTCCGATCACCGGTACATCCGGTTTGACGTCTCCGCCCATACCTCGAGCGCGCCGGTCCGACAGGCCCCGAGTGGTCCGCGGTGGGCGCTGAACAAGCTGGACCGGGAGCTCCTCCTGGAAGCCTCGATCGTGCAGGCCTGGGTGTCACCACCGGACAGGCCTGCCGACATCAACGACGAGGCGGAGTGGTTCCGGGAGGCCATGTCCGAAGTGTGCGACGTGGCAATGCCCCGGGTCCAGCTCAGTCGCGCCTTTCGCCAGGTGTATTGGTGGTCGCCGGAGCTGACGGCTCTGCGCGAGGCGTGCGTCGCCGCGCGACGCCTGTACACCAGGCACCGCAGGCTCAGTATCCGCCCTCCGGATACGGAAGCCATTCAGGCGGAGCTGTACGAGGGGTACAGAGCGGCGAAGACCGCCCTCCGAGCGGAGATCTTGCGGTCCAGGGATCTGGGCCGCGAGGAGTCGCTGGAGACTCTGAACAGAGACCCATGGGGGCGCCCCTACAAGTTGGTGCGGGAGAAACTCCGCCCATGGGCGCCCCCGCTGACGCAGAGTCTCCGGCCCGAGCTCGTGGAGGACGTGGTGAGCGCTCTGTTCCCTTCGCGAGGGGAACATACTCCCCCGCCTATGGCTCCGCCTCATGCGGTGCCCGCTGCGGACCACGACACCGACGACGACGTTGATGCTCCGGAAGTGACCGAGGTAGAGTTGAGAGCGGCGGTACGTAGGCTCAGTGCCAAAAATACCGCCCTAGGACCCGACGGCTTACCTGGAAGAGCCTGGGTTCTGGCCTTTGGGGCTCTCGGGCCTCGACTAGGGGGGCTCCTAAGCGCATGCTTGGAGAGGGGCCAGTTCCCACTTCGCTGGAAGACGGGGAAACTGGTCCTCATTAAGAAGCCGGGGCGCCCTGCGGACTCTCCGTCCGCTTACCGGCCCATCGTGCTGCTCGACGAGGTGGGCAAGCTCTTTGAAAGAGTAATTGCAGACCGCCTCGTCGGGTGGCTGGTGCAGGAGGGGCCGGATTTGGCGGAGACCCAGTTTGGTTTCCGCAAGGGGCGCTCTACGGTGGACGCCATCATGCGCGTGCGAGCCCTCACGACGGGGGATGCAGTGGCCCGGGGTGGGGTCGTCTTGGCGGTGTCCCTAGACATCGCCAACGCCTTTAATACCCTGCCCTGGAGTTGCATCAGGGAGGCATTGCGGTATCACCGGATGCCGACCTACCTCTGTCGAGTGGTCGAGGCCTATCTGACGGACAGGGCCGTCATCTACCCCGGTCATCAGGGAGAGTGGAACCGGCGAGAGATGTCGTGCGGTGTCCCACAGGGATCGGTCTTGGGGCCGCATCTGTGGGACATCGGTTACGACTGGGTGCTGCGCGCCGACCTCCCAAGCGGCGTCAGCGTAGTATGTTACGCTGACGACACGCTGGTCCTGGCGCAGGGGAGGTCGCACCAGGCGGCGGCTGAACTAGCGACACGCGGGGTTGCGATAGTCGTGGAGAGGATCCGGCAGTTGGGACTCGAGGTGGCCTTGCACAAGTCCGAGGCCATGTGTTTTCATGGTCCTCGGAATGCGCCACCGTCGGGTTCCGAAATAACGGTGGGAGGGGTTCACATCGGAGTCGGGTCGACGATGAAGTACCTGGGACTCGTCCTCGACAGCCGGTGGAACTTCGTGGAGCACTTCCGACGTTTGGCTCCCAGACTGGCACGGGCTGGGGCTGCCTTGAGGCGGCTCCTGCCCAATCTGGGGGGTCCAAACGCCTCCTGCCGGAGGCTCTACGCGGGGGTCGTGCGGTCCATGGCCCTTTACGGAGCACCGGTGTGGGCGCGTTCCCTAAGGCTGGGACCAGCCGGCAGGTTGAACGCGTCCCAGAGGGTCATGGCCATCCGGCTAGTCCGGGGATACCGCACGGTCTCCCGGGAGGCGGCGAGCCTCCTTGCCGGATTGCCGCCGTGGGATCTGGAGGCAAAGGTCCTCGCGCACGTGTGGGAGTGGCGCGAGGAGGCGAAACGCCGGGGCGTAACTCCGCTGCCGCGAGAAATCACGGTACAGCGGACAGAGCTCCGGCGGGATCTCATGGCGGCATGGAGAGCGCGACTGTCGCAACCCAGCGCTGGGCACGCCACAATAGCGGCGATAAGTCCCCTCTTTGAGGAGTGGCTAGAGAGGCGCCACGGCGTCCTCACCTTCCGCCTGACGCAGGTCCTCACCGGACACGGTTGTTTCGGGAGGTTCCTGTTTCGCATAAGGCGGGAGGAAACGCCCGGGTGTTTCCACTGTGTGGATCGCCCGGAGGACACGGTGGAGCATACAGTGGAGGTCTGCCCGGCTTGGGCAGAGCACCGCCGTGTTCTCACGGAGGCGATCGGCGGCGGCGATCTCTCGCGTCCGAGCCTGGTCCAGGCCATGGTGCGGAGCGAGAGTGCATGGGAGGCCGTCACCTCCTTCTGCGAAGCAGTGATGCTCGCGAAGGAGGAGGCGGAACGCGTGAGGGAGAGGCAGCCTCACGCCCTCAGTCGCCGCAGGAGACGCCCTGGGCGGCGGGAATCGCGGGGCGATTTCCGGCCACCGTAGGCGCGGGCCTGCGGACGGTGAGCAGCGGGTAGCTCGCCGTCCGGTAAGGACCAGGCCCGAGTCGACGGCGCGTCGTGTTCCACGCGCGCCTCAAAGAGATGTCAGCAAGTGACGGGGCCCAATAGGGCCGACGCCGCTGGGGTCGCGGGTTGTCTGAAAGGGTTACCGCGGCCCTGGCATAGGCAACTGAAGGAACACGGGTGGGTTTTAGTCAGTAAAAGTCTGACACGCCCTCCCGCTCCACCCAGAGCGGGAGAAGTTATTTGATGATTTCCCACCCTCAAAAAAAAAAAAAAAAAAATGCAATAATCGCCTGTCAATTTTATTGCCTGGTGTAAGACGCATGCGATTTTATTGAATGGCAAAACTTGCATTCAATTATTGTATGCCATTTTATGGAATCGCACGCGTGTAAACACTTCATGCAGTTATTGAATGTCAAAAAAACTTGAACGTGCTTTATGGCCATGCAATTATTGCTCTTGAACGTTCCAGAAACTGGCCCCGTGTAAACGGCGCTTTAGACAGTAAAAGTCTGACACGCCCTCCCGGTCCGCCCAGAGCGGGAGAAGTCATTTGTTGATTTCCCACCCACAAAAAAAATAGGACTGTAGATTTTAAACGTTTTTAATTACGGGAAATGGCTTTCAGATACAGACTAATATGTTTTTCAACCAAATTACTTAGCTATACCAATATCCCTTTAAAGAAAAGCTAAAAAACTTTTTTTTTTTATTAATCTCCACAAATTACATTCACATACACGTACGTGCGATATAAACTAAAAAACAGGTGGCGTTCTGCAGTTTCTGCTTACCCCCATGAGAAGAAGCCGTGAGTTTATGTATGTGAGTGTATGAACGAGCTAAAATTTTTAAAAAACTCACATAATTTTAAAATACGACGGGTTCAACTACATCAAACATCGACCCATATCCACAATGCAATCCTAAGACCCTAACGATACTAACAACGTAGTTATACGTAAACAAATAATGGCAGTAGCTTCAATTATATTCACATTTGTTTATTAAGGCCCCTTCGTCGGCCATTACAATGGATTGGACTACAAATAGAACAGGAGAGAACGGGAAGGAAGAAGAAATGGAGGAGGCATATTTGATGCTTTCAACTGAAACAAGATTGAAACATGGTGACCAGGTAGTGACTCTTGTTTCGTAGGTCACTGTTTTGAACCCAGATAAGCACATTACTTTTGTAATTTATTTTATTACCACTGCTCTCAAAACGGTGAAGGAAAACATCGTGAGGAATTTAAACCATGTCCTAGAATCAAAAATTCGAAGACATATGACATCCCCAACCCTCACTGGGCCCGCTTGGTGGATTATGGGCCGCTCCCTCTCGTAGAGAGGAGGCCTGTGTCCCAACAGTGGGAACATCATATACTGATTATGTATTTTATGTAACTGAAACATTCGTGGAGCTGAGCCAGAAGACCGACAAAGTGACATTCTGTCAGCGATATTACGATGATGGTAAAGTCAAAAGTGAAATGGATTGGCATAAGCTACCACAGTCTTGTTGTAAGTCAATATAGAAATACAAAACGCTTTAAAGGCAATTGTCACTTGTTTAGGCTCTCAATAGTCGCTACTTAAAAAAGAAAGAAAGAAATATCTAAAATATATCATGACATAAAGAAATATCACACGAAAATAATAATAAAAAGAACAAGTTAGACTAAGGGGAAAATATGCGTCACATCCAAAACGGCCATCGCTCAGCATAATGCTTGCAGCATTATGCTGCGATGCCCGACGATGGCCGACAGAGCCAGACCCCACGAGAGACAGAGCCCCAGCGCACGACGATAGTAGACGATAGAGTAGACAGCTTTTATACTCTGGATTAACACATAGACTAATTTTTATCCCGGTCGCCGCGGGGCGCAGCTATCTGCATAATAATATCTTGGCAAGTCTGAACATAGGCACTACGAACTTCCGCGCATGTTCTCTCACTCACACTCGCCTCATGTCACCATTTGGTTCTTAAAAAAATTTACCTACTGCGTAGCTTTCTGCACGAAGTTTGAACTTGCCAAGATAAATCGGCCGTACTGTATTGGCTATACCGCATCCAAGAAATTTACATTACTTCCTCAAGTAATCTAGTGAGCGCACAATAGATTTTTATTTGTAGGAAGCCACTCGACTCGGTTACCGACGTCCGCTTCCCAGCGTTTTTACTTAAAATGCTGACTTGATCATAGCCAGTACTGTTGGCAACATAACTGTTTCAACTGTCAAAGGAATATTAAATATTAATAAGATTGAATAATGGATGTTCTTAGAGATCTTGGGGTTGGGAGAAAAATTTTAAGTGAAATTGAACAGTATTTTTGACTTAATGTTTTGTAGATTATGATGAGTATCAAATCAGTATTATAATGTCTGCATTATAAAGCTGAAGAGTTTGTTTGTTTGTTTGAACGCGCTTATCTCGGGAACTACCAGTTGTATTTGAAAAAATCTTTTTGTATTTGATAGCCCAATTCTTGAGGAAGGTTATATGCTTATTTAATACCAGCTCTTGAGAGCCGAGCAAAAAGAAAAAAGTCAAAAATAATGGGGATAACGAAGTAACGTGGCTATAGGATATATTTTATGTTAAAACAAGACATTTTACGCGGACGAAATCGCGGGCAGAAGCTAGTCAGTAATAATTGCATTCACAGTCATTATAGACGTAAAAAGTAATCTAATTGGTAATTTGTATCTAAGCCATTTCTTAGATACAAATTAGATTACTTTTTTCTCAATAATGGATGAGAATTAAAACCAAAAAAAATAGAAACTGTTGTCGACATTACTAATAAAGAAAACATTAAAGTTAGCATGAAAATAAATAAAAACTTAAGTTTACTATCACGAAAGAAATTATTCAGTTCAGTCTGAGAATAATTTAACGGAATAGGCAATCTCGATAAAATTCTGTTGAAAGAACGTCTGCAGTTATTTAATGGAATAAAAACTGGATTATTATAATAGCTCTAAGATTGAAGTGTTTTTATTCCATTTTACTATCAAATACTTCAAACTGAATGGAGTCGCTGTTGAATCTTTTCACTCCATCAAAGATTCTCTTGATAAGGTCAACAAAGGTGTAATTACTTTACCTATTTCTTTTGGTGGAAATTACACATTTAAAATTGATTCGATTGTCACTAGGTATTTGAAAGATATAAGATGTTCATTCGGATTTTAGTAGCATAATAAATATTTTATACTCCGTGTAGTATCATAGTTTTATTTTAAATGATTAAAAGCCATAATTTTGAAAGCCGTTTTTAGGGTTCCGTACCAAAATTGTAAAAGGAACCCTTATGGTGCGACTCAGTCTGTATGTCTGTCTATCTGTCAGTCTGTCATAGCTGGATATCTCAAGAACTACAAATGCTATCAACTTGTTGTTGTTTGAAACAAATTCAGATGACGTTTGCCCAACTATTTTGCAAATAAGAAAAAACAAAAAAAAATTTTTTTTTTGCAACAGGGCCTGAAAGGCCTGTCTTAAAAAATCGATGTGGGTCTACTAGATGGGGTGTCATATGAAAGAGCGCCGTTTGCACATTCTCAAACAACTTTTTTAGGTCGCATAGTTTTTGACTTTTGATGAAAAATGTTTAAAAAAATACCGTATCCTCCCCCCCTCTTTTCTCCAAAGTTTGCTTAGAGAACAATCTGAAATTATTCTATGGTGTAGAAGTTTATGTAAAGATTACACGAAAAATACAACGATGTCTCTAAATAGCACTTTTTTTCTGAATTTGGATCGGAACAGTCGGTGCGCGTTCTGGATCGCTCTTGACCGGTTTTTTTTGTTGCTACAGAAACTAAGGTAGGTACTTGAATTACACGTACTTTATTTTGATCCCAAAAACTGACGTTGAATCCCTTATATCTTAGAAGGATATATTCTGCAATTCAGGATGAAATAAGACTATAATAATAATTTCTAGACCACTTCATTGGCATTCCAGATCCATAAAAACGACTCCACAGCCACAAATCAAGTTGGAATTTTCCATATCTGGGTCAATCGTGGTTCAAGCCCGATATTCAATTACGCTGTTAGGCCGATATCTGGCCTTTACGTTTGCTTCCCATCTCGGTATTACCTACATCTCAGGATCTTCTGCTACAGGACTCTGAGATTTAGTAACAAGTAGTTTGGGTTCGTTTTTGCATGGTTGAATCTCGTCTTTGAGGTCACGAGCCTTTGATTGGTTATCTAAACGGTGCTTGCCAATTACTTAGGGTAAGTGATTGTCTTGCGTGGTTGAATGCAAATTTTAATGGGTTTCCAAGGGATTTTTGGAATGTATTGCGTTTTGAGGTGTATTGAAACGTTGTTCCTTCTCATATATGAAACTGGGATATTGGTTGGAGTGCAAAGGGATGTTAGAATGGAATCCTGTTCATGTTTATGCTGAAATGCTTTCAAATAATAGAAACAAAGGGTTTTGGAACTGATACGGGGACTGAAAAGCTGAGTGCTGCTTTTGTTTTGGGTGTGGGTGATCGTTTTAGGTGGGAAATTGGTTCTGCGTAGATTCCACAATTATATTGTGATTTTAAGAATGAGAACTTGTATTGTTAGCTTGAAGAGTTGGCCGAGAACGAGCCTGTTCGTTGTTATTTAGTTTAGTCACATAAAAAGAAGGAATAATAAAACTATTCATTAATTGGTCTATTAAAATGTTAATCTTAGATCGGTGGACATTCAAGAATATAATCACAAAGAATCCTAAAAATCTAAAACAGACAAAACAAAATGAACGGTTAATAATCACATCAAAAACGGGAAACCGTATATTATGAAAGAATGTAAACAAAAAACGAGTGAATTGTGAGGTAAAGTGTAGTTTCAGTGAGTATCCTAATAATTTGAGTCTGTCAGAATGTTGGAAACGACGCTATTTTGAGCCGAGATTTCTACAGGTTAGGCTGTTTGTACGAGTTGCGTTTTCATGTCGGAAGATTAGAATGTTTACAACGTTTTGGATACGTTTTAAAGAATCTACCATAGTGTGTAGTTTTGTGTTGAATTTAAGATCTGCATGAGTAAGTAGATAATAAATAAGTAAATAAATAAATATCCTTGGACATTTCACATAACGCCATCTAGTCCCAAGCTAAGCAACCTAATGCTTGTGTTATGGTAACGAGATGGCTGATAAACTACATTTTTTTTTGTAAATACATACATATTATAGATAGAAAAACACCCAGACTCGGAACAAATACTTGTAGGTCGTACAAATATAAAAAAATAAAAATCGGTCGTATAATATTAAAAATGTGCATATACCGTATTAAGGGAGCCGTGAGATAAAAGGTAAACAAACCATAAAAGTCCATTTTTTTCAAATAACCCAATCAATCAATCTGCCTAAGCTTTTCCCAACTATGTTGGGGTCGGCTTCCAGTCTAACTGGATGCAGCTGAATACCAGATTTTATATGGAGCGACTGCCTATCTCACCTCCACAACCTAATTACTGGGTAACGCCCAGTAATTGGACGCCGGTGGGTGGTCGGGTTGGCAGACTTTCGGGCTTCTGACGACCCGTACCGACTGTCTAAGATCCACGAATCACAGCTCCAAGGTACGGAGGAGTCTCGCTCGATATGTAAAGATGGTCACCCATCCATGGACCAACACCGGCAAGCGTAGCTTAAGCTGATGGGTCGATCCATACGGCTGTTATTACTTAGCCACGAGCTCCTCGAATAACCTGAATCTAAATAAAAAATCCCAGTATTAAATGTTTTCAAAATTACAAGTCGCAAACAAGACAAAAATCGCACGTCCGTAACCAGCCTAACCTACAACGACGTGTCAACTGCGCGTAAATGTCGGCAAGCTAAACGCGCCTGATTTGCACATTCTCAAACAACTTTTTTAGGTCGCATAGTTTTTGACTTTTGATGAAAAATGTTTAAAAAAATACCGTATCCTCCCCCCCTCTTTTCTCCAAAGTTTGCTTAGAGAACAATCTGAAATTATTCTATGGTGTAGAAGTTTATGTAAAGATTACACGAAAAATACAACGATGTCTCTAAATAGCACTTTTTTTCTGAATTTGGATCGGAACAGTCGGTGCGCGTTCTGGATCGCTCTTGACCGGTTTTTTTTGTTGCTACAGAAACTAAGGTAGGTACTTGAATTACACGTACTTTATTTTGATCCCAAAAACTGACGTTGAATCCCTTATATCTTAGAAGGATATATTCTGCAATTCAGGATGAAATAAGACTATAATAATAATTTCTAGACCACTTCATTGGCATTCCAGATCCATAAAAACGACTCCACAGCCACAAATCAAGTTGGAATTTTCCATATCTGGGTCAATCGTGGTTCAAGCCCGATATTCAATTACGCTGTTAGGCCGATATCTGGCCTTTACGTTTGCTTCCCATCTCGGTATTACCTACATCTCAGGATCTTCTGCTACAGGACTCTGAGATTTAGTAACAAGTAGTTTGGGTTCGTTTTTGCATGGTTGAATCTCGTCTTTGAGGTCACGAGCCTTTGATTGGTTATCTAAACGGTGCTTGCCAATTACTTAGGGTAAGTGATTGTCTTGCGTGGTTGAATGCAAATTTTAATGGGTTTCCAAGGGATTTTTGGAATGTATTGCGTTTTGAGGTGTATTGAAACGTTGTTCCTTCTCATATATGAAACTGGGATATTGGTTGGAGTGCAAAGGGATGTTAGAATGGAATCCTGTTCATGTTTATGCTGAAATGCTTTCAAATAATAGAAACAAAGGGTTTTGGAACTGATACGGGGACTGAAAAGCTGAGTGCTGCTTTTGTTTTGGGTGTGGGTGATCGTTTTAGGTGGGAAATTGGTTCTGCGTAGATTCCACAATTATATTGTGATTTTAAGAATGAGAACTTGTATTGTTAGCTTGAAGAGTTGGCCGAGAACGAGCCTGTTCGTTGTTATTTAGTTTAGTCACATAAAAAGAAGGAATAATAAAACTATTCATTAATTGGTCTATTAAAATGTTAATCTTAGATCGGTGGACATTCAAGAATATAATCACAAAGAATCCTAAAAATCTAAAACAGACAAAACAAAATGAACGGTTAATAATCACATCAAAAACGGGAAACCGTATATTATGAAAGAATGTAAACAAAAAACGAGTGAATTGTGAGGTAAAGTGTAGTTTCAGTGAGTATCCTAATAATTTGAGTCTGTCAGAATGTTGGAAACGACGCTATTTTGAGCCGAGATTTCTACAGGTTAGGCTGTTTGTACGAGTTGCGTTTTCATGTCGGAAGATTAGAATGTTTACAACGTTTTGGATACGTTTTAAAGAATCTACCATAGTGTGTAGTTTTGTGTTGAATTTAAGATCTGCATGAGTAAGTAGATAATAAATAAGTAAATAAATAAATATCCTTGGACATTTCACATAACGCCATCTAGTCCCAAGCTAAGCAACCTAATGCTTGTGTTATGGTAACGAGATGGCTGATAAACTACATTTTTTTTTGTAAATACATACATATTATAGATAGAAAAACACCCAGACTCGGAACAAATACTTGTAGGTCGTACAAATATAAAAAAATAAAAATCGGTCGTATAATATTAAAAATGTGCATATACCGTATTAAGGGAGCCGTGAGATAAAAGGTAAACAAACCATAAAAGTCCATTTTTTTCAAATAACCCAATCAATCAATCTGCCTAAGCTTTTCCCAACTATGTTGGGGTCGGCTTCCAGTCTAACTGGATGCAGCTGAATACCAGATTTTATATGGAGCGACTGCCTATCTCACCTCCACAACCTAATTACTGGGTAACGCCCAGTAATTGGACGCCGGTGGGTGGTCGGGTTGGCAGACTTTCGGGCTTCTGACGACCCGTACCGACTGTCTAAGATCCACGAATCACAGCTCCAAGGTACGGAGGAGTCTCGCTCGATATGTAAAGATGGTCACCCATCCATGGACCAACACCGGCAAGCGTAGCTTAAGCTGATGGGTCGATCCATACGGCTGTTATTACTTAGCCACGAGCTCCTCGAATAACCTGAATCTAAATAAAAAATCCCAGTATTAAATGTTTTCAAAATTACAAGTCGCAAACAAGACAAAAATCGCACGTCCGTAACCAGCCTAACCTACAACGACGTGTCAACTGCGCGTAAATGTCGGCAAGCTAAACGCGCCTGATTTATTTTATTGGGCCGATAAATGAGTGCGCCTCACTCCGGTGCAAATAAATCGTAACGCAACGGGCACTGCGACCAGTCGCAAGGGAATTCTGCTTGTCGCTTGTTTAAGTCGTGACTTTAAGCGGTTTAAATGAAAACTGAGGTTTTTGGAAACAGAAATATATGAAGGGCGCACCAAATTTTTGCCTTCGTCTCTGTCTTTTTAGGGTTCCTTACCAAAATGGTAAAAAAGCAACCCTTATGGTGTGACTCAGTCTGTCTGTCTGTCTGTCTGTCACAGCTGGATATCTCAAGAACTACTAATGCTATCAACTTGAAATTTAGAATAGTTTTAGATGACGTTTACCCAACTATTTTGCAATTAAGAAAGAAATAAAAATGTTTATATTTTTTTTTGTAACAGGTACTGAAAGGCGGTCTTAAAAATTAAAAATGTGGCTACTAGGCCATGTGGGGTATTATATGAAAGAACGCTATTTGCACATTCTTAAACATTTTTAAATTTTTTTTAGGCCGCATAGTTTTCGACTTCTGATGAAAAATGTAAAAAAAATACTGTTGGGGATTTCTGCCGGTTTAGCCGCAACGCAGTATCCTCGATAGTAGATTATGTTGTCAATAACACCAAAACCACCAATATTCGTCCAAAAAGGTATTTAATTGAATCGCACTTGTATATCTACGTTTCACAATCACGCGTGACGTACGTTACGCTGTGTTGTTAAGTTACGACTAAAGTAGGTTAGGTATTAAAACTTAGGTATATGTAAAAATGCTGTACGAGCGATATTGGCTCGTACAAATACCGTCCCCCCCCCCTTTTCTCCAAAGTTTGCAAAGGGAAAAATCTGAAATTATTCTATGTGATAGAAGTTTATGTAAAGATTACGGGAAAAATAAAACGATGTCTCTAAATAGCACACTTTTTCAGAAATCGGAACGGAACCCTCGGTGCGCGAGTCCGACTCGCTCTTGACCGGTTTTTTTTACGTGTAAAGAGTAAAGAAAATAACCATACTTTTGTACTTTTTCAATATTTTTCATTGTTATTTTCATCATAATGCTCTTTTGGGGTTGAAGCCCTCGGGCCGTGGGGTCCGAGTGCTCATGGTCTCGTTAAGGATATCTCGAAACGGCTGGTTGACCTTTTCTGTGACTCAAGGGCTGGCTTTTAACTTATCCAGAGGCTTAGCATTGCCATACAACGTGGCAAAACCGTCAGTCTCTTGGGTACAGTTTGTTTCGCCATTTCTTCTCAGGGTAGTCAGATAGGAAATGTCGACTTCATCTAGCTTATTTAAAAAAAAAAAAAATTATGACGTGTAAAAGTGATTTCGATATCCTATTTACAGAATAAACAATTTCATTTCATTTCATTTCATTTCATTTCATTTCATTTCATTTCATTTCATTACCAGTTGACAGCGATGTGGATGAATTTTTCGACGCCATGTTTTAGTTTGTGAATAGTTTAAGTTATGTTAGGATATAATTTTGTTATTTTTAATGCTCTTTTATAAAAAAAACTATCGTATATAAACGCTTCAGTCATCTATGAAGTTTATTTTAGTAAATGAATCATAATATAAATCAAAACCTGTCACTTATCGTTGAGTTCAAGTTCTCACAGCACAAATAAAGGAGAAAGTCTGAAAAAAGTTAATTTGTAATTTTATCACAAACAAATTATTATTTTTGGGATTAAAAACTTAAAGCAATTGGAGAATTGACCGTGACGTATATCATTGTATGGGAGAACATGTTTTTCGACTAGAATTCTACAATTCAGTTTATTTTTGGGATTTCAACTACGGAACCATTTTTTGTACGTGGTCCGACACGCACTTGGTCGGTTTTTTATATCAATCGTTAGCTTTAACATGTCTAATTTACATAGTGTATCAATCTGGTCTGGTATCAATCGTAAGCTTTAACATGTTTAATTTACATAGTGTATCAATCTGGTCTGGTCTGGTCTGGTCTGGTCTGGTCTGGTCTGGTCTGGTACCTGACAGAAATAGTAAAACTTTTCCAAAAAAATTAAAAAGATACCTACTCACATAACTCATTGTAAACAAAACAAGAGACTGCAACAAATCGTAAAGGAATTGTGTGTTATTCAGAATTTGAGCAATTTAAATTAACTCTATGTTTTGTTGTAAAGTGCTGAGACACAGACAGAATTTATGACTAGAATATAACACTATGTGCTGATAAAAATCTAGTCACGTTTTCAGGAACGCCCGACTAGTTCCCGATTCTTGAAACATGAATACTGAATTGCGGGTAGGTGTACGTTCTGGCGATAATCAGAATATTCTAGAACAGCAGTCGAATTTCAGGCGACAGCGTGCACCTTGACTAATTAATGAGACAACCAAAATAATAAAGGAATGCGATGATAAATTATATAAATTCGTGTAAGGCCCACTTGCACGTTTATTTGGATTAAATGAATGAATGTGGAGTTTTTAAACTCGGAGTTAAGTAATTAACATTTTAACTCTTATTGCGCGTTGCGCCACTAAAAAGTAACACCGTTGTTCAATAACTAAACTAAAATTAGAGAATCGCTATCTTTTACTAACTGGCAGCGCGAGAAAAGGACGGCTATGGACTAAGTTAGAGATGTCAAAATAGTTTACGCCTTGCGCTTCACCGTGTTTTTAGTCGACATGGTTTTACGTGTCGTCTCAATCTGTATGGAAATATTAGTTCAACTAAATTTGACAGCTCTAATTTACGTCCATCTCTTTCTTGTTTTATTAGAGAGAAAAAGTTAGCAATAGCCTAAATTAAGTTTAGTTTGTGCACAACAGAATCGGCACCATAAGTGTTTTTTGAGTTGGGAACATTGCAGTTCAGTCGACAAAACATAAAATAGAATTAATTGCAATGTCTTTGCCATGATATGTAATCCGATTAGAAATGAATGAACGAACAATGTCAAATTTAATAAAAATTAAAGGACATTTGAGTAGTCTAAAAGTTTTCCACTAAACATGGGACAGCAAAATCTAAGGATTTGTTGGTGTTTCCCTTCATCCGCCAGCATAGCATGAGATATGTTTATAGAGATGATATTTCATGAGCAACGAAAAGATTAGATTCAGAACGGTTTGAGGTGGGACATGATATCTACTTTGGGAGTGCTCAAAACTTCGCGAAATCATCAAGAGTAGGCAATCTTAAGGAAATTAATGAGTCGTTTAACTAACGGACATTAATTTGTCATAAACTGATCTAAAATCTACTACTATTTTATGAACATTTTACTCGTACTAGAAGTGTCTATTGCTTCCCCTTAAAGCTTGTTAGGCTGTAAATCATGTACTAATTTATAAACCCAAAACCCCGGGGGGCGGTTTTAGTTGCGAACCCCATAGGTTCACAACTACTATTAATGTTTTTTTTCCATCGGACGATGTTTTTTTACGTTTATATATATATGATATAAGCTTATATACCTATTATATAAAGGATTTTTCCTTATGCACACATGGGGTGCAGTTGACACTTGAAGGGTTAAAGTCCCGTCAAAATATTTACCAAATAGATCAATGGACGTAAAAGTATGTCTAAATATCAGTCACTGCGAACAAGACATATCTAAGAAATGAGGTTCCCTTGAGAACGTCTAGACGGGGCCATCCATCACAATACGGCTGAAACTGAGAAAGTAGTTTCACATTCTTACTTCGTTTCTTATTGTAATGGTGTAAGCTGATTTGACGGCTCAATTGACGCAGTGGCTCATTCGCTCCCGGAGGTTTGATTCCAAAGAAAAGAAAGAAAATACTTTTATTTGCGGTAAACATGACGCAGAGAAAGAACATAAATACGAAAAGAACAAGTTGGGTAAAATATCCACGAAAAACCGGTTCCGATTTCTGAAAAAGTGTGCTATTTAGATACATCGTTTTATTTTTCCTGTAATCTTTACATACACTTCTATCACATATGATAATTTCAAATTTTGATCTATGCAAACTTTGGAGATATTGGGCGGAATTTTTTTTACATTTTTCCATGTAAGTCGAAAACTGTGCGACCTAAAAAATTAATAAAAAAATGAGAATGTTCAAAAAGTCGCTTTTTTATATGATAGGTACCCCCTGATGCCCTATAGTAGCCCCACTTCAAATTTCTATGACCCCCTTTCAGTCCCTATTGCAAAAAAAAACATATCTATTTTTATTTCTTTCATATCTGCAAATAGTTGGGCAAAAGTCCTCTAAAATTATTCCAAATTTCTAATTGATAGCATTAGTAGTTCTTGAGATATCCAGCTGTGATTGACGGACAGACAGAGAGACTGAGTCGCACCATAAGGGTTCCTTTTTACCATTTTGGTACGGAACCCTAAAAAACGGTCATAGCTCAGGTAATGCTGCGACCCTATGCGAGACAGCTCCAGCGCTGGTTTTAAGCGACAGCTGGCGTTGACGTGGCCTTCATGGTATATAAGTTATGTACCCAAAATTAGATCTCCAAAAACGGCACAATGTGGAAGTAGGATGGCATGTTGTAATTTATTATCGGGAGCGACAAAGAGACAAGACGATATGTAACTCGTCTAACTAGCCAAGTTTTGACGTGCCACTTGCAGAGCACGTAAAACGCATCTTACCCTTTTTATTTTACTTATAATATTATCATTATTATGACCGGCTCTCGGTTCATCCTAATACCCTGGCCAATGATCTTTTAAAACCTTCCCTGACGGTGAAAAAAGCTGAAAAGGCAGGATGTGCTCTAAAATGGTAGTCAAGACACTGGTCTCTACGCCTATACGCCATAATTATCCATTTAACCCATCTTCTTATAGTCTTGCGACTGATTGCAGATTAAAATAAAAATAAAAAAAAATGTAGCTTAGAGGGAATGAAGTGAATATTTGGATGAAATATTTTTGCGCTTTTGTCGTTGATTTATGTAACTCTAATAAAATTATTTTGGAATACTATTCCAAAATAACGTAACGTTTTCTCCTCGTCAATTATTAAATCACGGCACTAAAATCACAAAATAAACACCATTCGTGCTAAACAATGAGTTTGTCTATCCCAGAATATAAAATTACTGTATGTATGAATCGCAGATTATTTTGAAGAACTTAACCATACCACTTTCAAATCAAATCAAATCAAATCAAATCAAAAGTCCTTTATTCAAATTAGGCTGAGAATCAGCACTTTTTGAACGTCAAAATTACAGTAAGACAGTCCCCACAAAACGCCCGCCCTTCACCACTTCCTAGTGCTTTAGCTGGGAAGAAGAAGTAGCGGAACAAACTCCCCAGCAGCACAGCTGTCTGTTCAGTTAGAAGAACTAGATTCTATACAATAGTACCTATGCAAAATAATTTACGCAACACAATACATTAAATTATATTTTTGTCAAATAATCGGCTTTAAAAATACTTTCATTCACAAACCCGAGCGATTAAAGAACTAAATTAAAAATGGCGGCGTTAATCATTCCCTCTAACTTGCACAATTTTAACAATCCAGACACTATCACACCTATACACTTCATGTTCAAATAAACTTCAGATTCAATTACACTTCTATAAAGTGCAAAAATAGAGCCACCTGCACCGAAGACCGCAACA
Source organism: Cosmia trapezina (assembly GCA_905163495.3). NCBI lineage: Eukaryota > Metazoa > Arthropoda > Insecta > Lepidoptera > Noctuidae > Cosmia > Cosmia trapezina. Next base: position 21,834,965 of record LR991035.1, on the reverse strand, counting down.
AAAGGATACCGTTAAAAGAACGGTGCACCTCTAATAAAAGAATCGAATCTATCTATCATTGAGAAAGTAAAAAGAGACTGAAATCAGCGCAGTCGCGTCGCGGCGGGTTAGACGTGCCCCGCATGTTCTTTGTGGGGTTGTGTTTGAGCGATGAGCGGATAGCGTTTAATAAGTTTTCAAAGTTGTAATACCGTTTATATCTTCAAAAAAATTAAAATTTCAAATTACTTGAAAATAGTTGACACTTGCTTTGGGTCATTAGAGATCATTTGGTTGCAAATGACCGCTCCTACATCTCTTTAATGGATTGCAGACTTATTTTGACTTTAAATACCCATCTAAACATACATTTAAAGAACAAATTATTAAGCGCTTTGCTCATAAATTTTAATTACTATGTATTATTTAAGTATGTATTAGCTTTTTGGTTTTTAGACTTAGATTGCGAAATAATTGTATTGTTATTAAATATTCATTTCACTTAATTTTCCCAAAACTGTATCTTAAGCTAGTAACATATTTAAACGTAGTGGATTGTATATTTACTTATAGCATACTGTTATACAATGTACGATTGTCTGTTTTCTCAAATAAAACAAAATAAAAAATACCAATAATCCTGTATACTTTATTAACCGACTTCAAAAAAGGAGGAGGTTCTCAATTCCGTAATATGGTTTTTTTTGTTTTTTTTTTGTATGTTTGTTACCTCAGTACTCCGTCATTTATGAACCGATTCGGAAAATTATTTTTTTATTTGAAAGGGTATACTTCCAGATTGGTCCCATTTTTGTCAAAATCCAGTTTTGATGATGGGATCCATGAAGAATCGAGGGAACTCCTCAAATATTATAGGCATACATATAGCTATTTTGGTATTTTCATCAACAAATTAAGCGTTTGCATTCAGAAACTATCATCTGGTGAAGTGGAACTGATGAAGAAGACCACGGAAAGCTACTGGAACTCCTCAACGATGATAAGTATTTCACGGCACACATTTAATAGTTAAGCGACTATGACGAAGCTTTAAATAAATGGTTCTGATGAAAATGTTACCATCGAACCGATCTGATGAAGAAGCCGGAAGGTAGGCATCGGAACTCGGTAATAAAATAATGTATCGTAGCCGTGTTTGGGCTTATTAAAATTGTCATGAGGTGCACTCTGGCTATAAATGATTGAATGCTAACTATGTGCCGCTTCAAATTGCGCTACTTGAGTTGTAGTGTCACCACTAAAAACTGAAAAATAAAAACTTTTTACAAAAAAAAAAACAACCGACTCTCAAAAAAACACTACAAAGTCAAAAATAACTTTAATTTCGGAAGTCGGTGGCAAAAAAAAAGAAAGTAAATAAAAAACCAAAGACACCGACTTCCGAAATTAAAGTTATTTTTGACTTTGTAGTGTATTTTATAACAGTTCTTGAATTCTCAGTTCTTGAATTGCACCAATCTGCTGCACCACACAACGTAAAGTGCTGCGTAAAATCATTAGCTGGAAAATTTATTAAGTGCAGAAAATATTTCTACAGATGGTAACAAACGTTGGGTTTGTTAGGTAACATTTTATTTTTACTTACGATTCCATTTATTTGAAAAACAGGAAATGATGATAATGATGATAAAAACGTTTATTTTCTCCACCACATAATGAAAATGATGATGTTTTTTTACATTTATATATATGTGATATAAGCTTATATACCTACCTAATAAAAATAGTATATTATGCAATTAGTGAATAAAGGACGGATTTAAAGCGAGGGCCATAGATGAATCACGAGCTAGTGAAGGATTCTAACGATTGAATCACGACTGTAGGGAGTGATTCATGATGATTGAATCACGAGCGTAGCGAGTGATTCAAGTGTTAGAATCCTGAGCGACGCGAGTGATTCATGGCCCTCGATATAAATCCGTTTTATTCAAGAGTTGCATACTATACTTTATACCATGACTACGAGAAAAAGAAAGATTTAAGTGAAAATAGACATTTAATGAAGAAAAAGGAAAGTTAAATTGGCTTTGATGTAAACCAGCCGTGATTTTTTGGGTAGCAAGTTTTCCACTATATCGGCCGCCCTCTCTTTCATAAACTCAGGTGTTAACACATCTTCATCACTAGAATGCATTTTATATCGATTAGAACAACACTAAACAAACACAAAAGATTAAAGTAACACTAAACTTTGTGTTCGTACAACTTACAGTATTCAAAATAGCGCCAATTTACTAAGGAAAGCAAAGAACACAAAACAGTTTTTATTCTAAAGCTAAACTCCTTGTCGAAAATGTCGACCAATCAAATTGAATTTAGAACACATCATTATAGGTCGAATACAAAGATTACACTTACACTAGATACGGCAAGCCACGATCAAGCGTGCCCTGCATGTTCAACTGTTCGTACTAAAAAAAAGTCTGTTAGCTCAGTGACGCTTAGCGATTGAAACAATTCTGTTTACGTTGAGCACATCACTAAATGGCTGGGGTGAAGTTATCGTAGGTATAAAAAAGATGACACGTTCGGTTTTCATACTATCTAATAACATGCCGTATCTAGCCTAGGTATTCTAAATCTGTGGTCGAATACATTGGTGTGTTCCATTTTCAAACATCAAAACAGTGAGTAAAACTGCTTTTTATTCACTGTTTTCAGTGAATAAAATAAGCTTTTTAGAGGGGGAATGGTATAATTTATACCATGCCCCCTTTAAAAAGCTATTTTATATATTCAGATTTAGAGTACCTAGGCTAGATACGGCATGGTATTAAATAGTATGAAAACCGAACGTGTCATCTTTTTTATACCTACGATAACTTCACCACAGCCATTTAGTGATGTGCTCATAGTAAACAGAATTGTTTCAATCGCTAAGCGTCACTGAGCTAACAGACTTTTTTTAGTACGAACAGTCGAACATGCAGGGCACGCTTGGTCGGATGGCTTGCCGTATCTAGTGTAAGTGTAATCTGTGTATTCGACCTATATTGATGAGTTCTAAATTCAATTTGATTGGTCGACATTTTCGACAAGGAGTTTAGCATTAGAATAAAAACTGTTTTGTGTTCTTTGCTGTCCTTAGTAAATTGGCGCTATTTTGAATACTGTATACGTTGTATGTAAGTCCCTGTTTTTTCGTATTCTTAATACAAATCTATGTGTGTCTCGTATTCTAACCATCAACTTTAACTTGCGAAGGTTGCATGCTATATAATAGCACGTGCATGCTATATAATAGCACGTCCAGGTTACAGCACCTACTGAATAAAATAGGGCTACCGGCTATTGAGTTAATCTACCTGTACCTGTAAGTACAATTAGGTACCTAACGCCAGAAATAAAATTTACAATATGATGTTTGATAAATGTTTTGAAAAAAAAAAACGGTTAAATAATTAAGTAATAATTCTGTTCATAAAATTAAGGAGACCAATGAATATAATAATAATTAAGTTTCCTTCAAAAAAGTTCAAACACTGCCAAAAAAAACTCAATGAAAATTCCAAACCATTTACAAAACGAATCAAAACTAGCCGCCAAAACTCCAAAAAAATCAATGAAAATTCCACCCCATTCACAAAACGCAGCCCACTACGCCCTATCTCCAAAGGAAGCTTACGGTGGCTGCGCTCGAACCTATTTCCGGCCCGGGCATGCCACCTGAGGGGGAGAGCGGCTATTTTTTACCCTGTATCATTCATATGCTAATGTTGCCAGAATATTTGCTGTAGCCTTTCATAATGCCACTATCGTCAATGGGACGGAAGAGTTTTTAGCTTTCAATGGAATGATTTAGGGGATTCTGAAAGGCGTTTCGCTGAATGGACGATGTCTCGATTTTTTTTTTAATGTTGGCTGGGAAAATGGTCAATGGCGGTGAACGTGTTCTGGGTGATAAATTGGTGGAGTTTAATTGGAATACTCGTAAATGATCAATGAAATGCTTATGATAATAGTCAACATCTTGTCAATACTGAGGTGTCGAGGTATGAATCCGCTATTATCAGTTATACAAAACCAATAAGTGGGCTTTCCTGTACGAAAAAAACGCACTTTTTTCGTGGAGTTGCGGACACTAGCCCGTGATAGAATACAAAAAGTTGGGTTTCAAAATGTGTTTGATAAAAATAAGAAGTAATAGGTGGGGTTCGTTCAAAACAAAGTTTGCACAAATAAAACAAAAAAAATACGGTATAAATAAAATGTAATATAAATTTTGACCGATTCCGACAAATTTTGACTATCTACCAATATCTACCTCACATTTATCGCAACAGCATTGCAAGGTAAAATTAAATAGAATCCTTACTTCGCTTCTTTGCGAGAAAAACGTGACATTTCGGAAAATGTAGTCTTTTTGTGTATTCTTTAAAAGTTTAATAGATTAAATTAACGTAAAAATACATTAATTTACTTGTATAATTTTTTTAAAGTTTACATGTCGCTTCCTGTATAATTGCATTTTTCGAGATAGCACGTTTTTCTCGCAAAAATGCGACTTATTACCAAGGAGTGGGTTAACAAACCTTAAAAATTACATTGCACCATTACACCGAAATTACATTCGCATAGCAGCACAAACGGGTTCATTTATAACTACCCACACGAGTTAAGAATCCGAATAAAATCGTAGTGCTGCGTCTATTAAATAAATACTGGTGGATAATTAAATTCAAATGAAGCTATATTTGCCATTCGATTGTTTTAGACGATAGTGTTTACTGGATGGGTTTTGTGCTCAGTGCTGGGGTAGGGTTGAACGTACCTGACCTCTAGGAATGTTGTATGATATACAGGGTGTAAGTGTAAACAGTGGCAATATTTTGAGGGGTCATTGTACTCATAATTATGAACTACTTTTACTATGGGACCAAACCTGAAATCGCGAAAAAAAAATCAGCTGTTCCCTACATTTTGACGAATTATGCGAACATAAATGAAGTAAATAGCTGATTTTTTTTTTGCGTAAAAGTAGTTCATAATGATGTGTATAATGATCCCTTAAAATAGTGCCACTGTTTACACGATATATTCGGTGAGACTTTGTCACTGATGGATTACCAGAAGAAATTGGTAGTAGCAAAATTCGCTGACAAAACAAGTGATTTTGGAAGAAAAAAATTACCTCTACATACTTTTTTGTCAACTTATATGTAGAAACACAAAAAAAAAGTTGTTACATAATATTTTGTAGTAAAAGAACATTTGTGTTATCAAAAAAAATTCGTAAAGGAAAAACATCTTATGTAAACAAAACGCTATCAGCCATAAAAACCATTTATTCTCATAAGCCTTCTTTAGAATACCTCTATTCTATATATGGAACCATAATATCGAGCGGACTGCGGCGTTTCTCGGCCCTAACATCTCACTTATCTCAAACCAAAGAGTGAGCAATACAGACCGAAGATTACTCTATAAATCTGCAAAAATATTCTAAGATAAACAAGGAAAAGGCGCCGGCGGTGGTGGCATCGATTTTTCAAGAGGTTCCCAGGGAACGTGGGGTTTGGATGTGGTATCTTAGAAAATTGTAGTTCTATATATCATTGGTTTTATCGTTTCTAACGTACCTAACTTCCCTGGTGAATGCTACAATGAACAGACAAACATAATGTTGACAGACAGATTCCAATGTGGTTTGCTAGAAGATAGACTGACTCAACTGTTAAAGAAAATCCTGACAAAGACCCATCTTGTCATAATAATATTTAAATTATCTTTTCAAACTGTTAAAAATGCGTGTAAGATTTAATCATCTAACACGTATTTTTAGCAGCTTGAAGAGATAATTTTTATCGCTTTCGATTTCGATAATTAGATCACACAAATTCTATTTTTGTTAGAACTCATAAAATGTTAACTATAAAAGTAGTCATAGACTCATGACTATTACTTCACATCTCTTCCACCTCAACAAATTCCTCTTCCCAAATAAGCACTGCCAAACAAATTAAACTTTCATCTTCAGGAATTCATAAACGGAGCTCAATACCACCTCCCCCATTTCTCAAATCCTCACGAATACCAGGATCGACGGTAGCACGACAAACTTGTGCCTCCGAACGAAGTTATTTACATAAGATCTTAAAACAGCAATCGGCTGATCGCTAACATTTTAGCCCCGAGTCAACACTGAGACACTTCCAGTTGAAATATTTATTCAGAGTACCGTAGTATATGGTGTGTGTTTTGGTGAAAGATACCTGTGAGGAGAATAAATGGGTTTCATTTTGAGTGAAGAAAAGTTGTTGTCAACTGAGTTTACAAAATATATTGACTGTCATTGTGTTTAATCGCTCTAATTCATAATTTAACGCGTCTGGATCTTGTCTACATTTTTTTTTAAATCCTGGGATTCACTTTACATTGCCATCACCACCATAATCTTGTCCCATGTTATTTGGTGTCGGCGCATTTTCTTTTTTCCATTCTCCCCTGTCTACCGTCATGCTATCATTCACTCCCTTCTCTTTCATATCATTCTTTCCACAATCCATTCATTCCTTTCTTTCCTTTCTACACTTTACATTGCCAAAATTAATAAAATTATAATAGTCAGACCTATCATCTTTTTATTCATTTCAAAGTTAATATGATCTAGGCTACTGTCGACTTCTAATATACAGTGATGAGCTACGTAAACATACAGCTACATATTAAAATTGTTCAATAAAACTTCCCATAATTTGAACTTCTTAAGATCAACACCTAATAAACAGCAAATATAACAAAAGTTAAATCCATCAAAATCAAACCAAAACCCAAAAAGACACACTAATACTTACGAACTTCTAAACTATTTTGGATAAAACCCACATGTAATTGCGGTGATGTCACGCGAGATGGCGTGACTTTGCAGCTCCTGGACTTAATATTAGAAATGGGTCCTGGCTTAAAACTAATATGGCAGGACACAGCTTGTTCGTTTTCGAAACGCGTGTTTTTGAACAGAATGTGTGAAATATTGTGTTAAAACTATCAGGGATTCTTTGTTATTTTTGTTGTACACACTGCAAATGTATTAAGAGCATAAGTAATAGTAAAGCTATTTGTGGTTTTAGGGGAAACACGCTAAATAAATCATTTGCATTTTAATGTACTCCAAAACAAACTAAAAATAAAAAAAATAATAATAAGCTAGCTCATTCAATGGCATGAAGTGAGATAAATATAAAATCTTCAATCATATTTTACAAAAGACAGTATATAGTAGGTCGGGTGGTAGATGAATCAGTCAATTGAAATTTTAATTTAAATAATCGTTATTGTCTGAATTCTTATCATATACTGTATCTTCAGCGTATTGAGTAATTCCTCGAGCTATCTGAAGCACGCAACGCGTTAATATTATGTTGCTGCTGTAATTTACCGACTGTGTCATAATAAAGACGGTATGCTGCTCAAATATACGGTTAATACAAAGTTTATTATGATTTGGTTATATTTTCGCAAGGATCTGTGAGAAAATAAATTCAAATCTTTCTGCAGAAGTGTATATGGGTCGTTCTTCTTTTACAATGACAAAATCCTTTCCGAACGAAAATAGTTTTTCTTCCTAAATATTCAGTTTCAGTTTCACTATACTTTTTTTTTCACAAAATTCTTTTGACAATACAACCATTAAAGTAATCTTAAACACTTCCGTTTTTATTACTGCTTTTTACAAAATAAATGTGGCATATTATTCAAAAAGTGTGACGGAGGTGTTGTAGGTAGAAAAGAGCGTCTAGTGTTACGTAAGATGGTCGGTAGAAAAGAAAAATGTCCCTTAAGAGCGTTGGTTCGGTACGGCATTTCATACAAACTTTCAAGTCCTTTTTTATCGAAATGAATGAACCGATTTTAATGAAACTTCATACGCATAAGCAAGATACATAGGTCTAAAAAGTTAGTTAAGAAGATTTTCGAAATGTCTTATTTAAAAAAAGATAAATGGAAATCTCTGTTTCTATGGAATATTTAAAATCGGTCCAATTTAGCTGCAACACTATTTTTCGAAAATGTTCTTTACTAACTTTTTAGACCTATGTATTCTGCTTATGCGTATGAAGTTTCATTAAAATCGGTTCATTCATTTCGATAAAAAAGGACTTGAAAGTTTGTATGAAATACCGTACTGAACCAATGCTCTTAAGCTAGATTCTTGTTATTTGTGCAGAAGTTCCGTTCCGTCTTGTAAAAACTTGTATCTTAGCCATTTCTTTTTAACTGGCTGCTTCTATTTTAAGGAGCACATTCACGAGCGACGTGAGACCATTAGTAAGTCATTGTGCATTGTAACTCTAAGGGCCTGTTTCACCACCTACGATTAAGTTCCTAATAACTTACTTGACAGATAATTTCATACAAATTCTTTCATTCAAATCTAACAATGTTTTTGCAATTTGTGTGTCAAAATTTCATTTGCGACTATAACGAATATGTATTTACATAATTTTATAACCACAAAAATCAACAACACTCCCTAAGTTAGATATATAGAGTTCTAAAATGTCATGATTTCCGAAATAAAATCCGAAATCATGACATATTAAAACAAATCTTACTCTCAAAAAACTCAACACAACTTAATCTTACTCTCTCTCTCACTTATTCCTTCTTCTTATTATAGTCGCGAATCATATTTTGACCAACATACAACATTGCGCATTCACCTTAAGTGATATTGACTTCTCTATGCATGGTGAGAGCAATGTATGAGTCTAAAATCTAGGCTAAGCTTCCATAATGTAGTTTCGTAGCATCATAAACTGCATAAAGTTCACATCAACTTACCTCTATAGCTACAAAACATAAGAAATTGTTATTAGTGGTTCCAACTACAGAGAAACTTGTCATAATGAAAATATATTGTTTAGAAAATTTCTAAACGAAACTCTGTGTAGCGTGGAATATGGATCAGAAGTTAATTTTAAAAGTTTAATACTTTTATAAGAAGTATACGTCAGAGTTGATCAACTATGTTACTTTGTAGTTTATCTAAAATTAACTATCTGACGTCAGTGCTTTTCTGACGCTGTGCAAGCTCAGGTATTTTTAATTTTAGATTGAAGTATTAAAGAAAAAGAACGATGTTATTTTGTAGACGCGAGGTTTTACCACAAGTAAAATGAAACTGATTTAGGGCCTTTTTCACGATGCCCGAATAGCCACTACTAACCGAATAAATTCAAAAATGTAACCAAATTAAATGAAATTAACTGCCAAGTAAGTTTTTAGGAACTTAATCGTAGATGGTGAAACAGCCCTTTAGACTAATGACAGAGAGGTAGAGTAAAACGAGAGAAATATAGTATTACTAGCTTCTGCCCGCGACTTCGTCCGCGTGAAATTTATTTTTTGCTCGACCCACCCCGTCGCATCGCATTGCCTACCCGCGCTATTACTTTGTTTTCACTTAGCGTTGTTTCAGACTTTTTTTCTTTTTGCTCGGCACCTAAGGGTCCTAGAGTGATGTTAAATATGCCTTCTATAAGATTTGGGCTATCATGAATGCAAAAAGATTTTTGAAAGTCCGACTGGTAGGGTAGTTCCAGAGATTAGCTCGTTCCTTCACCACATCCCCTTCCCTCTCTCTCACCACCCCGTCCCCTCCCTATCCCCCTCTCCTCCACCTCCGGCTCATCAACCCCTCCCACCCCCTCTGCATTCAACACGTCTTCCTCCTCTCCTCACCAAGTCCTGCCCCTTTCTCCCTGCGTCCATCATCCTCCCCCTCACACTCCTCACCACCCCTCGCCTTCCCCCTCCCCCTCTAACCCTCCCTCCGGGATAGTTTTGAAAAACTAATAATGACAAACTTAGGCAAATATTTGTGCCAAGTTTAAAGTCAATTAAAACCAAAGGAATAACATTTTTCATATAAATTGTATTCCCTGTTTTCACCCCCACAGGGGTGGAATTTAAAAAAATGGTTTGAGATATTTCCGTAGCTGGACTCAAAAATTATTTACACCAATTTTCGAGTTAATCAAGCCACGCAGTAATAAAAATAAAACAAATAAATAAAGATTTATTGAACAAAAATGGTTGAACAATCAAACACAAACAACACCACGAGTATACAATAATATCGTATTACAATTACATTTTTATTTAGTAAAATCCTCCCCTGTGAAATTGACTATCCCTTTTCACCCCGATAGAGGTAGGTTTTCGAAAAACCCTGATACACATTATTCTTTATTTTTGGTTTTAAGTATAAATACTGAGTTTTGAGTTAATCGGATTGCGCGTTAAAATTTTTCCAAACAAACTTTGAGAGCTTAGTTTAGAAAAACAAAAAATCACAAAAATCATAATTTACTTAGATAAATATTCGTGCCAAGTTTCAAGTTTATTAACTCAAGGAATAAGATTTTTCATACAAACAATATCCCCCTTTTTACCCCCCTAAAGGTCGAATTTCCAAAAACCCTTTCTTAGCGGATGACTAAGTTATAATAGCTACCTGTGTTCCAAATTTCAGCCCAATCTGTTCAGCGGTTTCAGCTGTGTGTTGATAGATCAGTCAGTCAGTCAGTCAGTAACGCTTTCCTTTTACAGATATAGATAAACAGTAGGTACCTGTTGATTTTATGACAATTCTACAGTCCGGTCGTCGCGAGAATGCGTTCTTGAATCTTGACGCTTGCCAGTTTCATAATTACGAGTATGTGTTTTGCAAATTTGATTCTTATTACTATTAGACAAAACGCTCTCGACGTTCGGACAGAATTATTAAGGTTTTTTTTCTTTTTAGAAAGAAAACATATATTTTATTTGGGATACGCAGAGGCAATACAAACAATAAAAAAAACGGGTCAAGAGCGAGTCGTACTCGCGCACCGAGGGTTCCGTTCCGATTTCTGAAAAAGTGTGCTACTTAGAGACATCGTTTTATTTTTCCTGTAATATTTACATAAACTTCTATCATATAGAATAATTTCTGATTTTTCGCTTTGCAAACTTCGGAGATAGGGGGGGGGGGACGGTATTTTTTTTTACATTTTACATCAAAAGTCGAAAACTATGCGGCCTAAAAAAAAAAAAAATATTTTCAGAATGTGCAAACAGCGTTCTTTCATATGATACCCCACATGCCATAGTAGCCCCACTTTAATTTTTTAAGTCCCCCTTTCAGTCCCAGTTGCAAGAAAATATAGTTATTTTTATTTCATTCTTATTTGCAAAATAGTTGAGTCAACGTCATCTAAAACTATTCTTAATTTCAAGTTGATAGCATTAGTAGTTCTTGAGATATCCAGCTGTGACAGACAGACAGACAGACAGACAGACAGACATACAGACAGACAGACTGAGTCACACCATAAGGGTTCCTTTTTTACCATTTTGGTACGGAACCCTAAAAATTGAACTAACAAAGTAATCGAGAAAAAGACCAGTGACAGGCCAAAAAGGCTTCTACCTCAGCATAGAGCAAGTTTAAAAATAATTACGGCAGCGCTGGTATTGCTGGTATTGACTTGATACAAAGTACAGACGATCGGCACTTAGTCGCTAATATAGGTAACTAGTGTAACCAACGTAACGTGAGCGTAGGTAGGAGACTAAAGCCATTCATCTGACGTCTGCTTTACCCTTTGACTGCTGGCGCGTTAACTTTGATGTCATTGGCAAAGTGCTGTCAGTTATGTACCTGCTATAGATTATGTAAGTACCTACTAATACACCTCACATACATTAACTTGCTTTCGCATCTGGCTTTGGTTAGCGTCACGTTGACGCTGCGGTTCTTCTTCTTTTCGTTTCGAATGTTCATCTATGATTTGGTTCTATGTTTCCTATATTGTTTGGGCTCAGTAGGTGGTCACATATACGGCACCAGGGGCAGTATTATGACGTGTTAATGCCATCATGATTCCGTTGAGAAAAAAGGACGGTGCTATCGGTCGTATATAGCTCCGTCTATCTCTCACACTGGAACAATGATGGCTTTAACACGTCATAATACGGGCCCAGAGCCGTTGTTCAGAGGGCTAAGTACGAGTTTTTATACTTACTCGATCACGCACCAGAGCCGTTAACGTAAACGTCAGTTTGTACTGAAAATGAATAAGCGCCGCCTGGTGACTATAGTGGGAAACACAATTATTCCATACGAATTGACATAAGGTAATGATAACGTTAACGCGATCGAGTAAGTATAAAAACTCGCACTAAGCCCACAGTTCGTCAATGGTTGCTGCTCTAATTTCGGGCGTAAATATTCACTGCAATATTTTTTCTATAGCACAGCTATTCTACTTTAGCTTCTGAAACCTAGCAACAGGATCAATGATCACCGTAAACCTGAATAATATACAAAGCTGCTACTCATTTCTATCTCGATCACGGTTCTTCCGGTAAAAGCAGAGATAATACATTATCCAGGGACTAAAAGATAAATGAAAATGAAGCATCTATCCTCAAAAAATAAAAACAAGTGAACAAAAGTAATTTAGGTTTTGTTTTACTTGGAACCATGTAGGTAGATACTAAGAATGAAACAACTTTGTATGAGCAATAAACACTAGATCATTTGGACATAGTAACTTTAGATTCAGACAGTATATTGGACGAGGTCATGATACGTATTGCGACAGGGAGAATAGTGGTCCGAACTGAACCAGTCAAACTCAATAATGACATCATACTGCAATCACTAGTACGCCTCTGCAAGGTAATTATTGCATTGAACCATGCAATGTGAGTCAGAGCACTCAGAGTCAATAAGTGATCTGGGGGGCTAAAACGGCCACTTTGGCAGAATCATAATAGGATAAAGTAGGTATTATGAATCATAATTAAAATCGTAAAACGTCCACAAACTGAGAATTCATAATTTATTTGCACACAATTCATCTGTTTGATGGTTTTTTATAGAGATTCGTAAAATGCTCCACAAATTATGAATTGCTTTATTGAAGTTTAATGTCAAATACGTCAATTAGCACAATCATAATAAATTGCTGGGAATTCAGGAAATGAATCGCTTGTAGAGGAATTGCATAATGTGGCCGTTTTAGGCCCCCAAAAGCTACGTCGTCTACAAAGGTTTTCATTTCATACCTGCTAATGTTATTTGAAATGGGAACGAAACACAATAATTAATTTATTGATACTTTAGTCGTCATTTGTTTTTTTCTACGAACATTGTTGAAGGTAGAGGACCTTACGGCTGAGACAAATGGCATTCGCTTCGGAACGATTCTATTTCGACAATCGCTAAAGTGACATTTCGATAGCTTATGTCAACCCCATACATTTGTTGGCTTTTTGTTTAAGTCCTCTTAGGTGACATTCTATCAGAAATAATAATAGTCCTCAAGACTGTATTTCGGCAATGGCAGCCAATCTCAACGGATTATATAGTACACATGTGAGTGCGCAGACACAGGTGCACTCTCTCTTATTTACTTATTTATTAGGTACACCAACAGCAGTAAATACAAAAAAAATAGAACAGAGTAATATGATAATAAAAAGTACTGGTATGTATACCTATTACAGGTAAACACATGAAAACATAAAACATAAAAAAATACAATTAGGATTCAAAATAGTGGATATTTGCATTGCTCTTCCCTCACTCTCATAGTCCTATGGGACGGCACGCAATCCGACACGACCGGATAGAAATCAAGCGAATGAGGCTGACATAAGCTACCGAAAAGTGTTTATTCTGTTGAAAGTCGTTTTAGGAATATGAAACGCTTTGGCGGTTGTTTTATCTAAAGTCGACCTCGTAACTACTTTACAAAAACTTCGAAGTTGAAATTCACTAAGGTTGAAACTATTTAATTGTCATATTTGGTCATTAATCAAAAATAAACCCCGTCTGTTTATGATGTGTAATGTGACATTTAACCTTAGGGTGGTGGGTGACTAAACCTTTGGCGCCTCAAAGAGATGTCAGCAGTGATGGAGTTTGATAGGGCCGATACCGCCGAGGTTGCGAGTTTTTCGAAAGAGATGATGTGGCCCTGGCACAGGCAACTGAAGGAACACGGGTGGGTTTTAGTCAGTAAAAGTCTGACACGAAGAGCGGTAGAAGTCATTTGATGATTTCCCTTTCCCATCCACAAAAAAAAAGTGGTAATAAAATTACGAGGTCGACTATACAAATAGCATACCCGAAACAAACAAGAAAATTTACTAAAAATATCAATAACATAAAACAGACAGCCATTACTAAGTGTCGTACACAGCAATTCGCGTCGGCGTCTGTGAGATGCGCAGACGCAATCCTAGATTTGCGCCGGCGACTCATAACGAGCGACAACTAACATTAGACTACGATACCAATTGGTTGTACTTATACTAACATTTTTGTGTAGGGCTGGTACAAAAACAGCATTTTTTTACTTCTGATCATAGAAAAATAAAAAACAACATCTTTCTTATATCTATGCTTCTGATTGATAAATTAAAGAATAAAGAAAAGAATAATCCTGCATTATAAAATGTGTCGTTTTGGCATCCTCGTCAAATTTAAGTTCAAATTTAAATTTTCCATGGCACCAACATCGTAATCGCTAAACAATAATCAGCCGTCCCATACATTTGCGTCGAGTAAATAAATAAATAAATATTCTTGGACATTTCACACAACGCCATCTAGTCCCAAGCTAAGCAACCTAATGCTTGTGTTATGGTAACGAGATGGCTGATAAACTACTTATATACATTTTTTTTTGTAAATACATACATATTATAGATAGAAAAACACCCAGACTCGGAACAAATACTTGTAGGTCGTACAAATATTTGTTCCGTGCGGGAATCAAACCCGCGACATGCTGCGCAGCAGTCAATCGCTCAACCACTGCGCCAACCGTGTCGTCTGAGTAGGTATTGAAGTTTCCTAAGGGACAGTTGAAAATTTTTAAGATGTTGGTCCCATGGAGAAAGTTATTCGGTTTGATGTTCTTTATCACACCCTGAAATTTGACGAGGATTCAAAAGGATACGTTCTATATAATGTTATAATCTGAGTTCCGATCCAACTGAAATTATAGACAGACCTTTCATTATAATCCGTAGGGTTTTATAGGAGATTCGGAATCCTTTGCTTCACATGTTAGAAAAACTCGTCTACTCGACATAAACATTTTTGAATTGATTGAGAGTGTATTACGCAATTACCTCGCGGTTCTTGATAACCCAATACAAGTGGAACAAAACGTTCAACATACAACGTGATAATATTCAGCAATTTAGGATGAATGAAAAGCAACTGCATGCAGCTGAGATAAGAATGCTAAGAGGAATGTGTGGTGTTACACGAGTTGATAGAATAAGAAATGAGTACATAAGAGGAAGTTTGAAAGTGGCACCGGTGACTGAAAAGTTGTGCGGATATCGGTTGTCATGGTATGGGCATGCGATGCGGAGGAAGGAGGAAAATGTCGTGAGGAAAGTCTTGAGTATGAATGTCGATGGCTATAAGAGTAGGGGAAGACCAAAGAAACGATGGATGGACTGTGTGAAAGATGACATGGCTAGAAAGGCGGTGACTACCGAGATGACGACTAATAGAGAAGTATGGATAAAAAGGACATGTTGCGCCGACCCCAAATAGATTGCGATAAGGGCAGGAGAATGATGATGAATATTTAGCAACCCAAGAAAAAATATAAAATATAAATAAATATAAATATCCTTGGACATTTCACACAACGCCATCTAGTCCCAAGCTAAGCAACCTAATGCTTGTGTTATGGTAACTAGATGGCTGATAAACTACTTATATACATTTTTTTTTTGTAAATACATACATATTATAGATAGAAAAAAAAAAAGAAAAAAAAAATTTTGTTTCATCAATCAATTTGTTGAACCACAATAATATCTAAGCTGAATGAATGAAACCTTATTTATGTAAGTAGCCGTATCTCTGAAAAGTTCTTCAAAGCATCATTCTAAACACAAACTGAAATACTTCCAACATTCCAATACAATTTTAAAGAACTCCTATAATAACCAAAGCAATTTCACCTCCCCACAGACAGATACTTCAAACTAAGATAAATTCTACAGTCTCCGTATTGACAGATCATCCATAGAGTTGTCACAGTGTCCAAGCGAAGAAATCTCTCTGATCATCTTGGCGAAAATAAACTTTCTAATAAAAGTGCCAAGGTTGAAAATCTCGTAGCAGACGATAAAGTGCAGGATAATAATTTAAAAGGGGAGCTACTTGAGATGGCAACTATCGATCATTTTGCAAAGGAATTGTATTAACAGATATTTAAAACGAAAACTATGAGGGTTAATGGTTTCTGTTGAGGGTCCATTAAAGATTTAAAAGTGACTGGATTGGGACCTGATTTGTGTGTGTAAAATTGATGACGATGATGGCGGTAAGCATATTATAACAACATTTTTTTCTTCCATCACAATGTCAAATGCAAATCAGTTTCTTCTAGGTACCATTGCAGACATTTGCGTTGAACCACTTTTGAGCCTTATCACCATAGTAATAAGGTCGAAAAGTGGTTCACCGCAAATGTCCGCGATGGAACCTAGTACTCGTACTATATTCTTCAAGAATTTCAAGTAACATTTTGTCCATTGTACGAGTATATCTAAAAAATTACCAAGAGGATTTAGTTCTATAAATAAATAAGTATTTATAGATCAGTCTTGAAAAGTGACGCTTTTCGAATCAAAACAGTTAGGTAATGCATTTTGAAAATTAGCAATAACGTCGCGCAAATATCTGTCAAGTATTTCGCTAATAGAGAAAAGGATTCGGAAATAGTTAAAAAAAATTTTTGAAAACTATTTCCAAATCCTTTTTTCAAACAATTCATTATAAATATTTTTGTGCGCTGTAGACTTCGATCAACAATAGGCTACAGAGCGATGTTTCATAATCCAAAGATAATGAAAAATTACTCAAAACCGCTAAACAGCAATATACGGCGTGGCCAACTTTCAGAATGCACCTGATTCTCATATAAGCTTATCAAAAAATAAATACAGTAGGTACTAAGACGGCCGGCGTCGTCGAGAGAATGCGTTCCTGACACCTGTCAGTTGACAATTTCTAGTACTAATAAGGATCAAATTCGCAAAACACATATTCGTTAGTAGGAAATTGATAGGTGTCAAGGACGTATTCTCTCGACGGCCGGACTGTAGTCTTTTTCCAAAAGCTTTTCTCCTTTAAGTATTGGTACCTATGTTTTAAAAATCGAAACAAAAACTTCCAACAATTTAAATCAAAAACACACGCGAACCATTTTACTGAGCTATTGATGCAACGTCACAGATCCAGTGTGATTTATAGAGAGCTGCGTAGAAGCCAATAATATCCATTTCAATAATTACTGGCCAGCAAGACTGATGATCGAACGAAGCTCAGTTTGAAATACAAAGGTGATCCGTTTTGCTTTAAAAGTGCTGCTGTAGTTGTCTATGGGTTTGATTAATGAAAGGATTGTGAGCACTGGATATTGGAGTGTCGTTGTTTTTATTTTTAAGGGAATAAGTATACAGTGTTTTTTTTTTTTAAATTAAATGTCTTCTTCGTCGTGTTGATGAAACGACAGCGTTTTTAGTTGGGCCAAAATTTCGTCACTTCCTCGGCGTCGTTTGTGGCAGTGTAGTTATTGTCGCTACGGTTGCATTTATTGGGAGCATGAAGGGCAGGAAAATAAAATTTAATACATTAAAGCAAGATATTTACTAGTAGGTATTAAAAAACAATAAATAAATAAATAAATATTTTTGGACATTTCACACAACGCCATCTAGTCCCAAGCTAAGCAACCTAATGCTTGTGTTATGGTAACGAGATGGCTGATAAACTACTTATATACATTTTTTTTTTTTTGTAAATACATACATATTATAGATAGAAAAACACCCAGACTCGAAACAAATACTTGTAGGTCGTACAAATATTTGTTCCGTGCGGGAATCGAACCCGCGACATGCTGAGCAGCAGTCAATCGCTCAACCACTGCGCCAACCGTGTCGTCAATAATTTGAAGTTCATTTGAATACTCATGGTTATCTAATCCATATTGACAAAACACCTATTTGCAAGAAATGATTTTGACATTTAAGACAATTCCCACTTTGCAAGGTGCACTAAGTTAACCACAACCTGATCAATTTAAAATCCTCTTAAAAAAAGAAAAAATGACATCGCCTTGTGCACGCGCAGCCCTAAATTTTACGCGCAATTTTAAATTCCGAACGTCCATTGTTGTCGCCTATCCACTCCTATATCGGCCATATTTTATTCCTGTAACACCACCAATGCATGTAGACCCCTGAGAACTCCACACATAAGTGGCAATTACATTGAGGTCCACAAATTGTCCGGAGTTTCAGGGGTCATGTTAATTTGGTCATGTAATCGCTATAATGTTCAAGCCATCCTTGCCCTAATAAGGTTTGGTTCTACATAGTTTGCAGTTTTGGCATTGAGATTAGCTCTGAAATTGTATTATTGAAAGAGAAAATAGTAACGTATTGCGTGTTTGTTGAATAAGCGTATAAGCGTAGGTGGAATGATTTGTAATGTCGAGCAAAATAGTCGATTATTCAGATTACCTTGTTACTTTGTTACATGTTGGGGGATCTGTGGGATTAAGGAAAGTGAAGGCAGATAATGCCTTTAAGAAATTCCTTGGGCACCTACGGAAGATTCTTTGGTTGTAAAAATTAAGTTTCGATAGCAAAAGTCTTATTTTTACAACTTTTGCCATCATTTTGAATCATCATTTTTCTGCCCTTATCCCTTGTTACTTGGAGTTGCCGCAACACGTTTTCTTCTCCCATCCTCCCGTGTCAACCGTCACGCTATCATTCACTCCCTTCTCTTTCATAATTCTTCTATTTCCATAACAATAAAAACTTTTTTACAAAAAACAAAACCGACTTCCAAAAAAAACACTACAATGTGAAAAATAACTTTAATTTCGGAAGTCGGTGTCATTGGATCTGTATTTTAGGTTTTTGCCCCCGACTTCCGAAATTTAAGTTATTTTTCACTTTGTAGTGTTTTTTTTAGAAGTCGGTTTTGTTTTTTGTAAAAAAGTTTTTATTTTTCACTTTTTAGTGGGTCAGTTTGTAATTTATCTAAGTTACAATAATCCATTGTCAACTGCTCATCACGTTTTACAAAATATTGCTTTTCCCGATGCAGGGACGTTAATTTTTGTGGAGTTCTAGTAAGAACCAGGAGAACTGGAGCTCATGGTGAAGTCACCATCACCATTATGCATTTTGACGAGCATAAACCATATTAAAGTAATCGAATCGCAACTTGTGATATACTTAGATATAATTGAGTGTTTCGGATGGCCATCTGTGGTCTTCATCATCAGTTCCATTTCACCAAAAGGTACTTTCCGAGAGCAAATGCACGAGTTACTATAAAAAATACCGAAATCGATATAAGTGTGCCCATAAAATTTGAGGGTTTCCCTCGATTTCCATGGGATCCCATCATCAGAGCCTGACTTGATGATCATGGGACCACTTGGAAAGTATACCCTTTCGAACAAAATAAGAAAAATCCCAGCCATTTTCGAGTAATCGGGGAACATACATAAAAAAAAAATTAAAAAAAAAGGTTCCGACGAATTAACCCCTCAAGTGTCTGAGTTTGGCTAATTTTAGATCCAAAACCCCAGCGAGTGGGGAGGGTCGGGGGTTAGTTGCGAACCCCATAGGTTCACAACTACTGATGATGATATTTTTTCCATCGGATGATGTTTTTTTACGTTTATATATATGTGATATAAGCTTATATACCTATTATGTAAAGTTTTGTCCTTTTGCACACTTGGGGTGCATTTGACACGCGGACGGGGGAGGGGGGGTTAGCTGCGAACTCCATAGGTTCACAACAGAACTAATGATGATGATTGGTTTTCCATCGGATGAAACTTATATACCTAACAAAAAAAGGGTTTTTCTTATGCACACATGGGGTGCATTCGACACTTGAGGGGTTAAGAACCTCCTCCTTTTTGAAGTCGGTTAAAAATCATCAGTATTTTAATGACTAAATACAACGTGTCGTTTTGAATCCTCGTCAAATTTAAGGGTATGATATAGACCATCAAGCCGAACTAATTTTTCCATGGCACCAACATCGTAATCGCGAAAAAAAAATCAGCCGTCCCATACATTTGCGTTGAGGTTTTGAAGTTTTTTATGGGAGAGTTGAAAATTTTTTCGCGATTAAGATGTTGTTCCCATGGAGAAAGTTGTTCGGTTTGATGTTCTGTATTCACCCTGAAATTCGACGAGGATGATACTTCCTAATTATCTGCTTTCTTTTTCTTTTAAAATTTAAATAATATCATCTCTGATAGTCATGTATGCCTCTTCGCCTTCTGCATCCTATTTATATTCAGATGTAGATATTACTTGGGTTTCGATTATTTCTTCAGGTTCTAAAAAACTTCATAACTATGTAGCATTTCCATTAAATATTCGAAGACCCACAGTAAGTTCTCACGCTTATACCTGAACAAAGCCATGGTATCGTGTTTTGTAGAAATATTTCATATTTTTTATCAAGTGCCATTGATACTCCATTGTTCTGTATAATAATTATATCCAGGCTAACCTTGCAGTCTTCCTTTTTTTTGCCAGGTTCTGTGTGGTTTGTAAGGATAGCAAAGTGTTTAGACGAGGCAATGGTAGATTTCGCTTTATTCTTTCGTATATTTATATTTAGGTATATTACGCCACTTATTAAAAAGTCATTGTGTCTCGCCGATATATACCTAGGTACGTTCCGGCCATGCGAAGGGGTAATCTAGTCTAATTTTTGATCAGCAAAGCTGTATATTCAGCTTATTTTCTAACAACATGGGCATATAACACGTATCATAACAGCTCCACGTCTGTATTCCATAAAGGGTTGTGCAGAGGCAAAGTATTTGGTATACATATTTTGCCAGTTATATTTAACGCTTTCAAGCACAATAGAAGTTATATTGTTATGACATCTATGCCGTTTAGTGTCCTTGAAAGCGTTACGTCATACATATGACTACTTTTAACAGAATTAACAAGGTGTTACCTATCGTCTTCTTCTTCAATTGTCTCAGCATAAGCCACATTAGTAACAGTTGATACTTTGGTTAAACATTAGCCATTACTTGCTGCACCCCGCGGTTTCACCCACGTAGACCGGGATAAAAAGTAGCCTATATGTTAATCCAGGGTATAAGCTATCACCATACCAAATTTCATCCGAATAGGTCCAGCCGTTTGAGCGTGAAGAAGTAACAAACAAACACACGTTCGCCTTTATAATATTAGAACTAGAACATACCAAGATCTTGCAAAAAAAAAACTGCGCTTTCTACAAAATATTTACTATTCTGCCTAGCCTTTTCCCAATTACTTTGGGGTCCGCTTCAAGTCTAACCAGATGCAGCTGAATACTAGTATTTTAAATGGATCAACTGCCTAATCTGACGTCCACAACCCAGTTACTGGGTATATATATCTAACCTAAGTGACGTAACTGATTCGAAGCACATTTAACGGGGCAAGCTATTTTTCTTATTTTTTTTTTGGTGAACTGTAGATACATCGCATCGATCTCGATTTTTGCATTATCGTGGGGACCGTAAGGCAGACCGTAAGTACAGATACGGCGAATTAGACAGATCGATTCGACTTGGAAAATGTATCAAATTACTATCGGCTTAGTCTATCGGCTTAGTCGGCTTAGTCTATCGGCTTAGTCGGTCGGCTATCGGCTTAGTCCAAAATGTCAGATACGTCAGTTAGTTAAATTAGCGACGATATTACTTTTAAAAACCAAAAAAGAATCACCAAAAAAAATCCTCATTTCCCATACACATGAACCCAAATAAGTGAACAAAGGCTTATCGTTCCTTGCAGTCAGTTGAACATTTTTATTTTTGACAAGTGCCATCGATACTTCCATTGTTCTGATCGACACGGCTCCTGCTCGTTATCTTCCAGTGGCGTAACGATACGGGTGCTTTTAACTGGTACGTTTTAAGGGTTTATGGATTAAGAAACGAAGTTGCTGATGTTGACTAGAAGTTGTTACTTGGTAAACTGCAACTCTTGTACTATGCGAGCCAACTAAGAATAGGATCGCGCTTGCTGCTAACTTCACACGATAGCTGTCAAAATGGTACGCTTTGGTAATGAAGTTCGCGAGTATTGCGGATCAAAATGGCGTCTTGACAGTACTATTCTTATTTGGCTCGCATAGTACAATCATTAGTAGATTGAGATTCAGCTAAGGCAGCGGGTCTTGACATAAATGCTAGAAATAGCACGAAGACAATAATGGACTATATCTAATGAACAGTTATCACTACTCAATGATTTACTGGTCTTTAATCAATGACTTACTGGAATATATTACAAAGTATGATGGAAGGAAACAGGATACAATGCATTTCAACTAAGAATAGGAATGACCTTGCGCCATATTGTGAAGATTTAGCAAAACTGCGCCTTGTTTGCACATTTGCAAAGTCAGTGACATATTTACAAAAACAGAACTAAAATGGATAATGATAACACTACAAAACTTTGCAAGCCGTATATTTCAAGTTTCAGTTGACAGTTTTATTATTATTGGAGATACAATACTGAGCAATCCATCACTACAGTTTAATAAATATAATCCTGATATTATCAACCTCTTTTCCAAATCTTCCGACTTTCCCTCCACCAACTTTCAAATTATTCAAACCGATAAGCAGTTCTTCCAAAAACGTCAGACAATCAAAAA
This sequence comes from Cosmia trapezina, assembly GCA_905163495.3. Lineage (NCBI taxonomy): Eukaryota > Metazoa > Arthropoda > Insecta > Lepidoptera > Noctuidae > Cosmia > Cosmia trapezina. The sequence goes on along the minus strand of LR991035.1, from coordinate 21,812,212 downwards.
TCCCCGCAGCATTACTGTGCGCCAGCGCATCCGAATTCGTTTTCGATTCAATCGGAATAAATTTTGACGTGCTCGATTTTCGATATTCCTTTGCTTTCGTATGCTTTTTTGCTCTTTCCGAGCATAAGGCGAGGACAATGCGGTTGGGGCGTAACGAATAACTTGATTTATAAGTACGCGTGTACGCCGCCGGCCTTGCTTTGGACACCGCTACTAATAATAAGTCTGTGAGTATGATATGCCTTATATGTGATTTTGTAAAATGTATGGGAGGTTTACTTTATGTGGTTGAAATGAAGCGGTTTGTTTGAAGCTGTTCCTTTTAAGATTTGCTGGGGTAAATTGTTGAATTAGTGTAAAAACTTTTCGAGTTTTTTTTAACGAGTTATATTTATTTATACAAGTCAGAGTAAGTAAGAGCTACATGTATTTATAAAAGTATATATCACAATCCGTTCCATCAATCACACACCATCACCAAAATAACTGACGTCACTAGGAAAGCTGCCACGCTTAAATGGAATTGGGCTGGACATATCTGCTGCATGTCAGACGATCAATTGGCCAAACTTACGACCCAATAGGTCCCACTTAGTGGCAAATGACATCGCGGCAAGCCCAGACGGAGATGGCGGGATGAGCTGGACTCCTTTGATAAAGATTGATCCTTGGCAGCTCTGGACAGAGAGAGGTGGGAAGAGAGTAGGCAGGCCTTTGCCCAGCAGTGGGACAATTATAGCTAGTAAAAAAAATGTATTTATAATCCAGCTAAAAAATGATCAGCCTCTCTATATATTAACAATAAACAAGACAACGTTAATATCCCAAATCAAATAGCACACAGTCGAATCCAACATACCCAAACCAACTCATCCCGATATCAAATCTGCCATACAAATTCCTACCATCAATTCACCAAGCAAAACCACATCTACCACCTAGTGAAGAGTAATACCATGATTTGTTTAGCACAATAATGGCCTGTAAGGGAGGCTTATGCATTTTGTAGGCGCAAATGCCAGTTCAATCGCTTTTATGGTGTCCTGTGTTGTTCTTAAGGGGAATTATAGCGACTTAGTGCAGATTAATGCTAGGTTTAGCTGCTGATTTGATGTGGGTTTCATGTGAATTACTGTGACTGTTGCGAACAATGAGGCTGACTTTGTTGAGTATTGAATGTCCGAATGATGGTGGGTCGGTTTTTAGATCGTGTTTTGTTCTGATGTTTTATTTTTCATGGTTTTGTGGTTATTGGTGTAATCTATGTTTTGTTATAGAAGGTTTGTTTTGGTTTAATTTATAATGTGCAAGTGTTTTCTTTTGGTTGAAAAATTGCTTTAAAGTTTGTTCTCTAAAAATTTTTCGCAAACCAATTCTTTGCAGAATTGTATCAATAATCGTAGACGGTTGTCGCCTAATATCATTTATTACTTAGGAACCACTGTACAAACGCACCCGGCGATTTTATATACTAGCTATTTTTTTTTGGGTACAATAGACCCTTTTTAGTGTATTATTGAAAACAACAAAGTGCGCAAAATAATAGACGCCGAAAAAAAAAAATTACAGTACGAGTACCATTGACCTTGAAATCAAGGTCAATGACCCTGAGGCTTTCATCATCTAATATACGAGACATTCACCGCCTCATCTAACTCAAATGAGTTACCGAACATAGAGGAGATATGGCGCTCGGCGGCCACTGCCGCGGCACCGCTCGCTTCGCTCGCTCGCCTTTGCGCGTTAACGGTCACTATTCTAACCTAACCCAAATGATTCACCAATGTGAAGTTTCGGACGCGCGGGTGTGATAGTACAGTTTAGCCATTACTTACATTACTGTCCATATCTGCAAAGGCCCTCAGTTTTATTTCTTCAGCTAATTAAACTCAACATACTTTAAACTATTGATATCAAGAGATATAATTTATCTCGACTTCTCACAATCCTCAAAGAAAAATCCTAGCCAATCATAATACGTCCTTATTTCCATCTTTGTCCGCAGCATCGGCTTCTCTTATACATTCGCGTTGCAAAATTGGTAGTCAGTGAGTGTTGAATACAGAAGGTGGCATTATAAATTTAAAGCGAGCCCCTCGTTAAAATATCGAGTTTTGTCCCTTTGTTTGTTTGTCTGTGCGTGGGGTGACGTCAGAGATGATCATGGATGGTTTGTGTTTTGTATCTTCAAGGACTTTCGAAGTGGGTAGATTGAGATTATCATAATTTTAAAACTGTGTGGACAGCGAAGGATTTCTTGTGAGGAAGTTATTTTAATTTAACGTACTTATTTGACTTCAGAAAATTACAATATTTTGTCAATTTTGGTTCACTTGCAGATCAATGTGCAATTTTAAAAATAATGTTAAAAGTATTTGATGCCATCAGCTTCCGGAATAAAACCGAGTTGTGTCCCTGATGCGCCGCGTAAGAGACAGTTCCAACAGCTACCTTCAGCTGTTCGCATGGAGGATAGACGTGGATCTGGATTGCCCAATAATGCGGTACTGGATATTGAGCACTCCGGTTCCAAACCTAAATTTAGACTAAGATGAAGCAAAGAGATATGATGATAACATAGTCTTACAAAAAAAGGAGGACTCCACGCCACGCATATCGAAAGTGAAGCACCGTACCGAGCTATGTGTGCATGATTTGAGTACCTGCAAAGACGGCGTCACTCGTGTCACGCAATGGCGGCCGGACGGCATACTATAATGTAAATGTGTGCGTGAGACGTGTTTGTACAAACGGTCCGGCCATACTTACTGTGCTTCACTTTCGATATGCGTGGCGCGGAGTCCTTCTTTTTTATAAGTCTATGGATGATAACTATACACATATAGTTATAATCATGTGTTTTTGTTTCATCTTTTTTTTTCTTTCTTTTGTTTTTGTTGTTGAGAATGACTTTTGTAATGTTTTGTGTACTTAATTGTCTAATTGTAATATTTTAATGAACTCTATATAATATTTTTAATTTCACATGTAAGTAATGCATATTATAGACTGTTTCCGAAATAAATTAATTTAAATTTAATTTAATTTATAATATATTATGTATAAGCAGACTAGTTAATTCCATATCAAGTTTATCATTCGAATTGAACTTGGAAAATACAGAACGGAAAGAATGACAGCAAATGACTCGCATACAGCATTGCTGTAATCATCTACTGCGGTGTGGCCTAAGCCACTCAAAATGTATAAAAACCGTTATCAATCACACATAATACAACCAAGAGCACATTCACGCCTTTTATCCATCGTTGGATCAACAGAACCGTTTTGTTAAGTAAATTTACTTTTCGCGGTATGTAAGAAGCTGTAGGTATTTGTATAAAAACATACTCTTTATGACGACAATGAGGCACTTAGTCAAATTCAAATTCAAATTCTTTATTGCAATCCATAATGTACATATACAGGTGTTAAAATACATTAGAAGAAACAATTATGGACCCTGTCGGGCACAGCAAAATTATAAAAATAGGTAGACTTTTTTCGTCGTATTCGTATCTTTAATTTATATAGAAATTTATTATTATTTATAATTTGTAATATTATTATATTCCAGTTATATTAATTTTATTTAATGGGTGCATTTTTATTATTTAAACCGTTTAATTCCGTAGTCGTTGTAGGTTGTCAAATATATTTATAAATATTACGATTCATTAAATCAATTATTTATCCTATGCTGACTGTTTTGTTCATGTGAATTAAAGATGCTATACTTAAAATTAAATCAACAATTGTTTACGTATAATCGCATATAACAGAAAATAGACGGAGCTACTTTGAATTTTTTTTCTATCGAAAAAATTTCAAGTTTCGGTTTTAGTACAGCAGTGGACAAAATAGTCAAAAAACACATATGGAAAATCCAAATGATTTAACTATAATATACATTTGGTTTTTTAAGAATTTAAAAAACACAAAATTATTGTTGTATCCCCTTACTTTTTTTTATTTATTTATTGTTAATTTCTCGCCTTTAAAACGCCTTAACAATATTATATCTGTAGAGCTATGAGTATGATGTTTCGCGGTCAAGTTTTTACTTCTGTTTGCAGTCCCCATGACTGTTATATATATTTTTTGTTTGAAGCACCTGACAAGAAACTAATAATTATTTTTCCATTCTTAGTTGAATATACAATTACTTGTACATAAGTCCAAGACGAACGAAAAGAAGAATCATCAAAAATCCGCTTAAAAAAGCCGGAGACAGTACATTTATGCATATTACTTTGTATAATAGAATAATTACCTAATGTATTATATACTAAAACCTTTCTGAAAGGATGTAGATCACGTCAGTGAAAGAATCATCAAAATTGGTTCATCAGTTTTTGAGAAAATCGCGGACACTCGAACAAACATACATAACCTCCTTTTTCGAAGTCGGTTAAATAACAGCCAGGACAATAATTTTCCAACCATAAACTACTCAAAGCCACATCTTAACTTCGTGAATCAGAGTTTATCTGGCTCGTTGCAAAGGCGGAATGGACCAATCTCTTCCCACATAAGTTCATAATTAAGATATTGATGAGGAGATGATTATGCGTGCGCATTGAATCCAGTTAAAGGTCAGGGACCTTGTTCAGCTTTTATTTTAGCGGATACGGCTGCGATCTGCGTTTTGGTACCGTACGCAGATTATGACGCATGTTGTAGGTAGAGATAAACTACGATAACATGGCGCGCCCCTCCAAATTACTGTTTCAATGTGTGTAGTGACGTGACTAGTCGAGCAACAAATCCGTGGATTTGTTTTTGTTTGACGGCCGTCTCATTACGCACACATGCGTTGTGAATCTTGGTGGTGCATTGTAAATACTTTCACAAATACTTTCAAACGTTTTGAATTTTGGAGGGGCGCGCCATGTTATCGTAGTTTATCTCTACAGGATAAAAACGAGAAAAAAAAATTAGGGTTCTGTACCTCAAACGGAAAAATCGGAACCCTTCTAAGATCACTTCGTTGTCCATCTATCTGTCAGTCTGTCAAGACCCTTTTTTTCAGGAATCTGTGGAGGTATAAAGTTGAAATTAATATCAAAGAGTTGGTTGGGGCTCTAACAAAATCGAGCTTCTAAGTCAGCGCTATAAAAAATGCGGCCATTTATTAATTGCGGTTTTGATTTACTTACGAGTATCAAAATATGTCACAAAATATTTTGATACACCGCAAAATGTCCGCGACAGTACCTATCTATTCTCGCAAGATTTCAGATAGGTATCTCAAAACTGCAAATAAATTAAGTTATTAAATTACAACCTAAATTATTTTGCACATTGCTCTGCTAACCCTACCCACGCGGCGGCCAAAGAGGGTATAATACGAACCGGTCCTGGCCCACCAGTGCGTACCGAACACATGCTTATACCTGCAGTACTTACATACTTAACATAAAGGTATTTTAACACTTTATTTACATCACGGTATGGTGCTGACTCGATAGAAGACGCACAATTTTGGATATATTGACTGCGAAATATTTTTTATTTTAATTTGTTAGGCTTGCTTTTGACCATTATTACCTCACCTGATGGTAAAGCTTTGGTTTTCTAGGAAAGTCATTAACGGCCGCCATGAAAATCTGTAAGTTTCACCAGTATTTGACTTTGTCTAACTCGCTAAAAGCTGACAAAAGATTTAAATCGCTAGATTTGCCCTCACTGTACTCAGTCACAAGAATAAGTGTCCATACTGAGAAAAGTGAGCTCACACATTATTAAACAGCGTTTCCATGACAACCAAGTGTAGTCACTGTCGTCATTGTGTGTCAGAGGTGTCAAAACGAATCAGAAATGTGACTATCTTTTGATGAATTATTTTATCAGTTTTATTTTTATTACAATCAATTGTTATTGTCTTATACTCTGAATCTTAATAAAACCGCATCAAAATATCAAAATATTATACGTTTCGTAGTTTAGAAGAACAATGCAATCTCACGATTTTGCTATGAAGGTGCTTTCTACTTAGTTATAGATTTATAAAAAAATTAATGTAGTTAATATTGATATTGGGTATTTATTTTAGTTATTTATTAATTACAACACAACACACACACGCATGCGTGTCACATTCATTTCATTTTCATTTATTATAACTCGGACACATACTTCCTTGTGTTAATTTAGATTATTCGAGCGTATGGCACTCGTGGGTTGCAGCTGAAAATCAGCGTCAGGTGGCAGACCTTGTGTTGTCATCTGACAATATGCTGAGCTGAGGCCCTTTTGGCATTGCAATAATTGTTTTACGTTTTTATAGTTTTAAGGTGTACCTATTTATATTTTGCTGTAATGCCAAATAAACGCATTTTTCTTTCTTTCTTTCTTTCTTCTTAATTAGGTCGAATCTAACGATTTGAATCTTTGCCACTGGCATCATTTTCATGACAGCCGTCACTGCAGCCGTTATTGGTGACCAGCGCTCCTCTAGGAAATCGATTACGCGGTCGACGATACTACCTGCTTACCTAGAAGTAACTCATTGATATGAAAATTGAAGACTTGGACTTGGAGAAGCCTTGCTTACTTTGATACGCCAAACCGAATATAGGCCAATCTATATTTACTTTTCTAAATAACATTCTCTTGCACTTATCTAATTTTTTTCGGGTCGACGTAGCCCGTTTTCCTTCCATGCATTTCCATTAGATGTCATCTCAGACTTCACCACCTTACTAGGCCTGTGATATTTCACATAATCCTTCAATGTCTTCTACATTTTCTTTTCCTACTTCTTTTATTTTCTGTTATGCTTTCTTTTAGTCTACTAGTCTTGTTGTCCACACATGTGAATAAGGTCACAATTATTTACTTTACTTCTTCTTGGTCGCGTACTGAAGGTCGTGTCCCTGAATGGTCTTCGTGGTTTTATGTATTTATATTTTTTATATTTATTCAGTATTAATAATTGGTAAAATATTAACATAAAATCTTAGAAATAATTTACAAATTTAATATAATGTTAGGTGCCTGTACTAGGATAAACCTGTATCACAGGCGACATGAGCTTATACTATATGGTAATTGTAGGACAGTTTCTTAACAATATTTAACATTAGAAGTCTTGAAAATGACAACATTTAATTAATTCATAATTTTATACCTAGTTTACTTAATACTATTTACCTTAAAATAAAAATAACAAAAAGTCATAGTTAGGTACATACACACTTTCTTATTTAATTTGGGAAAAATAGTTTTTTGCACTTTTATAACCTAGCTTAACACATAAGATGTTCACATGTATGATGTTCTTCCACTTGTTCGGTTCTCCGCTTCTCTCAGGGTGGTCGTAATTGAGAGTCCATATTTACCTTACAAGAGATTCTTGAATAGGAACGGGGTAGTCTGTTCTCTACCAGAAACATAACAGGATCTACACCGTTACACATTGGGATAAAGAACCCTGTGAAAGTCAACCGAGACAGCAAAAAATGTTTCATTAACCAAACTTCCACACAAAGAAGTGATACTTTCAACACCCACATATTAACAAAATAAACACGAAGAAAACAAAAACTTGCGAATTCTAACAAAGTAAATTAGTTAATGTTATAAACAAACATATTCTTTCCAATATTAATTAGCAAGTCCTTGATAAATACTTTGTGTTGTGGTTGTGACGACTTTTTCTTATTATTTTTTATGTATTTTCTGACTAAGATCGGCGTGAGTTTATGATGAAATATTCATTTGTGTTTTGATGTCGAGAGCAATTTGTATGAATTAATGAATTAATAAAATGCACCGATCCCAATGTGTCTTTAACCGGACTCGATTACTCGAATGAACCCAAAGATTCACACTAGCCCCTGTTGCCTCATGTTACATGGTGCAACAGAGTTACCATTGAAGGAGTAAACCGGGGGGCACGATAGTGGTAGGGAAGACGTGCCCTTAGGATATGGATAAGGGTTTTTAGGTAATCTGCCTTCTCGAGTCTTTTCTTCTTCGTTCTGATGAGTTGTGAGCTGAGCAGCAGAATGTCCAGGACGCGGTCGGACCGCTCCTTGTTGTTTATTTCCAGCTCCGACTTCAAATAATGTAATTTTCGTTTTTATTCAAAGTTCCACCTGTTCACTTCAGGTTGACGCGATTGCAGATATAAAGCGCCGTTTACACGGGGCAAGTTTCTGGAACGTTCAAGAGCAATAATTGCATGCCATAAAGCACCTTCAACTTTTTTGACATTCAAGAACTGCATGAAGTGTTTACACGCGAGCGATTCCATAAAATGGCATGTACAATAATTGAATGCAAGTTTTGCCATTCAATAAAATTGCATGCGACTTACACCAGGCAATAAAATGGACAGGCGATTATTGCATGCAAGTTTTGCCTAGACATGATATTTCATTAAATTTTATTGAACCCTTCTCAAGATATTTTTCAAGTTGTTCTTGATTTGATTTCTTGCCTCAAAATAGCAACAACGATTACCACACCCTCACTTACCGCACTCATATTTCAATGACAGCACAAATGTCAGATTATGCCAGAATTGAAGGCGATTTTATTGTACGAGCAATTATTGTATTTACTGTGCGATTTTTTGTTCATGCTTATACCAGTTTTCAAAGTTGCCCGTATCGTGCAACAATATTGAACGTGTTGTTTAGACGGTGCCAGATATTTGCCTTTAAATGTTATGGTATGTTACAGTTCTATAGTTCAAATTAATATGTTATAATGTTTATTACTTTTCTATAATCTAATAATAAAGTTGAAGAGTTTGTTTTTTTGTTTACTTGTATGTTTGAACGCTCTAATCTCTGGAACTACCAGTCGGATTAGAAAAAATGTTTTTGCATTTGATAGCCCAATTGTTGAGGAATTTGTGGAGAAGTTTTAGTATATAGAATAGGGATGTCTATAAGAGTAGGGGAAAACCAAAGAAACGATGAATAGACTGTGTGAAAGATGATATGGCTAGAAAGGGGGTGACTACCGAGATGATTGATAGAGAAGTATGGAAGAAAAAGAAAGTCCCCAAATGTATTTTCTTTGGTATTGTTCATCGAATCGTTGAGATCCTTAAGTTTTGTGTTGAGCTGCACGATTACTGATAAATGCGTGCACTGACTGGACATGTCCTCTCAATCTGTGTGGTTCTTTTAAAGTTAGAAGACCATTTCAGACACCAATCTACATAGTCTTTACGCGATCTGACCAAGATTATGGCTGGACTTTAAAAGAGACTGCTGAGTTTGTTTCGGCCTTTCTTCTCAGAGTAGATAGGAAACGCCGACCTCATCTAGTTTTTAGAAATATAACTGACGTGTAAAAGTGTTTTTAAAACCTACTCACGGAAATAATCATTTGTCATTTAAAGACATAGAAGAAAAAGGCATGGAAGAAAAGAGAATAGAAGAAAAAGACATGGAAAAAAAGGCAATAGAAGAAAAATAAATGGAAGAAAAGTATAAATATAAATCTATCATCATTCTCTTGCCCTGGCAAGAGAATGATGATAGATTTACTAATATTCCATCGCATGCTTAACGCGTAAGGTACTAAACAACAGGCTACAAAATACAACAAGCTACTGTTCATAATTGTAATGTTCATAATAGCTTAACTATAAGCCACAGTACATGGTACTTATTCAAATATAAAGCGTAGTACATAACAGAGACCGTTGGTTACGCTGTAGGTGGCTAACGTGTGTACCACCCGGATGTATTTATGCGTAAGGCTATGGACACATGGTTTTAGTTGGCTGTTTTAAGGTATTTCCTTGGTCTCAATAATAAGTGAAATTGTAATTTTTTTAAAGAGAAGGCTAATTGATATTTAATAAGTTTTTAAACTGTCATGGTCACTAACATTATTATTAACACAAACGGGATATTTACCATGTTTACTGTTTTTGTATTTGAGATATTTCCCGAACCTCAGATTTTTGTTTTTTTTTTTTCGATTTTTTTTTTCTTTATTTTATTTTTGTTTATTTTTTGGTAAATATCCCGTTTGTGTTAATAATAAGGCTAATTAAGTACTCACACACAGCGTGTATCGCAAAAAACTAATCAACTGTCCCATACAAACTTGAATATCTACTCGATCTAAATGTACAGGACAGCTGTTATTTTTTTCGCGATTACGATGTTGGTCCAATGGAGGAAGTTGTTCAGTTCGATAGTACGCACCACATCCTTAAATATGATCACACATTTGATACACGCTGTATAGTTAATTTTCAATCCTTCCACTTAATCTTAAGGGTCCCGTAGACAGGCGCGACACTACTTCGGTAGAACATTATTTTAAAGAAGTTTTCATAGAAATTGTTACAAATTTCATAGAAATTGTGAAGCGATGATGAATGATGATGTATCCAGTCATTCTGATATCAACCCTGTATAGGTGCCTACACAACTGTTCGGACTTTTTGCGATGTAGTCATTTTGCGAGCTAGGTATTTTGAGATTTAGACATTATGAGATGTGGACTAAAAGCGATGTAGTCATTTTGCGACTTAGGTATTTTGAGATTTAGACATTTTGAGATTTGGACTAAGAGCGACGTGGTCAATTTGCGATCCAGTCATTCTGATACCAACCCACAGAAACTATGTTTATGACAGTAAGGGCCTGTTTCACCATCTACGATTAAGTTCCGATTTGGCAGATAATTTCATACAAATTCAGTTCCATTTTTGAATTTATTTGGTAAGTAGTGACTATTCGGACATAGTGAAATAGGACCTATGACTATTTTTTGTATATTACATCGATCAAGTTCGAGTGAATTTAAATCGCAGCCAATTAATGTTGTTTCTCATTTGTTTACATAAAATTGTTTCAAGATAATTACCAATAAATTAACAAAACAAACAGAATGCCTTATCAGGCACCACCATTACATTACATTACATTACCATTCCAAATATATTACAAACCTATACTAACTGGAAACATGGCCAAGCCCTTACAAATATATTAAATCATTTATGTAAATGAGCCCTGTTAAAACTTGTGTAAGCGATTTAACACAATGTGAATGCAGTCAGCAACAAGAATTATGACCATTATGTCTTTAGTCATAAGCATAACTCATACACTGGATGTTTCTAGTTACTTCGCATTATGTATAGCTCTATTTGACGACTAAATGTTACATTGTGGCTCCTAGCAAAAAAACTATAGAATGGTTGAAGATCCTAGGTGCATAGAAAAAATATTTAAAAAATAATCCGATTAATATAATAAATGTGAAAGTTTGTATGTTTGGATGTTTGTTACTCAATCACGCAAAAACGGCTGAACAGATTTGGATGAAATTTGGTATACAGATACTTTATAACCTGGATTAAGACATAGGATACTTTTCATGCCGGTAGAAGGTTCCCGTGGGATAATTTCCGACATACACGCGGGCGAAGCCGCTGGCACCGGCTAATAAATTTATAAACCAAAAAAAAAATAAGTAAAAGTAAATTTTAAGTAATTTTTTTTTGTAAGTATGTTTATGGTATGGTATTTATCTAATGGGCCTGTGTCGCCTGAAATAAATGGTTTATTTATTTATAAAAAACAAAAACCCGACTGCAAAACACATAACTGAAAAGAGAAAAATAAGCACTATAGGGCCTATTTCACGATGTCCGAGTAGCCGCTACTTACCGAATGAATTTAAAAATGGAACTTAATCTCATGTGGTGATACAGGTTTTTAATATAGGCCGGACAAACAAAAGTTTCACCATATTTCAGATTATTGATCTAAATGCTAATGATAATCAATACAGTCATCGCACACCAAGAGTAGAGCAGAGTATTCTCTGAGACTATTGAAAAATTGTGTAATTTTTCTTGGTGTCCAAACTTGATGCTCGCGACTATGCTCGAGCATGCAAGTTTGGACGTGTATTTAATTTTGGAATGTATGGAATTGTCATAAGATTAATTTTTCAATAGTCTCAGAAAATGCTCTGCTCTGCTCTGCTCTTGGTGTGCGCTGACCCCTAGGTGAAAAAAAAACAAAAAGATATTAATGGTTTTAAAATTAATGAGTTCAGTGTTTCTGATCGGAACACTCCGAGCAGAAAGACCGAAATCAACTCTGAGGTCACATGAGTTTCGTTTAAAGTTCAGACATAATCTTGGTCAGGCCGTATGAGAACCCTTTTTTTTTTTTTTTTGAGGGTGGGAAATCATCAAATAACTTCTCCCGCTCTGGGTGTAGCGGGAGGGCGTGTCAGACTTTTACTGACTAAAACCCACCCGTGTTCCTTCAGTTGCCTATGCCAGGGCCGCGGTAACCCTTTCAGACAACCCGCGACCCCAGCGGCGTCGGCCCTATTGGGCCCCGTCACTTGCTGACATCTCTTTGAGGCGCGCGTGGAACACAACGCGCCGTCGACTCGGGCCTGGTCCTTACCGGACGGCGAGCTACCCGCTGCTCACCGTCCGCAGGCCCGCGCCTACGGTGGCCGGAAATCGCCCCGCGATTCCCGCCGCCCAGGGCGTCTCCTGCGGCGACTGAGGGCGTGAGGCTGCCTCTCCCTCACGCGTTCCGCCTCCTCCTTCGCGAGCATCACTGCTTCGCAGAAGGAGGTGACGGCCTCCCATGCACTCTCGCTCCGCACCATGGCCTGGACCAGGCTCGGACGCGAGAGATCGTCGCCGCCGATCGCCTCCGTGAGAACACGGCGGTGCTCTGCCCAAGCCGGGCAGACCTCCACTGTATGCTCCACCGTGTCCTCCGGGCGATCCACACAATGGAAACACCCGGGCGTTTCCTCCCGCCTTATGCGAAACACCGAAATCAACTCTGAGGTCACAAGTTCAGACATAATCTTGGTCAGGCCGTATGAGAACCCTGCAGATTATTGTCTAAGATGTTCGATAGATGATGAATGGGTGATTTTATCTCACTTTGTTCATGATTCAATTATTTTTTTTAAATATACAGGGTGTAAGTGTAAGCAGTGTCAACCTTTTAAGGGGTCATTGTACTCATCATTACTAACTACTTTTAATATGGAACCAAACATGAAATCACGAAAAAAAAAATCAGCTGTTCCCTACATTTTGACGAATTATGCGAACATAAATGTACTGAACAGTTGATTTTTTTCGCGATTTTTGTTCCCATAGTAAAAGTTGTTCATAATGATGAGTACAATGACCCTTTAGATTGCCACTGTTTACACTTACACCCTGTATTTAGCTTTTCTATACAAAATCAATCACCAACCTCGAAATAGTTCAATTTCCCCCAGCTTCCCCGTTATTTAAAACACTGGCTCCCAATCAATGACACAACGAGGTTACCACCACCCTTTGTGCTCACTCCGGCTACAGATAATCTATTCCGCGATACACTAGATAGATGTAATCGAATGCTCGCTAGATTTATATTGAACTAGATTCGAAACTAAGTGAAAGGAAAGTAGAAATAGGGTGGAGTGAATTTGGTTAGCTAAGTACGTATTTTGGTAGCTAAGTACGTATTTTGGTAGCTAAGTACGTATTTTGGTAGCTAAGTACGTATTTTGGTAGCTAAGTACGTATTTTGGTAGCTAAGTACGTATTTTGGTAGCTAAGTACGTATTTAGGTAGGATGGGATGTTGTGGTGTATGTTCAATCTGGCTACGCTTGGCACGGTTGGATGGGTGACCATTTTTACATACCAAGACCCCTTCGTGCCTCGGAAAGCACGTTACGCTCTTGGTCTCGGCTGTCATTTGTGGATCTTTGAGTCGTTACGGGTCGTCTGAAGCTTACGTCGTACGGAGTATCGTATTACCCAGTAACTGGCTTGTGGAGATTAGATAGGTATATACATGCGGTTTAACTAGAAGCCGACCCCAACATAGTTGGGGGACGGCTAGCCTTTTCCCAGCCATCCCATCAGGCAGATGAAGATTCTCATCTTCATCTGCCTAGCCTTGGTTAGGTAATTTGAGACGGTTCGATAATGGGGTAGAAATAAGAATGGACCATTACGATCTATTTTTTGATTGAACGGTTTGTGACTGAACAGGCTTTAGGATGCTTCCTCAGTACTTCGTTATCCTCCCTCTTTTAAATTCGCCGCCAATTGCACTCAACCACCGTTGTGAGTGCGACAAGGATAACGCATCGCTCCCGCCATCTGAAGGGGTGAAGACAAAAACACTAGGTTCGAACTCAACCGAAGGGCCGGCCGGCACCTCATCCGACGCGAGCGGTGAAAAAACACTAAAATATGGTGAAATACGACTGCTAATGATACAGGGTGGTGATCTCCTGTCTCCCAACATCCCGTGAGTTCCTGATCTCTTTCAATTTCCATTCTCTAGCCTGTTTCTGAGTAGGAAACTTCAAAAAGCGTCCTTGGCTGTGCGCGATACTCAATCATATTTGAATCGTATTATTGCTACAGTCCAGCCGTCGAGAAATTGCGTTCCTGATACCTTTCAGTTGGACTAGTTGTAATAAGGATCAAATTCGCAAAACACTTATTCTTTTATATGAAACTGACAGGTTCAAGAACGTATTCTCTGAACAGAACAACAAAATAATAATAAATGGTAATAATACCACAAAGTTAAGGGCTACCTAAAGCATTGCTGCAGCAACGGCCGCGACTTACGAGTTGTAGGTCGTAGGTTCGAACCCAGACAGGCGCTTTACTTTGTGTAAATTATTTCTTCGCCACTGCTCTCAAAAAAGATGAAGGAAAACATCGTGAAGAAACCGAACCCGATATCCTAGAACCAAACATTCAAAGACATGTGACATAATATACCAACCCGCACTGGGCTCTCGTGGTGGATGCGGCCCACTCCTTCTCACCGAGAGGAGGCCTGTGTCCCAGTAGTGGGAATATTAGGTATAGGTTCATTATGCTAAGGGCTACCTATCTTATATTCTCAAAACTATTCGCAGAAGTTTCTCCCAATTGCTATCTCTATTAAATTATTAAATTAAATTATTTTATCAATTAAAATGAAACACAAAAATTCGACAAATTAACATTTGCCGCCATTACTTATTGTAATTCGAGACATTTTTCTACGAAAAATAAGAAAAAGAGCACAATCACACACGTAACGTCTTCCACGAATGAGAGACTTTCTCATTGAAAATTAAACTTTATTTCCTCGTGAATAAAGTTTGTTTTTGTTTGATATATACGTGTTGGGTACAAAATGATAAAAAGCATAAAGTCCTTAATCACTGGAAACAAGATGTCTTAATTAAAAAACCTGAATCTTAACGAACGCATACGAATAAATTAAACTATTAACTCTTAAATAACTTAAGACTGAGATATATTGCTGTTATTTTTCACAGGTGACCTTAATTTGTTACTTTAATGTTGTCAAATATTTGGTTTTTAAGTGTCGTTATGTGGTTGAAGTAGTTGTCTTAATAATTAGGAAAGGGAACGAAGTATTTATCGTAGTATCTAAGAGGGTATGTAATAGAAATTTAAACGACTGTGCCGAGTATACCCGATTCAGCGTCACTTTAATTTCTTCAAGTCATTTTGAACATTCTCCAATTGATATCTTAATTATTTTACGGCAATACATTTCAATACTAAATTCACAAAAATAAAACTCTTAAAATAAGAAACTAATTACCATTAAACGCATCAATTTAACCCACACTCCAAACACAAATGAATCCGACAACACGCTAAAAACTTAAATAATTAAAAATCTACCCAGAAACTTTCTTTGGATTGTGTAACTCTGTAAAACAACAAAGTACAATTAATACAGAAGGCTAACTCGAGGTATGAATAAATTAATTGCCAAAAAAACCTACAAAAAAGAGGTACCTACCTAGGTATAAAAGCAATGAGATGGCGAGTTGTCAAATGTGCGAAATGGTGAAAATTATAGTCATAATTACATCTGTAAATGACATAATTTTCGCATTTTCCAGGGAACCTTTTGCACAAATTTTAATAATCTTCATCGCAATAAAAGTTCAACCAAAATCGAACGCTCGAATGTCCATTATCGACGAATTAAATTGTACCTCCCACGGGTTTATGCAAAAATTAAAAAAAGAACTTCTCATTAGCATCTCTCCAGGTCGCTTTTAACGTCTTAATTTGAATTTGGAAGCGGCTCCGAGCAAAAAGTTGAGTATTTAATCAGGTGATACTCCGTGATACTGGCAATGGGCAGAACCCGTTGAATGCCAGATATTTTTCCTGTTTTTAATGGCCGTAATTTTCTTTTAAGTGAAGCGTTCTTTTTTTGTATTTTGTCATTGATTATTACGTTGTAATTATAGGTGCGTTTTGCCGCGAATTCACTTGGTACCGGTTAATTGAATTAAATGGGGGCTGGGATTCTTGCTGTTATACGAATGTAAGAGTATGTAAGTAATTATGATATAGTACACAGTTTGAGTAAGGTGAACTGAATACAAGTGAATTTAAAATACAGATAGGTAATTAATTGTTTTACCACGGTCAGATATTTTTTACCCATCCGGTATATTTTTTTTTATTTTTAAACGTTCATAAGTCACTATCTTAATAGTCTTTTTTGATCTGTGGTTTCATGAATTGAACCACCATAGCCAACCACTTCCAGTTGCATATTTTTTTAAAATAAAATATAAAAAGAAAAATTAGACGCACATTGTAAAATAAACATAAAATATTAAAAAGAAGTCAAAAGCCTCGTTCCAGAGATTACCCCTACATACAAACTTACAAAAAAGTTTACCTCTTTATAATATTATTATAGATCAATGAGATGAGATGACACACTTAATTTTTAGAATACATAAATAAAAGAAAATTGAAATAAAATATTTGAAATTTAATGAACAAAAAATTAATGAAAAAAATTTTGTGATATTCTAAAACATATTATTCTGTTTTAGATTAGAATAGGGGTAGCATATGTGTGGTCAGATGTGTTGAGTGTGTGGATGTGTGTTTTCTGAATCTGTCCACTAGGTTAGATTACTGAGTAGAGGAGTATTTTAATAAAACTTCTAAATATCATAGATAAGTCTGTCATGTGACGGTAAGTACTAATTTTGATTGCAAAATAAGAAGTTAAATATTATCCATATGTAGATATGGTGTAGATATATATATATTTTTATTTTTTTATTCTTAATAAACATTCAGAAAAAACAACTAAAATACCTAATTGCAACCACAAACCAGTGCATTTTTTTTAAATCAATGATACTGGCAAATGATTTGTCAACCTATTTTTAAAAACATATTTATGTCCCACAAACACAATCAAAATACAATAAAACCCTTTTTACATAAAAATTTCGCGATTCTGATAATAAAACTCAGTCCCTCAAAAACAGTAGCAGTGCCTTCGTGCAAAAAAATAAATAAAATACAGTGCAGAGCACTTTGGTAAAACCAGTTGCACATTTATACGTGTAATTAATTAACAACTCACTGCTGGCTCGACTCACTCGAGATCGTATCACATCTTAAACCAGAACTTTAACGGGTTACCGGTGCCATTAGGGATATCAAAACACTGGTCTTTGCACGATGAGACCCTAAAGATGGCGAAACATGATAAATTTTGCCTGACATGTGGCTGGAATGTCACTCGCAAAGCGTCAAATATTGTACATAATTATTTTGAATTTAGAATTATATTTTTTCAATGTAGGTACTTTGGCGCTTAGTTAGTTTTGCCTGTTATGGTTGCTTATACAGGTATACCTGAGTGGGTATTTGTCACCTTTACGCTTTGGGAACATGTAACGGTATTCAACAAAGTTTCATGCTGCCTTGATAACCCGAACTTGACGAATGCATGCGATATGAGACCGGAGACGAACACGTTGGCTTTATGGATATTCGCGGTAAACTAACCACGAACGTTACGTGCAATTCGCGTATCTTATTTGTTTTTAAGGGTTCCGTACCTTAAAAGGAAAAAACGGAACCCTTATAGGATCACTCGTGTGTCTGTCTGTCTGTCCGTCTGTCACAGCCAATTTGCTCCGAATCTAATGGACCGATTAAGTTGAAATTTTGTACACATATGGATTTCTGTGACCCAAATACGTACGAATAAAGTAAATACATGAATTTTGAATATGGGGGTCACTTTTAGGGGGCAAATAAGAAAATTAAAAAAAAAAGTTTTGCAAACTGTACCGTGTGACATATCGAATGAAAGGGATTACTATAAGGGTCTCAAATATATTTTTTTTATAATTTTAAAATATTATTTTTATAATTTTATTATATTACAGTTATTTAAGAAAATTGACGAAAATTGACCATTTCCCCCCTTATCTCCGAAAGTACTGAGCCTAAAATTTTGAAAATATACAGAAAATAGGTTTACCTTTAGATTACAGGAAAACGTATAAGAAGTTTGAAGTCTTAGAATAACATGGTAAATCTCTCAATATTGTGAGTACAAACCTACATTTACTGTTGGAATGTATGGGAAAACATGTATTTCAACTATAATGTTAAGTTTGTTCTTGGGATGATTTCATACCAACTACGGAACCCTTCATTGTGCGTAGTCCGACTCGCACTTGGCCGGTTTTTTTTAAATTATTTACTATAACTTTGTCTTATCTTCTCTCTCACACAAAACTACAATAATTACTAAACCAATCAAAACGTGAAATACATAGTTAAAATTACATTACTTAAATACAATAATGTAAGTTACACCGTTTCCCCCCATTTCTGTCACATTATTACATTTACATTGTGTGGCCGTGATTTGTTGTTTGTCATATTTCTCTCCTTCATTCATAGAGCACATTAACTCGGAATAATATTAACTTGGAAGTTCACACTCATATGTATATTAACTCGGTAAGTTCACACGTATCGGCGCAAATTCTATACGAATTCAAAACGTGAAACAGTTCAGATTATGTTAAACACATACATCTACCATTCCCACAGTATATCAATATTGTGTGGCCGTTATTATAATTCTGTCGTATCTTTCTACCTGATTCATAGAGTTCAGATAGACTCCTATACAAGTAAGGTGTAAACAGTGGCAATATTTTAAGGGGTCATTGTACTCATCATTATGGACAACTTTTACTATGGAACCCAACCTGAAATCGCGTAAAAAAAACAGCTGTTCAGTACATTTATGTTCCCATAATTCGTCAAAATGTAGGGAACAGCAATTTTTTTTTCGCGATTTCAGTTTTGGTTCCATAGTAAAAGTTGTTCATAATGACTAGTACAATGACCCCTTAAAATATTGCCACTGTTTACACTTACATCCTGTATAAATTCAAAGGTCACACATATTAGCGCAAATTCTATAATTAAAAATAAATTCAAAACGTGACACAGTTCAGAACACATCTACCATTTCCTCCAATTTCTGTTACCCTAGTACATCCACATTGTGTGGCCGTTAGCAAGCGCCGGCTATCAATGTCGATCTCCTGATTAATAGCAACAGTTGCTATCGCGATCGGCCTTCTAATTAATTGGACATCCAGCGGCTTTCTTAAGGGTTTAGCGATATCTTCATTTAGACAGTGTTAGTTTTAGTTTAGATGTTTGAGAGAACTTGGGGTTTGTTATAGAGATGCTTTTATATACAATCATATTGTTATGTTCGATAGTGGTTAAATATGTTGAGGTTGGCTTTCAGTCTACAGTCCGGCTGTCGAGAGAATGCGTTCCTGACACCTGTCTGTTGGACAATTTGTAGTAGTAATAAGGATCAAATTCGCAAAACACATATTCGTTAGTATGAAACTGACAGATGTCAAGAAAGCATTCTCTCGATATCCGGACTATACTCAAAATCAATCTGAATAATAGACTTCCAGAATAATTCACGTAGCCGGGTGTGTCTCATATCATATAAACACAGTTGGTATATTTTCATTTCAATAACGTTCACAGGATATAATAAACGTGAGATATACTAGCTCTTGATATAATTTCTTTACATATAACATGTATATATATACTCTAAAACTTACTTCGTATAACGTTGTTGGTTAGAATGTTTATTTAATCGAAAATCATTAGGTATATCGTTTAAAATATATATTGATACCATCATTATCATTTGGGTTAGGTTAGAACAGTGACCATTAACGCGCGAAGGCGAGCGAGCGAAGCGAGCGTTCCGCGGCAGCAGCCACCGAGCGCCAGATCCCCTCTATTGTTATTTTTATTTTATATTCAATGTATGTATATTAGACTAAATAGGTTTATGTCTTTTGAGTGGTATATCAAACGATTTTATATTCAATGTATGATATGTTCATAAAAATTAGTTACGTTAAAATTATATCAATCGCTTATTATATTAACTGATCATTATATAAAATAAAATTATAGATTCAGTTGTTATTTCTTGTCAATATTAAAGACCCACTAGTGCCAACATAATAGTACAAGTACAGATGATTGTCTCCGCAAAATCATTTAAATAAATAGCGACTCTTGCTACGACACAATAAAGTGTAATTCAGGTCGCACAGTGTTAATTACCTACAGTTATATTTACCTAAAAGTTGCTTCTCTTTCCATCGCGTAGCTCTTATACCTTATGACTTGTTAGGGTTGTCTTCTTTTACGTCGCGGCGCGGGAGCGAGTATCGAACTAACGTGAATGCTGGCCGGTGCGCGGCAGCCTACACTGAATTAGCGTCGACAAGTCAAGCCCACCACGTACTTGTAGCTTCATACCTAAAATGCGCCTGGCCTGCTAGAGCAGATACTGCAGATATAATAGTATCACTTTATTGAATCGTTCCAAGAACGTTTACATTACACATCAAACAAGAAATATTCTTTTTTCAAGAACAATGCCAAATCCCGACCTAAAACAGCTCAGGGGTCTTACTATGAGCTCAAAAAAATTCCCGTCCCGTTATGACTTACGATGCTAAAACGTGGACACTGACAGTGGGGCTGGTCCACAAATTCAAGGTCGCTCAGCGGGCTATAGAGCGGGCTATGCTCGGAGTTTCTTTGAAGGATAAAATCAGGAATGAAGTTATCGGGAAAAGAACCGGAGTAACCGACATAGCTTACAGAATAAGCAAACTGAAGTGGCAGTGGGCTGGCCATGTTTGTCGAAGGACCTATAGCCGGTGGAGCAGACGGGTCCTGGAGTGGAGACCGCGTATCGGTAAGCGTAGTGTGGGACGCCCCCCCAGCTAGATGGACCGACGACCTGAAGAAAGTGGCTGGGACAGACTGGATACAGAAGGCGGAGGACAGGGTGTTGTGGCGCAGACTGGGAGAGGCCTATGTCCAGCAGTGGGCTGCGATAGGCTGAGTTGATTGACTATGAGCTCGTATAGCAGGGCAGAATGTTGAACGGTTCCAGTGTGAGAGAGAGACGGAGCTATACGACTAGCGCCATCCTTTTTTCTCAACGAATTCATGATGTTTTTTCACGTCATAGTACGGCCCCTGAACAGAGAAAACCTTTTAATCCTTAACTGCCAAACTGTCCTCACTTGAGCCTTCAGGCAAAACCAACGCGGCGACGTCACGGAACAAATAAATTGTCAGTCTATATAATGTTACATAAAGCAAAGTTTTATGGGGCCGAGCAGCGATTTCCAATCAAAGTGTGTAAAAACTTTTAAGGTAGCATCCGGAAAAATGTAATCAAAAAGATGCCATGCGAGTTTTTGATCGAATGTTTTCTGTGTAGGTATCAATGTGAAAGAGATTACTTCGAATGTTTTTTTTAGAAGATAGATTGAATAGTTTGTATTAATTTATTTGCTCTGTCTCCTACTAAAGTATCTGGTGCTGGAAATAAAAAAGTTAATGAAACATTGTCAGTGAATTCGTGCTTCAGTTGTAGATGTTCTAAGGAGAGGAATGAGTGATCAAACCATCTTTCTTCCATCTTTACCATTCCATTCTGTTAATATTCTAGTAAGTGATGGAAGAGATTACATAAATGGATATATGCATGACTAGCAGTGCCCTGCGATTTTACCCGCTTAAGTTTGGAACACGTAAGAATATCGGGATAAAAAATAGCCTATGTATAAATCCAGGGTATCAGCTACCTCCATACCAAATTTTATCAAAATTGGTCCAGCCGTTTGGGCGTGAAAAAGTAACAAACACACTCACAAACTTTCGCCTCTATAATATTAGTGTGAAGTGTGATATACCTGATGTTGAGTGATAAAGTCTTAAATTCCTTCATATATAGAAGGAATTGAAGAGTTTAATACCCCATGGTTACCTAAAAAGTGAGCTTGGTAAATGCCATTGCATTTCACCCATTAGTGCTCATATACACGAGCGGCTCGTTGCCAACGGCAGAGGCGGCAGAGACGGTAGTTTCCACCATATATACCAACGAAACGCACCGCTCGCGCTCGTACTTGTCTTCTTAGCCTAAAAAGGTAAACTATGGCATAAGAAATATACTCATGAACTTTAAATACCTGTCTACTGTCTTGTATGGATGTTGGGCCACAAATATAGACAGATAGATAGATAGAATACTCTTTATCATGCACACCATAAAAATTACAGATATAAATGTTGAAATTTTACATAGGGTGACGCAATGGGCGGTCACAAAAGGAATGAATGATAGGCAGATGAGATGAGAATACTAAGAGGAATGTGTGGTGTTACGGGAATGGATAGAATAGGAAATAAATATAATATATAAGAGGAAGTCTGAAAGTGACACCGGTGACTGAAAAGTTGTGTGGAATTCGGTTGTCATGGTATGGGCATGTGATGCGAAGGAATCAGGAAAGTTTTGGGTATGAATGTGGATGGCTATACGAGTAAGGGAAGAGCAAAGAAATGGATGGACTGTGTGAAAGCTGATATTTTTTTTATTTTTTTTTATCCTTGGACATTTCACACAACGCCATCTAGTCCCAAGCAAAGCAACCTAATGCTTGTGTTATGGTAACGAGATGGCTGATAAACTACTTATATACATTTTTTTTTTGTAAATACATACATATTATAGATAGAAAAACACCCAGACTCGGAACAAATACTTGTAGGTCGTACAAATATTTGTTCCGTGCGGGAATCGAACCCGCGACATGCTGCGCAGCAGTCAATCGCTCAACCACTGCGCCAACCGTGTCGTCGAAATATTATGGTTAGAAGGGAGTAACTACCGAGATGATGACTAATAGAGAAGTATGGAAGAAAAAGACATGTTGCGCATAAGGGCAGGAGAATAATGATAACTGTTAAACAGCTCTTAATCAAATATACCTTCATTAATAAAAATAGAACATCAGAACTGCAGACGGTACACATGTACTACATGTATCACCAAGCAAACTGTAGTACGAGTATATATACTACCTCACAAACTCAAATATAACAGGTTCCATATATCGGGTATAAGTATTTTATATTATAGTCAATGGCTCGATCTCACAATATAGATATAAATCAAATGCTGGGCACTGAATAAAATCGCCTATATCTCGTTTTATCGCTCGATCGCTTGCTCCTTCACATTATAAGCTTACATTCTGTGTACAGGGTGTTACGAAAGTGTATCTTAACGTCGCTTTATAGTGGTTATAGAAGTTGTGTTAACTTTTGAATTAAATAAGTCTTTCCCGTTTTGAATTATAATATTATTACCTACTTATATCATGCAGTTTTTATGTGACACATTTTTTCCAGAATTTTAAACACATTTACTTCAATTGGACAGAAGTCCTTGAATCCACTTTGTTTTCTTTAAACCAACATTTTTTTTGTTTAACCGTTTGATTCGATCTTGTGACTTTTGTTTATGTATTTCTCGTTATTAGGATCCATTATATTGGCTACCAGATTTTTATCAATATTGTATTTAACAATATTTCATCGTCCACGTTATCAAACACCCTATATCCCAGCCGCCCGCGGCGCCAGTCATCGTTGTCCGCCGCCGCCGCTTGGCCGTAAGGTGTTATTTTTGACGTAGCGCAATGCTATGCATCTCCCCGACTATTTCCCTTAACATAGCGCAGAGCTTCAAGGCCCCGACTCCCCGACTATGTCCCTTCAAAAATCTATAATAATACGGTATTTTACTCTAGATGAGAAAAAATCTAAAATAAATTAAAAACTGTTAATGTCAACACTGTCAACTGATCAGCGTATATAAAGTGTTTGTTTACTCAGCGAACTGACGTCATGACTACAGAGCATTATGGCGTCCACTGCGTCCAGCGTTTTCGCGCGAAATTTGAAAATGTAAAATTAAAATGCATTTTTATGGCACTTATCGATTGAATAAAAATTTTGTGTTTTTTAGTGGCGTAATATCACTATAAAATCTAATTGAGACACTTTTTAAAAATGGGTGTAATACCCTATTGCATTTAAGTTCAGGAAAATATTTTTTTAAGCGATTTGACTTCCAACGTAAATTAATTGTTCCTAATAATCAAATCAAAACTTTTATCATTATTTGATAATTGTAAGAAATGGCTACCTATACCTACTACTCCAACCAAAAAATTACAAAACAAAACGAAAAATACACAAAAGTAAAACTACCTCAAAAATACTTTTTATATCTTTCTTTTTTTTTTTAAATTGACATAAGGTGTAAATTTGCTTAACCCCTCACGTGTCTGAGTTTGGCCTATTTTTAGACCCAAAACCCCAGCGGTGGGGGGTTGGGGTAGTTGCGAACCCCTATAGGTTCACAACTACTGATGAGCATATGTTTTCCATCGTATGATGTTTTTTGACGTTTATATATATGTGATTTAAGCTTATATACCTACTATGTAAAGTTTTGTCCTTATGCACACATGGAGTGCATTTGACACGCGGGGGGGAGGGGGGTTTAGTTGCGAACTCCATAGGTGCACAACTACTGATGATAATTGGTTTTCCATCGGATGATGTTTTTTTACGTTTATATATATGCGATATAAGCTTATATACCACCATTTAAAGGTTTTTCTTACGCACACATGGGGTGCATTCGACACTTGAGGGATTAACATTTAATTTTCTGACCATACTATGCAATAATAAAGTGAGCAGAATTTGTGTAGGTACGGATTACGTTTATCGCCGGATTGACGGAAATCCGTGGTATAGAATGACGTGTATTAGCTTAGGTATAACGGGATGCAATGCCACCTACGATGTTACGTATAGAATATGACTAAGATGTGTGGGTAAAGTACTAAATAGGTAAGTATTGCTCTAGACTAGATAGTATTCGTAGTATTGGTAGGTACAATTGTTGGTGACGTATTCTTTTTCGGTCTATTTGTTAGATGGCTAAAAGTTGGCAAGTAGCAAGCAGGTCCTCATCGTATCACACCTGAAAATAGTCTGGTTGAAACATTTTACTCACCATTACTTGAGCTTTCTCGTAGGTATTCTATACAAGGTGTAAGTGAAAACAGTGGCAATCTTTTAAGGGGTCATTGTACTCATCATTATGAACTATAGGTTGTATCAGAAAGGTGGTACAGACCATCAAACTGAACAACTTTTTCCATGGGACCAACATCGTAATCGAAAAAAAATATCAGCTGTGAAAAGAAGACTGTAAAACTGTAAAACCTATGTGACAAACGATGGACAGACGGACCTGTGAGTGACAGCAACAGGGCTCCGTTCAGACCCTTCGGGTACGGAGCCCTAAAAATTATGACATACAATACAAAATACACCGAGACAAAGTCGCGGGCCATAGCTACAGGGTGTAAGGGACAGCACTCCGCAAACTCACACGATGCATTTAGCTCCTCATTTTGAATCATATTCCACCGGAAATTTTCTCAGGAAAATTTTCATATTTTCAATTTTTTTTCAGTTACATTTTCATTATTTAAATGTAAAATTGCATTGTGTGTTCGCAGCACTCCATTTATGTAAAAAAAACTGCAAAAAAAACAGCAAAAAAAAACCAGCAATGGATGTTGAAATACTCTAACCACCGACGCGTGAAATCAGCTGTTCACTTTCTGTCTAGCTACAGAGTTCATCGAACTCACCGCATACCTATTACCTACCCCTCCCAACCAGTAATAGACGCTCCAATTTGTGCACAAAAACACAAACAAATCAGGTTTATTGGATTCCCTTAACGTTCCTGAAAAAATTTCATGTACACCTCATCTTAGTATGACATACTGAATTCACCCTATCAGTTTGCGGAGGGCTGTCCCTTACACACTGTATATGCAAAAAAAAAATCTTTGTTAAAATATTCCCCAAAATTGTCATACCTAAATAAGGTCTGTAAAGTTTCAAAAAAAAATCAAGTAAGGTTTATAGAGCACATCTTTACAGACCTCACTTGAAATTTTAAAAGAGCTTAAAAAACAAAGACTCCTTCCATTCGTTCTAAAAGTGAAACAACAAAAGAAAAGCCTCAAATACCCCATTAACATTTCAGAATAATTAAAACACCTTTTTCGAAACAACCTTTTAAATTTTACATTAATATCAAACGACAAATTTGGTCTTAACTCTTTATAGGGGTCCGAGGGACCGCAAAAAGCCAACTTTTAGTGGGACTGGGGTCTGGGAGTCCCATTTAAATCGCATGGTTAATATAAAGTGACCCGTCCCAATAGAACCCGGTTAGCCACCCGGAATGGCATTTTGGGTACATTTCTGTTGTTCCACTAAGGGTACTTCACAGTGAAAAGAATACGAATAAATAAAAAGTATTCATGAGGAAACAAATGCTTTTGATTTAGAAAAATAACGAGGAAAAGTTTTAGAATGAATTATGTTATTTCAGCCAGGGCTTGTTAACGTTACCAAATAACAAAATAATAAACGTTACGTAACTTTAATTACAATGTGATACCTTTCTAACGTTATAACCTTTGTAACGTTTAAAAATGTAACGTTACTTGATAACATTGCCGAAACTAATATAACGATAATTAGCATTAACGAAAATACGATAAGTAACGTAATTTTTCCGTTAATTTTTCTACGTTGCCGTTCCGTACGTAGGCTTATATTTTTGTGCGCTCCGCTCGCGGTCGCTTAGCGTTGGATCACGATGCACTGATGCCGCTCCGCCTTATTAAACAATTCACCGCCTTATTAAACGTTATTAAACAATTAACGTTAATAAAGACTAACGTTAAAAATAGCATTAAATAACGTTAATTCTATTACCATTATTTTCAAAATTAACGGTAACTCTGTCAAACAAAAGTAACGTTATGAATTTTTACCGGTATATAAAGCTCTGATTTCAGCCTTTGCTCTCCCAATACAGGGCAAATGCTTGCCGTTCTCCTATCCACTCCTCTCTCTTGAGCTATTGTGGACCAATCCTGCCTGTAGGCGTCAAGATCATTCCGTGATCTTAGCCTGAGTCTGTCACGATGTCGCGGAACGTATTAATGACATTCATCTAAGTGCACATACGCGAGTGGCACGTTGCCAACGCCAGAGGCGACAACAGCCATCGATACTCGTCAGCGGCAGTCGTCGACGCGTCGACGGCAGGAAGCGACGCGTCGAATTCAACGTACCGCTCGTATATATGGCTCGTATACACGAACGACGGCACGCGGCAACGGCAGCCGTGGACGCGTCAACGGCTGCCGCCGACGAGTGTCATCGGCAGTTGCCTCTGCCATTAGAAACGTGCCGCCGGTGTAATGAGTACTACTAACGTGCCTCGCCTAAAACACCTGTATTATAATTATTATTGGATCACACCGTCATTTAATCGTTCAGCCACACCCTTTGATACATTTTTTTGGTTGACCTCTAAAGTCACATAAATAATCACTTGATTATGATGTCAAGAATTATCATAATCAAGTAAGTATATTTTAGAGCGTAGAATTTTTGAACTTAGGAACAAGCTTAGTCCTATTTATAGTTCACTTGCTGTTGCCCGCGACTTCGTGCACGTGGATGTCAGAAATTATCGCACGGGAACTACTACCGAGATAAAAAGTAGCCTATGTCCTAATCCGGGTCATGGTCTACCCATGTGCCAAATTTCATCCAAATCTGTTCAGCCGGTTTAGCGTGAAAGCGTTACAAACAAACAAACTCAAAAAATTAAAAAAAAATGAAACTGAAATTTTATTTCATTTTTTTTCTGAACTGATTGAAATTGAATTTGATTGAAATTGATTGATTGATTGAATTAATTGTTTTATAAATAGTTATTTTATTTTGTTGTTCTTTGCGTCATGTTTACCGCAAATAAATGTATTTTCTTTTTTTTCTTTATCTAATAAGTAGCTGCGCCCCGCGGTTTCACCCGCGTAGACCGAGATAAAAAGTAGCCTATGTGTTAATACAGGGTATAAGCTATCTCCATACTAAATTTCATCAAAATCGGTCCAGCCGTTTGAGCGTGAAAAAGTAACAAACATACAAAAACACACACTCAAACTTTCGCCTTTATAAATTTAGTGTGATTCTATTCATAGCTAATTTTAGTTTTTTATAGGTACCTATATACTATTTTCCAAAAAAAAAGTTAAGTATGAAGGCATCGAACAGTCAGGTACTCGGCCTATTCAAATATATTCAAGTAGAATAAGCTGGACTTGTGAAGGCAAACTATATTTATTTATAAGTCTACATTATTATTTATTTTCCCATATGTGATTTGTGGATTACATGTTTACCCTAGCCCACTTTAGCTCATAACTTTTATAGTAATATTATAACATGTAATTGTTTTGTGTCCCAATGTAGTAAAAATAAATAAAATAAATAAATAAAATATATATTTTTTATTTGAGAATATAATGCAAAAAGATTTAAATATAAATCTTGGTAAATGGACTGGAAAATCTTTTATATGAAGGTTAGCAAAAAGATCCCATTTACTGTAAAAATATTATTGTATCAAAAGCCTTGGTTTATTCATCAAAAAGAAGTTTTTTGTTCATGTCAGCAGTTCACACACTATATTTTCGTCAAAATTTGTATAGAAATATTTATTTATTTATTTATTCCTTTATTTTAGTCAGCTGTGGCCCATACAAAATACACATAAATACAAAAAATTACTACATAAAAAATATATACAATACATATTAAACCATAACTTATAAACTAAGACACACGAAGTGACGGCGTCGTGTTACGCTGCGCGGTGTCGGATAGCCTGCCGCGAAAACGTCGGTAGACGGCCAAAACTCTTCCTTTAGGAACGTGTCGAGATCGTGTGTCGGAACCCGCACCACAAACGACTTAAAGTTGGTGTTGTGACGAGGCTCCAACTTCTC
This sequence comes from Cosmia trapezina, assembly GCA_905163495.3. NCBI lineage: Eukaryota > Metazoa > Arthropoda > Insecta > Lepidoptera > Noctuidae > Cosmia > Cosmia trapezina. The sequence goes on along the minus strand of LR991035.1, from coordinate 21,783,023 downwards.
GACCCTCAAGGTCCACTTGGTCTTCACCTTCATGTACTCCACGATCTCCTCAACCTTCGTGGAGTGATGCAGTCGGGACACATACAGCAACGTCGTAGGTGTCGCTGAACGTAGCAGCATATTTGGTCCGGTCAGTCCAGTACCGCATTGATATTACTTCAACTAAATTGGACAGCTCTAATTTACGTCCGTCTCTTTGTTTTATTAAAGAGGAAAAGTTAGTAATAGCCTAAATTATGTTTAGCTTGTGCACAACAGCATCGGCACCGATATGCTGCCATGCCATGTGGCAGAACAACTTCTGATTAGTCAATGTCACAATGGTATGGCAGCTGGCATAGTTTTGTGCCAGCTAATGTATTTTGTCGCTCTTATTGAAGTTTCAATGTAGTGAGAATTGTAATCAAAAGTGGTTATGGGATTCCGAGGTCGACTCTACATAAATATTTTAGAGACTAAAATAGGATGGTGAAATATGGAAACCCATTTTTGACCTGAGCACGGTATCGACTGACCACAAAATAACAGCATTAATAAAAAACCCAACCTTATCATCACAAAAAAAAAACCTCTAAATAACCACAAAAAGCGGCTCATCTCTTAAAGGTCGGAGACACTTTTTCGTACATTTCATTGAGGTCCAAAAATTCAAAACAAAAATAAATAAGAGGCAACGCCCACCACCTCGATACGTTATCCGCAAACCTGGAGATTTATTATTTTCGACAATCCAATGGTTATTACGGAGTATTTTTATAAATTGGAGTGATTTGGAGAAGGTATTATTTACTAAAGGTCAAATTAAACCTTTTTATGGAGGAATAATAGATTATATTTTTATTAGTGGTCTTTTAATAGGGCGCTTATGCTCTGAGTAGGACTAAAGATGGTCCTTAGAGGCCAAATTCTACTAATAGTCCGGGAAGTATTATATTATTATGGTATTTAGAAGATAATAGATATAGCAGATTAATATTTTGGGGCGACCAAAATCGACTGGATCGACTTTGACCCCCCGCATTCCATAATTACAGAAACAATTAAAAAGCCACTGTGTCTCGTGTAGAACTGCGATTCCGGCAGTCGAGAGGTCAAGGCCCATCGCCCATGCGGTGCTACTCAAAACTAACGCGTAAAAAACTCAAACCAACAAAGAGCCAGAATATCACAGCACTGTATTTAAAAAGTAACACGTTACTTTCCAGACATCTAACGAGTCATAAAAGCTACTTAATGTCCTAATACATAGTGACAGATTGTAAGAAAAAAGAGAAAAAAAAAGACTTTACAGTAGCTTCGTGGAGCTGTCAAAACCTTATCATATAGCAATATAGCCCGTGCGCGTTTACATGGCACCTGGCTCAAATGAATTACGTATAAAGAACTAAGTGCAAAAAACTGTTGAGTTATATTTTAGTTTTTTAAATATCAACATTTAATCATTTAATTTGCTCTGAGTAGTTTCTCTTAACATACTTCTTTACGATGCTATCTAAGTGACAAAACATTGTGTTTACAATTTTGTGTGACACAATTTTGTTTTCGAGCCAGGTGCCATGTTTATGTGCACGAGTTTTATAAATCATTACTAGCTTCAAAATGTACCACATCCAAAATTCCTTTGTCACCGTATCTCAGGATCGTTTTAAAATCATTCATCATTCATTCAACAAGGATGATCCTTCCTCTTCAGATTTATTCGTGTTTGTATCGCCACTCCCCATTGTGGCTCTTCTAATGGCTTCAAAAATGCTGACTCAGGATTACATAATACTTATTTATTTCAGGGGTTACTGGACGTAGGCACCCTTGTCTAAGATTTACATATGTATGCAGGTTTTCTTTTATTCCTTAAAAATGATAATAGGTCTTTTATGGTTCGTGTGAGTGCAAAAATGTGCTAAAAGGGAAGTAACGTTTTCTAGTCTGTGTTGTGGGGCATTGAACTTTACTTAGGTTTTTCATTTTAATGTTATATTACAATTTTTTTAAAATAACAAGGAATCACTTCGGTCTCTACTGCACGCGTTTTTTTTTTCATAAAGTGTTTGCACGCGTTTTTCATTATCTTCATGCCCTTATCCCATGTTACTTGTGGTCGGCGCAACACGTTTTCTTCATGCATTCTCCCCTGACAACCGTCACGCTATCATGCACTCCCTTCTCTTTCATATCATTCCTCACACAATCCATCCATCTTTTCTTTGGCCTTCCTCTGCGTCTCCATCCATCAACATGTATCATATTCATCACTCTTTTAGTCACATGCGTTTCGTCATAATTTTTGCCTCAAAACATTGTAGATTTTGAATAGAAATGTCATTGATTTAATTTCAATAGTTTCTCTAAAATTCTACATTCCATTTTCACTATCCTTTATTTTTTAAATTTACACTTTTTGTTTTGTTTTAGCCGTTCTTACATTCTTAACATTTTACCTGGCCATTTAGCCAAGTCATCAAACACTTCCATCCATTACTTTCCCGTCCCAAGTACACAAAATCCTCATCCAAAATTACAAGATCGTCTAAATTAAAACAGACATTATTAAACAATCGGGTCCGGTCCAAGTATTTCGGAACACCTCTCTGTTCTGCACAATGCTGTATTTACATTACAAGTGGACTCTTCCGGATAAGGCCTTCTTGAGGTCGGCAGGCGTAATGTGGAAATCTTTTGTTGGGATCAAGGTGGCACGGATATATAAATAATGGAAGAACTTTCATAATTTAATTTAGATAATGTTTGTAATTTTTTACGTTTTTGTTAAATGTTAAAAAGCTAGCTCATAATCAGCCTACAATGTTTCTACTACTGGGACACAGGCCTGCTATCTGTGAGAGGGAGTGGGACCCACCACGCAGACCCAGTGTGGGTTGGTAGATGTCACATGTCTTCACATTTTTGGTTCAAGGATATGCCGGTTTCCTCACGATGTTTTCCTTCACCGTTTTGAGAGCAGTAGTGATGAAATAATTTACACAATGTAAAGCGCTTGTCTAGGTTCGAACCTACGAACTACAACTCGTAATTCGCGGCCGTTGCCACTGGGCCACCACTGCTCTCTAAAAGCTAGCTTATGTGGTGGGTCTGATTATTATTTCAATGTTTGTAAAGCTAGATATAATAAATTGGTATTTTAATGATATTTGGTATTAAAAAAACAGTAGCATTACATAATCCTAACTAATATTATAAATGCGAAAGTGATTTTCTTTGTTACGCTTTAACGCTAAAACGGCTGAACACATTTGGATGAAATTTCGCAAATGGGCAGACCATTACCTAGAGAAGAACATAGGCTACTTTTCATTGTAGATCGCAGACGAAGTCGCGGGCAACAGCTAGAAAAAAAATAATTTCACGAGTAGGTCGTACCTTATTTTAAAACAGTTTTTCGTTGCCTAGTTTACCTTTTGAGTTTAAAAGTAACTCACCAAATCATAACTTTAGCAGCTGTGGTAAGCTATCAATCCCAAGGTTGTGATTAATTTATTTTAAATTAGCTTCCGCCCGAATGCAGTATGTCGATAAAAAGTAGCCTATGTCCTTTTCCAGGTCATGGTTTACCCGTGTGCCAAATTTCATCCAAATCCGTACTGCCGTTTTAGCGTGAAAGCGTTACATCGCATGTATAATATTGGTTAGGATTAATAGAAACAGTCGTCTTTGTTGTAAGAAACAGTAAAGATAAAACTAACTTTGTAAAAAAGCTAAGTCTAGGTAAAAGTTAGATCAACAAGCTCTACTAAACAACCAGACACTTGCACCCATTTCTTTACCTAACCCTATAAATAAATCCGCCGATAGTACTGCTCGGGCCACATCCAGCGCGACGTCTCCAGATATTTATAGCCCAAACTGGCCTTTTGTTCGGCCACCGCTTTGTTGTCGCTACCACAATAAGTGTTAAATGTCCCTCTCGGACCAGGGCTGGCTGTAAGTTAATGTCTTTATTGTAACAATAATATTTCTGGTGAAGTTTACATTATTTAGTGACTTACAGTAGTAAACTTCGAAACTAATGATTCAAATTGATCTTAGGTAATGTCACCGTATGAAATTCGTTAGTTTATAATCTATCTCGCAAGATTATAAACTATCGAAAAATTGTGAACTGCAACGAACCATTTTTAATTATACGTATTATTTTTCGATAGTTTTTAATCTATCCATGGCAAACCGACAAATTGTGAACTGGTGCCAAACTTGCATGCGACGAACGCACCTTGCGCTTAATACTAGATAGCCAAGTAACTTTTCTTTTTTTGTATCGTGGAGAAATGCTCATGCATACTGCACTACCACGGGGAGATAGTGCAGTTATGTGGGACTCTAACCCGCTAAAACTCCACGGTGTCCTCCTCTGCCGCTTACGGCGGGAACACGGGCACGCGTTAGCACTCAACCGTGAACCCGCCAGTAACTGTAACTGTAACCCAATTAACTGCTACCAGCTTGGGAGAAGCGCTCGCCAGCCGCTGCCGCGCCACCACTGGCTTTGTTAGCTGGGCTCGCGCGCGGTTAAACCTAAACTAACGCATTTGGTCGGGGTACCCTGGCTTAGTTACTGCGACCAGTTCGGCTACCGCCATGGCCAAGACCTACCAATCAGGTACTGAGGCCTTATTGCTAGTTTTTATACTTACTCGATCACGTTAACGTAAACGTCAATTTGTGCTGAAACTGAATAAGCGCCGTCTGGTGACTATAATGGGAATCACAATTATTTCATACAAATTGACGTAAGGTAAAGTTAACGTAAACGAGACCGAGTAATTATAAAACTCGTACTAAGCCCTCTGTTCATAATTTTACGATAAAATAAGACAGTGAACCCTGTCGGTAAGTGCAGCCTCATTCACAATTTTACGGATTGACATAGATAGATTATAGACTGTCGAAAATTAACTTGATGAATGTCGCGTGATACCCTATAGGTTCATGTATATGCTCAATTCAATATGTGCTCGAATGTCAAACGAACCCCATATTATTACGTTATATTGTAAACAGTATTACTATTTTTCACAATTTCTCGACAGCTTACAATCTCGCAACATAGATTATAAACTAACGGTGTTCACGGTCATTGTTTATGTCCAAGTAAAGGAAAATGTGACAAGGAAGAAAGATAAGAGCTACTATAATTTTTTAATCATCACTCACAGAAAAGACTAGTCTAGAAGTGTATACATATCTGGTGCTTCAACCTCCAGGTATAAATGTACCTTTTGGCAATCAGCGTTGCTTGCTTGCAGTTTGCTTTGCCTTGCTTTGGCTTCTATCAATAAACCTGTGCACCGACAGACCATACATCTATCTATATATATAAAAGGCAAAAGTGATTGACTGATGTATCAACGCACAGCCCAAACCGCTTGGTCTAGAGATTCCAAATTGGGCACGTAGATTCCTTATGAGGTCTAGGGGTGCACTAAGAAAGGATTTTTCAAAATTCACGCCGTAAAGGGGTGAAACGGGGGTCCAAAGTTTGTATGAAAAATATTATTCCTTGAGTTAATAGACCTGAAACTTCCACGAGGGCGATGCCGCGGGAAAAAGGTAGTTTAAAATAAACGTTTACAACAAAAACATACTATGAGTTTGTTTGCTCACGTATTATGACCAAAATAGTTGAACCCCAAAAAAAATTTGCTCATACTCAGATCGTCCCACGTATGTAATATTTCATCTAAAGGAAATGGGCGTGTTCGTTGAGTTAGTACTCTGTCAGCACTTAGAATATGATCTGAAGATGATGATAATTGAAGATCATTGCCATCATGTACTATTATACCGTTTCCTTGACATGACATGACATGACCGGAATTATATCGGGCCGTGTTTCTCGCTTTTGGATGGGTTTATTTGTGTATTTAATGTATGTATGTATGTGATTGTCCTATTGCAGGTCACATACCTACACATTTTTATAAAGAGAAAGAACCAGCAATAACTGCCACTCTTTTTCTTAACCGACTCAAAAAAGGAGGAGGTTCATCGATATTTTTGTCAGTAAATTGCGGACCGATTTTGGAAATTCTTTTTCATTTGCTTGCGCGGTGGTCTCGTATAAGTTTTTTTTTTGTGTAGTTTTCAGTTATTTTCGTTAATATTTAATAGTATTTAATCCAAAATTTGAAAGTCGGTGGCAAAAACTAAAACACAGATCCAAAGATACCGACTTCCAAAATTAAAGTTATTTTTCACTTCGTAGTATTTTTTTTTGGAAGTCGGCAGATTTTTTTGTACAAAGTTTATTTGGTGACAATTTTAGATTCGGGTCAAACAGTGCAGGCTTCAAACAGGCAGATAACCTCCACAAGTGGGGGTTCATGAACGGCTCAGATCTCCGGTGTTAAAAAAAAAACTGCTTAATTATTATGTATTTTTTTTTCGAGTTATTTTTGCCATCGACAAGCTAATAAGAAGAATTCAGAAGTTTTATCTGTGGATCAGCACCCTAATTGCGTAACACATTATCAATCGGAATTGGTTTCATTTTGACAGTTCAACAACATTCATTGAGTTATTTATGTTGCCGAGCAGACAAATCTTTCGAAATGGATTAGCAATTTGTTTCAAAATGATTCAAACTCCGATTGGTAATGTGTTACGCAAGTAAATAAAATTAGGTAGTAGGTACGTTCATTTCACATCAACAGCGTGCCAACCCTAACAGTGTCGGGGATTTCGCGAAAACACCCCTTCACTGGCCCGTCTCGTCTGTTCTCAGGACACAGATATGATACCTTTGGCGTCGCTGAGGTTTTAATTCCATTTATAGTTCACATGCTTCTGTGCCCTGTGGGTGTGTTGTGTCTTCGAGTCTTGGTAATGGATTATCCACCTTAAGAATTATAGATTAGATATAGTTGGTTTTGGTAGTCGTGAGGTGACAAGTCGCGTTTGCAAAGTGGTTGTGGTAATGGGTTTAAGAGGCTAGCAACGGTATACCTATAGGGTGACAAACGGTTTGTCGACTTTCATCCGCGAGTAGTCAAGTACCTATACCACAAAACGTATCCTATATGGCATTCGACGTAGTGGATTTCTATCAATTGTTTTTTTTTATCGGATCGGTACGTCCAGAGATTATATTGCTCGTAGCCAAGTAATAACAGCCGCACCGGTCGATCGATCAGATTAAGCTACGCTTGCCTCGGTCGGTCCGTGGATGGGTGACCATCTTTACATACCGAGCGAGACACCCCGAGCCTCAGAAAGCACGTTAAGAGTCCCGGTTGTCATTCTACGATCTGTGACAGTTATTACCGGTATTACCTAGTTACTGGGATGTGGAGTTCTGATAGCCAATCGCTTCGTGTAAAATACTGGTATTCAGCTGCATCCCGGCAGACTGGAAGCCAACCCCCAGATAGGTTGGAAAAGGCTAGGAGTTGAAGATGATGTCCATAGATTATTATCATCTCATTCAGAAATAATTTAATGGAGAGAATCTTTCTTACTTTGTAAGTTACTCGTACATTCCTTGAAAATAAACGACAACAATCTCTCTCTAACTTCTCAAGAATGATAAAGTTCATAAAAACAAAAGAAGCATAGGTAAAAATGGACAGCTAATAATGTTTTAAAATAAGAATAATTATTTTTGGTTTTGCATTGTTAGGGTTCCGTACCAAAATGTTAAATAGGAACCCTTATGGTGCGACTCAGCCTGTCTATCTGTGTCTCAAGAACAACCAACGCTATCAACTTAAAATTTGGAATAGTTTTAGATGACGTTTGCCCTACTATTTTGCAAATAAGAAAGAAATTTTTTTTTCACGGACTGAAACGGGTTCCTTAAATTTCAAAGTGAGGCTACTAGAGCATGTGACCCCACATGTCCTAGTTTTGAAATCATATGAAAGAGTGCTGTTTACACATTCTCAAACTATTTTCCTTTTATAGGCCGCACAGTTTCGACTTTTAGTGAAAAATGTTAAAAAAATACCATTATCTCCGAATTTGCATAGAGAAAAATCTGAAATTATTCTATGTGATAAAAGTTTATGTAAATATTTCAGGAAAAATATATAAATAGCACACTTTTTCAGAAATCATCAACAAAAATTAAATATTAATGATGGTTCGGAACCCTCGGTGCGCGAGTCCGACTCTATCTTGCCCGTTTTTTTTTTGTTCAGTTTGTTAATGGTTAGTAGATTAGTTTAATAGATTAATCCGTAATTTTTGCATGCCTACCGGTAAAGTATGGCTGAACCAGAAGGCCAATTCTCGTACCTAAAAACGCTCAAATTCCAGTTTAATGTCATGCCAGCGACAATCAAATGTCAAAAATGTAGGTAAACGGTATACAATTTTTGACAGTTTGAGACTGAGATGAGATTGCGAACGTTGTTAAAAATACGGGAATTGCCCCTCTGTTCCCTGTATCACCATGTATTGTATCCGTATTTGCAAAATAAAATATCTTTATCTTAAACAGTTACAAAGTTACCAACGGAAATAGTTATCCTTTGACTAATCGTTATGTTCATTTATCTTATCAGACGATGCGCCTGCGCAGTTTCACAGGAATTGATACTATGTTGCAAAACCAGTCATAAGTGTTATGACTATCATATGAGTTAATGTAAATAATTTTCCATTTTGATGGCTTGCATATAAAATAAATATAACTGTTATACTGACCTGGATGTGAATTCAACCATGGTATGCTCAAACTAAGCCGACGGCGACGTTCGCATGGAGGTAAAAATATCGCGGCGGGATTTTATCGTGCACTGGATTTTCAACTCTCATTGTTGAGCCGAGCATTGAGAATCCAACTTAAGGATTTTACAGACAGAGGCGATATCGCGAGCGATATTGCGATATTATCGCGTCGCAACACCGCTACGCAACACGTCGCGGCGCGATATCGCCTCTGTCTGTAAGAGCCTTTAGCAACAACAGAATACATTCTAGCGCGTCGAAAAAACACACTGCTGGATTTTAAACTTTCGGAGCTAAGCGCAGCGTTGACAATCCAGAGTGCGAAAAAAAATCGCCGCGATATTTTTACGTCGGTGCGAACGTCGGCTTATAGTCATATTATCACACTATAATCACACTAATATTATAAAGGCGAATGTTTGTGAGTGTGTGTGTGTTTGCATATTTGTTACTTCTTCACGCTCAAACGGCTCGACCGATTTGGATGAAATTTGGTACGTAGATCGCTTATACCCTGGATTAACACATAGACTACTCTTTTTATCCCAGGCTACGCGGGTGGAAACGCAGGGCAGCTAATAGTAGTACTATGTTTAAGTCCATATAACTAGTCCAACTTTTCTGCACAATGACATACACATAAGGTGGACTCATTGCCATATTTAAAATGCCAATGGTAGCCTGTGAAATTAAAATTTTCTTACGTTTTTTGCAATTTGCAGGTACAGTCTCGGGCTGTTGGCTAAGTAATATCAGACGTACGGGTCACTCCGGAGTTGTTCCGTCGATGGGTTGGATTTTTACATACCGAGACTCCTCCGTGCCTCGGAAAGCACGTGAAGCCGTTGGTACCGGCTGTCATTCGTGGATCTTTGACAGTCGTTACGGGACGTCAGAAGCCCGAAAGTCTGACAACCAGTTTTACCAAGGGGTATCGTATTACCCAGTTACTGGGTTGTGGAGGTCAGATAGTCAGTAGCTCCATAGAAAATACTGATATTCAGCTGCATCCGGTTAGACTGGAAGCCGACCCCAACGCAGTTGGGAAAAGGCTAGGCAGATGATGGCGGGTAATATGTTGATCAAAATTATGATTCGCGACCATAACCAATAATGTATTTTCATAAATTACCCTAAGAACCATCAAGACCTACATCTGTCTTAAAAGTTAGATTTGTTTTAAAACGTCATGATTTCGGGAAAATTTAAATTTCGTGGGCTAAGTCGGCGTTCCCACGAGCGTAATAAAATCGCGGCGGGATTTAATCGCGCACTGGATTTTCAACTCTCGTTGTTGAGCCGAGCGTTGAGAATCGAACCTAACAAAAACACAGTGCATCCCAGCGCGACGAAAAACACACTGTTGGATTTTCAACTCCCGGCGCTAAGCAGAGTTGAAAATCCAGTGCGCGATAAAATCCCGCCGCGATTTTATTACGCTCGTGGAAACGCCGACTATCTTTGCGCATTCTGACTGAATGCGCAAAAATAGCCCACGAAACTTTGGGGCATATAAAAGGCCAAACAATTTGTTTACTTAAGTATTGTAGGCAATTACACAACATAACATCTTCAAAGACTATAAACAGACAGAACCTAAACCAATTCGGTGTGCCAATCAAGAAATTACATTACAACTCATAATCGTATTACGAAGTTTTCATACAAATAGTTCTCTATAAATCAATCTATACAAACCGGTCCCCTACCACTTGTATTAGTAATTCGCATTGAACTCTCGAACACAGAATAAATTAGTACAGAAGGACGTCTTCATAAATATAGCAAAAATGCACGCACACATAGACAATATACATGTACGATACGATGAGTGCAAGTGCACTTGTGACTGGTATTTATTCGACACCGCTGCAGTACGTACATTTCAACGTTCAACCGCTGCAGTACGTCAGTATGACAGCGTTCAAAGATTCCATCGTTTATTTTCGGAAAACCCGAACTTTGCCGAAATTAAATGTGACTGGTCCAATAAGGGACTAACGAAATGAGTGCGTCAATCACAATAATATGTTAGAGGCGAAAGTTTGTGAGTGTGTGTGTGTGTTTGAATGTTTGTTACTTCTTCACGCTCAAACGGCTTGACCGATTTGGACGAAATTTGGTATGTATATAGCTTATACCCTGGATTACCATATAGTCTATTATTTATCCCGCTCTACGCGGGTGAAACCGCGAGGCGCAGCTAGTCTATAATAATTTAGGTGTAAATATAAAACAATTTTTATTGGTCGATAGTCACATCTTATTCGATATTTATTTCGGTTTTACCGAAGTTAAACAAAGGTGTTTTCGCGTGGCAAAAATCCTTCTATTTTTCGTAGAAAAAATCCTTGTTTTACTTTCTCTTTAAAAGATCCTACAAGCATTTTAAATTCGTCTGTGTGCGTAACTGTTTTTAGTGGCTCTATAGAGCCCTCCTTCTGTATCTTTTCTATTCTGTGTCTCGTAGATGAGAAATAAACCCGTCGACAGTGATTTAAATGCCAATAACTCTAGAGCGCGTCGCTTCTAATTGCACGCGGCCGATTTCGCACGGACCGGAGACAATAGTAGGGGATTTATTTTAGGTCCCTGTGATGTGTGAATGGGTGAAGTTTAGTGTTTATTTTACTTCAGAACAACGTTCGATGTTATTTTCAGAAGTGTGGAGAAAGGAGAAATAAAGGATCAGGGGTCGGCTTGCTTGCAGGCTTGCAGGCGAATACAGTCATATAGGAGGCGACTGCATATCTGACCTCTAAAACCCAGTTACTGGGTATCACGCTACATACCTAGAAATGTAAATTAAAAAAAAAAACATAATTTCACAATCTTGAAAAAAAAATACATGTTTGTTTTTAAACGTTTTTTTTATCTCAGAAAAAAAAACATTTTTTTGCAACTATTAACATACCCCTTGGTAAGACTGATTGTCAGGTTGATTGACTACAACAACCAAATCAACCACAACAAAAGCAAATTAGAGTAATAAAGAGAGTAATGGTTATAAATAAATTAACATAACAAATGATTTACAATTCCCATTCAATAAAATAATCTTGGAGTATACCTATACTCGTTTATTGCAAAATTTTTTTGTTGACACCTTTATGTTCCGAAGACAATGACTGAGTCAAGATTTGGCAAACCTTGGACTTCACCTCCCAAAAATATTGAAGAACCTTGAGACAAAGACAATTAAGCTTAAAATTGCATGCAAATAAATTTAGGATGAGCAAATCAAAAACATACCTTCGGATGAGTAGTAGCATTGCTTACCCGAAAGTGTAATTTCGCTTTTATGACGCCACAAATAATAAGGAAATGTTATTACAGGCATTTTTTCTAAGTTATTGGCTGCCATTTTTAAAATTTAACGGAATAATGACGTCACTCGGAAATCTGCGCGGGAGTCGACCACCACTGCGTGAGGAAGGATAGTGGGCGTGAGCATTTTGTTCTCACAGTAGTTTTACACCAGTATGAACTTTATGAATGGTCGTTTTTACCGACTTCAGAAAAAGGAGGAGGTACTATGTTCGGCTGATTGTATTTTTTTTTTGTATGTTTGTTCATCGAATACTCCGCCAATTGTCGACGGATTCTCAAAATTCTTTTTTTGTTTGAAAGGGTATACTCTCGAGGTAGTCCCATTGTCACCAAATCAGAATCTGATCAAGGGATCCCATGGAAATCGAGGGGAACCCTCAAATTTTATAGGCACAACTATAGCGATTGTGGTATTTTTTATAGTAACTCGTGCATTTGCTCTCGGAAAACACCATTTGGTGAAGTGGAACTGATGATGAAGACCACATATGGCCATCGGAACTACTCTATTTATAAGTATTTCACGGGTTGCGATTCGATTACTTTAATATGGTTGCCAAGTAATTTATGCTCGTCAAAATGCATAATGGTGATGATGACTTCACCATGGAGCTCCAGTTCTCCTGGTTCTTACTAGGAGAACTCCTCAACAATTAACGTCCCTGCATCGGGAAAAGCAATATTTTGTAAAAAGTGATTAGCAGTTGCCATTGGGCTATTGTAACTTAGATAAATTACAAACTGACCACTAAAAAGTGAAAAATAAAAACTTTTTTACAAAAAAAACAACCGACTTCCAAAGAAAACACTACAAAGTGAAAAATAACTTTAATTTTGGAAGTCGGTGGCAAAAAACTAAAATACAGATCCAAAGACCCCGACTTCCAAAATTAAAGTTATTTTTCACTTTGTAGTGTTTTTTTTGGAAGTTGGTTGTTTTTTTTTGTAAAAAAGTTTTTATTCTTCTTGTCGAGTCTAGTAAATAAAAGTTGTCTGATGGCAGTTATTGGGATGGCTATAAATCCATCTTCCATGCTGTCTTTGTGCTGTTTGATATCAACTGCATTTACAGTTCGGCCGGACTGTACCTTTGTCAAACATAGATACAATGCTTCAAGGATGTTTTTGCGCTCGAATGACATTGGGGAGGCAATGGGAGTGATATGTAAGTTCGAATGACATTTTTGCGAAGGTCGCCATTTCGAAAAATTTTGCGAGTGGTATGCCAGTTTGAAAACTCATTAAATCGAAAACCGCTATATCGAATGACGTTATCGCGAAGGTTGCCATTTTAAAAAAAATTGCGAGGAGTACGCCAGTTCAAAAGTCATGGTATCGAAATCCGATGTTGAGTTAATTTGTATGGGAATCGAACTCACGACCCCAATGAGACGAGACACAGAGAGCATGGTCTTTTGATTTGGTTTGGAAAAAAAAAAGAAAGACAAATTAACTCAACATCGAACTTCGATACCATGACTTCCAAACTGGCGTACTGCTCGCAAAATTTTTCGAAATGGCAACCTTCGCAAAAACGTCATTTGAACCTACATATCACTCCCGGAGGCAATATTGGTATAATTCGTGCCAGAAAAGATGAGACTTGACACACCACGTAGTTTAACTTGCGCAGTAGATTCTGATTATTTTGATCTACAGGTCTTTTTAGCCGTATGGTATGAGGTCTGAGACAAGTCAAGTATCATCTTTCGTGGCACGCATTGTAAACATTTTGTGAAATTGTTTGTATTGAAAAACAAAATGGCGGTTAATAGGTAGAGTTAATACAGAATTTCTCCTAGCTATATCAAGAAAGTAAAACACATAACTATTCTTCGCAGTCGGGTCAAAAATGATGGCACTCAACAACCATAAAGAAAATAAAAAAATAGTGTATCCTGTCTCATCCCCTGCACATGTATGTTGTAACCACTCGTCGTATCGTAACCCATTTTGCAAATAGAAAAGAAACAGATAGAAATATTTAATTATAAATTCGTTTATAAGTAGTACAGGGATACTGGGATATTAAATAAGAAGAAACGCGATCACGTGGTCATTGGCATTCATTACATAAACGTATTCCTCTGTTTTCTATAATGATACTATAGGAAGGGAAGGACCTGAAGGAAAAGGGAAAGGGAAGTGTACAAAATGTTGGACATTTTAAAAGTAAATATTCCTTAATTCTAGTTAGAGAAGACCTTATTTATTATTACTCCTTAAAAGTTTTAATAATAATTTATGACATTGACATTTTTTTAAATAATTTTTTTTGACATCATCGACATTGTTAAGTATGTTATTATCTGACTTACTCTTGAAATTATTTGTTTGATTTTATAAAATTCTTTTGATTGTTATTATTGCATGTTTCCGAATCATTATAAGTACTTATTAAAATTATATACTTAACGAATTATTTGTATACCAATTGCATTGGTAGAATATAGAGATCACGCTAAAATGTATATTTTAAGACCTTTTATCCACCAATGTTCACAAATAAACTTTGATTTGATTTGATTTGATTTGACCTACAGGGGGAAATTGAATTCAAGGGCATCCTCATAAGGGGTCGTTGTATTGTACTCTTCATTACGAACAACTTCTACCAAACCTGAAATCATTTTCCGCGTACATCAGTAGTTAACATATCTTTTTATAGATAACACAAGATGATCAGCTCCCACGATCTATCCCCACAAAATCGAACCCCAAAAACAGAGTCAATAATTGTCACCGATAATCCCGTTTTATCCAAAACATTCGGGTCCGTCCCTCAGGCCCGGGATCCCGGACTTTATCTATTATGTAGCCCCACGGTCCCGGACTATAAATAATTGATACCTCGTAACTAATTACGAAGATCTTTCATTAGTTCGCATTATCGCGGAGAGTTTAGGTCAGTAAATGAGCTGAGTGATTTGTAGGGTTGGGCTAAATCGATGGGTTCTTGTCGATATTTTGATTTAGATTTAGAGGTCGTAAACAAGGAAGTTGGCAAACCTTTGGTGTAGTGGAAAGGCAGCAGGTGGGCTTATATCACTGAGTGCAAGCTTACCAGTGCTAAGCTAAGCACTATCGCGATGAACGATAAATTGTTATACCCGGTTTTTTTTTACCCATGAGTCTTATAATAGCGATGAGCAACTCCAAGGTTGAATACTTTATGCCTGTGACGGTATTGTCTTTTATGGCCAGCTTGGTGGAAGCAACTAATTTACATTACATAAATTGTATTTAGATGGCATTTAAAACTTATTAATAGAATTTTATCAGAGGAACTGTGATTATAAGGAGGTTTTACTGAGTTTCGCCTTCGCTACACATAAAATGTTTTAGCCTGAGCCAAAGCCTTGCAATCTATCGATATTTTACCATTTAAAAAAAAAATATCAGTATCGATAGATTGCATTTTACATCACTAATTGTGTGTTGTCCCTTAGGAATTAGTTAACTGTTTGGATATTTTTTGTGAATTCTTTATTGATTTTGAGGTTTATTTGGAACGCATTTCGGTTTCTCTGTAATGGTTCATGAATTAATCAGTGCCACTGTATCTTGTAAGGACTGGATCGAATAGTGAATACCTACGTGACAAAGCTGGATGATGACCTCACGTAGAGTTGTATGCTAACTAGGTTCCCTTGGTAAAATGGTAGTCACACTGGTAAATAAAACAACTGTATAGTTGTTTGGTAGTATTCCTCCAAATCTTCTATTCGTCTATCTATCTATCTATCTATACAGTGTGAGTCTTCATAAAGTGCACAAACTTAAGGATGTGGTGCAGACCATCAAACTGAACAACTTTTTCCCGGGGACCAACATCGTAATCGTGAAAACAAAACAGTCGTCCCTTACTAAATTTCAATGCCTACTGGACCAAATGTATGGGACGACTGTTTTTTTTTTTTACGATTACGATGTTGGTCCCCGGGAAAAAGTTGTTCAGTTTGATGGTCTGCACCACATCCTTAAGTTTGTGCACTTTATGAAGACTCACACTGTATAAATAAAAAGAGAAGTCCTGACTGACTGATTGACTTATCATCAACGCCCAGCCCAAACCCTTCGACCTAGAAAGCTGAAATTTTGCATAGAGTTTCCCTTTATAATTTAGGCAAGGAATAAGGAAGGAATTCCCAGTAGCACGTTCCCGTGGGATATTTTCCGACATCCACGCGGGCGAAGCCGTTAGCAAAAACTAGTCTTTCATAATCTACTAAAATATACCTAAGAGAGCTTCTGTTGCCTCTCTCGCTCACACGGAACCAAATTTTCAAGAATATTAAATGAAAATTTGCTTTTTTGAAAAATGTAATCAATTTAAAACACATTTTTAGTGTGTAATTTATCTATCTCATCTCAAAAATAATTTTTGTGCTGAGTTTATTGATAGAAGTTTATTGACAAGAGAAATTAGTTTTTAATAATTAGGTATCTATTAAATTAATATTATTTACTAGGTCGCTAATTGATTACATTTTTCAAAAAAGCATCTTTTCATTTAACAATCTTAAAAATTTGGTACCGTGTGAGCGAGACGTGTGGTGATAAAATGCTACAGCCCTCTTAAAAAATAAATCTACTTTTTCAATCAATCAATCAACTTATAATAAAATTGTAGTTGTGATTTTAATCTGATTTTTAATTGATTGTAATTCTGATTTTAATTAATTAGACTTTTAATTCGGATTGACCTGTTAATATTAATTTTAGTTCAGTACTCAAATATTTATCTTTAATTATAATTCAGTGCTTGTGGCACATCTTATTAGTTTATGGGGCATGTGGTGCTAACCTGTAATTAATTGTTACACTAACCTTAGATATTATATAATTACTTTAAATGTTATCAGTGTAAACAATTGTTGGTTGGCCAATAAAGGAAAATAAATAAATAAATAAACTTAGCTTATTGCAGTCCACTGCTGGAGATATGCGTCTGCCATCCGTCCTCCGCCTTCCGCATCCAGTCTGTCCCCAGCCAAATTTTTAAAGTCGTCGGTCCATTTAGCCGTGGGGCGTCCCACACTTTGCGTTTGCCGATACGCGTTCTCCTATGTCGATAATTCCGGTACCTACTTTTCTGGAAAACATTATTTCTGATCTACTTAATAAAATCTTTAATTTACTGACAGACAATGCACAGCCTAAAAGCTGGGTCTAGAAGCATGAAATTGTGCAAAAGAGTTCCATAAAAATGAAGATGAGTACTAAGGAATAATTATTGATTATTCGTCCCCTAAAGGGGGTGAATAAGGGATGAAAACTCGTATGGAAGTTTTTTTGATTTTGTGGATGGGAAATCCCATCGGGCACAATTTATCTTGAAAGATGAGTGAAGATATTAGACCTCAGTTAAAAACCACGTTCTTGGCTAGCCAGTTCGACGCCTCACTCCTTAGTGTTAAAGAGTTTTTAAATAAAAGTATAATGAAGTTTACAAGTTAGAACTGTATTTTAAAATAACTTAGTTTTTCCCAACTTTCTAGATTATGGAAGTCGCCAAATTTTCGCCGCTTCGTGAATTAAATTCTATAGAAATCTGGCAGTTATCCAAGTAGGGTCAAAGAATGCTCCAATGCAAAACGCTACATTTATTCTGTCTGACCTGAAAATCAAACGAGCAGCACCTAGTCTAGAACACTTGCAATTAATGGGTTTAAACTTTGTATCACATTAATGCCCGGGACACATTAACGTCAACGTCAATGCCCATAAACGCCATAAACATGCGGTAGTCAAATTCGGTCCAGATTCGGTCAAATTATCATGGTAAGTGGTGGCTACACCTACGGCTAACGCCCTTCAACGCGATAATCACCGCGACGTAAGAATTCAAAAGGAAACGTCCTTCTGAAATAAGATGACCTATAAAAGTGCTTGCCAATCGAGTGGTCATACAATGTTGCCACAGCATGCCATCCAGGAATAACCTGTTTGTGATGTGTATTAATTTTCTTTAGTTCCTAGATATCACGAGGCTTTAATACTTACTTATGCAAGCCTCAATATTATCCCATGCGGAGAAAGAACGAAGGTTAATCACCAGGCTTACTTAATTAACATTGGTAATTTCTGGACTCCAACTTGTTTTCCTTCACCAAAGCTTTTTATTTTGGATACCATTGCTGATGGTTTTCAAAATTAAAAAGAGTAATTTTTGTTCTTGCAGAGCGAGTCGTAACGTAATCCCGCATGCCCAGTGTGGGTTGGTAGATGTCACATGTCATCGAATATTCGGGTCTAGGACATACCGGTTTCCACAATATATTTTCCTGCACCGTTTTGAGAGCAGTGCAGATGAAATAAATTACACAAAGTAAAGTGCCTGCTTTGGTTCGAACCCACGACCCACGACCTCACCGTCGTGATTTGACTCGTACGTCGGAGCCAATACCACTGCTCTCTAAATCTGCAGATTCAGCGGGGGGCGTTACACATTAATAATTTATTGTAATGCCTTTTATTTTTTTAGCAGACGAGTTTTTTCCAACATAAAATATAAAACAAAGAATTGGGAATTTCTTTAAAAATCCTTCGGATTGTGAAAGAAATTGTGGTGGTGATCTGCCTGCTAGCCTGAGAAAAAACTTCAGAACAGAAGCTCTATTTACGTCAAAAATATGTCTCCAGTCAGTATCCACTACACGACACATGCAGCAGTCATGTAAGCGGTATATAAACAATAGTTATATAGCCATTTAGTTGTAATATCACGCTCGTGCCTATTCGTGGACAGTCAAGCCCATAAACAACTGACTTCCGACATTATCTGGATGTGGTGTAAGTGGTAGAATGACAGCGGTTTTGTGTATCTTGCAACTCGAGACATGTACAGTAACCTCTAAAAAAATTGCTCCCATGAGTGACAATGCTGAAGACTTAAGCCACATAGTTTGAGAAATTGAAAGGCAACTGAGAGAAGAGAGTGAAATTTCGCAAAATCAATACGATTTGATTCCTAGTCGGGAAACAACGGATGCCATCGTTGCTATCCTTTAGATGTGCAAGAAATACAGAGGTGCGAAAACTTGAAAGTAAGTGACTGAAAAGTTGAAAGGAAATAGTTTGGTATGGGCAGGTGATGAGGAGGAAGGAAAAGAGTGATGAATATAAATGTTGATGGATGGAGGCCAACGACAAGTTGGAAAGACTGTATGAAGTGATATGAAAGAGAAGGAAGTGAATGATAGCGTGACGGTTGACATGAGAATGGAAGAAGAAAACGTATTGCGCCGACCCCACGTAACATGGAACAAGGGCAGAAAAATAATAAGTGGCAATGCCCTTATGTAGGTGAGTGTTTCATGGTACCGATTGACCATCGAATGTAAACCTTATGGAAACTAGTAAAAGTGCTTTGACATCTTCGTCTGTAATTTATCCGGAACTTCCTATAAAGTAACAGTAACGGTGTTCTTTTTAACTATTACGTTACACTATGTGGGCCTAAATAGAGTACAGTAGGGCCTTCCCAGACGTTCTGTTTCAACAAATTAGTTGTATCTAATACAGCTACAAAAACTGGTCAACAGCGAGTCAGACTCGCGCACTGAGGGTTCCGTTCCGATTTCTGAAGAAGTGTGCTATTAAGAGACATCGTTTTATTTTTCCATAAACTTGCACAATTTTTACATAAACTTCTATCACATATAATAATTTCAGATTTTTCTTTTTCCAAACTTTGGAGATTAAAACAAGGGGGGGCGGGACTGTATTTTTTTAACATTTTTCATCAATATTCAAAAACTATGCGGCCTAAAAAAAAGAAGAAAAATGTTTGATAATATGCAGAAAATTATAAAAATATTTGAGTATATTTCATATCGTATTTTTAAGACCCCCTTTCAGTCCCGATTGCAAAAAAAAAAAAATTTTTTTCTTATTTGCTAAATAGGCAAACGTCATCTAAAATTATTCCAAATTTCAAGTTGATAGCATTCGTAGTTCTTAAGATATCCAGCTGTAACAGACGGACAGACAGATAGACTGAGTCGCACCATAAGGGTTCCTTTTTACCATTTTGGTACGGAACCCTAAAAACTGAAGAAGACACTACAAAGTTTCTGGCTAACAACTTAGCAACGCTTTTCCCAGAAATCTAATCCATCAGTTAACACGCCACAATCTCTAGAACTAATAATAAAGTTTTTACTACCAAGTTCGCTGTCTCCTATGACACACGACGCCATGATGTTTACGACTGACGGTAGTTATGAACGGGAGCAGTTACAATGTGTCATACTGTACATTTGTACGTAAAAACTGTACCAATACTTATGTCAGGATGGTAATGGGAATCCTGCGATTGCTGTAATTCCTGGGGTTGCGAGGACTGGTATCAACCAGCCATATGTGAGTAGTAGTGTGTGTAGTAGGTAAGTATGTATAATAATACATACCAACCTGTTTTAGTTAAATATAAGATTTTACATCATCATGATCATGGTTTCAGGAGAAAGACGTCCACTGCTGGACATTAATGATAGGTCTACCCCAAGCACCGCCACTTCAACCGGTTCTGTGCTTCTCGCATCCAGCAGATTCCTGCGGCTTTCACCAGGGCATCAGTCCACTTTGTGGGAGGTCTTCAAACGCTACGTCTTCCGGTTCGTGATCGCCACTCCAGAACCTTTCGGCTCCATTGGCCATCTATTCTGCGGGTAATGTGGGCCTGCCCACTGTTCCTTTAGTCTGGCAATTCTTCCGGCTTTGTCAGTTACCTTGGTTCTCCTACGGATCTTTTCATTTCTGATTCGATCACGTAAGAAAACTCCAAACATAGCCCTCTCCATTGGCCTTTGGGTGATTTTGAGTATTCTAATGTGGCCCATTGTGAGCGACCACGTTTCAGTTCCATAGGTCATCACTGGCAACACGCACTGGTCAAAGACTTTCGTTTTGAGACACTGCGGTATGTGGGACGGGAACATATTGCGTAATTTCCAAAATGCTGCCCAACCGAGTCCGATTCGGCAATTGACCTCTTTGTCTATTAGGATTATTTTTAATTAATTACGGGAATTAGAGCATTGGTGGCCCAGTGGTATTGGCCGCGACTTACGAGTTGTAGGTCGTAGTTTCGAACCCCGGCAGGCGCTTTACTTTCTGTAAATTATTTCCGTCACACAACATCGTGAGGAAACCGGCATGTCCTAGAACCAAAAATTCGAAGACATGTGACATCTACCAACCTGCACTGGGCCCGCGTGGTGGATTACGGCCCACTCCCTCTCACCGAGAGGAGGCCTGTGTCCCAGCAGTGGGAACATTATAGGCTGATTACGTACGGGAATTAGCCTTCAGGATTATGAAGGACTAGAAGAGATAGACAAGTTTTAGCATGAAAAGGAATTAGGTCATAGTCACATTGGAAGGAAGACAGTTTATCAAATTGTAAATAAATTGCACCCCATTGAAAAAACCTTTAGTGTCACCTAAAACAAAAAGGTACATTATATAAAAGTAAAATCATTAAAACACGTAACATCCATGAAACTCTTGAATAAAATCGTAGGAAAATCAAGTTTCATTTAAAAACAATTTCTTAGAATGTTCTTCTTTGAAAGATCTTCTATTTTTCTACTTATTTTTTGCTTTTCAGTTTCAGGTTACTACGAAGCTTTTATTATGATGGAAAATATTTCTTCATACAAATAGTGGAACATTACGAACGGCACGTCATATATTACCAAATACTTTTAATGGAAATATTTTTTAATCTTTGTTCGTGATGCTGTTTGTATGACTAGTTATTAATAATTAATTTCTTATTATTTACGGGCTGGCAACTTCACATTTCTAGAGGTTTTTTGTGATTATTTCATTTCAGAATTTGTCAGGGGAAATTTTCTTTTGATTTAAATTTATTATCTAAATCAAAAGAAAATTTCCTCTGACAAATTCTTAGATCGTTGGTATTTATTAGTACGTAAATGCTATTTTTTGATAGTTGGAAAACTGACCGTGACCGTTTTTGGGATAAAGTATTTTTAAACTACGGAACCGTTCAATTGTGCGTGGTCCGACACTCACTTGGTCAGTTTTTTTATCGGCGTTAGACATAACTTTACAAATTAATTACACTATTCAATATAAACATTATCTAAATTATTCACCTAAAAGAATGCTCTAATTTAACATCAGTTAAAATTATTAAAAGTCCTTTATCGTCGCCTTAAGTTACACCTTAAAATACATAATAATAATAATAAGTAAATAGTAAAAAATTAAAGTAAAGTAAGTAAGTAAAGTAGTGTGTCTAGTATAATAAGTAAATGTTATTATTTGTATTTTTGTAAAAACACTTGGACTTGACTTCCCCGTTGGTCTAGTGATCACGAGATCAACCCTCAGATCCGGCAGTGCTAGTGGATTCTCGACTATGAAATTTTCAGTACTAAGCCCGATTTGGTATATTTGTCTTCTTAACATAAAATAACTAGCAACAAGCCCTAACCTACCCTTTCGGAAATAACGCGTGATGTTCTAAAAGTCTTCACAGCTGCGAGTACTTTAAAATCAACTGGTTCAGTCACCACTCAAAATCCGTGAAACATCAATACATTGTTACCTTTTTCCCTCCCAAAAATCTCCTCACCCGACCACTTCCCATCAAGCAGCACATACGAGACAGACGAACAGACAGACACATTTTAACGGCGAAATAAAATGAACTGCATAGTGAGAGCGTTCGGCAATAAAATCAGGATCGCGCCCACGAACCGGAGCGTGCAAACATCGACGAAGCACTGTGTTGGAACGTGGGCGGGGAAGGTAGGGTGTCAGTGATAGAGGGATTAGTCGAATCTTAGCAGAACAGACTTTGATCTCGGCCAACGGTTTTAGACGAAAAATATCTAAATGAAGTTAACCGGAAAAGAACCGGAGTAACCGACATAGCTTGCAGAATAAGCAAACTGAAGTGGCAGTGGGCTGGCCATGTTTGTCGAAGGACCGATGGCCGGTGGAGCAGACGAGTCCTGGAGTGGAGACCGCGTATCGGTAAGCGTAGTGTGGGACGCCCCCCAGCTAGATGGACCGACGACCTGAAGAAAGTGGCTGGGACAGACTGGATGCGGAAGGCGGAGGACAGGGTGTTGTGGCGCAGACTGGGAGAGGCCTATGTCCAGCAGTGGCTGCGATAGGCTGAGTTGATTGATTAAACGGTTTTAGGAACTGACAGTTCGACACCAAGTTGTTGGTTCAAAATCATTGTGTCATTCAATCATCATTGTGTGATGAGTATTTTGACACCACTGACAAACGGTGGATATATTATTATTACCTATGAAATTGCCGTTTTACACAGAAAAAAATCAATTTTTTTTTTTAAAAGAAATATTGCCATTGTCTGTCTAAACAGTATTTCTTTTTTTTTACCCAGGCAACATCCCTAGTGTTAGTGTTAGTTACCAATTACCCCACCGGATAAGGATTTGTTTTTTAATTCTTATATCGCTCTCACTGTGACCATTCAACATTACAACCATGTCCAACACTTTGTAGCATAAGAATTGAATTTTTATTTGCAACACCCCAAGTGTTGCAATAAAAAGTTGTTTCAAGGTAAATAATGTAAGAAAAAATGTAACACTATCAATAATGTTAGGAAACTACATTTTTTACTTGTACTACTCACCATGTAAGTCGTTAAGCGCGATGGTTGAATAAAACCGTTGTTTAATGTTAAAGATTGTATGGAAAGATGCAAAATGTTAGGCCATAATGTTACTGTATTACTCGTTGTATGATACTGATTCAGATAGGGTTATAATGAAGTTTATAATAAAATTATTGCTAGGGACTTTTGCACTATCTTTAGCTATCCTATAACATACAAAAGGTAAGAAATATATATATATTTATAGATCATGTGTTCCGCGGTAAAGAAGCCTGTGGCCACTTTTTTGCAATCATAAAAAGCATAGCATACATAATCAGTTTATAATGTTCCCACTGCTCTGGGGCGCAGCAGGCCTCTGAGCCAGGACCTGTGACAGGTATAGTGGGCCGTAATCTACTGTGGTAGATGTCACATATTTTCGAATTTTTGGTTCTTGGTTTCCTCACAACGTTTTCCTTCACCGTTTTTGAGAGCAGTGGTGACGAAATTATTTTTACAGAAAATAAGCTTTAATTTTGGCATTTTCTATTTTATAGCTCTAATGAGCCTTATTTGAGTACTCTTACGAGCAATTCTTCTGTAAAAAAATCTGGTCTAGCACACATTACAATATTAACAAAGAGACTATCAAAGATATAAACACAATTCACTTTTCGATGGCCGTGTCAAAGTGGCAATTATGTCCATTTATTAAAACGCTAACAGCATCACAAAAATCCTAAATAGCCTTTCAGTAAAACCATCGACTACCTAACTACTAACCACTGCCTAATAACCTTTTAATATTCATAAACCCATTTCTTTAACAGCTTGAATACTTCACAAAACACCCCGTCTCGTATATCGTAGTGATGGTCACTTCACTTACGATATATCTCGGGACAGACAGACCGACACCTCGTAAATATTCGTAAAGACAAGAACGCTAATTGCTTCGAACATGGACCTATTTTGAATGGTTATGGTAAGCTATAAATACTTGAAAGAATCGAAAGCTATACAGCCTGGAGGAATTTAATAAATCCGGTATTTTAGATGAAATGGGAGAATGTGAAAAAGTTTGACTGTCAAGTTTAGGCACTCTAACCGGATGCAGCTGATTACCAATATTTTACGTGGAGTGACTGCCTATCTGACCTCCACAATCCAGTTACTGGTAAATACGATACCCCTTGGTAAGACTGGTTGTCAGACTTTCGGGCTTCTGACGACCAGTAAAGACTGTCAAAGATATCCAAGAATGACAGCTCGCACCAACGGCTTAACGTGCTTTGCGAGGCACGGGGGGATCTCGGTATGTAAAGATGGTCACCCATCCAAGGACCGACCGCGGCAAGCATAGTTTAACCTGATCGATCGACCCGTGCGGCTGTTATCACTTAGCCACTAGCCACAAGTTTAAGTACTCTAAGATCGCCAAGTAGTATTATTACACTGACAATTTTTGGCAACTGAATGACATTATTGACAAAACAAGATCGCCATCTTGTTTTGTCAATACAATTTCTGTGTTTGTGTGTTTTGTGTGCTTTAGTTCCGATTTTGGATACGAGCCAATAAACCTTGTAGCGTTGTATGATGGCAAACTTTCATTTCGTGTGATTTCTATTGAGTGTAATCATTTCACCTCGTTAGCCTTCAATGCTAAATACGAATCTTCCAAAGAACTCTATCATAAAAAGTTAAAGAGAATTTATTTGTGTCACCATGAATGGCAATATAGTACCTACCCGGAAAAATATCTCCTTTTACGACACTTACACCTTTTTAGGGTTCCGTATCCGGAAGGTGTCAAACGGAACCCTATTACTAAGCCTCCGCTGTCTGTCCGTCAGTCTGTCGGCGGAATTTATCTTATTAACCTGCATACAAAAATAATAAAATAATAAAAAACAACAAAAATAAAAAAATAAAAAAAAAGCTAAAAATTAAACGGGGGATCCCCTTTGTTTTAAATATTTTAGGGTGGTACTCGTACGGAACCCTTAGTGTGCGAGTCCGACTCGCAGTTAGCCGATTTTTATGATTGATTTCCCACATTGTCATATCAATGAATACATTTTCTCGAATAACGCGGTGTCCTGCGTGAGCGACGAATACGACGTGACGCGACGCTGCGAACACGACGAACGCGATCAACTCACCGGCATACTCTGCTTGCGGCCTATGTGGTGATCTGCGGCGAGACGCGACGTAACGCGTACTTGTTTTGAGGGCGACCAGACGCGACACCACTAACTACGATATGTTTGATTCAGAAGCGTTGATGGCCGCAGTGTTTGAGCAAAAATTGTTGTGGGACAAAAAACTTAAACGATATTTTTTTAAAGTCTTTACTTTAAATTTGCACTTCTAAGAACATTTGTACTGTACTTCCAAATTTCTGTAATGACCAAAATCACGTAGGACATTTGTCGCGTGTAGCATCGCGTCGCATTACGTCACGTCGTGTTGCGTCGCATCGTGTCGTATTCGTCGCTCACGCAGAACACCGCGTAAGCAATAATCAAAACTAATAAAGAATCTATAGTTCTATACATTACACACTTATTTAGCCGCCTGAACCCTAATTTATTACGTCACGACATTCACGTTAACACAATCTCCCTGTAATGTAATGTTTGCCCTGGATTAGTTTGGGTATCAGTTTCAATACCTAAAGCAAAAAAAAAAGTATCAATCAATCTGCCTAGCCTTTTCCCAACTATGTTGGGGTCGGCTTCCAGTCTAACCGGATGCAGCTGAATACTAGTATTTTACATGGAGCGACTGCCTATCTGACCTCCACAACCCAGTTACTGGGTAATACGATACCCCTTGGTAAGACTGGTTGTCAGACTTTCGGGCTTCTGACGACCCGTAACGACTGTCATAGATCCACGAATAACAGCCGGACCAACGGCTTAACGTGCTTTCCGAGGCACGGAGGAATCTCGGTATGTAAAGATGGTCACCCATCCACTGACCAACCCCGGCAAGCGTAGCTTAACCTGACGGATCGACGCGTGCGGCTGTTATTACTTAGCCACGAGCTCCTCCAAAAAAAGTATATAAGTACCAAATTCTTGTGAATGCTCTCATTTGTGACAAATGAATTTTTTACTTTTTTTTCTTTTTTATTTATGTGCTCGTGGCAAAGTAATAACAGCCGCACGGGTCGATCCCCCCTTGCCGGGGTTGGTCCGTAGATAGGTGACCATCTTTACATACCGAGACTTCTCCGTGCCTCGGAAAGCACGTTAAGCCGTTGGTACCGGCCGTCATTCGTGGATCTTTGACAGTCGTTACGGGTCGTCAAAAGCCCTAAAGTCTGACAACCAGACTTACCAAGGGGTATCGCATTACCCAGTTACTGGGTTGTGGAGGTCAGATAGGCAGTCGCTCCATGTAAAATACTGGTATTCAGCTGCATCCGGTTAGACTGGAAGCCGACCCCAACATAGTTGGGAAAAGGCTAGGCAGATTGATTTAGCCGCCCAATCCCTAATATATTTTCACCCCAACTCGAATATACTTGAAGTACACGCATCAGCAAACACGTCAACACGTCTACGGGCACTAGTTTCACACTTTTACGTTAAATCTATACGAGCCACGTTCATGCAAATCACTCGCGTTACCTGAATATCATACGCACTTGTAAGAGTTCTGAAACGGATATGAAGGGAGGGACAACTGGAAAATGTATGTAGGTGATGTCAAAATAATATGACGATACTGTAAATGTACCGAGTCATATCTTATAGGTGGTTCCTATGGCTCAGGCGCAAAATGTCGCTTTCGCAAAATGTCGCTTGGTAGCAAAATGTCGTTTTCTCATAATGTCGCTTTCGCAAAATGTCGCTTTCGCAAAATGTCGCTTTCGCAAAATGTCGCGTTAGTAACTTAGAAAAACATTTAGCCAGGTTTAAAAAAAAAGGTTATTTTTTTCCAATTTCTTATTAAGAGCGTTAACGTCGCGCACGCTGGCAACGTCACATTTGCAAAGGTTTTTCGTGATTATTTTAATAAATTTAAATCATAGGACAATTTCCTCTCTCAAATTCTTAGATGGTTGGTATTTATAAGTATGTATGCTATTTTTTGACAGTAATTTTGGTATTTACTATTTAAAAAATAGAATAATAGAAAATAATTGACAATATTTCATTTTCTAAGAGTAAATACCAAAATAACCGTCAAAAAATAGCATACATACTTATAAATACCAACGATCTAAGAATTTGAGAGAGGAAATTGTCATTTGATTTAAATTTATTAAAATAATCACAAAAAACCTTTATAAATGCGACGTTGCCAGCGCGCGCGACGTTAACGCTCTTAAGTGTTAGTATGTGGCCTTGTAGTAGTAAAATTTTCTGAAAAATTACGCTTTTGTGGGCTGTGGCGAAAAATTCCGACAAAATATCACATTGAATAACAAAGCAGTACAGTAGAGGTCGTTCCAATAAATTTATTAGTTGTGTGGTTAGAGACAGTTTGTAAGTTTAAGGTTCACTTTCAATTTCCCATAAATAGAGCTTCAACTTTGGAGAGAAATTTTACTAGTGATACTCCATTATTCCCAGATGATTATCAAAAGAGACCAATAAACAATAAAATGATCACTCACTTATATTACAGATAATGTTTTTTTCATCAGTCAAATAAAGCAAAATTGTAGCGCACTCCAGCTAGTTACAGCCCACATAAAACAATTATATCAATTCTAAACCAATTTATCATAAAATTGCTTTATCGTCTTCAACAATTAAATGAAAATTGGCCGCAATTCGGGCCAGTGAAGACATCAATTCATTAATGGTACAAAATGATAGGGTTTCTGACGCCCTAGGCGTCTCCAGTCGTCGGCGCCTCTCGGTCGAATGCACTCTAAATCTCCAACCTGCATAGACAAAACCCCTACACTCTGATGCAGCCATTTCCCACCCCACCTGTGCGTCCATCTCACTCTACTCCCTACAATCTCTCACCTATCCCGTTTACACCTCAAAATTATATTCGGCCGTTGTCGTTTGTGCTCGGATGCAATAGCCGGTGTGGCTCACAGCTAAACATGATTTCAGCCAGTCGCTTACCGGCCGTCGGAGGAGGTGCATCGCTGCCGGCCGCCGTTACCGCGTTCGAAACATCGCAACGGTCCGGCTTGTTTGTATAGGGATGTTTGTTCCTAGATAGTGCGCCCCACAAACCCTGAATGGAAGGATTCCTAGTGTTGTGAGACTAAGTGTGGACGACCGCGGAGTATATTGTGCAAGTGTTGTGTCGTTTGATGGTCAGTTACGAATTACGATGTTGCAATACTCACGGTAGACGGATGTGGCTAATGCAGTTAGATCTGTTTGATTGGCAAAAGTAAACATGTGTATGACAGACGTTATTAAAGCTATGTTGCCGTCTGCTGACATCGTATATATGGAACGTGTATTACAAACGGCAACGGAAACGAGGGATGATTTAGTTTCAGCGAAATGTTATGACTTTAACGTTCAGTGGAACATGATATTACCGGGGAAACGATGCTTTGAAAGCATAAAACTTTACGATGATTAGTCTGTAAAGTGGTGAAGGAATTGAAGCACTGTTTAATATTGAAATATATTGAAAGTAATGTTTGTAATAGTTGATGAGGAAACAATTGAACAACTAATTGATTTAATTTATTTAAAAAACCATGTGGGTGGAATAAAAGATAACAATGATCAGGCAGTTTTATGTTGAACAAGCAACAAAACAATTCATTATAACAATGGAGTATTGTTTGTGATTGAGTTTGAGCTTTTTTGTTAGGAAATTACTTTTTTTATTTATGTACAAGCAAGCGTTGATAATCATTTCGGTGGCCATGACAATACTGCACGCGTTAATGAAACAATAGATAATTTGAGTTTAGTCAATGTGTTTCTAATTGGAGTTTTTAGTTTATGTAATCATAAAATGATTATGAATGAAAACATAAAACTAGGAACTCCGGCTCATTCAGTGGTCACTAAACTTTTATTCGCTGTTCAAATTCAAATTGAAAAGGAGTCATTCTTTTTAAGCTTTTTCTTCTAAAACTCAATATTATTAAAAAGAACTGGCTTGAGAAGTTGGTTTTTATTAGACTCGTTCAATGAAAGTTTTGCAAACCAATTACCCACTATAAAATTGTTGAAGAACTATATAAGAAGGAATAGGAAGAATGGTGAACACCAACATTTTTAAGTAAAAAAGAAACGCGGGAAAAGCCCATACTATAAAGTACGATGTTATAAACAAAAATACAACACAAAGTACAGTCGAACAGATCTCAACATTCCTTGCCCACGCATCGTGAGACCATCAAATTGACCATTTTATTTTAACAGTTATAATTGAGACAGTAACGATCAATGACAGTTCTTTGATACTTACTGAACATAAAAATAAAGTGACAGAGGATACGGTTTGCAAAAAAGTAAAACATACGTCCGTGGACTTTGCAAAAAATCGAGGAATATGTGAGTAAACGAAAGATGTACTTTGCTTTGTAAGAGTTTTTCTTCTTTATTATTATGTGCTCTCTAAAGTAGGAAATAGAATGATCATATCTTCTTATCTTTTTTATGTACAAAACTGTAAAGGCTCTTACAGACACAGGCGATATCGCGTCGCGACGTGTCGCGTAGCGGTGTTGCGACGCGATAATATCGCAATATCGCTCGCGATATCGCCTCTGTCTGTAAGAGCCTTAATTTAGCTAACTTGTGAAATTCTTATTAGATACTATTCCCGTTATTACTCTTTCAAATGCATGCTTATTGCGTTAATCATTATCAACAAGACGCGATTAATGCCGAGGAACTAATTAAAAATCAGGTTTTGCACACAATCATGGTGAATTGAATTTATAATTAATACGACTTGCGCAATAAGCAGCCTGCTGATTATACAAGTATCTAGATGTTATAATGTCACTATTAACGTTCCTTTTATACCAAAGTCTGTTTCATCTATAAAATATTAAGTTTCTCGTCCCAATTGCCTACCAATATTTTGCACTCCTCTCAAATTTCGTTTTCTATAAATTGCTTGAATGACTAACACTCTCCCTGATTACTTCGAATTTATCTTTGACACAAAACTTTCTGGAAATTCAAGCTTGGGCTGCTAAAATTATAATTTACGTTGGAGATACTTATTTCGGAAATTTAACTTCCAATGAAATTTATTCAAGGGAAATTATTTTATCCATAGACAGCAATTAGTAAGATACTCTGGATATTTATTGTATCCGCCGAAGCGAAAATACAAGTTATGAATATTAATTCAATCATTCTTGCTCTTAGTCGTAAGATATTACAAAAATGGTTAGAATTTTTGAAATTATTATAGGTAGTCCAGAAATGAATACTTTGTTTGGTCTACAATAATATTACAACAGATTTGATACAGCCAGACTTAATATTTTTTAATGGTCTTTGGAAGGCTAAAGATTGTCTTGAGTTTACAGATGATCATTAATCATAATCATCTACAATTCTAATTTCAACTCTTTATTACTGGCGTTTGTTTTTTTTCTTTTTAATCTCTTCTTTTTTCCTGCAAGTTCTCTTGGTCTTTTAGACATTATGCTGGAGTTATGTAGTTGGAGGTTCGTCGTGCATAGTACAGTATCCAGTGAGTGATACATCCATAATATCAATTTATATTCCTTGTTTTAAAGGAGATCTTGAGGAGCTCGTCTTTTAAGTTTTTTGAACGTTTTATTTGGTTGCTCTTCCATTAAGTTACTTGCCAGTTGGTTGGGTGGTTTATGTACGTCAGTAGTGAGTCTTTGACTTTGAGTGGATTTTGTGACAATAATATTTATTCATATTTGTTACTGTAGTTGTAATGGCAATCATGACATTTGTGTCATGTCCTAGTCATGTCATAGATTTTTATTTTTATTCTTTTATTTGTCTTTTAGATTCTTTCTCTTTTGTGATTGTGAGAACTTAGTAGGCCTAGTAGACTGTAGATTTGTTGACTATTTTCTATTTTGTTAAATACCTACCTGGTACTTTTTGTTGAAAATCTTGCCGACTTTTTTCGATAGGTACCAATTGGTACCATGCACCTAGCTTCTGATATTTTATAAGGGATGGTATTTAAAAGTACTTCAATTTATTCCCATTTCATTTACCTAATTTTGCCTGTGTTCCACCAAATATACTGAATGTGCACCAAAATATGTTCATTTTAATATGTCATAACGAGCATCTATTGGATATGGCGCTCGGCGGCCGCTGCCGCGGCACCGCTCGCTTCGCTCGCTCGCCGTCGCGCGTTAAGGGTCACTGTTCTAACCTAACCTAACCTAACCCAAATGATTCACCAATGTGAAGTTTCGGACGCGCGGGTGTTTTGTGTAACATTCAGGAATATTTGGTGCACGATCAGTATTTTGATGTACGGATAATATTTTTGGTGAACACAAAAATATTATCCTTTTATAAGTGCCCCTACCCCTGTGGGTAGGGGCACCTATAAAACGATAATATTTTTATAGGTAATTATAGGTAATATTTTAATTTTGATAATTTTAGTATTGTAGTGGACTCTGAAGATTACTTTTGACTTCTGCATGAAAGCAACATAATTATGAAACAAATAAGTATCACTTTGTATTTATATGAAAACAATATTGTACTAAACATTGGACTACACTACGATAATAATGATCGCTCAGAGCATACTAACAGTATTTTCAGGAGAGCTAGCTATCGTAAAAGTGCCAGGTAAAAGTACCCCGTTTCCCTTATTCGATTTTTCCAACGACTGCTTAGAACAGCACGATGTTGCCATACATGGTTTTAAGCGTTGCCAATACTTGTTTTTGCACTGCCTGTTATTTGACCTAGCTTTTGCGTATTTTCATTTTAAGTTCACGTAAAACATAGGTGTAAAATTGCCGGAAGGTGGATTAGCAATGCTCTGAAATTCTGCATTTTTTGTTCATGTTCGGGAATAATCTTATTTTTGGGAAGAAACCACTAAAATTTAATTTTTATTCATTCACTAGCTTTTGCCCGCAGCTTCGCCCGCGTGGATTTCGGAAAATATCCCATGGGAACGTTCATGTGGAAAACATAGGGCCGTCCGATATAACTGTGCAAACTCAAATAGCTACGATATATCGTTACCGTGTATAGAAGGCATAAAGCTACCTGTCGCCATGATTTTTTCCGACATCTTCAACAGTCGTCGTCATATTTCAGCCAATTTACACAAAACCATAATGAATCACACTGAATCACTCCGTTCATTGGAGAAAAGCGTATGAAAATCCGTTCGGTACTTTTTGAAATTATCGCATTCAAACAGACAGACTTACTTACTTTATTAATTACTTAAAATTTATTATGCCAGTCACGCTCTAATAACAAATGACTTTTGTCCGAGTGTCCACTCGTTCAAATAATTTCCTCGTAAAAACGTCGAATGAAATAAAAAAGACTAAATGTCACCTCAAGATTCGAACTATGACTACATTTCCAATCCCTTTCATTCTTAATTCGTTGCTTAAATCTCTTAAAAAGAGGTAGGTACACAAACATTTGTCAACCCCTATTGTACCCCCTCAAAAACGCTACATTTTAATTTTCACATCCCTAACTTAAGAAATCGTGAGTTTCCCATACAAAATTTCATCCCCTATATCACCCCCTGTAGGATTATTTTTGAAAAAAAAGTAGCCTATGTCCGTCCCCAGGTTACCATTTTGCCAAATTTTATCGAAATCCATTCATTGGTTCTGGGTTTCCCATACAAACTTTCATCCCGTATATCACCCCTGTAGGATTATTTTTTTAAATAAAAGTATCCTATGTCCGTCCCCAGGATACCATCTATAGCCTTGCCAAATTTTATCGAAATCCGTTTAGTGGTTCTTGGTTTCCCATACACACTTTCATCCCCTATATCACCTTCTGTAGGATTATTTTTTAAGACAAAAAGTAGCTTATGTCTTTCCCCAGGATGCTATATAAAGCCTTGCCAAATTTGGTCGAAATCCGTGCAGTTTTGTAAATTTTAAAATCAACCCCTATTTTATCCCCTTAGGGCATGATTTTTCAACAACGCTAAACCGCATATTTCTTTATTTCCTATCAAAAGCATACATTTTAATTTTCACATCCCT
The DNA here is from genome assembly GCA_905163495.3 of Cosmia trapezina. Taxonomy (NCBI): domain Eukaryota; kingdom Metazoa; phylum Arthropoda; class Insecta; order Lepidoptera; family Noctuidae; genus Cosmia; species Cosmia trapezina. The sequence continues at coordinate 21,749,223 of LR991035.1, read as the reverse complement.
AACTTAAGAAATACTGAGTTTCCCATACAAACTTTCATCCCCTATATCACCCCCTGTAGGATTATTTTTGAAAAAAAAAGTAGCCTTTGTCCGTCCCCAGGATACCATTTTGCCAAATTTTATCGAAATCCATTCATTGGTTCTGGGTTTCCCATACAAACTTTCATACCGTATATCCATGGACCTAAAAAAAAAGGCGGACGCCGTCTCCTTTAACAATAACTGAAGTACCCATATTAAGTCAGTGCGCTAATGTCTACAAGCCAGCACTCACACATTCACACCATAGTAAGTCTACCGGCCGCCATTACGTTACACGAGCGACGGCGTCTTTGCAGGTACTCAAATCACGCACACATAGATCGGTAGGGTGCTTCACTTTCGATATGCGTGGTGCGGAGTCCATCTTTTTTTATAAGTCTATGCGTATATCACCCCTGTAGGATTATTTTTTTAAATAAAAGTATCCTATGTCCGTCCCCAGGATACCATCTATAGCCTTGCCAAATTTTATCGAAATCCGTTTAGTGGTTCTTGGTTTCTCATACAACCTTTCATCCCCTATATCACCCTCTGTAGGATTATTTTTTAAGACAAAAAGTAGCCTATGTCCTTCCCCAGCATGCTATATAAAGCCTTGCCAAATTTTATCGACATCCGTGCAGTTTTGTAAATTTTAAAATCAACCCCTATTTTACCCCCATAGGGGATGATTTTTCAAAAACGCTGAACCGCATATTTCTTAACTTCCTACCAATAGCATAAATAACTTAAGAAATACTGGGTTTCCCTTACAAACTTGCATCCCCTATATCACCCCCTGTAGTATTATTTTTGAAAAAAATAGTATCCTTTGTCCTTCCCCAGGATGCTATAAAGCTTTGCCAAATTTTGTCGAAATCCGTGCAGTTTTGTAAATTTTAAAATCAACCCCTATTTTAATATATTTTACCCCCTTAGGGGATGATTTTTCAAAAACGCTGAACCGCATATTTCTTTATTTCCTATCAAAAGCATACATTTTAATTTTCACATCCCTAACTTAAGAAATACTGAGTTTCCCATACAAACTTTCATCCCCTATAACACCCCCTGTAGAATTATTTTTGAAAAAAAAAGTAGCCTATGTCCGTCCCCAGGATACCATCTATAGGCTTGCCAAATTTTATCGAAATCCGTTCAGTGGTTTAGGTGTGAAAAGGTAACAGACAGACAGACAGACAGAGTTACTTTCGAATTTATAATATTAGTATGGATTTAGCATTTTTCTTTCTTTCTTTCTTTCTTTAAAAAGCTAAAATAATGATTGGTTCTTATTATGAACACTTTTAAATTGGTTTATTAATTAGGAGGTTTCTAAAGGAGTGTCATCACACTTTCAATTCTAATTCAAATTCAATTTATTGTTTTCAAATTTCATCTGAACTGTTTGGCTGTTAATATATTGGTCAAAATTTTACGTCAAACTGAGTGAGTTAGCAGATATAGTTAGTATAATATCATGCAAATTTTACATTCTGCACGTCCTTATGAATTCTTTTGAATAAAAATTAAAAACACATTGATTTAACTAAAATTGTACTGAATTAAGTACTTTCAGTATCACTTATATTCTTCCGCATTTTAATTAGAAAAAAGAAGAATATTAAGATACCACTTTGATAGCACTCGCTCTAAATACTTATTTATACTTACATTGATCGGAGTACCTATTCGCTCTCTTTTCTTAGACATAGCGCTGAGTACACACAAGTTGAAGGTCATATCGCAAAACATTCAGCTTTGCTATATACACTCACGTATAATTTTTAGATTATGTAGGGGTAGTACACACGGCTACACATCAAGCTATACATTTCCAGTTTACACTGACCTCTCATTGTAAGGAAATCCTATACAATGCGAGATCAGCTTATACTGCAAATGTATAACTTGATCTGTAGCCGTGCGAACCTATGGCCATTATTAAGATTATTTTGTTTCATATAGGTACTTAGTCATTACCCATATGCATCCCAATGAAATAGCAATTATAATAATCAGAGAAGAATATTTTGTGGGAGACCAAGATCGTTGAAATTATGTAAGGGACATAACGATATCAAGTACTGAAGTTATATATCGATTACGTATATACTTTGAACTTGTAGCCGGGTCTTATAAAGATTTATTTGCAATTAGACCATCTACCGATAAATTGCTTCGTTTCCTTCTAAGTTTTAGCCGAGAAAGTTCCCCTCTGTTAATTTCTACAACTTGGCAACTTTTATTCCAGTATATCTACAAGCTTATTTCTGAGTGTTATTCTTTGGAATTTGATTAGCTTCGATAAAGACTGGATTAGTAATTGTGGGAATATTGTGGAGTTCTGTATTATTTTATAGATTTTTGATAAAGTTGATTACAGTATTTTCTTTTCTTGTGATGTATTTCTTGTCTTAATTATTTCTTCTTTCGTTCTTATGTTTAATAACAAGTGTAAAAACTTATTTATCTAAGCCAAAAATAAAAAAATACTTCTCCATACTCCATACATTCACTGTTTTCGGAAACTATTAACTTCAGGAAATTCTCAAAATTTGTACTAAATTCTAATGTTTTTACCTTTTTATTTCTTCTACGTTTCAGATACTTCATAATAAAACCAAGTCTATATTACTTTGAACCATACCCATTAGGTACTTTCTTTATTTCTTTCTTTCTTGCATCAGACAATTGTGTCGGTGTGTACTCATACCTGTCAGCATACCTGACCGAGTTGAGAGTTTGATGGATGTGGCACGACTGCGATGCCATTATATCGTTTTGTTAGGCTAACGTTTTTTGGATCTTCTAGTTTGGTACGCGGTAGTAGGTAGAGAATGATCGTTTGGCATTGTAATGATGGTTTAATTTAGTGAGGATAGTCTTTTTGGGGATCATTGGACTTAGGTTTGAAAATCATCTGAGTATGTAAGATGACTTCATGGTTTCATGTAGCCTATCTCACATATTTTCATTAATAGGACAAACAACAAAGTTTATGTCACATTAATACTATAAAATTATGTGGAAGGGTGAAGTTCACTCATCCTCCATAGAAAAGGGAGGATCCTCCAACCAGACGGGTGTTGTGTGTGGTGGGCTCCTGCCCAACGCTTGATGTCAGGATGTTGCATAATACCGCGTTGCATAGACGTGCGGTAAACTCTTCTTGCGCGATGCAGGATTTGTGCGACGTCAGATCTTTGATGCGTGGTTCGCATGTGGCGATGTAGATGCCGCTACAATACAATCTCTTTGAATTTTGGCGTAGGTTTTTCTATTCCAATAATTAATAGTACCAATAGTAGTAATAATAGAAGTAGTTACTATATTAATAAGTATTGTACCTCAAATAGGACATATTCTGGGACATAGGCATTATCGTTTGAAAATAAAACCTCTGCCTTCGGGTAGACCCACGAGGCACCATTAGACTATGTATAAATATAATATATAGTAGTACTATATATAGTAGTACTATATATAGTAGTAGTACTATATATAGTAGTACTATATAGCCGCAGAAAGCTAAGGCGCAAACTTTACTCGCTTTCACCGCTTTCAAAGAAAGTCCTTTCTACGCAAGCGTGCCGATACTGGAATATGTAAACACTATCGAGAAATCTAGATAAGTACTCGGGAAAAATCGTAACCGCAGAGTTTTTGTGAAACCCGCACGTTTACATAGAGGCACCTTTTAGAACTGTGAAAAGTCTGGGGTGTTCAAAAACACTTTCTCAAATAAAATTAAAATCAAATCAATTCAAAGAATGATCTTTGATGATCTTTAAATAAAAATTGTACATCAAAAGGCTTTGTTTCTATAAAAAACTACAAAATTTAAAAATCATACTATTATCATGGGTATTTGTAACTGTGTAGGTATCAGGAAAAATTCCCGGTATCTTTTTCTTTTATAAAAAATCCTTGTAGCTATTTTGGTTGCATTGCAGTTTCGTGTTCAAAGCGCAAGATGGCGTCATCTTCGCCGTTCGAACTCATGTTCACGATTAGAATTTATTATTGACTGGTGGATTTCATAGCAGAACTTGCTTCATCGTAATTTGAATTATGGTATTGAAACCTGTCACTTATCAGTATCAGAGAAAGGCTAGCCTTTTAGTAGGGTTGGCCTGCAATGTTATCAGATGAACCTGAATAAATTTCAGTATTTTATACTAACAGGAGGGACGACATCTAGACTTGTCATCTTACTAGTGAGGATGTCAATAAAAACCGTTCAAGAGCGAGTCGGACTCGCGCACCGAGGGTTCCGTTCCAATTTCTGGAAAACTAATAATAAATAAAATTTAAATAATAAAATAATAAATTTTTATTGTTCCAAAGACAGTGTTACAGATTGCTTTTCCACCAGTTATTGAAAAGCAAAAACTATGCAATACAATACAGTGATAACTTAACTTTAGTGGAAAAGATCACCTGTATCCACCTGTATGTGTATACAGGGTGTAAGGGACAGCCCTCCGCAAACTGATAGGGTGAATTCAGTATGTCATACTAAGATGACCGGTACATGAAATTTTTTCAGGAACTTTAGGGGACTCCAATAAACCTGATTTGTTTGTGTTTTTGTGCACAAATCGGAGCGTCTATTACTGGTTGGGAAGGTTAGGTAATAGGTATGGGGTGAGTTCGATGAACTCTGTAGCTAGACAGAAAGTGAACAGCTGATTTCACGCGTCGTTGGTTAGAGTATTTCAACAGCCATTGCTGGTTTTTTTTTTGCTGTTTTTTTTTTTGCAGTTTTTTTTTACATAAATGGAGTGCTGCGAACACACAATGCAATTTTACATTGAAATAATGAAAATGTAACTGCAAAAAAAAAATGTAACTGAAAATTTTCCTGAGAAAATTTCCGGTTGAATATGATTCAGAATGAGGAGCTGAATGCACCCTGTTAGTTTGCGGAGGGCTGTCCCTTACACCCTGTAGTTATAAAAAACTGTATCACAGGAGACAGGACAACTGTGCTATAGAGATATCGTTTTATTTTTCCTGTAATCTTGACATAAACTATCATATAGAATAATTTCAGATTTTTGTCTATGCAAACTTTGGAGATAGGGGGGGCAGGGGTGGGACAGTACTTTTTTAAATTTTTCATCAAAAGTCGAAAAATGTGCTGCCTAAAAAAAATGTTTAAGAATGTGCAAGCAGCGTTCTTTCATATGATACCCCACATGCACTAGTAGGTACACTTCTAATTTTGAAGACCTTCAAAAATTTACATACCTAAACATTTTTCTTTCTTATTTGCAAAATAGTTGGCCAAACGTCATCTAAAACTGTTTAAAATTTCAAGTTGGTAACATTAGTAGTTCTTGAGATATCTAGCTGTGACAGACAGACAGACATACAGACTGAGTTGCACCATAAGGGTTCCTTTTACCATTTTGGTACGGAACCCTACAAATACTCTTTATTTATATCGATGAAATTTGGTCCAGGTACCAAAGCATAGAACAGAAAAATGAGTACCTAAGTATCAGAAGAGAATGTGTACTTTGCCGAAATGTGAATCAGTAATTCAGTATTCCAATGTAACTAAACAATAGAAAATGAGAATATTCATATACGAGTACAATGATATTGTTACATATAAACCACAACCACGTTCTAAAACGCTGAAGTTTGACCAAACATCAAAGCATTTTCCGAATATCCGCAGCCAGAGGCTCTTTGGAAACTTTTATATTTCATGTTTTATTTCGAAACCACTTCATCTTTCTGAAGCATTCGATCCTGAAGCCACAGGTGCTCCCAAATCTGACCTTAAAAGAATTCTCTATATTTTATTCAAAAGCATTGGAGTATAAATAATAGATCGGCCATATTGAGATGAAACATTCAAAGGATACCTACTGGTAAAAAAAGCGGCCAAGTGCGAGTCGGACTCGCACACGAAGGAAATATTATGTAGTGTTCAAAAAATATTGTACCACCATACAATATCTATCTATATTATTATTATATAAATAAAAATGAATCCCTGTTTCCCTTGGTCATCGCATCACGCGTGAACGGATGGAACAATTTCGCTAATTCTTTTTTTGTTGTGTTTATTATTGTCAGGAGAAGGTTTTTACGTAGAGAAAAATTGGAAAAGTTGCCGGGAAAATTGGAAAATTCGGGAAAACTAAAAGTGGATTTTCTATGGGAATTTTGAATTATTGAAATTGGAACAAGACAACGTCTGTCGGGTCAGCTGTATATATAAACGTAACAAAACATCATCCGATGGTAAAAAAATCATCATCAGTAGTTGTGAACCTATGGGGTTCGCAACTAACACCCCTCACACCCCCCGCTGGGGTTTTCGGTTTATAAATTAGTACATAAAAAACCCTTGAGGGGTTAACACTACATATTTTTTTTAATACTTCAGTTAAAAAAAACACGTTTCCTGTATGGTATAGTTTTAATTTTTAACTTTATTTATTTTATTGCTGTTAAAGCGCCCTGTAAAAATTGTAAGTGTCTACCTATTACGGTTCAAAAGATATAGGCCCTATGACAGACGGACGGACAGCGGAGCCTTAGTAATAGGGACCCTATTGCTCTGCTGTCCGTCCGTCTCGTCCGTTGGCACCCGTTGGGTACGAAACCCTAAAAATGAATGTTACATCGGCTCCTTTTCATTAAAGGTCATTAGAATTCGGAAGATGAGAAACGTAAAATAAAAAAGTCTGTTCATTGTGGTCTTCCGTGTTTCATTCAAAAGAATATTTTTATTTTTGTGGGTTTCAACGTTGAGGTGCAAATGGATGGTTATTTTGCTACAGTTTTTAAGGTTTGAACTCTTGAGTTTTCCTGGAAAATGGATATTGTGTTACAATATGTTTTTATGTAACGTTATTTCGGGCGGGGACTATTATTATTTATTCATCATTAAGTAACAATAGACTCATTATTAGCCACACAATGAATCTGCCTAGCCTTTTCCCAACTATGTTGGGGTCAGCTTCCATTCTAACCGGATGCAGCTGAATACCAGTATTTTACATGGAGCGACTGCCTATCTGACCTCCACAACCCAGTGACTGGGTAATACGATACCCCTTGGTAAGACTGGTTGTCAGACTTTCGGGCTTCTGACGACCCGTAACGACTGTCAAAGATCCACAAATAGCAGCCGGGACCAACGGCTTAACGTGCTTTCCGAGGCACGGAGGAGTCTCGGTATGTAAAGATGGCCACCCATCCACTGACCAACCCCGGCAAGCGTAGCTTAACCTGATGGATTGACCCGTACGGCTGTTATTACTTAGCCACGAGCTCCTCATTAGCCACACAATTACAATAAACAATACACAAACAAATACAGAAAAATAAATAAATCACATTTAAATATGGTCATCAAGAAATAAATATAACACAATAATTAGAATTTTCTAACTAACTACTACTAGGCTAGGATGATGGTTAAAATGTTACCACTGTGGAAAGCTAGTTTATGCCCGTTTTCTGAGGTATTTAAACGGAGTTTATACATTTGATAGTGATTATGGGTTCAATATTATGTAACTGAACTATACGCTAAGGAGTCAAGTGAATTACCTATTGAGAGTTTATCTGAGGACCTGAAAAACCGACTATATGAAAGGAATTCGCTTAAATAGATAATTTTGTCGAATCAATAGCTATTGAGAGTTTAAACTCCGTTTGAGAATTGTCCAGAAACCGGGGCATAAGTCACAAAGTCAAATAAGTAATTGCCTGAAACAAATTTTGTGTTTAACTGTACTTCTGGTATATTGCGAATCTGGTATTTTGAGAATCTGTTATATTGAGAATCTGGTATTTTGAGAATCTGGTATTCTGAGATAGAGCCAAATAATTGCCCACCCAAACGTGACACCTCACTCCCTTCAAAATCCTCAAAAACTTTTTAGACTTGGCTCGGGACTATTATCAAGTTTATATGCGGCATATAAGATTTATAAGGAGTTGCCTGTCAGTAAGTCGTGCCCGATCTCCCTGTTAGGATAAATGTAGCGACACGTTCTGAATAACGTTAAGTTAGTTATTTCAAAGTTGGTCAGATCCTGCGATTACGCGTGCTAGTCGGGAATTTAAATCCGATACTAGCTGAAATATTGCTCTCGTGTCTGGATGATGTGATGGTTTTTCGAAGTCTTGGCAAATGTTCAGTCGATCTGATAGTACAGTTTCTTATTTGTGAGTGGTGGTGGAGGTTGATATTAAAAAAAAAAACTTTTTTACAAAAAAAATAAAACCGACTTCTAAAAACAACACTACAAACTGAAAAATTATTTTAATTTCGGAAGTCCGTGTCTGGTTAAATGTATTTTTGTTATTTGCCACCGACTTCTGAAATTAAAGTTATTTTTCACTTTGTAGTGTTGTTTTTGGAAGTCAGTTGTATTTTTTTGTAAAAAAGTTTTTATTTTTCACTTTTTAGTTGTGGTACCTACTCCACACAAATTCTCTAATCCTCTTCTCTTCTTTTATTCTCTACCTGCAACAGAAATTAGAACACATCGACATAAAAATTGGGAAAAAATACGTATTATTGAAGCTAACTCAAAAACTACCCAAGCAAAATTAATGTTTTTTTTTATGGGACCAACTTTGAACCCTTTTGAGTAAACCAAAAATTTTTCAAATCGGACAACTTTGTAAAAAGTTCACACATAAAAAAAAATATTCGTGTTGACTTGAGAACATCCTCCTTTTTTTCGTCGGTTAAAAAGAGAAAGCTTACGTAAAATGAGAAAGAGGACGGGATAAAAGACGAGGTAGGTAAATAACGTGCATATTATATTACTATTGGAGAGTAGGGTGATATTAAATTTTCGCTGTACCTACTATTTTATAATAAAATGTAGCTTATGAGCGTTAAATATTATAGCTTCGTGCAAAACATTTAACAATATGGTATGGAAGAACAGAGTAAAATATTAAAACTATTATTAATATTGAGTATAGTAAAATATTAAAACTTAGGAGAAACAAATATTAAAACATGCCTAGCCTTTTCCCAGTTATGTTGGGGTCGGCTTCCAGCCTAACCGGATGCAGCTGAATACCAGTATTTTACATGGAGCGACTGCCTATCTGACCTCCACAACGTAATAACTGGTATTACGACACCCTTTGATAAGACAGACTGTCAGACCTTCGGGCTTCTGACGACCCGTGACGACTGTTAAAGATACACGAATGACAGCCGGGACCAACGGCTTAACATGCTTTCCGAGGTACGGAGGATCTAGGATGGTGACCCATACACAGACTGACCGAGGTAAGCGTAGCTTAACCTGATCAATTGACACGTGCGGCTGTTTTACTCAGCCACGTTTTACTTACCTATAATTACTTAGCCACGAGCCCCTACGAGATTTTTCATTAATACTTATTCTTATAAACTTATTTTACAGCTCTCTCCACTACCGCAGCCCATCGATCTAATTTAAAACAACCGCAAATTGAATTCTCATCGCACTAAGATCCCTAATAAGGTACTGAGGCCGCGTCAGCCCTAGAAGTTCACATTGCAGATAAAACGACGACATGGCATCGCCACTTTAAAAAGATAACACAAAATAGGGTTGACGAATTTCATGAAGTCATTTCTTTTGCAAAAGAAATTGAAATAAGCTGAGACATGACATCACGTTTGCCTGATTTAATTGGACGCTAATGTGGTTTGTTTTCGGGTATAAAATGATACAGGAAAGACTTTATGTTGTAGGTATTAGTAACCCTAAAAGAATACTTGCAAAGGAAAACTTTAATATTTACATTCTAGCAACGTTTCCCATTTAAAAAAATCCTCAGAAATGCTTATACTGAAGTTAGATTAAACTGTAGTAAAAAAACCGGTCAAGTGAGTGTCGGACCATGCACAATAAAGGGTTCCGTAGTTGAAAAGAATTTATCCCAAAAACAAGCTTAATATTGTATACCAAAAAAAATTTCGGACTTTTCCTTTACTTGTGCTGTGAGACCTTGCTTCTTACCAAATTTCATGATTCTAGGTCAACGGAAAATACCCTATAGGTTTTGATTTACTTGCGAGTATCAAAATATATCGCATAAATGGCCGTATTTTTTTATTGCGTTGAATTAGAAGCTTGATTTTTTTAGAACTCCAAGGGACCATAGACCTAAGTATTTGATATTAATTTCAACTTGATACATCCAGACTACCTGAGAAAAAGGGTCTTTACGGTCTGACAGACAGACAGACAGACAGACAGACGGACAACGAAGTGATGCTTTAAGGGTTCCGCTTTTTCTTTTGAGGTACGGAACCTCTTAAAATGACATACAACGTTAATTTCTTAACTTTGCACGATGTGACACTTATCATCAACATCCAATCACACGACCTCCATTTTGGAACTCCATTCAAATACCTCACAGAGGTTCAAAGGTGTGATAACCCTAGCTAGGATAATGATGCGAGTCTCGAATGAGGCCGGCCAGTCATTAGGAAGATTTAACTCATGATTACTGAAGCTTGCCCGGTAATGCGAGAAAGGGTCGATTAAAACTAGTTTGGGTGTTTAGACTGTTGGAGATAGTCAGATAGTGATTATTTTGGCGCCAATGTTTATGCTAACAGCTAGAGTCAATGGCCGAATTAGATGGCCTTATCTGAGAGTTACTTTTTAGTTTTTGCATTTTTTAGGGTTCCGTTATAGGATCACTTCGTAGTCCGTCTGTCTGTCTGTCGGTCAAGACCATACATATAAGAAAGAACGAATGTGCCCAGTACGTTAAAATGTATCGGAACCCTGTGTCTCCACCTTGTCCCTTTGTCACTTTCATGATTTTAAAGACAAATACGGTTAAATACTTGTAAAATGATTCCATGATTTTCATAGTTTTTGGTTTTGGCTTCGGTTTTTACAAGTAACCACTGAACAATACGATTGTTACGGTCACAGTCGAAAGCGTACTAGTTTGCGGAGACGGCCATTTGACTATGAACGGCTCATACTGAGCATGTCGCGCGGACACAGATTCGCCCCTTGCCACTTCTCCTGTTTTTAGGGTTCCGTACCAAAATGGTAAAAAAGGAACCCTTATGGTGTGACTCAGTCTGTCTGTCTGTCTGTCACAGCTGGATATCTCAAGAACTACTAATGCTATCAACTTGAAATTTGGAACAATTTTAGATGACGTTTACCCAACTATTTTGCAAATAAGAAAGAATTAAAAATATTTTTTTTGTAACATGAACTGAAAGGGGGTCTTAAAAATTGAAAGTGGGGCTACTAGGGCATGTGGGGTATCATGTGAAGGAACGCTGCTTGCATATTCTCAAAATTTATAAAATTTTGTTTTAGATTTTTTTTCGGCTTTTGATGAAAAATTAAAAAAAAACACTGTTCCTCCCCTTATCTCCGAAATTCGCAAAGAGAAAAATCTTAAATTATTCTATGTGATAGAAGTTTATGTAAAGATTACAGGAAAAATAAAACGATATCTCTAAATAGCACACTTTTTCAGAAATCGGAACGGAACCCTCCGACTCGCTCTTGACCGGTTTTTTTATACTTCTATGATCAAGACCCTTTTTCTCAGGAACGCGTGGAGGTATCAAGTTGAAATAAATAAATTGGGGGCAAAATAATGACAATGTTAAGGTCGCAAGTGACTACCGAGCGTGGCAGGAGCGCACAGTAGGTTCGATTGTGGAAAGAGTGATTGGGTTGTTCCAGTATGAATTGTCAGAAGCAAAAGCTGGATTTGATCCTTGTTAAGGCAATAGGTTGGTCGCTCTTTAAGGTCATCAGATCTATTTTAGCTGATCCCGCTCTTTAAGGTCATCAGATCTATTTTAGTTGATCCCGCTCTTTAAGGTCATCAGATCTATTTTAGCTGATCCCGCTCTTTAAGGTCATCAGATCTATTTTAGCTGATCCCGCTCTTTAAGGCCATCAGATCTATTTTAGCTGATCCCGCTCTTTAAGGCCATCAGATCTATTTTAGCTGATCCCGCTCTTTAAGGCCATCAGATCTATTTTATCCGCTTATCCCGCTCTTTAAGGTCATCAGATCTATTTTAGCTGATCCTGCTCTTTAAGGTCATCAGATCTATTTTAGCTGATCCCGCTCTTTATGGTCATCAGATCTATTTTAGCCGCTGATCCCACGCCAATCCACCTCACATAATATAAGGTCTAATGTAGCATACCTTTGTGGAGGCCTAATCTTATCAGATTACACCTTGAATTATATGTGTTATAGTGATGGTACCCCAATCACTAGGTGTCAAACACAGTTTCGGTAAACTAGCTCTTCGCTGTCAATTTCAATCCACCCTTAGCGTACTTAAGTGTATTAGGCCAAGGGGACCGTCCTTACATTGAGTACTACACAAAACTGAATAGCCATGTGTGTTAGTGCGGTTATAACCGTTCTAATACTCGTTTTGCATCAGGGTGTGATACAGAATGTCAAACCAAACAACTTTCTCCATGGGACCAACATCGTTATCGCGAAAAAATTTTCAACTGGTTCTTATAAAACTTCAATACCTACTCGGCGCAAATGCGACGGCAGATTATATTTTCGCGATTACGATGTTGGTGCCATGGAAAAAGTTGTTCGGAACGGTTTTTATAACACCCTTGACGAGGATGCAAAACAACACGTCGTATATGGGAAAGAGGTCGTAAAATAAATACCACCGGTAACTCCAATTTTAGCTTAGGCATAGAACTGACACATCACTGGTGCCTTAGAAAAAAATACTAAAGAGAGATTTCATTAGTTTGCTTTTTCCTAATTTTGCCATTGATTCACTAACTGCAAAAATAAGGCTAGTATTATGGCAGATCCTTCTCGTAAGTTGAGAATATAAGATATCTGTTTGGAAGCGACACAAGAGGAGCTTGTAGCTAAGTAATAACAGCCGCACGCTTCGATCGATTAGGTAAATCTATGCTTGCCACGGTTGGTCTGTGGATAAGTGACCATCTTTACATACCAAGGCCCCTCCGTGCCTCGGAAAGCACATTAAGCCGTTGGTCCTGGCGCTATCATTTGAGGATCTTTGGTAGTCGTTACGGGTCGTCAGAAGCCCGAAAGTCTGACAACCTGTCTTGCCTAGGGGTATCGTACCTTTAGCCAGTAACTGGGTTGTGGAGGTCAGATAGGCAGTCGCTCCATCTAAATACTGGTATTCAGCTACATTCGATTAGACTGAAAGCCGACCCCAATATCGTTGGGAAAAGGTTAGGCGGTCGATGATAATGATGTTTGGTAGTGACCCAAAAATCTATTATCATCAATCGCTAAAAAAAGCTGAGGTACTATAAATCGAGCCCTAATAAGATTTTGCTATATATTGGACCCTATGCTAACTTCTCTATGTGTACAAACGTTAATTACAACGTTAAAGTCAACATAAAGAAGGAAATCCTGGCGAGAGCCATTCATTAAAGATAGTGCGAGTACGCGTAGGCTGTGCCACCTTCCAATTAAGGCATAAATACCGCAAAGTAATAGTTCTAGTACGACTAGTTTAGGACTGTGAGTAACTCATTCAAGTATACTTACTTAATAGGATGATAAATTGAATGAAATATCATTACGGTTGTTTCAACAGGACATATATTAAAATTCCACAATACTCATTGTCATTGTCAGCAATGTTAGCTATGGACACGGTTATGGATCCTAAGATTGAATTGAAATTGAAATTTGGCAGTAAATACATGCCTGTTTTAAAATTAATACTTTTAAAAAAACCTTATTTTCTTTTGTGTTTTTAAGATCTACCAGCTGTACCAAATATACCACGCAATGATACAAATCAAAATAAAACCCCAATTATTACATGCCTCTCAAAGCACCCCAAAATATAAAACAGAGAAAAAACCTAATCCAACCACATAATTTTACGGGAAGAAAAATTCAAGACGATAATAATCTTATTTCGCATTTCTTAAACAAAGTTGGGAGATGCGAAAGCGATCTTAAAAGTAAAGTTAAGTAAGACCACAGAGTAATACAGAAGGTCGAATCCAGATGACGACGGCCGGCCGTTTGTTTTCAAAAACGTAAACAGATAATTATGTGTTTTTGGAAGAAAAGCTTTAAAAAAACTTTTTAACAAAAAAAAAAACCGACTTCCAAAAAGCACTACAAAGTGAAAAATAACTTTGATTTCGGAAGTCGGTGTCTTTCGTTTTTTATTTACTTTCTTTTTTTTTTGCCACCGACTTCCGAAATCAAAGTTATTTTTCACTTTGTAGTGCTTTTTGGAAGTCGGTTTTTTTTTTGTTAAAAAGTTTTTATTTCTCGCTTTTTAGTGGGTCTGTTTATAATTTGTATAAGTTACAATAGTCTAATGTCAATTGCTCATCACATGTTACAAAATATTGCTTTTCCCGATGCTGGGACGTTAATTGTTGAGGAGTTCTGCTGGTAAGAACCAGGAGAACTCCTCAACAACCACTCACCGTACGCATTGTGTGACGAGCGGAAATTGCTTAGCAACCATATTAAAGTAATCGAATCGCAGCCCGTGAAATATTTATCATTGAGTAGTTCCGGTAGCCATCTATGGTCTTCATCATCAGTTCCACTTCACCAAGTGGTGCTTTCCGAGAGCAAATGCACGAGCTACTATAAAAAAATACCCAAATCGCTATAGGTGTGCCTATAATATTTGAAGAGTTCCTTCGATTTCTCCAGAATCCCATCATCAGAACTGGATTTTGACAAAAATGGGACCATTTGGGAAGTATACCCTTTCCAACAAAAAAATAATTTTTCAAATCGGTGGGCAAGCGACGGCGTTATGCGCGAACAAACATAAAAAAAAAAAAAAAAAAAAAAAATACAAACATCCGAATTGAGAACCTCCTCCTTTTTTAGAAGTCGGTTAAAAATAAAGTTCGGGTGAGCTACAACTACTATTTTTACTTTTTCAATAGTAGTCATTTTGAAATCAACTTATTGTATAGTAATATAAAGTTGAAATAATATCAATGGGAAAAATGGCTAAATTTATATACTTCGTCATCGTCGGTGGCAGCGCAAAGGTATACTATATGGCAGCATTAGGAGGAACAACGGTTTTAATAGGTATAATACGTACTAGGGGTAATGCGTACGTTGATCTCAATGTACTTAAAAATCTCAACCGAATGCCAGTCGCTGTACGTGAAATATGTCTACGTGTGCGTGCATTTTCGATAATTGTTTGGACCGAACCTTCTGTACTTAGTTATTCTGTGTGAAGACGCTGCTGACGTATGTATGATTACACAGCGTTGTTCGAAGTGTCTGACAACTTCGTCTTCGTTTTGATGATAAGTAAATTAAGTATCTTTACTGCTAAAATATTCTCCTTGAAGAGTGAATGTAAGTACTTTTTTTAATATTAATTCAACTTGTTCGTCGATGTCTCTGTTCAATGTTTATGACTTAAGTAGTGTTTATAGCATTGAACTATATACACTGAAAAACCGATTCACAATACCTGCACCTCATAAAGGTTTTGATTGATTTGAGGTTTTGGATGTTGAATTACAGGGCTGCTTGAATTGAACCTGTAATTCCAAAACGTTACTTGATCACATCTGTCACATTAAGAGGAAATGGGGCAGCCAGACCTTTGAAAATTAGGTATTTTAAGAAGGTATTGCTGTGGCTCTGCGAGCGCTCCGCCCTCGAATTCGTGCGATAAGGACAACTGCAGATCCGACTAAATAGCCTATGTAAAAAGTCACATTTCGAGGTTTGGCTCTCGCCTATTTCCTCATCCAATATTGGACCAATTTAAAAGATATTTCATAAACTGAATAAAAAGGATATATACTATGCCCCTATGTTTTTCTTTTTTCGTTAATAGTTATCAAATTGGTACACTAGGCGTCTGTTGACAGCGGTCTGAATAGTAGTAGTTCTTATAAAAATAATATATCATCAAAAAGGAAAACATAGGGGCATACAAGTAGGTGATATTTATATTTCTGTAAAAAATCATTGCTTTATGGTCATTAACCAGAAAGAAAACAGGCGAGAGCGTTTGTATCTTTTTGTATGGAGAAAAGAACACCCACGTTTCCTCTTAGAGCTTCTTTTATGACCAGTGCTGATATAAATTGTTATGCAATTAGCATTATATTTATATATATTGCAGTAAATTTTGTAAAAATGCTGAAACCACAATCAGAATCGAACCTTCGCCACAGGTCAAGGTATCCTCTTCTTCAACAGCGCTATCATCATATATCTCGAAGATGGACAAATAATTTCCGAGTTTGGAAGTTTCAAACGACGTTACTTAAAAGTTTCCATCATATTTAATGAATCAATCATGTTTTTTAATTTCGAAGCTTTATGTCTCGATGGACTTGGTTCCAACTTCTTTGTGGGTTTATTAAATATGAATGAACGTCTCTTTCTTCTGAGCTCCCTTAATTTCAATATTGATGATGCATTTTCTTCTTCATTTGTTATTCACTGATTTAACAACCCTCTTTCCATGTATATGAATGTTTTAAACATGATATAATCATCATTTGTTATTTAAGTACTTGCTTTATCTGATACGCAAATATTTGAGGTTGGCTCATTAGTAAACATAAAGAAATCGATACTTCTATTTCTAATATATTTGGTTTTGTATTTAGCCAAGTCTCAAAACAATTGGGTGTCATATTTCAAGAAACGCAAAAATAAATGCTAAAAGTTCAACATTTTCGTGGCTTCAATAAAGAAATCCTCCTACTCAATTTCGTGGATTTACGTCCCTTAGTGGACAAGTTGGGGACATTCACACTGCCCTCCCAAAGAATTTGTGTGTAAAATGTTTCAATATAGAGTGAGATCGGCATCTCAAGAACTTGTAACGCCTGCGGTGTCGGTATAGCGAAAGTTTTTTAATAAAATATGTACCGAACCAAGAAGTGTCGTTTATATTTTATGACGTCATCCCAGTTTTATTATTTGCAATTTGTGTACGTCGTATTTTTTTGGTTCGTTTTAATTTAATTTTGTAATCCGTTGTGATCTAGAATGGAGCAAAAAGTTTTTGAGATGTCTTTATACATAAAGCGAGCGTTTGACCAGTATCTCACGATGATGTGGTTAAATATGGTGCACGCTGGCATAGAAGCGAGTGAATTGGAGAAATCCACTCGCAACTTGAGTAGACCTAGTAGTTTGTGTTACATAGGTACAGATGAAAGTAATGCTGTATTGATTTAGGCCTCAATAACATTTGAATTGAACCAATATTAAATTCCACAATATTGGTATTGTTTCCTGTTCGAATTGTATTTTATTTTTACAAAGCATAACAATAACTTATCAAAACCATTTACACTATTTCACCAACAGTAGCATTTTATCGCTTACGTGTGCCTTTAATAAAACAAGTTTATTTTCATAACTTTGCTTAACATTTCAATTCCTTTCAATTTAAAATAACTCAACCATTCAAAGGACTCACTGGCATCGCTCAGTTTTATATTCTAACTTAATCCGACCCATTAAATCTATATTGTAAGTCAATATGTATAATATATCGTTCATTCACGACCATAATTGCTTACGGTTGCGTCAGTATTTCTCTTTAAAATTGTTTATTGCCACCATAATTTAATCAGGATTGAAATATAATACCAGAGAAATTTCGAATAGAGGCACAGAGCAATAAAGTGTGCTTTACGACAAATTTTGTTCAATATTTGTGTCATAAATCACAGCCATGATCTGTTTTTCTGATGTTCTTCAACGGAAGTTTGATCTGTCGGACGGGGAATATCTGTCTGGAAGCAACTTTTAGATGCTTCGCCTCGTGACATAAAAATAACTCCTTAATCGTTAAAAATAATATGTTTGTGAGTTTCGGCGATAAAAATAATGTCACTTTGTTGGTTGTTTTGCTTTAATATCGTTTAATTGATCGTTGGCAATAAATAGTTTGCTTTGTTGATGTTTTAGTCGATAGTTAGGGTATTTAAAATTTGTGTGTCTGAAAACATTTTTAGGCCGTTTCTATGCATCAATTACGTCGAACAATTTTCGTATTTCGTTTATGTTTGAACGATCATGTTGTGTTGTGTTCCTATTTACTATAAGCAGAGGTACAATATAGGTATCATCGTCAACTGTCTAGCCTTTTCCCAACTATCCTGGGCTCGGATTTTCATCAATAGAATAGGTAATCATAATCAAACCAGAATAAGGCAAACCTTTCATCAATCAAAACACATTACCATTCCTTTACCATTAACAAAAAGGAATGCAAATAAAACCAACACTGATCAAAACAACAATAACTGTAAACAATCCTTGATTTCGACTAACCTATCTCCGCCCAATATGCATTAAAATTCCTTATAAGTAAACCGAAATGATCACAAGGGGATCAAAGGCCTAAAATTAGAAACTTTCAAAGCTAAAACGCCGGATTGGATAAATGTTTTCGAAATTGTACGTAAACATACATCAGTGGCAGATTATTTGAGTGTGTGTAAAACGTTTATGACCGGAACTTTTAAAATAACTTTTGGAAACGATGGTCTGACTGAGACTGACACTAATATGGCGATGTCGCAATTTAAGAAAGGTATCAGTTTCCAAAAACATGTTACACCAGATTTGACAAGAATATAATTATTATTTGAAAAGGCAAAATGTGTTGGTAGACTTGGCAGTTTTGTACGTCAAAACATATGGACTTGGATCTTAAAAGCTAAAAAAAGAGTAGTAAGGTATATTATTAGCTATGCCTACATTCATTTGCTTAAAATGCAAATGCAATTCATTTACTTCACGGAGCCGGTACACTTGAAATAAAACCAACTCAATTTATAAACTATGTAACCTATATATACTATTCAATTTGAATTGCACCAAACACTTGCATTTCCTTTAATCTTCGAGAGGATACATATAAAAATATTCATTTATTTTTAAAAATTCATAAAAGTTATGCTAGTTTGTTTTTTTTTTAAACGCATGGGAATATTTTATGGTGCAGACAGCCGATGACGATTTTAATGAGCGCCTTTGATTTATGGCTTTTTGAATGTGGACCTTTTTTGGTAACGCAATATGGTGGAGGTAATTTTCGGAACGATTTTTGAGTCGTCTTTTAGGTCGATGAATAAAATATTATTATGTATAAAGACTTTGTTTAGATTTAAATATTTTTTGACATTTCGTACATGGCTTCAGCTCAAATTACGAAGATATAATAAAATAGAAAGACAATAATTAATGTTTTGTTCCTCAAAAGAATTAAGAACAGGGAAGTCAACACCAGCCTGCCTCGGCTTCTGAAACAAACAATAAATATGTATAAGAAAAGATGTTTATAATAAATCTTACTTTTACATCAATTTGAATCCCAAATGAGGTGAGTAAGAACCCTGAGATACTTTTAAAACATTCGTTAACAAACTTTTTAGTTAATTATCACTTAATTAGGCTAATTAAAAATACTTTATGTAATGCAGTTGGGACGTGTGGTCTTATTGCGCTGGCTAACGACCAATTTATTTTATTTATATGTCGCCATCTCTATTTCGAAAGGAAAGTTAACTAGATGAGGTGATCCTTGTGGAAGTTATACATAAATACATAACGCTTGTTTGGAGAATAATAATCACGTATTCCGAATAGTGTAAGAGTAATTACAAATATTAAAGAAACGGAATTTAACAAACAACGCAACTGGCGAAATGTAGGTGTACTAAGGTACACTGCCTTACACTTCGGGGATTACAAGCGTAATGTTAAACAACGTGTCGTTTTGCATTCTTCTCAAATTTAAGGGTGTGGTTATAGACCATCAACCCGAACAATTTTTCCACGAGAAGAACATTGTAATCGTTAAAAAATAATCAGCCGTCCCATATATTTGCGTCGAGTAAATATTGAAGTTTTCTATGGGACCGTTGAAAATTTTACGATTACGATGTTGGTCCCATGGAGAAAGTTGTTCGGTTTGATTTTCTGTATCACAACCTGAAATTTGACGAGGATGCAAAACGTCACGTTGTATATTATGTTTAACGGAATTTTAACAAGGAGAATCTTTCTAGTGTCAGATTAATCGAAACAATTCAAACAATGACAATGAAATTTGATGCTGATGATGCTGATAGAGATTTAAGTAAAAATATGACAATACATGATGACAAGGATCTTGATAATTAAGCTAAAGCAGCTACAAGGTTATTACTTAAGAAAGTAGTTGGAAATCTAGAATTATTATAATAATTATTTGCTCCCTGCAAATTAAAGGCTGGAGTGACACAAGATATTATGCTTGAGACTCATGAATAGCTCAAGGTTAAGTCAATGTTAAGTTAGCAAGTTGAGAACTATTATATTATAATCTTGGTAAGCTTGGGATTCAACGTTTGAGATTTAATACAATTGGTTAGCTTTGTGACAAGTGGAGCAGTGGATTTAAATGTAGAAAATACGGTCTTATAGCTTATCACTTCGCTAGATTATCACTAATGCTGTTAGAAATAAATTATCTTTAGTCTAGACTTTATCTGAACAATAGAAACAACTGTTGATAAATTAGGTACTATTTAATATCATGTTTTAAGTTTTCATGCAAACAAAATTATGTCAAGAGAACACATTAACAAGCCGTGAGTTGGGTAGGTTTTCGAATAAAAATAATTCGTACCCAGTTATAGCAACAATAATTTCGGAGGAAGCCGACTTAAAACTAATTTTAAAAAAAAATAGGAAAAACGAAAATTTTAATAGCCTACATGTTTATTGCGTTTCAAAATAACACCTGTTAATGAAAGATGTTGAGAATACACAGGAAATCTTAAAAGGGGATATCCTTATCTAAAAATATTTCAACTAACTAAACTTATTTTTCTAAAAATCTTATCCACAAAATCACACCCGTTATCCAACATTATATTCTGTATCAACTTCAAAGAGAAAGAACCCACAAGACTTATTGTTGCTATTGAACTAACAATAATGGCAACAAAGCACCAGAAGTGCCAATAAAAGCAACAGTGATACTCGCAAGTCCATTGTGCATTGTCGCTCTAAAAATCACTTATTATTGAACGGGACACTAAAACAATCCAGTACGGGAAGCGTGTTAGCACTAGTATAGAGTAGTCCCTTCTTTTACTTTCACGTTATATAGTGGATCTTTTCATTAAACCATACTCTAATGAGTCTGTGTTAATTGAAGCTTCCTGCTGGATGTTTATAAAACCGGACCCTTTAATTTGGGTTTTTAGTTACGTTTCTTTTTCTTCAATAGCCGTTTTTAGGGTTCCGTACCAAAATGGTAAAAATGGAACCCTTATGGTGTCTGTCTGTCTGTCTGTCGGTCTGTCTGTCTGTCTGTCTGTCTTCACAGCTGGATATCTAAAGAACTACTAATGCTATCAACTTGAAATTTAGAATAGTTTTAGATGACGTTTACCCAACTATTTTGCAGATAAGAAAAAAATTAAAATATTTATATTTTTTTTTTGCCACAGGGACTGAAAGGGGGTCTTAAAAAATCAAAGTGGGGCTACTAGGGCATGTGGGGTATCATATGAAAGAACGCTGTTTGCACATTCTCAAACATTTTTTTTTCTTTTTTTTAGGCCGCATAGTTTTCGACTTCTGGTGAAAAATGTAAAAAAAATACCGTTCCCGCCCCCTTATCTCCGAAGTTTGCGAAGAGAAAAATCTGAAATTATTCTATGTGATAGAAGTTTATGTAAAGATTACTGGAAAAATAAAACGATGTCTCTAAATAGCACACTTTTTCAGATATCGGAACGGAACCATCGGTGCGCGAGTCCGACTCGCTCTTGACCGGTTTTTTGGTTTAATGTTTAGATGGCCTGAATTGAGCTTGTTTGTAGTGTGTTTTGTAATTCGAGTATTGGGTGGGTCTATAACGTGTTTTCATACCTGCTAATTTGCTTCTTTGGTTTTTGTTGTTAGTTCTGGAATATCAATATAATAATAATTTTTGAATTAATCATCGTATCGTAGGGGTATCTAGTAACCAGTTACTGGGTTGTGGAGGTCAGATAAGCAGTCGCTCCATCTAAAATACTGGTATTCAGATGCAACCAGTTAGACTGGAAGCCGACCCCAACATAGTTGGGAAAAGAGTAGGCAGATCGAACATCAGTTGTTTTCTAGATCTTTGCGTACTACTATTGTTACTTTCCAACTTATTATAGACCTCAAATATTAACATGATGTATTAAAAAAAAATTGAATCTGTGATGGTTTTTAGAAGTTATTGAGCAATTGAGCATTTCCATGAATTATAAAAATGTTTAGGCAGATTACGTTAATGTAAATTGGCAATAAAATTAGATAGAACTTTTCGATGTTTAGATGTTCGATTTGTTTAATTATATTTGTGTATATTCAGTTTTCCAATTATCATTAGAAAGTAAACGACATAATTAACCGTAATTGGTTTCATTCAAATATCTTCTTTAACATAATTAGGTAGCTTCAATTTTGTAACTATTAAAATAATCTGGAAGATTGCTTTCCTTATCTTGTGTTATCTTTTCAACAAGATACTTATCTATTTGTGAACCTTTGCATTAAAGCTAGAACTTATTCAGGCTTAGGGTTTCTATTTTCCGGTAGACTGTTTTTATTCGTATTGTCCTTTGTTTGAGATACTATGTTCTCTAGATTGAGAGTAATTAATTGGTTGCTTACTTAGCATTCTAGAAAAATATAAAGTATGTATGTTTTGCTTGGTCTTTGAAGATATATCGAAAGTAAATATCTGACAAGCAGTTTTTGTTATTTTCTAAAGTTAAATTATAGGTTATTCAAATAAAACCAGAAACACAAGAGCTAGCTTACAAAATACTATGACAACTAAGTACCACAAGCCCCGACTGATAACTTTCCTCAAAAAAAATTATCGATATTCTTTGAAATAAATATCGCATCTATTGTTATGCAAAATACTTGTTATGCATATATTGGAATAAAGGATACACGTATATCGTACAGGCATTTTATCATAATATCGCCATTAGTTTGTTTTATGCGCTACTCTGGATATCAAAGGGTTGTATATGATGTCTAGTTCCTGCAAAGTTGAAAGAGATAAAACGAAATAGGTCAAGCAAATGCTATGGTTGGGTGTACCGACATCATTATAGTTTAGAGAAAGAAAGAATGACCAGCACGCTTAGCATGACGACGTTTTGTCGACGGAAGAATAGACAAAACTACACATTGCCATGCTTAGACGCGTAGAATGCGTACAAATATTTCTACTATCTTCCATTTTGTCTATTCTTCCGTTGACAAAACCCGTTTCTATGGCGGTCATGCTAGACTATCTGGGAAGGAATTCTAAGAAAATACTTCAGCATGAGCAGTAGAGAAGAGGACATAAAATTACAACATGAGGAGGATTCAACAATAATAGCAATGGGACAGAATTTTAAATGTGGTAATAAAATATTTTTTTGTTACATCAGTACAATATAATAGTATAGTGCTTTTATATCAATGAAAAGCCGAGCCTGTATAAGTTCATGACAAGCAAATAAAAAATGCAAACAAAATGTTTCAGTGCGCTCCACGCTCGAATACATACATTCATTTCCACCAGCTTTTAGTGCACTTTTAACTCCGAAAACTCATGTTTCGTCATGCATCACATTCATGCAAAAACCCGCAGTCAAATCTAAAATGTGATCAATCAATCTAGTTTGGCGAACATCCGATGGCTGGCAAATGTGGGTAGCTGTAACTGTTATAGAACGAATGCGGGCGTAATTACAGGATCGAATTGTCGATACAATTGATCTAACAAAACAGGTGATTTTGCAATCGTTGTGTGTGAATTTGATTGTTGGTTTGAAATCAGCAATGTTAATATTGTGGTAATTTGCGTGCATGGTAGAATTACTAATATTCGGGATTTGGATACTGACTCATCTGATAATATCAGAATACGCAAAAGTTTACTGCGCATACTATTGCCAAATCCTTTTGACGACACGGTTGGCGCAGTGGTTGAGCGATTGACTGCTGCGCAGCATGTCGCGGGTTCGATTCCCGCACGGAACAAATATTTGTACGACCTACAAGTATTTGTTCCGAGTCTGGGTGTTTTTCTATCTATAATATGTATGTATTTACAAAAAAAAAATGTATATAAGTAGTTTATCAGCCATCTCGTTACCATAACACAAGCATTAGGTTGTTTAGCTTGGGACTAGACGGCGTTGTGTGAAATGTCCAAGGATATTTATTTATTATTATTTATTTAAATCCAACTCTTTTCTCAAATTTGGAAAACGGCACAACAGTGAACACTAAAAACTTAATAGCACTAGACTATATTTACAATAACACAAACTTTCTACAATCTACAACCAAAAGAAGACCAATAATTAATTTATCTACAAAAATAATTAAGGAAACTTCTCAGAAAAGTTATTCGATCTAATAAAACCTGCTACGATCACTAAAACAATTTAGCAAACTGCTAAGCTGAGTAAAAGTTACCCTAAAACTTATTCAAGCTCAGATATCGTAAGTTCCCCTAATGAATGAGCACACGAGTTACTATGCAATTACTGCCTCGTATTTGCATAAAATCTATCCGGTTACGGCTGATGCATTAGGAAGCAAACACAGAAACACAGTAGCTGGAAACACGATAGAAAATCCTGTGTAAGATTTTGCGGAATTTGATAAGACTCGATTCGCATAACGTGAAGATGGTTGGGAATTAGATCTTCAATTCAAGATAAAGATTTTATTGGAGAGACAAAAACGAAATAAAGAGAAAAAACTGTAGAAGTAGCAGAAGAGGAACATGATTTTATTGGAGTTTTTATTTTAAATGATTTTAGACAACAATACAAGACAATGAGAAAATTATATCAAAATATAAATGTTTGTCTAAACAATGCTAATGAAATTAGTATTATAAATAAATCTATCTGCCTAGCCTTTTCCCAACTATGTTGGGGTCCAGTCTAACCGGATGCAGCTGAATGCCAGTATTTTACGTGGAGCGACTGCCTATCTGACCTCCACAACCCAGATACTGGGTAATACAATACCCCTTGGTAAGACTGGTTGTCAGACTTTCGGGCTTCTGATGACCCGTAACGACTGTCAAAGATCCACAAATAACAGTGGGGACCAACGGCTTGACGTGCTTTCCGAGGCACGGAGGAATCTCGGTATGTAAAGATGGTCACCCATCCACTGACCAACCCTGGCAAGCGTAGCTTAACCTGACGGATCGACCCGTGCGGCTGGTATTACTTAGCCACGAGCTCCTACTTAGCCACGAGTATTATAAATAAATATGGTGATGTAATTCAGGTTGCTTTACGTATACAAATATAGTACTATCACATGAAAATATAATTTTGGAACTTCTATAATCTTCTCAGCTCTTTGTCTAGCTATCGCCAACGGGGCTTAGTCGATGTGGGAGATTGCGTCAGCATGTTATCGCTTGTTGCCGCATTGTGGACTGAACATGTCTAATTTTATGGTTTTCCGTAACATGTTAAACGGTAACATGCAAATTGACTTCATTAGGCGGATTGTGTTTCTAAAATTCTGATGTGTTTCGAGTTTAGGGTGGGTTTTGGTACTTTTTGAATGGAACATAAGTCATATTGTTTCCTCTTATAGAGTATAATATCGTATCTGAAATAGTATTAAATCTACCGACGAATAAAATCTAACAGACGCTTTTGGAATTTTGAAGACAGAATCAATACCTATGTCATTCCTCAGAAAGCAAATAAAGATAATTATACGTTGAGGTACTTGTCTACATGTGACTGCAATAAAAACAATTTTATCGTCTTCCGTATCGGTTTTTTTATACTCTACGTTTAAACTTACGTCCTAATCTTCTTTAAACTAAGCCTTATCGAAACGCTCAATCCAAAGCAAATAGCTAATAAATAAACCAATACAATCAACTAAATAGAAAAAGGTAATATAATACTCATTGTTATTTACTCACACGATCCGACGTAATGTGAAGATTCGATAAAGCGAAAACGTAGCTAACGTTTCGATAAACCTTTGTTACAACCACTCCAACCCTCGAGTTTTAATAGTGACGTGACGTGTGGAATACTCGAGTAGATTAGAGGATATTGGGTATTATTGAATTGTGTTAATTTGTGTTTGGGTAAAATTTTGTTATCTGTTGTCTGTGGTACAATGGGTAATTGGAACAAACCCGCCCTAGTTAAATACAAAATAAAAATTTAACCGAAAAAAATATAAAAAAAACAATGGAAATTATTTGAACTTTATAGAAACGTTCACATTTGTTTTACGACACAAAAACCAACTATTTCTTACAATAATTAATTAATTACGCATCCGTTTCCAAATGGCTAATTTTCAGTTTCAGTGTTATTTAAAACAGTTTATAAAATGTCTTTTCTCTATTTAAAAGTTGTTCACAAACATCAAAGACAATTTCGAGCCTCTTAAAAATATCTCGAAATACTTTTAAAAGCAGCCCCTCACTAGAATTTCCTTGAACGACGACGTAAAGTAAATTGCACACATCCTTATCTAAAACGCTGGGCCCTTCACCGCTTTCGGTAAGTTATGAATTTTCAATACGACCCAAATGATACGGCAATCAGATAGCTCCCGCATTAACATTTATCTGCTATATTATAGAATTGGGTCGGAAGTGTGTTACGTTCAAGTTTTTGGGAACGTGATTGAAATTCGGTATTTTGAAGTATTTGAGCTAGAAATTATATGTCATGGCTGGTTTACAGCAAATTCTTTGTTACCTTAGCTTTATTATTATTGAAGCCAATATCATCAGTTACAGTCATTATATTAGATAACAACTAGCTTTTGCCAGCGGTTTCGCCCGCGTGGATGTCGGAAAATATCCCACGGGAACGTACTACCGGGAATTCCTTCCTTATTCCTTGTCTACATTACAAACCTTTGTGCAAAATATCAGCTTTTTAGGTCCAAGGGTTTGGGCTGGGCGTTGATGAGTTTGTCAATGAGTCAGTCAGTCAGTCAGGACTTCTCTATTTATTTATATAGATAAGCAATATCATCATCCACAGCCTGACTTCAACCACCGGCTGGGCTAATCTCTACACTTTTGTGCCAGCCTCATCTAGGTATCTCACGACACACAAATTTAATAAATCAAAATAAAAGTGCATACCAAAATCATGTCCTAAAATATGTCCAAACACCACTGAATTCTTCTTTAACTTAGTCTTTTATGACACCCATATCAGGTACAACCGGAAAAATATTATAAAAATTCTCAGACTCACTTTTCTTCAGCTCATTATTTAGTGATAAATAAATGTTGACTTCCAGCAAGGCTTTGGCATTCCAAGAATTTATTTGCATAACCACTAGCGTTCGTATTAGTACTTCTGTTTATAGCTATAAAACCTAAAAATTACATATCGTAAATTATACTATTATAAAACACGTTGAGTCCATAACTCCGAAAAATTCTTTGCCCACGTAAACAAGTTAAATGTTTAGGAAGCAAAATAAACTAGATATCAAGTTTCAATTAGAAATTTTGCTGATAATGATCTTATCTTGTCCAATTTAAATTGATACTTCGCTATAGGTTTATTGACTGTGCTGGATGTCGTCGTTTAATATTCTTCTTTTAATCCTCACTAATAATTTATTAAACTCACTTTCGCATTTATAATATTATTATTATAAACGCGAAAGTGAGTTTGTTTATTTGTTTGTTTGTTACGCATTGACGCTAAAACGGTTAAACGGATTTGGATAAAATTTGGCACCTGGGTAGACCATGACCTTGATTAAGATGTAGGATACTTTTTATCCCGATATTACATTTTTGTTCAAATCAAATCAATCAAATCAAATAATTTATTTGCCTGAATATAGGTATATAAGGTGATACATGTTACATTAATGGCCTTTTAACCTTAACCCCTCAAGTGTCTGAGTTTGGCTGATTTTAGACCCAAAACCCCAGCGAGTGGGGAGGCTTGGGGGTTAGTTGCGAACCCCATAGGTTCACAACTACTGATAATGATATGTTTTCCATCGGATGATGTTTTTTTACGTTTATATATACGTGATCTAAGCTTATATACCTATTATGTAAAGTTTTGTCCTTTTGCACACTTGGGGTGCATTTGACACGCGGGGGGGGAGGGGAGGTTAGCTGCGAACTCCATAAGTTCACAACTAATGATTTGATTGGTTTTCCATCGGATGATGTTTTTTTACATTTATATATATGTGATATAAGCTTATGTACCTAACAAAAAAAGGGTTTTTCTTATGCACACATGGGGTGCATTCGACACTTGAGGGGTTAATAGGTGTGCAAATATTTAATATAATTAAAATAAACATAATTACGAAAACTAAACACCACAACTCAAACGCCCGTTGTGAGAAATATTTCTTACATTAGGTAATCCACAATAAAAACAACAATTGTTGGATAATTTACGCAAGTAAATCAAAACCTATAGGGTACTTCCCGTTGTTCTAGAATCATGAAATTTGGCATGAAGCAAGGTCGTACAAAACAAATAAGGGAAAAGTCCGAAAATTGTTAATTTGTAATTCTGTCACATAAAAAAATGTTCAAGTCTCTCAGTCTGCCAAGACCCTTTTTCTCAACGACGCGTGGAGATATCAAGTTAAAATTTATATTAATAAATAGGTCCCTTAGAGTTCAAAAAAAATCAACCTTCTAACTCAATGCAATAAAAAAATATGGCCATTTTGCGACACATTTTGATACTTGCAACTGTCGAAAGTAAATCAAAACCTAGAGGGTACTTCCCATTGACCTAGAATAATGAAATTTGGCAAGAAGCAAGGTCTCCCAGAACAAGTAAAAGAAAAAGTCCGAAAATTGTGAAAATTTGTAATTTTATGACATTTTTTTTTTTTTGGGATCCAATGTTAAGTTTGTTTTTGGTATAAATTCTTTTCAACTACGGAACCCTTCATTGTGCGTGATCCGATACGCACTTGGTAGGTTTTTTTAGGATATTATTATGGATGCTATGAAGCTGCCAGCCTTGAATTAAAACATCCTCACTTTTTCATCCTCGTTTCTGGAAAATAAATAGCGCTTTATTATTTGTTTGCCTAGAAATTCAACATTTGTCTTGTTCTATTCTAATAAAGTTTAAAGAAACATCAGAGTTCTATCTAAAATGGTTCTACGTAATTATTCGTTCTCGAAACCAGTTGTTTCGAATAAAACTTTCGTAATGTTGGAGATAAGCTTCCAAATTGAGGAGTCATCGTTTTGTTCATGTAAAATAGGTATTAAAAATTATCTGTTTTGATAATCTTTGCCATAAAATGGTATCGATCTTATAACATCACTATATAGATTGTAATCGTATTTGGTTTAGATGCAATATTATTTACATTTGTATTGGAGTCTTGAGATGTTTGCTACTGCTGTTAAAGTTTATTATTATTAAAATAAAATCAACCCAAAGAATGATTAACTCTTTTTGTGATTATCTACAATATTTTTTTATGTCTTATAGCTATTTTACGATTCTTATAACATTCATAGGTCCACTTCAAAAGTCATTCCTTTCTGAAAATGTCTATTTGATACTAATTCCTTTTTTTCAATTTTAAGCTTCATTTCTCATATAATATCCGATTTCAATAAAGATAAAACTTGAACCTACGACAAACATGGCTGCATTGATTAGCACTACTCCAAATTCTGCCCCACCCGTAAAGGAAAAATCGTGAACTTTCAATTCCTTATTGAACTA
Source organism: Cosmia trapezina (assembly GCA_905163495.3). NCBI lineage: Eukaryota > Metazoa > Arthropoda > Insecta > Lepidoptera > Noctuidae > Cosmia > Cosmia trapezina. Next base: position 21,719,407 of record LR991035.1, on the reverse strand, counting down.
AACTGGATCACGTACTAAGGCTATCTGGCAGCTATTATTTTCCAACCAAGCATTACTTCCTGAAAGTGAGCGTTTGAAATAATAAAGAAACTGTGAGATTAACTTAATGTTGTTTACTGCGGAGAAAATATACGGGGAACGCTCTAATTTGGTTGGATTTTATTTATTTTCGCGCTTGTTTTTCTTTCGAGGCACATTTTGTTTTGTCTTGGTTGAAGACTTTTAGCTATGACTAAAACCTTATTCAGATAAACTGTTTACGTGAAATTCACTTGTTTGAGTGAACTAGACGTACCTAAATAACTTGTTTCAAAATTCGAGAAACTATTTTGAGTTTGATATTCGGTCATTTAATCGGTGTTTGTGTTCGGTGTGTGTGTTCGGTATGTGTAATTAGTATGAAATTATACTGCAGTTTGTGTCTCCCGTTTTGTGGAAATAAACTAAGCCTGGTACGAAAATATTCGAAAACGTTCCAATGTAGTTTTACCAAATAAAATGGCTACTAAAATCTACGTATTCTACCAATGGATAGCTGCGCAACTCGATTTTGAAGTGGATCATCTTCACTAAACTGATTTGAAATCTAATGAACATTCAGTAAAGAAACAGTGTGATGATATATTAAAACTAAAGCTGATATCTAACAAACCTCCGAATTCCTGAATTCATTCAGGCCCAAAATAATCTTGAAACGAAAATGGAGAAAAATAAAGACAGTACGGTAGAAAGGTAGGTACAACTTTCTGCCAGAAACACACAGAAAATTTTAAAAGTAAAACAGCTCTTCCGAGCTTATTCAGAACTATTCCTCTTCACCGCCCAGCAGACATGCTATGTTTAGTCATGACTCCACGCGAGCCTAGACTATCAAATTATTCATGGTGTTTTGCTGCGCCATCAACGTTCCTGATTCGGGCATATCTGGTGGCTTTTTACTGGAGACGTGAAATTTGCGGTGCCTGGGACGAGAAAGGTAGTTTTGCATATAAAGTGAATAGGTGTAGCTGTGTTTTGGCGTTTTTGTACGCGAAATTTATAGTGATACCTTGGTTTATAAAGTAAAACAGTTTTGGGAACTCAGAGATTTTGATATTATTCCGTACTTGATAAAAACCTCTGTGATAGACTGACAATGAGTTTTAATCCGATTCAGACGGTTCCTTGCTGTCCTCCCCAAGCGACGCCCTATGCCGAGCTCCGTACCCCACAGGGGGTGCCCTTAGCGAGTGGTCGCTTAGCTTTTAAGTTTTATGACTTTGCTGGAGGCCTTAATTTATTGAAGCACCCACAGGAAAGTTTGATTAAGCAGCCAACAACCTCCTAGGTTGACCTGGAGATGGCATACAAAATAAAAACTGAAAATAGTGACCTTATTTGGGTTTCGTATTGGAGCTTAAATATTCTTCATCACATTAATATTATAAAGGCGAAAGTTTGTGAGTGTGTGTGTGTGTGTGTGTGTATGTTTGTTACTTCTTCACGCTCAAACGGCTTTACCGATTTGGATGAAATTTGGTATGTAGACAGCTTATACCCTGGATTAACACATAGGCTACTTTTTATCCCGAAAAAATGTAGTGCTCCCGTGGGAAGAGCAAGGAATTCAAATACATATTATGCTACTCTTTCAAACTCAAACGGCTCGACCCATTTCGATGAAATTTGGTGTGAAAGTAGCTGACACTTTGGATTAACACATATATTACTTTATATCCCGAAAAAATGCAGTGTTCCCGTGGGATGAGCAAGGAATTCAAATATATTTGCTTCTCTTTCAAACACAAACGGCTCGACCGACTTTGATGAAATTTGGTGAGAGAGTAGCTTACACCCTGGATTAACACATATGGTACTTTATATCCCGAAAAAATATAGTGTTCCCGTGGGATGAGCAAGGAATTCAAATATATTTGCTACTCTTTCAAACTCTAACGGCACAACCGATTTTGATGAAATTAGTAAGGAAGTAGCTGACACCTCAGATTAATACATAGGCTACTTTTTATCCCGAAAAATGTAGTGTTCCCGAGGGATGAGCAAGGAATTCAAATATATTTGCTACTCTTTCAAACTCAAACGGCTCAACCGATTTTGATGAAATTTGGTAAAGGAGTAGCTAACACCCTGGATTAATACATAGGCTACTTTATATCCCAAAAAAATATAGTGTCCCCGTGGGATGAGCAAGGAATTAAAATATATTTGCTACTCTTTCAAACTCAAACGGCTCGACCGATTGTTATGAAATTTAGCGTGGTAGTAGCTCCTTGGATAACACATAAGTCACTTTATACTCTGAAAAATGTACTGTTCCCGAGGGATGAGCAAGGAATTCAAATACATATTATGCTACTCTTTCAAACTCAAATGGCTCGACTGATTTTTTGTGCGAAATTTGGTGTGAACGTAGCTGACACTTTGGATTAACACATATACTACTTTATATCCCGAAAAAATTTAGTGTTCCAGTGGGATGAGCAAGGAATTCAAAAATATCCGCTACTCTTTCAAACTCAAACGGCTCGACCGATTTTGATGAAATTTGGTGTGGAAGTAGCTGACTCCCTGGATTAATACATGGCTTACTTTATATCCCCAAAAATGTAGTGTTCCAGTGGGATGAGCAAGGAATTCAAATATATTTGCTACTCTTTCAAACTCAAACGGCTCAACCGATTGTGATGAAATTTGGCATCGTAGTAGCTGACACCCTGGATTAACACATAGTCCACTTTATACCCCGAAAAATGTAGTGTTCCCGAGGGATGAGAAGGAATTCAAATATATTTGCTACTCTTTCAAACTCAAACGGCTCAACCGATTTTGATGAAATTTGGTAAAGGAGTAGCTAACACCCTGTATTAATACATAGGCTACTTTATATCCCAAAAAAATATAGTGGTCCCGTGGGATGAGCAAGGAATTCAAATATATTTGCTACTCTTTCAAACTCAAACGGCTCAACCGATTGTGATGAAATTTGGCATCGTAGTAGCTGACACCCTGGATTAACACATAGTCCACTTTATACCCCGAAAAATGTAGTGTTCCCGAGGGATGAGTAAGGAATTCAAATATATTTGCTACTCTTTCAAACTCAAACGGCTCAACCGATTTTGATGAAATTTGGTAAAGGAGTAGCTGACACCCTGGATTAATACAGAGGCCACTTTATATCCCGAAAAAATATAGTGGTCCCGTGGGATGAGCAAGGAATTCAAATATATTTGCTACTCTTTCAAACTCAAACGGCTCGACCGATTTTGATGAAATTTGGTGTGGAAGTAGCTGACACCCTGGATTAATACATGGTTTACTTTATATCCCCAAAAATGTAGTGTCCCCGTGGGATGAGCAAGGAATTCAAATATATTTGCTACTCTTTCAAACTCAAACGGCTCAACCGATTGTGATGAAATTTGGCATCGTAGTAGCTGACACCCTGGATTAACACATAGTCCACTTTATACCCCGAAAAATGTAGTGTTCCCGAGGGATGAGTAAGGAATTCAAATATATTTGCTACTCTTTCAAACTCAAACGGCTCAACCGATTTTGATGAAATTTGGTAAAGGAGTAGCTAACACCCTGGATTAATACATAGGCTACTTTATATCCCAAAAAAATATAGTGTCTCCGTGGGATGAGCAAGGAATTAAAATATATTTGCTACTCTTTCAAACTCAAACGGCTCGACCGATTGTTATGAAATTTAGCGTGGTAGTAGCTGACTTCTTGGATTAACACATAAGTCACTTTATACTCTGAAAAATGTAGTGTTCCCGAGGGATGAGCAAGGAATTCAAATACATATTATGCTACTCTTTCAAACTCAAACGGCTCGACCGACTTTGATGAAATTTGGTGAGAGAGGAGCTGACACCCTGGATTAACACATATGGTACTTTATATCCCGAAAAAATATAGTGTTCCCGTGGGATGAGCAAGGAATTCAAATATATTTGCTACTCTTTCAAACTCTAACGGCTCAACCGATTTTGATGAAATTTAGTAAGGAAGTAGCTGACACCTTGGATTAATACATAGGCTACTTTATATCCCAAAAAAATATAGTGTCCCCGTGGGATGAGCAAGGAATTGACACATAAGTCACTTTATAGTCTGAAAAATGTAGTGTTCCCGAGGGATGATCAAGGAATTCAAATATATTTGCTACTCTTTCAAACTCAAACGGAAGGACCGCTTTTGATGAAATTTGATGTGGAAGTAGCTGACATCCTGGATAGGCTACTAGGCTACTTAGGCTACATAGGCTACTTTATATACCGAAAAAGTGTAGTATTCACGTGAGATGAGCAATTTTTTTGTGAATACGTTTTTCACCGATTAAATAATACACGTTTTAGTGTATCTCATAAACCGCGGGTAACACCGCGGGACGCAGCTAGTATATTCATAATCACTACTGTTCATACTAAACTAAAAACAACGTGCTAGTTTGTCAAACAAATCTGCAAATATTAATCGAACTAGCAAAAAATTCAAGTTACAAAACTGTGCCTACATCAGGTATATGAAACAAACTTAGTTAGGAAAAATAAAAATAACTACATATTTCGGCTCGCTCCATTTCCGACGCTTATTTTCTGGGCACACACCCAGATGCCTATGATACTTTACAGGAAAACTTCTGCTACTGCTCTGATTACCTCAAAATATAGGCTTACTATGCTCGTAATTTTAAACTTTGGCAGTTTGCCTCGCATAAATTGAGATTATTTTTTATCCAGGCTGTTGTTTCTACTTTTATGTGCCTTATTTGATGAAATATGAATGGAGTCGATTTTTTTTTGTTACTGGATTTTTATTATGAATATTTTTCTCTTTGTGGGAATATGTTTTCTTATTACTAGTGCTTTTATATGAACTTGTGTTGTAAGTGCCTGTAAGTGTCAGGGGGCTTACTCCCTAAGTCCATCCGTCTTTCCGTCCGTCCGTTCATCCGTCCGTCTGACATTACGATCCATCAAAACAAGCGTAAAAGTTAAATTTTTCGGACGGGCAAAAACACATCGGGAGTAGGGACAATTTGCAAATCATGTGGTCATTCATACTTCGTTCGGGCCCCGAACCAATCATCCATCCGTAGGTGATACGGAGTATGAAACGCCCGTAACGAAGGCCGAAACTACGGGCTTCGTGCTTAGGGAGTAGGCCCCCAGTTTCCACCGAACGGAAAAATGCTCGAGCACTTTTTAAATTTCACTGAATAAGTAATTGAATATAAAATTCGACGGAGACATCGGGGGCTTCCTATGAGCTCTTATAGCAGTGCAGAAGTTGAACGGTTCCAGTGTGAGAGAGAGACGGAGCAGTATACAACTTTCTTTACTCCGTGGACTTACAGCACCATGATAGGTCCATGATCTTTTTAGGGTTGCTTACCTCAAAAAGAAAAAAACCGGTCAAGAGCGAGTTGGTCTCGCGCACCGAGGGTTCCGTTCCGATTTCTGAAAAAGTGTGCTATTTAGAGACATCGTTTTATTTTTCCTGTAATCTTTACATAAACTTCTATCACATTGAATAATTTCAGATTTTTCTCTTTGCAAACTTCGGAGGTTAGGGGGGGAAGGAACGGTATTTTTTTTTACATTTTTCATCAGAAGTTGAAAACTATGCGACCTAGAAAAAAGAAAAAAATGTTTGAGAATGTGCAAACAGCGCTCTTTAATATGATACCCCACATGCCCCAGTAGCCCCACTTTGATTTTTTAAAACCCCCCTTCAGTCCGCGTTGCAAAAAAAAAAAAAAAAATTTAATTTCTTATTTGCAAAATAGTTGAGTCAACGTCATCTAAAACTATTCTAAATTTCAAGTTGTTAGCATTAGTAGTTCTTGAGATATCCAGCTGTGACAGACAGACTGAGTGACACCATAAGGATTCCTTTTTTACCATTTTGGTACGGAACCCTAAAAACGGAACCCTTATAGAACCACTTCGTTGTCCGTCTGTCTCTCTGTCAGTCAGTCTATCAAGAAAAGTATCAAGTTGAAATTAATATCAAATACGTAGGTCTAATGGTCCCTCGGAGTACTAAAAAATCAAGCTTCTATCTCAACGAAATAAAATAATATGGGCATACTTATAAGCGACATATTTTGATACTCGCAAGTAAATCAAAACCTATAGGGTACTTCCCGTTGACCTAGAATAATTAAATTTGTGATGAAGCAAGGTATAACAGCACAAGTAAAGAAAAAGTCTGAAAATTGTTAATTTGTAATTTTATTACATTTTTTTTTTTTTTGAAATTACAATGTTAAGTTTGCTTTTGGGATAAATTCTTTTCAACTACTGAACCCTTCATTGTGCGTGGTCCGACACGCACTTGGTCTGTTTTTTTTTCGTCATAATGCCCCCGGCGTTTGTCAAGCGTGATGTCTGCGTCGAATTTTATATTCAATTACTTATTCAGTGAAATTTAAAAAGTGCTCGAGCATCAGGGAAGATTTTTCCATTTGGTGGAAACTGACCCTTAGGCACCAATGCAAACCCACTACCTACATTGTTGTTAAAATATTTTTTAAGGAAGCAAGGTATAACAGCACAAGTAAAGAAAAAGTCTGAAAATTGTTAATTTGTAATTTTATTACATATTTTTTTTTTTTGGAATTACAATGTTAAGTTTGCTTTTGGGATAAATTCTTTTCAACTACTGAACCCTTCATTGTGCGTGGTCTGACACGCACTTGGTCTGTTTTTTTTTCGTCATAATATCCCCGGCGTTTGTCAAGCGTGATGTCTGCGTCGAATTTTATATTCAATTACTTATTCAGTGAAATTTAAAAAGTGCTCGAGCATCAGGGAAGATTTTTCCATTTGGGCGGAAACTGACCCTTAGGCACCAATGCAAACCCACTACCTACATTGTTGTTAAAATATTTTTTACAAATTATTCTAATCTGATTTAGGAAAAATAATATCGTTATCATATTAAACAATAGTTACTTACTGTTATACTGTTAGCCTGTATCATGCCACTGTTGGGCAATGGCCTACCCCTATGACTTCCAATGCTTGCGATCCAGTGTTTAATGTGGACCACTGGTCTTTTGTTTTGTCCAGCCCTCTTAAGGCTTGTCCGCCGTAAAAAGCGCGGTCACTGTCGGACTGCATAGAAAAGAAAGAGAAGCGCGATGACACAACTCTTGCAAAATATGAAGTAATTACCGATTTACAAAAACAATAGGGATTGGAAAAAAAAGTAATCACATGAAATCATTCCTTATTATTTTGTAAAGAGCTGTATAAATTTATGAACACTTTTAATGAAAAATGTAGGAGTAATATGGTAAAAACTCGAAAAAACAGACAGAAATAGACCTGGATTTAGTTTTTTTTTTCCTTAGTTCTACAAACTAAAATACATTTCAGGACAAATGAAATCACTTCTTATGTATTGTAGATTACTGTGTATTTTTTTCTATCAAAAATATGCTATAGTTACTGTAAAAGATGGACACAAAGTTTCGGCGTATTTTGGGAGGACCAGCCTTAATACATAGTTCTAAACATTAAAATTTATATTATGGTTCCGTGTTAACAAAAACTCGCAATTCTTAAAGGTACTCCGGTGATATGACATTAAAACTACCCAGCAATTTAAAAGCCATGAGCCAGTAATTATCCACACTTATCCACTATTAACATCACAAACCTTTATGACGTCTGATCACATGGCAAATGAAGTCATTTACCATTCTCTTAACGGACGAAAAAATCTTAATTGTCACAATTATTTCCCATAATTTACACCGGATGACTAGCAGCTGGTACGTTTAGATAAACGTTTTATGTCCCTTTCCAGATTCCCAGAAATCAAATCGTACAAAAACCAGTTCAAAATTAAATACAAAGTTAAACTTTCACAATACAATTTTGAGTACTGCCAAAGTACCTTTCAAGAATTAATAAGAGTCTGAAAAGACTAATGGATTGGAAATTATTGGACTCAAAGTAATATTCAAGAGCCCAGCAATTTCTCGTCCATCTTTAAGATGCAATTAAAGTACTTTATTTCTTTCATTAGATCGAAGTTCCGAAGCACGTTTTATTTATGATGGCAAAGTTTAGGAACCTATTAAGGTGGATACATTATTGGAGGGTTGTTACAATCTGGGACAATATTGGAAGGTTGGGTGAGCAACGTTTTAAAGAACTGGGCAAACTAATTTACATTTATATTAAGTTTTTTTCTGCACCTTCACTCATCGTCAATTTACAGCTGGTGGTATTAAAAAAATATTAGAGATTTTAACCAATCTGCAAGAAATTTCATAAAGTAATACTTATAGTTGAGCGGAATGCAGAATATGTTTCTTCTCAGAAGTGTAAACTGTGCTTAACCACAGCCGGATATACAAAGGATTGTAAGTACTTACAGAAGATTCATATATATGTACATAGTGTAAGACTCTTTGGAAACTATTTTCATTAATTCCTTGTTCGTACATACATTCCTCTTTAGCATAAAGGTGTTAATTTAATTAAAAATGAAATCCAGCTCTCGTATGTGAATGCTTTTAAATCTTTTGGTATTCATTGTCCAAGTTGTTGGTGCAAGTAATTAAATGTTCATAGTAATTAACACGAACTGATCATTAATGAGGTGGATTTTACCGCGTGTAAATTTAATAATAATTGAAAATGTCCAAGTAGTGTCTTTAGGCCACAAAATTTTATCCATAACAGCAAAAACAAGGAAGACTTATTAAGATAATCATTTTTCAATACACTTCCTCGAAAACTGGTTCATATCGCACTACGATTAGGTTCACAATGCAATGTATTTCACACGCGTGCGATTTTTAAATTTTCCCGCACGTGTGCGGGAATAAAAATTGTCACAGATAACTTATACCTATACTTAGTCCAAATTGGTTCAATGCCTCTATTCACAACTCTCTATTCGGAGGTGAATGTTTTTTTTTAATTTCGAAAAAGAGATAATTATGCATCTTTACGGGGCGTTAATATTTTTTGAATATTTAAATAATGTTTATAAATAGAATATCATCAAAAGCTATGATTATTACAATAAAAAAAACGTTTATGAACAAATTAACATTTATTTGTGTTCTAAACTCAAAAATATTAGAATTTTCTATTTTTTCATAGTAGGCTGTTTATGGGCTTTATACCTTTGCTTCTCCTTCAACCTGGCGAAAGCAAAGCGCGGAAAAAACAGAAAATTTAAATCATAGTTTCCTAATAATTCATGACAAAAATATTTTCCGTTATTTTATTTTATTTCCTCAAAAGTGTATTAAAAAACGTCGTTTGATACTCGTGGACATTTGTTATTGCAGTTCTCGGCTTAAAAACAACCTCGCCTACGGCTCGGGTGTTAATTCCGCCTCGAATGTAATAGCAAACGTTCTCCACTTGTATCAAAATGTACTATTAATAGATAATTCTGAGCATCTGAGAAAAGTTTTCAAGTTATCTGATTCTTGAAAAAGTAAAAAAAAAAGTTTTAAGAAGAATAAGTTATGAATAAGTAATAAGTTGTAAGAACGAGACGAAGCTCTTATCAATATAACTCAAGGGTTCTCGAACAGAAAACGTAAAAATCTACCTTGACTTCTGGAAAAGTTTTCTCGATCTAGACTATACTAGGTAACTTAATAGGTAATACGAGTATTAAAATCTATCCAAAACGAAAATGCAGACTAAACATTTTCCGATTCGACCTAGAGAAATAACAATGACAAACCCACAAAATTTGAATAGCCAAAACATATTGACACAGACCCAAATAGGACTTAGTCATACCGCTAAGTTCAAACCGTTTCACACACCATCTGAGCCGACCGATCTCAGCCCTCCCTCGAATACTAATAAGTTAATCTTTTATATCACGTTTTCGTGAAACAAAGAGATGAGGGCAAGTATGAGATAAAACATCCAATAGAACATGGCCCCTCGTTAGCTATACCCGCTTACCTATCCAACAAAAATTCTATATATAAAAGAGAGGTAGGGAAGGTCTTCAAATCTGGTTTTGAATCGCGGTGGTCGAGTATGGGGCCGTATTAAGCAGCAAGGGAATTATGAAGCATGTGCTCTTTGAATACTAAACGGCTATTTCCAAAGGCGGTGCGGTAGAAATAATCTGAGCAGCTTTGAAAACCAGGGATGTGACTAATGTTTTTAAGTTGCTAGACGGGAATATTCATATGGAAATCAGGATGACTGAAGAAATGTAGGAGCTAGGAAAGAATGGGTTGGTAATTAGAATGAATTTCATGGTAAAAGAAATGAATTATGAGTTTTGATTTATGGAGTAGAAGAAGTAGAATTGGTAGTAGGGAAAATAAAGATTGAATAGAAAAAGGCATGTGAGTCAGTTTCAATAAAAAAAAAACTACACAGACTATTCCAATATGCAATTTATATAGATACTCATATCTTTTGAAGCCTATCTGTTCAAACAAAGGACTCAAATAAAGTTAACCCAAAACCAATATTCCTATAGAAGCATGAGGAACAGGGTGTAAAGTTCACTCATCCCCTCAAAGTCAAGGGTATACTGGTGACCCCGATATAACTTTAAACTTGAACATCGGAGGATCCTCCCTTTTCGATGGTGGATGAGTGAACTTTACAACCTGTTCCTCATGCCTCTAAATTCAAATAGGAACCTCTATTAGAATCATAGAATTCTTCCTCATTTATATGAAAGACGCGTCAGTAAACGGTTGTACTGTTTTGAATAAATCTTTAGCTTAAATACTAACTCAATAAGACCTCGTTTGGACGGAGTTAACGCTCTGTGAATTGAAAAAGGTTGAGGATAACTTAATTTGCATTTGATTTGACGTATTTTAAGTTTTTCAATTGACCTGATAACTCTAAGGCTGCGTTTCCACCAGAAATGAGCGATGATGCGTAGCGAGGGATGTGTGTAAAATTAACCAATAACATCGCTTCATTTTCATAGCTTGAGCTAACCTAGTGCTCTAATTGTTTAGTTTTACACACATCCCTTGCTACACATCCTCGTTCATTTCTGGTGGAAACGCAGCCTTAGGCTTGGCACAGAAACATATCTGAAGAGTATCTTATTGTTATTGTACAATTTTTTGATTGAATATTCTCATAATATATATGTCTGATAACTAATTTCTAGTACTGTACACACGGTTACAACATATCAAGCTATAATTTTCCAGTATAAGCTGATCTCGCATTGTATAGAATTACCGTACAATGAGAGGTTAGCATAAACTGGAAATTATAGCTTGATATGTAGCCGTGTGTACATAATAAGACTAGCAGCTGGTAGTGAGGAATGAATGGGATTAAATTGGAAATTATATACAATTTGAATCCAAATGGCGTCATTTGGTTATCTATAAACTTGTCCTAACCTAACATTTCATTTGATGTTACTTTTGTATCTGTTGAACCAATTTAAATCCTTCCTGTAACTATAAATTCAGAATAATTTAAATTATTTTATACATATATAGGTATTGCACGAATTACCGCTATTCAAAAATATATTAAATTTTGTTCTTACTGACAAAACTCCTAATTTATTCTCAGAATCTTAACAACAAAAACTCTTCAACAATGACACAAGACTATGATTAATAACTTGACACATCGTTAACCGTATGTTAAAGAATTTCCAAAAAACCACATCACTCATTTAAATGATTACCTACCTCTTCACTTCATTCAAATAAAAAAAGTGACTAACTAAACTAACAATGAGTGTAATTTCATAAACCGCAAATGGTAATGAGTGCCAGAATATTGGTACAAAACGGAGGAAATACCAAATGCATGAGTTTATACTTTCTGTCATTATCATCGTTGGTAATTCATCATCATCATTTCAGCCAAAGGCTACTGCTGATCATAACCTGCTGTCCGGCTCTTGCTGCATCTAGCGTACTCGTGACTTCACAATTCCGCGCTTCCGTTTTGCTAGTAAGTGTCCTGCTTACCATTACTAAGTTTATCAATTCTTCGGGCTACGTCTGTTGACTTGGTTTCCTTGCGAATCTCTTCTTGAAGTTTGAAGCTTTCCATTGTTTCGTTGCCCTTAGGATAACTTTAAGCCTTCTTCAAATTTTCATGATGTCTATTGTCAGCAAGTCAGCAACCATCTGTAACAGTGTCATCGCGGGCAATACACACTGGTCAAAGACTATTATCTTGAAATACGGTATTTGGGACACGAAGACGTTGCATAGATTCCCGAATGCTGACTCATACATGACAATGAGTATTAATGAATTGTCTAATTTCTTTTACAATACAGACGGCTTATTAATAGGCCTAGTTTCGTCGGTATGTGTGCTTAACATACTCTCTGAATGAAGAATGCTTTGAGAGGCTTCTAAGTGCATTTTGATACTCTTGGTTGGAGGTTCTATGTTTGTTAAATTGTTTTTGATGAGTCTTGGATTTATTGGGGGCATTTGAGTGATTAGCTATATTTCTGTTACAGTTTTGATATTGTTATGTTCGATAAGTTATAATGTTACGGTATTTTAGTACCTGTAGAAAATAAAATGATAGACTATATTATGCTCTCTTTTTCAACTTCGTCACTGTGTAATATACCTGCAAAATAACATATTTTTGTAGTAAAGCAGAAAATTGTTTGTGTTTCAATTATGATAATTTTACATTAAGTTTTCTAAAGCTTTTTAAAGCGCAGACGAAGAATCTAATATTTTTAATAACAAATTATATTCAGTCTTTTATGGCATTTCTATTTTTTGTAATTTATACAAATCTTAAATACAATATACAATCCAACAATAAAAAAAATATATATTATATAGCAATTATAAAGTACCGTATGAATTGAAATAAGTTGATAACCCATCGTCTACGTGGTGCATCCCAATAAGGTAGTTCCAATTTACCTTATAAGAATCTTATAACTAGCACGTACGAACTTTACTGGTTACGATTTAAGTAGATTTATATACTTTATAATATTTTCTTTTTCCCACGAATAAATTGCTAAACTAAACAAAAAAAAAACTTCACATTTCCAGTAATAACTGAATTTTCTAATTATTTTATTTATACTTTCAATCTAAAATCACAAAACCCTAACAAAAACCCCAACAATTCCTCAATGATTACTCTATCACCAAAAAAGTGACTAAAAAATAATAATAACTAATAACAACTAATGGCCAGTCACAACTTTTTACAAAAAAAAAAACCGGTCAAGAGCGAGTCGGACTCGCGCACCGAGGGTTCCGTTCCGATTTCTGAAAAAGTGTGCTACTTAGAGACATCGTTTTATTTTTCCTGTAATCTTTACATAAACTTCTATCACATAGAATAATTTCAGATTTTCCGCTTTGCAAACTTCGGAGATACGCGGGGGGGAATGGTATTTTTTTTTACATTTTACATCAAAAGTCGAAAAATATGCGGCTTAAAAAAAATAAAAAATAGTTTGAGAATGTGCAAACAGCGTTCTTTCATATGATACCCCACATGTCATAGTAGCCCCACTTTAAATTTTTAAGACCCCCTTTCAGTCCCAGTTGCAAAAAAAATATAATTATTTTTATTTCATTCTTTTTTGCAAAATAGTTGGGTCAACGTCATGTAAAACTATTCTAAATTTCAAGTTAATAGCATTAGTAGTTCTTGAGATATCCAGCTGTGACAGACAGACAGACAGACAGACAGACTGAGTCACACCATAAGGGTTCCTTTTTTACGATTTTGGTACGGAACCCTAAAAAGCAGCCAAGTGCGAGACGGCACACGAAGGGTTCCGTACTACCGTACAATATTTTCCGGTATTAAGTTCGAGCAAAACCGCCGAAAAATACGTTTCTTGTGCAATTTAATTTATTTGGTGTTATAGAGGTCGTAGATACTTTGTGAAAATTTCAAGTATCTACGTATTACGGTTCAAAAGATTGACAGACGCACGGACGGGTGGACAGCGAAGCCTTAGTAATAGGATCCCGTTGGCACCCTTTGGGTACGGATCCCTAAAATCGATTATCAAAATGGCCGCGTCATTCCGCGAACGGTACAAGCGATCGTGTAGCGATTATCTACGATCGAGTGTCGATAGTCGATGAAACAGACAGTAATGTCTTCATTATTGCGGCCCAATTGATTCTGTAGTGGAAGATTGTCTGGGAATTATTTGAAGGATCGCAGCGAATGTCGAGGACGGAAATTATTGTTTAGTGCTTTAACGTTTTTGCTAGTACTATCGATATATCGATATGCTGAGCTAAGGCAGTACTGTGAGGGGTTGAACCTCAACAGTGAGTGGCTACGGAATAAAAACACAGTAGTGCGCAGGAGAAACAGGCCTGAAGCCCGCTATATTAATAAATCAGAATCAATTATAAATCACACACTGCCTACGCGGAACCCTAACTAAAATCTATCTGTCAATCGTTAAAGAAAAACGAGCATCACTTTTCTTTAAGATTCGATGTTTGAATGATCGAAATGTCAGCCAGTAATATCTATGTGAACGCTTGATTACAATATAAACCTTTACAGTAGTTTGCTAGGTTCATTACATAACTTGTAATGTGGACTATTATTATGAATACCATTCCAATCCGGATAGGCTAATTATTCCTCCAATGAAAAGCCAATTATATCACAAAAGTTGCTTTCCTATGGTTATAAGGCTATATAATAAATTACCGAAATCGTATAGGGAACTGCCAATCAATCGCTTTAAAACAGCGTTATTCAAATGGCTTGTAGAACAATCGTTCTATTCTGTGAATGAGTTCCTAAATTTTAAAGAGTGACATAAGTAATTAATTAATATTTTTTTATGTATATATATAATTTTACAAATGTTTGACATTATTATTCTCAATTTAATAATTGTGATTTATGTTTTAAATTTATTAGATTATTAATTTATGGCAATGTATTAAATTATATTATTATTATTAGGTTGCATGCTAGTTTTAGCGAATTGTATCAGAAACTTTCAAAAACCCGACCATCTGTAATGTACTACAATTCTTGCAATTAAAATTTCATTTCATTTTAAATTTCATTTCATTTCATTTCATTTCATTTCATTTCATTTCATTTTCATTTCATTTCATTTCATTTCAATCTTATCGAGCAAATCAGGAAGAAAATGGTATTCATATCCCAACCAATTCTGGGCAAAGGGCACGCTTGAATAATTAAGCTATTCACTTTGGTACGGTGCTGTGCCAATAGCACACTCATTTTGCTACGCAAATTACTAATTAACATATGATTACTTTAAAAGTATCATAGTTAAAATAAAAAAAAATATATAAAATATATATTTTATACGCAACATACGCGCATTGTCGTGGAATTGCGGATACCAGCCCGTATTACCTACCTATGATAGTTAAAGCCTTATTTACATTGGTAGGTATATGTTAATTAGAGGTGCTCGTAGCTAAGTAATAACAGCCGCACGGGTCTATCCATCAGGTTAAGCTATGCTTGCTGGGATTGGTTTGTGGATGGGTGACCATCTTTACATACCGAGACTCCTCCGTGCCTCGGAAAGCACGTTAAGCCGTTGGTCCCGGCTGTCATTCGTGGATCTTTGACAGTCGTAACGGGTCGTCAGAAGCCCGAAAGTCTGGTCTTTCCAAGGGGTATCGTATTACCCAGTTACGGGGTTATGGAGGTCAAATAAGCAGGTATTCAGCTGCATCCGGTAAGACTGGAAGCCGATCCCAACATAGTTGGGAAAAGGCTAGGCAGATTGATTTACTTCATTTTCATTTTATTTTACTCTAAAACTGATTGACTGACTTAATTTGAGTACCTGGTTGGTATAGTGGTCGCAACGCTACTACTGTGCATAAGGTCCTGGGTTCAATTCTCGGGTCGGGTAAAGTGTTATTGGGTTTTTCCATCAGAAATTTCTCAGTAGCTGTCTGGATTTATGTCCGGTTGATGTCAATAGGCTCAACCCTGTGTCATGGGTCTTAAATTTAAGACCCATGAAACAGGGAAAAGTGGTTGTTAATAAAAGTACCTACATCTCTGCCTAATCCAGGGAATACAGGAGCGAAGTTATATGTAATAAATATAATAGTTAAAGCCTTATTTAGGTTGTCAGACATATTTTTAGTATTAATTCTCACTCTAAAACCTAAACAACAAAGCAAATAAATTCTATACCAAACACATTAATGATCCCAGACGAACTGAAAACTTTAAACCGGCTTAACCCTGCGGCATCAGATATCCTTTGAAGCCAGGCCTTTCCAACAGCTTATTAGTATTCGATACAAAGTTTTGGGCCCATAGATTTGTATCTAATATATGTACAGATGTACGTGATTGGAAAACACATTTTATGTACCTGGATTTGTAAGGGTTATTTTTTGAGTTTATTTTTTTTTTAGTTTTGTAAAGGGTTTTTTAATTTTTTTTGAAGTTATGTTTGTGAAAAATTGATTCAGTTTTGAAAAATAGGTTTTAATACCTTATTAACTTACAAAAAAAGTTATTTTCTAAAACTGCATAAATTAAAACTATGTGCTACAGATAACAAATGAATAAATTATACTTAATACTTAACATACAATTCCTTATTTACATAATATTTTATTATTTATTATGTTAAAATTACACTTGGCTAAATAAAAGTCATTTCTTAATTTAAAAAAAAAAACAATTTAAGGCGCAGACTGACTACGATATTAAATGGCACACAACTGCGTAATCTATTGTCACCATTAGCTGGCTTGAAATAATGTTGAAAATTTAAAATAATATTTGTGTTGCCGAGACGTGACTAAGCTGCGAATGTGCATTTATTTTCCGGGTTTTCTTTAGATTATCCAGAATATACACAATAAATTAAATAATTGTCCGATTAAACTTAAAAAAAAAGCTAATCCTATTTAATTATTTAAAAAAAGAATGTCGCTATCGCAGAAAATACAGATATGTTCGACGCGAAAGTTTATTTTTGTGGAGCAACTTCCAATTTTTTTACTAGGAAAATCAAACTATTTTTTACTATTCTATTCGGTTAAAATTTTTCTTAAATCCCTTCTCTGTCCACACGTTGCATAATTTCATTGCGTTACGTCATACTCGACAATCCAAGAAACCGATTTTTGTGAATATTGAGCTAATACCGCGCCTTAACCATCTGTTTTATCTACCATAGAAAAACAAAACTTATACTATGTTCGTCACCATTTCACCAAGTATCTCCGTTCAATCGGCACAAGAATTAGCCTAAAGATATTTTCTTATCGCTTTTAATATTATGAGCTGTTATTATACGAATCTTGAAGCAGCTATCGCGTATAATATTACTGATATCGCCTGCGGCATTTGGCGATAATCTATGCTTACCATCCCACACAAATTATTGCATTGGAATAGGGGTCATTATTGATTAGCTAACTGGCTTGTAAGAGTGGTGGAATGTCAACTCATCAGTATGGATATTATTGCAGTGATTTTAAGTGACTTAAAAATTTTCACCGTTTCCATTTTTTTCACTATCTTATCTTCTATCTATCTATCTTTAGAAATAAAAAGAGAAGCCCTGACTGACTGACTGACTCGTTAACGTCCAGCCCAAACCATTGGACATAGAAAGATGAAATTTTGCACTAAAGTTCCCCTTATAATGTAGACAAGGAATAACGAAGGAGATTTTGTTCCCGTGGGATATTTTCCGACATTCGACCAAATGTATCCAATAGTTTAGTCACTATAGCTCGTCAAAGATTGGCACAATCCGTATTTTGGCCCATCATCAAATAGAAACCTAGCTGATAGAAACTTTTTACAATTTCAATGTTAGGTAGTTCCTACATACTCCTATTCCTCCTCTGTATCGCCAGTGTTGTCATTTATTAAAGATAATCTTCCTTTAAAACCGCAACAGTAAAAATACATATATGCATTTATTAATATTAATAATAATGACTGCCATTTACCATTACGACACTATGTGCTAGCGACATTTTTCGGGGGCCCATAATTGAGTGTGCAAGTCATCCTGTGCCATTTTATCTGTATATTGTCTACAAAACATTAGTCAGGCAGGGGCCATAGTGTTTCCATAGTTCTAAGTAACCAGTCCACAGCCACTCAAACCCATAGCCCATATATGTTTTGTTTCCATGTTCTGCAATAGTCCTGCACCAACCCGGGGTTGTCCTTGGGTGTACTTGCATAGCGTATACAGGGATAATTGTCGGCTGGTGCCTCCTCATAATTTAAAATTGTCTAAGGAGCCTCTGCGAGTTGGCTTCGGCCCCTCGTACGCCTTCCAAAGGTCCGGGACACCAGGGTCCCGAGATATGTCAATGACTACCATTTCAATCGATTTTTAGGGTTCCGTACCAAAATGGTAAAAAAGGAACCCTTATGGTGTGACTAAGTCTGTCTGTCTGTCACAGCTGGATATCTCAAGAACTACTAATGCTATCAACTTAAAATTTAGAGTAGTTTTAGGTGATGTTTACCCAACTATTTTGCAAATAAGAAAGAAATAAAAATATTTATATTTATTTTGCAACAGGGACTGAAAGGGGGTCTTAAAAATTCAAAGTGGGGCTACTAGGGCATGTGGGGTATCATATGAAAGAGAGCTGTTTGCACATTCTTAGGCATTTTTTTTCTTTTTTTTAGGCCGCATAGTTTTCGATTTTTGATGAAAAATGTAGAAAAAATACCGTCCCCCCCATCTCCGAAGTTTGCAAAGAGAAAAATCTGAAATTATTTTATGTGATAGAAGTTTATGTAAAGATTACAGGAAAAATAAAACGATGTCTCTAAATAGCACACTTTTTCAGAAATCGCAACGGAACCCTCGGTGCGCGAGTCCGACTCGCTCGTGACCGGTTTTTTTTAACAACATTGCATTGGAAATTTAACGCAATCACGTTATTATCAATAATTAAAACCCTATATAAAATAATTCATGACATGTCTATCAATCTCTAGTCAGATCCCAAAACATCGAATTGCACTATTTAACATAACAAAAAGTCATGCTAACAAACAGTTTAGCCGAAAAAACCGAAGACAAAACAGCAATCAATACAAAAATAACAAACACTTTTTGTATGAACACTCCAAAACTTTCAGCGCATTGTAAAAAAAAAAAGTTATTCAACATTCCAAATTAACAGACAACTATGACATGTACAAGTGTTTCTGACAACCTTGCATATACTACCCAAAAAACACAACAACTTGAAATTGAATCTTAGAGTGTACAAGATAAGGTTGATATTTTGTAGATTGGAGTTTCGTAAACGCAAATCGAAGTTGGCATTTTAAAGGGCCATAGAGACTTGTCCGATGTTACAAAGACAATGAGGTATACAGAAATCTCTCAGCAAGTGGTCAGTATTTCTAAGACATTGTTGCACCGTTACTCTTCTGACGTGACTAATGTTGGCCACTTGTTACACTGTACCGTAACAGAATAATCTTTTGATTTTATGAATGTGTTTCCTGAGTCAAGTGGATGTGGACAAGGAAGGTTTTTTGGGTGGAAGTAAGAACAATATAAATTGATGCTGTTGTTGTAATGATTGCAATTGATTAATAATGGTCTTGATAAAGTGCTACATCTTAAATGATGTCTTAGGGGTCTTCAATTCGAGAGAAAATAGGTTTTTAGGATTTCGTACCCAAAGGGTAAAACGTCTGTCACCAGGCTGTAGGTATCTCATGAACCATGATAGACAGTTGAAATTTTCACAGATGATGTATTTCTGTTACCACGCTATAACAACAAATACTAAAAAAACAGAATAAAATAAATATTTAAGGGGGCTCCCATACAAAAAACGTGATTTTTTGCGTTTTTATAGTTACTGGTACGGAACCCTTCGTGCGCGAGTACGACTCTCAAGCTCTCAAGCGTGCTCCATCGTCGAAAACAGAACAGAATAGTGTAGGAAATCTAGGTTCTAACACTTCAATAAAACGAGTTATTGGCCTTTTAAAATATATAGATTATTATTAGCCAATTAAAAGTCACTAGGAAGGTTATACGTCCGTCTTTATCAAAGCTCAAACTAGAAGTGAGTTGTAGTGGGTAGGATTGGCGCTGGCGGGCTACCGTTTTACTTTTTAAATAAGTACCTACAATAAATCGATTAGTACAGAATCGACTAAAGATTGATTTTTGTAAATAAGTAAATCAAATAAATCAATAAATAGAATACTGTTTATTAATATGTCATTATGTTCCTGCCCTGCCCATCCCTGACCCATGTTACGTGGGGTTGGCGCAACACGTTTTCTTCTTCCATACTCCCCTGTCAACCGTCACGCTATCACTCTCTACCTTCTTTTTCATATCATTCCTCACACAATCCATCCATCTTTTCTTCCTTCCTCCATCGTGTACATAATAAAAAATATTAGTGAAATGCATCCCCCTTATGAGAAGTTTTTTCAAGAATGCTGAACCATGTAAGTATTTATTTCCTACCAAAAACACTGAATGTTAATATCCCTAACTTAGGAAGTGCTGGGTTTCCGATACAAACTTCCTCTGTAGGATTATTTTTGAGACAAAAAGTAGCCTATGTTGTTCCCTAGGATGCCATCTATATCGCCTTTCCAAATTTTATCAAAATCCGTTCAGTGGTTTAGGCGTGAAAAGGTAACAGACAGACAAAGTTACTTTCGAATTTATAATATTAGTATGGAATTATGGATATTGTTGTAATTTTATAAATCAATCTGCCTAGCCTTTTCCCAGCTATGTTGAGGTAAGCTTCCAGTCTAACCGGATGCAGCTGAATACCAGTATTTCACATGGAGCGACTGCCTATCTGACCTCCACGACCCAGTTACTGGGCAATACGATACCCCTTGGTAAGATTGGTTGTCAGACTTTCGGGCTTCTGACGACCCATAGCGACTGTCAAAGATCTACGAATGA
Organism: Cosmia trapezina; assembly: GCA_905163495.3. Lineage (NCBI taxonomy): Eukaryota > Metazoa > Arthropoda > Insecta > Lepidoptera > Noctuidae > Cosmia > Cosmia trapezina. The sequence continues at coordinate 21,698,473 of LR991035.1, read as the reverse complement.
CAGCCAACGGTATAACGTGCTTTCCGAGGCACGGAGGAATCTCGGTATGTAAAGATGATCACCCATCCACTGACCAACCCCGGCAAGCGTAGCTTAACCTGATGGATCGACCCGTCCGGATGTTATTAGGTACTTAGCCACCTTATTACTGTAATTTTATCAAACCCAAAATTGTTTGGTTACTTCGTACTTGTTTATTCGAAACACCTTTTATAAGAATCTCTGAATACTTCCAGAGAATCTTTAAAAAAATAAGTAATTATTTTCGCAGGGGCACGTCATAATTATGTAGCAAACGAAAAGAAAGAAGGGAAGTCATGAAACGCTTGTAACGAAACCATAGCGCGATTCAGAAAAAGGTACAACGCCATCTATCGAGCAAGTAGGTAGTAATATACTATGAAATACAGATATGTACTAAAATGTTACATAGGATGACACAATATAGTCGGTGTTATCACTAAAAGCAATCTTTTAAAGACAATCTTTAGATTGATTAAAGGGAGAAGGAACATCATCGCTTTCCATCAGGTGATAGTGATCAAACACTAATATTTATTTAATACAAATGTAATGCGGTTCGTTGTTAAGATCATCACTTGAGAACTGCTGGACTGAATTGGCTATTTTTTGTGTAATAATTTTCGGAATAGTTTGAATTAGGTTTTTAAAGAAATGAAAAATAAAAAAAAACTCGGAAAATTACCCAACTCGGGAAAAACTGAACGACGTTTTTTCTATAGGACTTTTGTATGAAATAATTATGAATGATTGAAATTCAGACAGACAGCTAGGCAATAATTAAAGTAAAGATTTAGGCTCGAAAGATCAAATTATCACAAACCGCTTCCCGCTGTCTGTCTGTCCCTATGTATGCTTAGATCTTTAAAACTACGCAACGGATTTTGATGCGGGTTTTTTAATAGATAGAGTGATTCAAGAGGAAGGTTGATATGTATAATAAACTCGGGCGAAGCAGCGGGTAAAAGCTACTATTACGATAAAGTTCACTCTAAGAACCAACTTCTACAAAATCCGATTACATTGTTGTGCTTGGAGAGAATTTACGTCAAACTTAAAACGAAGATCGTACTAATGCCCTCTTGTTCAACAGTCAGTGCCCACACCGTTGTTTTAATGCCGAAAACACTAAGTATTATAAACTACATAGTAGGGCAGTTTACACAAGCCATAGACTATAACCATAGACTTATAAAATAAAAAACCGGTCAAGAGCGAGTCGACTCGAGTCCGACTCGCGCACCAAGGGTTCCGTTCCGATTTCTGAAAAAGTGTGCTATTTAGAGACATCGTTTTATTTTTCCTGTAATCTTTACATAAACTATCACATATAATAATTTCAGATTTTATCTTTGCAAACTTCGAAGATAAGCGGGGGAACGGTATTTTTTTTACATTTTTCATCAAAAGTCGAAAACTATGCGGCCTAAAAAAAAATAATAAATGTTTGAGAATGTGCAAAAAGCGTTCTTTCATATGATACCTCACATGCCCTAGTAGCCCCACTTTGAATTTTTAAAGGCCCCCCTTTCAGTCCCTGTTGCAAAAAAATATAAATATTTTTATTTCTTTTTTATTTGAAAAATAGTTGGGTAAACGTCATCTAAAACTGTTCCAAATTTCAAGTTGATAGCATTAGTAGTTCTTGAGATATTTAGCTGTGGCAGACAGCAGCTATATTAGACGATAACCTACAAATTGAAACTTTCTTAGTTTTTCGTCGCTAAAATTCGCTACGGTATAACAACACCGCCATTGATAGAGCAATCTTCAGATCAGTAATAAATATTTAAACTGTCGATTTATAAAGAGGGATCAGCTAATAAACCATCGTGACTGCTCTTCTGTTAGTCTGTTAGTGTATCACGTTTTGTGATGGCGGTGGAGCGGTCGTGATCTCTTCCTTGGTACACTTTTTGTTTAGGGATCTTGTGCATTGCAGTGTAATTGAGTGACATTGTTGCGTTTTTTTCTGGATGCATTCTGTATTCTGTAAAATTTGAAAAAAAAAAGGTTAAGTTAATACTATGGATCTTTGTCACAGTAATCTCTCTATCAATCTATCTATATAAATAAAAAGAGAAGTCCTGACTGACTGATTGACTACGCCTAGCCCAAACCCTTGGACCAAGAAAGTTGAAATTTTGCACAGAGGTTTCCTTTATAATTTAGACAAGGAATAACGAAGGAATTCCCGCTAGTACGTTCCCGTGGGATATTTGCCGACATCCACGCGGGCGAAGGTGCGGGCAAAAGCTAGTTATTTATAAGGTAGATTTGTCATATTTCAAAATCTTGTTAGACGATTTGTTTAATAAGAAAATATTTTATTAGACGTTCATTAACATTGTTTACGTTAACGATACATAAATACCTAGATTATCAATCTAAATCTGAAGTCGCTGATTACGCCACTACGCGTTAATTTACCTCTAAAACTACGGTCATCTTCAAAACATGTAAAAAAGCCATGCTACTTACAGTTTATCTCGTCTTATAACCAAAGTAAATCCTTACACCACATCTCAGCACACTACACAACTAAACACAGACCCAAATTTAATCCTGACCGCAACTCACCACTGCTGCAGCCATTAGTGTCGCCATGATCGTTACAGTCTAGTGCGCAAGCAGCCTAATGTTACCGTATGATTTATACCAATGGTTCTGTAATGAATTTATTAAAACTGAACCCTACTTGAACTGGCCCTTGTAAAGAGAATTATGTATGGAAAGGAGTTTGCTGTGTTTTTTTTAAAGAAATACTAGCACTTCCCGCGCGACTTCACCCGCATGGATGTCGGAAAATATCCAACGGGAACGAAAAGCCTTCCTTATTCCTTGTCTACATTATAAAGGGAACCTTTGTGCAAAATTTTAGCTTTCTAGGTCCAATGGTTTGGGTTGTGCGTTGATGAGTCAGTCAGTAAGACAGTCAATCAGGACTTTTCTTTTTATTTATATATTAAAAAGATTAAAAATAGATTAAGAAAAAACGGGTTGCTTTTTGCTGATGCTCTTTCAAATCTATATACGTTGAAAAAGTAAATACCTATTAATTCGTGCTTTAAAAAAAAAAGCAAATATTGTTTCAGTCATTGCATTGTGAAATAATGTTGACCTTTGAAATATTAACTTATCGGCTTAAGAAAGTGTTTCTTACATCTTGAAAATACATTTTCAGATTTAGATTTATGTTTGATTTGATTTCTTTATGAAAACGTAAATTCACTTTTCATGCTAAAATGTATTATTAACAAAATATACTCTAGGTCTAAATCTGTGATTTCAATATTCATTATTTTATTATATTTAAAGAAATTCTTAATATTATCTAAAACTTAATTTCAGAGTAATTTTAGTTCTCACAATTCAATTTTCTGAACTAAAATGAAATGTAAGAGGTCCTGGGTAATTATCAACCCACCAAAAACATTTTCATGTAAAATGTTGCCAAGACGAGACCACATAAAGCTCGCACTGACAAAAAGCTATCAGATCTCATGTAGAGCCAAGCTTCTAACTCTACACGCCCTAACTCTCCAAGCCCTAACTTCACAAACTCTACACCTTAGTCAAAATATAAGGCTTGACTTTTCCGAAGCAAATGTGGGTGTCATACCATGCCCATCCGTCGAGAACAGACCTCTCAACAGAGTTGAAAAAAATGAAAAAATGTTTATTAGTTTTAACAAGTTCTCTTACATTACTAGGTAGTGATTGGAGCCTCCTTTTAAGCTAATAAAGCCTGTATTAGGAGACTCTGCTCTTGTAGTAGTAACAAGGATCAAATTCACAAAACACTTATTTCATAATATGAATCTGACAGGTGTCATTCTTTTGACGGCCGGACTGTACGTATAGAAAAAAAACTGACGTGTATGATGGCGGTCCGTGACGAATTTTATAAGTAGGTACTGTAAGAGGTTGGTTGTAATCAAGTCTTAGCACACTGACAAGACAACGAAGAACTGAACATCATCCACTATCTGAACTGAAGAGACGGCAAGACTTAGCTTACTGGCTGACATTTCAATCATTCAAACATCGAATATGCTCATAGAAAAGTGTTGCTCGCTTTTCTATGAGGATTGACAGATAGATTTTAGCTAGGGCTCCGCGTAGGACCTAGGCAGTGTGAATTATAATTTATCCTGACTCTTAACATAACGGGCTTCAGCCCCATTTCTACTGAATACCTCTCGTCTACTTATTTTGTGGTTACGAAACCGCCTGTGCGGACCTGAGAGTACCGGGTCTTCACAGTACTTACTACACCGTCTCGTCCGTCTCTGTGGTAATGTCAATAACATTATTTGCAACCTATAAAATACACAGTACAAACACAAAAAAACTTCCTGCCTACTTACTGAGGAAGGAAAGTCTTTAAAGATTACCTTTTTGCTGATACCCAAAAAAATCTTACATCCCATTTGATAACTTAATATAAAACTTAATCCACTAAAGAAAAAAAAAACATAATCCTATCCCCATTTCTTTTATATTCTGTTAAATCTTTTTGAACAAAACACAGGTCACGAATAATCGAAAAAATATTTTTTCTACCAGTTCAAAGGATTTTTTACTCCGCGGACCAATTTACCGTGAAAGCGAATTTAACCCCAAATGGATCTAAAGGGTCTCTTAAAAAACTTTCGACTACCTGAGGCTTTGAATTTTAAAAACTATTTGTGCATTAAAGATTTAGCGAGTTATAAACTGAGAAAAAATACTCCAGATTTATAATAGTTTAAAAAAAAAAAAATGTTTTTTATTTCTCTTTGCAGATTTAACGGCAGTGGCCTCTGGAGGGAAAACTTATTCTGGGTAAGAAATATTATATTATAAAGCTAAGAAAAATACGTTATTCTAATAAGGGCGGTAAATTGATTCACACAGAAAATTGTATGTTGGGGTCGGCTTCCAGTCTAATCGATTGCAGGTGAATACCAGTATTTTACATGGAACGACTGCCTATCTGACCTCCACAACCCAGTTACTGGGTAATACGATACCCCTTGGTAAGACTGGTTGTCAGACTTTCGGGCTTCTGACTACTTGTAACGACTGTCAAAGATCCACGAATGACAGCCGGGACTAACGGCTTAACGTGCTTTCCGAGGCACAGAGGAGTCTCGTTATGTAAGGATGGTCACGGACAACCGCAGCAAAATTTACCAAATGTCACCTTACGTTTATATAAAAAAATAAGTCCAGGGGTTGTGCCTTTTAAAAGTTTTAGTCGAGGAGTTGCCAGCGTAAACACGATTATCAACAAAACTCAATTTAATTTTGTATACCTTGACTATGTAAGTTACCTACGACATAACATAATTGAACATATCATAATATTGAAGCATCTTCACTTTCGTCTGACAACTGCGAATCCATTCCATTTACTTTATTTTTTATTTGATCCTCTGTGGCATCTATATTTTCCTCATATCGATATTTATTTCAGCACACTCTGCCTTGTATTTATGTTTATTCAGTCTCTCGTACTCGCTCGTCTTTCTAGCCTTTCCGAAATATGTAAGGGCTGGCTTCCAGTTCAAACATTTGGCTAAGTGTTGTGGTGTAGGTTACAGGCTTTAACAGCCACTTATACGGGATTATGGGCCTGTTTCATAGCTTCTAGATACCTAAGTACTGCCAGTGCCAGGTTACATAAATTCTGCGAAAACTCAGGCGAAGACGAAGGCTCAGGCGCAAAACGTCTCTTTCGCATAGTGTCGCTTTCGCAGAATGACTCCTTCTCAAAAGGTCGATGCCTCTTTCGCAGAATATCTCTTGCGCAAAATGTCACATAAATTAGAAAAAAAAATTGCCAAGTTAAAAAAAAAAAATGTTTTTTCCAATTTCTTATTAAAAATGTTTACAAGTGTTACAACATATAAGCTATGTTTGAAGTTCCCTAATGCAACATTTTGCGAAAGAATATTATGCGAAAGAGGCATCGACCTTTTGAGAAGGAGTCATTTTGCGAAAGCGACATTATGAGAAAGCGACATTATCCGAAAGAGACGTTTTGCGCCTGAGCCAAATATTGAATGAATATTGATTGATTGTGAAATTATATGCCATGTATAGGTTGTATGATGATTTAAATCTCCAACTGCTTAAAATTACATCCCATGACTTTTAGATTTTGATTGCTGTCGGAAATAAATTATTAATGGTTTAAAACTAAGAGGTCTACCTTAGACTTATTTATAAACACGGGATAATGTTATGCCAAACCTGCACCTCGAAAAAAGGAAAGTTAAATCTGAAGTTTATACCTACCTACTGGGTGTAACTTTACTCTTTAACATTTTATTAATAATTCCCTTATTGTTACTGAATTTCTATCATTTCTGACATTGATATGAAAAATTTTTCAGCACTTCGACATTACTTGACAGAGTTTTGATTTCTACTCGATCTTCAATTGTTATAGATTCTCATGACAACCGATACCAACCTGCCACGGATTACTCCGTCACTCAAAAGAAATATGATTTCGCTAAGATATCGCTGCAATAATTTTAAAAGATATGTCGTCATTTGAGACCAAAACTATTATAGCCTATAGTAGGATAAAAGCACATTCGTCGAGAGTACAATATCTCGTAATTTGATGCCTGGGATCAGCATGTTTGTTTATTTTGCCCTATGTTTGCCTTTTGTCGGATCGGGCTACCCTCTGACGGTTGAAATAAGAATATGGGGATGGGAGAAATGTTATTGATGGATTGTTTATGATAGTTATCTGTATACGTCTCTAGTATTTTTTTAGTGTATGCTAGAGAGTTTTTTGAAGATTGATAGCAGTGTGTTTTGCATTGACTACTGTTTTTGTTACCTTTCCATGATCATTTTTGATTTTATTCAGAGTAGATTCATTCAAATAGTTTAATAGATTGGGCTTGAACTCACTACCTCTTGTACGACCACATAATTGACCTTGACTGCTTGAATCAATAAGTTCACACTCATAAAAAATACACAAGTTAAGTACACAAAATAAATACAAAAGTGCCAAAAAATATGCTCCTTAATGCTCAGGTAGGCTATCTTTCTTCCTTTCTTTCTTTCTATAACTGAGAGAGATGGCTTCATGTATAAAAAGTTCTTGGTTATATTATAAATAGCCGGAGTAAATAAGCTCCATTAAAACATAAATTCAGGTGACACTGTCACCATAATCTTTAAGCAAATAAACCCATAAAAATAATTCCCAAATACTACACTTAATACTATAAACCTCAGCTTTTAGAATAAAAACCTCAACCCAGAAGTATTATTCAAATCAGGCCAGTAGTTTTGAAGATTATCTGTAAAACGAGGGATACACAAACAAACAGAAATATTTTTATAATATTCGTATAAAAGTTTGTCACTAAGAGTATTCTTAAAATTTATTTAGACGTGGGCGAAGTTAAGTAGGTACTTATCTGTAATAATCATAGTTCTAATCAGTATATGGAGTTTCTTAAAATCATGTATTAAAATCTCCAAGATATGTTTATGTAGCCTATAATATATTTTTTTGCCCGATGTTTTTTAAAGATAGAGCTTTCGAATTAATGATTGTAAAATATTGTGACAAACAATTCTTGTGGAAAACAATAATTTGATGACTTAATCAACATACTCTTAGCTGTGTCTTTAAATTCCATTTTTGCTACATAATCTATCTAATTAAGAATACTATCAATACTTAGGATGATTCAGATCAGCTAATACTATATTTAAAAAAAAATCTTCCATTTATTTATCCTTAATCTTACTACCATCAACTACGTATAATAAAACCATACACTACAGTATTTACCAACCCGTTTCTATTGACAAGCTATGTGCCAAGTTCCCACGACACTTTGCAACGTCTGACCCAATCTGACCATTGTCCCGCATGATGACAACTGTCTGCCTTTATTAGACGTGTAAGATTGTTTTGTCTCGATCTACGTACTTGTGACTTATCTGTCTGTTAGGAGTTTGAGTCATGAGTCATGTTTGTTTACTTATACTCACAGTGTGTTTCATCGCCCATGCATTTGAAACTACTAATTAAGATATCATATCACATCTTTTTAATGTAACTATATCTCTTCACCTGCAACCGCATGATTTCTGTCAAAAACGCTCTCTTTCACCAACTATATAGCATTAATATTGTCTGACTGTGCTTATCCTCAGATATACTGTAGGTAAGAAAAAATGGAATGATCATGCATAAGTAAAATCCGTTAGTGAAGCAGATTAGTATAAGACAACTCGAAATACTGTGGGTCAGCAAAATCTGGTATTAGAAAACGATTCATCTCTTATTATATTATCATTTTTACAGACCGTTGCCCTTATGAAATATATTCGACTGTTGAGAAGCTAAACCAAACAGTAGATTATTGTAAATCTCTGATACTATCAGGGCAAAGTCTTAATACAGTGAGTCATAAAATGGTTGTTGTTAACGATGGAAGAAATGATGATGAACGATCTGCAACACTACTGCAATTAATTGATCAAAGTATTTTTAGAAGAATACAGTATTTAGTTCTTCGTGTTGAACAGTTAGAACAGTGCTTAGGGCAATAAAAATGAATAAAATATGATTGAATGTGTTGATTATAATGTATTAAAAACAAAATAATAACGGTGACTAAAATAGGCCGCAGCATTATAACTATAACGTAGGTGAAAATCAACATGACTGCAATTCTCAGACGGTTTCATGCTTAGGAGAATCCCAATTAAATTTTAATCCTACAATTTCTTATTCAAGACGAGTTTTGTGAGCCAAAATCCCCAGCTCGCTACGTATTTAGTAGTAAAAAATTCATACGTTTTCTCGATATGAATAGGGGGTACAAAGGGGTTTATACTATGGCCGCCATAATGGGGGGCGTAAATGACTCGACACATGTAACTCGATTCCGTGGTATAATGCTGTTTATATGCCGACGACACACTATCTTTTGTCCTGTTTTCGCGGGATATTTCTTTGGAGAGTCAGCAGAGAAATATTCCGTAATTTTTTTTAAAGGTACAAACAAACACTGCCCCACAGTGTTTGAATTATTTCGAATAACATCAAACGTTATAAATTGATCTTTAATTTTAAAATATATTTGCTGATCGTATCTTCAAACAAGTTCCAAGCATAAATTAATGCTTCAGGTCATATTTATCACCCGTCTGTAATAATAGCTATTTTATTTATTTTCCCAAACTCTTGTTAAATAACTAAAGATACTTAAACGCTCAAACAAATTAACATCCATCGTATCTGTGATACTTGGGCAAATATTTTAGGTTCACTTTTATCAATAGCCACATTTTTGCCAACCGTACTTTCAACCCTCTTGAATATGACACCGGCTGGAGTGGATCGCTAACAAAAGCACGCTGATTTTGTTTTGACTAAAATCTTGACTATAGTAATATCTGATTTCAGTAAACCTGTTTTTGTTGATAGGTATAACGAATAATACTGTCATTATTTAGTTGTATGCTCAATAACATTCGTCTCTAAGGGATATGTTATAGAGGGGTTGAAGACGATATAGCTGTAACCTGTAACTCAGCTAGGTCAGAAACTGGTTATAATAATTGCTAAAAAAAACTGCTTATAAATAAACTCTTGGGGTTGACCAAGCGTTATAGAATGGCCCATAGTAGAATGTATGGGAATATTGAAAATTCGCCATTGATCAAGTTAGTCTTATAGAAGACTGTTTTTAAATTATGTTTATCAGTTTTCAGAAGATACAAGATATTTATTATATTGTGGTCTGGAGTTCATGATACTTTATTTAAAAATCTGAATATTTTTATCTTTAATAAAAGTTTCGTCATCAAGAATATTTATAGTATCACGTTACGTTTTATGGTTAATAGTTCTGGTGTTCATAATAGTAAATTTTTGATAACCATCTCTTTTTAGTTCTGTAACTTATTCCTGTTTAACATCGTTATTAAGAACATGTGGAAGCGTTTCAATTAAGTTTTTTTCATCGTAAACGTAGCCACTGTCTCTACGGTCCCGATTATGTAATGTGATCTTCGTTGAATTTTACTATCAGATCATCTAGAACATTCGATGTTTCTAATTCCTGCTCGATAGGCTTTGTTTAGCGATAAATGCTATATATTAGTCGCTAATTATCCCGTGCAAATTATATATCAATTGGGGTTTGTAGGATAGCCTCGTTTAGCTTATGATAATTTTCAGTTTCGCATAAATACGCGTATTACGTGTTTAGTATTGGATAAATTTGATTTTCATTTAAGGGTTTCAATCAGTTTTTGAATGACTGTTTGTTTAATTTATGACTTTTGAAACTAACCCTGCCATTGAATTAAATCTCATCATTATTAGATGACAGTGCAACATCGTACCTTTTTGACAGTCTTTAGTCACCAATTCTTTTGACAAACGTTATAATTACAAGCAACCTAATTATTGCAAATTAACATCTGCTGTACTGAAACAAATGTAACTTCCATCTGAATTGTTATGATTGGGTAGGTACGTAAATGAAATGTGTAAATATTCGTTAACGACATTTATGAAAAGTTAGTTATGAAATTGCCAAAATTAACGACCCATACATCATAAAAACTCAGGAAGCACATGTGTCACAATAAAAACCGTTCCCGCAGGAACTTCGCAAATTAGTTTCTAGTGACCCAATAATATTTCATTCGCCGCTTTCACTACAAATGGTCTGGTACCTCCGAAGTTGCGGTTAGTTACCTTAACGCAACTCCTACCGCCATTGTCCCATGATTCTCCGTTGATAATGGCCCGGAAGTTCGCGGGACATTCGACAAAATCCCAAGATTCCGCATAAAAATATAAATGACAGCAAATAAAGTTTCTTCTGTGATGGCCAACAATGCCTCATGTGAATGTTGAATGTTGGACTCGCTTCGTTTTGTGTAGCGCTTCCTTTGGATATCTTTTTGTGTGGGGCCAGGTGATGTTTCCTTTTTGATGGATTTGTATCAATTGGTTTATGCTTTTTTTTTAACAAATATGTCAGGGGTTGGATTTTCAATATAGCTTTTGTGTTATTTGTATCTTATTGTTGCGATTGTCAATCATACGATTATAATAAGTTAGTAAACGAAAATTAAAGTCTAAATATATTATTTAGGTAAACCTTTACAATAAAATTATTGTTCTCAAAATTAAATTTAGCGTTTCGTGCTGTATAACTAGTTCAAGGCAACTCCTGCCAACTTGTTGAAGACATAATTATGGGAACATTCCGTTGGCTCCATTATTAGGTATTGTTTTCATCATACGTAAGACACGCCACCGTCAAAGAATCTATCTTAGAGCCATCTTGATATTAACACCACACCTAGAAATATTTGGATACCTACAAAGCACACATTATATTGATGAATCTGCAAATTATATTGATGAATCTAAAAGCCGCTAACATCGGCTTTTAGATTCACCAATATAATTTCCTAACATTATTCTGATCTCTATCAAATCCAACGTCTATCTTTGACTTTAGCGTAATAGGAATGTGATTAAATTAACAGATATTTGATTTCAAACTTATAAACTTAATCACTTGCCTGTCATTTCAACTTATTGAGACGTCAATTTTAATTTCTATTATATCAAATCATAGATTTATCGCAAATCATTGAATTTTAATGTTCTATCCTCCCGTTTTGTTGAATAATCATAAACTTGATATCCGATTACGTTTGTAAATGTCCATTCATCATTAGACACCCACGTTTAACTGTTATAAACTTAATAGTGTTCTAAAAGAAACACATAAATTCGTTGAATTCATTTTTGATTTTACTGCCGCCATTTTAAAAAGTGGTATTTAATATGTCTTCAAAACCACAATCGATGAGAATGGGAAGATGATTATTGGCAAGCAATTTACGAAGTTATATATCATCAATATTATGTTGTGGTTATTTAAGTTCAGCCACAATTATTAATGCTATTACCAATTGTGATTTCATAAAATTGGATTATTATTGATAAATAGACTCTTATCTATTGAAATATTAGTACCTTTTTCCTTCTGTAGCTCTTCATGGTTAGCAAGCACGGTTTACCAGCTATATCATTCTAAATCAAGTTTTATTCCTAGTACAGTTTAAAAAATACTTGCCTAATATTGAGATCGTATTTTAATCTAAAACTTCAAAGATCAAGAGGCCGCTTACTAGTCACAATTCGGCCACCTGCTACTTGAGCTAACCAGTACCTATTTGAGTATGATTTATTATTTAAGATATTTTCTATTCATTTCAAGTGGTTTCATCATAACAGACGCTTCTAATGGCCCCCAGTCTTGTTAAGGTTTGGAGATAACAGTGTTAGGAATTTTAAAAAGTATCATCATGGTTAGAATGTTCTCCTGCATCAGTTTATTTTTTGCTGTGAGTATTTCAGTTTAAATAATGAGAATAAATGCTGTCACCGTAATATACACTTAAATATTTGAATCGTAGAGAGTATTTTCAAACATCTTTAATGTTATTAATAGACTCATGAAATTATTCACCTCCTTCTCATTCCTCAATTAGATCAATACTTCTACCATCATCAAATTGAACAGCTTTTACTACATCAAAGGCAATAATTAGGAAATCAATAATCAAAACGTTTTCAATCAAAGTACCTTTCCAGTCAAATTGCTGAGTTAAACAAAACTAATTAGGCGTTTCACTTCTTAACAAGAATCGCGAATTAACCAATTTACGTACTTATTAAGTACATTAATGGTTGGTTTGCCTGTGAAGAGGTCGTTATTCTGGTGGTCTGGTGTTACGGAACTGAATGAGTTTTTTTTTTCTTTATTTTCCCTTTCAGTAATGGTATGAAAAGAACTAAGTGATTTCGTTTAACTTAATTCTATAACGCGCCTTTAAGAATGATGATTTTAAGAATTCACATAAGTCTTGAATTGGGACTTTAATAAATAATTGATTCACTATGTAGGTAATTGTTAATTTTATATAATTATGTATATAATTATGTAAAATAGATAGATAGATAAAACATTTATTCGGTGCACACAAAAGATACAGCACAACATACAAAAGTACACTAAAATTATTTCAATTTACATGAATTAAAAAAAAAAAGAAATGCCAACTAGGGTTGTCAGATTTTTAAAATCCTATAAGGGACAAATGCTGAATTTGGTTAAAAAAACTGGATTTAAAATATTGCGCCGGGACAAATGAAAAACTGCTTTTGTAGGAAACCCAAGTTTAACTGACGGGGAAAACATAGTGTCTGGGACCTAGGACAAAGAGAGAGAAACATACAAAAAAAAACCGGTCAAGAGCGAATCGGCCTCGCGCACCGAGGGTTCCGTTCCGATTTCTGAAAAAGTGTGCTATTTACAGACAGCGTCGTTTTATTTTTCCTGTAATCTTTACATAAATTTCTATCACATAGAATAATTTCAGATTTTTATCTTTGCAAACTTTGGAGATAAGGGGGGGGGGACGGTATTTTTTTTTACATTTTTCATCAAAAGTCGAAAACTATGCGGCCTAAAAAAATATATAAAATAGTTTAAGAATGTGCAAGCAGCCCTCTTTCATATGATACCCCACATGCCCTAGTAGTCTTACTTTGAATTTTTAAGACCCCCTTTCAGTCCTTGTTACAAAAAAAAAATATAAATATTTTTACTGCTCTCTTATTTGCAAAATACTTGGGTAAACGTCATATAAAACTGATCCAAATTTCAAGTTGATAGCATTAGTAGTTCTTGAGATATCCAGCTGTGACAGACAGACAGACCGACTGAGTCACACCATAAGAATTCCTTTTTACCATTTTGGTACGGAACTCTAAAAAAAAGAAAAACATACATGAAATATGGAAATAAAAGTGGCACTATGACATAATACGTCTCCATAAATCCTTTCTTTTACCACTTTATGCTGATTCAAAAGCCGAAGCTGACAGAGTAGAAAATAGTGTTGACACTACTGCATGCACACAGGAATTAATTTCTTGTTTCGTTCACAAATTAATCTCTATGTTCGCCTTTAGTGTCAGGATAGATAAACAATTGATTCTGTGCCAACTAGGACAGCTTGTTTAAAAATAGATATCTAGCTGTTTCTATGATATACTTTATAGAGAAGATTGATAGATAAAGAAAGGTTCTATAATATTATTGGAGCAAATAGGGCAGGCCTTGAAAAAACATGATCAGACTATAATGTTCCCGATGCTGGAACAGACCTCCTCTTTGTAGAGGGAGTTGGCAATAACCCGGTCCCAGTGTGGACAGGTTGTCACAATGTCTTCGAACTTTTGGATCTAGGACATGACTTGTGAAAATGCTGATTGCAAAATCTATCTATCTATATAAATAAAAAGAGAAGTTTTGACTGACTGACGGACTCATCAACGCCCAGGTTCCCTTTATAATGTAGACAAGGAATAAGGAAGGATTTCCCGGTAGCACGTTCCCGTGGGATATTTTCCGACATCCACGCGGGCGAAACCGCTTGGGAAGTGCTAGTGTTTAATGAAGATCATTATTTTGGAGTAATGATTTGATTGGATCCTGATGATTATGTAACTCTTTTGTTTTCCTATTACAACTATGTGGTCTACAACTTAAGGCCTAAACAGCAACACTTGAATAACTTTATACGTACGAAGGGTCAGCCAAAACACTTAGTCTTTAATCCAATATCAAATATAAGACATTCAAGATGAAATAACAACAAATACGCTTATTTATATCACCTACTTAGTTTATTTTCATTGGAACAAATCCCATTCCAACCAAACAGCTACTATACACGCAGCATCCCAAACAAATGCTACCTACCTGGAACTCTCGTTTGTCTACAGAAATAGATCGTGCATCAAAGTGTCCTCGGGTGAGTAGGGACTGAATGGGACCAAAAAATTGTCATTCACTCCGAGCTCCGCCTTGACAATTTGCTTCGGTCAAATATGACATTTAGGATCATTGCTCTATTGTTACTTTCCTCACGGTTAGGTTAAATGTGTTATAAGGTTTATTTATTAGTACGAATTCGACTAAACTTTTTCACCTAGCTGCGTATAAATTTTGAATTTTCGTCGGTTTTTCCATACAAAAACTGTCAGATCTGAATTTAATTCCACAGTTTGACCTACAAGTATTTGTTCCGAGTCTGGGTGTTTTTCTATCTATAATATGTATGTATTTACAAAAAAAAAATGTATATAAGTAGTTTATCAGCCATCTCGTTACCATAACACAAGCATTAGGTTGCTTAGCTTGGGACTAGATGGCGTTGTGTGAAATGTCCAAGGATATTTATTTATTTATTTTATATTTATATTATTTGACTTCAGTAAAATCAGCCCTTAGTAATAGATGAACTTTCCTTGGGGTTGGAGCAATTTACTCCACATACTATGTGACTTTAAAGATATATTTATTTTAAGATTCTATGTCAGCATCATCATTTTGAGATTCTATAATGATTATTGTATTACAGCCAGAGGTAGGTCATTGTTGATATAATTCCTGCCTAAATAATGTAATTTTTCTATGGTATTTCAGAGATGTTGTTGAGATAACACATCATCACTCCTTGTCTCCTCAAAGGGTTGGGCAGACATGTATCTATAAGTACACCCACATTTTGCCAGGTATGTTTAAATCCCATATAATATGGGGCGACCCTATTGCCATCACCTGGGTACAAATCCAGACTCCGAGCTGCTACTGAGAAAATCTAGATAGAAAAACCCAAGAACACTTTGACCGATCTGGGAATCGAACCCGGTACCTCGTTCTAAGCATTACCGCTTACGACCCACTCAACCTAAGAGGCAATCTAGCTTAATCTCAATAACACAAATAAATATTTATAGATTTTTAACTGTACAGGGTGGAAGGGACAGCCCTCCGCAGAGTGATGGGGTGAATTCAGTATATCATACTAAGATGACCGGTACATGAAATTATTTCAGGAATGTTACGGGAATCCAATAAACCTGATTTGTTTGTGTTTTTGTACACAAATCGGAGCCTCTGTTACTCGTTGGGAGGGGTAGTTAATAGGTATGCGGTGAGTTCGATGAACTCTCTAGCTAGATAGAAAGTGAAAAGCTGATTTCAGGGTCGCGGGTTGTCCGAAGGGGTTACCGCGGCCCTGGCATAGGCAACTGAAGGAACACGGGTGGGTTTTAGTCAGTAAAAGTCTGACACGCCCTCCCGCTCCACCCAGAACGGGAGAAGTTATTTGATGATTTCCCACACTCAAAAAAAAAAAAAAAAAAAAAAAGGCGTCGTTCGTTAGAGTTTTTCAACATCCATTGCTGGTTTTTTTTTACATAAATGGAGTGCTGCGAATACACAATGTAATTTTACATTGAAATAAAGAAAATGTAAGTAACCGAAAAAATATTTAAAAAATAAAAAAATTCCTGAGAAATTTTCCGGTGGAATATGATTTTCAATGAGGAGCTGAATGCATTCTGTTAGTTTGCGGAGGGCTGTCCTTACACCCTGTATTTCAAAATAAACAAGTTACTATACTAATTGTCTTTTAAAAGAAAAACGTTATTCTACTAAAGTAACTTTTATTTCCTACCATTATCACCTACTCGTGTAGTTCTAAGACATTTTATATAAAATCTAGAACGATTTCAAGGAATTATGCATACTTAATATGCGTAGCTTTCCCGGAAACGAGTCTAATTTTATTCAAAGTATAGATGGTATCTTTATGAAGACACTGAAATATGAAAACAAAGGAAAATTTCCTAGAGGAGATAGGAGAGGAAAAATTATCGGATAATAATCTTGGAATACTTTTTAGTCGAAAAACTTTTTACAAAAAAAAAAAACAACTGACTCCCAAAAAACACTACAAAGTGAAAAATAACTTTAATTTCGGAAGTCGGTGTCTTTGGTTTTTTATATACTTACGTTTTTTTTTTGCCAACGACTCCCGAAATTAAAGTTATAGTTTAGTTAAAGTTATAAGGTTAGTATGTATTTAGTAGGTCCAAGAGTAAAATAAATCTGCCTAGCTTTTTTCCAACTATGTTGGGGTCCGCTTCCAGTCTAACTGGATGCAGCCGAATACCAGTATTCTGCCTAACTGACCCGCATAACCCAGTAACTGTACCGATACCCGTTGGTATAAGACTGGTTGTCAGTCTTTCGGGATTATGACGACCCGTAACGATTGTCAAAGATCCAGGAATGACACGGCACGGAGGAGTCACGGAGGAGTCTCGGTATGCGAAGATCATCCATCCACAGACAAACCCCGGCAAGCGTAGCTTAACCTGATGGATTGACCCGTGCAGCTGTTACTACTTAGCCACGAGCTCCTCTGTTACTTGAATTAGTATGAGTTGAAAAATCTGTTTTTGTTTGTTTTATTTTATCGTGTTTTTTTATCGATACTCTACAGTATCACGTTTCTGAAGTTTACACACAAAAAAAAGTTTTTTTTTAAACAGATTTTTCAACTACACTGCGGCTGGTCTCCCCAAAAAAAATCATCAAATTAAAAAAAAAATCCTTCCCAAAAAAAAAGAAATACTTTAACATGAAAATATATTCCGTAATCGTCAAAACAGTTCAAAGATAGGGTTAAACCGTTCCTCAAATAAGAATTCGAAAGGGAACCGTTCCAAACTGATAGTATAGATCAGATAAAACTGTCAATAGCTACCCTCGGTGCTCAATCTGATGGAATGGAATACTTTAGGAAAGGTCAGACTTAAGTACGTTGGACAAGACAAGACAGGAGGAATTATATGTGTATGTATGTAGGTTTGTAGAGGGATGTTGCTTGTTGCTGGGGAAATTATTTGGATAGGTATGTTAGAGCGGATGATCTTAGAAAATGTTATTCGTAAAATACATGACTAAGGCCTCATTTACGGAGACGCGGGGCGTCTTGCGTCGCGTTGTGCGGCGCGGCCCGCACTAAATTCAAACATAGGGCGTTCCATGAGAGCGTTTACGGAGAAGCGATTAAGATTTCTTACACTTGACGTTCCGCAGCCCGCCCCGCGCACCACGCCGCTCGACGCCCCGCGTCTCCGACACGGCGTTTTTTATACGCGCGTGCCATGCAACGCGCGACTCTCTTTGACGGCGAGTTTTTTACCTCGAAAAAGCAACACGAGTTGCGTTTGCAGCAGGTATACGTGCGTCGTTAACGCGTATTTTTTTTTAAAGTAAATTTATTTTTATTTTATATTTCATTCTATAAAATATGAAAATGAAATCACATGGAATTAACATTACAAAGTATAGTTTTCGCACCATTTTGTACTTGTTTTTATTTGTATAATTCTTTGAATTCTATCTTTCAACATTGAACGTCATCTCCATAAAAACGATTTACGATCGAAACACATTGCACCCACACCCAACGGATATCCACGGGTATTTGAGCTCACTAAAATGTATCAAACAATCAATATTTGTACGACCTCACTGCAAGCTGTTCAAATAATGTGACATCATGGGCGCCATTGATCAGGAACGGATTAATGGCTTTCTATAAACTATTTGTCGGGTATTCGATGACCTGAATAGCACAGGATCCAACATTCCTGTTCTGCTTCTGATGTCGTTTAGGAGTTATGCGATGAAAGCTCATATTAAAGTGTACAAGTGTCTTAATAAAAAATGTACTCTCTTTATTTCTTGTACCTAATTTTGGTGCAGAATATAGTATATTCCACCTATCTATACACACATAATATCTGCTTTGGTATTCATAGTCATCTCACTCTAGATTTTATAGTAAGAGCCTGAAAAATGTATTACATTAAATAACAACTCAAACAATTAATTATTTGAAACTACATAAGTTTCAATAGCAAATAGTTAAATAACAAGCATTATTCAACGTTCATTATTCTATCAATTTAAATCTAAATTCGCTTTAATTATTTGTACAAACTTCACATTTCAGCGGCCATTTTAAATTGCATGCTAAAAGTTCGGTCAACCAACATTTTCGTTCCGTATCTTTAACAGTAAATAGTAGAATTTATTTGCGAAAATACATTAATTGTTTCGTTCAATGAATAGTTAATAAAACAAACAATCTGTTTAAATAATTAATGTTTATGTATGTACTTTTTAATGGATTGGTTAAACCAATTTATTTAATGAATGCGTCATGAAAGCTTTGAGTATTGATTTTGTTAACAGAAGCATTGTAGGCCAATGTACGAGAAGGTACTCGATTTTTAGGGTTACGTACCAAAATGGTAAAAAGGAACCCTTATGGTGCGACTTAGTCTGTCTGCTGTCTGTCACAGCTGGATATCTCAAGAACTACTAATGCTATGAACTTGAAATTTAGAACAGTTTTAGATAAATAAAAATATTTTCTGTTTTTTGCAACTGGGATTGAAAGGGGGTCTTAAAAATTCGAACTGGGGCGACTAAGGGGATGTGGGGTATCATATGAAAGAACGCCGTTCGCACATTCACAAACATTTTTTTTCTTTTTTTTAGGCCACATAGTTTTCGACTTTTGATGAAAAATATAAAAAAATACAGTATGCAAACTTCAGAGATAAGGGGGGGGGGGCCTTATCTCTGAAGTTTGCATAGTGAAAAACCTGAAATTATTCTATATGATAGAAATTTATGTAAAGATTTCAGGAAAAATAAGACGATGTCTATAAATTGCACACTTTTTCAGAAATCGGAACGGAACTCTCGGTCCGACTCGCTCTTGTTTCAGACATTATGAAGCAATTGATTAGGAATTTCTTTCAAAATCCTTCGGATTGTGAAAGAAAGTGTGTTATGCAATTAGGCTGGGCAATGCTGGGCAATGCTGGGCATGCTCTACAATTGTTTTTCTTTACCTACAGAATAATCTTTTTATCACAAAAAAAAAGAAGCTCCAACAAATTATATTCTTCTGGTCAGATAACTTAGTAAAAAAAATATTACCAGTACCTAAGTATAATCGGCTCTTAGAAATCGTCTACGAAGCAAATACTTTTAATTAACCCTTCCCACGATCTTCTCAAGCCTTGCATTTAATAAAAGCTGCAAAAAATGCGTCTCAATTTAATTCCCAGATCAGTAGGAAAAAGAAAGGCGGCTAACACATTTCGTACTTTTGTTTCTCTCGACATGAAAATTAGAGTCTAAATAGCGCCTAGGGATGGGAAAATTTACATCGATATTTTTTATCGTCGGCTCTCGGGACGACGAAATGGGTAATTCGCGCGTTATCCAAACACTTTATTTCTGTTAAGTGCGTGACAACTGTCGTTTACTTTCAGATGGAGTTGTGAGAAAATTTTGTGTTTATTTTGTAGAGTGGTCGGCTAAATTGGGTGACGATTACGCGTGTTCGAGTGCGATAGTATTGTTGGCGTTTATTTTTATGGTACATTTTATTTTATATGCTTTTGTGATAATGATTATGCGGTAACTTGTTTTCATTTCTTTCCTGTTAGCTTGATGGATTGAGCTTATTTGCCCTTATTTCTCCGGTATTTATTTTTTAAAGTAACATATCATTTTTGAAGTGTTTTTGATTGACACAATAATCAAAAACGGATCTAGGATAACATTATTACTACACAGCTGCAATCAACGAACCACAGCAATCAGTTATTTAATCCACCGTAAATAAAACGGTATCTATCCAACAAGCAACACGATTAAGCAATTAAGTCACATAAAAACGCAGAAAACTAATTAAAAAACAATCGACAATTCTAAGTTACATCCCTAAGCGTTTTCAAACGCGTTTAACAGTAATTATCGTAAGAACTGGTCTCAATTGGAACCGAAGGTATATAAATATAGCACTTAATTACTTTAGTCTTGGTACCTGTATCAGTCCCTGAATACTTTTCCATAATTACTAAGTTAAAGAACGTTTAAATTCTCACCGCAAAATGACTTAATTAACGGATTTTGGTATTCATCGATATCGAGTTTAGTAGGTATTTTATGTTTGACACTAGTTTGGAATGTTGCTGGAGTAATAATTGTTTTTCTTTGTTATGTTTAAGTAGGTAACATACATGTTTACATGTTTGTTGGTAGTATACTTGAAGAAAATTGGTCTCATTCATACCTTAGTGTACTCGGTGGATAATAATTAAAACTTCTTTTTGTCATGTGTGTTTTTTTTTATTTGAACATAAATATCGTTGAAATGGCAATTAAGTATCAACTCAGTCAACTCATCCTATCGCAATCCACTGCTGGACATAGGCCTCTCCCAGGCTGCGCCACAACACCCTGTCCTCCGCCTTCCGCATCCAGTCTGTCCCAGCCACTTTCTTCAGGTCGTCGGTCCATCTAGCTGGGAGGCGTCTCACACTACGCTCATCGATACGCGATTTAAACTCAGTACTTTTATTTATTTATTTATAATAAGCATACCACACACACATAGTCACTGCACAGTCACTTACAATTAAATTTAAAATAACATAAAAAATGCCATTTTAGTAACCGTGCAAATAACAGGTAAGCATGACTTTCACATACGAAATATTATATACAACGTTGAACAATAAAAAAAATATAAATACAAAACCTTTGATAATGCTTCTTGGTTAAGTAAAACAGTAATAGGAGCTCGTGGCTAAGTAATAACAGCCGCACGGGTCGATCCGTCAGGTTAAGCTACGCTTGCCGGAGTTGGTCCGTGGATGGGTGACCATCTTTACATAACGAGATTCCTCCGTGCCTGGGAAAGCACGTTAAGCCGTTGGTCCCGGCTGTTATTCGTGAATCTTTGACAGTCGTTACGGGTCGTCAGAAGCCCGAAAACTGACAACCAGTCTTACGAAGGGGTATCGTATTACCCAGTTACTGGGTTGTGGAGGTCAGACAGGCAGTCGCTCCATGTAAAATACTGGTATTCAGCTGCATCCGGTTAGACTGGAAGCCGACCCCAACATAGTTGGGAAAAGGCTACGCAGATTGATTGCAGATTGAATGCTTCTTGGTTAACTAAAGGTCATATGGATAAGGTAAACCCTGACTCCTAAACTAGATGATCCTGTGACTTAGGAGTCAGATTCTGATGTCACAGTGATACTAAAAACCTTATTATGTTGTGTTCTAACATTACAAAATAGTCCTTGACATTGCAGGTTACAAAGTATGTAAATTAAAATTAACAACGAAGGAATAGAAACGAATTTTAAGGAGTATAGGTGTAAAAGTTTGTCTAGTACACCTAAACTAGAACACTACAAAACATACCAATTTGAGCTATATTGACGTGCACTCTTCGCACTGTTTAGTGAACGTCTAAATGAATCTAAATTCATGGATGAAATATTAATAGGGTAATCTGTCAAATGTTAATCATAATGACTAGGACAAGACATCATACGATAGGCCACGATCCTTAGCAAGTCAGCACTGAGAGATCGAGTAGAAGAAGAAGACACAGAGGCACATGACATTCGATTTGTATTTTAGAATGGCCTACTCTAGGCCATCTAAGTTACAGATGGATACAGAAATCAAGAAGATACGAAAATCTTACATTAATCTTTTCACTTCATGCTGCCTGTATTCAAAGGCAAATCAGACTTTAATCTAGAGCTAAACTTCAATCATGTTATTATGATACAAATAATAATAAAAACACTTCAAAATCACACAAAAATAAACAAAACACACTCACAATATCAGAACACGTCACCATCACCAAACAAAATGATAAAACTCACAATCCATCTTCGTTCCATGCAATAACATCCTTCCTGCTAATAAGTCCTGTCTACCCTTATTTACAAAATGATAAGTGAAGTTACAAGCTACTTGTGACATTTTGATAAGCAGACGTCGCGATGTCAACACGAAATGGACAGGTAGGTACAGAAGGTCGGTTCCATACAACGCAGGTAATTCCAAACATGTAAACAAATACGAGTTTTTGGAAAAACAACTTTAAAACCTACATAAAAAGTTCAGCATGCCTACAATTTCAACATGACATTTTCAATAGTACTAGTCATTCTAAAATTAACTTAATTTATTTATTATTTATTATTATTCAAATACTCGTCGTATTTGAATAGACATTAAGCACCTGTCCCAGAGAAGCGAGTAGAGCTAAAAACTGAAAACGAGCTAGCGAGTATCGAGAAGCGAGTGCGCGATGTCGATGAGCGATTACTCGCTGGTATGCGAATAAACCAAACGTGAGTCTTTAAGCGTGTGGACTGCCCGCCAAGCGAGGGTCGCTAAGCGAGTATGTACTCTCTAGCTCTAGTCGTTGCAACAAACGAGTACTCGGCGGCGGGCGGTGTAAACAGTCATCGATCATCTATTAATATACCTATGTACCTATCTCTTTAACTTACACGGGACTTACAATCGTACGCTTCTTGAGCGAGAAAATAGTTAATAGTCTAGCTATTCACTTCCTCGTCGCTGGTGGGATAGGTGCCTTCACGCTTCACATAGCTACAGCGAGTGCAAGCACACTCGTGACAGTCATTTACTTGAGATCTCTATATTACCACAGATTAATACAGATGGGACACTCCGCAGTTTAGGTATGAAGCTACAAGTACGGGGCCGGCCCCGTCCGCGGGGCTAATTCAGTAAGTCAGAAGGTATAAGAGTTACGCGATAGAAATAGAGGCAATGTGTACGTGAATATAACTGTAGGTAATTAGCGTTCTGCGAACTGAATTGCACTTTATTGTATCGTAGCAAGTCGCTTTTTATTTAAATGATTTTGCGTAGTGTCCCATCTGTATTAATCTGTGGTATTACGTACAGTCACCTTATAGCATTAGCTGACCCACCCTTGCATAAATGTTTGAGATTTTTTAGAATACGAATCGATAGAATTTTATAATTATTTTATATTTTATTTAAATACCTATAATAAATAAAATATAAAAGAATTAAAAAATCTCAACCATTTATGTAAGGGTGGGTCAGCTAGTGCTATAGATAATGACTGTACGCCTTTTGAATAGCTGACCTTCTGTACCTTTCTATTTTGTGGTGATAGTAGGCGTCACAATGTCGTGGTGATCACTCAACGTTTTTATGGTTATTAATTAGGTTAGGACTACCTCAATATTTTTGATATGTAGGTAGGTGGATAGAATTGTGTCAGGAAGTTATCGAAGTGGGTAGCTGTAGCTAGGTGTTACAGGCTTAGTTTGTGGTGATAGAGACGATACAAAAACGAAGAACCAGCCAAGGGCTCGCACACAAAGGGTTCCATACCACCGAATTACATTTAAGACTATATAATTTAAAAAAATAAGTACTTTAGTTTAAACACGTTTTTTGAAGAGTTACCCTTTTAATTTTTAACTTTATTTAATTTTATTATTTATTTTAATAAATATCGACCATAGATCAATATAATTATAATAATATCAATACATCAATATCTATCATAGTTACGTGGATCTTTGACAGTCGTTACGGGTCGTCAGAAGAGAGGTATCATATTACCCAGTAACTGGGTTGTGGCGGAGATTAGTCTGTGGAGATACTGAGGTAAATACCATGAAAACTGAACATCTATTTTTTTTTTGTTTTGTTTTTTACAATTAAATTACTTAGTATCTGCTTGACATAATCGTTTTAAATAACTTATTTACAAACTGTCATTTCTTCCCAGACCACAAATAGTTACTGGATAAAAGGCATAACGATAAACAGCAAAGTAAACTAAAAAAATAAACTTCAATTTAAAACGTTCAATCCTGATGGCTCCTTTCCCTCCTAAACTCGATTAAAAGACTTAAAAAAAAACCTAATACGGATAAAATGTGAACAGAATGATTTGGAATCCATATTTTGAAGTTAATAAAGTCGCCGACTTCGAGACTTCGAGTCAGTAAAAGCCTCAAATCACGAGCAATCTATCTAAAAACCGCGGACTATAAAAATAATAATTCGTCTCAACTTGGTGTGGTATGGGTCACTAGGAAGAGCGATATGAAACTTTTATTTTTAAGGTAGGTACTAAAAATTCATTTTATGATGTGTATTTGCTTGGTTTTGTTTTATTGCATTATTCTTAGTGGATTGTACAGAAAAATAAATAAAAAAACGTGTGAGGATCGAAGTTCCTTCTCAGTTCTCATGTAAGATTTAAAACAGAAACAAAATTTTCGCAGCCGCCATCTTGGATTTACATTTTTGACCTCACTATTGACTTGAGCACCCTCGAAAACTAAGAAAACGACACCGAAGACCAAAGATTTTAAAATTTCCCCAGACGCCATCTTGGATTTTCATTTTGACTTCACTATCGGTTTTAGCACCCTCGAAAATCATTCTTCCATCCTTCACGATTTTGCGTGTCATCATGAAAACGATAACCATGATGTTTATCATGGGCTTTCTACTAGATAATACAGACAGAGAGAGAAGGTAGCATGGATGGTGCCTAACGCTTTTTCGTTACGTGACGATTTCTACCAGTACTTCGTTCGAACGAATGTTCGCTTCGAACTTCCAAAAAGCTTGGCTTCAAAAACCATATGCATGCTATTCTACTTTCGTAGAAGCCAGCTTTCACGAGAGATGATTTATACAACTTATCGTCAGACGCACCCTGAGGTAGCTGATCCCGCCACCAACTTGCTGACTAGCAAAACTTTATACTAAGGCATAAACTGTTATTGTGCCGCTGGGGTCGCGGGTTGTCTGAAGGGGTTACCGCGGCCCTGGCATAGGCAACTGAAGGAACACGGGTGGGTTTTAGTCAGTAAAAGTCTGACACGCCCTTCCGCTCCACCCAGAGCGGGAGAAGTTATTTGATGATTTCCCACCCTCAAAAAAAAAAAAAAAAAAACTGTTATTGTGTAAACACATTCTTCTAACTTATCAGACAGCTGTGCTGCTGGGGAGTTTGTTGCTGCACTTCTTCTTCCTGCTAAAGCACTAGAAAGTAGTAAAATGCGGGTGGTATGGGGGGACTGTCTAATGTAATTTTAACTTTCAAAAATTTATGACTCTCGATCCAATTTAAATAAAAGACTTTTGATTTTGAACAGAAGAAGAAGAAAAAAGCACCTTTCCTGCTCTTAATCACGGTCTCGCGGGTCTAATTAGGGTTCCGTACCAAAATAATAAAAAAGGAACCCTTATGGTGTGACTCAGTCTGTCTGTCTGTCTGTCACAGCTGGATATCTCAAGAAGTACTAATGCTATCAACTTGAAATTTGGAACAGTTTTAGATGACGTTTACCGAACTATTTTTCAAATGAGAAAGAAATTAAAATATTTATATTTTTTTACAACAGGTGCTGAAAGGGGGTCTTAAAAATTCAAAGTGGGGCTACTAGAGCATGTGGGGTATCATATGAAAGAACGCTGTTTGCACATTCTCAAACATTTTTTTATTTTTTTTTAGGTCGCATAGTTTTCGACTTTTGATGAAAAATGTAAAAAAAATACTGCCCTTATTTCCGAAGTTTGCAAAGAGAAAAATATGAAATTATTCTATGTGATAGAAGTTTATGTAAAGATTACAGGAAAAATAAAACGATGTCTCTAAATAGCAGCTTTATATTTTGCAGTAGACTCCAAATTCATGGCAAGTTTCTCTCTAGTCCTCGATACTACACAGTCACATCATACAGTCGACTGACGAAGTCTGAGCTGCTCACGAAGTTCGGCGAACTACGTATGCAGCTCGGGCTCTTGTCGGACTACTGAGATACTACTAAAGAACAAAACTAATCCTATAGTCTCAGCTTATATCTTGGTCCAAACACGGCTCGTGATGCAGCGTGAGCGAGTGGCGACCCAATATCGCTGCGAGTCTGGGAGAGCACGCTGCCGACTTATCGCCCTGCTAGACAACATAATTCATGGCTCATGTATCATTTTGCACCTTTGACTAATGTTGCAAGCACATTGAATGTTGATTCCTTTTCTACCTAAGGTGTTGATAGAAGGTTAATATTAAATTCTACATGTTTAGACTCATGGCAGTCTATTTGTCTGTCGTAAACTCATCTCCTGAACCATTTTTTATGAGTATTGAGGACCAACGTGCTTTTAGCAAGTAAGTACGTTAATTTTGTTTCTTGTCTTAAGTATCAGGGACTGCAAGAAGTATTCTTGATTATTTAAATAAATATATTTTTTCTAGGAGGAAAGTAAATTTAACTTATAAAAGAATACACAAAATATAATAGCTTTATCTTGGAATCAATCACCAAAAAAAGCTTCGCAGACACCAGCAATAAATACACTATTGAATTACACGAGTGATACAAAAAGTAAGCTAGACAACACCCAGCGGCCATTTTTTGTTTTTTTTTCCATCACAAAACTTACACCACGTAAAAGATTAATAGTTTTATCTTAGTCCATTTTCAAAAACCAATTTAAAGAGACATAATTCAAAATCGAAAGTGAAAGGTCCAAAATTGCTTGGCGTTAATCCATCAGGGTTCTCAAGTATTTGTATATTCTTCAAACGCACTTGGTATCACCTTGACTTGGTCTTTTTCGATAAAGTCTTGAGCTTTACAATAAATTTTGGTGTTATCACTATATTATCATCGAGAGCTTTTACCTTTCCTTGAATTCTTGCTTCAGCGAATTTAGTGAAAAAAGAGCAGTATGAAAAATATACTGCTTTATATTTGCTACTCTATATTTTAAAGTTGTTTTTTTTCATACACCTTCATGTACAGACGCCAGCAGTTCAAGCCACCCGAAACTGTCAAATTTTCCCAATCAAACTTGGACCTAATACTTTAGCAATAAAGATGAAAATCTATTAAAGAAATTTGACAGATTGTTATAGTAGCTTGATGTGCTGGCGTCTGTACAAGACCGCTACAAGTAGGTACTTAATGTAATATTATGTATTTTGAAAGTACATTTCGTTGAATTTATTTCTCATTAGTGTTTGTACTGATCTTACAAATCCTCCATATTATTTATGAGACAGTCACAAAACACGCGGAAATTGTTTGCACCAAAAATATTTTTAGTTACAACTTTTTACATTATAATTTCAGCCGAATTCGATAACCCATAGTCAAGCATTAAAGTGCTGAATCCTAAAAAAAATCCCACAAAAATTAACGTCAGAAAGATCACAGAGAAACAAGAGTGTTTTATGATACTCCCATGAAAACAATCATCGTGGTTCGGCATCACAAACAACCCGGCTTGACCTCCACGAACCGGTTTCAAGCCCACGATTAAGTTATCTCAAGTCTGTTTCACCGATTCCCAGTTAATTTCTTCATTTTGTTGCTCCTCCGTATCGTTTATTTTTTTCTTTTTTAACGGCCGTCAGAAATGGAACGAGCAATCTTTCTAATGGCCTATCTGGCGATCGATCAAGCGACTCGATTTCTTCGTTTGCGGAAATTGATAGATGTGACAAACATTTTTGGTATATTTTGGTATATTGTGGTATGTTTAGATTTTTGATGATATTACTTTTGATAATAAGAACTGATTGCAGAACTGTAAGTGATTTTCTCTTCTATATCTAAAAATACTTAGTAGGTTTAAAAAAAAATCTGCTCATTTCTTCTATTTTTTTTTTCGTCTCATGTGACCGCGTTGTACTTCTAAACTACGCAACGGATTTGGTGGGGTTTTCACCATCATTTAGAGAATTCATTCTGGAAGGCTTATGTGTATAATACATTGATAATTTTATACTTACAGTTAGTAAATAAATCTAATTTGTTTGGCCAAGTCATAGAAACTATGCGAAGCAGGGTTACGGTTCGTCGGTTTATCTACTAATAAAATGCAAAGTTAGTATGAGTTCAGCAACCTAATTGCGTAACACACTATCGATCGGAATCTGAATCATTTTGAAGCAAATTGCTAATCCAATTGCTTCATATTTTCGAAAAATTTGTTTTGTTGTTGAACTGTCAAAATGAAACCAGTTCCGATTGATAGTGTGCTACGCAATTAGGTTGCTGGTTATTCAATTACGTCACGGCATTTCATCGAAATATTTACGTCAACTATAACTAACTTGTGAAACGACTCTGATTTTCCAAGATGAACAGCTGTGTTTACGTCTACAAGGCCGATGTAATCATCGTCACCATGATTTTTTTGCCCTCATCCCAATTTATTTTGGAATACGCCTTTTTCTTCCTTACTTCTCTAAAAGTCGTCAGCACGGTAGTCACACCCGTTTCTAGCAATAATTATTATCTATAATGTACTCTACATATAAAGCTACATTAAATATACCAGTGACTTATCTTACCGTATCGTATTAATTAGTACCCTTTACACGTTAGTAAAGCGTTCTTGGAATAAGGGCTACCTGTCAGAGAAATGCGGCTACCTATGTCTAGAGAAAATGTTTAAGTACCTTTTTGGTTAATGACATCTTAGTATTAGGTCAAATTTTTTATTTCAAGTAGGCTATTACAAGGCACTTTTGAACGTCAAAATATACAAGACTATAGAACTGATTCTATTGCCTCTTCCAAAAGGTTGTTTTGTTTGGAGAAGAATGGGCAAATAAAAACTCCAGAGTTACTCTTTTAAATCACCTTTTAGAACGGTATTTTTTTTTTAGATTGTTCTTCAAAAGTTGAAAACTATGCGGTCTAAAAAAATTAAATAATGTTTGAGAATTTGCAAACACCACTGTTTCATATAATACCCCACATGTTCTAGTGCCCCACTTTGAATTTTTAAGACCCAGTCCCTGTTGCAAAAAATATATGTATATTTTTTTTATTTCTTTCTTATTTGTAAAATAGTTGGGTAAACGTCATCTAAAACTGTTCCAAGTTTCAAGTTGGTAGTTCTTGAGATATCCAGCTGTGATAGACAGACAGACAGACTGAGTCGCACCATAAGGGTTCCTTTTTACCATTTTGGTACGAAACCCAAAAAATGAGAGGGAAGCTGCTAAACACGAAGTTTGCCGAGGAGAGAGACATTAAGAAAATAGTTGTAGGTACTGTAAATACGTACAAACGACCAAGCGATAGTCGCGGTGCTCTCAGTATATTTACTGCGGCTTAGGGGTCTCGTCGATGCGCGTCTGTGTGTGTGCCATTTCGTACGTTTGTTCGTGGTTTCCCTACTGTCCATACTACTGTTTATTGTGGTATAGGAGCCGTAGTTACAAGCACTTGATACCGAGGCACAAGATACAGACTGACTAGTTTTGGGTTCATTGGAAACTAACATTAATGTAAACTAGCTGTAGGTAATATTTTAAGTCATGACATTTTAATTTGTGTTCAACCTGTACAGTACGACAATGTTCAAAGGTTCCTTCGTTTGTTTTCGGTAAAAGCGAAATATAACGAATAAAATATGACTATCGACCAATAGAAATTCATATAATATATTCGCACATAAAGTATTATAGATTGACGCACTAATTTCGTCACTCTTTTATTGGACCAGTCACATTTAATTCGGAAAAGTTTGGGTTTTCCGAACGTCGTACTGTACCTGCTTATGATACCTATTACCAGCACCCTAATTGCGTAACACATAAATAAATAAAATAAATAAATATCCTTGGACATTTCACACAACGCCATCTAGTCCCAAGCTAAGCAACCTAATGCTTGTGTTATGGTAACGAGATGTCTGATAAACTACATAAATAGATTTTTTTTGTAAATACATACATATTATAGATAGAAAAACACCTAGACTCGGAACAAATACTTGTAGGTCGTACAAATATTTGTTCCGTGCTGCGCAGCAGTCAATCGCTCAACCACTGCGCCAACCGTGTCGTCAAACATTATCAATCGGAGTTGGTTTCATTTTGACAGTTCAACAACATTCATTGCGTTATTTACGTTGTTGAGCAGACAAATTTTTGGAACATATGAAGCAATGAATTTAGCAATTTGTTTCAAAATGAAACCAACTCAGATTAATAATGTGTTACCTAATTAGGGTGGTGGACAATAAACAATTTCTATTTCAACTTTGTCTCTGGAATGCCAGCAAACCTGCTATATCTCTGGTATTGATATGGGAGACGGTAACAACTCACGATCATAAATCATCTAGCTTCTCCAGAGCCTTTCGCTCACTTTATAATTAGATATTTCCATAAAAATAGGACAAAAGCTGCCATTTATTGGGTCATGAATAATATTTGAATATTTCATTAAGTTCTGTTCTATTGAGATTTATTTGATAAAGGTTTTCAACAATGGTTTTACGATTCAAATTGTTATGTAGGTGTTGGGTAATTGACCATTTCTGTGGGTCTATTTATCCTAGAATTTGCTTTACTTTTATTGTTCTTTATTTAAGGGTTAATGCCTTTTCATTCATACCTCTATAACCTGCCTGTATGACCCAAGACCAAAATATATCTGGGCATTTTCGTCAAAATGTCTACCAACCCACTTATGGGATGTCCCATACATACAAGTTGCAAATAATTAACATTGTTATAACATAGAAGTGTCGAGTAATTATTAAATAGTTCCAAAAGACTAGTTTTCTTTTTTACTTAAATTGCTAACAGAAATTTAAAAAAAAAAGTAACAAAATTAAATCCTGAAATGTGGCATCTTACGTCTTGCAGTACTGTCCTTATTATTTGGTAACGGTCATGACCAAAACGTATCTAAGTTACTATTTATTTACATATATTATTTGAAATAAGCTCCATATAATAAACAAAATACATACCTAGCAAAATTCGTATAACTATGATGAAACTTTTAAAGAATTTGTTAAAAATTACTCTAAAACTTTTAAAAGAGCCTGTTCGTCAGCAAAAGCCATACACATTAAAAATAAAATAAAATATTCTGGAAATAAAATTAAAACAACTTGGAATATTATTAATTCAGAAACGGGAAGGACGACAGTTCGGAATCGTGACTTCCATCTAAAAGTCAATGATGTAGATATTAAGGCAGACGTGGAGGTGGCTACTGAGTTTGAAAATTTCTTCACTAATATTCCCATTTTAACAACCAAAACTCTGTCATCGTCGTTCTCCACTTCTGCTTACTCAATACTAAAAGAATGTGTACCAGAATGTGATAAACACTTTAAATTCGCAATTGTTACCGCTAAAGACGTTATAGATTGTTTTAAAGATCTCGAGGTAAAAAAAACTGCTGACCTTTGGGGATTATCAGTACATACCATGTCTTCAATAATTGATATTATTGCACCCTTTTTATCAATTGTTTTTAACTCTTGTATTGCATCTGGTGTATTTCCTGATCTAATGAAACTTAGCAAAGTGATTCCACTGTTCAAATCTGGCAGCACGACTGATCCCACTAATTTTCGACCTATTTCGATATTACCAACATTGAGCAAAATCTTTGAAAAGCTAATTTTAAAACAAATGTTAGGGCATTTCAATACACATAATTTACTTCATCTGAAACAGTTTGGTTTTACAAAGGGTCGTTCAACTACAGACGCGGGCGTGGAATTACTGAAGAGCATATTCGAGGCCTGGGAGGAGTCGCAGGATGCTCTTGGCATTTTCTGTGACTTGTCTAAGGCGTTCGATTGCGTAAATCATGATACACTCATCAGGAAGCTGTACCACTATGGTATAAGGGACAGGGCTCTCGACCTTCTGACTTCTTATCTGAACAACAGAATTCAAAGGGTAGATGTTAATGGCAAGAGATCTGCAGGATCTGCGGTCACTATGGGCGTTCCACAGGGTTCAATTCTGGGTCCTTTCTTGTTTCTTATTTATATAAATGAGTTACCTTATCACATAAGGGACAATCACAAGATTGTATTATTCGCAGATGACACATCCCTCATTTTTAAAATCAAACGTCAGTTAGTCAACTTTGAACAAGTTAACGATGCACTCTCTAGAGTTGTCCATTGGTTTAATGTAAATAATCTTCTCCTGAATGAGAAAAAGACTAAACTCATTAAATTCTCAACGCCAAATGTCAGGCAGCTAACTGCCAATGTTCAACTTAATGGAATGGAGTTGGACCCTGTTGAGTCGACAGTTTTCCTTGGAATAACCATTGACGGTAAATTGCAATGGGGCCCACACATAGAAAAATTGTCAGGAAGGCTTAGTTCGGCCGCCTACGCTGTCAAAAAAATTCGACAGATAACTGATGTGGATACAGCCAGAATTGTTTATTTTAGTTATTTTCATAGCCTTATGTCTTATGGGATTCTTCTCTGGGGAACCTGTGCGGGCATTAATACTATCTTTGTTTTACAGAAAAGGGCTGTTCGAGCCATTTACAATCTAGGTCCAAGGGATTCTCTTCGAGAGAAGTTCAAGGAAATAAATATTCTGACTGTAGCCTCTCAATATATATTTGATAATCTATTGTATGTACACAAAAATATATCCAATTTTAAGGTGTATAGATGCCTCGATGACCTTGCGCATCTGGGCGGAGCTTAACCACCACCCCCGTTCATACGTAAAGCGAGCGCGGTGGCGCGCTACACTAAAACGAATGTCAAAGAATATGCAGGGTCGCAGAGATGCGCACGTAGGGCGGCATTTTTGCCTACGATTCCAGAAGGGAATGCAGGGCTGACATTTGTTACGCAACTACTTTAAGTTTTAACGGGACATTATTTTTAGCATGTAGGTATGTGGTTATAGTAAAATTAGAATAGAGCTACTTGAATTAGCACTAGCCATTAGGATGTACAGTGGGCTGCGTCAATTGGGTATTAAAATTTTAATACAACTGGGGTACCTAATTGATAAAGCCCATTGTACACACGGCTATATATCAAGCTATCTATACATTTCCAGTATAAGCTGATCTTGCATTATTTCCGTACAATGAGAGGTCAGCTTATACTGGAAATGTACAGCTTGATACGTAGCCGTGTGCAGCCGTTTTGTATAATAATCTATCTAACTTTTTTTTCAAATTTTACCATGATCGGTTCATCAAAACTTTAGAAGTGATGTGTAACTTTTTTTTTTGAAAAAAATAAAATTATATTTGCACAAACTGTAGGTACTTACATACAAATTAATGTTTTACAGAAAGAGTGATATTTTCACCAATTTGAGTAATAAAAGTAAAGTAAGAGGCGCAGTGACCCTATATTTTTGGTAATATTTTTTTTACATAAATACTCCCTGACAACGCTGGTGTATCGGACATCTTCACATTGCCTCTGACGGGACAGGACTGGTACGATAGCCAACGTGTGGACGCCTCACGAAATTAACCGACTGACGTTGGTACGAGTGTTGCTGGCAACCTGTGGCACCGGTGTTAGGGCCTATTTCACGATGTCCGGATAGCCACTACTCACCGATTAATTCAAAAATGGAACAGAATTTGTATGAAATTATCTGCCAAGTAAGTTAATAGGAACTTAACCGTAGGTGGTGAGACAGGCTTCAACTTTTTTTTACGCGATGCTATTATTCGAATTAATCTTTCTGAATTTAAATTTTGATATTCTAATAAACTGGGTACGGTTCTTTTAAACTGTTTTTACCTCTTTTAAATCTAATCAGCCTTCTTATATAGATCTGCTAATAATTTTACTGCCAAGTGGGCCACGGTTGTGTTTATGTGTACTTTGTAAAATTATTTAGTACCTAACTACAAGGTCTTGTTTTACCACCTTTCAATGAAAACTCAAGATGGCGGCCGCAAAATTTTCAAATTTTTGAAAACCATGAAAACGATATGCATGACGAAAAATTTTGCGGCTGCCATCTTAGATTTTCATTCCAAACACCCTAGAAAAAAAAACTCATCAGTGTATCAAAAGTTATTAAAATATAGATGATATTGGATTTATTTGAAGTTCACAAAAAGAATCGCAAATATTATATTTGAGTGTTAAATAATATTTTTGGGAGCGAAAAATGGGAATTGTTCCACATAATTCATTTAAGATTTTGTGATGAAAGATGCTTATAGTAAATTCAAATTCAAATTCTTTATTTGCTTAAAACATGGTGTTTATAGGTCTTACAATTGAAACAGAAGTACAAACATGTTTAGCTATTGGAACTATAGCATGCAAAATCGAGTCTTAGCTTAAACCGAGTCATAACTTATTTTCAAGGAATGTTTTAAGGGAGTAGAAGTTGTGGGCTTTCAGCCATTCCAACAATTTATTCTTAAACAATATATTATTTTGAGTTTTAAGTTCTCTAGGTAGTTATAGGTAAATTCTTACACACATAGTTAGACAACTTTTGCTGTATTTGGACAATCTGGGAGTGTCAAAAAAAACTAATCTATTTTGGTCTCTGCGATTTCGAGAGCTTACGTCAGACACTTTTACAAAATATTCTTTATATTTCCATACAAACATGCAAATTTCATAATATATAGAGATGGTAGCGGTAACAAACGAAGTTTTTTGAATATTGGCTCGCTGGACTCATAAATAAAAGTAGTAATTTCCTGTGGATTGCATTTTTATCTCTACACTGGTGCCGATTCTCTTGTACAAGAGAATCGGCACCAGTGTAGATACACCAACTAAACTAACTAAACTATATCACTAAAACTTACTTTTAGCTATGAGAATCTTAGAACTATTCTGCAAAAAAAAAATCTCTAAAAAAACAATTTTGACGCAACTAAAATCGAGTTTGACAATCGCGATTCCGCGTGGTACTTGTTTGCCCTACCCCGAGAATGTTTTGTAGAGCCCGAGGCGCCCAGGGAGGGCAGCTTAAACGTGTTTTATATGGAACGTAGGTTTTTGGTACCTACGTAGGTACCTGGTAGGTAGTTGGGAAAAGGCTAGGCAGATTGATTGACATTGTAACAATTTTAAAACATAAACAAAAAAAAAAATTTCAGTAGTAAATAATTATGAAATACGAGTACTAGCACTTCCCGTGCGGCTTCGCCCGCGTGTATGTCGGAAAATATTCCACGGGATTATCATTTTGACCTCATTATCATTTTCAGCTACCTCAAAAATCATGAAAATGACACCCATGACGGAGAAATTTGAAAATTGTTGAAGCCGCCATCTTAGATTTTCATTTTGACTCCATTATCATTTTCAGCGCCCCCAAAAACCACGGAAACGACACCCATGACGAAAAATTTAAAAATTTTCTCAGCCGCCATCTTGGATTTTCATTTTGACCTCATTATCGTTTTCAGTGACCTCAAATACCATGGAAATGACACCCATGACGAAAAATTTGAGAATTTTTGCAGCCGCCATCTTGGATTTTCATTTTGACCCCATTATCGTTTTCAATGACCTCAATACCATGAAAATGACACCCATGACGAAAAACAACTTTTTTTTTTTTTAAAAAGTTGTTTTTGCACTTGAAGTCAAGGTGTTGGTTGGGTGTTGGTGTGAATTTTAGTTCTAAACTAACTAACTAACTAATTTTATTCCAAATCTTTTTAATAGCGATTAAAAACAGTACTGTATATTTTTTTCTTTTTTTGCTTATATCTCGAAAACGGTGTGTCCTATCGCAAAAATAATAAAAATTTTGCTCCCCTTTATAAAACCCATAAACCCCTATGACTGAATATGTAGGTAACAAAAAAAAAAAAAAAAAAAAGGATTTTTGTTCCCGTGGAATATTTTCTGACATCCACGCGGTCAAAGCCGCGCAGGAAGTGCTAGTATTTCATATTTACTACTGAAATATTTTTTTTGTTTATATTTTAAAATTGGTACAATGTAAAAAATCAATCTGCCTAGCCTTTTCCCAACTATGTTGGGGTCGGCTTTCAGTCTAACCGGATGCAGCTGAATATCAGTATTACGTGGAGCGACTGCTATCTGACCTCCACAACCCAGTTACTGCGTAATACGATACCCCTTGGTAAGACTGGTTGTCAGACTTTCGGGCTTCTGACGACTCGTAACGACTGTCAAAGATCCACGAATAACAGCCGGGACCAACGGCTTAACGTGCTTTCCGAGGCACGGGGGAATCTCGGTATGTAAAGATGGTCACCCATCCACTGACCAACCCCGGCAAGCGTAGCTTAAGCTGACGGATCGACCTGTGCGGCTGTCATTACTTAGCCACGAGCTCCTCTCTAGAATTGTTACAATGTAAAAAAAGTATTTATAAATGCACATCAAAAATAGTCAACAATAAAGCGCCCACGCGCGCAATCGAATTGGGACCTCTGCAGCGAGCTAATCTATAAACGCACACTACTACAAAAAGTTCGTAAATATTATGCCCTAACACATACGTATGAGCATGTCGAACGATAGCCGGTGCGGAGTAGCGAGCGACACAACCCTCCCGTCTCAATGCCAAAGCAAGACTGCCGCCCGCGCCCGCGCAGAGCTCCTCTGAACCTGTATCTCAAAATGGGAACATTTTCTTTGCAAATGTTGATTGATTTACAAAAGCTGTAGACCATTTGTAGCACTTCTAACCATCAATTTTTTAGTGTAAAAATATTTCCAAACACCAAAGCCGTTTAGGAGAAGTAGGGATATTAGCCAAAAAATAGCGTTTTGGTAAATATTTTTTTAAGGCAAAAGTATCAGCCATATGAAAAAATCCTGTAGCTCAAATGTTGTTTATGAATCTATATCAAACATATATTTTTTTCAAATCTTCTAAACAAGCCGTTAATGAGAAGTAGGCTTTATAAAGTGACCGTGTTACGGTACTAAACGGGAGTAAGGCCCTTAAGAAGATGTCCGATATTCATAGTTTAAATACTAGGAATAAACACAATCTTGCTGTCCATCGCACTCGTCTCCACAGAGTAGGCAACTCGTTCATGGGTCAATGTATATGCTTTTACAACAAACTTCCCGTTGAAATTCGAAACTTGCCCATTAAACGATTTAAAAGCTGTATTAAAACCAAACTTTGTAAAAAGGGCTACTATAAAATTTCCGATTATTTAGAAGACAAAAAAGCTTGGGTTTGAGCTATTCGCTCAACCTTGTATTACCTATATGTAATACCAAAATCATTATATTATGCAAAATGACAAACCTTTGTTTAAAATAATAATATATTTTTTTCTTTAATTATTGTAAATGTGAGCACTATGTGGATCTTTTTTTTTTTTTCTTTTTTAGTTTTATTGATGGTCTGACATTTTTTGAGTAAGTACTTTATGCGACCTCCCCAAATGTCCTTTCTTTGGTATTGTTCGTCGAGTTATTGAGCTCCTTAAATCCTTGAGTTGAGCTACACGATTGTTGACAAATGCTTGCACTGACTGGACAGGTCCACTCAAATTTTTATGGTTCTTTCCTCAAAAGACCATTTCAGACATTGATCTACATGGTCCTCACATGATCTGACCAAGATTATGTCTGGACTTTAAAAGAGACTTTGACCCCTGAGTTTGTTTCGCCATTTCTTCTCAGGGTAGTCAGATAGGAAATGTCGACTTCATCTAGCTTATTAAAAAAAATATGACGTGTAAAAGTGATTTCGATATCCTATTTACAGAATAAACAATTTCATTTCATTTCATTTCATTTCATTTCATTTCATTTCATTTCATTTCGTAAAATTTATCATTCGACTAAATCAAGAATTTGCTAAAATATCCAAAACAATATTAGTAAGCTGTTTTCAAAGTAGGTAGCAGTTTAAAAAAAAATGCCCATCTTTACTTATTGTGTCTAATATCTACCTACCATTTTTGAAGGCTTCTGTACCAAATTGGTAAAAAGGAACGTTATTGTGCGACTCAGTCTATCTGTCTGTCTGTCCGTCTGTCACAGCTCAAGAACTCCAAACAACTATAAGAACAACTAATCTTTACATAGTATAAAATGAAGTCGCTTCTGCTTTCGCTGTCTGTTCGCTTAGATCTTTTAAACTACTCAACGGATTTTAATACAGTTTTCAGCAATAGATAGAGTGATTCGAGAGGAAGGATTTTATTGTATAATAATACATAGGAAGTAACGACACCCACGCGGGCGAAGCCGCGGTCAACAGCTAGCTACTACTAAACAAGAACTACTAATGCTATCAACTTGAAATTTGGAACAGTTTTAGATGACGTTTGCCCAACTGTTTTGCAAATAAGAAATAATATTTTTTTTTTGCATCAGGTAATGAAGCGGTTCTTAAAAAATCGAAGTGGGGCTACTAGGGCATGTGGGGTATGAAATAACGATGTTTACACATTCTCAAAAAATTTTCTCCTTTTTTTTTGACCGCATAGTTTTAGACTTTTGATGAAAAATTAAAAAAAAAATACCGTTCCCTTTATCTCCGAAGTTTGCATAGAGAAAAATCTGAAATTATTCTATGTGATAGAAGTGTATGTAAAGATTACAGGAAAAATAAAATGATGTCTCTAAATAGCACACTTTTTTATAAATCGGAACGGAATCTTCGGTGCGCGAGTCCAACTCGCTCTTGACCGGTTTTTTTAATAGTAAATATGTTAAAGAATGTAACCCAGCCTTTGCCCAGAGTGGGAGACAAATGGCTGATATACAATATGCCTACTATACAATATTTTTTCACAAAAATATTTGTTGTAATTTTTACCACAGTGAAAGAATCTAGTCATAATCATGTTTATACCTAGTCTATATTCTTGTAGTTTCTATTTGGTTTACAATCTACAATATCGGTTACTGACCTAACATTTACACATAAGTACCTACTTCAGAATTCTCAAAGCTACCTTTATAAAATAAGTAAGACCCAACAGTCCCAACACTTTAATCAACAGGTTTCTGAGTGCCAGTAATTAGCTCTTTCACCGTACTCTGTATCAAAGTAAGATACATTAACTTACATAGTTACGTTTTGTGTGTTTATAGTGTTGTTTCTTGCAGTTTGTTGTTGCAAAACAACAAAACTCTTGTGTTTAATGTTTAAATAAGTAAAACATTTTGACACATTGTAAGTTTCTTAAATGCGGAATAAGTTTAAGATATAAAAGATTTGATCGTTTTAAAGTTATAATCATTACAACCTTTAAACATGGATAACATTTTGACAATTTGTGACGCGTCAAATATTTACTATCGACGTACGTTGCGTCGATATGAATTTTCATCATTATCAACTGGTCAGCTTATGTTTTCTGTTACATGATATTCTGTTCCATAATAAGAAATAAATAAATAAATAATAAATTCAGAATATAACATAAATAGCAAGAGTGGCCCACAAACGGATTGAATCTATGAATAATATTTCATGTCAAAGAGACGAATGCTTGAAGTACGGAATTGAAATACATTAACACTTGTGAATTATTTAAAGCTGGCTTTTGTGTTAATCAAAATGTTTGATTCTGAAGTCAAAAGGTAGAGTAGAGATAGATATTCGAAAATGTCATGAATTATATCTTTGGTTTTGATCCGTTTGGGATGTATTTTGTCAGGGAAATAGGCATCATAATTAATCCTGGATTGATACGATGATTTAAATATGTTTTATAACGCGAACTCTTTTGTAACCGCTCCCGCCATAATCAGCACGCTCCTGACTCCCACCCGCTCGGCCAATATGGGTGAGTCGAAGCTTCTAGATTCTAGAAGCTTCTCTTAAAAACAATTGACGCACAGTCTTATCGTTGACTTGTGAGAGACGTAGGTATGTCAACCGTCAACTAGACTGTGCACTATTAGGCTGTGGGATTTATTTACAAAACTTGAATTTCGCCTCGAACCCAAACTGTTTCTAAGTTAAAGTTTTCAATTATTATAATCACATGGCAAAGTAGACCGAGATGTTACACACCGGATCCACTCAGGATGGATGAAATGGCGACAGGTCTCAGTAACAATTTGCGACCCACGGATGCCCCTCAAGTTAAAGGGGAAAATTTACAAGTCCGTGAGAAGGCCTGTCGTACTGTATGGATCGGAATGCTGGGCAGTGAAGAAGATGCATGAAAAAATATTGTATGCAACGGAGATGAGAATATTGAGATGGATGTGTGGAGTGATGAGAAAGGACAAAGTAAGAAATGAGTATGTAAGAGGAAGTTTGAAAGTGGCGCCAGTTACAGAAAAAGTTGAAAGGAAATCGTTTGGCTTGGTATGGACATTGATGAGGAAGAACGAAAACTTCTACTAACAACAATCAGTAAGTTCGTTACAATATATTTTACAGTAAGATACCAATATTAGATACACAGGTATCACTCAAACGTCTAACCGAAATTCCTGGTGAACTAGAACCGTAATATTCTTTAAAAATAGACACACGAACTTTGTAGATAAGGAATGACATCCGACTCACGACTATTTAGGAATCCGAGGCTCAAACTGACTGTGACGCTGACGAGACAAGGTCAGTTTAAAAAATCTTCATGCAGCGGGTCAACTTGTAACAGTGGACTATATGTCTATTTATCTATGCTTTATGTCTATTTTGTGCCTTAACTATCGATTATGATCTATTTGTAAGCAACTTCTTAGTAATATTAAATGGCTTATTTAAAAAAAAGTGTAAAGTGTTTACCCAAAAGTCAAAGTCCACAAATCATGTAGGTAAGAAACATATTTCAATTTTGAACGATAAAATTTAAAAGAAAATTGTATTGTCCAAAATATTGATTCTATGTAGTTGCCCTTTCCAAATGGTAGTTTCGTATGACAGTAGCTTCACTCTTATAAAATGTTTTACAAACAAACTAACAGTAGATTTATAATATTCTGAAACTCGATTTTTTATCAATAGTTATGTATAAAATTAGTTGAGAAATCTTTGTAAAGACTCAATTTGACAACAAAAATTATATGCATGAGAATTTATTTTAAACATAGACGAAAAAAGATTTGCTCTTGCTTAAAGCTCTTATTATTTAAAGAAAAATTAAATGACAAAAAAAATATCAATAGGTACCCGGAAGTTGGTACCCCTTTTTAGGTGAATGGGTCAAAAAACATTAGTCTTGTCATTACTGAACAGAACCACTTATAGAGGGCAAAAGTCAGTGCAATACTGACTAATTTTACAAGAAAAAGGGCTGGTCATCATCTTGCTTCATCATCAGCTTCATCGAAATGGGCAGCA
Organism: Cosmia trapezina; assembly: GCA_905163495.3. Classification (NCBI taxonomy): domain Eukaryota; kingdom Metazoa; phylum Arthropoda; class Insecta; order Lepidoptera; family Noctuidae; genus Cosmia; species Cosmia trapezina. The sequence goes on along the minus strand of LR991035.1, from coordinate 21,656,530 downwards.
ACATCTTCCTTCCCTTATTATTAGAATAGCAAGATAAATGCACAGGAACAGAATATCATGTAACAGAAAACATAAGCTGACCAGTTGATAATGATGAAAAATTAAAAAAAAAATACCGTTCCCTTTATCTCCGAAGTTTGCATAGAGAAAAATCTGAAATTATTCTATGTGATAGAAGTGTATGTAAAGATTACAGGAAAAATAAAATGATGTCTCTAAATAGCACACTTTTTTATAAATCGGAACGGAATCTTCGGTGCGCGAGTCCAACTCGCTCTTGACCGGTTTTTTTAATAGTAAATATGTTAAAGAATGTAACCCAGCCTTTGCCCAGAGTGGGAGACAAATGGCTGATATACAATATGCCTACTATACAATATTTTTTCACAAAAATATTTGTTGTAATTTTTACCACAGTGAAAGAATCTAGTCATAATCATGTTTATACCTAGTCTATATTCTTGTAGTTTCTATTTGGTTTACAATCTACAATATCGGTTACTGACCTAACATTTACACATAAGTACCTACTTCAGAATTCTCAAAGCTACCTTTATAAAATAAGTAAGACCCAACAGTCCCAACACTTTAATCAACAGGTTTCTGAGTGCCAGTAATTAGCTCTTTCACCGTACTCTGTATCAAAGTAAGATACATTAACTTACATAGTTACGTTTTGTGTGTTTATAGTGTTGTTTCTTGCAGTTTGTTGTTGCAAAACAACAAAACTCTTGTGTTTAATGTTTAAATAAGTAAAACATTTTGACACATTGTAAGTTTCTTAAATGCGGAATAAGTTTAAGATATAAAAGATTTGATCGTTTTAAAGTTATAATCATTACAACCTTTAAACATGGATAACATTTTGACAATTTGTGACGCGTCAAATATTTACTATCGACGTACGTTGCGTCGATATGAATTTTCATCATTATCAACTGGTCAGCTTATGTTTTCTGTTACATGATATTCTGTTCCTGTGCATTTATCTTGCTATTCTAATAATAAGGGAAGGAAGATGTTGCTGCCCATTTCGATGAAGCTGATGATGAAGCAAGATGATGACCAGCCCTTTTTCTTGTAAAATTAGTCAGTATTGCACTGACTTTTGCCCTCTATAAGTGGTTCTGTTCAGTAATGACAAGACTAATGTTTTTTGACCCATTCACCTAAAAAGGGGTACCAACTTCCGGGTACCTATTGATATTTTTTTTGTCATTTAATTTTTCTTTAAATAATAAGAGCTTTAAGCAAGAGCAAATCTTTTTTCGTCTATGTTTAAAATAAATTCTCATGCATATAATTTTTGTTGTCAAATTGAGTCTTTACAAAGATTTCTCAACTAATTTTATACATAACTATTGATAAAAAATCGAGTTTCAGAATATTATAAATCTACTGTTAGTTTGTTTGTAAAACATTTTATAAGAGTGAAGCTACTGTCATACGAAACTACCATTTGGAAAGGGCAACTACATAGAATCAATATTTTGGACAATACAATTTTCTTTTAAATTTTATCGTTCAAAATTGAAATATGTTTCTTACCTACATGATTTGTGGACTTTGACTTTTGGGTAAACACTTTACACTTTTTTTTAAATAAGCCATTTAATATTACTAAGAAGTTGCTTACAAATAGATCATAATCGATAGTTAAGGCACAAAATAGACATAAAGCATAGATAAATAGACATATAGTCCACTGTTACAAGTTGACCCGCTGCATGAAGATTTTTTAAACTGACCTTGTCTCGTCAGCGTCACAGTCAGTTTGAGCCTCGGATTCCTAAATAGTCGTGAGTCGGATGTCATTCCTTATCTACAAAGTTCGTGTGTCTATTTTTAAAGAATATTACGGTTCTAGTTCACCAGGAATTTCGGTTAGACGTTTGAGTGATACCTGTGTATCTAATATTGGTATCTTACTGTAAAATATATTGTAACGAACTTACTGATTGTTGTTAGTAGAAGTTTTCGTTCTTCCTCATCAATGTCCATACCAAGCCAAACGATTTCCTTTCAACTTTTTCTGTAACTGGCGCCACTTTCAAACTTCCTCTTACATACTCATTTCTTACTTTGTCCTTTCTCATCACTCCACACATCCATCTCAATATTCTCATCTCCGTTGCATACAATATTTTTTCATGCATCTTCTTCACTGCCCAGCATTCCGATCCATACAGTACGACAGGCCTTCTCACGGACTTGTAAATTTTCCCCTTTAACTTGAGGGGCATCCGTGGGTCGCAAATTGTTACTGAGACCTGTCGCCATTTCATCCATCCTGAGTGGATCCGGTGTGTAACATCTCGGTCTACTTTGCCATGTGATTATAATAATTGAAAACTTTAACTTAGAAACAGTTTGGGTTCGAGGCGAAATTCAAGTTTTGTAAATAAATCCCACAGCCTAATAGTGCACAGTCTAGTTGACGGTTGACATACCTACGTCTCTCACAAGTCAACGATAAGACTGTGCGTCAATTGTTTTTAAGAGAAGCTTCTAGAATCTAGAAGCTTCGACTCACCCATATTGGCCGAGCGGGTGGGAGTCAGGAGCGTGCTGATTATGGCGGGAGCGGTTACAAAAGAGTTCGCGTTATAAAACATATTTAAATCATCGTATCAATCCAGGATTAATTATGATGCCTATTTCCCTGACAAAATACATCCCAAACGGATCAAAACCAAAGATATAATTCATGACATTTTCGAATATCTATCTCTACTCTACCTTTTGACTTCAGAATCAAACATTTTGATTAACACAAAAGCCAGCTTTAAATAATTCACAAGTGTTAATGTATTTCAATTCCGTACTTCAAGCATTCGTCTCTTTGACATGAAATATTATTCATAGATTCAATCCGTTTGTGGGCCACTCTTGCTATTTATGTTATATTCTGGATTTCTTCATGAATGTCCTTTGATTTATTTGCTATTTGTAATATATCTACTTACTAGCTGTTGCACGTGATTTCACTCAGGGTGGTCGCATAACTTGTTACTTTGATCTTTGTATGTTTCTATTTGCTACTTAATATTTTGTCTGCCTGTGTGTGCATATAGGCCTTATATTTTAATACCATGACTGGAAGCTTCATTAGACATGGTTTATGCCATAAAACTGAATGCCGTTTTCAATTTTCTATTTTCAATTAGCTCTCAATTTTTCTTTCTCCTTCTAGCATTGCCTGTTGATAAAGATGCAATATTTTTTTTTTTTTTCATCAAAATCCTTTCAAAATAATTATTATTTACAATACGATAGTAGATGCATTTATGTATCGAAACTAAATCACTCTATACCGTTAACACGATGCATCAACGTCAACAACTCAAACTTAACTGGCAAACGCTAACGAACACTTATGCGCTTGCGCATACTCTTGTACAGTCACGAGCATAAATACCTTATACTTACACCAGATTCAAAAGTAATAAGAACATAGTATTTTTGAAACGATACTATTATGAAATAGTCCGAAACTCTGATAACCAGTCTTACCAAGGGGTTTTTAGTATTACCCAGTTACTGGGTTGTGGAGGTCAGATAGGCAGTCGCTCCATGTAAAATACTGGTATTCAGCTGCATCCAGTTAGATTGGAAGCCGACCCCAACATAGTTTTGACTTGGGAAAAGGCTAGGCAGATTGATTTTGACTATTATGAAATACTCAGGTCTTCTGTCAAAATTGCAATCGTTATTTCAGGAGAAAATTGCTTTTGTATCACACGTAAGTATAAGGTAAATATGCTCATGAGTGTACATACAAGTAAAGTACGAGTGTATTGGGAAATATTTATAAAGTGAATGTTGATATCCGTGAGATTATGGTATTTATTCTTGGTTATTACGAATGAGTATTTTAATATGAATGATAATAATGATAACAAACGACACAAAATATCTTTAACCGACGAAAAAAAAGGAGGAGGTTCTTAAGTCGTCACGTATATATTTTTTTTATGTATAACCACGCATATTTTTTTACAGAATTGTCCGATTTTTTTACAGAATTGTCCGATTTGTTTTATTCAGAAGGGTATACCTAGAAGTTGGTCCCAAGTAAAATTTATTAACTTTGCTTTGGTAGTTTTTGGAACTTTAATTTTGTAAGTCGGTGGCAAAAATGTGGACGTAGTAATGCGGACGGAGTCATTTATCTGGTTTAACCGCATCCCAATTCTGTGCCCTTAGTAACTATATCACACACTATTGTTTAACGATCCTATGTAGAGGATCCGACCATAGACTTATAAAAAAAGGAGGACTCCACGCCACGCATATCGAAAGTGAAGCACAGTAAGTATGCCGGGACCGTTTGTACAAACACACCTCACGCAGACATTTACATCATAGTATGCCGACCGGCCGCCATTACGTGACACGAGCGACAGCGTCTTTGCAGGTACTCGCACACATAGATCGGTACGGTGCTTCACTTTCGATATGCGTGGCGCGGAGTCCTCCTTTTTTTATACGTCTATGGATCCGACATTATATTTGTTCGGCCCAGTAAGTTTATTTATTTGTTTTAGGTTAGCCAACAATACCACACCACCACCACCACCACCAATAGTTGCCACGTTATAACAGCATTGATCAGTGGTGTTCATTAGAACTTCAAAAGTGCAGGTACCAATATGGTATGCACGTCACTTGGGACACTCCAACAAGTGGATCATGTTTTTAATTCCAAAAATAACATCGCTTCTTTGGTCTTCTCCTTCCTCACGACATGTTCTTCATTCATCAAGATGCAAACAGCTGCTGGAGTTGATTGTTTATGGAGGACATAAGGACGCTTCTTGTAATTCAAATTGTAATGGAACAACTTCTGTTTCAGCAGTAAACTGCAAATTCAATTTGTAGCTCGTTAATTCTTTCCTAGTACATTAGTATCTATTCAGTGGCGATACTTAAAATTTACCATCGGAGAAACGGACATAACATTATACACCGTAAGGACTACTCTTGCTTGCAGCTCTGCCGCTACAGTAATGCTTGCTAACAGATGTGGTCATCGTTTGATGGGGTTTTTTTTTCACGGTGTAATGCTCGTTTCTCCCATGGTACACCCTGTGTACCCTGGACAGTGAGCCCTACTGTCATCGTTCTTTATTTTTACCACGAGCATGAGCTAATCATATACAGGTGAATTTTTCAAGTGGGCGTGGATGGCTAAATCGGAAACTATGAGGAATAGCGAAAAGTACTCAAAGTAGTTTCGGGGTCGATTTTGATGAAAACTAAAACTGTATCATTGGTTTTTTGAAAAATAATTATTTGTAGCCAGGAATCGAACCCGTTGATTTTGAAAAACACTGTATTATTACACCATTCGATAGTATCGCTAATAAGGATCGAATTCTGGGAAGTAATGACATACGGCAAACTAAAGGAAAGATAGGTATCATTTTTAACAAAATATTTTTTTTTTGTTATGCTACCTAACTATTAAACCTTAACTGATTAATTGTTCAAAATGATGACCATTGTTTTCAATACATAGCTGGATTCAGGACCAGGACCAGGACCAGGGTGCCTACTCCCTAAGCGCGAAGCCCGTAGTTTCGGGCTTCGTTACGGGTGTTTCTTACTCCGTATCACCTACGCATGGATGATTGGTTCGGGGCCCGAACGAAGTATGAATGACAACATGATTTGCCAGTTGTCCCTACTCCCGATGTGTTGTAATGTTGCCCGTCCGAAAAATTTAACTTTTACACTTGTTTTAATGGATCGTAATGTCACACGGACGGATAAACGGACGGGCGGAAAGACGGACGGACTTAGGGAGTAGGCCCCCGGGGCCGAGTCGACGTCGCGTTGTGTTCCACGCGCGCTTTAAAGAGATGTCAGCAAATGATAGGGTCCAATAGGGCCGATGCCGCTGGGGTCGCGGGTAGTTTAAAAAAGATACCGGGGCCCTGGCATAGGCAACTGAAGGAACACGGGTGGGTTTTAGTCAGTAAAAGTCTGACACGCCCTTCCGCTCCACCCAGAGTGGGAGAAGTTATTTGATGACTTCCCATCCACAAAAAAAAAAAAAAAATAGGTACTAAATTGAGCCTCCGATCTTATGCTGCTAACAAAGTCCTAACTTAATAATACATATAAATGCGAGTGTTGTAATGCGAAGTTGGTTTGTTTGTTTGTTTGTTACGCTTTCACGCTAAAACGGCTGAATGGATTTGAGTGAAATTTGGCACAGGGGTAGACCATGACCAGGATTAAGATATAGGATACTTTTTATCCCGGTAGTACGTACCATGGTATAATTTCCGACCTCCACGCAGGCGAAGCAAAAGCTAGTCCACTATAAATGGCATGGGTAAAATTCAAATTTCTCTACAATGAAATCAACCAATCACAGTGCTTGCTTTTGCACCAAGTGACCTTTTTTCCAGATATATCGTTTTGGTTTTGAAATTAGACGCTCAATTCCAGTTCTGTATTTTGTTTATCACTTACCTAAATAATTGCAACTACGAACAGTACCTACTGTCGATTCAATGCACTATAACTCTATATCCTAAATTATGTTATACGGGGACGGTTTTAGTAACAAACGAGGTGACGGCTCGTAAAGTGTTTTTCTTAGTAAAGACTATGTGGCTTCAGTGAGAGCGGGAAGTGGTCAGGGGGGCTAAAACGGCCACTTTGGCAGGATCATAATAGGATAATATTATGAATAATATTTAAAATCGTAAAACGGTCACAAACTGACAATATATAACGAATTGTCAGTTTGTGTGACTGACAATTCATAATATGTATATTATCAGTTTGTGACCGTTTTACGATTTCCTATATTATTCATAATATTATCCTATTATGATTCTGCCAAAGTGGCCGTTTTAGCCCCACTGATCTGATATGCTTATTTGGCTTGACAACTTGTTTTCTTTAACTCATGACAAAAAACACTTGTTTCAGTTGATAAATGGCATAGTTTTAATAAAGTAAGCATCCGTTTCAGGAGATTTATAAACGGTATCTCTATGTTGCCTATCTTGCTTGCCTATAAATCTACTTGATAATGGGTGGAAAGATGAAAAACAAACAGTGTCTTTACGGATATGGATTATTCATCATCAATAATGTACAACTTCAAAGCTCTAACATTCATTTAATTTATCACTAAGCAAGCTAACCATATTCTCGCTCCACTTTCATTAGGACCTGAGCCCACAAAGATTGTTTACGATCGAATAGGATTACGTTTTGTGATTGATACGAATACTTCTTAATAAATTTCCTTAAGGATTACAACTAGTACTTTGTCAATCTGTTTGTTTTATGTTACAGTATTAAATTTTGAATTGGACGGATCTCGATCAGATTTACGAGCACGATCATTCAGATATAGGATCTTATTAAAATAAAATTTATCTTTTTCCTCTACAGTTTTAATGTCGATTTTACGACGAAGGAGGCTGTATGAAAGAATTTTAATTTAAACATGCATCTCAATAAAGCATGTTGTGGTGTTATTTATAAAAATAAGCTCTAATCAAATCAGCCCGAAGCAAATGGATATTGGTTGCCGGCGCAACACATGTAAAGGGGCCGTTACTAATGAACTTTAAACGATAGGCGATCACGATTTATCATCGTTAGCTTCTACAGTTAAAATTCAACTCAGTTTGTAACTCTTTAAAGTGTATTTTCAAATGTTGGATTCTTGTCGTTAAACTCAAAGGTGGAACGTATGTCTGTCATGGTACGGGGTTCTCTCTCGCTTAGTTAATTAAGACATAGATTATCAAACGTTTTTGAGTAGTAAATAAAATTGTAATCTTTACCGTATGGAATAGGCGTCTATAACGCCACTATCTTCATATAAGAAACGCATAATGTTCTCTTTGATCCCACACCTACGCTTAAAATCCTATAAATACTAATGCACTGTCAATTTTTAATGTACCGATAGGAGCTGATGCTTTTTTTATAATTGTTTTTAAATGTCATTTTTAACTTTGTCTTTACAGGTAAGTTGGTGTCTTGTCGTGTACGGAATTTTGTGAGTATGTCTTTGTGTTTAAAAGAGTCTAGTTTTGGTACCATTTGTTTTATTCTATTGAATCTTTAGTTACTATTTGTGTTATCCAAATCAATATTAATTTCAGATTTGTATATTTTGCTTTCTTCGATGTTTAAATAATAAATTTGTTAAATTAAATACAAATAATAAATATTATAGATAAAATTCTTGGAATTTCTCGTTAAATATCTCTATTTCACCGCATAATTAACCACTAACCAACCATCGACTCCCATTTCTTTTGCTCCAAAAATCAGACTACAAAATAATATGTTAGCTTTCTTATTTGTGGTCAAAGTTTTAGGACTTTAATTTGTTTTCCTTTCTTAAATTCCCTTTATTTCTCTTAACGTTAATTTAACCAAAAGTTCACAAGATATAAGTCATGTCGAAACTTTTAAAACAACGAGAACAAACTGATTAAATACTTTAATCTTTATTTACTCTGTCTGTTTTGTTTTTAAATTTATTGTGCTTTTTACTTTTGGTTCGTGCAAGTTCCGTGCTTATCTGTTTGTAGTCTTCCTAATTGTATAAGAGGTGATAGATTTTGATTGGTTTTAAGTGTCTTGTGAATTTTATTTGTATCTTCAAAAGGGTTATTATTTTCACTGTATGTAGCATCAGCTTAAGCTGAAATTAATCAATTACGAGTATGTGTAGCTTCGAGTACATTACAAAATCTATTGTAACTTTTGGGATGATATGAAATACTAACCTAACGTTGACTATCACAGGTTATGCAACATGCATCTTAAATTTTTATTACTTTTTCATTAATTTTGAGTATAAGCAGTTATCCTCATCAAAGCTTAACAAAATTATTGACTATTCTTTTAACAACTTTTTTATTGAGGTCAAAAGTTAATTCACTATTATTTCGAAGCTCATTTACTTTGAAAAGTACTCTTATACAAAATTCTTCTTGAGCATCTACTTAAGCTACTTACATAAAATCTATTATATCGACTCGAATGAAATCATTACCAGAGACATTTCCTACGTCATCTTTTTTATTTTTAATACTCAAAGCGATGCCTAATGGATCAAGTAGTCAAACACACACACATACATGACCATCCTCATTAACAATATCGACTTTATAGTCGAGGAGTTAGAGTCCATTTTCGTTTTATTTTTGGATTGCTTTAAAATTGTCTTAGTAAAGTGAAGAAGTCATTTCGTCGTTGTCACTGATGGGTTTTCAAATATTGACCGGGTTGGCCATTATCTGGGCGAGTGTGTCGGCGGCCTAACACCGCGTTGATAACGCTGGTTGTGTCGCCGGCCTAAAAAAGTTCTGTTTGTTTTCTGTCTGTGTTTGTATGGGGATATTATATGCGGGCCTTATTGTAATTAAAAATGGACATTAGGGTTGAATTTTTCTATGGGTTGGGTTGAGGGCGTTTATGGAAAATATATTCATCTGTTTTTATTTTTGCATGCGTTCTTTTTTGTAGTGGTATCGCTACTTACCTTTTTTGTAGTATAAGGACTTTTTATTTAATACTAAGCTAGAATAAAAACTTGTAGGTACTGCCTTCATAGCCTACAGTGATTCCCTTTTAACATAATTAAAAAAATAAGTATAAATTAAATCGTCGTTAATTTTTAATTGCTCCAATTTTATTCTCTTCCTAAACAGCCAGTTTATGTTCTTTCACCAACATCTCTATTAGAACACATCCTAAGAGGGTCTGCGTTATCTCTTATCATTTCCCCATAAAATTGCTGATAAAGCCTGTTAAATAATTAACATAAAACACCATGGTTGCCGACAGTCTGCTCGAGGACCACTTGATAAGCACTTAGCTTAGACGTCTTAAGGCTCTTACAGACAGAGGCGATATCGCGAGCGGTATTGCGATATTATCGCGCCGCAACACCGCTACGCGACACGTCGCGACGCGATATCGCCTCTGTCTGTAAGAGCCTTTACTCAGTTGTGTCTTCATTTTGGTCCATTGCAAGCCCAGAGAGATAGCCTGTGTTCTTACGAGTACCCTATTCGTTTCGATAGGGCTCCCTTTTTTTAAGAAATTGGTATTGGTAAAATAAAAATATAGCAATCAAGATTCAAGAAAACGATCATTACAGATATATAGATGACCAAAAGGAGTTTTTTTTCTGATCATTATTAGACGTTCCAATAAAGGTTTAATCGACACTAAAAGCCGTGTCATACACCAAAATAGCCTGTCAGCACTACAGTAAAAAATAAATTTCAAATACGATTCACCATTTAGCAAAACTTCCTAAGGATATGAACCCCATGCATCATCGAACACGACGAACACAAGGAGCTAGGCAGCAAAAAAACTAAGTTATGCAATAAATCCGTAAACCCACATGTGTTGAAAGAGTGTTCAGGAGATATTAATTACGAGACAGACAGACATCCGTACGATTCACATTGTGTACATCAACGATATAATTGGGAACAAATGTGGATGATTTTGAAAATGTTTTCGGTGATATGTGAGAATTTATTTTGACTGCCAGTCGTAAACGAGGGGTGCTTTTTGATGGGATAGTAAACACTTAACTTCAAAGGGTTGGTTTATTTTGAATGCACTGATGAGCTAATTGCGACTTCCTAAAAATAAGGTTTATATTTTGTTTTGATGGCGACGTAAAATCATTGGGGCTTGTAATTTTTTGAGTTGTTGAAAAGGGTTGCAATATTGGGTATTCTAAAATCAAGTTTGTCATCGTCAATTTGTAAGTACAGTTGGCAATGTTTGTGTTGACATTTTAATACGTTCTTTAACTGATTATGTGCGTAGTATTTGCTTGACATTTATGTAAATAAGCTTGGTGCGCTGTATTTTGTTTATTTTCTGTTCCTACTGCCATTATCACCAAGCACACATATTACCGATATATAAGTACATACATTTACAAGGTCACATACACATTTAGTAGAGTTTTATTTAAAAATGAACGTCCGATTACCATCAGGCTTACACCGTACGATGCAATTAAGCATATTGTGTGTACAATCAGATCTCATACAGAGATACCGACCCGATGATTTGAGATAATAATCTTATTGGATGTTTGCTTACAAGATTAATGTTCGTTCTTTATTCATAAACGATTAAAGCAGGAAATAATATAGTTGTTCAATATCTTATGATTACTTGCAGTTTTTTTGGTAGGACTCTTTGACTGCGTTTAGGGTTGGATACTGGAGTAGACAAGTTTGACAGTCATAATTTTCTTCATTAACTGTCCATTTGGCTTCTGACCTTTTGATCCTCCTAGATTGATGAAGTATGATGATGATGTTGTCATTATTATAGAAACGGACACTGCAATCATTCCCATAGAAGTACACCGCAACGTGATGTAGATATTTCACATCAATATAATTACATCTGACGTAAACACAGAAGCAAAACTATAGATCAATGTCGAAAAAGATGAAATTTTGCGTGCGTATCTAGAAAGCCCTCGATTGAAAAACAATGAATCTGGTAAAGTAACTCAGTGAGTGAGTGTATGTGTAGCTTGACTCACTTACAAAAAGATTTTGGAACATGAAGAAAAGTAAAATATGAAATGCTACAAGATATTGATTTTGTTAAATTTAAAAAAAAGTAAATACAGTTCTATGGCTGATGGCGGTAGCGGCGACAGTGTTGTGAGTGTAACTGTGCAGTTATGTAACGTTACACCAAAGGTGGAGCCATGAAGACATAAGCTAAGCGAGTTATGAGATAAATAAAATAAGAAAGGTGAAGTATTCGGTTAAATCAGAAACAGAAGTACATCAATCCAAATGATATGACAGTTTGTGATAAAAAAAATAGTGATAGCACTGAAGTCTTAAAATGAGCTTTCTGAAAGACTCATACTTCATTAGAGACCTACTAAAGCAAACTTTGCTGACGGCGGTTTTATTGAAAATAGCAGTTTTCCGCGGCTTCCCTCGCGTTGATACTTTCCTATTTGAATCGAATTTTGTTCTGACGTCTAGATTTGCATGCAGTTTTTGACTATTGAACACTAGGTGACGAGCTATTATAGGCATTAGTCCCCTAGAATGTGCAAAATAATCATTATCCTTTAAAACAAAAATTTTCAATCATTCGCTGTTTCCCTGGCCAAATCTCGGTCGCTCGTCTTACATCCCATCGGCTCAGTGCTACTGCATTCTTAAGTGTGGGCCGTGCATTCAGGACGGGTTCGACGCAAAAACCAAGTTCAGTCCGGCATTCATAACAGTTTTTGTCACCTGTCTCCAACCTCCGGGCTTTATGTTCATAATAATACCTGCATGCTTTAAGAGACGAGAATTCTACGTGTTTTTCAATTGAAATCATATCTCGTGAATTGTTTTTTTTTTTTCGAATTGTTTCATCTAGTTAAGTTGTGTGTTGATAAGGGACTGGGCTTAAGCTTTTGTGCAGGGTGACCAATCAGATTTTGGACACACTTTGATTCAGCTCAAAAAACAAATACGGAAAAGTGTGAACATAATTGTCCCCAAAGAAAAAAAACTGTCCTTTTAATTAGCAAAACTTGAATGCTTTTGGTAAGAGAGAAACAATATAGGTATATTATGTTTTTTATTTAGTCTAAATCATAAATAAATATCCAATTTGCCAATAAAAACAGACTTGTTAGTTTTCCGCTCATTGACATTTTTAATATTGCTGTTGTAGAACAAGTACATTGCTATTTTTCTGATTATAATTAATACAATTAATATTATTACAATATCAGCTTGTGCTGTCATGTTCGTTAAGGCAATTTAATGACACACCAAGGCAAGCTCAAGTTTCATATCACATTTTTTGTACCTTAATCTTCAAGATGATATCCGTTTCATTTACATTTTGAAATATATTTTTATACCATCACCATCATTATAATCAAGTTCTCTAGTTATTTTAAGACACACGTAAAATGAAGCATCATAAAAATTAAGTAGAGCTATAAACTCGACAGAAATAATAATGACTTACTACAAGAACACTCTACAGTAAAAACAAAAGATCATATACTTCAAGTCCAAGATAATGACTTTATTAAAATTCATAACTCAATTTAATAATAACTAGCACTCTGCTAGTAAGACGTTCTTCAACAACCCAATGACCTGATCTAAAAACGTCAGAACTTTAATTTTTCGTAACAACATAATCATTTGAATCGTGAGTGTTCAATGAACATAGGTATTAATGGCAACGGCTATTTAATCTTGACCTCTATCTACGAATTCATTGTTCCAACCTCCTCAGCTAATAAGTGCCTTGTTATCTTGGTCGTTAATACTAAGATTATTACGTTACCCTCACTGCGAGATACTAGTTTACTTGTCGGAACCACCCGCTGCGCTTGATGTGCGGCGTATATCCATCCACGCAAGTTCCATCATCATTCATAGAGCGTTGTTCATTAGCAACTTTATTATCAGCAAGTTAAGATTCAAATTCATAGACTCTAACTTACGTAGTAGGTTATACACCTCATGCCGTTTCATTACGATCCTTACCATCGTTTATCATACTTTACATTGCTATAATTTATTCATAAAAGCGATCTTATTTTATATCGTCCGAGATTATTTTACATGTTGTTCTCAAATTTCTCAATCCGTGACAAGATTCAGTATAAAGTCGTTCTGCTCTTTGAATTATTGTAGTTTTATTATCGATAACAATATTTTACACGTCGCCAAGTCGTTGTAAGATGAGACCAACGCTTATTTATGTGAGGATCGCAGTTGTCTTTATCATGTATGTATGCGGAGTTTTATTAATTTTTTATATCACCATTGTCAGATCTTGTATCCAGCACTTAATTTTCATGACGTTCTTACTAAGGTTTTATAGTATGAATATGAGCATTGTTTCGCTGATTTCCCTTTAGTGTAGGAACAATATAAAATTGCATTGTCAGAATTTTTAAACGTTAAATATGTGGAGAATGAAAATGTTCCGTACAAAAAGCAAAATAAATGTCATTCAAAAACGAGTATTAACTGCCTTACGAGTACTAATCATAGATGAGGTGAGGCTAGTTTTAACTTATTAACGACTAAGGGGGAATTTCTCTAATGAAACTGAACGCGATCAACACATCCAAACCGCGTTTATTAAACGCTGTCAATATCATCATTGTTGTAGAATATTGACACTGACAGCTGTAGAAAGTTTAGAAGTGCTGATTGCGTTCAGTTTAATTGGTGAAATTCGTTCAACCAACACATTGCTTTTCATCCAAAATTGCATTTAAGTACATGAAAATGAGTGTCATTCTTCCTTTTACCTGCTCATTAATTCGATTTGAGCATGTTATCGATGCCAATTGTTTATTAAGTCGGCAAAGAATGTGATTTTATAATTAGTAAGTTGAAATACTAAATAAATATTCATCGTCTGTTATCATCGCCATCTTTAATTTCTGCCTGAAGGCGTACTAAAGGGTCATATATTGTATCAGAATTACTTTTATCGTTTTTCGTTTTCAAAGGTTGTTCCCGCGTAGTATTTATTGCTTCGCACGACCCTCTTGTGTATTTTAACAACATCATCAGCATCGAATATCGAAATAATAAGAAGAATAAGTCAGTAAGATTACTTGTAGATACATACATGCAAGTTTCTGCTTTACTTTAAAATTCAAAGCTATAAATAATATTATTAAAAGCTCACTCAGCATGTGAATGAATGTAACGATTTTTGAATAAATAAACAAAACATCACTGAAACATTTTAATTGTTTTAGTTCTAGATACTTATTTATTTATTTATTTATTTATTAACACCAAGAACATTGCTCCGATTATTTTTTCCATCTCCCAAACCTTTCTAATCATTGAAAATATAAATAAACACCAAAAGGAATCAAGTTGTAACTCAATATTTTGTAGACGTTTCCGGTTCACCTTTATTAGTTACTCCCAAATGATTAATATATATTAATGCATCTACCTCATAAACTGACAAGGCACATTAATGTCGGCGTTGCTCTCGTACAACTTATCTATTTGTTTTAATACTGGTATCAATTTTATTAGAGCTAGGTGTTGCCAGTGATTGTAGTATCAGCCTCTCATTTTATTTGACAGTTTCCGTCAGTCGTAAATGGTGGTGTGAAAAGACATTTTGTGCGATAGTGTAATTGGTTTCGTATGTCAGTTCGATTAGGAGTTTATTGGATTGTGAATTTGTTGTTATATTTAGTTATTCTCATTTTCCTATTCGTCTTCCTCTTTCACTAGTTCTTTAAACTTTAAAGTATATCGTCACGAATGATTAACGTTATCTAATTTTACGCTTTTCAACATAACCTGAGATAATTCTTCACTCGATCGTGTTCCGATAGGAAGTAGTACATTAACCCCTCAAGTGTCTGAGTTTGGCTGATTTTAGACCGAAAACCCCAGCGAGTGGGGAGGGTTGGGGATTAGTTGCGAACCCCATAGGTTCACAACTACTGATAATGAAATGAAATGAAATGAAATGAAATGAAATGAAATTGTTTATTCTGTAAATAGGATATCGAAATCACTTTTACACGTCATATTTTTTTTTTTTTTTTTTAAATAAGCTAGATGAAGTCGACATTTCCTATCTGACTACCCTGAGAAGAAATGGCGAAACAAACTCAGGGGTCAAAGTCTCTTTTAAAGTCCAGACATAATCTTGGTCAGATCATGTGAGGACCATGTAGATCCAGTCTGAAATGGTCTTTTGAGGAAAGAACCATAAAAATTTGAGTGGACCTGTCCAGTCAGTGCAAGCATTTGTCAACAATCGTGCAGCTCAACTCAGGATTTCAGGAGCTCAATAACTCGACGAACAATACCAAAGAAAGGACGTTTGGGTAGGTCGCATAAAGTACTCAAAAATATCAGACCATCAATAATACTAAAAAAGAAAAAAAAAAAGATCCACATAGTGCTCACATTTACAATAATTTTAATTTTTTAACAATTTACATTGATTTTTTAACAAAGGTTTGTCATTTTATTTATTATAATGAGTTTTGGTATTATATATATTACAAAGTTGATTGAATAGCTCAAACCCAAGCTTTTTTGTCTTCTAAATAATCAGAAATTTTATAGTAGCCCTTTTTACAAAGTTTGGTTTTAATGCAGCTTTTAAATCGTTTAATGGGCAAGTTTCGAATGTCAATGGGAAGTTTGTTGTAAAAGCATATACATTGACCCATGAACGAGTTGCCTACTCTGTGGAGACGAGTGCGATGTACAGCAAGATTGTGTTTATTCCTAGTATTTAAACTATGAATATCGGACATCTTCTTAAAATTGGATATATTTTTGTGTACATACAATAGATATTCAAATATATATTGAGAGGCTACAGTCAGAATATTTATTTCCTTGAACTTCTCTCGAAGGGAATCCCTTGGACCTAGATTGTAAATGCCTCGAACAGCCCTTTTCTGTAAAACTGATATGTTTTCCATCGGATGATGTTTTTTTACGTTTATATATACGTGATCTAAGCTTATATACCTATTATGTAAAGTTTTGTCCTTTTGCACACTTGGGGTGCATTTGACACGTGGGGGGGGGGAGGGGAGGTTAGCTGCGAACTCCATAAGTTCACAACTAATGATTTGATTGGTTTTCCATCGGATGATGTTTTTTTACATTTATATTTATTTATTTAAAACCGACAATTTTTAATTTGTAAAATGTGTGATGTGCATGAGAGCAAATAAATAAATAAATATATATGTGATATAAGCTTATGTACCGAACAAAAAAAGGGTTTTTCTTATGCACACATGGGGTGCATTCGACACTTGAGGGGTTAAAAGCTTTTAATTAACAAATACTCGAACATCGATAAACACTAAAAGCACAGCTGCAAAACGCTTAAACACGATCGCTAATTGAATTTCATGTACACATTGTAATTACACATTTTATTAAAGAAAAACTTTAATATGCTTGTCGGAACTGCAGCTGCCAAAATTTCGAAGTAATATTTATAATTAAGTTTTCATGATAAATATAAAATGAAAAATTTTAAAAGTATTCATTAATTATGATTGTAAAATTATTGCAACATGCACTTTAAAAGTCAAGTGAATACCACAGGTAGCTGACGTAATGATTAAAATTGATCAAGAATATCTGTGTCCAACTCAAGCCTCATTAATATCTGAATTCAGATCTATCTTTTGTATTGAATCGGGATACATCTTCTTTCGTGTAAAAAACTGCAATCAAACTAACTTTACGTTTTGAAAATATGGACTTTGTGGTATATACTGTTGGGAAGTTCCGTTTGTTTTTAAGAGGTAATATTAGTTTTATTAGTAAGATACAATTATCAGTTTCTAGGAAACGTTATTGAGTTTCAAATCGCACCCACGTTCCTCTTATTACCATGAAATTAACAGGTGCGTGTCTCTGATCAAGATTTATGCCAAAGTCGCCATACCTAGGCATTGCAAGCTATCTATTTCTGTAATAGATACTAATATCCCATAGTTACCGGTTTAACTCAATTTATTGGTCACGCGAATTCAGAACGGGATATTGCTAATGTCGTATTAAATGTTTTGGTTAATTCCGGGAATTGTATTGCAGTAAGAGGATATTGTGTAACAGGGAAGTAATTGTATGCATTGGAATGTAAATTTAATAGAAGTGGCTTAATTGTATCAAAATAAGGCATATCAAGAGAGGAAGTGATCAGAATAGTAACATTTGTACCATTTCGGGAAACGCCATACCTACTTAAGATTTCTGTCAGCCATGCAATAGTTATAGTGGCTTCAATGCCACACAAAACCTTAGCTAATACTAAATTGATAGGAACAATAAAACATTAACTAGTGGCGACACTAGTAGTAACGTTTATTTTTACAAGCAAATAGTTACTTATACCACAAGAGTACGAACAACATAACATAATATAACGAGAACGGCATATACGGCGGATTAAGATTATGGCGACACATTCATGCGTTATCACGTTCCAGACATAGAAACTGTTTTATATCGCCGTGTTTATTGAATGGGTTACAAAAACACAATGACTGTTGAACAAGTACGTAAAATTCTATTAGAGAATCACTTATTGCACTGTACAATAATCATCATTTAACATGAAGCATATAACTTGGTAAATATTTAATTTACGAAACCTTGGCAGACGCGACAACCGTTATTATGTGTGAAGTTTATAGGGATTTAGGGATGAGAAGTAGCTTATAAATTTCTTTGAGAATTAAAACTGCCTGAATTCTTAGCGAAGCAAGTCCGATAGTTTACTCGATAGTTTATTTAAAAAGTACAAAACAAACCAATAAACTGATGCTTCTGTCGATAGGTCCGATTCAATCGTGTATCAGGTTCCTTTAGAGCATATTATACAGGGTGTAAGTGTGGCAATCTCTTAAAGGGTCATTTTACTCATCATTATGAGCAACTTTTAGTATAGGACAAACCTGAAAGCGCGAAAAAAAAATCTGCTGTTCAGTAAGTACATTTATATTCGCATAATTCGTCAAAATGTAGGGAACAGCAGATTTTTTCGCAATTTCAGGTTTGGTCCCATAGTAAAAGTTGTTCGTAATGTTGAGTACAATGACCCCTTAAAAGATTACTACTGTTTACACTTACACCCTGTATAGTAATATGATGAAGTAGGCTCATCTAGGGTTATGGACGTGGTTTTTTCCAGGGTTCATCGTCATCATAATCATCATCATCATAATTGGCAGCCTTGTTCCACCCACTGCTGAGTACAGGATTCCTCCCTTTTGTGTCATCCTTTGCCGGTCCATTATCCAGTTATCCAGGGTTATCACAGCTTTATAACACAATACTCAGATAAATATTCGCATATTTGCATAGCTTGTGACCTAGCCATATCGTATGTGACATTTCAGTGAACCATACAGTATGGTAATAAGTTCTGGCCAGCTACTTTCGTTCATTTTGCTGAAACGTACTGAGGCAGAAAATTGTGTTTTTACCTGCACACCCAAGTAATGGTTGAATAGGCCTGTAAATAGTATGAAATATTACCTCTTTTTGATTGAACTTTTTCATAGTTTCCTTTATTCGACCAGCCACTGTAAATTATAACGTCTGGAATCAATAAAGTTGTCGAAGAATCTAAGCGCCTTGTGATTTCTAAGTAGCATAGTTTATACATAACTGACATTAGCTACGCCTGTGTGGAACCAAAGGGTTAGACAGAAGTGATAGGGTGAGTAGTGGTGGTGGATAGTACACCCACATAATAACAACACCATTTACACCCACACATTTATAGTTTGTAATGACAAAAACAATGTTAGAAGTTTAACAAAACCGGATTAACTAACCACTACTCACGTAGTTAAAGATACAAATTCTAGTAACCATCACACTGAATTAATAAACACATCACATGCTAACCCATCCAAAACAAACAGCGCAGCAGCCGCACTCCATTTCGCGACGAAACGAAGCATCAGCGAATAAGACCTTTGAGATTTCACGTCATTAATTGAGCCGTCAGAGAAGAAACAAAAAAGATAGAACTAATTTAGATATCAGGCGAACGAGCAGGACAAATTGTACGAAGCGGTTCGGGGAACCGAGCCCAGTCGGCGGCTTTGTATGGAGTTATTTTGGCTCGGACAGTCAAGGACTGGTGTGAACTTAAGGGTTCGGTTATTGTTGGGCCAAATAAGTATTTTCACGGTTGGACTATAAGTAAAAGTCCTGAGGGTATTGCGGTTAAGGTTGTTAAAGACATGTGGTATGTGTAAACGATGAAAGAAACGAAGGAGTAAATTCACTTGCCACTACACAAAGTAATCAAGTAAAATATTAATATTTCTAAATGATTATGATAATCTAGCCCAGGAGTCACAAAATGGCGGACCGCGGTCCGCATCCGAATTCCGAACCGCTGACGTATTTTGTGCAGACCTTAGGTAAATTTTGATCTTGACTTACCGATGAGCATGTCCAAGATTTCCCATAGCTTTCATCAACTTTACTCCAGACTTCAGACGGATAGTTCAAAGTAAAAATGAATGAATGAATGATTCATGTTTCTTTTCGTTTTATTTCATAATTAATATTTAGTCCTGGCTGTAGTATTCGTCTACCAAAAGGGCCTCGACAGTCATTATTTTTAAAAACGAACAGCCAATGATACTAATCGGTGATCCTTGAAATTCTCTAGTGAAAGACTAGCCGTTAGATTGCCTAGACTTTCACAAGATAATTTTGGAGAATGAATAGTCTTGGAAATTCTTGTTGGGGATAATAAGAATTTCAAGACTATTCTCCAAAATTCCCTCAATAACTATATTTTTTTTAAGAAACAAGAAAGTCTAAATAAATTGTATATTTCTACACTCCTATAGAACATGGTGTGTTGTACATTATTAAAAAACGTGTTAATTACTCCAACTAAATTAGTTAGTGTATAAATCGTGAGAAAATTATTTAATAGAAAAAGTGTATTCAATAGAATTTTCTGAATAGTTTATTGCGCAACTGCGTCCGTGTATGGTGAAGGTGATTGAACTTCAAAAGTGAATGAATGTAGAGTTAGTATGGTTTCTTATGATGCAAAGTTTGGTTCTGGTGTAATGTATAGTTCCAGTGCAATATTTAGAGTAGGTATCTCTGTACTGATAAAAAAACTCTGTCATGTAAATTGATGGTTATTAAATTATTGTTTTAGTCATTATGCTTATATAGGAAGGTCAAAAATATGTTTAAAAAAATATTTGTAAATAGACACCTACTAGCTTAATAGCCTCAATTATGTCCAAATAAAAAACGATAAAAATTGTATCATTATTCATTGATAGTTGATTGTGTAAACAAAACCTAACCTAACAATTACTTACATAAAGAAACAACACAAGGTAATCATCTACTTAAAGATCTACTTAAACCAAAAAAGGCTGATGAACAAAAAATACGAACTAAGCATAACGTCAAAATTATTAATTGAATCAGTCTCAATTTCTAACTACAAAAACAGTCGACCATACTCAAACGACTATAATTTACGATCTCGAATCATATTAATATGTTAATATTACCCACGTACAAGGGTTAATTGATGTAAATAATAAATAACAAAAAGATATATTTTACGTTAGAGATTAAAAAAATATATTTTACACCTATGCTAACGGAATCGAAAATCAATTCAAATCGAATGGATGAAATGTAGTTTGAATCGATTAATAATCGTTCGAAACGACATTTCAAATGAGTTTTTGGTAATTGAGTCGCGATAGTGTGGCGATTTACAACTAATTTTGTGTTGAAACTTGTTCAAATGATAATTTTATGAAAATGTACCAGAGACATATTCACATGGTATTGTGATTAATCGTGGAACATAAGGTTTTAGAGATTAATGGAGATTCTTGCATATTAGAGTGGTTTTAGAGAATTATGGCTGGCTTTTAAGTAAGGAAATGGAACTGTATGATAATCGAAACTAATGCGAGACTCTTAGTAATCGTTGACGGAGAATAAATTTCACTAAATGTGTTAGATTTTATCCCTGGAATTATCTTCAGTATAGAGTTTGCTACGAAGAAAATGCTTAAAATAGACGCAGATTTTAACCGTGAAAATAGATATTCTCAAGCAAGCTTCTTAAAAGATGCCAAAACCATTTCAACAAAGAGACTATGAAACATTTTCCTGTAAACACCCAAAGGCACAGACAAAACAAAACCACTGTCTTCCTGTTCCCGTATTATTTTCTGAGACGGTCTGGACTTTAAAGACACCGTCCGCAAACACAAAGGAATAAAATTTTAAGTATACTAATTAAAATTTTTAAAAAATCCACCGACTTCAGTCTAGAGTATGCTTTGTCAAAAATAAATGCAAAATAATACAATTTGGTTGAGAGCATTCGCAAGCGGAGGCACAGATTGTAAAAACCTTTTAAGGGGTCTTACACACTGAGAAGACTGCTTTTGGGTTAATTGTGTTGATGGCATTTTAGTCTCTTTCACGACCTTTTCATTATAAGTACTATTACTTATATATTTAGTATCTCAATATTTACATATATTTTTATACTGCTTGGTCTATTACTTATAAATTTATCAACCTTTTTTGAAAGAGAAAACCATTTTGGGAATCATCACTTTTTTGTCAGTATTATGAAAAACTGCAACAGATTGTTCAGTATTTTTAATTTCAGAAAAACCTTTTACGTGCATACACACGGATATAAATTTAAGTTGTATATTTGTGCGGGCAGAAAAATAAACATGCGAAAAGCTAACTGTAAAAAGTTGCTCGAAATACAGCGAGTGCGGTTGTAGGCCACTAGTTTATTTAAAACGGGGACTAGAAGCGAATGGCAGTTGCTGCATGAAATCGAGCCCTCTAAAGAGCGTACTTGTTTATTTAAATTTAAGTAAAGCATTAGACGCTCATGGAGGCATTGCTGATCACCCTCTGTGGACAAACCGTGACACTCATAAAACGAGACACGACTTTGCACATTTGCAGCGTGAAATCGCGTCCGCTTTGCTCTCAGTGCCTTTAACACTTTAAGTTGCCTAGCTTCGTTGTATTTATTTTAGAGCCTAATTTAAATAAGACAGGGCTTAAGTTCTTTGTGACTTCGTCGGCATTCGTAAACGAATTAGCTACAGCGAAAAGGACATTTTTATTCGCCACGTTATCATATTGTTTGAGGGATTGTTTGTCGGTAAGAAGGGTCGAAAAAGTGAATGAAAACGTTGTAATTAATCATTTTTGGTATGATTGTAGGTTTTGGAACATTTATTATTGCATTATTAGTGATTTTAGGCACATTTTCACTGACATGGATCACAACAAGAGGAGTGGCAAACAAAAAGCCAACTCATTATAGCTATGAGTTGATTTTTTGTTGGCCGAAAATTGAAATGCTAATCAAACTTTTTATCGAGTCTCACTGAAATATAAATGGTTCCAGATATGTAAGTAAGACTGAACTCATTACAATTCACCGTGATTATAACACAACAAAGATCATCAGAACACAAATTAAAGAGAAAACGTCAAACACACCTTTTTTTCTCATACAAATAGAGAAGATAGAAAATTCCTTGCCTAATCGCTTCTAATGTACCCAGTGTTTCTAATGTGTGCGTTAATGTACCAAAATCCCTTCAAGCGTTAAAAAGTAGCCGGTGAGAATCTACCCACAAAAACTGGACAATTCATCATAATAGTGCCAGGCAATTACTATGTATAGCGTTAATGACTGACGCACGTTATTAATCTAGGAGGAACCCGTTTTGGACAAGACTTAGCGATTCCGATAATAATCTTGTTTTAATAATTACTCACTCATTCTTCCTACAATCTTGATTGTCTATTTGTACGTTATTTTTCTTGCTTGTCTTAATTTGGTCGACAACTCTTTTAGTAGTGCTTAATTCTTGTTATTTTTCTTCGTTGACGTTATCAGGGATCGGGGCGTTTTCTAAACAAAATTCTTGTTTATTTTTTACCGTTTTGTGTTTACCACACGATTCGTCTTCGTTGTTTTGACTGGTTGGTGCATTTCCTAAAGTTTTTTTTGGTTGGCGAGGAAAATTCATTGCTCGAATTTTAAAGTGTTGTTTCATATTATTTTGCTAAATGTTGCGGAGCTTTCCTTTTCATGTTTAAAATAAAATTTAGGTCTCTGCCAGATCATTATCATTCCTCTGCTCTTATCCCAATTTATTTGGCATCGGCGCAACACGTCTTTTTCTTCCATACTTCTCTATAAGTCGTCATCTTGGCCACCCTTTTCTAGTCATAACGTCTTTCACACAGTCCATCCATTTTTTTTGGTTTTCCCCTACTCTTAAAGTCAGCCATCCACATTCATAGTCAAAACATTTCTCATGACATTTTCATCAGTGCTCCGCATCACATGCCCATACCATGACAACCGATTCCCACACAACTTTTTAATTACCAGTGCCACTTTCAGGCTTCCTCTTATCTCTCTCTCTTACTAGGTATCTGCCAGATACTTCTTGGTTTGAGACTAATGCAGCCACCTGACTACTAACTGACCAGTACATGAACTTTGAGCTAACCTGATATTCAAAAGATTGTTATCAATTCAGGTTTAGAATTTCTTGCAGTTTTCCTTTACCCATATCATGCAATATTTGCATGTGTACAGATAACAGCACACCAGGTTATACCAAACTGTCAAATTTCTCCAAATGATTTTAAACCTTAAAATGTTGATGGTTAAGTTCAAAATCGAATGAGAAAATTTGGCAGTTTGTGTTTGACTTGTCTTGCTGCTGTGTGTACCTAACTATTTATAAGGTTTAATAAAAACAAAACCTTTTCATTTAGAAGAAAAGCACGTACAATTGACGCAAGTCGCGTCGGTGGTAATCTTTTGACCTTGAGCTGGCCTAGTACAGCGTTTCAATAGAATAAGAGGCCAGCTTATACTGGTTTTGTTACCACTGACGTTTGGCCGGCTGTACACAAAAAAGTAATTTCAATATGGAGTATATTATCCAACTACAGTCCTGCCGTCGAGACAATGCGTTCCTGACACCTGTCAGTTGGACAATTTGTAGTTGTAATAAGGATCAAATTCGCAAAACACGTATTCGTTAGTATGAAACTGGCAGTTGTCAAGAACTCAGTCTGTCGAAGGCTGCACTGTAGTTTTTTTGTCTTAAAAATTTATTCATAAAATTACCATTTCTCCAAGCATTCTCCTTACTTATTCTAACGTACTGCGCCTAGTTTACTAATAAATGATAATCACTTACTAACTCATGCTTAAATGTTTCCTGCTACCGTCGTGGCCAAACGAACTTAATTCTGTAGCTTCATTATCATATAAGAACCTCGAGGCTTGACTGATTATTTTTGTTTGTCTTGTTTAGGATAATTGGGGTATCAAGAGTTTAATCTTTGTGCTTTTTTCATATAGGTAGGCTGTGTTAACGGTAGGTTTATCATGGCGGAAGTTGCATTTGAATTGATTAAAGGGAGAATTGATAAAGTCTTGACTGATGATGACAATACGAGCTTAACTTTAAGATAAAAAAATGTCTGTCTTTTAGCTGCAAAGACACAAAAGCATCTCTACAACAGCTATTGATGAAGCTTGTCGAAAACTTTAGAGAAGACCACTTCTATGTAAAAAAAAACTTTTTACAAAAAAAAAAACAACCGACTTGAAAAAAAAAACACTACAAAGTGAAAAATAACTTTATCTATTTATTTATTTATTTATTAAATCTTTATGCACAAGTAAAATAAAAAAAATACCGTAGAAAGGCGGACTTAATGCCTGAGGCATTTTCTATTTTTTTTTTTAATTTTGGAAGTCGGTGTCCTTGGATCTGTATTTTAATTTTTTGCCACCGACTTCCAAAATTTAAGTTATTTTTCACTTTGTAGTGTTTTTTTTTGAAGTCGGTTTTTTTTTTTTTTTTTTTTGTAAAAAAGTTTTTATTTTTCACTTTTTAGTGGGTCAGTTAAGTCTATGGTCTTAAAATAACATGATAAATCTTTCAATATTATGCGTAAAGACTTACGGAACATGTTTTTCAACTACAATGTTAAGTTTGTTCTTGAGATAAATTCATCCCAACTACAGAACCCTTCATTGTGCGTGGTCTGACACGCACTTGGCCGGTTTATTTTGCTTGAGGAAATCCTCATGAATACCCACCCTCTGCCTAGGGAGAACGAAGGGTTATATCGGACTTCAATCCCACTGTTCCTTCTACTACCATGAGTCGGGGGCCCGGGAGATACTTGCATTCGCCAAACCCCCACAATATGGAATTCAAAGTATTCCTTACAAGATGTGATAGTGTAGCCTGTCTGCAACATTTAGGTACCCTATAAAGCCTAGCTGAAAATTCATGGAATTCGAGACAATCCAAGAATTGTGAGTTTCTGAAAATTACCAAAAATTCGTCATTCATCGGTAGAAGTAGAAGGACACTGAAGGAGACATAAACAGAATAGAAGTTTTGTTTTTATTATGCCTGCCTGCTTTTAGTGTCCATTTTTCTCTAAAGTCTAATTGACAAGCCATCAATGCTATTCTATTTGGTAGTGAATAGGTTATTAGGAGCTCGTGCGTAAGTACGCTTGCCGGGGTTGGTCAGTGGATGGGTGACCATCTTTACATACCGAGACTCCTCCGTGCCTCGGAAAGCACGCTAAGCCGTTAGTCCCGGCTGTCATTTGTGGATCTTTGACAGTCGTTACGGGTCGTCAGAAGCCCGAAAGTCTGACAACCAGTCTTACCAAGAAGTATCGTATTACCCAGTTACTGGGTTGTGGAGGTCAGATAGGCAGTCGCTCCATGTAAAATAATGGTATTCAGCTGCATCCGGTTAGACTGGAAGCCGTCCCCAACATAGTTGGGAAAAGGCTAGGCAGATTGATTTAGTGAATACGTTATCAAAGCTTTCGACGTAACCAAGAATGTCAAAAACGAAGTTGCGGTAATCAAGATTCACAAAATAAAAACCACTTATTATTTTAACGTAGCCACCATCATTAAGCAACACAACATAAAATTAAAAACTCAGTGTAGTACAAGTAGTGACGAGAAACACACCTATCGCAAACACAACCAGTTTCATCTCCCACAAATAATAGCTGAGCGTGAATCCAACACATAATTTCAATATCCGTATCCATCATTCAAACATCAACTTATTAAGCCTACACCTTTACTATAAAAAAAATATTGGCGGCCATTTTGCTTAAGCTCGTTACATCTCGACGCATGCCACTGGCGCTCGTAATTATGATGTTAAAACGCGTGTGTGTAACGGTCCTTAATAACGCGAATAAAGTTTTTGTTAGTGTGTGTAAAAAGGTTTATGCGTACGCGTCGTATTGTGTTCGAAATTTTAATTTGTGTGTGTGATTGGATAACTATGTGTGTGTTATATGTAAATGTGTGCGTTTTAGTGTTTGTGTGTGCATGTGTGTTGATTTGTCGGCGTTTTTGAGTGCGATGCTTGTCTAACAATAATTATTATATACGTGCTGAGCCCGCGGCGTGAACGTCCCTTCATGTTTAGGGTTCCGCGATAAGATAGCTAACCCTTATATGATTTGTTTGTGTTTGTTTTCTGTGAAGGTTAGTTATGGTTTTATTTTTTGTGAGGGAGCTCTGAAAATGATACGGTATGATAATGAGGGTGGTACAGTTTTTATGCTGCAGATTAAAATGAACGGAATATGTACAAGCATGCTACAAAGATAAATTGAAAAAGAATATGCCAATCATCAAGACCCGTACCTTCTTCTTCTTTTCTTTTTCTTCTACATTTCTTCTTTGCAAAAAATACCTTTAATAGGTACGTTTTTATTTTGTTTTCCTACTTTGGCACAAATGCTTGGTGAATATAAAAAAACAAAAGCACATCTTTATACAAATCAACAAATTGTGACCGCTATTCTCAAATGCGCGTGTGGTCCCAGAAAATGAAAATTACATTCTTTCGTTAAAAGTTGACATTGCAGCTGTTTTTAACAAAAAATAAATGGAACCTGCCCAAATTTGGTTACCAAACGCACTTGACCGATTATTTTTTTTGCTTTTGGTTTAATGAAAATGATATGCAACGCTTAGCAAAAAGTCGTTTGTTTGTATGAAGGGTTTGGAAAACGTTTTTATTTTACGCATTTTATGAGAACTTGGTCAGTGAGAGAGAATATCAAAGATGAATGAAGTGAAAAGCTCAATAACTTATATATAAAACTTTTTTACCAAAAAAAAAACCGACTTATGGTGACTTCGGTTCAGCTCAAATTTAAACCTGAAACTCGTTAAAGTATTGATATTTTCAGTCAATAAAAAATAATGGTATCAGGAATTATCCCAAAAAACTATTCGACACACTCCAAATTTTTATGGTAACATCTAAATAAAAGCCTCAGTTGGCGCGCACCCAAACACATCGATTTGCTGCAGAATTGTTAAGGCGGAACTATACGCCAATGACCTTGAGTGGTTATCTTGCGCGTTCTGTGCTGAGCTCACCCAACGTGTCGTACGTCCAGTGTAATAGGACTCGCCTATCAAGGAGCGCTGTCCCAAATTAGACGCATTATTAATTTATTATACATAAAACAAAAGGCATTTTAATAAAACACGTATACTAAAAGATAAATAATTAAATTACCTTTAAAATGGTGAAGGTTTCATAAAAATACGCCTGACAGTTTTTGCGTGATTCTCAGTTTTTTGTCTGCGTTAGACATAACTTTACAAATTAATTACACTATTTAATATAAACATAATCTAAAATATTCACATATTAAGTTATTAAGAAAATGCTCTAATTTAACATATATTTTTTCCAAATCATTAACACTACTCGTTTAGACGTGATCTTCAGTTTAAAATCATCAAAAGTCAGATAGCGTCGCCTTAATCACTTATGTTGTTCGATAACAAGGTTGTCCCGAATATCGTGGACACTTGTTTGGTCAAGTTTTGTTTTAGTGTTTTGTAGATCAGTGTTTTGTTTTGTATGTTTTTGGTCTATTTCAACTTTTTGTTCTGCTCTGTCTGACACAGTCTTACCAACCCAGTTACTGGGTAATAATACCATACATCATCATCTATCATCGTTTTACTGTTCCGAAATATTTTTTTTTTTTTTTTGTTTACCAGCTATAATTGTCCCACAGCTGGGCAAAGGCCTCCCTACTCTCTTTCCACCTCTCTCTGTCCAGAGCTGCCAAGGAACAATCTTTATCAAAGGAGTCCGGCTCATCCCGCCATCCCCGTCTGGGCCTGCCGCGATGTCGTTTGCCATTAAGCAGGACCCACTGCTGGGTCGTAAGTTTGTCCCATTGATCGTCTGACATGCGGCAGATGTGTGGTATTATTACCCAGTAAATGGGTTCTGGAGGTCAAGTAGACAGTCGTTCCATGCAAAATACTGATATCCAGTTGTATCCGATTAGACTGGAAGCCGACCGCAAGATACTTGGGAAAAGGCTAGGCTGATTGAACTACATTTTCGTTACCTACTTTTCTTTTTTTAGTTCATCTTAGAGTGTTGCTCTATCTTCTTTGCTTAGAGTGACTATAATGTTTGATGTTATAAATTAACAAGTGTAAGTACCTACCATTATGTTCCTTATTTTCGATATTTGGTTTACAGAACTGCACTTTTTTAGGACTACACAATTCTATTCCTTTAAATCAATAATTTGCAGTAAGATGAAATCAGTGTCAGGGTAAATGCTTCTATTTATCCATCTCATTTTATCGATAACAAATACTTCTCATGACCTATTAAATCGTCGTCAATTTGTGTGTTTTTAAAAAAGTATCTTTTACTTCAAAACATTCGCAACTTTTGCACGATGGCTGCAACAACAAATTAACGAGCATTCTCATACAAAGTTTAACTTTTAAACCTAAAAAAGGTGAAGTAAGAAGAGCCATTATAGTTGAGGACTAAAAGAAATAAAACGTCGGACCCTACAGGTTGCAAGACGGACTAACGTCTCAATTCACATTCATCTGTTTCACATAGGGGTGCCACAACTTCATATTTTAGTTTAGAACTAGCTTTTTAGTTGAAAAACATCAGTCGAGATAACCAGTTGTTGTTTACTCCAATTGTTCTGTATTTTCCGTTTATATTTCACTAGCTTTTGCCCACGGCTTCACGGCGTGGATTTCAGAAAATCCCACGGGAACGTACCGTCAGGAAATCCTTTTTTATTATAAAGGGAACGTCTGTGCAAAATTTCAGCTTTCTATGCTCAAGGGTTTGCGCTGGGCGTTGATGAGTCAGTCAGTCAGGATTTCTTTTTTTATTTATTTCTTTGCCTGAAGTGAATTATTTTTCAGATAAATTAAATCAAACACCTTCTTCATTCGAGATTTTGTTGCCAGCTTTGGCTTGCCTGAACGAGTTTCGTTTAAAAGGACCCCAAGCTGCCAGCCCTATCTTTAAGTTAAAACAAGTTATCCAACTAAGCAAACAACATGTAAATGTTGTGTAACGAACGCAAATACTATGAAATTGTTAAGTTACTAAGATAAATACGAAGGGCTAAGCTGGGTCCCTGATGAGTCTCAACTTAATGATGACGTCACGACTTTTAATCGGGACCAAACGTTTAAGAAAAGATATTCGTGATAAAATAAATTCAGATTTAAATATTAAACAAAACTTTTATAACTGTTCAACTTAAAACCTTTAACTTTTAACAAAATTTTGTCTTTATTAAGATCTTTAGTTTTACTTCTGATATTATTTGAGCGTTGCCAATTAAAAAGTTGAGCTTTATAAACTCGAAACACATTTCGAAGTTCTTACAACTTTAATAACTAATTCTTTAATAACAACAAAAAACTTGATAACTTAAAAAACAAGGCTGCGAAATAAGCAATTTGCGAGCTAAAATCGACTTGGAATGATTCAATCAGTTTTTTGCTTGGTACTACCTAGTGCCTACATTAAGACTCTGTACACACGGCTACTTATTAAGGTATACATTTCTAGTATAAGCTGATCTCGCATTTATAGGATTTCCGTACAATGAGAGGCAATAATATTATAAGTAAAAAGACGTGATAGCTTGGTTACCTACCCAACATTCGATGTTCAAAAACGGCACAATGTCGAACTATTAGATGACAAGTGGAAGTAGGACAGCATGTCGTAATTATCGGGAGCGAAAAAGAGACAAGAGGACGAAAATGTTGCTAATTAGCCAGATTTTGACGTGCTACTTACGTATTAATATCATTGATGAGAGGTATAGTTATACTGCAAATGTATTGCTCGATATGTAGCCGTGTGTACATGAGTACAATCACTAGAAAATGCTCAAGGCTACAAAAAACCTATGCAAAACTTGCACCCATACCAAATGGACGTATGAAATTAAGTCATCACGTCTCCCTATGAGAGTTCTTCATGCTACTTCTCTTGTATATTTTAAGCTACACTATACCACTATCATTACCATTGAAAATCCAACTTTAACACCAGAGAATAAGGTTGTTAATCCTTTAATAAGATGTTTATATTCATTTTAATGGCGGAAAAAATCGCATCGTCATCATAGCGTCGACGGTAAAGCGTGACGAATCGCGATGGAGACGTCAATTCCTTTACATTCTTAACAAAACCAACAAGTGAAGTACGACAAAAAAGAGGAATAAAAGGGAAGCAAAAAAGGGAATAGACGTATATCTACTGAGTGACGCCGGTTGTCGTTCACGCTTTCTTTTAGTACAAGGGTGGGTTGAAGTACTATCGAAAGTGTAGTAAAAGTACCTTGTTTGGAACTTGGTGTTGATTTAGAGATTTCTATTCAGACCATTGTGTCTTCAAGTGCCCTTACGGGATTGACAAGAAACAATGGAAGTGAGATAGATCTAATCTTTTTACGATAAATAGTAGGTAACGGTTTTGAAAAGAACGAAAATGTACCAATGCAATTTAGAAAATGTTTATCTCTAAGTTCTTAGAATGTTATACTACTTACCAGTTCTTCATATTTCAACCAAGTAAAATAATAGTCCCATAGAAATCAACCTAACAAATAAATATGAAAACAATTTAATGCAATAGCTTAAACACAAAACAAGGAAAACCCCGATGTTTGCTTAAGTAACATTCCACGGAATTATCGGGTCAACAACGAAATAACTCAAGAGGAACTGCCTGTACACAGGATTCTGTAAGATTACATCTAGAGCCAACCACATAAATTACACTTACTGTGTCTCGTGGCACAACGCACTTATTGTTTTTTTCCTCCGAATATCGCGCCGGTACTAAATGCGAGAATGTCATCCCAAATGAATGTATTGTCGACGATGACATTTGGAATTACATTCGAATTGTAGATTCGAAATTCGAATTTCAAAAATAGAGTTCGCGGGCAATTTGGATTCTCGATGTAGAAATATTTAAATATCAAAATGGGTATGTAAAATGCCTTTAAAATTAGTTATACGATCTAATATTGACATTTCCAATGGTTTTATGGTTGCGTTCCTATTTCTTTTTATTGGACTAAAGACCAAAGAATCCAATGATTTAAGTACATCTAAATTAAAAAAAAATATGTTTGACGTGTAAAAGTGTTTGTACAAACCTACTTACAGAAAATAAATCATTTATCATTTATCATTAATTTACAAATGCGACTTTAGGCAATCACTATGGAAGTTAAATAGTACTTACCTACTTATCTTCAATCTATACAACAAAATCATTTAAATGATTGGTAGTTATTTTAAATTGATGCAAAATACAGCAAGGATATTAAAATAAATAGCAACAATAAATCAATGATAGTGCATAAAACAATATTTATTTAGCAATAGAATAAATGTAGCAAAACAAAAATATCTGATAAATTTTAATTAGTTAGGTAGTACATGCTAATTGAATTTGCAAATAATAATTATCGTGATTGTGTAAACAATTTACATAAAATTGCAATAATTTATATTAAGACAGGTTTATTGTTCGATGTAGGTAATTATGTTTGATATTTAATTATGATGAATAGAAATTATCTGCAATGCAATTATTAAGATTTACAGTGTCAGGTTCAGGACACGTTAAATGAACTACCTATCAAGATTAAACGAAGCAGAAGGTGTGTAATTATAACTTAATTGGGTTTCTAAATTATATCTGTAGTCTAATCTATATATATAAAATTCAAAGTCCTGACTGACTGACTGATTGACTGACTGATATATCAACGCACAGCCTAAACCGCTGGACCTAGAGACTTGGAATTTTGCACATAGATACCTTATACAGTGTAGGCATCCACTAAGGAAGGATTTTTGGAAATTCCATCCCTAAGGGGGACAAATAGGGGATGAAAGTTTGTATGAAAAATCTTATTCTTTGAGTTAATAGACTTGAAAACTTGGCATGAATATTTATCTAAGTAAATTATAAAGTTTGACATTTTTAGTTTTTTTAAACTACCCCCTCAGAAGGCATTGGGGGGTGTCAAAGTTTGTATCAACGCACAGCCCAAACCGCTGGGCCTAGATATTCCAAATTTGGCACGTAGGTTCCTTATGAGGTCTAGGGGTGCACTAAGAAAGGATTTTTCAAAATTCAACCCCTAAAGGTGTGAAACAGGGGTCCAAAATTTGTATGAAAAATCTTAGTCCTTGATTTAATAGACTTGAAACTTGACATGAATATTTATCTAAGTACATAAACTATAAAGTTTGTCATTTTTAGTTTTTCTAAACTACCCCCTCAGGAGGGATTGAGGGTCTCACAGTTTGTATGTAGGAATTTTAACGCACGTTCCGATTTACTCGAAACTCAGTATTTATACTTGAAATCAAAAATGACGAATAACGTGTAACAGGGTTTTTCGAATATCCACCCCTAAAGGGTTGAAAAGGGGTAGTCAATTTTACAGGGCAGGTTTTACTGCGGGGCTTAACTCGAAAATTGGTGTAAATAATCTTTCTTTTAAGTTAC
The DNA here is from genome assembly GCA_905163495.3 of Cosmia trapezina. Taxonomy (NCBI): domain Eukaryota; kingdom Metazoa; phylum Arthropoda; class Insecta; order Lepidoptera; family Noctuidae; genus Cosmia; species Cosmia trapezina. The sequence goes on along the minus strand of LR991035.1, from coordinate 21,622,992 downwards.
GGAAATCTCACAAACGATTTTTTTAAATTGTATCCCTGTGGGGGTGAAAACAGGGAATATAGTTTATATGAAAAATCTTATTCATTTGCTTAATTAAGTTGCAACTTGGCACAAATACTTGCCTAAGCAAGTAATAAAGTTTGTCATTAATAGTTTTTTCCTCAGAGGGAAGGGTAGAAGGGAAGTTGGGAATGGGAGGGAGTGGTGAGCAGGGAAAGGGGAAGGGGAGAGGGTGGTGAGGAGGGAAAGGGGGAAGGGGAGATTGTGGTGAGAGAGAGGGAGGGTAGGGGTGGTGAGGAGGAGGCTGAGGAGGAGGATGATGGGGGGGCGAGGGATAGGAGAGCATAGTGAGGGGGAGGGTGTGGAGAAGGGAAGAGTTGTGACGGGGCGGGGAGGTTAGCGGGAAAGTTATGTGGTGAGGGGGTGATAGGGAGACGGGTATGGAGAGAGTGAGGGGGGTGAAAGAGTGCAGTGATGGGGAGGGTAAGAGAGTGGGAAGGGGAGGGGTTAGAGAGAGAGGAGGGGTGAAAGGGAGATTAGGGGGAAGAGGTAGCAGTGCCTTTACACCTTAAAGTTGCTTTTTGTATAGCACTGATTCATTAAAGAAACCCAGCCCGACAGAAATTACTGAAAAATAGAAAGTCGGAAACTCGGAGCGACACAAAAAACAGCAGTAAACTCCAGCCGTGCGACGGAGCTGACACGCCTTTTTTTATTTGTTTGAATGCGCTAATCTCAGGAACTACCAGTCGGACTTTAATAATTATTTTTGCATTTCATAGCCCAATTCTTAAGGAAGGCTATAGGCGTATTTAACATCACACTAAAACTCTTAAGTGCCGAGCAAAAAAAAGAGAGAAGGAACGCTAAGCGAAAACGAAGTAATAGCGCGGGAAGGCAATGCGATGCGACAGGGTGGGTTGGGTGAACATGAAATTTTACGCGGAAGAAGTCGCGGGCAGAAGTTATCTCAATATTTTTGTTTCTGCGGCATATTTTCCGACATTCACGCGGGCGAAGCCGCGGGCAAAAGCTAGTGTATGATATAATACCACAGACAATAATTCAGCTTCTAGAAATTTTGCTGCTCCCAAAAACTCAAATTCAACTCAAACTCAAAGCATTTATTTCAAACTAGCTGCGGCTCGCGGTTTCACCCGCGTAAAGAGTAAGAGCCTATGGGTATAAGCTATCTACATACCAAATTTCGTTAAAATTGGTCCAGCCGTTTGATCGTGAAGAAATAACAAACATACATACAAACACACCCCATCACACACACACACACACTCATAAACGTTCGCCTTTATAACCTTAGTGTGATAAACTAATTACACTTTTTTTTTTAAATTCATGCCCTTAAGGGGCAAAATAGGGGATGAAAAATCGTCATTTTACTGACGGCAAAATTCTGTCATACACACAGATTTTCGGATTTATTATGAACCCACAACCTTTCTCTTTATTTATTGATATTAATGTTTAATTCTTCAAACAAACTGCCTCCTTTCACCGCTCCAGTTCACATCTAGTACCAAACACTACACCAATACGATATTAATTATGAACGACACCCATTTCCGTCCTCATTATGACAATTTGCATTCTAACAAACGCAAATTGCGCAATGTAACACTAACTATTTTGAACGTTAATTGACTCTCTAAATTAGTACAAATTTTGTGTTCAGATTTGCATATTAAATCATGTTATTTAGGATTTGTATGACGGTCATTATGATAAATTAAATTCCCGAAAACAATAATTTTCAATATTCTGAAAATTTAGGGCTGTGGATTTTCGATCTATATATACTCCAATTTTGCGTAGGCGTTTTAGCCGATTCAATAACTGTACGAATTGTATGTTCACCAATTAAGATAACAAAGCTTTCAAAACCAAAATAACTGAAAGTCATGGCTGGATATACATAATGCCGTGTCCTTGATACATCAACAGTACCTTCTGCTAACGATATTTATAAACATTAAATAAAGCTGATATAAATAAAAAGTCTCTGAACCACCTCCTAACCCGATTGGGAAGATGCAAACTACAACCTCGCAAAATCCCTAACTCAACGGTACGGCAGCAGGGTTTAGATGTGGACTTGAGGCGCAAACTATGACATCTCCTATCTTGCCCTCTGTGCCGCAAAAAAGCAGCCATAGCGACCTCTAACCTGCCACCGCATGATGCCGTGGAAGTGGCGAAATATTGGTCCAACAAAATATAATACAAAAAGGAGGAGATACATAAATTTACCTGACAGGTACATAAAATTACCAATATCCACAAAAGTGTATCCTCATTTTAATAAGTATATGCCTAAACTTCAATATACAAAACTTGATCAAACAATATACAAATTACATGCACATTATATAAAGACATTTCCGTTTTAAAACACGATACAGAATTTTAAACCAAAATTATGAATGCCTGTCGCGATTTATTTCAGTTGTAAAAGCCAAAATTGGTTTCAATTAATCAAATTGAAACATTAATTCAATTAAGTGTTGCCGGTTCTATAAATTAACTTAAAGCATGCTATTCTAATTTTGTAACGTTCGTTTTTACGGAGGAATTCTTGTGTCTTGAGTTAATTGAATTTGAACTTAAATGTTTCGGGTTAGTGTTAGTATTCAATTGTTGAGTTTCTATTCTAATAATACTGAACACTTAAAATTGGACTTGGGAACTAATGTTTCTAATAGATTTGTACATAAAATGGATTGTTCAGAGTAAGTTTTAAGTTAAAATACGGATGAAGATCAGCATCAAGTTACGTTTATATTTGTACGACCTACAAGTATTTGTTCCGAGTCTCGGTGTTTTTCTATCTATAATATGTATGTATTTACAAAAAAAAAAATGTATATAAATAGTTTATCAGCCATCTCGTTACCATAACACAAGCATTAGGTTGCTTAGCTTGGGACTAGATGGCGTTGTGTGAAATGTCCAAGGATATTTATTTATTTATTTATCAAGTGACTTTAATTTATGCCGGGTAAAATTTGCATTCGGTCCTTTGATACTTTACTTAAAACAGCATTAAAATCACAGTAATATTCAGGTATTGGGAAAACCGTTACCCCATCCATCATTGACTACCCCTTTTCGAACGAGCACTGATCAAAATCCCAGCACAATATTAATCAAACGAAGCCTGTGTTCATTTTAAAGTGAGCTTAGCAGGCGAAACCAATATACCATTCACTAATATTACCTGAGCATCAAAATTTGCATATCAAACGTTATCCCATAGGACTACACAGCTAATGTATAGAGAGACAGAAATTCGGTCATATTAGTTCTCCCGTGCCGCTTAGCCAAACTTTAGGGGTTATGCTGTTAGATATAGCGAATGTATGAGTTGGTATTGCATTTATAATATTAGTTACTATAAGTATTGGCTCCTGGGAATTTGGCGAAATTTATGACCGAACACTACAGATTTTTAAAGTGCTTTTCATAGTTATAGTCAGTTCCACAAACGATAGGACCCATAATATCGTGGCCTGCGTGTCTTGTCGTCTGCACGTTACAGAAAAACTTATGGGCGCTAGTGATGGCGCTAAACACATAGCCGAATTCTGGCTGAGTCTATTTAGATTGCCATCGACACGCTAAAAAGAAGATCAGTTTTTAACAGTGTATTAGGCATGAAGAGAAGAAAAGGCGAAAAGAACCAACCATAGAGGTATTATCATCACCAGTATAATTATTATATGTACATGGTCATTACAATAACCGCTGCAATTATAGGTTAGAGGGTACATACGCAATACGTTATAAGCTTCCATTTCTTGCTAACCCAATATCATTTTATTTGTAAAGTTTTTGATAGAAATTATGAAAGATATTAACATTGTTAGGTCTCTTGGCTTTCATTAAGTTTTCATAGTTCATTATTTGTATAACTTCCATCACTGCGTTGCGGAGGCTAGATAGGCAGTCGTTCCAAGTAAAAACTGGTATTCAGCTGCTTCCGACAAGAGGCCGACACCAACATGGGAAATTCAATTCCCGGGTCAAGCAATGTGTTATTGTGTTTTCTCATCTGGAATTTCTGAGTAGCAGCCAGGAGTCTGGATAGTTGAGCCTATTACAGGGGATTTCAACATATCTGGCAAAATGTGGGTGTACTATAGTTACACCTTTGACGACACGGTTGGCGCAGTGGTTGAGCGATTGACTGCTGCGCAGCATGTCGCGGGTTCGATTCCCGCACGGAACAAATATTTGTACGACCTACAAGTATTTGTTCCGAGTCTGGGTGTTTTTCTATCTATAATATGTATGTATTTACAAAAAAAAAATGTATATATGTAGTTTATCAGCCATCTCGTTACCATAATACAAGCATTAGGTTGCTTAGCTTGGGACTAGATGGCGTTGTGTGAAATGTCCAAGGATATTTATTATTTATTATTTATTTTACCTCTGCCTAACCCTTTGAGGATGTAAGCGTGATGCAATATTTATGATAATAAAGTTCCATCTTCAACAATAGCAAAAGTTCTAAGGTAGGGAAAGACAAGTTTCAAAATTCACATCGCTCATAACTCGAACCCCCAAAACCGAGTACCGTGGAGCACAGTGATAATTCATCAAGACATGATAAGGCAGTGTTGTGACTTATGACACGAATGTATTATATTACACCCACGTTACTATGTTTAATGTTAGAACTGACGGCGTGATGGGTTTTATTAATAACGTTAGTCTGCACTGTTTTTGGGAGGATTAGGGTAGTGACATATTTGTTATTAATTTTTCATGGATAGTTATAGTTAACACATTTATTCAGTGCACACAAAAGACATAGCATACAACATACACAAAAGCACAGTTATATGATAACAAATTACGTGAAATTAATTATTTATATACAACATATCCCAGAATTAAGGGCACAACCGTTTAAGTGGTCATGTCACTCATCATTATGAACAATTTTTATTAAGGGACCAAACCTGAAATCGCGAAAAAAAAATCTGCTGAAAACATTTTGACGGTATTAATGTAGATACATTAATGTACGGAGCAGCTGATTTTTTTCGCGATTTCAGGTTTGGTCCCATAGTAAAAGTTGTTCATAATGATGAGTACAATGACCCCTTATGCGGTCGTGCATTCAATTCTCGGACATCTATATTAATAAAAAGAGATTTCCTGACTGACTGACTCATCAACGCCCAGCCCAAACCCTTGGACCTAGAGAAAATAAATTTTGCACAGAGGTTCCCTTTATAATGTAGGTAGACAAGGAATGAGGAAGGATATCCCGGTAGTACGTTCCCGTGGAATATTTTGCAACATACACACGGCCGAAGCCACGGGCAAAAGCTAGTGTTGTATAAAAACAAGGTGCCAAGTGCCAATATACAAAAAAGAAAGACATAAATAGGTAACTAAAAAAATACAGTGCCACGATGACAAAAACAAAATTCCTTTGTAATTCCGATTTAGATTTCCTCTTCGATTTGTGATGTTTAAAATCATCACCAATTTTTTCCAACCAAGTCACCGCAATGGGCCAGAAAATCTTGGAGATAAAATGAACACATTATTATTAAGGCTTGTGTTTTATAAGACGCATTAGGGGCTCCCGTTTAAATTTACCTTGTACTTGTAATTTTATTCCCACCGTTGGTGGTGGAACATACATTAACGTTGAAGGAACATTGTTAAAATATATGTAGGTACGTCATGTTAAATTTTCTAAACTTGGGTAATAACTTGGCTTCTGCGAAACGTAACTTGCCACGTACAACAACAATTTATGCAACGTGGTTAGGTTTAATTGTTTATAATAAAGATAATAATAGTTCAATGACATAGATGAAATAATTTAAAAAAAACTAAGGTGTAAAGTATGTGGCCTTTTGACATTATAATAATAAAAAAAAATGCATTTCCTGTCCCCACGTTCACTGCAAATCCAATTATTCTTAATTCAAAACACGTATTTTCACCCCACATTCACACAACACACTCTTATTTAATTCCAAAACTGAATTCCGAACAATTATACCCACCGGAAACTTGGCTGGTTGGCGTGATAACAATCTATGATTTTTAATTACACCCAATAGGCCCCGCCTTGTCTTGTAATATATACCAAAACGTCCAATCAAATTAGGCAACGTTGACGTAAAGTGTCATTGGAACAAACTCAGGGAACATTAATCACACCATTTATGATTTAAAATTTGTACCGCGGCCGTTGGAGTGTTAATATTCTTTTTATTTTAAAATTTCAACGTCGAAAAATTTAAATTCGAATTGACAACGGTTTCGAATGAACGATTGAACGTTCGAATGATTGATGAATGAGAGGATTCTTGATGGTTTTTGATTTTATTTGATTGCTTTGTAAGACACAATGTGTCTATTATTGAATTAAACCTGATATTTCGTTTGATTCGATTAACTGTTCAATTTATCTTGAGTTTAAATGAGAATTGCATTTTAGAGAAAAAATTTCGTTTAAAAAATCTACAACGTAAAAAAATGTTTCATAACCCTCCATTAAAAAAACCGGTCAAGAGCGAGTCAGACTCGTGCACCGAGGGTTCCGTACCATCATAACGATGTCTATATATAGCACAGTTTTTCAGAAATCATCAACAAAAATTACATATAATATAATAAGTATTTTTGTTGATGATTTCTCAAAAAGTGTGCTATCTAAAGACATCGTTTTATTTTTCCTGTAATGTTTACATAAACTTCTATTAATTAGAATAAATAGAATAATTTCAGATTTTTCTCTATGCAAACTTCGGAGATAAGGGTCGGGAATGGTATTTTTTTAAATTTTTAATATAAAGTCGAAAACTATGTGGTAAAATGTTTGAGAATGTTCAAACAGCGTTCTTTTATAATACATTCCCTAGTAGCCCCACTTCGAATTTTTAAGACCTCTTTTCAGTCTGTTGCAAAAAAAAATTAAAAACATTTCTTTCTTATTTGCATAATAGTTGGACAAACGTCATCTAAAACTGTTCCAAATTTCAAGTTTATGCATTAGTAGTTCTTGAAATATCCAGCTGTGATAGACGGACAGACAGACAGACAGACTAAGTCGCACCATAAGGGTTCCTTTTTACCATTTTAGCACCGAACCCTAAAACGACTCGTTTTTATCATAAAGGAGTTGACACATTCTTTGAAACAGCTCTTCAGAGAGTTGACGGAGTAAAACAGGTCACTAAGGTGCAAGAGACAAACTACTGCTCTAACGTCAACGTAGTATGTAGTTAAGCTGAATAAAAACTTGCTGCACGTAAATTGGAAGCAACCCACAAACGTATAATTTCAAAACTTGCAGAAAAAGAAAAACGAGACATTAAAAAACATGTATAGACTGCAATTAACTCCAAACAAGCATCCTTCGTTAGCACAGAACAGTTTTATCCAAGTAGTTTTTAGCCGCTGTATCTTTTTAATATAACCGTCTAACGAATTAAATAATAGACAGAAAAATAACGAATATATTACACGTACAGCATATAATTCACAGCTGCTCAAGCGGATGCCTTCACACAAATTATGATACGAAATAACACATTTCTCTCGCCGACACGACTCAACATAATATGGGGAGCCTCGAAATTAACCATAATTGCTTAATTCAGAGATGGACATAACAAAGTCTTGGGTCAGAAGTATAAGTTGTAGATGTTGTAGGTGATGCACCAACACATACGCAAGTCTCGTGTACCACACACTTGTAGTAGTGTGTGTTTTGTTGTTAGCGCACCGGGCCACCACGAGCCAGTCGACCGCGCGACGCGAGAACGCGCCAGTAAGCGATGAAAGCTCGTCGCGAGTAGACGTACGCTCGGTTTTGCTGTTAAGTGTGTTTTGTTGTGATTCGAGTTCGTGTATTAGTTTAAGTGACGATTTATGAATGAAAGTTTTTGAATTTAAATAGTAGATTGCTGTTACAGTGATTTGGAATGGATAGTGTGTGTTTTGGATTATTTGTCGTATTTTGAATTGTAAGTATTAATGCAACAATTATTTTCACCATAATTCAGTTTCAAAGATTCAAGAAAATGTTTTCAAAGATTTAACAATAAATTGCATTTTAGTCAGGAATAGTGGAAAACTTTTTTTCAGTACTTCATTATTCTCATAATTTTAAACCTGGAAAGAAGGCTTTAGTTTAAAATTTTGAGATTGGAGAATTCAAAGTGATATTTTATATATTCATGAAAATTAATCACTTCATGATTTCTACAAAGTCCAGAGTACAATAATACATAATGCTAAAACATGCAACGAAATAACTTCAGCACCTAAAAATGGTATTACTGACACATACTCTTCACATGAACATTGTTAAACAAGATCTTTGCGGCAAAGCCGAAGAAGAAGACAAAAATATTAGGAATTACGATACAGAATGAGATGGAAACAGAAATACACGGGCATCTTCCAGGTAATGGGAATAACGTGTGAAGGGAATCCAAGTGGGTATCATTATCATTAGAGGATGTTTTAGTCTATTACTAATCATGGAAGATGCTGTGTCATTGGTTCCAACCATGTTTTCGGTTGGTGGAGAAAATTGTCTCTTTTATGTTGATAATCAGGCAGAAACTGATGTTACTCTGAATAAACATAGAAATCAAGGTAGGTTACATAAATATCTGTAATATGCTGGGTATAATAAATGTCTATTGCTGCAATATATAGCAGAACACAATTATTATAGTTGGTTCAAATAATAACTTGCCTATCATCTATCTATCGTTGGGAAGCGCATCACTTGAGTAGAGCTAGACCGATCTATATATTTTTTTAAATTTTAAATTGTTCGTAACAGTGCAAATTAGGTTTTTATGAAAAGAAAATTTTGAAAAATTTCAAATTCAGGAAAAATTAAACGTCTTTTTTCCATGGAATATTTGTATGAATTATTGTAAATTGTACAGGACAACATTTGTCGGGTCAGCAAGGTAACTAATAACATAAAAGAATCAGTGACAGTCAATAAGGCTTTATCACATAAGTAATCAACTTTCATAAACAGTTCTAGAGTTGCAGCCAATTCAAGCAGAAACTTAGATTATATCATCCATAGAGATCACAATATTCGTTCATCAAGTTGAAAACTTTAGAGGAGTTAGACCGAGAATTGTGGTTAGTTATAGTGAGTGCAGCTATGGTCTAGCTATCACCAATAACTTGTTCACAATTGTGGTCAGACTCAACGCTTTGAAATAATGTTATGGTTGATGCTTTGGAAATACGGCATTACTTCTATGGTATTTGCAAGGCAGGAAGAATATTTATAGATGAACCAATTCTTCTTTAAATAATTGAGCTGGTGTAAAATTGTGCACCATGATGAACAAACAGCCAATACGTTGTGTAAATAAAATATGAAAGGGATAGTAAAAGCAATAAATTGAAAATTGCAGACTATTATTTTACTATTATGTACTACTTGAAACATTACTAACTAATCTTTGAGCATTTTCGGAAGATGTTTTCATTGCTTTTAGAGACCGCCAAGTCTCTACAACAGACTACCTACAGTATTCTCTCCTTTCTCCCCATAATCCATCCAAAGGTTGTCTGTAAAAGATCGCTTTTAGCGATAAGACCGCCCATTGTGTCACCCTATGTAAAATTTCAACATTTATATCTGTAATTTTTATGGTGTGCATAATAAAGAGTATTCTATCTATCTATCTATCTATCTATCTACAAGCAGTGAGAAAGTTCTTCTTAAAGAACGACATGGAAACAGAATTTCACGGGCATCTTCCAAATAATGGGAATAACGGTGAAGGGAATCCAAGTGGGTATCATTAGAGGATGTTTTAGTTTATAACTAATCATAGAAGATGCAATCATTGGCTGCAATGGCAACCATGTTTTCGGTTGGTGGGGAAAATTTTCTATTCTATTGATAATTAGCTTCTGCTTGATTATCAACATAATAACATCAGTAACAGAGTAACATTAGTTTCTACAGATATTACTCTGAATGAACAAAAATTCGTCATCACACAAATAAATCAAGAAGGAGACAAGGTTGAACAGTTATACTTAATATAACACTGGTTAAAAACCAAATCATTTGGGAGCAATCCCGGAAATGCTTGTGTCTAAGAACAACAAATTTTAATACAGATAAATATCTCAAAATTTTTACAGCAACAATTGTCAAGTATGTTGACTGTCCAAAAATTCATAATGATGTCTTTTTAAGGAAAATACTTTAATTGTTGTTCATTCTCTTTTCAGATGCCGTCGCATTTTGAGATACGTCGTTAACAGGTTCGTTAAGCCGAATAAAATTATTTTTTTATGGCACTTGAGAGCCAATATTAAAAAGTAATAAGCGACTCATTATATTATATAAAACAGGGACTTAATTACAAGACAATTTATTTATTTCGTATAACAGTTAATTGTTCGCTGGTTTTGTAGGACTTTTCCGATTATAGAAACGTTTTAAGAATAATAATTATTTTATTACATATGTCCTAAACAGTTTCACTGAGTGTAAGATTCTGTTAGAATAAACTATGTTACCTTTTACGAAATAATACGATTTAAACTCGCCTGTGAATCTTTCAATTCAATCATTTTAGAAACTTATTTTTCTTTCAGTTTTGCATACCATAAGTGCAGCAGTAATTTTAGCTATTGCTGTAATACCAAATTTACTTTGTTTAAACTACCTTTTCCTCATTTATTTATTACTATCCTTTTGCTTTTCAACTCGATGATGATCAGCTGAGCTATTCTATAAATTTTCGCTGTGAAAATTTAGGCGATATGAGCTGTCAATAGAGTCAATCCCTAGCATCATTCTCCTGCCCTTTTTTCTAATTTATTAGTGGTCGGTGCAACACGCCTTTTTCTTCCATACCTCTATTAGCCGTCATCTCGGTAGTCAATCCCTTTCTAGCCATATCATCTTTCACACAGTCCATCTATCGTTTCTTTGGTCTTCCTTTACTCATCTAGCCATCCACATTCATACTCAAAACTTTTCTGACGACATTTTCTTCATTCCTCCGCATCACATGCCCATACCATGGCAACCGATTTCCACACAACTTTTCAGTCATCGGTGTCACTTTCAGAATTAGCATCAGGTGGAATGATAGCTCACTTCACCTAAGTTTTCACAGTGAGATTTTTACAGCATACACCGCAGGTATCATTATTATGAAAATAATTTCTTCTTCGAAGAATTTTACCAACCTAAGCATTGTCCGCAAAGTTTACATTATATCGAAAGTGCCCCCTCGTAAGAGAAAAACATTCACCCATAACAAGAGGCCAGGCTAACCCAAATTTTTATTAGTAGCCAGCGAAATTATCATAAATCCAATTTTTTCCACCCAGCTTATTTTACAGGCCATAAAATTTTGTATTCTCATCTAACGTATTTTTATTCATACGTTTTTGAACGTTAAATTTGCGGGTTTTAATGGGCGTCTGTAATACGAGTGGGATTATTAAAGTGTGTTGTAAAATTGTTTGTTTTTGACTGCCTAGGAGTTCTTTTATAGTAGTTTTGTGATTGTTTTGATCTTTATCTTTTAAGAGATAGGTATTTGCTTCAATTATATTTCTTACAAGCAGCTTTATGTATATTATATTTATGTTTATTTATAGCATTTTTCTTGTGTTCAGTTTTTGCGTAGTTTGCGTTAAAACTTAATAGACTGTCAACTCAGTGTTCTGTCTTATTGGATTTTGAATTATTTCTATAGGTGCGTGGTGGTGTGGTGTATTGTGCGTTATATAATATAATAATATTACTTATGTAGGTAACACATAACCAATATATACTCAATTTGATTTACTAGTTACTAATAGTAGGTATATAGTAGGTATTAGTTGGGCTTTAGTAACTAATTTACCTAGCGAAGTACAAAGCGATATTATTGATTACCATACCCAAGGGTTCCATCTATTATTTAAACTTGTTAGCTCTTGAGTTTCCGTTTATTAAGCTCAGCTTTATAGTATTTGCAGAATAATAATCTAGAGGTAAAGTTTTAAAATTAATATACCTACCTACGGAATTTCTAAACCAGTTTTTAAAAGTGACTTACCAACTCATCATTTTCGATCCTTAGTTAGATAGTTTCATAAAGTATAGGTTTCATAATCAAGGATAATATTATAATGTGACCTAATAATTATCCGCAGAACGTGTGAACAGAGTCGCGGGAAATTGCTAGTTAACCTAAATTACTTCGCACCCCAGCGCGCAAAACGCCCGGAATACTTGGCCGAAAACAATTCCTTTTTCGGAAAAAGAACGCGAAAATTCTTTTCATAATTATTCTTGCTCTAATGTGGGTCGTACACAAAATATTTTTCGGTGAAAACAAGCTTACAGGATGACGAACAATCGAAGTTGCTCGAATATATCTTGAGTTTTGGCAAAAGACAGTAGGCGAGCGGAAATTAAGCGTCGTCTGCTCCCTCCATTATACTTTTGTATTAACTTTATGGGTTGCTTTAAGATTTTTTATAAAAGATTATGTACATTTTTCTTATCGGACGGTTTCTGGTCAATTACCGGGATCCAACTTTGATTAAACTTGTGATTGCGGTCTGGATTTGTGGAGTGACTGACTGTTTTAATTTTAAGCTTTTTTTTAAGTGAAAACTTCTTTAGGCGCGATGAGCTGTTTTTGGTAGGAGGAAATCTTACGGGTTCGCGTCAACGCATCACTTCGACGCCATGACACCGCGACATGCTACCTATGCATAGTTTTCACTTCTGTCGGCAGGCCCCATGACTGCCAATATTTATTTTTTTATTATTTATTAAGTAACCCTTACCTAATTATAATCTCAATCAGTATACATAAGTTATGTTTTGTTGAGAAGCTGGACTGAATAAAATATAAACAAATTACTCAAGTTAACAAATATGCCAAAGGAAAATGACTTAATTAAAATCCCTAAAATATTTTTGTCTCTAGCATCTCTATTGCTAAAAAAAATTCTAGTTTACGACGAAATGTCACCACTGTGGGCGGATAGTTTAGCTATATCAATTATGTGGACAAAAAAATTGGTGACAGCACATCATCGTAAACCGCTTAAATTCTGGGAACTAATTCTTAACGAGAAAAAAGGATCCCATGAGTCTCTGCATCCTACCGACAGTGTTGCTGGCTAAAAGCAAATACATATTTCCGTAAATTTTGCTAGTATATAATATCACAGCTAATTGGGTCTGCTAATTTCCTAGCTATGAGAAGCAATTATGTTATGGACTTGTATAGTAGGTAATAACTTTGAGGAGCTCGTGGCTAAGTAATAACAGCCGCACGGGTCGATCCGTCAGGTAAAGCTACGCTTGCCGGGGTTGGTCAGTGGATGGGTGACCATCTTTACATAACGAGATTCCTCCGTGCCTCGGAAAGCACGTTAAGCCGTTGGTCCCGGCTGTTATTCGTGAATCTTTGACAGTCGTTACGGGTCGTCAGAAGCCCGAAAGTCTGACAACCAGTCTTACCAAGGGGTATCGTATTACCCAGTAACTGGGTTGTGGAGGTCAGATAGGCAGTCGCTCCATGTAAAATACTGGTATTCAGCTGCATCCGGTTAGACTGGAAGCCGACCCCAACGTAGTTGGGAAAAGGCTAGGCAGATTGATTGATTGATTGAGTAGGTAATAACTTCTTCAATTGAGTGGTAGTAGTATCCTTTAGGAAGGAAAGTTCCCTTTCCTATAAACATAAATGCATCAACTAAGCGGGAACTTAGACAGCCCCATATATTTTTACTGTGCAATTTTCGCTAATTTGTCCGAAAAAATTCAACAATCAACTATTACTAAGAACGTAAAACGAATTCCCTAAACTTACAACACCGCCAAAAATTCTTCCAAAAAAAATAAAAATATTCTAAATTCGAGCGCGCTTATTACCCGCCAGTCGGACATGTTAAAACAGATGTTTCATGCTTGACGTAAGGGTCAGGCCGGGTGCCATCTTGGAAGTTCCCGCCAATCGCGTCCCTGTCAGGGGCGGGAATAATAATCACCGGCTGTGATTGTAAATAGAAGAACACAATATTATTTTCGAATTTTCGGTTATGGTAATATGTTGTATGTATAATAGCATGTTTATAATACCCAAAAGTAACGGAGACTTTAAATGATTACACTGATGTAGTAAAATTTACGTATATTAATAACAGCAGAATTAAATAGCGTTCAATATATTAAGCTTTTATTTTTATTAGAATTTGTCTAAATTGATGATGTTTTTTTTACATTTATATATATGGGATATAAGCTTATATACCTATTATGTAAAGGTTTTCCTTATGCACCTTATTAATTAACTGATTAATTGTTCAAAACAATGACCATTGTTTTCAATACGTAGCTGGATTTGACGTCTCAAGGATTGTACTGCATTCAGCATTACAATATTCCTCATAGTTTCGAATTTGGCCATCCACGCCCTCTTGAAAAATTCACCCTGTATACAAGAACAACAAAAACACGAGACAAGATCAAGAAACTTGCTTATAAAGCATTGCCATTGACAATGTATAAACAAAATGGAAAATTAAAGTTCTTTCTAGATTTATAAATCCAACCCAAGAGGACCTTCTTTTTTTCGTCAAAATCGGTCCTCCCACTTAGTTCCACGTCAAATTAACTTCCTAACAGATGTTTCTAGGTCCGCCTGACGTATAGGTCAGGCGGGTCGGCATCTTGCATCTTTCCTGGCATCCCTGTCAACAGCAGCAAAGTAATTACCGCCGATGGCTTCGTGGTAATACGAGATCTATTTTGAAATGAGAGAACTGGATTAAATTTGTTTTGACTCTTCTTAGTGGAATTGATTTTAAGACGGTTACCTATTACTAGGTAAAGTTTGTGAGCTGACTTCTTCAGCTAAGGAATATTGTATTCTACTTTTCAAGTGCACGAATCTAAGAGATCATTTCATGTTAATTCAGCACCTTTAGGGAGTTGATCTATGTAAATGTATCATTTGACAACCGCAAATGATTTTCATTTTCAAGCGTTTAAGAGGCATTTTCGTTTAGCGAGTAAATCTTACTTTAGGTTAATAGCGTCAATAAATTTTAATCAAGTCTTAACTTTTTGTGTTCCACTACTAATGAAGACTTGTTAGTATTTAGATTTTTACCATATTCATAGATTATTGCAATCATAAAATAAATTATATTACCATGTAAAATTCACCGTAGAATATTTTTTAACTAATAGCACAACCAATAAATGTATGTATACTAGGAAATGCTAATTATAAACATAAATTATATGGTCCATAATTACTTGCTAATAGTCCATTCGAGTTTGAAAAAAATAAGAGATTTAACAGCATTAATTATTTTATATGGCTAAACCAGTCGCAAGACTATTAATCTTTGCCTACAAAGAATTGAGGACGGTGCGGTAAATAAATATTTGATTAGAGATATTTTCAGTGATGATTGCTGAATTCGACGTAATGTTCTTGCACATACCTACTTAGGAACGATACTAATTATTAAACTTTTTAAACTTTCGCGATTTGTACACATTATAAAACACTAACAAGTAGGTACCTGTTTACCTCGTTAAAAAGAATATCGCGATAAGACCCGTTTTCGATAGTGTTTTATAATGGATACTAATTATTATTTTGATAATACGAACAACACTAATGTTAACAACAACATTAATGTTTAATGCTGATAATGAAGAGGGCATGAAATTCTCTTAGCACTTCATGTATTCAGACAAGCCATGTTACTTGGTAGATATTAAAGTTATATTCCCTTAAAAAGCGAACATAACATAAAGTATCAGTACCAAATCGGCACCTTTCGCACATAAACTAGTAACGAGCATCCCACTATATCGTTTACGAATACTACGTCATCACTTTCCAAGATCCGCAAAGATGGCGAATTTGAATCCAGCTTGTATCGAGATGGCGTCTATATTTGTATACGTCGAGGTGGCTTTTCTGATCATGTCAGAATACAGTTAATAAAGTGGTCGTTGAAATAGTTATTCATATTGAAGATAGAAGTCATGATGAGGACAATAAAACTAAACTTATTGTAAAAGATAATAATACTAATGAAGGAACAAAACTATACTGAAATATTGGAACTTCAGATTAAAAACCTTTTATAACATGTATCAGAAAACGTAACTTCTGAAGAAAGTGTAAATAAATATAGGTACCTAATGTAGATATATTAGAACTGAAAATTATTTTAGATTATTTTATTATGGGGATTATGTTGAAGACAATAAAGCTGAGCTAAAAATAAAAGAGATTTTAAAGGATACAGAAGTTAAACTTTATATAGATAATAATGATAAAGGAAACAAAACGATACAGGTACATCGGAACGTCGGATCAACAGACATAGCGGATTTTCGGAGCACCAATCATGGCACCTGTTCCACGTCCCTATTTCATTTTTAATGAAGACGTTATATCCGCAGGTGTTCAATCTTATTATGTTGTTTAATTCATTCTGCCCTTTGTTTTCTTATAAACCTTTTTTTTCTTCATCTTCGACCGCAAAAGTTTTATTCAACTAAAATTTATTACGGCATACAAAGGTGCATTGTAAATCGCGTTTGTGAGGTTTAACAGATGTAGGTAATTAAGTTGTTAAGTTTCGACAATGTTTTTATTGCTATCAAGGGACTGTTGATGACGATGATCTGTAGTCCTTTTAATTACAAATTAAACAATGGGAACTTTATTGTGGTAACGAAGTTGTAATAAATCTTTATATGTAACAGAATGTTCTTTTTCGTTATTCTTTTATTTTTATGAGAATTTTGTTTTGAATTAGTGACGTGCTCTTGTCGAACAAGTGTTTTCGGCAGCTTTTATGTAGCACTGAATAAATATAAAGTTTTGTTTAGAGGCTCTTTTTACTGTTGTTCTAATGATTAACATGTCTACTAAAACAATCGAATAATATTAACCGTATTCAGTATTAATTAAAAATCCATCATACAATCCATACAATTGTTAAATTTTTCAATTTTGTGCAATTTTTCTTTCCGATAACAGACTTATCGTCACAAATATAAAACCCTTTAATATTAGTATCGGATACAGACACGAGAAATCACTGTTAATTATGACTGAGAGCCATTAAAAAATAATAAAGTACACATATCCGAGCGTACTGCATCTTTTTTAACTGACATCTCTCCGGAGCAGCATCTCGACATCAACATCGCTTTGCGTTTCGAATTTCGAATCGGTAGACGTTTTCCACATCCCTATCAAAATACGAACGTCATTTCAACCCCTACGGTATCAAACTAAAACGGACTTTACTCTGATAGAGATAAATGTCAAATTCGATTGCTTATATTCTTCAAGCAGTGACACATTGGAAACGGAACGAACTTGAGATAACACTCTGGATTCGATTTGAAGTTTCTGGTTGTAACTCCAGTGTATTTTAAACTCTACAGAAACGAAGTTAAAGTTGAATTTACTTTACAGTTGTACGTCTGATCGGCTTGAAATAAAAGTTATTGAATGATCTCTGATTAGATGATTATCAGTACAGACGCAATGGGTCTTGCTCCGCGGTTGTAAGAACATTTTATATGGTAATTGAAATGTAATATAAGCATTGGATTTTGAGTTGCTTATCGGGTAGTTTACGATCGTATCTGTACGCGACAAGAGCGAACATTGTTTTCGATAATTACGATAGTAGGTATCGATTTCTCGTATGGTAATGAGCGAATCTGATACATTGTTTAGTGTAAACACGGGACGATAATTATGGAGGTAACATACAAAGAGACTATGGATGGGAGAATGAGTTGATATAATTAAAATCTTGGCGGTATTTTGGTGCGCTTTTTAATTGAGTTGACGTGAAAAGCTGTAATTATAAATAACTAGCTGTTTTCCCGCAACTTCGTCTGCATGTATAATAAATTGTGTTTCGATTTTTTTTATTTTTTTGTTATGGCCTACCTCCTTCAGGTCTCAGGCCACCTCGTGTTAAACTTCATAACGGTCGGTTTTGTGGCATATACGTGAAAAGGTAACAGACAGACATGCATAATACAGAGTTACTTTCGCATTTACTATAATGTATTAGAATGGAATTTGTAACGCTGTGACCAGTGCGACCTCCTGACTAGACAGTATACAGATAGCTGCTCGCACTGTATACACGCATGTCGGTAGCTCGGCTTGCCTTGGCTGTCTACACAGTGCGAGTTGCTGCAATGCAGCTTCCCGGTAAGCAGACTCGCACGCTAGCTCACACGAAAACAAAAATGCTGTACTCGGCTGCGAGCTACTATCCAACTTGTAAGTGCAAGTAACTCGTATGATAGCTCTACACAGTGCGAGTTGCTGCACTGCAGCTACTCGGTAGGCCGACTCTCACGCTAGCTCGCACTGTGTAAACTAGCCATAAATTCTAGTCTTACCAATGAATACCATATTAAAGCAGATAAGAAAGTAACAAACCTTCCTAAAAACGGTACCTAACTCAAAGTAAAAAGTGATTGCAATTATAGTTTACGTGTGTAAGAAATATGTTTTGTGGTTTTCAGTGGTAGGTATGTAATTAAAATCCAACTCACGGTTCATAGGTCTAAATTCTCCAACAATCCTCACATACACACCATATCATTGTAAACAATTGGGAAATGACAGTGTCTATAAACCGGCTCAAGCCTGCCTTCATACAGTCTGTTCAGGATACAAAAGCCACACCCGAAGAATCACGTCGGGGTCACCAGTATAAAGGCATGAGGAACAGCGTGTAAAGTTCACTCATCCTCCCTTTTCTATGGAGGATGAGTGAACTTTACACCCTGTTCCTCATGCCTCTATACAATTAATTCTTAATGAAATGGGAAAGCATGTGGCTTCAACATATTAAAGCCTTTCTCGGTATTTTCGCTCTTAGCCACACCTTAGCATATGTAAGCGAAATTGTGCATAAAACTTTACAGCTCCATAGACTTAGTATTTATTATACCTAGTGCGAAAATACTTTCTAATCAGCAAAAGTACAGGGCCCCAAGTCTGCTATTTTTTACATTCCAACACGATCCCATTGTCACTGCACTGTCATTTTGCTAAAAGTTCGTAATCTGCTAAATTCATAATTTCATACAATGGAGTGTCAGTGGTTGACTATTGGAAAGTCATAATAACGCCATTATGACGCCATTACATTAGTAGATTACCAAACTTGTCAAAATCAACAATTATGAAATCAATGATAGACCATTCTAACACTATTGTAATAGCAGACTTGAGGCTCTGTTTGACTACGCTGTTAGGGCTTCGAGAAATTCTCAAGCGAAAATGTTGAAAATCTGGTTGAAACGTGATAAACTGGTAATGGAGACCGAAGACTTTAAACTGTTGTTGATATTGAAGACAGACAAACATCATAATACATATATAATCAACCAGCAATCTGCTTAGCTTTTTCCCAACCATTTTGGAGCCGGCTTCCAGTTAACCGGATGCAACTAAATACCAGTATTTTACATGGAGCGACTGACTATCTGACCTCCACAACCCCGTAACTGGGTAATATGATACCCCTTGGTAAGACCAGACTTTCGGGCTTCTGACGACCCGTAACGACTGTCAAAGATACACGAGTGATAGCCGGGACTAACGGCTTGACGTGTTTTTCGAGGCACGGAGGAGTCTCGGTATGTAATGATCGTCACTCATCCACGGTCAACCCCGGCAAGCGTAGGTTAAGGTGATACAAAGAAAGTGACAGAGTCAATGATAAAATGATAAATGATAAATGATTTATTTTCTGTAAGTAGGTTTGTACAAACACTTTTACACGTCAAACATATATTTTTTTTTAAACTAGATGAGTTCGACGTTTCCTATCTGACTACTCCACATGCGAAAAAACGAGAGCGCAACAACGCGCTGGAACCAAAATAAAAGCGCCAAATGAAATAAAAATTGTTTAAAAATAAATGAAGGTATCTATCAAAATTATGTTCAGCCAGAATTTTCAATTACCTTAATACGCACATTTTAAATGCAATTTTGCAATGAAATTACTTAGGATTTTAGAATTATAGAAAAAAAACATAAAAAAGTAGAGGTCTTTTCGGAATTAAATTCTATCGAGGAAATTTAACCCAATCGTGTTTTCCTTCAGTCAAAGTATTAATCAAATAGTCAATAAACATATATCCAAAAATTAAATCCATACATGCTGCAATAGTGAAATAAATGGTTACGAAAAATCCTCCAATTTATTTTGGTAGTGCCTTAACCTGATGGATCGCCCCGTGGCTGTTATTACTTTGCCACGAGCTCCTCGAGTAATACATACATAAACTAACGCCTTTTTCTAGGGGGTAGGCAGAAATGAAGAACACCGCGCCGGCCATCTGCTAGGATCCTTACATACTCCATTTGCCTCGTTTACGTTCATACATCTGTTCATATACGCATGCCGGTTGCAAGTTCTACGCATCTTATCTTTCTGAAGAACATCACCAAGGATGGGTGACCATCTATAAATACCGAGACTCTCTGTGCCTCTGAAAGCACGTTAAGCCGTTGGTCCCGGCTGTCATTCAAGGATCTTTGACAGTCGTTACGGGTCGTCAGAAGTCCGAAAGTCTGACAATCAGTCTTAACAAGTGGTATCGTATTACCCAAAAAGTGGGTTGTGGAGGTCAGATAGGCAGTCGTTCCATATAAAATACTGGTATTCAGCCGCATTCGGTTAGACTGGCAGCCGACCCCAGCATAGTTGGGAAAAGGCTAGACAGATTGAATATTGATAGAAATAATCCAAGGATAAAATTTTAAATTAATTTAACTACTGGCTAGATACAGTAGTTAAACTTAACGGATGATTATGGATAAAGCAACAAAACAATAATATCGGAACGTCAGATACACAAAACTTATCGGATCATGTGTTTTGTCGTGCATAAAAGCTTACAGTTCGTTCCGTAGGCTTAGTGTTTATTAGTATACTGGGTTATTCGTAATTTTGCAACCAAATGATTCCTATGCAAATGTCAACTATTTTCGATTTTTTAAATAAATTTTCAAAGTTGTGTGCCTACCATAGATATCTTAAAAAAATATAAAAAATGTCAAATTACTCTAAAATGGTTGGCCTTTGTATAGGGGTCATAAGGGGTCATTTGGTTTGCAAATGACCTCTCCTACATTCCTATAATGGATTGTCGACATATGATCAACAACCCTTTTTACCCAGTGTGAAAATAACTTCCAATTAGCAAAATACTACCTATTAAAATAAGGTTTTTTTTTACTCACATAAAATCCTAATAATAATCATGTTTGAACTTCAAAAGAGACCTCTGAGTTTGTTTCGGCATATCTTCTCAGGGATCAATCAGCTTATAAATACCGGGCGGCGCCATCTATTTTTAAAATTTCGACCAAAAAATTGACGTGTAAAAAGATCTACTGTAATATACATTTCATTTCTTTGATAAATTTGCCGCAAAAATGTTAAAAACCTGGTTAAAATGTGTAATGGAGACCGAAAACGGAAACTTTAAGTTGTTTAGACCTTTTTGAATGAAAAATAACATGTGAATAAGAAATTGGGGCACACCGACGACGAAGCAGAGAAGTTTGTAGCTTTTATGATTGCGGTAGCAGAGATTTAACTCTATTTAGAGTCAAATTATGCACGGTCTCTATGGTGATAATGATTGTTTTGGAAGAAAAAAGTTTTCTTCTCCACTATTAACAGCCTGTATTCTTATAAAGACGCATTCAAATATGGTCTGCAAAATATTTTATGTCTGTGATATTCCCTGCTACACAGAATCTATGCAAATAAATAAAATTAAATTGTCTGTTTGTAATGTCAAAATAACAGCTTTTCACTAAATGCACCAGTCAACTGTTGAAACGCCTTATCTAGCTCTACAAAAAAAACTATTTTGAATTTTTTTGTCTGTCTGTCTGTTTGTTCCGGCTAATCTCCGAAACTGCTGGATTGATTTTGACGGGACTTTCACTGGCAACTTAAGGTACTCATACTTTAGAAAAATAATTAGGGTTCCGCGCAAAAAATTAAAGCCAATGAAATTGTGAACAAAATCTGATTCACATAGGGAAGTATTGACATCTACGGATAAACTAAATAAATATACAGAAAGTAAAGGATCATAGTATGGTATATTATCAGCACAAAATCATTATTTTCACCACAATGTTTCCAATCATAATAACTTAATCAACAACATGCTGTTAAACACAAAACCTTGCCAAAACTAGTAGCCCAAAAATGACCAAAAAACCATCAAACCAACCTGACCGTTTCGACCAAAAAAAGGGACAATAGGCCGGCAGATGTTAAACAAAATTAATTTTATACATCTCTATTCGAAGGAAGCCATCTTTAAAATTTGACGCGTTATAAATTTTTGTAAATTTTTGTCCGCCACACATGCTATGTTTTATTCAGTTCGCCGAATAGTTGGGAGACTGAAGATGGGAAAGAGATTTGAACTGGATAGAGACAATGTCATAGTTGTAATGGGATTTGCTTCTTCCTTCGAAAAAGATTTTAAAATGTTCGTTCATCTATGACAAAGGTACTACAGCCGTAAATAATATAGCTTGCCCATTAAAACTATTTTAATATATGTAGGTATATTTTACTCTCCGAACACTTCAAATAAATCAGAAATAGAAGTAGGTATTGATATATAGATTTTAACTTAAAATAAATCGGAACAAGAATGAATCAAAGGCTACGTTTTGTAAGTAGAGTTTTAGTTATTAGGTAATCTGTATCCATTCTGTATCCAAGCATATTCCGAGAATAACTTAAATGAAATGCCACACCACAATGTGATCAGTATCTACTGCTGATGTATGCAAAAAGCAATATAATTGAAGGAACATTTTAATAAGTGTTCAGAAACTCCACCCAGTCAATAAACTCGAAAGTTTTAGCGTTTATTAACACAATAGCTTCATTAACAGCCGCATTTTATTCAACACTAAAATGTCATTAAAGTTCATAACTATAAACAAAAATACGACAGATGGGCTAACGTACCCCGCGGTAATAATTTCTATTGTGTGAAACTTGTCGCTATTCAAATCTTAGGGTCAAATTAACAACCTTATTTGCCTTTAGTAAGGGTCATATTCCATTGTGTACTAGTAAAAGTTTCGCTGACAATAGAGCGATTTGCGCATGTATTTGTGCAAAATTATGAATATCACAATAAAGTGAATATTGCATTGAATTTGATTTAGTTAATTCGGTCATAATGCAATTTACAAGGGGTGTTTTTGGATGTGTTGCACATTATTATTGTATGTTAATAGTCCATTATTATTATCCAAACATTCAGGAAATGTTCATTAATTAATTAATTTATTCAGAAAATAGTAGCAGTCTATTTAAATCTAATATATATGGATTGATACAGTAACAATAGGATGGATCATCAGAAGGCCGATTCCCTAAGTGAGGGTTTTCATGAAAATTCACCTTACAAGTTGGCGTCACTTTGAAAAGAAAACTTCCATTTCAACAATGAATATAAAATATATGATGACGTTCGTCATTCGTTTCATTCATTCGTTCATCATTCAGACACGAATAAAGAAAATAATAATATAAGCGCTTTGATACTTTTGATAGGTACCCGGACCTGACATCTCAGTGCTGCCACCTAGTGACCGTCATTTCAGAAAAACGTTCAAAATGTAGTCTCAATCTTATATCAGCGACAAACAATGTCAAAAACTTGTTGACACATTATGGAATGCAAATAAAGATATGAATATGAAAACTTGTCAAGACAATGTTGGGAAATTAGAGATTAGTATTTTTGACATACTGAGACTCAGATTAGAATGCAAACTTTCTTAAAAATACAGGAAGCATTAATCAAAAATTCAGAATATCTGAACCACTAAAACCTTGAAGCAGACAACCTATAAGGAAAACACAAAAAAAAAATATTATGACGATTTTTAAATCTGCGTGAATTTCTATATTCTTCGAAACAGAAGCTTTACACAAAAACAAAATGTTCTGTTCAACCGAAAAAAATCCGCACTATACCGTGGCGTTAAGCATTATTATTTTAGGAGCGTGGCGCCTAGCATATGTTGCTAAACAAGCTGGTAACGTTTCTATAGCGCCCTGTTTACGACAGGCACTAAAAAAAAACTTGGCTAGCACGACTGGTGTTTTGGTAGACGGTTCCTTATATTACGACAAAGAAAATTAAGTAGTGCGTCGGTTGGAAGATACTTTGGTCACTTTGAAGAACGGTAGTAAATTAAATGAGGAAGATGAGGTTAAAGCTAAAGGTGTGGTTATAGGCTAAGAATATGAAACGGTAGGGTTAAAGTAGACTGCTGACGGATTTTATAAAATGGAAGGGAAAGCAAATGACTTTAAAATAATGCAGATACAGCAGGAATCTATGTATAACTACCGGCCTGTAACAGAGTCACACCGATGATTGAACAGCAAGAAACTCCACAAAGTTGATTTAATATTATAGTTAACATTAAACCCGAGCCAGAAGTCTGTTTAGAAGTCCACGGTACCCTAAAAATGAATAGTAAAATTCACCCCTCGGAACCATAAACCCTGTTTACCATCGCCACTTGTCAGGATGACTGTAAGAAAACAGTTTTGCTACCATTTTATTATCTTTTTTAAGGGCTTCGTTTAAGGGACTTTAGCTGAGATTAAAAGTATTGTACGTTTTTATTGTAGTCGGAATTGATTCATTAGTCGACATGTGTTGGGGTAGATCGTGTTAGCTGCTGTTGATATGCTTCGGTTTTTATTTGGTCATGCAGGAATGTTGGACACCTTTTAATTGATAAAAAAAAACTAAAAGTTTTGTAAATTGAATTTGACTGAAGATGATCGTGGTTACTTCTTTGATTTGCTGTGTGGAGCCTTTTTTCTTGCCATAGCAAAAGTAAATGAAGCTTAATTAAATTATATTCATGGATAACTAATAAACTGAGACAATATCACTAATAACTGCAAGAAAGTTTTGCATTCATTTCAATTTTTCACGTATAAATGTTTGTGTTACAATAGTAGTTTTTCTACTAGCTGACGAAAGCTCAATTTTGTGAGGAATATACCTACATAAAAGCAGGAATGTCTGTCACAACGTCAAAGTTTTCAAAATTCATTTACACCTCTAAGTATAAAACCTTGAAACTTGTACCACACCCTCAATAACTGCTCATAAAATTAACTTTGCCGTTTTAAATGTTGAAACACCTTATATACCTTTCACTAGAATATTTCACTGAAGTCTTAATAAACAAAAAATCATTGTTTCGTCAGAAAATGTTTTAAGAGTATTTATGATAGTAGGCATAATAGTAAAATGGATGAGTATGTCTAAAATACAATGAATGCTTAAAATTGAAATGCGGGGTAGTGGAAGTCTGGATTTGTTTAAATCCGCACAGAACGATTCGTATTTGAGCAACGCCGAAGCTACAAAAAGTTATAGTTTTGAACTCAAACAATCGGAAAAGGATAACAGTAATATTTTATAATAGAAATATTGTAACACACTTGACAATGTAAGAGTTAAGGAATGTCGACAAACGTATCATTTGAGCTTATAGTGGTTATTAACCGATCATTATGGAATGAAATGCATACTCAAAACATTACTGTTTTATGAACCTTTTAATCCGAAATTATTGACACTAAAATTCTCTGTAGTTATTGCTACCGGTAACTTGCAGCAGTAACATTTATTCTAGTATTACAATTTACAACTATCCGAAGTGCTACTGATGCCGTAAAAGGAAAAATCCTAATAAAGGCTCATCTGATGCTTTTCCTACTATATTACGATCAGACTATAACCGCAGAAATGTTGCCTCGTCTGTACTTGATTCTCTCGTATCGTAAAATACTAACAATGGGAATAAAACCATTTAATTTATCTCCAAAGAGAAGGTTCCCGCTGTCAAGTCTCTTTTGTGTTGATCATTGTCTCTGCTGCAGCCGCCATTCGTAAAATCTCTAGGTATTTTACATTATTTTGGTATCGTAAAACAAGATATTTATCGAAACTTTCTTTTTATATTCATTTTCAAAATTCAATAAGTATAAATGTCATTGGAAATGGAATTACATATAAATAATGTATGGCACAATTTGTCTGTTTCACTCACTGTGTATATTTAAAATATTGTTGAGTAAAATTATTGTGAGAAAATACTATACTTGGCAATAGTAAATACTAATAGAAAATACTAAACTTATACCGGATGTGGTTTTAATTTAATAAAAAAAAAAACAATCTTATTACTACTTCGTTTAGTAATACAGCGACTTATACAGCGAATATCTTACTCTCTCTTTTTTCCTCGGAAAATTTCCAGCAAAAACCTTTACAGCATCATTACTTTCTGCTCCATCTACTAGTAATATCATTATCGACATAATCATCTGACGTGTATCATATTTAAACAGATGATCAACACTTCCAAGCCGTTTTTATACAGATGCCGTCGATTTACTAATTTGAAACTCCATCAATCATTTTTGTAAGAAACTCAATCTCAACCACATGCTATGGGCGAGATTTTACCTGAACCAAAAAAAAGGTGACAATAACCTGAACGCTAGTAAAATAGTAAGACATCTCAATTTATTGGATACATCCCTCGGTTTTAAAGGAACCGATTTGTAGTTGGAAGTGGACAAAAGTTTCTGGAAATATATCTGTAGAATCTTTTGATAGTGCCGGTCGAGCGAAAATGTTGGAATTTTTGCCACATTATATTGGGACATTTGCAATTCTATGATATAGCCATAAAATCTGTTTGGGTGACATGTATAGAAATACAATATAAGATTAGGAATATCTGTGTTTCCTTTTCAATACCAGCTAACAATGAGTCAAACATTGAGAGCAGTATTTTGATAGAAACCGATTGGTGATGCTACTGTATTTAATAGCGATGGAAAAACATACAATAAAAAACAGTCGCCTACTTTCTCACACAACCAAACTTAACATAAGCAAAACCAGTAGTTCAAACAAACTTCATCAAAATTTAAGTGCTTACACGGCCCATTGGCGTCCGCTCCTCCGTATCTCCGAATTCTTGCATATAAAACAAACTATAATTCACATTATCGGTAATCTAGAAACCGTCAAATAGACTTGACAACTCATTCTAACGACCCGTGGTGTGAACAGTAAAGGATAAATTATTCGTCGGTGACCAAAAATTTCAACGCATCAAGTCCCCTGTGACTTCTTAGAAATTATATATAGATTCGTATCAGTTTTTTCGCTTTGAGTATCCGTACCGCTAACGAAGGCTTTGGTACCTCTACCTGTTTATTTTTTTGTGACATCCTCAGAAACGTTGGGTGCCCCTGCCTTGTGAGGGACATTTTTATCGATGACCACCGTATGTCGTTACGTTTTGTTACAGTTTTTAATTTTTTAACTGTCAATAGTGTTGCTTAGATAAGGGGCAAGATTACGGGTGCAAGTTTTTACTGGATAAGCAATTAAATGACTATATTATAGCTCACAATGAATTATAACGCTGGCGGTATATAATGTAAGTATGTTACCTACAGTAGAAAAGAAAAAGTAAATCAATAAAGGTACAGTGTAATAGTTTATCTAAACAAAACTTAAATTAAATAAGAAACGAAGCCAAAGGTAATAAATAAACACTAATTAGATATTTATGCTAATCACTTACAGATTTAATCTAATTAAGATATCGTGTTCTTTATAATTACCACATTTCTTGACGGACGCTAATTAACATACGAAGCTAATCCTCTAAATCAAAATATTGCATTATCAGCTGGTCACGGTCAGGTCAAAATTCACGAAAAAAACGATGATATAAATGGTATCTAAGCCCCAACCGTTACAACACATATGTCGCGAGTTAACACTCTTTTGTAGCCCATATCAAAATTAAGATAATTCGTAATGTCCGTTCTCTATATATTCTGTACCTTTCCATCTGTCGTTTTTTTTTTTTCGTAAATATGGGCAGCGGCCTTAGTTCGGTCGGTCCCATAAAAGAGAACAGGTAATGAGGCTCAGAAATTGGTAATGACTAAATAAAGTCGGCCGTCTCTATGCTAGCCTGTTGTAATTTTGAATTATGACTTCATATCCTTTGGTTGTTTTATGATACGGAACGTGGATAAATGTTTATTTTTCGTTGGTTTCGTAAATTATTGGGTATTGATTAACTGGCTGTCTTTTGTGGTATAGAGTTGATTTTGTAACGTCAATGTTTATGCATACATAAACAAATTTAAGTAAATCTATAGCAACTGTTCTAATTAAAATTATCTAATTTAAACTCAGTTGGTTAACAATCATGGTACACAACGATTTACATTGTGGTGCAAATAGAATGATAACGTTTATTATTTAATTCAAGACTAAATTTAATATAACCCTTAAACATGAAAATCCACAAATCCTACTGTTCACTCATTCTTTTTCAGAATAAAATGGTTCTATAGAAAACAGTGGAGAATATTTCATCGTTTTACATTGTTAATGTGGCCGACACGGTCGCAGCTGACACATGTCATAACACCCTCGTATTCAGGCATGTTTGTTTCCTCAACGTGTTTAGAATTAGTGTGTACCCTTGAATTTGTAAGAGCTGACTAGTTGGTGAAGCGGTGAGAAGGTAAAATTGAAATTAATGAAATTTGAATTTGTGGAAGCTGTTTCTGATTTTAATTTTGGTATTGTTGTTATAGTTTTAATAATTATTATTTTAACACTGATAATCTGAGGTGTTGACAGTATAAGGCCCAACTTCTTCTCATTCAATCCGATTCATAAGAATTATTAAGCTGGCACCATAGCACAAGTCACTGACGGTATTGCTATCTAATACAATAATAATGTTCTTTGTACTAAAATCAACAACACTAAAATCTACCCTCATTACGACCGTATGTGTCGCGTGTGTCATTGCTAGTCCCTCATTGAATTTCATTTGTCTAATTGAGCAACCAATATTTGCTGTTCCGTCGTTAGTTAGTTTTGTCCTCATTCTGTCAATACGTCACTATAAAGGACACAAAGTTTTATACATGATCCGATTTTGGACTTTATCTCTTCGGTTGTAGAGTGCATTTTAGTGTTGTAGTTTTGGGAATAAAATTGATGTAGGTAAAACACAACTTGTATTGTCGCTGATCAATACGGGCTTAATATTGTTTCTAAATTCCGTTGTCACGCTGTTGCTGCTAATTACTGTGTGTTCTGCTAATTGTCGGGGAGCTAAGTTGGGTTTTGCGATTTATTCGAGCGACGAATTGGTTCTTTGGTAATTACCGTAATTGGTTTTTGTGGATTAGATTTGGGTAATGGGAAATTACACTGTTTTATTTTAGGCTCTGTTTTATTCGTTGCAAAAATAGTGCTAAAATGGGAACTAAAGTTGGCTAGCAGTCCATATATAGCATCCATCGCATTGGTAGGTTTATCTGCAGATGTTACATACTATGTGCAGATAACAATATATTTAGTAGATATTGGTGATAACTATTTTTACGACTGACTTAAATGAACTTAATTATGTGAAAATATTTTAGCTTTGATTCCACGCAACTTAAAGTAATCATACTTGAAGTTGCGTGGAATCAAAGCTAAAATATTTTCTAATAAATATCTTGTGGAAACGAAGAAATATAATTATAAAACACGTCCAAATAATCATTATAGAAGTAACAACATAAATAATCTAAATTGAGAAAGACTTTTTCATTATATTTTTGTGTCTGTCTAATGAAATCCTAACTGAAAACGAATCTCCCTCTAGGGAATAGCTGGACAGGCATAATAAAAAAGCCGACGGCAACTTTTATCACCAATTTAGAACAAAGTAATATTAAATATGATGTACGTTAAGATTTGAATGTCTACAAATACAAAATTTGCATTCAATAGATGCATCTATATAATATCTCAAAACAAAGCATCAATAGAATTGTTCACTAATGAATTAATCTACAAATCCAAACTCCTCTCGATTCAATATCAAAAGTATTCGAATAAATCAGTAACAGAATCCAATTTAATTGTTTCAACAAATATTTTAATGGAATTTGCTTCAGCAAATAAATTTAATCCCTTTTCATGTTTCTGGAGTTGTAAAAATTTTATTGTTCTGTTTTATGTGTGACATGGTGTCTGAAAGTTTACTGGCCATTTTATGTGATCGTGTTCTGAGCATTGAACATGTCTTTGTGGAGCTATTCCGAATGAAACTAAGATAGCATTAAAATTGGTTCGACGTGACACTTGCCCCTTGTAGATTCATTTGGAAGAAAACTTTATTTTACTTCACCTATTTTCTATCAAAGTTATCATCTGCCTAGCTTTTTCCCAACTATGTTGGGGTCGGCTTGGAGTCTAACTGGATGCAGCTGAATACCATTATTTTACATGGAGCGACTACCTATCTGACCTCCACAACCCAGTTACTGGGTAATGCAAAACCCCTAGATAAGACTGGTTGTCCGACTTTCAGGCTACCGACGACCCGTAACGACTGTCAAAGATCTACGAATGACAGCTGGGACGAACGGCTTAACGTGCTTTCCGAGACATGGAGAGCTCTTGGTGTGTAAAGATGACCATCTTTCACCCATCTAGGAACCAACCGCGGCAAGCGTAGCTTAACCAGATCGATCGTCCCGTGCGGCTGTTACTACTTAGCCACAAGCACCCCCACTTTTTTCTATCACAGTATCATTTGCATAATCAATACCTACGTTGATTTGTAATAGGAAGCTGTAACATAAATCAAAACTACAATGAAAAGTCTTAAGTCAAATCATCCCCAAGATTAAAGAAACACGGTATTACTTCCTTTACTAATATTCCAAATTCTATGCAAATATCTATCCAGGAACAATCCTCGGTAAAATTCTTCCTTCAGTTTACTGAAGCACCCTTCTTCAATTTAATAAACATTCCTTTCTTAGACCTTGGCTCAAACCAACGCACTGTTTTAATTGATATTGCTTGTCCAGTAATGTTTTATGGCATTTCAGATATTAAGTAGCTGGAATTGGTAATAAATGTCTGCTGGCAAAGTTTTATTGACCATCTTTGAAGTCCGACTGGTTTAGTACTAATGTTCGCATCAATAATGCTACTAGTATTATCATTAACTACTTTTGATTTCTATTGGGATTGAAATGATGTACTTACTTCACTGTTGCGTATTTGTAATTTTGATTTCATTTATTAGACATTAAATGCCTTCTTATCGATCTTTATCTTTTCCTATATGTAAATTATTATGCCTTTTATAGCCTATCTGAACATTTTAAAACAAAAACCGTGTTCGAGTTAAAAAATCTTTACCATCTGACAAGCAGATTATTCATTCGTTACTTATCTTTTTTATACCAGTGTCAAATGGTCTCAAGACAAGCTTGACACGTCTAAAGGCCTTCCACAGCAGCGTTCACTGTCATCAGCAGCAATCCCCGTCGATATTTATCACCACATTACAAGCTGTCCCCAAACTCTAGCATCCCACCTTCAATAAATCCCTCATAGACGAGCAGTATCACAATAAATATTCAATCTAACACCGTCTTCCTGCCCACTCGCATAATTCACGGAGAATTATTCGTATATATTAAATAAACATATCAAGTAAGACGTTTTACAACGAATGTTCAAGCAACGCGAATTTATATATAGAAAATTCTCTAGAATGATGTTAATTGGACTTATTTGTAGGGAAAACATGATGACACTATTGCATGCAACGGAACCTCCTTGGCCACAAAAGAAGGAAAAAAGGGCTTGGATATTTCTGTTTTACACAAACTCTTGACACCGAATAAAATGACAGTAGATGCAGACACTACAACGGTAACACTTACAGAAAACATCCCGGTAAATTTATTATGCCAAGTCCGACTAATAGAAATAAACAATAAAATGAATCGAAGCGAAGCCTTTAATGTCCTCGATAAACACTCAGGTACTAAACTCGTAAATTTTGCAATATCTGAAGCAAATATGCACTTAGTGTTTGATTAGGCATCGTAAAACAATCGAAGGTACCTGAGTGGGTGTAAAATCTATCTCATTCTCTTACGCCTAAACGAACTTGTATTCGATAAAAAGGAAGATTTTATGATATGGGGAACCTTCTGAAACATTGTTCATCTTGGGTGGCCATATAACTGGCTCAACGTGATCTTTTGGTCTAATAAACATTTGATGTGTGTTTTGCCAGCCGGTTCTCTTAATGTTCATTTTCTAATCGTAGAAAGAATAAGATCGTTGTGTTTAAAATTACTTTGGTATCTTTTAATGAATATTGAGGTGCCTACTTGAAAATTTAGTTATTTAGGGTAACGACTTTTTTAGCGCCGGAATCTAATTTTTAAATTAATTTTATGGCCCGAAGCGTCACCAAAGACCGTCTATCTTTATCTTTGTGGAAGGGTAACATTGCCTTCTACGATATTAAAATGAGCATTTCAAATACTGAGGCAGTAAATTACGTAACGGCTTTATTTTGCGCAAAATAAGTTGCAACTTGCAATCCGTCTTAATGTCATTCACCGACTACTGACAGCTACATGTCGCTCGTATACAAATCCAACTTCTCATTATACAAAAAGTGTCTACAAACGAATTTACCTTGCTACGTATTATAGTAGTTGTTTGAATTAAGTCTCTCACAAGTCTCCATCTGTCTCCAGTCATCTTGTCGACACAATATTTCATCTCTCAGACATCTGTCAAGACGAACAAGATCAACTTTGTCGCCAGCATTGGTATTAATTTCCCTTTGCCCTTCTTTATTGCTTGTGATTGGATTATTTCCGTAGCAACTTTTCACTTCCCGAGAGCTCTAAAATAAGATTCGTTGCTTGAACGCTTTTATTTTAATCTGGTTGGCTTGTTTTAATATCTTTAAGCTTTTTATTTTTCGCTGAACATTTTCATCTTGGGTTTTACTTATTAAAGATTTGTTTCGTTACAGCTATCTGTCTTCTGTTGGGTATTGATGTATAAGTTGTAGATAAAAAATCGACACTAGCCATTTGTCCTTTCAACACTTTATTTGTTAGCTCATAAATCATTCGTTACTGATGGAGCGTGTTCACTACAATACGATTCGATGTAGCCATTGATTTTGATAAAAGCTAATGGTTGTAGACATTCATTCAATTTTCTTAAGTCATCAATATCACACATGCATCTGACAAGTCAGACAATGCTACATTTGATAGAAGTTAGAACGAGGAAAGTAGGAAAGTTAAGTATGAACTATAGGGAAACAAAACTTTCCCATAAAAATATAGATAACGAAACAATTAAGTCCAAGGAAAAAGTTAAGCAAACTCTTCAACTAAATACGACGAAAATCACTTAAGGCCCTTAAGTCCAAGCATTACAATCCCTTCAAAGTTTTTATACTTGTGCAAAAACTGGCGAGACGAACGCTGGTTGAGTGTCATACATTTTGATGCCACTGTTTTTGTCTTCCCTTGTTATTGCCGAAACAAAAACCGCTGTTGTTCGCCTGTCTACCGTTTTTGCGCACTTGACAAGTCACCCTTCCCCCGAACTTTAATTTGTCCTGAATAATTACATAATTACACGTCTCGCTGTGATTGTTTTATGTCGGCAATGTTTTGCCGAGCGCGATTCACGAGAAAGTTACGACTGAGTCGAGAGTTGATCCAATTTGAATTAAAAGTACCTAATTAGACGATGCTTAAGTTAACTAACTCAAAGCGTTTGTCCCCCTCTGAGGGAAATTACAACATAAATCTGCCTTGCAAAATTGCGTTACACCTAACTCAGTTTCAAAAAGGAAAAAGTTGGGCGTTTCTATAATTGGCTCTTATCCAAATTAGCCAAGGGAGGGTTCTTCTGAAATAATAACTTTTCATAATCTTAACGGTACATGTCAGGGGACGAAACAACGAAATGAACTGTCAACTTGGACGTCCAAATCCAATTATTGTTCGGCTTACAAACGCGGGGATTCAAATTAACCTACGTTGTGTTCCCTTTTTGCAGGCTATCGTCGGATTTTACGGGGCTTAGAAGGCTTTTATGCCATGATACTTGTGATTAAGACTCATTTTTACTTGTCCTTTTCGCTGTAGAATATCAAAGCTTGTGATTGCTTTATGGATTGATTTAACAGTTTCCTCATTTTCGTTGACGTTGTTTGCGCTAGGTTTATATTAAAATGTAATCATGGCGAAGTAATTAATACTACCTCAGTTTATTTGCTTTGCTCTAAACTGTTGGATGTCGATTACGACTAGAATAGGACAAATATTGTACTACATTTAATAGTGGCTTATGAGATAACTTACGTCGTACTTGCGGATACCTAAAGTTAGTTTGTAGCGGGAAGGTAAGGTAAATAATTGTTGGCTGGGTTCCAAGTATTTATACCTCAGAATGTTTCCTTGTACAAAAAAGAAATGTTCTCTTCAAATTGTGGATATTGCGTTGGGTAACTTAATTATGTTCTAGGAATAAATTCCAGGTTGAATTTGTAGTAATATTGCCAACAACGTTCAGCAGACAGTACTGCTGTATTAACAAATACTGCTATATTTGCTTCATCGTCAACTTGGCTTGTGAGGTTTTATGACATGTGTGTGTATCATTTACTAACTGATTAATTCCTGTGTACTATTACATGAATGATTCAGTAAATTATTCACATTCATTAATTAGTATACACACATACCTACTATTACTCCCTTTCAATCCAAAATTGGAGCTTTAATCTCATAAATTAGACCACCACTCCAAGATTTAATCAAAGTTAAGTTCTGGAATCAAAGTGTTAGTAACTAAAGCGTCAATCTCACTAATTGGTCCGACTCCGTTATCAGCTCGGTCCGTAATAGAAATGTTATCACTTTGCAAACTTAAAGTTGTTACAACTTTGCCTTCAATTGAATCTTGCACGTGATTTTCATCTTTTATCTTTCCTTTCTTCTTTCTGTTATTAATTTTGTTATCTTCTAGAATACCTACGTGTGGATTTATTAATAATGTTATTACAGTTAAAAGGTTTAGTTGAGCATTATTTTCTGATTTTTTATGGTTAAACTTATTAGGTGTTTTGTCTAGTTGTGTCTCTTAAAGTTTTGGTTTCCTACGACAGTGGTGATAACCACATAATGGCCGCAGTGACATCTGATCATGAAAATGATGGTGTCAAAAAACACTCTCTAGGAAAATAACCCAACTTTCTGTCATAAATAACGGTTCAGTGACGTCATTCGACGGTAAATAGTGGACCCTATGTGGCGGCCACCAGTCTTAGGGAACCCTACCTTTTACACTGTTTGTCCACCGCACCGGGAACGGGACGTCAACGAGAAAACAGATGACCGTGCTGAAGTAGCGACAGTACATTTACTATGGCCGAATAATCTCGTTTCTCGTTGACGTCCCGTTCCCGATGCGGTGGACAAACAGTTCTAGGTGTCGAAAAAAGTTATACATTCTATTTTTCTAATTTTTATAAGGTGCTACAAAAATATCTGCCACGGCTGCAATGGGAGACAGTATTGTGTATGTACAGACAGCAACAGAGATAAGTAACCAGTGTTGTAGTGTGCGTGACACTACAAAACAGTATTGCTACTGTTAAAACGATTCATTACGTACAACACACAATGCCCTCACGCACACATCGCGTTCATGTGCGAGTGAGTGCGCTAATGTCTTCTCAATTATAGTATAACATAATTTCGCGTTGAAAACTTAAGCGTTCGTAGCCCAACGAATAAGGCATTATACTTCTGAGTACTACGGTGTGAGTTCAAATCTCTGAAGTGATGATTCTTTTTGCGATTTATTATTTTAAGCTAAAGCAATTAGAACAATTTTTGTTAAGAAAATGTTTTATTTATTTAAAATTGCTTAAATAAATAAAACAATTTTTAATAAATATCTTTATTTAAAAAAAAGAACATCAAAAGTGAACATGTTTTATTATAAATACAACAATATGTTTAGAACATGCTATTACATCTTTTTATACCATTATATAATATGTATACAACAATGGGCGGAGTGAATAAACATGTCACATAGATAACAAATATAATCTGATCCAGTAACAATAACATCACTCACACACTCCTACCTACACAGTACCGCCGACTTAATTTATTATGGCTAAATATGCTGTGAAAGTATTAAGTATTTCGTTTAGGTATCTATTATAAAATAAAGTCGCTTTTCATGTCTGTCTGTGTAGCCGCGTTGTTCTTCTAACGCCACAGATTTTGATGCGGTTTTCACTATCATGATAAATATTTAACTTATATATTATAGAAACCTTCATGTTTTAACAAGTCGTAAAAACCGTGCGAATCAGGGCCGGGTCGCTAGTTCAGTTATATACAGATATGAATTACCTACATTTTTGAAAATTAAAATTAAAATAAAAACATTTACCACCTGTATCGGGAACAGTAGGTATTATAATTATTACCAACCATTATTAATTATTTCTAGGAAAATAATAGATTTAAAAACGTTAAAATGTCTGAAATTTAAAGGTAGTATATAATATGTATGTTACGATAAGTCGGTGGTGATTTTCGACGAAGACAATTTTCATCAGTAATTATGACGACATTGTTTTGTCAATCGAAGTGCCGATATTCCGCAATTTTGACGGTGCACGGTATACAGGGTGTCCCGTAAATAATGGATCAAACGTAACGGGTAGGTAGCTTACCTAATTTCCAACAACTAATTTGAATATTTAAAAAAAAACCGTTACATTAACCAGGATATTAATTTTTTTTCGAATTTTACGATTTTGTCTTCCAGAATTAAGCTTTTTTAATGCTGTCGCTGCAAATGATGACATTTTTAGGTATGATTTTTATTTAACATTTCTGAATAGCTTACTAATGTTATAAGATACCATTTTTTTGAATACCGTTTTATTTGCCTTAGAAAAAAAATCTTGAGTTGAAAAGTTTTTTCTTTACGATGTTAAGACCAAAATTGAAAAAATTCTCCTGTAAAAAAAATGTATGACACCGAAGACCACCATTATTTTAAAAACTTGTACATTTAATAAGGTTTGCAAATTGGTATAAAACTTACGTCTAGTCCTTATCGTTACAAAGATATTGCTATGAATGTGATGAAGAAGACAGAAAATAAATTAAATTGGTACTATTCCATTTTTCCTTTTCGTAATGGCTTATGCTTGAATGCTTGTAATCGAAGCAGGTAGTTAAGCGGATAGCATAATTCCGACCCGATGACGTCATCTGTCCGGAATTTGGGACCGCTACCTGTGGCGGAGTTGCACCTCAGTCAGTGTGAAAGGGATAGATAGCGCCGCTTTTTGGTAAATCGGTTAAATCGGTATGAAGTTGCGCAGGTTCTTTTGTTCTTTCCTGCGCCCTTCACTCGTACAGGCTTCATTGTTGCTTGATTTTATTAGTTTAGTTGTAACTAGTCTCTCTTCGAGTTGCTACGTCAGACAACTTTCGCTCCCGGTCAGTGGCTCGGTGTTTTCTTCTGTAAAATTTGACTTGTGCTGTGTTTTTGGACTTTGCTTTGCCTATCGATTTGGAACTCTTTGCGTATTGGACAAACGACTTGGCGATCCTACGGACTCCGAAAACATTCGTTTGTGTGTGCTTGTACGTGTGTGCAGTAGCGCTGAAACCTTATTCAGCCCAATGCCTCGTTATGAGTACACGCCACGGCAGTACGCCGAAATGCATTTTATCTACGGAGAAGCAAGAGGTAATGCCAGGGCGGCTGCAAGATTGTACCGTGAAAGATACCCGAACCTGGTTCGTTATCCCGATTATCGCGTCTTTATTAGAGTGCATAACGCGCTTCTTGAGGGAAGAATTCTTGGCACCGGAGTTGGTGGTACCCGTGAAGGACGACCGCGACAAGTTAATGACGAAGTCATTCTTCGAGAAATCGAGGAAGATCCGTCAGTCTCCGTTCGCGTCATAGCGCGACGCGTAGGAATTTCTAGATCGACGGTGCATCGAGTGCTACAACGGTGCCGATTGCACCCATATCACGTGCAACGTGTTCAAACGCTGACGTCGCGTGATTACCAGCCAAGAATAGAATTTTGCAAAAGGATGCTTAGAATGATTCGGGCGGACCCGCAGTTTTTTAACAAGATTTTATGGAGTGACGAGTCTTCATGCCGCCGAGATGGATATTTAAATTTGCATAATTTGCACAGTTGGCAGCTGATAAACCCACATTTGATGCGAGAGGACAGGAGCCAACATCAATTTAAAATAAATTTATGGGCGGGAATAATCAATGGGCAAATAATAGGGCCCTTTGAACTACCAGCTACTCTAAACGCCGAATATTATCTGTGCCGGACGGGCGTGATCGTTGGACACGGTGAAGTGAAGGGAGTGTGTAAGCCTATCCAGGTGAATGCCTATGTGTGAGGTTAGGCCTCCCAGTCCAAGCGGCGCTGACGTCCGGTTTCTATAGGCTCGGATTGTCTGCAACCGATGACCAGCAGCTATGTTCGTGTGAGGTTCTGAAGGGTTATTTTCAATGAAACAGCATCTTGATAAGTCTTCAGCGGATTTCAGGAGACGACTGGCGGACTCTTCAGGTAAAGATTGGTACCATGCCGATGGCTACGATTTGCTATTTTTTCTTGTGTGCTTAGGTACCTCAAAACTTTACCTTACTGAGGACCGCGAATCGTCTCCTGATTTTGGTTTTATTTTCGACTATTTTTTATTTAAAAAATTTCACAAAATTGCTTATTTCTATCTTAAATATTTCATTAAATATAACATGTGACATGTTGTTAGAATCGTCATTAGACCGCGCATCGATTGAGATATCTGTTATTCCTGTAAGTCTATGTTCTGAAAAGATATTAGTGTGTAAACACTGAAAATTCGATTATTTTGATCAAAAAATATTTTGCAAGTTAAATTACTCGAAAACTACTGAAGCTATTTCAATGGTCTATACAGATATCTGAAGCCGGTCTAATGACCTAGAACAATACAATAGTTTAAATATCGGCACTATGTTTTTCAGGGCGTGACGCGCCCTGAAAACCTAAAACAATAAAATCTATTAACAAAAGTACGGTTGCAACTTCTATAAACACAATTAAGTGGGTTCTGCAGTCAAACCACAGGTCTAATTTTTATGCCCAGGGCTAGGTCTTAATCTAGGGTACCTGGGCACACTATCAAAACTATAAAAAACAGCTATATAACCCACTCAATGGTAGTTTATAGGGTGGCGTTCACAGTTTCAACCTCTGTAAACTCAACTAAGTGGGTTTTGTAGGTAAACTACAAGTCTAATACTACGCCCAGACCTAGGTCTTAAGCTAGGGTACCTGGGCGCACCAACAAAAACTATAAAACGGCTATATAGCCCACTCAGTTGCTATTTATAGAGGTTGTACTTACAGTTTTCCTTAGGAAACTTCACTATTTCACTATCACAGAGTTTTAGAACACTTTAGCGTTTTGAATTAACTTTAAATTACACTTTAACGCGTTGAATTTACTTTAAATTCACTAAATAAAATGATAAAAACAAAAGTCTTTGATTTCCTAACTTAGAAACACCGTTTGATTCGCGATTACACTGTACGTGAACTATGACGGTCCCCCGCTACTTGCGCCTATGTGCACAGATAGGGTCTCGTCGCCTACTATGAATCTACGTTAAGTTAGAACAAAATAAAAAACCTATGTATCTATTGTTTGGTGACGCTTCGTCGCGAACATTTCTCCCGCCGTGCAGTGCAGTGATGACTCGTAGCGATGTCGGCGCGGCGCTGCATTCTCTCCGGTGAGCGACGTCTGTAGGCGCGACGCTCGTAGCTATACTGCGACGCTCGCCGCCGCGACGCTCGTAGTCTCGACGCTCGCCGCCGCGACGCTCGTCGCCGCGACGCTCGTCGCCGCGACGCTCTGCTATTACTTCGGTAATGGGACGAGTTTCTTCACCGGACGCTTCAAGGTGCCGCCGGCAGTGCGCACCTCAGCGGTCCGGACTTCTCCGTCGGCTCCGGGGAATACGGCGATTATGCGGCCTCGCGGCCACGTGTTGCGAGGCAGCTGGCCGTCTGCGATGAGCACGGGATCGCCCACCTGTAGTCCGGGCCCGCGGCTATGCGGCTCCCGCCG
Organism: Cosmia trapezina; assembly: GCA_905163495.3. Taxonomy (NCBI): domain Eukaryota; kingdom Metazoa; phylum Arthropoda; class Insecta; order Lepidoptera; family Noctuidae; genus Cosmia; species Cosmia trapezina. Next base: position 21,582,729 of record LR991035.1, on the reverse strand, counting down.
GTTTTGAAGCTCCGGCAGGTACTCTCGGACCCAGCGACGCCAGAACATGTCGGCGAGTATTTGTGTTCGCCGCCATAGTCTCTTGCCGTCTATATCTTGCTCGGAGAACACACCAGGTGATGGGAGTCGCGCCGACCCACCGAGTAAAAAATGGTTCGGTGTGATCGACTCGTCGTCTTCGCTGTCCACGGAAACGTGTGTCAGCGGTCGGCTGTTTACTGTGTACTCTGCCTCACATAGCAATGTGGACAGCACCTCTTCGTGGGGGTGCTTTTCTATGAGCACAGTGTATAGCGCCGACTTCACGCATCGAACTAGGCGCTCCCAGGCGCCTCCCATGAATGGCGCTGATGGCGTTATGAAGCGCCACACGATGCCACGACGACTGGCTTCTTCTTGTAAGGCGTCTCGGAGCTCCTTGTCGGCACCGTGCATGTTGGTACCGTTGTCGGAGTATATCTCTGTTGGGCAGCCTCGACGAGCAGCGAAGCGGCGCAGGGCTTGTATAGCGGAGTCTGCGCTGAGGCTAGCGGCGATTTCTAGATGAACAGCTCTGGTGGTGAGACACGTAAATAGGGCTACGTATCTCTTCTGATGTTGGCGGCCCACGGTGACGGACAACGGGCCAAAGTAGTCTAACCCGGTGTATGTGAACGGCCTCTGATGATGTGCGAGGCGCGTCTTCGGATGGTCGCCGGTCGCAGGGACGGGTGCCTGTGCTTTTCGAATGCGGCACTGTAGACACTGCGCTATCACCTTCTTAGCTGTTGGTCGCATCTTGACGACCCAGTAATGCTGCCTTACTTCGTTGATTGTGAGCTCTGTCCCACTATGCTGTAGACTCCGATGCGTCCAATCTATGTATAACTGTGTGATGTGATGGTCGCCGTGTAGTATCGGTGGACGCTTCACATCATCGGTGACCTCGTCGGTCGCTGCTATACGGCTTCTTAGCCGTATCACGCTGTCTACGACTTCTATTTGTAGCGGCCACAGTCGACTGTCTTTTTCTATTGATTTCTGCTCTCGCAGCCTGGCTATATCTTCTGCAAAAGACTGTTGCTGTACGACCTGGACCAGTATTTTCTCCGCTTGCTGGAGAAATTCGGCTTCTATTATCTGTTTTTTGTCGTTTTCTGATGGCTTCGACGCTCGTTTCAGTGGGAGAGGTGCCGCCTTTTTCTGCTTTCGCCAGTCGGGATCCTTTTCTAAGTTCTGTTTCGTTCTTTTGTAGAACGTCTTCTCGGTTTTTCTTCGACAAAGAAATATGAATCGTAGAACGCTTGCTGTTGCGCGGAGTAGTCGTTCCCACTTAGAAAACTTGGATGGATCTGGAATGGCTTCGGTCAACTTTATGACGTTTTCGACGGCGACTAACGTTCTCTCTTCCCCAGTCTCTTCTGTAATTGGAGGTTTCTCAGACGGCCACGACGACGGTTCTTCATATAAGAACTTGGGACCACAGTACCACTCATGCTGTGAGTTAAAGTGCTGTGGTACGTCACGGGTAGCGATGTCAGCGATATTCAATTTTGTGGGCACCCATCGCCAGTCTTCATCTTTGCTGTTTTCTTCAATGGCAGCTATTCTATGGGCGACGAACGACTTGTATACTCGTGCCCCTCTTCTTATCCAGGTCAGAACGGTTTTGCTGTCTGACCAGTATGTCACCGATGCGGGCTTGATGTTGTGCTCGCGCATCACAGCTGCAGCCACACGGGTTCCCATCACCGCCGCCTGCAGCTCGAGGCGCGGTATTGACTGCAGTTTCAGTGGCGCCACCTTCGCCTTTGCCATGACGAGGCTGACGTGTTGCTTGCCGTCTTCTGTCGTGGCCCGCCAATACACTGCTGCTGCGTATGCCATTTCGCTCGCGTCGGTGAACACATGGACCTGTGTTTCTTTAGCTTCACTGTAACCTGGATAACACCGTGGTATGCTGACATTTTTGAGCTGCTGTAGGTGCTGCGTCCAGCCCTTCCATTGAATCGCTAGGTCTTCGTCTAGCGGCTGATCCCAGTCGATTCCTCGCCTCCATGCCTCTTGCAATATTTGCTTGGCTCTAATGGTTACTGGTGAAGCGAGTCCGAGCGGGTCATATAGTGACATGACTATCTTCAGCGCCTCCCGTTTAGTTGGCACCTCCTTTTCTATTACGCCTTTTGGTAGACGTGCGAGTGTCAGGTTGAAGCCCAGCGTGTCTTCCCCTGGTCTCCATATCAGGCCGAGGATTTTCTCTGTACCATCTATGTCTCCGATGTTGACGACTTCAGCACGGATCTGTGATGGATCTATGTTTTCTATAAGTTGCGAGCTGTTTGATACCCATTTTCTTAGTTCAAACTTCGCCTGTTGGTGTATTGTCTTCACCGCTGTTGCGATACGAGTCGCTTCTTCTACAGATCTGTAGCTATCGAGATAGTCATCCATATAATGATTCTGTATAATGGCTTCCACTGCTTCTGGATGCTCTTCTGTATGCCTTTTCGCGTTCCAATTCTTCGCGAAAATGGCTGTGCACGGCGAACTTGCCGCGCCGAATATGATGGACGTCATGCGGTACTGTTCGGGTGCTCCGTCTCTTCTGTCGCCTCTCCACAGATATCGTAGGGCGTCTCTGTCTTGCGGCCGCACCTTCACTTGCATGAACATCTCTGCTATGTCACCGGAAATGGCTATTCGGTGACGTCGGAACCTCATCATGACGCCGGGTAGCGACTGTAGCAAGTCCGGTCCAGTTAGGAGGAAGTCGTTGAGCGATAGACCTCCTGATTTGGCAGCGGCGTCATGTACTATACGGAGTTTTTCAGGCTTCATTGGATTGAACACGTCGAAATGAGGTAGGTACCAAGTTCTACCCGGTGTGCTCGTCTTGGGCGCCTTCTCCGCGTAACCTTTCTGGATAAGTGCATCCATCTGTTCTGTATATCTATCTCGAAGAGCCGGTTTGCTATCGAGTTTCTTCTCTATTGAGACGAGCCTTTTGAGTGCTGTCCCGTAACTATCTGGCATTTCTGTGTTTTCATTTTTCCACAGCATAGCCGTTTCTATGTGGCCATCTTCTAACTGTTGAGTGTGACGAGTCAATATGTCTTCTGCTTTCTTCTCGGGATCGGAGTCTGGTCTTCTAGGATTAATAACCAGTGATTCTATAGCGAAGAATTCACGAAGCTGTTCATTCAGATCTTCGTCGCTGTCCACCAATCGGTTGACGTAGTGCACCTGCTGACCCAGGATTCTTGTGTGCGCACCGTGAAGTGTCCAGCCCAGTGTGGTTAGCGACGCAACAGGCTGGTGCTTCGGTCCTCTACGAATTTCACTGGCCAGTAGTAGGTGCCAGTTGTCTTGACCGATGAGTATCTTCGGTGCGCCTGTGTCGTAAATCAGCTGTTGCCTCAGGTCATGGAGATGTTTGCACTGTGCGACGTCTTCTTCGCTGACTGTTTGCGGTGCGAGGTTGAGCTTCGGTATGGTGCGCGCTCTGAATGGCACCCTATCTTTCAGCTGGCTTGCAAGAGTGACGGTTATTCTTCGGGAGCAAGGAGTGTCGATCGTGGTGTTTCCGATCGCACCTATCTTCAACGGGTCGATATGGCCCTCTGCTCCAATTTGGTTTGAGATTTCTTCGTCGATCAAAGAAACGGTGGATCCATCGTCGAGAAGAGCGAATGTGGAAGCTTCTCCCGCCGGTCCAATGACTCGAACCGGGACTATCTTGAGGTAGGCATGACTCGCAGCTGTTCGTGAGCTGGCCACCGTTTCTTGAGCTTCCTTCTTCTCTACTGGAACATCGGGCTTCTCAACTTCCGTTGCTTTAGACTTCTTGTTGTAATGAAGAAGCCGATGGTGCGTGGCTGTACACCCCTTGGCGTCACACTTCTTCGCTTTGCATGTGTGACCATTGCGACGGCTTCGCAGGCAACGGAAACAGAGATTGAGTTTCTTGGCGAGTTCCCATCTCTTGTCACTGGATCCTTCTTTAAATTTCTTGCAGTCAGTAGTGCTGTGACCCTCCTTATCGCAGACGTGACACTTGCTAGTTGACTTGTCTGTAGCAGTGTGAGTTCTCTGCACGACACGCTTGGATGCTGTTGCTTCAGAGCTGATGTTCTCCGGTGGAGCGAAGGCGCTGCAGAATCGAGCTTGTTCAGTGATAAAGTCGCTAAAGAGTGAGAGGTCTGGTAGCGACTGGTACTTCTCGGTATATGTTCGGTACCACTGTACACGCAGCGAGTTCGGCAGCTTCTCGGTAAGTGTTCGCATCAGCTCGGCATTGATAAGATAATGTTCTTTCTTCAGTGCGCGCAGAGTGACTATGCCGCTTCTAACTCGGCTTGCGAAATTGCAGATGTCTTTTGGAGATTCGCTGCAGCGCGGCAACCCACGTAGTCTATCTGTTTCGGCTTGAGCTATTGAGTCTGGGCGGCCGAATTGCAGCTCGAGTTCTCTCATGATGTCATCTGGTCTTGCATTTCCGATGAGTTCCGAGCTCACTGTCTCTAGTGCACGTCCGTGCAGGCTTCTTCGAAGTCTTGCTGTGTTCTCAACATCATTGAAGTATTTTCTTGTGGTTTCATAGATGGCACGGTATGAAAGCCATTCTGTATGAGCTCCATTGAAGCTCGGTAAGGTCATGATGGCCTTTGACGCCGAGGGCTGCTGTGTCCACTGTTCTGTTTTCCTGTCGGCTAACGATGCTATAGCGGACGTCAATTCCGTTATGAAAGGACGGAAATCTCCCCCGGTGTTCTCTTCTTTCGAAGGTGCTATTTGGTTCTTCACTTCATTTTCTATAGGATTCGGCAGAGTTTCTTGCGTCTGGAGGCCCACTATAACATCGGCATCCACAGGGGGGGGACGTTGCACACGGCTTCTATTTCTATTGTCCCCCTTAGTGGAGTTGGCCCCTTTCGGCGGCTCTGGTTCTGGTGCCTCTTCTAGCCAGGAACGCACGTACTCATTGTTCGAGGTTCTATTATCCATATATTCGCCGTCGGAGTCTTCTTCCTCGGCTCTTTGAAGTGCTATTTGAGCAAGTTCCAACTTAATCTTCAATAAGTCTTCACGTGCTCTTGAAATTTTTCTATGGGACCGCGTCGTTCTATTTGTAGTCGACGGCGGCTTGTTATGTTCGTTACGGGCGTCACCCCGGGTAGTCATCGGCATGGTTCGGCTATGGTTTTCTTTGGTTTCCTTTTCTATTGGCTGTATCGTCTGGTCTACAGACTTCATTGAATCGTCTGAAGTTTCTTCTGACTGAGTTCCTTGTTTTGAAGTGCACGGCTGACCCTCAGATCTTGCTCGTACTGGTAGGTCTTTCTTCGGGGTGGGGTGCTGTACTGTTCCTTCAACGGTGGACGGCGATCGTGGTGGTCGCTCGTGACGAATGCCTGGAGCACTACGGTCTCTGCTCTGTGATCTTGTTAGTGTCATCTTCTATGTTTCTATCTTCAATCTTCTATAATAATTCTTCAGAATTGAGGCTTCAGTAATTGTTCTTCAATAGTGAATCTTCAGAAATAAATCTTCAGGGAAAAGCTTCAGGAACAATTCTTCTATGACAAATCTTCCGTGATAAATCTTCTATGATAAATCTTCAGAGATAAGGCTTCAGGAATGTTTCTTCTATAATGAATCTTCAGAAATAAATCTTCAGGGAAAAAGCTTCAGGAACAATTCTTCTATGACAAATCTTCTGTGATAAATCTTCAGAGATAAGGCTTCAGGAATGTTTCTTCTATAATGAATCTTCAGAAATAAATCTTCAGGGAAAAAGCTTCAGGAACAATTCTTCTATGACAAATCTTCTGTGATAAATCTTCAGAGATAAGGCTTCAGGAATGTTTCTTCTATAGTGAATCTTCAGAAATAAATCTTCAGGGAAAAGCTTCAGGAACAATTCTTCTATGACAAATCTTCTGTGATAAATCTTCAGAGATAAGGCTTCAGGAATAGTGAATCTTCAGAAATAAATCTTCAGGGAAAAAGCTTCAGGAACAATTCTTCTATGACAAATCTTCTGTGATAAATCTTCTATGATAAATCTTCAGAGATAAGGCTTCAGGAATGTTTCTTCTATAGTGAATCTTCAGAAATAAATCTTCAGGGAAAAGGTTACAGGAACAGTTCTTCTATAATAAATCTTCTGTTGATAAATCTTCAGGAATAAGGCTTCAGGAACGTTTCTTCAGTCTTCTATAATAAATCTTCAGAGATAAATCTTCAGGGAAAAAGATTCAGGAACAATTCTTCTATGACAAATCTTCTGTGATAAATCTTCTATGATAAATCTTCAGAGATAAGGCTTCTATGAATGGCTCTTCTATAATGAATCTTCAGAAATAAATCTTCAGGGAAAAGTTACAGGAACAGTTCTTCTATGATAAATCTTCTGTTGATAAATCTTCAGGAATAAGGCTTCAGGAACGTTTCTTCAGTCTTCTATAATAAATCTTCAGAGATAAATCTTCAGGGAAAAAGATTCAGGAACAATTCTTCTATGACAAATCTTCTGTGATAAATCTTCTATGATAAATCTTCAGAGATAAGGCTTCTATGAATGGCTCTTCTATAATGAATCTTCAGAAATAAATCTTCAGGGAAAAGTTACAGGAACAGTTCTTCTATGATAAATCTTCTGTTGATAAATCTTCAGGAATAAGGCTTCAGGAACGTTTCTTCAGTCTTCTATAATAAATCTTCAGGAAAAAGGTTACAGGAACAAGGCTTCAGTCTTCTATAATAATTTTTCAAAATAAATCTTCAATCTTCTTATTCTTCAGGGATCCCACAGGAACCGTCCCGGCCGCAAACATCCGGCTCGCAAGGACCAGCAAATGTGCCGGACGGGCGTGATCGTTGGACACGGTGAAGTGAAGGGAGTGTGTAAGCCTATCCAGGTGAATGCCTATGTGTGAGGTTAGGCCTCCCAGTCCAAGCGGCGCTGACGTCCGGTTTCTATAGGCTCGGATTGTCTGCAACCGATGACCAGCAGCTATGTTCGTGTGAGGTTCTGAAGGGTTATTTTCAATGAAACAGCATCTTGATAAGTCTTCAGCGGATTTCAGGAGACGACTGGCGGACTCTTCAGGTAAAGATTGGTACCATGCCGATGGCTACGATTTGCTATTTTTTCTTGTGTGCTTAGGTACCTCAAAACTTTACCTTACTGAGGACCGCGAATCGTCTCCTGATTTTGGTTTTATTTTCGACTATTTTTTATTTAAAAAATTTCACAAAATTGCTTATTTCTATCTTAAATATTTCATTAAATATAACATGTGACATGTTGTTAGAATCGTCATTAGACCGCGCATCGATTGAGATATCTGTTATTCCTGTAAGTCTATGTTCTGAAAAGATATTAGTGTGTAAACACTGAAAATTCGATTATTTTGATCAAAAAATATTTTGCAAGTTAAATTACTCGAAAACTACTGAAGCTATTTCAATGGTCTATACAGATATCTGAAGCCGGTCTAATGACCTAGAACAATACAATAGTTTAAATATCGGCACTATGTTTTTCAGGGCGTGACGCGCCCTGAAAACCTAAAACAATAAAATCTATTAACAAAAGTACGGTTGCAACTTCTATAAACACAATTAAGTGGGTTCTGCAGTCAAACCACAGGTCTAATTTTTATGCCCAGGGCTAGGTCTTAATCTAGGGTACCTGGGCACACTATCAAAACTATAAAAAACAGCTATATAACCCACTCAATGGTAGTTTATAGGGTGGCGTTCACAGTTTCAACCTCTGTAAACTCAACTAAGTGGGTTTTGTAGGTAAACTACAAGTCTAATACTACGCCCAGACCTAGGTCTTAAGCTAGGGTACCTGGGCGCACCAACAAAAACTATAAAACGGCTATATAGCCCACTCAGTTGCTATTTATAGAGGTTGTACTTACAGTTTTCCTTAGGAAACTTCACTATTTCACTATCACAGAGTTTTAGAACACTTTAGCGTTTTGAATTAACTTTAAATTACACTTTAACGCGTTGAATTTACTTTAAATTCACTAAATAAAATGATAAAAACAAAAGTCTTTGATTTCCTAACTTAGAAACACCGTTTGATTCGCGATTACACTGTACGTGAACTATGACGGTCCCCCGCTACTTGCGCCTATGTGCACAGATAGGGTCTCGTCGCCTACTATGAATCTACGTTAAGTTAGAACAAAATAAAAAACCTATGTATCTATTGTTTGGTGACGCTTCGTCGCGAACATTATCTCCATTTTTTAAGGAATGAGTTGCCAAGGTTATTAGAAAACGTTCCAGAAGACGTACGGCAAGCAATGTGGTTGCAAAATGATGGGTGCCCCGCTCACTATGCGACGGCAGTAAGGGCGCACCTTGATGAAAGTTATCCGGACAGATGGATCGGCCGATTAGGACCAATTTTGTGGCCTCCGCGATCTCCGGATTTAAATCCCCTAGATTTTTTTTACTGGGGATGTTTAAAAGACAGGGTCTACAAGAATCCAATAACGTCGGAAGAAGAATTACGACAGCGCATCCAATCTGCTGCATCAGAAATAAACCAAAGCCGTTTTGTCCGTCGGATAAGAGCTTCCTTTATTAGGAGATGCAGACTTTGCATTCTTGTAGAGGGAAGGCAATTCGAACATTTATTGTAAAAACCAAATAAAACGATTTATTTGAACTAACTGTTTTTTTTAGTACGGCCTCCTAATTCTTTTCATACGCCTCAATAATTCAATGAACATTGCCTCTGAAATACTACAGTTACACATTTTAAAGAAAAAGTTTAAATGTACACATTTTTTTATTTTTTTTATTAACGTTGATTTGGAGCACCTCTCAGATTCATAGCAATTATCTTTGTAACGACAAGGACTAGAATGTACAACTTCATACCAATTTACCAAAAATACAAAAGCGGCGCTATCTATCCCCTTCACGCTGACTGAGGTGCAACTCCGCCACAGGTAACGGTCCCAAATTCCGGACAGATGACGTCATCGGGTCGGAATATGCTAGCCGCTTAACTACCTGCTTCGATTACAAGCATTCAAGCATAAGCCATTACGAAAATGAAAAAATGGAATAGTACCAATTTAATTTTTTTTCTGTCTTCATCACATTCATAGCAATATCTTTGTAACGATAAAGACTAGACGTAAGTTTTATATCAATTTGCAAACCTTATTAAATGTACAAGTTTTTAAAATAATGGTGGTTTTCGGTGTCATACATTTTTTTTACAGGAGAATTTTTTCAATTTTGGTCCTAACATCGTAAAGAAAAAACTTTTCAACTCAAGATTTTTTTTCTAAGGCAAATAAAACGGTATTCAAAAAAATGGTATCTTATAACATTAGTAAGCTATTCAGAAATGTTAAATAAAAATCATACCTAAAAATGTCATCATTTGCAGCGACAGCATTAAAAAAGCTTAATTCTGGAAGACAAAATCGTAAAATTCGAAAAAAAATTAATATCCTGGTTACTGTAACGGTTTTTTTTTTAATATTCAAATTAGTTGTTGGAAATTAGGTAAGCTACCTACCCGTTACGTTTGATCCATTATTTACGGGACACCCTGTATAACAAAATTTTACGCGTCGGTTTGCAACATGTCAAACCGTCTGCTTGCAGGTGGTTCCGTACAGTTTGCATAATGACGTTGTGTGCTGCTGCTGTTATGCTGGTCTAAGCGAATGGATCTGATGTATGGGTGGCAACAATTTCACGCACGATGCCGAGGCGAAACATTTGTGTAAGCCAATGGTGTCGGTCCAGGCAGGCGACGGTTTATTTCGCTTGTCTCAGTGACAATGCACCCACAGTCAAACGGTTTTTCTCTACAAAAAAAAAAGTGAAAATATTAGGTCTAAACATACACCTCCCAAATTATAAATTAAGAAATAAAAGTTACACAATATAAATACAATGCAGAGAATATATATTTATATACTTAAATACAATTGATATATAAGGCTAATAGTGGTCAGTAATAATAAAAATTATAATACGATAAAATGGAAATAAAAAGGCAGGGCGAGTGACCTAGGAAATACATAATATCATACTTATAAAAAATAAAAAATAATATAATATAATAATGACACAAATAAAAAAAACAAACAACAAATAATATAATATAATGATGATTTTTTATTTTTTCTAAAAAGTATTAAACAATATTATTATACTTTATTTAGAATAGAAATCCTTTGTTTAATTACCATACATGCAATTTACATTTTTAAATATTTTAGATAAAAAATGAAATCTTTTAAAATTGTATTTTATTATTATTATCTAATCATTTACAAACATATTCATTATTTTTGAATATTTTATTACAAAACACAGATAAAAACTATTACTATAATACTGTGTAAACCAATAATGGAAATGATTAAATAATTATCGATATAATGAGTGGCTATGCAGTTAACAAAAATTGTATTTATTTGTTAACTGCATAGCCACTCATTATACTAAATTCAACTATTCCGGTGTCATTTCCTATTAGATTCAACTATTCATATCCACAATTCGTTAAATGAGATACAACAGACAATCATAATAAAATTACTGGGTGGGATCACGGTGACATAATAAATTAATACATTCTAATAATAATTTCACTCACCGATAGCATTGGGCGCCTTGCGATTTCACTAATAGAAATATTTTTTTTCTCATGCAAAACAATAATCTGAGCTTTTTGAAATCTTGTTAAATGATGCATGGTCTAAATTAATCAATATATCACAATCACAAACTTCAAGTGCAAAAGAAAGAGTATAATGTGTAGTTGCTAATGCAGACTGACTACATAAGTTCACAATTAAAGGCAGGAATATATTTTTAAAGCGGGTAGTTAGCTTCTAAACTGGGAAATAATTTTAAGTAGGCGAGAAACTTGTGGTAGATTCTCAAACTGGTCAGAATATCGCTTTATTCAGTTAGTATATTCATTTTAAATTACAAAATCTCAAAAATAATATTTTAGTAAACTCGAGGCTCGAACTCAGATCATTCTGTCACTGTAGGTTGAATGCTTACCTGTTGCGCCACGAGAGCAACTATCCTACATTGCGAAATTATGTTACACTATCATTTAAAAGACGTCAGCGCACTCACTCTATGAATGGGATGTGTGCGAGGCTGTCATTGTGAGCAGTACGTACAGTAGGATATAGTTTTGTAGTGTGCGTGTCTGGTTACTTAATTCCTTTGGCCTGTGTACATTATTTTTTTTATACAAAAAATATGTGCATATAAATTTGAATTGATTTATTTGTATGAAACCGTCCCGTAGTAATTAGTGTTAATTCACAGAACAGTTAGAAATAGGTAGCAATTGTTTTCATTGGGCGACACATCGCGAGTAGTTTGTGAACCACGTTATGCAGATTAAAGTAAATGTTTATTTAATTACTTTATTTTCAAATCTATATACTCAATACTATCCCCCATTGAAGCCGTGGCAGTTTATAGCACCTTATACACAATTATTAACTCTTTTTTTGTGGAGTATTTTACTACTTTATAAGCCTCTCACGGTTTCTATACTTATTATAAAACTAGCGACCCGCCCCTACTTCGCACGGTTTTTACGACTTCAATTTTCTAAATGATAGTGAAAACTGCATCAAAATCCGTTGCGTAGTTTAGAAGAACAACGACACAAAGACAGACACGTAAAGCGACTTTATTTTATAATACAAGTACCTGAGGTATAGATAAATTCACTTTTCGTGTGTGTCTGTGTGGCCGGGTTGTTCTTCTAAACTACGCAACATATTTTAATGCGGTTTTCACTATCATTTAGAAAATTTATTCCGGAAGATTTAATGTATAATGCATTAATATCTAACTCATAATATCGTCGTAAAAACCATGCAAAGCAGAGCCGGGTCGCAAGTCTTCTTTAAAGAGGTTTATTTCTAGCTGGTATGTATTACAGAGAATTCGCAAGTATTTCTTAAATAATATACCAAGTGATAATTATGCCTCAAAGTGTGCCCACACCTTGTAAGGAATGAATGTAAAGATATGTTAACAGTCGTAAAAGTAAGCTATTTACACGTAAAGTTATTGCCCATTCCGTTTTTGTTTCTAGTATATGTTTACGGGCTTATGGCTATGCAATTACTTGGCGTGCACCTTTAACAGTCTTTTAGCAAGAGTTGTGAATTTATGTGGTCTCGTTGTGTTAAAGATTATGGGGAGATATAAATTTAAGGATGATGCGCCAGGGTAGCCGGCGAAATTCAAAATTTTCTTACGTTTTTTGCAATTTGTAGGTCAGTGTGAGCTAGTATGTTGATTAAAATATGATTCGCGGCCGTAATCTAGCGATTTCATGAAATCATGAGGTTTGAGGTAAAACGTAAGAAATTTTGAATTTCGCGGTCTACCCTGGCGCTTTCGCCTTAAGTGAGAGCAGTGATGGCCCAGTGGTAAGAGCCCTGACTTAGGTGTCGTAAGTCGGGGTTCGAACCCAGGCAGGCACATTAGTTTGTGTAATTTATTTCATCACCACTGCTCTCAAAAAGGTGATGGAAAACATCGTGAGGAAACCGGTACATTCGAAGACATGTGACATCCAACCCGCACTGGGCCCGCGTAGTGGATTATGGCCCACCCCCTTTTACAGAGAAGAGGCCTGTCTCCCAGCAGTGGGAACGTTATAGGCTGATTATGTATAAATTTAAGGTTTTAAGAGTAGTTAATATTATTGTAATTTTGTAAAATAATCTTCTGTCTTAAGCAATATTTATGGTACCCAAATACGAAGAGAAACTTTTTGAGGGACTTCTTCTTCGGCACGGACGTTCTGTTCACGTTAAATTTTTAATGTCACGTATTTTCTAACGTCCAATAAAAATACTATTACAAATTCTTCCCATTTTAATAACCCTAAAATTTGGAAAATAAAACTAATTTAAACCCTCAACGTTTAAAATTCTCTTCTACTCCGTAATTTTGTAACATATTTTTTCTTGGCAATGCCATCGAGTATACACCGCGACCCAGTTATCTTTTGGGAACATAGCCAATCTTAATCTTACAGTCATTTAAGATAGTTCGGAGCCTACGGAGGAGGAAGCTAAAATGGCTAATCAATCAATCTAATCCCCTACTAAAGAAATCAAACTGTGGATGGGAGCAGTGACAAATTACTCAGTAATTGCTTTGTTCCGGAGACAAAGGCTTTTTTCTCTAAATTGTATTCGTTCGAATAACTGCGATTCCGAATTTCCGATTGATGAGTTGTTAGAGACAAATGATGAACGGGAGTTATACGGGTTTGCTTAGGTTGAGTAGTGTGCAAGGATTTAATAAAACCTGTGTATGCGTAACTTACATTATCATTGGCTAAGTAATAACAGCCGCACGGGTCGATCCGTAACGTTTTGCTTACGCTTTCCGGGGTTGGTCCATGGATGGGTCCTTTCTATTCTACCTTGTAAAGTCTATTTATTTGTACATTATATACAAACTAACATGAAACATAATTCTTCTATCTATATAAATAAAAGAGAAGTCCTGACTGACTGACTGACTCATCAACGCCTAGCCCCAACCTTTGAACCTAGAAACCTGAAATTTTGCACAGAGGTTCCCTTTATAATGTAGACAAGGAATAAGGACGGATTTCCCGGTATCACGTTCCCGTGGGATATTTTTCAACATCCACGCGAACGAAACCGCGCAGGAAGTGCTAGTAAAACTATAATTTCAAAAATTGTTTCATAGTCTTAAATACTGAAGAAGAGTGGAAGCAATTACATATTTGAAATTGATCAATTTTATAATGCAGATTTAATAAATCGCTCGGTCAATTCATTGGTGGCCGCGGTGCGAGAATGGAACCACAGCCCCCCACGCAAAAAAGGTCACAGGTAAGGTGACAGGTCCTACTACCACACACGCCGATTAGGTATCTAATTCGCGGCCGTGTGTGTGTGTGTGTGTGTAATGTGAATGTGTCTTATTTTGGATATTGTTTATTTATACAGGGTGACTTTGAAAACATGCGACAAAATTTAAGGGGGTGTTCTACGCATCAATATGAACAACTTTTACTATGTGAACAATTTCGAATTCGCAAAAAAAAAATCCGACCTTCTTTTACAAAAGGGTCCAATACCTTTAAGTATAATATGGGAAGGTAATTTTTTTTTTGCGAATTCGATGTTGTTCCCTTAGTAAAAGTTGTTCATATGGATGCGTAGAACACCCCCTTAAATTTTGTCGCATGTTTTCAAAGTCACCCTGTATAGTACGTTATCTATGTGTGTATTTATTTAAATTGAATGTGGATTTATATCTGAAAAACAAATAAAAAGATTTCATTTCATTTCTTAAAGTGTGAAAATAGCTACTCATGAAACAAGTTAAAATGAAAATGTGTAAACTCTGAAACCGTGCTGAAGTTCAACGAACTTACACCAACAACCCAAAACAGCAAAACTTCCTCCCCTCAACTTTTTTCTACAACCATAACTCACGGAGAACTAAATAATTTAAAAATTCAAAATTTTCCTTAGATTTATCGCCGCGCTATAATTCTTTTGCTAATGCAGATTTCAACCGGAATTGGGAGTGCACCATTCCACCATTAATTCTGGCTCAGAGTGCCAGGTGTGACTTCTAACTCCTTGGAGGTCTGCGCAATCCTTGTCGACCCTTACTCGACGAGGAAAAACGGAGATTTACGATCTGCGATACTTTAGCATAGAGATGGGAAGTCGGTAGAAATTGTTCAGTTATCGATAAGAAAAATGTTATTGAAGGGAATCGGTATGACTTATTTGTTGATGTTAAGACGTTTGACGCATTTTGTCACCTCTCGCGTTCACAAGGCTCCAAATTTTTGAGAATGTTAAATGAAAAGATGCTTTTTTGAAAAATGTAATCAATAGGCGAACAAATCAATAATTTGAAAACAAAATTTATATTGTGGCATTTATTTATTTGGCCAAAGAATTAGCATTGCCATTCAACGTGGCAATGCTGCCAGTCTTCTGGGCACGTTTCCGGATGACATCGATGCGGACGAGTACTTCGACGCCTAAGCGTCCTTTTGTTTTTGTATTTATTTGTATATTTAGTTAGTCATTTACTTTAGTACTAGTATAGTGTTAATTTGTATATTATTTATTTAACTCATCTCAAAAATAGATCATAATACTTATTAAGCTGAACATATTGGACAACATAATAGAAATGTGTTTTTAATAATTGCATATTAAATTAATATTATTTGGCTGTTAGTTCGCCAATTTATTGTATTTTTCAAAAAAAAACATCTTTGATGTGGCATCGTGTGAGTGACAGAGGTGACAAAATGCAACAGCCCGCTCTATTGTCGCTTTGCTACAATTCATTTTTCTGTGATAATTAGTCAGTTTTTTTGCTTCCTTATGAACTGAAATGGAAAATAAGTGTAGCAAACTCACGTTTGATCATCTCATGAACTATCGATAACTTTCAAGAGTTAATTTCCCCATCCCTACAAACATTTCGGTAGAAAAACTTGCGTTTAACGCCTTCGGATTTTGAACTGGCTATGAGGAATGTTGATAGGAGCCTTTTGAGCTCAAAAGTGAGTTCGAAAACTTCGAATTGGTACGACGACAACTCCAATTTAACTATAAAAAGTAGTTTTTTGTGGCAATTTCGACGTATCGTCTTCGTTTTATTGGCAAGTGAAAACGGAAAGTTTTGGTAATAGTTCTGTTGTGGGTTGTGACTTTATGAGTTATAGAACCGTTTGTGCAAATTGGTGGTTTAAGAAGCATACTGGATCCTTTATTGTGTGATAATGTGGTTCTGAGGAGTTGAGTAAAGTGATTTTAGTTAGGAACATCAATAAGTTGTTGACGGGCCTTAATTTCACAAGACACGGTAGTTTACCACTTAGGTGAGAGAGTTTAAATTAGTTCTAATACTAGCTAGAGTGACTGCCTGGTTGGTCTGGTGGTTGCAAGAGCTATAACTGCTTATCATGAGGACCTGGGTTCGATTCCCAGGTCGTAACTCACATAAAAAATCTGGATAAATTGGAATTGAAAAAACAACTTGATTTTATCATAACGTTTGGCCGTCCATCTTCTTTCCTAACCCCAAAGAAAAAGGTTTGTTTCTTCCAGAAATAAGTTTTAACAAAACATCCCAAAACATGTAACGCGCTTCTACTTCAATATTTTCCACAAGTTCCAACTACCAATTTTTTGCCTCACCCTTCCAACCTCATTTCAACCTTCCAGCTTCATTTTTTTCATGGTCACGGTAAGTTTGCCGATATTTTCATCCAAGCAAACCTCTTATAGGGTACATCTCATCAAAACATACGACCTTCATCGCCATTTTAGGAACTGAGTAATATTGAGGAAATCCGCGTCCTTAAGGAGGGCTGTAATACTTGTAATCCAGTAGGAAAAAGCTTTTACTTTTAGATACAATATTTTTCTATAGTTCGTGATCCGGTAGAAGTATACACCTACGATTTTGACCTGTACTGAGATCGGATTGCATGTTAATTTTCCTTGAAAGGATGGGCAATATTTTCCATTGGTAATGTCTCAAAGCTTCAAGAGTAGCCCGAAATATTGTTTATCTGGCTGTATAATAAACTGAAATTATTATTACTAATTCAACACCCAAGAACGGTTATTTTGAAAAATTAAAATTTTTATTGTTTTATTAGGGGGCCCAATTTAATTTGACATATTGTATACTGGAACAAGGTTACAAGAGAATAATTATTAGGTACGCACGGCTACAGATCAAGGTATACATTTCCAGTATAAGCTGATCTTGCATTGTATAGGATTTCCTTACAATGAGAGGTCAGTGTAAACTGGAAATGTCGCACACCTAGATCTAAACTGAGACAACTCAAAAAAGGTCATTTTTCAGGAGACGATAAAAACGTAAGTATATCTGCATTTTTTGTTAGGAAAGTTATACAATTTAATTTGATTCTAGATAATAAATAGCTTGTAAAATGTCACTGTATACAAACGGGGGCTAAAATTCAATAATTTTTATCGATAATCACTGTTTTTCAAACATACCTAACTCAAAAACGATTTTTGAGTTGTCTCAGTTTAGATCTAGGTGTGCGATGTATAGCTTGATGTGTAGCCGTGTGTACCTACTCAATCAGGTGCCCTAACAGTCGTTGTACAGAAGGGGTTCCGGATTGGTCTTTTAAGAGGTAAGCGGTGCCCCTTTCATATGCAGATGGTGACCACCGGGGTGGTTTTAGTGAGGTAAAACGAAGCATCCCCATTTCAGCACCTATTTTCTGAGCACCGATTTTTAGAGCACCCAAGGTATTCCCATTTGAGTACCAATCAATATTTTAACGTGGTGCTCAAAGGCGACCACTAAAAAATATTCAACTTCATTCCCGTTTGAGCACCTACGGTCCAGTAGCTTCTAGTGATGGGGTGCATATAATAAAACATATCGATACAAACATTCTGAAAGTCAAGATATGCCTCCTACGGTCACTGACCTTGACCTCAAAGACAACAACCATGAATATTGACCTGTTACTGCTCCTAAGAATCGCTGATTTTGACTTTCAGAATGTTAACGTTGAGATCAAGATCAATGGCCCTGCGTTTAAAGTCAATGACCCTGAGTTCAAGGTCAGTGACCTTAGGAGGCAGATTTTGACTTTCGGAATTTTGACCCTGAGGTCAAGGTCAGCGACCTTAGGAGAATTGCAGAATTTGACTTTCGGAATTTTGACCTTGAGGTCAAGTTCAATGATTTCTAGGTCAGTTACCCTGACCCTGAGGTCAAGGTCAGTTACCTTAGAGAATTGCAGTTTTGACTTTTGGAATTTTAACCTTGACCTCAAGGTCGCCAACCATAACTATTGACCTGTTACTGTTTCTGAGAATCTTGGATCTTGACTTCCGGAATTTGACCTCGAGGTCAAGTTCAATGACCTTTGGGCAAGGCCAATGACCCTGAGGTCCAAGTCAGTTACTTTAGGATAATCGCAGATTTTGACCTTCGGAATTTTGACCTAGACCTCAAGGTCACCAACCATGACTATTGACCTGTTACTGTTTCTGAGAATCGTGGATCTTGACTTCTGGAATTTGATCTCGAGGTCAAGGTCAATGACCCTGAGAGTAAGGCCAATGACCCTGAGGTCCAAGTTAGTCACTTTAGGAGAATCGCAAATTTTGACCTTCGGAATTTTGACCTAGACCTCAAGGTCAAAATTCCGAAGTAATTCTCCTAAGGTCACTGACCTTGACCTCAGGGTCAGAGTCATTGACCTTGACCTCAAGGTCAAAATTCCGAAAGTCATGATCTGCCTCTTAAGTTCACTGACCTTGAACTTAGGGTCATTGACTTTAACCGCAGGGTCATTGACCTTGATCTCAACGTTAACATTCTGAAAGTCAAGATCAGCGATTCTTAGGAGCAGTAACAGGTAAATATTCATGGTTGGTGTCCTTGAGGTCAAGGTCAGTGACCGTAGGAGGCAGATCTTGACTTTCAAAATGTTTGTATCGATATGTTTTATTATATGCACCCCATCACTAGAAGCTACTGGACCTTAGGTGCTCAAACGGGAATAAAGTTGAATATTTTTTAGTGGTCGCCTTTGAGCACCACGTTAAAATATTGATTGGTGCTCAAATGGGAATACCTTGGGTGCTCTAAAAATCGGTGCTCAGAAAATAGGTGCTCAAATGGGAATGCTTCGGTAAAACTCCCACTTTCCCCGCTCTTTTCGCCAAAGCCTGGTTGCCTTTTGAAGGTTTCCCTACGAAAAAAAATAGAGTACTCAATCAACGCAGCCTATTGAAGTACGCTTTTGGATCAAAATAATCCATATCCACATCATCACACCTGGTTTCAGCTTCCCTCCATAATGCATTATGGTCCAAAAAGTAGCTCTCCAAAATGATGCGCTGACATTATAGGTAGCTGTAAATTGCCTGTCAGTCAAACTACCGGAAAACGAACATGAACACCAAGTATTCATAACGGCGAAATTAATTAATTTAATTAATTAATGTCACACATCAAGCGGGATACTGTTCGCGAGTCAAGTAAATTCACTTCAGATTTTGATATTTGGGTTACATTTACGGTAGTTATTCTAAGGGCGTTTTGTTACCACAGTAAAAATTTTATAGAATAAATTCTTGGCATGTGTGACCAGATGTACAATACCTACTTATGAACGTAAACAAATCAAAAGGAGTATGTAAGGATCATAGCAAGAGGAATTCTGTAGTTTCTGCTTAGCACCGTTTTTTTTCTGGATGGGAATTCATCAAATGACTTCTCCCGCTCTGGGCGGAGCGAGAGGGCGTGTCAGACTTTTACTGACTAAAACCTACCCTTGTTCCTTCAGTTGCCTATGCTAGGGCCACAGTATCTCTTTCACCCGCGACCCCGGCGGGCTCTGCCTACCCCCGTGGTAAGAATACATGAGTTTATTTATGTATAGTCAATCCTTGCCACGTAAATGTTCAGTGCTAGACTTGAAATACAGCTTCTCAATGTCTTTCTAAATAAAAACTTTTCTAAAAACTTTAGAAACGTTAAATTACTAAGCTCCTTATATTTTTCATTCTCTTTACATTTTATAGGTAGATAAGATTTTCTAGAAACAAAAACAAAATGATTTATGAAACTTGTTTCTATACCGCCTGTACTATTTCAATTCTCCTGACGATTCATTTCCAGACTTTTCGATATTTTCTTTCGACGAAATGAAACCGATGACACCAACTCATGATCCGAATATACCTGGGGAGTTTCGGCACTAAAAGCCCAGGAGGCCTACTCCCTAAGCCCGTCCGTTCATCCATCCGTCCGTTTATCCGTCCCTCTGACTTAACGATCCATCAAAACATGTGTAAAAGTTAAATTTTTCGGACGGGCTAAAACACATCGGGAGTAGGGACAACTGTCGTATCGTGTTGCCATCATACTTCATTCGGGCCCCGAACCAATCATACGTCCGTAGGTGATATGGAGTAGGAAACGCCCGTAACGAAGGCCGAAACTACAGACTTCGTGCTTATGGAGTAGACCCCCTGTTTACCGGTTTATTTGACGCCAGATACATCGTTGGACAGAACAGTGGGATACAAATCATGCATATTTCCGTTCAGCGCACGCGTGCAGTCTGAACAAACAATACAGTGTTTATGGCTTGAAATCGCATAATGTATGTTACTTGGTAATGTACGGTGCAACGGTGTAGGCTAGGACTGTTAGTTATTTGTCTCCATGGAAATGTTTAAGCTCTAGGCTAGGTCAGAAACTCCGAAGTTAACTTTGTCTAGCATGATTATTTTTATTCGCATGCCTGCATACGGTCTGCGTTTTTTTTTGTTTTTGTTTTTTTTTTATTTTAGATTTAATTTTCTTTATATTATTATAGAAAACAAGTAAATTAAACTAATTAATAGTTAATAGTTAGTTAGTTAGTTAGTTTATTAGTTTAATTTTACACAGGCTTATTTGCTTAAAAGGAGGCTCTAAGGCCGCGTTTCCACTGACGCGGAGCTGGCGGAGCGGAGCGGAGACGTGCAGGAATCGTCCAATACAGACGAGACAAGAGACGCGATGAGGATTTCAACCAATATAATTGGTCGATTCCTGCACGTCTCCGCTCCGCTCCGCCCAGCTCCGCGTCAGTGGAGACGCACCCTAATCACTAGTTATTATTTGTGAAAATAAAAAACCGTTTTTAATTTTTTTTTTTCATTTGCTTTTCAGAGCTCTCTCATACTTAATTTTATTGGAACACCATGTGTCCGTATTGCCACAAGATTGGCTTGATTTGGTCTGTTTTTAACCGACTTCAAAACAGTAGGATAGGTTCTGTATTCGGCCCGTATGTATGTGTGTTTGTATGTTTGTATGTCCGCGATTTTCTCAAAACTAATAAACCAATTTCAATGTTTCACTAACGTGATGTAGTACATACTTTCAAGAAGGTTTTAGTATACATACATTATGTAAATAATTATTCTTATTTCTAAACCGATTTTGATGATTCTTCTTTTCGTTCGTCTTGGGCTTACTTATTGTAATTGTCTAATCAACTAAAAATGGAAAATAAAAACTTTAAAAAAAGGAAAAACAGACTTCAAAAACCAAAACCAATTAAAATAACTTTCATAAAAAATTTAACAGCTTCTGAAGTCGGTGTCTTCAATTCTTCAATGCACCTTAGTTTGGCACCGACTTCAGAAGCTGATAAGTTTTTTATATTTATTTTATTTGGTTTTGGTTTTTGAAGTCGGTTTTTACTTTTTTTTATCTGTAAAAATATTACTTCGAGTATCATTTTTCATTATACACGGTCTCAATAGATCGATTTCTACAAATGAATTCATTAGCATATTCACAGGATAAAATGATCACAAGCATTTTTCCAATAAGGTAAGAGCTCTCAATCTCTCATCCAGCAATGTAAATAGTACGTTACAGTAGTACTCAACTAATATGGCTTATCGATGTACCTGCGCAGAAGATGAATTTTCAAAGCGCGGGAAATGCTATTGACCAATCGGCACGCTCCACGCTTTTTCCTGTACCGCTATTGGTCGGTAGCTGCCGCCATGTTAGCGCGCGCCGCTTGACAGCCGCCATACTTGCGAGTGAGACGGAACTGACTGCTGCAGTGTATTATGAACCTTATAGTAGTGATCTAAGGTTGATTGTAAGTTTTATGTATTCTCGTTAATCTTCGGGGCCATACTTTCTTTTCTGTGCGAACGAAGATTCACGACGCGCCTTATTACTTGGGTACTACTGTACATATAGTATAGCTTCAACTATACCACAATCCCAACTTTGCCCTCAATAACGTTTTCCATAGTCCACTAGTAAATTTGATTTTGAAGTCCAAGAAAAAACCAAAAGCGCCCCCTGCCGGAATTTACGAGCTTTTCGAGCGACTTGTTTTTGCCGCATAACCGACCAGAGCGGCAGCGATTTAAACTGGGAAATCTGTAGGCATGTTTTTGGGTAAAAACTTTACCTCGACGGGCGTGTGGCCCAAGTTATAAACTAAGGTTGGTTTTATAATAACACTAGCTTCCGCCCGCGGCTTCGCCCGCATGGTATGTCAATAAAATGTAGCCTATGTGTAAATCCAGAGTGTCAGCTACCTCCATACCAAATTTTATGAAAATCGGTCCAGCCGTTTAAGCTTGAAGAAGTAACAAACATACAAACACACATACACATTCACAAACTTTCGCCTTTTTAACTCCTCAAGTGTAATGTATTACCCGAATTATTAGGCAGAGGTGTACTTATAGTACCCCCCCTACATTTTTCCAATTATGTTTAAGTCCGATGTAATAGGGGGCGAGCCTATTGCCATCAACCAGGCACAAATCTAGAGTTAGTGACTATTCATGAATACTTCATTCATTACTGTAGAATGTATACAGCTCCATACAAGTGGTACCCAACTAATAAGGCTCGTCGTGAATCTTCGTTCGCACAGAAAAGAAAGCATGGCCCCGAAGATTAACCCCTCAAGTGTCGAATGCACTTCATGTGTGCATAAGGAAAAACCTTTAAATAGTGGTATATAAGCTTATATCGCATATATATAAATGTAAAAAAACATCATCCGATGGAAAACCAATCATAATCATCATCAGTAGCTGTGCACCGGAGCTGTGGAGTTCGCAACTAACCCCCCCCCCCCCCCGCCAGCGAGTCAAATGCACTCCATGTATGCATAAGGACAAAACTTTACATATTAGGTATATAAGCTTAAATCACATATTATACAAACGTAGAAAAACATCATCCGATGGAAAACATATCCTCATCAGTAGTTGTGAACCTATAGGGTCCGCAACTAACCCCCAAACCCCCCACCGCGGGGTTTTTGGGTCTAAAAATAGCCCAAACTCAAACACGTGAGGGTTTAACGAGAATGCTTAAATTTACAATCAACCTTAGATCACTAATAAGGTTCATCATACACTGCAGAGTTTAGTTCCATCTCACTCGCAAGTATGGCGGCTGACTAACATGTCACGCGGCGCGCGCTAACATGGCGGTAGCTGCCGACCAATAGCAGTACAGGAAAAAGAAACGCGGTGCGTGGAGCGTGGAGCGTGCCCATTAGTCAATAGCATTTCCCGCGCTTTAAAAATTCATCTTCTGCGCAGGTACCTCGGTAAACCATATCAGTTGGGTACTACCTAGTGTTATAAACAAAATAGTTTTCTTTTAACATTTTTGTTAAACTTGAAAGTTTATATTTCTCAAACCGCTATAATCTTCAAACATCGACCACACACGCGATCTCTTTTTCAATTTTGTGTCCAAAACTTTTCGCGTTGGTGTGAATTATTACCACCGTAATGAAGGGACAATCATCTGTTTTTATACTCAAATGTGTATTCAGTAAACGTATTATCTTTTGAAAACGATTATTTAAAATGTCTTTGTTGGATTTTGCGCAAATGTTTTTTTAATGAATTAAGGCTCTTACAGACAGAGGCGATATCGCGGTCGCGACGCGATATTTCGATATTATATCCGTAGAAAA
The DNA here is from genome assembly GCA_905163495.3 of Cosmia trapezina. Taxonomy (NCBI): domain Eukaryota; kingdom Metazoa; phylum Arthropoda; class Insecta; order Lepidoptera; family Noctuidae; genus Cosmia; species Cosmia trapezina. Next base: position 21,559,154 of record LR991035.1, on the reverse strand, counting down.
ATATCGCGTCGCGACGCGATATCGCCTCTGTCTGTAAAAGCCTTTATGCTGTTTTGCACTGTGGTCCTTTGTGGAGAAAGACGAATTATGGAATAAGTTTGTGCTCAAGATTTTTGTACTGTTTTCTTATGAAAACAAGGCAAGTCAAGTTTATACTTGACAGAATTCTAATTTATGTATCAATTACATGTTTAACCATTGTGTGGTTGGTGTACTTGATAATTATTTTATATGTGGGTAGATTTGTTTCATCAGTTGGTTGTCAGCCATTACACGAGTATAAGTGATCTGCATTGTTTTATTGATTTTATCCTAAAATATAGAACACATTGATAAATAAAAGTGAGTTATTTAAAAAAATAGAATAGAATAGAAGTAGTAGTAGTAGTAGACAGACAGGACAGAGAGGACATGAGGACAGGGTGTTGTGGCGCAGACTGGGAGAGGCCTATGTCCAGCAGTGGGCTGCGATAGGCTGAGTTGATTGATTGATTTGAGTAGTAGTAGTTTGGTTTTAGAATTTGTTTAAATACAATAAACATTTTTTTTTATTCAGTTCATACTTTTTAATGTCTCGTTTTTAGGGTTCCGTACCAAAATGGTAAAAAAGGAACCCTTATGGTGTGACTCAGTCTGTCTGTCTGTCTGTCACAGCTGGATATCTCGAGAACTACTAATGCTATCAACTTGAAATTTAGAATAGTTTTAGATAACGTTTAACCAACTATTTTGCAAATAAGAAAGAAATAAAAATATTTATATTTTTTTTGCAACAGGGACTGAAAGGGGGTCTTAAAAATTCAAAGTGAAGCTACTAGGTCATGTGGGGTATCATATGAAAGAGCGCTGTTTGCACATTATCAAACATATTTTTATTTATTTTTTAGGCCGCAAAGTGTTCGACTTTTGATGAAAAATGTAAAAAAAAATACCGTTCCCCCCCTTATCTCCGAAGTTTGCAAAGATACAATCTGAAATTATTCTATGTGATTGAAATTTATGTAAAGATTACAGGAAAAGTAAAACGATGTCTCTAAATAGCACACTTTTTCAGAAATCGGAACGGAACCCTCGGTGCGCTAGTCCAACTCGCTCTTGACCGGTTTTTTTTTTTATTTTGATCCAAATTCGGTAGTCAGCTATAGATACAAACATTTGACTACAGACTGACGTGTAAAAAATACCGTGACCACTACTTTTTGCCTCGCACGAGACATAAACATGAATAATATAGAGAATAAGTCATCTCACACCAACGAAATACAATCAAGCCGTGAAAATCAGAACACAAATAGAGACTACTATTGTCCCTAATCTCACTTTTTTTTCTCAACGAAATCACGAACTCGATCAGGAACGTACGTGCGTAGTAAATCTGTGACCAAGTTAACAGGCGATGTGCTTGACAACGTAATCGAGAACGGACTTTGAACTTCAAAATGCTAGTTTTTGTCAATCCCATGTTGATATTTCTCACGAACAAAAAGATTGTTTTCGTTTACATTTTTTTTAATGAATTTAGCGCGTGCTTTCGAGTTCCTACCGAATTTAGGATCACGATCTGGGTTTTTTGGTAGCGTTTAATGGCCCAGTGGTTCAACTCGACGAAATCTGTACAAAAAATATACTGCTAGATTTGCCTAGATCTTTAATCAGCAACAGTTTGTAAATCCTAAATTTTTTGTTGGACTTCACGGCTCGTTTAGTATAACAAAACCTAGGCATGATAAAAACGTGATTAAAATGGGCAGCAAGACTAGTAGACTGTTTAATATTTGGAAGTCTTTGCCTACAACAGCTAAGCGAAATTCAAAATGAAATTGAGAAATATATATTTTATTATTTTTTTTATTCCTTGTACAGTCAGCAACATAAGTCGATTAACACTGCTACTTTTCCACAACATATAAATTGATACTAAATGATTTGATTATCCCCTTTTTTCATAAAATACCTAAGCTAGTAGATCTTTAAATTTTACTTCTGTTCCGATTTTAATTAGGTAAATGTCTTGATCCTTGTCTTGTCTTTTAATTAAACGACTTTTGTTTCTGACTGTACCTACTCCCTTACCTTGTCCTTATTATGTAGCTTTAATGATAAGATCATAAATTAGTCATTAAGATCTTAAGGAAAATTTCAGTAATTTCGTCCAAAACGCACCGTGAGAGATCTTTTATACATATTACGCGTGCCGTACCCTAACGAACATTAATTAAAATTTACAAATTAATATGTACACATCACCTGTGTACCTATCTAATTAACCCAATTTCGTGATATAAATTATCGTTGAGAAATTATTTTACACAGGAACTTTTGTTATTTCCTTCGAAGTGAAATATGAATTTTGGTATTTAATTTACCCAATCTATAATTTATGTGCATCCATTTATATCTATATAGATTATCGTGTATTCTCATAATAAACTGCACCCTAATTGCGTAACACATTATCAATCGGAGTTGGTTTCATTTTGACAGTTCAACAACATTCATTGCGTTATTTACGTTGTCGAGCAGACAAATTTTTTGAACATATAAAGCAATGGATTAGCAATTTGTTTCAAAATGAAACCAACTCCGATCGATAATGTGTTACGCAATTAGGGTACTGTTTTATTATTCAATCGGAGTGATCGTAAATAAATGATGTTCACGATTTATTAATATTGTATTTTGAACAGATGTGTGCCTTTTTTAATCAGATTCTTATTAAAAATCTTTCGTCTGCAGATTCAATAAAATACTATCTGGTAATAAAAACCTAAAAAAATCACAAAAAAAAAACACTTTAAAAATTTTGTCCACCATCACACAAAATTACCCCACTATGCAACTATAATTGTCAAACATATTAATGCAAGCTCTCACAAAAGCGTTCGACACGCTTTTTGTTCATTTGCTAGCATCAAAGGCAGGCGATTGTCTTTTATTTCATTACAATGTGTCATACTGTCCTGAGTTCTAAAATAAACGAGTTGATTTGTCTTGCACTGTGGGCGGGAATTTGCTGATTATGCCGTGTTATTTAGTACATTTACGGATAAAATCCATTGAAGCCATAATTTAGGGCTATTTGGAAACAGTAACGTTTTTGAATATTGTGAATGTTGTTTGTAAATGGAGAGATATGCTAAGAAGTGCATGTAGAACGTTTTACATTTGGATTTAACGCTTTGAACATGCTTCTAAGCATTATAGAAAAATGGGTTTATGCTTATCAATGGGCCAGATTTTTCTTTTTAAAACTGTGATTGAAACCTACCTACTTGCGAGTTACAGAAATTTAACATGATACTGATGTAGAAAATGGAGTGATTTTGATTAAAAATATATAATTGACTTTTATTAAAAATAATTACTGAAACAAAAGAGTTTTAACCTTTTTCAAACAAAAGCATAGTTTTTGTTAAGAAGCAATAAAATCAGAACGACATTGTTAAACCAGAACACCTTACTAAACAATCTTTAACCAAACAAAAAACCACTAAATGCACACTCAAAAGCAAAAACCAGTACCTACTAAAATAAATCATTAACTTTTTGTACCATCAGAAAAAAAAACCATCAATCCAGAACCGCTCATCCGATACCAATTACTGGTATTAAAATGTGCAACCAATTTTACTTACAGGACTGCAAAGTCAACGATAAATTAAAGGGCTGTAGCTAAAATAGGGCTCCGGGCGCCAATTTCATTCTCTATAAATATGAACGCTTGAGTCTTGTTTTTGCATCGTTTGTTTCATACCTTGTTAACATATTCGTAGTTTATTTGTACACCGTACAATAAATTTTGTTGTTATCTGTACAATGGAAACGTTGCTTTGCGAGTAAAGTTGTAGCTTATAATTTTGTGCTAGGTTGTTGATTTTGTTTTTTCTACGTGTGGCTAGTTTTGTTGCACTGTGTGTAATATGTGAATGTTCACCGATTAATTGACTATTAAATAGTATCGATGACAAAGGACATTCACAACTCTTGCTATGATTGCCTTTTCTAGGGTCTTATTATTATGTTTAAATAATAATTACAAATAACAAATTTAAATTAAAAAAAAAAAACGTAAATTTAACAAAAGGGTTTTGTGAAATTTTTTATATTTTTTTAAATTTAAAATTGATTTTTGCTACTTCATCACCAGACCCTGATTGCCATCTATTTATAACCTTATTCATTGAGACTATTTCAATGAGCCCAAATACGATACCTCTGCTGTAAGTTGGTAAGGAAGTTGGGTATCCTGCAAAGTCCAGGTAATGCTGCAGCATCAATTCAAGGTTACTATGTTATTCTAATATCATTAAAGTAACAAAATACCAAATTCCGACTCGATCAGACCTGTGGGAATGCTCACATCCATTCATCAACTAGAAAAGAGCTGATGATCTTCAAACGGCAGAAAAGATTTTCTTGAAACATAGCTAAGAACACTTTCTATCAAGTCACCTTTCAAACAAAACAAAAAAAATCTTAATCGGTTCAGTCGTTTAGGAGCTACGATGCCACAGACAGATACACACGTTATAACACCCCTCTGTTTCTGTCGGAGGTTAAAAATGATAATATACAGTGTGCAGTTAGGTAAAACAAGGGACATATTTGAAGGAAGTATGGTAGGTAAGTACCTACCTACTCATGAAAATTAACCAAGTCTTCGGCCAACCTTGAAATATGATAAAAAAATCAGCCGTTCCCTACAAAGTACTCGTATAATGGATCAATAAAATATAATAGTAAAAAGTGCAATATTGTATGATCAACTAACCTAACAAACTGTATTATATTACAATCAGATATATTATTAATAATAACATTCCCAGAATAATTATAATAATTAATTCCGCTTTAAAATAATAGAATAATAATAATTTAACGATGAACCGTGAGTGTATCGGCTGCGTGTCATCTCGAACATGTTCTGTGAGTAAATGCCCATCCCCTTTTAATTGAAGGGGAGGCGGGGGGGGGGGGGGGGCTGTAATGATAACGTACGGACAGCAACAGAAGTCGGTTAACATCTCGTTACCATAACACAAGCATTAGGTTGCTTAGCTTGGGACTAGATGGCGTTGTGTGAAATGTCCAAGGATATTTATTTATTTATTTATTTATTGCTAGTTTTTGACATCATCTAAATTAAAACAAAATTATAATACTTGTATAGTTCGACACAACTTAGCTGTAGCATCGGCAAAATTCGTAAAACCGATATCACGATCCGAACTATGTGCGCCTTCAACATCCCCAATCTTTAATATCCACTCACGCGATAAATGTCCCAAAGACTGTTTTAAGCAAAAATGATCTATAAGCATACGAAATAACTTCAATCAATCTGCCTAGTCTTTTCCCAACTATGTTGGGGTCGGCTTCCAGTCTAACCGGATGCAGCTGAATACCAGTATTTATACGTATGTTTAAATAATAAGGAATCCCACCGAGACATTTTAATGTAAAATGTTGCCAAGACGAGACCACATATAGCTCGCACTGACAAAAAGCTATCAGATCTCATGTAGAGCCAAGCTTCTAACTCTACACGCCCTAACTCTCCAAGCCCTAACTTCACAAACTCTACACCTTAGTCAAAATATGAGGCTTGGCCGTTTCTTTTTAACTTTTTTTGAAAAATATTTGACCAAAAACTGAGTCGACAGAAAAACATAATTTTTAGGGTTCCGTACCTGAACAGGAAAAAAATTTAACCCTTACAGCACTGCATCACTTCATTGTCCGTCTGTCTGTCAGTATGTCAAGGCCCTTTTTCTCAGGAACGCGTGGAGGTATCATGTTGACCCGTCCTGTTGACCCGTCCCGTATCCCGTTGACCTAGAATCATGTTTGGTGAGACGCAAAGTCTCACAGCACATGTAAAGGAAAAGGTCTGAAAATCAATAGTTTGTAGATTTATGACAAAAAAAAAAATATTGCGATTACAAACTTACATTTACTGTTGGAGAATTGACCGTTACGTATAGCGATGTATGGGAGAAAATGTTTGCTACATTATCATCGGCCTAGCCTTTTCTCAACTATTATATGTTAGAGTTCGGCTTCCAGTCTAAAACAATCAAATTGAAATTCAAATTGTTTATTATGGTACACAGGTAAAAATAACCGGATGCAGCTGAATATCAGTTTTTCAGCTACAATGTTAAGTTTTGGTTGTGCGGGGTCCGATACTTGGCTGGTTTTATTAAACAAAAGCACTTCCCGCGCGGCTTCGCCCGTGTTGATGTCGGAAAATATCCCACGGGAACGTCCTACCGGGAAAGCCTTGTCTGCACTGTGAAAAATTTCAGGTTTCTAGGTTTAAGGGTTTGGGCTGGGCGTTGATGAGTCAGTCAGTCAGGACTTCTCCTTTTATTTATATAGATAACAACGTTCCTCTCGAGACCAGACAATTCAGCAGCTATATTCCGGATATCCCAATTTAACCCACCTAGACAAAGCCCAGACAATGAACTACCTCACTCGAACTTTCGGACCACCGACATACAGACGTTACACCACTTCAAACTTGCACAGTGCACCAAGCGGGAATCATGCTGGACAAAAACAGCACTAGACTATTTTCATTCATGTTTATATCTCAGGACTCCCTGGCGACTCGCTGAGTTTTATTGACAACATAAATACTAGTGCCAGGGCAACGAATGTGTAGAACCGGCAATATTTAGATAGGAAAAGTGAATTTGTATGTAGTTGTTTTGGCTAGTGGAGTGCGTTTATTTTTATGGAGTTTTTAACAAAAATATATTATGATGAGTGGAATGTTTTTGTAGGAGCTTTATACCCATAAAGCTCCTTGTTTGATGAAAAATGAAAAAAAAAACAATTTATACACAAAAAATGCGTGAGTGCCGTGGAACACCCGATTATAATGAAGTTCTTATAAATAATATGATGAAAAGTTGTAATATATGGTGTCGTTTTCATGGTTTCCTAGGGAGCTCACAATTTCGATTTCCAGCAAATATGCTATTTATGCTTAATTATGTCATATTTGCTGCCATGGTACGACAAAAAATTTCGAAGCTGCCATCTTTGATTTTATTTTGACCTCATTATCATTTTCAGCGCCCTTAAAAACCACGGAAACGAAATCCATGACGAAAAATTTAAAAATTTTCAAAGCCCCCAAAAAAAAACCTCACAGAAGTTGTAGCATGTAAGTACTTATGTAGAAGTCTTTTTCAGTGACTTTCTAGGTAAAACGGAACGTGATAAAAGCTTTACAGTAATAAATGGAACACAATTACATCTAACAGTCACCCTTACCACCTCAACAGCTTTCCACGAAAACTAATCAGGAAAATGCGAGCCAATTCCGAAAATGCATTCACGTTCGGAATTTCGGAAACGGCACTCGAATCGAATACTACACGTACGTGCAATTATGACAACTGGCGTAGAAGTTTCAAAGGCATACTTACCATACGTTGCATAGTAATATCTTATTAGCATATTACTTTACTTGACTTTGTATTTCGCAGGGGAATATGTTAATTTGTACTGTCTTAAAACCTTATTACTGTAATTAATGTGTTTCTTTTGTAGCTTTAAATTATAGCTTTGTGGCTTGTCAAATGGAAATGGAATTTAATTGTGTTTTAGTTTCCTTTCATTGTCATGAAACTACTTATTTCAGTTGTTAATCCTAATTTCCGACAACATACTTTATTCGCTGCTCAATGCAGAAAATCCAACTCATTTGGATATTAATTTCTCCGCGACAGTGCTCACTTATAAACAATAAAAACCGGTCAAGAGCGAGTCGGACTCGCGCACCGAGGGTTCCGTTCCGATTTCTGAAAAAGTGTGCTACCTATTTGAGACATCGTTTTATTTTTCCTGTAATCTTTATATAAACTTCTGTCACATAGAATAATTTCAGATTTTTCTCTATACAAACTTCGGATATAAGAGGGGAACGGATTTTTTAAAAATTTAATTTTTCATTAAAAGTAGAAAACGTCGGTAAGCCTGGTTTCAGAGCTGCAACTTACGTGACGCGAACAATAATAATATGACCTCCAAACTGCTCACTCTTTTATAACAGTGGTGTCTACTAAGGCACAGTTGCAACACAAATCACTAAATGTATTTACCTATTTAAAACATAATTCTGTCTCTGTCATTTTCATACGATTGGCAGAGACAGAACGATGTTTTAAATATATCTAGTGCTAAACGCATTTAGGGCCTGTTTCACCACCTACGATTAAGTTCCTATTAACTTTCTTGGCAGATAATTTCATACAAATTATGCTCCATTTTTGAATTTATTCAGTACCTAAGTAGTGGCTATTCGAACATCGTGAAATAGGCCCTTAGTCATTGGTGCAAGCGAGCCTAAGTGTCTAAACACACTATGCCGAAATTACGCGACCGAAGTTCCGCGGCAAATGTTACGTTCCGACGTGTTCGGCTGATATGACACACCATAAATGCCGAACTTACGCGGCGGAAATTCAGTTGCGGAACTTCAGAATCCCCCCCGCCGCGCGCCGGCCCCGTCCCGGATCTTGGGGCCTACTCCCTAAGCACAAAGCCCGTAGTTGTGGACTTCGTTACGGGCGTTTCCTACTCCGTATCACCTACGGATGGATGATTGGTTCGGGTCCCGAACGAAGTATGAATGACAACATGATTTGCCAGTTGTCCCTACTCCCGATGTGTATTTTCCCGTCCGAAAAATCTAACTTTTACACTTATTTTGATGGATCGCGTAATGTCAGACGGACGGGTGAACGGACGGACGGAAAGACGGACGGACTTAGGGAGTAGGCCCCCTTCTTCGGCAATCGAACCGAACTTCGGTTGCGTATACTGTGTGCTCTATAGAATACATCGCCGAATTGCCGCTGAACTTACGCCCGACCGAAGTTCGACTGTACGCTAGAACGCAACGTAATTTCGGCATAGTGTGTCGTCAGTAATTCAAATAGCATTGCAGGCGTAATCATGCCGAACTTTGGTCGCGTAACTTCGGCATAGTGTGTTTAGACACTTAGAAGACAGACTTAGGCTTTAATTTTTTGAGTTATGAGTCGCATAATTTCAGTCGCGTAAATTCTGCTTTCATACAAAAATCCTGTTTCGTTCACACGGCAACGCAAAATGAGTTGTCTGCCGACTCACAACTTACGTACTCAGAAACTGCGACTCACAAAATTACGCTCGTGTGGCCTCACTCTTTGTGTAATCCAAAGAGTAGTTGGATCGTATCATGGGGTCTACTCCCTAAGCACGAAGTCCGTAGTTTCGGTCTTCGTTACGGGCGTTTCCTACTCCGTATCACCTACGGACGTATGATTGGTTCGGGGCCCGAAGGAAGTATGAATGGCAACACGATACGACAGTTTTCCCTAGTCCCGATGTGTTTTTGCCCGTCCGAAAATAACAATAAATAACTTTTACACTTGTTTTGATGGATCGTTAAGTCAGACGGACGGATAAACGGGCGGACTTAGGGAGTAGGCCCCTTATTAGCATTGCGATATCGGATAGCTTCTCAAGTCTGCGACCAGATGCGGGATTCCTTGTAAATTGGCGACGTTCAGGCCTTTAATTAAGTCACATCAGTTTTTAGAGTGGCATTGCACGCACGCCACGGCTTAAGGGGTCTATCCATCTACGTATTTGGATGGGAAGTGCCTCGTTAGATGACACTTTTGGATGGAAATAAATGGTAACACACTTAGGTTGATTTAGTTTTTTTAAATCTTCTTAAAGTTTTGCTTTCATCCATAGTGCGATGTTTTTTCTTTTTAGTATTTCACAAAAAAATTCAAATCTTTAGATTTTTTTGTGAATTGTTTTATTTTTTTTTTATTCTATAAATTGGATATTTATGCTGGGGATCTCTGTAATTATTGTTTGGTTTATAACAACCAAAAATAATGCCCGAAAAACTAAATACAGCGTCTAAACTAATTAGAAAAAAAGTCAAGAAAATGAAGTCACATCTTCTACAAAATAAATCCAAGAAAATATCGTTCTATTTAAAGTAGTAACCTCTAAATCACGTACGTCTATTCGCTATAAATTGGCGTCGTCGAGGTCTTAATTAAGCCGCTTTAGTTTTTAGACTGTCAGCGACTCAAGCGATGCAGCGCTGCACCGCCGTGCTGCCTTGTCGTCAACTCGTGAGGCCTGTCTGGCTGTAACGTGATTTCCTTGTAGAACGATTTATATAGATATTAGTTTAAGTTTAAAAAGTATGAAAGGAAGAGAAATTTATTTTATTATTTTTTGACATAAAAAAGTGGTTAAAAACAGTAAAAAGTAAACAAAAGAGGTTACATTTTTTGTTAATGGAAATATCAATCTACCTAGCCTTTTCCCAAACATGTTGGGGTCGGCTTCCAGTCTAACCGGATGCAGCTGAATACCAGTATTTTACATGGAGCGATTGCGTGTCTGACCTCCACAACCCAGTAACTGGGTAATACGATACCCCTTGGTAAGACTGGTTGTCAGACTTTCGGGCTTCTGACGACCCGTAACGACTGTCAAAGATCCACGGAAGACAGCCGGAACCAACGGCTTAACGTGCTTTCCGAGGCACGGAGGAGTCTCGGTATGTAAAGATGGTCACCCATCCACTGACTAACCCAGGCAAGCGCAGCTTAACCTGATGGATCGACCCGTGCGGCTGTTTTTACTTAGCCACGAGCTCCTCCTGTTAATGGAAATAGATATAGCAAAAAAAAAACATTTTCCATTTTCTAAAATAAAATGCGTTTTAAATAAAATAGTAGATATTTAAAATTAAACTCAGTTGATTAGCAATCCAATAAAAATACAACCAGACATTTAAATAACACAGTAAACTTAATTAAAATAGCACCATTGAATTCTCAGCCCACGCACAATCACACACACGGCAAACTGCTCTACTTACTTATATTTACAACTTCACGACTTAATAAACAACGTTAATAGAGCCGTATTTACTTACATAAATAGTTTCCTTAGAATCTGTCGGATGGCGTTGAAGCAGAAAATATCGGAAGCTTGGCAAAGATATGCACGAACGAACAGCTTCGTGACGTCAAATAGACGATTTTAGTTCAGAAAGGAAAGAGAAAGAAAATATCTCTGGTAAAAAAGATTGCAATAAAATGATTGGTTTTCTGTAAGAAACTGGTTGTAAATAAAATAATGTACTTAATGATATTATAATCTAGTCATTAAATCAAAAGGTTTGCAATTTAAACTTTTTTAAATTTTGTCTACAATCAAATCAGCTGGTCCACTGTGTAACTTCTGACTTTTTAGTGACAGTCAAAAACAATGAAATATAAACAAATAATATACCTTGTTTACATAATTCACCTTAAAATAAAACTGAAAAAAAAGGGAAATACTCGTAACATCTTTTCCTCGACTTTTTAAGTCAAAGCTAAGTTACTTGTTAAGAAAAAGAAGTAACAGATTTGTCTGCACAAGAACGGCCGGCTTTAGAAGAGCTTCACTTTGATGTTTTCAGGAATGTTTCCGAACGCAATAATGGATAATAATGATGGAAGAAATGCGTCATGAAATACCTTTGTATTTACTCTGGTATTTATTGTTAGAAATAAGACTGAAACTTACAAAATAAATATAGATTGGTGAACAAGTTCCGGCCATGTAGGTACAGACGCCAGCAGGTCAAGCCACCCGAAACTGTCAAAATTTCCCAATCAACCTTGAACCTAATGCTTTAGCGATAAAGATGAAAATCTATTAAATAAATTTGACAGATTGTAGTAGCTTGATGCTGGCGTCTGTACAAAATACGACGGTACGCGTACACCGTCTTCGAACAAACTCGGCCGATCAAATCAAACGTAAATGTAATGAAAGAGAGCGCGTACATTACACAACTGCCATCGTCCGATGACGCCCGAAAACGGCCGATCAATCTTCGCTTTTTGGGATTTCTCGTCAGTCTGAAGCGCAGATTGAGTGTATTTATAGGTGTTTCTGTCAGTGTTGTTATCTACCTAAACGACTATGGATATTGAAAAATTCCGGTACGAAACGGACGGTATTAAATTGCGGTACGAATTTTCTAAAAGATACATTTGTTCGAATTCCTCCGTTTTAAAAACGCGTCTACACTCTGTTAAGCCGCACTGTCAACTACAGAATACCGGCAATGCAACGTCCAATGTCGGCACAATAGTGTCGGCCGACAAAATCGGTTTTGGTGTAACCGTACCTTTACGCTTGCTTAAGACCAAGTGACGTTTAATCTGGCTCCACAAAGAAAAATAAATTGAAATTGATAAAAAGTAAACCACCCAAATATCAGTAACAAACAAATCAACAAACGTTTTCCTCCAAAAACAAAACTCCTCTCACACGAACGAACAATAACTTACCTCTAAACACAACATCTTCAAGTCACGAACAATGCTCGCTGCGATAAATAAAAGAGTTTCCAACGAAATATAAAAACTGGAGAGATACCAATATATTTGGCGAACGCCCTCAAACAAAATGGGGAACTCAATATGCGCATCGAATTGTTGCCAACCCCCTTCAAGGGGTATGTTAGGTTCGTAACGAATGCCCAACCTTGGCAAGAGTCTCTTGGCAAATGCTTGCCAGTAATAGATACGTACTTGGAGTTGAAACAGTGGCTACAATAGGAATGTTCATCTCATTCGGGGTGACGGAAATTAGGTTATGAGGTTATTCTCTGTACGAACGTGTTTATGATAAGCAGGCTATTCTGATGGTATATTTATGTGTCGTGTTTTTGATTCTTTCTTCTTTTCTGCGGGATGTGGATCAGGCCTATTGTGCGGTTCATTATTTTCGATTTGCGATTCTCTTTTGTTGTATTTTTTGGAGGATTGAAATTAAAACGTTGTCCATATTTATAAATTACAGAGTAGCAGGGGTATTGACGCGCAACCTGTTACCATGGATTCGGTACATGATTCTAGAACCCTTTGAAACTTTCGCCGGTTTAAAAAAAAAAAATTGCTGTTCATTTTGACCGCGTAGATATTGCACTTTTGTTGTAGGAAACGGCAGATTTCTTTAAATAACTGACGAAAAATATGTCAACCCAGGCGGTGTCCACAATCATGTATTGCATCTGTGGTAATAGGTTGTGCGTTGGTGTATGCCACCCTGTATTTTCACAAATCCGTAAAATTAATATTGATTAAATAAAAAAGTTTTAAATTCATATTTAAAGACTTATAATCTAAATGTACAATTTCAATGCACAGTTCAAAATTACTAAGTACACTCTCGCCGTAATCTCATCGCCAAGACAAGGCATCCAGTCTGGTCGCAAAGTTATGAGCGGCCATAATCCGTCTGAACAACGCAAGGCAACAAAACCCACTAAATATCAATAACTACTATTAACACAACGTTAACAGACCAAGGAATCACACAAGCCGACGTTTTACCCTCTTAGCTCGTTCCCACTGTTTTAATGACGGATGAGATTACTGTCTTGATTCGACAGTTTAAGACTGCGGTTTCCTAGGTAAGCGGTTTCTTCATATTTGGCTGTCATGAAAATCTACCATTTTCACTAGTATTTGACATTAAGGTATTACAAACGCTCTGTATTTGGACAACCGTTGATCCTTTTGTGACCGTCACGCATCATTTCGTGTCGTTTAAGACCAGACATTCCAATATCTGATGTGCTTTCTAAAACTTCATTAATAAAAATATTGTGTAACTTGTATTTGATTTCATAAAAGAATCTAATTTTTGTAGGCTAAATATCTAGACTAGTATTTAATTGGACTACTGTAGACTATTACCCTCTTAAAACATATTTTACTAAAAATAGTGTTTTGTGAATTTCTTTCTAATTTGAGTTTGAAAGAAAGACAGACCACTACCTACTTTAACTAAAATAGGTTTGTAGAGCGTTTTAGTTTTTTTATGAATAAGGTGGTAAAGGTTTATTTATTTTAACCTACTTGCTCGACGATTAAATCCTGCCTGTAACTATTCGACCTTAGTCCTTCAAAAACTTAACAAAGATTAGCCCAAAATTAACGTCTTTCCCAATGGAAACGCGCTCCAGGGTCATATTTGCTAACATGTTTGCGTTAGCGTTATCCGGGCTAATGGTCAGTCCTGTTCTACCTACCCTCAGCTGGCTTGGCTTAACGCTAGTGCTAACTGCCGGACATGGAGCGGGTTACGCTGAGAAAATACAGGCTTTTTTGTGAAAGGACCACCAAGATGGCGGCGGCCCCTTTACTTTAAATTCATGGTTAAGATTTTTGTGTAATTTGGTGAAAGTTTTTTTGAGTTTTAAGTGTTTTTGGTCTTTATTTTAAAGGATTGTTTGTAATGTTATTAATACTGTTGACGGGTTCGTTCTTTGTTGTATTATTATCTGGTTTAAACTGGGGGGCTTGGTTGTAGAGCTTAGTGTGAATTTTTAAACCTCATGCTTATACTTCGTTATTGTTATCCAGCACTTATTTTATAAAGTACACTGTTATGTTGTTAAAAACTAATCTCATTAGTCAACCTAGTGTATGAAACAATATTATTAGGTACTGTTCCTAGAATCACTATCTATTGTAGCTTATAATCTCCAAGTTTTCTAGCTCTATTGCGTATAGGTACTCAAAGTTATCATGGATTCGTCTGGTCTCAAATATCTATAATATTTATGATTGAAACCTCTTTTATCTGTTCTGTGATTAAGACATATTTTAGCTATTATTTCCTATTTCACCATATCACCAACAAAACTACCGTTATCTGTTATCATTTTACTTGTTATTCACTAAATTGGATTAGTCAAATATAGGCGCTAATTTATTTGTTTACGACACTCCACTATACATGAATTTAAAACCTAACTCTATTAATATAGAGTCCAAAATCGAACGTATTTCACTTTTCAAGCTCCCATTTCTCACCTTGCCTTATGTTTCAAACCTTATTACGAGCAAATAAAGTTGGAATTCGTTTGTTTTTATAAAGTAGAGTTATCGGGTGTATACATAATGAAAACTACGTAGATACAGACAACAAATCTTCATAAGAGGAAACTAATTAACCGATCACGAACATACGACGGATAATGTTATTACATTCGTATGTAAGTACGGTGGATGGACCAATTGTTCGCTGTGAAAATGGTGAAATATTTGCAGTTCCATTAGCATTGTATAATTTAACTGTGTATTGGGAATCGTGCGTTTTTGTAATTTTATCGAAGCGGGTTAATTGGAAACAATTCTTTTTGATTACTGTAAAGTCCAGCTTTAATGTTAAATAAAGTTAATCTTTTTATTTATTGAACACTACAGTAAGTTAAACAATATTTAGTGCAATAAATGAGCCTTCCTGAAAACAATGCTTGATAAAGTACTTCGATTTAACTTTTGAGTATCACTTCCACCACCAACCTTACATAGGTACTTGCTAATATTTTTATCACTCCTCTCAAGACCTATTTTCATATAAATCCTGCCACCACGACTAACACACTGATAGGTATTGTATAATTAAATTACTTAGTCTTGAACAATACTGCTATATTATATATTGCTAATTCTGTCAAAATCACGTCTATTTCTCCACAAGTGCCGAAACTACTTCCAAAGCTCTTGTACACAAGTGGAACGATGGATGTAATTCTCAGACATTGGCCCGCGTTAACATGCTGAGGGGGCGTAACAATCGGCATTATTACTATTTCACTGACTACAGACAACAGTACCTTCTACCCTACGCGACTATAAATAGGACCAATTCCAATTACAATGTTTGTTTCTTGAGATGTAGGTTCTACTTCCATTATTACTATCTGAGTTTAACTGGCACGTATTAATAAGTAATTATATTTCAGTTAACTTTGAAATTTCAATGATTTGAGGGTTTGTGTGTTAGGAATTTACAATTTGTGGATAGATTGTGATGTTAACTGAGTTGAAAATTTTGCGGAAGGGATGAAAAATTTGTTTAGTAAGACAAGACCTTTTAAAATGTCTTTAACATATCCAGGACCTTTGAAAGGCGTACGAGAGGCCGAAGACAACTCGCAAAGGCCCATTAGACAATTTTAAATTATGAGTAGGCACCAACAGACGATTAGCCCTGTATGTGCACACAAGGACAACCCCCGGTAGGTAACATTATTGCAGAACATGGAAACAAAATATATTGGGCTAAAGGCTTAGGTGGCTATAGACTGGTTAACTAGAACTATGGAAAGATCCTACCTGACCAATATTTTACATACAATAAACAGAAAAAATGGCAGGGAGGACTTGCACACTCGATAATGGGCCACATGGGTCGTAGCTACAAGGGAGCAATACGTCCTGAGGTGCTGATGAGGAGTGGAGAGGTAGGTATCCCATATATAAATGCATTAACATCCATGTCAATAAATTAGACATTACAATAGGTCGATGTTAATAAGTTTGAAGAAGAGATGGACTACATTATAAATGAAGATCATGAAGCGTCCTATACTTTTAAAAAAATATATTTTTCAGACTTGACGCTCAGATTTTGTATCAACTATTCCAAAATTGACTTTCTGACGAAGAAATGGTTAAAATGTCTGCAATACTAAAGAGCCAAGTCATCATGTAGGAATGCCAAAGTGACTCATTTGTCTACGTTTATTTTTTAAATGGTTGTCTACTTGGGTGGTAAGATAAGGTATCCTTCATACTTTTCTTGCATTCTCATATCTCTAGAAAACAATCATCAGAGGATTTACTTGTTTCTTTATTCTGTTTGTATGCATGATTGGAGTCATTATTATTAGCTTAGTATTTTGAAATTTAGCTTGCAAGTGCTTTATCAAGTCTGTTATTCAAAACGTCACTTTTTGCTTCTTTAAAAGGCTCTTCTATGATATAATTAAAACATTTCTCATATATTAAATAAATTCCAACTAAACTTGTTGGAATTTTCCAAAAATATATTTTCCATATCTTTAACTTTAAATAATTCTACTGTGAGCGGTGTCTAGGTAGGTATACATACTTGAAGTGTCGAAACAAAACCAGCCATTACACCACAAGCATCCCGGAAGTTGATACAAAAATCAATTACTTGCATACCACTTCAATTTGCTTATTTTAACAACACAAAAAACATCTTAAAATCGGTCTTACAGAAGATTTTTCGTTTACATTATTATTAGAGTAACGGAAACGCCTATTAGAACGTTCTATTGCTCTTTTGTCGGTCAACATACAGAGTTGTTAGGTAAATAGACAAAGTAGTACTATGGAGACAGCTTAGAGTAACTTAGATACAACAAATGTTAGTGTAGTGACCGTTTTCACTAGCACTAGGCGACGCTTAAATAAAAGCGCGCTGATCTCTTTCAACTTTGGGGCCTAAGCCGAGCGTCCCTTTTATTTAGGCATTCATTAAGGTGTTGTCTAGTTTTAGTGAAAACGAGCAGTAGTGTGTAAGTGTTGTTGGTCTTAACTTTGATGGGTAAGCAGAAGTAAAAGTTGATGTTATATATTTATTATTTAACAGTTATCATGCGTATAAACAGACAAGAAGAAAGGAACAGACAAATACGTACAAAGGTGTTAATGTTAAAATGGTGTTAAAAGATGTGAAAGTAGGCACAGGCTATTCAAGTCTAGATGTAATAATACTACTAGATAATATAGATAATCTTTTTTCATCCTTTACGTTATTCATGTTTTACCCCGAAGCGGTTTGGATTATACTAAGTCGACGTTGTCTGTTCCATGAGAAATGACGCACAGTGAGTGTTAAGAGGGCTGTCTCTTTTTCTCACCTCTCTCGCTCCCACGGGACCAAATTTTTAAGAATGTTAAATGAAAAGATGTTTTTTTGATAAATGTAATCAATTAAAGGACTAGTTAATGTTAATTTAATAGGTAACTATCAAAAACACATTTTTGTTGTGGCATTTATTCAACTCATTTCAAAAATAGATAATACTTTTTGAACTGAGTTTATTATTTAGCACAATAGAAATGTGTTTTAATAATTATGTACCTATTAAATTAACATTATTTACTAGTCCTTTAATTGATTAGGTACATATTTAAAAAAAGCATCTTTTCACTAACAATCTTTAAAATTTCTCTTAAGTTCCTTTAAATCGTAGGCATGACGGTTTTTTCGACGATATAATAATATATTTCATTTTATTTGGACACAAAGAATTGTACTACCAGCTTCCAATTGATCATAAATGTTGGGGAAAACAGGTTGTTTACATCGTCCATTATACTGTGAACAGTTTTAGCTTCCTGTACTCATTGTCAATGTTACACAATGCTAAGCATTTAATTCTGACAGTGAACACACTAAAAATGACCATCTTAACTAAGCCTCTAAGTCTTTACATACTCATTTACATTACAGCTCAACCATCAATGGGCACTTTGATTTATTTCGTATCGATAACTGTTTTTTAAACAGTTACCTTAACGCCTTTATCATTCAAACATTGAATTAAAGCAAAAATAACTAGAGTAGTCAGTACCGTAGTAATTGCAATTGCGTGGAATTCACCTTGGGACCTAACACGTAGTGTTACCGTTAGATCTGTTGGATGGCCAGCTATCAATGAGTTCAAAATTTCAAAACTTTTTACAAAAAAAAAACAACTGACTTCCAAAAAAAAAACAAAAACAGTACAAAGTGAAAAATAACTTTAATTCCGGAAGTCGGTGCCAAAAAACGAAAATGCAAAACCAAAGACACCGACTTCCGAAATTAAAGTTATTTTTCAATTTGTAGTGTTTTTTTGGAAGTCGATTGTTTTGTATTATTGAACCTAACTCAAAAGCTCCCCAAGCAAAGTAAACAAATTTTACATGAGACCAATTTCGAGGTATAAACAAGAATCTTTCAAATCAGAGAACTCTCTAAAAAGTTATGCGTGGTCACACATTAAAAAAAATATAGGTACCTACCTACGTGTAGACTTGAGAACCTCCTCCTTTTTTTTCTTCGGTAAAAAATCAATGATCTGTGTCTTATTCAAATCTTATTGAATAAGTATAGAAGTGAAGATTTAGAAGTGGACTGAAATAAATCTTTGGCTACAACTACAATTAATAAACTAGAAATCAATTGTCATACCTACTAACATTGTCATCATCTGCTTAGTCTTTTCCCAACTATGTCGTGGTCGGCTTCCAGTCTAACCGAATATATTATCACACTAACATGATTGGTAATTGCAATATAATAGGCAATACACACGTTAATGTTGCTGTCAATTCTCGGGATAAATTACAAATTCCTATTATCAATCAAACACCCACAAGAGAAGATTGGTTGAAAGCTAATCTCAATTTGACTATTCGAGCTGTCAAAGCAATGCCACCACAAAAGCACTTAGCCAATGAAGTGACTTAAATTGCTTACCTTATAAAGAAAATCGACCACAAGTATAAATAAAACAAATGAATGCTACTTATCTTGGGGCAAAACTTGAAATTCGATGGATTTATTATGATTCTCAAGAGTAATAAACCTTCCTAGTGTGGGTAGTAGGCTATTACAACGCTCATGATAAACGGCCAAGTTTACGAATTACTGCTCAAACTTATTGTGTTTTCCTGAACTTGATGCATTTTGCTAAATGCCTTTTGTGTGGGATGATGTTGTTCTTTCCTAAGAAAAAAATTCATGTTCTTGCTGATAATTATGAGAAGAAAGGTTTGGAGATAAAAGGTTCAAAGTAAAACACAATACATGTATTAATAGTCTCCAGTTATTTTATATTATTGCCACCCAAATGTAATGATTCAGATTTGGGTGTTCGAATTATTTGAGGTCATACCTAAGTATCATATTAGATACGTATATCATTCAGAGAAATTCTGCTTTCTTTAATTTCATTAAATAAAACTTTATTGATGACTTAATTGTTGTTTTGGTAGATTTTGTTTCCAACTAGGTATTTCTTTGATTAAAACGTTTGAAGAATTTTGAATTCTCTCATGGTATTTATTTATTCATAGAAATATTAATCAGACTGAAAATCCGATCAAACGCAAGCATTAAAAACTCATAACCCACTACTTCGCTATTTATTTCGCTCATCCACTCTACGCGATCGATCGACACACATGCGACCCCTCGCAGACCGTTATCCACTAGCAATAATAATTCACGTGAGAAAATCCATAGAATGGGTTCGTTAAGTTCCTTAAGGGCTCTTGTCGAGTATTGTATCGCTGTCAAAGTTCCTCTGACAGCTATCGAGTGGCCACTGAGCGCGCCAAATGTTAATGAGACGTGGAGTATCGGAGATTACGCCTTCAACGCTGTACATTGATAGACTGCAATGAATATGCAAAAAGAAAATGATGTTATAATATGTAATGGACAGGTAAGGTGTGAAGATGACGTTCTAATAATCACTGCTGCTTATAATAGTACTGTTAAGGAATCTTAAGAGAGAGGGCAAAAGATATTTGAAAAAAAACGAACGTCAAACAAAGAATACAGTATTATAGCTACACTGCAAAAAAAAAAATAATTAAATGCAACTTTGTCTTCATGATATACAACTTAAGCTAAATTACATGATGAAAATAAAACTGCCAACAGTAATAAGTCTATTAATATAAAAGTACTGTATTAATTAACTGTACAAGAAAACTTGGACATGAAACATAAAGACAATACTGTCTTCAATCGAGAAATAATTTGAACTTACAAAAGAAGTAAAAGTACAGAGAGAATCAGTGTCAATCACCGAATGAATGGTTATATTATTCACTTTCAAGATTTCCATTCAAACGGTACTTTAAACATTCATAAATCGCATCTAAAACCCTGTTTTGTATGCCATAACACCTCTCAATATTTTATTCGCTGGTACCTTCGGGTTATCTGACGCTGTTGACCCTAGACCTCGCAATCTTGCGGTACCTCCTCAGAAACGCCTTACGCATGCATAATTGCGTACTCAAGGCACATCTCTATCGAAAAACATTTGAACGAGCGAGGAAATGTTTGTGGAAAAATATTGTTTCTTCCTGTTATGGGTTACAATGAATGGGTTGACTATGTAAATAATATGGTTTTGTAAGTGGTTTTGCTCGGTAGGTGTGTTTTTTCCTTAAACTTTTTCCTTAAACTCACGTATGTATTTAATTAACTGTTTATAGATGCAATTAATATTGACGTCAACCATTAATTTGTTCCGGAAGCCAAACCCATGTTAGTAATAAATCACGTTTGATACTTCCCTCTTTCTACAATGTCGCTACTCAACTTTTTGTCCAACAAAATAAGAAATCAAAACCCAATTATTCGCCTACACTCAACCACAGTTTGATCAAAATTAAATATCAAAAAACGATGAACTTTAAACTTTCGAAACCGCTTCACTGACGGGCGGTACATCGTGATAGCGACGGAATACCGAGTGCATAGCTAGAAACCCGTCCATCCAATTTGATGCGATAAAAAATAAATTAAAATAACCAGAGAACGTAGCACCCGATGATATCGATACCAGTCCCTCTCTCATTGTACTCACACCAATGGTAGGTTCTAATTGCGGCTGCTTTGTTAAACAAAATGAGGCGTTAGCTCTTCTATTAAATAATAAGTAGTTTGATACCACTGTACAATCGATACGTTGTCCGTCAGATAAGAAATTGGTTTAGGCAGTAATGACGTTTCGATTTAAGCGTTCGTTTATAAATAAATATGTTTTTATTGTTGCAGATAACTTGAAAGAAGACTGCGTATGGCCGAAAGATTCAACAGCAGTCCAATTAAAGCGTCATCGTACGCTGTTTGGACATATCAAAATGTTTTCAATAGAAACGACAAATATAAGCAAGCGCGTGACTTGAATACTGACAGTGAGAAAGAAAACCAAGATGTTCTTGGAAGTACAGTTGGAGGAAACAAAAACTCAGACTACACAGAGAGAGTCAGCGATAGTGTTATAGCGCCGTTATACGATTCTTTAGAAGACACTTTGGAAGATGAGGAGATTAGAAAAAACGTATGGAGCGACGTGGACGACGAACTTTACATAGCGAATTTAATCAAAGAGAGGACTTCAAATGAAGTGAAACGCGACAAACGTGATACTAGTGGTTATTTAAGTGATAGTGATATCAGTGAGAAGGTTGTGAGTAGTGTTAAGTTAGATTACGCGATGTGGGAGATTGAGCCCACAGATCTGACGGAGTGCGACTGTCTTGGCCCTCCGCCGGAGTTCCTGTTGCCGCCACCTCCTAGACCGCCGTTCCTGCAAGCGGAATACTATTGTGGGGACGATCCTATTCCGGATTTGGAGACTTGTGACACGGAACCAGTAAGTGCTTTAATTTTTATACTAGAATTTGACAGCATCCAACGCTTAGATTGACTCAGTATTTTCTGAAGAAGTACCTAAGATACACCACAGTAAATGTCAGTCCAAATAATTTGGTTTTAAGGTGAATGCGCAATGGTAGCCCGCGAAATTAAAATTTTCTTAAGTTTTTTGCAATTTGCAGGTCAGTGTCAGATTGTATGTTTTGCGAATCGTATTTTGATCAACATACAACCTGACACTGACCTGCAAATTGGGCTACACTTGCGCATTCACCTTAAGACACAAGACGATTTACCAGTATTAGGTATTAGGAAAAACTACTATTTTTTTTCACTATAATAATCCCAGCATTTTTAGTTTCAAGAAACGTCACCTTACTTTATCTTCACACTTTGTTCCACAATTATACACCATTTTTAATTAATCCTTATCTGTGGGCATAATAAAAACGGACTAAGCGACCCGGATTAACATAGAGGTCTTTAAAAATTCCCTCTTTAATCTTGAATATTATACACGAATATTCCTAAAGTTTAAGGGTATTATATTTTATCTAATCTGAAGTTAGCGTTTAGTTTTGTTTTAGTCATGAATAAACAGCTTTGCTTTGCCTCGTTTTATCAAGTTAGTCAATATTTGTCACAATGAAATGGTGCGGGCGCGGCGGTGGTGGTGTTTCATCTTAGGATTACTTTTTAACTAATCTTGATTTTGTATTTCGTCAACCGAGTTTGGGTAACGAATTCATGTTTGTGCCAATATAATTAGAGTTATATGTAAATATTTTACTAAAAGCGTGTGTGTGTTACAATTAGTAACAACAAGGTTCATGTTTTGAGTTAGAATTTGTGAAAACTGTCCTTAGAAAATGTTAATATTGTCTTCAAAAACCGAGTATGATTTTGAATCAATAGATTTATGTATTGCAACTTACAACAAGTCAAACCACTTGATTGTTTGTTAAGTTAATTTAGTCAATTGCATATCACTCTTTACTAAAGGCAAGTATCGTCTAAGTTGACTTTACAAAATTTTCCAGCAAAAGGTTTCACAATCCCTTTGTCTTTTCCAAGAACCGTAGAAATTAAAATTCTCAGTACACATCTTTGTAAGTTTGTCAGTAAACATTGTTAGAAACTCCGAATCTGCCGGCAACTTAACTGTATCTCTTTCGAAACACTAACATTCTAAGGGCGAGACTCACAGACTCACTTATCTTTAGTGTCCTAAGTAAAGTAAGCGTCCATACGATTCCATATTCATAGAAATATTTAATATATCTGTGCTCCCATACCTAATGCCACTGTAATTTGAAACCACTGTAGAATTTCTCGCCGTTTCTTCTCCATAACCGTGCACCTAGCTTCTGATGTTTCGAAAGTGCCAATGTAGGTTTATGTGAAATTTTCTTTTTTTGAATGTTTATATTGTTCATATTCGTTAAATCTTCAACTGACATATTGTATGAGACACAATTATTTTTCTATTGTTACCGAGCTCTAGGAGGTCGATCGACAGATAACAAGCGTTTCATTTCAAAAATTAAATTAAAAATTTAAAAAACCCCCAACGCAAAAAAGAAAAGAGAACATTTAAAAAGTCAAAAATAATACCTATCGTTGAGCCATCAAATTCGATTGAGTAATACCTATATATATTTTAATTACAGAAATTGATGGATGGCACGATAAGGTTTGCTCATTGAAATGGCGCTATAATGTCACGGCGGGGTACCGCATAAGTAAGTCAGACCCTTCACTTGATTGACTATGTACATATGCGGTACCCCGCCGCGAAATTATAGCGCCAATTCAATGAGCAAACCTTATCGTGCCATCCATCAATTTCTGTAATTAAAATATATATAGGTATTACTCAATCGAATTTGATGGCTCAACGATAGGTATTATTTTTGACTTTTTAAATGTTCTCTTTTCTTTTTTGCGTTGGGGGTTTTTTAAATTTTTTAAATTTTTAATTTAATTTTTATTTTAACCTTTTTAAACTTTTTAAACAATTTAACAATACAGAAATGCATTTTTATTACTGCAGAATGTTAAGTTTCTCTGCACATAACATTAACTTATAATGATGCCACCATCGTACTGCAAATAGAATTAAATTCTGATAAAAAAACGAATACAAACACTACTATCTGCTATTTTTTTTTTCAAGAGTGTACTATTGTGCTGGATATCCTGACTGCAACATCAGCTCATCGCGTAGCCACCATTGCATTGTATGTAGAATAAAATTCTGATCAAAACGAACCCAAACACGACATATCTGCTATTACTTTTTCAAGAGTCTTCTAGTGTGCTGGACATCCTGGCTGCAGCATCAGCTCATCGTGTTGCCACCATTGCATTGTATGTAGAATTAAATTCTGATCAAAACGAATCCAAACACGACATATCTGCTATTACTTTTTCAAGAGTCTTCTAGTGTGCTGGACATCCTGGCTGCAGCATCAGTTCATCGTGTTGCCACCATTGCATTGTATGTAGAATAAAATTCTGATCAAAACGAATCCAAACACGACATATCTGCTATTACTTTTTCAAGAGTCTTCTAGTGTGCTGGACATCCTGGCTGCAGCATCAGTTCATCGTGTTGCCACCATTGCATTGTATGTAGAATAAAATTCTGATCAAAACGAATCCAAACACGACATATCTGCTATTACTTTTTCAAGAGTCTTCTAGTGTGCTGGACATCCTGGCTGCAGCATCAGTTCATCGTGTTGCCACCATTGCATTGTATGTAGAATAAAATTCTGATCAAAACGAATCCAAACACGACATATCTGCTATTACTTTTTCAAGAGTCTTCTAGTGTGCTGGACATCCTGGCTGCAGCATCAGTTCATCGTGTTGCCACCATTGCATTGTATGTAGAATAAAATTCTGATCAAAACGAATCCAAACACGACATATCTGCTATTACTTTTTCAAGAGTCTTCTAGTGTGCTGGACATCCTGGCTGCAGCATCAGTTCATCGTGTTGCCACCATTGCATTGTATGTAGAATAAAATTCTGATCAAAACGAATCCAAACACGACATATCTGCTATTACTTTTTCAAGAGTCTTCTAGTGTGCTGGACACCCTGGCTGCAGCATCAGTTCATCGTGTTGCCACCATTGCATTGTATGTAGAATCAAATACTGATGTAAATGAATCCAAACACGACATATCTGCTATTACTTTTTCAAGAGTGTTCTAGTGTGCTGGACATCCTGGCTGCAGCATCAGCTCATCCTGTTGCCACCATTGCATTGTATATAGAATCAAATACTGATGTAAATGAATCCAAACACGACATTTCTGCCATTAATTTTTCAAGAGTGTATCCAGCACACTAGTGCTGGATATCCTGGCTGCAGCATCAGACCAAGAATTCCATAATCTTGCATAGATAGATAGCATACATGGATGTTTCAAATTTTAGGTCACACTAAGGTTTGAAAGTAAAGTAAATACCCATTACGCGTCTAAGATCCCTACCGCAGCTAACAAAAGAGCAAATAACTTTGAAACGGCTGAACCGATTTTGATAAAACATGTCTAAGAACCATCGCTGGAAAACCTGCTTTCAAATAAAAAAAACCGCATCCAAATTAGTCCACCCGTTTAAGCGCTACGGTGCCACAGACAGACACACAGACACACACACACACACACACACACACACACACACACACACACACATAGCGGTCAAACTTATAACACCCCTCTTTTTGCGTCGGGGGTTAATAAAACTATACAAACATAATTATATTGTATACTTTTCACATTCTATACTTACTTACGAGGCTTTTGGCTACGTTGTTTTATTTAAAAATGTGCATCTAGTTTGTGCAGAATAAACAATTTTTCTTTCTTTCTTTCTAAAGTCAAAATGCGATCTGTGAATCTTGCCCTGATAGTCGCATAGTCGCATCTGTTACCACAGTGTTAACTTTCTCTTTACTTTGCTTTTCTGTGGGCCTAGCATGAACGTGCGTTTGTTTTGCGAATTAGAATGATTTGAAAATTGAAAATACTCGATTCGCACATGACATAATACTTAAGACCGACGCACATATGGCAGAGCGTAGCGCAGAGTATTTTTCACTCGAGCTAATGGAAGTTTATTTATTTACGACTTTAATTCGGTAGGTCGATATTTGTTTGGCAGTGGCGAATGCGCGCTCTGTGCCTCACCAGATGTGCGCCGGCCCTTAGTTTTAAAACTGTATTCATTTATATCTATGGGAGATGGACTTGTGCTTTTGTTTTGTCTGCCTGTGTTTAAGACTCGGATAGTGTTGTATTTTCGATTCGAAAACCGTTTGAATTTATGTTTACGTCGCGCGTTCGTGCTAGGGCTTCTGTTAAATAGCGGTACGGTAATGACTTGAAAATTAGGAGCTGCTTGTGGTTTATACGTTCTTGTATGCTAATCTTTGTTTATGTTTGGATTAAGTTCCAATATTTGAAGTTTTGGGTTAATAGAAGAGGTTGCTGTCGTAGTATGGCCTACTGTTATTAGAAGAGGTTGCTGTCGTAGTATGGCCTACTGTTATTAGAAGAGGTTGCTGTCGTATTATGGCCTACTGTTATTAGAAGAGGTTGCTGTCGTAGTATGGCCTACTGTTATTAGAAGAGGTTGCTGTCGTAGTATGGCCTACTGTTATTAGAAGAGGTTGCTGTCGTAGTATGGCCTACTGTTATTAGAAGAGGTTGCTGTCGTAGTATGGCCTACTGTTATTAGAAGAGGTTGCTGTCGTAGTATGGCCTACTGTTATTAGTTGTCTCACAAAGTTGTTTTGTTGTTTGTTATCCTGAATATGATTCCTAGTTACTGCCTTAAGGCGAGTAGTAATGCCAACTAGCGCCACTATTGAGAAAAAAAACAAAGTTTGGATATATGGAATATTCTGAAATATCCTATGTTCACATTTTTTGTCAGATGAGGTGGGTCAGGTGATGTCAAAAAAAAAATCAACAATAAACCTCCTAGGTTCAAAGCCTTAGCAGTTAACGCCAAAAAGGGCCCTGCTAAGGCCCATACCTCCAAGATTCCAATCACTAGACTTATGATGTGTATGTTCATTAGATAATGTTTTTAAATCGTGTTTAGTTAAAGAGAACTACAATTTACCTAAACAATCGATTAGTAACGTATAGACAACAGACAGTACATTATAATTAGTATAATTAACATTTTATGTGTGGATAGGTTAATGGGTTAGATATGTCCAAGATAAACTCAGAAAGTACATAGGAATGGGACTGTCTATATAGACTCTAGACCGTTCAATTCAAACGAATAACTTTATTCCTCTAGACTCTAGAGTCTAAATCTTTATTCCTCTAGACTCTAGAGTCTAAAACTTTATTCCTCTAGAGGTATAAAGTTATTTGTTTTCTATAATCCAGCACATATGATTATCTAATACTCACTATATTTTGATCACCAGATCAGCTTAGATTTATAGCGTTAATACCAAAATACCACGGATTTAATATTAACTTATTTTATAGCCCTGATACATCGTAACATCTCGCATAAGCTACTGAATTATTTTATTAATGTTGTCACTAATATTAGACGAAATCGTTGTGATAAATATAGTGATAACGAGCCTTATTTGTTTATTATACAGGATGAAATTGAATAGATGCGACAAAATTTAAGGGGGTGTCTACGCATCAATATGAATAACTTTTACTATGGGACCAAACCTGAAATCGCGAAAAAAAAATCAGCTGTTCAGTACATTTAATGTTCGCATAATTCGTCAAAATGTACTGAACAGCTGATTTTTTTTTCGCGATTTCAGGTTTGGTCCCATAGTAAAAGTTGTTCATATTGATGCGTAGAACACCCCCTTAAATTTTGTCGCATCTATTCAATTTCACCCTGTATAAATAAGACGTTATAATATTATACTTATATGATTTAGTTCAGTTTAGCTCATATTGGTCTAGTGCTCGCAAGCGCTAATTATTGCTGAGCATGAGGTCCTTTTTTTTGTGGATGGGAAATCATCAAATGACTTGTCCCCCAATGGTGAAGCGAAAGGGCGTGTCAGACTTTTGCTGACTAAAACCCACCCGTGTTCCTTCAGTTGCCTATGCCAGGGCCACGGTATCTCTTTAGAACAACCCGCGACCCCGGCGGCATCGGCCCTATTGGACCCCATAATTGCTGACATCTCTTTGAGGTTTGAGGCGCGCGTGGAACACAACGCGCCGGCGACCCGGGCCCGGGGGGGTCTACTCCCTAAGCACGAAGTCCGTAGTTTCGGCCTTCGTTAAGGCGTTTCTTACTCCGTATCACCTACGGAACGTATGATTGGTACGAAGTATGAATGGCAACACGATACGACAGTTGTCCCTACTCCCGATGTGTTTTAGCCCGTCCGAAAAAAATAACTTTTACACTTGTTTTGATGGATCGTTAAGTCAGACGGACGGATAAACGGACGGACGGATGAACGGACGGACTTAGACGGCGACCTACCCACTACTCACCGTCCGCAAGCCCGCGCTTACGGTGGCCGGGAATTGGCTCTCGATTCCCGCCGCCCAGGGCGTCTCCTGCGGCGACTGAGGGCGTGAGATCGCCTCTCCCTCACGCGTTCAGCCCACTGTTTGATTCCCAGGTCGGGCAAAGTGTTATTGGGATTTTCCATCTGGATTTTCTCAGTAGTAGCCCGGAGACTAGATTTGTGCTCGGTTGATGGCAATAAGCTCGCCCTCCATTATAATAGGAGAAATGTGGGTGTACTATAGATACCTACACCTCTGCCCAACCCATTGGAGAAACCAGGCGTCATGCTATGTTATGTTGTCATCTAGCTTCGTCAAATATTGCTGTACGTAGGTAGGTAGTTTATATTTTGATAGTATTATATTATGAGGAGCTAAAGATATGCAGACCTTATTAAATAATAAGGTATGATGACGTACCAATCTGCGGGGTAATTACGTATCTGACGAAAGCGGGCGAGCCATAATTGTATGTGTAAATGTTACATGCACATTGTCTTTGTGTGCGTAAGCTCGGGAGCGCGCTACCCGCAGGTACGCACACAAGAGCGCGTGTCTATACACATTATAATACAAGTATGGCTCACCCGCTTTCGTGAGATAAAACAAACGTCACACATTAAGGGCTCGTTTCAGCACCTACGATTAGATAGATATAAGATAGAATACTCTTTATTATGAAAACCATAAAAATTACAGATATAAATGTTGAAATTTTCATAGGGTGACACAATGGGCGGTGTTATCGCTAAAAACGATTTTTTACAGACAATCTTTTACATATTAAGTTCCTATTAACTTACTTGGCAGATAATTTCATACAAAATCTGTTCCATTTTTTAATTTGGATGAGTAGTGCCTACTCGGACATCGTGATATAGGCCCATAGACTTATAACAAAAGATGGACTCCGCGCCACGCATATCGAAAGTGAAGCACAGTAAGTATGCCGGGACCGTTTGTACAAACACGCCTCACGCATACATTTACATTATAGTATGCCGACCGGCCGCCATTACGTGACACGAGCGACGACGGCGTCTTTGCAGCTACTCAAATCACGCACACATAGATCGGTACGGTGCTTCACTTTCGATATGCGTGGCGCGGAGTCCATCTTTTTTATAAGTCTATGTATAGGCCCTTATAGTAGGAATCGGTTTAATTTTAACGATATACGATAAACAAGACTATAAGAGTGAAGTGACTTCTGAACTTACTGGCACATTAAAGAAAGCCTTCAAAGAATATACCGACGCAAAAAAGCGGAAACGTAGTAACCCACAAAATGGAAAATGTTCACCAGAGCCGAAAAACTTTTGAGATTTCAGAAAAAAAATCATATCTCCTTTATTATTAAACCTACAAGTGCCATTCTTTTAACGTAAATTTATTTTCTGATCCTTTATCAAGACGAACACTTAAAGTCTACTAGAAGTTACGTTTGATCTATATTTCTGTGGGTTACAGCAATTGCACTTTTTTTTTTGTTACGATAAAACGCTGTAAATGAAACGGATAAATGAATGGGGCAATCCAAATCAAGTGTTTTCCTTTAAAGCCAAATTGCTGTAACTACTTACCACAATGTATTTCTTTTGTCTTATTTTGACTTAAATGCAATATAATCCACGTAAACAGATGTACTGAAATGCCTTTACTGTTAGAAGTTAGAATGGATGGTAAAATTAAAACGATGTAAGTATAGAATGACATTTATCTAATGACTTTTTAAAATGTTTAAAACAAAAATCACTTCAGAGTCATGTCGTTGTCTTATTGGAAATATAAATGAGATCAAAAATAAAACATAACAAAACTCTAAAAAGTGCCTTGGTAGCTTAATTTAGCCTAAATATAAAATAAAATAAACTTAAACAAAACAATAATTACTTCTAAACTTCTAAATTAAAGTTAAGTTTCAGGTTTATACGATTCCACATTTTGCATGTAACACCACATTTTGCACAGGTCCCATTAAAATAGATGGACAAATTTTCACAGGGTGTTCTGCCCATAAATATGAACAACTTTCACTACAGAACTAACTCTGAAATCACGAAAAAAAAATCAGCTGTTCAGTACATTTATCTACACCAAACTTATCAAAATGTAGGGAGCAGCAGATTTTTTTTTCACGATTTCAGGTTTGGTCCCATAGTAAAAGTTGTTAATATTCATGGAACATCCTGTGAAAAATTGTCCATCTGTTTTAATAGGACCTTGTATACCTTTGATCACAACACAAATTATTATTAAACATGCTCAATTATTCAATTCCCCTTTTCATCATTATCTTGAATCATTATCTACTAAATAATCCTTTGCTTTGTTATTAATTTTTAAATTCTTGTATTCTTTAGCGAATCTTGAAGGAATAATATTTCTGTCAACGAGATTTTTTAAATCTTTGTATTTGTTGGCAGATATACCTAACTGTGTGGGATATAAATTTTTCTTAAAGCCAACCATACCTTATAACGGAAGTAAAGGAATTTTTGTAGCTTCAGCGTCAGGCAACATTGAGTTTTTAATGTACATCACATCCGGTTCTAATTTCTTGAAAGTGGCAATATTTAGTTATGATATTGCAAGTTTCTTTTTTTTAATGTTTCGTTAACAACATCATCAAATCCAATAAAATCTTTACCCGTTAGTACTTCAACTTTATATGGCTCTGGATGTTGACGTGCAACTTCCATTATACTTGGCCATTGCGACGGCGCCCATATTGTAGATTTTCTTATTTTGGTCTCAATTGTAGCGTGGATGCTATCAACTGGCATGTAAGTATGGCCAGGAATCAAATAGTTGATTTGAATGGTCTTTATGTTATTGCACTGAGATAGCCCGGATCATGCTAAGGACGGATTTATTTTTATTTTGGCCGTAGCAGGAATCACAGTAGAGCAGTTATGTTTTTACTGAACCACATGAGTCTAAGTTTTTGATGTATTTGTATAAGCATGCACAAATTTCGTTAGCGCCACGATGTGCATCTGTCTCTGACCATACGTTGCAGTATCCTTTCCTAGTAGTACTTTCATATATCGTAAAATTATACACAGCAAATTTACGACTGTAGTACAGCATCATTGAATCTCCATAAGGGGTGTTCAACACTTTTTGCATATCGAAACTTGCACATATTATACTCTTATCTTTGCCGTGTACAGTTTGATGATATTTGAACCTTTTGTATGACTCGTCTTTTTCTTTTACATGTCTTTCTATTTTTGCTTTTGCTTCTTCAGTGTCCTCTTCATTGTTAATTCTACGACTTGTTAAAGCAGATTCTGAAGACCTGAAAAGACATTCCTTTATTTTCGCTTTCTTTGCAGTTGTTTTTGCGATATAGGTTGGTCACATTTCTAAATTCTTCAGGGAAATATAACCGCTTCGAGTCAATAATAAATAATAATGCGATGGCATCTTTGGCAAAGATTCTATAAAAATTCTTGCATGTTCTATGACTTCCTCCTTAGTTTTATTACACCCACCATTTATTCCACGTTCATCAGTTTTCACATATAATATCCATCAGTCATCGTTGCCAGTGTGTAGAGAATAAATCGTTGAGTTACGTCCAAAGTATTAATAAGATATTTTTGACAAATTTTTCTTCGTCCTTCGCCTTCATTAATAAAGTAGTCGTAAACACAATTCCTAACATTATTAACTTTGGTTGGCCTCCTAATAGATTTTCTTACAGCACACTGAGCTATCCAGTCTTTTCTTCTTTGGTCACTGTTAAGGTTCCAAAAATATGAGAATAAACTTTGACGTCTTTCCTCAGATATAATGCCACACTCATTTCCACACTTTTTTCCTACGCATAGATTAGGTTTTATTGATTTACCTTCAACTAAATCTCCTTTAGCATTGGTATAAGTTTCTCCCATTTGCCTCTTTTCCTTATTTTCTTTCCGAATTGTAGTTTTGCTTATTTTTTTCTCAGCGGAAATATTATAATGATCATCGTTAGTTTCAGTGTTTCTTTTAATTTCAACGTCTTTCTTTATCTTTTTCTTTTCTTGTTTTTTTTTACCTTTTCGTTTTTTATCTGTAAGTAATACATTAGCGTAATATTTTACTATTATTAAGTTTTTATTTAAACGGATTTTTACGTGTCAATAGCGTTGTGTTAAAATTATTAAAAATAATACTTTAATTTCTGTTATTAAATAGAAGATAATACAAACCCTTTTTTTCATCATTCGATAAGTCCGAGCTTTCTTCAGTATAATATTCCTCGCTAGAAGCTTCAGAAGGGAATGCCTCATCTAATAAGAGTTGGTCAAGATCTTCATCTGACATGTAATCGAGGTAGGATTTATCGTAATGTTTCTTTCTTCTAGATCTCTTTAATTTTGAGTTTTGTTTATTTTCAGTTGCTGAAATAGATTTTTGTTTTAAATTAGTGATGATAACCAATACAAGTGAACTATTTATCTACATTATTATTTTAATTTATGACAATGTACACTAAAATTCTTGAATAAAAAAAGGTTTACCTGCATTCAATGTTTCACAGCTGGGTAAATTTACAGCGATCGTATTATCTTCAGGTGTAACTACTATTTCATCTTCATCAATGATATTGTGTTGTATCAATTTTTCCATACTTGTTACTATCACATTGACCAATATTCTTCATTGTGGCCTCATTATGTAGCTCGGGATGTATTGTAATTTCCAAAGATTGTTCTAAAATAATAATTTTTTTTTTAAATTTGGCATCAACAATTTCTCTTAGTCTAATCAACTACCTCGTTTTATCCAATTTATTTATTTCAAAGACATTCATACTCTAATTTTAATTATAATAACTAAATTTCTACTTACGTTTCGAAACGACACCAGTCACACGGAGAAATTGGATCACAGCAAACATAACACACTCTGTCGACTGTCGCGTAGGGACTGAGCGACGTGGTAAGTCGCCAGCCATAGTGGCGCGAACGCTTGTTAAAATGGCGGTAAGTTTGCATTATCAGCATTCAACGACTGTATTACAAAGGGCATAAATGTGCAAAATCCTAGAATGTAGACGTTTTAAATTGGCGTAATTGATAGCTGTCTATATTACTATGCTCGTGTGAACTGTAGTAAACCAGACTAGTAACAATTTCTCATCTATTATATTGTAGTAAACGCGGTGCGTTACTATTTTCTTATATGCAAAAACGCTGTAACCCACACTGCTCAAAATTTCAACAGCGCTGTAACTACCGGAATCAAAAATTTTCAAAACGATGAATTGGTGTAAATGCTAAATGATAAAAAATTCAATTTTTCATGCTATTTACAGCAACTGTTTAGGTGTTCCCTTAAAAAATGGGGTTGATTTTAAACGCTGTACAAAATTTTCTATTGGTCGTAGAGTTACGGGAGTGGGACCAATCGACGCAGAATTTTTTTCTGATTCCGAATCTGCAATAAAAAAATTTTGACTTGGGTGCGGGTTACTACGTTTCCGCTTTTTTGCGTCGATACTGCCTTGTCAGTCTCCATTTTCAAAATAACAACCCTTGCCTGCGCCAAATTAACAATAAACATAACGTTTTCCTGTACCGTCACTTATAAAAACTTCAATCATTTGCGAACGAACCTCTGATTCATCCGAACATCGCGTCACCACTCAACAAGATCACCTACCGCGGTAAACCCTGCGGTCAGACCTACCTCCAACATGATTAAGACATCAACAACTCCACATAATTAGTTATCGATAAAAACTGACACCTCGCACTGGGTGTCCAGAATTTTATCGATACGAATCAAAAAGAAATAAAATCGATGAAATTGTTTAACCTACCACGCTTGAAGTTTGCGGTCTTATACCTATTAAAGAAGCAATGTTTTTAGGGTTCCGTACCACAAAAGAGTACTAGTGTGCTGGATATCCTGGCTGCAGCATCAGACCAAGAATTCCATAATCTTGCATAGATAGATAGCATACCTACATGGATGTTTCAAATTTTAGGTCACACTAAGGTTTGAAAGTAAAGTAAATACCCATTACGTGTCTAAGATCCCTACCGCAGCTAACAAAAGAGCGGATAACTTTGAAACGGCTGAACCGATTTTGATAAAACATGTCTAAGAACCATCGCTGGAAAACCTGCTTTCAAATAAAAAAAACCGCATCCAAATCAGTCCACCCGTTTAAGCGCTACGGTGCCACAGACAGACACACAGACACACACACACACACACACACACACACATAGCGGTCAAACTTATAACACCCCTCTTTTTGCGTCGGAGGTTAAATAAAATCGATGAAATTGTTTAACCTACCACGCTTGAAGTTTGCGGTCTTATACCTATTAAAGAAGCAATGTTTTTAGGGTTCCGTACCACAAAAGGAAAAAAACGGAACCCATAGAGGATCACTCGTGTGTCTGTCTGTCTGTATGTCCGTCTGTCACAGCCAATTTGCTCGGAATCTAATGGACCGATTAAGTTGAAATTTGGTACACACAAGGATTTCTGTGACCCAAACACGTACGATTAAAGCACATAAATTTATTTTGAATAAGGAGGTCACTTTTAGGGGGCAAATAAGAAAATTAAAAAAAAAGTTTCGCAAACTGTACCTACCGTGTGACATATCAAATGAAAGGGATTAGTATGAGGGTCTCAAATATATTTTTTTGTAATTTTAAAATAAACCATTTTAGTTATTTAAGAAAATAGACGAAAATTGACTATCCCCCCCACTATCTCCGAAACTACTGTGCCTAAAATTTTGAAAAAAATACAGAAAATAGTTCTATACACGTATATTACAGAAAAACCTATAAGATGTTTGTGGTCTTAAAATAAAATGGTAAATCTTTCAATATTGTGAGTATAAACTTACAGTTACTGTTCGAATGTATGTTCTGTAATATATGTATGTATATTCTTGGGATAATTATATCCCAACTACAGAACCCTTCATTGTGCGTAGTCCGACACGCACTTGGCTGGTTTTTTTTTATATATAACGTTAATGGTGACACCTTAAATACAAGGATATTTTTATTAAGACACTTCCATAAAATTATATCGTATCGGTTTTGTTTTAAACACCATTTTCTTGGAATCGGAGTAGTAGCGACTCAATTCTGTGGTTAGCTCCACCAACAAAATTATTAAGATGTCAACCACTTTATAATAATTAAGTATGCCTAATTCATACCAGATCCTAGAAGCTGAATATTTTGTTAGTAATGAAAAATGAACTTTATGTAGCGCACAACATGGTTGTAATTTCCACGTGCGAGAAAAGCTCTTGACGATTCCGCGTACGTTTGCAAATCTTGGATAGGATGCAATTCAATACTAAAATTCGAACTTATATACTTTCGTATAAGGTTCTATTCTCGCTGGTTGATAGTTTAAGGTGCAATATAGGCGTTTATTATAATTTTAAATATAGACACCTATTTTACAAGGAAAATAATGTTGCAGTCGAACAAATTTCTTTGATATTCGTCACCCTTCTAAGAATCGTCATGTGGTCTAAGTTTATCGGAAAGTAGCAGTGTGGGATAATCTTTACCTTTGACCATTTTTGTCCAAATTGGTTATTTGGAAAAATGCCTACGTTTATTTGCTGCAACAGATGGACCACCCCTTTGCTTCCTGTAGGTGTCAAAAGCCGTTTGAGTGGGTTAATCAAGTGGGTGAGTGGCAGCATCCGCCTCGTAACTAATATCGTGTGTGTTTTAGGTAGCGAAGGAAACCAAACCAAAAACAATAGGTAGTCAATCAATATGCCCTAGCCTTTTCGCAACTATTTTGGGGTCGGCTTCCAGTCTAACCGGATGCATCTGAATACCAGTATTTTACATGGAGCGACTGCCTATCTGACCTCCACAACCCAGTAACTGGGTAATACTATACCCCTTGGTGTCTTATCAAGGTGGTTGTCAGGTTTTCGGGCTTTAGACGACCCGTAACGCAGACAGAGGACACTTGACTGCTTGTTTTGGGACACAGAGGGGAGGATAGGAGATGGAACCTAGTTTGCGACACAGCTTGACATCCACAAAAGTCATTAAACCAAAAAAAATATTTATGAAATTCCGTCAAAGAATTTTTCTCGCTCGTGTTGTTTTAACTCGTGCGTTAAATGGATTGTGACTACTTGTGACCCTTTCCTCAAAACGGTCTTCAACCCTTTTTGGGACCTTTTTAACGGCCCCATGACGTCCTCAAATCACAAACAGAAATTATAGAGAAAACTGCGGATTGATAGCAGCCTTAAATATTCCATAAAAGGTGTAATTGAAATAACTGGGGGGATTGTGGCTAAGAAATAACAGCCGCACGAGACCATCGATCAGGTTAAGCTACGCTTACCGCGATTGGTCTGTAGATGGGTTACCATCTTTACATACCAAGACCCTTCCATGCCTCGGAAAGCACGTTAAGCCGTTGGTCCCGGCTGTCATTCGTGGATCTTTGACAGTCATTACGGGTCGTCAGAAGCCCGAAAGCCTGACAACCAGTCTTCCTAAAGTTTATCGTATTACCCAGTAAGTGGGTTGTGGAGGTCAGATAGGCAGTCGCTCTATGTAAAATACTGGTATTCAGCTGCATCCGGTTAGACTGGAAGCTGACCCCAACATAGTTGGGAAAAGGCTAGGCAGAATGATGAATTGAAATAACTGAAAACCTGAAAAGCCATCAATATGGACAACTTTTACAATTAAACCAACTCTGAAATCACAAAAAAAAACATTTCTCCATGCATTTGTTGTTTGCGTAGCAAATTAAACTTTATTTTATTAACTTGATAGGTAAATGGAAAAGCTGCTCATTCTTTTTTTCGCGTTTTCTGGTTTGGTCCCATGTTAAAAATTGTTCATAATGACAAGTACAATGATCGTTTAAGGTTTTCAATTACACCTTTTAAACAGAATATTAATAAAAATCAGACCTAACAAAACCTGATTGAAGCAATATAGGTGGTAAATATAGGTTTCTTAACTTGTAGATATCACAGCTATTTATTCTGTACTAATATTGCATAATTATAATCGGCAATAACAATAATCTGCATAATTGCATACAAACGGACTGGCTAGCACAAATATTGACATGTCTGGATAGCGTGAAGTAATTAAGTATTAAGGCTTGTCCGCCGTAAAAAGCGCGGTCACTGTCGGACTGCATAGAAAAGAAAGAGAAGCGCGATGACACAACGCTTGCAAAACATGAAGTAATTATCGATTTACAAAAATCTATTGATTGGACTAAAAATTAATGACATGAAATCATTCCTTATTATTTTGTAGAGAACTGTATTTTATGAACATTTTTAATGAAAATTATAAATAAATAAATAAATATCCTTGGACATTTCACACAACGCCATCTAGTCCCAAGCTAAGCAACCTAATGCTTGTGTTATGGTAACGAGACGGCTGATAAACTACTTATATACATTTTTTTTTTTTTTGTAAATACATACATATTATAGATAGAAATGAAATGAAATGAAATGAAATGAAATGAAATGAAATGAAATGAAATGAAATTGTTTATTCTGTAAATAGGATATCGAAATCACTTTTACACGTCATATATATATTTTTTTTTTTAAATAAGCTAGATGAAGTCGACATTTCCTATCTGACTACCCTGAGAAGAAATGGCGAAACAAACTCAGGGGTCAAAGTCTCTTTTAAAGTCCAGACATAATCTTGGTCAGATCATGTGAGGACCATGTAGATCCAGTCTGAAATGGTCTTTTGAGGAAAGAACCATAAAAATTTGAGTGGACCTGTCCAGTCAGTGCAAGCATTTGTCAACAATCGTGCAGCTCAACTCAGGATTTCAGGAGCTCAATAACTCGACGAACAATACCAAAGAAAGGACGTTTGGGTTGGTCGCATAAAGTACTCAAAAATATCAGACCATCAATAATACTAAAAAAGAAAAAAAAAAGATCCACATAGTGCTCACATTTACAATAATTTTAATTTTTTAACAATTTACATTGATTTTTTAACAAAGGTTTGTCATTTTATTTATTATAATGAGTTTTGGTATTATATATATTACAAAGTTGATTGAATAGCTCAAACCCAAGCTTTTTTGTCTTCTAAATAATCAGAAATTTTATAGTAGCCCTTTTTACAAAGTTTCGTTTTAATGCAGCTTTTAAATCGTTTAATGGGCAAGTATCGAATATCAATGGGAAGTTTGTTGTAAAAGCATATACATTGACCCATGAACGAGTTGCCTACTCTGTGGAGACGAGTGCGATGTACAGCAAGATTGTGTTTATTCCTAGTATTTAAACTATGAATATCGGACATCTTCTTAAAATTGGATATATTTTTGTGTACATACAATAGATTTTCAAATATATATTGAGAGGCTACAGTCAAAATAATTTATTTCCTTGAACTTCTCTCGAAGGGAATCCCTTGGACCTAGATCACCCAGACTTGGAACAAATACTTGTAGGTCGTACAAATAATTGTTCCGTGCGGGAATCGAACCCGCGACATGCTGCGCAGCAGTCAATCGCTCAACCACTGCGCCAACCGTGTCGTCAATTGTAGGAGTAATATGGTAAAAACCAGAAAAAATAGACAGAAATAGTCCGGAATTTAGATTTTTTTCCCCTTAGTTCTACAAACTAAAATCGATTTCAGGACAGATGAAATCACTTCTTATGTGTTGTAGATTGCTGTGTATTTTTTCCTATCAAAAAGATGCTATAGTTACTGTAAAAGATGGATACAAAGTTACTTAGTTTCGCCGTATTTTAGGAAGGAGGAGCCTTAAACTGTATCAATATGTACTTACAGTCGCCAGCAAAAGTCCATGGATAGAACAGAAATAAAATCGTGTGAAGCGAGAAATGACGCCACCTAGCGTAAATCAGTTATTGACTAACAAAACTTAATTATGCTGTTACTAGATGGCGTTGCTTTGCTTTAATAAACGATAAAATATTTTTAATAGTTAATTTTTGTCTCTTCAAACATTCAAATAATTTATAACTGTTCTAAACACTATTAATTTAAAATTGAATATCTATTAAATCATATACTTATAAGTATAAGTATTTTCTGAGTTTTAGTTTCCAAACTTGAGAGGGTAGGTTGAATATGGATTTATAAATAATTGCTAGGTAGTATAATTAATACTTAGATCGATGAGTTATGACTAAGCTCAATTGATTCGCTAAGTTCATTTCAATTACCTCGTGCGAGTGCCTTTTGTTCAGTTTTTATTTGTAATCAGGTGAATTACTTATTTTACCATAATGAGTACGCGTTGTAATATTGATTTGTAACGAAATCAGCTCAAATAATTGCTTTGCATAATCAAGGCAAAAACTTGTCAGAAATAGCCAAAGAGACCGGTGTAAACGTAAGTAGTTTTATTTTTACACTATTTTAAAACTACAATATTTTTTTTACCATGCTACATAATAATCACTATTTGGTATTATATATTTCTGTTTTATTGTTGCAGAGAAAAACAGCTGTTCTATGGGTACGACAATTTGAAGAGAAGGATTCTTTACAACACCATCAAAGAACTGGTAGACCACGGCTCAAAACTCAAACTCATGTGGTCAAACTATGATAAGGGACTATGAAGAAAATGGATTTCTGCCGACTAACCACTATGCTGGTTTATGTGTCACAAGTGTTGACACTGTCCGCCTGCTCTTCACAGTGGAGGGCTGCATTATCGGAGGCATGCTGTGAAACCCTTGCTTACGGAAAACCATAAAAGGGCAAGATTACAGTTTGCTTTGGATCACACTTCGATTGGAGTAATGTCATCTTTACAGATGAAAAAACTTTTAAGTGCAGTGAACACGGACGCTTATGTTTGTGGCGGCGAAATATTATGCGTTTTAAAAGTGGTCACGTAGTGCCCAATATGCAATCTGGTCATATAACAGTGAACATGTGGGGATGGATGAGTGCAGCCGATCCGGGAGAAGTAGTCAGGCTACCAAGTCGAGCAAATAGTGCAAAGTGCTGGAGGAGACCATATTGCTCATCATCTATGGGGTGTTATCGTTCAACGGTGGAATAATCAAACTGAGCGTACTTCAGATGCGTTAGAGGCTCATTGTTTACAAATATGGGAGAGTAGGTATTCGTGGTTCAGATTTGTGTAAAAATTTAATTAATTCAATGCGTTGCCATATAATGCAAGCTTGTTTATCAGCCAGACCCGAACTATTAGTACTTAAATAAAATTATACTTAATTAATATTATTTTACTTAGTGCTTATTATTTATATTAACTGGAGACCTGGTTATGTGTGTAACCTGTGTAACATATTATTTACGTATTTTTAATAACTTAAAAAGTTATGAACACTTCAAGTTCAAAAAACATAATTTTTAGTTTTTTATGTTATTTACTAAACATTGTTTTTGTGCAATTGAAAATTGTAAATTGTAGTTTTTAGCCTACCTATTTAATCCATTTAATCCGTTTGACTTTTGTGATAAAATAATCTGGTCTCCTGTTGGTTTTTATTGAGGTTACATAAGCTTCAATCCTCTTTCCAATTTTGGAAACGAATACTTAAGCTATGGCCTCAGTAAGAAGTTATACATAATATTATAATGTTATACGATATTTAATAAAGTAAATGTTACATTTGAATAATAAACTGTAAGAAATAAATCTTTACATTTTTTTAATAGTGCCTTTTTGTTGCTAAGTAACTACCAACTCAAATACCTACTAAATTATTAAAAGTTGAATACCCACTCGTTATTCGTATCGGTTTCTTTTGATAATAGACTTAACATTTATGAAGTGTTATTGAATGTCTTAATAGACCGGAGGTATCAAGACCGCTTGCCGTGTATCAGGTTGGAGGTTCAAATCCAAGGCACGGCATGTGCTTTTTTGGCATGCATTATATTTTTTTTTTCAAGAAAGTATTTTTCTATTTTGTTTTAGTAATATTTATAAACAATTAAACAAGAAAAATAAAATATTGTAATAACATTTAATAATATTTATTATTGGTATTATTTAACAAAACGTTGATCTTATTTCACTACAAAGATTACAATTTACAATACAATTGCATTGACATTTTACAATTTGACTTGATAATTTACAGTTCTCATAATATGACATGACATATTTTGCCAACTGACACAAACGGGTTCCTAGACAAGTGACATCCTATAACGCAACATCAAACGTTGTAGTTATAACTTGAGGGTATGGATTAATTTTATAAAGAAAACGTAAGTAAGTAAAATTAATGGATACCCACAAATTATAACATCTATCGATTAGACAGAGACCTAAAGATAAAGTTACTCGGACGATAGTAGATAACAATTTCATCACATTTCTTAAGGTCTCGCTGGCTAGTTTGTGAAACTGCTGGTATGAGTATGACGACGTTTGGTGAAGCGATGGTTCGAATCCAAGTCGAAAAATGAACTCTTTTTGCAGTATTCTTTAAATTATTCGTAACGGGTTCGATGTTGTAGCAGTATAACATTTTAAAACTTGAGGGACACATACTGACGCCTGTGTGCATTTAGTTAGTACAAAAATATAAAAAAACCTATAACCTACAGGTATAACCTACAGATGACACTGGGTATTGTCATTGTGTAAAGTTAAGACTTTAATTAAAGGACATGCGATTTTTATTATTCTTGTAGAAATTAAAAGTAAAATTGCCTTGTGGTAGAAAAAAATGAAGAAAACCATAAAAACTTTTGTCATCTACAAGTGACACTGGGAATTGAACAGATAATACATTTCGTAAATAATTAATCATAGTTGTGAAGAAACCGACGCCATCTAGTTTGATTTTTGAAAACTTCAACTCAAACGTTCACAGGAAAATAGACACTAAGGTATCCATGCAATTTTGCAGGTGACTGTACCT
Organism: Cosmia trapezina; assembly: GCA_905163495.3. Classification (NCBI taxonomy): domain Eukaryota; kingdom Metazoa; phylum Arthropoda; class Insecta; order Lepidoptera; family Noctuidae; genus Cosmia; species Cosmia trapezina. Next base: position 21,516,397 of record LR991035.1, on the reverse strand, counting down.
AGTTATTTTATGGGGGAGTACGATTACAGCATGTTTCTGTGTGGCTAGATATGGCGGGGATGTAGGTCATGTAGCCACCATCAGCAGTAGTTCAGGCTTGTATAAATGCTGCCAGGGTCGCGGGTTGTTCGAAAGAGATACCCGTGGCCCTGGCACAGGCAACTGAAGGAACACGGGTGGGTTTTAGTCAGTATAAGTCTGACACGCCCTCCCGCTCCGCCCAGAGCGGGAGAAGTCATTTGATGATTTCCCATCCACAAAGAAAAAAGGGTTGTTTAAATATCTCCTGACTGGTTGCCAGACTTTCGGTCTTCCGACGACCCGTGACGACTGTCAAAGATCCACGAATGAAAGCCGAGATCAACGGCTTAACGTGCTTTCCGAGGCACGGAGGACTCTCTCTCTAAGTAAAGATGGTCACACAATCACTGACCAACCTAGCTTAACCTGACGGATCGACCCGTGCGGCTGTTATTACTTAGACACACTCATGAACAATTAGTCTGATTGTTCTAGATGAGACAGCATTTCTTAAGTATGCGCATATCTATGATGCGCATATTATACGAACTGTGCCTACGTCTCGCTCAAAAAGGCCGTATGTAAATACAGACAAGTTATTATTTAAATACTTTAGTATCTTATTCTTTTTGTGGGTTTAAACTTGTCTTTAAATAATGAGTGAATTTTCTTTGTGCGACGTTTTTTTTTTGGTTTATTTTGTGTGGTCTCTGTATGACAATCAGGGTGTGTTGCACCATCTTACTTTAACAATAAAAAACATCGCACCTTCTTCAGTTCGATGTTTGTTACCGTTAAAGTAAGATGGTGTAACACACCCTTGTTAAAGTTCCTGTTAGACAAAAAATGGGTTGTTCCATTTGACAATTTGTTAGCAGACGTCATAACTTTAAAGTGCAGCGCAGACGACAGACTATCCCTGGCGCATTTTTTAGTCTGTGAAAATAGAACCTAAGCAATTATATGCAACAACGCACACGACGCATGAAAAGTCCGGCGCATAAAAAATCCGTGGCATTCTGGCAGATCGCGCCGCGCCGCGCCACATAAAAGCGCGAAAAAAATAGAACGTAGCAAACGTTCTAACGCAGACGGCGCACACTTTTAGTATCGCACAAAAAGTCTGTCGTCTTCGCTGCACCTTAGGAGGAAACGTGGGTGCTCTTTTCTCCATACAAAAAGATACAAACGCTCTCGCCTGTTTTCTTTCTGGTTAATGACCATAAAGCAATGATTTTTTACAGAAATATAAATATCACCTACTTGTATGCCCCTATGTTTTCCTTTTTGATGCTATATTATTTTTATAAGAACTAGAACCCTCCAAAAATGCTCAAAATTGCCTATTCAAACCGCTGTCAACAGACGCCTAGTGTACCAATTTGACAACTATTCACGAAAAAAGAAAAACATAGGGGCATAGTATTTATCCTTCTTATTCAGTTTATGAAATATCTTTTAAATTGGTCCAATATTGGAGGAGGAAATAGGCGAGAGCCAAACCTCGAAATGTGACTTTTTACATAGGCTATTTAGTCGGATCTGCAGTTGTCCTTATCGCACGAATTCGAGGGCGAAGCGCTCGCAGAGCGACAGCAATACCTTCTTAAAATACCTAATTTTCAAAAGTCTGGCCACCCGCCTTTCCTCCATACTTAGCGTCTACTTTCCTACAGTTCGGCCGACAGAGTGATCGAAGATGTGCGTCGTGTGTATTGAGTCTGCGTACAATCCGCGACGGACTTTTTGTGTGCCATGCAGACATTTTGTGCGCCACAGACTCGATTGCACAAAAAGTGTGTCGTCTGCGTTGCACCTAAGTGTAACCTTAACCGCTCACGCTTCGCTGGTTAAAGTTGGTTTAAATATCGTGACTTCTGTTAGACGCGTCGAATGTCATGTCCCTGCTCCGAATTTTAACTTTTACATTTGATATGATGGTGCAACACCTAGTCATTTTATAGTCATATTAACTTTGACGGAAACTATAACGTCCACCCTTAGTGTTATTGTACTGTATGCCTCTTCACAAGTTAACGTCAGATGTCTTTAATTAGTTAGCTTTTTAAAGTTTATCATTTTGAGTTTTCCTAAACTACCCCCTAAAGAGGGATTGGGGGTGTCAAAGTTTGTATGGAGGAATTTTAACACGCGGTCCGATTAACTCAAAACTCAGTTTTTATACTTAAGACCAAAAATGAAAACTAACGCGTATCAGGGTTTTCCAAAAATCTACCCCCTAAGGGGTGAAAAGTTAATTTTATAGCGGAGGATTTTATTGGGGGCTTGATTAACTCTAAAATTGGTGTAAATAATGTTTGAGTCAAGTTATGGAAACATACCAGACGATTTTTGAAATTCTTTATCTGTGTTCGTGAAAACAGAGATACAGTTTATATGAAAAATCTTATTAATTTGGTTAATGAACTTGAAACTTAGCACACATACTTGCATAAGTAAGTAATAATGAGGTTTAGGAATGTTAAAGTTTGTATAGAAGAATTTTAAAGCGCAGTCCGATTCAAAAAATGGTACTTTGAGTCAAGTTAGGAAACTTGCCAAACAAATTTTCACCAATTTTGACGGCATATAGCTGATGTTTTAAGGAGTAACTAAGGCAATTTTTATTTTAGAAAAATAATTAGGGTTCCGCGCAAGAAAATTAAAATCCATGAAATCAGACAACCACGTACAGTCCAGTACAAACTTACTAAGCCTCCGCTGTCTATTACGGATATAACAACAAATAATAAAAATAAAGCAAAGTTAAAAATTTAAGGGGTCGGTCCCCAGACAATAAACTTTTAATTTTGAAAAAAAAAAAAAATCTAGCATGTGGGGTGTCATCGTCTAGAACTCATTGAGTAGAGTACAAACATATTTTTTTGTATCTTCTAAAATTAAGAAATAGGGGGCCGCAAAAGTTGTAAATTTTAGACCATTTTTGTACGAGCTCTAGCGCAACTATTAAACAAATTAGAAATTTGAAACTTCTTTATACCATGTTGGTACCATAAATACTGTATTTAAGCAACAATACCGAAAACGGCAATTCATAAGGTATTTTGTTTAAACATGGGTGATTTTCTGCAACTGCAAAAATAACCTTGTAATTCACAGTATCATTATAAAATAGGTAAGTAAAAAGTTATCTTTGCGATTGTTAAATATATAATATGGTACGGAACCCTTCGTGCGCGAGTCCGACTCGCACTTGACCGCTTTTTTAACAAAGTTTATTATCGTACGTTATACTCAGCGAATAAGAGTCAGAACGTAAAAAATGTAACATTTTGATGTAACACTTTTTTCTTTCTTCATTTATTAACTCTCAATATATCAATCTGCCTAGCCTTTTCCCAACCATGTTGGGGTCGGCTTCTCTAGTCTAACCGGATGCAGCTGAATACCAGTATTTTACATGGAGCGACTGCTTATCTGACCTCCACAACCCAGTTACTGGGTAATACGATAGCCCTTGGTAAGACTGGTTGTTAGACTTTCGGTCTCCTGACGACCCGTAACGACTGTCAAAGATCCACGAATAACAGCCGGGACCAACCGGCTTAACGTGCTTTCCGAGGCACGGAGGAGTCTCGGCATGTAAAGATCCATCCACTGACCAACCCCTGCAAGCGTAGCTTAACCTGACGGATCGACCAGTGTGGCTGTTATTACTTAGCCACGAGCTCCTCATTTATTTACTCTCAAACGTTGTTAATTTATTTAATTGTGCCGGTTATTTAATATACAACGTGTAAAGTTAAATGCGTAAAACCTCTTAAGGCGTCATTGTACTCATCATTATGAACAACTTTTACTATGGGACCAAACCTAAAATCGCGAAAAAAAAATCAGCTGTTCAGTACATTTTGACGAATTATGCGAACATAAATGTACTGAACAGCTGATTTTTTTTCGCGATTTCAGGTTTGGTCCCATAGTAAAAGTTGTTCATAATGATGAGTACAATGACCCCTTAAGAGGTTTTGCGCATTTAACATTACACGTTGTATAATACAGTGAAAAGGACTTCGTTCCAAGCACGACACCTCTCGAGTTTTTTATTTGCTGATTACATCAAAATCAAAAAAATCCTTTCCTTAATCCATATTCTCAATCAAACATGTTTTCTTAAACACCAACACTTTTCATTAAGCATAACAAACTTCCCCCAATGTTTTATCCAACCAGCTTTATTCCAATATCGTAACCAAAAAAAAAAAAACTAAAATACCTTACCATTGCAAATCTTAAGGGGACGACCGATGATCATAATTTACGAAACTTCGGCCGACCCAAATTAATTAAGGTTTTCATTCATTTTTTTTCCTCTCTCAAAAGAAAGACTCTTTTATTAATTAAAGAAGGGGCATTGACGAATCGGCTACCGTCGCCAGATAGACAAGCCGATAAACAGAGCCTTCTGAATATAATTTTGGAGATCTTGGGGTCCCGTGTTGGTTAAGTAAAGCCCTATTGGATTTTTTTTTTTGTACTTAGTCTTATTTGTAAGTTTTATTATTAAGTTTAACTGACTGAGGCGCTCGTGGCTAAGTAATAATTCAAATCAAATCAAATCAAATCAAATCAAATTTATTCGTAAATGTAGGTTTCAATACAATATGATGTTATAAGATGGCCTGTTCGCTACATTTTGCTCGAAAGCATACAAATACTAGAGTTCGTTGTGTCGAAACAGCAGACACACATTTAAAAAGAAATAAACTCAATTACATAATACACACAATTCCTTACGTACTAACACACAATTATCAATGTCAAAATAATAATAAATTACCAATTTCAAACTAATATAATATAACCGCATGAGTCGATCAATTAGGTTAAGCTACGCTTGCCGCGGTTTTTCCGTGGATTGGTCTTAACATACCAAGAGACCACTCCATGCCTCAGAAAGCACGTTAACCCATTAATCCCAGCTGTCATTTATAGATCTTCAACAGTGGTGACGGGTCGTCAGAAGACCGAAAGTCAGACAATGCAGTCTTACCAAGGGGTATCGTGTTACCCAGTAACCGGGTCGTGGAGGTCAGGTAGGTAGTCGCTCCATGTAAAATATTGGTATTCAGCTGCACCAGATTATACTGGAAACCGATCCCAATATAGTGGGAAAAAGCCAAGCAGATGATGAACTGACTGTATTATTTTTGTAGGTTTTAAAGAACTTAGTATTTATAATATTTTAGCAAAGTGATTATTGAGCGTTGGAAAATAATCGTAGCTATATGAAATGAAATTGTTTATTCTGTAAGACAGGATATCAAAATCACTTTATTTGACGTGTAATGTCATAAAAAAATCGGTCAAGTGCATTTTTGACCACGCACAGTGAAGGATTCCGAAGTTGAAAAGAATTTATCCCAAAAACAAACCTAACATTGTAACCTCAAAAAAAAAAAAAAAATTATGTGATAATATTACGAATTAACAATTTTCGGACATTTACTTGTGCTGTGAGACCTTGCTTCTTGCCAAATTTCATGATTCTAGGTCAACGGGACGTACCCTAATGGGTTTTGATTTACTTGCGAGTATCAAAATAAATGTCGTATAAATGGCCGTATTTTTTTAATTGCGTTGACTTAGAAGCTTGATTTTTTTAGAACTCTATAGAATAATTTCAACTGGACTCCACGCGTCTTTTGGGAAAAAGGGTCTTAACAGACTAAAAGACAGACACATGGACAACGAAGTGATCCTATAAGGGTTCCGTTTTTACCTTTTGAGGTACGGAACCCTAATAAGCTAGATGGAGTCGAAATTTCCTATCTGACTGATTTCAAAGTTTTTAGAAAATATTCTCCAGCATATCAGAAAATCTATTGAAAAATTGCCGTACAACAAATCGATGCCTCCCACGTACGTTGTTGTAACCCATAAACTGCAATTTTACAGGAGAGCGTTTCAAAGATACTATTGGCAATAAAAACTGTATTTTTCAAGTAATCTTTATAAAATTCAGTATGTGAATATAGTTGGCAATACTTTAGCGTTTACTGCATGACTTCATTTAAAAATACCAAAGGTTTCAGAGATTTTGCTGTTACAACACTTTACCGCGGCTTATGGCCCTTGCAAATTGTTGTATTTGTCACTTACATTAATTTACACTGGAACACAAGAGTCGCATTTAGACGTATATGCTAGTTACAACAATTTACTCCGAATGAAAAAAATAAAAGGGTCTGCTAAGTACCGTATGTATAGCATTATTAGATATTATAAAATAAAAATATAACAATTTTTTTGCGAAATTTTGTTATGTGACCCTACCTACAAAACTGTTTCGTGCATACGTTACTAAACCAATAAAAAATCGTTAAATAACTAAAAACTTACCGTCGAAATTATTATATATATAAAACCGATGCAAGTTTTATGTACTATTTATATTTACATTTGAAAAAAAAATGTGCGACTGCATTTTTTCGAGTACGTGGGTTGACTACTGTGAAATGAAAAATATATAATAATATCTCTTAAATAATGGTTTAGTTCATATCGGCCTCAGAATTTTTGAAATATGTATGGAATAGCTATAAAAAAATCCCATTCAAAACCAAAACTACTAAAAACGCTCAGAAATTAACTGTTAATGTATCCTTAAGTACCTACTACATTAATATTATTACGTAAAATTTATTCCAGAATAAACGTTAGTTCATAATAAATTAGAATTTCAAACTTTAAACAAAAAAAAATTAGATTATAACACTCAAAATGAACGTAATTACAATTGCCAAATTGCCAAATTGTTGCTTATTGTGATGCGTGGTCGCCGTGTTTCAATATACTTAATCTGTCAAAACGCAATTTTGTGATAGGCCTCTTAAGCTTTAGAAGAACATTTAACATTTGATGTGGTCACAAACACTGGTTTTAACACAGCGGTCATTTTTAGAGGTTGTTTGAATGTCTGCCTCTTTGATCGGGGCTTAATGTTGCCGTTGTTGTATCTAAATATTTATCTAGGGCCGCATTGATAACTTGATCGCTGACAGAGATGATACCTACTCAAAAAGTGTTTTTTAAACACATCTACATAAAGTTTCATCACCGGCAACTGGCAATCTGTATTTTAAAGTACCTATAGGACGTCTCGAAACATTATTAGTATACATTCAACGTATAGTCTTCCTTGTAACTAAGTTAGCCACATACATCCAAGCACTGCTTGTCCCTATCTCCTAATTTACAAAAACTTTCAAAATTATTCTCCTTCTCTTCCTCGTTTAATTTATTAAAACATTGCACGTTACGACAGTGCCACGGTGGGCCCATTTTTCTACTGGCTTTTGCTACTCCTTTTCTAGAAAGATATTCTTTTCCCAAATTCCTTAGTCTTTCTTTTCACATCTATCCAGTCTTTTACATGTCTTCCTCTTACATTACCTTTGTCTTTCCTTACACGTGGACTATTATTAGAAATAACATTTATTTATGTATTTATTTATTACACATAACATATAGACAAAACGTATAGATGATTAGCTTGAGGAGTGGAACAGTCTGAGAACTGCGCAGGTGATTTCTGAGCCAGTGCTCAGCAATCACCTGTGCAGTTCTCAGGCTCAGATTTTGACTCAGTTCTGAGATGGACCCATATTAGTATTTAATCCTAATATGGGTTCATTTTCTTTATCAAAGTCATACGGATAAAAATGGATGTCACAGTCGTAATCCAAGTGGTTAAGACCACAGTTAGGAGATGGGTGAGCAGTTTCAAGATAAGAGTGATCTGTAGTATCAGTTTCTATCTATATAAATAGTATAGTTGTTGCGAAAAAGTCATCACCTATAAATGAAACTGAGATTTTTGAAGTGGTTAATATTATTAACTACAAAGATCTCAGATTCATAAAAAATTACTGGTAAGGGTGACACTGAAACAACGCAATATTGCGTTTAAATAAGATGTGAATAATGCCAATAGAGTAGAAAATCTCATAATCATCCTTAAAACACCCACGAAGTTCAATGATTATTATGCGTAAGTTTGATTACATCTGGAAATCGCAAATATTACTTACAATACAACATAGGTGTGTCTGTGATTAGCGACGTTGATTGTTGTATGTATTACATAATAACCATGAAACAGTTAATACGGCAACGTAAATCATTGTATGTCATCTTACAATTTAGTTTAGTATAACTAATTCCAAAGTAAAATGTTGTGTGTATTACTTAACATAAAATACATCTAAATTCAGCAACGTATATTGCTGTATGTATCCTATACCACATTTTAAATCACCATCACTATAATTACTAAAAGTATTACCATAAAGACACTAAATTTTAAGATACCTTCAATACTTCGGAAAAATGAATCATGGAAATCGATATGTTCAATTTGATTTATTGTGATATCGTCATTTTCGATGGATTTCCTCAATGTATCTTTTTTGTGTGTTGACATTATTGACCATAGCGTATAGTTTCCGTTCTCTGAATTGTATCTGATAACGTTTCATTATGCTACAATAAGAAAATATTTAAGTGATAGTGTACTAGAGATCGGATAATCGGATGCATATTAACCTAAAGTTGAGGTGTTGGCTAAGTATGGAGTGGGCTTTTGGATTAAAAAATCCCAGAATTCCGGTATCGGCCAATTTTGACTTCTGATTATAGAATCGAATGTATAATTTACTTAGGTTCAGATGTTAGTTAATATGGATTGGACTAAAAAAAAAAAAAAAACCCGGGATTCCGGAACGAAAATTTTAAGTTCTGATTTTGGAATCGAATGTTTTAGTTAGGTACTTGCGTTCAGGTGTTGGATAATATGGATTGTACTTTTGTATTAAAAAAATCCGGGGATTCCGGGATTCACAAATTTATAGTTCTGATTATAGAATCAAATGTATATTTACTTACGTTTAGGTTTTGGCTATTAAGGAATGCACTTTTGTGTCGATCGTCAAAATGTCGCGATTCCGGAATTGATAAATTAAGTGTTTTTTGAAAGGGTAACTTTTTATCACTAAATTTTCATAGGGTGTTCTACTCATGAGCAACTTTCACTATGGGATCAACCCGTAAATCACGAAACATAAGTCGTCTGTTTCATACATTTTGGTCGAGTAGGTATTGAACTTTTGTTTCAAACATCGTAATTTTTTTTTTGAATTCAGAGTTGGTCCCATAGTGAAAATATTTTCAAATTTTTCATCATGGGTACTACTCATGGTTTTCGAGGCTGTTACAGCTGATAGTGACATTAAAATCCAAGATGGCGGCTGCGAAAATTTTCTAATTTTTCGTCATGGGTGTCGTTTCATTGGTTTTCGAGGGTGTTAAAGCCGATAGTGACACTAAAATGTAAATCCAAGATGGCGGATGCGAACATTTTCTAATTTTTCGTCATGGGTGTCGTTTTATTGGTTTTCGAGGGTGTTAAAGCTGATAGTGACATTAAAATGTAAATCCAAGATGGCGGCTGCGAACATTTTCTAATTTTCGTCATGGGTGTCGTTTTATTGGTTTTCGAGGGTGTTAAAGCCGATACCAGAACCAGTATCCGTGTTGCCGGTTTTCAGCAAGGTGTTTGAAAAGGTAATGCTTAATCAAATGCTCAATCATTTTAACACGAATAAAATACTTCACGATCAACAGTTTGGTTTCACCAAAGGACGTTGTACGACCGACGCCGGTGTAACCTTATTAAAACACATTTTTAACGCGTGGGAAGAGGCCCAAGACGCCATAGGCATTTTTTGTGACCTCTCCAAGGCATTTGATTGCGTCGATCATGAAACCTTACTCTTGAAACTTGAGCATTACGGACTTGGAAAACTTGCCCTCAGTTTAGTAAAATCTTATTTAAATGATAGACAACAGCAAGTTCAAATAAATGGTGTCAATTCACTGTGTTTAAAAGTTAAAATGGGTGTTCCACAAGGCTCGATATTGGGTCCTTTCCTCTTTTTAGTGTATATTAATGATTTACTCCATTTATTAAAAAATCAACCACAAATGGTGCTATTTGCTGATGATACTTCATTAATTTTTAAGGTAGTTAGACGTGCTACAAATTTTGACGACGTTAATAACGCCCTACTGCAGATCCAAAATTGGTTCACTGCTAATAATTTAGTATTAAATGGGAAAAAAACTAAGTGCATCAGATTTTCTTTACCAAATGTCAAAAGTAGTGATTGTGAGATAGTATTGAATCAAGAGAAACTAGAATTCGTCGATAAAACCGTTTTCCTGGGGATTACGCTCGACTCAAGGCTACAATGGGGTCCTCATTTAATATCACTTGCAGGACGGCTAAGTTCAGCAGCTTATGCTGTCAGAAAAATCCGTCAATTTACTGATGTAGATACCGCGAGGCTAGTCTATTTTAGTTACTTTCATAGTATCATGTCTTACGGTATTTTACTTTGGGGACGGGCTGCAGATATCGAGTCCATTTTTATTCTGCAGAAACGAGCCATCAGATCCATATATAATCTTCGCAGGCGCGATTCTCTAAGGGAACTGTTTAAGGATATTAACATCATGACGGTACCTTGTCAATATATCTACGAAAACATCATGTACGTAAAAAAAATTTTACATCTTTTTAATAAAAGAGGTGAAAGGCATAATTATAATACTAGAAATAAGGACCTATTAGCTCAACCAGGTTTCAGGCTGGCCAAAGTAGACTCATCGTTCATGGGGTACTGTTTAAAATGTTACAATAAAATACCTCCACACATACTTCAACTAAATGAGACGAAATTTAAAACTTGTATAAAACGCACACTATGCAGGCAGGCATATTATAAGTTGGGGGATTACATAAATGATAAAAATGCTTGGCTCCATGCTGGTCCTGCTCCACAACCTCAACTAATTAATTAACATTTGAAGATACTGTTGGATCTGCTGAAGATTGTAAGAATAGCTTTGCATTGTGTAGACTGACCTTTGTATTGTATAATTGCTTAGCACATGTGTGAGTACTATGTACCTACTCTAAAGCTACCATTTACTGGGTACGTCTTTATTTGACTTGGATGTGCCCTGGCGGCTGAGAGTGTGTCATGCTCACTCTAATGCCTCGCTGATGGTGGCGCGTGTGTTGGATCATTTAACGAATCCATACATCAGGTTTGTGAACGGGCGCTGTTGGTGGAGGCTGGTCATACCTTAGCTGCCACGGCTTATTTTAATTTTAATTTTGAATTGTTTTTTTTTTTTTTTTTTTTTATTACGGACGCTTTTAACGTTCATCGTTCTCACATGTATAATTTCAACATGAATGATGTAACCAATATTTTGTAACTATATTTTGATTTAAAAGAGTGTCCGTGGAGTTTCTTGCCCGTTCTTCTCCATAGATCTACGTTTTGGAATGGGCAACTAGCTTCAACTTTCTGACTTACCTACTGACCGACTCTTTGACAATTCAAAAGTGCCTGTAATTGGTTTAATTGAAATAAATGCTTTGAGTTTGAGTTTGAGTTTGATAGTGACATTAAATTGTAAATCCAAGATGGCGGATGCAAATATTTTTTAATTTTTCGTCATGGGTGTCGTTTTCATGGTTTGAGTTTTAAAGCCGATAATGGCGTTAAAATGTAAATCCAAGATGGCGGCTGCGAAAGTTTTCTAATTTTTCGTCGGATGTCGTTTTATTGGTTTTCGAGGGTGTTAAAGCCGATAGTGACACTAAAATGTAAATCCAAGATGGCCGATGCAAATATTTTTTAATTTTTTGTCATGGGTGTCGTTTTCATGGTTTTGGGGGGTATTAAAGCTGATAGTGACATTAAAATGTAAATCCAAGATGGCGGCTGCGAACATTTTTTAATTTTTCGTCATGGGTGTCGTTTTTGTGGTTTTCGAAGGTTGTAAAACCGACCGAAATGTTCGCAGCCGCCATCTTGGATTTACATTTTAATGTCACTATCAGCTTTAATACCCCCCAAAACCATGAACACGATACCCATCACATTTTTTTTTAATTCGCAGCCGCCATCTTGAATTTACATTTTAACGCCACTATCGGCTTTAAACCCTCGGAAACCATGAAAACGGCACCCATGACAAAAAGTTTGAAATTTTTTGCAGACGCCATCTTGGATTTACATTTTAATGTCACTATCAGCTTTAACACCCCTGAAAACCATGAAAACGACACCCATGACGAAAAATTTAAAAATATTTGCATCCGCCATCTTGGATTTACATTTTAGTGTCACTATCGGCTTTAACACCCTCAAAAACCAATAAAACGACACCCATGACGAAAAGTTAGAAAATTTAGCAGCCGCCATCTTGGATTTACATTTTAACGCCACTATCGGTTTCACAACCCTCGAAAACCGTGAAAGCGTCACCCATGATAAAAAAAATTAAAATGTTGGCAGCCGCCATCTTGGATTTACATTTTAACGTCACTATCGGCTTTAAAACCCTCGAAAACCATGAAAACGGCACCCATGACGAAAAATTTGAAAATTTTGCAGCCGCCATCTTGGATTTACATGTTAACATCACTATCGGCTTTAACACCCTCAAAAAGCATGAAAACGACACCCATGACGAAAAATTTGAAAATGTTCGCAGCCGCCATCTTGGATTTACATTTTAACATCACTATCGGCTTTAAAACCCTCGAAAACCATGAAAACGACACCCATGACGAAAAATTTGAAAATGTTCGCAGCCGCCATCTTGGATTTACATTTTAACATCACTATCGGCTTTAAAACCCTCAAAAACCATGAAAACGACACCCATGACGAAAAATTTGAAAATGTTCGCAGACGCCATCTTGGATTTACATTTTCACGTCACTATTGTCTTTAACATTCTCGAAACCCATGAAAACAACGCCACCGATATAGTGATGGTACCTTCTAGGGACAACCATTTTAATTCGGCAGCTTTGTATTTCTCGCGGGGATCACGTGTAACAAACGGAATATTCATGTGATCCCGATTTCCCGGTATTTCCAAATAAATAAAACCACGTTATTTATGAAGTCGTTTCCATACCATGTATCCGATTAGTTGTGCATTCCAACATTTTCTGGAATACCGGGATTTATAGTAAGAAAAAAAATGCTAAGAAGCCGCTTCCATACTTTGTTAGCGAAATATTAACTTTAGGTTAATATGCATCCGATTATCCGATCTCTAGACTTATTACGCAAATATTATATCAACAAAAAAAATAACGCTCGTGAAGTACAGCCGACAGCGAGTTCCAGCGTAGTCTGTTTTATGTGACACATACGCGGTGCGTGCGCGCTCTTCAGCCCCCCCACCGCCCGCCGTAAGCCATTGCAAGTAATAATACAGTAATCTGCGCCGGAATAGTTTGGAACTTACGATATTATACGTCTCAAAACTACCTAAAATTATAGTTTTTTCCATTTCATTTATTTTGAATACGATAATATATATAAAATTAGACACTTTTGCGTAAAAAACACAAAATCGCAATTTTGTGGCTTACAACAACTTACGTGGAAGGCATCGAAATACATACAGACAATGATTACATCTAACCAATATTAAAAACCAAGAACCGATAGATCCTCACCACTTACCTCAGCTCACGCTTACCAGATTTTTTTACCAAGATATTGTTTGTAAGATTTCGTGAGATATGCCCAATATATATTGTCCCAGTCCCGATGACGGATTTCCGTACCGATAGTGCCACATTTTGACAAATGGACGACCCTTTTTCAGACTTAATGCATTCTGAGGACATGCGCTTAGATTGTTATCAGACAGTAATAGGGCTGGCAAACCACCCAAAGTTCAAAATATCCCAAAAAAGATGAAGATTCGTAGGAATCGACATTATCGAAGGTCCCCAAAATTTAGTGGTACTAAAAATCTGGGTAGGTGCGTCCTTAGCTGGAAAATTGGGGTCTTTACCTTTGATTTAGCTTGACGGATTAACTTAACCTTATACCTGGGTTATCTTGAGCAATTTTGTGCTATGACAACCCTAGTCATAAAGTTTTTATGTCTACGACCGCTGACTCCGGGCCCGTTCATCTTTGCTCGCATTTGATCTGTTTTATCATCTGATATTGTTCCTGTATATTTTGCTTATTCGTGATTTTTTCTTTTCATTTAATCTATTATGGAAACAGTTTATTTTTTCGAAAATTGTTACGTTTTTTTTAAGTTTTTTTAGTGTTTATCCGCCATAACGGTGACAAATCATGGCCCCTAAAAAAAATCTTCAAATACTGAATACAAACAAACGACCCCGAAGAAAACACAATTTTTCTATTAAGATACGATACTCAAAAGTTCTTAACTCAATCACCAGCAACCACCCACACATCATATTTATCCAAACACGATATAAACTCATAATCCATCATTTTTTCAGTCCCGCACTTTACTCCTATATTCTACGTAAAATCAATTAAGTAAAACAAAAAAGTAAACACACTGTAGGGCGGGGATGTAAAATGAATAATACATACTGCTTCGATATGATCTATCCAATTAATACAAATAAATAAGCGTGCTATTCTTCCCTTGTATGGCCGGTCGGTACAATGAGTTGTGGTTTATAGGTAATGAACTAATGATATAAATATTGTGGTTATGTGGTTCCTTGCGCAGAATATTAATAGGACATGATATTTTTATGTGGATTCAGGATCACCCCGCAATGTTTAAAAACCAAGGTTTTCAACCAGTGCGTCCTGCCCGTTATGACATACGGTGCTGAAACGTGGACACTGACAGTCGGGCTGGTTCACAAATTCAAGGTCTATGCGCTATGGAGCGGGCTATGCTCAGAGTTTCTTTGAAGGATAAAATCAGGAATGAAGTTATCCGGAAAAGAACCGGAGTAACCGACATAGCTTGCAGAATAAGCAAACTGAAGTGGCAGTGGGCTGGCCATGTTTGTCGAAGGACCGATGGTCGGTAGAGCAGACGAGTCCTGGAGTGGAGACCGCGTATCGGTAAGCGTAGTGTGGGACGCCCCCCAGCTAGATGGACCGACGACCTGAAGAAAGTGGCTGGGACAGACTGGATGCAGAAGGCGGAGGACAGGGTGTTGTGGCGCAGCCTGGGAGAGGCCTATGCCCAGCAGTTGACTGCGATAGGCTGAGTTGATTAATAATAATAATAATAATAATTTGATTCTTTGGCCGCCTGAGGAAAGTATTCAATAGCCTTTTATCAGGCGGAAACAAGGTGCGCGCCTTCAACGGTTGGGTCATGCCGGTTCTGATGTACTCTTTCGGCATACTCAAATGGACTCAGACCGAACTTGACGCCCTGGATAGGAGGGTCCGTACGCTGCTGACTGCCTATCGAATGCATCACCCACGGTCGTCGGTAATGAGACTGTATATCCCGCGAAAGTGTGGAGGTCGAGGCTTTTTAAACGCTAAGACCCTCCACAATCGCGAGATATGCAGTCTCAGGGAATATTTCCTAGAAGCCGACGTGGGGATGCATCGAGATGTAGTCGCGGTTGACAAGGGCCTCACCCCGCTCTCCTTGGCTAAAGAGAACTGGCGCAAGCCTGTAGTGCTTGACACTAACGATCGCAGGGAGGTATGGCAGAGTAAGGAGCTCCACGGACGCTTTTTCCGGGTCCTACATGAACCCGATGTAGATTTTCTAGCGTCCGTAGCCTGGCTGCGTTCTGGTGACCTCTTCGGGGAAACCGAAGGTTTTGTCTGTGCAATTATGGACGAAGTTATGATGACGAACAACTACCGGAAGTATATTGTGAAAGATGGCACGGTTGACATCTGTCGGGCATGCCACCGTCCGGGAGAATCAATCCGACACATTATATCCGGGTGTTCTCGTCTAGCTAACGAAGAGTACTTGCATAGACACAACCTTGTAGCCAGGATAATCCATCAGCAACTTGCTCTGAAATACAACCTTGTAGAATCGGAAGTACAGTACTATAGGTATGTGCCCGACCCAGTTCTCGAAAATGGAAATATCACATTGTACTGGGATCGATCCATCATCACTGACAGGACTATTGTTGCCAATAAGCCTGATATAGTGGTGGTGGATCGAACAGAGCGGCGCGCAATGATTATTGACATAACGGTCCCGCATGACGGGAACCTCGTGAAAGCCGAGAAAGATAAACAAATCAAGTATCTTGACTTGGCTCGCGAGGTTGTCGACATGTGGGATGTGAACTCAGCGATCATTGTGCCGATAGTCGTATCAGCCAATGGCTTAATTGCCAAGAGCCTCGACCAACACCTAAGGAGGCTCTCGTTGGGCAGCTGGATCAAGGGCTTGATTCAGAAAGCGGTACTTCTGGACACGGCGCGCATTGTTAGGAGGTTCCTCTCTCTGGAGCCCTGACCGCCGGTAGCTTGGACCCTGTTCCCGATACCGGTGGGTTACTATTTTTTATATTTTTAAATGTTTTTATATTTTTTATATTTTAATATTTAAAAATGTAATTCATATGTATATTAATGAAATAAAAGAAATAATAATAATAAATAATAAGTTTATTGTACAAAGAGAAACACATAGAACACATACACTAAACATGATAGTACAAGTGGCAGTCAGACAGGTTGAACAGCATGATTGAATCATCATCATCATCATTTCAGCCGAAAAACGTCCACTGCTGGACATAGGCCTCCCCCAAGCACCGCCCCACTTCGACCGGTTCTGTGCTTCCTGCATCCAGCGGATTTTTGTGGCCTTTATAAGGTCATCGGTCCCCCTTGTGGGAGGCCTTCCAGTGGGATTGTGAAGAGTTTCCAATTCGTAATTTCTATTGTGGTCTCTTTGACTACTCAGTCTTCACCTCTTTTCATCATTCTGTATTGCTTAAACATGGCTAAAGTCACTATCACAAGCGTTAAAGTTGTGATGCTCTTAGGTCAGAAATAATATTTTAACTAAAGTGGCTTAGTCTGGAGTGTCCTTCTTATAAAAGTAGGTAATGTACTATGCATAAAATATAAACATAATCCGTCTTATTACAAAACAAGGTTCATCATCAAAACCAGGTTTAAACCATGGACGCTTTTTTGAATTTCGAACTTTATTCCGACACATTCAGATGTCAGTTTTACAAAACTGACCACTTAGTAGCGGACTAAGTTGTCAGTTTTGTATAAAGAACTGTATTTCTATCACAGCTAGGTTCTTATTACAAAAACTGGCTCGATGGTTTAAACCATGACAGACGAAAAACCTCGTTTTGTAATAAGGCCGAATGTATCTGGTCGAGTAACAAACAGTTTTTCGTTGGTCTTGTCAAACACGTTTCAATGCAGAAGGCAATAAATTAATTTATTATTAGGTACTAAAAATTGTTCCCTACTGAACCCTGTGGAATAAAGTCACCCATGACCCTTTTAATCATAGCCTGTGTTATTACAATTACAGAAAAACATTACTATTCCAACCCCATACAGATCTTACTGATATAACACTAACCAATTATGTTGACCCTTTCAACCCTATGATTTATATTTGAAATGGCTTTGAAATATTGTTAATAAAGGTTTATTAAGGTCTTGTTAGGTTGGACAGTGAAACTAAATACATTGTTTGAAGTTAGATTACTTTTTTTTTACGGAATTAATACTATTGTTTTGTGCTGTTTTAATTTAATTGAGTGAATTTACCTATTGCTTTATCCGGTCTGTTATAATACTATAGTAAGCAAATATAATAAACTAGCTTTTGCCTGCGGCTTCGCCCGCGTGGAGGTCGGAAATGATCCCACGGGAACGTACTATCGCGATAAAAAGTATCATGTATCTTAATTCAGGTCATGGTCTACCCATGTGCCTAATTTCATTTAAATCCATTCAGTGGTTTTACCGTGAAAGCGTACAAACAAACAAACTCAGTTTCGTATTAATAATATTAGTTAGGATTACAAACTAGGAGTCATGGAAGTAGGTACTTAATGTTTATAGAAACCAAATAAACTGGAATATGAAACTGCCAAAATCCGGCCACATACAGTCGGAATTCCGTTTCGAAGGCAGCAAGTCCATTCAAAATACAGTTCTCCGTTCGAAATTTTCCCCGATTTGAAATTGCACATGGGTAGTCTGTGCGTGATTTTGTACGGATTTGATATAAAACACTAAACCTTTTTATGTTTTTGTTCTTTTTATACGTAGTTACCAACTCAGGTTATGATTAGGTAGGTAGTGGTAGTCTAAAAGCCAACCCTATTATTGACTAATTAAAGATGACTGTGGCGGCATCTACATCGCCACATGCGAACTACGTATCACACTAACGTCACACAAAATCCTGCATCGCGCAATCAGAGTTTACCGCGCGACTAACATCTAAACAACGTCCCAACATCAACCGTCGCATCGTCGGGCAGTTGCCCACCAGACACAACACCCGTCTAGTCGGAGGATCCTCTCTTTTTTATGGAGGCTGAGTGAACTTTACAACCTGTTCCTCATGCCTCATATGACCATAAAAACGATGATAGATAAAAACGTACGACCCAGGAGAAGATGGCGGGTCGAGCTTGACGCCTACATATAGGATTGGTCCACTCTAGCTCAAGACAGCAGAGAAGAATGGAAAGGAGAAAGAGAGGCATTTGCCCTGTAGTGTGAAAACATAGGCTAAAAATAAATTACACTAATATTATAAAGACGAAAGTTTGTGAGTGTGTTTGTATGTTTGTCACTTCTTCACGCTCAAACAGCTGGACCGATTTAGATGAAATTTGGTACGTAGATAGCTCATACCCTGGATTTACACATAGGCTACTTTTTATATCGGTCTACGCGGGTGAAACCGCGGGGCGCAGCTAGAATACGAACAATAAAAACGATATCAAATCCACTAGATATTTTTCGGTCAATAAACCTTAGGATTCTCCCCAATTTCACAGCACTTTTATAACGTACCAAAAAGTATTTTATCGAGACTTTACCCGTACAACATAATAGGCAATTCAACTAACGTCCGACACAGTCACTCAGTTCTCAAGTAGTATGTTATTGTGTATCGAAAAATAAATCAGTTCTCCACAGCGAAATAACATTACATGAACCCGAAAGCACAAAATTATATAGATAATACAGAAGGCTAGCTCCATACGAGCGAACACAGTCGTACACACATATAGACGCGTCGCGTACTATCGGCAAAATTAAAGCATGTTCAGTTTAGAAAATATTTCTGCGGAAGCGCAGCTAGTGACAGACCACACCCCTTCCTGGTTTCGTCCAATTAGAGACAATATGCGAACGTAAAGCGTGTCTATAGACGCGTCGCGTACTATCGGCAAAATTTAAGCATGTTCAGTTTAGAAAATATTTCTGCGGAAGCGCAGCTAATGACAGACTACACCCCTTCCTGGTTTCGCCCAATTAAAGACAATATGCGAACGTAAAGCGTGTCTATGTTTGTGTACGACTGTGTTCGCTCGTATGAAAGCAACATTCTGTATCTATCCTTTTGTGCCAAAAGCGAGTTATCGGAAAAACGTGAACCATTTCACCTTTTTCTTTTGAAGAGAAAATAAATAAAAGTCGACTTTCGAGGAGTGTGAAGGGTTTTGAGTCTTCAATTCCTTTGATAAAGCATCTTCATGCGTGGTTTCGTGAGTGTAAGTAAAGAATGTTAATTGAGTGACAGGGAGGTGAATTAGGCGAGTTCTGTTGGTGTCTGTATTTTTTTGACGTTTTTTTTTAGAGTTTTCTTGTATATGTTTTCAAAATGTTTTCACGGGCAGACTCTTCACTTATTTAATAAGAGAAGATTATGATCGTGAAAACATGACAAGTACCTAAAAAAAGTACCTACATACTTGTAATTCTGTGAGTAAATGTTGATACCAAATTTTTTTTTTTTAAATAATTTTCTTCATAACTTTCTTACCTCTAACAACTGAATCGACTCATCATTTAAAATGCAACAACAATGTAACACAACAATCCAACATAGCAAAACAATGCACTTACATGCTTCGACAAAAACCTCCAGGGTAATCAAAACGAGAAAAAAAGCCATTGTGTCAAAATTGCCTTTTTTTTTTTCAAAAAATATATCAGTTGCGTGACGCTTATTGCACCAAAAAATTAATATATAAACCCGCCTACAAAGTTTCCCCTACACCTTGCTACCCTCGGAATAACGCCTACGGTAATTATGTGAATTAAAATTATTATGCCATATGCTGAATCAGTTGAATTTTTTTCAATTTGCCTGACGTGTTTTTCAATTTTAGTAAGTACGTTTGGTAACGCCTACTGTGTTATGGATATGTTTGTCATTTTGAAATGCTTTAAAGGCTCCCGCATACAGGCACGACGCGACAGAGCGATGCGACTATATTTGAACAATTTTAAAAGTTCATGGAAATTGTTCTACCAGAATCGCGTCGTGCCTGTCTGCGGAAGCGTTAATGAAGAAGTTAATGTGTTAAATGTTTAGGAAAGTGCAATTTCATTGGTTATTTTGGCGATATTACACGCCTTATGTTACACGATTGTGCATTTATATATTTTTTTTCAATTTGCCTGACGTGTTTTTCAATTATAGTAAGTACGTTTGGTAACGCCTACTGTGCTATTATGTTATGGATATTTTTGGTATTTTGAAAGACTAAAGGCTCCCGCAGACAGGCATGACGCGACTGTAGTTAAACAATTTGAAAAAAAAAAAAAAAAACTGCCTAGCCTTTTTTTTCCAACTATGTTGGTGTCGGCTTCCAGTCTAACCGGATGCAGCTGAATACCAGTATTTTACATGGAGCGACTGCCTATCTGACCTCCACAACCCAGTTACTGGGTAATACGATACCCCTTGGTAAGATTGGTTGTCAGACTTTCGGGCTTCTGACGACCCGTAAAGACTGTCAAAGATCCACATTTGGCAGCCGGGCCAACGGCTTCACGTGCTTTCCAAGGCACGGAGGAGTCTCGTTATGTAAACATGGTCACCCATCCACGGACAATCCCGGCAAGCGTAGCTTAACCTGATGGATCGACCCGTGCGGCTGTTATTACTTAGCCACGAGCTGTTTGAAAACTTCATGGAAATTATTCTACCAGAATCGCGTCGTGCCGTCGCGTCGCGCCTGTCTGCGAAAGCCTTAATTAAGAAGTTAATGTGTTAATTTAGGAAAGTGGAATATTCTTGGTTATTTTGGCGATAAACAGCCTTATGTTACACGATTGTGCATAAAGTGTAATTAATTATACAGGGTGTTAGGTTAAACGAGGGACATACTTTAACGAAGTGTAGTACTCATGAAAATGAACAACTTTTACTATGGGACAAAACCTGAAATCGCGAAAAAAAAAAAAAAGCTGTTCAGTACATTTCTGTTCGCATAATTCGTCAAAATGTTCTGAACAGCTGATTTTTTTTCGCGATTTCAGGTTTGGTCCCATAGTAAAAGTTGTTCATTTTCATGAGTACTACACTTCGTTAAAGTGTGTCCCTCGTTTAACCACACACACACATACACACTGTATAAAAATCTTGAGCAATTTTTTTTTTTTTAGGTAGGCCTACTTATCGCTTATAAAGTCTCTTTTCATTTATATACGAAAAACAAAATATTTACATCTATACATAATATAAAATAGGAACCCTTATGTTGAGACTCAGTCTATCTGTCTGTTTGTCTGTCTGTCACAGCTGGATATCACAAGAACTACTAATGCTATCAACTTGAAATTTGGAACAGTTTTAGATGACCTTTACACATCTATTTTGCAAATAAGAAAGAAATAAAAATATTTATATTTTTTTTCAACAGGGACTGAAAGGGAAAAATTGAAAGAAGAGATACTAGGGCATGTGGGGTATCATATGAACGAGCGCTGTTTGCCCACTCTCAAACATTTTTTTTCTTTTTTTTATGCCGCATAGTTTTCGACTTTTGATGAAAAATTTTAAAAAAATACCGTTCCCCCCACTTATCTCCGAAGTTTGCAAGGCAAAAATCTGAAATTATTCTGTGTGATAGAAGTTTATGTAAAGATTACAGGAAATATAAAATTATGTCTCTAAATAACACACTTTTTCAGAAATCAGAACGGAACGGAACCCGCGGTACGCGAGTACAACTCGCTCTTGACCGGTTTTTTTTCTTTTCTTGCTCTGTCCCACTCGATTCCACTTAATCCTTATACTCCACTCCTTTTAATTGATTTTGAAAGAAATTACAATGTAATCTTAATAAAATTATTAATTCCATCTTTTGTCTGCGTCGCGTTTTCACATCACTATTCGTAACAATATGGCGCTCACGTTAAGCACTGAAAGAAATAAAATCCACATTAAGCCGTAACTCGTAGAGAATGTAAAATTAAAATCTAAAGTGCTTTTATATTATAATGCATATGAAATCATTTTAAGATAAGCTGAAAATGTAATATCGTTAATGTTATTTGCGGTCCTGCTAGATGTATGCTAAGTATTAGATTGAAGTGATATGAATGAAATATTGCGGTTTCGTCCTTTTGAAGGCAAAAGGTTAAGCCGATTGTCAGATGTTTTTTGATGTGATAAATATCATTTTTAATAAATTATTTCAATCATATTTTCATACCATTTTCATTATTCTCGTGGCTAAGTAGCTCGTGGCTAAGTAATAACAGCCGTAAAGGTCAATTAAGCTACGCTTGCCGGGGTTGCTCGGGGGTGACCATCTGTACAAACATACCGTGCCTCAGAAGGCACGTAAAGCCGTTGGTCCCGGCTGTCATTCGTGTATCTTTGACAGTCGTTACGGGTCATCAGAAGCCCGAAAGTCTGACAACCAGTCTTACCAAGGGGGCTTAACGTGCTTTCCGAATCACGGAGGAGTTTCGGTATGTAAAGATGGTCACCCATCCACGGACCAACCCCGGCAAGCGTAGCTTAACCTGATGGATCGACCCGTGCAGCTGTTAATACTTAGCCACGAGCTCCTCATTCTCATCAGAGCATCTACACCTCCACAAACGTCATTAGATATACGAATAAGTTTAAAGTGTCGTAATAATTATTATACTCTCTCCTTGTCCGAGACGATTTAACAGAGTAGTCTACGACCATCGTGCTCTGGCGCTTCTAGTCTACGACCATCGTGCTCTGGCGCTTCACAATATTTAAAGGTCCCATCCAAAACAAAAAAACTCCCTGCGTATTTCTGGACGAACCTGTTAACTTCATTACGGTTTTTGTGCTCGGCGCTGTCACTGCGCCTCCGCAAATTAAAATAGTTTTTTGTGTAATTATGTAAGATTAAGTAAGTTTTAGCATTAAAAATGTTTTTTACAGTGATTAAATTAGCTTATGAGAGTTTTCCTCAGTGTAAAATAGTATTCCAACGACGAAAAAGTCGTAAAAAGTGTATTTGGTAAGTGAGGTGAACGTTCGTGAAAACAATGAATTTTTTTTTGGCAATTCGGTAAGTTTTTATGTAAGTAAGTATGCAATTTGCGAAGAAAAATACTAGAAAATTAGATCTAGTCTAGCAAGAGTCTAGCACTAGCAGAAACATATTGTAAACATACCTACTTTGAGGTTATGGTTAGTGTTTGTTGTGTTCCTTTTTACGTTAAAAAACGATTCGCAATTCGCATTGATCGATGATTTCCAAAACGGAACCGGACAACCGCGTTTTTTTGTCTGTCAATCAAAGATTAGTGTCAAAGTGAAAACTTTCTTTTCTTAAAAATTTTCAACTCAACGGTTTCGACAAGATTCTTTTTTCCCTCGCTTCGATTCAAATTGCGTGTAAAAACTAATTTACGATGGGAAAACGGAAAAATAAAGAAGAAGAAGCTGAAAAAATCAGAAAAAAACTGAAGAAATGGGAGAAACGTTTAAAGAAGAACGAAGAAAAAGAACAAGATAGATGTGTTACACTTACACCAACGAATTCCCCTCCTAAAGAGAGTGCTGTCTCCACGGAACCCTCAACATCGAATGTGGACATACCTTTGGTGACCTCAGGTACATAACATAACTAATATTCAAATAGACATCTGACTTCAAACGCATGGGTGTTTGTATATGGGTACTTACCTATTTACTAAGTACACCAAAATACTGGCCTAAGAGCTACCACTATAGAGGGTAGACATTAGGTACTAAAATATAATAGTGAGCTATCACATGCAGAGGATAGACATACTATTGTGCATTCATTATTACACTTCAGAGCTATCACTTAGAGGGTAGACCAACTAACATACTTAATCGAGCGCTATCACTTAGAGGATAGACATAGTAGCATATTTTATTTTCTATTAAATTGTTAATTTTGCACCAAAATACATATTTGGCCGGAGTATAGTTCTTTTTGGGCTTACAGTGCATATTAAACTTTCAGACGATGAAGAAGTAGCTGAAGAACTTCTCCTGGCCTTGGGTCCTGAAGGTGCGGATACCAATGAGATAAGTGAACCAATACATCCACAGTTAGCATCAAGATGGAAAAACATTATGAGAGAAGGTTTAAAAAAGGAAACCAGAGAAGAAATCACAAAAAAGTATCCTGACCCAGAGAACTTCAACACCACAGCACCTTCCTTAAATCCTGAAATCAAGGCAATCATGTCTGAAATCTCTTTAAAAAGAGACAACAGGCTTGTAATAAGGCAAAAGCTAACAGGAAAAGTTTTAACAGCCATGGGAAAAGCTATGACAAGTGTCATGAAGGGAAACTTTAACTCAAAACAATTAATTGAATACCTCAGTGATGCTGCTAAAATCACTACAGACATATACCATCAAGATTTGATGTCAAGAAGGTACTTTGCACTCGCAGGCACCAGTTCATTGGTTAAAGACGCCATTAAGAATGAGAAGCCAGACGAGATGCTATTCGGAAGTGCTTGTTCGGAAAAAATAAAGTTGGCTCAAACAATTCAAAGAACTGGAGCCCAGATAAAAGAAAAACAGAAAAACTTCAGAAGCCCGCTGCCACCTCAACAGAAACCTCGCAGCGGGCAGCACCAGTACCGTCAGCCAGCAAAGCCTTACCCGAGGCCATACAAGAAGAGGCCGACTCAGCAGAGGAAGCGGTCTCCACCACGCAAACAGCGTCACAATTAGAGGTACATGCAGGCAAAACTAAATTTTTCCATTTGAACTGGACAAAAATTACAAATGATCCAATTATCTTGCAGTGGATTAATGGCTATGAAATACCTTTTGCTTCTGTACCACCTCCAAATGAAGCCCACATGCAAAATTGGTCAGCAAACGATAGACGCATTATTCAAGAAGAAATTAAAAAGCTTTTGGCATTAGGTGCAATTTCTGAATGTTCGCATACAAATAATCAATATGTATCCCCAATTTTTGTTGTACCAAAACCGAATGGGACATACAGGTTTATACTTAATTTAAAAGGTCTCAATAAGTACATAAACACCCAACATTTTAAATTAGAGGATTCTAGAACAGCTTGCAAGCTAATTTCAAGAAATAACTACATGACAAAAATTGATTTAAAAGATGCTTATTTCTCTATTCCTATTTCTGACCATTCCAAAAAATATCTTAGATTTAACTTTGAAGGCAAATTATACCAATTCAATTGCTTACCTTTTGGATTATGCACTGCTCCATTAGTATTCACTAAAATTATGAAACCCATTGTCACATACCTTAGAAACAAAGATATAATAATGACATATTACTTAGATGACAGTTTGTACATTAATAATTGTAAAAATGCATGTGTTCAAAATGTTTACTCGGCATGCAAATTATTCCAAAACCTAGGATTTGCTGTAAATTATGAAAAGAGTATTTTAAAACCTAGTCAAGTATGTGATTATTTAGGATTTACTCTAGATTCCAGGGATCTTACAATTTCAGTACCTAAAGAAAAACAAATTTCCATTCTTAAAAAGTTGCACAGCTTCAAATTAAAAATTTTTTGTAAAATTAGAGAATTTTCCCAACTTTTAGGTTCCTTATCTTCAATATGTCCTGCCGTTCCTTACGGCTGGGTATACACAAAATTGGTAGAAAGAGAAAAGTACTTAGCATTGCAAGATTCCAATGAAAATTATGATGAAAAAATGTCTCTTAGTAAAAATATTTATCCTGAATTACAGTGGTGGATAGAAAACATAGACAGAAAAAACTCAATTAAACAGTACACATTCCAACTGGAAATTCATACTGATGCATCTCGTACAGGCTGGGGTGCTGTCTGTGAGGGAAAAAAGGCTTCTGGGTCTTGGTCTTCCAGAGAGTTGGAGTTCCATATAAACTATTTGGAATTAAAAGCTGCTTTTCTAGGGCTTCAGTGCTTCGCTAAGGATTTTCAAAATTCTGAAATATTACTCAGAGTGGATAACACAACAGCTGTAGCTTATATTAACAAGATGGGGGGTGTTCAGTTTAAACATCTTAATGATATCACAAGGGAGTTATGGCAATGGTGTGAGAAAAGAAACATTTGGATCTTCGCATCATATATTAATTCTAAAGACAATTTCGAAGCTGATGCCGAATCTAGGAAATTAAATATTGAATGGGAGTTATCTCGGACATGTTTTGATAAAATCAGAGAAACCTTAGGGGAGCCTGAAATTGATTTATTCGCGTCTAGAATTAATAGCAAATGTGATAAATTCGTTTCATGGATGAGAGACCCAGAAGCTATAGCAGTTGATGCATTCACTTTGGACTGGAAACATTTTTTCTTTTATGCTTTCCCACCTTTTTCTCTAGTGTTAAAATGTGTCAATAAAATAATAACAGATAGAGCTGTAGGCATTTTAGTCTTTCCCTATTGGCCTTCTCAGCCGTGGTTTCCGCTCATTGAACCACTTCTAGTCAAAGATTTACTAATTTTCCCACCTAACAACTTTCTTTTGACTTCCCCTTACAGAGAACCCCATCCCCTGCATCACCAGCTTACCCTGGCTGCAGGGCTGCTATCAGCGAAGCATTTGTAAGGCGTGGAACTCCGAACTCTGCTCTTGAGATAATGTTAAATTCCCTCTCAAACAACACAATCAAACAATACAACTGTTCTCTTAAGTCATGGTGGGAGTTTTGTAATACTCATAACATTGAACCTTATCAAGGATCCATACCTTTTATATTAAAATTTCTCAGTGACTGCTTTCATAAGGGAATGTCTTATGGTTCATTAAACACCACTAGATCTGCTCTCTCTATCCTAATGGGACCAAAAATTACTTCAGATGACAGATTAAAAAGATTTTTCAAAGGGGTATTCAGGCTGAAGCCTCCCAACCCAAAATATAGTGTTACTTGGGATCCGGGTAGGGTGTTGGATTACTTAGCATCCATGTACCCAAATGAGAGTCTGTCATTGGATATTTTAACAAGAAAACTAGTAACAATTTTGGCATTAACATCAGGGCATAGAGTCCAGACACTATCACTAATAAAAATTAAAAATATTAAATTTTCAGCCGATGGAGTACAAATAAAAGTACCTGAAAATATAAAAACTTCAAGCAAAAGTTCACTTCAACCCTGTTTACATTTAAAATGCTATAATAGTAAATTAGAAATTTGCCCTGTACACACAATAAGGTCTTATTTAAATGTTACAAAAAATATTAGAAAAGAAATAGATAACTTAATAATTACATACAAAAAACCATACCATAGTGCCTCTTCTCAATCTCTAAGTAGATGGATAAAAATTACATTGAGTGAGGCGGGTATAGATACCTCTATATTTACCGCGCACAGCACTAGACATGCTTCTACTTCAGCAGCAAGTAGGGCTGGTCTCAGCATAGATCAAATTAGAAAGACGGCAGGATGGTCAGGGACATCCTCGACCTTCGCTAGGTTTTATAATCGACCAGTAATAGAAGACCCCCTAGCTTTTAGTAATGCTGTTTGCGGTACTGTAAATAGGACCTAGTACCTAAATATCATGTGTTGTAATCCCAAATAATAATGTTCTTTGATTACAACAGCCTTTCATTCACAACATATCTTTAAACATCTACTCTGTTAAATCGTCTCGGACAAGGAGAGAGTATAATTATGAGATTAAACGAACTTACCTGTAAGTGAAGTTCTATCTCAATTATACGAAGCTCCTTGTCCGAGACGGGACTCCCTCCCAATGTTAATTTTACCCCCCCAATTTAGAAATTCTTGTTGTTCATGAAATGTGCTTTAAACAAAATGAAGTTAACAGGTTCGTCCAGAAATACGCAGGGAGTTTTTTTGTTTTGGATGGGACCTTTAAATATTGTGAAGCGCCAGAGCACGATGGTCGTAGACTAGAAGCGCCAGAGCACGATGGTCGTAGACTACTCTGTTAAATCGTCTCGGACAAGGAGCTTCGTATAATTGAGATAGAACTTCACTTACAGGTAAGTTCGTTTAATCTCATAATTATCGTCTCCAACTTGTATTTCTACTTTTATTACTCGAAATCTAATCATTGTTCATCAATTTTCTCATTCCATTCCCGTAAAAGGGACAAAATTAGCGAAATGATCCGCGAAATTCTCGATATCTCTGAGAACGCCAAATACATTTGGCAAATATACATTTTTTGCTTATAACACAAATTAACTGTGATTGTTTACGTCCCTTGGAAAGAATCCAGCGTCGTTGGGGAGCCACTTATTTTCATTATCGATACACTCTCCCTGATTGATATTTTATTAATAGTGTCTTGGTTCATGTAAAACGTCTCACTAGCAGTGCCCTGCGAATTCACCCGCATAAATCTCGAACCCGCGGGAATATCGGCATGAAATTAACCTATTGTGTTAATCCAGGTTGTAAACTAAGTATGTACCTATCTGTGTGCCAAATTTCAATCAAATCCGTTGTACCGTTTTTAGGGTTCCGTACCAAAATGGTAAAAAAGGAACCCTTATGGTGTGACTCAGTCTGTCTGTCTGTCACAGCTGGACATCTCAAGAACTACTACTGCTATCTAACTTGAAATTTGGAACAGTTTTAGACGACGTTTCCAAACTATTTTGCAAATAAAAAAGAAATAAAAATATTTATATTTTTTTTTGCATTTGGGACTGAAAGGGGGTCTTAAAAAATCATAGTGGGGCTACTAGGGCATGTGGGGTATCATATAAAAGAGCGCTGTTTGCACATTCTCAAACGTTTATTTTTCTTTTTTTGGGCCGCATAGTTTTCGACTTTTGATGAAAAATGTAAAAAAAATATCGTTATCGTTCGTTATTATCGTTCTTATCTCCGAAGTTTGCAAAGCGAAAAATCTGAAATTATTCTACGTGATAGAAGTTTATGTAAAGATTACAGGAAAAATAAAACGATGTCTCTAAACAGCACACCTTTTCAGAAATCGGAACGAAACCCTCGGTGCGCAAGTCCAACTCGCTCTTGACCGGTTTTTAAGTGATTGTTTGACAAACATCCAATCAACTAAACATACAAACTTTCACATTAATGATATCAGTATCAGTTGGTAGGTACGATGTTTCCATAACCATCGTATAATATACTCTGTGACTTGGTTCCAATCCAGCGGCAAAACCTCGAACTAAAAGATTCATTTCGATGAACTAATCCCCAAAAATAAATGAATGACTTTTTATTAAATAACTACTACTACTACTAATATTTCGTTATTATTTTCCATGTAATTTTAACTTTTTTCCTGACAATTTTTACTAAAATATAAATTCCGTTTACTACGAAATTATTTCAAATGTATTGCGCAAAATAAAGTGCCCAGTACACGGTTTAAATTTTGAGTGACATTAATTGAGAACAGCCTCCAATGATATGTAACCGCATCTGGTTAATTCAAACGTAGAACTCGACATAAATCTGGAAAAAGATATTACATCGGTCTGAATTATATTACATTTAAGAAAAAACATATTGTTATAACTAAAATCGTTTTTCTGCACAGATTTAGCAATCCATCCGTGGACCGTAAAGTAGCTTAGTAGAGTGATGTTTCGAAGTAAATATTTACATCGAATAGAGTCCATTCATCCTTTACTTCTATGAAATCAAACAATGATAGATCAAAAAGTAAAGTATTTCTTATAGGGACTATTTCACGATGTTCGAATAGCCACTACTCACCGAATAAATTCAAAAATGGAACAGAATTTGTATGAAATTATCTGCTAAGTAAGTTAATAGGAACCTAATCGTGTGTGGTGAAACAGGACCTTAGGGTTAAAAACCTTGAATAAGTCTATTACTTAACATTATAGAGATTCATGAATCATAATATCATAGGACAAAATTAAAGACTGAAATTGTTACCTACTATAATACATTCAGAACCCCTAAATTTAACCCCCTCTACTCATAAAACTCGTGTAACGTATAATTTTCTTTGATTTCCAGAAGATAGACGCGTACAACCACAGCGGGCCTTCACTGCAGACGTCGGCGGTGATCGCGCTGTGCTCCATAGTCCTGATCGTTGGGGTTCTCATTGGTGCCATCCTTGTTTGGAAGTAAGTAGCGTTTGGTTATATTTAGCATGTCTCGGAAATATTTGTCAATATGAACGGCTATGTTAAACTTCAACAGAATATTATAAAAAAAATTAACTGGTTTCGGAGTCTAGAATTTTTCAACTGGTTTGCGACAGTCGCACTCTCCATGTCGCCATCTGTCCGCTGTGCCGTGATTTCTCGCGGCAGCGGAGTTACGCCCCGGCGTTTCGCCTCCTCGCGCCACTTTTGCCTCCAGATCCCATGGCGGCAATCCGGCAAGGAGGCTCGCCGCCTCACCGGAGACCGTGCGGTATCCCCGGACTAGCCAGATGGCCATGACCCTCTGGGACGCGTTCAACCGGCGGGCTGGCCGCAGCCTCAGGGAATGCGCCCCCTGCAATCAAGCTGAGATCATCGTCCCATCTACGAACTGGCATTACGAAGAGCAGTAATATGATGTTGAATATCAAAATAATCTAAAACAGAGCTGTAAAAAATTAGTTAGGTTGTCAGTAAAACTATTATCATTTAGATGTGGTCGGTATACCAAACTTATGGTTGCTCAGAAGAAGTCTACTTCTAACTTCAATAGCATTAAGAGCTAAAGCATTAGTTCCTTCCACTACCAAAATCTCATCTTTAAAGACACACCTAATCAGCCACCAACATTATGAATCTACAATAGAAACAGATTTAATTCAAATGTGTCAACAATGACAGTGACAGTTTAATCGTTGGAGCCGTCGTCACATATGTGGGGAGGCAATGGCTCGAGAAAGTTGATTAGAATGGCTGTCACCTTGAGATTAAGGTGCCGACTTATTGTTGTGTGGGGCAATTGTGGAGCTTGTTTGGTAGCGAGTTTAGGTTATAAGTGTTCTTTGTCATTGGGTTACAGAGCTGCAGTAGTAGCAAACGAAGGTACAGCAGGCATAGGAGAAAAGTTAACACCAATGATAATGATGACTATACCAGTCTTACCAATGGATATCATATTGCCCAGCAACTGGGTTGTGGAGGCCAGATAGGCAGTAGATTCATGTAAAATACTGGTATTTAGCTGCATCCGGTTAGACTGGAAGCCGACCCCAACATAGTTGTGAAAAGGAATCTATAGAAATTAATAAAATTTAAGTGTCTGTTTGTAATGTCAAATTAACAGCTTTTTACTAAATGCATATTAATAATATGAAAGTGTACACGGTACTTATAACAAAAATATTTTTTTAAATTTTTTATCTGTTATCTCCAAAACGGCTAGACGAATTTTCACTGACAGATAGCTGATGTTATAAGGAGTAACTTGGGCTACTTCTAATTTAGAAGAAGAATTAGGAATTATTATAAATTCCGCGCAAAAAAATTTAAATCCATAAAATTGTGAACAAAATCCGATTTAAATAGGGAAGTATTGACATTCCACGCGGGCGAAGACGCGAGCAACAGCTATTTAGCAATATACAACGGGTAACGTTAAATGCGCAAAACCTCTTAAGGGGTCATTGTACTCATCATTATGAACAATTTTTATTACGGGACCAAACCTGAAATCGCGAAAAAAAAATCAGCTGTTCAGTACATTTATGTTCGCATAATTCGTCAAAATGTACTGAACAGCCGATTTTTTTTTCGCAATTTCATGTTTTGCCCCATAGTAAAAGTTGTTCATAATGATGAGTACAATGACCCCTTAAGAGGTTTTGCGCATTTAACGTTACACGTTGTATAAACCAGTAATCTTAATCACCATGTGGTGTCCAATTGAGCATAAGTCTATCGATGCATAGGTATGGGGATTATAAGGGGTGACGCAAGGATCATCTCAGATTAATGAACAGCTGCACATTAAAGGTTCGTAACATAACTCCTTCTCTTACGGTGAGGTGCACGAAACCAACATTAGTTAACGGAGCGGAGACTTTAAATTGATTCTATCAATTTCTTTTTGATACAAAATGTAAGGGATGGCATGCATTTAAAGTTTCCGTTAAACTAATGTTGGTTTCGTGCAACTCAATGTTAAAGTCTCAACTACCCTACACTATTAAATGAGCAATATTTGTTTAAAAAATTGTAATCACGTTCTCGAAAACAGCTCTAACGATTTCGATTAAAGTTGTAATATAGGTGGCGAACACTCGATCTAGTTAGGTCTCTTAACTGGTGAAAATCGTCTTCTCTATTTTCATCCGAGCATAGCTTGGTCGGCCAGGAACTATTAAATTAAATAAGCGTGGCTTTTTAGGTATAGTTCTCTTTCTAAAATCTCGCAAATCTAATCCAGTGGTAAAGAGGAACTGGAAGATCGATCAGTTAATATTTTAACCACTATTTTTTGCTTGACAACGGTAGCCATTATTACCCTAATACCACCGTACCAAAATGTTAAAAAGGAATCCTTATGGTGCGACTCAGTTTGTCTATATGTCTGTCACAGCTGGATATCTCAAGAACTACTAATGCTATCAACTTGAAATTTGGAACAGTTTTAGATGACGTTTACCCAACTATTTTGAAAATAAGAAAGAAATAAAAATATATATTTGTTTTTGGCAAACGGGACTGACAAAGGGTCTTAAAAATTCGAAGTGGGGTTACTAGGGCATGTTGGTACACTGTTTGCACATTCTCAAACATTTATTTTTATTTTTTTAGGCCGTATAGTTTTCGACTTTTGAAGAAAAATGTAAAAAAAAATACCGTTACGTTAAGTTTGCATATAGAAAAATCTGAAATTATTCTATGTGATAGAAGTTTATGTAAATATAACAGGGAAAATAAAACAATGTCTCTAAATAGCAGACTTTTTCAGAAATCATCAACAAAAATTACATGGTACGGAACCCTCGGTGCGCGAGTCCGACTTGCTCTTGACTGGTTTTTTTTTGGTAGAGCACATTAGACGCTAAATCAGCACGACTTGATAGCGGATGTCAATTTCTACTTAATCCCTCTAGACAACTTTACAATTAAAGTTCCAAATCAGATCCTCATCAAAAACTAATTTAATGTTAACACCCGCCAGATCTCTGAAATTAAAAAGCCAAATAATAAAATAATCGTTGGTGTCACAATATCCTTGTCAACGCGTTAGACTGACGGACGACGGGCGGTTGGATTTAGAAACCCAACGCGTTGAGAAGGTAGCTGTCTCTAGTTATGTTCTGTTAATTAGATGTTGAAGAGATTATAGGGGTCATTGGAGTTATATAAATAAGAGTGTAAAGGGTTTTGTTGTGTTTGGTTTTGGGTAAAGGATATAAAGTTAAAGTTAGTTGTCTAGCGCGGCGTACAAATACGATCTACTGACAGAAAAGTTTCATAGGAAATAAGAAGGAAATAAGAGAAGTATTAGCCCTAAATAGTTACCAAGTAATAATCCTATTATTATGAAAGTTTGTGAAGATTTTTGGATGTTTGTTACTCAATCACGCAAAAACTGCTGAATGGATTTGAATGAAATTTGGAACATAGATAGTTTATAACCTGGATTAATACATAGGATACTTTTTATACCGGTAGTATGTTCCCGTGGGATGATTTCCGACATCCACGCGGGTGAAGCTGCGGGCAGCGGCTAGTAAATAATAAATAATTGGCCATATATAAGCCATCAAAGGCTTCTGTGGTTTTTTTTAGCATAGGTACAATAATTTAAACTCTGCGATATACATTTTGAAAATTAGGTATTTAAAAAAAATGGTTTAAAAAAAAACTAAAAAACACACTTTAATAACATTAAACGGAACTAAAACGTACCAAATAAATTTTTCAATAGAAGAATAAAGTGATTGACGAGAAAATTAATGTAATTGTTGAAAAAAGCGTGGGGTGCTTTCGAATTACAGAGTTAGTGTAAGAATGTCGTACAATAACTCCTGTTTCCATTAAGTTTCGAACATTTCTCCAACAGCTTTTTCTCCAATACAAAATCACCTCCACCTTCTAATAAACATTTCAAAATAAATAACACAACAAAGTAGAAACAATAATAAACGTCCCACTTTCTGTAACGGCTTAATTGTCCGCCTACGTCCTCTCTTTCACTCACGGGCTGTAAGACAAGGATGAAAGATTTACGCCCACGTAAAATGAAACACGCAATCTTGAGGAGCGAGCGAAATCTATCAAATAATGACACAACCGGGAAGTGAGCCCGGAATAGATAGGAAAGCTGTGAGTTGAATGTTAGGATTTTGTCCTGTGCGGAGAAGCTATAAGATGTAAGTGATAGAATAGAATAGAATAGAACATAATATATTTATTGTATAATACATTTTTCTTTGACGTTAAATAATTATGTAAAATTTGCAAGCCGACATTAATGGCAGAGTAAGAGATTCATATCTATATAAATAAAAAGAGAAGTCCTGACTGACTGACTGATTGACTGACTCATCAACGCCCAGCCCCAACCCTTGAACCTAGATAGCTGAAATTTTGCACAGAGGTTCCCTTTATAATGTAGACAAGGAATACTGCCGACAAACTGTCCGGCAGTTTGGCAGAAGATTTGTAAAATACTCTTGTGTAACTTTTGTTGAAATAATTAATAAAAAAAAAATAAAAAATAAGGAAGGAATTCCCGGTAGGATGTTCCCGTGGGATATTTTCCGACATCCACGCGGGCGAAGCCGTGGGCAAAAGCTAGTAACTTATATTTATGCTCCCTCTGTACCTTATTTACGCAAATAAATGATTTTACATCATAATAATATGTGCAAGGTCTTAAAAATAACAGGAAGTTCTGCATGTTTTGCCATTTATGGCGTACAAAACAACATTAACACTGCTACTTTTACACATCATGTAAATTAATACAAAATGATTTGATTATGTCCTTTTTTTTCTAAAATACCTAATAGTTTAGTAGATCTTTAAATTATTTTACTTCTGTTCCGATTTTTTGCTCAATAATTAAGATTTAAAAAACTGAAGTGTTAACCGGCTTTTATTGCTTACTGTACTCATCATTATGAGCAACTACACAGTAAGGAAACGACGTACAAACGGTCGAAACGGCACACTCACACGCGCGCACCAATGAGGCCCCAAGCGATAGTCGCGGTGCTCTCAATATATTTATTGTGGCTTAGGGGTCTCGTCTATGCGTGCGTCTGTGTGTGCCGTCAGTTACGTTTGTTCGTAGTTTACCACTGTCCATATTGATATTGTGGTGTCTGACTGTGGTTAATTATGTGTCCACTTGATGACGCCAACTAAAGGGAAGTTTTCAGCAACAACTCGCCTTAACTAGTAATTACAGACACAAGTAAAAAGCCATTGTGTCTCGTGTGGATCCAAGTTCCGGAAGGGTTAAATCATGAGATTTATCTTAAAACTGTCTAAAAGTTGATTGATTATACAATTCTACTTGCCGCTTTGGGGTATACAGACAATGATGTTTGTATATATTTTTTTAGTTTTCAAGAGAAGAAAAACAAGAATTGAAACGCAAATAAAAATCTCCATCTTTGTTATCTCCAAAACAATGCCTCCACATCATACCGCAACTCACTAAACACAACGAAATAAAGCAATCGTACAACGGAACACATCAGCACACACGAGTATACTCACGCAAATAAGAGGGTGGGTAGACTCGCAACGAATCTGTAATCAAGTCGCCGCCTTCTGTAGTTAGCGGAGCAGAACTCGCTTTGGAACTACTCGGAAGTGTTCGGGAGATTTCGTGGGTATTCGTGACTGTTCGTTGAGTGTTTCGTGATTGTAGGGCTCATGCGTGTAGGGGAATAGGTGTTTCATGGTTAGTTGTTTAAAACCTGCTATTACTGTTATCTAGTAATGACATAGGGACGTTGGAAAGGCGAGTTAAAGGTTGAAAGTTCGCACTCCAATTATTATTGCATTTTTAATATGAACGCCGTATGTTCGTTTACTCCCACCAAATAAAAAGGATTATGGCAATACCTCAAGTGCTTCCTCAGCACATTATGTGAGGCTGTAAGATATCCGATGACCCGACTCTGGAGAAACTTGTTTTCTCCAACCTTAGCAAATTACCACTAGATGCTTTCATCATCATCATCATCATGTCAGACAAAAGACGTCCACTACTGGACATAGGCCTCCCCAAGCACAGCCACTTCAACCGGTTCTGTGCTTCTCGTATCCAGCGGATTCCTGCATCCTTCGCCAGATCATCAGTCTACCTTGTCCTTGGCATTCCAACGCTACGTTTTCCAGTACGCGGTCGTCACTCCAGGACCTTTCAGTCCTATCAGCCATCTGTTCTGCGAGCAATGTTCCGTGCCCACTTTCAATGATGCTCTCACCCGATACCAAAATACAGCTTTCTAGACGCTACCGTCCTTCCAAGGGTTTTTCTTAAAACACGCTTAGAGCATATTATATCCCTAAAGGGACTAGAGTCTCTTAGCGCTTACAACACTGAAGGTACCTACACCCTGCCAAAAACTCGAACTTAATCACACACTAATTCTAAATTCAAAGTCAAAACTAATTCTAAATTCAAACTCAAACAATATCGCATCGCTATCGCCTCGCTTAAGAGTGTAACCTATTTTAGAACAAGAACAATAAGGTTGCCAGTGTTTAAGGTCCATAAATCATGTGAAACGTCAATATTACATGGCTAAATCGGTAGCCCCGCGGTTACAGCGCCCTCTGTGTAATCTGAGCGGAGATAACGTTAGTTCTGTGAGTTAACACGAATTATATTGGATCCTGTGTGATTTACTGCGTGAACTATTGATTTTCGGTGTTCTTTTTGATAGTGAGGGTTTTGATAGTGATTTGGGTATTTTATCTTTTTGTATGTCAACCAGGGTTGTGAACGATTTATTATTGGGTGTATGGGAGAGAGCACCTCTAAAATACTAATGAACTACATTTTTAGCAGTTCTAATTTAAAACACTAATATTGACTTGAGACACGTTGTTAATTAGTCCCAAAATGATAGTATAGAGCTAAACAGCCGTAAGTCGTAACATATTCAATTTTCAAATATTATACGATATTTTCAGCTTTAGTTTCGTAGAAAATTGAAAAAAAAAATTAAGAACATCGTAATAACTAAGATAAAAAATAATTCCGCAGTTTCTAAGATAGTTTTCTTTTAAAACCTCACCTTTTCTCGTATAAGTTAAAAGAGTTGACTCCAGGAAATTATTTACCGCTGGCAACAGACTAGCAAGTTAAACTTATCGCAATCTTCATACTCTGTGAGGTTTTTATCATCCAACTTGACTACCTAAATATTAGTATCTAGGATAACTTTAGCACTAAAATATAAACTGCAATTTTCTTGAGGTTTTAGAGATCTCTTTTTTGTTTCATGAATTTTGTGGAGATAACTGGTGTGTCTATATTACCTACAGCAGCTAAAAATTCGTTGCAGTTAGCACCACACGATGTGGCTTTGTAAAATTTATTTCATCAACCCTGTTCACAAAACGGTGAAGGAAAACATCGTGAGGATGAGGCATATCCTAGAACTAAAAATTCGAATAGGTAATGTGACAACCCGCACTGGGACCGCGTGGTGGATTACAGCCTATACCCCAGCAGTGGGAACGTTATAGGCTGATTATGGTGTGGCTTAGACAGATAAAAGGATGACCCAATAAAGGGAATTGAATTCGAGCTTTTTACTTTCGAGGAAGTGTTTAAATCGTTCTGAGTTGTGGCTCAATTACATCAGTAGTTATTAACCTCAGCGACTAAACAAATGGCGTAACGGATTGTACAAAAATCCGATCTATTGTAACAGAAACAAAGAAACTCATCACTGATGACTTCTCTAGATAACTCAATGTCTTCAAAACAATATAACAATTACTTTAAAAACAATACAACATAAACTAGCGCGGTCCCAAACAATGTATCATGTCAAGCAACAAACATGTATATTTTTTGCGGAAAGCACAACCTTACTACTCAAATGCGTGACTAATTATGCCAAAATTACACGTAGCGTTTCCCGCGCGAACGCGATTGGCCAATTTAAAATTGGCCGGCCAATCAGCGTCGAGGGCGGGCCGACTCATGCGCACGTTCTAGACACACTTATAGCTTTCGGCGTATGAATATTCAAGCTGATTTGTAATTGAAATAAACGCGATTGAGACATCAGCCTGTTGTCTTTTTGCGAATTAATGCTGGGAAAGGTTTAATTGTATATTAGTACGAGGGCTCGGAGAATTTTAAATTAGGAAGCGGGTTTTTATCCTGCAAATGTTAAGTGAATATTCGTTACTCGTATTTATTTATTCCTTTGTTTAAAATGGTCCACATAACAGTACATAAAACGTCTCTTTTAGTTAAACGAAATAAAAGGTAGTCTTGAATTTTATTCCTGCCATTTAAACTTCATTAAAACACATTTCTGTTCAAGGCAAGATACAATATTCGTGTACGCACGGCTACAGATCTAGCTATACATTTCCAGTATGGACTAATCTCGCATTGTATAGGATTTCCTTACAATGAGAGGTCAGTCTAAACTGGAAATGTATAGCTTGATGTGTAGCCGTGTGTACATTTCACCATCAAGTAAGCTAAGTTTAATGTTATAAGTATTTAACAACTTATTTTTTATCTTAGAAATGACATAGTTAACCCATCCGCTGAAAACGAATCCAACTAAATTCTCATCTAGGATAGGTGCTCAAACGGGAATGCTTCGAATAATCTCTCTCTAGACTAACCCCAGCCAGTAATAAACTAGGTTGTCACAGTACTTGATTTATCGACTTAGCACTCCAGACTACCCCAGTAACCTTTTTTAGGGTCAAAACCAGACCAAAAACACAAAGGACTTACACCCACAGAGAAAGCTAAAAAAAACAAAACATGATCTCTTTTAAAAACCCCAAAAGCTCACTTTAAAACACGAACTTAACAACCCCTTTAGAATAAAAATTGTGATCTTGAAACCCCACAAACTTGTTAGGGGCTCTTTGGCTGGGGCTCTAGAACAATGCACTATTTACGGCTCTTTGTTTAGGCCCTCTCTACAAGAGCCGACCTGGGGTATAAAGACTTAGCAGTCTAGTGGCGTTTATTTTTAAAGTAAAAAAAAAATGCTATTTGATCGTTTTGTTTTATAACTAGCTAGAGAAAGTTGTTGGCTTGCAATTTTGTGGTGGTAATTATTTTTTAGATTCAATTTTGTTAGAGAAATAATGAAGGTAGGTACTTTTTGTTTTAGATTTCTGTTCCAAGGGTGGATTTTGTTTTAATATTTAATGAAATTCATGAGGTTTAATATGGATACAATTGATTTTAACTGCAGCTGCTTATAATTCATTAATTTAATAAAACTCAATCTGCCTGGCCTTTTCCCGACTATGTTGGGGTTGGTTTCCAGTCTAACCAGATGCAGCTCCAGTATTTTACATGGAACGACTGCCTATCTGACCTCCACAACCCAGTAACTGGGTAATACGATAACACTTGGTAAGACTGGTTGTCAGACTTTCAGGCTTCTGACGACCCGTAACGACATTCAAAGATCCTCGAATGACAGTCGGCTTAACGTGCTTGTCTCGGTATGTAAAGATGGTCACCCATCCACTGATCAACACCGGCAAGCGTAGCTTAACCTGATGGATCGACCCGTGCGGCTGTACTTGCCACGAGCTCTAATAAAACTATAAAATTAATTTCTAATATGTAATTAATTGTTTACTGGTTACAGAATCAATCTGCCTAGCCTTTTCCCAACTATGTTGGGGTCGGCTTCCAGTCTAACCGGATGCAGCTGAATACCAGTATTACTGGTTACAGAATGTACTCTACAAACGGGAAAATATACACATAAGTATAAAATCGGAGTTCAAAAAACATCTACCTCTTTGTTTGGGTCTTCGAACTTATATAACCAAAGGTTTAACTCCATTAAAGACACGCCTGAGGTATTCAAATGATACTATAGTATTTTGTGTTCCCTCAATGATATATCTAAGTTCGGCCATGCCGATAAGGTGCATCAGAGCCATGTGTGGTCTGAAAACAGATGACAGCTGTGCACCGTACTTTAAATCATTAAAAATCCTTACGCTACCGGCGTTATACATATTGGAAATTTGTATCTTTGTCAAAACAAATCCCAACCTTTTTGAAAAAATAGCAACGGTACGAAATGTTCCAATTCGTAGTCAGTACAAAAATTCTTTGAGTAATTATAAATGTAATACTGCCTTAGTAAAAAATAGTGTCCTGGGTATGGCTCCACGCATTTATAATAAAATTCCAGACGCCATAAAAGAATTAAATTTTACACAATTTAAGAAAAAAATGAAATTGTTCTTATCTGATAAATGTTATTACACTGTTGATGAATTCTTAAATGACAAATTAATTTAGAATTGCAATTATTATTAGTGACAGCAAATAATTTTGACATTTTAATTATTTTGACATAGATTTTTTATTATTTTTTTTTTTTTTGACATTTTAATAATTCCTCATTTAAGGTCTGA
This sequence comes from Cosmia trapezina, assembly GCA_905163495.3. Lineage (NCBI taxonomy): Eukaryota > Metazoa > Arthropoda > Insecta > Lepidoptera > Noctuidae > Cosmia > Cosmia trapezina. Next base: position 21,475,496 of record LR991035.1, on the reverse strand, counting down.
CATAATTCGAGTATTGAATAATATGTAATTATTCAATTTATTTTCTAATTTAATACCATAATTATGCATGTTTCTTTTTTTCAATTATTTTTAATAGATTTTGATTTATAATATTATGCTAGATTTGCAAACCATATTTGTACGCCTCCTGGCATAACATAGCGCTCTGTTAATCAAACATAAGATCTGTATTTATTTTACCTATGTTAACAAATAAAATAAATAAATAAATAAATAAATAAATAAATAAATAAATAGATATTAGGGCCCTCATTTTATGTGCAGCAAAAAAACTAAATAATTACGAAATATCCCATGCAACGTTTACAAAACTCACATGATATGTAAATTATGTACCGAAAAACGTTATATATTCTACCCCTGACCCCAAATAGCCACTAGACCATAGCATTTTTTGTGAACAATATCCACATGCCATGCAATTTCTTCAACCACGCCCACCTCACAAGCCAATTACCAGCACTATCTTGATCAAAACCTTGTATAGTCAACGGCTTTATTAAGCCTATTGTCTCACTCATTATGGAGAATTGAACGTCGATTTCTAAGTGTAGCCTATTATCGACCATCTGCATACAATCAGGTATTTGCATAATATCTCAATTCTGTTTTTGTGGCTTGCGCTGATTTGAATAGCTTGGGTGCATTTCACGCATCGTGGTTTGGACACACTGCTTGAGTGTTTGGGCAGCAAAATGTTAGAGATATTTTTGATTTTGATCGGTATGATTTACCTGAATCAAAATAACCACCTTTTTAGATAATAACATCTAAGTATGTAGGTAACTTAGTTTGATGATTGCATAAATGCCTTTTCAAAACTATGTTGGGGTCAGCGTCGAGTCTAACTGGATGCAGCTGAATACCAGTATTTTACATGGAGTGACTGCCTATTTGACCTCCACTGTACACATACAGCCCTAATAATTATCATACTAATATCATTTTTTTCTATAACAGAAATCAAGGAACCTGATAAATGGTTATGATAATAATATTAACAATTTGCGTTTTGTATCAAATTACTTTAAAAAAAAAATAAAAGTAATATTTTATTTGACTTAGAATGCTCTAATAGGTACTGTAGAGATTCTTGACTGCATGGTTTTAACATGCAACTTTTTCTAGTAATTATGAGATTAACAGTCGACCAACCTGAGCTGACAAGTGGTGTCATGATAGTTTAAAAATATAATATGTAAATTAACTAAGAAACCCTAAATAAGTATCTAATAATAAAAATACATTACAAAGAAGCGGTTCTGTTAGAATACGTGCCACTAAAGATGAGACTTGATACACCACGTGGTTTGACTTGCGCAGTTGACGATTTATAGGTCTCTTTAGCGGTATGAGGTCTGAGACTGGAAGGGACCGGGCGCCGTCATTACGAAGCGCTGGAGGCACAGTACGGCGCTCGTCAAGTCTCATATTTCGTGGCGCGTATTGTACCCGTTACACTCCTTTCGTGAAAGTCTTTCGGCTGATGAATGATACTATAATAATGCTAGAGACCATTAAAAGTCATAAGAAATAGTTAACATAATTATTATTATTTAATAGATACAGATTACTTACTTTATGCAAAATACGAGCATTGTCGTGGAGTTGCGGATAACAGCCCGTATTACTCATTCATTATGTAGTTACATACTTACAGGTTATTCTGCTTACCAAACTCCTCGCACCTGTGTCTCAGTGCAATGACACGCTATATTTAAAGCAGTCGGTTTGTACCACCATTGTTCGAACCTTTGGTTTTAAAAGTAAATATTATGTTTTGTTAACAACTTATTTTTATGGTAATTAACAAACTTGAAATAGCAGTTGTGTCATGGAAGTTAAAACAAATGAAAATCTAAAAGTTCAGATACGAAATACCTATTGATTTAAGAAATTAGCTGCAGAACCGATATTAGTAATATTGCCTTCAATATAGTAATAACGATCTTTATGAGAGCAACGATAGCCCAGAGGTAACGGGAGAGCAGTGGTAATGGCCGCGACTTACAAGTGTGGGTTTGATCACAAGCAGACACATAAGATGATGGTGATGGAAAACATAGCCAGCCAGTCGTAGGAAGAAACTGGACTGCATCATCCTTCACAAAATATTGAGTGAAATGATAGATTGCACTGAACTTTTGAGTTCATTAAATATTGAAATTCCGACTCGGATTCCCAGGCTTAACACATATAATTTATTTTACATCCCTGGCTCAAAAACTAAACTCGGTCATTACGCCGCTGTGCCACGACTTTGTAGGCAATATAATGAATTAGCTAAAACTACGAATTTAGACATCTGCGAGTCGCTGTCTAAATATAAGAAATGTTTATTAGATTTAATTTAGGTGTCTCTAAATGTTACAGTTTCATTTTTTTTTATGTCTTTTCTGTTTTTTTTTGTGTCCTTTAAAAATGTATTAATTTTTCTTCAAATTTCACTTATAATTTTAATTATTATTAATATTTTAACTTGTTAGCTTAGTTGATAACATTTTTGTGCATGCTGTGGTCTCCTGTAAGTGAAGGAGTACACCTACTTGATACCTGATGTTCCCTATATTTATGTTTCATGTATTATGTATATCTTTTGTTGGAGATCCTAAATAAATAAATAAATAGTGAGGAAACCAGCATGTCCTAGAAACAAAAATTCGAAGACATGTGACATGCACTAACCAACCCGAAATGGGCCCGCGTGGTGGATTACGGCCCACTCCCTCTCACAGAGAGGAGGGCTGTGTCCTAGCAGTGGAAACATTATAGTCTCATTATGCTATGATCTTTAGGAAACCTGTTTTTGACGTAAATTGGTGGCTTCCTATGACATAAAATAACTGATACTTATTAATCAAAGAAAAGAGGCCATTAAAAGTTATATAACGCCTCCAGTCTTCAATTTCGTTACAAAACCATTCAGATACAATCTGCCTAACCTACTTTTCCCAACTATGTTGGGGTCGGCTTCCAGTCTATCCGGATGCAGCTGAATACCAGTATTTTAAATGGAGCGACTGCCTATTTGATCTCCACAATCCAGTAACTGGGTAATACGAATACCCGTTGGTAAGCCTGGTTGTCAGACTTTCGGTCTTCTGACGACCTGTAATGAATGTCAAAGATCCACGAATGACAGCCGGGACCACCGGCTTAACGTGCTTTCCGAGGCACGGAGGAGTCTCGGTATGTAAAGATAGTCACCCATCCAAGGACCAACCCCGGCAAGCGTAGCTTAACCTGATGGATCGACCCGTGCGGCTGTTATTACTTAGCCACTGTTTAGATAACACATCTAAAAATAATACAGAGATAACAGCAGAACAAAACAATATTTTTATGAAAATATCAAAAGCAATTTAGAATATTTTCTTAGGAAGTCAGTCGTAGTCGGACGAACTTCAATTTACCAATTTCCTCTTTCAAACTTTTCCGACTTGACAAAATATATGCCGTAATAGTGTTTGTGAAAATTGTTACCGCCGAATTATATTTCAAAATGTTAGTACAGTGTGAGTTCAAATTCAAATTCATTTATTTGTTTTGTGAACATAGGGTAAAATTATACATGTTTTATAAAAAAAAAGTTTAAATATTTGTCGGCCTAGTATTTTTACAGGAATATGGAATACCTACACAGTTTTCAGCCGTTGTTGGTCCCGGCTGTCATTTGTGGATCTTTGACAGTCGTTACGGGTCGTCATAAGCCTGAAAGTCTGACAACCAGTCTTACCAAGGGATATCGTATTACCAAGTTACTGGGTTGTGGAGGTCAGATAGGCAGTCGCTCCATGTAAAATATTGGTATTCAGTTTCATCCGGTTAGACTGGGAACCGATCCCAACAGAGTTGAGAAATAACCCTGTATTAACAAAATTGAGCACTAATGAAGGAATTTCAAAAAAGTTCAACCCCTAAAAGTTGTTCGTAATTTTTGCCTAAAGCAAACCCTATGGAGCGCACGGCTTGTTATTCTAATAAATTACACCAACTACAAATTAATTGAATCAAAAACTTTCAAGTTCATCATAATACAAACAGGGTCTTACTAAGGGCACTGACTAAGGTCCTTTAATCTACTTAGAAACTTAGTACATACCTACGGAGACCTAGGTCTAAGTTTATAATAACAGAATTAGTTTTATGACACTTGTCAGCATTTAAGACCTTTGACATCCTTAGGGTTACACTGGGTTCTAGTTAATGCATTGAATATGAATAGAGAATAATAATATCTGATCATTTGAAGCTGAGTTTTTGATTTGGGATGTCTGTCTTGCTATCTATGTATTTCTATAGATAATTTTAAGCTTATGTATGTATGCATTAATTGTATGTCAAACTCAAACTCAAAGCACAGGCACTTTTGAACTGTCAAGGAGTCAGTCAGAATGATGAAGTTAGTTGCCCATTCCAAAGCGTAGAGGTTCCTATGGAGATGAACGGGCAAGAAACTCCATGGATACAAAATATTGGGTATACCTATCGTTCATCTGACTCATGGATTAGCACCATTCAGCTGAATCATTTTGAAGGGAGCTAAATGATCCAATACACCCGCCACCAGCAGCAAGACATTAGAGTGAGCATGGCATATTCTCAGCCGCTAGGGCAAACCTTTGCCTACCTGCAGTACTGTCTCTTCTCCCTGTAATGCATCCAATGGTTGTGATGTTGCCTGTAAAAGACCACTTTTAGCGATAAGGCGGCCCAATGTGTCGCCCTATGTAAAATTTCAACATGTATATGTGTAATTTTTATGGTGTACTATACCTACATAATAAAGAGTATTCTGTCTACGGTTAGACTGGAATTCGATGCCAAAATAGTAGGGAAAAGGCTAGGCAGATGATGATGATGATATCTAGTAGGTACCGGCAAGTTGTCTTTTTTCATCTATGAATTTGTTTGCTCCCATTTTCATGATATAATTATTCTACATAAATCTTTCCTTATTTTCCACTGTCTATAAAACCCGTCTCCAAAATCTCCACCAGTATATTGGCTTTCAAAATATGTGGTTAGCCAATTCTTTTTACTGAATTTAAAAGGAAATCCCACATCGCGTTTACCTACCCCATTGTCTCTATTCCCGAGCGCAAAATCCTATTTTCAGTACCTTTAAAAGCATTATACGGTGTTCGGAATTTTCCGTCGGGAAAATTCTCCTTGAAAGCGACATCCAGTGCAAATATTCACCTTCACTAATACACTTAACGAAGTCTCTTTGCTAACCGTTGAACAAGTGATGCTACTTTAAACTCGCACTCTGTAGGTATACATACTTTGAACTCACACTTGGCTAAGTGCCTACAGACTACGTTGTTGTCAGTATCACGCAAGGAACTTAGGAGACCGGCGAAGCATGTCTAGTTCTTATAAAATAATTTGTAAATCAAACATATTCTTAAGGTAGGGTGAATTTATTCTGATTGGATTATAGAATATCTAGGTTCTCAAATATATATTTTGAAAGCACTACTGATTTAAAGACGAGATATGAGAAAAATAAGTTTTCTATAAATTTGAAATTCCTCATTATCTCGTCTTTAAATCAGTCAAAATAAGATATATTTGGGAATCTAGATATTCTGTAATGCAATCGGAATTAATACACACTATTTTAAGAATATGTTGGCAAGCTTTTCGCCCGCGTAGAGTTCGAAAATTAACCCATGGTAACGTACTTTCCGGAATAGAAAGTAGGCTATGTACTATTCCAGATTATAATCTATCTCTATGCCAAATTTCATCCGTATCCGTTAAGCCGTTCTGGTGTCATTGATTGACAAACATGCGTCCATCCAAACTTTCGCATTTATAATATTAGTAGGATTTACAAACTATTTTGGTATTTCGTTTGTATGCACTACGCATGCTCCCCGGCCTCTTAACGGTAACTTAATCTTCTTTTGTCTCAGTTCAACGCTTCCAACCCCTGTAGAATTTTGACACCTCTTGTTCACCTATTAAGTGTGTGAATTTGATGGCGGGCGGTCGTAATTTGATAAGAGATTGGTGCTGTCATAATTTTGACGTTTTGGAACTTCTAGTTTTACATCTAACCCTGACAAAAAAGTTGCATTCAAAAAGCTGTCTTAAAATGCACTCCTATTTAAAAATAGAAATAAAATAATATACCCCTGTATAAGGAAATGAAATAGGCGTTGCATTAATCTTCCTGATTACTCAAGCAGTTTATTAAAGCAGTCGGCAATAAAAACTGTATATTTACGAGCTACTAAGTCCATTAGTGTGGCTGGAAAAGCTCAACATACCATTCCTTAATGACTGCATTAATTTATTATTCTGAATTTCAGTGTCTATTCTAATGATGTTTTGAATTAGTTCTCATGCACTTAATTTTTATCTGCATTTTTGTATTGTTATTGTATGCAAAATTGAGTAACAAAAACAATTATTATAAAAAAAAGGTCCTTTAGCAAAATAAAAAAGAAATAACATTTTATAGTTATTGGGCAACATAATTTAATAATAATAAGTGCCCAATTTGCCCAAAAATCTCAACACAAACCCATTTATATCAATGACACGTCAAATTCCTATCAATTTCCATTCGACACGTAATAATGTCCAAGTTAAGGCACTCTCACACTTCCCAGGCGCCACCTAACGCGTGTTCAGTGAACTGTTATCAACGGATGTTGCTCTAATTGGACCCCCATCAATGTTGGGATACTACCTGATGGGATTTCATGGTGTCAGAGATAAGATTTGTTAACATGTAAGACTAGTAGATAGCTACGCTGAGGTAGAAAATTCATTTCTGTTCACGTAAGGATCGATAGCAGTGGTCGGGTAATGTACTTACATTGGTCGAGTTACAGTAATATTTTTCTTTTTACCCGACTGTGTGACACCAAAAACGGTTATGTTTTTTACCCGTATGTAAATTTGTGTGTGGGATTTTTTATACCCTGGAAGAATCGTAATGGCTGGATCGATTTTAATACATTAGGTGTCCATACTCAAGTCGAGGAGCTCGTGCCGCACGGGTCGATCCGTCAGGTTAAGCTGCGATTGCCGGGGTTGGTCAGTGGATGGGTGACCATCTTTACATACCAAGATTCCTCCGTGCCTCTGAAAGCACGTTAAGCCGTTGGTCCCGGCTGTTTTCGTGGATCTTTGACAGTCGTTACGGGTCGTCAGACGCCCGAAAGTCTGACAACCAGTCTTACCAAGGGGTATTGTATTACCCAGTTACTGGGTTGTGGAGGTCAGATAGGCAGTCACTCCATGTAAAATACCGGTATTCAGCTGCATCCGGTTAGACTGGAAGCCGACCCAACATAGTTGGGCTGTGCAGATTGAGGTGTCCATACTGTCCATCGACTCGTCTAGGTTGTGCCATGGTTATGTTTTTAATAAATCAAAATGGCGGATTTTATAGGTGAATAAGTAATGTCTTAAATAAAAAAAAATGTACCACGTGACCATGATATCCCACGTATAAAAATAAAGGGCTTGATTTGCTTGAAAAGAAGTCTTATTTGTACTTATGTTTATCAAAATTGTATGTAACTTTACTAAAAAATGTATATTAAACAAAAAAAAAACATGTATACATACGTATAAACACGTTCAATAAAGATATTCAAAATAAATAAGTAGACATTTAAAATTGAAACAATAACCTCTTACTAATTACTTTTTGATTAGTAAATTCTTTGTTGAAACTAAATCTTACTTAGGCTTAGAACTTTAGAGTTAAAAACTTAAATATACAAATACCCTAACCGAAGCCGTTAATTCAAGCTACCACACTTAGGGTTATAGCTTGAAGATACCAGTTAGCAAGTTACTCCTTGGTGCGGTTGCTTTGACGTAAATCTAATTACATTAACGTGTACTTTATAAAGTACTTGTACCCATATACGAATATGTGGTGGAGAGATTAGGTACTGCTGTGTGTACATACAGGGTGAAATTTTAATCGTTTTAATCCTCTTAACCCCTCAAGTGTCGAATGCACCCCATGTGTGCATAAGAAAAACCCTTTTTTGTTAGGTATATAAGCTTATATCACATATACATAAATGTAAAAAAACATCATCCGATGGAAAACCAATCATGATCATTAGTTGTGAACTTATGGAGTTCGTAGCTAACCTCCCCTCCCCCCCCCGCGTGTCAAATGCACCCCAAGTGTGCAAAAGGACAAAACTTTACATAATAGGTATATAAGCTTAGATCACGTATATATAAACGTAAAAAAACATCATCCGACGAAAAACATATCATCATCAGTAGTTGTGAACCTATGGGGTTCGCAACTAACCCCCAACCCTCCCTACTCGCTGGGGTTTTCTCAGACACTTGAGGGGTTAAGGGGTCATTGTACTCATCATTATGAACAACTTTTACTATGGGACCAAACCTGATTCAAACGATTTCAGGTTTGGTCCCATAGTAAAAGTTGTTCATAATGATGAGTACAATGACCCCTTAAGAGGATTAAAACGATTAAAATTTCACCCTGTATATGTACAAGAGTAACCACTACTTTACATGTAGAGGTGTCTTATACGAATACTGTGACACGAAATAAATAGAGTAGAGTTGTAATTACAGATAAATCTAGGAATAGTAAATGTGGCCCCAAGACTCGAAGTTGTGAACAAACTAAAAATCTATTGGATTTTTGAATGAGAATACATGCCAAGTAGCTTCGCTAGTAAGTATAAGTGAATATTTTCACGTTATGTTAGTTTAAAATGGGTACTTAAGTAGTATTTAAACGCACATCAAAAATTACCAGTATTTTTCCAACAGAATACGTATACATCAAAAATACTGTTTGCACATCTAAATTTTGCATGTCTAATTAAATTAAACTTAACGTCAGGTCGACGGAGCCCTACTACGACTAACTGATACGATACCCCTTGGTAAGACTGGTTGTCAAACTTTCGGGCTTCTGACGACCCGTAACGACTGTCAAAGATCCACCACGTGCTTTCCGAGGCACGGAGGAGTCTTTGTATGTAAAGATGGTCACACATCCAATGACCAACTCCAGCAAGCGTAGCTTAAAGGCTCTTACAGACAGAGGCGATATCGCGGTCGCGACGCGATATTTCGATATTATATCCGTAGAAAAATATCGCGTCGCGACGCGATATCGCCTCTGTCTGTAAGAGCCTTAACTTGATGGCTCGACCCATGCGGCTGTTATTACTTAGCCACGAGCTCTTTAAAATAAGTACATAGGTATACAGGAACACTGTACATAGTCTGTTGCCCTAAACTTGCTCCGTGTGATCCGTTTCATGAACATGACACTGCATTTCATTACGTCATAAACATAATATTATGAAATATTTAACATGCACACCTCTTTCTACTTTACTTGGTACATGTAGTAGGTATTCTGGAAGTCTGGAGTTTAATTCCACATTGTAAGAATGTGAAATTAAACTTTTTGTTTTACAAGCTTTTATTTAGTTTCACCTGTCCCGGTGTGTCTATATGTCAGTCTGTTAGTAATGAAATCTTGCAAGACCCACGTCCCGATTGAGCTGAAATTTTTTATGCTTAAATAAATCGGTTGACAATACAGTATTATTTTAGTTCAGGATACCATGCTTGACTACAATGAAAATTATATTATGAAAGTAGGTGACTAACGGTATCATTTAAGAGGGCTGTCGTATTTTGTCACGTCGCTCGCTCACACGGGAACAAATTTTTAAGAATGTTAAAAGAAAAGATGTTTTTTGAAAAATGTAATCAATTAAAGGACTACTAAATAATGTTAATTTAATAGGTAACTATTAAAAAGACATTTTTATTGTGGCATTTATTTAACTCATTTCAAAAATAGATAGCACTTTTTGAACTGAGTTTATTAGATAACACAATAGAAATGTTTTTTAATAATATTAGGTACATTCCTATTATATTCACATTATTTACTCCTTCCTTTAATTCTTCTACTTCTTTAAACTTCCTTTATTCATCCTACATTTTTCAAAAAAGCATGTTTTCATTTAACAATCTTGAAATTTGTTCCCGTGTGAGCGAGAGAGGTGACCAAATGCGACAGCCCTCTTAACAGAAATAATAAATTAAGTTTATCAAAGACCGACAATCAAAAAATAACAATACAAAAATTAAAATAAATACCCGTAACAAAAAATACAGGTAAGTACCTACAGCAGACGTGACGTTAAAAAACAAAAAAAAATTCAATACGTTATTACGAAAAAAACTAAAAAACGCGTGACAAGCACGTTACGTCATTTCACGCGTCAAGCGTCACGGATCACACCTGTCACGCGATGAACACGTCCTTACGACTTGGGGTATACGTCCATCAACCTCATAACACGTCGTATAGACTTAGTGACGTGTCAGTAAACGGATCGAGTAACGCGACACCTGCGGTTACCAACAAAACGCTAAGTCTACATCGATTTAGCACTAGTGTGATTAAGCAAGTTCAGGTTGTGACTCGTGACAGAATACGGTATTTTATTCTGTAGTAGAAAAAATCTAAAAAAAAATATATTATTTAGATAGCTTAGGCAAAAAGCAGTCGGAAAATGTTAGTTTTAGTTCGTAAAATAACACTATAAATTTTAAAATTCAATTCAAAGTTTTTTTAATCTGTTTTCTAACAAAGTATCCGCCATGTTATTACGTCATACGGCTGTGTAAATTATAAAGTGTCAATGTCAACTGTCAACTGATCAGCGTAAATAAAGTGTTTGTTTACACTGCCAACTGACGTCATGACCACAGAGCGTCCACTGCGTCCAGCGTTTTCGCGCGAAATTTGAAAATATATAATTTAAATGCACTTATCGATTGTATAAAAAAATTGTGGTTTTTTTTTGTGGCTTATTAGCACTATAGAATCCAATTGAGACATTTTTTTTAAATATGGGTGTAATACCCTATTGGTACGAGTACCTACCTTGCTTGTAAGGCAATGGTTTTGAAAGCTCCTACGGCATTTATAATCGATCGTTATCTAGGTATATGGTTATTCAATTTTATTCAACGGGGCAATATTGCCATAGTTTTGGGCACTTTTCCCATTGACAGCGATGCGGATGATTTTTTTGATGCCCAATGAGCTCTTCCTCTTTTTTATACACTTGTTTGTACCTACATAAATTAGAGTGATGATAAATACATTATACAAGCTTTTTGTATAATCTATTTAGGTAATTATATTTTTTGTGTAATAATGTAAATTATGAAGCTTAAATATGTAACAGTGTTCAAAGTTTAAGGCTGTGGGCAGACTGAGTCAATGTCTTTATACAGAAATAATTGATATCACACACACTCTCAACAAAACATTCTTAAAGTCGAATTTCTCATAATGTACCGAAAAACTTATTTTAAAATAAGTAAGAATTATTCTGTTTAGGGATACACAATACTTCCTTTTTTGTGAACGGACTGTCTATTGTCAAATGATCTGTATTTAATTTATTTTATGTATGTTAGAGCACAAATAACAGCCTAAGCCAGTGTAGGTAAGCTACGCTTGCCGGGGTGGGTCTTGTATGAGTGACCATCTTTACATACCGAGACTCCTCCGTGTCTCGGAAAGCACGTTATGCTGTTGGTCGCGGCTGTCATTCGTGGATCTTTGACAGTCGTTACGGGTCGTCAGAAGCCCGAAAGTCTGACAACCAGTCTTACCAAGGTGTATCGTATTACCCAGTAACGTAGTGGGTTGTGGAGGTCAGTCAGATAGGCAGTCGCTCCATGTAAAATACTGATATTCAGCTGCATCCGGTTAGACTGGAAGCCGACCCCAATATAGTTGGGAAAAGGCTAGGCAGATCGAGTTCGTTAGAGCACATCCAAAAGTTAGTTTAAAACTTATAATTATACTTAACTACCTATCTTGTTATTTAATGTATTCTCATTAACTTTAAAACTGACGCAAATATGTAATATATTATACATTATCAAATAATTTCGACCTTTCCCCCTATATAAATATTGTATATATCTATACCTACTAAGCACACCACTAAAGTCAGTACTGATTCTAATATTCTCGACCGAAAAGACCTCAAACATTTGTATGTACAAATGGATAAAAACGTTCATTTTGGGATATTAAAGAGACACAAAATTTAATATCGCAAATGGCCATGTTCAGCCATTTTTTTTTCGCAAATATTTTTTGGTAACTCGTAAATAGATTAAATATTGATGGGACTATTTATACAAAATAGAATTTGTTGTAGTCCCTAGTGGCTAAAATGTGTCTGTCAATCCCAAATTACATTTTCGTTTGTATAATTTGTACATATTCGATAAACAAAACTTGAACATAATGTCTCGAAAATGTAAAATATATTTTGTTTAAATCACGGAGAGAATAGGTATTTTCTGTTTATAAATTATGTAGTATCATATTTTGGTATCTCTGCGTCATTTATTATATAGTTTCCGATATTTAATTAAGTTAAAAACTTCATACAGTAACTGGTATTTAATTATATTTATTCCGATCTTATGAGCATCATTAAGCCATTTCCTTTAACATACTTTAAACTCGAAAACTAGCCCAAACTTCCTACATTTTCTTATCTTATAAATATTAATAAAATTTACCATCTACTTTATTAGAACCAGACGAAACAGGAACAAAAACAAGCATTCCTAATCGATTAAAATCAGATTCGAATAACCTAATCGATTCCCATAAATTGGTCTACTCTGAACGGAATTAAACAATCGATTAACCTAGTATACATTAATTACAGCCTTTTTATCGATATCGATGGAATCGCGACATAAAATCAAATTATTTGTGTTTACTGGTAACTGTCCGTCGGTATTAACTAGATTTATCTTATTGACTTTATCGATGGACGACAGAAAGTTTCGCTTCCCATCACTAGTTTATATAAGTCATATGTCAATGTGGAAGTTCAATGGATTACCCACTTTATCTAGGTGATTATAGAGATTAGTTTCGATTAATGTTTTAAGGAAGCTAGAATAGTTTTATCTTTAAAAAATGAGATAACAGATAAGGTATGCGACGTGGATTTCGTTGGGTGTATTGTAGTCTGCGTGAAATGGATTGGACTATTAAACTAACTAGCTTAAAATAAATACAAGTCCACTGTTTTTTTTGCGAGTTGTGTCGCACAAGAAGAGAGAATCTTATCAATACTTTTGCATGGCCGCATTGGAGGGTTCCACTAGCAAGATGATAATTAGATCCAGAACACCGTCGATAAACAGCCGAGCTAACTATATCTTTCACGATATAATTTTATCCAATACGATCCGATCCGATCAGACAGACGTTGTCCTGTTTGAACGACCCTATAGAACCCGACTTCAGCGCCACCTAACGGGTTCAATTGTGTTTTCAAACCATCCAGAAACCCATTGAAATATACAAACAAAATTTCATCTAAATCGGTCCCGCCGTTTAGGAGGAGTTAGGTGACAAACACACGTACAGAAGAATTATTATATAATATCAAAGTATCCTATGTCCGTCTCCTGCTTCTAAGCTACCTCCCTACCAATTTTCAGCCAAATCGGTTCAGCCGTTCTTGAGTTATAAATAGTGTAACAACACGACTTTTTTTCTTTTCGACTTTTTTCTCTTTTCTTAATGCCACCACAAGAGAAAAGTAACGATACTATTGCAAAAATTATGTAATCGCAGAACTCGTTGTATCTCTCTAAATCAGCCAAAAAAACCTCAACGTTTAAAACAAGACAACAGGTGCACCCAACCGAAAAATTGTCACTGGCCATTCCTCTTCTCTCCGACTACGATATCCGCGGGTCGCGTTCAGTGGGTGGTCGACACGACTTGTCGAGCGGTTGCATCTTTGTCGCACCGACATGTCGCATACAACAGCCGTCATTGTACACGAAAAAAAACTAGCTATAAAGGATTACGTAGAGTTTATTGTTTGGATTTGGTTTTTAATTTTATGACTTTTTGAGCAGTTCCGGGTACAGGGTTTTTGAAAGCTTAATGCATGTTAAGCTGGTTTTGTGAAATTGGAATTGTTTGTGATAGTGTTTTGTTTTCAATTCTTGTCAGACTTAAAACATGCAATTTTATGTGGGTAAACTGTAGGTTTTGAGTTATTTTTTCTCATAATCGCATTATATAAGTTAGGTAACTCAGATGGTTATGCTGAAATCCCGTATACAAAGTATAAATTGATCGCGATTATTGCAGTCGTCTTACGTTAAAAGGATTCTCAGTTTAATTTTGATGTGATTATTGTTCGTAAGATACGTATAATGGTGTCACTGGGGTTGGACTGGAAATCTATTATTTAGGTACTAATTAATTAAGTAAATCTGATGTTGTATTTTTTTTTTTTTTATATTGTTTTCCTATGTTAAAATAGCTCTCAAATATCTTCCATTGTAGCAAAAAAATATGATTGTTTTTTTTTTAATCATTTTAAACTCATTCTAATAATTTGTGTATGTTTGATATGTAGCATACATATGCTGTGTACTTCTTTAAGTGACGAATTTACTGTAATAATAGATATACCTATAAGTTTTTTTTTAATGTAATATGTATTAGTGAACAAGTCGTTGGAGTATCTTTATATAAATAAATACTTGCATGAAGCTATTCATAAAATCCCATTGAAAATAATCGAATTAAATACAATACTAATCTGTGATATCAATACCAACAATAATCCCAACCCACATACATCCTCCACTCATAATTCTAAAGCTATTAATATTTCAGAGACTAATACCATCTTCAAATCACAAAGCAAATATCAACAAAAAAAGTAGACCGCAAAAAAGGAAGCATATGCCATTTTTTTACCGCAACATCTCAATCAAGTGGACCGTACTTTATTCCAATTATACCAATCATAACTACCCTACGATTAGTCCTTCGAATAATAAAATCATCCGTACTTAAAAACCGCTACCTGGAATTAGAGATCCGTAATAAAAAGTAAAAGGCTTGTGATGAGGTATGATTTTTATAAATTCATACCTCATCTCAAGGCTTTTACTTTACTTTACATGATGAAAATATCACGATATAAAAAGAATATTATTAACTTGATTGCACTTTGTCTTACATAGAGGAAGCTACACCTAGTCCTCATGGTTGTTTACAATGTTTTGTCTCGCACACTCATTTCTTATACATATCTGACAAGTTAACATCGAAATTCGGCAACACTACCCTTTGTTCCGTTCCTGACTCATTACTTGTTAAAACTTTTAGAAAATTGTCTACTTTTACAATATTTGTAAATATGACATAATTCATTTATTAGTAACTTTATTCTAGGTGCATCGTCTTCACGTATATTAATGGTATAAAGATATAATTAATTATATGCAAAATATTGTAAAACATTTTAAAAGAGTTACGGTGGAGTTTCTTGCCCATTCTTCTCCATACATAACTACCTTTTGGAAGGGGCAAATAGAATCAATTCTATTTTCTTGTTAATGTTTAATGTACAAAAGTGCGTTGTTCCTATTTAAAATAAGCGATTTGACTTTGATTTTAAAAACCACTGTAAGTGCAACGTGCTCCTTCAAAGTTCATTTAATATAAATTACAGAACACGTAGAAAGTCGTCTATACACACTTGTCAAGTATTTTTTCCACAAATATTAGAACATCTGCTTTGAGAAGTGAAGTTAGCGTATCTAATGTGTTTATAATAAGTTCCTTTTCTATTATAATTGAAATATACAGCAGAACCGGTGTGGAACTAATATTATATTGATTGTAGCTTAGGTATATTACTACGGATACGAGTATTACGTACAAATTCTAAAGTAGACAGGGCACTTAGCGTACAATATTTTAAAGACACTCTTTGAAGGTATTATAAGAGGTGCTTTATTTATTGAAAATCGTGAACTGTAAAAAAGAAATCAATGAAGTTCAAAGAGATGCTGATAACAGTAAACATAGATTTACATAGGACTTTAGTTTCAGAAGAATTCAATCTGCCTGGCCTTTTTCCAACTACATATGTTGGGGTCGGCTCTCAGTCTGACCATATGCACCTGAATACCAGTATTTTACATGGAGCGACTGCCTAAATGACCTCCACAACTTCCTTTGGCAAGACTGATGGTCAGACTTTCAGCCTTCTGACTTAACGACTGCCAAAGTTCTTTGAATAACATGAGGACAGGATGTTACAGGATTCTTCAGGATGCAGCCTGAAGAATCCTGTAACATTACTCCATTCTTCATGATCTAAAAAAATATAATTTCTCACTTATTAGTAATGCATGGATTTTAATTTGATTTTAACATAAATTACTTTAGCAATCTAAATTCAATCACTTCGAATCGTAAGTGCTTTGTAATAAAATCATTTTGTTCAATTAGTACTAAAAGGTAGGTAATACCTTGGTATTCAATTTAATGCCACAATCTTTTACATTAGTATCATGGCTCCTAACTTTATTGAAATACTAGCTGCGCCCCGCGGTTTAACCCGCGTAGACCAAGATAAAAAGTAGCCTATGTGTTAATCCAGGGTATCAGCTATCTACATACCAAATTTCATCCAAATCGATCTAGTCGTTTGAGCGTGAAGAAGTAACAAACATACAGACACACATTTACACACATCACTCTCAAACTTTCGCCTTTGTAATATTAGTGTGATAGTTAATATACACTTTGAAGAAGGTATTATACAGGCTGACAAGGACATCACACAAGCACAGGGTTATGTAGACAAAAGGTGACATCATTGTAACATAACAGCATAGTCTTCGTAAACAACAACACATGTATTTGGGAAAATTACAACATGGTCGATAAGACTGAACTTACTAACAATAGACCATGTAATCTCATAAACCTCATGATTTCATGAAATCGCTAGATTTGAGGTCAATTCGAACTTATGGAGTTGTATTGCTGATTCTAATGATTTATAATTCTGTAAAACCATCTTAGCTACGGCCACGAATCATATTTTAATCAACATACAACCTGACACTGACCTGCAAATTTGCATAAAACATAAAAAAAAATTGAATTTCGCGGGCTACCTTAGCGCATCATCCTTAAAATTTAAAACTGTTCTACAAAGTTAAGAATGAAAATGAATAATGCATATAATGTTTACCTTATTTTCCTCAACAAAAAACAATCGAACTAACAGTAAATTTTCTTCTACAGACACAAACGGAAAGTCACCAACCTGCTTCCATCGAAGTCATCAGCCCCCACGCAGAGCAGCGGCTCACAGCGCAGAGCCCCACCACCAGCACCCTTATACGAAGACCTGCAGGACATGCCCAGGAGGCCGCCTCTACCGCACAGACCTGAACTGGAACCGCAGTTAGAGGTGAGATATCTTAAATCCCATCTGAAGTTGTAGGTGTAAAGGAATTTTGATGTAGAATTTCTGACCTAAAAGTCGTTTAAAAATTCCAAAGAAAATGATAAGAATACTTTCCTAAAAGAACACATGTATATACCTAAAGTAGTTCCTTTACTAACCGACTGACTAACTACCTGACAGACAACAGAGATGAGAGAGAAGAGACAATGATATACCTGGGATTATTAGGGAAGACCTGTAAATTCATCAGATGTGTGCTTAGCTACATAAATAGGTTTGTTTGTAAATTACTCAAGACAACTGTAATGACAAGATGGTCAAAATTGCTTGAAGAGCTTGACGAGGCTTGACGCAACGTCAAGCATGTTTGTCAAGCATCCGCACTTCTTTTTTGATTGACAAGCATTGCAAAAATATATCTTTCATCAAGCATTGTACGTGTCAAGCACGTCAAGCTTCAGTCTAGTCTAGACGGTCAAAATTATGACCGTGTAGGGACCACATTAGATCAAAATGTATAGAGGTATGAGGAACAGAGTGTAAAGTTCACTCATCCTCCATAGAAAAGGGAAGATCCTCCTACTAGACAGGAGTATGTGTCTGGTGAGCAACTGCCCCAGGATTAATGTCGGGACGTTGTATATATGCTAGTCGCGCGGTAAACTGTGATTGCGCGATGCAGGATTTTGCGTGACGTCAGTGTGATGCGTAGTTCGCATGTGGCGAAGTAAATGCCGCCACAAAAGACATAAAGAAGTACTCTAATCTCATACTGTCGTAAAATAAGTAAGTTTCTTACTATTTTCATAAGTATTACATACCCAGTCTAGTACACAGCTACAACACAACAAATAGAGTTGCTTTAGTAAAGAAATAGTGTTCGGAAATAAGTGATTGCTAGTCAATCACTTCACGAGAATCAATTTTATAAATAAAATATCTCGGGCCGAGAAAACAGCTCCAGCGTCGAAACATTTTGTTTCAGTGGGTTATTGGGTACTAGACAGGACGTCTATTTTTAATTCAATAGTAGATTATTGAGAGGCTCGTGGCTAAGTAATAATAGCCACACGGGTTGATAGATAACGTTAAGCTCTTGCTGTGATCGGTCCGTGGATGGGTGACTATCTTCACATACCCTCCCTCCGTGCTTCGGAAAGCAAGATAAGCCGTTGGTCCCGGCTGTCATTCGTAGATCTTTGACAGTCGTTATGATCAGATAGGCAGTCGCTCCATGTAAAATACTGGTATTCAGCTGCATCCGTTTAGACTGGACGCCAACCCCAACATGTTTGGGAACAGGCTAGGCAGATGGTGCGGTGAAGATGATGAGTCCTATTTAAAGATGACCAAAATAGTGTCACTGGACTCCTTTAACAAAGATTGGTCCTTGGCATCTCTGGAGGTGAGAGGTGGAAACAGAAAAGACAGGTTTTTGCCCAGCAGTGGGACATATATTCCTAGCTGTTAAGGCCCTGGTTCCAAGCTTGGTTTAGCTCGGTGTGTAAGTGAAATAGCGTTATGGCTGTCTAGTTTGACGCACGAGATAGAAGATTCTCACGCGCACCGGAATTATGTCGTAAAAGTGCAAATAAAATCGTATAAAATTAGAAATTAACGATTTAATAAAAAGTAATCCATCACTGGATGCAGTTTGGAATTTGACATTTCATGGTATATTTTTAATTATAATTATAATTGCTAATGAAGGGATAAACAGCTTTTAAAGATTATTAGGAGGTATTTTAAAGATTTTTTTGGTGCACTAAAGTATGTTTAATTACCTATGGTTTGGCTTCCATCACTGTATGCGAAAAGGACTTGAAAATATCATATTTTTTACATGTCAAAATTATTTACGGTTTATGAGATACACAGCTTTAAAAAACCACCTTTTTGATCGTTTTCAGGAAATCTGCGCCTTAATGAAAATGGTGAATAAAAACAAAAGTTAGTAGGTAGTTATAGTTAGTAGTTGTTGAGCTCCTTAAATCCTGAGTTGAGCTACACGATTGTTGACATATGCTTGCACTGACTGGACAGGTGCACTTAAATTTGTATGGTTCTTTCCTGGAAAGACCATTTCAGACATGAATCTACATAGTCCTCACATGATCTGACCAAGATTATGTCTGGACTTTAAAAGAGACTTTGACTTCTGAGTTTGTTTCGCTGTTTCTTCTCAGGGTAGTCAGATAGGAAATGTCGACTTGATCTAGCAATTATTTTTTTTTTAATACGATTGTAAAAGTAATGATATCCTATTTACAGAATAAACAATTTTATTTCATTTCATTTCACACATAACTTACTGTTACTAGAATTCGTATTATAGCTTATTTAATACTTTAATAGAAACTTCGAAGGCAAGAAATCACTCAAAAACAATCTTACCGCAGACGCAAATAAACCATTACGATCAAAATCTAGAAAATTGTCTCATTACTAAACCAACGCACGATTTTCTCAAAAGCACTACTTTTTGGGCACCCAATATTGAAAGAGCCGAAACTAAAAATTTCCAGACCGTAAACTGTATGCCTTCTTCTCAAGACGAGGGTCTAAGGGCCTTCAAAGTTAATCTAGTAGATGACCTGACATATCTCTGTGGAAGAAGTAATGAAATGGTTCTTGTCACTCAGTGTTAGTGACTCCATTTGTCCCGTCCATATTCATTGGACTCATTATTTGGTTAAGTGTACCCTTTTCAGGCAGTTGACATTGATGACAGGCGATTGTATATGTTTCTAACGCGGTATAGTACGATAACGTATACAGAGTGGTCAAAAAGTCGTGGATCAAACAAAATAGGGAGATAAAGGAGGTCATTTCCAACAAAAAATCTTTCTACAGCATGGCCATAATTCAATTGCTCTAAAATTAAAAAAAACCGGTCAAGAGCGAGACGGACTCGCGCACCGAGTGTTCCGTTCCGATTTCTGAAAAAGTGTGCTATTTAGAGACATCGTTTTATTTTTCCTGTAATACTTACATAAACTTCTATCACATAGAATAATTTCAGATTTGTATCTTTGCAAACTTCGGAGATAAGGAGGGGGGGGGGAGCGGTATTTTTTTTTACATTTTTCATCAAAAGTCGAAAACTATGAAGCCTAAAAAAAATTAAATAAAAATGTTTGAGAATGTGCAAACAGCGCTCTTTCATATGATACCCCACATGCTCTAGTAGCTCCACTTTGAATTTTTAAGACCCCCTTTCAGTCCCTTTTACAAAAAAAAACATAAATATTTTTACTTCTTTCTTATTTGCAAAATAGTTGGGTAAGCGTCATCTAAAACTATTCCAAATTTCAAGTTGATAGCATTAGTAGTTCTTGAGATATCCAGCTGAGACAGACAGACAGACAGACCGACAGACAGACAGACGGACAGACAGACAGACTGAGTCACACCATAAGGGTTCCTTTTTTACCATTTTGGTACGGAACCCTAAAAACTCAAAAGCAAATTCAAATTCGTAGTATTCAAATTCTTGTTTATTTTTTTTCTGTGTATTGTTTTAGTAGGTACGCTAATTGATATAGTGCCGTCGCTTCCCTATAATTTAGATACATGTGTGATCTGTCATATAATATGACAAAGCCTTAGGGGTTAATGCTGTGTATGTATTGTTGGTAAAGTAAAGATTAACACAATAATTCCTTCACTCCCATTTTAATTCGGCAAAGTTCGGTTTTCCCGAAGATAAACGATGGAACCTTAGAACGTTGTAGTTGTAGTGTGTCGTACTGTACAGTCAACCACTGGCACATCAGTGGTAACACTTGCTCTACAAAAATCACTCTTACTGCTACGACACAGTTCCCTCAATGTGAAATAGATGAGATGTTGAATGTACTTAAGGCGCAACTATACGCCAATGACCTTGAGTGGTTAGCTTGCGCGTTCTGTGCTGAGCTCACGCAACGCGTCGTACGTCCAGCCAGTAATAGGTCTCGCCCATCAAGGAGCGCTGTCCAAATTAGACGCATTATTAATTTATTATACATAACACAAAAGGCATTTTAATAAAAACACGTATACTAAAAGATAAATACTTAAATTACCTTTAAAATGGTGAAGATTCTCAGTTTTTTATCTGCATTAGACATAACTTTACAAATTAATTACACTATTTAATATAAACATAATCTAAAATATTCACATATTTAGTTATTAAGAAAATGCTCTAATTTAACATATATTTTTTCCAAATCATTAACACTACTCGTTTAGACGTGATCTTCAGTTTAAAATCATCAAAAGTCAGATAGCGTCGCCTTAAGACACATTTCTTAAAAGTCAAAATAATATTGACATAACATTTCTAAGTAGATCTCGAATAAATCAACTTATGTTTACTGAAATTTAAAGTAGGACAGAAATTATTAAGGCTCCTACAAACAGGCCCAAGTTTGGCGAGTGAAATTGTTAAAATAAAAGATAATGTATGTTGGAGAATAATAATAATAAAAAAGGCGCGCCTGTTTGGAGGAGCCTTTATTAAACTCAAAAGACAAAAGTAAAACAGTTTCTATGTCACGAATATAACAATACCGTACCTAAGTTTGTTAAAGTTTACGTCTACAACAAAACGTGAACAATTCCAAAAACCTTGTAGACTTTAGGCCATTAATAGTGTCAAAGTTTCACGCTATATTCAACACCGACGAAAGCTGTCCACATTAATTTGCCACGACTAACAGGACTGTTGGGACCAAAGACATTGGACCTCTAGACGTTGCCATGATTACAGTGTGAAGTGTGGAAGTGAGACACATATATACGAAATAATAGGAAAATTGAGACAAAGCATCGTATCTTCTGTCTCTTACGGCGTGCCGTATTTTTGCTTGGCGAACTTTCAAATGTTAGCCAAACAAAGTACTTTCACTGACACAAAATTTATCGTGCGTTGATTAATTTAACTTTTTTGGACAGTTTTTACATTGTGTGTGTATTGGCATGAGTTTCAGTCCAAAATATGGAAGATTTCTTACGTTAAACCTCGTTTCTAATACCACATAACCTAGAAAAAGTATTATATTGCTGTCTCATGACCGGCCACACGGTGGCTCGATCTAGATGTATATTATCTAAGCATCCAAACGACCAGTAAACTTAGTGCATGTTAGCTATAAAATTTTGAAAATTAACCCTAACTTTTGAGATCTAGTTAAACTGTCAAAAGTTTCCATGTTTAGCCTTTACAAGTCTTTACCACGGTCTAGGTATTATTTAACTTGCTATGTTTATAATTGACTTTCAAATTAATGATGTTAGGGCTTTTCGTTATATTCCACTTTGAAAAGATTTGTTTGATTAGACTTCAAAGAAATTTTATTAATGCTATAAATATTAGTTTCTCGATAACTTTTGCTGATTGTTTAATTAATATTTGTCTGGCTTGTGAGATAATTCGCAGTATTTTAGTGCGAAGTTAAAAGTCTGGTATATAAAAGTAATCAGCAAGCGTTATTATAATGTTGGAGTCAGACGGTATATTTTATTTCAAGCTAGCTAAATGTATTTCAGCAATATTCTCGAAAATAATTTGAATTAAAATTATTTTGTTCAAGTCACTACAAATCAATCTTCCAAGAATTTTTAGTTGTTGCGAAAACATTAATTAAACTCAATTTACTCTTCACAGATGGTGGAAACGAAAAGACCGAACTGCCCGAGCCGAGTGTTCGTCTGCGGCTCCGGCGGTACCTGGCGAGGCGGGAACAGCTGTGGTGGTGACACCTGTGGGGCCCCCCTTTACGAGGAGCTGCCCCACAGGTCTGACGACTCCCTTCACAGTGACGACCACTTCGCCGAAGACGAACTCAGCCTCGTTGGAGAAGCAGCACCATGTCGAACTTGCTCGAGACCACCAGCTCCACAGTCGCTACCTCACCGACCAAGGCAACAGCGAATGGACAGAAGACCCAAGTCTTTGGAGAGACGACGGGCACAACATAGAATGCAACAGCGTCATATCCATCCACCCGGACCGCCTGATCCTACGGAGTTTCACGAAGGAGTTCTTTTGGATGCTCTCTTGAGATTGTATCCTCAAGTCGGGACGGTTGGTGCAAGGCCGCAAGGGCCTCTGCCAATGAGTGCGGGAGGTGCTTGGCCTGGTGGTGAGCTGCCAGGAATAGCCTGTTGGAGAGGACCCCGGGCTTCACCGAAGCCTCCAAGTGGAGATTCCTCATTCGGCTCCGATTCCGGATATAGTAATAATACGTGCGGGACGTGTGGTACGAGGGCATCCTCCAGACACCGATTGTCTGCCGAGATCCCGATGTCATGAACGGACATGTCATGTTCGCGGCTACTCATGTGACAGTCGTGCCAGAACAGTTCCAGTGACGAAGTGAATGGTGAAGAATCACAGTTAATGTAATCAATTTTGCATTTAGTAGTTTTACTTTGTCTTTCACGGCCTAACTTATTCAGCGGCCTCAATTCTCTCATGCCTTCCGAGACGGTGAACTTAATCGTTGAATATTTGTTACTGTCGAATATTTATGAACCTTAAACGTCTTAGGGACTACTTTTCTACACAATTGTACAAAAATTTATTGCTTGGTAGAAAGTCTGTCCCTCTAGATTTTAGCGATACGATATTTTGATGAAATCGTTATTTTTATTAGCTGGTATATAGCGATGGTTTTGTAAAAAATTCATGTGACCATATTTTTAGGTAGCTATAGCGGTTTCGTCCTAGTAAGTTTCGAACTAGTCCTAAAATTATCACAATATTGTGAAACCTATCAAGATAATGATTGATAATGATCATGTGTAAAAACTATGAAAGGATGTAAATGAATTTCTGAATTTGTAGATAATGTACAAAATTGTAGTTAAATTAATTATTTAAGAATAGTAAGTTGAATTTTATAATCATATCATATTAAAGATACCACTTTTCATTCGAATATATCACACAGATTTTCTTTGAAGGGATTGTACTATCTGATTTTGTCATTTGGTGCTAAAGTTAATGTATCGAATTCCTATCCGTCGATTTGTTTTTACAGCTCTTTAAAAGTATTCAAAGTCGCAGCTTTTTGTTTAGCATCAATTTTATTTAGTCTTTTATTCTGCTTTTATACTTCTACTTTAACATTTCTTCCCCATCGTAAAACCAAGCATTTCGTTTGTATTGTAAATGGAAAATATTATTCGGTCGTCAAAAATGTTGTTTTTGTTTTTATTTCTATTTTCTTATTTAATTTAAGTAATAACTATTTATTTTTTATTCAATTTTATTGTTTCATTTTGTATAGTATCGAGAGTTGCAACACTTATGTAATTAAAATTCATGGACAGAATGTCGGTTTAATAAATATTGAAGAGCACAATAAAATGAAAAATAAATACATTTTTAAGAAAAACTAATTGTTTTATTGAATTTTCTTGGGATCATAACAGAACATGACAGCTTGTTTTCCTGAAGGGTTGGGCAGAGGTGTACCTATTAGTACACCCACATTTCACCACGTAACAAGGGCGATCCTATTGCCAGCAAACGGGCACATAACCAGACTCCAGGCTGCTACTGAGAAATTCCAGATAGAAAAACACTGCCCAACCTGGGAATCGAACCTATTGAAATGAAGAGGCTACTTGGATCGAACACATTTATTAAGAGCAAAAATAATATATTTACACAACGACTGTTCTCCTTGACGGAACAGTTATTTAGTGACAGATTCTAAACTCGAATCTATCGAACACTGCCGTGTAGGTATACAACCTCCATCAGAACCCAAGACCTCATGCTCAGCAGTAGTACTTGGCACCAGTAGACCAATGATGTAGTCTTGGAATCGTTATCTATTTTTTTTATTAAACTTTTTCGATTTGCTGTTAATACGAGCTAGATCAAAGATTTTATCGTAAACTCTTCAATCTAGCTCTTGGTCTATACTTAAAAATTGAACTCATTATATCTTCTAAACTAAGACCCGACTAAATCTGTGACTTGGCGAAAACTTGCGACTAATTAGCGACTAAATCTGGGAGAAAACAGATCTTCGCTAGGTGCCCCAGTTTTTGAGATATAAAGGTGGCCAAGCTGGGAAGACTCTCTCCAGATCGGCCACCAATGACCCCTTATAACTTTTGAACCAGTGACCGACAAATTCTGATATTTGGCGACAAATTTCGACTAATTAACGACTAAATCTTTGTGTTATCAAAAGTAAAATCCCTGATGGTGGCCAAGCCAGTGTCAGCCACACTCACAGACTTATATTGGCTAGATTAAGCAAGTCTCATCGTCTGAATAGAAACCAAGCGTGCCATTATTTTCCCACCTACTGTGACGTCACATGAGCGATTTAGTGATGGGAACTCCCCGTCCACGAGTAAACGATTCAAAACGATTTAAAGGACCCGCCGCGTTTCGCCTCGTCTTTGGAGTGAGAAGTCGCGTGCGAGCATTCCGTCCGCTTGCATCTTATACCTACTTGTTTCACACTGCTTCCGGTTGTGCCTAGGTATCCCGAAAGGGAAAAGGGAGTGTTACGTAGAGATTATTTGAGTAAAAAATAATAATTTTATAATATCGATTTAGCAATCGATTATTCGAGTTCATCGACAGAGGAATGATAAATCTAAAATTATTTGTTTTTTTTTTTACTGAAATGTTAGTCATTTTCGATTATGTCATTATATAACTGGTTCTTATTGGTTGCTTGAACCTAATTAGTCTTATTATGTACTTTGTTGTAGGAAAGTTACAACGTTATTAAAAAACCCTAGATGACATTTTATCTACAAAAAGAAAAGCCAGTAGAAGTCGCTATGAAATAAAATCCGATCCAGAACTAAGTAAATAAATTAGTAAAAAATAAATTTAAAATATTTTTAATAATTCCTGAAAAAAAAAAACAAATGTAAAATAAAATGTAAAGCTTGCGGTGGGTTCTATTCACTGGCACCATTCTTTAATCCTAAAATTCTAACAAAAAACCGGGAACAGATTCGATTAGATGAACACTTTTAAATCGGATCTCCCGCCTTAAACAATACGCATAAGAGTTCCGACATCGACAACATCTAAGTACCTACTGATTTCTATAAAACATAGAGAATTTTAGGTTTTAGAGAACGATACCAGTGAATTCGAGCCTAAAGTCAATCCACTAACTCCAGCATTAGTTAACGCCTTCAATACATCAATTGTAGTCAGGCGTCGAAACTTTTTGTTTCTGTAAAGCTGCCTTCAATAAAATGAACAGAGCAAATTCGACTATATTGTGTTAGGAACCAATTTTCATGCCCCGTCGTCGCTTCAATCCATATTTATTGAACTTTGGTATCACTTGGAAATCTGTAAATATAATTAATAATATTCTAAACAAAATCACTAAATTGGCACATTGGAGTAAAAAAAAAATTACATGTCACAAAAAACCCAACGCAAACATTCCTCATTCCTCTGTTTCCAAAATCGATTAGAATCGAGATTGACTGTACAAACTGTGTGTACAACACTATTTGCTTTATTTGACAGAAAAATGAGAATAGCGACTGTACCACGAAGCTCAGCGACAAGTGACAATATCGATCATTTTAATTTTCATTGCGTGTTTTAACAGACAAGTCCTACATACTGCCTTGTAACTAAAAACGGCAATGTATCATGAATTATTTGATACACACTCAGTTACATAGTGTTCATTGTAAGAACACAATGAACACAAAATAATTGATTTTGCAATAAAAAACACATAATTTAATAACAATATGACTTATCGATGAAAGAAAACGTTTCCACTATCTCGTCCCACTTTTTTTGTGTAGTTTCTACAGCTCAATACCGCATAATTTGGCATTTTTTAGTTTTTGGTTGACGTCCGGCATCAAGAACGTTCGAGCGCAGACTGAATGGAAGCGGCGCCGAAGGAAGTCAATTTTACTCCCTTTTTACACGCGAAGTACATACACTTGCGTCGTCTAGCCAATATAAGTCTGTGGCCACACTAATGTTTATAGAACAAGCATAGTTAGTTAGTTATCGTCAGCCACCAATCACAGCATACAAACATATCCTCGCTTATACTGAAGTACCTACTAACCCAAACACACGAGAATCAAGCCTCACTCGAGCCATCTGTTTTGAATCCATTCTCCTTTTGTTCATCATTCAATTGCATCTAAACTATCCCTTTAGCCCTTACCTAAGTAATTTCTAACGGAAAACCCTTTAAATTTTATCTTTATTGCGTTTACACAAAGGAAGGCTTTGTCACCAAATAATATAGTTTGGACGGGTATTATTAAGCTTTGAAAATAAATTGCCAGATCTTTTTGATAGTGGGTAATATTTTTAAGTGTATCTCGCTCGCGTTTTCGGGTTTTTTGGAAAGACGGTTAGGAAAAGCTTGTGAAATGAAAATGCTTTACTTTTATTCTTGAAACCTAAAAAATACTAAGTCTGCCTGCGTTTTCCAGTAACAAACTTAAAAGATGTCATATGTTTTGGGTGCCAAAATACCCAAGATACCCAAAACAGGATTTTAGTTCCTAACTTTTGTGTGGAAGATGAGCACAATATTTACCTACTTCTATGGAACAATCTAGATAATAATTAACAATGAAACAAAAGAATGAAAGAAAAATATTTTACTAAGGACACTTACAGAAAATATACACAATACAAAAGGGTCATTAAAAATATCAAATGGAAAGAAAGACCTTTGCGAGGCCAAAAAGTCTTCTATCTCAGCATAATGCTGCGACATTTAAAACACAAGTAAATGAGTAGTTCTTCAAAAAGTATTCTCCGCGTAGCTTTCGTGGCGAATTTTTTTTTTAGAGTAATCTTCAAATAAATGGACACACATTTAAGATGCTCTAAAAATAATAAGTGCAATTTTGATTATATGTAAATCGGTGCATAAAGTACAGAGATATTCTATTTTGAAATTTCGGTTCCCACGAAAGTTACGAAAGACGCCACAAAAGTTACAAACGTATTTTCTGTAAGCAAAATACAGTTTTAAATCCTTATTTTTTCATAAATTTCCTGTGGATTGAAGTTTAAAAAATGAAATACTTATTATTTATGAATCTACTTGTATTCGAGATCAACATAGTGTTTTGAGATCAGCTTATTATTACTTATTAGTAACTTTGGTTGCTAATTTAGCTTTGGTCCAGTAATTAATCTGTAAAATTTACATCATTATCATCATCATCATTTCAGCCGAAAGACGTCCACTGCTGGACATAGGCCTCCCCTAAGCACGGCCATTTCGACCGGTTCTGTGCTTCCCGAATCCAGCAGATCCCTGCGGCCTTTACAAGGTCATCTGTCCAACTTGTGGGAAGCCTTCCAACGTTACGTCTTCCAGTACGCGGCCGCCCCTCCAGAACATTTTAGCCCCATCGGCCATCTGTTCTTCGAGCAATGTGCCCTGCCTACTGCCACTTAAGTTAAGCAATTCTTTGGGCTATGTCGGTTACCTTCGTTCTACTGCGGCTCTCTTCATTTCTGATTTGATCACATAGGAAAATTCCAAGCATAGCCCTCGCCATTGCCCTTTGGGTGACTTTCAGCCTTCTCATAAGGCCCATTGTGAGCGACTACGTTTCAGTGCCGTAGGTCTTTACTGGCAACACGTACTGGTCGAAGACTTTCATCTTGAGATACTATGGTATGTGAGACGAGAAGATATTGCGAAGCTTCCTGAACGCTGCCCAGCCGAGTCGGATTCAACGATTGACCTCTTTCTTCAAGTAGGACCTACCTAACTGGACAGTTTGTCCTAGATACTCGTCCACAACCTACAGTGTAGTGTCTCCGATCTTCATGAGAGTGGGTGCTACATGGGCATTTGAGATGCCATTTGTCTTATCCATTTTCATTTTAAGACCGACTCTTTCGGAAGCTCTACTGAGGTCATTGAGCAGTGTACTGAGCCTCTCCATAGTCTCAGCCATGACTACTATATCGTCTGCAAACCGAAGGTGAGTGACGTACTCGCCATTGATACCTAGCCCTTTCCAGTCCAGAACCTTGAAGACATCCTCCAGTGCAGCGGTGAACAGTTTCGGAGAGATAACCTCTCTCTGTGTCCCCCTCGCTAGAAGGATAGGTTTCGAGGTCCGTTCCTGGAGTCGGACTGACATAGTGGCGTTTTCGTACAGGCACTTCAGCACCTCAATATACCGATAGTCGAGACTGCAGTACGGCCCATGCTTTAATCGAATCGGAGGCTTCAGTCTTCTGTATAACATGTCGCAGCGTATACGTATGTAGTCTATAGTGCTATAGCCTTTACGGAATCCGGCTTGTTCGGGAGGCTGGAAGTCATCAAACCTGCGTGCGAAACAGATCGTGATGACTCTTGAAAGCAGCTTGTAGACATGGCTCAGAAGTGAGACGGGTCTGTAATTCTTAAGAAGAACAT
Organism: Cosmia trapezina; assembly: GCA_905163495.3. Lineage (NCBI taxonomy): Eukaryota > Metazoa > Arthropoda > Insecta > Lepidoptera > Noctuidae > Cosmia > Cosmia trapezina. Next base: position 21,445,714 of record LR991035.1, on the reverse strand, counting down.
TATCGCCCTTCTTAAAGAATAAAACCACCATAGCTCTGTACCATGCCTGCGGCGTTTTGCCCTCGAGTATGACGGAATCAAACAGCTTCTGGAGGGCCTTAAGAACGGGTTTTTTTATACTTTTGTCTGACAAGCACTCTACTAATAAAATTCATAAGGTATTTTCTTACTGTCAATTAGCCCATTGGCTAAACAGCACAGGTTGAGGTGAAGTAAGCTGTTAATTTGGCTACGAGAAAACATACAAACAGAAACACATACTACGAGTCGTTACAAGAAAAAAATTGAAGCACATACTCGTACACGCATAAATACTTATACAAATACATAACACCTTTATTTTGAGATTCGCGACAATCGAGTAAATGCATCAGCGGCGTCACAAAACATCTGAAGTCATTATTTAATGGAGATATAAAACTTTCATGGTGCGCTAGCTGACTTTCGTGGACAAATAACCACGAAAGTTGTGCCACGATAGTTACGAAAATTTCACATTTTTGAGAATTACTATTAAAGTTACAGGTAAATTAACGAACAAAGTACTTGGGAATAATCTCGAAGATCTATCTTATTCCTTCATGCAAAATGAGTTGGAAAATTGTAAACATTATCCTTCAAAATTTGCGCATGAAAGTTTCTTGACCAAGGCTACTTGAAAATATTCAAAGGTTAACTTATCTCATATTTTTTTTGTTTATAAGCAATTAATGTATTTGTCTCCCCACTGATGCCGGGACACTACTGAGCGTCCGCGCAACTAAAAAGTGTAGCGACAAGTTGCCCCTCTTGGAAGATAGGTGCAGTTTTGTTGCGCCCTCGCGAAAGTAGGAAAATCGTGTGACAGAGACATAATGCCTATTAACTATTGTACATTAAGAGATACAATTAATATTCTTTGATCATTATGATGCCTAATTAAATACAATTAATTTGATGTATTACATTATATGCTTATGAATAGAATACAAAAGTTATCAAAGTTTTCCGTGAGCGCGAACAGAGTGTGACGCGCGAAGAACACCGATTTTGCTCCCGTTTTGGACACTAGATATTTTTTTAAATAAATATTATAAATAATTTTAGATGTTTATTGTTGAAATTGTACACATAAATAAACAAAGAGTAATCTGTATTTGGTCCTAAGACTGAATATTTCATAGGTTAGGAATTAAGACCGTGTGACTGCGTTTTGAGGGACCTCGAAGAACTACCCAAATACCTTTGCGCTGATATTCTGAAAGGGCTAACTATGATGCCCACGGACACACCTACGGATATAGTATCCATACTATGTAAAGATTTTAGAGTAGTAGAGGAGCTCGTGGCTAAGTAATAACAGCCGCACGGGTCGATCCGTCAGGTTAAGCTACGCTTGCCGGGGTTGGTCAGTGGATGGGTGACCATCTTTACATAACGAGTTTCCTCCGTGCCTCGGAAAGCACGTTAAGCCGTTGGTCCCGGCTGTTATTCGTGAATCTTTGACAGTCGTTACGGGTCGTCAGAAGCCCGAAAGTCTGACAACCAGTCTTATCAGGGGGTATCGTATTACCCAGGTCAGATAGGCAGTCGAACCATGTAAAAGTTGTAGTAGTTGTAGTTGGGAAAAGGCTAGGCAGATTGACTATGTAAAGATTTTATTATCTCCTATTTGGGCCACCAAATAGGAGATAGTAAAAACTTTAAAATATTAGGTCTTTACCTATGAAATTGCCGTTCTGCAGTACTGGCCATTTCAAATCAAAATAATTTTTGTTTGGCTAAGAATTCTAATTTCAAATTAATTTTATTTTAAAAACATGGATTTTTTTCCAAAAGTAGTCATTTGTTTATTGATTAGTGTTACATTTTCATCGCATTTCAATCTTTTTCGTCATCATGCACTGAGAAAAAAATATTGTTGGGGGGACAAAAAAACTTTGTTAGTAGGGAGCCCACCATAGAGCATAGTCAGTAAGACAACGTTTTTATTGTTACGCGGTAAGTTGTCTGCACAACAACGTTTTTAATAACAGCATGCCTTGATACTACAACAATGTAACATTGTCAGTGGAACTAATGACATTAACTGTTACTTTGTTGTAGTAACATTATATGTTGTTAATTTAACAACTTTATTTTGCCAAATTAACTGCTCTTATTTTGCTTTTACAACAAAGTAGCTTTGTCATAGTGTTAACTGTCACTTTGTTGCTCTAACAAAGTCTGTCTTTGCTAGCCTAACAAAGATAGTTTGTCTCTCTCAAATTTTTGTTGCTTAGGTATAGTCTAGCGATAATTAAGGAGCATGTGACTCTTGAAAATGAACTAATTTTACTAAATGGAATCAAATCTGATTTTGTTAAAAAAAAGCAGCTGTTTCATTAATTTTATAGATATGTAGTCAGTCTTTTTGAAATAGCTGTTATTTTTTCACATTTCAAATTTGGTTACATAAAAATTAGTTCATTTTCAAGAGTCACATGCGCCTTAATTATCGCTAGACTATACCTAAGCAACAAAAAATTGAGAGAGACTAACTATCTTTGCTAGGGTACCAAAATGAAATAAGTGTAATTTACATTAAAAAAAAAAACCATAATAATATTTAAACATTTAATTGGTACCTCATAAAAATTTCTCATAAATAAATGGAGTATAGATAGTTGTACATAGATTCTTAAAAGTAAAAATATTTACACTGCTTTAACAAAAAAACAAAAATAGTCAAAAAATTAAAAATATTTTTAAAATCCTACTTTACCGTGGGGAAGTTTGGAATGGCCTTTAACTTTAACTGAGCAAACTTTAATAAGTTAATAGTGCACATAATCTTATTATTATCCAAGATTGAGTGCCATTGTTATGTTTGTGTACAGTCAGCTTCACGATGTGATCCTGACTGTATCGTGAAGCTGACTGTACATGTTAAGTTTTATAAAATAACTTATAATTAACAAATTAAGATATTGAAAACTCGCTTCAAATAACAGGATTCGAATCAATTAAATCAGCTATGTGTTATAGTCAAATCTAGTGTTTTAGTCAGCAGAATATCAACATAAAAGAAAAAGGAATATAAAAATAACAATCCAAGTACGCCGAAAAATATAAATCAACATTCAGTAAATATCTATCAAAGTTAGAATACATCGATTTACAACTTGCGCACTTCCTGCGCGGGGTACATGGCCAGCACGCGGCGCAGCTCGTGCTTGCTGAAGCCAGCGCGGTGGCACACCTCGTACTCACGCACGCCCTGCACCACCGCCTCCGATACGCACGTCCTCGAAGAACTACGTGACCTGGAGCGGGCGGCCGAAGTTTTGCGTGACGTAGGCGCGCAGCGCGTCCGAGTCGCGCGCCCGGCACTCGCGCCGCAGCGCCTCCAGTAGCACGCGCAGCGCCGATAGCAAGGCGGGCGTGCAACCGGTGGTAGTTCTCCATGTACAGGACGGCGCGTGGCGTGCGCGGGTGCTCGGTGTGCATCATGGCGCCAGCCAGCGCCACGTACCCAGTGGTCCAGGTTCGCGCGGCGCCCGCTCGACACAAAGATGCGCTCGCAAGGGGCGCTCAGCGTCTCCAGCTCCAGGAATTTACCACGACAGTGGGGAGAGAATAACGAACTTTTGCACCACAACTTAGCGTTTCACAAGTTTTCTGTGCCACTGACCACAACACAATCATGCACATAAACAGTCAAAATTGTTGGCTTACCGCGTGGTTTTTAAATAATACACTGTTGGCGATAACTAGTCTACTCCATAACACTACAATATTCCAAAAAAATCCGCACGACACGCCCGCGACGCCGACGCAACAAAAGAAATGGCCGGCCACCGCCCGGCGGCCGCGCAGTGCTGTGCCCACTCCCTTCCCCGCGTTCCCCGCGCGCGCTTTCCATTGTTACCACATTAAACGTAACGTTGCCATCTTGACAACTTTTTCTTGCTAAATAATTGCGTTGTTCACTTGACAAAAGGTATTTGAACACTACAGCTATAGTTAATTTGTTAAGAAAACAGCGTTTCATACTAACAATTTATACTTTAATACATCTACAATGTTCCATTGTCACTGTAGCAATTTTTTTTTAATTTTGATAAGGAGACAAAGTTAAAATTGTTCCTAGATCAATAAACGTCGAACAATAAAAAAGTTGCTAATGCGAACAAGTTACTTTTGTGGTGGTGGCAATACGTTTAGTTACTGCGACAAGAAATTTCCAACAAAGCTTTTATTGTGACTTTGTTGGCTGTTTTTTTTCTGAGTGTGGATACGTTAAAAATTCGAGTAATTATGGAATATGAGTACCGTCATGGCAGCAACGCGGCACAAGCGGCACGCAACATCAACGACGTTTACGGAGCTAACACTACAAACCAACGCACCACCTGTTATTGGTTTTGCTCGCTTCCGTTCTGGAAATTTCGACCTGAAAAATGAACCTCGCGGTCGTCCGAAGACTTTGGTCGACAATTACGAATTAAAGGCGATTGTGGAAGCTGATGATACACAATCTACGGCTGAATTAGCAGCAGCTTTCGACGTTAGCGTCAAAACAATATTGGTCCATTTGCGTCAAATTGGCAAGGTAAAAAAGCTTGACAAATGGGTGCCCCACGAACTCAATGATCGCCAGCGCGAAGTACGCGTCGAGACGTGCCTTGCACTGCTCAACAGACACAAATGAAGGAATTTTGAACCGCATTGTTACCTGCGATGAAAAATGGATTCTGTTTGATAACCGCAAGCGCTCAGCAAGTTGGTTGGATCCTGGTTCAGCACCTAAACAATGCCCTAAACGAAAACTTACCCCTAGAAAAGTGATGGTCACTGTTTGGTGGTCTAGCGCCGGTGTGATTCATCACAGCTTCTTACCAAACGGGGTGAGCAATGTGAGCATTACTGCAGATGTGTACTGTGAAGAACCGAACACAATGATGGAGAAGCTAGCACATCTCCAACCAGCATTGGTCAATCGCTCGTCTCCGCTGCTCCTGCACGACAACGCGCGACCTCATACTGCACAGCAGACGGTCTCCAAGTTGCAAGAACTGGGGTTGGAAGCTCTCCGTCATCCACCCTACTCACCAGACCTTGCGCCTACAGACTACTACTTTTTCCAGAATTTGGATAACTTCTTGGCGGGAAAAAAATTCAATACCCGAGAGGCAGTACAAAATGCCTTTGAAGAATTTGTTGCCTCCCGACCAGCTGATTTCTTTAAGAAGGGCATCAATAAACTGCCACTGCGTTGGCAAAGATGCATTGATTGCATGGGTGATTACTTCGATTGATACAAATAAAAAATACATGAAAAATTTTTTAAATTTTTTCATACAAAACGGCAATTTCATAGGTAACGACCTATTATAATTTTAGGAAACAGCATCTTGCTTACAAGATAAATAATTATATGTATAATGATTTATCTTTTATAATAAAATCGTAGCGAAGTCAAAACTGTAAGTACATTGAATGTTTTTGAAAAAAAGTAATTGCTATTACATGAGGTCTGGGAATGATTCTAATGCCGAAATAGGTTCGAAAATGGGCCATAGGAAAGTTAGGATTTGGGTGCATGGTTCCAATCTGTTATTTACTATGGAAAAGAACCAGTTTGAACAAATAAACAAAAACTGAAACCCGACTACGACAAAAACGTCAAAAGGTATAAGCAATACTGCGATATCGGTTTTTTTTCGGTTTTCGTATTATAGCCGGAGTCACGTCATTACTAAGACTTGTACAAATTATGTGTGACTCCTATAACTGTACGGCTGATGTCACCCGGACCATAATAACGAAACGATTGACACTTCATCAAAATCGGATGAGTAGTTTACGTAAATACAATACAAAGTATTAAACATACATACTAAACATAACAATAACATGACCCTTTCTTTTGGCCAGAAAAACCAGATGAAATCAAAGCACCGTCTTCCTATTTTGGTCACAATTCATAACATTTTGCGCGAAACAAGTTTTTAATAATACCCTCCTACCGTCTTTGCGAGGCAGATACGAATAGAGTTGTCCTTTGTACCCTTGTACAGTCGGCAGAAAACAGTATTAAAAGTTGATTTAACTTGTTTTTTAGTCAAGCAATCTGTTTTGCTAGATATTTATTGGAAATCCCAGTAAACCAAGTGTTAATAAAAACTAAAGGAACCACTGTACAATAGCACCCGCTTTTATATCGTAGCTATTTTTTTTGAGTAGAATAGATGCTTTTCAGTGTATCTTTGAAAATCCCAAAGTGCGCAAAATAATAGACAAAAAAAAAAAGTCAGTGCAGTACTAGTACCTTGACCTTGACCTCAAGATCAATGAGACTGAGGTCAAGCTTTCATCGTCTAATATACGAGACATTCACCACCTCATCTAACCCAAATGATTCACAAAAAAACCCAAATGAAAACCCAAATGATTTTTATTGATTTGATTGATTGAAAGGTAATGGTCACTATTCTAACCTAACCCAAAGCATTCACCAATGTGAATTTTCGGACGCGCGGGTGTTATAGTACAGTGGAGCCCAACTACAATTTTCTAAAGTCCCAAAAAATAGATTGTTTCAGAAATGAAGAGGCACGAGAACCAAGTTAATCGCCATTGCCCGAAGAATTGCTAAACTCAAGTAGCCGATGGGCTAAAAGATGGCGGTGCTTAGGGGAGGCCTATACCTATATAGCAGTGGATGTCTTTCAGCTGAAATAATGAGATCAAGTTGATACAAATTGATAAGACTTTTATGAGAGTTGTGACGTCATCAGCAAGTATGAATTTACCGTCGCAATTTTTAAAAACCTAGTCTTTGGAAATTCATCAAAGAGAAATCAGAAAATAAAGCCGTAAATTCAAGTTGCTAAAATGACAAATTCTCGCTGAGTGTACCTGAAATCTTGCATCTTCTGCAGAGTGCAAACCTCTACAATCTCACCTCAGATACAATCTTATATTATTACCGTCACATTTCATATAACCACTGGATATTACTCCCCTAAGATATTAAAACATAAAAAAAAACTGGCCGAGTGCGTGTCAGACCACGTGCAATGAAGAGTTCCATAGTTAGGATGAATTTATTCTAAAAAGAAACTTAACTTTGTGTTGAAGTTTTTATGATCGCAAAAAAAATTTTTCTTTGTGAGACAAAACAACAAATATACAATTTTTTTTTCAGCTTTATTATTAGTATACAGTAATTTTACTAAGCGTGAGAGCGGTAAAGGTGGAAAACGCCGAGGTACTGAAGTATCTCTCGGGTTTCAGTCAGATATTAAAATAGAGTGTAGCTGGAGGAGCTAAAAGCAATAATATCAAAGTACGTACACGTCCAAATTTAAGTATCCGTCTACCCGAAAATTTTGTTAGGTGGATGAATAACGGTACCGTGCGTACATTTCCCAGGCACATCCAGCAAAGCAACATCATAAAATTAATAAGCCGCTAGGCAGTGTTGATTTATGTGCAAGCTGGAGTACAAGAACTCGTATATTTTAACAACACAGACAGACAAACAAACTAAGAGATATGATGCATGTCCTGTCACCGGCAGAATTGTCGCTGCTACTAAATGAAGGTATTAATTGTCTACTGTATGTTTTGAAGAGCTTGGATGTTTTGAGTTTGTGGGAGAGTATTATTGATTAGTTTTGTACTTAGAGGGTTCGTTACTCTAATGGATAAGTACGAGTTTTACTTTAGAAGAGAAGGTTTTTATAGATTCAAAAAATCGATAGTTTTCACATAATTATGCAGCACAATGAGGTTTGACAACATATCAAATGTTGTCAAACCTCATTCATTTCATCATTCTCCTGCCCTTATACCAATTTATTTGAGGTCGGCGCAACATGCCTGTTTCTTTCATGCTTCTCTGAGTCGTCATCTCGGTAGTCATTCCCTTTCTAGCCATGTCATCTTTCACACAGTCCATCCATCTTTTCTTTAGTCTTCCATTACTCGTACAACCATCCACATTCATACTCAAAACTTTCCTGACGACATTTTCCTCATTCCTCCGCATCATGGCCATACCATGACAACCGATTTCCGCACAACTTTTCAGTCACCGGTGTCACTTTCAGACTTCCTCGTATCATTTCTTATTCTATCCTTTCGCGTAAAATATCCTCATTACGTTGAATATTTTTTATTTATTTATTTTATTGTTTTTTTTTATTTCATTACACTGAAAAAATTTATCCTTCGATCATTTGAGAACCAAGTTTACCATCGTTTTAATTAAGTTAGATTAAAAAATTTTATAAGTATTTTATGCTAGATTGTAATTAATTATTAACAACCTGGTTCTTTTTTTAATGAAGGACAAAAAGAAGTTTGTGATAATGGTTATTATCATGGTCTACCTACGTACAATAGGAATCAATTACTAAGAAAATAAGGTTAAATAAGGTTGTCTGTAAAAGATCGCTTTTAGCATAAGACCCTTGTGTGATTGGGTCACCCTATGTAAAATTTCAACATTTACATCTGTAATTTTTATGGTGTGCATAATAAAGAGTATTCTATCTATCTATCAATTACCCTGATTTTGAACTCTCATTACAAAGCGCTAGCCTTCGCCTTATCTCTTTCCTTAAATGATTTTTATCCATTACGGATGTTGGGTACAAGAATTTACTTTTAGCGATAAGACTGCCATTTGTACTGTTCAAATGTTTGCATACATGTAGGTTTTCCCTTATCTTCATATCTAATACATATCACTTAGATATTTGCTTAAATGGCTAATGGTTTACACAGGTGTTAAGGTACAGAGCTTATTCTAATACATTGTGACGTCATTGTCATCTGTCAATCTCAATCTGCCTTACCTTTTCCCAACTATGTTGGGGTCAGCTTCTAGTATTTTCGATGTAGCTGAATACCAGTATTTTGGGTAGTCCCGATAGACAGTTACTGGGTAACACGATATCCCTTGGTAAGACTGATTGTCAGACTGTCAGCTGGTTTCCTATAACACGAATTGGTCCTTGGAAGCTCTGGACAGAGAGAGGTGCAAGAAGAGTAAGCAAAATCCAGCAGTGGGGAAATAGAACTTGTGACTTCGTGCTCGACAGTAGCGACAGCCGGCATGCGCAACTATTCGCGATTATGTCAAATCCATACTTAATATTATAAATTCGAAAGTAACTCTGTCTGTCTGTCTGTCTGTCTGTCTGTCTGTCTGTCTGTCTGTCTGTCTGTCTGTTACCTTTTCACGGCTAAACCACTGAACGGATTTCGATAAAATTTGGCAAGGCTATAGATGGTATCCTGGGGACGGACATAGGCTACTTTTTTTTTCAAAAATAATCCTACAGGGGGTGATATAGGGGATGAAAGTTTGTATGGGAAACTCAGTATTTCTTAAGTTAGGGTTGTGAAAATTAAAATGTATGCTTTTGATAGGAAATAAAGAAATATGCGGTTCAGCGTTTTTGAAAAATCATCCCCTAAGGGGGTAAAATAGGGGTTGATTTTAAAATTTACAAAACTGCATGGATTTTGACAAAATTTGGCAAGGCTTTATATAGCATCCTGGGGAAGGCCATAGGATACTATTTTTTTCAAAAATAATACTACAGGGGGTGATATAGGGGATGAAAGTTTGTATGGGAAACTCAGTATTTTTTAAGTTAGGGATAACAAATTTATGCTATTGGTAGGAAATTAAGAAATATGCGGTTCAGCGTTTTTGAAAAATCATCCCCTAAGGGGGTAAAATAGGGGTTGATTTTAAAATTTACAAAACTGCACGGATTTCGATAAAATTTGGCAATGCTTTATATAGCATCCTGGGGAAGGACACAGGCTACTTTTGGTCTTAAAAAATAATCCTACAGGGGGTGATATAGGGGATGAAAGTTTGTATGGGAAACTCAGTATTTCTTAAGTTAGGGATGTGAAAATTAAAATGAATGCTTTTGATAGGAAATAAAGAAATATGCGGTTCAGCGTTTTTGAAAAATCATCCCCTAAGGGGGTAAAATAGGGGTTGATTTTAAAATTTACAAAACTGCATGGATTTCGACAAAATTTGGCAAGGCTTTATATAGCATCCTGGGGAAGGCCATAGTATACTATTTTTTTTCAAAAATAATACTACAGGGGGTGATATAGGGGATGAAAGTTTGTAAGGGAAACCCAGTATTTCTTAAGTTAGGGATAACAAATTTATGCTATTGGTAGGAAGTTAAGAAATATGCGGTTCAGCGGTTTTGAAAAATCATCCCCTAAGGGGGTAAAATAGGGGTTGATTTTAAAATTTACAAAACTGCACGGATTTCGATAAAATTTGGCAATGCATATAGCATCCTGGGAAAGGACACAGGCTGCTTTTGGTCTTAAAAAATAATCCTACGGGGGGTGATATAGGGGATGAAAGTTTGTATGGGAAACTCAGTATTTCTTAAGTTAGGGATGTGAAAATTAAAATGTATGCTTTTGATAGGAAATAAAGAAATATGCGGTTCAGCGTTTTTGAAAAATCATCCCCTAAGGGGGTAAAATAGGGGTTGATTTTAAAATTTACAAAACTGCATGGATTTCGACAAAATTTGGCAAGGCTTTATATAGCATCCTGGGGAAGGCCATAGTATACTATTTTTTTTCAAAAATAATACTACGGGGGGTGATATAGGGGATGAAAGTTTGTAAGGGAAACCCAGTATTTCTTAAGTTAGGGATAACAAATTTATGCTATTGGTAGGAAGTTAAGAAATATGCGGTTCAGCGTTTTTGAAAAATCATCCCCTAAGGGGGTAAAATAGGGGTTGATTTTAAAATTTACAAAACTGCACGGATTTCGATAAAATTTGGCAATGCATATAGCATCCTGGGAAAGGACACAGACTGCTTTTGGTCTTAAAAAATAATCCTACAGGGGGTGATATAGGGGATGAAAGTTTGTATGGGAAACTCAGTATTTCTTAAGTTAGGTATGTGAAAATTAAAATGTATGCTTTTGATAGGAAATAAAGAAATACGCGGTTCAGCGTTTTTGAAAAATCATCCCCTAAGGGGGTAAAATAGGGGTTGATTTTAAAATTTACAAAACTGCATGGATTTCGACAAAATTTGGCAAGGCTTTATATAGCATCCTAGGGAAGGCCATAGTATACTATTTTTTTTCAAAAATAATACTACAGGGGGTGATATAGGGGATGAAAGTTTGTAAGGGAAACCCAGTATTTCTTAAGTTAGGGATAACAAATTTATGCTATTGGTAGGAAGTTAAGAAATATGCGGTTCAGCGTTTTTGAAAAATCATCCCCTAAGGGGGTAAAATAGGGGTTGATTTTAAAATTTACAAAACTGCACGGATTTCGATAAAATTTGGCAATGCTTTATATAGCATCCTGGGGAAGGACACAGGCTGCTTTTGGTCTTAAAAAATAATCCTACAGGGGGTGATATAGGGGATGAAAGTTTGTATGGGAAACTCAGTATTTCTTAAGTTAGGGATGTGAAAATTAAAATGTATGCTTTTGATAGGAAATAAAGAAATATGCTGTTCAGCGTTTTTGAAAAATCATCCCCTAGGGGGGTAAAATAGGGGTTGATTTTAATTACAAAACTGCACGGATTTCGACAAAATTTGGCAAGGCTTTATATAGCATCCTGGGAAAGGACATAGGATATCCCCTAAGGGGGTAAAATCGGTGTTGACTTTAAAATTTACAAAACTGCACGGATTTCGACAAAATTTGGCAAGCCTTTATATAGCATCCTGGGAAAGGACATAGGATACTTTCAAAAACAATACTACAGGGGGTGATATAGGGGATGAAAGTTTGTAAGGGAAACCCAGTATTTCTTAAGTTAGGGATAACAAATTTATGCTATTGGTAAGAAGTTAAGAAATATGCGGGTCAGCGTTTCTTAAAAATCATCCCCTAAGTGGGTAAAATAGGGGTTGATTATAAATTTACAAAACTGCACGGATTTCGATAAAATTTGGCAAGGCTATAGATAGCATCCTGGGAAAGGACATGGGCTACTTTTTGTCTTAAAACATAATCCTACAAGGAGTGATAAAAGGGATGAAAGTTTGTATGGGAAACCCAGCATTTCTTAAGTTAGGGATATGCCCTATGCTTTCCACATGAACGTTCCCATGGGTTATTTTCCGACATCCACGCGGGCGAAGCCGCGGGCAAAAGCTAGTGACTTATAAATATTTTATTGTTTTCTAATATTTAGATTAATCGAAAGATAATATAAAGACGATAAATAGTATTTTTAGAAGACTACATTCAAAAAAAAAAACGAAAACAAAAAAAATAAATAAATAATAAATGTTAGAAATATGGATAGTAATAAAAAAAATATATATATTATCGTAATTTAAGGTTACATTGCTTACTTTTTCATAATTACAGCAGCTATCAATTCATTTCTTTGATCTAATTTCCAGGCCGCTGTAAGGAGCCGCCGGGGTCGCGGGTTGTTCGAAAGAGATACCCTGGCCCTGGCACAGGCAACTGAAGGAACACGGGTGGCTTTAGTCAGTAAAAGTTTGACACCGCTTCTTCTTCCGCTCAGTCCAGAGCGGGAGAAGTCACTTGATGATTTCCCATCCACAAAAAAACAAAAAAAGGCCGCTGCTGTAGGGAAAATATAGAATTTGTACCGACTGTTTGTGCCATTATTTTTGCAGTTCACAACACAACAACTTATGACCCATTTCAAAATACAAACAAATTGTAGGAAATCCTATACTTAGTAATTTTGTTTGACTATGACAAACTATACCGAACTGTTGCAAATTTCTGCCACGGCATGCGCTGCGATCGCTTTGCACTTCGCATATAGCGAATACAATAGCATGCAAACTTTCAAATTAACAGTACAAAACAAAGAAACACCCACGTTTCACGGACAATACGTCGATAGACGTTAACTATGACTCTCATAATATAGCACTACGGGTATAGGCGGAGATTTAAATTATACCAAAAGTAGAATTCCATCGCACAAGTTACGGCGTTAGGCGATTACGTCTCTGACCGTTACTGCCGCAACACATACTTTTAAAAACCAGTAATGTGGCAATCCGTCCCCAGACGTGATGCCACTTTGTACGGAAAGTTTGTGTGCACGTGTTAAATTAAAATATTTGCTACTGTTTGCGATATTGCACAATATTATTGTAGGTGTAGAGGCCGTTTAAGTAATATCCTTGTACCTCACTGTTAGTAAAACAAAATGAATGAAACACAGAAAAGTAAAACAGTATTTCCGATAATTTTCTTCTCGAGGACTTTTCAGTTACTCGCTGATGACTTTTACCGGTTCACTGGACAATCGGTAGATTACTCTCAATCTTAATTAAAAACTAACTAACTGTAGCTTAGTGCGACTTTGGAGAAGCTTCGGGAATTCTCGGGAATCTTCGGGCTTGGGTTTAAGATGGCTGGCGACTTGTCTGATAAAAGAGACTTTTAGAGATGTAGTTGTATACTAAGCAACGTACCTACCTGCATAATCCTGCATAATAGAAGTAGATAAATCTACTACCTACTAATTAGCAACTGAAAATGAGGTGTTGCATTGAATGCTCGAGTAAATAATTGAAATTTTCGGCTGTCATTCGTGGATCTTTGAGAGTTCTTTACGGGTCGTCAGAAGCCCTTTTTTTTGTTTTTTTTTTTTGAGGGTGGGAAATCATCAAATAACTTCTCCCGCTCTGGGTGGAGCGGAAAGGCGTGTCAGACTTTTACTGACTAAAACCCACCCGTGTTCCTTCAGTTGCCTATGCCAGGGCCGCGGTATCTTCTTCAAACAACCCGCGACCCCAGCAACCAGAACAGCAGCAGCAGAAGCCCTAAAGTATGACAACCAGTCTTACTAAGTGGTATCGCGGTTAGACTGAAAGCCGAACCCAACATAGTTAAAAGGCTAGGCAGATGATGGGGTTGGTTTCTTCAAGAAAACAAACAACAGTTTGAAAATCCTGAATTTGGACTGTGTATTATACAGGGTGTCCCGTAAATAATGGATAATCTCTTAAGGGGTCATTGTACTCATCATTATGAACAACTTTTACTATGGGACCAAACCTGAAATCGCGAAAAAAAATCAGCTGACCAGTACATTTATCTACATCAAACTCGTCAAAATGTAGGGAGCAGCTGATTTTTTTTCGCGATTCCAGGTTTGGTCCCATAGTAAAAGTTGTTCATAATGATGAGTACGATGACCCCTTAAGAGATTATCCATTATTTACGGGACACCCTGTATAGGTAAATGACGATAGATATACTTGCTTCCTATGACCGCAGCATTTATCGCACTACAACAAAACAAAAAGATAACCTTAAATTTTTTATTATTGCAGCTTGGAATCAATGAAAGAAAGAAGATGAATGAAAAAAAAAACCAGCCAAGTACGTGTCGAACACAATGAAGGGTTCCTTAGTTGAAAAGAATTTATCCCAAAAACAAAGTTAACATTGTAGTTGAAAAACTATCATGATTCTAGGTCAACGGGAAGTACCCTATAGGTATTTATTTATTTGCGAGTTTATCATAAATATGTCGCATAAATTGCCGTATTATTTTTTTACAGCTTCATTTTTTTAAAACTCCAACGGACCATGACCTATGTATTTGATATTAATTTCCAGTTAATACCACCTTGGGTTCCTGAGAAAAAGTGCCTTTAAAGACCGACAGATAGACGGGCAACGAAGTGATCCTATAAGGGTTACATTTTTTCCTTTTGAGGTACGGAAAACTAAAAATTGGCCATGACACTCGAATGCAATTCTTAAAGGCTACGTAAATAGCTAAGCTATATTTTTAAAGTTGTCCATACGACAAGAACATAATTATTACACATATTCAGATACTCGCAAATTAGTTATCATCAATCTTACATTCGCGACACCCTGAGCTCCCCATTCCGTACCAGATATTTCTAATCCGTACAAATTATTTGTTTTGCAAACTCGAATATCTGTTGTATATTCACGCCGTTCCATTTGCTTTTCTAAAATAATATAACAACTCATCTTGCAGTTTAATTTATTAGTACACGTGTTAATAATTTCATTAATTATGGAGCTTAAATCTTGTGCGCCTGAAGATAAGATTCAAACTCTTTTGTTTAAGCTCCCGCTCTTAACTTCGCGATTTGTCGCCCAAGTTTGCAAGACCCGCTAATAATGTTACCAAACGTCCGGATTTTGGCGGGAATGTGATCTTCAGTTAATTATTATGATGAATTAAGTATTCACCTTAACTGGATATCAGAAGATTCGCTTTTTTGACATGTACTTTTAAAATTCAACAATTAGCCCGATAGAAGAAAACATAGGTGTATTATCTGAACGTCAGCATTCCCATTAGCGCGTCAATGAACAGACAGACGATATACAACGTGCTGCCGCTCTAGCGACATTAATTAAAGACACAGGTAGAGGTAGTGACCAGTAATCATAAAAATTATAATACGATAAAATATGTAATTACTTAATTGGAAAAATTTTAAACAAACTAAACAATAAACAAAATTAGGATCACTCTATGCAAACGACTCATTCATGAAGCTATTGTTCTATGTCAGTGGGTAAAAGTTCGTTGACCGACACCTTTATTTTTGTTCATCGTTTTTATATTGTTCTGACCCAGCTGTAAGTAGATTCAAGAATTAATTTTTTGCAAAACCCCCAGCAAAAAAACTCGTGTGGGGTGCCCTTTTTTCTTGTTCGTTTTAATTTTATATCTGCGCTACATGTTGCTCAAGTTACTAGTTTAGAAAATTGAAAATAAATCACTAAATAATAACGTTTAATGAAATTAATTAATTATCTTTATAAAACAAAAACGCGGAACCGTATACTATGTCAAACTCATGTCGTCATTGCAGTGGCACGTTGTAAGTAACGAGGATGAGAGCAACGGTTTGGTAATGCCAATACTTGTCAGTTGTTATTTGCCAACATAATGCATTTTAAGGTAAAAAAGGTAACAGGTTGCTTCTTATGACCGAAAACCTTAAGACAGTCTTGTTTTCAGTTTTGTAGCGTAGTCAGAATTTTAAGGTAAAGAAGTAATAGGTTGCTTCTTTACCTTAAAATTCTGACTACGCTTTCTGGAGGCGTCTTAATAAGACGCCTCTGAAGACGCGTATCAAATACGCATTATGGTGGCGTAACAATCCTTTGCGCTATCAAGACACTTTACAATTATGCTTTTTTATAACCGTGCAGTCCTACTACTCACATAGAACTATCCATCATTCCCCAAATTCCTAGTACCCCTACACACAAAGTATAACACGTCTTACATTAAAGTAGAGTTGACGGTAAACATAAGTGGGAGTATGGGCCATCTTAAACTGGTTGGTTATTCGTATGCCTGAATTCATCAAATAGGACGTGAAGCTATAATTCTTGTTCCACGTACAGGCCACAAGGAATGCCATTTATATGACTTTATATGAAGCAAGTTTGTCTCAAAATTCAGTGTAAGCCGGTGAGTCTTTAAACTGAACGATTATAAATAGCTGGTCGTCGGAAGGCGGTCGTAATCTCTTGGGAATTTTTGAGCGGTGATAAAGTGTTGAAGTCTTTTAGTAGGGTTTTGATGTGAGTATAGTGAAAGAAAATTGCACTTCTTACTTTGTTATCTTATCTTAATTTAGATAATTCTTCTGTACGTGTGTTTGCCACCAAACTCATTCCAAACGGCTGGACCGATTTAGATAAAATTTTGTGTGTATATTTCAATGAGTTCCTGGGTGGTTTGAAAATACAATTGGACCCGGTAGGTGGCGCTGAAGTGGGCTTCTAGGATCGTTCAGACAAGACAACGTCTGTCGGGGCCGCTATAGTAGTAAATAAAATAGTAGGTACATGGGCAGGCTTAGAAGCAAAACAATATTTCTGAAACAGCACCCCAGACAGAATCGTGTCAAAGGATTAGATTGGGTAGTAAAATGATAAGCAAAATCAGCCTAAAACGTTCTTCACTGCTGGGACACAGGCTTCCTATCTATGGGAGAGAATGGGCCCAGTGCAGCTGGTTGGTGAAACGCAAAATAATAAATAAGTAAATAAATAAAAAATAAACAAAGCCTCTTTATTTCATGCAAACTTATATTATAGTTAAAGCTTGTATAAAAACTACTGACTATAAAAAATTACGATTACTTATGCTGATTTCAAGCAATAGGTTATGGAACATAATTTATTATGGGCTAAATTTTCAATCGTCAGATAAATTTTATTTATGGAATAAATATGGCGGTTTTGATAGCTTTTCTATAGAAAATAAATGAAACTGTCATATTTATTCTTCAGGCCCTTATTATTATACAATTGATAAGTTTCAAAGCGCTTCATTTGACATAGTCACATTCGCAAAATAATAAATGGTAAGTCTGTATATTGGAAAACTATTTGTTCCAAATTAAATAAGAAATTGTATTGAATTGTACCTATAACTTTTTGTTATTTTAATTTTAAGGTAAATAGTATTAAGTAAACTAGGTATACAATTATGAATTAGTTAAATGTTGTCCTTTTCAAGACTTCTAATGTTAAATATTGTTAAGAAACTGTCCTACAATTACCATATAGAAGCTCATGCCGCCTTTTTTTTTTTTTTTTTTTTTTTTTTTTTTTTGAGGGTGGGAAATCATCAAATAACTTCTCCCGCTCTGGGTGGAGCGGGAGGGCGTGTCAGACTTTCACTGACTAAAACCCACCCGTGTTCCTTCAGTTGCCTATGCCAGGGCCGCGGTAACCCTTTCAGACAACCCGCGACCCCAGCGGCGTCGGCCCTATTGGGCCCCGTCACTTGCTGACATCTCTTTGAGGCGCGCGTGGAACACAACGCGCCGTCGACTCGGGCCTGGTCCTTACCGGACGGCGAGCTACCCGCTGCTCACCGTCCGCAGGCCCGCGCCTACGGTGGCCGGAAATCGCCCCGCGATTCCCGCCGCCCAGGGCGTCTCCTGCGGCGACTGAGGGCGTGAGGCTGCCTCTCCCTCACGCGTTCCGCCTCCTCCTTCGCTAGCATCACTGCTTCGCAGAAGGAGGTGACGGCCTCCCATGCACTCTCGCTCCGCACCATGGCCTGGACCAGGCTCGGACGCGAGAGATCGCCGCCGCCGATCGCCTCCGTGAGAACACGGCGGTGCTCTGCCCAAGCCGGGCAGACCTCCACTGTATGCTCCACCGTGTCCTCCGGGCGATCCACACAGTGGAAACACCCGGGCGTTTCCTCCCGCCTTATGCGAAACAGGAACCTCCCGAAACAACCGTGTCCGGTGAGGACCTGCGTCAGGCGGAAGGTGAGGACGCCGTGGCGCCTCTCTAGCCACTCCTCAAAGAGGGGACTTATCGCCGCTATTGTGGCGTGCCCAGCGCTGGGTTGCGACAGTCGCGCTCTCCATGCCGCCATGAGATCCCGCCGGAGCTCTGTCCGCTGTACCGTGATTTCTCGCGGCAGCGGAGTTACGCCCCGGCGTTTCGCCTCCTCGCGCCACTCCCACACGTGCGCGAGGACCTTTGCCTCCAGATCCCACGGCGGCAATCCGGCAAGGAGGCTCGCCGCCTCCCGGGAGACCGTGCGGTATCCCCGGACTAGCCGGATGGCCATGACCCTCTGGGACGCGTTCAACCTGCCGGCTGGTCCCAGCCTTAGGGAACGCGCCCACACCGGTGCTCAGTAAAGGGCCATGGACCGCACGACCCCCGCGTAGAGCCTCCGGCAGGAGGCGTTTGGACCCCCCAGATTGGGCAGGAGCCGCCTCAAGGCAGCCCCAGCCCGTGCCAGTCTGGGAGCCAAACGTCGAAAGTGCTCCACGAAGTTCCACCGGCTGTCGAGGACGAGTCCCAGGTACTTCATCGTCGACCCGACTCCGATGTGAACCCCTCCCACCGTTATTTCGGAACCCGACGGTGGCGCATTCCGAGGACCATGAAAACACATGGCCTCGGACTTGTGCAAGGCCACCTCGAGTCCCAACTGCCGGATCCTCTCCACGACTATCGCAACCCCGCGTGTCGCTAAGTCCGCCGCCGCCTGGTGCGACCTCCCTTGCGCCAGGACCAGCGTGTCGTCAGCGTAACATACTACGCTGACGCCGCCAGGGAGGTCGGCGCGCAGCACCCAGTCGTAGCCGATGTCCCACAAATGCGGCCCCAAGACCGATCCCTGTGGGACACCGCACGACATCTCTCGCCGGTTCCACTCTCCCTGATGACCGGGGTAGATGACGGCCCTGTCCGTCAGATAGGCCTCGACCACTCGACAGAGGTAGGTCGGCATCCGGTGATACCGCAATGCCTCCCTGATGCAACTCCAGGGCAGGGTATTAAAGGCGTTGGCGATGTCTAGGGACACCGCCAAGACGACCCCACCCCGGGCCACTGCATCCCCCGTCGTGAGGGCTCGCACGCGCATGATGGCGTCCACCGTAGAGCGCCCCTTGCGGAAACCAAACTGGGTCTCCGCAAAATCCGGCCCCTCCTGTACCAGCCACCCGACGAGGCGGTCTGCAATTACTCTTTCAAAGAGCTTGCCCACCTCGTCGAGCAGCACGATGGGCCGGTAAGCGGACAGAGAGTCCGCAGGGCGCCCCGGCTTCTTAATGAGGACCAGTTTCCCCGTCTTCCAGCGAAGCGGGAACTGGCCCCTCTCCAAGCATGCGCTTAGGAGCCCCCCTAGTCGAGGCCCGAGAGCCCCAAAGGCCAGAACCCAGGCTCTTCCAGGTAAGCCGTCGGGTCCTGGGGCGGTATTTTTGGCACTGAGCCTACGTACCGCCGCTCTCAACTCTACCTCGGTCACTTCCGGAGCATCAACGTCGTCGTCGGTGTCGTGGTCCGCAGCGGGCACCGCATGAGGCGGAGCCATAGGCGGGGGAGTATGTTCCCCTCGCGAAGCGAACAGAGCGCTCACCACGTCCTCCACGAGCTCGGGCCGGAGACTCTGCGTCAGCGGGGGCGCCCATGGGCGGAGTTTCTCCCGCACCAACTTGTAGGGGCGCCCCCATGGGTCTCTGTTCAGAGTCTCCAGCGACTCCTCGCGGCCCAGATCCCTGGACCGCAAGATCTCCGCTCGGAGGGCGGTCTTCGCCGCTCTGTACCCCTCGTACAGCTCCGCCTGAATGGCTTCCGTATCCGGAGGGCGGATACGGAGCCTGCGGTGCCTGGTGTACAGGCGTCGCGCGGCGACGCACGCCTCGCGCAGAGCCGTCAGCTCCGGCGACCACCAATACACCTGGCGAAAGGCGCGACTGGGCTGGACCCGGGGCATTGCCACGTCGCACACTTCGGACATGGCCTCCCGGAACCACTCCGCCTCGTCGTTGATGTCGGCAGGCCTGTCCGGTGGTGACACCCAGGCCTGCACGATCGAGGCTTCCAGGAGGAGCTCCCGGTCCAGCTTCTTCAGCGCCCACCGCGGACCACTCGGGGCCTGTCGGACCGGCGCGCTCGAGGTATGGGCGGAGACGTCAAACCGGATGTACCGGTGATCGGAATAGGTCTCCACCCCCTCCATGACGCGCCAGTCAACCACGTGCGGCAACAGAGCGGGGCTGGCGAACGAGATGTCCACCACCGACTCGCCCCGCATCCGCACACACGTGGGGACAGAACCCCGGTTTAGGACGACCAGGCCTGTCTCCAGAGCCCAGTCCTCCACCATCCTGCCCCGTGTGTCCGTACACCGGGAACCCCAAGCCACATTCTTGGCGTTGAAGTCCCCGAGGACAAGCACGGGAAGGGAACGAAACCCGACGACGACGTTTTTCAACTCCGCAAGGGAGTTGTGGAACTCGGCGAGAGTTCGGTTCGGGGAGAAGTATGTCCCCACCACGACAATCCCCCCGAACCGTGCTGCGACGCAACCCTGTCCCTTCCTGACGGCTTCAAGGGACAGGGTACCGGCGGCGGCCGACGAAATGAGGGTCACTGAGCCGCTCAGGTCCTCCACCCAGTAATCACTGGGCGGGACAAAGTACGGCTCAGCGACCACGGCGATGTTAATCGACCACTACGCCATGCTCTGGATCAACAGATCCTGAGCGGCGGCGCAGTGGTTGATGTTCGCCTGGAGGAGGCGCAATGGGGCCACTACTGGCATTCCATTGCAGCCCCCTCCTGAGCCCCCTGTGAGGGCTCCGCCGCAGTGGGTACGGCGGTGACGGCAGTGGGGGCGGCAGCGACGGCGCCTGTGGCGACGGCTGCGGCGGTGACGTCGGTAGAGGGGGCGGAGGGCTTGCCCTTGCCCCGGGCTTTCGCGGGTGGACCACAGCCCGTGATACAGGTTTATCCTAGTACAGGCACCTAACATTATATTACCTTTGTAAATTATTTCTAAGATTTTATGTTTAATCAAAAAATCACGAAGTAGGAATGTCTATTGTGTTTGAAAATTATTATTTTAAACTAACACCAAAGTAGGTAATTATGATATTTTATTGAACTGATGAAAAGAAAGACTGAAACAAACTCAGAGGTCACTGTCTCTTTTAAAGTCCAGACATAATCTTGATCAGGCCATATGAGGACCATGCAGATTAGTGTCTGAAATGAGACCATTTCAGACAAAAAAAAACAACAAAGACAAAGACTTTGGGGAAATAACCACTCAGATTTTAGTGGACTTATCCAGTCAGTGCACGCATTTGTCAGTAATCGTGTAGCTCAACTGATAACATAAGGAGCTCAACAAAAACTTTAAATCTTTTCCCTCCTTCCTTCAATCAGTTCACTAGTAAATCTTCACACAATTTGCCCGACAATAGGCGCATCGCTTGATTAAGGAGCTCACCATTTAATTTTAGTAGTCAGACGTTTACGATCTTTGTCGCGTCTTCTTTGTGACGACAGAGTAAGCAGCGACCTTTTCACCGTAAAATAAAGTCGCAGAAGTATCGACTTTTCAATAATTTTTATTTTCATTGGTTTACTGACAGACCATGCATAACTGAAGCCTTTGAAGATAGATTAGGTGAATATATTATATTTATAGTTTTAATAGGTACATGTATATATTTATATATAAACTAGCAGCGCCCCGCGGTTTTACCCTCATAGACAGGGATAAAAAGTAGCCTATGTGTTAATCCAGGGTATAAGCTATCTACATACCAAATTTTATCTAAATCGGTCCATTCGTTGGAGCGTGAAGAAGTAACAAACATACAAACACACACACTCACAAACTTTCGCCTTTAAAATATTAGTGGGATAAATAATATATTATTCCTCAATTCTCGCTATTGTACCTCCACTGTTGTACTTGTATCACCCAAAGGTTGACTGATACAAAATGCTTAAGGTATTAAGTTCGCCTCTAATGTTTATAAGAGATATTGGTGTGAACTAGGATTTTTTTAACTCTTTCCCAGAGTGCCCCAAGAATGAGGCCTGTAATTGAAGTAGCGGATCACAGGATAATACGTAGGATAAAGTGCAACTTAGATTTCGTAGTTTCATTTAGTTTCTAGCATTTTACACACATCTTGGCCCCAAGTCTGCTATTTTTTACATTTCAACACGATCCCATTGTCACTGCATTATCATTTTGCTAAAAGTTCGTAATCTGCTAAATTCATAATTCATACAATGGAGTCTCAGTGGTTGACCATTGGAAAGTCATAATGACGCCATTATGACGCCATTATATTAGTAGATCACCAAACTTGTCAAAATCAACAATTATGAAATCAATGATAGATCATTCTGACACTATCGTAATAGCAGACTTGAGGCCCCGGTGGTTGGATTGTGGGTTCAAGTTCCTTAAGGAATATTGTGATGTATGTGTCTATTATAGTCACCAGTAATAATTGCTGCATCCGGGTGGAACATAGTTGGGAAAAGGCCAGTCAGATGATGATGATGATGCATAATAGCCTATAACGTTCCCACTGCTGGTACATGGGTCTCCTCTCTGTGAGAGGAAGTGGGCAGTAATCCACCATGTGGCCATAGTGCAGGTTGGTGAATGTCACATGTCTTCGAATTTTCGATTCTAGGACACGATGTTTTCCTTCACCGCTTTGAGAGCAGTGGATGTGAAATTATTTACACGAAGTAAAATGCCTGCCTAGCTTCGAGCCTACGACCTACAACTCGTGGGTTGCGGTAGTTTCCACTGGGCCACCATTGCTCTCACTGGGCCACCACAGCTCTCACTGGGCCACTACTGCTCTCACTGGGCAACCACTGCTCTCGATGACGATGAGGATGGTATTACTAATATTCCACGTAAAACAATATCTGTAACTTCTGATTCTATTACCTATTGTCTCCAAAGTCCCCTTTGATACGTTTTATTTTTAGTCAATTTCCATGACACGCTAAGTTGCCAGGTGCCGCCAGTGTTTTGTTCTCAAAATAATGCCACAGACACAGTGTTTATTTTCCCACTACATTTGTTAAAATTATTTGTTTATCTTATTGCAGCCAAACGGAATGGAGCGATTGAGAATTACTCAACGTTTTATTAATGGATTGGTGAAGTTTTGTAATTCATTGAGTAAACTTTTTTTGTAGATTATTCTGGTAATGTGTGTTCATGACTTCTTGTAATTCAGAGAAAGAACGAGTATTAATCGCCACGCTTGCTGAAGGCGGGTTGGTGATTTCAGACTTATAACTAGCTGTTGCCCGCGGCTTCGCCCGCGGGGATCTTCCCTATTTGATTCGGATTTTTGTTCACTTTTTTTTTGCGCTAGTTACTCGTTATAAAATCAGCTATCTGCCAGTGAAAGTCCGGTCAAAATTGGTCCAGCCGATTAACAGATTAGCCGGAATAAACAGAGGCAAAAAAATTAAAAATTGGTTTTATGTTATAAGTGCATGTTGGTGGATGTCACATGTCTTCAAATTTTTAGTTCTAGGACATGCCTGTTTCCTCACGATGTTTTTCTTCATCATTTCAGCACTATGTAAATGCCAACGTGAAAGCCTTTAGAAGAAAGAGTCAATCAAACTTTGAGTTGATTGCTCGAAGATCTTCAAATAAAGTTTGTTCTACTAAGGATCTAACAAGTATTAATTTAGTATTAATACTAGATCGGATTGCTTATCTGAGGGCCAAAAAACGTCCAAATTCTAGTCGCAATCTCATGCCAGCGACAATCATCTGTCAAAAATGTAGGTAAGCGCTATACAATTTTTGACATATTCGGACTGAGATGAGATTGCGAACGTTGTTATAAATACGGGGATTGCCCCTCTGATTGCTGATAGTAAAGTTCTTTGTTAAATATAATTTATTTATGTGAAAGATTTTTTCCACATTTAACTAAGTGATGAGCGAGAGTGTGTGTGTGTGTGTCTGATTATTTTGTAAACATCGTCGAGATGATTCTGAGATAATAATATATCGTATTGTTTTCAGCAATAACCGTAGAATAAAATAAATCAAGACAAATATAATTAATTTAAACACGTGACATGCAACATGTTGTCATAACATTGGTAGATAGCGAGATATCATTACAATGCAATAAATATGGTAACTACTTGTTCCATATTTAAACAAACCAACCAAAACACTAACACAAAAACATAACTGAATATCAATATTTGAATTCAAGCCCTAATTAAAATTCGAAACTAACCAGCTAGGCAGAAAACAACACATCAATTAACAAAACAATTAAAGCCCACAATAATAATTCAATTATAATTTTATAGAAAACCAAAATGGCGTCTCCTACACCCACCGCATCCACCGCATTTTAATCAATATGATTGGAGTTAATTGCGCCAAAATTATATGCTACCATGACAGGGTACCGTATCAGCCAATCAGGGGCTAGAGAAAAAAATACGACATGCAACGTCAATTTAGAGTAAATTGTTTAATTATTATATCGTGTTCATTGTAATTGGGGCTGGTAGCCGTTGTGTTTGGGACAGTTGATTAATTAATTTATTAATTTATGGTGTGTCCTCGTGGCAAAATAATAACAGCCGCACGGATCAATCGAACGTCAAGCTACGCTTACCGCGGTTGGTTTTTGGATGGGTAACATATCGACCCCTTCGTGCCTCGGAAAGCACGTTAGGAGATGATTTATGCTAGACGGCAATTTCATAGGTAAAGACCTATTATTATGTAGATAGGCAGGTAGGTACTATTTTGTTGTATGTAGTACCTACGAATCATTTTCAACCATGAGCGTCATCATTCTCCTCCTACCAATTTATTTGGGGTCGGTGCAACCTGTCCTTTTCTTCCATACTTCTTTCTCTATTAGTCCTCATCTCGGTAGTCACCCTATTTCTAGGCATATCCATCATTTCTTTGCTTTTAATTATTGTTTACCCATGACTACTTTCAATAAAGTAATACATTTAGTTGCGGGTGTTGTTGTGAAAATTTTCAGTCCCACTTACTGTATTGCCAATTTTATCAGGAATACTTAGGTAGATAGGTCTTTTAAATCCATAGATAATATTATAAATGCGAAAATAACTGGGTGTCAAAGTTTGTATGGAAAAAATTTAACGCACAATCCGATTAACTCAAAACTCAGTACTTATACTTAAAACCAAAAATAAAGAATAATTTGTATCGAAAATCTGCCTCTGACGGGGTGAAAAGGGGTAGTAAATTTTACAGGGGTGAATTGACTCAAAAATTGGTATAAATGATCTTTGAGTCAAGCTATGGAATCATCATAAACGATTTTTTAAAATTCCACCCCTGTGGGGGTGAAAACAAGGAATACAATTTACATGAAAAATTTTATTGATTTGGTTAATTGACTTAGAACTTGGCACAAATACTTGCCTAAGTTTATGTAATAAAGTTTGTCATCAATAGTTATTAAAACTACCCCGGAGGGAGGCTTAGAGGGTGAGGGTAGAGGGGGTGGTGAGTAGGGTGAGGGTGGAGGGGGTGGTGAGGAGGGAATTGGTGAGGGGAGTGTGTAGTTAGGGAGTGAGTGAGGGGGAGAGGAAGGGTAGGGATGGTGAGGAGGGAGAGGGGAGGATGCTGGAAGGAGTGGAAAGGGGCAGGAGTTAGTGAGGAGAGGAGGAAGACCTGGTGAGGTGTGAGGGGGAGAGGGAGGGTTGGGGTGGTGAGGGAGAGAGGGGGAACGGGAAGTGGTGAAGGGAGTGTGAAAGTGGGTGAGAGAGAGTTTAGCGGAAGGAGATGTGGTGAACGAACGCGCTATTCTCTGGAACTACCAGTCGGACTTTAAAAAATCTTTTTGCGTTAATGATAGCCCAAATCTTAAAGAAGGTTATAGGCATATTTAACATCACTCTAGGACACCTATATAGGTGCAAAGCAAAAAGAAAAAAAGTCAGAATGAACGGTAAGCGAAAATGAAGTAATATCGTGGGAAGGCAATGCGATGCGACGGGGTGGGTCAGGGAAGCAATAAATTTCACGCGGAAGAAGTCGCGGGCAGAAGCTAGTATTAATATAAATATGAACTCCAAAATTTTTTGTTCTCGAATCAAAAATCACAAAATGGTAAAATAAATGTTAACGGAATCTGATCTTTTTTCTGATATAATCTTTTATGAGAATTCTTGAAAATATAAGTATCTAGCTACTTACGTGAATAAGAGGAAAATTCGCAGAAAACTGACAGGATTGAATATAATACCTTCTTGTATGGAAGTTACACAAAAGCGTTGATAAGTAGGTAGGTATGTTGTAACTGAGGCCTCGCGTCTCGTTGAGTTATTTTAAGAACTTTCTTACATTTATTATTGAATACCTACACGAAACATGTTAATTTTCATTGTAGGTAAACCGCTGATATGGCTGTTTCCACCACATAAAACAGGAATCAGGGGTTTTTTATGAAAATAATTTTGTGCCACACAGGGTGTAAGTGTAAACAGTAACTATCTTTTAAGGGGTTTCTGTACTCATCATTACGAACAACTTTTACTAGGGGACCAAACCTGAAATCGCTTAAAAAAATTGAATTATGCGAACATAAATGTCATAAAAAATTTTAACTGTCCCATAGAAAACTTCAATATCGACGCAAATGTATCATGTAGGTATGTGGACGGCTGGGACCAAACCTGAAATCGCGAAAAAAAAATCACCTGTTCAGTACATTTATGTTCGCATAATTCGTCAAAATTGAACAGACGATTTTTTTTACGCAATTTCTGGTTTGGTCCCAGCCGTTCACTTACATGATACATTTGCATCGATATTGAAGTTTTCTATGGGACAGTTGAAAATGTTGATCCCATAGAGAAACTTATTCGGTTTGATGTACCACACCGTGAAATTTTACTAAGATGCAAAATGTTGTACCTATATTCAAAGGTCTTAGAAAATACAGAATATATAAATGCTGTGTCTGCTTATAGTTTGAACTAAACAATAAATTATTATCCGTACCTTGTATTGGGTTCGTAGCTACTCTGTGGTTAATTTGTCGCGTCAGTACTAATTACATCAAACTGGTAATTATACGCGTCGCCGATATATTTCCAATGGCAAACGATACCCCGACTATGTCTGGTTCGTATTGTAATTAAATTAATTGTGGGGTTGGTGGAAAATTATGGAATATACTGAAATACATACTAAGGGAGCGACTGCGGCAGTGGCGAAATTAAAACAAACGAGTAATTGTACATTTAGGGTTGGTCAGTGACGAGAGAGTAAGGGTTCAATTTACATTGTTACGGTACGGAATAGAAGCGAGTTTTTGTGACGGTGTTGAACATATCAAAATGGACTTTATGTTAATTGTGTATCGTACAAACTAGATACGAGCTTGTAACTACGGGAATTACCGAGAATGCGCGAGAATTCTCCAGAAAAAGCGCGATCTGTTATTTGGCTCGTATCAACTTTACGGTACAATATTGACATAAAGTATAATAAAACTTGCCAAGTGCGTGTCGGATGACGTACAATGAAGGGTTCTATAACTACTGTTGAAAATAATTTATCCCAAAAACCTTCCAAAAACAAACTTAACAATGTAATTGAAAAACATGTTCATACATTGATATACGTTACGGTCGATTCTGAAACTGCAGATTTAAGGTTGTAATCCCAAATAAAAATAACATATGTGAATTGTTTTTTTTTTTTTTTTTTGTTTATTTGTTTATGTTTTATTTAGTTTAAGTAGGTAGTTGGTTTGTATCTTACTGTATCAAAATATTAATTTTAGATACTTCCATAACTAGGGGTTGAAAGTGGACGAGGTATGCCTGTCCTTTGTATGAAAATTCAGTCTCATCTCGTCTGAACTATGTTTAATGGTTGAGAGGAAATTTTTTTTAGGGGCCGAGACTGGACTAAACGTATACCAGAGGGGAAGATCAAAGTAATGATGTATAGACTGTGTGAAAGATGATGGCTGGAAAGGGAGCGACTACCTAGATGGCGACTAGTAGAAAAGTATGGAAGAAAAATACATGTAGCGCCGACCCCAAATAAATTGCGATATGGGCAGGAGAATGATGATTTTGCCTGTCAGCTGTCGCATGTTGGTTTTTGTTAAATAGGCCCCTGAGGCCTTTCAGAGAAAATTACCGCCTCTTCCTTCAATTTTACTTGCAGGAGAAAACCAGCTACACAGAACACAACGTCATAACAACGCGATGACTAACAACTCATGTATTGCCCATAAAACAACCAAAATAAATTGAACTATTTCATAATTTTATTGCAAAATCTAATTTAATTTATAGCCACAGCGTGGTGATTTAACGATGGCCATAAATATAAAAGATTTAATTGAGTTATTATTACGGGGATGTTATAATCCCCAATTTAATGTCTCTATGTCATTCGTGATTATTGTGAAGTGATGGGAAATTATTATCGATATTTCTTTACGAAACTTGAAAAGGTACAAGTCAGTGTCAATAATATCGGAACGAACAGGCAGTTCAAAATGATCTAAACAAATATGAAAATTAAATATTACAATTATTAAATTAACACAAGGAATGTTTCAGAATGAAGACATTACATGACAACTGTCATTCTGACAAGAACTTTATCCAATTGAGATAAAGTTTAATTTTTTTAGTTGTTGATATCATTTTGGACAGTCTGTTCGTCCCGATATTTTGACGCCGATTGTACCAGCCTTATTACCAAGGTAATAAGGTCGAAAATTGGTGGTCCGCGATGGTACATGCTCGTCATGTTTTATTCTTCTTCTTAACGTTTCGATAGCAATCTAAATAGGCCCAGAATCTGGCTACAAGTTTGGCACTTTCATTAGCATCCATCAGTTCTTGTAACGTGCAGATAACAGTACACGCTGGACACAATATTAAGTGTTTCATTGTTTGTAGAACAGCACCACAGTCATGTCCACTCCAGGGTGGAGTTATCTGTTAATCTCCACCTGAGCAGGTTTTCCTTACTTCGTCCAACCTGGGTTCGGAGTCTATTTAAAGACTTCCAGGTAAGCCAAGGCACCTCTTGTCTTGGAAATTTTATATTTTTAATAAGAGAAAACTCTGTATATTTTCTTAAAACATATTTTTATTTCAAACATTTTAAGTTGGTATTAGTACGAGAATCATAATTTATATAGGTTATGTAACCAACCTCCAAGAACTTGTGTTCATGTTGTTTATTAGCTGAAGGCAAACTAAGCAACATTTACTCTGTATTTAAGAGCATAAAAATACAATGATTAAGAAATAGAAGGGTCTTTGGAATACAAAAAAAGATTATATTAGAACCACTATTTGCGCCCCGCGGTTTCGGGATAAAAATTAGCCTATGTATTAATCCAGGGTATAGATATGTAGATAGCTTTACATATCAAATTTCATCTAAATCGGTCCAGACGTTTGAGCATGAAGAAGTAACAAACATACAAACACACACACTCACAAAATTTGCCTTTATAATATTAGTGTGATTAATTTATTCATTTCTTGAAAGTCGACTGCTGGTTTAATGTGCTTTACATATGAAGTACAAATGACACAAACTTTACCTAACTTTGCTTGCAAAAAGGTATTTCTGCTGTGTTACAAAACCAGATTTTTTTAATAACAAACTTTATCCATTTAATAAAATCGAACGTAGTGAATTCAGAGTCACACCACCACGATAGAAAAATGAAATGAAGAATTTTCATTTTTCTATCTCTGGCAGAAACATATCTAATTCCCACGATTAAGTACCTATAAATAACTATAAAGAATTCTACTTCCAACGAAGAGCAAGTCTTCATAATAATTTCTCTTTCGTCAAAATCATCGAATTTTTGTTTCTAAAATATGCAAAATATTCGCTGTCAGCAATAAGATCAGAATAACAATAAAGCATTTTCACATCTGTTGACGTTACAAATATCGATACTCCCAAACCATCGATGCACCCCCCTTCCGTGCATCGTATTTCGGTCGACGGCGCAGCTGTGACAATTTGTCCGTACTGACATCACGACGCGTGTCGCGGGCGCACCAGAGATGTTAACAACCTTGTTTTGACGTCGCCTCTGTTTTCAGAATAGAGCTTGTAGGAAAAACTGAGGATTAAATTGGAAGTATTATTTTCTTAGAGATGGAGAAAGATTGTGTCACTTGTCTGTTGGAACAGGTTTGTTAATTGATTAAAATATTTTGCACCTCTGACAAGGGGCTTGTCTTAAAATGGAACGGCTTCCTTGAAACTGAAGTAAAGGAAAATTCATTTGTTTCTGGCTTATTTTAAGGTGCATCTACACCATCATGGAGCAACGTTCGCAAGTGTTACTGGGCAACAATGGATAACAAAGAGTTACTTAGTAAAACTAAAAGCTATAGAATGTTACTTGACTCGTCGCACGCCAATTTATTAGCAGACACAATCGATTTTTTATTGTTATTTGAACACCTGTGTGTGCAATCGACGTTTAAAGAGTTAATGTTATCATGTTGCAAAATGTTGCTCTACAAAAAGTAACTGTGTAGAGCGGTGTGTATTCACCTTAAGACCCACTACACTTTTATTTGAGGCAGACTTCTATTTTTATTTATATAAGTAGATAAAACTTAATACCTGTAGCTTGTAGATCTCTAAAGCCGTGCTTAATATCATACTTAGAAAGTAACTCTGTCAATCTGTCTGTTTCCTTTTGCCTAAAGCACTGAACCGACCTTTATACTATTATTAAAGACAGACATGGAGAAGGACTAGGCTAATTGTCATCCTGGATATTTGTATTAAAAATGATGAAACACAAAATACACGCGGATGAAGTCGCGGGCAACAGCGAGTACCTATTTACTATAAACCATAAGCTAATGACTTTACACGTCTATTTTGATTCCGTAAAAAAGATCGGTGCCAGAAAAACACATTGAATAGAATAAAAGGTGCGAGAAAAACCCAATTAATAGAACAAAAACATTCTATGGCACACACCCTACCCTAAGTACACTCAAACCTTAATCAGTATTGAATACCAATACTTATCTCCCTTATCAAATTAACTGAACTAAACGCCCTAATCTAAAGGTTCGTCGAAATAAAGGCAAATGGGGAAAACGTAAGAATTTTCCATTGTTACGGGGAAAAATCTTCATTGTCCGAATTACGTGAGGGGCATGTCTGTTCGGGATGGCTCCCCGGAATTATTATTTCTCTAGATTTCTTTATTCAGCACATTACTGTGACGATAAATTGTTTGAACGGTTCAATGGAAGTGGCTTCCGTGTTTTTTTTTTTTATATCTGTGAGTATGTTTTTTTTTATATCTGTGAGTATGTTTTTTTTTATATATGTGAGTATGTTTTTTTTTATATCTGTGAGTATGTTTTTTTTTATATCTGTGAGTATGTTTTTTTTTATATCTGTGAGTATGTTTTCGGCTGTAAGGTTAGGCGACGAGTCCATATTGACAGTAAGGGCCCTCGCTCACGGCGACTTTTGGTAGCGATGCTGTCGCGCGTCCGCATCGATACAGTCGCGAAGCGGTGCTAGTTGTTTACCCTCGCCTACACCACGTAGTCCAGTAAAAATAGTGTTTGAGATTGCATTAAAGACACTTTAGTAAATTGGTTTTGAAATAATAGTATAGTTATTTACGTATGCATTCGTGGCAATTTTGTGCTCATATGGTCGGAGGAACCTCAGAAATACCTAAAGTTGTGTTTTTACTGTTTAACGTTAAACAAAAAATACACTTTAGGTGAAAAGTAAGATTATCGTCTACAGCCAGCCTAAAATTATAGTACATAAGTAATCCCTCGGTTTGGGTACAAAATTCTTAACATTACGAGATTTTTTCTTTCATGGTGTGATAAATGAGACTTAAAAAATCGCACTTTCGGGGATTTTTCTGTTTATACATTCCAAACGTTAGCCTCGAACCTATGTTCAGTTTTCACCTTGGTGACTTCTCAGGAACATAGTTAAAAAGTGTTTTATCATGTTTTGTACATTGTACATAAAAGACACTTGAAATATTTTTTAGGCTGTGCATTAACATTTTCATTCTTCATATGTAAGTGTCATAATCCCCTGATTAAGTGATAAGGATTCTTCGCAAAATGCATAAAACCTAAATTACCTACACAATATAAAATGCCAACCTTGACCGAGCGCCTTGCATCCCCCGCGTCGGTGTGCGAGAGGGACGAAGTTATCGGATGTGAAAAATATGGAGCTATTGTTTAACTGCTCAAATAATTACTGAAAATTTTCTTCTCATTACGCAATGAGATTGTTTACTATGCGCCCGGATTTTTGGTACTTATTTATTATGTCTTGCGTATTATGCGGAAAGCCCTTAGATGGTGATTCTGTCACCGTTGGCAGTAAAGGTTTTAAAACTCTATGTTTTAGTGAGCTTCGGAAAGACAATTTATTTCATTTCTCGGATAATGTACCAGTGATTTTACATACAAATTGCCGAAAACAGTAGTACACAAATCAAAAATGCGAAAGGTATAATACCATGCCTACTCTGCAATCTACCCACTCGCGCGACAATTGCACGAAACTGTACCGGAACGAAAAGCCAGGATTGTCCGACTACACGAAACTGACGTTGTTGTTGTTACGTCAGCAAAGAGAAAAATCTGAAATTATTCTATTGTTAGGATTTTAATAAACTCAGTACACAGTTATACCTATGGGATATAATAAATGCGCTTTACATCCAAGATAAGCGCATTTTTTCTATCAACTACCGCTTTCTGGTTCGAATCATATAAGGTAAACGCGGGTGAAGTCGACAGTGACCCAGTAGTCGTCTAATTATCTAAAAACATCAATATCTTTTTCTACTAAACACAATGATGTTAATAGTACTAGATCAGTAGTGTACGGCGCCGAAGCGTTACTATATCGTATATGTCCACAGGCATATCCGAGTTCAGTTGTCAGCTTGTCGTCAAGTGAGCAATTGCTTAGCGATAAAAATATCAAAATAGTGAAATGTGCGATTAAAATTTGTATGTCACGGTCTGAAAAGATTACTAAGGCAAGTGGTAATGCATTTCACAAGTAATTTTGCTGAATTTTGTTCAGATTATCTAAAAATTTATCAAACATTGTTTATGCCATCAGTGTTACCAGTAAAAACGATTTTGATTTTGCCCGACTTTTGGGAGTTTAGTGAATGACGAATGTATGTTCCTGTAAGTCTAAATTATTATTGTAGTCTGTTTGGATTAAACATACTGTACAGTACCCAAACACTCACTGAATGGAAAAGTACCCAAACAGTCACTGAATACAAAAGTAACACATGTCACGTGTAAGTATGTCAAAGGTTTTAACCTAATATATCACTACATCGTCCACCAAAATTAATTTTATTAGCAATAAATAATCTTATACGTAATGACTAATGACTATGAGTTTATATTTTTAAATGAAAAATAATAGATTGTTTATGATCACATTGTGTTATATAGTGGTGTGCTGTGCGAAAATAAACCGGTTCATTTCCAATTAAAGTAAACTAGCTGCGCCCTGCGCGTAGACCGGGATAAAAGTAGCCTATGTGTTAATCCGGGATATAAGCTATCTACTTACCAAACATCCAAATCGGTCCAGCCGTTTGAGCGTGAAGAAGTAACAAACATACAAACACACACACTTACAAACTTTCGCCTTTATAATATTAGTGTGATGTGATTACTGTGATTAGTAATCGATTATTAAACCGAATTGTTAAACTACGATCAAATACAAGTTAGTTTATAAATCCAAGATACTTTTCAGAATTTTTAAGATTGACAAACTTGTCTAACTCAGTAGTGAAACCCAGAACAGTCGTCGTAATTTCTTTTAAATGACGTACTTTTTTAGGGTTCCGTACCTCAAAAGGAAAAACGGAACCCTTATAGTATCACTTCGTTGTCCGTCTGTCTGTCTGACTGTCTGTCAAGACCTTTTTTATCAGGAACGCGTGGAGGTATCAAGTTAAAATGAATATCAAATACGTAAGTCGTCTATGATCCTTTGGAGCTCTAAAAAAATCAAGCTTCTAAGTCTACGCAGTAAAAAAATACGGCAATTTATGCAACATATTTTGATACTCGCAAGTAAATCAAAACCTATAGGGTACTTACCGTTGACCTAGAATCATGAAATTTGGCAAGAAGCAAGGTCTCACAGAAAAAGTCCGAAAACCGTTATTTTGTCATTTTATCGCATAAACATTTCTTGTTTTTCAGCTACAAATGTTAAGTTTGTTTTTGGATACATTCTTTTCAATTACGGAAACCTTCATTTTACGTGGCCCACACGCGCTTGGCCGGTTTTTTTACTATTAAAATGGATCGAAACAGATAAACTATAGTAATTTACGTTATTTAATTTTCATCGCAACGTATGTAAATTCATCATAAACGCGTCAATAGGTGCAGTACTAGACAGAGTGATCTCTTATTTGTTTTCCAGGGTACCTAAAGATCAGAAGCACATGGAAATATTCCATATTACAATCTTTCATTATAATTGATTCAATGAAAACCTTCATTAAATTCTTGGGAAATGATGTTGATCGTTGGCAACTCTGGCCGTTTTTCGGGTAACAATGTCTTGTCTCATTCCAACGTAATTAGTTTGACGGTGGAAGAAGTGAGACAAACATAGATTATTTTGACAGATTGACATATTTATGTATCCGTTTCAAAGCTACGTGTTTAAACTCGTACAAGTCGGTAAGTCGGTACGTTTTTCTGAATTGTTTTGTAGGACGCTGCGCCTCTAGTATTATAATACCTCATTGACTAAACATTAAACTTGCCGATTTTATGGCAACCTATTCTTGGTAACATATTGCAACATCTGAAATATTTTACTTGAAAAGTGTGTCCGACAAAAATTTAATTTTTTTGCAAGTTCAGCTGCTAAATGTGAAGTCGGCACGTAGTTTTGTTTTTCGATTTGTGAAACTTCAGTTGGGTCTACGGTAAGTCTGATTATTTGATGAATTAGTTAAGTTAATTGGCTAACGATATGAATAACTTGAAATTTGGAACACTTTAATCACAAAAGTATTTTTTTTCGAACGTGACATCTATTGGTACCTAAAAATTCCTACTTGACCCAGATCTCGTCATTTTAAGTACTATTGTAACGATTACTGGGACACGCTTAATAGTTGCCTCTAAACCCGCCAAATTCTAGGTATTTTAGTGTTTTATGCCACAAAATGCGAATAATAACTATTATTGTGACCGCAACATAGTTGTTAACGCTTTTGTATTTGTACACACAACATTAATTAAATTTTTAGAAAATTATATTTTGCAGTAGTAAACTACTTAATATATTTACGGTTTAGTTTAAGTCATAATGAATTTGCTTCCTAAGATAAATTTATGGGTAATAAAGGGTGTGCAAGTGGTAAGAATGATTAGCACCACTGGGCCGAACTGGTCCACTGGATTCGGCGGGTCCTTCACATGCCCTAATCTTGTTGATTCTGGAAAGAAGCCAGTTGATTCCAAAGAGAAAATTATTAAGAACATGTCATGCGTTGAGCCACATTGTTCCAGCGTATATCTTCGGCAAAACCGAAATATAGCAACTAAAATCGTTACCTATGTCGGAGGGCAACCCGGAAGGCACACAGACTGTCGCAAAAGCTTTAGCAAAAACAGAAGCGTCTGGCAAGGAAGCAACTGAATTCTTAACACGTTTTTACGGTGACCAGGTAAAATATTATTATATTATAACAGCAGGTCAAGTTACTACAAACTGTAAAATTTTCTCATTCAATTAATGAACTTAACCTTCAACAATTGCTCAGGTGCTGGTAAAACTGCTGGTATACCAGGCCTGGGCTTCGGCCCGTATACGTGATACGTCAGGGAATGCAATATTTTATCCAATTCTCTGACGTTCCACTTGGCAGCGAGCCTCAGCCCTGGTACAACGCGTCTTGTGCAAAAGCATATTTGCAAACAGAGCAGACATACCAGGTCTGGGCTTCGGCCCGTAATGACAGGTGCGACAGTCAACGTGCTCGCGCAATGTTAAAAGAGCGTTCAATTCTCCCGCCAAGTATTGCGAACGGGTGTTACGGAAGGCGCGTTTTGACCATGTTGGACGAATTGGGGCCAAGTTGGCATCCTATACCTTTCTGATAGCAAGGAGTTCTGATCGCTGTCTAAATCGGTCTAAACAAATTTCTGCCATTTGCTGCCTCTTATGCTTAAGTCTGATGGAACGCTGGCTCATCCCGCGCAAGAGAGTGCAAACTTATTAGCCTTTATCGTTGTCGAAAATTCACGCCTTGATGCGGCCTCTAACATACCCCACTGTAGTTCCACAATGCCGGAGATGGCAATCTGGTCAAATTCAATGCTCTGAAAACAAAGGTGTGTCTTTTCACTGCCAAAAGGAGCCAGTTTCAGTTATCTCCTACTGTCCGAGGAGCATCTGTACTAGTTACCGACCGCCTAGAGCTTTTGGGCATGGAGTTGACGTCTGATCGGCTCAACCATCGAGTCAAAAGCACAGACTTAATTCCGGACAAAAACTGATTCTGTTATTCTGATCGCTCATATTTTTTTGCCAGACGTCTCTTAAAATTTTTAAGTAAAAATATGTTACAATTTAATTAACCTTGCTGTTTTTATTACCTCCTGCTCTGCTACAACCTTTAGTAAATCTTAGCATTCAGTCTTCTACTTACCTTTTGTTTCTTAGACTCTTAACAAACACGTACAGTATGTTCAAGGTCTGAGAGTTCACATTAACACAAAAAATTGAACACGACTGGGTCCTTTTGACGAGTAATAGTACAAATCCGACGACTATTGGTACAAATCGCCTTTTTTTAACTATCTAAAGTACTAAAATTACCTATTAGTCTCTTTTTGCATGGAACATTTATTCCATTCTGTATCTGAGAAGGACGTTGTTAGCTGCGCTACAGTTTATACTTTTGCAGCTATCATCGTTTTACTTGTGTATCTACCTACTTCTTGTGTTATTGTTCCAAAATATATTTTTTTAAAATTTTGCTGATACCTATTAATATTTTGCCTAGAAGTAGGTACACGCGGCTACACATCAAGCTATACATTTCCAGTTTACACTGACCACTCATTGTTAGGAAATCCTATACAATGCGAGATCAGCATATACTGGAAATGTATAGCTTGATCTGTAGCCGTGCGTACTATTTCATTTTAAAACACCACATCTTTGTTTAGTCATGTGGTCTAATTACACGAATCCAAAATAAAATTTATGTAATAGACGCGGCCGCTTGATGCATCGCGACGCCGCCACCGCCACCCGCCCGCCGCCCGCGCGCACCCTCTCGCGAGTGTTTGATTTTCATTTAATTATTAGAAATGCATTACAGATATTCAGGGGATTCCTTACAATTTGAGTAGACAAAAATTGTTGGTAGTAAGATTCATAAAAATATCCTGGGTGTCTTTAATGTACAAGGGTTAAAAACAAATTTAACTTCACGAAAAAAAAAGTATAATAGTCACCTTGGTGATAATTTACCTAGTTATTTGTAGTAACTATTTAAATACTTTGACAAAATTTCACTCTCTAGGCAATTACTGTTTTGAAGTTATCATTTATTTTATATAAAATAGTCAATATGGTACTTAATATGTTGATTTTGACCGGGGATAATTATTTCCATAATTAAAACTTTTGAAAAGGAGCAGTCATGTACAAAATCACCAGTGGTCCATTTTTTGTTTCCACTTAAATTTAATGTTATTGCTATAATTGCTAATAACTCAATAAATATAAAAAAAATATCGGGGATTATTGTCAATTTATGTATTTCAGCTATTTATATATTTAATTCTGAATTATCACCCAAAGAGCATTTATTGCAATCTACTCCATACAAATCGATCTATTTTTACTGGACTAACGATTCGATTCGAGTAACGATGCTGTCGCGCGTTTATGAAACGCGCGACTGCATCGCTGCAAAAAGTCGCCGTGAGCGAGGGCCCTAAAGTCGCCACACGCACACAAGTAAAGTGTAGCAATAAGTATTTAATCTCAAACATTCAAATAATTACATTTTCTGGAGGGGCATTCATTTTTAGAATGGTTCATCTGTACCTACTTTCGTTGCCCCTTCTAGAACAAAAACTCTCAACCTCAACGTCCACTTTAGTAATATCCTCATTAGTACCTATCACCATTATCATTTATTTGTGTGGAAATCATCATTTTTTATCACAAGCAACCTTGCCACTTAAGTCACGGGAATAACGACTTTATTTCCAAAGTTATTATCATTATATTAGGCCGTTTTAATATGAAATGCTATAAAATCTAAGTGGTCTTCATACGGCAATTAGGAAATTGATGTCGTAATTTCAGAAGACATTTTTACGTAAGTTAAAAATTAGGACTTATGTAATTTAAATACTGTAATTTTTTGGGGTATTATTAGAAGTTTATTGTGGAGGAGCTCGTGGCTAAGTAATAACACGGGTCGATCCATCAGGTTAAGCTACGCTTGTCGGGATTGGTCCGTGGATGGGTGACAATCTTTACATACGGAGACTCCTCCGTGCCTCGGAAAGCACGTTAGGCCTTTGGCCCCGGCTGTCATTCGTGGATCTTTGATAGTCGTAACGGGTCGTCAGAAGCCCGGAAGTCTGACAACCAAGGGGTATCGTATTACCCAGTTACTGGGTTTTGGAGGTCAGATAGACAGTCAATCCGTTTAAAATACTGGTATTCAGCTGCATCCGGTTAGACTGGAAGCCGACCCCAATATAGTTGGGAAAAGGCTAGGAAGATTGATTGATTTGTTTGAAATCCATCAAAGGCTTATTAACCCTTCTTAGGCTTATATTGGCTGTCATTGGCACAATGGCTTTTTAATTATTTCTATAGCTACGACTGCTTTAATGACTGAGTAGTGGTGGCCCAGTGGTAACGGCATCGACTTACGAGTCGAGTCGGTCGTGGGTTCGAACCCAGACAGGCGCTTTACTTTGTGTAAATAATTGCATCACCACTGCTCTCAAAACAGTGAAGGAAAACATCGTGAGGAAACCGGCATGTACTAGAACCAAACATTCGAAGACGTGTGACATCTACCAACCCGCACTGGTCCCGCGTGGTGGATTACAGCCCACTCACTCTCGAAGAGAAGACGGGAACATTATTTGCTGATTATGAATGAATGAGTGAACGAGAGCTCAGTATATAGGTAGGTACCTATTTCATGGCTCAAACAATTTCATTGACGTCATTACAATATTGTTACTTACAAATTAAGCATCCACACAACAGATCCACGTTCCCTCAGCCAGTGTGCTATAAATTAAACACAATAGCGTGTCATACACAATATACATTTCAGTACATAATACATATTTACATAATACTCTACCTACTACGTAGGCAGCGCTTAATTAAGCTCGTCACACATAACGTCAAAGCTAAAACAATGTACAATTATGTGTGTAATGTTTGATAACTAAATTAGCTACCTAGTAGTTTATGTTGAGCAACACTTGGAGGACTTGAAATATTGTATTAATTACCTACTGTTATCATAAGGTACGTAATGGTGGCTTGGTAGTTAAGTGGTCTGGTTCTGGAGGTTTACTCCCTCAGCACGAAGCCCGTAGTTTCGGCCTTCGTTACGGGCGTTTCCTACTCCGTATCACCTGCGGATGGATGATTGATTCGGGGCCGGACGAAGTATGAATGCCAACACGATTTGACTGTTGTCACTACTCCCGATGTGTTTTAGCCCGTCCGAAAAATTTAACTTTTACACTTGTTTTGATGGATCGTTATGTCAGATGGACGGACTGACGGACGGACGGGTGGACTTAGGGAGTAGACACCCAGGACTGGGTCATATTCTCTTAGCTGCCACGGCTTATTTTAATTTCGTTTTTATCTTTTTCCTAGCTGCACCACGCGGTTTCACCCGCGTAGACCGAGACAAGAAGTAGCCTATGAGTTAATCCAGGGTACAAGCTATCTACATATCAAATTTCATCTAAATCGGTTCCGCCGTTTGAGCGTGAAGAAGTAACAAACATACACACTCAAAAAATGTTGCCTGTATAAATTAACTAGTATGATTACGGACGCTTTTAACGTGCACGTCTTTGTACATTGTTCTCACATGTATATTTTCAACATGAATGATTTAACCAATATTTTGTAACAAAAACAGTGCCCGTTCTTCTCCATAGGAATCTACTACGCTTTGGAATAAGCAACTAGCTTCATCTTTCTGACTGGCCGACACCTTGACGATTCAAAAGTGCCCGTAATTGGTTTATTTGAAATAAATGCTTTGAGTTTCATGAGTTTGAGTTCTAGAGCATGAGCCTGTGGGTTCAGCCTGGGAGTACTATTTGTCATACATGACTAACGAATTCTACTGGAAGCCGAGCCCAACATGGTTGGGAAAAGCATAAGCAGATTGCTTGATTTGTTTGTAATTTCTCTAATTCATAATAATTTCCCATTTAATTGTAAACGCGTACAGTTTCTGGGGAACTTATGTTACGCAAAAAATAGGTGCACAAACGGGAATACTTCAAAGTAACTCACACTCAAATCTACGCCCACTACCAAAAGAGTTTGTTCTTGTGTTTTTTTTTTTACTACTATTTATATTTCAGACCTTTTATGCAAATGAAGATACATTCAGCAAATGCTGGGCAACCACCCAGGAGAATTCAATTGCCTAACAAATGTTACCACCAACCTTGGTGAACGGTTAATCAGTTTACGTTCAGCTCTTGTTGAATACTATTATTATGAACTTAGGCTCCTAGCCAGAATCTAGAAATCATACCATGATGTGTTCATAATTTGTCAATATTTCAGAAGTGAATTAGTAACAAGGTTTTGAGTTTTTAGGGTTCCGTACCAAAATGGTAAAAAAGGAACCCTTATGGTGTGACTCAGTCTGTCTGTCTGTCTGTCTCTCACAGCTAGATATCTCAAGAACTACTAATGCTATCAACTTGAAATTTGGAACAGTTTTAGATGACG
The DNA here is from genome assembly GCA_905163495.3 of Cosmia trapezina. Taxonomy (NCBI): domain Eukaryota; kingdom Metazoa; phylum Arthropoda; class Insecta; order Lepidoptera; family Noctuidae; genus Cosmia; species Cosmia trapezina. The sequence continues at coordinate 21,404,302 of LR991035.1, read as the reverse complement.
TTTACCCAACTATTTAGCAAATAAGAAAGAAGTAAAAATATTTTTTTTTTTGTAACAGGGACTGAAAGGGGGTCTTAAAAATTCAAAGTGAGGCTACTACAATATGGGGTATCATATGAAAGAGCGCTCTTTGCACATTCTCAAACAGTTTTTTATTTTTTTTTAGGCCGCATTGTTTTCGACTTTTGATAAAAAATGTAAAAAAAATATCGGTCCCCTCCCTTATCTCCGAAGTTTGCAAAGATTAAAATCTGAAATTATTCTGTGTGATAGCAGTTTATGAAAAAATTACAGGAAAAATAAAACGATGTCTCTAAATAGCACACTTATTCAGAAATCGGAACGGAACCCTCGTTGCGCGAGTCCGACTTGCTATTGACCGGCTTTTTACTTTTTTATAGCGCATGATCATTCTGAAAAATTTAAACAATGCTACAGGCGAGAACTAATGACACTGCGATGTTAGAAAAAAAATAATGTAATGTTGTGTTCTATTTCTGACTAATGCAGGTTTTCACTGAAGACAGTTTTTGTTGATTAAATAAATTTAAGGGGGTCTGTATGAACGAACTCAGCATAAAAGTATAAATTTGTAAATGCATTTTTGTAAGTTTCGTTTTCTTACCGCTGCTGCCCTGGTGGCGTGATTGTTGCTTCAAATTTAATAAAATAATGTAAAACCAGTTTTTGATTAAAAGTTTATTTTTCATTTTTCAAGAATCAATCTGCCTAGCCTTTATCCCAACTACGTTGGGGTCGGCTTCCAGTCTAACCGGATGCAGCTGAATATCCGTATTTTACATAGAGCGACTGCCTACCTGAACTCCTCAACCCAGTAACTGGGTAATACGATACCCCTTTGGTAACACTGGTTTCAAAAATGAAACCAGTCTTAAATAACTTAATTTATTGAAATTTATCCTAAACCCTCCTTTTGCTATGAAATCTCACATCAAACACCCTATATAGCCTGTATTGAATTCTTGATCATAATCATTATCAGTGGCGTGCACAGAGATTTCAGACTGGGTATGCACGGCTAAAATGAAAAAAAAAAACAATCTAACAAGTTTTTTTTTTCCCCGACCGTTTGTTTTACCCGACCCCACCTACCTTACCTTACTCTTACCCTGACTCTTACCGCACGGCGGCGCCATTGGCTTCGCATGATATTTGTTTGCGACCACTACGAATACTTTAAATCTACTTAAATTATTTTAATCAGAATATCCGACAAAGGTCCAAACATTATTTTATCTTGATTTGTAAAAAAAAAAGCAAGGGATACAATGTGTTTGTATGTGGGTACACAACATGTTAGCCATAAATACATTATCATAAAACTTTTTTAAGAAAATAACAAGAAAGCTTAATCAAACCCGGGTACACACCTTCCATTTACAATCAATTTAACTTTTTCCTCAAAAGATAACGTCGAAAAAGCGCAAGATTTTGATATACAAAAACACACTTCGGCGGGTTCGGCGGCACAGGATCACAGGTATAACCACAGATTACTTTAATTTTTTACAGTAAGTACATAATATTAATGTAATTACTTATACAGTCAATCAAGTGATTGACAAGAAAAACAATCAAAACAATATGTCAAAAAAACAAACATTCAAACATTGCAAGTTGAATAAAAGCTTGTAAAAACTGTACAATTACTAAAACGAACGAATTTTGGTCAATCCGACCAAAAAAAGTTGACCCTCTGTAATCAACAACTAAGCGGTGCTTTTACGGCTTCTCAATTTGGACGGGTTGCAATGTAAGCTCTGCTTCCAGAACTCAAACACGCGCACACATTTTCACGCACACAGTGACACTTTTGCTGTGTACTACACGAGATGCGTTGTATGAAAAATAAGCACCGCATGTTACTGCTTTTGCCACGGGAGCGCTGCCTGCGCGGTGTTCGCCGCTCGCTCCAGCCAATTAGTTCCAATAAAAAATAATAGATGGCACGTAAATCGCATTGTAAACGGTGAGATGGTGACTACGGTTAGATTTTTAGAATAATTGCCATGTTTTTTCTTGAGTTATAGTTGTAGTTTTTTAGTTATTTATCATTTAAAGGGGCATGTATGGTATGGGACTACAGGGTATGCAGAGCTTATTTGCATGTATGGAGTGCACGCCACTGATCATTATCATAATTATGTATTCTACAGGTAGCATATTGCACCCATTTTCCAATTTACTACCTTCAAACTTACACATAAAGTGCTTGTGAAGTGAGATGTTCGAAAATTTCATGTCAAACTAATTCATATAAGTTCTGCCAAACTACCGGTAAACTTCCCGAAGATAATATTCGTAGTCTTGACTACAACCCCCTATGTACACTTAGGCAGTTCAGTAGTGATGTGGAGAATATTATGTTTTGCGGTTTCAGAATTTTTAGGGTTCCGTACCTCAAAAGGAAAAAACGGAACTCTTACAGGTTACATCGCTGTCCGTCTGTCCGCCTGTCTGTCGCTGAACGTCTGTCTGTCTATAATGCGTAGAGGTATTATGTTGAAATTAATATCAAATACCCAACTATCCCCATCCATCTCTATCAATTATTTCTTGGCTTGATTTTTTTAGAGCTCCAAGGGATTATTCCCTTGGAGCTCTAAAAAAATCAAGCTTTTAAGTCAACGCAATAAAAGAACATGGCCATTTATGCGACATTTATTTTGGTACTTGCAAGTAAATCAAAACCTACACGGTACTTACCGTTGACCTAGAATTATGAAAATTGGCAAGAGCTTACAGCACAAGTAAAGGAAAAAGTCCGAAAATAGGTAAATTGTAATTTCATCACAACAAATGATATTACAAACTTGTATTTGCAGATGGAGATTTGTGCGTGACGTATAATATGACGTGTATGGGAGAACATGTTTCTTAAATTAATGTTAAGTTTGTTTTTGGGATAAATTCTTTTCAACAACGGAACCATTCATTGTGTGTGGTCCGACACGCACTTGGCCGGTTCTTTTAATGTATGTAGGTATTGTGTGTTTTTAATAAATATGGGCCAATTTTAAAACATATTGTATTAACTTGACACATCTTTAAATCAAACGGAGATTGACCACATAAATAATTATAGTGTTCAAAATACCCGGGTACGAAAATTAATAAGGAGAAATAAAAGAAAAAACGTATTTTTGATTTATTTATAGTTTCTGTTAACTGACGTGGTTTGTTTATTCAATTAATCTGCCTAGCCTTTTTCCTATTATGTTGGGGTTAGCTTCCAGTCTAACAGGATTCAGCTGAATACCAGTATTTTGCATGGAGCGACTGCCTACCTGACCTCCTCAACCCTGGTTGTCATATTTTTGGGCTTCTACCCGTAACGACCTGTCAAAGATCCACGAATGACAGCCGGGACCAACGGCTTAACGTGCTTTCCGAGGCACGGAGGGGTCTTGAGTCTCGATATGTGTAATGGATGGACGATCACGAACCAACCGCGGCAAGCGGACCTAAGGGCCTAGAAAAAGTAACATTCGAATAGCAATGACGCTAGCAGAAAAGCCAAAAAAACAAAAAAAAAATGTATGGGGTTGACATAAGCTATCGAAATGTCAATGTCACTTTGAAGCTGTAGCGATTGTAATTATAGAAATAGAATCGCTCCGAAGTGAATACCATTTGCCCTCAGTGCGTCTGTTATCACTAGAGATCGGATAATCGGATGCATATTAACCTAAAGTTAATATTTCGCTAACAAAGTATGGAAGCGGCTTCTTAGCATTTTTTTTCTTACTTTATATCCCGGGATTCCAGAAAATGTGGGAATGCACAACTAATCGGATACATGGTATGGAAACGACTTCATAAATAACGTGGTTTTATTTATTTGGAAATACCGGGAAATCGGGATCACATAAATATTCCGTTTGTATTGTAACACGTGATCCCCGCGAGAAATACAAGCTGCCGAATTAAAATGGTTGTCTCTGGAAGGTACCGACACTATATCGGTGGGGTTGTTTTCATGGGTTTCGAGAATGTTAAACCTGATAGTGACGTGAAAATGTAAATCCAAGATGGCGGCTGCGATCATTTTAAAATTTTTCGTCGTGGGTGTCGTTTTCATGGTTTTCGTGGGTTTTAAAGCCGATAGTGATGTTAAAATATAAATCCAAGATGGCGGCTGCTAACATTTTCAAATTTTTCGTCATGGGTGTCGTTTTCATGGTTTTCGAGGGTGTTAAAGCCGATAGTGATGTTAAAATGTAAATCCAAGATGGCGGTTGCAAAATTTTCGAAATTTTTCGTCATTGGTGTCGTTTTCATGCTTTTTGAGGGTGTTAAAGCCGATAGTGATGTTAAAATGTAAATCCAAGATGGCGGCTGCCAACATTTTAATTTTTTTTATCATGGGTGACGTTTTCATGGTTTTTGAGGGTTGTGAAACCGATAGTGGCGTTAAAATGTAAATCAAAGATGGCGGCTGCTAAATTTTCAAACTTTTCGTCATGGGTGTCGTTTTCATAGTTTTTGTGAGTTTTAAAGCCGATAGTGGCGTTAAAATGTAAATCCAAGATGGCGGCTGCGAAAATTTTCTAATTTTTCGTCATGGGTGTCGTTTTATTGGTTTTCGAGGGTGTTAAAGCCGATAGTGACACTAAAATGTAAATCCAAGATGGCGGATGCGAATATTTTTTAATTTTTCGTCATGGGTGTCGTTTTTATGGTTTTCGTGGGTTTTAAAGCCGATAGTGATGTTAAAATGTAAATCCAAGATGGCTGCTAACATTTTCAAATTTTTCGTCATGGGTGTCGTTTTCATGGTTTTCGAGGGTGTTAAAGCCGATAGTGATGTTAAAATGTAAATCCAAGATGGCTGCTAACATTTTCAAATTTTTCGTCATGGGTGTCGTTTTCATGCTTCTCGAGGGTGTTAAAGCCGATAGTGATGTTAAAATGTAAATCCAAGATGGCGGCTGCCAACATTTTAAATTGTTTTATCATGGGTGACGTTTTCATGGTTTTTGAGGGTTGTGAAACCGATAGTGGCGTTAAAATGTAAATCCAAGATGGCGGCTGCTAAATTTTCAAACTTTTCGTCATGGGTGTCGTTTTCATAGTTTTTGTGAGTTTTAAAGCCGATAGTGACACTAAAATGTAAATCCAAGATGGCGGATGCAAACATTTTTTAATTTTGCGTCATGGGTGTCGTTTTCATGGTTTTTGGGGGTGTTAAAGCTGATAGTGACATTAAAATGTAAATCCAACTTGGCGACTGCAAAAAATTTAAAACTTTTTGTCATGGGTGCCGTTTTCATGGTTTCCGAGGGTTTAAAGCCGATAGTGGCGTTAAAATGTAAATTCAAGACGGCGAAATTTAAAAAATAATTGTGATGGGTATCGTTTTCATGGTTTTGGGGGGTATTAAAGCGGCTGCGAACATTTCAGTCGGTTTTACAACCCTCGAAAACCATGAAAACAAATTTAAAAATGTTCGCAGCCGCCATCTTGGATTTACATTTTAATGTCACAATCAGCTTTAATACCCCCGAAAACCATGAAAACGACACCCATGACGAAAACTAAAAAATATTTGCATCCGCCATCTTGGATTTACAATTTAGTGTCACTACGGGTTTTAACACCCTCGAAAACCAATAAAACGACACCCATGACGTAAATTAGAAAATGTTTGCAGCCGCCATCTTGGATTTACATTTTAATGTCTTTATCAGCTTTAACACCCTCGAAAACCAATAAAACGACACCCATGACGAAAAATTAGAAAATGTTCGCAGCCGCCATCTTGGATTTACATTTTAATGTCTTTATCAGCTTTAACACCCTCGAAAACCAATAAAACGACACCCATGACGAAAAATTAGAAAATGTTCGCAGCTGCCATCTTGGATTTACATTTTATGTCACTATCAGCTTTAACACCCCCGAAAACAATGAAAACGACACCCATGACGAAAAATTAAAAAATACTCGCATCCGCCATCTTGGATTTACATTTTAGTGTCACTATTGGCTTTAACCCCCTCGAAAACCAATAAAACGACACCCATGACGAAAAATTAGAAAATTTTCCTAGCCGCCATCTTGGATTTACATTTTAATGTCACTATCAGCTGTACCATCCTCGAAAAGCATGAATAGTACCCATGACGAAAAATTTTAAAATATTTGAAGCCGCCATCTTGGATTTACATTTTCAGTAGCTTTCACTATGAGACCAACTCTGAAATCACAAAAAAAATTACATTACGATGTTTGAAACAAAAGTTCAATACCTACTCGACCAAAATGTATGAAACAGCTGACTTATGTTTCGTGATTTACGGGTTGATCCCATAGTGAAAGTTGCTCATGAGTAGAACACCCTATGAAAATTTAGTGATAAAAAAGTTACCCTTTCAAAAAATACTTATAATATCAATTCCGGAATCGCGACATTTTGACGATCGACACAAAAGTGCATTCCATAAAGCCAAAACCTAAACGTAAGTAAATATACATTCGATTCTATAATCAGAACTATAAATTTGTGAATCCCGGAATCCCAGAATTTTTTTAATACAAAAGTACAATCCATATTAGCCAACACCTGAACGCAAGTACCTAACTAAAACATTCGATTCCAAAATCAGAACTTAAAAATTTTCGTTCCGGAATCCCGGAATTTTTCTTTTTTTAAGTGGAATTCATATTAATTAACATCTGAACTTAAGTAAATTATACATTCGATTCTATAATCAGAAGTCAAAATTGGCCGATACCGGAATTCTGGGATTTTTTAATCCAAAAGCCCACTCCATACTTAGCCAACACCTCAACTTTAGGTTAATATGCATCCGATTATCCGATCTCTAGTTATCACTTAGCCACGACCAAACAAAAATTTAATAGATTGTCTTTCGTTCCTATAAATAGTCCCAATAAACACACAAATCTCTAATACAAGTTTGCTGTAGATAAATGAACAGCTGATTTTTTTTTCGCGATTTCAGAGTTAGTCCCATAGTGAAAGTTGTTCACATTTATGGGTACTACACCCTGTGAAAATTTATCCACCTATTTTAATGGGACCTTATATACAGGGTGTAAGGGACAGCCCTCCGCAAACTGACAGGGTGAATTCAGTATGTCTTTCTAAGATGACCGGTACATGAAATTTTTTCAGGAACGTTAAGGGAATCCAATAAACCTGATTTGTTTGTGTTTTTGTGCACAAATCGGAGCGTCTATTACTGGTTGGGACGGGTAGGTAATACGTATGCGGTGAGTTCGATGAACTCTGTAGCTAGACAGAAAGTGAACAGCTGAGTTCACGCATCGTTGGTTAGAGTATTTCAACATCCATTGCTGGTTTTTTTTTTTGCTGTTTTTTTTGCAGTTTTTTTTACATAAATGGAGTGCTGCGAACACACAATGCAATTTTACATTGAAATAATGAAAATGTAAATGAAAAAAAAAATGAAAAAATTAAAATTTTCCTGAGAAAATTTCCGGTGGAATATGATTCAAAATGAGGAGCTGAATGCACCCTGTTAGTTTGCGGAGGGCTATCCCTTACACCCTGTATAGTCCCAATAAACACACAAAGCTGTAATATAAAGGAAGTACATCTACATATTATGAACATCACCTTACCCACAGCACATACAAAATCATGCAAATATTCTCGATGTTCGCCCGAGAACTTGTTACAACACTATTATAAAAGCACTATGTAGGCACTAAAATAGTTAAAGCGTGTACCTGAAGTTCGGAGCGATTTAAACTTCCACAGTTTTTGATTGGAGTATCATGTTTTATTAAGAACTTGGGATGAACTGGCGAACTGTAATTTACACTAGAATGCAACGTGGTGTACAGCTTAATATCTGGGTTTTCATGTGTTCTAAAGTATGATAGTATAATTATAGACCGCTTCTAACTAATAGGTACATATTTTTTTTGTAATTCATGTTCATCTTAGAATATCCCACACTCATACCCTTTCACCTTCCGTGACAACATTTTATATTTTTCTTTCTTTAAATGGAAATATCACTATTTTGAATTTTGTGTTCTAATTGTATTTTATTTTATGTCTTCATAATTATGTTTTTTGTTGTTTTGTGGTGAATGCTGTGTATGCCTTTAATAGGACATACCAGTACTGTTATTATCTGTATTATTTTTATATGTACTGCTGTTGGTGTACCTAATAAATAAATATAGGGTGTATCGCGGAAAAAATCTGCTGTTCCATATATTTTGCTCTCATTACTCGTCAAAATGTATGCAGCATGTCGCGGGTTCGATTCCCGCACGGAACAAATATTTGTACGACCTACAAGTATTTGTTCCGAGTCTGGGTGTTTTTCTATCTATAATATGTATGTATTTACAAAAAAAAAAAAATGTATATAAGTAGTTTATCAGCCATCTCGTTACCATAACACAAGCATTAGGTTGCTTAGCTTGGGACTAGATGGCGTTGTGTGAAATGTCCAAGGATATTTATTTATTTTATATTTAAAATGTAGGGAACAGCTGATTTTTTTTCGCGATTTCAGGTTTGTTCCCACAGTAAAAGTTGTTCATAATTATGAGTACCCCTTATAATATTGCCCATGAATTCAATTTCACTCTGTATTTTCTCCAATATTCTAAAATTAGCAAATACAAGCCTCACCTATTAAGTTTCCAACAACAGAACCCGATCCTAATCAAAACGAAATTTTTGTTTATTTGTTTTGACTTAAAATGTTTATCGACAATAAGTATTTAAGTAAGAAGCTTTTAAGGGATTTGCGTTTGAATAACAATTACTTTATTCTGTTTCCTTAACGTTCATTAATAAGTCAATGTTGTTTATATGTCGACTTCCTTGTTTCCAGTATAATGGGGTGCTCACATTGGTTATTGGAAAGTTGTCAAAAGTTTTTTGGGTAGTCTTTGGAGACTTATTTTGCGTGTATGTAAATTATGGTAGAGGTCTGTTGGATGATTTAATGTTTTGGGTTGTGCTATTCTATTCGGTGGGATGGTGACTACAAGGGACAAAATGGGAATTAGCAATTATGAATAAAATGTCCATATGAGAGGCTTACAAAGTAACAAACCTAACCCTACCTACCTTACCGTAACCGTACCGTTATCTTAACTTTTGGAAACCAATAAAGAGCATATTAGCTAAATATACTTAATAATAATTATAATTATTAATAATTGATTTAATAGATCGCAGAAATACTTGTTTTATTAACTACGACAGATTAAATGCAAATAAATAGCTTCGTCAAAAAAAGATGCACAGATTTAATTTTGGTTTCAACACAACTCAAAATCAGTTTTTATTTTATTTTCCTAAAATATTTATTAATTGAATAAATTGAAAAACAATTTTTTAATCTCTCAAAAAACGAAGAACTCCAAATTAAAACATTGAAATTGTAATTTAATAGTAGGGACTAGGAAATGTGATAGCCCTGTTGAATCCTTCTTTTGTTTATTTAAGAATCACTCAACGAACAAAAATAAAGTAACAATCGGAAGGAAATAAACAGCTTGAGAGAATACAAAAATATCTAGAACTCCATTGGCTAAGAAAAAAAAGTGAACATCGGAAAATATTTTTGTACATGGCTTCGATCGTTTAGAACACTTCTTTTCCTTTTTTCCATTTTAATTTTCTTTTTTCTGTTATCGTTTTCCAATCTGTTGCTAGAAAATAGGATTTGCTAAAATAGTTGCTTGATTTGATTATTGGTAGAGGCTTGTCTACACTAGGGCACAATGTTAATTGGAATTTGCATATAAAATTTGCCAAATTGTCCATACATTCTCTTCCTGCTCTTGTCCCATGTAAAATTGTCCACAAAATAATGTTAAACCGACAGATTTTCATGATGATTTTACAAAACGTTGACGAAGTCAGTACACAACGCAGTGTTTATTTTCAACCGCGCATTCTTCAAAGATCTAAGCATTCCACCTACTGACTACCTAGTATTTACATAGTATACTCCTAAAATCAATCAACTTAGCCTATTGCAATCCACTGCTGGACCTAGGCCTCTCCTAGGGCTCTCCCTGGGAGAGGAATTAATTCAGCGTATGGCCTATGTGGCGTAGCCCTCCTCCGCAATCCTCCGCCTTCCAGATCCAGTCTGTCCCAGCCACCTTTTTAAGGTCGACAGTTCAGCTAGCTGGACGGCAAAAATGACAATAGTTAATCGTATCACGTTTTATCCAAACGTGCCTGCTAGTACATTAAAAGAGGATATTACTAATAAAGATACGAATTTATGACTAGAAAAGCTAGGTAATAACTTTCCCTTACTTATCCACGAGCGTAACCACAACACTCATAAAACGCTCACCAATAAATATCGTCCAATCGCTAAACACCTTACTGCCCACGCAAATACTGCCAGATGCCTCCTGCAAATATCATTAGGCTCCTGATTTGGCATGAATAAATAACGAGGATCGATGGCCAATGGCCAATGGCCATCAGTTGGCGATTAGTGTCCAAATCACTAATGATATGGAGGTGCAAATTGCTGGATTCCGGATGCGAAGTTTTGGGTGTGTGGTGTATGGTGGTGGATGAAGCGAGTTCGATTTTGTATCTCAATAATCAATCTGCCTTTCCTACTATGTTGGGGTCGGCTTCCAGTCTAACCGGATGCAGTCAATACCAGTACTTTACAGGGAGCGACTGCCTATCTGATTTCCACAACCCAGTTACTCGGAAACACGATACCCCTTGATAAGACTGGTTGACAGACTTTTGGGCTTCTGACTACGAATGACAGCTGGAACCAATGGCTAACTTAACGTGCTTTCCGAGGCACGGGTTTCGATAGTGTAATGGGTGATCCACGAAATGACCGCGACAAGAGTAGCTTAACCTTTGACCCCGCGGCTGTTATTAACCTTGAGCCCCTTTTTAATGTTTTTAAGGCCCAATGAACAAATGCTTAGTGGTAAGTCTTTTGGCCAAAGGAACTTCGGGCCTCTCATGAGTTTGTTGACTGTTGGATGGATCATGTGCAGTGTGATGATCTTCGACTAATCGCATTAGTCTTCTTTCTGCAATGAACGTTATTACAACTCATTTTTAGGGTTCCGTACCAAAATGGTAAAAAAGGAACCCTTATGGTGTGACTCAGTCTGTCTGTCTGTCTGTCTGTCACAGCTGGATATCTCAAGAACTACTAATGCTATCAATTTGAAATTTGGAACAGTTTTAGATGACGTTTACCCAACAAATTTGCAAATAAGAAAGAAGTAAAAATATTTATATTTTTTTTGTAACGTGGACTGAAAGAGGGTCTTAAAAATTCAAAGTGATTCTACTAGGGCATGTGGGGTATCATATAAAAGAACGCTGCTTGCACATTTTTAAACTATTTTTTATTTTTTTTAAGCCACACAGTTTTCGACTTTTGATGAAAAATATAAAAAAAAATACCGTTCCATTTCAGATTTTTATCTTTGCAAACTTCGGAGAAAAGGGGGGGCCTTATCTCCGAAGTTTGCAAAGATAAAAATCTGAAATTATTCTATGTGATAGAAGTTTATGTAAAGATTACAGGAAAAATAAAACGATGTCTCTAAATAGCACACTTTTTCAGAAATCGGAACGGAACCCTAGGTGCGCGAGTCTGACTCGCTCTTGACTGGTTTTTTATTTTTAGTCATTCACAGAGCGACTAGAATCTCACCTCCATCATCTTGCAGAAGGCTAGTCTCCGCTAAGATTGGCCGCTATGGCCGAAATTCAGTCTGAAGGAATATTCCTTCAGACCGAATTTCCGAAATAACACTCCTGAAGAGTCCTGCGAATCGCTTCCTGAACACTTATGAAGACTTATAATTTTGGTGTTATTATTTCTACGTCAAGAAACCCTTCCCCGTTAAGACTTCAGCAGAACATAGCTTGAAGGTACCCGGACTGTCGGTGTAGGACGTCAGGGCCGCCTGGACTGGGAGAGACCTACCCTCAAACCAGGATAAACCATGGATAGGCATACATCCTCCTTTCACCCTTCGCGTCCAGCGAAACATCTGTTGGTAATAAACGACTCCTAAAAATACCCTGCTATTTACATAGCACCACCTAGATTACGCTGATGGAGAAGTGGGTTAGTGGAATGTATTTGCAATGCATTTGCAAGAAGACCATGAGGCTCGAATCTCTTACAACTTGAACCATTCCCAACGTCGTTATGAGAGCGCGTGTCCAGAATTTTATGAAGGAACAAAATGAACAGCAACTGTTATTCCATGGAACATCTGTTTAATTATTCCGAAAGACCTTAGATATCGCTTTTACATGGAAATTGTTTTCCGCTTTCTTAGAACGTGTGGAGGTTTTTTATAAAAGAAGGCTTTCAAGATTACTCGAAGCTACCGGAAAAACGTTAAACCTCTCTTTCTACAAATCTTTCAAATCCCTTCATCTGATGGTTTTATTAGATACTGAGTATTATGTCGATGTTGGTCTAAAAAACTTGTATAATATTTATATACTTACTATTTTTAGGGTTCCGTACCAAAACGATAAAAAGGATTATGGTGCAATTCTGTCTGTCTGTCCGTCTGTTACAGCTGGATATTTCAAGAACTAGTAATGTTATCAACTTGAAATTTGGAACAGTTTTAGATGACATTTGTCCAACTATTTTGCAAATAAGAAAAACATTTTTTTTTGCGTTAGGGACTGAAAGGGAGTCTTCAAAATTCTAAGTGGGGCTACTATGGCACATGGAGTATCATATGAAAGAGCGCTGTTTGCACATTATCAAACATTTTTTTTTCTTTTCTTAAGCCACATAGTTTTCGACTCTTGATGAAAAATGTTAAAAAAAAATAGGTACCGTTCCGGAGGGGAACAGTATTTTTTCGACCCTTATCTCTGCAGCTTGCATAGAGTAAAATCTGAAATTATTTGATAGAAGTTTATGTAAAGTACGATGTGAGTACGATGTACGATGTCTCTAGACATCGTTTTATTTTTCCTGTAATCTTAAATTACATTATTGTATTTAGAAATAGCACACTTTTTCAGAAATCGGAACGGAACCCTCAGTGCGCGAGTCCGACTCGCTTTTGACCGGTTTTTTTTTATTTCTTTGCGGCCCTATTTTGTCCAACGGTAAAACAATATCAAGGAAGGGCGATTGGTCCGTGGATGGGTGACCATCTTTACACACTAAAACCCCTCCGTGCCTCAAAAGCCATTGGGGCCGGCTTTCATTGGTGGATCTTTGACAGTCGTTACGGGTCGTACAATATAATGAAACTAACTCCAAAAATTCTTTCATCTCTTACGAGTTAGGATAACTATTGCCTTGCTAAAAAGTGCAATTAGTAATTCTAAACAAGAAAACAAACACTAAACAAAACACAACTCCTTTCCAACACTCACCCAAACTCCGAGTCTTGTATTTCATTCCAGTCATCAACAAATTAGGTAGCACAGTGTAATATGCAGCTAAGTTTTAATTAGGCATTCATTAAGGGTAGACTTCAGGACTGTTTTATTTGCAAATGGTTTTTGTAACGTCTGCATTTTATGTCTTAGATGCTGGGTTGTATGCTTTTAAGATTTTGCCGGGTGAAGTCAAGATTAAATGGATCCTTTTAGTTATATTTTTAGTTCTTACTTACTTGTTTTGTTCATTAGTTTTGATGTTTGTGGAAATCAGAAGGTTTAATTAAATAAACTGAGGTACTTAGTCGAGTACCTAGTCGAGTACTTTTTGAGGAATGATAGGATCTGTGTAAAAAAACTTCAGTTTCTTTAGGTAAAAACCTCCTGCCCGGCATGTCAATTTTAAAACTTACAAATTATATTCTAAGATTTCATACATCACTAATTATGACGCACATAGTTAAATGAGAGTCTACTAATTAATAAGAGGGATTCTTCAAATCCTAATAGGACCGTAAATCTAGCCGTTGTTTGTACCAGACTCATCTAAATTAAATAAACAAAATATATTAATGTAAGGGCTTACAAAAACCAAAAATATCAACCTCAAATGTTTCTTTTGTCTTTCCTCCATTGACAAACCAGTATCTCAATAAATATATTTACTTCTTCAGAATATGTAGGGACCATAAATAATTCAATATACCGAAATGGATTGATACAATACAAGTCAATTCTATACGAGTATTATTGCTTACTTTTTTCATACATTTCACGTATTACGCCTCTGAATGTATTGTAACAAACTGAAATAAAAGCCCTACAAGGCGGTAATAGATAATACATTTTGCTTTCTTTTCCGATTTCTACATACACTTAATGGAAAGGCATAAAATAATAAAGGATGAAAGACTGAAAACCTTGGTACGAGTAACATCCGTTTATTGAATGACTTAAAAGCGCCTGTCAAAAAAGTCATTGTAAGTCGAGGAAAAGAGAATTGAATATCAAATTGTAGGCGGTACCGCTAAGATCTTTTACATTAACTTAACATTAACTTTATTATTAAGTACTTACTCATTTTGCCTTCATAAGGAAAATCTGAAAACAAACTACACACTAAAACGAACATACTACTACTTTACTAATACTACTACCCAGTAGCCCAGTACTACTACTGTTACTTACTACTTGGTTGTACTGGTACTTTTAGGACCTTTTATTTTAAGGCGAAAGCGCCAGGGTAGCCCGCGAAATTCAAAATTTCTTACGTTTTTTGCAATTTGTAGGTCAGTGTGAGCTTGTATGTTGATTAAAATATGATTCGCGGCCGTAGCTAATATGGATTTACAGAATTATAATCATTAGAATCAGCAATACAACTACGTAAGTTAGCATTTACATCAAACCTCATGATTTCATGAAATCGCTAGATTTGAGGTGAATGCTAACTTATGGAGTTGTATTGCTGATTCTAATGATTATAATTCTGTAAATCCATATTAGCTACGGCCGCGAATCATATTTTAATCAACATACAAGCTCACACTGACTTACAAATAGCAAAAAACGTAAGAAATTTTGAATTTCGCGGGCTACCCTGGCGCATCAACCTTAATGCACACATACAAACTAAACCAATTATTAGGTACAGACACAGATTAGTACAGATGGGACACTCAACAAAATCATTTAAATAAAAAGCGACACTTGATACGACACAATAAAGTGCAATTCAGGTCGCACAACGCTTATAAATCTGTGGTACAGATAAGCTTAGGTAGGTGCCTAGTGACAAGCAGTTGCATGAGTTTATTTTACGTTCATTTCATTCTGAACATTGTTATGATCAGAGTGAAATATTAACATAACATTGTTTCTCCGAAGGATTGGGCAGAGGTAAACCTATATCGCATGTACATTTCGCCAGTTATGTGTACTAGGGGGTGAGCCAATTACCATCAACCGGGCACAAATCCATACTCCGGACTGCTACCGAGAAATTCTAAATAGAAAACACCGAATAAAATTTTGTCCGACCTGGGAATTGATCTCATGCTCAGCAGCGAGCGATGCCCTTGCGATCAGTAGACCAATAAGGCAGGCATTTCGCTCTGAAATTAATAACATTCCGCTACCATGAACCTCACTAACAAGTAATCTAACCAGGAAATAAAAATAAAACATGCATAAGCACGTACAGTAGGACACAACTTAGATGTAGCATCGGCAAAATTCGTAAAACCGATCACGATCCGAACTGAGTGCGAGAGTGACTGAGTGAGTGCCTTCAACATCACCAATCAGGTGAAAATGATCTTTACGCATACGCAATAACTTGTAACGTCAGATCCTTAACCAAATACATTCGTAAAATTGAAATGAATGAATGAAAATTTTCCAATCTATGCTACATCTAAGTTGTGTCGTACCTGTACATAATTGCATCCCCAAAATTTATAACATCCGCAGCATTACATAAAAAATTCAAATGCCGAAATTAAGCGTGACAAACAGCTGACCAATTACAGTTTGCCTAACCATAACGAAATTAAGTCTTTGGCGATTTAGCTGGTACGTACATTGTGGTGGGCAAATGTACACCAATTTTGTACACCACAACAGCATAATGGGTCATTCTGTAATGTACTGAGGCCTGTTAATACGTATTAAATAAATGGACATGGTTATTCTGAGCAAATGGAGAATTTGAGAATGAAAGGACATTTTTTTGAAGCTATTGGGTGAAATACGAACGCCTGATAATAAAGTGAGAGCAATGGCATTTTGTGGCGTCAGTGTAGGTACTTTATACTTGCAGGGAATGTTTTCATCTCACGCTGATTCTTTTCACAATTTTGTCATAGGTTTCTTTGAGCATTATTTTTTACTACCAGTAAAGAATAATGCTCAAAGAAACCTACCTACCTATTTTTCTTTCTGTTGAAACGATTTTTGATGTTTGAATAATCAAAGACGTTGGTAAATTGGGAAGACGCTAACATATTTTTTTAGGAACTTTAATTTTTCAGTTTATTTACGAAACTATATTATGGATGTTGCCTGGGTAACAAAAAAAAAATATTTAGTCCGTCAGTCAGAAATATTACACACGTATTTTTGCTATATCATATTAATAAAAAAATACTTAAAGTTGAGGAGTGGGGCCTCGCTACGTTACAACTATAATAAACTACGTATAAAATCTAGAAAGGAGTGACGTCATGTCACATTTTAACGCAATGTATCGCCGTAATCTTTTGCTGACGCAAAAAAAAACGTGTCCAATATTTTTTAATAATCTACATGAGGAATAAAAAAAAAATATCCTTATTTTCACAGGATCGCGATCGTACCGTTTTACGTTTAATGTTATGGTGTACAGAACAATCGTTTGTGGCTTTAAATCTGACCGCGTTGTTTAGTTATACGATGGTTAGATTAACTAATGCATTTACTGTTTAAAATATACTAGTAAGTACCTACCTATATATTTAACTTCTGCCCGCGACTTTTTCCGTGTGAAATTTCTTGTTTTAACATAAAATATATACTTTAAGTTGCATTTAAAAAAAAATCTTATAGCCAAATGCTACTACAGCTTAACAGAGTTCCTAAATGAGTGAAATTAAGTACATATAGACACATTATTGCGACATGTCTCCAAGTTACTAATTGTTAATTTGTTTTTCTCGTGTTTTTGTGTTTTCTATTTTAGTTTCTTTTCTTAAACTGTTGTAGGGTAGATAATTTACCTGTTTCTAAACACCTGTAAGTATTAATGATGTACAGATAGCGCGCGAGTTGAATGCAGTCGGGGTCTGAGGTAAAGAGCGCCCCGCTATCGGCACGCCCCACCTCACGCGCCTGCAGTGTAGTGCTAATTATAATTAGGTCACAGCACTACCGCATTCCTAAGCTCTGCATTCAACTCGCGCGCTATCTGTAGGTAGATCATTGTACCTAACAATAAATTATTGATTTTTTGTACGCTTTATCTGGCAAAACATGTACCTCCTTTTTATTATTTTTTAATTCCATCCACAATGCACATGTATTGTAGGTACTTACTCATGTTTTTACAAAATAAAAATATCTCTATCTTTATCTTTGATACCCGGCAATATCATAGTCTACACATCATACAGTCGTCCGACGAAAGCCCGTACTGCTTAGCGGTTCTAAAGATATTATTTTTTAAATTTAGATAAAAACCTCACAGCGCCTTATTTTTGTAATTATATTATTATTAAAAAACCGGGCAAGTGCTCGCCGGGTCACGCGCAGTAATAGGGTTTCGTAGTTGCACAATAATGCGGACTAAGAAGAGGGCTTTTTGTTGTTTCATGAATATTTAACTGTTACTCGTAAACTTGAAAAGCCTACTTAGCTGTATATACTACTACCGTGAATTTTACTGTTTCGCTGCCCGGGGAGGAGGGAAAACTTGACTCTAACAAAAATTAGCACTATAAAGCTTAATATTTCAGAAACGGATCCCTAAATCGAAAAATTGTTTTACAAACCCGAAATATTTTTTAAATTCTCATCTAAGAACACCCCACAACATGGCGTAGACGAGAAAAAAAAATAACATCCTCACTTTACGTGTACAGAAGGTACGCTAAAGAATGTTTTATTTCATGGATTTATTTTAGCACATTGTCGGCGTGATGAATATGTATATTCATGCCAAATTATAGCTTTCTAGTACTAATAGTCTCTGAGCTAAGGTGCGGACGGAAAGACGGACATAGCGACACTATAAGGGTTCCTTGTTGACTACGGAACCCTAAAAACGACACTTTGTGCGTAATTTCTGAGCAGTAACCTAACAGATACTATACTTGGCATGCATCGATTCAAGATAGTATTTCAATCATTAGTATTAACTCACTAATAGGATTTGTATGAAAGGCACACAGATAGTTAATACCTGGATAATTTTTATTCCGGTAGTACATACGTTTCCTTCCCCCACGCGGGTGAAGTCGCCGGCAAAAGCTAGTAACTAAATAAAAATCTAAACTCTGGCGTTGTTTTTATGTTAATCTTTATTCGAATACGTGGTTGAAGCCTTATGGGCGCTACGGAGCCAGAACTTTAAAAAATGATACCGAAAACCATCGGCTAATCAGTGTTGACTTCAATTTTGGTATAAAAATAACATTTCTCTAATCGAACGTCGCGTCGGTCGATCAAAAGTTTACTCACCTATTGCTTTCGTGAATTTAGTAGCATGATATAGGACATACAGCGTGTTTCTCACTGTCAGTTTTACCCAAGCATTATTTTATTCATAAGATTGAGTTCTGCCATACAAACTTCGCAGCGCTATAAACAAATATTCCATATATTCTGACACATTGGTTGCTATCCGAATTTTCCTTTTCCACACACAAATACGGGCTTACGCCTAAGTTCTATAAATATTTGAGTTTTGTATTTACCTACACACGGTTTCAGTTGTTGCATCGTCCCTGGAGTAGGGTCGGCAGAAAAAGTTTCACTGTTGTGTGAAAAATTAAAATATGTCGGAAATTGAGTGTATGGTGGAAACACGAGGTCGTGGTATCGAGGGTTCAGTGACAGTGATAGTGAGTAAAAAAAGCCGGCCAAGTGCTTGTCGGACCGCGCACAATGAAGGGTTCCGTAATTAGGATGAATTATTTATACCTAGAACAAACTTAACTTCGTAGTTGGAAAACATGTTCTCCCTTACATCGATATACATCACGATAAATTCTCCAACTGCAAATGTAAGTTTGTAATGGTAAAAAAGTATATTTTTTATGTGATTATATCTACAAATGAACAATTTTCGGATTTTTGCCTTTACTTGGGCTGTAACACCTTGCTTCCTGCTAAATGTTATGATTTTTGGTCAACGGGAAGTATCATGTAGGGTTTGATTTATTTGCGAGTATCAAAATAAGTCGCATAAATGGCCGTATTTTTTTTGCATATAGACTGACACTGATAACGAAGTAATCCTATAAGGGTTCCGTTTTTGCTTTTGAGGTACCTACGGAACCCTAAAAATGTGGATGTGAGTGAGTTTCCTAAGACGATTGAAGGCAATTAAGGTAGTTAGTGGTGTGGATTACGACATTTTCAAAATGAAAATTTTCAAAAATACAACATCAAAACTTTGTTTTGTTCATTCAATAATTTTTGGATTCAAATGGAAGCTGAAGGCTGACCACTTAGCTACAGAGCGTATCGAAAACAACATTGAAGTTATAGCTATTTAAAAAATTAAAATAAGTACCTACGTATAAGTATATTTATTTGCTAAAGGTACATTTTCTACCTTAATATGTAGCAAACATAAGAAATTATGTATAAAACATTTATCTTCGTCAGATACGAATTATCTTCTTAATATATTTTTTAAAACCTTATTTTATCAAAGTGAATAACTAAGTTATTAAAATAAACTTAGCAATAATTATCCTTCAAGCACGTTATCATTATCTTGTTATATTATTATGTATTTGCAAAAAACCTTATTGCAAATTGTATCTCAGAAAACTTCATAACATTTATTTTGATTAACAAAATCATCCCCTACTCTATCTCATCTTTGAACCCATAAAATTCTAACGTTGAGCCTAGCTCCCCATTCTCCGCAATCCTAGAGGGAAACAGGGGTAAATGCAACCGATTTAAATGCATGCATCTTGCCTACGACTCGTAATTAGGTGAACCTGAATTTCGACGAGCAACCATTAGTAAAATGTTATTGTCTTCAATTGTCGTTTTTAGAGCGTTCCTACAGCATCAGCAGTGTTAGCATTCGAATGTTGGTAGAATAGGTAATTTTCATGAGTAGCAATTATGTGTAATGTGTTAAGAATTGCTTGGCATGTTGCCATTGCAGAATGATTTTCTTTTCTTAGTTTATTTTGTAGGTAAATTGACGTCAAGTAAAGTTCGTAAGTCGAGCTTTATCTTAATTATAAGTAGGTAAACACTCGTCCAAAGAGGCCAGCTTTGCTGGGATCCTTGCAGAAAGGCAACGTTAAACTATTCCCATAGAGAAAGAAAAGAAAGAATGATAGTGAATACATTTATTTAGCACAGACTAAAAGGCACACAATATACAGCTGATAAAAAAGTGTAAAGTAACGAGATTAGCAGGAAAGTGTGCCTCACGGCTGCGCCAAAAAGGCATGACGACGTTTTGTCGACGGAAGAATAGACAAAACTACATATTGCCATGCTTAGACGCGTAGAATGCGTACAAATATTTCTACTATCTGCCATTTTGTCTATTATTCCGTCGACAAAACCCGATTCTATGGTGGTCATGCTAAGCGTGCAGTTCAGCAAAAATGCCAAACAACTACTAACTGACGCTGGTTTTCAAGTGGATCTGAAGTGTGAGGTGACGGTGAATTATCTACATGAGAATTTTAAAACATGGTTTTGAGGAAATCATAGGTACCTCTTCACCTTTGCTGTAATAAAAAGTGAATAAGACGTACATCCATTGGATGGTCAGATTATGTCCTGATTGCTATAAAAACAACAATCTGCGATCTCCAATTTATCTCCGGGGCCTATTTCCATTTGCTTAAGATCCCGGAAGTATTTTCTAGAATCCAATATGACTTCTATTTACCACAAAAACAAAAAGAGTCAACAAACAAAAATCATCACTATAGCTCACAAGTTAAAAGCTATAAAAAAACACGGAAATGCTTTTGCGAGCATCGGCAAACATTGACACAACTAGAAAGCTCTCTGGTTCACATAAAAATGCAACATTTTATCGAAAAACGGTTCTCGAACTCATCGATCGATCTTCGCTACTTCAACAGAGTTTCAAGTTTGTTTGCGCCCTACCTACTAAAGCTGGAGGTCAAAAATGTGTGTGTTGGAATAGTTTGCAGAGCCGAGCTAAGGAAACTGATTAAGTCGAAGACTGTTTTTAAAGTCGGATTGGAAAACCAGAGGGTCTTAGTGTAAAATACATAATCAGTACTTTTCTTTCTACTTGTCTAGTGCCATTTTAAATTCTTAAAAAGTTTTGAACTGTTTAAGAAGTTTTTAAATTCTTAAAAAGTTTTTAAAATCTTAAAAGGTTTTTAATTTTTTTTTAGTTTTTGATTTTATTAAAACAACTGCTGCTTACAAGGTATCGTGTTACCCAGTAACTGGGTTGTGGAGGTCAGGAGATGGCCGTAGCTCAGTGTAAAATACGGGTATTCAGCAGCATTACAAGCAACTTCTTGCTTAAAAGGTGTTGTGCAATACAATATTGTTTGTTGTAATTGGAAACGGTGTAATTGAAATAAACATTTTTATTTTATTGTATTATTCGGTTAGACTGGAAGCCAACCATAGTTGGGAAAAGCCTACCCTATAGGTTTTGATTTACTTGCGAGTATCAAAATATGTCACATAAATGGCCGTATTTTTTTATTGCGTTGACTTAGAAGCTTGATTTTTTTACAACTCCAAGGGACTATAGACTTACGTATTTGATATTAATTTCAACTTGATACCTCTATGCGTTCCTGAGAAAAACGGTCTTGACAGACAGACAGACGGACAGACAGACAGACGGACAGACAGACAGACGGACAACGAAGTGATCCTATAAGGTTTCCGTTTTTTCCTTTTGAGGTACGGAACCCTAAAAACGGAACCCTTATAGGATCACTTCGTTGTCCGTCTGTATGTCTGTCTGTTAGTCTGTCAATACTTTATGTCTCAGGAACTCGTGAAGGTATCAAGTTGAAATTATCTTACTTATAACTTTAATTGTATTATAACTTTTATGGTCCCTTGGAGGTCTAAAAAATCAAGCTTCTAAGTCAACGTATTAAAAAAATACAGCCATCTATGCGACATATTTTGATACTCGCAAAAAAAAAACCTACAGGGTACTTCCCGTTGACCTAGAATCATGAAAATTGGCAGGAAGCAAGGTCTTATATAAAGCATAAATAAAGGAAAATGTCCGAAAATCGTTAATTTGCAGATCATTTTATCACATAAGTAAACATTTTTTTTGCGTCCCAACTACGGAACCCTTTATTGTCCGACGTCCGTTTATTTTTTTGGTCAGTTAAAAATAAAAGTCTACCAACTGTAATAGTCTTTACAAAGCTGAACATCTTAACATCTTGACCGAAATATACTTTAAAGTACCTGGTCAAGGGTAAGCGTTCATATAAGAGCCAAATGTTGGCTCGTGGCCGCGCAGCCACTCGAGAGCAATGTGTTCAAAAGGTTCTTAATTTCTTGACATACAAGATACAATAAGGTCATGGCTTAAGAGTTTAAAGTAAGATAGTTTGCTTTGCCACATTGAGGTTTATTGACTTTAAGATAACATGGACCATAAAACCTACACGAATTTTTTATAAATAAAAGAATAAATAAAAAAATGGTAAAAATTCTAAACAAGCATGGATTTGAAATAAATAATAGAAGAAGCTGACAAGCGGATGTCGTAATATTATAAAATAACTATAATACCTATTGTAAATTAATTAAGAAACTATAAATAAGTACTACTGTAGGCAATAGGGGTGTTGGCTAAAACTTTTTTCTAAAAAATATTAGACAAGTTTTTTTTTTTACGTACAGTGGGTTGCATCAATTGGGTACCCCAGTTGTATCAATTGGGTACTCAATTGATGCAACCTGCTGTACAAATCTAATAAAAAAAATGCGGCGATACATTGAGTTAAAATGTGTGGCACTCCTTGCCAGATTTTATACGTACTTAGCTGCTTAGCTTAGTTACAGAGGTCAAAGAACTGTGAAAGGCTGTATACTTACTATTAAGTTGACCTGCCCTGCGCATAAACTGCCCCGCAAATGGTTATAAAAAGAGCCCTGGAAACTAGCTGTAGATGTTCATAAAAAATATTCAAGTCCATGTGGAAAATTAACTAAAACCCGTAGCCTATAATATGTAAATCTACAGCCAACTATGTATCACACTCATAATAAATCATTAAGTACAAATTGGTAATTCGAAAGAAACAAAATGGCGCCGATGTCATTGAGCTATATTCGTATTCGCATTTAATAATTATTATAAATCATTACAAAATGGAAGTTCTCAAAGAACAAAATGGCGCCAATGTCATTGAGCTATATTCGTCAATTTCTTTGAGGAAATTCGATTTCCTCTCACATCTAGCGATTGTTTCTACAACGCTCCCGATCCTTCGTGTTCACTCGTTCATTCATTCATTCTTCATTCGATTCGCTTTCCTCAAGATATTAAGCTGAGATTGGAAGAATTCATAATTTTAAACATGGAAAAATTTCGCTCTTTCGTGTTGGAAATGTTGTCAAGAAATTCAAAGGTTTTGACATGCGATTGATTTTGATATCTTTATGTGGAAAAGCTTCTTTAGATTCTTATTATTGTGTGCACACCTGAATTTATAGGTAACTGCGTAGTTCTTAGTTTGCTGCAGAGTAATGACAGGATAATAATATTTTGAGTAATTAGTTCAATTACTGAATTTATGGAACTTGTCAACAGACAAACTCTGCACATTATAACTGCAATATCTCATAGGTCACGTCCGGTTTTTCGGTTAACCGACCCTCATTTATATATTCGGGTTTGGGATAGCATGAGTATTGGGTAAGTCGGGTTTCCACCGAGTTAAATCCCACTCTGGGCAACTGTAGTACTCGTCAAAATATCATAGGTGCCTATTATTTCACTGGCAAGCAATCCTTGTGAAAAATCATCTTTCTCCTTCATATTCTTTTTTTTTTTTTTTTTTTTTTTTTTTTTTTTTTTTTTTTTTTGTAATATTCACAGGGTCTCAAGTCTGCTATTACAATAGTGTCAGAATGGTCTATCATTGATTTCATAATTGTTGATTTTGCAAGTTTGGTAGTCTACTATTATAATGGCGTCATAATGGCGTCATTATGACTTTCCAATGGTCAACCACTGACACTCCATTGTAAGAAATTATGAATTTAGCAGTTTACGAACTTTTAGCAAAATGACAATGCAGTGACAATGGGATCATGTTGGAATGACGAATTTCTAAAAAATAGCAGACTTGGGCCCCTGTACATACGGCTACATATTAAGCTATACATTTCCAGTGAGCTGACCTCTCATTGTACGGAAATCCTATACAATGTCAATCAGCTTATACTGGAAATGCAGCTTTATATGTAGCCATATTATAGAATGTCAGTGGCATCACAGCGGGCCCTATTAGAATATCAGCGCTGCGGTATTTGTTTTTTAAAAATCGCAGCATAATGCTGAGATAGGAGCCTTTTTGGCCTCGCATAGGTCTATTTTTTAACCTTGTTACTCTATACTCTTTTCCTGTTATGTCCTGTGCATGTCCAAAATAAATTAATTTCCTTTCTTTCTTTCACTACCGTAAGGGCGGGTTACTTTAACTTTGGCCCAAATCGAGATACATGTTTACTGTCATTAAATCCATACAAAGTTCCGCAAGTACCTACGCGTCTATATCGCCGTCTATTAGCTACCGAAGGACATACGACGACGTTCGGTTCTGTGGTCGCGACACTTCGGGCAGTTGTCTCGATTTGAGGCAAAGTTAAGCCCTAGTCAAAGTAACCCGCTCTTACGGTACTGCTGACACGTGCTCATTTTTTGAAAATCAGAGAGCTCATTTTAGTAAAGGATTAGCCATCCAGAAGGTTGCTAGCGCGGCTAACTTGACCGAACGCTAGGGAATGACACTCGTGAAGGCTTTTCATTGCACCCCAAAAATCAACTAAAACACTGAAATACCGTTCAATCATCATCATCTGCCTTTTCCCAACTTTGTTGAAATCACTGGGTCGGTCAGTTACCGGGTAATACGATACCCCTTGGCAAGACTCTTGCGGCCTTCTGAGACCCGTATCCACGAATGACATCCGGGACCAACGGCTTAATCTGTTTTCCAAGGATCTTGGTATGTAAAGATGCTCACCCATCCACGGACCAATCGCGGCAAGCGTAGCTTAACCTGGTTGATCGACCCGTACGGCTGTTATTACTTAACCACAAGCCTCTCCTTTCCAAGAAACTCTTAAACAATAAAAACTTTTTTACAAAAAACAAAACCGACTTCCAAAAAAAAACACTACAAAGTGAAAAATAACTTCAATTTCGGAAGTCGGTGTCTTTGGATCTGTATTTTAGGTTTTTGCCCTCCACTTCCGAAATTAAAGTTATTTTTCACTTTGTAGTGTTTTTTTTTGGCAGTCGGTTTTGTTTTTTGTAAAAAAGTTTTTATTTTTCACTTTTTAGTGGGTCAGTTTGTTCATTTATCTAAGTTACAATAACCCAATGTCAACTGCTCATCACGTTTTACAAAATAATGCTTTTCCCGATGCAGGAACGTTAATTGTTGAGGAGTTCTCCTAGTAAGAACCAAGAGAACTGGATGGAGCTCATGGTGAAGTCACCATCACCATTATGCATTTTGACGAGCATAAACCATATTAAAGTAATCGAATCGCAACATGTGATATACTTAGATATAATTGAGTATTTCCGATGGCCATCTGTGGTCTTCGTCATCAGTTCCAGTTCACCAAATGGTACTTTCCGAGAGCAAATGCACGAGTTACTTTAAAAAATACCGAAATCGACATAAGTGTGCCCATAAAATTTGAGGGTTTCCCTCTATTTCCATGGGATCCCATCATCAGATCCTGACTTGATGATCATGGGACCACTTGGGGAATATACCCTTTCGAACAAAAAAAATAAAATCCAAATCGTTCCAGCCATTTTCGAGTAATCGGGGAACATACATAAAAAAAAGGAAAAAAAAAAAAGGTTCCGACGAATTGAGAACCTCCTCCTTTTTGAAGTCGGTTAGTAAAAATTACGTATTATTTTTGTAGATAAAAATCTCAATTACAAGAAACTCTTACTGATCTTAACTTACATAACAAAACTTACATCTTTAATAATATAAATGAAGTACCCACCCTTTACCGTTTTATGAATTTAGCGTAACCCCGAGCAGATGGCGCCACCGGCTTGGCTTATTAAATTCAACCGTTGTTATTTTAAGTTGAGCCTGTATTTAATAGCTCATATTTTCCTATGTAATTTCATAGTGAGTTTTGTATTAGTTCGCTTTCAAATGACTTTAACTTAGGGTCAAGTTAGGGAGGCAGTGTAGGCATGTGTAGTGTAGGGTTTCAGTTTTGTAAGTTATTAATCTATAGGTACTATCCATACATACAATATTATAAAGTTAAAGAGTTTGTTTGGTTGAACGCGCTAAGCTCGGGAACTACTAATTCGAATTGAAAAACTATTTTAGTGTTGGATAGTTCATTTATCGAGTAAGGCTATAGGCTATATAACATCACGCTAAGACCAATAGGAGCCGAGCGACAATGAAAAATGTTGCAAAAACGGGGAAAATTTATTCCTTTTGAGAGTTTCCGTTGCGTGCGCTGCGTAAACGGTTAAAGTTACGGAACAATCATGTATGACGAAATTGTTTCTATTAAAAAGTTCTAAAAAAAAGTGCACGATAGCATATGTCTATCTTTTAAGGTTGGCTCACTATAACTTTTTTAATGGTAATCAAATCTATACTAATATATGAGGCTGAAGAGTTTGTTTGTATGTTTCAACGCGCTAATCTCTGGAAGTACTAGTCGGATTTGAAAAATTATTTTTGCATTTGATAGCCTAGTCCTAGAGGAAGGCTATAGACTATATAACATCACGCTAGGACCTTTAGGAGACAAGAAAAAAGAAAAACGATCAGAAAGAACATTAAGTAATAGCTCGGGCGGGCGATGCTATGCGACGGGGTGGGGGAACAAGAAATTTCACGCGGACGAAGTCGCGGGCAGAAGGTAGCGTTGCTATAGAAGTCTTGGACATACTTTTTCATCATTATTTCAATGTATTTACAAATTCCTTCGCTGGTAAAAAAGTCTGATTGCAATAATCCAGTTTGTGTAATTTTAATGATTTGAAAATAATTAGGGCAAATTTCACCCATTAGAGGGGCTCGTGGCTAAGTAATCAAAGCCGCACGGGTCGATCGATCAGGTTAAGCTACGCGTGCCGAGGTTGGTTGACCCGTAGATGGGTGACCATGTTTACATACCGAGACCCCTCCGTGCCTCAGAAAACACGTTAAACCTTTGGTCCCTGCTGTCATTCTTGGATATTTGACGTCAGAAGCCCAAAAGTCTGACAACCAGTCTTACCTTACGTCTTACTGATTGGTAAGACACCTTGTCTTACCAATCAGTAATTGGGTTGTGGAGGTCAGTAAAGCAGTCGCTCCATGTAAAATACTGGTATTCAGCTGCATCTGGTTAGACTGGAAGCCGACCCCAACATAGTTGGGAAAAGGCTAGGCGGATTGATTTAGGCCGAATTTCACCACTTGAAACTGAGCGAGATCAGCACATTCCGTATTACCACAGAACTGTTTCGAACTGTTTCGAACTTTATTACAACACATTAAGATGTCACTTTTACAAAACTGACAAATTAGTACGTCCGGTACTAAGTTGTCAGTTTTGTAAAAGTGACATCTTAATGTGTTGTAATAAAGTTCGAAACAGTTGTCAGTTGTGTTTGACGACACGGTTGGCGCAGTGGTTGAGCTGCCCAGCATGTCGCGGGTTCGATTCCCGCACGGAACAAATATTTGTACGACCTACAAGTATTTGTTCCGAGTCTGGGTGTTTTTCTATCTATAATATGTATGTATTTACAAAAAAAAATGTATATAAGTAGTTTATCAGCCATCTCGTTACCATAATACAAGCATTAGCTTGCTTAGCTTGGGACTAGATGGCGTTGTGTGAAATGTCCAAGGATATTTATTATTTATTATTATAAAGAACTGTATTTCTATCACAACTAAGTTCTTATTCCAAAAGCCTCGTTTTGTAATAAGACGGTGAAAGTCTAAATCGCGTTCAAGAGCCGTCATCATTGTTGTGGAATATTAACACTGGCAATTCTTGCACGCGATTTTGATGTCGCGTTCAGTTTAATTGATGAAATTTACCCTCAATCAAAAACGCTACCGCTATCAGGGTTCCGTACCTAAATGGTCAAAAGGAACCTTTACGGTATGACTCAGTCTGCCTGTCCGTCTGTCACAGCTGAATATCTCAAGAACTACATATGCTACTTGCATATGATACTTGAAATTTGGAACAGTTTTAGATGACATTCGCCCAACTATTTTGTAAATAAGAAAGATTTTTTTATTATTTGCGACAGTGACTTAAAAATTCGAAGTGGGGCTACTAGGGCATGTCATTGTGGGGTATCATATGAAAGAACGCTGTTTGTACATTCTTAAACATTTTATTTTATTTTTTTTAGGTCTCGTAGTTTTCGACTTTTGATGAAAAATGTAAAAAAATACCGTTCCCCTTATCTCCGAAGTTTGAATAGAGAAAAATCTGAAATTATTCTATGTGATAGAAGTTTATGTATAGATTACAGGAATGTCTCTAAATAGAACACTTTTTCGGAAATCATCAACAAAAATTACAATAAAAAAAAATCGGAAACCTCGGTGCGCGAGTCGGACTCACTTTTGACCGATTTTTTTATGTTTTTATCCGATTCCAAGGATAGTATTTTCGATCGACCACTTCAGTATTCTTAGTAATAATTGCAATTCCAAGTATTCAATATCCAAATTAAAATAAAACCCAGCAGAATCGGGACAGTAGCAATATTCATTAATTAAATCTCGCTGCCATTACTTGATTAAAAATATCTCACTTTTAACGCAAACGCGCCCCACAAATCGACCATTTAGATACCGAAAAATGTGCTGTATTCCACGCTAATGCTTTTACATCAATAAAGAACAACTCCACAATCACATTAACTGCAATCGAAGTAAATATACAACAGTACTCTTAAGCCGCGGTATTAGATCAATATTCACAACACTTGGTTTCTTGGATTTCGAGTATGACGTAACGCAATGAAAATATCCAACGCAAAAAATACAGTGGATAGAGAAGGGTTTAAAGAAAAATTTTAACCAAATAGAATAGTAAAAAATAGTTTGATATTCCCAATAAAAAATTTGGAAGTTGCTTCACAAAAATAATCTTTGGCGTCGAACATCTCTGTATTTTCAGCGATATCAGAGATGATACATTTTTTTAAAACTTTAACCGGACCATTATTTAATTTATTGTGTATATTCTGAATAATCTAAAGAAAACTCGGAAAATAAATGGACATTCGCAGCTTCGTCACATCTCGGCAACATAAATACTATTTTCAATTACCTTATTTCAAGCCAGCTAATGATGACAATAGATTACGCGGTTGTGTGCCGTTTAAAATTGTAGTTGGTCCGCGCCTTAAGGCTATTTCAGGCTAACTTTTACCTCCAGCGGGGTAACTGCGTAACCCACATAGAATGGCAATCAATCGAAATGCCTTTCATTTCGACATCCATTGCTTAAAAGGTTTGAAAAATTCGTCTGCTTAACTACGTAAATAACGCAATGTACGTGGTTGAACTGTCAAAATGAAAGGCATATAATGTTACCATATAATGTTCCCACTGCTGGGACACAGGCCTCCTCTCTTCGAGAGGGAGTGGGCCGTAATCCACGTCGTGGACCCAGTGCGGGTTGGTAGATGTCACATGTCTTCGAATTTTTGGTTCTAGGACATGCCGGTATCCTCACGATGTTTTTCTTCAACGTTTTGAGAGTAGTAGAGATAAAATAATTTACATAAGTAAAGCGCCTGTCTGGGTTCGAACCTACGACCTTACAACTCGTAAGTCGCGGCCGTTACTGCCACCACTGCTCTCATAATGAAAGGCATTTCAATCAATTGTCATTTTATGTATCTTGCACAGTTACCCCGCTGTTTTGTTTCATAAAGTCACATTTTATCAGCGATAACGATGATGAAGAAGTTAAAAATGTATGGGACCGAATTAAGCTATCGAAAAGCTGATGTCAATATCGTTGAAAGTCGGTGTAGAAATACAAAACGCTTTTAAAGCGATTACCATATCTTTAGGCCATCGGTAAGTTCTATGTTACGATCCGTCTGATCTGGTCAAAATTCGTGTATCCCGTTGAAAGTCGGTGTACAAACACGAAACGCTTTGAAAGCGATTACCATTTTTATAGACCGTCGCGTAGGTCAGTTCTATATTCAGATCTGTGTATGATCTGGACAAAATACGCGTACAGCCTGATACAGCTTCAAGGTCGGTCACATATGACGACGGCTGGAAAGACAATGTAATACATACAGGGTTTTTGGTAAAATACTAGCAACCTCTCAAGGGGTCATTGTACTCATAATTACCTAATTATAATAGAAAGTTAATAATAAGTTAACATAAGAGTTTTTTAGATATGTACTACACTATCGCAGTAGATGATGACTCTGTAATGATAGATGTAAGTTGGAAAAAAATAAATAAATAAAATTATGAACAACTTTTACTACGGGACCTAACCTGAAATCGCGAAAAAAAAGCTGCTGGCCCTACATTTTGACGAGTTATTTTGATAAAATGTAAGGAACAGCTGATTTTTTCACGATTTCAGGTTTGGTCCCACAGTAAAAGTTGTTCATGATGATGAGTACAACTACCCCTTAAAAGGATGCCCATGAATTCAATTTCATTTTCATAGATACTTGAAGCAAATCAAACTTTACACAGTTTTTTTTGGATTTATAAGGCCGGATGCCTACAAATCCAAAAAAACTGTGTATCAAGACAAACTGACCCTTGCTCGCCTGTTCAGATTGACTTCACCATGTATACCTCACCATGATTGTGTAGCCTTTACTTATACCATAACCTTTTCAAACAAGGGGCAGGCAAAAAATCCACAATAATGTATTTTTATGGTGCACCTATAAAAATATATACGGACATTCAGCCAATATAGCCCTTTGGGTTTGCTGTAAAGATACGAATACCAAGATGTTATTAAGCATAAGTGGATTGCTTGTGCCTTTTAATCCAGCCAGGCGGTTCTTTTGTGGGAGAACATTTTGCGCTGTAGACACGCCACTACTTGCGCCCCTGTACTAAAAAGTTACTACTAATTCATAGTTAGTGCTTAAAGGCTGGATAATACGACTTGATACTTTTGACGTCCTCACAACTTTGCATAATGTATACACATTTTCTATACATTATGCAAAGTTGTGAGGAAGTCAAAAGCATAATGACTTAGTTCACTCACTTTAGGCAGTGTCTATTTGAAATTATATGGCCTTTAACTAAAAAGTTTTCATCAGTTAGAAAAGGCTGGAGTATCCAGTCATCAGGCCATGGTAATGTGTAGATTACTGAAAAGATACAATTTGCTCATTTGTGCGCGCCGATACAGCGTCGTTTTGTGCCTAAGGCCACCTCAGAACTTGTAAGAGTATTTTTGTTCTGGCCTCGGTCATAGAATAATACTTTGTTCAATGTTTACCTAATCTTTACGAGTTCTGAGATGGCGATACGCCGCCGGTTTACGCTGAAAACCAGCGCCTTTGACTCGTGCCTTCGTGCATGGGTCACGGCATTTTGCTGAGCGTTAACCGTTTCGCGCGTTAGTGACGCATAATTAAGTATTTGTTGTTTTTCTTTATAAGTTTAAAATTTAGCTACCCAATTGTTTCTTAGTTTTTAGGATTATGTAAAAAACGAAGTATGTGCGTCATTTTTCGCGGGAATAAAGAGTTTTTCTTTCTTTTCTTTCTTTCTTTAAAAGATAATGATAGTATTTTCATAATAAACAACGACGGTTATTTAAAACAAAGTCGGGTTATTTACATCATTTGTAACTCAAGAACGGCTGGAGCGACTTTTACGATGTTTGTTTGTTGGATTTGTCTTCGCCCCGAATAGCAGAATAACTATTTTTTTTTTTGTTAGCCTACATTGTGTCCCACTGCACTGCTTGGCTAAGGCTTCCCCTTTTTCCTTCCAAATGTCCTGTCTTGTGCGATCTCTGGCCATGTTGGCCCTGAACTAGAAGAATAACTATTAAAACAGGAAAAAAAATATAAAGAAAATTCATTTTCTCAATAGATGAAATTTGGACAGGGCAACGTCTGTCAGGTCAGCTAGTATTTAATATTTAAAAACCAAGCATTGAAACATTCATTGCATTGAGCATTCGTGGCTATCAAACCTATAAAATTAATAAAAAAAATATATAAGGAATTTTATGCTCCTTTTATACAAAAAATCCTGTTACTTCAATCAATGAACCCAGTATTATCGAAAAAACACAATGTATTTCAACTCACCATGAAAGGGCCCAATATGATTTGATTTCAGCTCGAATGCAACTTCACAAAACAACAATGGGTACCTAATAGATATATACGGTATTATTAATATAACATTTCGCAACATTTCGGAAAAAGTGCTTTTTATTATAATTCGATAATGTAATATTCAATTGTAGGATTTTTTTTGTGTATTTTTTTTTTAGTTTATTCCATAACTCATATATTTAACGTAAAAACACATTAATTTACTTGTCAATTTTTTTTTAAAGTTTACATATCACCTAAGAGGAGCTTGTGGCTAAGTAATAACAGCCGCACGGGTCGATCCGTCAGGTTAAGCTACGCTTGTCGGTGTTGGTCAGTGGATGGGTGACCATCTGTACATACCGAGATTCCTCCGTGCCTCGGAAAGCACGTTAATCCGTTGGTCCTGGCCGTTATTTGTGGATCTTTGACAGTCGTTACGGGTCGTCAGAAGCCCGAAAGTCTGGCAACCAGTCTTACCAAGGGGTATCGTATTACCCCGTTACTGGGTTATGGAGGTCAGATAGGCAGTCGCTCCATCTAAAATACTGGTATTCAGCTGCATCCGGTTAGACTGGAAGCCGACCCCAACATAGTTGGGAAAAGCTAGGCTAGGCAGATTGATTTATATCACTTCCTGTAAAATCGCATTTTTCGAGATAGCACGTTTTTCTCGGAAACATGCGATTTCATCTTATACCTGCAGCTCAACAAGGTAGCCGATAAAATAGACGTTTTTTCTTGTGCACTGAACGACTTTACTCTGGCGACCTTTAGAGTGTTATGTTATAATGAATTAAGTTAAATTTTGTACATTATGTTAGTTTATTTTATTGTAAACTAGCGAGCCGCTCCATCTTCGAACACTTTTACGGTTTGAAAAAACACCGCGATTGCGATATTATAAGTAAGTTTAATATTAAGGTATTATACAATAAGAACCTTCTGGAGCAAATTCTCTATTATTAAGGTGAAAACCACATCAAAATCTGTTGCGCAGTTTAGAAGAACAACGCGGCCACACAAACAGACACGAAAAGCGACTTTAATTTATATTATGTATAGATTTAGTTAATGATAAGTAGTATATTTGTAATCTATCGCGTTAGGGCAATCTGGAAAGATAGATTTAAGGTTCTACATAATCCTACACTAATATTATAAATGTAAAAGTTTGTATGTTTGGACGTTTGGATGTTTGTTACTCAATCACGCAAAAACGGCCGAACGGATTTGGATGAAATTTGGTATACAGATAGTTTATGACACGAATTAAGAAATAGGATACTTTTCATCCTGGTAGAAGGTTCCCGTGAGATAATTTCCGACATACACGCGGGCGAAGCCGCTGGCAACGGCTAGTAAATAAATAATATTCTGTACCTAAATGCTATCCATCCACTAGACCGCAATACCAATTACTTAGCCGCAGTCGATTCAGATAATAATGGATATGGTTGGATTGAACTGATTATGTAAAATTATATTCAATACAATGTGTTGAGCTTTGCAGGTAGAAATAAATTAACTGTCAGTTAGAAGGATTAATAAATAAATAATTATGAGCTCTTAATGCCAGTTACGTCAATGTCGAAAGCTGTCAATTTGTGAATCGAAAATGACAGTTCGCGTGACCGTTGAAATGTTTCTGGGCTACATTCTGAAGCGTATCGCTGTAATTATAATGGTTGGTTGATGAATCAGTCATTAGTATGTAATCAACAT
This sequence comes from Cosmia trapezina, assembly GCA_905163495.3. NCBI lineage: Eukaryota > Metazoa > Arthropoda > Insecta > Lepidoptera > Noctuidae > Cosmia > Cosmia trapezina. Next base: position 21,369,878 of record LR991035.1, on the reverse strand, counting down.
AATATTACTGGTACCGTCAAATGGGGTTATTTTGATACTACGGGTATATTTTGATAACAACTTTCGACTACGAAACACTAAGTTTATTCGGTATGTCAATAAGGTTTTGTTAGTGTACCGGTTACTGGGTATTTTTAATGTAAGAAAAACTTTTGATGTCTCCAGAAATCTATATCTACAACGTGTAACGTTAAATGCGCAAAACCTCTTAAGGGGTCATTGTACTCATCATTATGAACAACTTTTACTATGGGACCAAACCTGAAATCGCGAAAAAAAAATCCGCTGTTCAGTACATTTTGACAAATTATGCGAACATAAATGTACTGAACAGCTGATTTTTTTTCGCGATTTCAGGTTTGGTCCCATAGTAAAAGTTGTTCATAATGTTGTACACTGACCCCTTAAGAGGTTAGCGCATTTAACGTTACACGTTGTATAGATTTTTTCATAAGACGAATGCTGTTATCAAAGTAACCCCATTTTACCGTAATTCATTTGCTGAACCGATATACTAAAATGCATTTTAGTAAGTATAGCGGTTCAGCAAATAATTGTATTTGCGATTTTAATGTAAGTAATTGGATTTGTATTTATAAGCGCAATTGGGGTGATGCCTGTTTAAAAAAATATATATTTAGTCCGTCAGTCAGATAATAAATATTAGACACGTATTTTTTGCTATAACATATTAATAAAAAATGACTTAGATAACACGCATTAAAGTTGGGGAGTGAGGGATATAAAATCTAGCTAGGCGTGACGTCATGCCATATTTTAACTCAATGTATCGCCGTAATCTTTTGATTGATTGAAAAAGAAAAAATACCTGTCCAATATTTTTTAATAACCTAAAAGACGGATAAAAAAAATTTTAGTCATCATCCCAATTTTCAAGAGGTGGGTCAGTCAGAAAGATGAAGATAGTTGCCCATTCCAAAGGTTCTTATGGAGAAGAATGGTCAATAATCTCCGAATTTCGCGGGCTACCGTATAGCGCTTTCGTCTAACTGAGCTAGAAATTCTCGTACGTGTTAATTTATATAGTGAAATTTTCCGAAATAATAAGTATACCAAACAGCATTTTCTCATATAACAAACGAGTGTCCTCTAAGTGAAACTGTACTTAAAATTCCAAATTTTATTCAACACACCCCCGAAAGCTAATATTATTGATCTTTCCCAACCCTTATCACACCACTCACTGATGGCACGCATAGGGTTGACTTTATGATTACACATCCCGACTCCCGTTACCAAAGCACGGGTCCGATAGGCCCCGTTGCTAATTGTGAGGGTTGACTGAAATTAGAAGCGGCAGACGACGGCGACGGGTTAAATTGACTATTTATATCGATGTTGCTTGTTTGTGTTTGTACCCATTGTTTATTCTTAAGTGGAGTGTAGACTAACGTCTGTACATTGTAAAATTAACATGCCTTTTCCAGTATAAATATTTCTGTAGACACAAAATATTTAATTAGGTACTCAATAATATAATATCAATATAGACTTCTTGAAGAAAACCTTTTGGTTTTGAGAATCGAAGAGAACTAACTAATTAACTCGTTTAGTTAACCGCCTAGCCCAGTATTTCTTAAACATTGTTCTTCCATGACCCGGTAATTTTCACACTGCCCCTTCGTGACCCACTTAATACTTTTAAATAAAACCCAAGCTGGTTCCATTAGGTAAAATAATACACTAGTAAAAATGTTTAATTATTACTACATATTTCGGTATCGCCTATTTAGTCACTAAATTTTAGTGCAAAGTATGGTGCTTCTGCTTATTTTGTACCAAAGAATCCATATTCGCGGAAAATTACGAAAATTTTATCCTAAGGTCTGGTTCCACTTCAAATCGGTTTCTGTATTTATTTTTAAGGTAAACTAGTGTTGAAAACCCAGCTTCACATTTATAAGTTGTGACAAAAGGTATTAAAAAAGTAATTGCTTGATGAGCTAATTTTAATGTAAGTAATTGGATTTGTATTTATAAGCGCAATTGGGGTGATGCCTGTTTAAAAAAAAATATATTTAGTCCGTCAGTCAGATAATAAATATTAGACACGTATTTTTTGCTATAACATATTAATAAAAAATGACTTAGATAACACGCATTAAAGTTGGGGAGTGAGGGATATAAAATCTAGCTAGGCGTGACGTCATGCCATATTTTAACTCAATGTATCGCCGTAATCTTTTGATTGATTGAAAAAGAAAAAATACCTGTCCAATATTTTTTAATAACCTAAAAGACGGATAAAAAAAATTTTAGTCATCATCCCAATTTTCAAGAGGTGGGTCAGTCAGAAAGATGAAGATAGTTATTATTACATATATATTATTACTACATATTTCGGTATCGCCTATTTAGTCACTAAATTTTAGTGCAAAGTATGGTGCTTCTGCTTATTTTGTACCAAAGAATCCATATTCGCGGAAAATTACGAAAATTTTATCCTAAGGTCTGGTTCCACTTCAAATCGGTTTCTGTATTTATTTTTAAGGTAAACTAGTGTTGAAAACCCAGCTTCACATTTATAAGTTGTGACAAAAGGTATTAAAAAAGTAATTGCTTGATGAGCTAATTTTAATAAATAAATAATAAATAAATAATCATTTTAATTCGAGTTTCACAGACTCATTCAATTAATCATAATACATAATACAGTCACATTAATCAAATTAAATTCAAAGTTAAAATCTATACATTATAAATTTATTAAAAACTACAAATTATTAAGAAACCACCAAAATGTTAACTTGTTGCAGTGTTGCCACATTATCTGCGCTCTATGTGCAACCTACAGCAGTGATTACTATAAGCGCAATCGAACCTTTCTGCGAGCGCGGCCAACATGCTGTTGGAGCTCCCCCGCACTCGCCGAACCAGCGAAGTGCCTCTTTTGCGCATTGTTGTATAAAAACAATCTACGCGCTCCTCCGCAAACATTGTGGAAGCGCTGCAGTAACGGGGGAGACCCAACAACATCCTGAACGCGTTGTTAAACTGAACTCGAAGGGCGCCGTACGACCTTTGCATGTAGGTATTCCATAGGCTGCATGTGTATAATGTAGTGCAGTAGGCTCTAAAGAGAGTTATTTTAACTTCTGCTGAGCATCGTGCGAACCTACGGATCACCATATTTGCTCCGACCGACAGCGCCCTTCGCTCCCGTTCAATGTCTGCATCATCCGTCAAGTCAGGAGTAACCAAGTGGCCCAAATACTTAAAAATGTCTACTCTATCTAAGGGTGTACCATTCAGTTTTATAGCTGGCATTTCAACAACTTTTCTCTGCCCCCCCTGAAAGACCATACACTTACTCTTTTTACCATTATACACCAGTCCGTGATCAGCCGCGTAACCCTCACAGATACTCATCAGCTTTCTGAGTCCGCAGACCGAGGCACTCAGCAGCACCATATCGTCCGCGTAGCTAATGTTATTGAAACAGACGCCATCTATGTAACAACCGATATGTTGCTCACTGAGCGCCTCGACCAGCCCATTAATGTATAAGTTAAAAATGGAAGGTGAGGTCAATCCCCCCTGCCTCACCCCACATTCCAACCTATACGGGTAATTTTGTGTATTCTTGATCCGGTATTTTATTTTGATGGCGCCGGTACCGGGTCGCGAGACGGCTAATGGGAAACGCTGGCCTAGCCTTTTAACTAAATGGCAGCCATCCAACCAGCAGCCTGAATGATATTCAATTATTATAGGTTAGGTTGGACCAACCACGCGAGAGCCGAATTTGTCGTAATAACTAAGCCAGTACACCCCGACCAAATGGGTTAGGTTAGGTTAGAACTGGTGGCCAATCGCGTCAGAGTCGAGTGAAGCTAGCGGTGCCACTGCAGCGGCCGGCGAGCACTAACTTCCAAATTGGCTGCGATATACCTACTGTTAAAATGTTATTTTATACCATTCCCCCTCTAAAAAGCTTATTTTATTCACTGAAAACAGTGAATAAAAAGCACTTTTACTCACTGTTTTGATGTTTGAAAATGAAACACACCAATGTATTCGACCACAGATTTAGAGTACCTAGGCTAGATACGGAATGTTATTAGATAGTATGAAAACCGAACGTGTCATCTTTTTTATACCTTTTTTTTTTTTTTTTTTTTTTTTTGTTTTTTTTTTTTTTTGAGGGTGGGAAATCATCAAATAACTTCTCCCGCTCTGGGTGGAGCGGGAGGGCGTGTCAGACTTTTACTGACTAAAACCCACCCGTGTTCCTTCAGTTGCCTATGCCAGGGCCGCGGTAACCCTTTCAGACAACCCGCGACCCCAGCGGCGTCGGCCCTATTGGGCCCCGTCACTTGCTGACATCTCTTTGAGGCGCGCGTGGAACACGACGCGCCGTCGACTCGGGCCTGGGCCTTACCGGACGGCGAGCTACCCGCTGCTCACCGTCCGCAGGCCCGCGCCTACGGTGGCCGGAAATCACCCCGCGATTCCCGCCGCCCAGGGCGTCTCCTGCGGCGACTGAGGGCGTGAGGCTGCCTCTCCCTCACGCGTTCCGCCTCCTCCTTTGCGAGCATCACTGCTTCGCAGAAGGAGGTGACGGCCTCCCATGCACTCTCGCTCCGCACCATGGCCTGGACCAGGCTCGGACGCGAGAGATCGCCGCCGCCGATCGCCTCCGTGAGAACACGGCGGTGCTCTGCCCAAGCCGGGCAGACCTCCACTGTATGCTCCACCGTGTCCTCCGGGCGATCTACACAATGGAAACACCCGGGCGTTTCCTCCCGCCTTATGCGAAACAGGAACCTCCCGAAACAACCGTGTCCGGTGAGGACCTGCGTCAGGCGGAAGGTGAGGACGCCGTGGCGCCTCTCTAACCACTCCTCAAAGAGGGGACTTATCGCCGCTATTGTGGCGTGCCTTTTTTATACCTACGATAACTTCACCCCAGCCATTTAGTGATGTGCTCAAAGTAAACAGAACTGTTTAAATCGCTAAGCATCACTGAGCTAACTGACTTTTTTTTAGTACGAACAGTCAAACATGCAGGGCACGCTTGGTCGTGGCTTGCCGTATCTAGTGTAAGTGTAATCTTTGTATTCGACCTATATTGATGTGTTCTAAATTCAATTTGATTGGTCGACATTTTCGACAAGGAGTTTAGCATTAGAATAAAAACTGTTTTATGTTCTTTGCTGTCCTTAGTAAATTGGCGCTATTTTGAATACTGTAAGTTGTACGAACACAAAGTTTAGTGTTACTTTAATCTTTAATTTTGTGTTTGTTTAGTGTTGTTCTAATCGATTAAAAGTGATGAAGATGTGTTAACACCTGAGTTTATGAAAAAGAGGGTGGCCGATATAGTGGAAAACTTGCTACCCAAAAAATCACGGCTGGCTTACATCAAAGCCAATTTAACTTTCCTTCTTTCTTCTTTCTTCTTTTTTTCTTTTTCATTATATTATTATGTCTATTTTAACTTAAATCTTTCTTTTTCTCGTAGTCATGGTATAAAGTATAGTATGCAACTCTTGAATAAAACGGATTTATATCGAGGGCCATGAATCACTCGCGTCGCTCAGAATTCTAACACTTGAATCACTCGCTACGGTCGTGATTCAATCGTTAGAATTCTTCACTAGCTCGTGATTCATCTATGGCCCTCGCTTTAAATCCGTCCTTTATTCACTAATTGTATAATATTCTATTATTTCCTTTGACGTGCAAGTGTTTTTTTTTACAACCAATTTTCAGAAATTAAGTATCAATATTATAATCGGCAGAAATATGAGAGAGTATTGTCAGTTTTTTTGACCTTCCAAACTTGATTTGTCTTTTAAAAAAGTATTAGATTTTTTTGCTTTTGTTATCTTCAATAAGTACCTGTACTTTCATTCACAATTTCTTTACATAGTTATAAAGTTGGTTTTTTAACTCTTCAGGTTGCAGGTCTACAGGAATCTCTTCAAACTGAGAATTTTCGAAATGAAATCCACAGTGACAGCTTGAACTCGAATCGGATGAAACACTACAGGGGCCACACAAACAGTGTGACTACATAACTTGGAATCGTATTTGCTTGGCTCGAACCGGACGCAGTGCATATACACTCTATAGAAGCATATGGGACCATAGTCAAATCGATCATGTTGCATAGAGTAAGGGCCTGTTTCACCACCTACGATTAATATTCTAATAACTTACTTGTCAGATTTCATACAAATTCTGTTCCATTTTTGAATTTATTCGGTAAGTAGTGGCTATCATCCGTGAAATAAGTCCTTATTGTCATAGAGACTTAATAAAACCGTATCAAATCAACTTGGAAACTTTTTCATCAGAAAAAAATACTGGCACGTTTCGAAAATTCAATCGAGTTTTAAATGTAAAAAGTGCAGGTCGTGGCGATAACCAATTAGAGTTTCAAGTAACAACTAATTGATATCGTTTTCCAGAAAAAAAATGCCTTTCCAATTAGTCTATTCTCTTGGAAACTAGACGTTTTCCAATTGACTAATTGATTTGGATTTATATTTCATTTTACTTTTGTTTTTTAGGGATCCGTATGTCAAAAGAAAAAACCAACTCTTCTAGGATCACTTCGTTTTCCGTCTGTCTGTCAGTCTGTTAATACGCTTTTTCTCAGAAACTCGTGGAGGAATCAAGTTGAAATTAATATCAAATACGTCACTTAAAGCTCCCAAGTATCTAAATCAAAACCTAGGGTACTTTCCCACTGCCCTAGATAGATGAAATATTGGCAAAAACCAAGGTACTCACAGCAAAAGTAAAGGAAAAGTCCGAAAATCGTTAATTTGTAGTTTTATCACACAAAAGTCAAAAGTTTTTTTTTGCGCTTACAAACTTATATTTGCAGTTGGAGAATTGACCGTCACGTATATCGAAGTATATGCGTGTCGATGTTGTAGAAAATATTTCTCAACTAAAATGATAAGTTTTTTTGACATATCAAATAAAAGGGCTTACTATGAGGGTCACAAATATTTTTTTTTTATAATTTTAAAATAAATAGTTTAAAAGTTATTTAAGAAAATAGACGAAAATTGACCATTCCCCCCCCCTTATCTCCGAAACTACTGAGCCTAAAATAAAAAAAAAAATACAAAATATAGTTCTTTATCTGTAGATTACAGGAAAACCTATAAGAAGTCTGTGGTCTCAAAATAACATGGTAAATCTCTCAATATTGTGAGTACAAACTTACATTTACAGTTGGAATGTATGGGAGATGTATTTCAACTACAATGTTAAGTTTGTTCTTGGGATAACACATCCCAACTACGGAACCCTTCATTGTGTGTGGTCCGACACGCACTTGGCCGGTTTTTTTTTTTTTGTATAAATTCATACCAACTACGGAACCCTCCATTGTGCGTAGTTTGACACGCATTTGGCCGTTTTAATTATTTTTAAGAGTGTGTTTAATTTAGGAGGAGCTAGTGGCTAAGTTTTAACAGCCGCACGGGTCGACTTGCCGGGGTTGGTCCGTGGATGGGAGACCATCTTTACATACTGAGACTCCTCCGTGCCTCGGAAAATACGTTAAGCCGTTGGTCCCGGCTGTCATATGTGGATCTTTGACAGTCGTTACGGGTCGTCAGAAGCCCGAAAGTCTGGCAACCAGTCTTACCAAGGGGTATCGTATTGCCCAGTTACTGGGATGTGGAGGTCAGATAGGCAGTCGCTCCATGTAAAATACTGGTATTTAGCTGCATCCCGTTACATTGGAAGCCGACCCCAACATAGTTGGGAAAAGGTTAGGCAGATTGATTGAGTGTGTTTAATTTAAATTGTGATCTTCCTGTGCGAGCTTCATTATACAGGGTGTAAGGGACAGCCCTCCGCAAACTAACAGGGTGCATTCAGCTCTTCATTTTAAATCATATTCCACCGGAAATTTTCTCAGGAAAATTTTCATTTTTTAAATATTTTTTTCAGTTACATTTTCTTTATTTCAATGTAAAATTACATTGTGTGTTCGCAGCGCTCCATTTATGTAAAAAAAACAGCAAAAAAACAAAACTGAAAACAAAAAAACCAGCAATGGATGTAGAAATACTCTAACGAACGACGCGTGAAATCAGCTGGTCACTTTCTATCTAGCTACAGAGTTCATCGAACTCACCGCATACCTATTACCTACCCCTTCCAACCAGTAATGGACGCTCCGATTTGTGCACAAAAACACAAACAAATCAGGTTTATTGGATTCCCATAACGTTCCTGAAAAAAATTCATGTACCGGTCATCTTAGTATGACATCCTGAATTCACCCTATCAGTTTGCGGAGGGCTGTCCCTTACACCCTGTATACTTTTTCTTTTTTCCATATTTCTAGTTATTGTAACTATTGCTTGAACTTTAGGAAGGAGGTAAGTAATATTTTCCAGTAAATAATTTGTGCTTTCGAAAGTCAAAGGTAAATGTTGAGCCTTTATTTTTAATTAACGCTATTTACTTCGTAGTCTAGCTGAGTATTTAAAACGATATTCTGAAACTGTTTCGTCAATTAATAATTTTCTGTCTATAGTTAGCATCGTAATATGAAAATAAGATTAACTGATGTTTCTTTGGAATAAATATATCTGAGTAATCAAAATTAGTGTTTATTTTACAAAATAGTAGTCTCTCGAACTCCTAAAGTAAACACAAATTTGGGTATTTTTCCTTTTAGAAGCTTTTCACTGGAAAATTACTTACCTATGTCTAAGTTTTTTTAAGTACTTTGTCGAGCCTATGGGATATTACACACATTTTTTTTACCCGGACAATTACGTAATTAAATAAATATCGTTTTATGGTTCCGTATACAAAGGAGCTATTACTAAAGGCTCTTACAGACAGAGGCGATATCCTGTCGCGACGCGATATTTTTCTACGGATATAATATCGTAATATCGCGTCGCGGACGCGATATCGCCTCTGTCTGTAAGAGCCTTAAAGCTCCGCTGTTTGCCGTGTATATTTTAAACCTTAATACACTTGAAATTTTCAAAGAGTGTGTACTATTAAGGCCACTATCAAAACAAATAATTAAAATAAAATAAAGTAAAAAATTAGAGTGGATTCCCCTTGGAACAAACGTGTTTTTTTTACTAACGTATTTTTTTTAAATATGTACTCGTAGGGTTAAATGTTGTACGGTGGCACAGAACCCTTCGTGGCCCAGTCCGACTCGCACTTGGCCGCTTTTTTTAGCTTTTGACGCCTGATGAAATCCGATAGATGAGGTTTACAACGAGTAAATAAATATAATATAAGAAGTTAGTACTAAAGTCATGTGTTATTTTTATTCCAAAGTCAAACCTCAAAAAATTCTTTGGTCATGTAGTAATAAAATCTTTTAAACTATAATTCCTCAGTCTGTGCTCTCATGTCGACGTCAAATTGAGATGACGGAGGACCTTTGATGCAACTCTAGTTAATGTCAAGGAATTCGACCCTAAAGTGTGTTTCTAAGCGGCATTATGTAATGGAGTTATTGAAGGTTATATTTGAGTTTGAATGTGGAAATGGAGTGGAATATTGATATATAGAACCGTTTTTTATAACATAACATAACATACACGCGTATCGAAGCGTATCGAGGGGGTAGGCTGGGGTGTACGTATGGTAACACCAGCATTTCTTTTTTGACGACACGGTTGGCGCAGTGGTTGAGCGATTGACTGCTGCGCAGCATGTCGCGGGTTCGATTCCCGCACGGAACAAATATTTGTACGACCTACAAGTATTTGTTCCGAGTCTGGGTGTTTTTCTATCTATAATATGTATGTATTTACAAAAAAAAAAATGTATATAAGTAGTTTATCAGCCATCTCGTTACCATAACACAAGCATTAGGTTGCTTAGCTTGGGACTAGATGGCGTTGTGTGAAATGTCCAAGGATATTATTATTATTAAAATGATACAAATAAATTATGCAGGCATGTGAAATGTTAGATTCTGTCAACCCCTTATATTTGTATTATGAATGTTATAAGACTACCCCCACGTCCTAATCAAATACTATGCGTGCCAAATAAGAATAGTACTGTCAAGAAGCCATTTTGTTCCGCAATAGTATGGCAATACTCGCGAACTTCATTACCAATGCGTTCTAATTTGACAGCTATCGTGTGAAGTTGAAGTAAGGGCGATCCTATTCTTATTTGGCACGCATAGTAATCGTTAGCGCGAATATGTGATCGTCGCGTTCATTATGTCACTCATTTGTTCGTGTTCGCATCTTCAATTGCACGCCATTCAGCTCGTTTCTCGGCAACTGTCATCTGGTTGCTACCAGCCAGCCTTTTTTTTTTTTTTTTTTGAGGGTGGGAAATCATCAAATAACTTCTCCCGCTCTGGGTGGAGCGGAAGGGCGTGTCAGACTTTTACTGACTAAAACCCACCCGTGTTCCTTCAGTTGCCTATGCCAGGGCCGCGGTATCTTCTTCAAACTACCCGCGGCCCCAGCGGCGTCGGCCCTATTGGACCCCATCATTTGCTGACATCTCTTTGAAGCGCGCGTGGAGCACAACGCGCCGTCGACTCGGGCCTGGTCCTTACCGGACGGCGAGCTACCCGCTACTCACCGCGCCTACGGTGGCCGGAAATCGCCTCGCGATTCCCGCCGCCCAGGGCGTCTCCTGCGGCCAGCCTGCGAAGATCATCGCTCCACCTATCCTGAGGGCATATTACCTTACGTTTTCCAATTCGTGGTCTCTACTCAAGAACGCGTCTACCCCAACAGTCATCGGTTCTACGACTAATATGGCCGGCCCATTGCCACTTCAGCTTGCTTATGCTTATTCTGTGAGCGTGTCGATAACTTTAGTTCTCTGCCGGATCACCTCGTTGTGGATTCGATCCCTCAGAGAGATTCCACATATGGCCCAGCCGTACCGTGGGTGTCCATGTTTCTTCTCCGTAAGTCATAACAGGCAGGACGCACTGATTAAAGACCATCTTCATCTTCTTTTTTTTTGGATCCTTTCATACACTATACGAAGAGCCTCGACGAAGCTTCTCAAACGCTGCCCAGCGCAGCTAAATTCTTCTGTTATACTCTTTCCCTCTTACAAATAAAACACGGAATAAAGTTATATCAGGGATAACAAAGGAATAACCATACATTTTCATCCGTCTTACTAATAAACACAGAATAAAGTTATTCCAAATTTAAACCTATGAAAATGTATGGTTATTCCTTTGTTATTCCTGATATAACTTTATTCCGTGTTTATTTGTAACAGGGGTAGCCTCCAAGTATTAGCGATGACTAAAAACAAAAGTAAATAACAAAAATTAAAATAAAACAATATCAAATCACACAACCTTAACTCGAGTCCAATATTCTAACCTCCCCGCATTTGTGGCCACCAGTTTTTTCTTACTATTTTCGGATAAAAACTAATTTTGTGCTTTGTTGACTTTAGTTATGTTATATTTTCATTCCGATCCGCGACCGGCTGTGGCTGTCCGATAAGGCTCTATTCGAACGAAATTCATTTCACGAGTTTCATTTAATATTTTTTTGTTTTCATTTTGGCTGGGACTCAGAAGGGCTGTTAAATTTATAGTTTGTATTCCTTTGAGGGGTATGTGAAACTGAAACTGTATAGTTCTAACCTTATGTGGTAAGATGCTGATAAGAAATGTTAATGATCGTAAAACTAAAGTAGGTGTCCTTTTTTTAACCGCCGTCGAAAACAGAGGCATGTTATAAGTTTAAGGTGTGTATCTGTGTAGTATCTCTCTATGGTATCGTAGCGTAGCTCCCCAACGACTGAACCGATTTAGATTTTTTATTTGTAAGGTGACTTGATCGAGAGTGTTCATAGCTATGATTCAAGAAAATCTATTCAGCCGTTTGAATACTCTCAGCTATTTTCTAGTTGATAATTGGATCATCTTTCACAGGTCTGATCGCTTCGAAATTTGGTATTCTGTTACTTCAATGACATGTCCATCGACGCAACGACGCTTGGAGCAAAATATTACAAATTAAAGGGCCAACACATTTTATTTTATTACTTTATGGCAAACTTTGTTTGTGTCGGGGTTTTTTTTTTCAATTTTATTTATTTGTACAGTTAGTTAGTCATGTAATATATCAACTAGTATATGTAGTTAGTAGTGTTACACATATTGTATTACATAACTATAAGCATTTTAAAGTATTTTATAAAATATAAAATGCCCGCGTGGATGTCGGATAATATCCCACTGGAACGTGCTACCGGAAATTCTTTCCTTATTCCTTGTCTGCATTATAAAGGGAACCTCTGTGCTAAATTTCAGCTTTCTAGATCCAAGGGTTTGGGCTGGGCGTTGATGAGTCAGTCAATCAGTCAGTCAGTCAGTCAGGACATCTCTTTTTATTTATATGGATGATAGATAAATGTTATCTTTTTTGAGGATTGTGAGATTGGTTGAGCTTTTTAAAGTTTCTTTTGCTTTTGCAGTTTATTAATTTAGTGCTGAAAACAGTCGAGGGGTGTCGTGGCATACCCGGTTGGAACGAAGTTCCTTTCGCTTTTGCACACTTATCGAATGAGAGCTAGACCGAATAAAAGTAACATTTTGACCATGTTACACTTTTATACACTTTCACGTGCGATAAGGAATTAAATTGTAACATTCTGACCATGTAACACTTTATTCGGTCTAGCTAATGCAATAAGGAATTTCGTTCCAAAAATGTAGCTATCTCGATCGTGTTATGGTCTTTTGTCAATTACTTCCTAAAAGATTCCTGCAATATGCAATTTTTTGATAGTACGAGGAGTAGGTATTGTGTGAGTTCGGACTTCAAAGGCGTCATACTGTCCTGTATTTACTTTATCTTTTAAGGTCAGTCCTGTGACGCTTTAGCTCCGAACATATTAGAAACTTTAATTATTTAGATACTTTACTGTTATGTGCTTTGCTTTAATCATAAAACATAACATCACGCCTGTATTTCTTAAGGGATAGGCAGGAGTGTAAAGGACACTTACAATTTCCCATTTTTATAAAAAATATACGGGTATAATCAATCCAGAGGAGAGAAAAGAAGAGGCCATAATACCTTGGAAGTTGGGTAGGCCTTTAATAATAATAATAATAATAATAAAATCTTTATTACACTTCGAAGTCACAAACATCTGTGTGTGTGTGTGTGTGTGTGTGTGTGTCTTTGATGGGGGATGCAACCGTGTCGACACCCTCATGTCACACCATCTTCCTAGCATGGCGGGCTGTGCTGGGGTGGCTGCTGCAGGTGCAGAAAACCTCAAACGGCGCAAATATAGCAATCTTATTAGGAGGTATATGTTTGAGCCGTTTGGGGTTTAAACACTAGAACCATCCAAGTGACATTGCCTAGCGGTTGGTTAACTCTTCACGTGACCAGAGGGCTGACCAATTTTTAGGTCAAAGAATCAGCATTGCCATCCCACGTGGCCACGCTGCCACCCTTTTGGGTACTTTTCCAACTGACAGCGATGCGGATGAATGAATGAATGAATTTGGATGCCCAATGAGCTTTCCCCTGTATATAATGTACAAGGAAAAATATTTTGTATACTTGTACATTATATACAGGGTGTCCGGTAAAGAATGGATAACCTTGGAATAGCATATTACAGACATGATGGCCGTTCTTAAAAAAATACAAAAAAAAAATATTTAAAAAAAAATATTTTTTGCAGACTCCAAAAAATCATAATGTACGCACGACAACAGATCAAATTTTCAGTATAAGCTGATCTCGCATTGTATAGGATTTCCTTACAATGAGAGGTCAGTCTAAACTAGAAATGTATAGCTTGATGTGTAGCCGTATGTACCTACTAGTGGGGATATTTTTTTTTTTGTATTTTTTTAAGAACGGCCATCATGTCTGTAATATGCTATTCCAAGGTTATCAATTCTGTACCGGACACCCTGACACCCATTAGTATTAGATTGTGTTATGTATTCAAGATTTGTGTATAAAATATATATCCAGATTTTTTTTTACATATAAAGTAATGTATTATCAACCAGTATATTTTTTCTACCTTTAGTACCTCCTCCTTTTTTTAAACTCGACTAAAAAGAACTTCAATATCTATTTTTACAACTAGGCTCTAAAATTCTTTATTTCCTCTTTGCGAGAAAAACGTGGCATTTCGGAAAAGGTGTTGTTTTTATTAATATTCGATTGTGATTTATTTTTTGTATTTTTTTAAAGTTTATTAGATAACTCATTTAACGTAAAAACACATTAATTACTTGTCATACATTTTTTTAAAGTTTACGTAACGCTTCCTGTAAAATTGCATTTTTCGAGATAGTACGTTTTTCTCGCAAAGATGCGATTTATTTATTTATTTATTGCACAATGTACACACAGTTACAGGCTTTGGTTACAACTAATGAGTACATGACCCTGTTGGATGATTCTGATATGTCAGTTTGGATGATTTATTCTTCTCGTACCAAGACGAGCTATCGACACGAGATAAGCTGATGTTGTGTAATAATTTATTATTTTACTAAATGTCCATAGGACTCATATGTTGGTACCTAACCGTAATTTAAAGTCCATTAGATACAAAACAAAATCCAAAACCCACCTGAATATCTACCTGTCAAACATGCAAAATAGTATACGGATAAGTAGTAAATCGCTCCCGTGAATATATTAGTTGGGGCAAAACGGCATAAGTCTTAAGTTCCAATACGGACGCTGACTTATGAACGCTAAGGTTTTCGCTAACTTTTCTTGAGAGTTAACCCGTAACTGGGTTCCGTGAAGCTATAAAGCATGAGCTGTTATTGGAGGGAGCTGTTTTTTGTAATTATCCTTTTTTAATATCAAAGAAAGAAAGAAAGAAAGAAAGAATAATATTTTATTTGCGACAATTAGCTGACCCGACAGACGTTGTCCTGTTCCATAATTCATAATATAAAATTGCCATAGAAAATGCACTTTCACACTTTTACAATGTATAATAAACCCGGGCGAAGCCGCGGGAAAAAACTAGTTATCTATACAAATTCAAATGAATGCCTAAATGTGTTGCTAAGCGCAAAATATGAGAACGGCTGGACCAAATCGTTTATTGTTTTTTAGGGTTCCGTACCTCAAAAGGAAAAAACGGAACCCTTATAGGATCACTTCGTTGTCCGTCTGTCTGTCTGTCTGTCAGTCTGTCAAGACCCTTTTTCTCAGGAACGCGTGGAGGTATCAAGTTGAAATGAATATCAAATACGTAAGTCTATGGTTCCTTGGAGCTCTAAAAAAATCAAGCTTCTAAGTCAACGCAATCAAGAAATACGGCCATTTATACAACATATTTTGATACTTGCAAATAAATCAAAACCTACAGGGTACTTCCCGTTGACTTACAATTATGAAACATGGCAAGAAGCAAGGTCTCACAGCACAAGTAAAGGAAAAAGTCCGAAAATTATTAATTTGTAGTTTTATCACATAATTTTTTTTTTTTTTCGGTAACAATGTTAAATTTATTTTTGGGATAAATTCTTTTCAACTACGGAACCCTTCATTGTGCGTGGTCCGACACGCACTTGGCCGGTTTTTTTTTCAAATAATCGTTGAATTCCGAGAAAGTTTCCTAGGTAGAGAGAATTTGGAAAATTAGGGAAAACTGAAAGTGCATTTTCTATGGCAATTTTATATTATGAATGGGACAGGACAACGTCTGTCGGGTTAGCTAGTTGTCCCAAATAAAATATTATTCTTTCTTTCTTTCTTTGATATTAAAAAAGGATAATTACAAAAAAACAGCTCTCTCCAATAACCCCCCAAACCGCATCAAAATCCGTTGCGTTTTAAAGATCTAAGCATTCATAGGGACAGACAGACAGCGGGAAGCGACTTTGTTTTATACTATGTAGTGAAAAAAGAATGTCAGTAGATCGACGGGAGACATTGAGATTTCTGTCTGCAGGGTTTAAAGGAACCTAACCAAACCTAACCTCGGGGTGCCCCTGACGTCGACGTTTGACCGAGTCTGCCAGTCGCTTCTAGGATCGACTAGGCAAAGCCCGAAACATATTATTTTACTTTCGACGTTTGACTGAAAAGTTAGGAACTTCTAGGTTTGACTAAAAATATTTTAGTGAAAGGGCGAAATTGGAATTTTTTTCGGGGTTTGCCCGAAGGCTTTGGTCAAACCTAGGATAAACCAGTAATTCCGGGAAGAGACTGCATAACAACCTTGGACTATGACATATGAATTACGTTTTCCTACACCAAACTTGCTTCCTTGATAATTACAAAAGTGACGCTGTATGTGTTACTTACTCTTCACTTGTCCTAAAGGTTCACCAGCGTCAGAAAACCAGCGATGGCATTTTAATGCTGAAATGCACCTTTTTGGCGCATCCGTGAGACACACACTGTTGTTGTAAAACATTTATATTTTTTATATTTGGTATTCTATGTTTCATAAATTTTTGTCAAATAAATTTTATTCTTATTTTCCTTCTTTTGCTAAATAAATAAATAAAAAAAATCAGGGAGAGCGCTTTCAAACATTGGGCATGTGAAAATTTATATCATTCATTCATCATTTATTTATTCATAAAACAATTTTTACATTGTGTTGAATATTTATACACATATACAAAACAAAGAACTATGAATTATTAAAACATTCCAAGTAAGTATTAGATATTAGAAAAAAAAATAAAAAATAAAATAATATCAAAACTTTTAAAAATAATTATATGGTCGTTGAAAAATAATAATGTCAATCTGTAAACATAATGTCAGACATGTCTAAAAAATATAATGTCAAATAGTTTTCAATTTATATCATAATCTAAGTGTGAAACATTAATTATTGTGTGACGTTGGTTCCGATATATTATAAAGACATTTTTCTAATAAAAAGGCCTTTAATTTTGTTTTAAACAAGTGGGTGTTATAAATCAGGAGCTTTAGCTCAGAAGGCAACTTATTAAATATCTCTACAGCTTGGTACTTCGAGCAATGCTCTACTACATTTAATTTTGGTGCTATTTGTTGCTTAAAAATTTTTCTTCGCGTGCTCTCTCTAATCTCACGTAATATACTGACTTACCCATTATTTTCCTTGAATTTCACAGCCTACTGCTGCCTAAAATATCAAGAAGCGATTCGCATATCCGAAATATTTATAGCTCCAAGTCACCAGGAGCTGGAACAGCAGTGACGTACAAGATTTATGTGGAAATTCACTTAATGTACCGACTCCAATTTTATTAGTTTATACTTTTCAATCACACTTCGCGAGATTAAACTTCTTCCTTCACACAGCAAATTGCATTCGTGGAATACTCTGCTTACTGTGATGATGATAATTAGGTTTGCTTAAGTTACAGAGGGGTGGGCCTTGGGGTCCGAGTGCTCATCGAGTATTTCGGGGCATCGCCATGTGGTTGGTCGACTCTTCACGGGACCAGAGGGCCCAAAGAATCAGCATTGGCGTCTAACGTGGCAATGGCCGGGTTTGTTGTAGTACCTAATAAAAAGTCTATTATTATTATGTAGCTAAGAATAGAAAACCTCAAGCGGCGAAAGTATAAGTAACCTTATCGGGAAATATATTTTTGAGCCGTTTGGTGTTGAAACCCTTGGGCCGTGGGGTCCGAGTGCTCATAGTTTGTTCAACGAATTCTCCAAAAGGCTCGTTGACCCAAGGGCTGGCTTTTACCTTGGCCAGAGGATTAGCATTGCCATACAACGTGGCAATGCCGCCAGTCTCTTGGGTACTTTACCAGTCGACAGCGATGCGGAGGAAATTTAGTTACTTTAGGATATTATATTTATAACTTAGAAAAAGTAAAATAAAATTAGGTGCTGAAAAAAAAAAAAGCTAAGAATTATTAATGTTGAAAAGTGATACACATATTTCAATGCTACAGACTTTTCTTCTCTCAACAGTTTTAATTTTGCAGTAGGTGTAGTTCACTCAATTCTGACATCATAATGTTTTAAACTTCTTCATTGGAGCAATGTATTATTGAAACAATACTCTGATTGATGTGATAAGTTTTTCTTTCAACATATAAAATAAATTATCGTATCATCCAAGTGCATGACAGGATATTGAAAGATATATCGATATAGATATCAAAACTAACACAACTTGAGGGCAGAAAAACAAAATCAGAAATAGGTAATCTATACTAACCACTTAAAAATAAATATCTTTTTCCACCAAAACCCATGACACATAAACAAGTCCCTAATCTCTAAAGGTTTCCAAAGACAAAACATTTACAAGTAAATATGAATACAGCAAGTTTATTCGACACTTAAAAATAGCGATGCGGAAGCCGGGGGATTTCCTTTGACGAAACCGTTGCTGTTGAAACTACTGGGACCATGTACTACGGTTTAATCAAACCAGCAACTTACGTTAACTTAGTTACATTGATATTATGGATTACTGGAAGGGAAACTGGAATTAATTTTGTTTTGGAATGGTTAAAGCTTTGTGTGATTTTGGTTCACCTTGGCTCACTCATGATCAATTATGTAAAGAAGATTTCTAGGGTGTTCCATCAAGGACCCCATGAACTTTACATTTAAGTTAAACAATTTGTATATGAGGTACCATTCATTTGTTTTGTTGTTCATTTAATAGAGTACCTACTAAATTACATCTATAATATAAAACCAGGCAAGTGCGTGTTGGACCACGCACAATGAAGGATTCCGTAGTTGGGATGAATTTATGCCAAGAACAAACTTAACATTTTAGTTGAATTACATACATTCCAACTGCAAATGTAATTTGGTCGACTGTTACTCGTTAACTTGTAAAACTTACTTAGCTGTAATAGTTTTCCTTCTGTCTTCGTTATACCTAATAAAAGTTATGTAAATGCACTAGACTCTAAAAAAAAATGCACTTTAAACCTTATTATTACACAAACCGATTCCTTTATCGAAAAATGGTTATCATAGACCCGCTATATTTTCAAACGGCCTATCCAACGATACCTCACACTATGGGATAAACGAAAAAAAAGTAGCCTTATAAAATATTTTTTTTTCAAGATTTTATTTTACCACTTTATCGGCGTGGTTAATATGTATACCGATGCCAAATTACAGCTTTCTAGTACTAAGAGTCTCTGAGCTAAGTCGTCGACAGACAGACGGACAGAGCAAAAAAATACTTCATGTGCTGCTTTCCATCCATCCTGTGAGCGATATGGACATCAAAAGGGGTGGCTATAGATAATGCACGCTCACACAGCGTCAAAACATTTCTCCATAACTCCGTCCATATTGTGCACATTCTTTGCGATGTTTTGAGACTCAATCATTTTTTTTATACATATAATAACGTCACTCCTACAGTGACCTATAGTGAACCCACATTAAATATATATATTTATTTGACACAGAACATAGGTTACATTTGAACAGATATATACACACATTCAAATTTTCTTAATTTTGTCAGTTATGATTTAAGTCCGGGGTTGGGCAGTAGATGGGTGACCATCTTTACATACCGAGACTCCTCCGTGCCTCGGAAAGCACGTTAAGCCGTTGGTCCCGGCTGTAATTCATGGATCTTTGACAGTCGATACGGGTCGTCAGGAGACCGAAAGTCTGACAACCAGTCTTACCAAGGGGTATCGTATTACCCAGTTACTGGGTTGTGGAGGACAGATAGACAGTAGCTCCATGTAAAATACTGGTATTCAGCTGCATCCGGCTAGACTGGAGGCCGACCCCAACATAGTTGCGAAAAGGCTAGGCAGATCGATTGATTTTGTAATAAGGAGCCTACTGCCATCAACCGGGCACAAATCCAGACAGCGACCCAACACAGGCAACGGGGCAACTGAGAAATTCCTGATGAAAAAACCCAATAATAACACTGTGTCCGACCTGGAAATCGCACCAAGACCTTCATGCCTTGCTCTTGGCTGGCTTTTGGTATTAGATTCCACTTAGATGATAATTAGCCCCTGGAAGTATCTACAATGCATGTTTTTCATTCGTAAGGCACTAATTAATCCAACTTAACAATCACCGAGCTAGTTTTCTGATTTTGCCGAAGATGAGAACAAAGTTTGGCAAAAAGGTGTTAACTTTTGAAGTAGCACAGTTATACAACAAAATACCCTCATGTATAAAAATATTGCACTCATTCAGTTCATTCAAAACTCAATTAGCTGAATATTTAATCACAAACAACACCACTTCTAAAAGCTGAATGCATTGGATGGGTGTATCATAATGTTACCGTGATATCTGTGACGAACTTTAGATTTATTATTTATTTTAACCCTTCGGCTGTAGCAATGTACTAATTTATAAACCTAAAACTCCAGGGGGTAGGGGTGGGGGTTAGTTGCGAACCCCATAGGTTCACAACTACTGATGATGATTGGTTTTCCTTATGAACACCCGTGTGTTCATTTGACGCGTGAGGGGAAGCATTGTTCTCATGTAAGTGACTTGTGTCTTTTTTGAGAATAAATATCTTTAAACCTAAACCTAAGTATTCCAATCTAGTTCCCCATAACTTACCTCTGAAATGTGATATAAATTCTACTCTCCCCAAATTCCAAAATGTCTCTTCCAAACATTCTAACTCAATGATAGTAGGTCTTGTCTGAACGTTAATGCCTCTTATCTGAAGATAAGCTCAATTACACTGGTTATAAGCGGTTTGTTACCGGTTCAAACCAGTTTTGGTGCAATATGTTTGTGTAAACTAGCACTAGAATTTAGATCGTAACTTAATTTACTTACTACAACGTTTGCATGCTATTATTAGGATTTGCTAAGTGGTTTTTTCCTTCATGAATTAATCTGGGATATAATTATCATCATTATTTATGATTCTTGGATTTATGGTTAAGAGAAAAATCGCCATCAACGCGTTGTGAGCAATGATCAAGCGAGGTAATCAGAATGGCCTCCTTATTTTTTCACTTTGATAAATTATTTCTTCGACTTTTCTTAAACATTAGCGGTCTTATTACAAAAGATTTCATACATTTTCAACGCGTGTTTTAGGTTTTCTATGTATGGAGTTGACGTAAGACACGCGTTGAACATGTGTTTAAATCTTTTGTAATAAGACCGCTGGGGTCTTACCACAAATACTTAGACGCTTGTTTAACGCGTATCTAATGCCAGTTTTATGACAAACACGATACATTTAAACAGTTCTAAAGTAGCCTAAGCAACTGATATTACGGTAGATGCCTATTTGATTGTATCGTTAGCAAAATAAGTGAATATTTTATCGAACATTTCAATAAACCTAAAAACTTATCCATTAAATTATTTGCTTACACCAAATCCTTTTTTCTCAAACCCCAAGAGAAAGCGACATCTATTTATCTCAAGTGCTAAGAAATACTTTTCATATAAAACTGTCATAAAAATCGGCGGGTCACATAAAAAGATATGTTTAAACTTTGCGTATAAATTGGTAACATCATTTGTTGAAATTGAAAGAACATGTAATATTTTTTATAGAAATAAAACCTATCCTAAAAGTCTAAAAACAGTGCCTAAAAGTCTAAGAACAGCGCCTAAAAGTTTTAGATGAAAGGACGTAAAAGTAAGTAGTTTTCTGTGTCGTAAAAAGTGGGTAGAGATGACTTGAAAATAAGCGTTCGACCTTCTGTCTGTTAATGGGTATAACCGCGAAAGTTATTTTTTTCTTGTCCCCATTATATTTATATTATAACATCAACGTTATTTGATAAATGAGATTGGTTGTGTATTGTACTGAATGGTATGCTTGTGTTGTTTTAGATAATTCCACAAGATTTAAGCTATCTCTTACAAATTTGCTTCACTGTATTGTTTGCAGTGTTATGTCTTGATTTTTTATTTGGGCTGAGTATCCGGTTAGACTGGAAGCCGACCCCAACGTAGTTGGTAAAAGGCCAGGCAGATTGATTGTTTTATCGAAACTTTTTATCTAATAATATTAGATAAGATGTTTTACAAAGAGTTAAAACTGTTTGTTTGTTTGTTTGTAAGAGGTAATCTCTGGAAGTACTGATCTGATACAAAAACTATTTTAATGATATAAAGCTCACTTTTACCGAGTGTCATATAACATTGCTTTATGGTATAGTTGACTTCCTCGCAGATGGAAGTCATGGGCAAGTATCTAATAATATTAATATCCTCATTATGGTATTTCTAGCTTTTGTCCACGGCTTCGCTCGCGTAAAAAGTATTCTATGTACTAATCCAGGTCATGGTCTACCCATGTGCCAAATTTTATATAAATCCGTTCACCGGTTTTAGCGTGATAAACAAACAAACTCATTTCGCATTTATTGAAGTTAGTTTTTTGAAGTTAGGATGTAACATCAGCCCATATAATGACGTCAATAGAATAGTCTTAATAATCGTTTCCATACAATGAACAATTTTTAAAACAGAAACAATACTATCTCCATAATCCCTCAAGTGTCGAATGCACTCCATGTGTGCATAAGGAAAAACCTTTACATAGTGGTATATAAGCTTATATCGCATATATATAAACGTAAAAAAACATCATCCGATGAAAAACATATCCTCATCAGTCCAAGCGTGTCAAATGCACTCCATGTGTGCATAAGGAAAAAACTTTATATAGTAAGTATGTAAGCTTATATCACATATATGTAAACGTAAAAAAACATCATCCGATGGAAAACATATCCTCATCAGTAGTTGTAAACCTATAGGGTTCGCAACTAACCCCCACCACTGGGGTTTTGGGTCTAAAAATAGCCTAAACTCGGACATGTGAGGGGATAAAGACCTACCGATCTATTCTGTAAAAATCTCACCTTGAACACATTGGAATTGAGCTCACTTCAAGTGAGTTGTAATTCCACCTAATGCTAGGTAGATTGACACTTTTGACAGCTTACTTCAATCTCACTTCGCCTATGCTTCCAAGGTAAGATTTTTACAAAATAGATCGGTTGTAAACATTAACTGGTTTATTAGAGTGTAACAATCCTAATAAAATTACTTATACAGGGTAATATCTTAAAAAAAATCCGTTCTTCATAAAAAAAAATCTGATGTTCCCTACATTTTGACGTGATAAACGAACATAAATGTAGGGAACAGCTAATTTTTTTTCGTGATTCCAGGTTTGGTCCCATATTAAAAGTTGTTCATAATGATGAGTACAATGACCCCTTAAGAGGTTGCTCATGAATTTAATTTCACCATGTATACCAAGCTAAAACATCTCCTTCATAATGATTAACTTCATCAAAAATTAACATTCCAAAATCCAACAACTGAGCAACCAAAAAGTACAATCGTCAACAATAGTGTTACAGAAATAATTAATTTCTCTTACCCACTAGGTCCGTGGGACTGGGTCAGTTTTGGCCGTTATTAATGCTAAAACTGTCACCGTCACTCGCACTGGCAATTTGCACCAATTAAAATTCCGTACGTGTCGCCTGCCATACATTTTGTTTGAACATCCGCCGAGAAATACAGCGCCAGTATTGTCCTGTGTACTTAAACGGACGTGTTTAACGTTTACACACGCGATCAGGGTTAAGTTACAGGCGACAGACTTTTCTTCTCACTTTTTGAAGTGAAAATTTCTTTAGGCACACATTATGCTCTTTCTAAACAGTGAACGAAACTGAACCATCATCGGGTATACTCGGCTTCAGTCAGTCGGTGATGCTGAATCGCGTATACTCGGCGCTGAATCGGGTGTACTCGGCTCCAGTCAGTCGGTGATGCTGAATCGCGTATAATCGTCGCTGAATCGTGTATACTCGGCGCTGAATCGGATATACTCGGCGCCAGTCAGTCTGTGATGCTGAATCGCGTATACTCGGCGCTGAATCGGGTATAAGGACTCGGCTCCAGTCAGTCGGTGATGCTGAATCGCGTATACTCGGCGCTGAATCGGGTATACTCGGCCCCAGTCAGTCGGTGATTCTGAATCGTGTATACTCGGCGCTGAATCAGGTATACTCGGCTCCAGTCAGTCAGTGATGCTGAATCATGTATACTCGGCGCAGAATCGGGTATAAGTACTCGGCTCCAGTCAGTCGGTGATGCTGAATCGTGTATACTCGGCGCTGAATCGGGTATACTCGGCCCCAGTCAGTCGGTGATTCTGAATCGTGTATACTCGGCGCTGAATCAGGTATACTCGGCTCCAGTCAGTCAGTGATGCTGAATCATGTATACTCGGCGCAGAATCGGGTATAAGTACTCGGCTCCAGTCAGTCGGTGATGCTGAATCGTGTATACTCGGCGCTGAATCGGGTATACTCGGCCCCAGTCAGTCGGTGATTCTGAATCGTGTATACTCGGCGCTGAATCAGGTATACTCGGCTCCAGTCAGTCGGTGATTCTGAATCGTGTATACTCGGCGCTGAATCAGGTATACTCGGCTCCAGTCAGTCAGTGATGCTGAATCATGTATACTCGGCGCAGAATCGGGTATAAGTACTCGGCTCCAGTCAGTCGGTGATGCTGAATCGTGTATACTCGGCGCTGAATCGGGTATACTCGGCCCCAGTCAGTCGGTGATTCTGAATCGTGTATACTCGGCGCTAAATCAGGTATACTCGGCTCCAGTCAGTCAGTGATGCTGAATCGTGTATACTCGGCGCTGAATCAGGTAGGTATACTCGGCGGTAAGTTTCTTTACCAGGTGATTTAAGTCAGTGTGCAGTGTAATCGGTGTGAAGTTGGTATTAAGACACACATGGCTGGCCACAAGCCTCTTTAAATTTAGTGATATTTTTACTCTTTTTCACTACCGAAATACATATTTTTCTAGCGTAAAGATAGAAAAAAAAAATTAAAACTAGACCGCGGCTTCGCACGTGTTAGAAGTGATAGTATATAACTATAATTGTGTATATAAGTGTATAATATAGATACTACACAAAAAGCAAACCTTGAATGTCAGAATGGTTATTATTTATTTACTGTGTATTAAAGTATTATTGTTTACTGTGTTTTACTGTGTTCCATGAATATGGTGTGTAAGGGAAAGGATTTGATAAACAAAAGCACAGACAGACAAGACTAGATAGGTATTTATTACTTCAATCAATCTTGTCATTAATTATTCATCTTTAACGAGAAAGCTATTGTCCGTTCGCAAAACTAGGTCTTCGTGGAGAAGAACGAACAAGAAACTCCACGGAAACTTATCTTTAAAGTATTTTATCAACACGTCAACACATTTCTTATATTTGCATAAATTATCGTTATCTCAAAAACAGTTCATTCTATCTGAGGGTACTCAGAATAATAGCAACATAATAATAGGAAACGAACAAGAATAATAAACAGTTAATTATATCTGGGACTACTCAGATATTCTATCTGAGGGTACTCAGATTAATAGCTACATAATAACTATCTAGGAAAGGAACATGAATATTAAACAGTTACTTCTATCTGGGACTACTCTGATATTCTATCCGAGGGTACTCAGATTAATAGCAACATAAAAACAATCTAGGAAAGGCACATGAATATTAAGGAGTTAATTATATCTGAGACTACTCAGATATTTTATCCTAGGGTACTCAGATTAATAGCAACATAATAACAATCTAGGATGAATATTCCTTTGTTCAATTTGACACCTTGGCAATATTGGCCATATTTATAATACATACAGAACAACATATTAACAGTAGAAATCAAAACATAATAACAATAGAAAATAGAAATAGAAATGGTACATATTACTTAACTTTTACTCTGTAGGCCGGAGCTCCGTTCTGGTCAACTTCTGGATCAAGAATGTGCCCAGATACTCAGAGCTCCCCCTTTTATAGTCGTGAACCAACAACTGACTTCTATATCTACCGTCATCTAAAATATCAACGACACAATTGTACCAATCGTTTGAAACAGCTTATTATATTAAAATATTAAAATAACAATATAAATTCTAAAATATAGTACAAGTACTATTAAATATTACGTAATTATTTACAGTAATAATATCTATACGATTTTTACAAGTTCAGAGTGGTATATTTTACAAACACAATAACTAGTCAAATTAGATACTTCTACAGTGACATATCATTATCCAACAGATAGTAATAATACCAAAATGAAATATCTAAAGGTGGTCTTACAATGATGTTATGGTTTAAATCACAACCGAACCAATTTCCGGAATCAAGGTAGTCTCAATTAGATATTTTTAAATATTAGACACATAATAATTACATGTTACAAGTTTGTAGGTTATGCAAAACATACGTTTTAATAATGAAAGGATTACTCATAATAATAACAGTACCTATAGTTAGGATAATCTATCACGGTCATACTGACCATACTTCGTCCCGAAGTATCGCCAAAAAAAATTTTTTTTTTTGTTGTTTTTTTTTTGTTTGTTTGTTTGTTTGGGTATTTACATTGTTTCGGCCATGCCTGACCCAGATAGGTCAGCCTAACCAGGACATCACTAAACCAGTGGCATCGCTTAACAAGCGGCATCACTTAACAAAGCGGCAACACTCAACAGAGTGGCAGGGAAAGTCATTACTCAACAGAGCGGCAACACTCAGAGCGGCAGGTACAGTCATCACTCAACAGAGCGGCATAACTCCACAAAGTGGCATCACTCAACAGAGCGGCAGGAACAGTCATCACTCAACAGAGCGGCATCACTTCACAAAGCGGCAACACTCAACAGAGTGACAGGGAAAGTCATTACTCAACAGAGCGGCAACACTCAACAGAGCGGCAATACTCAACAGAGCGGCCGTCATAGTCATACATCAGTCTCAGTCAGCCATTTATAATTATCTAATACGGCCATACTGACATGTACTTCGTCCACGAAGTACAAGACAAATCATTATACAAAAAGAATAGTGTGAAACTCAATAACATCTTACTATATGCGGCCAAACACCCGCCGTCAGTGAAGCTCTATCACCCGCAGTCAGTGAATGCCGGACAACAGTCAAGACAAAGCTCTTTTTGTATTAATTAAATAACTAATCAAAACAATACATCGCTCGGTCAATCTGACAATATCATTGCAAATTGTATTGATCGTCCTTATTACATTTTCTGTTAAATAATTCCAAATGCTAACATGGTCACTGTGTTGGCACCTAAGTACTCTACTTTAGTAAAAGGTTATAATTATAAGCCAAATCAAAATTATTATCAAGAACCACAGCATAATCATTAAGCACTTTGAAAGTGAAAAACAATAAAATAAAGACAATTATGTCATATTTGTTTATCGACAAGTTTTGTAATATTCGCAATTTTTTTTAGTATATCAGATAAGAAAGATATAATTATTTTTCATCCATTATGTCATATTTGTTTATCGACAAGTTTTGTAATATTCGCAATTTTTTTAGTATATCAGATAAGAAAAATATAATTATTTTTCATCCATTGTTTATCCATGGGTACTTATTGTAAAGTACCGTCCAAAGCTATCTTTTAAATTAATTTGTGAACAACAGAGCAATAATATCAGAAATTTAAAATTCTTGCCGTGAACACTTGCATTTTTTTTTACCATACAACTCTCAGCCTCAACTACCGTGAGCCAGAGTGTCATGTCAACCAATGCCAAGTTTCACCGTTATCAGTTTCTTTTACATCGCAATGATCCAACCTCTCAAGCCTCATCTTTGCGAGTACCGGAAATTCGAATCAAATACGACATACAACAATTATTTCATAATATCTCTTTTAAATAACATGCTCACAAACCAATTCTGCTACAGATAAAATATCAATTTGTAATACAATTCATAAGCAACCAAGCTTAACATCTGGAATTGCCAATTTCATGTTTTGTTAACACTTGCATTTTATTGACAGTCTCATTTTTGTGAGAACTACAATCTTAAATCTTCTTGCCAAGCTTTTTCCTGTCTAAAAACTTATATCTTATGCTCAGACCTCTTTGTGAGAACTAGAATTAACTATAATCTAGTAGGTAACTAAATTATGTTGTTGGCTAATCTAGCATAACTTATGCACAACCAGCACAACAGGTGTGAAACATACAAATATCCAAACCAATCACCCGGGGCGGGACTTGTCGGAAGACCGCCACCTCACGACTCGTTAGAGACCTACGGGAGGCATAACTTTGCATGTGTGAATCAGTTCACATAAAAGCATGTCTCAAACCAATACTATACAAAAATCATAGTAACAACTTAGAAGCCAAGGTTCAATCCCATCTTACTTTAAGTGGGTACTTTTATAATAGTGGTCTTTTTCTGCAAAATACTGGTCATTTTCTTATAACAATACCTAATACCAGTTGAAGCTTAACTTTTAATGACAAATTTTTGTTTTAAGATTCTAGTTTCACTGGTGCCGATTGTTTTGTTCAATACCTAAACCAAAAGTAGGGAATCGCTGTCTTTTACTATAAGGCAGCGTGAGAAAAGGACGGCTATAGCTATGAACTAAGTTAGAAATGTCAAACTAGTTTACGCCTTGCGTTTCACAGTCTTTTTAGTCGACATGTTTTTACGTCTCATCCAAATCTGCATGGAAATATTAGTTCAGCTAAATTTGACAGCTCCAACTCACGTCCGACTCTTTCTTGTTTTATTAGAAAGAAAAAGTAAGCAATAGCCTAAATTATAATTAAAACCAGTATTAGGTATAGGTAGTTTCAGATTTCAAAGTAATAAAGAAGAGCCTTAGAAATTTTCCTAAGATACACCATCAAAATAATAAAGCAAAGCCTCTAGAGGCGTTACCGATTTTAGCTAATTCGTAGGTACCGCTGCTCCATTGAATCCTTGGAATGGTTTTCGAAGATTTTACAGCAACTCAGTTGGCAGCACGTTGTCATCGTTATGGTGAGAGTTGAACCAATGACTCGCCTAGCTAATTCGTAGGTACCGCTGCTGCCGCCGTTGCTGGCTTCCAGCAGAACACAGATTGCTCCAACGTTGATCATGAAAATAGCAAAATAAAATTCATTAGAAATCTATTATATGAGACAGAGCACAATCCCACTTCTGATGTTAGAAGTGATAGTATATAACTATAATTGTGTATATAAGTGTATAATATAGATACTACACAAAAAGCAAACCTTGAATGTCAGAATGGTTATTATTTATTTACTGTGTATTAAAGTATTATTGTTTACTGTGTTTTACTGTGTTCCATGAATATGGTGTGTAAGGGAAAGGATTTGATAAACAAAAGCACAGACAGACAAGACTAGATAGGTATTTATTACTTCAATCAATCTTGTCATTAATTATTCATCTTTAACGAGAAAGCTATTGTCCGTTCGCAAAACTAGGTCTTCGTTGAGAAGAACGAACAAGAAACTCCACGGAAACTTATCTTTAAAGTATTTTATCAACACGTCAACACATTTCTTATATTTGCATAAATTATCGTTATCTCAAAAACAGTTCATTCTATCTGAGGGTACTCAGAATAATAGCAACATAATAATAGGAAACGAACAAGAATAATAAACAGTTAATTATATCTGGGACTACTCAGATATTCTATCTGAGGGTACTCAGATTAATAGCTACATAATAACTATCTAGGAAAGGAACATGAATATTAAACAGTTACTTCTATCTGGGACTACTCTGATATTCTATCCGAGGGTACTCAGATTAATAGCAACATAAAAACAATCTAGGAAAGGCACATGAATATTAAGGAGTTAATTATATCTGAGACTACTCAGATATTTTATCCTAGGGTACTCAGATTAATAGCAACATAATAACAATCTAGGATGAATATTCCTTTGTTCAATTTGACACCTTGGCAATATTGGCCATATTTATAATACATACAGAACAACATATTAACAGTAGAAATCAAAACATAATAACAATAGAAAATAGAAATAGAAATGGTACATATTACTTAACTTTTACTCTGTAGGCCGGAGCTCCGTTCTGGTCAACTTCTGGATCAAGAATGTGCCCAGATACTCAGAGCTCCCCCTTTTATAGTCGTGAACCAACAACTGACTTCTATATCTACCGTCATCTAAAATATCAACGACACAATTGTACCAATCGTTTGAAACAGCTTATTATATTAAAATATTAAAATAACAATATAAATTCTAAAATATAGTACAAGTACTATTAAATATTACGTAATTATTTACAGTAATAATATCTATACGATTTTTACAAGTTCAGAGTGGTATATTTTACAAACACAATAACTAGTCAAATTAGATACTTCTACAGTGACATATCATTATCCAACAGATAGTAATAATACCAAAATGAAATATCTAAAGGTGGTCTTACAATGATGTTATGGTTTAAATCACAACCGAACCAATTTCCGGAATCAAGGTAGTCTCAATTAGATATTTTTAAATATTAGACACATAATAATTACATGTTACAAGTTTGTAGGTTATGCAAAACATACGTTTTAATAATGAAAGGATTACTCATAATAATAACAGTACCTATAGTTAGGATAATCTATCACACGCGTGAAGGTCCGTAATTATCTCATGAGAACGTACTACCGGGATAAAAGTATCCTATGTCCTAAGCCGGTTCATGGTTTACACATGTGCTAAATTTCATCAAAATCCATTAAGCCGTTTTAGCGTGAAAGCGTAACCGACAAAAAAAATCACTTTATATATTAGTTAGAATTTATTTACCTAATTACCTATTGTGTGTAACAATTTCCAGTTGCAAACAGTGCGTTTACAACTGGAAATAGTAAAATGAAAGTTTCAATAAGCATATAAATAAATGACACACACAGAGTCATGACAGTCTCAATAATTAGCTTCAGTGACTATTTATTTTCCAAAACACAACCAACCCGCCCCGCTGCCTCTTTTAACTTGCACCACAAATAAAAGAGCAGAACAGCCAACATAATTAAAGGATATTTTGTGTAGACAATAGGTAAGTGCCGCGCACACAGAATTTTAATTCTAAGCTTATGCCCATTTAGATTTGTCGTCGGGACTGTACCTACGTGGTTAGAATAAGCCCGCGTAGGCCGTTATAACCACTTTTTGTCTCCATTTTGGGTAATTTTTTCAGATGAATATTTTGTAGAATTATTGCAGGGTTATCGTCCTATGAATTTAGGTGGGTATTTTTTTAATAATATTTCAGTTAAATTTTATACTCAAATTGGTATTAACTGTCGTTTGAGGATACGGGGACGGAATAATAGATTGTTTATATTATTTCGTTGATAATGTTAAAAAGATTATTGATTAACCTCTCAAGTGTCGAATGCACCCCATGTGTGCATAAGGATATAAGCTTATATCGCATATATATAAACGTAAAAAATCATCATCCGATGGAAAACATATCCTCATCAGTAGTTGTGAACCTATAGGGTTCGCAACCGCTGGGGTTTTGGGTCTAAAAATAGCCCAAACTCAGACATGTGAGGGTTTAAGTATCAGCTTTACATCTTTATTAACATTCGAAGCAGTAAGCCAAACTTGAGCTACTCATGTGTTTCTCGTAGCACATTCGTAGCTCAAAGTTTCGTAGCTCGCTACGGTCTACGAGCTACGCGGCTACGGCGTAGCAAACCAATGCCAACCTAACATCAACTGAAAACCGCAGACTGTCTGGCTTTACTTTGATCACAAAACAACATAGTAAGCATTAAGTTAATACTTTAGCTGAGTTTTAGGCTTAATCGAGGTCTAGATGTTGTTCTAGTTAAAACTACTTTTACTTTTTAAGCAGTGGTGGCCCAGTGGTAACGGCTGCAACTTACGAGGTCGTAGATTCGAACCCAGACAGGTACTTTATTTTGTATAAATTATTTCATCACCATCACTGCTCTCAAAATGGTGAAGAAACATGGCGAGGAAACTGGCAAATCCTAGAACCAAAAAGTCATGTGACATCTACCAACCCGCACTGGGCCCGCGTGGTAGATTACGGCCAATTCCCTCTCACAGAGAGGAGGCCTGTGTCCCAGCAGTGAGAACATTTTAAGCTAATTATTATGATGATTATTATGAAAACTACTTTTGTAAGGAATACCTTAACAGGGTATTAAATAAATAAATAAATAAATAAATAAATATCCTTGGACATTTCACACAACGCCATCTAGTCCCAAGCTAAGCAACCTAATGCTTGTGTTATGGTAACGAGATGGCTGATAAACTACTTATATACATTTTTTTTGTAAATACATACATATTATAGACAGAAAAACACCCAGACTCGGAACAAATACTTGTTGGTCGTACAAATATTTGTTCCGTGCGGGAATCGAACCCGCGACATGCTGCGCAGCAGTCAATCGCTCAACCACTGCGCCAAACGTGTCGTCAAGCTATTACTAGCCCAACCAAAAATTTCAAGGGACAGAAACATTAAAGTAAATACAGCATTCATTACGAAAAACATTTACCACTATTATAACGCCAGCAGTCGGTTAAGGGATAACGGCTGAACCACTTAAAGAGCACTTATAACTATTAATTATACATAAACGTGTGGGGATTACGTAGAATTGCGGCTAATGTTGCCATTACTGTTATCTTTTAAGACTAATCATTTTAATAGTCCTATTACCGCTATTAGGTGAATATGTTGGTTGTACGAATATTGCAAGTTTTGTTTCAATTAACGAAATATTTTAGATTTTGTACCTATTAGGCTTTAGAGGGACTCGTGGCTAAGTAATAACAGACGCACGGGTCGATTGATCAGGTTAAGCTACGCTTGCCACGGTTGGCCCGTGGATATATGACCATCTTTACATACCGAGACTCCTCCGTGCCTCGGAAAGTACGTTAAGCTGTTGGTCCCGGCTGTCATTCGTGGATTTTTGACAGTCGTTACGGGTCGTCAGAAGCCCGAAAGTCTGACTCGGTTGTGGAGGTCAGATAGACAGTCGCTCCATGCAAAATACTGGTATTCAGCTGCATCCAGTTAGACTGGAAGCCAACCCCAACATAGTTGGGAAAAGGCTAGGCAGATGATAACCTATTAGGCTTTCGAATGTGTCATGATGGCCCAGCAGTTATGGCCTCTCCTCTCATGCACTAGGTTGTGGGTTCAAATCTAGGCAAGTAGGTACCAATGTGACTTTTTCAATTCATATGTACTTTCTATGTTCAACTTGGATATTACTGACATCGGTGAAGGAAAACATCGTGAGGAAACATGGACTTATAATTAACTAGCTACGAATCGCGGTTTTACCCACGTTAACCGGTATAAAAAGTAGCTTATGTGTTAATCCAGGGTAGAAGCTATGTAAATACTAAATTTCATTCAAATCGGTTAAGCCGTTTGAGCGTGAAGAAGTATCAAGCACACTCACAAATCGCCTTTATAATATTAGTGTGATTAGTGTGATACAAGTCTGATATCACCAATGTCTTGAGCAAGCGTTGTGATTAAGGCTGCTCCTTCCTAAAATACGGCGAAACTAAGTAACTTTGTAACCATCTTTTACAGTAACTATAGCATCTTTCTGATAGGAAAAAATACACAGTAATCTACAATACATAAGAAGTGATTTCATGTGTCCTGAAATCTATTTAAGTTTGTAGAACTAAGGAAAAAAAAACCTAAATCCAGGTCTATTTCGGTCTATTTTTTCGAGTTGTTACCATATTACTCCTACAGTTTTCATTAAAAGTGCTCATAAATTTATACAGTTCTTTACAAACTAATAAGGAATGATTTCTTGTCATTACTTTTTTAGTTTAATCAACAGATTTTTTGTAAATCGATAATTATTTCATATTTTGCAAGCGTTGTGTCATCGCGCTTCTCTTTCTTTTCTATGCAGTCCGACAGTGACCGCGCTTTTTGCGACGGACAAGCCTTAATGCTCGTGCCTTCTCTGTATGAGAAGAGTGCTTTGCCCAGCTGTGGGACACTAAAAGGCTGGTATATACTATTATGTGGGCTTTAGAATATAGTTTCTCTGGTACATTTTCATGAATATCGTCATCTCTATCTATAAACGTCCAGTGCTGGATGTTTAGTATGTCAACGTCATTTCATAGGTGACAAGCTATACATATTATATGATCTTGACAGATAGGGGCTTGCCTTTCTAACGTCACATGGAACAGAGCGCACACGTCTTTGTAAACTTTTTCTAAATTAAATAGTCTATCAGTAAAATATAAGTAACTTTGTGATTTGTGACTCGCACTTAACTGCCTTAAATAAATAATAGAAAAGTGTATGCAGTGTTTTTAATATCAAGATCCTAAACAATGGATATAATTATGTCTTTTCCAAGCATAACCTAAGACCAGAAACAGTGACCAATGGATTGTGATTCAAACTGTTTTAGGCAAGGGTGTTGGCCTCAACCTCAACCGGCCTAGCCGTTTCCCAACTATGGTGCGGTCTGCTTCCAGTCTAACCGGATAAATCTGAATACCAGTATTTTACATTAAGTGACTGGCTATTTGACTTCCATAACCCTGTTACTGGGTAACACAATACTTCTTGGTTGTCAGACTTTTGGGCTTCTGACTACCCGTAACGACTGTCAAAGATCCACGAATGACAGCGGGGACCAACGGCTTAACGTGCTTTCCGAGGCACGGAGGAATCTCGATATGTAAAGATGATCCCCCATGGATCGACCCGTGCAGCTATTATTACTTAGGCAAAGTATCATACTTTAATAATATCACAAAAATATAACCGTCTCGTTTTTATTTTCCTAAAATTTGTAGGAATAGAAGTACAATATAATCCTATTTGGTATAATAACAGTCTTTATCTTAAACAAAATACGGGGTTTAGCCAAAAATAATATAATTTAGTCCAACCGTTTGGCTACAAAGGGCCAGCCCTCTTCAAGGCTAATTTAGACCGCTTCGGGCGACCCTAGTTAGTTATTAATTTACGACAAATCGTATAAACTTTGTACGGGAGAAGGAGTTGTGTTTCTAAGCGGCATTATGTAATGGAGTTATTGAAGGTTATATTTGAGTTTGAATGTGGAAATGGAGTGGAATATTGACATATAGAACCGTTTTTTATAACATAACATAACATACACGCGTATCGAAGCGTATCGAGGGGGTAGGCTGGGGTGTACGTATAGTAACACCAGCATTTCGTCAGTTATGTTTAATTCACATGTAGTAGGGAACGAGCCTATTGCCATTAACCGAGCACTTATCCAGAATCCAAGCTGCTTCTAAGAAACTCCTGATATAAAAACCCAATAACACTTTTCTCGACCTGGGAATTGAACCCAGGACTAAGGATAATGCCAGCACAATAAACTGTTACCAGTTTATTGTGTTGGATCATTAAGTTCCCTTCAAAATGGTTGAGTTAGTTGGTACTGATCCATGCGTCATGTTCGTGAACGGGCGCCGTCAGTTGGGACTGGTCGTATCTTAGCTGCCACGGCTTATTTTTAATTTTGTTGTTTTTAGTTTTTATTTTTTTTATTACGGACGCTTTTAACGTGCACGTCTTTCTACATTGTTCTCACATGTATATTTTCAATATGAACGATGTAACCAATATTTTGTAAAAATATTTGATTTAAAAGAGTGTCCGTGGAGTTTCTTGCCCGTTCTTCTCCATAGAGATCTACTACGCTTTGGAATTGGCAACCAGCTTCATCTTTCTGATTGACGGACCCCTTGACAATTTTATTCAAAACTGCCTGTAATTGGTTTACTTGAAACAAATGCTTTGAGTTTGAGTTTGATTGCATTTCTCTATCGCATATGAGTAACTTGGTTCTCCGTCATTAGGAAGTTCAGTAGTGCCTTCGTCCGGCGGATTCTTGTATCTCCGTTTATTGGTCTACTTTTTGGAGGCCTACCCGCTTTGGACATTCCATTACCGATTCTTCGGGACGCTTTAATTACTTAGTTAACGTTTTCAAACTGAAAAAATTATGATGATTCGAGTGTTAATGAATTTAACTATCCAGATACTTAAACATAGTTCTTTACTGAAATGTAAAACACTGCCGATTATTTGCTTATGATGAAATAGAGTGAAACTGCAGTTCATTTAGGCAAGAATAAACATAACGAGTGTCCTAAAATTTTCGCAAGATTTGAATTAAATAGAAAACACAGTTTATTTTATTTTATTATAATTTCCTTATTGAAACATAAAGTACATAGGGTAGGGTTGTGTATGGAATAGCACATGGGGTAAATGGCCTCAACGGCTTAGTTATTAACAATTTAATTACTGCATGAGACATTTCCTGGTCGTGTACTCTCTCGTTTTGGTGACCAGAATTGGCCCCAAAGGCCATGTGATTTAACACCTCTAGATTTATTTTTATGGGGTTATTCGAAGTCAAAGGTCTATGCCATCAAGCCCACAACCACCGTGCATTGAAGGAGAAGATTCAACGCTGCATCAACGAAATTCAGCCACATTTATGCAATTGCGACAAAATAGTGCGTATGTACCAGGTAAGCCGTGGAAGACATTTTAAGCCCATACAATGAAAACAATCATTTTCTCCAAGGCAACGATGACTTTTTAAAATATTAAAAACACGTAAAAATAAAGATGACCCAGTTACAATTATAAATATTTAAGAATCCAACTCTCAAATTATAATTTCGAGGACGATTTTGCAACATTAAAAATGTAAGGTCATTTACGATTGTCAAGCAATTTGTATGATTTATTCATGAAAATGGACACGTTCTAAGTCTCTTGGATTTGTCCATTTTTCACCATCCAATTCCGAAAAGGGACGTTTTCCTAAATCATTATATCGAAAACGACGATTTGTATAATTTAAAACGTTGTTTAACGTAAACAATGGACTTTTGAAGTGGCTTTTATTTTTGGAATAATTGAAGTGTTTTTAGGGTTCCGTACCTCAAAAGGAAAAAACGGAACCCTTATAGGATCACTCGTGTGTCTGTCTGTCTGTCCGTCTGTCCGTCTGTCACAACCAATTTGCTCCGAATCTAATAGACCGATTAAGTTAAAATTTGGTACACATATGGATTTCTGTGACCCAAACACGTACAGCTAAAGTAAATATATGAATTTTGAATATGAGAGTCATTTTTAGGGGGAAAATAAGAAAATTAAAAAAAAAAGTTTTGTAAACTGTACCGAGTGACATATCAAATGAAAGGGCTTACTGTGAGGGTCTCAAATATATTTTTTTTATAATTTTAAAATGTATTATTTTAAAGTTATTTAAGAAAATAGACGAAAATTGACCGTTCCCCCCCCTTATCTCCGAAACTACTGAGCCTAAAATTTTGAAAAAAATACAGAAATTAGTTCTATACCTGTAGATTACAGGAAAACCTATAAGAAGTCTGTGGTCTTAAAATAACATGGTAAATCTATATATATAAAAAAATCAAAGTCCTGACTGAGTTACTGACTAATATACCAACGCACAGCCCAAACCAATGGACTAGAGACTTGAAATTTTGCACATAGATACCTTATATAGTGTAAACATCCACTAAGGAAGGATTTTTGGAAATTCCATCCCTAAGGGGGTAAAACAGGGGATGAAAGTTTGTATGAAAAATCCTATCCCTTGAGTTAATAGACTTGAAACTTAGCACGAATATTCATCTAAGTAAATTATAAAGTTTATCATTTTTAGTTTTCCTAAACTACCCCCTAAGGAGGGATTGGAGGTGTCAAAGTTTGTATGGAGGAACTTTAACACGCTGCCCGATTAACTCAAAACTCAGTTTTTATACTTGAGACCAAAAATTGAGACTAACGTGTATCAGGGTTTTCCAAAAATCTACCCCTAAGGGGTGAAAAGTTAATTTTATAGCGGAGGATTTTATTGGGGGCTTGATTAACTCTAAAATTGTTGTAAATAATGTTTAAGTCAAGTTATGGAAACATACCAGACGATTTTTGATATTCTTTAGGTATCTGTG
The DNA here is from genome assembly GCA_905163495.3 of Cosmia trapezina. Classification (NCBI taxonomy): domain Eukaryota; kingdom Metazoa; phylum Arthropoda; class Insecta; order Lepidoptera; family Noctuidae; genus Cosmia; species Cosmia trapezina. The sequence goes on along the minus strand of LR991035.1, from coordinate 21,332,012 downwards.
TTCGTGAAAACAGAGATACAGTTTATATGAAAAATCTTGTTAATTTGGTTAATGAACTTGAAACTTAGCACAAATACTTGCATAAGTAAGTAATAATGTTTGTCATTATTCGTTTTTCAAAACTACGCATCAAATGAGGTTTAGGGATGTTAAAGTTTGTATAGAAGAATTTTAAAGCGCAGTCCGATAAAAAAAATGGTACTTTGAGTCAAGTTAGGAAACTTGCCAAACGAATTTTCACCGATTTTGACGGCATATAGCTGATGTTTTAAGGAGTAACTTAGACTATTTTTATTTTAGAAAAATAATTAGGGTTCCGCGCAAGAAAATTAAAATCCATGAAATCAGACAACCACGTACAGCCCAGTACAAACTTACTAGAACTCATCGAGTAGAGTACAATTTTTTATTTTTTTAAATTAAGAAATAGGGGGCCGTAAAAGTTGTAAATTTTAGACCATTTTTGTACGAGCTCTAGCGCAACAATTCAACAAATTAGGAATTTGAAACTTCTTTATACCATGTAAGGACCATGAATACTGAATTTAATCAACAATACTGAAAACGGCGACTCATAAGGTATTTTGTTTAAACATGGGTGATTTTCTGCAACTGCAAAAAATAACCTCGTAATTCACAGTATCATTATAAAATAAGTACAAACGTAAAAAGTTATCTTTGCGATTGTTAAACATATAATATGGTACGGAACCCTTCGTGCGCGAGTCCGACTCGCACTTGACCGGTTTTTTTTTTAATCTGTTTTGTTTTATTGCCAACATGACTAAATGACAATAGACTAACCCCCTTATTCATAACAAGATAATTAAGTTTAAAAAACTGTAACCGTAAAACGACTACGGAAAAATAAAAGTGATCTAAAAAGTACAAAATATTTATTTACTTTAACAATAGTTACATACAGGGTGTCTGGTAAAGAATGGATAACCTTGGAATAGCATTACAGACATGATGGCCGTTCTTAAAAAAATACAAAAAAAAATATCCCCACTAGTAGGTACACACGGCTGCACATCAAGCTATACATTTCTAGTTTAGACTGACCTCTCATTGTAAGGAAATCCTATACAATGCGAGATCAGCTTATACTGAAAATGTCGTGCGTACATTATGATTTTTTGTAGTCTCCAAAAAATCATAATGTGCGTACATTATGATTTTTTTGAGTCAACAAAAAAAATTTTTTTTTAATTTTTTTTTTTTTTTGTATTTTTTAAGAACGGCCATCATGTCTGTAATATGATATTCCAAGGTTATCCATTCTTTACTGGACACCCTGTATATACATATTTGTAATGTGCTTGTCAAACCTTTCTTTTGATACCAAATATGGCATGATTATCTCAATTTAATTTTTTTCGAGGTCTGAAATTTAAGTGTTAAGTCCACCATATTAAATTTAGGAAACATTTATATAGCCTATATCACCCGGACCATTATTATAAATCTATCGATACCTCATTCATCAAAATCGGTTCAGTAATTTAGGCGCTACGGTGGAACACACGTAAATATAGATAGACTGCTAAAATCATAACCCTTCCTATTGGCTTTGGCGTAATCGGGTAAAAACTAAAACGCTCTATAGTCTTTTGTCTTCTTCTTTCAAACTCAAATTTCGAATAAAATTGCCAAAAAACCTTCCATAAATAAAATAGGTAGATATATAGAGCGTTTTATTTTTTCTATGGTTATGAGGGTAAAAAGTTATGGGGAAAATGTCCCATTCATAAGACTATTGAAATGAAACTATTTCGACTCGTATCATATTTAAATAATAACTTATATTATCTAAGAGGAATAAATAGGTACAGTAGTGTGCAATTTTTATTGCTGAAAATGTTTGTAATGAAAATAAACAGTAGGTAGGTACTAACTTTCCAAAAAGTAATAGTAATGTTTTTATCATCCCTATCACATTTTTCATATTTAAACCTATTATTTATATCAAAACTTTCTGACAATAATTTTGCGTTACAAAAGTAATATCAAATAGTCTGAACAACATAAATAATCCAGAAATAAGTACACGTACGTTTGGGAAATAAATATTTGGGTTGTAACGTGATAGCTAAGAAACAGCGGAATACGATACTATGAAAAAGGCTCCTATATTTTAGTAGTAAGCCAGGAGCTCGTGACTGAGTAATAACAGCTGCACTGGTCGATCCATCAGGTTAAGCTATGCTTGCCGGGGTTGGTCCGTGGATGGGTGACCATCTTTACATACCTACCAAGACTCCTCCGTGCCTTGCACAGCAAGTTAAGCCGTTGGTCCCCGATGTCATTCTTGGATCTTTGACAGTCGTTGCGGGTGATCAGAAGCCCGGAAGACTGACAACTAACCCAGTAACTGGGTTGTGGAGGTCAGATAGGCAGTCACCTTATGTAAAATACTGGTATTCAGATGCATCCGGTTAGACTGGAAGCCGACCCCCAACGTAGTTGGGAAAAGGCTAAGGCAGATTGATTGATTTTTGTGGAATGCAAATAAATATGTTATTGAGTATATATTGTTGAGTATTGAGTATTGAATGATTTTAGTAACAAGCCAAATCATTGAATATCTCTTATACCCAATAGACTTCCGTTAATTGAATAAAAACTGATTTGCGATCAATTTTTTACCCGATTCCTTATTATTTCTTAATTTACTTTTGTGACCACCATCGCTCATCTTTGCAAAATATACATAGGTTCATCATCTAAATCATCTGGTTCCAGACATAACCTACCATACCTATAATTGTATAGGTATGTGGCGGCATCTACATCGCCACATGCGAACTATGCATCACACTGACGTTACGCAAAATCCTGCATCGCGCAATCAGAGTTTACCGCGCGACTAGCATATATACAACGTCCCTACATCAATCGTCGGGCAGTAGCCCACCAGACACAACACTCGTCTGGTCGGAGGATCCTCCCTTTTATATGGAGGATGAGTGAACTTTACACCCTGTTCCTCATGCTTATTCATAGGTACATACCCAGGACATGTAGACTACAGTTAAGCTAGCGACTAGGAAAGGCACTTAAAATTCCCATGCAAATAATAATTATAAGTACAGGAGTACCCAAGTAATATGGCTTATCGATGTACCTGCGCAGAAGATGAATTTTCAAAGCGCGGGAAATGCTATTGACCAATCGCTCCACGCTTTTTCCTGTACCGCTATTGGTCGCTAGCTGCCGCCATGTTAGCGCGCGCCACTTGACAGCCGCCGTACTTGCGAGTGAGACGGAACTAACAGCTGCAGTGTATTATGAACCTTATAGTAGTGTTCCAAGGTTGATTGTAAGTTTTAAGTATTCTCGTTAATATTCGGGGCCATACTATCTTTTCTGTGCGAACGAAGATTCACGACGCGCCTTATTAGTTGAGTATTACTTGTATTAACACCGCTGCCTCTTGTCACCATGCCACAACCCAAACGCAGTTCCATTCATTATTTAAACGTTCTCGATATCTTAAATTTAGTTTTGTTTATGCCCCCTTAGTAAGGACTACGTGAGGTGTTGCCTCGATAAAAATGTCAGGAGTATATTTTTTTTGATACGTATGCCCCGGAGTAATGTGCTGCACGTTCGGTATTTTTTTGGGAAAAAACGTGTGTATGTTAGAATGTTTTGTGTGTTATGAAATGAAGGGGTCAGGGGAAAAACAACTTTTGTCACATTTTTTTATTGGAACGAAGTTCCTTATCGCGCGTTGTGAAAGGGGGCTAGACGGAAAAAATTCTCACGAAAAGTTGTCACACGACACTTTTTGCTATAGTAAGCTATTGTAAGCCGTGCGGCGTGCGCATGTTTCTCTGTCTCTCTCTCTCTCTTCTCTTATAGAAAGCAAGCCAGATATTTTCATTTCTATTTCGCATTGAACAGTGTGGTGTCGCGATGATGATGATGATGATGATGATGATGATGATGATGATGATGATGATGATGATGATGATGATGATGATGATGATGATGATGATGATGATGATGATGATGATGATGATGATGATGATGATGATGATGATGATGATGATGATGATGATGATGATGATGATGATGATGATGATGATGATGATGATGATGATGATGATGATGATGATGATGATGATGATGATGATGATGATGATGATGATGATGATGATGATGATGATGATGATGATGATGATGATGATGATGATGATGATGATGATGATGATGATGATGATGATGATGATGATGATGATGATGATGATGATGATGATGATGATGATGATGATGATGATGATGATGATGATGATGATGATGATGATGATGATGATGATGATGATGATGATGATGATGATGATGATGATGATGATGATGATGATGATGATGATGATGATGATGATGATGATGATGATGATGATGATGATGATGATGATGATGATGATGATGATGATGATGATGATGATGATGATGATGATGATGATGATGATGATGATGATGATGATGATGATGATGATGATGATGATGATGATGATGATGATGATGATGATGATGATGATGATGATGATGATGATGATGATGATGATGATGATGATGATGATGATGATGATGATGATGATGATGATGATGATGATGATGATGATGATGATGATGATGATGATGATGATGATGATGATGATGATGATGATGATGATGATGATGATGATGATGATGATGATGATGATGATGATGATGATGATGATGATGATGATGATGATGATGATGATGATAAGTATAAAAATAAAATTTTATTACAATCACTAATATATACTTTATTTCCTTCACTAATTAATCGAAAGGAACTTCGTTCCATCCGGGTGTCCCTTGACACCTCTCAAGTTTTTTTTTTTCAACTAGCAATGCAGTCTGAATGGTTATATCTGTCGCTATGTTCTTTCAAAAACAACAGGGCAATAGCATTCATAGTCTCTGCGCTGTCAAGCTTTTAAAATATCGGTACAGGGAAAAAAACATCCAACGACAGAACCGTTCAGGAAAAAATCAACCATTACATTTACATTAATTACATTAACAATAAACATCTTTTCAATAAAAAAAACTTTTCTTATTTATTTGGGTATAAATAAATAAATAAAATAAATAAATATCCTTGGACATTTCACACAACGCCATCTAGTCCCAAGCTAAGCAACCTAATGCTTGTGTTATGGTAACGAGATGGCTGATAAACTACTTATATACATTTTTTTTTTTGTAAATACATACATAACACATACACATCTGTCATCGAGACGTCAAATAGTACGGTCACGTTAATTCTGCTCCGTAACTTAAATTCTAAAATCTTAGTAAAAAGTCATTTCACTACTGCGTGCTGTCTAGACACTCAGAAACGGAACACTATGGGCTGCAATCACATAATTCTCTAAGTGATTAAAGTGTGTTTAAATGTGTTAGTAGTGAAAACGAAAGTGTACTGTGGCGGTGATCTAACAAAAGTTATTTTATTGCAAGTTGTCACTATAAAATTATTTTCATCTACCGCCGGTTGTGATACCTTCGTGTTGTCACCACACGGGATCCATAATTTCGTGTGTTACACTTAAGACCTGTTGGCTCTAAGCGCTAACATCTGTCATACGTTCACAGGGCGTCTATTTGTATATTTTGTACCTACTGTTTGGAAGATCGTTTGTTTATTTAGAAAATGTCTAACTGTGATACTTGTGGATTACCAGTTAAACAAATTGAAAAAATAACATGTTCTAAATGCGATAAATTATATCATCACCTGTGCGTTAACCTGAGTGCTACTGCGTTTAAAAGGCTAAATAAAACTGCACGTTCTAAGTGGAATTGTCCAAGCTGTTTATCTCAGCATGAACCTGATAAATCGACGTCTGAGACAATTGAAGATAGCTCTGAATGCGAGGATGATAAGGTCAGCGATATACGACTTGTTATACGGGAGGAAATTCGGAATACATTACGTATTGAGGTAAAGACTATGATTAGCGAGCTTAGATTTGAAATGGATGATTTAAAGAAACAGATTGACGAGTTGAAGTTATCTGGATCCTTTGATATCTCTCAAGTTAATGACTTAAAAACTGAACTCAGGGTTGTGCAACGTGAGAACAATGAACTTCGTTCACAGAACTCTGATATGCAGAAGACTATGGCTCAGTTAAAAACGCAATTAAACACCCTTGATCAGAATATGCGTGAGGCGAATCTCGAAATCAATGGCTTACCGGAAAATAAGAATGAAGTGTTGCCAACCATCGTATCACAATTGGCTAATGTTGTGTCTTATGCGCTAAAAGACTGCGATATTATGAAGTGCGTTCGAGTGGCCAGTATGAACAACAACAAGTCTCGCCCGCGCTCTGTAATAGTGAAGCTGCGTAGTCCTAGATGTCGCGACGAATTGTATTCTGCAATAACTAGATACAATAAATCTCACGTTGATGATAAATTGAATACAAGTCTTTTGGGTTATGGTGGTAGCAAGGAGCCAGTTTATGTATCCGAGCACCTTTCTCCGACTTATAAATCTTTACATGCTGCTGCACGTCTTAAGGCTAAAGAAAAATCTTATAAGTTTATCTGGGTTCGCTACGGTAAAATTTTTGTATGTAAAAGTGAAAATTCGGGTACTATTCTAATTAAAGATGAGCAGTGTTTAGAAAAAATTGTATAGTTGTATAATTTTATTTGAATTGTTAATTTGGTTCCTATTAGTCATATTTACTCTTTTTTTTTTAGTGTATTGGATATTATTTCGATTTTTTATCAGAATGTGAGGGGCATGAAAACGAAGTCACATGAAATTTTTATGTCAATTTTAAGTTCTGACTATGACATAATATGTCTGACAGAAACTTGGTTAGATGACTCGTTTTTATCCTCAGAATACTTTGATCAAAGATATACTGTTGTACGCCGTGATCGTAGTGCAGAGTTTAAAGATTTGTACTCTAAAAGTTATGGTGGTGGGATATTGGTAGCTATTAGTAATAAGTATAATTTTGTTAATAAAACTGAGTGGCAAACCAACGTTGAGGATATGTGGTTATGTATAAGTGCTGGTGGCGTCTGTATGAATGTTTGTGTTGTTTATTTACCGTCTTATATACCTTGCCATATTTTTGTTCAATTCTTGGCCAGAGCAGAAGAAATTTGCTTGCGATGTGATTGCACCACTTTGATTATTGGCGATTTTAATCTTCCTAATGTGAAGTGGCTTCAGTATGATGATCCTTTTCTTGGAATTAGTGACCCTAAGTCTTTAGCGTTGAGGGACTTTCTAAATATCACTGGCTACGTTCAAATGAATAACTTCTGCAATGTAAATGATAATATCCTAGACCTCATCTTGGTGGATGAGAACTCCAGTGTTTCTGTTTCTTCTGCACACCCCATTAGTAAGCCAGATGTACATCATCCGCCATTAGAATTAGCCCTTACTAAAACTGCAGTTTCTAATTTAAATTATAATAATAAACAGTATAAACATATTTTCACTAAAACAGACTATGAAGCTTGTGTTCGTGATCTGCGTAAGGTAAATTGGGAGGATTATTGTCATTTGAGTTGTAACGATTTTGTTCTGACATTTTATAATATACTATGGGAAAATATAGATAAATACACTCCGAAGGGTAAACCTAAGAATAATTGTTATCCAGTTTGGTTTTCAGCTTCGTTGATTAGACTTCTTAAAGAAAAGCATAAATACAGGACACGGTTCAAACGGTATAAAAACCCTCGGGACTACGATACTTTTGTTACTCTACGGATGCGAGCTGGGAGAGCTATGGATAACTGTTTTAAAGATTATATTGAAAGAATTGAGAGTGAATTAAAAACAAACGTAAAGGCTTTTTGACGTTATACTAAGTCTAAAAAATCTTTCAGAGGTGTCCCTGACCAGGTTTCGTGGGGTGATCGTGTTGGTGAGGGTGGTAATAGTGTGGCTGATCTTTTTGCTGACTATTTTGCATCAGTATACGGTGTTAATCAACAGCCTGGTAACTTGTCTCCAGGTCACTCCCAGTCTAATTATAGTTTGTCTTCTATTGTCGTTACTGAGGATGACGTTAGTGATAGCATCAAAAAGTTAGATCTTAATAAGGGAGCTGGTCCTGATGGACTTCCTCCTATTTTTATTCGTCTTTGCATTGATGCACTTATTATGCCACTGCAGATAATATATAATAAATCCCTAAAGGAAGGTACATTTCCCGAATTATGGAAAATCTCACACATTATCCCCATACATAAGTCTGGTAGTATGAATGACGTAACTAACTATAGACCAATCTCCATTATATCTCAATTTGCAAAGATGTTTGAGGGTCTCATATACAATGTAGTTTATTCTCACCTCCGTCATATTATTAGTTGGAGGCAACATGGTTTTGTGTCTAACCGTTCTACTATGTCTAACTTACTTATTTACACTACTTTCATTAGTAACACCTTTGAAGCTAGGGGTCAGGTTGACGCTGTTTACACAGATTTCGCAAAAGCCTTCGATCGCGTTGATCACTCAATTCTTACTATGAAATTGAATTGTGCTGGTATTCATGGCTCTCTGTTGCGGTGGTTTGAGAGTTATTTAATCAATCGTTCTCAGATAGTTGCCTTGGCGGGTTATGAATCTGTACCTTTTTCTCCTGGCTCTGGTGTTCCTCAGGGCTCGAAGTTGGGCCCTTTGCTTTTTTTGGTATTTTTGAATGATCTTTTAGGTTTAATAAATTGCAATTGTTTAGCATATGCTGATGACTTAAAAATATACTGTAGGATATCGGACCTAAGTGACTGTATGAAGCTTCAAGGAGATCTTGATATCCTTCAACAATGGTGTTTGAACAACAGAATGGCGCTCAATGTTAAAAAATGCCAGACTATTACATTCACAAATAAAGTGAATTATATTAAATTTGATTATCAAATTGATGGGTCAGTACTGAGCAGAGTGTCGGTCATCCGTGACCTAGGGGTACTCTTCGATACATCCCTATCTTTCCGCAATCATATAGATAACATAGTGACTAAGGCTAAAAGTGAGGAGCTCGTGGCTAAGTAACAACAGCCGCACGGGTCGATCCGTCAGGTTAAGCTACGCTTGCCGGGGTTGGTCAGTGGATGGGTGACCATCTTTACATACCGAGATTCCTCCGTGCCTCGGAAAGCACGTTAAGCCGTTGGTCCCGGCTGTTATTCGTGGATCTTTGACAGTCGTTACGGGTCGTCAGAAGCCCGAAAGTCTGACAACCAGTCTTACCAAGGGGTATCGTATTACCCAGTATCTGGGTTGTGGAGGTCAGATAGGCAGTCGCTCCACGTAAAATACAGGTATTCAGCTGCATCCGGTTAGACTGGAAGCCGACCCCAACATAGTTGGGAAAAGGCTAGGCAGATAGATAGATAGTGACTAAGGCTAAAAGAATGCTTGGCTTTATAATCCGTATGTCTAAACCTTTTCGTAATTGTAGTAGCATTATTTTACTTTACAATGCAACTTTTTTAGTAAGGAGCTCCTTAGATTATTGTTCCACTATTTGGTCTCCCTATTATTCAACTTTTACTAATAGTGTTGAATCTGTTCAGGCCCGTTTTGTTAGGTATTTATGTATGAAGAATGGGATCCGAAAAGCTATACCTGATTACAATGACAGGTTGAAGCACTTCAAGATCATTAGCTTAAAAGAACGACGTAACCATTCTGACTTACTTATACTTCATAAAATAATTAATGGTTCCATAGATGCAGAATTGGTAAACTATTTTAACTTCAGGTCTAGCCAACGTAGTAAGCGTCATCATCGTATTTTTGAATTGCCTACATCCACCTTAAATACCACATTTAATAGCCCACTAACACGTATGGCAAGGCAATATAACGAAAGGTCCAACTTAACAGATTATCCTATTGATGTTTTCTCCATGAGTTTTGCTTCATACAGACGTTCACTATTTAAACAGTGCGAAGAGTGCACGTCAATATAGTTTCAAGATTGTTGTTTAAATTTAATTCTACTAGACAAACTTTTTATTGTTCTCCATTTATTATCGACACCCCACCCTCATCCTTCACGAAAAGAATAGCTCCGCGTATTTATCTATTTTAAAAATATTAACACTGAAATTTGAGTTTAAATAACTGATTAAAAGTATAGTCAATAATCCAACTCATGTGGACAAATGTTTGTAATAACTGATACGAAGCCAAATTTGAAATATTGCGCGAGTAACATTACAGTGAACGAAGACATACGAAAAGTGCAAAAATCATTTATAAGAAAAACAATACCTTCATCAACCTTGGTGCAGTGACGGAAAGAACTTGGTATGCCCTTAAAAAATAACGTATCTAACATGTAACAAAAACATAATTTATTACATTATAACGATAAACAAAGCGGATTTAATGATTTGTTTACATTACATCATGCAGAAAAATTCGTAGATGACAGATGACATGCAATATTCAAATTTGTGATACCGATCACTCTGTGTTGCCAAATCATAAAAGTGTTGCTAGACTTTATAAAGCCATTTCTTGAACACAGTGACATCTATTGGCCAATATATAAAAGTGGTTTTTCCACTGTTTGACATAGAGGGCGTTACCAACCACAAATAATGGACTCTAACATAACTATACGTAAGAAAGCCATCCGTAAGGTAACTTCTTGGGAATCACTGCCATGTGAAAACAATAGCTCACTGCTATCTGAGGATTCCAATATAATGAGAAGTTTACCGGACTTATCGACAGTACAAAATGATGAAATCATAACCGAATTAAGGAACACTATTGACAATCTGAACTTGAAAATGGAATCTGCAGATAATGAGATTGATAAATTGATATTGGAAAATAAATCATTACAGCAAACTATTATCGATCAAGATAAAAAAATTAAAGAGCTAATCAAAATCTGCTCTTCTACCTCTAAAACTAACTCGGTTAAAAGTAGCAAGAAAAAGGTAATGAAAAGAAGAATTAATTTCACGACGAATGGTCTAGATAATTCATTGTCTTTGAATAATACCACATATCAATCCCCTTCCTTTCCGCCTAATATTTTAGTGGAAGACAGGAACTCGACACCACGTCCTTCCACTTCGCGATGCAATCATCAAGTCATCTCGGAAAGTATATTAGATAAACCTTACCAAGAGACGGAAATAGCTGAATCTCAAATAAAAAAATACATTGAACCGATCCTCTCACTATCTGCGCCAATTAGTGACAACAAATCGTCGACCTTGAACAGGACAAATAATATCATCACTTGTGGTGATTTTAATGTTAATTTGTTAGAAAATTCTGGGTCAAGTACTAAAATTATAAGTTTGTTTCAGTCATACAATCTTGCTAACCAATTTTTAGAGCCCACTAGAATAACTCCCACTAGTGCCACATGCCTAGATAACATTTATACAAATATTACACCAACCCACAAAGAAATTATTAATTTATTAGACTCAGATCATTGCGGACAATTGATTACCATTCCAAATCTAATAAAAAAAAATACTAAAAAGGATATCACTGTAATAAACACATTTTTTTTTTTTTTTTTTTTTTTTTTAAAAAACTGTTAATCCAAAAACAGCTGATCGTTTGGAATCATTTAAAACTAAACTTTTGAGTAAATTACCACTTTTGTCAACTAATGATGACCCTAATGAACAATATAATGATTTTTTTAATATGTATTGCACACAATTTGATAACACTTTCATTCCAAAGGCATTCTCGGTTAATAATAACACTTGCTTCAGTGACTGGGCCACCATTGGTATACATAAAAGTAGAAAACGACTTTATGAGTTGTATGATGAACGGACTTGTATTAACACTGCTGAATTTAATTTATATGTTAAGAATTATTCTAAATTATTTAAAAAAGTTTGTTGTATGGCCAAGTCACGTTACTTGAGTACAAAAATTAAAAATAGTAGTAATGTAATAAAAATGACATGGAATATCATTAATAGCGAAACAGGAAGGTCAAGCAACCGAAGTAGTGACTACAGCCTTGCTATTGATGACAACATAATTAAATCAGATTCCCAAGTCGCCGCGGCCTTTGAAAAGTTCTTCGCTGAGATTCCCGCATCAACTACTAAATCTCTAAGGTCATCACCCACTGCTGCAGAGTCTTTACTTAAAGAAAACGTTTCAGTTTGTGATTCTGAGTTTAAATTCCAATATGTTACCTGTAGAGACATAATTAAAACCTTTCACACGTTAAATATTAAAAAGACTGCTGATCTATGGGGTAATTCTGTGGACGTTGCTAAATCAATTATAAACATTGTAGCACCTACTTTAGCAGTTATTTTTAACAATTGTATTGACCGTGGTGAGTTTCCTGATCTTATGAAATATAGTAAAATAATACCGTTGTTTAAATCGGGTAGTACATCTGACCCTACTAATTATAGACCTATTTCAGTGCTACCTACCTTTAGTAAAATTTTTTAGAAGCTACAAAAAAATACTGTTTTTCTGTTAAACGTGGTAAGGAACCGTTACCTGAATGAGCGTATGTTAAACCAACAATTTAAATTATTATGTAACAGTTTTCCGAACTGCCATTTCATCAATGTTACAGGTGCCACAGGGGACTTATTACAGGAGACCTGTGGTACATTGAATTATTTAGTTGACTGTATGGACTATAATGAAAAATTCCTTAGTTATAATCATGTACATGCTAATCCTATATCTGTAAAATATGACAACGTCAATAAGGTGACACGGCACAGCAGTGTAAACAAAGGTATTTCCTCAAAAAAATGCAGCCAGCAATCGATTCTTAATTATTTTTCCCGAATAAAGAAACCCGTACCATTATTAACTAAGGGTAGGGATATGCATCAGCCGCCTACCAACTCAAATCAATCAACAAATTCAGATAATATACAGGATAATTTTTTAATAGTCAAGGCGAATCTGAAACCTCCTACCTAACTATATTGCATCAAAATATAGCAGGAGCACTTAGTAAAGTAGATTTGCTTCAAATTTCTCTTAGCGAACTTTTAATTAGAAAAATTTACGTAGACATAATATGTCTATCTGAAACTTTTCTCAGATCAGGAGAGGAGTCCAACTTATCTGTGAAAGGATTTAAGCTGGCAGATTTCTACTCCAGACCTAACCAAAGGCGAGGCGGGGTTGGGATACTGTGTAAGCATTACATAGAAACTAAAAAAGTTCCATTACTGAGTGAATTGTGCATTGAACGATCGTTTGAATGCTGTGGAATTGAAATTCCGCTTTATAAATGTATAATTGTATGTATATATAGAATCCCAAAATCAAATCCAGACATTTTCCTTCGTAATTTAGAGTACTTAATTACAAAACTAAGACGCAGACTAAAAATGAAAATTATCATAACTGGGGATTTCAATATTGATTCACTTAAGGAGAGTAAGGTGTTGACTGAATTTCAAAAAATAGTGCATAATTACAACTACAACATACATATTAATCAACCTACTCGCGCGAACGCGTGTCTCGATCAATTTATTAGTAATAGTCCGGAAGCTTTGAGTGAGGTTCTCAAACTTGGCTTATCTGACCACGAAACTGCACAAATCTTATACATTCCTTCTTCCAAAAAGATAAAACCTCTCATGGAATGGTTTATATTTAAACGCGACTACTGTCCCACAAATTTGGAAAAGTTTTGTGATTGTCTCTCTAATATGTCATGGTCGGATGTATACTCGGAAGAGGACTTTAATACTGCATTTAACACTTTTTATGAGACATATATACTCTTCTTCAATTTATGTTTTCCGGTATGTAAACGGAAAATTACCAACAAACAAAATAAAAACTCTGGTTGGATTACAAAAGGGATAAAAAAATCATGTGCAACAAAACGAACATTGCGATTTAGATATTATAAATTCAGAACGTTAGGTTTTGAAACTAATTACAGAAAGTACAATAAACAATTTAAAAAAATTATATTTGCAGCACAAAAACTATTCAATGTAAAATATATTAAAAAAGCAAAGAATATTTGTAAAGCATCTTGGACATTAATAAAAAATAATACAATGACAAATTCAAATAATGATAATAGATTAATCACAAAAATAAAATTTAATGATACGATTTTGACGAATACTAATGACATTTCCAATGCGTTTAATAATTATTTTATTGATATGACCAATGGGCCAGCATCTATCATGGGACATCGCCATACAATTTCACCACTTAACGCTAGTTTCTTCATTTATCCAGTTAGTGATGATGAAACATTTAAAACTATACAGTCGTTAAACAATACTTCTTCGGTGGGATATGATGAGATCCCAACACATATCTTAAAACACACTGCAGCTTTAATTACTCCAATATTAACGTACCTTATTAATATGTCATTCTCTCAGGGTACATTCCCGGATAAATTGAAAACCTCCGTTATTAAACCGATTTTTAAAAAAGGGGACGTAACGAGTATAAACAATTATAGGCCAATCGCCTTAATACCAGTTTTATCTAAGGTGTTTGAAAAGATAATGCATTCTCGTATGACCCATTTCCTGACTAAACACAAAATACTTAAAACCGAACAAAATGGATTCCAAAAAGGCAAATCGACAACGTTAGCAGCTTTTAAATTACTTTCAAAAATTACTGAGAATGTAGATAAACATACACGCACCTGCACTGTGTTTTTCGATATGAGCAAGGCTTTTGACTTTGTTGACCACAACATTCTACTCACTAAATGTGAACTATACGGTTTTCGAGGACTAGCATTGAAGTGGCTACAAAGCTATCTTTCAAATAGGACTCAATATACAGCAATCTCCGAAATAAATTCAAATAAAGAAGAAATATTATGTAAATCTAACATTAGGAACAACAATACAGGAGTGCCGCAAGGGAGTGTTACAGGGTCGTTATTCTTTCTGTTATATATTAACGACCTACCAAATGTTACTAAGCATTTCTACTCACTATTTGCGGATGATATTGCGGTGGTTATCACGGAGAATAAAATGCTTAATTATAATGAAGAAATTAATGAAACGGTTACTGCTATCATAACATGGCTTAATGATAATAATTTAAAAGTTAACATTGATAAGACCTCCTTTGTTCAGTTTTACAATAGAAGATCAAATTCTGAACTTACGGTTACTTATTCTGATCAAAGAATTAATGAAGCACATGAAGCCATTTTTCTCGGTATAACAGTGGATAGTGGCTGCACGTGGAAACCCCACTGCTTAAAGGTTACAAATAAGATTAATCGTTTCGCTTTTGCATTGTGGAGACTTTGTAAGATAGCCAACCTCAAAACGGCCCTCTTAGCGTATCATGGTTACGTGGCTTCTAACATTAGATATGGTATTGTGTTGTGGGGGAATTCAGTTCTCATAAACAGGGTATTTATAGCCCAAAAACAATGTATCCGTGCTCTTTGTGACGTGCCACCATTGACTTCATGTAAACCTCTTTTTAAAGATTTAAAAATATTAACTGTTCCTGGTATGTACATATTTGAATGCTGTAAATTTGTTAAAATGCACTCCGAACTATTTCAACGCCTTGGAGACACTGTTACGTTTAACACTAGATATCCGGATAGGCTAATTATTCCTCCAATGAAAAGCCAATTATATCACAAAAGTTGCTTTCCTATGGTTATAAGGCTATATAATAAATTACCGAAATCGTATAGGGAACTGCCAATCAATCGCTTTAAAACAGCGTTATTCAAATGGCTTGTAGAACAATCGTTCTATTCTGTGAATGAGTTCCTAAATTTTAAAGAGTGACATAAGTAATTAATTAATATTTTTTTATGTATATATATAATTTTACAAATGTTTGACATTATTATTCTCAATTTAATAATTATGATTTATGTTTTAAATTTATTAGATTATTAATTTATGGCAATGTATTAAATTATATTATTATTATTAGGTTGCATGCTAGTTTTAGCGAATTGTATCAGAAACTTTCAAAAACCCGACCATCTATAATGTACTACAATTCTTGCAATTAAAATTTCATTTCATTTCATTTCATTTCATTTCATTTCATTTCATTGTCTCTAATTTTTTGTATGTGAAAGTCATGCATACCTGTTATTTGCATGGTTACTAAAATGCCATTTTTTTTTTGTTATTGTAATAAGAATTGTAAGTGACCGTGCTGTTGGTGTGCTTATTATAAATAAATAAATAAATAAATAAATATTATAGATAGAAAAACACCCAGACTCGGAACAAATACTTGTAGGTCGTACAAATATTTGTTCCGTGCGGGAATCGAACCCGCGACATGCTGCGCAGCAGTCAATCGCTCAACCACTGCGCCAACCAATCTTAATAAAATGACACTATTTTATTAAGATCTTATCTTTTAATTAGTAATATCTCAGTTTGTTCATTAGGTGACAAAAGCTGTTTTTCCCCTGACCCCTTCAAATGTATTGTGATGAATGTTTACATCGTTAGATATTGCGATCGGTTGATCAATTAATGCGATTCAGTTTTTAACTTTTGCAGCTATCATCGTTTCCATTGTTATTATCTCAATTTTTAGGGTTCCGTACCAAAATAGTAAAAAAGGAACCCTTATGGTGTGACTCAGTCTGTCTGTCTGTGTCTGTCTGTATGTATGTCTGTCACAGCTGGATATCTCAAGAACTACGAATGCTATCATCTTGAAATTTGGAACAGTTTTAGATGACGTTTACCCAACTATTTTACAAATAAGAGAAAAGTAAAAATATTTATATTCTTTTTGTAAGAGGGACTGAAAGGGTGTCTTAAAAATTCAAAGTGGGGCTCTTAGGACATGTGGGGTATCACTTGCAAGAACGCTGTTTGCACATTAACAAAAATTTTTTTATTTTTTTTAAGCCCCATAGTTTTCGTGTTTTGATGAAAAATGTAAAAAAAAATACCGTTTCCCCCCCCCCCCCCCTTTTCTCCGAAGTTTGCAAAGATAAAAATCTGAAATTATTCTATGTGATAGAAGTTTATGTAAAGATTACAGAAAAAATAAAACGATGTCTCTAAATAGCACACTTTTTACACACACGCACACTTTCAGAAATCGGAAAGGAACCCACGGTGCGCGCGTCTGACTCGCTTTTGACCGGTTTTTTTTTGTTCCAAATAAAAAACTTTTTAATTTTTTTTTTTAATTCCACAAGCAAAAACACTATTCAGTCACATTTCATAAGAGTTTACTGTGTGTGGATTCAATTAATTTAACTTCAGATACTGGGGTTTAATGTAAGATTTGGTAGCAGATGTGAGTAAAAAATCTATATAAATAAAAAGAATCCTGATTGACTGACTGATTGACTGACTCATCAACGCCCAGCCCAAACATAGAAAGCTGAAATTTTGCACAGAGGTTGCCTTTATAATGTAGACAAGGAATAAGGAAGGAATTGCCGGTAGTACGTTCCCGTAGGATATTTTCCGACATCTATGCTTAAACTAGTAGTAAGGTATTTAGGCATTTGTCTCAAATACAAAAGATATTTCGGTTATTAGGCAACAACGGATTGTACAGATGAACTATTTGTCTAAACCGCTAAGCAAAGCCAACTTTAAGCGTTATAGCGGTAGCAGTTGCAGTGCTAAAAGCCTCTTTCTTTTTATATATTTCTGTAAAAAACACATCAAAGACTTCTACCAAAAAACTGGCCAAGTGCGTGTCGGATCACGCAAAATGAAGGGTTCTGCAGTTAAGATGAATTTATCCCAAGAACAAACTTAACATTGTAGTTGAAAAACATGTTCTCCCATACATTCCAATTACAAATCTTTTTTTCAAAATTTTATGCTCAGTCGTTTTGGAGATAAGGGTAATTTTTCGTCTATTTTCTTTAATAACTTTAAAAGTAATAATTTTAAAATGATAAAAAGTCTATTTGAAATTTTCACGGTAAGCATTTGATTTGTCACACGGTACAGCAAAACTTTTTTTTTGTAATTTTCGTATTTGCCCCCAAAAATGACCCCCATATTATAAATTCATTTATTGACGTTACACGTTTCCGTGATTGGGTCACAGAAATTCATATGTGTACCAAATTTGAACTTAATTGGTCCATTAGATTCGGAGCAAACTGGCTGTGACAGACGGACAGACAGACACACGAGTGATCCTACGAGGGTTCCGTATTTCCTTTTGAGGTACGTAACCCTAAAAACCTTTAAAAACTCCATCAACACACATCACACTACATATTTATATAACCAAACAACATACATAATTGCATTGACGAGACCCCAAAATGGGGACTAAGTGGACTTAAATGAAAGCCCATAATAAAGGTCGCTATACATACATACAGCGTTTGATCGATGCGTGACCCGTATTTAGGAGGCTGTGGGTCACACCGAGCTATAATTTGCGTGTAATAGTGGTGGGAGATGTGAGATGGGTAAGGCCCACCGCCCGCCGACGAGGAAGCGACAAACTGTCGTCTATTTCCTCGCTTAAGAAATATACAATAGATAAGTCTCGTGTCAGTAGAAGAGATTACTTTATCGCTAACTATATACACACTGACGGCGAGAACCCTCTCTCCTTTAGTTGGTCGCAGTGACAAGAGCTACCTATCAACGAAAAATTAACTTTAAAAAAGTTAAAAGCGAACAGAAGCTGTTAAGTTTTTTGTGATAGTTATTTTATTCGTTTTAGGTTTTTGAAGCCAGTATTTACTTTTTTTAAAGTAATTTTTTTTTTCATGTTTAGTTGAATATACCATTACGAAGAAAAAGAAAAATCATCAAAACCCGCTTAGAAATGCCGGAGATACAGTACATTTATGTATAAAACTTCGTACATAAGAAAAGTTAGCTAATAATAATAATAATAAATAATAAATAAATATCCTTGGACATTTCACACAACGCCATCTAGTCCCAAGCTAAGCAACCTAATGCTTGTGTTATGGTAACGAGATGGCTGATAAACTACTTATATACATTTTTTTTTGTAAATACATACATATTATAGATAGAAAAACACCCAGACTCGGAACAAATACTTGTAGGTCGTACAAATATTTGTTCCGTGTGGGAATCGAACCCGCGACATGCTGCGCAGCAGTCAATCGCTCAACCACTGCGCCAACCGTGTCGTCAATGTATAATATAATGTATCTAATGTATCATATACTAAAATCTTCCCGAAAGTATGTAGACAACAAAAATGGTCCAATATTTTTTGAGAAAATTGCGGACATACAAACCAAAAAAATAAACAAACATTCGACCCGTATCGAATACAGAAGTTGATTTTTTTAAAGTTGGTAAAAAATACTCGCTCAGCAACGCTCGCCTGGCGGGGAGAATACTTGCTGGGAGACTCTCGCTAAGTACTAAGTACATACGCGTACCAGCAAGTGACTGGGCACTCGTACTCGAAGCACTCTTGCACTCACTCAAAGCCCAGCGACAAAACTATTCGAAGTACACACTCGCTCCTCGTCGCTTGCTAACTCATTTCTACTAGCTTTAATCTTTTTTCGCTAATCGTAGGCAGTAAGAGAGAGAGGAGTGGAACGCGCAAACAAAATAAGTATGTTCGTCGTCAGTTCGTCATCGTTATGTGAATAATTTCTTTCAACGAACTGCAAAGAACTTACATAAGGCTTTTTTTTTTTGGATGGGATATCATCAATGACTTCTCCCGCTCTGGGTGGAGCGGAAGGGCGTGTCAGACTTTTACTGACTAAAACCCACCCGTGTTCCTGCAGTTGCCTATGCCAGGGCCACGGTAACTCTTTCGAACAACCCGTGACCCTAGCAGGTACCTAAGGCTTCTTTGGGAATTATTTTTAACGTTAAACTGGATTGAAAATTGTGCAAATTATAAATATAACATAATAAATACCTATATAACAAGAATAATATACCATATGCTAAAATTCATGATGCTTTAACAATGGTGGTACATTTAAATATTTTGGAAAAGATAAATTTTGCTTATCTAAACCTAATAACTTACTTCAAACACAACCTTATGAGTTATCAACCTCATTTATTAATGTAACAGTGCTCATGAGATAATTCTTTGTTCTACGTGTGTGAATTTTTAAGTCTAATAACTAGAATATTCGCATAATTACGCAGCTTGAATATGAAATCAAATTGCTCTGCACTATGTCTTATGAACTGTTTTTTTTTATTATTCATTTATTTATTCAAGTAACAAGGACTCATTAATACACGACACGGTTGGCGCAGTGGTTGAGCGATTGACTGCTGCGCAGCATGTCGCGGATTCGATTCCCGCACGGAACAAATATTTGTACGGCCTACAAGTATTTGTTCCGAGTCTAGGTGTTTTTCTACCTATAATATGTATGTATTTACAAAAAAAAATGTATATAAGTAGTTTATCAGCCATCTCGTTACCATAACACAAGCATTAGGTTGCTTAGCTTGGGACTAGATGGCGTTGTGTGAAATGTCCAAAGATATTTATTATTATTTATTTATTATTTACACATAATTCGCTATATAAATACATAAAACACACACAATACATTAAACATTCCAATACAAAACAATAACTACACATGACATAAATTCATGTTGATAGCCGACGACTGGAAGTGACGTGGGACTGCAGCGCCTAATGTACGGACAGTCCAGCCTGTCGGCTGTCATCACTTTTACGTTTTACTTTGCATACAAAATTGCTTCCAAAAATAACAGTTGTTCTCAACGAAAAGCATTAATTCATACAACTTCTTCACAGTTTTCCTAAACATCTCATGACTAAACTTTGGGCAAGCACGACCGCACGAGGAAAAGTAATTTATATTTAAACGATTTTAAAATTGGAAAATTATCGTTTTAAGACTCATAGGTATCTGGTGGTACATTCTTTCTCTACTCCGTGGGTGGTACTAATTATGGTTGCTACATTTAAACCAAAATGCTATATAATTGGATAGTTGTGTTTCCGATTCAAAAACGTTCGAATTTACGATAAGTTTGCTGCGTTAATTCGTGCTAGGGCCTCTGATTAACACATTATGATATAAGTAGTACCGTATAGCTCGTGCCACGACATTACAAGATTTGTCCACCTTACGCATCGGTGTAAATGCAACCCGGATTTGGGCATTTGTCTACGGAAAATAGACTTTATTATGTGACCGTATTTATGCCTAATAGAATCACAATTTAATGTAAAACACGCACGCCCTCTATGAAAATACATTTACTTTTGTGAAAACACATTATGGCGCGCGTTCATTTTTCTTCATTTTAACCTTTTTGGGGCGTTTTGCTGTCTGTTATGCTTTATTCAATGAACACAATATGACGACATTCCTATTTTTATCCGACTACGGCGAAGCAAAAAAAAAGGAGTGTTATGATTTTTACCGATATGAATGTATGTAAATGTCCATTTATTTGTTCCCTCATAGTTTCTAAACTACTTGTCATAATATGACAAATGAGGTATTGTTGGAAGCGTCTTGATCGTCCGCTGGTGGCTGGTGACTGGTGGTGGTAGTGGTGGTGGCTATGTGACGTCACATTAAATTGAATATAATTATGTCCTGTAAAGGACATAAAGTCATGAACTAAAAAAAAGTACTTAATGATTGGCATCATTAAGTACTTTTGTTTGGTATCAAATGAAAAGGCTTAATTAGCAAAAAAATATATTATAATTACACTAGTTTCTGTCCGCGACTTCGTCGGCGTGAAATTTCTTGACCTAATTATTACCTAAACGAAGAATTTTTTTCATCTTAAATTTTAACATTCACAAAGATAACTTTCTATTTCATAGTGATACTGTGAATTACAAAGTAATTTTTTGCAATTGCAGAAAATTGCTGCTATTTAAACAAAATACCTTAAGAATTGTTTTTGGTATCTATTTGTAGATTAAATACAGTTTATGGTACATGATATACATAAGTTTTAAATTCCTAACTTGTTTAGTTGTTGCGATAGAACTCTTACAAAAATGGTCTAAAACTGACAACTTTTGCGGCCCCAAATTTCTTAATTAATGAAGATAAAAAAAGAAAGAGAAAGAAGAAAAAAATATTTTTCAAAATCAAAAGATCTTTTAATTTTGACCCTTATTTTATTTTTATTATTTGTTGTTAAAGCGGCAATCAAAATACATTTTTTTTTTTTTTTTTTTTTTTTTTTTTTTTTTTTTTTTTTTTTTTTTTTAAAGCCTTTTATTCTACCATAAATACATATAACAATTTAAGCATAGTAATTATTTTATCATAACACATTGTTACATATTACACATTTCATTATCATTCTAATTATTGTTTATTATTATTAATGTTTCAAATCAAATACAGGTTAAAATATACATATAAGAATTAAAAATTATTATTAATGTTGGCATGCACGTGAAATTATGAATTTATGGAAGTCGCCTCTGCGGCGTAGGCCTCCCCCAACTTTCTCCATTTTTCCCTATCTCTGGCTTGTCTCCTCCAGTCTGGTCCACATCTTTCCTTAAATATATCTTCCCAGCGCTTTCGCGGCCTTCCTCGTTTTCTTTTCCCGTCTCTAGGTACCCACTCAATGATTTTCTTTGTCCATCTTTCGTTTTCCATTCTACAGATATGCCCAGCCCATTTCCACTTCAGACTTCTTATTCTCTCTACTACGTCAGTTATTTTAGTTTTCCTCCTAATTTCCTCATTAGTAATTCTGTCGGACAATTTAATACCCAACATGCTTCTCTCCATTTTCCTCTGCATAACTCCGAGTTTGTGTTCTTCTTTTACCCGTAGGGACCATGTCTGGCATCCATATGTAAGGCATGGAAGGATCGCTATCTCATATAACTTGCTTTTCAAATTTATGTTTATCTTGGTGTTCTTCATGATTTCTTTAAAACTCCAGTATTTTTTCCATGAAATTGCTATTCTCCTATTAATTTCATTTTCTGTTTGGTCTTCAAATGAAATAGATTGTCCCAAATAGACGTATTCGTTAACATATTCTATTTCCTGTCCATCTATAATTATTGTTACTTCTGACCCGTTTGTTAAAATTTTGGTTTTTGCAGCATTCATAGTCAATCCTACCTTTTTACTTTCTTTCGTAAGCTCCTGCAACATGTTCTCTAATTGTGCGGATTCTCCTGAAAACACAACAATGTCGTCTGCGAATCGTAAATGACTTAGATATTCACCGTCAATTTTCACGCCTTTTTTTTCCCAGTCTAGGTTTCTAAATATTGTCTCTAGAACCGACGAAAATATTTTTGGTGACAACGGGTCACCCTGTCTGACGCCTTTTCTTATGGGAAAAGGTGGTCCTTCCAATTCCAATTTTATTTTTGCGGAATTTTTGGAATAAATGCTATGGAGTAGCTGTACATATTTTATGTCTATTCCTTGTTCCACTAGTGTCTTCCATATTGCACTATGTTCCAAAGAATCGAATGCCTTGGAATAGTCGATGAAACATAAATAAATACATATTACTAAGTCAAAATTTCAACTGTCCACCTATTACGGTTCATGAGATACAGCCCACTGACAGACAGAGGGACGCAGCGACAGCGGAGACTTATAGTGTTCCGTTTGTCACCCTTCGGGTACGGAACCCTAAAAAAAACGTTCTTTGATGGTTAATCCTTTTGTTAATCGTGGTATTCAATGTCAAATAGGCTACCCTATGTCCAGCATCAGACATGTAAAGCAGATAATTTTAATGAAAAGATGACCGTCCCATTTTCTCTACCAAGCCCTACGGGTGTCCTAAGTTCAGGCCGCTTTTATCCGACTTTTTCGGGCTTAAAGCAACCTTATCAAAAATTCAAAAAGAGAATACCTAAAGAGATCCCGGATGGTCGCGGTCGGCTAAATCTTTCATAAACTACCCTACTTTAGAATAAAAACGTCGCACATACTAAAGTCGAGATTAAAGCCAGTAATTTCTAACTACCCACAATCTAATTGCCCCATGTCTAGTTGTCAGTCGGAGGTACGCCTTTTGCTCATTCTGCCTTAAGTGCCTGAAGACTGTGACGGGGCTTAATTAACTGCGGCACAACTTTATCGCGGCGACAAATGCGACAAACACGACGCGACTGGTGCGAGCAATGCGTTACCTGTGTGTGACGAGAATAGAGTACCTTGTGACGGTCTTGATAATGCGACATATTCTGTTATTAAACACCGTGCAGTGATTCCACTCCAACATTATTTGAGAATAGTACATTTTGATACAAGTGGAGAACGTTTGTTATTGCATTCGAGGCGGAATTAACACCCGAGCCGCAGGCGAGGTTGTTTTTGAGCCGAGAATTGCAATAACAAATGTCCACGAGTATCAAACGACGTTTTTTTCAATACACTTCTGAAGAAATAAAATAAAATAACGGAAAATACTTTTGTCATGTCATGAATTATTAGGAAACTATGATTTAAATTTTCTTTTTTTTTTTCGCGCTTTGCTTTCGCCAGGTTGAAGGAGAAGCAAAGGTATAAAGCCGATAAACAGGCCGATAAAAATACAAAATTCAAATATTTTCGAGTTTAGAACACAAATAAATGTTAATTTGTTCATAAACGTTTTTTTTTTATTATAATAATCATAGTTTTTGTTAATATTCTATGTATGAACATTATTTAAATATTCAAAAATATTAACGCCGTAAAGACGCATAACTCTTTGCCGAGATTAAAAAAAACATTCACCTCCGAATAGAGAGTTGTGAATAGAGGCATTGAACCAATTTGTACTAAGTAGTATAGGTATAAGTTATCTGTGGCAATTTTTATTTCCGCACACGTGGGGGAAAATGAAAAATCGCACGCGTGCGAAATATATTGCATTGTGAACCTAATCGTAGTGCGATATGAACCATATGATAGTTTTCGAGGAAGTGTATTGAAAAATATATAATAGTTAGGTACTACCTGCATGTCTAATGTTTGAGTTTAATTAAGTATAATAATTCTTATCTAACTAATCTGCGTTTCCATTATCAGCCGACTTCAAAAATATATAATAGTTAGGTACTACCTGCATGTCTAATGTTTGAGTTTAATTAAGTATAATAATTCTTATCTAACTAATCTGCGTTTCCATTTTCAGCCGACTTCAAAAATATATAATAGTTAGGTACTACCTGCATGTCTAATGTTTGAGTTTAATTAAGTATAATAATTCTTATCTAACTAATCTGCGTTTCCATTTTCAGCCGACTTCAAAAATATATAATAGTTAGGTACTACCTGCATGTCTAATGTTTGAGTTTAATTAAGTATAATAATTCTTATCTAACTAATCTGCGTTTCCATTTTCAGCCGACTTCAAAAATATATAATAGTTAGGTACTACCTGCATGTCTAATGTTTGAGTTTAATTAAGTATAATAATTCTTATCTAACTAATCTGCGTTTCCATTTTCAGCCGACTTCAAAAATATATAATAGTTAGGTACTACCTGCATGTCTAATGTTTCAGTTTAATTAAGTATAATAATTCTTATCTAACTAATCTGCGTTTCCATTTTCAGCCGACTTAAAAAAAAAAGTTCAAGATAATTTAGTAAGGCTTTCAAACAAATATACTAACAACATTTTTATAGGTGTATGTATCCGAAACTGTTAATCGGATTGTGACCATTTTTTAATTGGCTTACATTTACTACATCTTAGGAAACTGTGGGAGTTTCATCAAAATCGGTTCAGCAGTTTTCAAGATAATGAATTTTATTAATACGTGTAAGTGTGACGGTCTAGCTTATTGATACGTGTACCAGCTAGGGGTATGGTGTCAAAGGGGAAAAAATCTCAAAACCTTGGTCATATTACAAAAAAAAAAACAGATTTTACTTATAACTATAAATTACAAAATAAAGATTTCGTCACGATGTTTTTTTAATGCATGTATTCAAATAATTAGTAAATGATAAAAACTGTTTGGTTCAAAGAGTACGTATTCTTAATTTTGTAAAAAAAAAAAACTATTTTCAGCACACAAATAAATAAAACATGTGCTTTTAACCGTTTGACAGTTTTATTTTAGGTATACCAACCTCTTTGTGATAAATTCGGTTCTACGAGTATCTCTGCGGTTCGGCCCACGTTCATATAAATTCTACCAAACGGATTAAAACTTAAAGGAGCATTGATCTAAACTACGAGGACTTGTGGAAGATTTACTGGGAACCCCTTTGCGTGCATTTAAAATGTAGGTACAGTGGTACCCAACTGATAAGGCGCGTAGTGAATCTTCGTTCGCACAGAAAAGAAAGTATGGTCCCGAAGATTAACGAAAGAATGCTTAAAACTTACAATCAACCTTTGATCACTACTATAAGGTTCATAATACACTGCAGCTGTTAGTTCCGTCTCACTCGCAAGTATGGCGGCTGACTGACATGCCACGCGGCGCATGCTATCATGGCGGCAGCTGCCGACCAATAGCAGTATAGGAAAAAGAAGCGCGGTGCGTGGAGCGTGCCGATGTCAATAGCAGTTGCCTCGCTTTGAAAATTCATCTTCTGCGCAAGTACATCGGTAAGCTTTAGCAGTTGGGTACTAATGTATGCTAGTATAGCAAAATGTGATTATAGCCACATAATAGCTTTCATAACATAACATCAGGCCTTGTGTCCTCGAAGGGTCGGGGGGGGTCGCATTTCAGGGGGTCTACTCTCTATGTCCGTCCTTTCATCCGTCCGTCCGTTTATCCGTCCGTCTGACTTAACGATCCATCAAAACAAGTGTAAAAGTTAAATTTTTCGGACGGGCAAAAACACATCGGGAGTAGGGACAACTGTCGTATCGTGTTGCCATTCATTCTTCGTTCGGGCCCCGAACCAATCATACGTCCGTAGATGATACGGAGTAGGAAACGCCCGTAACGAAGGCCGAAACTACGGACTTTGTGCTTAGGGAGTAGACCCCCAGGTGTGAAGCTACAAGTACGCGGTGGGCTCGACTTGTCAAGCTAATTCAGTGTGGGCTGCCGCGACCCGGCCGGGGCGCATGTTTATTTCAATACTTACTCACGCGCCGCGTCGTAAAAGAACACAACCCTAACGAGTCAAAGGTATAAGAGTTACGCGATAGAAAGAGATACAACTTCTAGGTGAATATAACTGTAGGTAATTAACGCTGTGCGACCTGAATTGCAATTGCATTGCTTTATTGTGTCGTAGCGAGAGTCGTTATTTATTTAAATGATTTTGCGGAGTGAATCTTCTGTACTTGTATAATTATATATTCTGTCGCTCACTGGTAAATCGAGGCGAAGGTGCGGGGGCGCGGCGTCGCAGCACGGTCTAGTATAATGAACACACTGCCATTTATTCCTAAAGAAAACGTAGATACTTGTGCGCCCGCGCCTCGACGCCGCGACAATTATCCCTGTTTGCTCTATGCAAGTGCACCCAAGGACAACCTGCGGTTGGTGCAGGACTATTGAAGCGTGGAAACAAAACATATTGGGCTATAGAAGGACACAACAACAACAACAAGAACAACTAACAACAACAACAACAACAAACAAGTTGTAAACTTGTTTTCTACAAGTCTTGTAATAGAGTTGGCAAAAGTATGTAAGTGCATATCTATATCTATTCTATACATATAATAAATCTGTAGACGAGGCGTTTCTGTACATTGCAAATATTTAAAAAAAAAATAATTGGGGTGTTAAAGAATCACCAACAGATGCCATTTCTACCATTTTTGTCATTTTTGTCTGTTTGTCTGTTTGTCTGTTTGTCTGTTTGTCTGTGAGAGTTCATAAATTTTTGTGCAAGTATCACGTCAAAAGTACAAAACCAATGTGGTTAAATTTTATACTCAAATATTGTGTGTAACTCAGAGTTTTACTTAGTTTTTGTTTCATCGCAATCGCTTCAGTCTATCAAAAGATATATGAATTTAAAGTGTTCAAGAAGAACTTTTCATTACGGTGTCTTCATGCACGTAACGACATCTATTGATACCAAATGGTACTAACAATAAAAATCGCTTTATAGGGGTGGTTAACCTGATGGGTCGATCCAGCAGGTTCAGCCGCTACGCTTCCCGGGGTTGGTTAGTGGATGGGTGAGCATTTTTACATACCGAGACTCCTCCGTGCCTCGGAAAGCACTTTAAGCCGTTGGTCCCGGCTGTTATTCGTGAATCTTTGACAGTCGTTACGGGTCGTCAGAAGCCCGAAAGTCTGACAACCAGTCTTACCAAGGGTTATCGTATTACCCAGTAACTGGGTTGTGGAGGTCAGATAGGCAGTCACTCCATGTAATAAACAGGTATTCAGCTGCATCCGGTTAGACTGGAAGCCGACCCGAACATAGTTGGGAAAAGCCTAGGCAGATTGGTTCTATTGATGGTTGATTAGTAACGCTAAAAGAATTTCAAATATAAAAAACCGGCCAAGTGCGTGTTGGACCACGCACAATGAAGGGTTCCGTAGTTGGGATGAATTTATCCCAAGCACAAACTTAACATTGTAGTTGGAAAACATATTCTCCCATACATTCCAACTGTAAATGTAAGTTTGTACTCACAATATTGAGAGATTTACCATGTTATTTTATGACCACAGACTATTCTTATAGATTTTCCTGTAATCTACAAGTAAAGAACTATTTTCTGTATTTTTTTTCAAAACTTTAGGCTCAGTAGTTTCGGAGATTAGGGGATATATTGGTAAATTTTCATCTATTTTCTTAAATAATTAATATAATTTTAAAATTATATAAAAAAATTATACATATTTGAGACCCTCATATTAATTAAGCCCTTTCATCTGATATGTCACACGGTACAGTTTGCAAAACTTTTTTTTAAATTTTTTTATTTGCCCCACAAAAGTGACCCCCATATCCAAAATCCATTTATTTACTTTACCTACCTGTCCGCGTTTGGGTCACAGAAATTCGTAATTATATGTACCAAATTTTAACATAAGGGGTACAATAGATTCGGAGCAAATTAGGTGTGACAGACGGACAGACAGACAGACACACGAGTGATCCTATAAGGGTGCCGTTTTTAGGGTTCCGTACCAAAATGGTATAAAAGGAACCCTTATGGTGTGACTCAGTCTGTCTGTCTATCTGTCACAGCTGGATATCTCAAGAACTACTAATGTCAACTTGAAATTTGGAACAGTTTTAGATGACGTTTACCGAACTATTTTGCAAATAAGCAAGAAATAAAAATATTTTAATTTTTATTGCAACAGGGACTGAAAGGGTGTCTTAAAAATTCATAGTGGGGCTACTAGGGCATGTGGGGTATAATATGAAAGAGCGCTGTTTGCACATTCTCAAAAAAAAATTTTTTTTTTAGGCCGCATAGTTTCGACTTTTGATGAAAAATGTAAAAAAACTACCGTCCCCCCCTTATTCTATGTGATAGAAGTGTATGTAAAGAAAACAGGAAAAATAAAAAGATGTCTCTAAATAGCACACTTTTTCAGAAATCGAAACGGAAGATTCGGTGCGCGAGTCCGACTCGCACTTGACCGGTTTTTTTTCTTTTGAGGTATGGAACCCTAAAAATGGGCATATAATTGTAAGATGATAGTTAATACTAATAACTGATGTGGTGTTCTGAGTGAAAAAGAATGCAATGTCAGATATAATAATCCAATCAACTTTTCATACACAGAGAAGGTGAGGGGGAGGGTTTGAGAGGGTAGGGGCAGGGGGACGCGGTGAGATCCCTCTCACCGCGTCCCGCTGCCCCTGTCCCTGCCCTAGGAGAAGCAGTAAGGAGGTGTGAGGGGGAGGAAGGGGGAAGGGGATGCGGTGAGGGGTATTAGAGGGGAGGATGACAGGGGGAGAGGGAGGGTGGTGGTAAGATATGGTTGAGAGGAGAGTTAGAGGAGGAGGGTTGAGAGGTTGGGTGAGAGGGGGGTGACGAGCGCCTTAACACCTTAATGTTACTTTTTGACCGAAAAATAGAAAGTCGGAACGGCACAAAAAAAAAAGGAAACGCCAGTCGTCGTCAGAGCTGACACACACACTTTTTTTTTAAATCAAACTGGGTACCTTTGTAAGTTTATTTATTGTACGCAGAGCGAGCTTCCAGTTAACCACTGTATCTGATAGATGTTGTATAGACGGAATCGCGGTGTCAAGATTTTCCGCAGAAGAGTGACACTTTTTCAGTCATAAAATAGATGCTGTCCTGGAATTCCGGTCTCTGGACCTGGATTTCTCTCTAGAGGTCGAGATTATTTGAGGCATCTTTATAACCAACTTCAAAAAGAAAGAAGTTTTCAATTCTTCTGTTTTTAGGGTTCCGTATCCAAATAGTACATAGAAAGGGAAGTCTTATCATTACGTCCTGTCCGTCTGTCCGTCCGTATGTCACACACCTTATGTTTGAAAGAGTTTTCTCCAGAGATGGTGAAGATCTGACAATTGAACTCCTCAATAACTTACAGTAGGTATACGTACTGTGATTTGGTACAGAAATCAAAGAAAATTACTGGCTATCCGTGGTCAACTAATTATGGACTTCGATGGTTTTTAAAAGTTTTGCCTTCATAAACATGGATGTTCACGGTATAAACGAAAGGCAGTTTGATGCGCAGTCCAAACCGCACAGATCCATCCGCGGTTTGTAACGCAGTCCACAGATCCGTGGTCCAAACTGTAGGTACCTACGTGTAAACCCCGCTATTAGTTCTTTCCGAAACGATAGTTTGGAATGGCGCGTTGTGTTTCCAGCAGTCCGAATACATGTTAAACCCCGCTATCATAAACCGTAGTAACTGCAGGGCTGTGGTAGAGAACCCCAGGTAGCGGTTCCCACCAGGCAAGATCGCAAGATTCTTCATTTTTATTGCAGGAGTGATACCTACACCATATCTAAGCGACACGTTATGTATTGATTTCCGACATGCACGCGAACGAAGTCGCGGGCACAGCTAGTGTCATATTAAACCCCGAAGCTCCGGCGCTCCTAGGTTTGACTAGTCAATCCTCAGGTCTGACTTGAAGTCTCAGTCAAAGCCCAAACAAATGAAGTTTTTTGGCCTCTGACTAAACAATTTTAGTCAAACCTAGGAGAAACTAATTTGGTCAGGCAAGCGTCGAAACTCAATTTAATGAAATCGGGGTTTGATCAGACAAATAACTTACCTCAAAAAACCTAGGTTATGGGTTAGGGTTTTCGTCGACGGAGCCCCGCTGCCGGGGCTACTATTTCTGTCTGCAGTGTTTAAAGGAACCTAACAAAACCTAACCTCGGGGTGTCCCTGACGTCGACGTTTGACCGAGTCTGCCAGTCGCTTCTAGGATCGACTAAGCAAAGCCCGAAACAGATTATTTTACTTTCGACGTTTGACTGAAAAGTTAGGAACTTCTAGGTTTGACTAAAAATAGTTTAGTCAAAGGCCGAAATTGGAATTTATTTTGGGGTTTGCCCGAAGGCTTTGGTCAAACCTAGGATAAACCAGTAATTCCGGGAAGAGTGCATATCGGCCTTTGACTATGGCACATACACCGTTGTTTCAAACATGTCTTGTTAAGAGCCCTATCACAAAATTGCGTTCTGACACCTTAGCTATATATTGCTATATATATATTGAACCACGGCGTCGCATCGCATTATGTAGCAATTTGACAGTTGTAAAATAAATTACGTTTATTTTGAATTGTAAAATTTAATTTTTTTTTTTTGGTTAGTGTGAAATTTTAATTTCTTATGAATTAACAGTAAACACAAACACAACATTTAGAACACACATGTTTTTATTAAATATCGTGTAAATACGAGGTTAGAACTTCAGACAAATAATTTCTAAATGTAACCGTAAGTAAGTAGGTATCTTTATTTGCATTGAGTTAGGAAAACTGGTACCACCTAATAACGACATCAATTACTAGCTAAAACAAAACAAAAGAAACCAGGTATGCAGTTGAGCATAAAGCAATTTCATAAAATACGCGAGCTTAGCTAAAAAGCGCTTTTCATTTAGCTAGAAATTCTACCTTGCATGTGCCAGATGTTTAGAAAACCCGAGTTTTAAGATCAAAATGAGTTAATGAGTAATAAATAGCCGCTTTAAATCAAAAGCTTAAAAGGTTTAATAAAAGGCGCTTAAGCTGCTGAGTTGTGGCCTATTTTAAAATGGGGTAAACATTTTCTTGGTTGTATTTAGATGGAATTAGAAGCACGTTTTTTTTTTCAACCTAATTTATTAATTTTTGACTGTATGCAGGTTGGTAAAATTGAAAAATCGCGTACTGAAGGTTCTGCAGTGCCAAAACTACTATTTTTCCTATCATTTGCTGCTATAGAGGCCTTAGTAACACTTATTTTGTAAATAATTTAAATGACGAACGAAAAAGACGGCTTAGAATGATTAAAGTAGGGTTCCGTTTCCACCCGGTTAAGGAACCGCAAAAACAAGACACACAAAAAAACCGGTCAAGAGCGAGTTGGACTCGCGCACCGAGGTTTCCGTTCCGTTCCGATTTCTGAAAAAGTATGTTATTTAGAGACATCATTTTATTTTTCCTGTAATCTTTACATAAACTTCTATCACATAGAATAATTTCAGATTTTTCGCTTTGCAAACTTCGGAGTTAAGGGGGATGGGGGGACCGTATTTTTTTTTACATTTTTCATCAAAAGTCGAAAACTATGCGGCCTTAAAAAAAGAAAAAAAAAATGTTTGAGAATGGGCAAATAGCGCTCTTTCATATGATACCCCACATGCACTATTATCTCCACTTTCAATTTTTAAGACCCCCTTTCAGTCCCTGTTGCAAAAAAAATATAAATATTTTTATTTCTTTATTATTTGAATTATAGTTGGGTAAACGTCATCTAAAACTGTTTCAAATTTCAAGTTGATAGCATTAGTAGATCTTGAGATATCCAGCTGTGACAGACAGACAGACAGACTGAGTCACACCATAAGGGTTCCTTTTTTACCATTTTTGTACGGAACCCTAACAATGCATAAGTGTTTACACAGTTTCATCACGCAACGTAGCTACATAAACTCATCTTTAAGCATCGTAGGTAACAGTATCTCAGAATACCCCAACAGAAATTAACCCTAGCTGAACCAGTATACACCTAAGGGTAATTTCCATTACAAGATAGCCCAATCAAACCTGCACGTACACCGTTACCCGATAGGATGTGTGCGAAACAACTTAGCATATTGCAATTAATCTATCCGGTGTAATTTATATAGGTACATTATACATACGCTTCGAGGCGTACGCTTTGCACATCTCGAGATGTGAGGGTAACTAGAGCGCCTTGTCGTGCAGGTTAGTGAGGAGGGCATTAGACCACGCGGACGCTCGCCCATGGGATGGAATGACCAAATTAAATTCGCAGTGGGCGATCCCTTCTTTACTTATTAATTTTTAGGGTTCCGTACCAAAATGGTAAAAAGGAACCCTTATCATATGGTGTGACTCAGTCTGTCTGTCTGTCTGTCACAGCTGGATATCTCAAGAACTACTAATGCTATCAACTTGAAATTTGGAACAGTTTTAGATGACGTTTGCCCAACTATTTTACAAATAAGAAAGAAACATAAATAGATATGTTTTTATTTTCAACAGAGGCTGGAGGCGGTCTTAAAAATTCGAAGTGTAAGAATACTAGGGCATGTGTCATAAAGAGCGCTGTTTGCACATTCTCAAACATTTTTTTTCTTTTTTTAGGCCACATAGTTTTCGACTTCTGATGAAAAATGTAAAAAAAAATACCACCCCCCCCCCCCCTCAGAAGTTTGCAAAGAGAAAAATCTGAAATTATTCTATGTGATAGAAGTTTATGTAAAAATTACAGGAAAAATAAAACAATGTCTCTAAATAACACACTTTTTCAGAAATCGGAACGGAACCCTCGGTGCGTGAGTCCGACTCGCTCTTGACCAGTTTATTTTTTTTCTATGATTGGACTAAAAACCGGTCAAGTGCGAGTCGGACTCGCGCACGAAGGGTTCCGTACCATATTATATGTTTAACAATCGCAAAGATAACTTTTTACTTATTTTATAATGATACTGTGAAATACAAGGTTATTTTTTGCAGTTGCAGAAAATCACCCATGCTTAAACAAAATACCTTATGAATCGCCGTTTTCAGTATTGTTGATTAAATACAGTATTCATGGTACTTACATGGTATAAAGAAGTTTCAAATTCCTAATTTGTTAAATTGTTGCGCTAGAGCTCGTACAAAAATGGTCTAAAATTTACAACTTTTACGGCCCCCTATTTCTTAATTTTAAAAGATAAAAAAAAATTTGTTTGTACTCTACTCAATGAGTTCTAGACGATGACACCCCACATAACACATAATCAGCCTATAATGTTCCCACTGCTGGGACACAGGCCTCCTCTCGGTGAGAGGGAGTGGGCCGTAATACACCACGCGGGCCCAGTGCGGGTTGGTAGATGTCACATGTCTTCGAATTTTTGGTTCTAGGACATGCCGGTTTCCTCACGATGTTTTCCTTCACCGTTTTGAGAGCAGCGGTGATGAAATAATGACACCCCACATGCTAGATTAAAATTTTTATTTTTTTTTTCAAAATGAAAAGTTTATTGTATGGGGACCGACCCCTTAAATTTTTAACTTTGCTTTATTTTTATAGCCGTAATAGACAGCGGAGGCTTAGTAAGTTTGTACTGGGCTGTACGCGGTTGTCAGATTTCATGGATTTTAATTTTCTTGCGCGGAACCCTAATTATTTTTCTAAAATAAAAATAGCCTTAGTTACTTCTGAAAACATCAGCTTTATGCCGTCAAAATCGGTGAAAATTCGTTGGACAAGTACCATTTTTTTAATCGGACTGCGCTTTAAAATTCTTCTATACAAACTTTAACATCCCTAAACCTCATTTGAGGCGTAGTTTTGAAAAACTAATAATGACAAACATTATTACTTACTTATGCAAGTATTTGTGCTAAGTTTCAAGTTCATTTACCAAATTAACAAGATTTTTCATAATAGGTCTTTACCTATGAAATCGCCGTTTTGTATGAAAAAATTTAAACGAATTTTTTTCATGTATTTTTTATTTGTATTAATCGAAGTAATCACCCATGCAATCAATGCATCTTTGCCAACGCAGTGGCAGTTTATTGATGCCCTTCTTAAAGAAATCAGCTGGTCGGGAGGCAACAAATTCTTCAAAGGCATTTTGTACTGCCTCTCGGGTATTGAATTTTTTTCCCGCCAAGAAGTTATCCAAATTCTGGAAAAAGTAGTAGTCTGTAGGCGCAAGGTCTGGTGAGTAGGGCGGATGACGGAGAGCTTCCAACCCCAGTTCTTGCAACTTGCGAGACCGTCTGCTGTGCAGTATGAGGTCGCGCGTTGTCGTGCAGGAGCAGCGGAGACGAGCGATTGACCAATGCTGGTTGGAGATGTGCCAGCTTCTCCATCATTGTGTTCAGTTCTTCACAGTACACATCTGCAGTAATGCTCACCCCGTTTGGTAAGAAGCTGTGATGAATCACACCGGCGCTAGACCACCAAACAGTGACCATCACTTTTCTAGGGGTAAGTTTTCGTTTAGGGCATTGTTTAGGTGCTGAACCAGGATGCAACCAACTTGCTGAGCGCTTGCGGTTATCAAACAGAATCCATTTTTCATCGCAGGTAACAATGCGGTTCAAAATTCCTTCATTTGTGTGTCTGTTGAGCAGTGCAAGGCACGTCTCGACGCATACTTCGCGCTGGCGATCATTGAGTTCGTGGGGCACCCATTTGTCAAGCTTTTTTACCTTGCCAATTTGACGCAAATGAACCAATATTGTTTTGACGCTAACGTCGAAAGCTGCTGCTAATTCAGCCGTAGATTGTGTATCATCAGCTTCCACAATCGCCTTTAATTCGTAATTGTCGACCAAAGTCTTCGGACGACCGCGAGGTTAATTTTTCAGGTCGAAATTTCCAAAACGGAAGCGAGCAAACCAACAACAGGTGGCGCGTTGGTTTGTAGTGTTAGCTCCGTAAACGTCGTTGATGTTGCGTGCCGCTTGTGCCGCGTTGCTGCCACGACGGTACTCATATTCCATAATTACTCGAATTCTTAACGTATCCATGATGACGAAAATGATCGAAATGCAATGAAAATGTAACACTAATCAATAAACAAATGACTACTTTTGGAAAAAAAAATCCATGTTTTTAAAATAAAATAAATTTGAAATCAGAATTCTTAGCTAAACAAAAAGTATTTTGATTTGAAATGACCAGTACTGCAGAACGGCAATTTCATAGGTAAAGACCTAATAAATTACTGTATCTCTGTTTTCACGAACACAGATACCTAAAGAATTTCAAAAATCGTCTGGCATGTTTCCATAACTTGACTCAAACATTATTTACACCAATTTTAGACTTAATCAAGCCCCCAATAAAATCCTCCGCTATAAAATTAACTTTTCACCCCTTAGGGGTAGATTTTTGGAAAACTCTAATACACGTTAGTCTTAATTTTTGGTCTCAAGTATAAAAAACTGAGTTTTGAGTTAATCGGACCGCGTGTTAAAGTTCCTCCATACAAACTTTGACACCCCCAATACCTCCTTAGGGGGTAGTTTAGGAAAACTCAAAATGATAAACTTTATAATTTACTTAGATGAATATTCGTGCTAAGTTTCAAGTCTATTACCTCAAGGGATAGGATTTTTCATACAAACTTTCATACCCTGTTTTACCCCCTTAGGGATGGAATTTCCAAAAATCCTTCCTTAGTGGATGTTTACACTATATAAGGTATCTATGTGCAAAATTTCAAGTCTCTAGGTCCATTGGTTTGGGCTGTGCGTTGGTATATTAGTCAGTGACTCAGTCAGGACTTTGATTTTTTTATATATATAGATTTACCATGTTATTTTAAGACCACAGACTTCTTATAGGTTTTCCTGTAATCTACAGGTATAGAACTAATTTCTACATTTTTTTCAAAATTTTAGGCTCAGTAGTTTCGGAGATAATGGTCAATTTTCGTCTATTTTCTTAAATAACTTTAAAACAATAAGTTTTAAAATTATAAAAAAATATATATTTGAGACCCTCATAGTAAGCCCTTTTATTTGATATGTAACTCGGTACAGTTTACAAAACTTTTTTTTTTAATTTTCTTATTTTCCCCCTAAAAGTGACTCTCATATTCAAAATTCATATATTTACTTTAACTGTACGTGTTTGGGTCACAGAAATCCATATGTGTACTAAATTTTAACTTAATCGGTCCATTAGATTCGGAGCAAATTGGCTGTGACAGACGGACAGACGGACAGACAGACAGACAGACACACGAGTGATCCTATAAGAGTTCCGTTTTTTCCTTTTGAGGTACGGAACCCTAAAAACCGAAAATTGGAGTAGATGGCGAGAAATCGTGAAGCGAATCACATAAGCCCCTGGACAAGAAACTACATGAAGACCATGACCGCTCTGACAAGAGTGCTATGAAGAAGAAGAAGAGAAGAGAGACATTCAAACACTTTTTTTTTTACTTCAATGTGTTTTTGTAAACACAAATTATGTATTTTATCAATTTTTCATTATGTGGAGGAGAAAATAAACGTTTTTATTATTTATTTATATATATTAAGTTACCAATTTTATTGGAGATTTTCTTCTCGGGAAAGTTGTTTGCATTTGAACGATTATTAGATATTAATTATCACTACATAGTATAAAACAAAGTCGCTTCCCGCTGTCTGTCTGTCCCTATGTAAAACTACGCAACAGATTTGGATTCGTTTTTTTAAATAGATAGAGTGATTCAAGAGGAAAGTTTTTAAGTATTATATATGCGCGGGCGAAGCTGCGGGCAAAAGCTAGTGTTTAATAAGTCTATCGTGTACTATATAATTTGTAATTTAGTTTATAGGTATTTTTAATGACCTTTTTCATTAGGGTTCCGTACCTGAGAAGGAAAAAGCAGAGCCCTTATAGGATCACTTCGTTGTCCGTCTGTCTGTCAGTCTGTCTGTCAAAACCTTTTTCTCAGGTACGCGTGGAGGTATCAAGTTGAAATTAATTATCAAATACGTATAGGTCTATGGTTCCTTGGATCTTTAAAAAAATCAAGCTTCTAAGTCAATGCAATAAAAAAATACGATGATTATAATAAGATCACTAAATAAACTAAAAACAGAATGATAAAAGTTAAAAAAAATAAAAAGATTAGAAGAAGAAATGAAGAAGAAGATTTTCATTTTCTCACATAAACGCTCAGTGTCTGCAAGAAACGCACACATCTCTAACACATTGTGTGTACTGTCACAGATTAATACAGATGGGACATTCCGCAAAATCATTTAAATAAAAAGCAACTCTTGCAACGACACAATAAAGTGCAATTCAGGTCGCACAACGCTTATTACCTACAGTTATATTCAACTACAAGTTGCCTCTCTTTCTTTAGCGTAACTCTTATACCTTCTGACCTACTGAATTAGCCCCGCGGACGGGGCCCACCGCGTACTTGTAGCTTCATACATAAACTACGGAGTGTACCATCTGTAATAAACTGTAGTACTGTGTAGTCTGTCTGTACTTATACTGTGTATTGTTGACTTAGCCCAGTGTCTATAATTATTATGCTTGTTAGTTCTACAAGCTGTCTGAGATAATATGTTCAGTAAATAGCGGATCTTCACTGAGTTAACTTAACACCTCGTAGTTGTTAGGGAAATTGACGGTAAAAATTGACTTTTACAGTTCGTCACAGCTCGTCCAATATAAGACTAATTTTTTTTCACGATTACGATGTTGGTCTGATGGAGAAAGTTGTTCAGTTTGATGGTCTGTAGCACACCTTCAATTTTTGCCATACTTTTCTGTGACACATTGTATGTAGATCTATTTTGACTTCTCGAGTTGGGTCCGATTTTTTAGGCTTCCGCGGGTACCAAAAAGGTAAAAAGGAACTCTTATGGTGCGACTCAGTCTGTCTGTCTGTCCGTCTGTCACAGCTGGATTTCTCAAGAACTACTAATGCTATCAACTTGAAATTTGGAACAGTTTTAGGTGACGTTTGCCCAACTATTTTGCAAATTAAAAAGAATTACTTATATTTTTTTTTTTGCAACAGAGACTGCAACGGGGTCTTAAACATTCTAAGTGGGGTATCATATAAAAGAGTGCTGTTTGCACATTCTCAAACATTTTTTTTAAGGCCGCATTGTTTTTGACTTTTAACGAAAAATGTAAAAAAAATATATCGTTCCCCTTATTTCGGAAGTTTGCATAGAGAAAAATCTGAAATTTTGCTATGTGATAGAAGTTTATGTAATGATTAAAGGAAAAATAGAACAATGTATCTAAATAGCACACTTTTTCAGAAATCAGAACGGAACCCTCGGAGCGCGAGTCCGACTCGCTCTTGAGCGGTTTTTTAAAATGTTTTTTATAGAGTAGCGCGTGGCTAAGTAATAACAGCCGCACGGGTCAATTCATCAAGTTAAGCTACGCTTGCGAGACTTGGCCCGTGGATGGGTGGGTGGGTGGTAACAAGAGTCATCCGTGTCTCGGAAAGCACGTTAAGCCGTTGGTCCCAGCTGTCATTCGTGGATCTTTGACAGTAATCGTTACGGATCGTCAGAAGCCCCGAAAGTCGTATTACCCAGGTACTGGGTTATGGAGGTCAGATAGGCAGTCGCTCCATGTAAAATACTAGTATTCAACTGCTTTCGGTTAGACTGGAAGCAGACCCAAACATAGTTGGGAAAAGGCTAGGTAGATTGACTTTGGGAAAAATTGCGAGAATTCTTCAAATGAAACAGGTAACATTATCCATGTCCCCTGTGAGATATTCGTGTACATCGCTTAGCAGTCACCCCGTGTCTCCTCGTTACAACTATCGTTCTGTGTAATTACTGAATCGTACTATGTTACGCCCCTTGTGTTTCCCTGTGTCTTGGGTAAACTTTGGCCGTGTGTCACACCGTTGGGTATAGATTG
This sequence comes from Cosmia trapezina, assembly GCA_905163495.3. Taxonomy (NCBI): domain Eukaryota; kingdom Metazoa; phylum Arthropoda; class Insecta; order Lepidoptera; family Noctuidae; genus Cosmia; species Cosmia trapezina. Next base: position 21,292,038 of record LR991035.1, on the reverse strand, counting down.
TTTTTATAAGTATTATTATATACAGGGATTGAAAGCTTGGTGCAAAGCAGTAAACGAGTGACAGGTGATACCATTTAGAGTATTTTTAACCATCTTAAAAAAAAAGTTTCTGTATTCGACCCATATGTATGTATGTTTGTATGTCCGCGATTTTCTCAAAAACTTATGAACCAATTTTGATCATTATTACACTAACGTAATCTACATACTTTCAGAAAGGTTTTAGTATATAATGCATTAGGTAACTATTCTTATGTACGAAGTTATATGCATAAATGTAGTACTGTATCTCCGGCTTATGTAATTGTACTGTCACAACTTTTACTGCGGGCCCAAAAAAAAAATGAGGAAAAATATAAGCTATTTCCTTCATTTTGTCGAGTAATAAAATAAAATAAAATAAAATTCATTTAATTCAGATAACTGAGATCCATAAAAACAACAACCAATTCTCAATTAAAAATATTAAAATTAAATTAAATTCACACACACACACACTGACACACACACACAATAAAAATTTACAAATGCGAGCAAACATGTGTGAAGCGTAATTTTTTTTCCCGTGACACTATTTTGCGAAAATTATTCTGCTACTACTGCCTAATGCTCCGTGGAATACAAGCGTGATATTATACCGAGTCATTTAGCTGTAAAAGTCGGGCAGATAGATAGATAGTCACACTCCGATAAACATTTTATTCATCTTCTAAGTACAGTGGACTGCATCAATAGGGATGATGACTAAAAAATATTGGACACGTATTTTTTCTTTTTTTTATGTAATCAAAAAATTACGGCGATACATTGAGTTAAAATATGGCATGACGTCACGCGTAGCTAGGTTTTATACGTACAAGTGACGTAGCGAGCCCCCATTCCCCAACTTTAATGAATTAATGAACTTTAATGCGTGATAGCTAAGTATTTTTTTATTAATATGATAAAGCAAAAATACGTGTCTAATATATTTTTACTATGTGACTGACGGACTAAATAGAATTTCTTTTTTTTTACCCAGGCATCATCCCTATTGGGTACCCCCAGTTGTATTAAAATTTTAATACAACTGGGGTACCCAATTGATGCAGCCCACTGTACCTAAGCAACACAAATCGCGCTCAATATAATTAAAACTGCTCGAAATTGATAGATCTCACAATAGGCCTTCGGTAAGAAAATCGGTACACTGATGCCGACAACCTACTAAACTCATGTTTGCCGACGCATGTTTGCCTACGCTCGTATTGATGGCTTCCATGCGATCCTCAGAAAGAGAGCTGCATCATTGCTAAGTCGTGCCCGCGGCAGTGGCAACAGCATTCCTAACGTTGTTGCTGCCAGAATTGACTGCCCAATATTGTGGCATTGTGTGCAATTGCATAAAAAAAAAACAGCAACTGATGGACGAGTACTGTTTTTACTTGTTTTATTTTTTGATTATTTTGTTGTTTTATTATTTTAATGAATTTTAATATTCTAATGAATTTCTTCCTTATGAATTTTATTGTTGATTTTACACTTTATAATGAATTTAAAGTACTTCTGCATGATATATAATTTAGTATTTACTAACATAATTCTTAAGTGAAGTAAGTATACCTACTAACAAAAATATGGTTATCTATGTCTGATTTAAATAAATAAGTAAACTAAAATGGCCCTATCTGGAAAAGCACAAAAGATTTATTCTCCAGATAGCCAGCTAAGTCGCGGTGCAGTGGCTACGAATTGAATCTATCGATGACAATGGTTCCGAACGTAAGATATTGCTACGGTTGCTACGGATTCGTAGCAGATCATTGACTACAGCCTACGCTACCGTAGCCGTACCGCGTAGCCGTAGTCTGAGAGCTTTAATAAAATAGTTATTTATGCTACAAGTGCGGAAAGTAGGTGATTTCTGACCAGTGGTATTTTTTTTTACGAGTGAACGTAGCGAGCTAGTTTATAAGTCGACACGAGTCGGAAATCATCTTACGCACGTGTATGATATATAACGTTTTACTATGCATTGTGTGAGGAAATAAAAAGGTATACAGGGGGTTCTTTTAAAGTGTCAAGCCAGTGTGAGCTGATAGCAGAGTACCATACCTATCGATTTAACCCCCATGTATGTTCTGCGATTTTTTGTTGTTTTCAAGTTATAATTTTTTTTCGATATTTTTCCTGATTCAACGAGATTGATGGATTTAAAAAATGATATCTTTTTTTTGGGCCAACTTTGAACAAGAATGTACTAAATAGGGCATTATTTGCTGAAGTCGGTCGTTGAAAGTGGTGTAAGTATCTGAAATCTTGTGATTTTCATATTTTTATATCTTTGCATATTTTTGTCAATCCTCATATTTACTATTCGTCTACTTTTAAGCAGAGCTTAGTTGATAATAAAAACATAACAAATAAATATTATGATTATGATTATGATAAATTCAAACCTACTACTATCCATAACCACTACAATTGATATGAAATGAGGGATCCAAAATAACTTAAGATTTTTTTCGCACACTGTATTTTCACCGCTCTGCATAGCGCCGAGAGTTGAAATCCAGCAGTGTTTTTTCGACGCGCTGAGATACACTCTATTGTATTCTCAAAGCTCGGCTCAACACCGAGAGTTGAAAATCCAGTGTGCGATAAAATCCCGCCGCGATATTTTTACGTCCGTGCGAACGCCGACTAACACCAACATTTTGCTAGTTATAAATATTATAAGGGTAAGTATATAAATATCTGCATAAATAGTTCACAAAACACACTCAAAGAATCACGAAATATAAAACCCACGTGAAATTCTAAAAGATAATCGCGCCAAAGTAACCTAAAGCTGAGCCATTAAACTAATGAATACTCATATTTTCTATACAGAAACGTTATTCTGTTTAAGCACTGGCTAAGTACTTAGCAAAAGCTAAATCCTAGCATTTAAGTAGCCAACTTTGTACTCCATAATCCTTATTTAATATTATAAATCTGAAAGTGTGTTTGTGCCGTTTTCACGCCTCAAATATTCAACTGAACTTTGTGGAATACATTGTATTTAAACAACATTTTAAGTTTTTGAACAAATTTTTTCTGCAACTTTTTTTATTTTGCCAGGTTAGTTGACGACCCGCTTGATAAATTATAATGTCAAATCAAATCATTTTTATTTGTTAACACAGGTAAGGAAATACAGATCTTATATTTGATGAAAGAACGCTATGTTATGCCAGGAGGCGTACAATTATGGTGTGCATCTAGTGTGTCAAACAACATTAGTGTCTGTAAGCTATATATGGAGGTTGAGTGAACTCTACTCCTGTTCCTCATGACTCCATACTGGTCCATTATCAACCTCCAGTCTCCGGAGGTGAGTGATGTGGCGGCATCTACATCGCCACAGACGAACTGCTCATCGTACTGACGTCATGCAAAATCCTGCATCGCGCAATTAGAGTTTACCGCGCGACTTATAACAGCGTCCCGACATCAATTGTGGGGCTGTAGCTCACCAAACACAACACCCGTCTGGTCGGAGGATCCTCCCTTTTCTTTGATCTACATGGTCCTCACATGATCTGACCAAGATTATGTCTGGACTTTAAAAGAGACTTTGACCCCTGAGTTTGTTTCGCCATTTCTTCTCAGGGTAGTCAGATAGGAAATGTCGACTTCATCTAGCTTATTTAAAAAAAAAAAAAAAAAAAAATATGATGTGTAAAAGTGATTTCGATATCCTATTTACAGAATAAACAATTTCATTTCATTTCATTTCATTTCATTTCATTTCTGTGGAGGATGAATGAACTTTACACTCTGTTCCTCATACCTCAATATGTATTTTTCCAACCTGCATAAATTGTTCATACTAGTACACAATTATTTATTTAAATCTTTAATAAAACTATTATTACAAGTGTGTGTACCAATGTGACAGTGCGGTTATTTTACAAATCTTTAAGTAATATAATCACAATAATAATATTATGAAGGCGAAAGTTTATGAGTGTGTGTGTGTTTATAACTTCTTCACGCTCAAACGGCTGGACCAATTTTGATAAAATTTGGTATGGAGGTAGCTGATACCCTGGATTAACACATAGGTTACTTAGGTTAGGAAACCGCGGGGTGCAGCAGTAGTATATAGGACTAAAAACAAGTTTCTAAAAAGTAATTAGGCCGGGAAAATTATATTTGACCCTGCACTGTCTTAAGAGCGTTGACTCGGTACGGCATTTCATACAAACTTTCAAGTCCTTTTTTATCGAAATGAATGAACCGATATTAATGAAACTCCATACGCATAAGTAGGATACATAGGTCTAAAAAGTTAGTAAAGAACATTTTCTAAATGTCTTATTTAAAAAAAGATAAATGGAAATCTCTGCTTCTATGGAATATTTAAAATCGGTCTAATTTAGCTGCAACACTATTTTTCGAAAATGTTCTTAACTAACTTTTTAGACCTATGTATCCTGCTTATGCGTATGAAGTTTCATTAAAATCGGTTCATTCATTTCGATAAAAAAGGACTTGAAAGTTTGTATGAAATGCCGTACCGAGTCAACGCTCTTAACAGTAATTTATTTCTTGAATCGTGTTTTATAAACTTTGTTCTTCAAATATTAGTAAATAATTAAACATTTTTCAGGACCGCATCAAGATTAATAAAACAAAAACGCGTTTTTATGAATAAAAATTGAAGCAAAGCAGGATTTTTTTATTACATTATGTAAAAAAATGGTAAAACCAATTATTCAGAATTAAACATTTTCGACCAAGGAAAATTCGATAAAAATATAGGTAATTACGAAATTTTTGAATGGTACTTTGATGTGTTTCATTTTCTTGTAATTAAGTCAGATAGAGCCTATAAATAAAATTTAAACTTTTAATTCAATTAATTAAATTTTTGCAAGAACCGATGTTTCAAAAAAAAACTTTGAATAATATCTTGCGCCAGTACAATATGTTTAATTTTGGATAGCGTATTCAAATATTGAATTAGGTAATTTAATGTAAAAAACCGCTATTAATATTTTTGTTTGAAGTACAATTCAAAAGATTCGTAATTTTATTTTATCAAAATTTTTGTGGACGAAAATGTTTAATTTTCTGACCTACTTGTAATACCTAACCTCTTCAACAAACAGTCCATACAAACATGTCTATTAATTCTTTTTTCTACCAAGTTAAACAGAAATTAGATAATTTCTTAATATAAAATGTACACGCGGGGGTGGAATTCAAAAGATTCGTAACTTTATTTAATCAAAATTTTTGTGGATGAAAATGTTTAATTTTCTGACCTACTTGTAATACCTAACCTCTTCAACAAACACTCCATACAAACATGTCTATTAATTCTTTTTTCTACCAAGTTAAACAGAAATTAGATAATTTCTTAATATAAAATGTACACGCGGGGGTGGAATTCAAAAGATTCGTAATTTTATTTTATCAAAATTATTGTGGACGAAAATGTTTAATTTTCTGACCTACTTGTAAATACCTAACCTCTTCAACAAACACTCCATACAAACATGTCTATTAATTCTTTTTTCTACCAAGTTAAACAGAAATTAGATAATTTCTTAATATATAATGTACACGCGGGGGTACCTTTGTCTGTACCACTGTTTTAAAGGTAAAGTAAGCCTAAAATTCGGCGTAAATTCCTCGGGTCAAATAGCAACATTGACGTACAATCCTAACTAATATTATAAATTCGAAAGTGTGAGTTTGTTTGTGTCGCTTTCACGATAAAATGGCTGCACGGATTAGAATGAAATTTGGCACACATATAGACCATGACCTGGGTAAGCACATAAGGTACTTTTCATCCTGGATCGCAGATGAACTCGCGGGCAACAGCTAGTACATTATAATATACTCAATACACCACACAGTCATCAATATATTTCTTGGTTGCAGACAAGAAAATCTTGTATTTTTCATTAATACTGAGCACAAGAAACTCTTCTCCTATTTTATAGAATAGAATAGAATAGAATATAGAATAGAATAGAATAGAATATAGAATAGAATAGAATAGAATAAGACATTTATTTCAGACATAAGTAGTCCATAAATTGTTAGTAACACAAAAAACCTTAATGCTTTTGTTAGTACATACAAAACAAAGCCACAGAAATAAATAAATAAATTATAAATGATAACGTTTAGTAATGACTCAAACTCCTATACAAGCATAAGGGTTCTGTTGGAGTTCAAAATAAGCCGGGTAATTTCGAAAATGAACACGTGATTAAAACTGACTTATAAAAACAGCAAAAAAATCTAGGACTGACATGTTCGTAATCATTGATAAGCCGTTACACAACGGTGTGACATAGGTACTCCGTTCTAATGTTCAAGCCATTGTTTTTAATGTCAGTAACAGAGTTCAGTTTCGGCCGCTACATTCATTCTAATTGGCACTTCACTTCCCCTGTTTAATGCGCACTCGGACATCGAAAGTGATAAAAAGGGTGTCTATTGTCTGTCTATCTGTGTACTCTTATGTGATGAGAGGAAGTTTTAGCTTTTCCGGTGCAAAAATCTTTGTCTGTCTGTGTGTGCAACTCATTACAACATTTTTAATGCGCACTCGGACATCGAAAGTGATAAAAAGGGTGTCTATTGTCTGTCTATCTGTGTACTCTTATGTGATGAGAGGAAGTTTTAGCTTTTCCGGTGCAAAAATCTTTGTCTGTCTGTGTGTGCAACTCATTACAACATTTTTAATGCGCACTCGGACATCGAAAGTGATAAAAAGGGTGTCTATTGTCTGTCTATCTGTGTACTCTTATGTGATGAGAGGAAGTTTTAGCTTTTCCGGTGCAAAAATCTTTGTCTGTCTGTGTGTGCAACTCATTACAACATTTTTGGAAATTATTTCGAATGGTTATTTACAGCATTATTGTATCTTCACTACTTAACTAAATAGAGATATTTTCTTACTTAACTAAACATATAACTTTACCTATGTCTTTCCTTGCATAATTGATTATTTTACGATTTCCGGTTCAACCATGTAATTATTTAAATATCTATGAATGCAGTTTAAATTGTTTTTAAAATTTTATATTTAATTATTATTTCCTTTATTTCATTTATATACATATCATTTACATTTTTAAATATTTTTATAAAAACAAAAATAAAAAAAAAACATTTAAAAATATAAAAAATAGTAGCCCACCGGTATCGGGAACAGGGTCCAAGCTACCGGCGGTCAGGGCTGCTGAGAGAGGAACCTCCTAACGATACGCGCCGTGTCCAGAAGTACCGCTTTCTGCATCAAGCCCTTGATCCAGCCGCCTAACGAGAGCCTCCTCAGGTGTTGATCGAGGCTCTTGGCTATTAAGCCATTGGCCGTCACGACTATCGGCACAATGATTGCTGTATCCACATCCCACATGTCGACGACCTCGCGAGCCAGGTCAAGATACTTAATTTGCTTATCTTTTTCGGCTTTCACGAGGTTCTCATCATGCGGTACCGCTATATCAACAATTATCGTGCGACGCTCTAATCGATCTATCACCACTATGTCAGGTTTATTGGCAACAATAGTCCTGTCAGTGATGATAGACCGATCCCAATACAACGTGATATTGCCATTTTCGAGAACTGGGTCGGGCACATACCTATAGTATGGTACTTCTGATTCAACAAGACTGTATTTCAGAGCAAGTTGCTGATGGATAATCCTGGCTACAAGGTTGTGCCTATGCAAGTAGTCTCCGTTAGCCAGACGAGAACAGCCAGAAATAATGTGACGGATTGATTCCCCCGGACGGTGGAATGCCCGACAGATGTCAACCGTGCCGTCCTTCACAATATATTTCCGGTAATTGTTCGTCATCATAACTTCGTCCATAATCGCAAAGACAAAACCTTCGGTTTCCCCAAACAGATCACCGAATCGCAACCAGGATACGGACGCTAAGAAGTCTACATCGGGACCATGTAGGGCCCGGTAAAAGCGCCCGTGAAGCTCTTTGCTCTGCCATACCTCCCTGCGGTCATTAGTATCTAATACTACAGGTTTGCGCCAGTTCTCGTTAGCTAAGGAGAGCGGGGTGAGGCCCTTATCTACTGAGACCACATCTCGGTGCATCCCCACGTCGGCTTCTAGGAAGTATTCCCTGAGACTGCATACCTCACGGTTGTGCAGGGTCTTAGCATTTAAGAAGCTATTATTATTAATAATGTCTTCTTTCAGTAAAATGTTCCATCTACAATATTCAAGGTACTTTCCTTCCATGTGACATATCCGTGGGACGCCCTGTACAAGCTCACTACAATCTCACTTCACCTATGTTTTCAAGAATAGATCGGTGTGCCTAATGTCATCTTTTTTCTTTTTTTCCAGTGTCGAAGAGATGGTATTAATTTTAATTTTATTGGATGATTTATGAAGTTTGATTTATTTTATAATTTAGATTTAAATAAATTAAATTTTAATTTAAATAAATTAAATTTTAATTTAATTAATTTAATTTTGATTTATTTTACATGTCTGGAAATGGATGTTATTTACCTGAAATAAATGAATTTATTTATTTAACACATGTTTGCGTTGAACACAAAACCTCGCCTCCACTTCGACCTCTTCAATCATAAAATAAATAAATAATAAATAAATATCCTTGGGCATTTCACACAACGCCATCTAGTCCCAATCTAAGCAACCTAATGCTTGTGTTATGGTAACGAAATGGCTTATAAACTACTTATATAATTATTTTTTTTTGTAAAAACATAGATATTATAGATAGAATAACACCCAGACTCGGAACAAATACTTGTAGGTCGTACAAATATTTGTTCCGTGCGGGAATCGAACCTGCGACATACTACGCAGCAGTCAATCGCTCAACCACTGCGCCAACCGTGTCGTCAAAAGAAACAAAAACATAATTATCACAAAAGATTACTAAATAACATTAGGAGAAATCGTTCCAATGATTGTTTTAAAAAGCGTACCCCTGGATAATTGTATAGGAATGAATAAATTGCAATTCATCCATTGTTAGCGTAACGTAAAGAATGCTCATTTGCGTCTGATTTGTATCTTGTGGCCTTGTTTTGTTTTATTTTTTATTAATTCACAGTTGAATGAATACCTAAAGGATTACGTTCCGGTTCTCGTGTTATTGATTGAATACCGATAGGTTTTTGTAAATCAATCTGCCGGGCCTTTTCCCAACTATGTTGGGGTCGCCTTCCAGTCTAACCAGATGCAGCTGAATACCAGTATTTTATATGGAGCGACTGCCTATCTGAACTCCACAACCCAATTACTGGGTAATACGATACCCCTTGGTAAGACTGGTTGTCAGACTTTCAGGCTTCTGAAGACCTGTAACGACTGTCAAAGATGACAGCCGAGAAAAATGGTTTAACGTGCTTTCCGAGGCACGGAGGAGTCTCGGTATTGTAAATATGGTCAGTCATCCACGGACTAACCCCGTCAAGCCCGATGGATCGACCCGTGCGGCTGTTATTGCGGCGGTTTTTGTAAATAAACAGTACTTATATTGCGGGTAGGTATAGGATTTAGGTACTTTTGTTGCACGATACAATTATTAATTTTAAAGCTCAGACTTGGTCTTTGACCGAGACTCGGAAGTCCGAATTCAAACTTTGTGTGAAAGAGCGATGGAGCAAAAAAATAGTACAGTACAGTAGTAGTATTTAAAAAAAACCGGTCAATAGCAAGTCGGACTCGCGCACCGAGGGTTCTGTTCCGATTTCTGGAAATGTGTGCTATTTAAAGACATCGTTTTATTTTTCCTGTAATCTTTACATAAACTTCTATCACATAGAATAATTTCAGATTTTTCAACAGAACAGTATTTTTTTTTAAATTTTTCATCAAAAGTCGAAAACTATGCGGCCTAAAAAAAAAGAAAAAAAATGTTGGAGAGTGTGCAAACAGCGCTCTTTAATATGGTGCCCCATAGTCTGCTCCAGTTCCAATTTTGAAGACCCCCTTTCAATCCCTGTTGCAAAAAAACAAAAAATATTTTTATTTCTTTCTAATTTGAAAAACAGTTGGGCAAACGTCATCTAAAACTGTTCCTTTCAAGATGATACCATTAGTAGTTCTTGAGATATCCAGCTGTGACAGACAGAGAGACTGAGCCGCACCATAAGGTTTCCATAAAGGTTAAACTTACAAATTTTTAAAAATACAACTCACAACTTTAATCGGTTAAATTGTTTTTAATTAAATACTTCCTAACTAAGTAACTAACTAGAAAGAGGTGACGAGATGACCTGCATTTGTACCGCGGTGGTGCCGCGGTGGTGGCGCGTGGTGACGCGAGAAAAGAGTCCCTAGAGCGACTTGGGGGAGACTTTTGCCCCGCAGCCGTACAGTATAAAAAAGTAAGTACTGTCTTTTCTTCACAGAAAGAAATCAGAACATTCACCAAAAAGTCAAACCATATGAACTGCAAAAAATTGATCTTCCGAAACAAACCGACACAAATATTAATATTAAAGCTTAATTTAAAACAATAACAATGTTAGAGATAACAACAACGAAATCGTTTTCCATTAAAGTTTTGCCATTTTCAATTTTGTAACAGTACAGAAACGAATGATTGGAAAAGATTACCGTATACAGGGTGTGGATTATTTGGTTTACTGGATTCTGAATAGGTGGGAATTTGTTGATTACGATTCAGTTATTTTTAGGTTCTATTATATTGACTGTACAAATGGTATCTGAATTGTTAAAACTGTATTTGTTGAGAATTTATTTTATAAAATAGTTTTTCGTTCACGGGTGCTTTTTTTACAGTCCAAATCTGGTGGTATGCACAAACATTAATTATTACAAACAGAAAATCTATATGCGGCTATAGTTATTTAAAGAATGCTAAGAGTGATGTGTGGTCTTACCCGAATGAGTTTAAAAGACGAAATCTGAAAGTGACATCAGTGACTGAAAAGTTGTGCGGAAACCGGTTGTCATGGTATGGGCGGGCACGTTCGCGGGTTGTTCGCGAGATACCGTGGCCCTGGCACAGGCAACTGAAGGAACACGGGCGGGTTTTAGTCAGTAAAAGTCTGACACGCCCTCCAGCTCCGCCCAGAGAGGAAGAAGTCATTCCCCAACCACAAAAAAAAATATGGTATGGGCATGTCATGTGAAGGAATGAGGAAAATGTCGTCACGAAAGTTTTGAGTATGAATGTGGATGCCTATGCAAGTAGGATTGGGATAAGGGCAGGAAATAAATGATGATGAGACAAACCCGCGGCGGCCGTGCACATTGCCTTTAAATCCATCAAAATATAAAATATAATCAGCAATACTGAAATTGTTTTTATTTTACTACACATTAGATCTTGTATTTTTTTTTTCAATATACACATCTAGCTATATTCATTATTATCTTAGTTTCGTAAAGATTTTTAACAATAAAATTAAATATACTGAAAAAAAATACTTTCGCTATTTCTATTATAATAGGGATGATGACTAAACATTTATTTTTTGTCCGTCATAGAGATTATTAAAAAATATTGGACACGTATTTTTTCTTTTTTTACGTAATCAAAAAATTACGGCGATACATTGAGTTAAATTAAGGCATGACGTCACGCGTAGTTAGGTTTTATACGTACAAGTGACGTAGCGAGCCCCCACTCCCCAACTTTAATGCGTGATAGCTAAGTATTTTTTTATTAATATGATAAAGCAAAAAATACGTGTCTAATATTATTTTATTATCTGACTGACGGACTAAATAGAATTTCTTTTTTTTTACCCAGGCATCATCCCTATTATTGTTCTACACTATCCAGTTTAATTATAATTTCAAGGATATCTCGAAACGGCTGTCTGAAACTTCCCGTGACCCAAGGGCTGGCTTTTACCTTGTCCAGAGGCTTAGCATTGCCATACAACGTGGCAATGCCACCAGTCTCTTAGGTACATTACCAGTCGAGAGCGATGCGAACAACGAATTAAGAATGTTAATTATTCTGAATTCGTTGGATGCGAATGAATTTTTTGACGCCATGTTTTAGTTTGTGAATAGTTTTAGTTATGTTAGGATATAATTTTGTTATTTTTAGGTTACATTTATATTACATTTAAATAAATATTTATTTTAAGTAGCAAATAAAAAAATATCTCAATAAAAATAAACCATAACTCTCAGGCGTATAGGCCTATTAATATAAATAGGCATTTATAAGTCCGCCTTTTTCAGTATATTTTTTTGGCTTGTGCATAAAGTATAAATGAATATATAATATAAATAAATTCTCACACCTCCCTGTGTGAAGTCGTATATATTGTAATAATATCTTTATTTTAAGTAAATACGTATCAAAGTCCTTTGTGGCGGCGGCGTCTCGTTACCAACTTAGATTGATTAAGTTTGTTCTGTTCTTGATAATCACTTTCGATTTCGTGAGGCCCAGTGAGGATGCTATTGTCTAGGGGAGTTCACTTGGTTTTAGTACTCACACTGTATACTATTATCTTAGTAGGTATACGTAGAAATTGATGTGTTTTGTAGTGGTATATTTAATGAATATAGTCTAAGCTAACAGTCTTAAATACTAATAATAACATGTACAAGTGTATAAAAAAGAAGAGAAAATAATCATAGGGCATCAAAATTGACTGTTTCCTTGGACAACAGCTAAGCCAGCCCTCTGGTCACAATAACAAAAATATTGATCAAATAAATAAATAAATAATAAAAAATAAATTATAAATAACATAACACATTTCCAATTCTTATTATTATTAAAATTTACAGTCGTAATTTTTTCGAATCGTTATTAATTCTGATAAGTGGCTCAGAAGGCCAATTTTTGTACTTAAAAAATAAAAACTTTTTACAAAAAAAAACAACCGACTTCCAGAAAAAACACTACAAAGTGAAAAATAACTTTAATTTTGGAAGTCGGGGGCAAAAACCTAAAATACAGATCCAAAGACACCGAATTCTTTGGATCTGTATTTTAGTTTTTTACCACCGACTTCCAAAATTAAAGTTATTTTTCACTTTGTAGTGTTTTTTTTGGAAGTAGTTTTTTTTTTTTTTTGTAAAAAGTTTTTATTTTTCACTTTTTAGTAGGTCAGTTTGTAATTTATCTAAGGTTCAATAGCCCAATGGGAACTGCTCATCACTTTTTACAAAATATTGCTTTTCCCGATGCAGGGAAGTTAATTGTTGAGGAGTTCTCCTAGTAAGAACCAGGAGAACTGGAGCTCCATGGTGAAGTCATCATCACCATTATGCATTTTGACGAGCATAAATTACTTAGCAACCATATTAAAGTAATCGAATCGCAACCCGTGAAATACTTATAAATTGAGTAGTTCCGATGGCCATCTGTGGTCTTCATCATCAGTTCCACTTCACCAAATGGTGTTTTCCGAGAGCAAATGCACGAGTTACTATAAAAAATACCCAAATCGCTATAGGTGTGGCTATAATATTTGAAGAGTTCCTTCGATTTCTCCAGGATCCCATCATCAGAACTGGATTTTGACAAAATGGGACCATTTGGAAAGTATACCCTTTCCAACAAAAAAATAATTTATAATAATCAAGACGCAATATCATCTTAGCGACAATCATTGTCAAAAACTTAAGTCAATTACGTTAAACTTTTTTTTATTGCTGAATGGACCTGCCCTTGACCTCGATCACGCCTGATAGAACGCAATGGTAAGGTCTATGATGTAACAAACGTACCCAGAAGCTGTCTGTTCACTCTTGCTTTGAAGGCACGGGTTAAGGCCCTGGTTCCAAGATTGGTTTAGCTCGGTGTGTAAGTGAAATGGCGTTATGGCTGTCTAGTTTGACGCACGAGATAGAAGATTCTCACGCGCACCGGAATTATGTCGTAAAAATGCAAATAAAATCGTATAAAATTAGAAATTAACTATTTAATCAAAAGTAATCCATCACTGGATGCAGTTTGGAATTTGACATTTCATGGTATATTTTTAATTATAAGTACTTATAATTGTTAATGAAGGCATAAACTGCTTTTAAAGATTATTAGGAGGTATGTTTAAAGATTTTTTTGGTGCATTAAAATATGTATAATTATGTTTTAGCTTCCATCACTGTATGCGAAAAGGTTTTGAAAATATCATATTTTTTTTACATGTCAAAATTATTTACGGTTTATGAGATACACAGCTTTAAAAAACCACCTTTTTGATCGTTTTCAGGAAATCTGGGCCTTAAATATTCGTTCCAATGAATAAACTCCTGCAACGGTCATCACACGTTCATGAATGGTGATAAATAACGGGCACGTCTAAAACGTAGCGTTGGAATACCTACCTCAAGGTGGCCGATGACCTGGTGATGGCCACAGGAATTAGTTGGATGTGATAACTGGTCGAAGCGGCGGTGGTTGAGGGATGCCTATGTCGAGCAGTGGACGTTTTTCAGCTGAAATGATGATGATGATGGTGACGTCAAAAATACAATATGTTGATTAAGTAGGTAAATTACGAAATAAAATCTCAGTATCTGAAATATCCTTCTATGACAAGGCGTTGATACCTAAATCAATCTGCCCGGCCTCGGCCCAAATATGTTGGGGTCAGCTTCCAGTCTAACCTGATGCAGCTGAATACCAGTATTTTAAATGCGAGTGACTGCCTGACCAGTTACTGGGTAACACTATACCGCTTGGTAAGACTGGTTGTCAGACTTTTGGGCTTCTGCCAAAGATCTACGAATGACAGCCGGGACCAACGGTTTAAAAAAATGAATTTCGCGGGCTACCACCGCGCATCCCGCGCTGTGTAAGTTTTAATACATGAGTAAATTCATGAATAAGGAACTATAGATTTTTTATTTACTTATTGAGGTACCAACGTCGGCTAAATAATAACAGCCGCACGGGTTGATTGAAGGAAGCTACGCTTGCCGTGGTCTGTTCGTGGATGGGTGACCATCCATTACAAAACACGTTAAGGAGGATGCGCGTGGTAGCCCGCGAAATTATTTTTTTTTTGTGTTTTTTGCAATTTGCAGGTCCGTGTTGGGTTGTATCTTGATCAAAATATAATACGAGGAAATAAAACATATGTTTTTACATAATATTAACCATAAAAATCATCAACATATCTCTCTAACTTAGATTTCGTGCAGATTCTTCGAACGAACGAAATCTAACGAATCTGCAAGAAATCTAACTTGGAGAGATGTATTTATGTTTTTTATGGTTAATATTATGTAAAAACATAATTATGTTATATTTCCGCGTATCATATTTTGATCAAGATACAACCTGACACGGACCTGCAAATTGCATAAAAAGCAAGAAAATTTGAATTTCGTGGGCTACCCAGCGCATCCCTTAACGTGTTTTGTAATGGATGGTCACCCATCCACGAACAGACCACGGCAAGCGTAGCTTCCTTCAATCAACCCGTGCGGCTGTTATTATTTAGCCGACGTTGGTACCTCAATAAGTAAATAAAAAATCTATAGTTCCTTATTCATGAGTTTACTCATGTATTAAAACTTACACACATCAATACTCAATTGACGACACGGTTGGTGCAATGGTTGAGTGATTGACTGCTGCACAGCATGTCGCGGGTTCGATTCCCGCACGGAACAAATATTTGTACGACCTACAAGTATTTGTTTCGAGTCTAGGTGTTTTTATATTATGTATGTATTTACAAAAAAAAATTAATATAAGTAGTTTATCAGCCATCTCGTTACCATAACACAAGCATTAGGTTGCTTAGCTTGGGACTAGATGGCGTTGTGTGAAATGTCCAAGGATATTAATTACTTGAATAATTATATTAACTTACTTGGCAGAATTTCATACAAATTCTGTTCCATTTTTGAATCTAATCGGTGAGTGGTCGCTGTTCGGACATCGTGAAATAGGCCCTTTTACTTTTACTTTAACTATTCAGCTTAAATTAATCGGTATTATTGATATATATCTATGGAGGGTTATAATTAGCAAATTTATAATATCGTCGCTAATCTAACCAAGTGACGTATCTGATTTGAAGAAAATTTTACAGGGCAAGCTATTTTTAACCGACTTCAAAAAAAGGAGGAGGTTCTCAATTCGGTTGTATGTTTTTTTTAATGTTTGTTACCTCAGTACTCCGTGATTTATGAACCGATTCGGAAAATTCTTTTTTTATTTGAAAGGGTATACTTCCAGATTGGTCTTATTTTTATCAAAATCCAGTTCTGATGATGGGAACCATGAGGAATCGAGGGAACTCCTCAAATATTATAGGCATACATGTAGCTATTTTAGCATTTTCATCAACAAATCAAGCGTTTGCATTCAGAAAGTATCATCTGGTGAAGTGGAACTGACGAGGAAGACCACAGAAAGCCACGGGAGCTTCTCAACGATCATTAGTCTATGTGGATGATGCTCTAATTTATTTTGCAGAGTGGTATTCAGATTTGTGTGGGGTAGGCACCACTAAAAAGTGAAAAATAAAAACTTTTTACAAAAAAAAAAAAAACAACCGACTCCCAAAAAACACTACAAAGTGAAAAATAACTTTAATTTCGGAAGTCGGTGGCAAAAAAAACCGAAAGTAAATAAAAAACCAAAGACACCGACTTCCGAAATTAAAGTTATTTTTCACTTTGCAGTGTTTTTTTGGGAGTCGGTTGTTTTTTTTTTTGTAAAAAGTTTTTCTTTTTTCTTTTTGTAAACTGTAGACATATCGGTCTCGATTTTTGCATTATCATGGGGACCGTAAGGCAAAAGTACAGATACGCCGATTAGACAGATCGATTTGTCTTGGAAAATGTATCAAATTACTTTAATTAGGTCGGCTATCGGCTAAGTCCAAAATGTCAGATACGTCACTTAGTTCAATTAGCCACGATATGTTGTGGTTAACTATTATTTGTAATTAGCCTGTAAGCCTTGCTAAGAGTAATAAAAAAAAATGCAAATAAAACCCTTCCTAAAAACTAAATGCTTGTATAATAATTCGTCGGTCGAATCACGAAGGGGCGCAACCAACAAAATTTCGGATTTTGAGCTATTTACACCATTGAATTCTAGATGTCAAGTTTTATCATGTCACGAAAAGGCGTAACCAAAATCTCAGTCTTTAATGACTTAGGAGTAGTCGCGAAGAGCCCTATCTACTATTCCTTTAATTTAAAACATCACGAATAGGCGAATCATCAGTTACGCCTGAACATGAATAGTAATATTTTTTCACGAAGAGGCGTAACTTCTGTTCTTTTCATGGACATAGTGAGGGCGATTCTGTCGCTAGCGCGATAACATACGCAATGGATCAGGTTGGAAACATTTATGTACCCAGTCAACTAGAACCCATCATACGATTGGCACGCAAAAAGCCTTATGAGGTCAGACTTTTGAATTATGATGATTTCAGACATTTCAAAGACCTCGCATCAAAACTAAAGTTGCTACAGTTAAAAAAGGGAGATGATCAAACTGGTGAGTCATTTAAGTGGACAGACGTCATGGAGTTTAGAGTATTGAGAAACCTTCGATCAATAATGTGCTATTATTGATCGAAGTGAGAAACTAACCAACTACACTGTTCTTTAAAACTAGTCACATACAACACAATACAAATCTATATCACTGAAACGAAGTAATGTACACATTGGTTGAGGACAAACATCGAACAGTCAAACCACTCTTTAAAAAACCGGCCAAGTGCGTGTCGGATCACGGACAATGAAGGGTTCCGTAGTTGAAAAGAATTTATCCCAAAAACAAACTTAACATTAAAATCCCAAAAATATTTTTTTTATGAGATCAAATTACAAATTACCAATTTTCGGACTTTTTCCTTTATTTATGCTGTGAGACCTTGCTTCTTGCAAAATTTCATTATTGTAGGTCAACAGGAAGTACCCTATAGGTTTTGATTTACTTGCGAGTATCAAACTATGTCGCTTGATTTTTTTAGATCTCCAAGAAACCATTAAACTTACGTATTTGATATTAATTTCAAATTGATACCTCCACGCGTTCCTGAGAAAAAGGGTCTTGACAGACTGACAGATAGACAGACAGACAGACAGACGGACCACAAAGTGATTTTATAAGGGTTCCATTTTTTCCTTTTGAGGTACGGAACCCAAAAAAAAATCCAAAGAGAAGTATAACGATCTAATGAAAATGTGCAGCGGAGATACACCGATAATAAGGAATCGAGAACATGTTTTTTAATACGAAAACTTACCCCACGATTGAAGATTAATTTAGTAATAAATAATACAACTTTAATTAATGAGTATAAGAATTTTGATTTGTTTTTCTACCCTTTTTTGATTATTTTATGTACGAGTATTTTTTTAGATTCTTGTATTTTAAAATAAGATTAAGCTTCAGTATACTTACCGTTTTTTATCTAATTTAAATTATATATACCGGGCGTAAATGAAATTAATGATATTAATTGTACATCACAAAGAGGCGTAAGTGAATCTTTTTTTAAAAAAAATCGAATATCTCCACAGCCAACTGTTTTACACAAAAAAGTTAATTAAATATATAAACAGAATTAACCATTAGTCAAAACAAGTATTCTATAAAACTCATATAAGAATTAGGTAAAATGTTGCGACGGTATATAATTGTACATTTTATTAAAAATCGCTCTCCTGAAAAATTTGGTAAAACTCAGATAAGCCCTTTCGTGATTCGACCGACGAATTGATAGTGATTGTAACGATCATTACATTTACAATTTATCTAAGAAGCATTGTTCTCATGTAAGTGACTTTGTGCCTTTTTAGGGTTCCGTACCTCAAAAGGAAAAAACGGAACCCTTATAGGATCACTCGTGTGTCTGTTTGTCTGTCTGTCCGTCTGTCACAGCCAATTTGCTCCGAATCTAATGGACCGATTAAGCTGAAATTTGGTACACATATGGATTTCTGTGACCCAAACACGTACGGTTAAAGTAAATAAATGAATTTTGAATATGAGGGTCACTTTTAGGGGGCAAATAAGGAAATTAAAAAAAAGTTTTGCAAACTGAACCGTGTGACATATCAAATGAAAGGGCTTACTATGAAGGTCTTAAATATATATTTTTATAATTTTAAAATAAATAGTTTTAAAGTTATTTAAGAAAATAGATGAAAATTGACCATTGCCCCCCTTATCTCCGAAACTACTGAGCCAAAATTTTTAAAAAAATACAGAAAATAGTTCTATATCTGTAGATTACAGGAAAACCTATAAGAAGTTTGTGGTCTTAACATAACATAGTAAATCTCTCAATATTGTGAGTACAAACTTACATTTACTGTTGCAATGTATAAGAGAACATGTTTTTCAACTATAATGTTAAGTTTGTTGTTGGGATAATTTCATACCAACTACGGAAACGGAACCCTCCATTGTACTTAGTCCGACACGCACTTGGCCGGTTTTTTGAGACTAAACATCTTTAAATCAAGTTGCATTAACATCGACATCAGCCCACCTAATCGTTACAGACAATCCCAACCATTCCTCTTTCGCTTAACGTAAAAAAAACGCTTTAAAAAAAGGTGTTCAAAAGAAGCCATTTCTCTTATCGACCACTATTCATTGGCGTCAATTCCTAATGCCGCTATTTAATACCTAATATTGGCTTAACACCCCTATACGTCACGGACAGGGTTGGCGAACAAGCAACCCTGTTTGTTTATTTATTTTTTAGGGCAAGTATTTAATCAAATCTATAATAATTCCTATTTTGGGCTCTTAAAAATATTATTGTACACTCTAACCTAATGATTGCGCCTCTTTTTGTGAACCTCAAAAAATTCCAATTTAGGGGTCCTGAAAATACTAAATAGCCAAGTAACTGTGACCAACTTAGAAGAACGCTCGCGGGCAGCTGCTACGGCACGGCTCGCTTCGTTTGCTGGGCTCGATCGTGGTTGGTCACAGTTCCAACCTAACCAAACCCGTTTTGTTGGGGTAGGTACTCTAGCCTCAGCTGAGAGGACTCTACTCAGCTTGCCTTGAGCCCAGTGTTCCAGCTGGACCCGAGGCGGCGGCGCGTACTGTTCCGCGCGCGCCCCTATTGGACGTTGCGGGGGGAGTTCTACACCTCACTCCCCTCGTGGGCCCCCGCCTCCGCGGTCGCCCGCAAATGCGGGCGATTCCCGGTCCAAGTGTGGGAAGGGAACACCGGGGTGGTTTTAGTCAGTAAGAGTCTGACAGACCCCTCTGCTCACCCCAGGGCGGGGGACATCCATGAGGATTTTCCACCCCGGAACAAAAAAAAAAAGGTACTCTAGCTTACACAGGACCCGAGATGCTAGCGTGCAGGGTTCCATGCGCGCCTCTCTATGGGACGAGGCCCGTATGGCGTGGGACATCACCAATCCGGGGCAACGGATGTCACATTCACACCCGCAGCCCCCGAGCCAGGTGTACCATGACAGGAAGACCAATAGGGTTTCAATGTCACAACAGTGTTAGTTATGTATTTTAATCACAGTGGGCAGTCCCGTCAGAGTATACCTTTTTAACTTTTCGATAAACTCTGAAAAGCCAAGGAAAATATCAAAGTAGTTTCTTATTCCAATTTGAACCTTTCATAATAATACCAATAGATTTCGAAATCAATCAATCTGTCTAGCCTTTTCTCAACAATGTTAGGGTCGGCTTCCAGTTTAATCGGATGCAGCTGAATACCAGTATTTTACACGAAGCGACTGCCTATCCGACCTCCACAATCCAGTAACTGGGTAATACGATACCCGTTGGTAAGACTGTTTGTCAGTTTTTCGGGCTTCTGACGACCCGTAACGACTGTCAAAGTTCCACGAATGCCAGTGATGATGAAAGATCCATGAATGTCAGAGAGACAGACCATTCGAAATCAACATATGTTATGTTTTAAAGGTCCATATTCCACTTCAGGACAAAGGCCTCTACTCTCTCTACCTCTCTCTGTCCAGAGCTGCAAAGAACCAGTCTTTATTAAAGAAGTCCAGCACAACCCGCCACCTACGTTATTAGATTTTTTATCTTTGCACAACAAAGACAACTCTAACATGGAACAACGCTGTACATTCATGGTATCTTTTGGATATATCTTTTGCCAACCCTACAGGGACCCTCGAAAGATAAAGAAAGCCTCCATAACGCGATATCGACAGTGGCCATTTGTATTATCGAGCAAGTAATAGCCCATTTCCTACAGTTTAACAATCAATTTAGTTGATTATTTACAATATCGAGGTAGAAGTGGTTGTGAAAAAAGAAGTCGTAGTTTTTGATGGAAATTCTCTGTTATGATAAAACTAATAAACGTTTGGTTTTAGTGTTACTTTATCATTTTCAACTACGTCAGTAAACTCAAATCAACAAGAAATGAGTATGACTACATGACTACTATAAGTAGTACTATTATTTATTCTGTGGTATGACTACGAAAAAGGCTAAGTATGCTTAGGGCCTACTTCACGATGTCCGAATAGCCACTACTTACCGAAGAAATTAAAAAATGGAACAGAATTGATATGAAATTATCTGCCAAGTAGTTAAGGCTTGTCCGCCGTAAAAAGCGCGGTCACTGTCGGACTGCATAGAAAAGAAAGAGAAGCGCGATGACACAATGCTTGCAAAATATGAAGTAATTACCGATTTACAAAAAATGTAGGGATTTGACTAAAAATGTAATCACATGAAATCATTCCTTATTATTTTGTAAAGAACTGTATTTTATGAACACTTTTAATGAAAACTGTAGGAGTAATATGGTAAAAACTCGAAAAAATAGACAGAAATAGGCCTGGGTTTAGCCTTTTCTTTCTTTACTTTTACAAACTAAAATAGATTTCAGGACACATGAAATCACTTTTTATGTATTCTAGATTATTGTGTATTTTTTTTATCAAAAAGGTGCTACAGTTACTGTAAAAAATGGAATCAAACTTGTTACTAATTTTCGCCGTATTTTAGACAAGCCTTAATAGGAAGGTGAAACAGGCCCTTATAGTTTATAATTGGGTACAAGATGTTGTACAGGTTGTAGAAGTCAAAGTAACTTGTAAGCCAGTTTTACTTACCTATATTTGTATTGCAATGTTATTAAAAAAGTCGGTTTACGTAAAACTACACAAATCTGTTTCCTGTATAAAAAAAATATCAACAGAACTAAATTACAAAGCCATAATTTTAAATAGAACCGCAATGAAGCCGAGGAAAAATAACAATAAAATCAACCATATCATCGACACCATATAAATTAAAAAAAAAACAATAGAAGAAATCAGTAAAAAATACCCACTAATGAAACGCAACACGAAGACTCTCAAGTACTGGGAACAAAATAAGAAAGTTCTCTATTTGTGCCAGCCGGAGTGAATTCAGTTTCAGGCTGTGGCCACAAAGCAAGTGGCGGCGGCCGGCGGAGGTGACGGAAATAAAGCATTTTGAATAACTGGACATGAAAAGGGAGCGAGGTGGAGAGATCGCATAGAAAGTAAGACAGTATAAGTGCCGCGTGAATGCATGGTAACCCTGGCTCAAAATCACACAGAACGGGTCAGACGCGTAACAATAAGATAGTGAGTAATTAATACTACACACACACACACACACACATTTGCGAACATGCCGCTTACCACAAGCACGGCAATCCTGGAAACAAAAATTATAAAACTAAATCTGATTAGGAGATGGACATTAATAATACTATTGACGACACTAAAAAATGGTTACAGACAAATAAATGAAAAATAAATTTCTACTAATCTAATTATATACAGTATAATAAATCAAAACATACTAAATAAAATGTCACACTTCATATTGACAGCTTAAAAGAAGTTCCAGAAACTAAATTCTTAGGAGAGTACTCATAGATCAAGATCTGAATTGGAAAGTACATCTGAATAATTTGTTTAGTAGGATTAATAAGTTTGTTTATGCTCTCAGACAAATCACACTATCACACTAATATCAAAAGGCAAAACTTTGTGTGTGTGTGTATGTTTGTTACTTCTTCACGCTCAAATGTCTGGACCGATTTGGATGAAATTTGGTATGTAGATAGCTTATACCCTGGATTATTATCCCGGTCTACGTGTGTGAAACCGCAGGGCGCAGCTAGTAAAGTTAATAACCAACAATTAAAACAGCAATTACAACACATCACGCCTATATAGAATCCATCTTACGATACGGACTTATTTTTGGGGTAGACACAGAGCATTTATTCTGCAAAAGAATTGCATCAGAGCCATTTGTGGCATCCGTCCTGGCCTTTAGTCCTGACGAGTCATGTAAACTGTTCTTTAAAAAGATAGCTATATTACCACTTCCGTCACTCTACATTTACTTCCCTGCCATGGTCGTTGACGATAGAAATTATAAAAGCGCACATTACCCCGCTATCGCTCCGTCACCGCGGTTTCGTGGCCACAGCCTCAGATGTTTTGTTTCAATGGCTTTACCGACTCTTGTTTACACTTAAACCTAAATTAGTTCGTGGAAAAACAACTGTGTTATTTTGCTTTGATTTCAATATGATATGCTTTTCGTTGATAGCGACAGATTTTGTTTACGATTTGATTGAATAGCCAAATTATTTATACTTGAGTGACCACCAAACACAAATATATTTACCTATTATTAGCTGTGTCCTGTGGTATCAAATCGGATTATTTATAAATTACTTCCTTTTCGCTTAGGGTTCTTTCTGACTTTTTTTCTTTTTGTTTGGCCCTTATACTCAGTGTGATTTTAAGTAACCTATATCCTTTCTCAAGGATGGGCCTATCGAATGCAAAAATATGTTTTCAAATCAGTTTGGTAGTTCCGGAGATAAGCGCGTTTAAACAGACAAACTCTTGAACTCTATTATATTAAGTAGGTACCTACTAGCTGACTCGCCAGATATTGTCCTTCCAATTTTTTTTTCCTATTTTTTTCTTTTAAACCACCTCAGCAAAGAGGAGAATAAAACAAAAAAAAAAAATCGGTCAAGCCGTTCTCAAGTTACGGCGTTACCAAGGGAAATAGGGATTCATTATTCACTATCTATGTACAGTCAGCGTCGGGATGTGGTTACCCCCCTTGGAAGCACCGGTGCTCCACATCGTGACGCTGACTGTACATAGATAGAAGTACAGATGGAGATTTAGTCAAGTACCTCCCTTAGTACTTACCTACACATGTGTACGGAAATGAAAACATAATTCCATTGCATAATAATATAAATGGGAATGTACCGAAGCAAGGAAATGCTACGAACCTTTGAATACAAAGGTACTTGAAGCACAGTCTTCTTAGAATTTTGTAAGTTGCAAGGTTCCTGGAAACTAACTGCCTTCGACGTTCTAGCAATTTCCAGGAATATAATAATTCAGGAACACACAGCACTCTAAATGAAGAACAATTACTTATGTCACAGCCGCTTAAAAAAATGTAAACGTTTGATATCTTTTTGGTTTCCTCCGAATCTCTCATTATTTTCTCGGTTTTCGGTTATTTTTATATAAACTGTCTGCCATAATATAGCGTACCACTTAGGGTCTTCTAAATTATTCAATGCCAGTCAACTCAGAATCAGTGATATTGCGCTTATATGACGTATGTCATAGAGAAGTAGTGGATGGAGAACTCATAATGGTATTGGCAAGTCTTGTTTATAGAACGATAGGAGGCAAAACAAAGTCGTTGTTGAAACGTGTTGATTGCGACCAAACTTTCTGACGACAGTAAAATTTGATAATATTTAGTTACCTAAGTAGATTATTTATTTCTTTATTTTCTGCTGCTGCTGCTGGCTGTTATTCGTAGATTTCTGACAGTCGTTACGGGTCGTCTGAAGCCCGAAAGTCTGGCAACCAGTACCAAGTCTTACCAAGGGGTATTGTATTACCCAGTTACTGGGTTGTGTAGATCAAGTAGGCAGTCGCTCCATGTAAAATACTGGTATTCAACTGCATCCGTTATACTGGAAGCCGACCCGAACATAGTTGGGAAAAGGCCCGGCAGATGATAATAAATAAATTAATTTATTTCAGAAAACACATTTAAGCTGCACAAAAACAATTTTCCAAGTAAAAATAGAATATTACAGTAATAAGTGTATCGTTGGTGTATGTATTCATGAAAAAACATTGTATCACAAACACCAGTTAGGAATACTTAACAATGTATGAATGCCCATTGCTAACACTCCATTTTGTCACTCTTCTGTGTACAGTATTCGGTTACCACTGTGGTATTATTCGCTCGTTTCTCCCTTTGGAGATTACCGGGGCTTTTTATAAAGCTTATCTGTTTTTAGTTTCGTTTCGGAAAGTTGTCTGCGAGCGAAATTTTGTGCAGTGAATTAGTTTGTTTGTGAATTTTATTTGACTATACTTGACTACACTAGCTTTATCCAGCAGCTTCGCTCCGAATTTATCCCGCGGGAACGTACTACAGGGAAATCCTTCCTTATTCCTTGTATCACATCACACTAACATTATAAAGGCAAAAATTTGTGAGTGTGTGTGTGTGTTTGTATGTTTGTAACTTCTTCACGCTCAAACGGCTGGACCGATTTGTATGAAATTTGGTACATAGATAGCTTACACACTGGATTAACACATAAGCTACTCTTTACTCCGGTTTACACGGATGAAACCCTGGGGCACAGCAAGTACATTATAAAGGTAAGCTCTGTGCAAAATTCCAGCTTTCTACGTTCAAGGGTTTGGGCTGGGCGTTCATGAGTCAGTCAGTCAGGCTTCTCTTTTATTTATGTAGATTTTAGTGTTTGCAATTTCTCAGAAGTAATAAAAGTTACATAGGTTAGCCTATTTAGCATTAATATAGATACCTACCCAGACAAGTTTAGGCAACAGTTTCCGACTGGGTATTTTATTTTTAAATCATGTTAGTCTATTGCATTCGAGGAGCTCGTGGCTAAGTAATGACAGCCGCACGGGTCGGTCCATCAGGTACGCTACGCTTGCCGGGGTTGGTCAATGAATGGGTCAATCTTTACACACCGAGACTCCTCCGTGCCTCGAAAAGCACGTTACGCCGTTGGTCCCGGCTGACATTCGTGGATCTTTGACAGTCGTTACGGGTCGTCAGAAGCCCGAAAGTCTGACAACCAGTCTTACCAAGGGGTATCGTATTACACAGTTACTGGGTTGTAGAGGTCAGATAAGCAGTCGCTCCATGTACTAAAATACTAGTATTCAGCTGCATCCGGCTTGACTGGAAGCCAACCCCAACATAGTTGGGAAAAGGCTAGGCAGATTTATTGATTGATTGTTAGTCTATTGCATTCACTAATAAAGCTAGAAATATCTGTAACAATTACAGAGACAAAACTCGATTATTCCCTAACAATTGACTAAAACATAAAAACAGGGATAGTTAAATCAATTTGTCTGCTATCAATTGCATTTGGTTTTACACGTAACATAACGCCTATAACCCGCAAAGGGTAAGGCAGAAGTGTACCCGTAGTACCACCCACACTCACTCCGCCATTTGGTTTTAGGTTTTTATAAATGCTTGTTCCCACTGGAACCGACATAATATACAAATGTATGAAAACTCGTTCAACCACATTACATTTAAACTTTTTAAACTTTCGCGATTTGTACACATTACACATTACATTTGTTTAAATTCTGTGATAAATAACAATAAATGTTATAAAATAATGTACTTACAAGTGAAAAGAAATAGTGCTGCTTCCACCGCTATAGTTCTTATTTATTTGTAACACATTCTTAAACATTTTTCTTTTTTTTAGGGTTCCGTAACTCAAAAGGAAAAAACAGAACCCTTATAGGATCACTTCGTTGTCCGTCTGTCTGTCTGTCTGTCAGTCTGTCAAGACCCTTTTTCTCAGGAACTCGTGGAGGTATCAAGTTGAAATTAATATCAAATACGTAAGTCTATGGCTTCTTGAAGTTCTAAAAAACTCAAGCTTCTAAGTCAATGCAATAAAAACATACGGCCATTTAGTGGACATATTTTGATACTCGCAAGTAAATCAAAACCTATAGGGTACTTGCCCTTGTTCTAGAATCATGAAATTTTGAAAGAAGTTCTTACATCACAAATAAAGGAAAAAGTCCGAAAATAGTTATTTTGTAATTCTGTCACATAAAAAAAATGTTTAAGTCTGTCAGTCTGTCAAGACCATTTTTCTCAAGGACGCGTGAAGGTATCAAGATGAAATTAATATCAAACATGTAAGTCTATGTTGCCTTAAAGTTCTAAAAAAATCAAGCTTATAAGTCAACGCAATAAAAAAATACAGCCATTTTGCGACACATTTTGATACTCGCAACTGTCGCAAGTAAATCAAAACCTACAGGGTACTTCCCATTGACCTAGAATACTGAAATTTGACAAGAAGCAAGATCTTACAGCAGAAATAAAGGAAAAAGTCTGAAAAATGTTAATTTGTAATTCTATCACATAAAAAAAAAATTCAAGTCTGTCAGTCGGTCAAGACCCTTTTTCTCAAGAATGCATGGAGATATCAAGTTGAAATTAATATCAAATATGTAAGTCTATAGTTTCGTAGAGTCCTAAAAAAATCAAGCTTCTATGTCAACGCAATAAAAAATGCGGCCATTTTGCAACATATTTTGATACTCACAACTGTCGCAAGTAAATCAAAACCTATAGGGTATTTCCCGTTGACCTAGAATAATAAAATTTGGCAAGAAGCAAGGTCTTTCAGCACAAGTAAATTAAAAAGTCCGAAAATTGTGAATTTCTAATTTTATGATTTAAAACTTTTTTTTTTGGGATCCAATGTTAAGTTTGTTTTTGGGATAAATTCTTTTCAACTACGGAACCCTTCATTGTGCGTGGTCTGACACGCACTTGGCCGGTTTTTTTTTTATTTCGCATAGTTTTCAACTTTTGATGAAAAATGTAAAAAATAATTCCGTTCCCCCAGTTTGCATAGAGAAAAATCTGAAATTATTCTATGTGATAGAAGTTTATATAAAGATTACACACTTTTTCAGAAATCGGCACGGAACCCTCGGTGCGCGATTCCGACTCGCTCTTGACCAGTTTTTTTGTGCTATAGTTACTCCTCTGCCTAACCCTTTGGAGAAAACCAGGCGTGATGTTGTTATGTTTTGGTCGGAATTGGATTAAAGTACGAAAAAGAAACGAAAACAACATAATTATTTAACAATTTTAAGTCCGGATTTAATCCAATCCACATTCAACAAAAACTATAGTTATAAAAGCGTATCGATAAAATAATCAAAAGCGAAGCCAATACCAAAAGCGTCCCCAAACTTTGTAGCACAGCACAACACTAGAAAATTCACCTCACAATTTTTATCCAACTCTAAACAATTTCACAGCTAAAACCAATTCGTTGGCTAAAATTAGATTGTATCTATCGAAACAAGAGAATACGGTTAATTTTTATTGGTTTAAAAATATACATTTATTTTATCAGAAAAACAATACGAGAGAAATAAAAAAAGGTATGAAAATTTAGCGCGAAATCGGAACTACGAAGCGTAATAAATAATTTAGACGAAAAAGTTTAGTTCGGTATACATTCTAGTTTTAACGTTGGCATCAGCATTCGGACGGGGAAGTTTCTTTATATAGAGGATTAACTCGAAATGAGTTTTTTCACGGATACACTGCGTATAAAACATTGAATGAAGTTTTTTCGAAAGGATTGCTTCGAGTATGTTTTCGTGATAGTTTTTTTTTGCAACTTTTATTGGTTTCTGAGTTTACTATTCTCCAGTCTAGCTTAGTTGGCATTTGAAGCACTGAATATAGCATTTAGTTTTGCTTTCTTGTGAATTTGGTGAGGACTATTTTCAGCAGCGGACTGTGACCGGAGTTTGTTTACTGTTGTATCTACCCCAGCTAAACTACAAATGATTTAGAAAACACAGATGATTTCTTGCCTGCAAAAAAGCATGATTACACTACATTACCAACACACACATACACCCCCCTAACACTACATACCTATACACACAAACACACTACCTGCATTATCTACCACATCATCATAATCTACATTATTATTTTGCATTATTTTCACGATAATAAAAAACGTACCACTCACGGTACGTTTTTCATTTATACTCGTATCAATGCTCGTGTATTATGTAAGTAGATTAACATAATAACTATTATTTTTCGCTTATTCGTATGAAAAAAAAATCGTTCTCGAGATTCCTTCTATCTACACCATAAACATTCCACCATTCCAGACGAACCATTAACGTGAACTAGGAAATATATTAAATAATTGATGATACACTTTATACTACCAAAATTATGACGCCGTCATCCTAAACTACGATTTACTAGCACTAAAGAGCAAGACACGTGACGTCAGAGGTGGTGACTATACTTCTTTAAAATGTAGAACTTTTCCCAGGACGGGGTTTAAAAATAGAAAGGTAATATTAAAAATCACAATTTAATAAAACCAAAATGACCCCAATTTATTGAAATTTGCAACTTTTTATTGAACTCACTCACTACGTCATCACTTATGACGTCCTATGTATTATTTACCAGGTCAAATTACATATGAAAAAATGGGGGTACTTATACAGGATTATTGGTAACACACCAGCAACCTCTTAAGGGGTCATTGTACTCATTATTATGAACAACTTTTACTATGGGACCAAATCTGAATTCGCGAAAAAAAAATCAGCTGCTTCCTACATTTTGACGAGTTTGATGTAGATAAATGTACTGAACAGCTGATATTTTTTCGTGATTTCAGGTTAAGAGAGTTGAGAAGAGGTTGAGGTTGAAGTGTTTTACCAATAACCCTGTATACATTTTTTTTTTCTGAAAATAAATTCGTGAATTTTCTCCTAACACGATAACAACACCTTCACGTATTTAAATATTGCACAGGAGTAGGTACTGGTTTTGCCCATTTGTCCATTTGACATCCAAAAAGTATGGAGTGTCGCTGCTTAAGTTGACAAAGGCGTCTTTTTGAATTGGATATTTATATTTATGTTTAAGGTCTCGAGAAAAAGACAAAAAAAAAAAATAATAAAAAAAATAAACAAAAAAACAAACAACAACATCTCTCTCTACACACAACTTTATGCGAAAAAGACTTGATCCATTATTCCTTCACAATGAAATTATATTCCTGTCAAGACTTTATTTTCCCATACAAAAAAACAACAACAAAGAAACAGAAAGGAATCGTTGTTGTAAATAGAATTATCATATTGAGTCTGAACTGATGTTTACTTCGTGCTTCTGAAGATGTGGGAACTAGATTTTTAACAGAAATAATACGAAACACAACTGCATTTTAGCATGATTTTCATTAGGTATTTTCCTAGCTTCTTTTACATTCTACGTGTATCATTCATTATTTCATTTAGTCAACAAACCATCAATAATTTTAAGAAATCCACAAACTCCACGTCTTTTGGTCCCTCCATTTATATCACTAATATAATTTTATGGCTCGTACTTCACCTGTTACGCCGTGAGGTGGGCGGGGGTCCAATTTGGCGGTTTATTAAACATTTCCTCCGTTACATGGAGGTTAACTCTGACGGCAGTCGTTGTGATTGGATCAATGGGCTTCACTACAGCTATTATGGGAAGGAACTTACGGTTGGGGAATTATTTTTAGATGAGAGATTATGGTATGGTACGAAATGTTGGAAGTTACAGGTCAATGACTAAAGGTCAGTTATTGTTAAGGCAAAAGCGCCAGTGTAGGCCGCGAAATTCAAATATTCTTACATTTTTTGCAATTTGCAAGTCAGTATCAAGTTGTATGTTGATTTGAATATGATTCGCGACCGTAACAAATCTGTATTTATCTATATACAGGGTGGCCGGAACATTGACGTCCAAAAATAAAATTTCGGTCCCTCGTATCGTGGGGTATTCGAATCACCCCCATGTATGTTCCGCGACTTTTCATAGTTTTCGAGTTATGAATTTTTTTCTGAATGTTTGAAAATTTTCGACCTGACCAACCTAAAAAAATTCTAAAAAAAAAAGTAGAGGGTTTTATCGAGTTTCTTTTTTTGCAACTGAATTTTCATAAGTAGTAGGTACTTTTATGCATAAAATAATCAGCTTCGTAACTGTGATGAAAGTTATGAAAATGTTGATCTAAAGTGAAAAATTTACGTTCGGTAAATTATGACTCAAATTTTCAACTTTAAATTAAAAATCTTAACAGGTGACTTCATAATTCCTAAGTAGGCTTCAAGAATGCGCCAGACTCTCAGCTTTCATAATCATAAAAAAATGAAGTACTTAATAGGGCTACTTTGTTTAAAATCGGCCTTCAAAGACAGCGAGGTGGAAAAATTCTTAAAATTACCCATCTGAGTAATTATTTTTTTTTGGCTATTTTCTCGTTCCTAAGGTTAATTAATGATAAGAATACTGAAAACTAACCACATTATATTCAATATTCATAATTACCACACGTGGGCGAATGAAAATCCACTCGAAGTGAGAGCTTCGACATTTCAACATCGCTTCAGCGTTAACTTGTGGTCTGGTATCCTCAATGGCGAACTAATTGGTCCGTTTGAACTGCCGTCCAGACTTGATGGAGAAACATACAAAAACTTTTTGGAAAATGAACTTCCATTGTTGCTGGCAGATGTGAATCTCGAACTCAGACGAACCATGGTGTTGCAAAATGACGGCGCCCTGTGTCACTATGCAACCCAGGTCCGAAATTACTTAGATGAAACATACCCCAACAGATGGATCGGACGCAGCGGACCAATTAGGTGGCCTCCACGCTCACCTGATCTCAACCCCATCGATTTCTTTATTTGGGGCTATTACAAGGAAATAGCATACGCCCGAGACTGTTCAAGTGAACAAGAGCTGAGGCAGTTGATTGCAGAAGCTGAACGTGTTGTGAGAGAGAACAGAGACGCTTTTAGACGATTGCCAGACAATTTCTTACGTAGGTGTAGAATGTGTATTGCTGCTGGTGGTGGCCACTTTGAAAACCTTTTGTAAATGTTAAAAATAAATTAAGTACTTTTTTCACATTATCATCTGTGTTTTATTCAAAACCACTTTTTACGTAAAACTTTTCTTACCCAACTCTGAAACTATTTGTTGGTTAGTTTTCAGTATTGTTATCATTAATTAACCTTAGGAACGAGAAAATAGCCAAAAAAAAATAATTACTCAGATGGGTAATTTTAAGAATTTTTCCACCTCGCTGTCTTTGAAGGCCGATTTTAAACAAAGTAGCCCTATTAAGTACTTCATTTTTTTTATGATTATGAAAGCTGAGAGTCTGGCGCATTCTTGAAGCCTACTTAGGAATTATGAAGTCACCTGTTAAGATTTTTAATTTAAAGTTGAAAATTTGAGTCATAATTTACCGAACGTAAATTTTTCACTTTAGATCAACATTTTCATAACTTTCATCACAGTTACGAAGCTGATTATTTTATGCATAAAAGTACTACTTATGAAAATTCAGTTGCAAAAAAAGAAACTCGATAAAACCCTCTACTTTTTTTTTTAGAATTTTTTTAGGTTGGTCAGGTCGAAAATTTTCAAACATTCAGAAAAAAATTCATAACTCGAAAACTATAAAAAGTCGCGGAACATACATGGGGGTGATTCGAATACCCCACGATACGAGGGACCGAAATTTTATTTTTGGACGTCAATGTTCCGGCCACCCTGTATATAAAATTCAAAGTCCTGACTGACTGACTGATTGACTGACTGATATATCAACGCACAGCCCAAACCGCTGAACCTAGAGACTTGAAATTTTGCACATAGATACCTTATACAGTGTAGGCATCCACTAAGGAAGGATTTTTGGAAATTCCATCCCTAAGGGGGACAAATAGGGGATGAAAGTTTGTATGAAAAATCTTATTCTTTGAGTTAATAGACTTGAAACTTGGCATGAATATTTATCTAAGTAAATTATAAAGTTTGACATTTTTAGTTTTTTTAAACTACCCCCTCAGAAGGGTTTGGGGGGTGTCAAAGTTTGTATCAACGCACAGCCCAAACCGCTGTGTCTAGAGATTCCAAATTTGGCACGTAGGTTCCTTGTGAGGTCTAAGGGTGTACTAAGAAAGGATTTTTCAAAATTCAACCACTAAGTAGGTGAAACGGTGGTCCAAAGTTTGTATGAAAAATCTTATTCCTTGAGTTAATAGACTTGAAACATGGCACAAATATTTATCTAAGTAAGTTATAAAGTTTGCCATTTTTAGTTTTTCTAAACTACCCCCTCAGGACGGATTGGAGGGTGTCAAAGTTTGTATCAACGCACATCCCAAACCGCTGGCCCTAGATATTCCAAATTTGGCACGTAGGTTCCTTATGAGGTCTAGGGGTGCATTAAGAAAGGATTTTTCAAAATTCAACCCCTAAAGGTGTGAAACAGGGGTCCAAAGTTTGTATGAAAAATCTTAGTCCTTGATTTAATAGACTTGAAACTTGTCATGAATATTTATCTAAGTACATAAACTATAAAGTTTGTCATTTTTAGTTTTTCTAAACTACCCCCTCAGGAGGGATCTCACAGTTTGTATGTAGGAATTTTAACGCACGTTCCGATTTACTCGAAACTCAGTATTTATACTTGAAATCAAAAATGACGAATAACGTGTAACAGGGTTTTTCGAATATCCACCCCTAAAGGGTTGAAAAGGGGTAGTCAATTTTACGGGGCAGGTTTTACTGCGGGGCTTAACTCGAAAATTGGTGTAAATAATCTTTCTTTTAAGACGGAAATCTCACAAACGATTTTTTTAAATTGTATCCCTGTGGGGGTGAAAACAGGGAATATAGTTTATATGAAAAATCTTATTCATTTGCTTAATTAAGTTGAAACTTGGCACAAATACTTGCCTAAGCAAGTAATAAAGTTTGTCATTAATAGTTTTTTCCCCAGAGGGAGGGGTAGATGGGAAGGTGGGAATGGGAGGGAGTGGTGAGCAGGGAAAGGGGAAGGGGAGAGGGTGGTGAGGAGGGAAAGGGGGAAGGGGAGATTGTGGTGAGAGAGAGGGAGGGTAGGGGTGGTGAGGAGGAGGCTGAGGAGGAGGATGATGGGGGGGCGAGGGATAGGAGAGCATAGTGAGGGTGAGGGTGTGGAGAAGGGAAGAGGTGTGACGGGGCGGGGAGGTTAGCGGGAAAGTTATGTGGTGAGGGGGTAATAGGGAGACGGGGATGGAGAGAGTGAGGGGGGTGAAAGAGTGCAGTGATGGGGAGGGTAAGAGAGTGGGAAGGGGAGGGGTTAGAGAGAGAGGAGGGGTGAAAGGGAGATTAGGGGGAAGAGGTAGCAGTGCCTTTACACCTTAAAGTTGCTTTTTGTATAGCACTGATTCATTAAAGAAACCCAGCCCGACAGAAATTACTGAAAAATAGAAAGTCGGAAACTCGGAGCGACACAAAAAACAGCAGTAAACTCCAGCCGTGCGACGGAGCTGACACGCTTTTTTTTATTTGTTTGAACGCGCTAATCTCAGGAACTACCACTCGGACTTTAATAATTATTTTTGCATTTCATAGCCCAATTCTTAAGGAAGTCTATAGGCGTATTTAACATCACACTAAAACTCTTAAATGCCGAGCAAAAAAAAGAGAGAAGGAACGCTAAGCGAAAACGAAGTAATAGCGCGGGAAGGCAATGCGATGCGACAGGGTGGGTTGGGGGAACATGAAATTTTACGCGGAAGAATTCGCGGGCAGAAGTTATCTCAATATTTTTGTTCCTGTGGCATATTTTCCGACATTCACGCGGGCGAAGCCGCGGGCAAAAGCTAGTAGAATTATAATAATTAAAATCATCAATACAACTGTAGTTTCTATTACCATATAGAATGACTATTTCATGATATCATGATATTTGAGGCCAATTCTAACATATAAAGTTGTATTACTGATTCTATTGATTATAATTCTGTAAACACTTTTTTGTTACGGTCGGAGCTGCAAATTGCAAAAAGCGTACGGAAATTTGAATTTTGCGGGCTACCTAAGTGCTTCACCCTTAAGATGATTGTGACTAACCTCAACACAAAATATTGTTATCTTTTTAACTATTGTTTGATCTGCAGACCTTGGCGTTTATTCATTGAGGTCTTGTAGTGGTAATCGCGCCCTCTTTGGAACAGAAGAAATATTGTTAAAGATAAAGAAATACATATTTACCGTGCCCTACAAATGGCCTGTAATCATCCCGCAACAGGACTTTTTAAGAAGAGAAGGGACGCATCAACTAAACAAAAATCCAATTTAGGAAATATATCACATTTATGGTCACACTAATGCACGTGTTGTGTGTTTAGGCGCCATCTTGTTTACCTGTTCGTTCCCGCCATGTCCGATAAGGGTTACCGTACACTTTACCTCCTGAAAGTAAACACTATAATCGTTATAAGGCTTATTTAATGATGCAATTAAAATAACATGATACTATGAGTTACGTGGTAATACACATAAAATTATAGTACTTGAAATAAAAACCAGTCAAGAGCGAGTCGGACTCGCGCACCGAGGGTTCCGTTCCGATTTCTGAAAAAGTGTGCTAGAGACATCGTTTTATTTTTTCTGTAATCTTTACATAAACTACTATCACATAAAATAATTTCAGATTTTTTCCTATGCAAACTTCGGTGATCAATGAAAGTTTGAGAATGTGCAAACAATGCTCTTCCCCACCCCCACTTCAAATTTTTAAGACCCTTTCGTTCTCTGTCGCAAAAAAACGTCATATAAAACTTTCAAATTTCAAGTTGATAGCATTAGTAGTTCTTGAGATATTCAGCTGTGACAGCCGGACAGACAGACAGACAGACTGAGTCGCACCATAAGGGTTCCTTTTTACCATTTTGGTACGGAACACTAAAACAAAAACAGAAACAAAACTTTGAATTTTATTTCAGCCGATTTGAAGTAAGCTGTCATTTCACCGGATTGACGCTATTCACAGCTTTCAGCAAGTTTTCAAGTTGAGATTTTTACAGAATGGACCGTCTGGTCTTGGGTTTTATCAAACAATAGCCTAACGAAGTGTCTTCTCAGCCAATCAATGGCCTGTGCCTTAAGGGGATACATCGATAATCATCAATAATCATCATGATCATCATCATCGATAATTTTGTGTTTTTAAAATTCCCAGAAAACCAAATGAATAAGATTAAATCATTAAGATTTCCATGTTTTATTTGACTATATTGTCTACTGCTATACTAAAAAAGAAACATGATTACCTATTTGATTTTTTTTCCATAGAAAAAAAATCAAAATAACACCGTCTATTTTCTGTTTTATACGATTATACGTAAACAATTCCTAACTGTGCAGTAAAATTTGCTTTAAATTAAAGGTATTTAAATATGTTAAGAACTTACTAAGCTAAAAATTTATTCAAGTATAGCATTTTGTCATAAATCTACATTTAAACGAAGCCATTAAATTCCGGTGCGCGTAAGTCTTCTATCTCGCGCGTCAAACTAGTCCGAGCACACTTCGATGTAGGGCCTTAATATAAGATATGTCAGTCTTTATCGTTAACAATATTAAGCTTACTAATTTTATCATTCAAACCAGATACATTTTCGAATTCCACTTATTACCTCAAAACATTGAAATTAACGCCAGATTACACCATTTTCCTACAAAATTACACCAAAAATCTCTTGTATACTGAATGTGAAGAGCTCTTTTGTATAAGTTTCGCAGACGCGTATTGTGTAGGTATGTACCAATACATACGGAGAAGTTGATAGATGTGATGTGGCCGTGACGTACTCAGCTCTCTTCAAGTAATTCGTTGAACGAATCTTTGTTGTAGGGTGACCATGAAATGGGTAAGGATTTTTCCATACTTTTTGTTTATGACTTTTTTTTGTGGAAGGGAAATCATCAAATGACTTCTCCCGCTCTGGGCGGAGCGGAAGAGCGTATCTGATTTTTACTGACTAAAACTCACCCGTGTTCCTTCAGTTGCCTATGCCAGGGCTACGGTATCTCTTTCGAACAACCCACGACCTCGGCGGCTTTTTGTGTATGCTTAAATTCTTCTTGTATTGTGATTTATGTTGATTTTATTTTGATCTAAAGATGAGTTATTTATAAACTAAGTTTGATTTGCAAAATATGTTTTTATTCTTTACAATTTCTATTACTGACACTGCTCATCAAGAGGCAATTTATAACAATCTATTCCTTTTATTGAATATCAGGTATGTAGCATGTGAAACTGACATTTCCCAATTGTTATTTTAAACTGTAAAATTTCTGCAAGTTTTATGCTAAGTTTAGCGAAACATCGGTAGCTGTGAAATAACTTTCTTCTAAGGAAAAATGTCACAAGAAGTCTAGCTTCCTAAAACACTACTACACAGTCACAGTACTCCAAACACATCCATATCGCGGGACGTTGAGTAACTCATGCAATGTACCACTCGCTCGAAGCCACCTTCATAACGTGTGTACGTGACCGTCCCGATGTACCTACCTCACGACCGTGGACGGCTATTACATGATATTTTTGTCACCCTAGCCTTAGTAGCTGTCCCTATTTGCGTTACATTTTCGAAGTCATTCGGGTATTTTCGTTCCGGAATTTGTGCGAGAATTGTGGTGTACCTATTTGTTGTTTGTTGTTTCTAGATTTTGGTAGCTTCGAATAATATGTTACGATTTCGGTATTTGACTGTTGTAGAAATATATTTGGTGGAGGGGAAGGATTTTTTTTCTAGATTTTTGTATGGATGAATTTTTTATGCCCCCCTAAGTCCGTAATACACCAATTTAGATCTTATTGAGAAATGAATATTAATGCCTATCCTAAAGGATGTAGGTAGGTACTACACACTAACAGCTTTGTGGTACAGACGCCAGCATATCAAGCTACTACAATCTGTCAAATTTCTTTAATAGAATCGCTAAAGTATTAGGTTCAAGGTTGATTGGGAAAATTTTACAGTTTCGGGTGGCTTGACCTGTCTGTACCTAGCATGTATTTTACATAAACATTTAATTTTAATTTTACTGTAATAGAAAATACAGGCCTTTCAATACCTACAACTAATGCATTTTATGTTGTTTTTTTTACATTTAAATATTTATTATCGAAAATACAGAGGTTTTAACACTACATACTTCTATCCTAACACGTAATGTATTATTTTCATCACTGATGCTCTGAAAGTAGCAACTATAAGCAAGTAAGTAAGTATCTCGGGTGTAACTGATTACTTACATCCCATGTTTAACTATCTACTATATTTTCAAGTATATTTAAACATTTACAACATTTACATTACATTTTATGATATAACCGTACAAATGAGTTTTAATACTGCACACTAACAGCTGTAGTACGAACTTGTATGCTTATTTATTTATTTTTATGTTGATTTTTTTAACATTTACTTATTTGTTTTAGAAAAATACAGTGGTTTCAATAGTATACTTACATACTTCTACAGCTTTGTCGTACGGTAGACCGCACATGTAACGCAGTGGTAACACCCATAAACCTTAAGCCTCGCGCATAGAACTCAAATTAGATCTTAAAATCGTTGTAACTCCAAAAGTTATTATTGTTTTTTTTAACTTCGAAAAACAGTCGGAGGCATAACCTTCCTGAACATGTACATACGTGTAGAATTTTTTTTTAAATATTCATAAATAAGACTAGATGTTGGGTACATTATGGACCCCATAAATATGACCATTTTAGTGGCATTTTCTTAACTTTTTAAAAGAAATATTTGACTAATTCAAATTTACTTTTTTGTACATTGTAGCCCTCGTTAATACAAACATTTTGACACCTCAATTAACGATATTGACTTAGAAATAAGGGCACTTTTCTTGAAAAGAACGCTGGACCGGAGCGATCGAAAATCATTTCCAATGTTAAAACCGCATCTACCTTCTTCAGAAAGGTTATAGCCGGAATGCGCGCGCTTTCACCTTTCCTTCCGGGACACTTTCGGGCTCTTAGTCAATCCTCATTTTTCGTTCCAGAACACTTTCGGGCTCTTAGTCAATCCTCGTTTTTCGTTCCAGAACACTTTCGGGCTCTTAGTCAATCCTCGTTTTTCGTTCCAGAACACTTTCGGGCTCTTAGTCAATCCTCGTTTTTCGTTCCAGAACACTTTCGGGCTCTTAGTCAATCCTCGTTTTTCGTTCCAGAACACTTTCGGGCTCTTAGTCAATCCTCGTTTTTCGTTCCAGAACTTTTTCGGGCTCTTAGTCAATCCTCGTTTTTCGTTCC
Organism: Cosmia trapezina; assembly: GCA_905163495.3. Lineage (NCBI taxonomy): Eukaryota > Metazoa > Arthropoda > Insecta > Lepidoptera > Noctuidae > Cosmia > Cosmia trapezina. The sequence continues at coordinate 21,252,786 of LR991035.1, read as the reverse complement.
AGAACACTTTCGGGCTCTTAGTCAATCCTCGTTTTTCGTTCCAGAACACTTTCGGGCTCTTAGTCAATCCTCGTTTTTCGTTCCAGAACACTTTCGGGCTCTTAGTCAATCCTCGTTTTTCGTTCCAGAACACTTTCGGGCTCTTAGTCAATCCTCGTTTTTCGTTCCAGAACACTTTCGGGCTCTTAGTCAATCCTCGTTTTTCGTTCCAGAACACTTTCGGGCTCTTAGTCAATCCTCGTTTTTCGTTCCAGAACACTTTCGGGCTCTTAGTCAATCCTCGTTTTTCGTTCCAGAACACTTTCGGGCTCTTAGTCAATCCTCGTTTTTCGTTCCAGAACACTTTCGGGCTCTTAGTCAATCCTCGTTTTTCGTTCCAGAACACTTTCGGGCTCTTAGTCAATCCTCGTTTTTCGTTCCAGAACACTTTCGGGACTGTGGTCGCGCCAGTAATTAAATGTTTAAAAAATCAACTTAAAAATAAAAAACACACATGTTCGTTTAACAAAGCTGCTATTGTGTAGTATAAAAGTAGTATTAAAATCTTTGTATTTTCTATAGTAAATAAGTAAATGTTTAAAAAATAAACATAAAAGTAAATTAATTAATAGACATCTTCGTACTTACGTACGTATCTTTATGGATCTTTGACAGTCGTAACGGGTCGTCAGAAGCCCGAAAGTCTGACAACCAGTCCTACCAAGGGGTATCGTATTACCAAGTCACTGGGTTGTGGAGGTCATATAGGCAGTCGCTCCATGTAAAATACTAGTAGGTATTCACCTACATCCGGTTAGACTGGAAGCCTACCCCAAGATAGTTGGGAAAAGGCTAGGCAGATGATGATGATGATCCTTGTTTTTTTTTTATTACTGAAATTAATTTCCAATGCTATTTGAAGGTTATGTGGTGCATCTGTGAATTTTTTACTGCCAGCGTATCGGCCTGTCTCGACCTGGTGGTTTGCGCCAAACTGCTCGAAACTTCGACGGTATGACGGCGCTCGGGTGACGGACGTGCGGTGGATGTGCGGTCATAGCACCGGCGCGGTGCGGTGGAATGTATTGCTACTTCAGCGCCGTCATCTCGTACTCGGTGACGTCCCGTTGACGGCGGTGGTGGACAAACGCCATTAGTTTTTGATTAGATATGAGTGAACCTTTGGTTGGTAGGTACCTACTTATACAGGGTATTTTTTTAAGCAGTGCGCAAATTTTCACTGGGTGTTCTACTCATGAATATGAACAACTTTCACTATGGGACCAAACCTGAAATCGCGAAAAATAAACAGCTACTCCTTAACTTATATGAAAGAATTAAAACACCCGAGCCGTAGGCGAGGTTGTTTTTGAGCCGAGAACTGCAATAACAAATGTCCACGAGTATCAAACGACGTTTTTCAATACACTTTTGAAGAAATAAAATAAAAAACACATCAAATAACGTAAAATAATTCTGTCATGAATTAATAGGTAACTATGATTTAAATTTTCTTTTTTTCCGCGCTTTGCTTTCGCCAGGTTGAAAGAGAAGCAAAGGTATAAAGCCGATAAACAATAAAGAATAAAGAATTATGAATTATGAATTAACAATAAAGAATTATGAATTATGAATTATAAACAGCCTAATATGAAAAATAGAAAATACAAATATTTTTGAGTTTAGAACACAAATAAATGTTAATTTGTTCATAAACGTTTTTTTTATTGTAATAATCATGGTTTTTGATAATATTCTATACAGGAACATTATTTAAATATTCAAAAAATATTAACGCCTTAATGACGCATATCTCTTTGCCGAGATAAAAAAAAAACATTCACCTCCAAATAGAGAGTTGTGAATAGAGGCATTGAACCAATTTGGACTAAGTATAGGTATAAGTTATCTGTGGAATTCCCGCACACGTGCGACATACATTGCATTGTGAACCTAATTGTAGTGCGATATGAACCAGTTTTCGAGGAAGTGTATTGAAAATAACTTTTATTTTATTTCAATCATCCATCGTCGTGACATTTTATGTATTGAATGAATTATGGATTAAGTTCAATCAATCAACTCAAAAGTACGATGAGGAACATTAGCTGTTGAAAGCATTTCAAAGAAATTTGTTTGGGAAGTTACTGCATCATCATCATCATTTCAGCTGAAAGACGTCCACTTCGACCAAGCATCGCCATTTCGGCCGGTTCAGGGGGTCTACTCCCTAAGCACGAAATCCGTAGTTTCGGCCTTCCTTACGGGCGTTTCCTACACCGTATCACTTGTATTACTTACTCGTGTCTTCTTCGTATTACTTGTATGATTGGTTCGGTGCCCGAACGAAGATGAATGGCAACACGATACGACAGTTGTCCCTACTCCCGATGTGTTTTAGCCCGTCCGAAAAATTTAACATTTACACTTGTTTTGATGGATCGTTAAGTCAGACGGACGGATAAACGGACGGACTTAGGGAGTAGGCCCCAGTGCTTCTCGCATCCAGCGGATTTATCCGTCCACCTAGGCAGTAGGCCTGTCAATGCTACGCCTTCTGGAACGCGGTCGCCACTTCAGAACGTTACGACCCCGTCGGTTATTTGTTAATTTGGCCATTTTGTGCCTTGTGTGTGTGCTAATAACTGTTTTTAGGGTTCCGTAGCTAAAAAGGAAAAAAAACGGAACCCTTATAGGATCACTCGTGTGTCTGTCTGTCCGTCTATCACAGCCAATTTGCTCCGGATCTATTAGACCGCTTAAGTTGAAATTTGGTACACATATGAATTTCTATGACCTTAACACGGACGTGTAACTTAAATAAATGAATTTTGAATATGGGGGTAATTTTTTGGGAGCTAACAGGAAATTTAAAAAAAAAGTTTTGCAAACCGTATTTGTGATATATCAAATGAAAGGGCTTACTGTGAGGATGCGCTGACTGTACACACTGCCGGCGAGTACTCAGTTGTCGCAGCGACAAGAGCTATCCAAGAGAGTACTCGCTCAGCCACGCTCGCTTAGCAAATAGAACACTCGCTGGGTTACTTATGATTGGTACGAGTACATAATAATAATAGTAAAGTACTTTAATTTCCGATCTACAGCTAATACGTGCATTTTAATTTAAAATTATGGTAAACATGAATTACACTTTTTGTTTCGTTTATTTTTCTTTATCTTTACTTCCAATAATCGGAAGCCTTTCTCTGGTATATAGGCCTCCTCCAGCTTGTTCCAGACCTCTCTGTTTATTGCTTTTGATCTCCATTCGCTTCCTGCAACAGCTTTTGTGTCTTCTAACCACTTTCTCTTAGGGCGCTCCCTTCTTCTTTTTCCTGGAGGTCCAATCCATACTATTGTCTCTAATGTCCACATTTTATCTGTGTATCTCGCTTATATGTCCTGTCAATCGCCACTTTTTTAAGAGCATTTTTGTTTAAGGTACATACGCATACTCTTAGCATAATCAGTCTATAATGTTCCCACTGCTGCAGCGGGGACATAGGCTTCCTCTCTTCTCGAGGGAGTGGGCCATAATCTACCACGAGGGCCCAGTGCGGGTTGGCAGATGTCACAAAATCACACAATCATCTACACAGACCAGCGAGTAATCGCTCGTCGCCTTCGCAGACTCACTGCTCGTTGCTCGCCAACTCGTTTTTAGTTGCTAGCTCTACTCGCTTCTCTCTCGTGCCTTGTAAGGGATAATTCCAAAAAAGTTTCAAAAAAAGGTTGAGAAAAAACCGAGCCCCACTAAGAACTTATTCGGTGCCAGTAGGAACCGTGGCTTGGACTCGTATTAACTCTCGTTCGCCGATAGAATGCTAACCTTCCGGGCAACTTGCCCGTTGTTTGTGGCCGATCAAAAACAGCTGTGACATACTGTTAAGCGACGCGAAGAGCTTTTAGCTTATACCGGATGACTTTTTTTACCGTCTCGAAAAAAAATGGGTATATTAGGTGAACGGAGTAGAAGCCTATGGCATACCTAACTTTTTTTCTTTTTTTTTTTTTTTCAAAAAAAAAATCTAAAATTCTGATCATATGCAGGCTGCATATGATTTGAATTTCGATATTTTTAAACGATTTATTATTTTTTTCCAAAATTTCTGTTTTTCTGGTACAAAAATGACAAGTTTACATCGAATTTGTAGTATTTATTGGTACTTTGATAATTTTTTCTGTCTAAGCTATTAAAAAAAAAAGAAGGTATGCCATAGGCTTCTACTCTGTTCATCTAATACGCCCAATTTTTTTCGAGACGGTAAAAAAAGTCATCTAGTATATGTACCATTGGAAACTTTTTACTCAAAATCTTTCCTATTATAAAAACTTTTTTACAAAAACAAAAACCGACTTCCAAAAAAAACACTACAAAGTGAAAAATAACTTTAATTTCGGAAGTCGGTGTCTTTGGATCTGTATTTTAGTTTTTTGCCACCGACTTCCGAAATTAAAGTTATTTTTCACTTTGTAGTGTTTTTTTTGGAAGTCGGTTTTTGTTTTTGTAAAAAAGTTTTTATTTTTCACTTTTTAGTGGTTCAGTTTGTAATTTATCTAAGTTACAATAACCCAATGTCAACTGCTCATCACGTTTTACAAAATGTTGCTTTTCCCGATGCAGGGACGTTAATTGTTGAGGAGTTCTCCTAGTAAGAACCAGGAGAAATGGAGCTCATGGTGAAGTCACCATTACCATTATTTTGACGAGCATAAACCATATTAAAGTAATCGAATCGCAACCTGTTATATACTTAGATATAATTGAGTATTTCCGATGGCCCTCTGTGGTCTTCATCATCAGTTCCAGTTCACCGAATGGTACTTTCCGAGAGTAAATGCACGAGTTACTATAAAAAATACCGAAATCGATATAGGTGTGCCCATAAAATTTGAGGGTTTCCCTCGATTTCCATGGGATCCCATCATCAGATCCTGATTTGATGATCATGGGACCACTTGGGAAGTATACCCTTTCGAACAAAAAAAGAAAAATCCAAATCGGTCTAGCCATTTTCGAGTAATCGGGGAACATACATAAAAAAAAAAATAAAAAAAAAATAAAAAAAATATTCCGACGAATTGAGAACCTCCTCCTTTTGGAAGTCGGTTAAAAAACATCGAGTATAAATTCTGGTTTATAAAAAAACCACTGCCGCAAAACTGATCGTATTACCACTTTACATTGTCAGATCTTGCTTTTACCGACTGTGTAGAAAAGTTTTTTTTTGCAGGATATTGTCAATCTACAAACAGGTAAATAAATATTGCTGCTCTTATTCATGGTAACCTAATTGCCCTGAGAGAAGCGGAGAACCGAACAAGTGGAAGAATGTCAACTATAAAGCCATGGCCTTTCAGGGATACGACCTTCAGTAATGAAGTTCGCGACCAAGAAGAAGAGATTTATATTCATGAATAAATACTTTTTGGCAATAACCTTATAACAGATAGAGAATAGAGATCTCACACGGGTTGTTTTCCAGATACTATACTACTATAGCAAACATCCAATCTGCGTAGCAGTACTTTACATGGAAGTGACTGCCTATCTGATCATCACAACCCAGTTACTGGGTGACACACGATACCCTTTGGTAAGACTGGTTGTCAAATATTTACGAATGACAGGCGGGATCAACGGCTTAACCAGCTTGCCGTGGCACGGAGGGGTCTCGATATTTAGTGGATGGGCAAGCGCAACTTAACCTCCGATCGAACCGTGAGGTTTTTATCATATAACCACGACCCCATTGTATTCATCTGCCTAGCCTTTTCCCAACGATGTTGGTGTCGGCTTCCAGTCTAAACGGATGCAGCTGAATACCAGTATTTTACATGGAGCGACTGTCTATCTGACCTACACAATCCAGTTACTGGGCACCCCTACCCAGACTGATACTGCATCCTAAGACTGGTTGTCAGACTTTCGGGCTTCTGACGACCCGTAACGACTGGCAAAGATCCACGAATGACAGCCGGGACCAACGGCTTAAAGTGCTTTCCGAGGCACGCAGTGGTCTTGGTATGTAAATATGGTCCCCATCCACGGGCCAACCGTGGCAAGCGTAGCTTAATGTGATCGATCGACCCGTGTTGCTGGTATTACTTGGCCACAAACCTCTTAGCCACTACCCTACTGTACTATACTTTACATACTGCATTTTGTATTTAGTCTTCTTCTGATATCATTTTTAAGTACTGTCCGCCATCTTCTTTGTCTGTATGTCAACGGCAACAGGCCATCACGTCCTTTGTTAGTGAATTGTTGAAGGGAAAAAACGCCTACAAACTTTTTAATGCGTGAATAGATTTACAAAATGTATCGTCCCTTACGTAATCAAGGATTTTCGGGATTTTTTCTTAACAAACTTTGTGAAGAGGGTATTGGAGCCATTTGTTGAGTTAATTTTGTGTGTTATATTGTGAACACTTTGCTGAAAGGTTAGGTGTTTATGGGCCTATACTACCTCAAATGGCTTGGTATGATCCTCCGTTATTTCGAAAATACTGCTTCATTAATTTTGAAAAAAATATATGGTAAAGTTGAGGATTAATAATCGGTACTATGTTAGACGAAAACACGATTCCATAAAATTTTCTCGATAGAAAAATAATACAAAGTTACCTCCAAACCGACCAATAAACCGCTGGTATTCAAAAATACTTCACTTTGCATACTTAGCGTGCCCGACAGATGTCAACCGTTCCGTCTTTCACAATAAATCTCCGGTAATTGTTTGTCATGATAACTTCGTCCATAGTTGCACAGACAAAACCTTCGGTTTCCCGAAAGAGGGCACCGGAACGCAGCCAGCCAACAAATCTACATCGGGTCCATGTAGGGCCCGGAAAAAGCGTCCGTGAAGCTGCTTACTCTGCCATACCTCCCTGCGATCTTTAGTGTCAAGCACTACATGCATCTCCACGTCGGCTTGTAGGAAATACTCCCTGAGACTGCATATCTCGCGATTGTGGAGGGTCTTAGCGTTTAAAAAGCCTCGGCCTCCACACTTTCGCGAGATATACAGTCTCATTACCGATGACCGTGGATGATGCATTCGATATGCAGTCAACAGCGTACGAACCCTCCGATCCAGGGCATCGAGTCCAATTTGAGTCCATTTGAGTACGCCGAAAGAGTACATCAAAACCGGCATGACCCAACCGTTGAAGGCGCCAGGCAGGTGGACCTTGTTTCCGCCTGATAGAAGACTATTAAATACTTTCTTCAGGCGGCCAAAGAAGCGCTCCTTTAACGATTGTTTCATGTCAGCAACATTGATGCCCAACGCTTCCGACATACCCAAATACTTATAGGTTCCGGATGCGGAGAGGGATATAAGGTTTATGGAATCCGAGAGTTGGGTTCCCACGGATTCCACAATCTCCCCTCGCTTTACATGCATGACCGCACATTTGTCCACACCAAATTCCATCCTGATGGCGCTACTGAAAGTAACTGAAACTTTCAGTAGCTCCATCAGTTGCAAATTGTTGGGGGCAAAGAGTTTTAGGTCATCCATGTAGAGGAGGTGGGAGGAGCTCGTGGCTAAGTAATAACAGCCGCACGGGTCGATCAGCGGTTGGTCAGTGGATGGGTGACCATCTTTACACACCGAGATTCCTCCGTGCCTCGGAAAGCACGTTAAGCCGTTGGTCCCGGCTGTTATTCGTGGATCTTTGACAGTCGTTACAGGTCGTCAGAAGCCCGAAAGTCTGACAACCAGTCTTGCCAAGGGGTATCGTATTACGCAGTAACTGGGTTGTGAAGGTCAGATAGGCAGTCGCTCCATGTAAAATACTGGTATTCAGCTGCATCCGGTTAGACTGGAAGCCAACCCCAACATAGTTGGGACAAGGCTAGGCAGATTGATTGATGTAGAGGAGGTGGGATATAACCTGACCACCTCTCCTCAGCCGATAGCCAAGACCTGAATCCTCCCACAGTGTGCTTAGAGGATTCAAGGCTAAGCAGAAACAAAGCGGACTCAAACTATCGCCCTGAAATATACCTCGCTCGATCCTTATAGGCTCGCTATTCCTTTGGATATCTCAACATCCTGGATAGCGGAGGACCGTCCTCCATTGCTCCATACACGACATCAGGAAGGTGCGCAGAGTTACATCTATACAACTCCAGCACCTTCATGAGCCATGTATGTGGCACCGAGTCATAGGCCTTCTTATAATCTATCCAACATGTCGATAGATCCTTTCGGGAACGACGAACCTGTTGGCTTATCGCCATATCAATGAGGAGTAGCTCCTTAGTACCGCGAGGTCCATTCCTACATCCATTTTGAGAGGCAGACATGATGGAGTTTGTGTCTATATGTTTGTTACTTTTAGCTCTCAAAATGGATATAAGAACCTTATAGACCGTCAGTAAACACGTGATCGGCCTATAATTTTTGGGTTCCGAGGTGCTACCTAATTTATGGAGCAGGTGCGTAACTCCTGTCGTCAGGAATTGGGGTAGTGAACCAGACTCTAAAGCAGACTGGTACTGAGCCGCCAAGCGAGCGTGCGACCCAAGAAACCATTTGATCCAGAAGTTATGCAGTCCGTCCGGTCCAGGAGACTTCCAATTAGGCAAAGGACGGACTGCACGAGCTACATCTTGGGGCTATATGGCTATATGGTAATAGACCCCATTTCTGGTATTGGATCGCAGGCTCGCTCGGCTTCCCGAGCCCAATCACCTTCGGTGTGACACACAGGCACCGACCAGATACTGCTCCAGAAAGAACACATGGCATCATCATCTGGCAGGCGCGTGTCAGCCACACCTTGCTCCGGTCGTTCCCAACCCCTATAAACCCACCTTTCATCGCTCTGGAAGGTGCCTGAGTGTATCGGTCCACTCGCCACTTATACCTACGAATACGGTTTACCCATGCATACACTTTCTGCTTCAGGAAGTCGATGCGCTCTGTGACACGGGACATATAGTCCTGAGGGCTGACATCAATCCCTGAGAACGCCCGTCTCACAAAGCGCATCACTCTGGGGCGAGTACTGCCCTCCCTGAATTAGTTGATGATGAGCGCTCTGGGCCCATCAATACGGCGCTCAATTCTGCACTGCCAAGCTGGTACGGCTGGTTTCGATCGTGTAGAAAATTTGAAGTGAGCTACACGACATGCCGCTACAGCCGCGCAGTACAGAATCGAATGAGTATCGGTGAGGTCTTCGCAGTCATCAAAATAGTTTGACAACTTCGAATCCAGAGCCGCCACCAGCGTCCTATTTTTGTTATGCATTGGCAAACGAGGTTAGCGTGGTCTAAGTTCGGGCGATATGAACCGATATTCCTCAATCGCACCCTCCAAAGCACTTGATTGCACTGGTTACTTACGTTTGTAGCCCTGTCATTATTATCATTACAATTTAAGGGATAGTGACATCACTCCGTATGAAAAGAAATAACCCATATTGCATTGTAGGTACATTGCTTCATTTTTTAATGTGCTAGTTAATTAATACCTGTCATTATTGTCAACGTTCAATGTTTGACTATCATTTTGCTTTGCTGAAAAATTATGTTCATTATCGTTGCTTAAATACGGTGGATTCTATTAATAGCAAATAAATTGTTAATATAATATAAAAAAATAAAGTTTGTGAAGATGTTTGGATGTTTGTTACTCAATCACGCAAAAACGGCTGATTGGATTTGGATGAAATTTGGCACACAGATAGTTTATAACTTGGGTTCCCGTGGGATAATTTCCGACATCCACGCAGTGGAAGCCGTGGGCAACGGCTAGTAATTCATACTTAAATGTGCTCTGAATGTAATGAAATTCATTTAACTACTTGATGGCAACGGTTACTATTATACATATAGTAATATTTTTACTTAAGGCGACGATAAACGACTTTTAATGATTTTAAACTGAAGATCGCGTCTAAACGAGTACCTAGTGTTAATGATTTGGAAGACATTGTTAAATAAGAGCATGTTCTCAATAACTTATTAAATGAATATTTTAGATTAAGCTATAAATAGTTTCGTGTAATTAATTTGTAAAATTATGTCTATCGCGGATAAAAACTGAGTATCACGCAAAATTTATCAAGAGTATTTTTATAAAAACTTCACCTTTTAAACATATTTTTTTAAATTTATCTTTTAGAATACGTGTTTTAATGTAAGTTATACTTTTTGTTTTATGCATAATAAATTAATAAAGCGTCTAATTTGGGACAGCGCTCCTTGATGTGCGAGTTCTATATTACTGGGTGGACGTACGACGCGTTGCGTGAGCTCAGCACAGAACACGCAAGCTATGAAGCACTCAAGGCCGTTGGCATATATCTATGTCTTAATTTGACCGGAAATAATGAACACTGAAAGTAATTGCTTTGGTCAAAATGAAATTACCTTATTAGGTATACCTTATACACGTTGTTACTTAGACATTCAGTTGTAGTCTAACAGCGGAATAAACAACATATCATAACCCTCCTTTTTGCTTCGCCGTAGTCTGATAAAAAAAAATCATGTGGAAACCTTCAAAAACTCCAGTTGAATTGTTTCTCAATAATAGACTTGACAAAGATGTTCAAAAAATAGTTCAACCTTTCAACATTATCCTCTCTCTACTCTTCTCTTCCAAATACAAAATTAGAGATAGTTATATCACTCCGTGTGAAAAAAAGTATCCTATATTTCTGTTTTTCGTTGTTTTATTTTTTAATGTGTTGAGTGTCTATCGTTATTATACTAATAATTCTGTTTATATGAATACCATACTTTTAATATGTATTACTTTCTATTATGTCAGCTTCATACTGTTGATCATTTGTAACATTGTCCATAGTCGTAGCAACATATCCCTTATTATGACTATCCAAGAACTTATTAGAAGCTTTGACATTAGTAGAAGTGTCCGAACTTATATTATTTGGAATTGGATCTCAGTTTTATCTATATTTAGTTTTTGTTTTTTGTCAATAATTTTCTATGTGGTGCTGATGTCAGTTAAATTCTTCGATATTAGCAATGATTTAGTGATTATTGCATTCGATTTAAATATAGTCTATAATATTCGTATTGTGGTATTGCTAAAAATGTTTCTCAAAGAATGGGTGAAAAATATATTGCTTGTTATCAATATTGAAGAAGAAAATGATGCTTATTGTGAAAAATTGTTTAAGATTTATCTAAATATTTTGAAAGCGTACTCACTGTATAAAACTTGTTTCCGAGTATTGGTAAGTCAGAGTGTGCTAAAATTGTGTGTGTTAAATTTAATCTTTGATTTGTTCTACTAGATTTCTTCCTACTAATAACGATTGAGTTTTATACAGATATTAATGAAATGAAATGAAATGAAATGAAATTGTTTATTCTGTAAATAGGATATCGAAATCACTTTTACACGTCATATTTTTTTTAATAAGCTAGATGAAGTCGACATTTCCTATCTGACTACCCTGAGAAGAAATGGCGAAACAAACTCAGGGGTCAAAGTCTCTTTTAAAGTCCAGACATAATCTTGGTCAGATCATGTGAGGACCATGTAGATCAATGTCTGAAATGGTCTTTTGAGGAAAGAACCATAAAAATTTGAGTGGACCTGTCCAGTCAGTGCAAGCATTTGTCAACAATCGTGTAGCTCAACTCAAGGATTTAAGGAGCTCAATAACTCGACGAACAATACCAAAGAAAGGACATTTGGGTAGGTCGCATAAAGTACTTACTCAAAAAATGTCAGACCATCAATAAAACTAAAAAAGAAAAAAAAAAAAGATCCACATAGTGCTCACATTTACAATAATTAAAGAAAAAAATATATTTTAATTTTAAACAAAGGTTTGTCATTTTGCATAATATAATGATTTTGGTATTACATATAGGTAATACAAGGTTGAGCGAATAGCTCAAACCCAAGCTTTTTTGTCTTCTAAATAATCGGAAATTTTATAGTAGCCCTTTTTACAAAGTTTGGTTTTAATACAGCTTTTAAATCGTTTAATGGGCAAGTTTCGAATTTCAACGGGAAGTTTGTTGTAAAAGCATATACATTGACCCATGAACGAGTTGCCTACTCTGTGGAGACGAGTGCGATGGACAGCAAGATTGTGTTTATTCCTAGTATTTAAACTATGAATATCGGACATCTTCTTAAAATTGGATATATTTTTGTGTACATACAATAGATTATCAAATATATATTGAGAGGCTACAGTCAGAATATTTATTTCCTTGAACTTCTCTCGAAGAGAATCCCTTGGACCTAGATTGTAAATGGCTCGAACAGCCCTTTTCTGTAAAACAAAGATAGTATTAATGCCCGCACAGGTTCCCCAGAGAAGAATCCCATAAGACATAAGGCTATGAAAATAACTAAAATAAACAATTCTGGCTGTATCCACATCAGTTATCTGTCGAATTTTTTTGACAGCGTAGGCGGCCGAACTAAGCCTTCCTGACAATTTTTCTATGTGTGGGCCCCATTGCAATTTACCGTCAATGGTTATTCCAAGGAAAACTGTCGACTCAACAGGGTCCAACTCCATTCCATTAAGTTGAACATTGGCAGTTAGCTGCCTGACATTTGGCGTTGAGAATTTAATGAGTTTAGTCTTTTTTTCATTCAGGAGAAGATTATTTACATTAAACCAATGGACAACTCTAGAGAGTGCATCGTTAACTTGTTCAAAGTTGACTAACTGACGTTTGATTTTAAAAATGAGGGATGTGTCATCTGCGAATAATACAATCTTGTGATTGTCCCTTATGTGATAAGGTAAGTCATTTATATAAATAAGAAACAAGAAAGGACCCAGAATTGAACCCTGTGGAACGCCCATAGTGACCGCAGATCCTGCAGATCTCTTGCCATTAACATCTACCCTTTGAATTCTGTTGTTCAGATAAGAAGTCAGAAGGTCGAGAGCCCTGTCCCTTATACCATAGTGGTACAGCTTCCTGATGAGTGTATCATGATTTACGCAATCGAACGCCTTAGACAAGTCACAGAAAATGCCAAGAGCATCCTGCGATTCCTCCCAGGCCTCGAATATGCTCTTCAGTAATTCCACGCCCGCGTCTGTAGTTGAACGACCCTTTGTAAAACCAAACTGTTTCAGATGAAGTAAATTATGTGTATTGAAATGGCCTAACATTTGTTTTAAAATTAGTTTTTCAAAGATTTTGCTCAATGTTGGTAATATCGAAATAGGTCGAAAATTAGTGGGATCAGTCGTGCTGCCAGATTTGAACAGTGGAATCACTTTGCTAAGTTTCATTAAATCAGGAAATACACCAGATGCAATACAAGAGTTAAAAACAATTGATAAAAAGGGTGCAATAATATCAATTATTGAAGACATGGTATGTACTGATAATCCCCAAAGGTCAGCAGTTTTTTTTACCTCGAGATCTTTAAAACAATCTATAACGTCTTTAGCGGTAACAATTGCGAATTTAAAGTGTTTATCACATTCTGGTACACATTCTTTTAGTATTGAGTACGCAGAAGTGGAGGACGACGATGACAGAGTTTTGGTTGTTAAAATGGGAATATTAGTGAAGAAATTTTCAAACTCAGTAGCCACCTCCACGTCTGCCTCAATATCTACATCATTGACTTTTAGATGGAAGTCACGATTCCGAACTGTCGTCCTTCCCGTTTCTGAATTAATAATATTCCAAGTTGTTTTAATTTTATTTCCAGAATATTTTATTTTATTTTTAATGTGTATGGCTTTTGCTGACGAACAGGCGAATTATGGACAACAATCTACTCATTCTTTCGTGCTTTATTATTTTTGGAGGGCCATATATTATATTTGCAAGAAATAAAGGCGTTACAACACGAAGTAAGTACAATATTAGTGTTTAGGGTTTATTTGCCAATTTCACCTTTTATAAGGGTTTTTATGCCGTTTTGGTACGGAACTCACCTTTTTTAGAGTTCCATATCAAAACGGCATAAAAACCCTTATGGTACGACTTTGTCTGTTCGTTCCGTCCGTCTTTCAAAGCTGCTTATTTCAGGAACTACTAATGCTATCGACCTGTGGATTAGTTATAAACTATACTTGGCAGTCAAAGAATAAAAAAAAACCTGTTTTCCGTATCATTGAGAGCTGAACTGGGGTATTATTTTAAAGTAGAGTAACTAATAAATGAATAGACTATGATAATGAAGAGCTTTTGGCTAAGTAATAAAAGCTGCACGGGTCGATCCATCAGGTAAAGCTAGGGTGTATAATAATATCTTTACATATCGAGACTCCTCCGTGCCTCGGAAAGCACGTTAACTCGTTGGTCTCGGCTGTCATTCGTGGAGCTCTGACAGTCAATAGGTACAGGACGTCAGAAGCCTGACGCGGGACAACCAGTCATACCAAGAGCTATCGTATTACCCATAGTTACTGGGTTGTGGAAGTCAGAGCAGTTGCTCAATTTAAAATACTGGTATTCAGCTGCATTCAGTTACACTGGAAGCTGACCCCAATATAGTTGGCAAAAGGCTAGGCAGATTGATTGATGATATAATTATATAGTTGGGCAAACGTCATCTAAAACTGTTTCAAATTTCAAGTTGATGGCATTAGTAGTTCTTGAGATATCCAGCTGTAACTGATGGAAAGATAAACAGACAGACTGAGTCGCACCGTAAGGGTTCCTTTTTACCATTTTGGTAAATAACTCTAAAAACAAAATGAAAGTCGTCGGTCCATCGGGCAATTGATCAACAGAGGCTGTATGTCCTTGACTGACTGTGGTCTACTACAACTACCATTGTTCCTTTCATAGATACGTCCAGATACATCCACTTCATCAAAAACATGTTTCTCCCATTTAATTTGGAATTTTCCCATTCTTTCCAGCCTGACTTGGTGTCTTCATTCATCAGCGGTCTAATAGTCGCATTAATTATAAAGGATATGACCGTTATAATTATATCAAGCATGCAATGTGAGAAATTCTATGTATTTGTGGAGGAAGCTGGGGCAGCGTGTATACAGGGTTTCATGAATACGAACTCTCCAGGTAAGAAATTTTTATTTTTAGGCTTTTGAACCTTGATTGTAGCGACTGTTATACAAGTTAGACAGATATTAAATGAATAAAATTTTAAAATATATTTAATACATGAGTTCATCCTCAATACTCCTTTTGACTTTTATTTCATCGCATAGGTTTTTGAGGAAAAGTATTCGAATATGGGTGTTCGTAATATTCACTTTGTCAAGCTTTAACTATTTCATTATCTTTTAATTATTTTTCCATTCGGGATTTCTCGGAGCTTTATATTTTTCTTTTCAGAGAGTGTCAAACATCTGTGCAAGCGCGTGCTACAAGTTAACCGGAGCTTCAGTAAGATGACAGCGTGTGGCTTGTTCACAATAGACGCCACTCTGCCGATACCTCTGATGGGACTCATGACTGAGTACATTATTGTACTGCTGCAGTTCGCTCTTTTGTAAAATTCCTATATGGTCGAAATTCTTCACAAAGACTTTTTAAAATAAGTAAAATATTATATATATTACAAATGTATGCTGTCAAATGTTTGATTTTTTATACTACTTACCTACCTTTTTACTAAATTCGTGACACTCGATGGATTGAACAAAAGTACCAACTCTAAGTTGAATCAATCAACTCAAAATGTACAAAAGATACTAATTATTAATGATGTCGTGGCCTATTTAATTTATGAAACATAATTTATCAAAAATAGCCTATGACTTTTAGGTGAAACAGTAATCTTTTGCCAGCAAACTTGATAAATGATCAAAGATACAAATCATTGTTTAATCAATTTTTCTTTTTCTTTTAATATGTATTTACTTATCCATATGCCTATTATACCTATCCATCATTTAATTCTGTCATATAACATCGGAAACTAAAACAACGTTTTTGTTCTATAAATCACGCGAAACAAATCGTCCAGTTAAATTGTTACTCAATAATAAACTAGACAAAGACGTCCAAAGAAACTGTTTCAACGTTATACTCGCTCTGTGTATTCTTCTCTCCTAAGTTCCAACTATAACTTAACGTAAAAAGAAGTATCACTTATTGCTAGTTTATGTTGTTTAATTTTGCATGTGTTGTGTACCTATCTATCGTGTATTCCTAGTTTTACAAAAATATGTATTATTTGTTTATATAAGGCACCCATAATTTGCTTTATTTGTTAGTATTACTAAATCTATGTTCGAATGAATGAATGCTTTATTTGTAAACATAGGTCAATGTACAATATTGTGCGAGATGTTACGGATAAGTAGATCCTCTATGTTTTGCCCAGAGGCGTACAAATATAATTAATTAACATCGTCGAATTTCACATTATTAATAAAATCATTTTTTTTCCGTTTCCGGTGCTCTTACAGTAAACACGTACGTCAACGTCCTCCGCAAATAAAGACCAGAATCAGTGCAAATAGTGTTAATTTGTGGCGTCGCGACGCATAATCCATTAAGGCTGCAGTCTTGCAAAATTCACTCGCGGGGAATTATTTGCGCAACTTTGTATTTTTTTTTTAAACAAAAGTAATGAAATAACATGAAATATTATTATAATACGTGAATAACCATAATATAAGTAATAGCTGGTAATTTTTTTTAAGTTCATCTGGGTGGATTATGTTAGGTAAATCAAGCGTTAAATACAGCTCTTTCGAACCAGCAACGATTCGAGTTATGTTTGTGCACTTGCATTGGGCAATACAAATTTGATTTAGAAAATCTGTTCAGCGCATAATTGTTTTCATATTCTTGTCTTCAAAATGCGCTGATTACTTTTTTCTAATTACCTTTCATTTTCTTAATTCAGATGTCACAATGTCATCGAAATTCTCTGTTTTTAGCTCTTAATAAACGGTTTGTTTCATAATAACAATGCATCGTATGCATGTAAAAGTTAGTTAATTTAATGCCAAGAGTTATATAAAGCAAGTACTAAAAAAAAATTGCACCTAAATCACCTTACTCTAACAATAATAATAATCTCAAAATACCTCCAAAACAGAGTTTATGAACAAGAATTGCGAGTGAAATTTCTTAGTGGGTCGGAGCGTTTTGGAGGTCTTTTGAGATTATTATTATTGTTAGACTAAGGTGATTTAGATGCAATTTTTTTTAGTATTTGCTTTATTGAACTCTTGGCATTAAACCAACCAAATCTTACATGCGTACGATGCTTTGTTATTATTAAACAAACCGTTTATTAAGAGATAAAAACAGAGAATTTCGATGACATTGTGACATCCGAATTAAGAAAATGAAAGATAATTAGAAAAAAGTAATCAGCGCATTTTGAAGACAAGAATATGGAAACAATTATGCGCTGAACAGATTTTTTAAATAAAATTTGTATTGCCCAATGCAAGTGCACAAACATAACTCGAATCGTTGTTGGCGCGAAAGAGCTGTATTTAACGCTTGATTTACCTAACATAATCCACCCAGATGAACCTAAAAAAAATAGCCAGCTATTACTTATATTATGGTTATTCACGTTCAATAATAATATTTCATGTTATTTCATTACTTTTGTTTAAAAAAAAACACAAAGTTGCGCAAATAATTCGCCGCGAGTGAATTTTGCAAGACTGCAGCCTTAAGTGTGACCGTAAAAGACAATATTGGAGAATAATCACAGTGCAAAACAAAAAGCTACCAGAAAAAACTGCTATTAAAATCAAAAATTACCTAACAATGTTCAAATAATACAGCAGTGCTACCAAAACAACCAACGATTTGTCAAAGTCAAAGACGTGTCAAAAGTGTCAAGTCAGTTAATGTCATCTGACATTGACAGTTGCAGGGTGACCAACATCAATAAATTAATTACCATTGAACTAGTGCAGAATAAATAAATAAAACAGCAAAAATGGATAAAAGCATGGAGTTGCTGTTGTCAAAACTCGATGAAAAGCTGAACCAACAAACTAAAATTATAACTACGGCAGTAACAAAACATGTTATGGAGGCAATAGATGACAGGTTTAATACAATAACGGAGGAGAATACTAACCTCAAAGCCAAAATTTCTATAATAGAACCAGAAAAAAGAAAATATAACCTGGTCTTTTTTGGAATTGAGGATTCTGGATAATCAGAAGCAGAGATGGTAGACTGAGTAGACTGAGTAGAATGAGAAGTAGCTACTTAGTACCGCGGGATTCCTTACATCCATTTTTAGAGGCAGATATGACGGAGTTAGTGTCTATATGTTTGTTAATTTTGGCGCTCAAAATAGATGTTAGAACTTTATAGACTGTCAGTAAACACGTGATCGGCCTATCATTTTTGGGTTCCGCGGTGCTACCTGCTTTATGGAGGTAGGTATATATACCAGGTGGGTATCTCCTGTCGTTAGGAACTGGAATAGCGAACCTAAAGCACATTGGTACTGAGCCGCCAAGCGAGCATGCGACCCAATAAACCTTTAATCCAGAAGTTGTGCAGTCCGTCCGGCCCTGGAGACTTCCAATCAGGCAGTTAGTTAGTTTATTATTAATATTATTAATTTGACAGCAAACATTGTTTATTTCAACTCTGATGCGTAAAAGAATACAAAATAAAATAAAAATTACAGGAACGGTCATTCGAAAGGCAAAGATAAAGATTATCACAAAGTTCGCGAAATGTAAATCTTTCTTTCATTACGAGTATTTCTGTCGAATCATGTCGAACCTCAAGTCGTCAAAATAAACTGGACAAAGACGTCCAAAGAATAGTTCCGTTTAACATTATGCTCTCTGTATTCCTCTTTTCGAAGTACAATTTAAGGGATAGTGACATCACTCCGTATGAAAAGAAATACCCCATATTGCATTGTAGGTACATTGCTTTATTTTTGAATGTGCTGGTTAATTATTACCTATCATTATTGTCAACGTTGAATGTTTGACGATCATTTTTTTTTATTTGTTTTGCTTTGCTGAAAAATTACGATCATTATCGTTGTTTAAATACGATGGATTCCATTAACAAATAAATTGTTAATAAAAATATGAAAGTTTTTGCAGATGTTTGGATGTTTGTTACTCAATCACGCAAAAACGGCTGAACGGATTTGGATGAAATTTGGCACACAGATTGTTTATAACTTGGATTACCATATAGGATACTTTTGATTCTGGTAGTAGGTTCCCGTAGGATATTTTAAATAATCAAATAATAAATATCCTTGGACATTTCACACAACGCCATCTAGTCCCAAGCTAAGCAACCTAATGCTTGTATTATGGTAACGAGATGGCTGATAAACTACTTATATACATTTTCTTTTTTTGTAAATACATACATATTATAGATAGAAAAACACCCAGACTCGAAACAAATACTTGTAGGTCGTACAAATATTTGTTCCGTGCGGGAATCGAACCCGCGACATGCTGCGCAGCAGTCACACGTTCAACCACTGCGCCAACCGTGTCGTCAAATTTTCCGACATCCACGCGTTTGAAGCCGTGGGCAACGGCTAGTGATTCATAATTAAATGTGCTCTGAATGTAATGAAATGTATTAAAGTACTTGATGGCAACGGTAACTATTATACATACAGTAATATTGTTACTTAAGGCGAGGATAAACGACTTTTAATGATTTTAAACTGAAGATCGCGTCTAAACGAGTACCTAGTGTTAATGATTTGGAAGACATATGTTAAATAAGAGCATGTACTCAATAACTTATTATATGAATATTTTAGATTATGCTATAAATAGTTTCGTGTAATTCATTTGTAAAATTATGTCTAACGCGGATAAAAAACTGAGAATCACGCAAAAATTATCAAGTGTATTTTTATAAAAAGTTTACTTTTATAAAGATATTTTTTTTATTTATCTTTTAGAATACGTGTTTTAATGTAAGTAAGGCCGTTGGCATATATCTATGTCTTAATTTGACCGGAAATAATCAACACTGAAAGTAATTGCTTTCGTCAAAATGAAATTACCTTATTAGGCATACCTTGTACACGTTGTTACTTAGACATTCAGTTGTAGTCTAACAGCGGAATAAACAACAAATCATAACCCTCCTTTTTGCTTCGCCGTAGTCGAATAAAAAAACAATCATGTGGAAACCTTCAAAAACTCCAGTTAAATTGTTTCTCAATAATAGACTTGACAAAGATGTTCAAAAAATAGTTCAACCTTTCAACATTATGCTCTCTCTACACTTCTCTTCCAAATACAAAATTAGAGATAGTTATATCACTCCGTGTGAAAAAAAGTATCCTATATTTCTGTCTTTCGTTGTTTTATTTTTTAATGTGTTCAGTGTCTATCGTTATCATACTAATAATTCTGTTTATATGAATACTATACGTTTAATATGTATTACTTTTTATTATGTCAGCTTCTTACTGTTGATCATTTGTAACATTGTCCATAGTCGTAGCAACATATCCCTTATTATGACTATCCAAGAACTTATTAGAAGCTTTGACATTAGTAGAAGTGTCCGAACTTATATTATTTGGAATTGGATTTCAGTTTTTTCTATATTTAGTTTTTGTTTTTTGTCAATAATTTTCTATGTGATGCTGGTGTCCGATAAATTCTTCGATATTAGCAATGATTTAGTGATTATTGCATTCGATTTAAATATAGTCTATATATCCGTATTGTGGTATTGCTAACAATGTGTCTCAAAGAATGGGTGAAAAATATATTGCTTGTTATCAATATTGAAGAAGAAAATGATGCTTATTGTGAAAAATTGTTTAAGATTTATCTAAATATTTTGAAAGCGTACTCACTGTATAAAACTTGTTTCAGAGTATTGGTAAGTCAGTGTTTCAAATGTAATATTTGAGTTGTCTTACTAGGTTTGTTCGTTACAATAACGTTTAATTTATTTTATATAGATATTATGGACAACAATCTTCTCATTCTTTCGTACTTTATTATTTTTGGAGGGTCATATTTTATATTTGCAAGAAATAAAGGCGTCACAACACAAAGTAAGTACAATACTATTGAACTTATTTACCGATTAAACCTTTTTAGGGTTCCGTACCTCAAAAGGAAAAAACGGAACCCTTATAGGATCACTCGTGTGTCTGTCTGTCATGTCTGTCCGTCTGTCCGTCTGTCACAGCCAATTTGCTCCGAATCTAATGGACCGATTAAGTTAAAATTTGGTACACATATGGATTTCTGTGATCCAAACACGTACAGCTAAAGAAAATAAATTAATTTTGAATATAGAGGTCACTTTTAGGCGGCAAATAAGAAAATAAAAAAAAAAAGTTTTGCAAACTGTACCGTGTGACATAATAAATGAAAGGGCTCTATGAGGATCTCAAATGTATTTTTTTTATAATTTTAAAATAAACAGTTTTAAAGTTATTTAAGAAAATAGACGAAAATTGACCATTCCACCCCCTTATCTCCGAAACTACTGAGCCTAAAATTTTGAAAAAAAATACAGAAATTAGTTCTATACCTGTAGATTACAGGAAAACTTATAAGAATAGAATAGAATAGAATAGAATAAATGTTTATTGTCTCCAGTATTACAGCTAGTAGTAGTGGTACATACACATAACTATAATACCGGAAGCAAAAGGTTTAAGCGTCAGCATTATGCTTAGGTCCCCTAGAGGGTTGCTAAACGCTGGTTTTCAGCTCAAACCCTTGACTCTGTGGTCTTAAAATAACATGGTAAATCTATATATATATAAAAAAATCAAAGTCATGACTGAGTCACTGACTAATATACCAACGCACAGCCCAAACCAATGGACTAGAGACTTGAAATTTTGCACATAGATACCTTATATAGTGTAAACATCCACTAAGGAAGGATTTTTGGAAATTCCATCCCTAAGGGGGTAAAACAGGGGATGAAAGTTTGTATGAAAAATCCTATCCCTTGAGTTAATAGACTTGAAACTTAGCACGAATATATATCTAAGTAAATTATAAAGTTTATCATTTTTAGTTTTCCTAAACTACCCCCTAAGGAGGGATTGGGGGTGTCAAAGTTTGTATGGAGGAACTTAAACACGCTGTCCGATTAACTCAAAACTCAGTTTTTATACTTGAGACCAAAAATTGAGACTAACGTGTATTAGGGTTTTCCAAAAATCTACCCCTAAGGGGTGAAAAGTTAATTTTATAGAGGAGGATTTTATTGGGGGCTTGATTAACTCTAAAATTGTTGTAAATAATGTTTGAGTCAAGTTATGGAAACATACCAGACGATTTTTGAAATTCTTTAGGTATCTGTGTTCGTGAAAACAGAGATACAGTTTATATGAAAAATTATGTTAATTTGGTTCATGAACTTGAAACTTAGCACAAATACTTGCATAAGTAAGTAATAATGTTTGTCATTATTAGTTTTTCAAAACTACGCATCAAATGAGGTTTAGGGATGTTAAAGTTTGTATAGAAGAATTTTAAAGCGCAGTCCGATAAAAAAAATGGTACTTTGAGTCAAGTTAGGAAACTTGCCAAACGAATTTTCACCGATTTTGACGGCATACAGCTGATGTTTTAAGGAGTAACTTAGGCTATTTTTATTTTAGAAAAATAATTAGGATTCCGCGCAAGAAAATTAAAATCCATGAAATCAGACAACCACGTACAGCCCAGTACAAACTTACTAAGCCTCCGCTGTCTATTACGGCTATAACAACAAATAATAAAAATAAAGCAAAGGTAAAAATTTAAGGTGTTGGTCCCAATACAATAAACTTTTCATTTTGAAAAAAAAAATAAAAATTTTAATCTAGCATGTGGGGTGTCATGTCATTATTTCATCACCGCTGCTCTCAAAACGGTGAAGGAAAACATCGTGAGGAAACCGGCATGTCCTAGAACCAAAAATTCGAAGACATGTGACATCTACCAACCCGCACTGGGCCCGCGTGGTGGATTACGGCCCACTCCCTCTCACCGAGAGGAGGCCTGTGTCCCAGCAGTGGGAACATTATAGGCTGCTTATGTGTTATGTGGGGTGTCATCGTCTAGAACTCCTCGATTAGAGTACAAAAATATATTTTTTTTATTTTTTAAAATTAAGAATTGGGGGGCCGTAAAAGTTGTAAATTTTAGACCATTTTTGTACGAGCTCTAGCGCAACAATTCAACAAATTAGGAATTTGAAACTTCTTTATACTATGTAAGTACCATGAATTCTGAATTTAATCAACAACAGTGAAAACGGCGATTCATAAGGTATTTTGTTTAAACATGGGTGATTTTCTGCAACTGCAAAAAATAACCTCGTAATTCACAGTATCATTATAAAATAAGTAAAAAGTTATCTTTGCGATTGTTAAACATATAATATGGTACGGAACCCTTCGTGCGCGAGTCCGACTCGCACTTGACCGGTTTTTTAGGGTTCCGTACCAAATGGCATAAAACACTCACAGTGTGACTTTGTCTATTCGTTACGTGTGTCTGTCACAGCTGCTTAATTCAGGAACTACTAATGCTATTGACTTGGGGATTAGTTATAAACAATGCTTGGCAGTGAAAGACTAAAGAAAAATGTTTTCTTATCATTGTAATGGGAACTGAAATGGTGGATTGTTTTAAAGTAGAGTAGAAGCTCGAACGTCTCAACCAGTCATACCAAAAGGTATCGCATAGTTACTGGGTTGTGGAAGTCAGAGCAGTTGCTCCATGTAAAATACTGGTATAGCTGCATTCAGTTACACTGGAAGCTGACCCCAACATAGTTGGCAAAAGGTTCGAAAGATTGATGATATAAATACAGTTGGGCAAACGTCATCTAAAACTGTTTCAAATCTCAAGTTGATAGCATTAGTAGTTCTTGAGATATCCAGCTGTGACTGACAGACAATCGACAGAGTCACATCATAAGGGTTTCTTTTTACCATTTTGGTACGTAACTCAAAAAACAAAATGAAAGTCGTCGGTCCATCGGGCAGTTGATCAACAGAGGCTGCATGTCCTTGACTGACTGTGGTCTACTCCAACTACCATTGTTCCTTTGACAGATACGTCCAGATACCTCCACTTCACAGTTTTCTCGCCTTTAACTTAGGTATTTATTCTTTCCAGCCTGACTTGGTGTCTTCACTCCTCAGCGGTCTAATAGTCGCATTAATTATAAAAGATATGGCCGTTATAATTATAACAAGCATGCAAAGTGAGAAATTCTATGTATCTGTGGAGGAAGCTGGGGCAGCGTGTATACAGGGTTTCATGAATACGAACTGTCCGAGTAAGAAATTTTTACTTTTAGACTTTTGAACCTTGATTGTAGCGACTGTTATACAAGTTAGACAGATATTAAATGAGTAAAATATAAAAACATATTTAAATACATGAGTCCATTAAAAGTCCTCAATACTCCTTTTGACTTTTATTTCATCGCATTGGTTTTTGAGGAAAAGTCTTCGAATATAGGTGTTAGTAATGTTCACTTTGACTGTTCTTGTTTTAATTATTTTCTCATTCGGGATTTCTCGGAGCTTTATATTTTTCTTTTCAGAGAGTGTCAAACATCTGTGCAAGCGCGTGCTACAAGTTAACCGGAGCTTCAGTAAGATGACAGCGTGTGGCTGGTTTACTATAGACGCCACTCTACCGATACCTCTGATGGGACTCATGACTGAGTACATTATTGTACTGCTGCAGTTCGCTCTCCTGTAAAATTCGTATATGGTCAAAAATCCTTCACAACGATTTTATCTGTATTTTAAAATAAGTAAAATATTACATACTTAATACAAATGTATGTCAAATGTATGATTTTTAAAATACTTACCTACCTTTTTATTAAATTCGTGATACTTGATTGATTGAAAAAGAGTACCAGCTCTAATTTTAATCAATCAACTCAAAATGTACAAAAGATATAATCATTAATAATGATGTCGTGGCGTATGTAATTTATTAAACATAATTTATCAAAAATACCCTATGATTTTAAGGTGACACATAATCTTTTGACAGCAAACTTGATAAATGATCAAAGATACAAATCATTGTTTAATCAATATTTCTTTTGGACGGTACATATTTGCTTATACCTATCCATCATTCAATTTTGTCATATAACATCGGAAACTAAAACAACGTTTTTGTTCTATAAATCACGCGAAACAACTCAAATCGTCCAGTTAAATTGTTACTCAATAATAAACTAGACAAAGACGTCCAAAGAAACTGTTTCAACGTTATACTCGCTCTGTGTATTCTTCTCTCCTAAGTTCCAACTAAGAGATACCTTATATAACTTAACGTAAAAAGAAGTATCACTTATTGCTAGTTTATGTTGTTTAATTTTGCATGTGTTGTGTACCTATCTATCGTGTATTCCTAGTTTTACAAAAATATGTATTATTTGTTTATATAAGGCACCCATAATTTGCTTTATTTGTTAGTATTACTAAATCTATGTTCGAATGAATGAATGCTTTATTTGTAAACATATGTCAATGTACAATATTGTGCGAGATGTTACGGATAAGTAGATCCTCTATGTTTTGCCCAGAGGCGTACAAATATAATTATTTAACATCGTCGAATTTCACATTATTAATAAAATCATTTTTTTTCCGTTTCCGGTGCTCTTACAGTAAACACGTACGTCAACGTCCTCCGCAAAGAAAGACCAGAATAAGTGCAAATAGTGTTAATTTGTGGCGTCGCGACGCATAATTCATTAAGTGTGACCGTAAAAGACAATATTGGAGAATAATCACAGTGCAAAACAAAAAGCTAGCAGAAAAAACTGCTATTAAAATCAAACATTACGTGATCGGCCTATCATTTTTGGGTTCCGCGGTGCTACCTGCTTTACCTACAAAGTGGCCAATCGAGCCGGATCAACAAAAATTAATGTTTGTCACGCCACCAGTGAAAAAAATGGCGAGCACGCGAAGCACGTTGCGAAGCGAGCGCGCGCAACGTAGACTTGAACAACAACAGGCAGCTCAAGAAACAAAGACTGAAGAGTGTCAGCCTTCAACCAGTGCAGCAGTCAAAAATATGGTATTCAAAACACCTGTGGCATCGCCGAGCGTCAAAACAGACAACACGTTACCAAGGTTGAAAGGTCATTCCGACACATCATCGGTAAAAGCTCGAAAGTCACAGTTGCTTTTGGATGCTGCAAAGCAAAAGGCACAGATACGACTGGAGCTTATAGACAGACAGCTAGAAGCGGACTTAGCTGAACTAGAGGAAGAAGAAAAATACAGGCCACGCGAAGAACGCACTTGCGACGTGGAGCTATGGCTGGAACGGAGTCATCACGAATTAATGCAATTGGCCCCCGATCATGGCAACACCTTGGGCAAGTTGCATCCGCCTGAGACACAACCAGCCGCACCTGCTAATGCCGTCCTGTTTACGGCACCAGCAGCACCAACTGGGCTAACTACGTCACCGCAAGAGCTGCCACCTTCAGTGCCACATCTGCCCATGGAGTCGCACCCACACACTGCACCCGCGCCGCCACCGACGGTGGAGGCCACCAGTATGCAAGCGACTATTCAGATGCTAGCCGGCGCGCTGAAAGACCTGGCTTCTACGAGTGCACAGAATACCAACCTTATAACTCGATTAAGCACGCCGAAGGATCTTCCAGAATTTTCGGGAGACCCACTGGAGTTTCTGCAGTTCAAACAGGCCTATAAACAGTCAACCGAGCTCTGTAAATTTTCTCCTGAAGAAAACCTGTGGAGATTGAGAAAGTGTCTCCGAGGAGCTGCAAAGATGCTGTCGCAGCCTTACTAATATCTGCGAGTCCACCGTGCAAAATAATGTCAACTTTGGAGTTACGTTTTGGCAATGCTGATCTACTAATATCAAAAATAGTGCAGGATATCAAGAAATTACCCTCAATGTCACAAAACTATCATAATGAAATAGTGTCATTTTCAGTGAAAGTGCAAAATCTAATACAAGCAGTGCGAGCAGTTGGACGCGAAGAGTATTTACAAGGTATGAGCATTGTTTCAATTATATTGTCCAAGCTGCCTACAACACTATTATCTAAATGGTCTGATTATAGTTTCCCGCTCATTAATGAAGGACAAAAATCCCGTATGGTCATTTTATCTGATTTCTTGCACAATGAGGCCGTAAAGATATCAGTTACATCAAATATCTATTTTACAAGTCATCGCACTGATCAAAATAAAAACATCCATCATAAAAACAAAGATAGTTCTCAAACTATATTATTGCAAACAGATGATGATAATGATAATTGCAAATTCTGTCGTACCTCGAAACATAAATTAACTAAATGTAAACAATTCAAGAAGGCATTACGTAAAACCAGATGGGAATTTGTAAAACTTAACGGTATTTGTTATAAACGCCTACTGTCGCGCCACGCGCGAGATGCGTGCGAATAGCTGCGGCGAGGCGCATCACAATCTACTTCACTACGTCGGAAACAAGCTGAAAAATGAAGCTGGAAGTAGCCAGGTTCCGGAGCCGAAGTCAACGCCTGTGCAAACGTCCGTCGTCGTCAACGACGACGGCGACGTCACCGACGTCCGCCGCCGATAATACACAAACAGTGACGCACATAAACGCGAGTGAAAACAAAGTGTTACTTAAAGTCGTACCTATACATATACATAGTGCTAACGGCGTGTTCAGTGCAAGTTCCCTCCTTGATGACGGATCGACCGTCTCGCTTATCAGTGCGGGGCTAGCGAAGCGCGCAGGGCTCCGTGGCCGCTCAGAGACGATGCGCATTCGCGGAGTCTGGTCTGATGATGAACTGGTATGTGAAACAACTATCGCGAATGTTACATTATCAGGTATGGACAATAAGATGCATAATATTAAACTTCGGTGTGTAGATAAATTAAACTTACCTTTGCAACAACTTTCTGTTATCGATTGTAATAATTACAAATACCTACTTGGAATGAATAATAAATTATGTAAACATGATGTAAAACCTGAGATTTTAATAGGTCAAGATAACTGTCACTTATTGTTACCTCTCAAAGTTATAGTAGGTAAATTATATGAGCCGTCCGCTACTTTAACTCCCCTAGGTTGGTGCATGCACCGTATGTTGCGAAGGCCGCATGCGCGGCGCGCGCGGGTCGCTGCCGGCGCCGTCGAGGCGCACGCCACTCTGCTGTTGAGCTCGGCAGCTACAACCACTGCGGACAGGGACGAGTGCATACTACGGGAGCTGCACGAGGAGGTGAGGCGCTCATTTGCTGTAGACGCCTTGGGAGTGTCAGGTAAGCCGAGACAAAATATTAATGATACTCGTGCCGTCGCGCAGCTGGAGAAGTCTGTCGAGCTCGTCAACGGTCGCTGGCATGCAGGTCTGCCTTGGAAGGATGAGGCCTGCACCATGCCTGACAGCTATCCTAACGCTCTGAAAAGGTTAAAGACGATAGAAAGGAAGATGGCACGTGACGATGGTTTCGCCGAAAGATACCGCGAGCGTATAAATCATTTATTACAAAATGATTACGCTCACAAGATGGAAAACCGACCGCCGGCACCCAGGACATGGTATCTACCCCACTTCGGGGTAGATAACCCTAACAAAAAGTCACTTAGGCTAGTGTTCGACTCTGCCGCTCCAGTTGGTGATAAATGTCTCAATGATCATTTTCTCACAGGGCCGGACTTGCTGTCATCTCTTTTTGGTATAATGCTGCGCTTTAGGGAATATTCAATTGCAGTAACTGGTGACATTCGAAGTGTTAAAACATCACTTCGAGTTATAATGAACGAACGTTCTCCCCGCGAAGAAGTGCTGCTTACTCTGATGGCGGAAGTGGTGAATATAGTAAATAGTCGTCCGTTGACACATGTCTCCGTGGACCCTGAAAGCTTAGAATCTTTGACTCCTAACCATTTTCTTTTAGGTAGCTCATCCAACGCGCCTGTCATTGGGACTTTCAATGATTCCGACATGTATCTACGCAAACAATGGAGAAAGTCACAAGCGTTAGCGGATATGTTTTGGCGTAGATGGGTGAAAGAGGTTCTCCCCGACTTACTGCCTAGAAGAAAGTGGAACGAGGAGGTAAAACCTTTGCAGGTAGGTGACGTAGTGCTAGTGGTTGATCCTAACAGTCCTCGTAGTACCTGGCCGAAGGGTGTTATTCAGAACACATGTCCAGGAAAGGATGGACGAATCAGACTGGTCGAAGTGGACTAAGACTGGTGTCTGGAAGCGACCTGCAGCCCGCGTCGCGCGTTTTTCACTTGGTGAGGAGTGCTGAGCCAGCACTGGGGGGGGGAATGTTAGCGACGCGCTCATAATTTTAGATTCTTAGTTAAGTAGTAGTAATAACATGCACTTACTTTATAATATGTACTTATATCTAGTGTAGATGTATGGGTCGCTGGACCCCCACCAACACGCCGGCAGTGGAGTCCGTGCGAGAAATGCAGGCGGGTGCGCTTGTACTTATACCTACCTGTTACCTAGTTTGTCATTTTATTTCCGTGTCTTTTCCAAAATATAAGTTGTCTGAGCTACCTGATCGTTTCTCTTCGCCGGTTACCACCTACTACAATATACATGGAGGTAGGTATATATACCAGGTGGGTATCTCCTGTCGTTAGGAACTGGAATAGCGAACCTAAAGCACACTGGTACTGAGCCGCCAAGCGAGCATGCGACCCAATAAACCTTTAATCCAGAAGTTGTTCAGTCCGTCCGGCCCTGGAGACTTCCAATCAGGCAGTTAGTTAGTTTATTATTAATATTATTAATTTGACAGCAAAAATTGTTTATTTCAACTCTGATGCGTAAAAGAATACAAAATAAAATAAAAATTACAGGAACGGTCATTCGAAAGGCAAAGATAAAGATTATCACAAAGTTCGCGAAATGTAAATCTTTCTTTCATTACGAGTATTTCTGTCGAATCATGTCGAACCTCAAGTCGTCAAAATAAACTGGACAAAGACGTCCAAAGAATAGTTCCGTTTAACATTATCCTCTCTGTATTCCTCTTTTCGAAGTACAATTTAAGGGATAGTGACATCACTCCGTATGAAAAGAAATACCCCATATTGCATTGTAGGGACATTGCTTTATTTTTGAATGTGCTGGTTAATTATTACCTATCATTATTGTCAACGTTGAATGTTTGACGATCATTTTTTTTTAAATTTGTTTTGCTTTGCTGAAAAATTATGATCATTATCGTTGTTTAAATACGATGGATTCCATTAACATATAAATTGTTAATAAAAATATGAAAGTTTGTGCAGATGTTTGGATGTTTGTTACTCAATCACGCAAAAACGGCTGAACGGATTTGGATGAAATTTGGCACACAGATTGTTTATAACTTGGATTACTATATAGGATACTTTTGATTCTGGTAGTAGGTTCCCCTAGGATATTTTCCGACATCCACGCGGTTGAAACAGTGGGCAACGGCTAGTGATTCATGATTAAATGTGCTCTGAATGTAATTAAATGTATTAAAGTACTTGATGGCAACGGTAACTATTATACATAGAGTAATATTTTTACTTAAGGCGACGATAAACGACTTTTAATGATTTTAAACTGAAGATCGCGTCTAAACGAGTACCTAGTGTTAATGATTTGGAAGACATAAATGTTAAATAAGAGCATGTACTCAATAACTTATTAAATGAATATTTTAGATTATGCTATAAATAGTTTCGTGTAATTCATTTGTAAAATTATGTCTAACGCGGATAAAAAACTGACAATCACGCAAAAATTATCAAGTGTATTTTTTTAAAAGTTTACTTTTATAAAGATATTTTTTTTTATTTATCTTTTAGAATACGTGTTTTAATGTAAGTAATACTTTTTGTTTTATGCATAATATGGGGAGGGTCTGAATTTATGCTTTTGCGGTTGCACAACGACATGCTTTGCTTTGCTTGGCTTGGTAGTATAGATGCAGGCCTACCCTACCGCCTCCTTCAGAGGTAGTAGGGTGGCGGGGTCTTGAGGGAGAGCGCTACAGTCGTGTAGATCCTCAAGGCAAGTCTGGCGGTGTACCTTCTCGAGGTTGCCACCCCGTTCTTGGTCTAATTCCTTAAGAAATAGACATAACAGAAACCACCAGGCGTCATCGTATCCCCTCCCCAACTCCCATAACCTTAGTCATTCCCGTCTTTTAGTCTTTCCTGTCCCGAATCTCACAATCCCTCCCTACCCCATCCGACCCACATCCACGTTCCTCCCTATTCCACCCTTCCAACTTCCACTTCTAACCGTCACCCCCTGTGACTGGGTGGTGGCGGGCTCGACCGTCACTAAATTCAGCTGATGGCGAGTAGGAGTAAGCAGTCACCTGCGCTAGGACCTGCGCAGTTGAGCGCCGTGAGCGGGGATGAAGGAGTCCTGGGGCGTTGAGCCGAGCGGCACTGGCGGTAATGTGTCCGTAAGGCAACACGCCCCCTTTGGTCTGGATTTCAAGCGAAACGGTGGCCCTACCCCTTAGCCAGGGGTAGGGAAATGGCCATTGTGTCCCGTCAGAGGGCCACAGGCGAGGTGCGTGAGGTCCGCTGAGGTTGTCCTCGGGCAGCTGAGGCGGTAGGTAAAGGTCATGCTGACGGTGTAAGTGAGGGTTGATCAGTTCGTTGGGGGTAGGCCTTTCGACCCCCTACGCCAACCCGATCGAGCGCCCGATGTCGCACTGTAAACCAGCCTTGCGCACCTATATCTCTCTGGTAATCCTAACGATCGAACTTTTATTTATAGTGAGACGTTCCCAGGTGCGGGCTCCATGGAGGGTGGGAGCCAGAGAGATGAATTTTATAACCAAATTTAACATGGACAATTCTAGGCCTGTTAACATTACCGGAGTGGTGGCGAAAGCCAAAGACACTCCCAAGGGAGGTGCTTGCACTTCCCTTGCCCCTGGTGGCCATGCAGCTAACACTGCGGGTACCAGCGCGGGCGCCGGTCCGGCTGTGGCGAGAACCACAGCTAAGACCAAACGTAAAAAGTCCCAGTATAAACAAAGGACGTCGGCGCTGATTGGGACCAGTACCGACCCTTCCAAAACTCAGGCGACGACTAGTACCACTGCCGGTCCGACCCTAGCTACACAGACCCCGGTACTGGGTAACAGCGGTACCGGGTGTCCAACCAAACACCCTCCTCCTCCTGAGGCCCCTCTGGCCTCCTCCCATCCGACGGCCATCACGGCCAGCTGCACTGAGGATGCGTTCTCACGCACCTGGCAGGTTGTGCAGAAACGCAAGGGCAAGGGTAAAAAACCCACACAACAAGCCCAACGCCCTTGCACTGACCCTTCAGGTCCATCCGTTGCCGAGCAAGGCAATAAGAGGGATAGGATGACGAGGAAGGAGCGCCGTTAAGCACGCAGGTTGCTACGCGAAGGCTCCGGCAATAAACAGGTCACTGCCGCTAGTTCAGACAAACCGACAGGCGACCAGGTAAACTTCTCCGACGGTAAGCGGTCGCAGGCAAAGGCCGGCACAAGTCAACCAGCGCCCAGTCAACCGCCAACCAGTGCTACGGAGACACCTGAACAAGGTAAAATGCAGCAACCTGTTTGGAAGGATCAGGCCGCGGCCAAGCGAGCTCTCAACGAGTCTTTGACACCTCGTGGAGATCAGAAGCGGCCGCGTCTTGATCAATCCAAACGGGTTGCACAACGAAGCTACGCCCAAGCTGCCAGCGCTACCCTTGACGTCGCGATCACCTGCGACCGCACGGGGATCCTCAGCAAGGACGTATCGGATCAGGTACTCGCTGCTATCCAGAAGCAGATCCTTCTCGAGGCCTGGTCCGCAAAGCAAGACACTCCAAGGCCGACCTTCAATGCCAAGCCGGTATTCGCCGGGGGTGTCCTCAAACTGTGGTGCAGTGACGACCACACCTTAGCCTGGCTAAGGAAGACAGTCTCCGAACTGACTCTTCAAGCTAGCAACTCGCTAGTCGTCAAGAGCCAGTCGGAGATCCAGAAGCGAGCACGATGTGGTGTCGTGATCCCAGACGAGCAGGGGGTCTTTGGGGAGTCGACCGATATTGGGCGTGCTCTCTGGTATCAGAACCCCTGGGTCGACATAAAGAGGTGGGTACTTCTGCATGCCGACAAACAAGACGCAGCATGGTTTGTGGTGGTCGATGTTCCGGTGGACCAAATCCCGACCCTGATGGAGGCTGGACGCCGTCTCTCATTTGGTTTGGGGGCGGTCTACTTAAAATTCCGGGGTCGGAACGGTAGGTTCACAGACGTCCCCGACGGATGGGACTCCGCCATGGACGCCGGCTGCGAGGCGCTGCCACAGACACCAGGAGGGGAGGTCACTCCCCCATCAAACAACCCGGTAGCATCCGCGGCCGAACCTGCTGTAGCAGAGTCGGCTGCCCCTGCTGTCGCCGCCGTGGACGCCGTCCCTTCGTCTGGTGAGGAGCTGGATGACATGATTTTGTCGCCAGCTTCGGCCGGGGGAGGGGACGGCTTCGACGAGGGCGACCTGTTTGCCGGGCTCAAACTAGGGGGGGACGATGAGGGTTCGACCAGCGATGGCGTCCCTTTCGTCAATATGTAAAGTCCTCCAGGCAAACCTCCACCACAGTCAGACCGCGACGGCTCAGCTTCGCAAGTGGCTGGAGGTTCAACACACGGCCATTGCCCTGATCCAAGAGCCGTGGATAAGGGCGGGCCGCATTCAAGGACTCTCCAATCTCAATGGTAAGCTCCTGGTCACCACGGGTCACGATCACCCCAGATCGTGCATCTATGTCACAGGTAACCTTAAAACACATCTCTTAACGGACTTCTGTTGCAGAGATGTCTCTGCAGTTAAGCTGCTAATACAGCGTGTCGACGCCACGGAGTTGGAGATCGTGTTCGCCTCGGTCTACATGCCCGAGGCGGAGGCGCCGCCTCCCCACGGCCTCGCCCGCCTCGTGAGCCATTGCGAGAGTTGCGGGTTTCAGCTCGTCGTGGGTGCCGACGCCAATGCTCACCACCAACTGTGGGGAATGGACACGCAAAACGAGAGGGGTAAGGCTTTGGTTGACTATTTGTTTTCGACTAACCTATCCTTACTAAACACTGGCTCCGAACCAACATTCGTAACCAGGCGTAGCCGGACAATCATAGATCTCACTCTGGCTACAGAGGGCGCGGCGGAGATTACCACTGGGTGGCAGGTCTCCAAGGAGGCGTCCTGCTCTGATCACAGGTGGATCCGCTTCGACATCCAGGTCTGTGTTCCACCTACACCACCACGGCGTAATCCGCGTAATACGGACCGTGCCACCTATACACGCAGCCTAGATTCCAAGCTGGCGACACTAGGCGATCCGACGACAGTTGTGGACACGACGCAGATTGAGGTTTTGGTAGGTCACCTCACTAAATCAATGATTGACAGCTATCAAACTGCTTGCCCAGAGACCACCCTGCGTAGCACACCGGGCAAACAACCCTGGTGGGGCGCTGAGCTGGAGCGCAAGCGCAGTAAGGTAAGGCAAGCTCTGAATAGAGCCATGAACACATGTGCGGATGAGGACTGGGATAACTATTACGCAGCCAAATCCAGCTACAAAAAATGCATCAGATTCAGGAGTACTACGGGATGGCGCAAATTCTGTGGAAGCATTGAATCTTGTCAGCAAGCAAACAGGGCAAGGAAGGTACTGGCGCAACAGCAGATATCTGGGCCCGCTACCATTCGTAAGTCTGATAATACACTCACTTCCTCGCCAGAAGAAACGAGACGCGTCCTTATTGAAACTCACTTCCCTGGATGTGTCTTTACGCAGGTAATCGACTGGCTAGATGTAATTCAAACACCATCAGACAATGATTGGCTTTACGCGAACAGGGTGATCACGTTGGAAAAGATCCAATGGGCCATTCGTAGTTTCCATCCTTTTAAGGCAGCTGGTCCTGATGGAGTTTTCCCCGCCTTACTACAGTGGGGTGGGACCTCTATTGCAATAAGACTAGTGCCTTTAATGAGAGCGTGCCTGGCCTTCAGATACATTCCTAAAGGATGGAGGGAAGTGAAAGTTATATTCATCCCTAAGCCAGGTAAGGGTGACTACACAAACGCCAAATCCCACCGACCGATCAGTCTGACCTCCTTTCTCTTAAAGACTATGGAAAGGCTGTGTGACAGGGAGCTGAGGGACGGCGCTTTGAAGACGGTACCGCTACACGGTAATCAACACGCATACAGCTCGGGTAAGTCGACCGAGTCCGCTCTTCATCTAGTGGTCGGACAGATAGAGGAAGCGATTTACCAGAAAGGCACCTGCCTGGGCACGTTCATAGACATCGAAGGAGCCTTCGACAAAACCAACTTCTCCAGCATCAGCAGCGCCCTCTCCAGACATGGAGTAGAACAGGTACTAACGGACTGGATTACAAACATGTTAAGTAAACGAGTGGTTCGCCTTGAGGGTGAGCAGCATTTGGCCATGATAGCCAAAGGCTGCCCCCAGGGAGGGGTTTTGTCGCCCCTGCTATGGAATTTAGTGATTAACGACCTTATCACCAAACTCAACGCCAGCCGCTATTATACAATAGGTTATGCAGACGACCTCGCAATCCTTGTGTCGGGGAAGGTGACAGGAACGATCTGCAACCTCACTCAGCAAGCGCTACGTATTGTAGAAAGATGGTGCAGGGAATTTGACCTATCAGTGAATCCCACTAAAACTGAACTAGTCATGTTTACCCATAAACGAGCATTAGGCCCTTTCCGCCTACCAAAACTGTTCGATACAGAACTCCAGCTTACCAACGAAGTTAAGTATCTCGGGGTCATTCTAGACAGTAAGTTAAACTGGAGTAGTCATTTAGACAACAAACTAAACAGGGCCTGTATCACCTTCTGGCAGTGCAGGAAAATGATAGGTAAGAAGTGGGGCCTATCCCCGAAAATTATACTATGGCTGTACACCGCAGTGATCCGCCCCATGATCACCTACGGGGCTGTGGT
Organism: Cosmia trapezina; assembly: GCA_905163495.3. Taxonomy (NCBI): domain Eukaryota; kingdom Metazoa; phylum Arthropoda; class Insecta; order Lepidoptera; family Noctuidae; genus Cosmia; species Cosmia trapezina. The sequence goes on along the minus strand of LR991035.1, from coordinate 21,216,897 downwards.
CTGGTGGCCCCGCACCAAACTTGTTACAGCCTCCAATAAACTACAACATATGCAAAGACTAGCCTGCACGGCGACTACGGGCTGCATGAGGACTACTCCGACTGCAGCAGTTGAAGCCATGCTGGGTTTGCCACCGCTCCACCTGTTCATACAGCAGGAAGCAACGATGGCAGCGGTACGTCTTAATGCACTAGATCTCTGGGGTAAGACTAACTCACCACACACCGCGCTGCTTGAGGGACTCAACAAGGAGTTCCCTATTACGAAAGCTGTAAATGACCGGGTACCCAAACAATTTATTTTTAATAAAAAATACAAGATCCAGCTTCACGAGGATCGTCGATGCGAGGGGTTGCGCCCCGCAGAGCTACGCATCTTCACGGATGGATCTAAAACAGGTAGTGGCACAGGTGCTGGAATCTTCTCGGAGGACTTCAACATACACATAGCTACACCATTGGGGGTCCATAACACGGTGTTCCAGGCCGAGTGCATGGGCATTTCTCTGGCCGCTACTGCCATCATGGCCAGGGAAGTTAAGGACCACTCTATCCGCATACTCTCAGATAGCATGGCAGTTCTGCAAGCGCTAAGTAGTCACACAGTGGACTCTGGGCTAATATACGAGTGCCACCAGCGTCTCAACCAGGTGGGTAGACTCAATAATATAACCATTCAATGGATCAAGGGACACAGCGGCTCGCTAGGCAACGACGCAGCCGACGAACTTGCCAGAAGGGGGTCGAGCATGGCACCAGTGGGACCTGAACCCATAGTGCCGCTCCCCTTCGGGTACTTGCGCACTCTGGTAAGGAAACGTACCAGGGACCAGCATCATAAGCTATGGTCGGACCAAGGTGAGTGTAGGCAGGCTAGGGAAGCACTCCCTACAATTGATGGCCGCCTCACGAAACAGTTTCTTCGACTAACTAAACAACAGCTGCGTACAGTTACTGCTGCTTTAACTGGCCATGGGTCATTTAATAAACACCTCTTTGTCATAGGAGTCACAGACAGTCCGCTGTGCAGGGCCTGCATGGAGGACGACGAGACAGCAGCTCATGTGCTTCTAAACTGCCCGGTTGTCGCCGCATACAGGGCAAAGTACTTCGGTAACCCAGGTACCATCCGGGAAGTTGTCAGTAATGTCAAGGCGCTGCTGGCCTTCTTTGAGGAGCTGGGGTGGATCGAATAACCGATTTTCCCACCCATACGCAAAATACGCGCATTGTCGTGGAGTTGCGGATACCAGCCCGTATTACCTATTACCTATTTATGCATAATAAATTGATAACGCGTCTAATTTGGGACAGCGCTCCTTGATGTGCGAGTTCTATTACTGGGTGGACGTACGACGCGTTGCGTGAGCTCAGCACAGAACACGCAAGCTATGCCACCCAAGCACTCAAGGCCATAGACATATATCTGCGTCTTAATTTAACTGGAAATAATCAACACTGAAAGTAATTGCTTTGGTCAAAATGAAATTACCTTATTAGGTATACCTTGTACACGTAGTTACTTAGACATTCAGTTGTAGTCTAACAGCGGAATAAACAACAATAAAAACAATCATGTGGAAATCTTCAATGACTCCAGTTGAATTGTTCCTCAATAATAGACTTGACAAAGATGTTCAAAAAATAGTTCAACCTTTCAACATTATCCTCTCTCTACTCTTCTCTTCCAAATTCAAAATTAGAGATAGTTATATCACTCCGTGTGAAAAAAAGTATCCTATATTGTTCTTTTTAGTTGTTTTACTTTTTAATGTGTTGAGTGCCTATCGTTTATACACTAAAAATTCTGTTGATATGAATACCTTATTTTTATTAAATATTACTTTCTATTATGTCAGCTTCATACTGTTGATCATTTGTAACATTGTCCATAGTCGTAGCAACATATCCCTTATTATGACTATCCAAGAACTTATTAGAAGCTTTGACATTAGTAGAAGTGTCCGAACTTATATTATTTGGAATTGGATCTCAGTTTTATCTATATTTAGTTTTTGTTTTTTGTCAATAATTTTCTATGTGGTGCTGATGTCAGTTAAATTCTTCGATATTAGCAATGATTTAGTGATTATTGCATTCGATTTAAATATAGTCTATAATATTCGTATTGTGGTATTGCTAAAAATGTTTCTCAAAGAATGGGTGAAAAATATATTGCTTGTTATCAATATTGAAGAAGAAAATGATGCTTATTGTGAAAAATTGTTTAAGATTTATCTAAATATTTTGAAAGCGTACTCACTGTATAAAACTTGTTTCCGAGTATTGGTAAGTCAGAGTGTGCTAAAATTGTGTGTTTCAAATATAATATTTGAGTTGTCCTACTAGGTTTCTTCGTAACAATAACGTTAAATTTATTTTATATAGATATTATGGACAACAATCTTCTCATTCTTTCGTACTTTATTATTTTTGGAGGCTCATATTTTATATTTGCAAGAAATAAAGGCGTCGCAACACAAAGTAAGTACAATATTATTGGACTTATTTACCGATTAAACCTTTTTTTAGGGTTCCGTACCAAATGGCATAAAAACACTCACAGTGTGACTTTGTCTATTCGTTACGTGTGTCTGTCACAGCTGCTTAATTCAGGAACTACTAATGCTATTGACTTGGGGATTAGTTATAAACAATGCTTGGCAGTGAAAGACTAAAGAAAAATGTTTTCTTATCATTGTAATGGGAACTGAAATGGTGGATTGTTTTAAAGTAGAGTAGAAGCCCGAACGTCTCAACCAGTCATACCAAAAGGTATCGCATAGTTACTGGGTTGTGGAAGTCAGAGCAGTTGCTCCATGTAAAATACTGGTATAGCTGCATTCAGTTACACTGGAAGCTGACCCCAACATAGTTGGCAAAAGGTTCGAAAGATTGATGATATAAATACAGTTGGGCAAACGTCATCTAAAACTGTTTCAAATCTCAAGTTGATAGCATTAGTAGTTCTTGAGATATCCAGCTGTGACTGACAGACAATCGACAGAGTCACATCATAAGGGTTCCTTTTTACCATTTTGGTACGTAACTCTAAAACCAAAATTAAAATCATTGGTCCATCGGGCAGTTGATCAACAGAGGCTGCATGTCCTTGACTGACTGTGGTGCACTCCAACTACCATTGTTCCTTTTACAGATACGTCCAGATACCTCCACTTCACAGTTTTCTCGCCTTTAACTTAGGTATTTACTCTTTCCAGCCTGACTTGGTGTCTTCACTCCTCAGCGGTCTAATAGTCGCATTAATTATAAAAGATATGGCCGTTATAATTATAACAAACATGCAATGTGAGAAATTCTATGTATCTGTGGAGGAAGCTGGGGCAGCGTGTATACAGGGTTTCATGAATACGAACTGTCCGAGTAAGAAATTTTTACTTTTAGACTTTTGAACCTTGATTGTAGCGACTGTTATACAAGTTAGACAGATATTAAATGAGTAAAATTTAAAAACATATTTAAATACATGAGTCCATTAAAAGTCCTCAATACTCCTTTTGACTTTTATTTCATCGCATTGGTTTTTGAGGAAAAGTCTTCGAATATAGGTGTTAGTAATGTTCACTTTGACTGTTCTTGTTTTAATTATTTTCTCATTCGGGATTTCTCGGAGCTTTATATTTTTCTTTTCAGAGAGTGTCAAACATCTGTGCAAGCGCGTGCTACAAGTTAACCGGACCTTCAGTAAGATGACAGCGTGTGGCTTGTTTACTATAGACGCCACTCTACCGATACCTCTGATGGGACTCATGACTGAGTACATTATTGTACTGCTGCAGTTCGCTCTCCTGTAAAATTCGTATATGGTCAAAAATCCTTCACAACGACTTTATCTGTATTTTAAAATAAGTAAAATATTACATACTTAATACAAATGTATGTCAAATGTATGATTTTTAAAATACTTACCTACCTTTTTACTAAATTCGTGATACTTGATTGATTGAAAAAGAGTACCAGCTCTAATTTTAATCAATCAACTCAAAATGTACAAAAGATATAATCATTAGTAATGATGTCGTGGCGTATGTAATTTATTAAACATAATTTATCAAAAATACCCTATGATTTTAAGGTGACACATAATCTTTTGACAGCAAACTTGATAAATGATCAAAGACACAAATCATTGTTTAATCAATATTTCTTTTGGAGGGTACATATTTCCTTATACCTATCCATCATTTAATTTTGTCATATAACATCGAAAACTAAGACAATATTTTTGTTCTATAAATCACGCGAAACAACTCAAATCGTCCAGTTAAAATTGTTGCTCAATAGTAAACTGGACAAAGACGTCCAAAGAACAGTTTCAACGATATGCTCGTTCTGTGTATTCTTCTCTCCAAGTTCCAATTAAGAGATACATTATATGACTTCATTACGGCCTACAACTCGTAAGTCGTACCATTGGTCCACTATTGTTCAGGAACAGCATTTCATTTTTATTTAATTACTTTTTTAAATTATTTTTTATTATTATTATACAGAAGATAGATTTACACCAAAATAATAACACAAAATCATATTGCTACGCCAAGCAACGGCGTAGCTCGCATCATGCTACGATCTCATAATCGTGTAGTATTCGCAGCGCTTAAAAAATAAGGTCTTGCTACGCAGTGGTGTCTTACTAATGACATTTTTATCTCGTTTTGTCACTATGAATAAGCACCAGCTAGGTAAGTCATCTGGCAGATAATTATGTACAAAATCTGGTGCAGCTGAACAGGGATGATGACGAAATAGTTATTTATGCAACTGTTGTATAATAAGGGGTTAAAACACTCATGTCGGCTCGGCTTCGCCTCGTGTGATAAACCCACATTCGTGATTTAATACCTAATTATGTACAGTTGCATATAAGACTTTATCTACACCCATCATGAATGCTCCATAAAAGGTTCTGAAACCACAGGGTAGGTATTGTACAATGTTGTAATAACGCTATGTATTTTCATGGAAAGTTTAATACAAACAAAGTATTTATAGAATTTTATTACATAATAATAGAATATATCTACATAATAATAGAATTTTATTTAAACTCACAACCCCATAAAAAAGGTGTCATTGTACTCATCATTATGAACAACTTTTACTATGTGACCAAACCTGAAATCGCGAAAACCACTCAGTCACCACCACACTCACTACACTCACTCACCACACTCACTCATTTACACTCACTTCACTCAACTCACTCACTCACCACTCACTCACTTCACCCACTCACCACTCACTCACTTCACAACCACTCACCTCTCACTTCACCCACTCACCACTCACTCACTCACTCACATACACCAATCACTCACCACCACTCACTCACTCACCCCAATCACTCACTCACCACTTCACCCACACACACAAAACAAAACAATATTGGCTGTTCCCTACATTTTGACGAGGTAGAAATTCATAAAGATACCACGATACGTCAGTAAGTAAGGGATCGAAAAAGCAAAAGAGTTGCATAATGATAACACCCGTTTGGATGATATTATGGTTACTATGCTACTAGCTGTTTTAATGTTGGCAATAAGCTAACTGTTTCAGAAACTATTATAGCATGGGATTTATAGCATGGGTGTAGATAAAATTTTTTTAGTCCGTCATTTAGATGATCAAAAAATATTGGACACGATTTTTTCTTTTTATACGTACTTAGTCAAAATATTACGGAGATACATTGAGTTGAAATATTATAGGACGTCACTCCTTGCTAGATTTTATACGTAGTTTGTTATAGTTGTGACGTAGCGAGCCCCCACTCCCCAACTTAAATGCGTTTTATATGAGTATTTTTTTTATCAATATGACAAAGCAAAACATACGTGTTTAATATTCTTTTACTGACTGACGGACTAAATAAAATTTATTTTTCTTTATCCAGGCATCATCCTTACTAATTATATTCTTATGGAAAGATCTAGTATCCAATCCAGGTCTCGGTCAGTCTAACTAATATGCTATGTATATGAGTTTCCTTATATTTTATACACTCTAAAATGAGCAACAACTGATTAGGTACCAAGATTACTATTATCAATGACATTAAACATCTAGACGTTGCCATGATTACAGTGTGAAGTGTGGAAGTGAGACACATATATACGAAATAAGTAGGAAAATTGAGACAAAGTATCGTATCTTCTGTCTCTTATGGCGTGCCATATTTTTGCATGGCAAACTTTTGAATGTTTGCCGAACAAAATACTTTCACTGTTACAAAATTTATCATGCGTCGATTAATTTAACTTTTTTGGACAGTCTTTGCATTGTGCGAATGTATTGACATGGGTTTCAGTCAAAAATATGGAAGATTTCTTACGTTAAACCTCATTTCTCATACCACATAACCTAGAAAAAGTATTATATTGCTGTCTCATGACCAGCCACGCTGTGGCTCGATCTAGATGTATATTATCTAAGACTATTATCAATCATTTAAGGACGCTGTTAGAAATGGGTAGTCAAATCATTACTTTTTTTACACAAAAGTGCGTTTATTAAATAAAATGCTTTGCTTTCTTAAAATGTTATTTGGTTAAATTGTTGATAAGTGTGCATGATACGATTCTGTAATATAAACGTAATTTTAGATATGTACAGCTTCTCAATAACGGTACCGAAGTAAAAAAAATCACTTCGGTACCATTATTGTGAAACTGTACCTATCTAAAATTATATTTATGATTCAGAATCGTACCATGCACATTTATCAACAATTTAACCAAAAAACATTTTAAGAAAGCAAAGCATTTTATTTAATAAACACACTTTTGTGTAAAAAAGTAATGATTTGACTACCCGTTTGTAACAGCGTCCTTAATGACACCTTTTGTAAATCTGCCAACAGCATTGGAGTTAATCCTCCTCAATGAGTCCTTATACTCTATTTGGAGAGTAGGTGATCCATAAACACATAGGTCCTGTGACAACATGTTTGCTTGCTTTCGCATGAAGTACCAGCGCAAACTATGCGTCTTGTCGAAACGACAACGCTGCGTCTTGTTGCAGTGACTCTAGTCACTGCAACAAGACGCTGCGTTGTCGTTTGCATCTGCGTCTGGTCGCTGCGACTAGAAGCAGCAGTCGTTTACGTCTGCGACTATAGTCGTTACATAATTTTCTTTGAGATTCGAGAGAGCATATATTATTATCAATCAATATACCGGATGACTTTTTTACCGTCTCGAAAAAAATTGGGTACATCAGGTGAACGGAGTAGAAGCCTACGGCATACCTAACTTTTTTTTTTCTTTTTGAAATCAAAAATTCAAATCATATGCAGGCTGCAAATGATTTGAATTTCGATATTTTTAAACGATTTTTTTTTTTTTCAAAATTTCTGTTTTTATGGTACAAAAATGAAAAGTTTACATCGAATTTGTAGTAGTTATTAGTACTTAGATATTTATTACTGTCTAAGCTATTAAAAAAAAAAAACTAGGTTTGCCATAGGCTTCTATTCTGTTCACCTAATATACCCAATTTTTTTCGAGACGGTAAAAAAAATCATCCAGTATACAGGGTTACTGGTAACTCGACCACTTCCTTGCAGGACATCATAGTAGGGTTAGAATGCAACAAATTAAGCCACCAAATGTTCTACCGAAATTCAGTAGTTTTTGAGTTACTTAGATTTTTAGTTTTAATATGTAAAATCCAATTTAAAAATGATTTACTGCGCGACTATACTGGAATTTAAGTTAGTAATATAGCTGATGCCGTAGCAGATTTTTGCTTATAATTAAAAGTTCAAAAGTGCCTAAAACTTTGGCAAAAATCACTAATTAAACATTTTATTTTTCGTAATTTTTGTCTGACAAAAATAAAAATTACGAAAAAAAAAAACTGAATTTCGATAGAACATTTGGCGGCTTAATTTGTTGCATTTGAGCCCTACTATGACATCCTGCAAGGAAGTGGTCGAGTTACCAGTAACCCTGTATAAAAATCAATGCCACTTTTCGTTGTAATTTTATAACTCAAGAACGTTTTGAAATGTTTGTCGTAGTCCAGAAAAGGTTTAACCGGTGAGAAATATTGGAAAAGTTGCCGGGAAGATTGTAAAATTCTGGAAAACTGAAAGTGGATTTTCTATGGGAATTTTGAATTATTGAAATTGGGACAGGACAACGTCTGTCGGGTCAGCTAGTATTATATATATCATGTGGAGTCGTCGGATGTGCGCGTGAACCGTGCGTCTAGTAATTGCAACAAGTAGCGAGAGCGTGCGCATGTCGTTGCGACTATGCAACTCGACGCCGAAGTGTGCGGAGCTTTAATCAAAATATATGAAAATAACGTGCCTATCGTTGTGTTTAGTCGCCTAATTGTCGCAGTCGCATGTCGCAGTGTGCGTCATGTCGATAGACCGAGTTTACAAGAATCTTTTCTTGAAAGGTATTTGTGATGCTTGGAATACGATCCTATTTCATGGAATAGGATATAAAATGTGATGGATTTTCGGTAGCCATTTTGGTTTATGTAAAGTTTTTTTTCGTAGTTTACCTACTTGTTTCGATAAGTAATAAAGTTGGCGTACATAATGACTGGTTGCTTCAGATCAGTTTTCTGTTTATCTTGAATCAATCTGCCTAGCCTTTTCCCAACTATGTTGGGGTCGGCTCACAGTCTAACCAGATGCAGCTGAATACCAGTATTTTACATAGAGCGACTGCCTATCTGACCTCCACAACCCAGTACCTAACTGGGTGCCGAACACCTAACGATACCCCTTGGTAAGACTGGTTGTCAGCCTTTAGGGCTTCTGACGACCCGTAACGACTGTCAAAGATCCACGAATGACAGCTGGGACCAATGGCTTAACGTGCTTTCCAAGGCACAAAGGAGTCTCGGTATGTAAAGAGTCACCCATCCACTGCCCAACCCCCGCAAGCGTAGCTTAACCTAATGGATCGACCCGTGCGACTGTTATTACCTAGCTATGAGCTGCTTCTGTTTATCTTGAATATTTAGGTCATACTAAATTATTATTAGCAAATTAATTATTTCCTGAGACACTTTTTCATAAGGCTACTTTAGACACCCAATACCCTAAATAAGAAATCGTGATGTCTACTTCTCTTTTAGTCTCATACGTCTCGTTTACTTCCACTACATGCACTCTATAAACATCGATTGTCTAAGGAATTCTAGTGGACACTCGATCGGTCTGGCTTCAACCGCCCATAACCGGTTCAGACCGGTTTACGGCAGTCCATCGTATCAATTATTACCTGAAAACTCTAAAAGTTAAGCTCGAGGTAAATTTTGTAGGTTTCCTTGTGAAATTCTATCGGGTTCTGGGTTCAAAGTTATTCAATTATTAAAGGTTCGAACGACCGAATAAAATTGTACTCGATACCAGCTTAGATCTATTGTTTTCGAAAAAAGACCGTAAACAGTAAAGGGTTATATTTGCGTATTCAAATTTTGTTCTTATTTGTTGGTAGGTAAAGTTGAAATTACTTTACACAGTTATTGGCAAAGGGATATAATTTATGCGTTTGAATCTAGTTCTTATTTTGTAAGCAATAAAGATGAAGACGGCGTGAACAGTTTGATAGGTTAATGAAAATTGTAGGTTCTTTGTCGAATTCTGATTAAAATATAGCCGTAAGGTTTAAATGACTGATTCTTTTTAAATTATTTCCGTATAAAAAGCATGTCTTTGTGTTTTTATTCAGTTGCTTTGAATTTATAATCATAAATTGTACCATAGCAACGTTACTCTATTTCACAAGATCAATCAATCTGCCTAGCCTTTTCCCAACTATGTTGGGGTCGGCTTCCAGTCTAACCGGATGCAGCTGAATACTAGTATTTTACATGGAGCAACTCCCTACCTAACCTCCACAACTTGGTAAGACTGGTTGTCTGACTTTCGGGCTTCTGACGACCAGTAACGACTGTCAAACATCCACGAATGACAGCCGGGACCAACGGTTTAACGTGCTTTTCGAGGCACGGAGGAGTCTCGGTATGTAAAGATGGAGCCATCCACGGACCAACCCCAGCAAGCGTAGCTTAACCTGATGGAGCGACCCGAGCGGCTGTTATTACTTAGCCATGAGGTCCTCTCTATTTCACAAGATCTCATCCCTTTTTAGGGTGCGTTTCCACTGACGCGGAGCGGGGCGGAGCGGAGCGGAGACGTGCAGGAATCGACCAATCATAATGGTTGAAATCCTCATCGCGTCTCTTGTCTCGTCTGTAATTGGACGATTCCTGCACGTCTCCGCTCCGCTCCGCGTCAGTGGAAACGATAGCAGACGTAGCGGAGTTCGAATCTAGGCAGGCGCAAACTTTTGTGTCATTTGTTTCGACATCACTAGGGCTTTCAAATACCGCGTTTTTTGCATACCGGTTGTACGGGTAGAGTACATTTAAGTGATAGACTGATATCGTCGTTAATTTAACCAACTGACGTATCTGACATTTTGAACTAAGCCGATAGCCGACCTAACTATAGTAATTTGATACATTTTCCAAGTCGAATCGATCTATCTAATCGGCGTATCTGTACCTATGCCTTACGGTCCCCATGATAATGCAAAAATCGAGACCGATATATCTACAGTTTACAGAAAAAAAAATTAAATTAAAAATTTAAAAACCCCCAACACAAAAAAGAAAAGCGAACATTTAAAAAGTCAAAAATAATACCTATCAAATAGCCATTAAATTCGATATAGTAATATATATATACAATGCAATGGTGGCAACAGGATGAGCTGATGCTGCAGCCAAGATATCCAGCACACTAGAACACTCTTGAAAAAATAATAGCAGATATGTCGTGTTTGGATTCGTTTTGATCAGTATTTGATTCTACATACAATGCAATGGTGGCTACACGATGAGCTCATGCTGCAGTCAGGATATCCAGCACAATAGTACACTCTTAAAAAAAAATTTCGCACATAGTAGGTACATAGTATTGGGATTCGTTTTTTTATCAGTATGTACCTAATTCTTTTTACAGTACGATGGTGGCATCAGGATAAGTTAATGCTATGTGCAGAGAAACTTAACATTCTGCATTAAAAACAACGTAGCTATTATAAATTGATAAATTGTTTAAAAAGTTTAAAAATGTTAAAATAAAAATTAAATTAAAAATTTTAAAAACCCCCAACACAAAAAAGAAAAGCGAACATTTAAAAAGTCAAAAATAATACCTATCGTTGAGCCATCAAATTCGATATAGTAATATCTATATATATATTTTAATTACAGAAATTGATGGAAGACACGATAAGGTTTGTTCATTGAATTGGCGCTATAATGTCGCGGCGGGGTACCGCATATGTAGATAGTCAATCAAGTGAAGGGTCTGACTTACTTATGCGGTACCCCGCCGTGACATTATAGCGCCATTTCAATGAGCAAACCTTATCGTGCCTTTCATCAATTTCTGTAATTAAAATATATATATAGATATTACTATATCGAATTTGATGGCTCAACGATAGGTATTATTTTTGACTTTTTAAATGTTCGCTTTTCTTTTTTGTGTTGGGGGTTTTTTAAATTTTTAATTTAATTTTTATTTTAACATTTTTAAACTTTTTAAACAATTTAACAATTTATAATAGCTACGTTGTTTTTAATGCAGAATGTTAAGTTTCTCTGCACATAACATTAACTTATCCTGATGCCACCATCGTACTGTAAATAGAATTAGGTACATACTGATAAAAAAACGAATCCCAATACTATGTACCTACTATGTGAAATTTTTTTTTTCAAGAGTGTACTATTGTGCTGGATATCCTGACTGCAGCATGAGCTCATCGTGTAGCCACCATTGCATTGTATGTAGAATCAAATACTGATCAAAACGAATCCAAACACGACATATCTGCTATTATTTTTTCAAGAGTGTTCTAGTGTGCTGGATATCTTGGCTGCAGCATCAGCTCATCCTGTTGCCACCATTGCATTGTATGTAGAATCAAATACTGATCAAAACGAATCCAAACACGACATATCTGCTATTATTTTTTCAAGAGTGTTCTAGTGTGCTGGATATCCTGGCGGCAGCATCAGCTCATCCTGTTGCCACCCTTGCATTGTATGTAGAATCAAATACTGATCAAAACGAATCCAAACACGACATATCTGCTATTATTTTTTCAAGAGTGTTCTAGTGTGCTGGATATCTTGGCTGCAGCATCAGCTCATCCTGTTGCCACCATTGCATTGTATGTAGAATCAAATACTGATCAAAACGAATCCAAACACGACATATCTGCTATTATTTTTTCAAGAGTGTACTAGTATGCTGGATATCCTGGCTGCAGCATCAGACCAAGAATTCCATAATCTTGCATAGTTATATAGCATACATGGATGTTTCAAATTTTAGGTCTCACTTAAGTTTGAAAGTAAAGTAAATACCCATTACCTACGTGTCTAAGATCCCTACCACACCTAACAAAAGAGCGGATAACTTTGAAACGGCTGCACCGATTTTGATAAAACATGTCTAAGAACCATCGCTAGAAAACTTGCTTTCAAATAAAAAAAACCGCATCCAAATCGGTTCACCCGTTTAAGAGCTACGGTGCCACAGACAGACACACAGACACACACACACACACATAGCGGTCAAACTTATAACACCCCTCTTTTTGCGTCGGGGGTTAAAAAAGAAAAATAGCTTGCCTTGTAAAATTTTCTTCGAATCAGTTACGTCAATTAGATTAGCGACGATATGTGAGTTCAACTTATGTATTGCAAGTCAAACAGAAAACACCCAAACTGATACCTGATCAACCCGCGGCGAATGAGTCCTTTTGCTGTTAGCCCAACCGATGCTATGCGACTGCTACCGTGATCACCTGATTACGGTACATATTGCCCCCTGATCACAAGTCCAATTAGAACATTAATAAAACTGTTATATAGTTACGTGTTTTTTTTTTTTAAATCAGTCCTTATTATGCTTGCTTAGTGAAAATAATATTTTTTTTTTATCCTTGGACATTTCACACAACGCCATCTAGTCCCAAGCTAAGCAACCTAATGCTTGTGTCATTGTAACGAGATGGCTGATAAACAACTTATATGTATACTTTTTTTTTTTTGTAAATACATACATATTATAGATAGAAAAACACCCAGACTCGGAACAAATACTTGTAGGTCGTACAAATATTTGTTCCGTGCGGGAATCGAACCGGCAACATGCTGCGCAGCAGTCAATCGCTCAACCACTGCGCCAACCGTGTCGTCAAATACCTTTTTATATAAATACCTTTTATAATGTTGTATCTCATTTTAAGTGAACTGTTATTAAGTTCTTATGAGAATAATTTTTTTAAACCTAAACCTTATTTTAAAGATGATCTAGGACATACAGCCCTCTTTTACAGGATGGACCGTGAAACAAAGAGCTAAAAGCTAAATAATACAGGGTGGAAGGACATCGACGCGCAAACGGTTACCACTTATTCAGTAGATACATCATTCATATAGAAATTTTTCATCGGCTATTGTATATCATAACTAGCCCCGCCCCGCGGTCTCACCCGCGTAGATCGGGATAAAAAGCAGCCTATGTGTCAATACAGGGTATAAGCTATCTACATACCAAATTTCATCCAAATCGGTCCAGCCGTTTGAGCGTGAAGATGTTACAAACAGACAAACACACACACATATACTCACAAACTTTCGCCTTTATAAATAATAGTGTGATAATACAATATGGAAGAGTGAAATGCTACCAGATTTCTCTCCATTAGAGATTAAAATAAACACTTTAGTTCTCCATGATAATAAATTAAATAATAAATGTTTGCCTCTTGAACTGTTTATGAAACAACATTGCATTGGATAATATTATTTACTTTATCTATAGTGTTTAGGAATTAACCTAAACCTAATTAAAATACTGGTTGCAGCAGGTAACTGCATGGGATGGTAAGTGCATGGGAGGCCGTCACTTCCTTCTGCGAAGCAGTGATGCTCGCGAAGGAGGAGGCGGAACGCGTGAGGGAGAGGAAGCCTCACGCCCTCAGTCGCCGCAGGAGACGCCCTGGGCGGCGGGAATTGCGAGGCGATTTCCGGCCACCGTAGGCGCGGGCCTGCGGACGGTGAGTAGCGGGTAGCTCGCCGTCCGGTAAGGACCAGGCCCGAGTCGAAGGACCAGGCCCGAGTCGACGGCGCGTTGTGTTCCACGCGCGCCTCAAAGAGATGTCAGCAAGTGATGGGGTCCAATAGGGCCGACGCCGCTGGGGTCGCGGGTTGTTTTAAGAAGATACCGCGGCCCTGGCATAGGCAACTGAAGGAACACGGGTGGGTTTTAGTCAGTAAAAGTCTGACACGCCCTTCCGCTCCACCCAGAGCGGGAGAAGTTATTTGATGATTTCCCACCCTCAAAAAAAAAAAAAAAAAAGCAGGTAACTCAAATTACCGATGTATGCATGTCTGTCACATGTTTGTCAAAGGCGAAAAGGTGACATACCTTAGCATATCCAGGTGAAGATAGCGAGACAAACTGAAACTGAAAACCAGCGCTGTGCACGCATAGAGTCACAGCATTATGCTGAGCGATGGCCGTTTTGCGAGGATGTGGTGCAAATTTTCCACCAACTTGTTCTTTTTTGTGTTAGTGTTTTTTTTTGCGTCATATTTTACCGCAAGCAAACTTATTTTCTTTCTTCCTAAACTCATTATTCTACACTCAAGAGCTCGTGGCTGTAATAACAGCTGCATGGGTCGATCCATCAGGTTAAGCTACGCTTGCTGAGGTTGGTCCGTGGATGGGTGACCATCTTTACAGGCCAAGACTCCTCCGTGTCTCGGAAAGCACGTGAAGCCGTTGGTACCAGCTGTCATTCGTAGACCTTTGACAGTCGTTACCGGCCGCCAGAAACCCGAAAGTCTGACAACCAGTCTTAACAAGGGGGTATCGTATTACCCAGTCACTGGGTTGTGAAGGTCAGATAGGCAGTCGCTCCATGCAAAATACTGGTATTTAGCTGAATCCGGTTAGACTGGAAGCCGACCCCAACATAGTTGGGAATAGGCTAGGCAGATTGATGTCAAAATTTTCATAAAAATTCATTCCCTGGCTAAAATTAAATTACCGCCCAAAAATTCTCAAACTAACCTACAACCAACCAAAACCCAAAACATTTTCCACCTAATTCACTTTAGCTCTCAACAAAATGAAAAGGAGACTTCATTAAAAGCCCATGTGCACCAACAAAGGCCTGACAATCCCTGAGTGCAACGCACCCGGGCGAACACTGGATAAACAGCTAGTACGATAATGTAATCCGTCATACATAATTCAGGGAACCATAGGAATTAATTCGAAAGCTTTTTATTTCATCCGCTATGTTGTTTTAGTTGAAGAGTTAAGGCGGTTTAAGAATTTACCAGTTTTTAGGGTTCCGTACCTCAAAAGGAAAAAACGGAACCCTTATAGGATCACTCGTGTGTCTGTCTGTCTGTCTGTCCGTCTGTCCGTCTGTCACAGTCAATTTGCTCCGAATCTAATGGCGAAATTTGGTAAACATATGGATTTTTGTAACCTTAACACGTACGGCTAAAGTAACTAAATTAATTTTTAATATAGAGGTCACTTTTAGGCGGCAAATAAGAAAATTAAAAAAAAAAAAGTTTTGCAAACTGTACCGTGTGACATATTAAATGAAAGGGCTTACTATGAGGATCTCAAATGTATTTTTTTTATAATTTTAAAATAAATAGTTTTAAAGTTATTTAAGAAAATAGACGAAAATTGACCATTCCACCCCCTTATCTCCGAAACTACTGAGCCTAAAATTTTGAAAAAAATACAGAAAATAGTTCTATACTTGTAGATTACAGGAAAACCTATAAGAAGTTTGCGATCCTAAAATAGCATGGTAAATCTCTCAATATTGCAAGTACAAACTTACATTTACTGTTAGAATGTATGGGAGAACATGTTTTTCAACTGTAATGTTAAGTTTGTTCTTGGGATAATTTCATCCCAATTACGGAATCCTTCATTGTGCGTAGTCCGACACGTACTCGCCCGGTTTTTTTGAAGTCAAAATTTACGTAATGTAAATTATTTTTTTTGAGTTATTTTAGTTTTAGTGAACTTAAAAGAATCCAATTGTCTTTAGACTTTAAACATTGGCAGAATGGACGACATCGGCTTTGCTGTTTGTTGTACATTAAAATGACACAGCGAAAGTTTGATTATATGAATTGTTCGCTCTAATTATTTTAAATCTCGCTTTGCCTATCCAAAAAGCGTAGGAAAAAGGTTGTTTTTCATTCAAAATCTATCATCATAAATTAAAATAAATAAAGTACTTAGCATAGTGTTCATGCAAACACAATGAAATTAACTACAACACATTAGATTAAATCAAGTTTTAAACATATAACTAAAACTGACAGCTACATCAAATTCTCATTTCAGCATCACCACGAGTCCTATTATTTCTAAGTCAGACGCAATAACTCAGCGTTAATAAAACGGCTTACTCTAATAACATTAGTAGCAGAGAAAAGAATTAAAAAGCGAGGTTGCCTTTTATGATCTCAAAATGTACTTAGATACGCTTTTATGGATATTAAAAATGTAGAATTGTAGACTGTAAATCTTGGATTATGATATTAGAGGATAACATAAAAAAATATTATGTTTATTCCAATTAAATGTTTCAAAAATTTTAAAACTTTTGGGGCCTAATTTAAAAACAATTGTACTGAAACAAAAAATTGTACTAATACAGACACAATTGTAAATTAATGGTGCAGCCAACCTTCTTAAATCACAATGAAAATAAACCCAACAATAATTCCTACCTTTTATGAACTAGTTTTTTTTTTTAAATTATGGTTAAACTAGCTGCGCCTCGCGGTTTCACCCGCGTAGACCGGGATAAAAAGTAGCCTATGTGTTAATCCAGGGTATAAGCTATCTACATGCCAAATTTCATCCAAATCGGTCCAGGCGTTTGAGCGTGAAGAAGTAACAAACATACACACACACACACTCACACACACTCACACACACACTCACAAACTTTCGCCTTTATAATATTAGTGTGATAATATTTCCCAAATAAAACCACATCACATATCAAACAAACCATTTAGATATTACAAAAAGCTCCTGACATTCCCACTTGCACCCTTGCACCGCAGCACGCAGCTCGGGTACGTACGCTTTCATAAGGCAGTGTATGCATCTGCATTAACAAAATGGCTGTCCGTAATAGCATTACATTCTTTTCTCGGATGCGCCTTTCCGTGTGCGAACCGCTTTGTCCCGGATATAATACGTACCCACATAGGTACGTACAGGATAAATAAAAATAAAAAGGTGATTCCAGCGCTGTTGGTTTTTCTACAAACATTGGTTTTGTTTATAATAATCCATAATTGGATTTATTGACAGTGAATCCATGCTAGTCGGTTAGGTTTAAGGCTCTTACAGACAGAGGCGATATCGCGTCGCGACGCGATATTGTTCTAGGGATATAATATCGCAATATCGCGTCTGTCTGTAAGAGCCTTTATGCGGAAATAATACCAATTTATTTATAAACAATGATTTTTTATTCTAAAAAACCAAAACTTTAGTTTTTTGCATTTTTAACCGACTTCTAAAAAAGGAGGAGGTTCTCAATTCGGATGTTTTTTTTTTTTTTTTTTTTTTTTTTTATGTTTGTTCGCGCATAACTACATCGCTTGCCAACCGATTTGAAAATAATTATTTTTTTGTTGGAATGGGTATACTTCCCAAATGGTCCCATTTTTGTCAAAATCCAGTTCTGATGATGGGATCCTGGAGAAATCGAAGGAACTCTTCAAATATTATAGGCACACCTATTGCGATGTGGGTATTTTTTATAGTAGCTCGTGCATTTGCTCTCGGAAAGCACCACTTGGTGAAGTGGAACTGATGATGAAGACCACAGATGGCTACCGCAACTACTCAATGATAAATATTTCACGGGTTGCGATTCGATTACTTTAATATGGTTGCTAAGCAATTTTCGCTCGTCACACAATGCGTGTGGTGAGTGGTTGTTGAGGAGTTCTCCTGGGTCTTACCAGCAGAACTCCTCAACAATTAACGTCCCAGCATCGGGAGAAGCAATATTTTGTAACATGTGATGAGCAATTGACATTAGACTATTGTAACTTATTCAAATTATAAAAAGACCCACTAAAAAGCGAGAAATAAAAACTTTTTAACAAAAAAGCAAAACCGACTTCCAAAAATCACTACAAAGTGAAAAATAACTTTGATTTCGGAAGTCGGTGGCAAAAAAAATGAAAGTAAATAAAAAACGAAAGACACCGACTTCCGAAATCAAAGTTATTTTTCACTTTTTAGTGATTTTTGGAAGTCGGTTTTGCTTTTTTGTTAAAAAGTTTTTTTACTCACAAAAAACAAAACACATCTAATAACCACTCTTTTGGGCTTTGCCGCAGTCGTGTAAAAAGAGGTTATAAAGCCTATCACTTTTAAAACTTAACAAATATTTTTAACGCGAAAGTAACTACCTATGTCTGTTTGTCTGTTACTTTTTCACGCCAAAACCACTAAACCGATCGTTATGAATGACAGATAAGTAGCCTGGGAGCTAAAGAAGGAAAAGGCAATTTTTCATCCTGAATCGCAAACTAAGACGCGGAAAACACCTAGTTGCAAATAATTGATTAATCAGATATGGCTATTTAATAACAGCCGCATGAGCAAACATTTAGGTTAAGCTAGCTTGCCGCGGTTGATCCGTGTGTGAGTGATTATCTTTCCATACCGTCAGTGAAGTTCTAACAGTACGGAAGTCAAAAATGGCTACTTTACAGGAGAGTGAAAAAACTATGAGTATGAAATTAATGGGGCTTGCGCTTGGGGCCATATCGTGTTTAATTATTAATAAAAAACCGGTCAAGTGCGAGTCGGACTCGCGCACGAAGGGTTCCGTACTATATTATATGTTTAACAATCGCAAAGATAACTTTTTACTTATTTTATAATGATACTGTGAATTACAAGGTTATTTTTGCAGTTGCAGAAAATCACCCATGTTTAAACAAAATACCTTATGAATCGCCGTTTTCGGTATTGTTGCTTAAATACAGTATTTATGGTACCAACATGGTATAAAGAAGTTTCAAATTCCTAATTTGTTTAATTGTTGCGCTAGAGCTCGTACAAAAATGGTCTAAAATTTACAACTTTTGCGGCCCCCTATTTCTTAATTTTAGAAGATAAAAAAAAAAATGTTTGTACTCTACTCAATGAGTTCTAGACGATGACACCTCACATGCTAGATTATTTTTTTTTTTTTTCAAATTTAAAAGTTTATTGTCTGGGGACCGACCACTTAAATTTTTAACTTTGCTTTATTTTTATTATTTGTTGTTATAGCCGTAATAGACAGCGGAGGCTTAGTAAGTTTGTACTGGACTGTACGTGGTTGTCTGATTTCATGGATTTTAATTTTCTTGCGCGGAACCCTAATTATTTTTCTAAAATAAAAATAGCCTTAGTTACTCCTTAAAACATCAGCTATATGCCGTCAAAATTGGTGAAAATTTGTTTGGCAAGTTTCCTAACTTGACTCAAAGTACCATTTTTTTAATCGGACTGCGCTGTAAAATTCTTCTATACAAACTTTAACATCCCTAAACCTCATTATTACTTACTTATGCAAGTATGTGTGCTAAGTTTCAAGTTCATTAACCAAATTAATAAGATTTTTCATATAAACTGTATCTCTGTTTTCACGAACACAGATAAAGAATTTCAAAAATCGTCTGGTATGTTTCCATAACTTGACTCAAACATTATTTACACCAATTTTAGAGTTAATCAAGCCCCCAATAAAATCCTCCGCTATAAAATTAACTTTTCACCCCTTAATATTTAATTTTTGTGTAGATCAAGGAGTTTTCCCGGATTTAATGAAATACAGTAAGGTAATTCCACTTTTTAAATCCGGAGACAGTAAAGACAAAAATAATTATAGACCAGTATCCGTGTTGCCGGTTTTCAGCAAGATGTTTGAAAAGGTAATGCTTAATCAAATGCTCAATCATTTTAACACGAATAAAATACTTCACGATCAACAGTTTGGTTTCACCAAAGGACGTTGTACGACCGACGCCGGTGTAACCTTATTAAAACACATTTTTAACGCGTGGGAAGAGGCCCAAGACGCCATAGGCATTTTTTGTGACCTCTCCAAGGCATTTGATTGCGTCGATCATGAAACCTTACTCTTGAAACTTGAGCATTACGGACTTGGAAAACTTGCCCTCAGTTTAGTAAAATCTTATTTAAATGATAGACAACAGCAAGTTCAAATAAATGGTGTCAATTCACTGTGTTTAAAAGTTAAAATGGGTGTTCCACAAGGCTCGATATTGGGTCCTTTCCTCTTTTTAGTGTATATTAATGATTTACTCCATTTATTAAAAAATCAACCACAAATGGTGCTATTTGCTGATGATACTTCATTAATTTTTAAGGTAGATAGACGTGCTACAAATTTTGACGACGTCAATAACGCCCTACTGCAGATCCAAAATTGGTTCACTGCTAATAATTTAGTATTAAATGGGAAAAAAACTAAGTGCATCAGATTTTCTTTACCAAATGTCAAAAGTAGTGATTGTGAGATAGTATTGAATCAAGAGAAACTAGAATTCGTCGATAAAACCGTTTTCCTGGGGATTACGCTCGACTCAAGGCTACAATGGGGTCCTCATTTAATATCACTTGCAGGACGGCTAAGTTCAGCAGTTTATGCTGTCAGAAAAATCCGTCAATTTACTGATGTAGATACCGCGAGGCTAGTCTATTTTAGTTACTTTCACAGTATCATGTCTTACGGTATTTTACTTTGGGGACGGGCTGCAGATATCGAGTCCATTTTTATTCTGCAAAAACGAGCCATCAGAGCCATATATAATCTTCGCAGGCGCGATTCTCTAAGGGAACTGTTTAAGGATATTAACATCATGACGGTACCTTGTCAATATATCTACGAAAACATCATGTACAGACGCCAGCAGGTCAAGCTACCCGAAACTGTCAAATTTTCCCAATCAACCTTGAACCTAATGCTTTAGCGATAAAGATGAAAATCTATTAAAGAAATTTGACAGATTGTAGTAGCTTGATGTGCTGGCGTCTGTACGTAAGAAAAAATTTACATCTTTTTAATAAAAGAGGTGAAAGGCATAATTATAATACTAGAAATAAGGACCTATTAGCTCAACCAGGTTTCAGGCTGGCTAAAGTAGACTCATCGTTCATGGGGTACTGTTTAAAATGTTACAATAAAATACCTCCACACATACTTGAACTAAATGAGACGAAATTTAAAACTTGTATAAAACGCACACTATGCAGGCAGGCATATTATAAGTTGGGGGATTACATAAATGATAAAAATGCTTGGCTCCATGCTGGTCCTACTCCACAACCTCAACTAATTAATTAACATTTGAAGATACTGTTAAGCAACTGCTGAAGATTGTAAGAATAGCTTTGCATTGTGTAGACTCAATCACCTTTGTATTGTATAATTGCTTAGTACATGTGTGAGTACTATGTACCTACTCTAAAGCTATCATTTACTGGGTACGTCTTTATTTGACTTGGATGTGCCCTGGCGGCTGAGAGTGTGTCATGCTCACTCTAATGCCTCGCTGATGGTGGCGCGTGTGTTGGATCATTTAACGAATCCATACATCAGGTTTGTGAACGGGCGCTGTTGGTGGAGGCTGGTCATACCTTAGCTGCCACGGCTTATTTTAATTTTAATTTTGAATTGTTTTTTTTTTATTTTTTTATTACGGACGCTTTTAACGTTCATCGTTCTCACATGTATAATTTCAACATGAATGATGTAACCAATATTTTGTAACTATATTTTGATTTAAAAGAGTGTCCGTGGAGTTTCTTGCCCGTTCTTCTCCATAGATCTACGTTTTGGAATGGGCAACTAGCTTCAACTTTCTGACTTACCTACTGACCGACTCTTTGACAGTTCAAAAGTGCCTGTAATTGGTTTAATTGAAATAAATGCTTTGAGTTTGAGTTTGAGTTTGAGTTTAAGGGGTAGATTTTTGGAAAACCCTGATACGCGTTAGTTTTCATTTTTGGTCTCAAGTATAAAAACTGAGTTTTGAGTTAATCGGACCGCGTGTTAAAATTCCTCCATACAAACTTTGACACCCCCAATCCCTCTTTAGGGGGTAGTTTAGGAAAACTCAAAATGATAAACTTTATAATTTACTTAGATGAATATTCGTGCTAAGTTTCAAGTCTATTAACTCAAGGGATAGTATTTTTCATACAAACCTTCATCCCCTATTTTGCCCCCTTAGGGGTGGAATTTCCAAAAATCCTTCCTTAGTGGATGTTTACACTATATAAGGTATCTATGTGCAAAATTTCAAGTCTCTAGGTCCATTGGTTTGGGCTGTACATTGATATATTAGTCAGTGACTCAATCAGGACTTTGATTTTTTTATATATATAGATTTATCATGTTATTTTAAGACCACAGACTTCTTATAGGTTTTCCTGTAATCTACAGGTATAGAAGTATTTTCTATATTTTTTTCAAAATTTTAGGCTCAGTAGTTTCGGAGATAAGGGGGGGGGAATGGTCAATTTTCGTCTATTTTCTTAAATAACTTTAAAACAATATATTTTAAAATTATAAAAAAAGTATATTTGAGACTCTCATAGTAAGCTCTTTCATTTGATATGTCACACGGTACAGTTTACAAAACTTTTTTTTTAAATTTTCTTATTTTCCCCCTAAAAGTGACTCTCATATTCAAAATTCATATATTTACTTTAGCTGTACGTGTTTGGGTCACAGAAATCCATATGTGTACCAAATTTTAACTTAATCGGTCCATTAGATTCGGAGCAAATTGGCTGTGACAGACGGACAGACGGACAGACAGACAGACAGACAGACACACGAGTGATCCTATAAGGGTTCCGTTTTTTCCTTTTGAGGTACGGAACCCTAAAAATGTGTATTAATAAGTGAACACAATGTGGCCTTAAGCGTGAGTTACATTCATTTCATACCGTTTCTTCAACATCGGAGCACTTGATGCACGACGAATCTGTACGTGAATGGCTGACTTAAGCAGTGTTGGCGCCAAAAACTGAGATACGCAGTGTAACTATTTTTCAAATAACGCATTCGTATTGGTCAGTTTACTGTGTTTTGATTGGTCGGTACGATGCGCGCCATTAAGCTTTATCCAATGACATTCAAATCTCAAAACACTCATAAAATGACTTACGCACTGTTAGAACTTCACTGACGATACCACTCTGTGCCTCGGAAAGCACGTTAAGCTGTTGCTCCCAGCTAACATTAATGGATCTTTGACAGTCGTCACGGGTCGTCAGAAGCCCGAAAGTCAGACAACCAGTCTTACCAAGGGGTATCGTATTACCTAGTAACTTGGTTGTGGTGGTCAGGCCGTCACTGGGTATTCAGCTGCATCCAGTTAGACTGGAAGCTGACCCCAACATGGTTGGGAAAGGCTACGCAGATGATGAGATCCTTTAGTTTAATCTTTCGTGAGTTCAATTTAGGGTTGAAGTGACTATTTTCGAAGCTAGGAACCATTTCTAAGGACCTCAGGATTCACAATTGTATGAGCATATTATAATCAAGTACCTACATAAGGTTTTGATTTTATTTTTGAGTTTTGATTGAATTTTAATTTTAACTGATTTATTTGATTTTAATTTAATTCTGATTTGATTTTAATTTATTTTGATTATGATTTTAATTTAAATTTAATTTTGATCTGATTTAAATTTAATTTTGATTGTGATTTTAATTTTAATTTTGATTTAGATTTTTATTTTTTGACTGTAATATTGATTTTAATTTTGATTTTAAGTGTAATTGTAACTATCTAAGACTTTAATTTTATTATGTACTGACATAGTTTGTAAGTTCTCATACTAACTAATACAATATGGATGATTTCCGAAATAAAGATTTGAATTTGAAAAAAATTTAATAAGTAGTGGGTAGCCGTGAATATACAGTTTCTACAAAGAGATTCGTGCATAAAATGTGTCGGTGCGGCGGTGTGAACGATGCTTAACACCGGGACTTAGAACAAAACATAGTACCGGAATAAATCCTATTCATTGAGCCCAAATAATATATAGGTAGTTAACAAACGCTCCCAACCACACAGAATACCCGGAAAAGCTTAAACGGCACTCGCTGATATCCGGATTTATTCGGAAATAACCGGTTCAAACCGGTTTCCAGTACTAATGGGTTCCTAATTCCAATCCAATATGCGTTCTGGGAAGTTGAATGTAGTAGTTTATTGTCAAGTGATTTAGGTGGTGTTTTCGTTGTTAGGTTAGCAAACGATAACAATGATATCTATCGACATCACTGATTCGTTTGCCAGCGTTGGTGATTGTAGTTTATTTTAACCCAATTTTAAAAAGGAGAACGTTATTTATGTTCGTCTGTATGTGTGTTTTTTTTTTTATAGTCCGACCGATTTTTAAAAATGAAAAACTTTCGTTTGGTAGAGAAAACTTGCGCGGTGGTTCCATATAAATTGTATTAGCTTTTCTTGGGCAGTTTTTGAGTTAGCTTCAATAATACGTATTTAATCCACTTTGTGAATCTTGATGATGTTCTAATAGTTTCTGTCACTGTTGTTTACCTATGTAAACAACAGTGACAGAAACTATAGCGGTATAGCGGTAGGTATAGTAATAGGTATAGTAATAGCGGTAGGTATACGAATTGGTGTGGGGTAGGTACCATAACGAAAAAGTGAAAAAATTTCGGAAGTCGGTGGGAAAAAATAAAATACTCGGTGTATTTTATTTTTTCTTCCAAAATTAAACTAATTTTTCACTCTATAGTTTTAGGGTTCCGTACCTCAAAAGGAAAAAACGGAACCCTTATAGGATCACTCGTGTGTCTGTCCGTCTGTCACAGCCAATTTGCTCCGAATCTAATGGACCGATTAAGTTGAAATTTTGTACACATATGGATTTCTGTGACCCGATCACGTACGGCTAAAGAAAATAAATGAATTTTGAATATGGGGGTAATTTTTAGGGGGCAAATAAGAAAATTAAAAAAAAAAAGTTTTTCAAACTGTACCGTGTGACATATCAAATGAAAGGGCTTACCATGAGGGTCTCAAATATATATTCTTTTATACTTTTAAAATAAATAGTTTTAAAGTTATCTAAGAAAATATACGAAAATTGACCATTCTCCCCCTTATCTCCGAAAGTACTAAGCCTAAAATTTTGAAAAAAAAAATACAGAATATAGTTCTATACCCGTAGATTACAGGAAAACATATAAGAAGTTTGTAGTCTTAAAATAACATGGTAAATCTCTCAATATTGTGAGTGCCAACTTACATTTACTGTGGGAATGTATGGGATAGCATGTTTTTCAACTATAATGTTAAGTTTGTTCTTGGGATAATTTCATCCCAACTACGGAACCCTTCATTGTGCGTAGTCCAACACGCACTTGACCGGTTTTTTTTTTTTCTTACTACTTACGCTGGATATGAGGACTTTTGTTTAGAAGAGGATTGGATTTTATATTGTAAGAGTACTTGCTTGCTAATACATTGTATTAATTTGAGATGGAAGAAAACCAATCTTGCTGACGTCTTGATAAAATCATTAATTTATTATACCAACGTTTGTAGTTTATAAGACAAAATATAAGACAAAGTTATTGATATCTTACCAAAATAGACCAACAAAAGTGGAGACGGACAGGCCACATGTTAAGAGGCATTCAAAGCAAGTGGATTAAAGTTGTGATAGAATGGTACCCCAGAGATTACAAAAGGAACAGAGGAACAATATAAATGATGGGAAGACGAATTGAAGCTCACAGCGGGTCCAAATTGGAGAAAAGATGCAAGAGATAGGACTCAGTGGAAGTTGTCAGAGGAAGATACATTGAAACTGAGAGACATTCCATAAACTACTGAAATTACAACAACGCACAGACGCTCACAATAATAAAAAAAGTAATTAAAAATACTAAAAAACCCGACTGCGGTTAAAGTTAAGTTAAAAAAACTGAAAAGCTAAAAACAAGCCCATTTTAAATTAAATTAAATTTGGAAGCAGGCGGGACCCGTTTGTGTTTGAAAATATAAAAAATGGAATGGGTCCCGCCTGCTTCCAAATTTAATTTAATTTAAAATGGGCTTGTTTTTAGCTTTTCAGTTTTTTTAACTTAACTTTAACCGCAGTCGGGTTTTTTAGTATTTTTAATTATTTTTTTTATTTCCAGCTTTTTAGTTTACAAATGTGAAAAATTTCGCAGACGATTTAGTTCTTGCAAGGAGTTTTGAGGGTTATTTTGATTTCGATTTTCTTTTCGTGTTTTTTACGATTTGTCACTTCGAATTGCTTTTAACCATATAAGTTGTATATATTTTTGTAATCACCTTTTAAAATCCTTCAATTTGATATCCCACTCGATGGTATTAGAAGAAAAAAAATTTTTTTGAACTCAACAATATGGCACCCCAAATCCTCCATTTTACTTTCTTTTTTATTTTAATGTAGGGGGGGTGGAGTGGTTCGCGTCCGTAGGAAGAATACCTAAGTAAAACCCTACACGTGCCCCCCGGGTGGTGCCAAACGAACCTTAACGCCGAGCCTCGGGCGGCGGTCAAATAACCCGACACTACTGGCCTAACAAGCCGGTCAACTACGGGCTGTGTTCACCAGCACTTGGAGCTGGCGGTTGGGTGTTTGAGCGGTTGGTTTGTGTCAAATCTCCTACCAAGTTTGACATGGACCAGCTGTTTGAATGCCTAGCCGGTGGTTTGAGTGTTGGTGAACACAGGCCTAAGGGTATTAGGAAATGAATACCCACACCCGCAACCGCCATCTAGCGATCGGGAGTCTTGGCTTAATTGTCTGGGCTGTGAGGTAGAAACCCTCTTTAAAATAGTCACCCTAATTCTACGGTGGGACACGTGCCAAGAGAATGCATGGCTGGTGGGAGATCAGTCGCGAGCGCCAACCTCGGCGGACCTGGCAAACGTCGTTGAAGATCGCCTTCTTGGGGGAATGGGCGTCACCTCTCAAGTGACTTTTTATATCGACCCTACTCGTGGGAACAAAATGAAGAAGAGCAATGAAAACAACAACGAAAATAACCCAAAGATGACACAACAAATACTTAAAAAAAGTATGTTCATACGTGCAAGGAGTCACTCACTTGGAACATTACCGGTAGAAACACCAAAACAAACAAGTTCAAATAATAAGCATTATGTAGAATCAAATAAATCTAATATGAATGATGAACAAGCTAAAAAAATCCAACCCTGGCAAAACGATCAGGTACCTATAAAAAGAAAAGCGGAATCCAGTCTTGAATCGATAAACAAAAGCAGTAAATTAACCAAGGCAACATATGCAGTAACAACAGAAAACAGATTTCAAATCTTAGAATCAGCAATCAACGAGGGACCCGCTGAACCACTCAAGGAGCCCAAACCACCAAAACCAGAACCCATATTCGTCACGGGAGTCATTGACATAATGAAATTGAAAGAACTCCTTTCGTCAGTTGCAGGCACCGATAAATATATTATGACAACTTTGAGGTCAGGTCACGTAGTTAAAATAATGCCTGCTGATGTAGACACATACAAAAACATAAGAGCTAACTTTATAGAGAACGATGTTAGCCATTATACATACAAACTTAAAAGCGAAAGAGCCTATAGAGTGGTTTTACGTGGTCTCCACTCATCAGAAGACACAGAACTTATAAAAAAAGAACTTTTCAAACTAGGGCATGAAATCAGGCACATTACTAATGTAAAACATAAAAATACAAAACAACCGCTACCCTTATTCTATGTGGATCTTGAGCCTAAACACAACAACAAAGAAATCTTCAAAATCAACCGAGTGAACTACGTAAAAGTTTCATTCGAAGCACCATACAAAAAGCTAGACATTTTACAGTGTAAAAGATGCCAGAGATTCGGACATGCTAAAAACCAATGCAATAGGCCATTCAGATGCGTGAAATGTGGCGAAGAACACTCCACAACAAGCTGTCTAAAAAGAACTGACACCGAGGCAACTTGTGCAAATTGCCAAGAAAAACACCCAGCAAGCTATAAAGGCTGCACAAAATACAAACAGTACAAAGATCTACTTATGAAAAACAAGCCAAGAGTATCCAAAGAAAGTAATATAAACTCAAATAACGTAATACACCAATACCGCAAAAATCCAATAAAAAATGTCCAAGAAAACAACCAAAACAAGAATTACAATTTTCACAAACACTTAAAATCAAATACCACATATGCACAAGCAACGAAACAAAAAAACACAGGAGGAGCAAAAACCGACATCAAGGACCCAAATAATTTTGTGGAAGTACTAGACGCAATGTTCGATAAATTCCAAAACATAATATATACTATGTTAGACAACATGATGGATCGTATGATCCAATTAGTCTCAAGCCTTATAAAGCACCCCTAAACCTTAGGATAATTACTTGGAATGCCAACGGGCTGACAGAACGTCGACAGGAACTTGAACTCTTCTTGAGAATTGAAAAAGTTGACGTGGCTTTAATCTCAGAAACAAGGTTTACACTAAAAACCCATTTCTGCCTTAAAAACTATATGGTGTACACTACTAATCACCCTTCTGGTAACTCGCATGGAGGAACTGCAATCATAATAAAAGAGAACATCAAACATTATTTTCTTGGGGAATATAAAACTGAAAAGATACAAGCAACTTCGGTCAGAATCCAAGATAGCGAAATAGAAACAACAGTTTCTGCAATCTACTGCCCACCTAGGCACGTTATTACAAACGATGAGTTCAAGACTTACTTCAATACACTAGGAAACAGATACATATGCGGTGGTGACTGGAACGCAAAACATGTTTTCTGGGGCTCCAGACTAACCTCACCACGAGGTCGACAACTCTATGTAGCTACGAATGACCTTAACCTCAATTACGCTTCACATGGTTTTCCCACATATTGGCCTGCGGACCAAAAAAAGGTACCAGACCTATTGGATTTTTTCATCACCAAGAATATCCCGCTCAGTCAAATAGACGTAGAAGAATGTACTGACCTGTCGTCAGACCATACACCAGTGATAATTAATGTTTACTGCAAGGCTATTCTGACTGAGTATCCACAAAGACTGTATAACCACAGAACAGACTGGGACAGCTACAGAACCAAAATATCAAACTCCATACATCTGAACTTACCGCTGAATAGTGTGAATAGCATCGAAACAGCTATCGAATCACTCAACAGGCTTATACACCTAGCGGCCAAAGAATCTACACCTTTTCTGAGACTGAAAGCCACACAAAATGTCCACTACTCCAAACTGATAAAGGATAAAGTAAATGAAAGAAGACAGCTGCGGAAAAAATGGCATACTACAAAATATCCGTGTGACAAAAAAGCTTTCAACAAGGTCTCTGAGGAACTTAAGCACATGATCTGCCAAGCAGAAAACGAGCGCCTACAAAATCAGCTAGCTAATCTTACTCCTAATAAAGACACCAACTACTCACTGTGGAAGATAACAAAAAGTCTAAAAAAACCAAAAGAACATATACTACCCATAAAAGACGCTGATGGCAAGTGGGCAAAGACAGAACTTGAGAAGGCTCAGGTATACGCGGAACACCTAAAATCTATTTTCAGACCTTTACCTAGCAAACATCCTGAACACGACAAGGAAGTCTACGAATATCTGGCCGCACCACTGCAAATGAGCCTACCACTAAAAAGTGCTAGCCCCAAAGAATTATGGAGAGAAATTTTAAAACTTCAGAAAGGAAAAGCGCCAGGCTACGACCTAATCGATGCACAACTAATCAAGCAACTGCCCAGAAAGGCCGTAATTCACCTCACAAATATCTTCAATGCCTGCCTAAGACTAGGAATCTATCCCGCTCAGTGGAAAATGGCGCAGGTTATAATGATACCTAAACCAGGCAAACCGCTCCATGAAGTAGGCTCCTACAGACCGATAAGCTTACTTCCAGTGTTGGGCAAACTCCTGGAAAAAATACTGCTAAACAGGATGCGCATCTACCTACCGGAAGTTATTCCTCTTCACCAGTTTGGATTCCGAGAGCAACATGGAACTATTGAACAGATACACCGTATTACGGATACTATAAGTCGTGCACTAGAATGCAAACAGTTCTGCTCTGCTGTCTTCCTAGACATTAGCCAGGCATTCGACAGAGTCTGGCATGAAGGACTTCTCTTCAAACTAAAAAAACTGCTGCCCCACTCCTTCTTTCCGATTTTGCGATCGTACCTACACAGGAGATGTTTTGAGGTGAAATTTAATAACGAAATCGCTCCTTTAATCGAAATTCTCTCAGGAGTTCCACAAGGAAGTATATTGGGACCCATACTATACTTGTTATTTACTGCAGATCTGCCAACGCATGTTGATACTATAACTGCCACCTATGCGGATGACACAGCCATTCTGTCGGTACACGAGGATTTCGCTATAGCATCAGCCAAGCTACAAGCCCACGTCAATGAAGTGGAGAAGTGGTTAGATAAATGGAGAATTAAGCCTAACCACGGAAAATCTGTCCATGTGACCTTCACCCTGAGAAGACAGACCTGTCCCTCAATAAAACTCCATAACGAGGAAATCCCCCAGGCTGAAGATGCCAGATATTTGGGTATGCATCTGGATCGGAGACTTACCTGGAGAAAGCACATCTGGACCAAACGCAAACAATTGGATACGAAACTCAGATCAATGTACTGGTTGGTGGGTCGTAAATCAAGACTGTCACATGAAAGTAAAATTGCTATTTACAAGACCATCCTCAAACCAATCTGGACTTACGGAATCCAGCTCTGGGGTACTGCTAGCAATAGCAACATAGAGATTCTCGAAAGATTCCAGAGCAAGACACTGAGAGCCATGCTTGACATACCCTACTACGTGAGCAACAAATACATACATGAGGATCTAAAGTTCAACACCGTCAGACAAGAAATTGCTAG
Organism: Cosmia trapezina; assembly: GCA_905163495.3. NCBI lineage: Eukaryota > Metazoa > Arthropoda > Insecta > Lepidoptera > Noctuidae > Cosmia > Cosmia trapezina. The sequence goes on along the minus strand of LR991035.1, from coordinate 21,185,756 downwards.
ACATAGTGAAAGCTATCAGACGAGAATATCAACTCACGTCAATGAACTGGCATCAAAACTGGTAGGCACAGGCAGTGTCACACATTCCCGACTGAAAAGGCATAGTGTCCCTACGCTTACTGCGAGATTTGATCACACCATATGAAGGGGACTCCTAGGAGTTCCTTCTGCTAATAAAACAAAGAACATGACACCTCAACTGAATGGCTTATTGTGTTTAACACAGATCGCCAAGTTACAGAATGAACGGAAAAAAAAAAAAAAAAAAAAATTAATGTAGCCAGTGACACTCGCGCTACCAAGACAAACCTAAAGACGTATAATTCATCCAAATCCGTTCATTCGTTTAGGAGTTACGAGGGAACAAAGAAACGTACATACATACTTACATACAGATCAAATACATAACCCTCCTTTTGGGCTTCGCCGCAGTCGGGTAAAAAGGGCTTAATATTTTTATAATTATAATAACGAGTTTACACGGTTTGTACGGTTAAAAGTGTACTCAATAATATTAGCAGGTAATTCATCAATTATTTACATCAGGTAAAAATGTTAATACTGGCACACTAAATGAATATGCGAAGTAATCGTACATAGAATACGTACTGGGCCGTGAAGAAGACGGATGAAAAAAGATTGCATGCAGCGGAGATGAAAATGTTGAGATCCCGGAGTAATTATACAAAGTGGAGACGGCCTAAGCAACTGTGCACTGTGATTCTCAACTAGGCCCTGACGTCATCATGTAGGCGTGGCCTTAGTCAGTGTAATGTTGGCGTTCGTCCTGTGAACAACTATGTAAACGTTCCCATTTTCTAAACATAATTCTACCCGACATTAGATAGCGACACTTGGTGCCATGGGAACTAAAAATATTTAGGCACGTAGAGCTCAGTACTAACATATTTTAATAATCATATGTACTGAAAGTTCAACATTCATTCCTAAAGACCTTATATTGGCCAACATATTATTTTTGTAGTTTTTATATCATTTTGCAAACATTTTCTGAATACGACCCTGTTGCATACTATACTTAGTGACATCTAGTGTGAGATAGTTACGTAACTACAAAGTAAAATTGACAGAACGAGCAAATATTTTGGCTGTTGACCGGTAGATGGAAAATAATGATGTGGGCGGGATCTAACACCCCCTCACCACCGCAATTTGTCACACGTTGTGTCATAGGGAAAACATCTCCTCTTTGTATTTGCTTCGTGGTTGAGATGGATGTGTGGAGTGACGAAAATGGATAAAGTAAGAAATTAGTATATAAAGGGAAGTTGCAAAGAGGCGTCAGTGACAGAAAATTTGAGAGCAAATCGTTTGGCTTTATAGGATGTGCCTAAAAGAGTGATGATGAATATAAATGTTGATAGATGAGGAGAGGAAGGCCAAAGAAAAGATGGATTTTTTAAATAAATGCTTAAATTACTTTAATTACAGTCACACTTCCGCTGTACAATCAAAACATACCAAAATGGACAATGGCAATACTGACTACGCTAGATGTTTACTTACGACTGTGTGCGTGCATACATTAATAATGTGGCCACAATTTTCTCCCACAATCAGTATAACTAATTTATTAAATAAACAATGTTTTAAACAAAATAGTAAAAATTCGGTATATGTATTCTGTTTATAACATAATATTCTAATTGGGGTGGTTGGTGGTGTGCGTTAATTCCGGGATATGTTGTATAAAATATTCATTCAACTTGTCAGCAGCTGAAATAAAGCAAATTAGTTTGGTGATGATATTTGTTGATCTTCATATACCTTTCTTGTTACCTAGGGCACTAATATTCTAGACATCAAATGACATTTTGTGAACATTTATTTCGAATTCTCTCTTTAGAAAACTCCAAACTTCAAGAGAATCGTATTTGGACCTTAAACTCTGTAGCCAATACATCCGCACTCATATATCTTTTTATTGTTTCAAACAAATAAAATGAATTTTAACAAAGAATCTCTTTACCGCAAAAATTCTGCAACCAACACAAATTTCACTTATCCCGACTTTCGGGCAACTTTTATAGGACTCAGTACGCCCATAAAAATAACAATACTGCTCGTAAATTTTAGTATATTTTGGTATTAGCAGAAATGTAATAAAAAATACTAAATTCCTGTATTGAACCGAACACTTTAAACCTTTTCCCAAGTATGTTGAAGTCGGCTCCCAGTCTACCCGGATGCAGCTGAATACCGGTATAAACACGGAGCGACTGCCTATTGGATCTCCACAACCAAGTTTCTGGGTAACACAATACCGTTTGGTAAGACTGGTTTCAGACTTTCGGGCTTCTGACTACCCGTGACGACTGTCAAATATCTACAAAATGACAGCTGGGACCAACTGCTTAACGTGCTTTCGAGGCTCGGCGATCTCGTATGTAATGGATGATCTCACATCCACGGACCGACCTCGGCAGGCCTTGAAAATCGAGCTGTTATTATTTAGCTAGGAACCCTGCCCTCGTAAAGGCTCTTATAGACAGAGGCGATATCGCGGTCGCGACGCGATATTTCGATATTATATCCGTAGAAAAATATCGCGTCGCGACGCGATATCGCCTCTGTCTGTAAGAGCCTTAATACCATTTTTTTTTATTAAGTTGGAGCAGCTTGCCGCTTTGTATTTTCTATCGAATGGTCAAAGTGTTCAGTCAACTGAAAAATACCTGTGCGTTAGATTTTTTTTCACGATATTGTTTTTTTCTGGTTTCCGGTTCACGGTGTGTTGGCGATTGGTTAAAAGTTATGGTAAATAAACGTTTTGTGATCGTAAAGGCCATCAAGGTTTTCTGGACCAGAAATTATATGTGTACGATATTACACTTAAGGCCGTCAGTGGGATTTTTTTTGCTGTGTGCGACAATGTTTGTATGAAATAAGATTTTTTTATAAAATCCACCGGAAAAGTCGGAAAGTGAAATTCACCCGGGCGACGACGGTCACGAACAGCTAGTAATAAATAAAATAAATACACCACCTACCCGCTACCAAAACCCATCAAATATCAAAGCTACCACTTAAACTAAAACTCAAAACACTAAACATAACCCTTCATTACATAAAATACCTTGGCTAAAACCCTTTTACAAGCACAATAGAAAACACCATACATTGTAAAGAGATACATATCTCTGGCCCTTTATTCCTAATGGCACAAAAGATTATCTAGCGACCATTAATTAATTTAAGGGCTATCTAGTTTACAGTCCAGTGGTGTCTTTTGTCCCAGCAGCCTATCGCGCCTCAGCCACTGCTGGGGCATAGATTATAAAGTAAATAGGCATAGATAGGACGCCACCGGGGTCGCGGGTTGTTCGAAAGAGATGCCGTGGCCCTGGCATAGGCAACTGAAGGAACACGGGTGGGTTTTAGTCAGTAAAAGTCCGCCTTTACGCCCTTCCGCTCCACCCAGAGCGGGAGAAGTCATTTGATGATTTCCCATCCACAAAAAAAAGTCATTTTTCTGCAAATTTGTGGTAGCCAAAGGGTTACACCAAATGAGGTATAATAATACCAGAAGCGCAGCGTCCTACAAAAAAATTCAGAAAAACGTACCGACTTACGAGTTTAAAGACGTACCTAGCTTTGAAACGGATACATAAATATGTCAATCTGTCAAAATAATCTATGTTTGTCTCACTTTTTCTACCGTCTAACTAATTACGTTGGAATGAGACAAGACATTGTTACCGGAAAAACGGCCAGAGTTGCCAACGATCAACATAATTTCCCCAGAATTTAATCAAGGTTTTTATTGAATAAATTATAATGAAAGTTTGTAATATAGAACTTTCAATAGATGAAAGATTTAAAGAAATTGACAAGGATAAGGAACTTAGAAGAAGAAAGAAAAATGCGTAGTCGGTTTCTTTACGTAAAAGTCTTATATTTTTTATCCACTCCTCCATGTGCTTCTGATCTTTAGGTACCCTGGAAAACAAATAAGAGTACTGCACCTATTGACGTGTTTATGATGAATGTACGTTGCGATGAAATAACGTAAATTACTATGGTCTAGCTGTTTCGATCCATTTTAATAATAATAAAAACCGGCCAAGCGCGTGTGGACCACGCAAAATAAAGGGCTCCGTAATTGAAAAGAATGTATCCCAAAAACAAACTTAACATTTGTAGTTGAAAAACAAGAAATCCCAAAAAAATCATGTTTATTGCGATAAAATGACAAAATAACGATTTTCGGACTTTTTCCTTTATTTGTGCTGTGAGACCACGCTTCTTGCCAAATTTCATGATTCTAGGTCAACGGTAAGTACCCTATAGGTTTTGATTTACTTGCGAGTATCAAAATATGTTGCATAAATGGCCGTATTTTTTTACTGCCTAGACTTAGAAGCTTGATTTTTTTAGAGCTCCAAGGGATCTTAAACGACTTACGTCTTATTTGAATTCAACTTGATATCTCCACGCGTTCCTGATAAAAAAGGTCTTGACAGACAGTCAGACAGACAGACGGACAACGAAGTGATCATAAGGGTTCCGTTTTTCCTTTTGAGGTACGGAACCCTAAAAAAGTACGTTATTCATACCTTGGATTAACACATAGGCTACTTTTTATCCCGGTCTACGCGGTTAAAACCGCAGCTAGTTAGTATAATTGAAAATGAACCAATTTATTTTCGTACAGCACAACACTATTTAACACAATGTGATCATAAACAATCTATTATGTTTCATTTAAAAATTATAAACTCTCTAAGTCTATGATTACTTATTGCTAATAAAATTAATTTTGGTGGCCGATGTAGTGATATATATTAAGTTAAAACCTTTGACATAGGTACACGTGACATGTGTTACTTTTCCATTTAGTGAGTGTTTGGGTACTGTAATAGTACATTATGATATAAGTGCGGTAAGTTGAAAATTACAGCCGAGGCGATATTGCTAGCCCGAGCCGTAGGCGAGGGCTACAAGAAAGCAGAGGCTGTAACTATCAAAGCGCACGTATGTTATACGACGTTTTATAACATATTTGCGAGGAAATAAATAAAACTCGGATTTTCTTAAACGAATAAATCTTTAAAAACACACTTTATGAAAATGAATTTGCATCTTTGCTTGTTTTCCATACGATAAAATTTTGATCCGCTTGTAAGTATCTATCGGTCGATTTTTCGAGGCTTATAGTAGCCTTTTTCGCTGCCTCTGAGACTTCTGGCGGTGTCGAATGAATAAATTCATCATTACTTGACGACATTTTCAAATAAAAACAATACAGCGAAAAGGAAAAGCGCGCGGAATAATTTTTACTTGTTCACAAATTAGCGATGCGCACGCATCAGCGCTTTTTTTTTAAAAGGCAAAGTCACAAAAACAGCCATTATTATTAAAGTAAATTAATATTTTTTTGTTTTTGTTACAGATAATTTGGTTGTAATTTATTGCCAAAATTAATTAAATCATAGAATTAAATATTTAACATTTAATTCTTTAATTTTATTTTAACCCAAAGTTAATTTTATTCATAAAATGTTGACCACTTTTGACCACGTTGACATATAAAAACTCTTTGCTTTGCTTTCTTTGCTTTTTTTTAAGATTTAAAAAAGTACCGTTGGTTTTAGACGGAGCATCATGATAAACCGTACGTGTTACCTTATTAGGAAGAAACTCGTGCGTTTTACTTTACGATTACGCACAAGTACGTAATGATATACATTACGATATTGAAATTGGTGAAATAAGAGGCCCTTTACGAGCAAATGTGTTATAAAGTATGTTTAATGTAACAGACTACAATAATAATTTAGACTTACCGGAACATACATTCGTCATTCACTAAGCTCCCAAAAGTTGGGCAAAATCAAAATCGTTTTTACTTGTAACACTGATGGCAAAAACAATATTTGATAAATTTCTGGATAATCTAAAGAAAATTCAGCAAAGTTACTTGTGAAATTGGATTACCACTTGCCTTATTAATCTTTTCAGACCGTGACATACAAAGAACAATGGCGAAATTTTAGCTGACATAAATTTGAGCGTCTAAAAGTGACTTATATATGTAGGAAGATCCATTTTTTTTCTAAATTTTTTCAAAGTATTACAGTAACTAGTTCAGGCCGGATAAAAAATACTTTAAATGAAAAGTTATTTGATCTTATCATTACCGTTTAGTGTTGCCATTTTATATTTATTCTGTTATGTGACAGTAAGTGCAGCATTTTTTAATTGTAATCAGTTTTAATTTGTTATTATAATTAAACGGAATATGTGAATTACAATACAGTTTATTTCTAAGTGTAAGTGTTCCTTGCAGAGAGGTAAAAACACCGTGGTGTGACAATAAATGAATTACTTATTATTAATGAACGGCAAAAAGACTAGTATCCCAAATCTAAAAAAAATTTAGTTTGGTTATTGATTGGTTGCTGTTGACAGTTGATCATACTCAATCACTGACGCTTGCGCTCTGTGTTTTGTGTTTTGCTTTCGCTTGTTTTTTCGCGTTGTCTTTCATTTTTACTTGACCTGGACTGCTTATGGACTGTAATATTTCCCTGTGTGACCCTGTGCGTGTTAAGGCCTCCGAGATTTTCCCTGTGTGACATTGTGCTTTTTCTTTACTGGACACCGATCTTGCCTAATTGTTTGGATTAGTTAATAGTGAACTAGTTTGCTAGATACCGATAAGATGGAAGGTCGTCGTGGCAGACCGACACGAATTCTGTGTATCAACTGTAATTATATGCGTTAATACACTGCACCGATATTATGCCTTGGAACTTGATACTAGAGTGATTACATTACTGTGTAGCTGGGTACATCACCGCGTACATACGCGTTAAACGACTCGCTTCAATCACGAAGACTTGTCAAGTGCATTTTTGATCGTCTCGGGGACCCATAAGTTACCATAGACATAACCTACAAAAGTTCAAGACTAAACAATGTATGGGCGGCTGCCATTGTTCTTTTAATCGCACATTTCACCATTTTGATATTTTATCGCTAAGCAATTGCTCACTTGACGTCAAGCTGACAACTGAACTCAGATATGCCTGCTGACATATACGATGTAGTAACGCTTTGGCACCGTACACTACTGATCTAGTACTATATAACATCATTGGTTACACCGGTTTCTTAGAAGTTTAAACGCGTAAGCAACCAAATAAAGGTACACCTATATACATAAAAGGCTCCGCCCGCGTGGACGTCGGAAATTATCCCACGGGAAAGTACAACCCGGATAAAAGTAGGTATCCTATGTCCTAACGCAGGTCATGTACCAAACATCCAAATCTGTTCAGCCATTTCAGTGTGGAAGCTTAACAAAACAAACTCACGCATTTATAACATTAGTTAGGATTCCAGTTTGTCATATCTGCTTTTCTCTAATCTACAATTGAGCGACCCCTCCAATATAATAGTCCTACACTGATATAACTACGACGTATAGGTCAGTCTGCTTCAATGCGCCTATTATACTAAGTAATCACGTGCGTATTTGCTAAGTTAGATTAGAAATTCTATTATGGACAGATTTGTATGTGAATAAATGTTTAGTTTGTACTTGGAGTTTGTGGGAAGAGGCATAGATCACAAAATTGCGTTTTAACAGATTCGTTATATCGCATTTTGGCAGTTGTAATTACGTTTATTTTGAGTTAATAATAATTTTCAGAAGTTATATGGGTTTAAATGGGATTTTTTTATAGACATTGAAATAGTGTGTTTTTGGCGTAAACTGGCATAAATTTATTTATCCCAAACCCCAGCTCGTAACAATAATGAAAAAATCACTTAAAACCACTTAAAAAAAAACTTATAATTTCATTACTAGGATTTTTCTAAAATGAACAAATTTTATGAAAAAATACAAATTAGGATAAAAAGTTACTTAAGGAGTCTTTTAATTTATGTTGATATTGGATAACATATATTTAGGTGATTTGATAAAAATGGTAATAAAATGAGATAGTGTTTTAGCCCCAGTATCTTGTCTTGAACAAACTTAATAAAAAACGACCTAGCCTGTAGGAATTGCAACTTCCCCAAGTTCGATCGCTTTAATAAGCAAATCGTTACTTTTAACGCAAATTTTGCTAAAAAAACTATGCATAATGATGGTAAAAAACCGGTCAAGTGCGAGTCAGACTCGCGCACGAAGGGTTTCGTACCATATTATATGTTTAACAATCGCAAAGATAACTTTTTACTTATTTTATAATGATACTGTGAATTACGAGGTTATTTTTTGCAGTTGCAGAAAATCACCCATGTTTAAACAAAATACCTTATGAGTCGCCGTTTTCAGTGTTGTTGATTAAATTCAGTATTCATGGTACTTACATGGTATAAAGAAGTTTCAAATTCCTAATTTGTTGAATTGTTGCGCTAGAGCTCGTACAAAAATGGTCTAAAATTTACAACTTTTACGGCCCCCTATTTCTTAATTTTAAAAAATAAAAAAAATATTTTTGTACTCTACTCGATGAGTTCTAGACGATGACACCCCACATAACACATAAGCAGCCTATAATGTTCCCACTGCTGGGACACAGGCCTCCTCTCGGTGAGAGGGAGTGGGCCGTAATCCACCACGTGGGCCCAGTGCGGGTTGGTAGATGTCACATGTATTCGAATTTTTGGTTCTAGGACATGCCGGTTTCCTCACGATGTTTTCCTTCACCGTTTTGAGAGCAGCGGTGATGAAATAATGACATGACACCCCACATGCTAGATTAAAATTTTTATTTTTATTTCAAAATGGAAAGTTTATTGTATGTACCCCTTAAATTTTTAACTTTGCTTTATTTTTATTATTTGTTGTTATAGCCGTAATAGACAGCGGAGGCTTAGTAAGTTTGTACTGGGCTGTACGTGGTTGTCTGATTTCATGGATTTTAATTTTCTTGCGCGGAACTCTAATTATTTTTCTAAAATAAAAATAAGCTAAGTTACTCCTTAAAACATCAGCTATATGCCGTCAAAATCGGTGAAAATTCGTTTGGCAAGTTTCCTAACTTGACTCAAAGTACCATTTTTTTAATCGGACTGCGCTTTAAAATTCTTCTACACAAACTTTAACATCCCTAAACCTCATTTGAGGCGTAGTTTTGAAAAACTAATAATGAAAAACATTATTACTTACTTATGCAAGTATTTGTGCTAAGTTTCAAGTTCATTAACCAAATTAATAAGATTTTTCATATAAACTGTATCTCTGTTTTCACGACCTAAAGAATTTCAAAAATCGTCTGGTATGTTTCCATAACTTGACTCAAACATTATTTACACCAATTTTAGAGTTAATCAAGCCCCCAATAAAATCCTCCGCTATAAAATTAACTTTTCACCCCTTAGGGGTAGATTTTTGGAAAACCCTAATACACGTTAGTCTCAATTTTTGGTCTCAAGTATAAAAACTGAGTTTTGAGTTAATCGGACAGCGTGTTAAAGTTCCTCCATACAAACTTTAACACCCCCAATCCCTCCTTAGGGGGTAGTTTAGGAAAACTAAAAATGACAAACTTTATAATTTACTTAGATGAATATTCGTGGTAAGTTTCAAGTCTATTAACTCAAGGGATAGGATTTTTCATACAAAATTTCATCCTCTGTTTTACCCCTTAGGGATGGAATTTCCAAAAATCCTTCCTTAGTGGATGTTTACACTATATAAGGTATCTATGTGCAAAATTTCAAGTCTCTAGGTCCATTGGTTTGGGCTGTGCGTTGGTATATTAGTCAGTGACTCAGTCAGGACTTTGATTTTTTTATATATATAGATTTACCATGTTATGTTATGACCACAGTCTTCCTATAGGTTTTCCTGTAATCTACAGGTATAGAACATCTAATTTCAACTAATTTCTGTATTTTTTTCAAAATTTTAGGCTCAGTAGTTTCGGAGATAAGGGGGGGGAATGGTCAATTTTCGTCTATTTTCTTAAATAACTTTAAAATAATAAATTTTAAAATTATAAAAAAAAATATATTTGAGACCCTCACAGTAAGCCCTTTCATTTGATATGTCACTCGGTACAGTTTACAAAAAGTTTTTTTTAATTTTCTTATTTTCCCCCTAAAAGTGACTCTCATATTCAAAATTCATATATTTACTTTAGCTGTACGTGTTTGGGTCACAGAAATCCATATGTGTACCAAATTTTAACTTAATCGGTCTATTAGATTCGGAGCAAATTGGCTGTGACAGACGGACAGACGGACAGACGGACAGACAGACAGACAGACAGACAGACAGACACACGAGTGATCCTATAAGGGTTCCGTTTTTTCCTTTTGAGGTACGGAACCCTAAAAAGAGGGAGAGTTAAATAAGGGTATGCTTAACAGATTTTATTTTTTTAGAAGACTCGGTACTAACCTAGAAAAAATACCTGACAAAACAATAAGACCACAAAGAAATTATTAATTTATTAGACTCAGATCATTGCGGACAATTGATTACCATTCCAAATCTAATAAAAAAAAATACTAAAAAGGATATCACTGTTAATCCAAAAACAGCTGATCGTTTGGAATCATTTAAAACTAAACTTTTGAGTAAATTACCACTTTTGTCAACTAATGATGACCCTAATGAACAATATAATGATTTTTTTAATATGTATTGCACACAATTTGATAACACTTTCATTCCAAAGGCATTCTCGGTTAATAATAACACTTGCTTCAGTGACTGGGCCACCATTGGTATACATAAAAGTAGAAAACGACTTTATGAGTTGTATGACGGACTTGTATTAACACTGCTGAATTTAATTTATATGTTAAGAATTATTATAAATTATTTAAAAAAGTTTGTTGTATGGCCAAGTCACGTTACTTGAGTACAAAAATTAAAAATAGTAGTAATGTAATAAAAATGACATGGAATATCATTAATAGCGAAACAGGAAGGTCAAGCAACCGAAGTAGTGACTACAGCCTTGCTATTGATGACAACATAATTAAATCAGATTCCCAAGTCGCCGCGGCCTTTGAAAAGTTCTTCGCTGAGATTCCCGTATCAACTACTAAATCTCTAAGGTCATCACCCACTGCTGCAGAGTCTTTACTTAAAGAAAACGTTTCAGTTTGTGATTCTGAGTTTAAATTCCAATATGTTACCTGTAGAGACATAATTAAAACCTTTCACACGTTAAATATTAAAAAGACTGCTGATCTATGGGGTAATTCTGTGGACGTTGCTAAATCAATTATAAACATTGTAGCACCTACTTTAGCAGTTATTTTTAACAATTGTATTGACCGTGGTGAGTTTCCTGATCTTATGAAATATAGTAAAATAATACCGTTGTTTAAATCGGGTAGTACATCTGACCCTACTAATTATAGACCTATTTCAGTGCTACCTACTTTTAGTAAAATTTTTGAAAAAGTTATTTTAGATCAACTGCAAAGATTTTTTAATAAACATAAATTATTACATAACAAACAGTTTGGTTTTACAAGGGGTCGTTCGACTACTGATGCCGGTGTTGAACTTTTAGGTCATGTTTATAATGCATGGGAGGATAAATGCGATGTTTTGGGCATTTTTTGTGATTTGTCCAAGGCATTCGACTGCGTTCTTCATGAAACATTAATCAGGAAACTGCATCACTACGGAATCCGGAATGCCTCTCTGGATCTTCTCACTTCTTACTTAAGTGATAGGATTCAAAGAGTTGATGTTAACGGGAAAAGATCACCCGGATCCGTAGTAACAATGGGGGTCCCCCAAGGCTCAATTCTTGGCCCGTTTTTGTTTCTTATTTATATTAATGACTTGCCTTACCTCATAAAGGATAATCATGATATAGTGTTGTTTGCAGATGACACTTCACTTTTATTTAAACTCAAACGTCAGCAGCTGGTTACTGACAATGTAAATAGCGCCCTCGCAAAAGTAGTTAACTGGTTTAATGTTAATAACCTACTTCTTAACGAGAAAAAAACTAAGTGTATTAAGTTCACTATACCTCATGTTAGACAAGTAAAAACTAGTGTTCTCATAAAGGGTGAAGAGTTGATTCCCGAAGATACCACAGTGTTCTTGGGCATAACTTTGGATGCCAAACTTCAATGGGGCCCCCATATAGATAAATTGTCGAAAAAGCTTAGCGCTGCAGCATACGCCGTTAGGAAAATTCGTGATTTAACTTGTTTAGAGACAGCCCGTTTAGTTTACTTTAGTTATTTTCATAGTGTGATGTCGTACGGTATTCTGTTGTGGGGAAATGCCACCGATATTCAGACAATTTTTGTTTTACAAAAAAGGGCTATTCGTTCAATTTACAAATTAAGTCCCAGACACTCCCTCAGAGATAAATTTAAAGAAATTAATATAATGACTGTGCCTTCTCAGTATATCTATGAAAATCTTTTGTATGCTCATAAAAATATCAATTTGTTTAAAAAATACAGTGACGTCCATAATGTGAATACTAGAAACAAACACAAAGGAGTTGTCCAGAAGTGGTTTTTTATTACTCAATAATTCCGATGAGTATGAGATAAATATATTTGAATAAACATCCCCAAAACTAGTGGTTCTGGGCATATAGTACATTTTTAAACATCGCCAATTTTGAGAAAAATCGTTTTTTATTTTATTGAGAAACGAGACCTGAAACGAATAAACCTTTATATGTGAACCACTGACCTATAACATGCAAGTGTACAATAGAGGTCAGTGAAGTGAACACACTCAAAAAAAAAAACGAAACTTGTCAAAATTGACACAAGATAAGATACTGTCAGTCATGTCATTACTGTTAATCTATGTGACAATGTAAACAAAACGTTATTTTACCTTATAAAATAAGGAATAAGATGGAATGAGATATTTTCAGTCAAAAATGTGTAGCATAATCCTTTTAGAACTAAAAGCGCACTATAATGATTATGGCTACTACGAATGTTCACGTGCAAGTTGCAATATTTTACTAAGATCCCGGTTATCAAGAAGTGCATCATGTCATGGTCATGGTGCATGTTTCAGGTTTCAGCATAGTCCACAGGGGTTGCTTAGCAGGAGTAAATTATAATAGTATCTACTGATCGAGAACATTTTTTAATTAAGTAGGAGAATTACTTATAAATGGCTTGCGAGTCGAGATCGGAAGTTGAAGAAAAGACTCCAAAATATGCTATTTTTAAAAACTGAATGGAACATGCTATAATTGGACGCAAGTGTTAGTTTTGATGGAAATAAAATATTTTTTTGTTTTAAATATTATTTAATTAATTTTCTTAATTTTCAGTGTCTGAGCAAGTGAAGACAATTATATAATTTTGATGCCAAGCCCATCGAAGATACCAGACAATTGTCATCACATGCGCACAGCTTCCAATAGTATTTTCCAGGTTGCAATTTTGCAACTGCAATATCAATCAGAAATACAATTTTGCCAACTAGTCTCTGTCTATGTGTAATACAGTCTATTATATTACTATTATAGTGTACTATTATACACTCTATTCGTCTGATCAAAGCTGTCTCATGTAATGACAAAATGCCTGGAATATTTAATAATTGTACATCTCACTTCTACAGTAAAAGTATTGTTCGGCCGAATAAGTTCCAAATAATAACGGCAAACCTGTATAATTTGAAAATTCCTAAGCTAACTAAAATTACATCTGACATATCCATGGTGGGGAATATATTTTTTATTTCATATGTGGTATTTGAGCATTTAGCTGGACAAAACTATTTCATTTATTAATAAATTATAATCATCAATTCATCATAAGACCTATTAAAATATTATACTATTTCTGTCTAAACTGACTGTTTCTAACTTCTACACTGTGTCACTAGTAGTGTTGGCTTTTCAGTTGATAATTGAGTTTCCCCTTCACTTAGGATCTCTGGTTTACATCACTACTTATTATAAAATAAAGTCGCTTCCCGCTGTCTGTCTGTCCCTATATATGCTTAGATCTTTAAAACTACGCAACGGATTTTGATGCGGTTTTTTTTTAATAGATAGAGTGATTCAAGAGGAAGGTTTATACCTAAGTATAATGCATGCGCGGGCGAAGCCGCGGGCAAAAGCTATTATAGTATAATTGTGATGGGTGTTCAGAAGTGAAACAATACACACTTAGTGATATTTTATATTTCAAAAACATTTAGCAAGCACAAAAATACACAGGACAATTTCTCGCCAACGTCTCACCAACCAAAAGTATTGCCCCCGCTACAAGTAAAACTACGATCCCCTGCTCATTTTCAAACTGTCATCAGTCACTTGGGCTTTTCTAGGTGTTTCCATCACTTCGTGAATATTGTTATGAGCCCTTTGCCATCAGGTATTACATGATCGAGTATTAGCCGGGATCTGAAATTAAGTTTTCATTTATGCGTGTTGCAGTAATCAGATACAGTATTAATATATCAAGTGTAAATATTTAATTTACATATTTACCTGAGGGGGGTTGATGATGCTATCTGTATAAGCCCGCTTAGGATGACCATCAGGTAAGGGACGAGATAGTCTGCCTATTCTTCTTGAGATAGAAACGCCACAACACACACATACTGATTGATGACCGAGCTATGGGTCACTAATGTTGTGCTTGTGATATCAGTAAAAGGTTAATGCATTCTTGGCAAATGCAATCTCCATCTGTTACCTAAAAACAAAATAATATGTTATGGTCTTATGGACACAGTATCGTTTTTCTGTATGTACTTTGAGCAAAGTAGTGCTGTTTAAACTTTTTCAACAGAAGCCCGGTTACAAATATTTAAAAAGAAAACTTATAATGTGTTAAAGAATACATTACCTCTTGAGCAGTTCATTCTTCCCGTACGATCAGTGAAAAATGTCCTTGTATGTTTTCAGAACACATATTTCAGCCATAAACTTTATAGTTGGTCTGAGATTTCAGCCATAGGCGTTACGTCACACAAAGTACAAATTACTCGTAGCTTTATTTCGATCCTTAGATGTATAATGTCATTATTTCGATCATTTTGATGCTCACGTAACCATGATGAAAAGTCTTTGTTGGACAACCAGTAACCATCATAACAATCCAAACAATTGAAAACAATGAAACTGGAAGTTCATTCAGCTTCCAGGTTATGTTGATAATTGATAAATTGATTGTTGCTCTATAATCTATAGCGAAAATAAACTGAAATGAAATACAATACATGTAATTTAAATATTGGTTCATTATCTTGTATTTCACATAAAACATTTATACTCTTTAAATCCGCTGGATTACTTGTCTGTGAAACGCGCGCAGCGCAGTGGCTGCAGTAAACGCTGATTGGATATAATCCCTGACGCTATCAATTTTAGCCAATGACAGAGTGAGCCAGAAAAGTTGCGTTCTGTTAGTGCACCACCCACTAAGATTTCGACTAACTAGGCCGAAGACAGTGAATTCTACTGTCTACGAACTAGGCATATGATGAATGCATAAGCTTGTGGTAATATGCACAGAGTAATTACATCGGTAATTACATATACCCAGACTATACTGTTCACACGGCTACACATCAAGCTATACATTTCCAGTTTACACTGACCTCTTATTGTAAAGAAATCCTATACAATGAGAGATCAGCTTATACTGGAAAAGTCTAACGTAGGCGTGATCTCGAGAGATCGTGTCGGTCTAAAGCCGGGTACAGACTGCTGCAACGTAACATGCTCATGCAATGTAACATGAAAGGAGCATTTCATAAGTGTGGACGCAGCACGCGCACGAACCGAGCACGTACCTACTCGCATCCTGTTTCCGGCATGCGCGCGGCGAACATAGCTCAGCTCAGTCTGTCGAGAACGTTTCGCAGTACAGACACACACAACCCGTCCACACTGGCGCTCCGTGCACACTGCGCGCACAAAGGGTTGTGTTCGGCGAAAAAACTGACAAATGGCGGATCGCGGCGCGCACGAGTTGAAATGCTCTGTTTGTGCGCGTCGTTTGCACGGTTTGTGCGCGCAAGCACTATGGGAATTCATTCATTGCGTGTTACATTGCATGTTACATTTCGTAAGTCTGTATCCGGCTTAACTAAACAGACAGAGTGTATCAACATCAGTGTATGTGTAGCTAACTTCCCTCCTTCTCTTTCTCAGCAATAAGAGGAAAACAGCTCATATGCTCAAAATGTAATGTTATCGGTATGTTAAAAATTATCAGAATATGACAGTCAATATCAAGAAATAATACGACCAAATAGAATGGATGGCGGTTAGTGGACAAATAATGTATTCAGCGGTTGTTGAATTTTTATTCCTTATAGTATGTCACTGTTGCTGTCGTATTCAATTTATATTTTATTTTATATAATAGGTAAAATTATATTACGATGAGGGCCAATGGGTCACAATTTCAATCCGCCCCTAAGACGACCCACTGACCCAATCATTGGTTGAGTTCATGAAAAGGTCAGTGTCTCCAGTCCTGGTGAAACTAAATAAAAGTATTTTGCTAGCATCACCGCGCGCTCCAATTAAGAAACTATGCAAAAAAAGCCGTCAAACAGGGCTGATGATGAGGGTTTCGTGACAGTGCAAAGGAGGAAGCGCCGATCGCGAACCAACAAGAACCGTTACGGCAAAGCTCCTACGGATCCCGAAGTGAGCTTGCGTGCCGCGAAACCGAACACACCGTGTACCTACATCTTCCGTCTACACACACCACCACCACACCACCACTAAGGCGGAGGACATCGAGAAGTATATGCGCCAGAAGACGAGGTACACGACAAGGGTGCAGTTACTAGAGTCACGCCGCAACGCCAACTTCAAGTTAATTTATTGACTTCAAGGCGTTTGTAGTGCGACTACCAAATTGTTATCTGTCCGTCGTCATGGAAGAAGACTTGTCCGCAGGACGTGGCGTTCAGTCGCTTCCGCAGAAAAGTATCACAAGTCAGCGCAAGGATAAGCTAGTGAAGTGAAGTTTTAAGCTATAATATTATTATAAGGTTTGTTTTATACTTTTTAAATGTATTTATGTTCGATTGTAACATGTCTATGGGCCATTGTAGGCTGAAATAAGTGGTTTATTATTTTAATGTAAACAAATATTTCACACCTCAAAATGCTAGTGAGCTATGTAAAGTCCCAAGTCTATTTACAATAGCTACTGTTGAATTACTGACTCATGGTCATGATCACTAATTAATAATAGAATTAATTTAATTACATTTATTTATCATGTTTCAATTGTTTAATTATGGTGGGGCTCCGGGCTGACCTGGTATCGCCACCATTATATATTTAAAATGTTTTATTTCATAACAAAACCTAACTGACTGTTTAGCCACAAAAGAAATGAATGAAAGGCAATTGCATGCAGCTGAGATGAGCATGCTAAGCAAGATGTGTGGTTACACCAGTGGATAGAATAAGAAATGAGTATATAATAGGAAATCTCAAAGTGACACCGGTGACTGAAAACTTGTGTGGATATAAGTTGTCATGGTATGAGCATTTATGATGTGGAGGAATGAGGAAAATGTTTGGTGTTGAGTATGAATGTGGATGGCTATACGAGTCGAGGAAGACCAAAAAAACGATGGATGGACTGCGTGAAAGATGATAAATGTATAGAAAGGGAGACTACCTAGATGACGACTAATAGAGAAGTATGGAAGATGAAGACATGTTGCGAGACTCCAAACAAATTAAGATAAGGGCAGGAAAATTATCAACACTTGCATCCAATTAAAGGATATTAATTTAGTTTAGAAGTAGCATCCACTTCCAATCTTGATTCCAAGTCATAAAAAGGAATTCTCATAAGTAATTAAAAATTTTTCTTGATCAGTGGCCTGTGTACTATGCTAAAACATTTATTTATCGTTAATTAAAACGGAACAACACCAATAACATTAAAACATAGAAACAATTTTTATGTTGACAGATATAGTTATGTTGCATATAATTTTTAATTTAAAACTAACATGGAACAGTGGACTCTCTTGCATACTTTCCCTCACAAACATAATTTTACTCCATTCATCCACAAAAAGATCCCTATTAGGATGTGTTGTCAGAATGGCATTTAGCATCTATAAAGTACGACAGACTGGACATTCAGCTCTGGCAACAGTTTTGGATAGCAGTTGCGCAAACAGATTGTACCCATGGCTCTGACGGTGTCCGATGTATTTGTCGGGTACAAATAATCGGCAGTAAAGGTCATGATTGAGCCATGCAACTCTAGGCAGTCGATACATCTCTGAAAGGTCTTACGTAAACACATCTTGACAACCGGGGTCTTAGTATTTTAATGCAACTTGCACATGACATGAACATTCCAAGAAGCCTTAATCATAATATAAAGTGCGCTTTCAGTTTTAAAAGCATTATGCTACACAATTTTGACTGAAAATATTACATTTTAAATAATCTGAATTAACGTTTTGTATACATTGTCATTCATACTCTTACATGAAATATTGATTGACAGTGACAGTGACAATGACAGTATCTTGTGTCAATTTTCACAAGTTACTAATTTTTTTTTGGGGCGTGTTCACTTTAACGTTTCACGTTCACAGAAAGGCTTGTTCTGCTTACGACTAAATTCACAATAAAATAAAACACGATTTTTCTCAAAATTGGCGATGTTTAAAAATGTACGATATACCCCGAACCACTAGTTTTTGGGTTGTCTATCCAAATATATTTAACTAATCCCCATCGGAATTATTGAGTAATAAAAAACCAACGTCCATAGAAAAAGCGGACAACTCCTTTGTTGTTCCTACAACCAGGCTGAAGAAAATAAGTGGTTCGTTTAGTTGCCAATGTATACGTTTTTATAATAAACTACCTAGCCACATTCAAGAACTAAGCCTTAATAAATTCAAAAATTGTATAAAGCGGAAACTTTGTCAGAAAGCCTTTTATACTGTCAAAGACTATATTGAGGACAAAAAGGCTTGGGTTTGATCTGCTCCAATAAATTTACACTATTAATGTTGATTTAAATACCTTTTTACATATTCTATACAATGACATGAATATTTTGTTTGTTATACTATTTTTAATTATTGTGAATGTGAAGACTACGTGGATCATTGTTTTTTATTTATTTTATCCTTTTCTCAGTTTTAGTTCTAGTCTGACAGTTTGAGTAATTTATGCGGCCTACCCAAATGTCTTTTCTTTGGTATTGTTCGTCGAATCGTTAAGCTCCTTAAGTTTTGAGTTGAGCTGCACGATTACTGACAAATGCGTGCACTGACTGGACAGGTCCACTCAATCTGTGTGGTTCTTTCATCAAAAGACCATTTCTGACTGCAATCTACATGGTCTTCACATGATCTGACCAAGATTATGTCTGGACTTTAAAAGAGACTGTGACCTCTGAGTTTGTTTCGGCGTTTCTTCTCAGAGTAGTCAGATAGGAAACGTCGAACTCATCTAGTTTTAAAAAAAATATGTTTGACGTGTAAAAGTGTTTGTACAAACCTACTTACAGAAAATAAATCATTTATCATTTATCAATACAATTAATCTGTCACCTAAATTCAAAATTCAAAGTCAAGAGAAAAAATTTCTGACTGCCAAAATTAGGTTTAGAAAGATATGAACTTCTTTCTAAACCTAATTTTGGCAGTCAGAAATTTTTTCTCTTGACTTTGAATTTTGAATTTAGGTGACAGATTAATCCATACTAATATTATAAATTCGAAAGTAACTCTGTCTGTCTGTCTGTCTGTCTGTCTGTCTGTCTGTCTGTCTGTTACCTTTTCACGCCTAAACCACTGAACGGTTTTCGATAAAATTTGGCAAGGCTATAGATGGTATCCTGGGGACGGACATAGGCTACTTTTTTTTTCAAAAATAATCCTGCAGGGGGTGATATAGGGGATGAAAGTTTTTATGGGAAACTCAGTATTTCTTAAGTTAGGGATGTGAAAATTAAAATGTATGCTTTTGACAGGAAATTAAGAAATATGCGGTTCAGCTTTTTTGAAAAATCATCCCCTAAGGGGTTAAAATAGGGGTTGATTTTAAAATTTACAAAACTGCACGGATTTCGATCAAATTTGGCAAGGCTTTATATAGCATCTTGGGGAAGGACATAGGCTACTTTTTGTCTTAAAAAAGAATCCTGCAGGGGGTGATATAGGGGATGAAAGTTTGTATGGGAAACTCAGTATGTCTTAAGTTAGGGATGTGAAAATTAAAATGTATGCTTTTGATAGGAAATACAGAAATATGCGGTTCAGCGTTTTTGAAAAATCATCCCCTAAGGGCGTAAAATAGGGGTTGATTTTAAAATTTACAAAACTGCATGGATTTCGAAAAAATTTGGCAAGGCTTTATATAGCATCCTGGAGAAGGACACAGGATACTGTTTTTTTTTTCAAAAATAATACTACAGGGGGTGATATAGGGGATGAAAGTTTGTATGGAAACTCAGTATTTCTTAAGTTAGGTACCTATGTGAAAATTAAAATGTATGCTTTTGATAGGAAACAAAGAAATATGCGGTTCAGCGTTTTTGAAAAATCATCACCTAAGGGGGTAAAATAGGGGTTGATTTTAAAATTTACAAAACTGCACGGATTTCGACAAAATTTGGCAAGGCTTTATATAGCATCTTAGGAAAGGACACAGGATACTTACAAAAACAATACTACAAGGGGTGATATAAGGTATGAAAGATGGGAAACCCAGCATTTCTTAAGTTAGGGATATGAAAATTCAAATTTATGCTTTTGGTAGGAAATAAAGAAATATGTGGTACAGCGTTTTTGAGGGGTACAATAGGGGTTGACAAATGTTTGTGTACCTACCTCTTTTTAAGAGATTTAAGGGATTGGAAATGTAGTCATAGTTTGAATCTTGAGGTAACATTTAGTCTTTATTTCATTCGAAGTTTTTACGAGGAAATTATTTGAACGAGTGGACACTCGGACAAAAGTTATTTGTTGTTAGAGCGTGACTGGCATAATAAATTTTAAGTAATTAACAAAGTCCCCCCCGCCACGTAAGTGTGTCTGTTTGAATGCGATAATGTCAAAAAGTACCGAACGGATTTTCATACGGTTTTCTCCAATGAACGGAGTGATTCAGTGTAATTCATTATGGTTTTGTGTAAATTGGCTGAAATATGATGACGACTGTTGAAGATGTCCGAAAAAATCATGCCGACTGGTAGCTTTATGCCTACTATACACGGTAACGATATATCGTAGCGATTTGAGTTTGTACAGTTATATCGGACAGCCCTATGTTTTCCACATGTACGTTCCCATAGGATATTTTCCGACATCCACGCGGGCGAAGCCGCGGGCAAAAGCTAGTAGCTTCTATAAAACGAAAAAGTTTCAATGCGAAAAATAATAGGTCTTTACCTATGAAATTGCCGTTTTGTATGAAAAAATTTAAACGAATTTTTTTCATGTATTTTTTATTTGTATTAGTTAATCGAAGTAATCACCCATGCAATCAATGCATCTTTGCCAACGCAGTGGCAGTTTATTGATGCCCTTCTTAAAGAAATCAGCTGGTCGGGAGGCAACAAATTCTTCAAAGGCATTTTGTACTGCCTCTCGGGTATTGAATTTTTTTCCCGCCAAGAAGTTATCCAAATTTTGGAAAAAGTAGTAGTCTGTAGGCGCAAGGTCTGGTGAGTAGGGCGGATGACGGAGAGCTTCCAACCCCAGTTCTTGCAACATCATTGTGTTCAGTTCTTCACAGTACACATCTGCAGTAATGCTCACCCCGTTTGGTAAGAAGCTGTGATGAATCACACCGGCGCTAGACCACCAAACAGTGACCATCACTTTTCTAGGGGTAAGTTTTCGTTTAGGGCATTGTTTAGGTGCTGAACCAGGATCCAACCAACTCTTGCTGAGCGCTTGCGGTTATCAAACAGAATCCATTTTTCATCGCAGGTAACAATGCGGTTCAAAATTCCTTCATTTGTGTGTCTGTTGAGCAGTGCAAGGCACGTCTCGACGCGTACTTCGCGCTGGCGATCATTGAGTTCGTGGGGCACCCATTTGTCAAGCTTTTTTACCTTGCCAATTTGACGCAAATGGACCAATATTGTTTTGACGCTAACGTCGAAAGCTGCTGCTAATTCAGCCGTAGATTGTGTATCATCAGCTTCCACAATCGCCTTTAATTCGTAATTGTCGACCAAAGTCTTCGGACGACCGCGAGGTTCATTTTTCAGGTCGAAATTTCCAGAACGGAAGCGAGCAAACCAATAACAGGTGGTGCGTTGGTTTGTAGTGTTAGCTCCGTAAACGTCGTTGATGTTGCGTGCCGCTTGCGCCGCGTTGCTGCCACGACGGTTCTCATATTCCATATATAATTACTCGAATTTTAACGTATCCATGATGACGAAAAACATTGAAATGCGATGAAAATGTAACACTAATCAATAAACAAATGACTACTTTTGGAAAAAAAATCCATGTTTTTAAAATAAAATTAATTTGAAATTAGAATTCTTAGCCAAACAAAAATTATTTTGATTTGAAATGGACAGTACTGCAGAACGACAATTTCATAGGTAAAGACCTAATAATAAAACAAATGGGTAATTCTACAACGTGTACACAATATCACCGAGACTTGATTATCATGGAAACGCCATTATTACTGTGTGAGCTCACACTTCTCAGTATGGACACTTTTTCACGCGTTTCTGTACGGTGAGCGCATCGAACGTTTTAAATCTTTGCCTTTTTCACTCCTTCAGACAACGCAGTTAGAATATGGTAAGAAGCATTTTCCATTGTCTCTTTTTATTCATATTGATCAAACGAACTGACCGACATAATCCGAGTAACTTATCTGTATATCCCCGAAAAATATCAACAAAAATTTAAAAAACGGATATCTACGTCGGCGAAGTATACTTTGCGGTATCAGGAACTCGCCTAAATTATCATTAATTTATCAAAATTTAAATTGCAAACGGAAATTCCAGTACCATTGCGGGGGGTTGTATAATTTATTCTAAAAAATCTTTTTTCCGGATCGTAAAGATGGACGAAAAATTAGTTATCATAAATTTACGTAAACAGGGATATCTCTTGGATATGAATAAGTAATAAAAAAATCTTTAATTCTGCGATTTGAATATTTTGTTGATATTTTAATGGGACTGTTTTAATTTCGTTATTTATTATCATAGCAGTGGTTTGATTGATGATCGCAAATTGAATAGTCGAGATAAGGCTATAACTTCAATACTGGCAATCATTTCAGAGTAGGTATAAATATATGTCACAATCATTATCCGAAATACTACTACCGTCAATACAATCGTAGCAGTGACTTAGTTATCATTACGAAGTGCTACGTAGTATGTGCTACGAAGTACTACGTAGGATGTGCTACGAAGTACTACGTAGTATGTGCTACGAAGTAC
The DNA here is from genome assembly GCA_905163495.3 of Cosmia trapezina. Lineage (NCBI taxonomy): Eukaryota > Metazoa > Arthropoda > Insecta > Lepidoptera > Noctuidae > Cosmia > Cosmia trapezina. The sequence continues at coordinate 21,162,368 of LR991035.1, read as the reverse complement.
TACGTAGTATGTGCTAAGAAGTGCTACGAAACGTCTCCGATTAACTGATGCGGACAATCCGCAGACGTCATAGACTACAAACCAACTGGCGTGAACAATGATGATCTATTGGTATCAATTCAACTATATTTAGGTCATACAATAGTCCTACACTGCCTGAGAAATGAACTGTGTTATAGTGTACGTTTAACTGACCACCAGTAAGACAATACTTGCCGGAATATATGAAGTAGTGTAGGTTGGACCACCTATACGGTGGTCCAACCTACACTACTAATATTCATTTATTGGTAAATCATTTGTTTTTTGTGTTTCAAATTTTCAATCAATCAACTCAGCCTAACGCAGCCCACTGCTGGACATAGGCCTCTCCCAGTCTGCGCCACAACACCCTGTCCTCCGCCTTCCGCATCCAGCCTGTCCCAGCCACTTTCTTCAGGTCGTCGCACCATCTAGCTGGGAGCCGTCCCACACTACGCTTACCGATACGCGGTCTCCACTCCAGGACCCGTCTGCTCCACTGCCCATCGGTCCTTCGACAAACATGGCCAACCCACTGCCACTTCTCTGCTTACTCTGCAAGCTAAGTCGGTTACACCGGTTTTTTTTTCGGATAACTTTCATTCCTGATTTTACCCTTCAAAGGAACTCCGAGCAAAGCCCGCTCCATAGCGCGCTGAGCGACCTTGAATTTGGTGTTTAGGTAAGTACTATTATTGTTAAGGCAATGTATGGGGACTCAAGGGTGGATAAAATAGTAAAAAATATAATATATTAGCAAATACGTTGTATTTGTTCATATGTTACCTATATTTTTTATTTATTTAAATTTCGTTCAAATTCAAATAAAGTAAAAAGTCATTTTTTGTAACAATAATTATGTTTCATGATTAAGTATCTTTTGTACATTTTTGAGTCGATTGATTAGAGTTGGTACTCAAGCAAGAAAAAAATAGTTAAAAATATCGTAATATATCATCATGAAGAATATTTGCTCTCAAAAGCATATTTTATAGAAAAGCGAACTGCAGCAGTACAATAATGTACTCAGTCATGAGTCCCACCAGAGGTATCGGTAGAGAGGCGTCTATAGTAAACAAGCCACACGCTGTCATCTTACTGAAGGTCCGGTTGACTTGGAGCACGCGCTTGCACAGATGTTTGACACTCTCTGAAAAGAAAAATGTAAAGTTCTTAGGAAAATCCATAAAGCGTAATTAATTATTTGAGTTTTACAAAGTAAACCTATCGTTATTTTCGAAGATTTTTCTTAAAAGACCCTTTGAATTTAATCAACGTTACTCAAAGAAAAAACGTTAAAAAAATAGGTTTTTTAATGGTGTCGTACATTCCAATTAAATATATGTTTTAAATCAACAATTAATCAAGGGACTACAATGAATGATCAAGAGTCGAAAAAAAAACTTGTTCTTACTTGTTTTTTTTTAAACCATTACCTACGCTTCGGGGAGCTTATGTTGGGATGGTGGGGTCTATTCCGTCATCCCCTGCGAACCTGTCCGAGCCAGGGTGCCCTAAGTCCCGAGCTCACTTCGATCGCTCTTGCATTATAAGTGTTTAGTGTACTATGTTACAGGTTTAGTGTGCTGTGTAAGAGGGTTCCGTAATTCGTATGAATTTATCCCAAAAACAAACTTAACATTGTACATATGGACATATCTGATACTAGTTTTTTTTAGGGTTCCGTACCTCAAAAGAAAAAAAACGGAACCCTTTTAGAATCACTTGTTTGTCCGTCTGTCTGTATGCCTGTCTGTCTGTCTGTCTGTCTGTCTGTCTGTATGCCTGTCTGTCTGTCTGTCTGTCTGTCTGTCTGTCTGTCAAGACCGTTTTTCTCAGGAACGCGTGGAGGTATCAAGTTGCAATTAATATCAAATAAGTCTGTAGGTCTGTGGTCTCTTGAAGTTCTAAAAAACTCAAGCTTCTAAGTCAATGCAATAAAAACATACGGCCATTTATGCGATATATTTTGATACTCGCAAGTAAATCAAAACCTATAGGGTACTTCTCGTTGTTAATCATGAAATTTGGTAAGAAGCAAGGTCATACAACACAAATAAAGGAAAAAGTCCGAAAATTGTTAATTTGTAATTTTATCACAAAAAAAATTGTTCAAGTCTGTCAGTCTGTCAAGACCCTTTTTCTCAAGGACTTGTGGAGATATCAAGTTGAAATTAATACTAAATACGTAAGTCTGTTGTTCTTTACAGTTCTAAAAAAATCAAGCGTCTAAGTCAACGCAGTAAAAAAATACGGCCATTTTGCGACACATTTTGATACTCGCAATTGTTGCAAGTAAATCAAAACCTAGGGTACTTCCCGTTGACCTAGAAAAATGAAATTTTGCAAGAAGCAAGTTCTCCCAGCACAAGTAAAGGAAAAAGTCCGAAAATTGTGAATTTGTAGTTTTTTTACATAAAAAAAAATTTTTTGGGATCCAATGTTAAGTTTGTTTTTGGGATAAATTCTTTTCAACTGCGGAACACTTCATTGTGCGTAGTCCAACACGCACTTGGCCGGTTTTTTTTATTTATTGTACCGTGTTTTTTGAACTGAATAAAGTTTTTATTATTATTTATTTCTAGTTAGTATAAGTTTTTAAACTGTCATGGTCACTAACATTATTATTAACACAAACGGGATATTTACCATGTTTACTGTTCTTGTATTTGAGTTCCCGATATTTCGGCACTGTTGCAAGCACCATGATCACGGATAAACTGATCATGGTGCTGATTGGTTGATCATGATGTTGGTGATGGTTTATCCGCGATCATGGTGCTTGCAACAGTGCCGAAATATCGGGAACTCAAATACAAGAACAGTAAACATGGTAAATATCCCGTTTGTGTTAATAACAATTCTAGTTAGTAGTCTGAAAAACATGTTCTTCCCATACCGTTCTACCACAGTTAAACGGGCTAAGCTAAACTAACTTAGCTTAGCTCTTGGTCTGCAACAGGCTTTAATGTTGATTGTGGAACATTTATTTTGTTTTTCAAATCAAGTAAAAGGTTGTACCTATAGTTACTGTAGACATAAATTAGTTAACGAAACTTTATTGAATTGAATTGAACATGAACATAATTTGACAGCAAAGCGAACTGATCATCAAACATTGAACGTTGAATATAATAATTATGATAGATTTTCAACTCAATACCTAATGAAACAAAGAAAAATAACAATTATCTGTCTTATTTTGTATTTGGAAGTCATTGTTACTAATGCTCTAAGGATTGTATGTGTAGCCCGAAATAAAGATTAAATTACTATTATTATAATCCGGAAAATAATGTAGGGTGTCAGTTAGCTTTACTATTTATTTTCCTCACTATATCCATGATCAAAACTTTTGTTCTGACCTGGACAGTTCGTATCCGTCACACGCTGTATACACGCCGACTCAGCTTCCTCCATAAATATATGGAACTTCTCGCATTGCACGCTTATTATGATCATTAGAGTTATTTCCTTCATAATCCATCCACTCAGAGACAAAGTCTTGAATATAGGCTGGAAGCAGAAGAACACAAAAGTGTTGTTGTAAATATTTATTAATAACAATAGCTTGTTCCAAAAGTATTTTAACAAAATGTAAACAATTGAATTAGAAAATGTAGCTGTGGAAGCCAATTTGTAGTGCCTTTTAAAAATTGAGTGCTTTGATCTGATTATTTGAATAGTTAAACCCAAAATTGTAATTTTAAATCACTTAAAAGATTTTTTATTTTATTAACCTGAATTGTCAATACAGTTTAATATTACATCCTCAATTTCGTCGATTATTGACAAAGAAGAGACGGAAATGGTTTCTTTTTTTCAAACAATAGTTGTAGAAAAAAGTGGTGACTTATATAAAAAAAAAAAAACAAATAAACCTACTTATGAAACGTTAGAAGGTAGGAGCACGTTTCCAAATGGTCGTTTCCTATTGAGAAGAGCAGACTGGCAAGAAACTCTACAGTTAGTCTTTTAAAAATAACTGGCTGACCTGATAGACGTTTTCCTGTCCAAATTTCGTGTATGAGAAAATTAACTTTCTTCATAAATGTTTTTTCGTGAATTTTTTCGATGTTTTAATATTTATTCTGCTATTGGGGCTGCAGAAAAACAACAAACTGTAGGTCGTAAGAATCGGTCCAGCCGTTCTCGAGTGGTGTAACTAAGTGACTTCGTTTTATATAATATATATACAGGCTGGTCAAAAATTCGTAGATCAAACGAAATAGGGACATAAAGAAGGTCATTTCCAACAAAAAATCTTTTTACAGCATGCCCATAATTCAATTGCCCTAAAAATTAATTGCTCTTGAAATTTGGTTCCCAGAGCCGCAATAGAACTTTTGTAGTGCTGATTATTATTAATGACACAACACCGTTTGTTTTATTGTTATAAATCACATTTTTTTAAATTAGTCTAATTGCGACCCTTTTTTTGTTTTTTTTTTTGAGGGTGGGAAATCATCAAATAACTTCTCCCGCTCTGGGTGGAGCGGAAGGGCGTGTCAGACTTTTACTGACTAAAACCCACCCGTGTTCCTTCAGTTGCCTATGCCAGGACCGCGGTATCTTCTTAAAACAACCCGCGACCCCAGCGGCGTCGGCCCTATTGGACCCCATCACTTGCTGACATCTCTTTGAGGCGCGCGTGGAACACAACGCGCCGTTGACTCGGGCCTGGTGCTTACCGGACGGCGAGCTACCCGCTACTCACCGTCCGCAGGCCCGCGCCTACGGTGGCCGGAAATCGCCTCGCAATTCCCGCCGCCCAGGGCGTCTCCTGCGGCGACTGAGGGCGTGAGGCTGCCTCTCCCTCACGCGTTCCGCCTCCTCCTTCGCGAGCATCACTGCTTCGCAGAAGGAGGTGACGGCCTCCCATGCACTCACGCTCCGCACCATGGCCTGAACCAGGCTCGGACGCGAGAGATCGCCGCCGCCGATCGCCTCCGTGAGAACACGGCGGTGCTCTGGCCAAGCCGGGCAGACCTCCACTGTATGCTCCACCGTGTCCTCCGGGCGATCCACACAATGGTGACACCCGGGCGTTTCCTCCGCCTTATGCGAAACAGGAACATCCCGAAACAGCCGTGTCCGGTGAGGACCTGCGTCAAGCGGAAGGTGAGGACGCCGTGGCGCCGCTCTAACCACTCCTCAAAGAGGGGACTTGTCGCCGCAATTGTGGCGTGCCCACTAATTGCGACCCTGGGTGCCAAATGTCAGGAGCAATAAATTTTTAGGGCAATTGAATTATGGCCATGCTGTAGAATTTTTTTTATCATTTTCTCATTTATCATATCTTTATATCATTTAGTTTGATCCACGACTTTTTGACAACCCTGTATATAGATATAGACATATAGATTGGTTAATTGATTTCTATAGTTCAAGCCTTATAAATGCAGATGAATGTGTTAATGATTGCGTAAGATTTTAACCTGAACTGGGTTTGACAACTATAATCAAATACTTTCGAACCTTATAGTATAAATAATACTGTATTTATATAAGTTTCGAACAGACTGTATTATTTTCTGACAGTGGGAAGAGACACTGCTAATTTATCCCGCTAAGAGTCGCATCGTCACTGGTTGAAAACGTTCAATAGACAACTGACGGTTACCAGCGATAATTGCGTCATCTAACTTTGCCTGTTTCTTCCCATTGGAAATAGGTGTAATACATTTTGACCTCACTATCGACTTTAGCACCCTCCAAAATTATGTAAACGACACCCATGATGAAAAATTTTAAAATTTTCGCAGTCGCCATCTTGAATTTTCATTTTGGCTTCATTATCGGTTTTAGCACCATCAAAAACCATGAAAACGATAACCATTTTGAAAATTTTTAATTTTTTCAGCTGATAATTTGGATTTACATTTTAACGTCACTATCAACTTTTACACCCTCGGAAACCATGAAAACGACACCCATGATGAAAAATTCGAAAATTTTGGCAGCCGCCATTTTGGATTTTCATTTTGGCTAAATGAATGCCGCATTTAGGGGCATAACGCTTTTCGTTACGTGACCATTTCTACCAGTTTACTACTACCGTAAGCAGCATTAAAGAACTTTGTTCCAAAAAGACATCAATTGAGAACTGATTTTTTAATTCGGCACAGAAAATATAAATTATACATACTTCGTTATGGGACGCCGCAGTTCCTTGCAAATCTATTATGTGTAACTCCACAAAACACAAACCACGTAGAAATGAGTCTATTGACCGCCACAAAATCTACGAAAAAGTAAAACATCAATCGCAAGAAATCATTGATACCTAGATTTATTGTTATTTCAATAAATAGAATGTAAGCAAACACCGACTTACCAATACTTGGAAACACTTCTGAAACAGTGTATAGGCTTCCAAAATATTCTGATACATCTTAAATAATTTTACACAATAGTCATTAATTTCATCATTATTGATAACTGTTAATAAGTTTTTAATCCATTCTTTGAGATAATTTGTTAGCAATGCCATAAGACGAATACTATAAACTAAATTAATATCAAACGCTGCGGTCAAATAATCACCGCTGATGACAAGAAATATAATCGGATCCAGGTATATAGCGTCAAATGTCAGCGTATAAACAAAAATACTAAAAACAGTCAATAGTGAGCTCCAATTCCAAATTATATAACCATGGATACTCTTGCTAATATCGATACTTCTATTAATTTCTTGAATACTCAAAATCAGTAAAACGTCGTTATAGCTTTGAACGATGTTGCAAATAACTTGTAAAATGTAGCCGAAGCTATAAATACTAAAAGTAATTGAAATCATGGTAATATGTATCTTTGAAAAGTTCATGAATACACGATAGATACACAACACATTTAGAAATGAAATAATGAAGAATATCAATAAGTGATACTTCTTTTCACATTCAGTGATACAACTATCTCTTATTTTGTATCTTGAAGAGAAGAATACAGAGAGCATAATGTTGAAAGGTTGAAATATTCTTTGGACGTCTTTGTCCAGTTTATTATTGAGTAACAATTTAACTGGTCGATTTGAATTGTTCTGCATGATTTCTAGAACGAAAATATTGTTTTAGTTTGCGATGTTAAATGACAAATGAAGGTTAGGTTTAGGTAGATAGGTACCAATTCAAAATAAATATTGATTAAACAATCAATTGTATCTTGGAAAATTTGTCACGTTAGCTGTCAAATTAAGTAAAAAGATTATTGTGTCTTCAAATCATTGCCTATATTTGACCTTTACTTTTGTTTTATCTACATGTTTCATCCACCCGACCCGACATCATTATGACTAAGTATCTTTTGTATATTTTTGAGGTGATTGATTAGAGTTAGCGCTTTCCAAGTAAATACAATTATACATTGATAACATACATACTAAACAAATAATTATTAGTATCGTAAATTTTTGTAAAGAATATTATTGTCCATAAAAGGAATTTTACAGAAAAGCAAACTGCATACTTAGTCATTACTCCCATCAAAGATATAGGTAGAGTGGCGTCTATAGTAAACAGGCCATACCCTGTCATTTTATTGATAGTCCGTTTAACTTGTAGAAAGCGCTTGCACAGATGTTTGACACTCTTGACTCTCTGAAAAGAAAAATATTAAGTTGGAAGGGGAATTAATTAAAACGAGAATATTTTAAGTTTTACAAAGTAAACATCGCTAACACCCAAATTCGAAGACTTTCCTCAAAAACACCTTCGAAGCTCAATTCTCAATTTTTTATTGCATTCCACAATGTCTAAGCTTAGGTGGTAAAGATTATCTAAAGAACAATCGTGGACCCTGTCGGGCACAGCAACAGAAAGATAATAGAGAGAGATGACGACTTATCGTTTCTTATAATCTAACTTATTCTAGAAACTTACAAAAGAAAAAAAGAAATCGTATTTTACATTGTGGCGGCATCTACATCGCCACATACGAACTACGCATCACAATGACATGACGTCACGCAATCCTGCATCGCGCAATTAGAGTTTACCGCTCGACTCAACTCAAACTCAAACCCAAAGCATTTATTTCAAATAAACCAATTACAGGCACTTTTCAATTGTCAAAGGGTCGGTCTTGGGTCGGTCAGTCAGAAAAATGAAGCTAGATTGCCCATTCCAAAGCGTAGATCCTATGGAGAAGAACGGGCAAGAAACTCCACGGACACTCTTTTAAAATCAAATATTTTACAAAATATTGGTTACATCGTTCATATTGAAAATATACATGTGAGGACAATGTAGAAAGACGTGCACGTTAAAAGCGTCCGTAATAAAAAAAAAAAAAAGATAAAAACTAAAAACAACTAAATAAAAAAAATAAAAATAAGCCGTGGCAGCTAAGAGACGACCAGTCCCAACTGACGGCGCCCGTTCACGAACATGACGCATGGATCAGCACCAATTAGCTCAACCATTTTGAAGGGAACTTAATGATCCAACACACACGCCACCACCAGCGAGACATTTGAGTGAGCATGACATACTCTCAACCGCCAGGGCACATTCAAGTCAGTGAAAGACGAACCCAGTAAAAGGTAGCTTTATATTAGCTACATAGTGCTCACACATGTGCTATGATATTATACAATACTAAGAGAATTTACACAATGCAAAGAAAAATTTTGTTTCTTCTTAATCTTCAGCAGGTCCAACAATATTTTTGAATGCTAATCAATTAGTTTAAGCGTCCTTGTGGAGCAGGACCAGCATTTAGCCAAGCATTTTTGTCAGCGATGTAATCTCCTAACTTATAATATGCCTGGCTGCATAGTGTGCGTTTTAGACATGACTAGCAAATATACAACGTCCCGACATCAACCATCGGGCAGTTGCCCACCAGACTCAACACCCGTCTGGTCGGAGGATCCTACCTTTTCAATGGAGAATGAGTGAACTTTACACCCTGTTCCTCATGCCTCTAAACTGGTGACCCCAACGTGATGTAATGCCTCTAAATTGGAGACCCCGAGCATGAACATCAGCGCGGCCTTCGTGCAACTACTTCAGCGTGACGTCACCAGCATCACTTCCTCAAGCTTTCGAGCGGCGAATCATACAGCCAGCCAGCATCCACGGCGTCAACGGGTATCCTGACCACCAGCATGCAGCGGACGCGCATTCCTGGTCATCACCTTCAGCCTCAACCTCAACCCAGCGCTGTACACTCTAACTCACTGGAGCATAACGCAGCGCCACCCCGACTCACTGGGGTATCACAGCAGACAATTCCGACTCACCGTGAACTATGCGGCACCCGGTTTCGACTCACTGGAACCACAACTGGCACTGGCAAGTATCGCAACTATCGTAAGATACACGACTGAGCCCAGTATCGACCTTCGGTCTCCGGAGTGGAGTGATGTGGCGGCATCTACATCGCCACATACGAACTACGCATAACAATGACATGACGTCACGCAATCCTGCATCGCGCAATTAGAGTTTACCGTGCGACTAGCATATATACAACGTCCCGACATCAAACGTCGGGCAGTTGCCCACCAGACTCAACACCCGTCTGATCGGAGGATCCTCCCTTTTCAATGGAGGATGAGTGAACTTTACACCCTGTTCCTCATGCTTCTAAAACATGAGTTTTAAATGTTTGTCATTCAAATATTCATTTACATTTGTTTATTAATATTTTTTAAAATTTATTTATGAATAAATGTTTTTTTTTTCTTTTCTTTTTTATTCAGGTAGCTTATTAATATTTTTATTGACATAACTACAGGCCCTGTTGAATGTATTTTTAAGCGAGATGTTGGTAGGTTTAGTCGTGTTTTGAAACGGAGTGTGTATCTTGTTTGTATATCTTCTCGCTTATTGTAAAAATCATGGGGGTTTATGAGCGAATTTGCATATTTCAAGTATATACATACAAGGCAGAGTTAATTTTATACTTACTAGGATACGGACAAATTTCTTTTGAACTGTAAACAGTGTCGGCGCATCTGTACTGTTTCCCCACATTATTATGCCATAATTAAGCCATGCATAGGCATAGTATGTTACCAGGGCAGTCTGTACATTTGTGTTTTTTTTAACGTCACGAAAAGCATCTATGAAATTTGAAAGTTTTGATCTTATTTTTTGTACTTACGTGCGTCTTTCAATTTATATTCTTATCTATGATTATGCCCAGCAATGAGAATTCGTTGACTGTTTCTATTTTATTATTATTAAAAGAAAAAACAACATAATTAGAGGATTTTTTTGGTGTGGATCGAAAGTTGATTTCGAGGTTATGTTCGTTCATCCAGGTTATTATTTTACTAAGTATATCGTTAAGGGTACTGTTTAGGTTTATGTTGTCATGACATGGGGTGAGAATGGAGATGTCGTCCGCAAACAAAATGCATGGTCCGGATTCTGCTATGAATTTCGGGAGCCCATTTATGTAGATAAGAAATAGAAGATATCCAATAACAGTTCCTTGTGATATTGATGCGCTTATCGCCTTTCTGACAGACCGGTTTTTTTTTATTTAATTCACAAAACTGATGTACAATCTCAAACGCAATAAAACAGTTTTAGCACAATAGGTCTGATTGACATCTACTGGATGTGAATCTAGCATGCATTTTTATGTTAAACACTTACTAAGTATTAATTTATTTTAAAAAAGTTAAACAAAACTTACAAATTGTGAAATTTTCTACAGACACATAATGAAAAGTTTAGAAACAGAAAAAATAAATATAAACATGATTATACAATTAAGACTCTAAGCTTAGTCCTAACTGAGGCCACAGAACCAGCAAAGACATCTAATTCACCACGAATGGAATTCGCAAGAGAAAGCATGCGGCAAATAAAATCGAACATCCTGTACGCACTCGGGCAGTTTCTGAGAATAGGCTTCGTACACAACGCGCCGACAATATGTATGGCGAACGCACTACCGGCTATATTGTACCGAGACTTATTAATAGTCTACCCTCAGAAATAAACAAATGTATTACAGATAAAAATATCAAATGTAAACTTAAGCAATATTACTTAAGTATTATGTAGGAATGATTGTAACTAATAAAAAGACCTAAATATGTAAGTAGCAATTGTATCGATATCAATAACGAAATGCATCATTCAGTTCGATATTGAGATAGCACAAGCATGATAGCACAAGTTTAAACCTTAGTGGTTTTTGGTTGCTATTTGTATGTATAATTCTGTATTATTTTGTGTAAACGTTAAATAAAAAAAATAAAAAAAATAAAAATGGGTGAAAAAGTACCTATATTAGTTCGATTATGTGGCAGAACGAAAGTCATTCGGTTAATTAAACGGCTACTACTACGTGGGATACTAAATGTCACTTTTTCTAAAAGCTCGGGTGAATCTATTAAACCATTTATTAATTTAAACAAAAACATGAAATCTAAAGATTTCCTTATTCTATATAGTTTGTTAAGTAAAATACCATACTGTACTTTGTCGTAGGCTTTGGTCATGTCAAGCATTATCCCTACTGCGTATTTTTTATTATTTATTTTGTATATAAGGATTCCTGTATAAATTTAAAGACTGCCAATGCTGTTGATCGATTTTTCCGAAAGCCATTTTGGGATTCGTCTAATATTTTATATTTTTCGCAGAAAGTGTACACGCGATTACACATTGCTGTCTCTATGGGATGGTAATTAATTGGCTTTGTTTTGTTATTTTTCTTATAAAGGTTTCACTGAATGATATTTTCAGATGATCGGGGAATTCATTTTCTTCAAAAGACTGGTTTATTAATTCATAAAACGGTAGTGTAAGCTCATCAGCACATTGTCTGAGTAAACAAGTTAATAAACGTTACTCAATAGAAAAAAGTTTTAAAAAAATGAGGATTTTAATGGAGTCATGCATTCCAATACGATCAACAATTATTAATGGCCAAGAATCGCAAAAAAACTTTTGTTGTGACTTGGACACTTCGTATTCACACGCTGTATACACGCCTCTCCAATATTTGTTAAATATCTATGTTATGTTTAATCTTGCAACAACCTACCCTTTCACTAGGAGTCAGCGTCAAAGTTTTTAACTATTGCAGCTATCATAATTTAACATTACTAATGTATTTGTTTTCTGTTCCCAATAAATGATTACTAATTACTAATCCAATAACGAAACTCTCGTTTCAATTAGAATTTGATCGTGTCAAAGTCGAACAGTAGTCATGTTTTCTGTCTTAATACATAATTTATTTATTTATTTATTTATTTTATTTTATTTTATTTTGGCAACAAACAGTCATGTACAGTAACAGCCAGAAGTCGACTAGCAATCTCACAAAACCGTGGCATAGCAATATTAGCCCCTCAAGTGTATGGCCCGGACCGCCCCCTGCGCCCCGCGTGATGCGCAAGTTTAGAAAACTTTTTGATTTTTGAGTAGGCCTTCAGAAAAACTGAGAAATCGGCAACTTATAGCCATTATCATGGTATATATTATACCTTCCTAGCTTCGTTATGAGTTAACCTAACTATTTATACTATTCAATAAACAAATAAAACTGACCTCATCTCGCAGTGATGAAATATGTTTTCACTTTTATAATTTTCACTCACATAACCATAAAACTTTATCACAATACATCGAATTCACACACATATTCACCAAAAAAATCTTCATTACGATAACACAATAATGTGTAGGCAATGTTTACACATCTATTCCACTTAGAAACAATGTTCAACACTCCAAAAACGAATAAAAACTTTTTGTTTACGCAATGAAAATAAAAATGGCGCGTCACTTTGAAAATCACAGATGAATTTGTAAAAATTACGTTTCGTTAAATTTTAGTAGTGTTCCATTAAAATGTTATTAAAACTGGTCAAGTATGAATCGATTAATCGAATGATACAGCCAAATTGTGTTGAAAGTGAAAAGAAACGTAAAAAATACCATCGCCAATGAGAGCTGTGACGATGACGTAGTTATGCACACATGGGGTGCACGCGACATTTCGAGCACTTTCTCTTATGCACACATGGGGTGCAGTTGACACTTGAGGGGTTAGTTGTACTTATGACCTTCTTCTTTAAGAACGTTCGACAACACTACACATTGGCAACTTGTTGCCCGCTTATGATTGTTATTACAAATTTCAATAAGTGTCGTAAGCGTTACGGTGGCCAAAGTGGTTAGCACTGTGCCTCGCATGACGAACGTTCGGGTTCGAGTCTCACATCAAACATGAAAAATATTTTTTAAGTATTAAATGTGAAATAAGAATGCCAGAGTTGCTAACAAATATGTTCAATATTCCACAACTAAAGGAAGATTCTTTTGTTTTACGATTATTTTCAATCTAAGCGTCGTTATTAAAATATGAGGGTAGATTTCAAACAAGTGATAATTTCACTTTGTAAATCTACCTTCATATTTTAACTACTTTACTAGTTCACATAAATTATTCCACTATTAGCTGTTGTTGGTTGGTGAGCGTTATTACGAGCGTTTGTGTTATCTTGCTGTTGCTATTTTAGTATTCTTCTGAATTCAATATGCAGGCTAATATTAGTATTGAAGCCAAGGCAAATCTTGTGGCCCCATATTCGAATGGCCTTAAAATATCTCAAATATCGAATGGAACCGGCTTATGCGTAAGTTTATTATTTTTATTTTATGTGATGATTCCTACAAAATAAAGTGGTGATTAATCGCTTGTTGCAAGTGTGTAATATAGTTTTTTTTTTTTAGGGAGAGACTGTTAGTCGTTGGGTGAAGAGATTTGAGGAAGAAGGTAGCCTGAAGAGTCGTGAGAGAAGCGGAAGACCACCTCTTATCAGCCAGCCTCAGCGACGTTATATGGTAGCTGAATATGAAACGAATGGTTTCATCCCAACAAGGCGTTTTGCCGATGAGTACGCACCGTTCGCCGCATACTCCATGCCGAAGGTCTTCATCACCGAATGCCAACGCTAAGAAACCGTTTTTAATGCACGGCATAAAGAGGAGAGGTTAAGTTTTGGCCGGGAATATTTGGACTTTGATTGGGAGACGACAATATTCACCGATGAAAAATCTTTTGAATCGTGCCAAAAAGGAAGGCTGCATTTGTGGCGTAAAATAACACGCGTTGGTCTGAAGGCAATGTCAGACCAAATACGGAGTCAGGCAGAAGCAGTGTGAATATGTGGGGGTGGATAAGTGCTCATGGGCCCGGTGAATTAAGTTTTATATCGACGCGAGCCAACAGTGTCAACTATGTGGAAGTGTTGAACGATTGCCTACGGTCCGAAATATCTTATGTTTTGTGCAAGACAATAAAATTGTCCTATTCACCGAAATCCTAAACAGGTAGGGTAATTTTGTGTCAGGGGACATAGTGGCCGTAACTTTAACAAATTAGTATTTATGTTGTTGTGATATTGAGGTTAAGTTTCAATCCTCTTTTCATTGAGAAAATGAATAATTAATTACATCACATAATATCTATATGTAACCTAAAATGTGTTTTTTAACATTCAATACTATAATAATAACATAAGTAAGTGTAAAGGATTTCTTTTATATAAAAAATATTACAATGTTACCATATTAAAATTTGTTTCATTTATTATCATATTATAATAATAAATTACCCATGTAATATATATTTCTTCAAAGTAATTTACCAAAATAAATTACTAAAACATAATAATTATATAAAACATAAAATAAACTGGCCCAACTCGGATTCGAACTCACATCTATCCCGATCACATTAGCGAGAGCAGCCTCGTTATCGATCTAGCTAATGTTAACTTACATTCACTTGTTGAACTTTTGCATTACTATGAAAAAAATAATCAGACGGCGATAGAAAAACAAGTTACTGATATTGTCATCCTTGTCTAGCATTGACCACATCTATAACTACTCGTAGCGATGCTACACGACATGTTAATTTGTTAGCGTTGGACCATCGCACACACGGATAAATATGCGTATGTGTGTATAAGCGCCGCAACCCGTATAGCGCAGGCGATAATGGTCATTGCGGTGTAAGTGGACTTCTGGCCGTTGACTGTAGCAGGCCTCTTGCACTGGTACATTCCGCTCGAGATAAGTACCTACAGCTCGCGGCAACTCTGGGTTTCAAGTCAGTCAGGGTGTATTACGCGCTCAGCGAGCGAGACACGTACGGCCGCCCATGAAAAAATTAAATCTTAGATTAAACTATACTATGTATAAATTAGTGATATAGTTACTTTTTTAATGACGAAAATCCATTACGAAACGTCGGGTCTTGTTGCTACCTTTTTTTACCTACCTACCTACTTACTATAGTTGCCGACATTTAACTTGAGCTCTCGGCGGAGTGGTGGGGGTTTGTGTGCGCGTCGTATTGTTTCAGGAGTAAGGTCCAAAATCGCTTAAAGTAATTAAGGATTAACTTAGGATTAACAAGCAACTGTACCTACCCGCGATCGTACGATCGCACAAACTTAGCTACTGGTGCGTTGAGGCATCTTTAGTTGTTTTATGACCATGTTCAGGCGACTAAAGTGGCCCAAATGTCACTTTCAATTTAAGACGTGTTTGTACCTTGTTTACTTTAGAACACTTCTAAATATTATACAAGTTGATGGTGTATTAAATAATTGATGATTGATTGATGATGATGATTTAATAATGATTGTTTGATTGATTACTAAAAAATAACGTTTGAAAATTATAAGACATTACATTAAAGTGAAACAACTCTAGATAGACTACTCATAAATACAATAAAAGTATAAAAAGGTACCATATACCCCACCACCACCACCACCACCATACCATATGGTATGTATGGTATGGTATATGGTGCTATGGTACCATATTTTATTTTTCTTAGCGGACAGCCCTAGTACTCGGCTAAGCGGCGTAGGTATGTTACGGACGAGTAACGACACAAAGTAAGAACAACTCTCAAGCGCGGCGATTAAGAGCAATTTAGCTTGCGCATGGGGAGGAAAAGATTTTGTAGGCTATTATAAAAGCGGCTTTCTTCAAGATCAAAGGAGTGCAACTTCTGTACGTTAGTACTATTATTTATTCTGTGACTGTACTTCCAAACAATATTATTTATGAAAGAATAATTAAGGATTACTGATAAAGCTTTGTTATTGTAATACTTTCGAGAGCCCTTTTACTGTTTATTGACTTTAGGTATCTACGTTTTCTGTTTTCAACTAAGCTTATAGCAATACACTGCCGAAACTACTGCTAATGATTATTGGAAGCAGGTGCTGTGCCGCCACTTAGGAGAGACATATGCCTCCCCTAAGTAGCTCCACAGCACCTGGTTCTCCACTTTCCACATTCAGTCTGCCCGGTCCAACTAGCAAGAGGGACGCAACGTGCTTTGCTTGCTTCCACGTAGTCTCCACTCCAGGACTCGTCTGCTTCAACTCGTGTCCTTTGACAAATATAATTGGCCAGTCCGCTGCTATTTCAGCTTGCTAACTTTGCAAGCTAATTGTATGTCGGATTGCATCCTTCAAAGAAACTGTCAGCTCAACAGCGTGCTAAGCGACCCTGAATTTTGGATATGGATAACTAATTAGAATAAGAATCTTTAATTTATTAGCGTTAGGTATATATTGTGCTTGATAAACATTTCAAAGAAATACATTTACTTTTGTACGGAATAATATAATTGGTGTATTGAAAATTTGTTTTTATATTTCACAGCAAAGCAAACTGTAGTAGTACAATAGCGTATTTAGTTATGAGTCCCGTAAAAGGTATCGGTAGAGTGGCGTCTACAGTAAACAAGCCACACGCTGTCATCTTACTGAAGGTCCGGTTAACTTGTAGCACGCGCTTGCACAGATGTTTGACACTCTCTGTAGAAAAGGAATACATAGTGTAAAATTGGAATTTATTATTTTAAGGCTGCTCCTTCCTAAAATACGGCGAAACTAAGTAACTTTGTAACCATCTTTTACAGTAACTATAGCATCTTTCTGATAGGAAAAAATACACAGTAATCTACAATACATAAGAAGTGATTTCATGTGTCCTGAAATCTATTTTAGTTTGTAGAACTAAAGAAAAAAAAACCTAAATCCAGGTCTATTTCGGTCTATTTTTTCGAGTTGTTACCATATTACTCCTACAGTTTTCATTAAAAGTGTTCATAAATTTATACAGTTCTTTACAAACTAATAAGGAATGATTTCTTGTCATTACTGTTTTAGTTTAATCAACAGATTTTTTGTAAATCGATAATTACTTCATATTTTGCAAGCCTTGAGTCATCGCGCTTCTCTTTCTTTTCTATGCAGTCCGACAGTGACCGCGCTTTTTGCGACGGACAAGCCTTAACAAATAAGTTATAATAAACATTACTTACACCTAATACTTGGTCGCACGCGCTTGCAAACATATTTCTGACTCATTTTTTTTTTGTTTTGGATGGGAAATCATCAAATGACTTCTCCCGCTTTGGGCGGAGTGGGATGGCGTGTCAAACTTTTACTGACTAAAACCCACCCGTGTTCCTTCAGTTGCTTGTGCCAGGGCCACAGTATCTCTTTCGAACAACCCGCAACCCTGGTGGCATGTTTCTGACTCTCTGTGATGGATGGATTTTGAAGAAAGAAAACATTATATTCTTACCTGAACAATTCGTATCCATCACACGCTGTATACACGCCGACCCAGCTTCCTCTACAGATATATAGAACTTCTCACATTGTACACTCGTTATGATCATTAGAGTAATATCCTTTATAAACCATCCGATAAAAACACCGCTCAGAAATAAAGTCCGTAAAACAGGCTGCAAGCAGAAAAACACAACGTATTAATTATTAAATATTTATTTGCTTAAATAATAATGAAGGCTACGCTGATATCAAATCGGGAAGTTAGTGTAGGTATAGCCAATAAATGACCATTTAGAACCGATTTTATACCGATACCAGCTTTTGGCCGCGGCTTCGCTCGCATTAATTTAGAATTTGACAATCAATTCGGGTGCTGCTTCCGTGCTTGTAATAATATAATTTAATCATGATTCGAAAGATACGTGGCGCTATCTATTATCATAAGAACATTATTGTTGTTTTCCTCTGGAACAGTACACTTCTTCGGGATGAAAGGTACCCTATGTCCGTTTCACATAATTAGGGTAGGGATCAGTTCAGTGGTTTAGGCGTGAAAAGGTAACAAACAAACAAACTAACTTATTTTCGCATTTAGATTATTATTATTAATAATAATAATAATAAAGCCATTTATTCCCAAAACATAACAATTTCACTTTTACAACATTCCTTAACTACTATTTCATGCATTAAGAAAATCACATGCAATTGAATAACATATCATTATAAGTTACTTAATATATATCTTGTAAGACTCCCGTCATTAAATGTATCACAAATTTAGATTATTAGTTAGGATTAATTTAGAACCGATTTTTGAATTTGGTAAGTGTATATTATCGTGGACATCACTGACATGGGTAAAAAAGGAACATCGTGAGAAAACCTGGACTTAATAAGTCTGAAATCATGGTTATCAATGGTCATGGTCATGGCTCATGCCTTCTCTTTATGAGAAGAGGCCTGTGCGTTGCAGTGGTACAGTTCTAGGCTGGTATTATTAGAAGGGTAAAAACAATATTTCACTTACTTCGTTATTTGACGCCGCTGCTCCTTGCAAAGTTATTATGTGTAACTCCAATATACACAAACCACGTAGAAATGAGTCTATTGCTCGCCACAAAATCTATAAAAAAATTCAAATTTGAAATGGAAGAAATTGCTGGTACCTATATTTATTGATAAATCTGTAGAATGTAAGCAAGCACCAACTTACCAATACTCGGAAACATTTCTGATACAGAGTGTAAGCTTCCAAAATATTTTGATACATCTTAAACAATTTTTCACAATGATCTATACCATCATCATTATTAATTATTGTAAGTATGTTTTTAACCCATTCTTTGAGATACTTCGTTAACAATGCCATAAGACGAATGCTATAAACTAAATTAATATCAAATGCTACGATCAAATAATCACCGCTCAAGCCAAGAAATGAAGTCGGATTAAGGTATGTAGCATAACAGGTCAGTTTGAAAACAAAAATACTAAGTACAGTCAAAAGTGAGGTCCAATTCCAAATAATACAACGTCGGATACTTTTGCTAATATCGATACTTCTATTAATTTCTTGAATCCTCAAAATAAGTAAAATGTTGCCACAGCCTTGGACGAAGTTGCAAATGACTAGTAAAATGTAGCCAAAGCAATAAATAGTGAAAATAACCGAAAGCAAGGTAATATGCATTTTTGAAAAACCTGTGAATGCAAGACAGATACAAAACGCATTTAACAATGAAATAATGATGAATATCATTATGTGATATTTCTTTTCACACAGAGTGATATAACTATCTCTTATTTTGTATTTGGAAGATAAGAATATAGACAGCATAATGTTGAAAGGTTTAACTATTTTCAAAACGTCTTTGTCCAGTTTATTATTGAGTAAAAATGTAAGTGGAGCATTTGAGTTCCACATGATTACTCCATAAGGGTACATATAAGTTTGCTTTTCGATGACTATTCAACTGAAAAAATTTAATTCAATTGAATTTCGTTAGTTTTATGGTGACTATCCAATAAATAAATTCTAGTTTTAATTAGGTTTTGATCGTATCAAAGTCGAACATTAGTCATGTTTTCTGTCATATTACATAATATTAAGGATGACTGATTAACCCTTTTTTATTAGTTCTTTTGAGTGTTCTTTCTCTGTTTATTGACTTTAGGTATCTACGTTTTTGACTTCCTTTTCATCAACTAAGCCTATGAATAATACACTGCCGGACATATGCCTCTCCAAAGCTGCACCACAGCACCTGGTTCTTTGCCCTCCGCATCTAGCCTGCCCGTTTCACGGGACGATTTAAGGGACTTAGGCCCAACTAGCTGGATAACGCCAAACGCTTCGCTTTCCGTTACGTGGTCTTCACTCCAGGACTCGTCTGCTCCAACAGCTATCGGTACTTTGCCAAACATAATTGGCCAGCCCACTGCTACTTCACCTTGCTAACTCTGCAAGTTATGTGGGTAGCTCCAGTTCTTTTCGAGATAGTTTTATGTCGGATCTTAACCTAACGATTTCGTACCTAAGTAGGTCACTACAAAGATGATTTGGCGAAATGGGACATTATCAATTCATCCAACGTCCGGTGCAAATGCGGTGCTCCTAAAGAGACTATGTCCCGTCTGCTGTAGCGTCCCAAATATAAGATACATAGATGTACCGTCGAAACGACTAGAAGAGAAGACTCTTTAAATAAACTCCTAGCTCAATAGCGCGCTAAGCGGCCTTGAATTTGTGGATCAGTAAGGATAATTAATTGAAATCTTTAATTTAACACCGTTATATTTTGTGCGAAATAAACTATTCAAAGAAATAGGTACATCTACTATCGTGCGAAATAATATAATAGGTGTATTGAAGACATTATAATATATGTGCTACTAATTTAGATTAATAGTTATTTCACAGCAAAGCAAACTGCAGCAGTACAATAACGTATTTAGTCATAAGTCCCGTAAAAGGTATCGGTAGAGTAGCATCTATAGTAAACAAGCCACACGCTGTCATCTTACTGAAGCTCCGGTTAACTTGTAGCACGCGCTTGCACAGATGTTTGACACTCTCTGTAGAAAAAAAAAAAGTGCGAAATTAACAAACAGATTAGCCAATTTATAATAAACATCACTAACACCCAATACTCGTTCGCACGCTCTGGCTAAGATGTTTGTGACTCTCTGTGAAGATAAATGAAAAATACATTCGGGAGTTTGAAGAAAGACAGAGAGAGAGGAGCTGGTGGCTAAGTAATAAACAGCCGCACGGGTCGATCCATCAGGTTAAGCTATGCTTTCCGGGGTTGGTCTGTGGATGGATGACCATCTTTACATACCGGGTCTCCTCCGTGCCTCGGAAAGCACGCTAAGCCGTTGGCGCCGGCTGTCATTCGTGGATCTTTGACAGTCGTTACGGGTCGTCAGAAGCCCGAAAGTCTGACAACCAGTCTTACCAAGGGGTATCGTATTACCCAATTACTGGGTTGTGGAGGTCAGATAGGCAGTCGCTTCATGTAAAATACTGGTATTAAGCTGCATCCGGTTAGACTGGAAGCCGACCCCAACATAGTTGGGAAAAGGCTAGGCAGATTGATTGAGTTTGAAGAAAGACAATCGTAGAATGTGGGAGGTATAAAGTCATAGACATGGTGAAAAGTTCATGCACAAGGTTTGCTGGAGATGCCGACGTCTACATACTTAGGTAGTCTCAGGGTAATTAGTTGCTCAGAAAATTGTCAAACCAGTGTCCGCATATATTCAAATCACAACCGTCATTCGTTCACAGTTGTATGAAATGTCATAATCCGAAAATTTAAAAAAAAATTAATTTGTTGTCAATTTGCTCTACACTAATTTATTACCTGGACAGTTCGTATCCATCACATGCTGTATACACGCAGATCCAGCTTCCTCCACAGACATAAAGAACCTCTCACATTGCACGCTCGTTATGATCATCAAAGTAATATCTTTTATAATCCCTCCGATGAAAACACTGCTCACAAAAAAAGTCTGGGAACCAAGTTGAAAGCAGTAAAACAAAGGATTAGTAAATCTATTGCTTGTAATAATAATAATAAAGAAGGCTATGCTGACATCAAATTGGGAAGTTAGTATCTTATCAATTTAACACTGGGTTTTGAATTTTGTACGGGTTAACCTGGACTTTAATTAGTCTGAAATCGCCAGTCCACCTTGAAAAAGCGTGGAGATCAATGACCATTGCTCATGGCTTCTCCTTATGAGAAGAGACTTTAGCTTGCAGTGAGAGAGTATAGGCTGGGATTATTATAAGGGTATAATTAATATTTTACTTACTTGGTTATGCTCTGCTTTTTGCAAAGTTATTATTTGTAACTCCACAAGACACAAACCACGTAGGAATGAGTCTATAGTTCGCCACAAAATCTATAAAAAAGTAAAAAATATCAAACGGAAGAAATCGGTGATACCTAGATTTATTGATAATCTGTAGAATGTTAGCAAACACCGACTTACCAATACTCTGAAACATTTCTGAAACAGGGTGTAAGCTTCCAAAATATTTTGGTACATCTTAAACAATTGTTCACAATGGTCTTTAACTTCATCATTATTAATAACTGTCAATATGTTTTTCACCCATTCTTTGAGATACTTCGTTAACAAACGCCATAAGACGAATACTATAAACTAAATTAATATCAAATGCTACGGTCAAAAAATCACCGCTGATGACAAGAAATATTATCGGATCCAGGTATATAATTTTACATGTCAGCGTAAAAACAAAAATAATAAATACTGTCAAAAGTGAGGTCCAATTCCAAATAATGTAACTTCGGATTCTGTTGCTAATATCGATATTTCTATTAATTTCTTGAATCCTCAAAATAAGTAAAACGTCACTATAACTTGTGACGATGTTGCAAATGACTAGTAAAATGTAGCCGAAGCTATAAATACTAAAACTTATTGAAATCAAGGTAATATGCATTTCTGATAAATCCGTGAATAGACGACAGATACACAACACATTTAAAAATGAAATAATGAAGAAGAACATTAAGTGATACTTCTTTTCACATTGAGTGATATAACTATCTCTTATTTTGTATCTTGAAGAGAAGAATACAGAGAGCATAATGTTGAATGGTTGAACTATTCTTTGGACGTCTTTGTCCAGTTTATTATTGAGTAACAACCTAACTGGACGATTTGAGTAGTTTCGCATGATTTCTAGAACTAAAACAGTGTTTTCGTTTTCGATGTTAGATAACAAATGAAGGATAGGTATAGGTAAATAGGTACCGATTCAAAATAAATAATTATTGATTAAATAATTAATTGTATCTTGAATCATTTGTCACGTTAGCTGTCAAATTAAGTAAAAAAATTACTGTTTGGCCTTCAAATCATACTTAGGCAATGATTTGAAGAATAAACAGTAATCTTTTTACTTAATTTGACAGCTTTTTTTTTTTTTTTTTTGAGGGTGGGAAATCATCAAATAACTTCTCCCGGTCTGGGTGGAGCGGAAGGGCGTGTCAGACTTTTACTGACTAAACCCACCCGTGTTCCTTCAGTTGCCTATGCCAGGGCCGCGGTATCTTCTTAAAACTACCCGCGACCCCAGCGGCGTCGGCCCTATTGGACCCCATCATTTGCTGACATCTCTTTGAGGCGCGCGTGGAACACAACGCGCCGTCGACTCGGGCCTGGTCCTTACCGGACGGCGAGCTAACCGCTACTCACCGTCCGCAGGCCCGCGCCTACGGTGGCCGGGAATCGCGAGGCGATTTCCGGCCACCGTAGGCCGTCTCCTGCAGCGACTGAGGGCGTGAGGTTGCCTCTACCTCACGCGTTCCGCCTCCTCCTTCGTGAGCATCACTGCTTCGTGGAAGGAGGTGACGGCCTCCCATGCACTCTCGCTCCGCACCATGGCCTGAACCAGGCTCGGACGCGAGAGATCGCCGCCGCCGAGCGCCTCCGTGAGAACACGGCGGTGCTCTGCCCAAGCCGGGCAGACCTCCACTGTATGCTCCACCGTGTCCTCCGGGCGATCCACACAATGGTGACACCCGGGCGTTTCCTCCCGCCTTATGCGAAACAGGAACCTCCCGAAACAGCCGTGTCCGATGAGGACCTGCGTCAGGCGGAAGGTGAGGACGCCGTGGCGCCGCTCTAACCACTCCTCAAAGAGGGGACTTATCGCCGCAATTGAAGCGTGCCCAGCGCTGGGTTGCGACAGTCGCGCTCTCCATGTCGCCATGAGATCCCGCTGGAGCTCTGTCCGCTGTACCGTGATTTCTCGCGGCAGCGAAGTTACACCCCGACATTTTGCCTCCTCGCGCCACTCCCACACGTGCGCGAGGACCTTTGCCTCCAGATCCCACGGCGGTAATCCGGCAAGGAGGCTCGCCGCCTCCCGGGAGACCGTGCGGTATCCCCGGACTAGCCGGATGGCCATGACCTCTAGGACGCGTTCAACAGTTGGGCTGGCCGCAGCCTTAGGGAACGCGCCCACATCGGTGCCCCGTAAAGGGCCATGGACCGCACAACCCCCGCGTAGAGCCTGCGGCAGGAGGCGTTTGGACCCCCCAGATTGGGCAGGAGCCGCCTCAAAGCAGCCCCAGCCCACTCCAGTCTGGGAGCCAAACGTCGGAAATGCTCCACGAAGTTCCACCGGCTGTCGAGGATGAGTCCCAGGTACTTCATCGTCGACCCGACTCCGATGTGAACCCCTCCTACCGTTATTTGGGAACCCGACGGTGGCGCATTCCGAGGACCATGAAAACACATGGCCTCGGACTTGTGCAGGGCCACCTCGAGTCCCAACTGCCGCCGGATCCTCTCCACGACTATCGCAACCCCGCGTGTCACTAATTCGGCCGCCGCCTGGTGCGACCTCCCCTGCGCCAGGACCAGCGTGTCGTCAGCGTAACATACCACGCTGACGTCGCTAGGGAGGTCGGCGCGCAGCACCCAGTCGTAACCGATGTCCCACAAATGCGGCCCCAGGACCGATCCCTGTAACACACAATAATCTTTTTACTTAATTTGACAGCTAACGTGACAAATGATCTAAGGTACAATTTTGACCTTTTATTTTGTGTATCTTTCATATATTATCTATTCCACATCCCGACGAAAATAAGATACATTATCTTAGTAGTAACTTTTGTTTATTCCCCGCCTGCGATTTGTAACGCTTAGTTTTGCCTTTTCTTTTATGTGTTTTGCAGTTGGATTTTTTGTTTTTTTTAATAATTTGCTTTAATTATCTTCTCTTCACCAACTAAGCCTGCACTGCCAGACATTGGCCTTTCCAAAGTTGCACCATGACACATGGTTCTACGCCGTCTGCATATAGACTGCCCATTGCACCTTTAAAGGACGTCGGTCCAACTAGCTGGGGACGCCACATGCTTCGCTTGCCGATACCTAGTCTTCACTCCAGGACTAGTCTGCTCCAACAGCTATCGGTACTTTGCCAAACATAATTGGCCAGCCCACTGCCACTTCAACTTGCTAACTTTGCAAGATATCTGGGTAGTAACTCTAGTTCTTTTTCGTATAGTTTTATGTCGGATCGTATCCTTCAAAGAAACAGTTGATGTGCTTAAATTTGTGGACCACTAAGGTAAATTTAATGAATAAGAATCGTTAATTTATCAGTGTTATATTTTGTGCTTAGTAAACATTTCAAAGAAATACATCTTTATAATTATGTGTTATTATGTGTTTTAAGAAATTATTGGTACTTCTACAGACTGTTACTAGTTATTTCACAGTAAAGTAAACTGCAGCAGTACAATAACGTATTTAGTTACGAGTCCCGTCAAAGGTATCGGTAGAGTGGCGTCTATAGTAAACAAGCCACACGCTGTCATCTTACTGAAGGTCCGGTTAACTTGTAGCACGCGCTTGCACAGATGTTTGTGACTCTCTGTAAGGATTAAGGTACATTAGATAATTCCGAAATATTGTAAAACTATATAGTAATATACCCATTTCTACCACCAATATATACCAACGCAAATGTCGATTACGATGAAGTCCGTTTTAAATGTAATTAGCATAAAATGTTTTCGTTTACTTAATATAACAATGTTTCTAAATTTTAATTTACTGTCTGTTGGTTGGATTAAACCTAGATACATTTATTATTTAAATAACGCTTAATCAAACTGAAAATAATTTTCTAACCTGGACAGTTCGTATTCATTACATGCTGTATACACGCCGACTCAGCTTTTTCTACAGATATATGGAACTTCTCACATTGCAAGCTGGTTATAACTATTATAACGATGTCTTTCATAATCCATCCAAATATTATTAAGCTTACGAACAAAGTGTTTATGTTACGCTGGAAGGATTAATAATAATAATAAAGCTAAAAGCTGGCAACACCAAAGTCAACAAGTCACATTTGTTTTCATAATAATAATTTTCAGTTTTAATCATTTTAATCGCAGTTTTTTATTTACGAGAATAAACTTGAAACTATAGGTATAGTGTGAAAGTAATAGGTTGTGTAACGTGGTTTTCAGTGGTATGTAATTAAAATCCAACTCACGGTTTATAGGTATATATTCTCCAACAATCCTCACACACACCATATGATTTAGAAGGCACAAAATAGGAAATTAGCACAAGCACAAGCGTAGCACAATAGTCAGTGAATAGGGAAGATAAAACAGAGTTCAGATGAGAAGATGAAAAGATGAATAGATGAATAACAAGCAGTTTAAGCAGTTCGCGACAGTATAAATATGCGAGCGAAAGGCATGCGTTCTGCGCCGAAGGTAGGTCTCGACTGGTTTGACATTGCGCGGTGACCGCTGCGCCTTCGTGCGCACGCGACGTGTACAACACCGGTAGGTTAGTGATGTCCAGCTAGTCGATAGTTTATCGGACTTACTATCGATTATCGACACCGACCGACTGGTGCTATGTATATATAATATCATAGAATAAAGAAATGTATTAAATAAATGTAAATAGATATCAATGTGATTTTAATATTAAATAGATATTTTAATGTGTGAGTAATTGTAAACCAGTGTTGTAAATATGTAAGTATTAGTTAAATAATATAGTAAATTATTATTAATTAAATAAATAAGTAAGTAGTAGCCTACAAAACCATCCCGAAACCCAAACAATCAAGACAAAAAAATAAAATAGCAAAATGAACCAGAATCATAAATATTTTCAACAAAAACTGCCGAATCGGAGGTGACATCTGTCATGTCACCTCCGATAAAACAATAGACCTACATATGAAAATGAAATGAAAATGTTGACGAGATCAGCAACAAGACGAGCACGCCTACCACCTCCGGACTCTTCGCTCAGCTCCGCCTCGCCGCCGCCGGTACCCAGCCTCACTGTGAGCGCTGTGTCGACACCGGCCACGGTAGTTGCGTCGAGCTCGAGCGACGAGTGTTTCTCTCCGCCCACGACGCCACCACCTGTTCGTCGACGGGGAGGACGCCGGCCGCCGGATGGCTTAGGACCTCGAGGCCCACCGGCCTCTGATAGGGTCCCAGCTCCCGGCGGAAGTGTGCAGCGCATGAGATGGACGCGAGCCATTAATGAGAATGTCATGCGCTCATACTATGGGGCTACAGAGGGAGGAAACAATCTGACCGCGTACCGTGTTCGGATGCACTCTCTTTTTCAGGTGCTTGAGCCAGCTCTCAACGTTTCGGCACAACGACTGTCGGATCAGGTGCGGGTCATACAGCGTAATCATATGTTGGATGACACTGTACTTGATCGCCTGCGAAGTGAAATGCAGAGTAGCCGTGTGATCGCCCCCCTGTCGCAGACTATTGTTGCACCACCACCACCACAGTGCAACACAAGTCAAGCTGACGGGAGGAGTGATGACACGGCTGCAAACGTAAGTACCCAGTGCAATGAGGAATTGAGGAGTGCTTTGGAGGGTGCGATTCAGGAATATCGGTTCGTATCACCCGAACTTAGGCCACGCTTACCTCGTTTGCCCATGCATAACAAAAATAGGGCGCTGGTGGCGGCTCTGGATTCGCAGTTGTCAAACTATTTTGATGACTGCGAAGACCTCACCGATACTCATTCGATTCTGTACTGCGCGGCTGTAGCGGCATGTCGTGTAGCTCACGTCAAATTTGCTAATGACTCTAGAGCTACACGACCGAAACCAGCCGTACCAGCTTGGCAGTGCAGGATTGAGCGCCGTATTGGTGGGGCCAGAGCGCTCATCGGCAAACTAATCTGCTTCAGGGAGGGCAATACTCGCCCCAGAGTGATGCGCTTTGTGAGACGGGCGTTCTCAGGGACTGATGTCAGCCCTCAGGACTATATGTCACGTGTCACAGAGCGCATCGACTTCCTGAGGCAGAAAGTATATGCATGGGCGAACCGTATTCGTAGGTATAAGCGGCGGGTGGACCGATACACTCAGAATCGCACCTTCCAGAGCGATGAAAGGTGGGTTTATAGGGGTTGGGAGCGACCGGACCAAGGTGTGACTGACACGCGCCTGCCGGATGATGATGCCATGTGTTCTTTCTGGCGCAGTATCTAGTCGGTGCCTGTCAGTCACACCGAGGGTGATTGGGCTCGGGAAGTCGAGCGAGCCTGCGATCCAATACCAGAAATGGGGGCTATTACTATCTGTCCCCAAGATGTAGCTCGTGCGGTCCGTCCGTTGCCAAATTGGAAGTCTCCAGGGCCGGACGGACTGCATAACTTCTGGATAAAATGGTTTCCCGGGTCGCACGCTCGCTTGGCGGCTCAGTACCGGTCAGCCTTACAGTCAGGGTCGCTACCCCAGTTCCTAACGACAGGAATAACCCACCTGCTCCATAAATCAGGTAGTACTGCGGAGCCCAAAAATTATAGACCGATCACTTGTCTACCGACGGTCTATAAGGTTCTTACATCCATTTTGAGAGCTAAAATTAACGAACATATAGACACCAACTCCATCATGTCTGTCTCTCAAAATGGATCTAGGAACGGGTCCCGTGGTACTAAGGAGCTACTCCTCATTGATATGGCCATTAGCCAACAGGTTCGTCGTTCCCGTAAGGATCTGTCGACATGTTGGATAGACTATAAGAAGGCCTATGACTCGGTGCCACATACATGGCTCATGAGGGTGCTGGAGTTGTATAAAGTAGATGCAACTCTGCGCACCTTCCTGATGTCGTGTATGGGGCAATGGAGGACGGTCCTTCGCTATCCAGGATGTCGAAATATCCAGAGGAATAGCGAGCCGATAAGGATCGAGCGAGGTATATTTCAGGGCGATAGTTTGAGTCCACTTTGGTTCTGCTTAGCCTTGAATCCTCTAAGCACACTGCTGGAGGATTCAGGTCTAGGCTATCGGCTGAGGAGAGGTGGTCAGGTTATATCCCACCTCCTCTACATGGATGACCTAAAACTCTTTGCCCCCAACAATTTGCAACTGATGGAGCTACTGAAAGTAACTGAAACTTTCAGTAGCGCCATCAGGATGGAATTTGGTGTGGACAAATGTGCGGTCATGCATGTAAAGCGAGGGGAGATTGTGGAATCCGTGGGAACCCAACTCTCGGATTCCATAAACCTTAGAACCCTCTCCGCAGCCGAAACCTATAAGTATTTGGGTATGTCGGAAGCGTTAGGCATCAATGTTGCTGACATGAAGCAATCGTTGAAGGAGCGCTTCTTTGGCCGCCTGAAAAAAGTATTTAATAGTCTTCTATCAGGCGGAAACAAGGTGCGCGCCTTCAACGGTTGGGTCATGCCGGTTTTGATGTACTCTTTCGGCATACTCAAATGGACTCAGACTGAACTCGATGCCCTGGATCGGAGGGTCCGTACGCTGTTGACTGCATATCGAATGCATCACCCACGGTCATCGGTAATGAGACTGTATATCCCGCGAAAGTGTGGAGGCCGAGGCTTTTTAAACGCTAAGACCCTCCACAATCGCGAGATATGCAGTCTCAGGGAATATTTCCTAGAAGCCGACGTGGGGATGCATCGAGATGTGGTCGCGGTGGACAAGGGCTTCACCCCGCTCTCCTTGGCTAAAGAGAACTGGCGCAAGCCTGTAGTGCTTGACACTAACGATCGCATGGAGGTATGGCAGAATAAGGAGCTTCACGGACGCTTTTTCCGGGCCCTACATGGACCCGATGTAGATTTGCTAGCGTCCGTAGCCTGGCTGCGTTCCGGTGACCTCTTTGGGGAAACCGAAGGTTTTGTCTGTGCAATTATGGACGAAGTTATCATGACGAACAATTACCGGAGATTTATTGTGAAAGACGGAACGGTTGACATCTGTCGGGCATGCCACCGTCCGGGAGAATCAATTCGACACATTATCTCCGGATGTTCTCGTCTAGCTAACGAAGAGTACTTGCATAGGCACAACCTTGTAGCCAGGATTATCCATCAGCAACTTGCTCTGAAATACAGCCTTGTGGAATCGGAGGTGCCATACTACAGGTATGTGCCCGACCCAGTTCTCGAAAATGGAAATATCACATTGTACTGGGACCGATCCATCATCACTGACAGGACTATTGTTGCCAATAAGCCTGATATAGTGGTGGTGGATCGAACAGAGCGGCGCGCAATGGTTGTTGACATAACGGTCCCGCATGACGGGAACCTCGTGAAAGCCGAGAAAGATAAACAAATCAAGTATCTTGACTTGGCTCGCGAGGTTGTCGACATGTGGGATGTGGATTCAGCAATCATTGTGCCGATAGTCGTATCAGCCAATGGCTTAATTGCCAAGAGCCTCGACCAACACCTAAGGAGGCTCTCGTTGGGCAGCTGGATCAAGGGCTTGATTCAGAAAGCGGTGCTTCTGGACACGGCCCGCATTGTTAGGAGGTTCCTCTCTCTGGAGCCCTGACCGCCGGTAGCTTGGACCCTATTCCCGATATCGGTGGGCTACTATTTTTATATTTTTAAATGTTTTTATATTCTTTTTATTCTAATATTTAAAAATGTAAACAGTATGTGTAAAATGAAATAAAAGAAATAATAATAATAATACATTTATTTCAGGCTATAAGTCCATACACAACACACAATACAATTTTATACACAAAAAACATACATATACACATACATAAATACATGAAAATACATAACTTCACTAAAAATACACTAAAACAATTTACTTTAAATATTGGAATGACGCACGATGAGTGGTCATCCATTGCCACATCAATGGACTGTCTGTCCTGTCGGCTACTGTAGCCACCAAGCTGTTGAAAATATTTCTATAGAGAAGTGGACGACAACGGCAACCCACGCACTCCCAACCATGAACCTATCATTATCATCACTCTCCTGCACTTCTTCCAATTTATTTAGGGCTAGTAGAGTTCTTTTCATGATTACTATCATCAAAAGAATATCCTCATTCTCACGGCCTGACTACCGTGTCCTAATATAAACGAAAATCGCGCGAGTGCGACCGTCGCGTTAATTTTGTTCGGCGATCCCGAACGTTTTTTCGTGCCAACGCCTTCCTGCTTTCCGAACAAATACGAAGTAAATACGAGTAACAAAATAATGTAAGCGACGATCACATGTCATGTTAGGCGAGGATCGCTTTAATTAGGATATAGGTTAAAACAACATGTGTGTCTGGAAAGTTGCTCTTAAATTTAAATAAAATTACAAATTATGATGAAAAAAAGATCAATTTAATACTTACTTCGTCTTGTGTTGTTGCTGGATTTCGCAATTGTAATAAAAATGCTGCCAAAAACAATAAATTACTACTGAATGAGCCTACTGTTCGCCAGAGCATCTGTTTGAATAGAAAACAATATCTGATGAAAGAATATGACTGGCTGAGACATAGCAAATGAGTATGTCAATATCTCATGTTTTTAATCAATAGAAAAACAAATATTAGCAAACTTACCAACACCTGGAAAATCCTATTATGCTGCTGGTAAGCTATTAAAATATTTTCATACAACACAAACGTTTCTTTACAATAATTATCATTATTTTCTTCATTGTTTATTTGCAGTACATTTATAACCCATTTTTTAAGATATTTTGTCAACAATGCCATGAGTCGGAAATTATATACTATATTAATATCAACTGCAAGTGAAAGCAAATCGCTGCTAATTTCAGCAAAATAAATTGTCTCTCGGAATGAATAAAACATTATACTCAGCAAAATAAAAATCAAGAGTACAATCGAAAGTGAGATCCAACTCCTAATAATATAACTTTGGGCGCTTATATCAATTGTTCTATGAATTTCTTGGATCTTCAGAATAAGAGAAATATTGCTGCGGCTATGAACAATGTTCGAAATGACGAGTAGTGTGCAGCCGATGAAAAAGTAGGTAAAACCAAACACGGCAGCTTTATTGTACGTTTCAGTAGACTCACTGACTCGATCGTTGAGCATATGATAGATACTAATAACACTGAAAAATGAAACAATGATGTACAGTACTATGTGATACTTTTTTTCACATGGAGTGATGTAACTTTTTCTAATTTTGTATTTGGAAGAGAAGAATACAGGGAGCATAATGTTGAAAGGTTGAACCATTCTTTGGACGTCTTTGTCTAGTTTATGTTTGAGTACCAAATTGTCCGGACGAATTGAGTTTTTCCACATGTTTTGTAACTGTTATACTTCCAGCTATTTGATGATAAAGGAATCATATTCCATTAATGTTACGTAGACCAATCCGGTTTCCGAATTCGTTTAATTATTATTTATCGATAAGAAGTTGAACATTAATCATCTTTGCTGTCAAATTACATTAAGATTAAGGAGTTTTAGCTAATAATATTATGGTTCTATGTTGGATTTATTTCTCGTTTATTTTAAGTGGCTACTACTTATTATGTCCCATTCTTCCTTGGAAAACTCGAAATCCTGAAGATCCAGAGCTGGGCGCTTTAGTCATTGGTTCTGAAACAAATTTTGCCGCATTTGCCCTTCTTTACAGAACAAATCAAAATAC
Organism: Cosmia trapezina; assembly: GCA_905163495.3. Taxonomy (NCBI): domain Eukaryota; kingdom Metazoa; phylum Arthropoda; class Insecta; order Lepidoptera; family Noctuidae; genus Cosmia; species Cosmia trapezina. The sequence continues at coordinate 21,129,761 of LR991035.1, read as the reverse complement.
TTAGTCCAATATCGGACATCTCTTTGATTCTCAATCCCATTCCAAATTAATCTAAAGCACAAGAAATCCTTCATCAAACGGTAAGATATCAATATCAATCTAGATATGTATTTGCAAAACTCGGTAACTAGTTTCATGCACGTCAAACTTGTTGGTTACCAAGTTTTGTCGCTTACCCGTTAGAATTAAACTGTTCGCGCGAATTAGCTGCATGAGACTTTGTTACGTAAGAGTGGCGAAATATGTTCACGACTGGCATCTTAGGGGTATAACAGAATAAATGTAAAGTTACATCCATATAGAAGAAGAAGGTTGGCAATATGGCTATCAAAACAAGGATCATATAAACTCGTCTGTCCCTTTCCAGTCAGCCTCGCAAAAACATTCCTGAATGACATTTTTCTCAAGACATCAATACGTTTAGGTACTTTTATGACCTGTACCAAAAGTATTTGATTAAAAGTTACATTCTTACGTATTAACTCATTAAAGGAAATTAGTAATTGTCAAATGAAAAACATATTTTAGGGGTCCGAGTGCGGGGTGCGGTGACAGGAAACCTCCCCGAGTGCCCGTGGGCTGGAATTCCTTTCGGATACGTCCGTGGGGAAGGCCAGTCTTCGGGACGGAGCACCCTGGGGTGCGGGCAATGGTTCCCCTTAGGCACAAGTGCCTAAGGGGTTTCATTCACGTCGTGAATGTGGCACATCCATACTTCTGTAGTGTAGTTTAGTACCAAATTTTATCTGGATTCCCTATATACAGGCATGCCTAAATTGGGAATCCAGTAATTCAAGAATTTTCTTACTGCGGACGTTTGAGGTAATGTTTTTAGTGAGATGATGGAGCGGCCCTAGTGTCCGTAACACAGGTTAATTCCTAGCACGGAACTGGGTTTTGCTTCGCTATCCATTATGACGTTGCTAACTCTCACTCGTGATGTAGTATTTAAGTTAACCTGTACTCAAAGTTTTGAAAATAAAGATTTTATTATTATTATTTCTTTTATTTCATTTTACACATACTGTTTACATTTTTAAATATTAGAATAAAAAGAATATAAAAACATTTAAAAATATAAAAATAGTAGCCCACCGATATCGGGAACAGGGTCCAAGCTACCGGCGGTCAGGGCTCCAGAGAGAGGAACCTCCTAACAATGCGGGCCGTGTCCAGAAGCACCGCTTTCTGAATCAAGCCCTTGATCCAGCTGCCCAACGAGAGCCTCCTTAGGTGTTGGTCGAGGCTCTTGGCAATTAAGCCATTGGCTGATATGACTATCGGCACAATGATTGCTGAGTCCACATCCCACATGTCGACAACCTCGCGAGCCAAGTCAAGATACTTGATTTGTTTATCTTTCTCGGCTTTCACGAGGTTCCCGTCATGCGGGACCGTTATGTCAACAACCATTGCGCGCCGCTCTGTTCGATCCACCACCACTATATCAGGCTTATTGGCAACAATAGTCCTGTCAGTGATGATGGATCGGTCCCAGTACAATGTGATATTTCCATTTTCGAGAACTGGGTCGGGCACATACCTGTAGTATGGCACCTCCGATTCCACAAGGCTGTATTTCAGAGCAAGTTGCTGATGGATAATCCTGGCTACAAGGTTGTGCCTATGCAAGTACTCTTCGTTAGCTAGACGAGAACATCCGGAGATAATGTGTCGAATTGATTCTCCCGGTCGGTGGCATGCCCGACAGATGTCAACCGTTCCGTCTTTCACAATAAATCTCCGGTAATTGTTCGTCATGATAACTTCGTCCATAATTGCACAGACAAAACCTTCGGTTTCCCCAAAGAGGTCACCGGAACGCAGCCAGGCTACGGACGCTAGCAAATCTACATCGGGTCCATGTAGGGCCCGGAAAAAGCGTCCGTGAAGCTCCTTACTCTGCCATACCTCCATGCGATCGTTAGTGTCAAGCACTACAGGTTTGCGCCAGTTCTCTTTAGCCAAGGAGAGCGGGGTGAAGCCCTTGTCCACCGCGACCACATCTCGATGCATCCCCACGTCGGCTTCTAGGAAATATTCCCTGAGACTGCATATCTCGCGATTGTGGAGGGTCTTAGCGTTTAAAAAGCCTCGGCCTCCACACTTTCGTGGGATATACAGTCTCATTACCGATGACCGTGGGTGATGCATTCGATATGCAGTCAACAGCGTACGGACCCTCCGATCCAGGGCATCGAGTTCAGTCTGAGTCCATTTGAGTATGCCGAAAGAGTACATCAAAACCGGCATGACCCAACCGTTGAAGGCGCGCACCTTGTTTCCGCCTGATAGAAGACTATTAAATACTTTTTTCAGGCGGCCAAAGAAGCGCTCCTTCAACGATTGCTTCATGTCAGCAACATTGATGCCTAACGCTTCCGACATACCCAAATACTTATAGGTTTCGGCTGCGGAGAGGGTTCTAAGGTTTATGGAATCCGAGAGTTGGGTTCCCACGGATTCCACAATCTCCCCTCGCTTTACATGCATGACCGCACATTTGTCCACTCCAAATTCCATCCTGATGGCGCTACTGAAAGTTTCAGTTACTTTCAGTAGCTCCATCAGTTGCAAATTGTTGGGGGCAAAGAGTTTTAGGTCATCCATGTAGAGGAGGTGGGATATAACCTGACCACCTCTCCTGAGCCGATAGCCTAGACCTGAATCCTCCAGCAGTGTGCTTAGAGGATTCAAGGCTAAGCAGAACCAAAGTGGACTCAAACTATCGCCCTGAAATATACCTCGCTCGATCCTTATCGGCTCGCTATTCCTCTGGATATTTCGACATCCTGGATAGCGAAGGACCGTCCTCCATTGCCCCATACACGACATCAGGAAGGTGCGCAGAGTTACATCTACTTTATACAACTCCAGCACCCTCATGAGCCATGTATGTGGCACCGAGTCATAGGCCTTCTTATAGTCTATCCAACATGTCGACAGATCCTTACGGGAACGACGAACCTGTTGGCTAATGGCCATATCAATGAGGAGTAGCTCCTTAGTACCACGGGACCCGTTCCTAGATCCATTTTGAGAGACAGACATGATGGAGTTGGTGTCTATATGTTCGTTAATTTTAGCTCTCAAAATGGATGTAAGAACCTTATAGACCGTCGGTAGACAAGTGATCGGTCTATAATTTTTGGGCTCCGCAGTACTACCTGATTTATGGAGCAGGTGGGTTATTCCTGTCGTTAGGAACTGGGGTAGCGACCCTGACTGTAAGGCTGACTGGTACTGAGCCGCCAAGCGAGCGTGCGACCCGGGAAACCATTTTATCCAGAAGTTATGCAGTCCGTCCGGCCCTGGAGACTTCCAATTTGGCAACGGACGAACCGCACGAGCTACATCTTGGGGACAGATGGTAATAGCCCCCATTTCTGGTATTGGATCGCAGGCTCGCTCGACTTCCCGAGCCCAATCACCCTCGGTGTGACCGACAGGCACCGACCAGATACTGCGCCAGAAAGAACACATGGCATCATCATCCGGCAGGCGCGTGTCAGTCACACCTTGGTCCGGTCGCTCCCAACCCCTATAAACCCACCTTTCATCGCTCTGGAAGGTGCGATTCTGAGTGTATCGGTCCACCCGCCGCTTATACCTACGAATACGGTTTGCCCATGCATATACTTTCTGCCTCAGGAAGTCGATGCGCTCTGTGACACGTGACATATAGTCCTGAGGGCTGACATCAGTCCCTGAGAACGCCCGTCTCACAAAGCGCATCACTCTGGGGCGAGTATTGCCCTCCCTGAAGCAGATTAGTTTGCCGATGAGCGCTCTGGCCCCACCAATACGGCGCTCAATCCTGCACTGCCAAGCTGGTACGGCTGGTTTCGGTCGTGTAGCTCTAGAGTCATTAGCAAATTTGACGTGAGCTACACGACATGCCGCTACAGCCGCGCAGTACAGAATCGAATGAGTATCGGTGAGGTCTTCGCAGTCATCAAAATAGTTTGACAACTGCGAATCCAGAGCCGCCACCAGCGCCCTATTTTTGTTATGCATGGGCAAACGAGGTAAGCGTGGCCTAAGTTCGGGCGATACGAACCGATATTCCTGAATCGCACCCTCCAAAGCACTCCTCAATTCCTCATTGCACTGGGTACTTACGTTTGCAGCCGTGTCATCACTCCCCTCGTCAGCTTGATTTGTGTTGCACTGTGGTGGTGGTGGTGCAACAATAGTCTGCGACAGGGGGGCGATCACACGGCTACTCTGCATTTCACTTCGCAGGCGATCAAGTACAGTGTCATCCAACATATGATTACGCTGGATGACCCGCACCTGATCCGACAGTCGTTGTGCCGAAACGTTGAGAGCTGGCTCAAGCACCTGAAAAAGAGAGTGCATCCGAACACGGTACGCGGTCAGATTGTTTCCTCCCTCTGTAGCCCCATAGTATGAGCGCATGACATTCTCATTAATGGCTCGCGTCCATCTCATGCGCTGCACACTTCCGCCGGGAGCTGGGACCCTATCAGAGGCCGGTGGGCCTCGAGGTCCTAAGCCATCCGGCGGCCGGCGTCCTCCCCGTCGACGAACAGGTGGTGGCGTCGTGGGCGGAGAGAAACACTCGTCGCTCGAGCTCGACGCAACTACCGTGGCCGGTGTCGACACAGCGCTCACAGTGAGGCTGGGTAAGGGCGGCGGCGAGGCGGAGCTGAGCGAAGAGTCCGGAGGTGGTAGGCGTGCTCGTCTTGTTGCTGATCTCGTCAACATTTTCATTTCATTTTCATACGTAGGTCTATTGTTTTATCGGAGGTGACATGACAGATGTCACCTCCGATTCGGCAGTTTTTGTTGAAAATATTTATGTTTCTGGTTCATTTTGCTATTTTATTTTTTTGTCTTGATTGTTTGGGTTTCGGGATGGTTTCAAGTTTATTCTCGTAAATAAAAAACTGCGATTAAAATTATTTAAACTGAAAATGATTATTATGAAAACAAATGTGACTTGTTGACTTTGGTGTTGCCAGCTTATTATTATTATTATTAAATCAAAATCAAATCAAATTTATTCAAAAATATAAGGACTAACGTTAAATACAGTTTTCCTTAAATCTATGGCAAGTTCACCCATGACTTGTGCCTGAACTAGGAAATCCTGTGTTTCAGGCGATTGAAGGTAACATTAATTGTTTAAATAATCACACTTATCTTATTGTTACATATGTATAAAGGTGTAAAAAAAAAGATAAAATTATATAATACTAACAATATTTACTTTAGCACAAATAATAACTTCTCTGTATCTTCATAGGACATAGATTGAAGAGCTTCCCTAAGGAATTTCTTGCAGTTACTATTATTTAAGGAGTAGATGTTTCCTTTTTCACTTAGCCTATTGTAGAGTAGCGGTCCAAGGTACATATAAAATTTAGCTGTGAAAGCATGTTTTGTACTTTTTTGAGGGCAAACTATATCTTTCCGTCTCCTTTTAGTAAAATCAGTGCTGTATGGAAGCGCTGCGTGTTGTTTTAGTGCAGTGCTCATTATAAATAACTGTTGAACTGTTAGTACTTTACAAGCTTTATACAGGAGGTTAGTGGGGAAAAGAAAAGGGCGGCAAGTAGCCACCTTGAGAATAGCTCTTTGAGCCCTTTCAATGGGCAATAACAAGGTTTTATTCACCCCACCCCATGAAGTAATACAGTAAGTTTAAATTGACTGACAGAATGCAAAGTATACTTGTCTAATTATATTTGAATCTGCAATAAAACGTAGCTTTTTGAATACATATATCAGTTTACGAATTCTATTATTAAGTGCTTCCATGTGTTGTTTGAAGGAAAGGGTTTGATCTATTATAATACCCAGGTATTTTATTTTATCTGTCTTTTTAATATTGGGACAATTACACTGGCTATCTGTAGGGATTTGGCAACAATGAGCATGCAACGCTGAAGGTTTCGTTGCCCGTATGCCAATATCCTGTCGGAGGAACGCTCCAACGTGTGTCCCTCTGCTCTAAGCAGAGACGCACAGCGGCGGAGTAAGAACGGGCTCGGTGTGCACTAACCCTGCCGCCGGGCAGGCAGGAGGAAGTCATTTCCTTCTGCCACCGTTAGTCTCGTAGCCCCGAAGATCGTTCAAGGTCATGTCTCTGACTTTTGACGGGGGTCGAGGGTCTTGGCTTAACCGCCCGGACCGCGAGGAAGAAAACCTCTATAAAAAATTACCCCAAACCTCCAAGCGGCGGCGCACCGTGAGGGAGGTTGGTAGCTTGATTAATGGGTAGCTAAATTAGTCGCTAGTGCGAACCACTTCTTTTTGAGCAAGTACACAAAGTTCATACTCGTGGGAACAAAATGGAATTGTTAAAGAAAAACCCAAGACGAGAAGAGGAGAAGGTGAGTGATGCGGGGTCGGAGTCCGACGCCGCATCGGGAGAGAAGGGCGCGAAGGGCTCTTTCAAGAGCCCGGAGAGCGTAGTAGGAGGCAGTAGTTCCGCTGGTAGGAATGCATTCCTGAAGCAGAACGTGGAGGCAAAACCGGGGGATGGCCAGGGGTCTTCCTCGGACGGCGGGAAGGGCTCGGCCAAAAAAGCTCGCCGGGGCCCAGGCTGGACCCACCATAAGTCCAAGAGCAAGAGCCGGGCAACGCAGGAGGATGACTCCGTCGGCTCGGCCGAGGGGAGCACTCTGGAGGCGTCTGGCGATGAGTCGGACGCCGCTGGTGGCTCCAAGGCGGAGCGGGCTAGGTTCGCGGAGGTCGTGGCTGCTGCAGTGAAGGATGTGGCCTTGAAGAAGAAGCAATCTTCTAAGGACAAGGCCATACCTGCAGCCAAGGCCTCCATTATGGCGGCAGCGGAGGCTCTGCTTCAAGGGCCTCCGTCGGACGGCATGTCTGAAATGCGGGCGGAGGTCACCCGCTTGACAGCCGCCATGGAGCTTCTCCGAAAGGAGAACGAGGAGCTCCGAGCGGACCTGGCCAGGCTCCGCGATGCCAGCCCTCAGAAGGCGCCGCAGGAGGGGGCGCAGCAGGGGCAGAGCGGGCTCGGGCCCGCAGAGGAGAAGCTACTGACCCTGGTGCGGAAGGAGCTGGCTGCCTTCAACAGCCGGTTCTCGGTCCTGGAGGGCATTGTCCTCCGGCCCCCGCTAGCGGCGAGCCGGCAGGCCTCGGGCCAGCCAAAGGCGGCATCGTACGCCGCCACGGCTGCCACGCCCAAACCTGGGTCAGCGGGGCAGGCGAAGGGTGGGGCCGCCGCTGCAAAGGCACCTGCGAAGGCGCCTGCGAAGGCGCCCGCTAAGGCGCCTGAGAAGGCCCCGGCTGTGGCGGCGACGACGACGCGGCCGCCCCCGCCTTCTAAATCTCCTCCGGCTGACGCCGAATGGCAGGTAGCCGGGGAGAAGAAGAAGGAGGGCAAGGCGGCAAGGGCGGCCAAGCGGAAGGAGAGGCGGCGTCGGCGCAAGGAGCGAAGCGTCGCGGCGAGGTTGCGCGCCCCAAAGTCCGCAGCTGTAGTGATCACACTACAGCCGGAAGCGGAAAAGAAGGGCGTGTCCTACCGCGACGTGCTCACCAAGGCGTGGGCGGCGGTGAACCTGGAGGAGATCGGAGTCACAAAGGGCATGCGAATTAGGGTCACGGCGACTGGGGCTCGTATGCTCGAGATTCCCAGTGCGGCCAGTGGCCCGACCGCTGACGCTCTGGCCGAAAGGCTTAGGGCGTCCTTAAATGCGGACAAAGCCCGAGTGTCCAGACCCGCCAAGTGCGCTGACATGCGCATCCTGGGTCTGGACGACTCCGTGACAGAGGGGGAAGTTGTGGCCGCCGTGGTCAAGACTGGGGGGTGCGCTATCGAGCAGGTGAAGGTAGGCACCATCCGTCCAGACTCAACGGGGTTGCGAGCCGTTACGGTGAGCTGCCCCGTATCGGCGGCCAACAAAATCGTTGGGGAGGGCCCAAGATTCCAGGTGGGCTGGGATTCCACGCAGGTAAAACTGCTGGAACCCAGACCTCTGAGGTGCTTCCGTTGCCAAGTGGACAACCACGTGTGGGCTAAATGCACCTCGGAGGTGGACCGCAGCAGTAATTGCTTCCGCTGTGGTCAGCCCGGTCACAAGGCCGGCTCGTGCAATGCCACGCCGCACTGCTACCTGTGCGCGGCAGCTGACAAGCCGGCCGATCACCGGGCTGGAAGCAAGGGCTGTGGTCCACCCACGAAAGCCCGGGGCAAGGGCAAGCCCTCCACCCCCTCTACCGCCGTCACCGCCGCAGCCGTCGCCACAGTCGCCGTCGCTGCCGCCCCCACTGCCGTCGCCGCCGTACCCACTGCGGCGGAGCCCTCACTGGGGGCTCAGGAGGGGGCTGAAATGGAATGCCAGTAGTGGCCCCATTACGCCTCCTTCAAGCGAACATCAACCACTGCTCCAGAGCATGGCGCAGTGGTCGATTAACATCGCCGTGGTCGCTGAGCCGTACTTTGTCCCGCCCAGTGATTACTGGGTGGAGGACCTGAGCGGCTCAGTGACCCTCATTTCGTCGGCCGCTGCCGGTACCCTGTCCCTTGAAGCCGTCAAGAAGGGACAGGGTTGCGTTGCAGCACGGTTCGGGGGATTGTCGTGGTGGGGACATACTTCTCCCCGAACCGAACTCTCGCCGAGTTCCACAACTCCCTTGCGGAGTTGAAAACCGTCGTCGTCGGGTTTCGTTCCCTTCCCGTGCTTGTCCTCGGGGACTTCAACGCCAAGAATGTGGCTTGGGGTTCCCGGTGTACGGACACACGGGGCAGGATGGTGGAGGACTGGGCTCTGGAGACAGGCCTGGTCGTCCTAAACCGGGGTTCTGTCCCCACATGTGTGCGGATGCGGGGCGAATAATTGGTGGTGGACATCTCATTCGCCAGCCCCGCTCTGTTGCCACACGTGGTTGACTGGCGCGTCATGGAGGGGGTGGAGACCTGTTCCGATCACCGGTACATCCGGTTTGATGTCTCCGCCCATACCTCGAGCGCGCCGGTCCGACAGGCCCCGAGTGGTCCGCGGTGGGCGCTGAAGAAGCTGGACCGGGAGCTCCTCCTGGAAGCCTCAATCGTGCAGGCCTGGGTGTCACCACCGGACAGGCCTGCCGACATCAACGACGAGGCGGAGTGGTTCCGGGAGGCCATGTCCGAAGTGTGTGACGTGGCAATGCCCCGGGTCCAGCCCGGTCGCGCATTTCGCCAGGTGTATTGGTGGTCGCCGGAGCTGACGGCTCTGCGCGAGGCGTGCGTCGCCACGCGACGCCTGTACACCAGGCACCGCAGGCTCCGTGTCCGCCCTCCGGATACGGAAGCCATTCAGGCGGAGCTGTACGAGGGGTACAGAGGGTTCTGGCCTTTGGGGCTCTCGGGCCTCGACTAGGGGGGCTCCTAAGCGCATGCTTGGAGAGGGGCCAGTTCCCACTTCGCTGGAAGACGGGGAAACTGGTCCTCATTAAGAAGCCGGAGCGCCCTGCGGACTCTCCGTCCGCTTACCGACCCATCGTGCTGCTCAACGAGGTGGGCAAGCTCTTTGAAAGAGTTATTGCAGACCGCCTCGTCGGGTGGCTGGTGCAGGAGGGGCCGGATTTGGCGGAGAGCCAGTTTGGTTTCCCCAAGGGTCGCTCTACGGTGGACGCCATCATGCGCGTGCGAGCCCTCACGACGGGGGATGCAGTGGGCCGGGGTGGGGTTATCTTGGCGGTGTCCCTAGACATCGCCAACGCCTTTAATACCCTGCCCTGGAGTTGCATCAGGGAGGCATTCCGGTATCACCTACCTGTGTCGAGTGGTCGAGGCCTATCTGACGGACAGGGCCGTCATCTACCCCGGTCATCAGGGAGAGTGGAACCGGCGAGAGATGTCGTGCGGTGTCCCACAGGGATCAGTCCTGGGGCCGCATTTGTGGGACATCGGTTACGACTGGGTGCTGCGCGCCGACCTCCCTAGCGGCGTCAGCGTAGTATGTTACGCTGACGACACGCTGGTCCTGGCGCAAGGGAGGTCGCACCAGGCGGCGGCTGACTTAGCGACACGCGGGGTTGCGATAGTCGTGGAGAGGATCCGGCAGTTGGGACTCGAGGTGGCCCTGCACAAGTCCGAGGCCATGTGTTTTCATGGTCCTCGGAATGCGCCACCGTCGGGTTCCCAAATAACGGTAGGAGGGGTTCACATCGGAGTCGGGTCGACGATGAAGTACCTGGGACTCGTCCTCGACAGCCGGTGGAACTTCGTGGAGCATTTCCGACGTTTGGCTCCCAGACTGGAGCGGGCTGGGGCTGCTTTGAGGCGGCTCCTACCCAATCTGGGGGGTCCAAACGCCTCCTGCCGGAGGCTCTACGCGGGGGTTGTGCGGTCCATGGCCCTTTACGGGGCACCGATGTGGGCGCGTTCCCTAAGGCTGCGGCCAGCCCAACGGTTGAACGCGTCCCAGAGGTCATGGCCATCCGGCTAGTCCAGGGATACCGCACGGTCTCCCGGGAGGCGGCGAGCCTCCTTGCCGGATTGCCGCCGTGGGATCTGGAGGCAAAGGTCCTCGCGCACGTGTGGGAGTGGCGCGAGGAGGCGAAGCGCCGGGGCGTAACTCCGCTGCCGCGAGAAATCACGGTACAGCGGACAGAGCTCCGGCGGGATCTCATGGCGGCATGGAGAGCGCGACTGTCGCAGCCCAGCGCTGGGCACGCCACAATTGCGGCGATAAGTCCCCTCTTTGAGGAGTGGTTAGAGAGGCGCCACGGCGTCCTCACCTTCCGCCTGACGCAGGTCCTCACCGGACACGGTTGTTTCGGGAGGTTCCTGTTTCGCATAAGGCGGGAGGAAACGCCCGGGTGTTACCATTGTGTGGATCGCCCGGAGGACACGGTGGAGCATACAGTGGAGGTCTGCCCGGCTTAGGCAGAGCACCGCCATGTTCTCACGGAGGCGATCGGCGGCGGCGATCTCTCGCGTCCGAGCCTGGTCCAGGCCATGGTGCGGAGCGAGAGTGCATGGGAGGCCTTCACCTCCTTCTGCGAAGCAGTGATGCTCGCGAAGGAGGAGGCGGAACGCAAGAGGGAGAGGCAGCCTCACGCCCTCAGTCGCCGCAGGAGATGCCCTGGGCGGCGGGAATCGCGGGGCGATTTCCGGCCACCGTAGGCGCGGGTCTGCGGACGGTGAGCAGCGGGTAGCTCGCCGTCCGGTAAGGACCAGGCCCGAGTCGACGGCGCGTTGTGTTCCACGCGCGCCTCAAAGAGATGTCAGCAAGTGACGGGGTCCAATAGGGCCGACGCCGATGGGGTCGCGGATTGTTTGAAGAAGTTACCGCGGCCCTGGCATAGGCAACTGAAGGAACACGGGTGGGTTTTAGTCAGTAAAAGTCTGACACCGCTCCGCTCCACCCAAAGCGGGAGAAGTTATTTGATGATTTCCCACCCTCAAAAAAAAAAAAGAAAAAAAAAAAGGGGTCCGAGTGCGCGTCTTTCATTTAAGGAAATTTCTCGCCGACTGGTTGACACTTAACGTGACCAGAGGGCTGGCTCGTTCTTTGGTCAAAGAATCAGCATTGCCATTCAACGTATGGCAATGCTGCCAGTCTTCTGGGCACGTTTCCGGATGACAGCGATGCGGACGAGTACTTCGACGCCTAAATTAATTTTGTTTTTGTATTTATTTGTGTAAGTATACAATATGTCCGGTTTTGTATTTAGTAATAAAACTTAAGGATGTGGTACGGACCAGCAAAATTAACAACTTTCTCCCGGGGACCAACATCGTAATCGTAAAAAAAACCGGTCAAGTGCGTGTCGGACCACGCACAATGAAGGGGTCTGTAGTTGAAAATAATTTATCTCAAAAACAAACTTAACATTGTAATCCCAAACAAAATTTTTTACGTGATAAAATTACAAATTAACAATTTTCGGACTTTTTCCTTTACTTGTGCTATAAAACATTGCTTCTTGTTAAATTTCATGATTCTAGGTCAACGGGAAGTACCCCATATGAAGGGTCCACTGCAATAATGATGAATGTCCAAAAAACATTTTTTCTTATTCAGTAATGCCATTCGGTCACTTGACTATGTAGTTATGAAATCGCGTTTACAAACTTAGCAATATCGCTGACAGTCCCGAGATAAAACGTTTTTAATATTTTGGCTACACGGCTAGAACGCTTAACGTCACAGGTGTTCACGACAATAACGATGAATGTCCAGTCGCAGGCGCCTCGCACTGACCGCCATCTTGCTGTCAAAGAAATAATAAATAAATACATATACTTTAACTTTAATAAACAACATTTCATTACCTTCCGGTCCGAGTTTTTTCACACCGATTATAAATTTAAAACCCAGTTATCTTAAAACAAAGTTCAATGGACATTCATCATTATTGCAGTGGACCCTTCATATGTTTTGATTTACTTGCGAGTATCAAAATATGTCACATTTTGGCCCTATTGGTCTTATTTTTTTATTGCGTTATTTTAGAAGCTTGATTTTTTTAGGACTCCAAGGGACCATAGATTTACGTATCGGATAATAATTTCAACTTGATACCTCTACGCGTTCCTGAGAAAAAGGGTCTTGACAGACTGACAGACAGAATGACAGACGGACAACGAAGAGATCCTATAAGGGTTCCGTTTTTTCCTTTTGAGGTAAGTACGGAACCCTAAAAATCAGTTGTCCCATACAAAACTTCAATACCTGCTCGACCAAATGTATTAGTTACTCATTTAATTTTGTACCTGGTGTAAATATACAGTTAGTTGTCTGGGTGTAAATTAATCAAAAATAAAAACCTAATTTATTTTAAGTGATTTTGAAAATTAGAAAAATAATCAAATCAAAGCACTTAATTTGTAAGTGACACTACAAATTGCATCCACAGATACACTTTCTGATTCACTTGTTTACATTTACATCAGATACTTTTGCAGTAGAGTACTTATAGAAGTCGTTGTAGATAGATAGAATCATTATCATGGACTTATTCAAAAGTTACTTTGATCAAATATAAAGCTTATATATATATATCAATCTTTGTCTACAGCATAATTAGGTTGCCTTTAATTATATTTCAAAAGATGTTTGAATATTATTGTAACCATAGTTACTAATATAATTTAGGTGCCATTCGACCAAATGTCGTTCAAATCGGTGCTGTAAGTGGAATGGGTATCTCATAAAAACCGGTTGGTTTCTATGGTATGTTTTGTTCTATTCAGTAATTCACACAGATACACACAAATTGATATACCATCGTCCATCATGCATAATTAGAAGTACTGTACCTACATGTACTTCTAATTATGCATGATGCATGGGTACTCGTAGTTATCAAGGCGATAAATCAAAAGGCATTAGAAACGCAGTCTATTACACAGTGCTACAGTGGATAGGTTCTGCCACAGACTGCTCAAATAATTAGAATTGACAACTGACTGACATCCTTGCCATGATTGGCATTATGGGTTGGTTGGTCGGTTGATATTATGGTTGATGCTATGGTTGATTATTATTATGGTTGATATTATGGTTGATATTATGGTTGATATTATGGTTGATATTATGGTTGATATTATGGTTGATATTATGGTTGATATTATGGTTGTTATTATGGTTAATGTTATGGTTAATATTATGGTTGATATTTTGGTAGATTATGACCAGCGAGCGGGGTAATTACGTAATACACTTCTAATGACAATGCCCTTCATTTTAAAAATTCAACAATATTCATTACGTTATTTAAACAAACGCGTTATTTCGATTTATGTTGTCGGTCTGTTAAATTGTCAAACAATTGATAATGTATTTTAAAGCAATTGATCATGTATTTTCTTAATATTTTTTTTAGACAGTGATTGTAAGTTATCGTCTGCCTCATCTGCCTTTTCCTAACTATTTTGGGGTCAGCTTACAGTCTGCTGCAGAGTAACAGTATTTTACATGGAGCGACTGCCTATTTGACCTCCACAACCCAGTTACTGGGTGATACGATATCCATTTGTAAGACTGGTTGTCAGACTTTTTGGCATCTGACGACCCGTAACAACTATCAAGGATCCACAAATGACAGCCGGGATCAACGGCTTAACGTGTTTTCCGAGGCATTGTGATTATTGTGTTACGCAATTGGGGTGCTGAGGTGACAAAGATCTTTAGTCGATTTGTAGAGTGTATACAAAAGACACTTCGTACACAAGATACTAATTTATTTCTTAATATCTTTGTCTGTTTTCAAATTATTTCTTTAATCAAATCAGGACACATAATACTTTTCATAACTACGGCACTGAGCAGACTATTGTACAGAAAACTATATTTAATTACTTGATAATAAAGATCAAAATAGAAAAAACCTTTGAACGTTGACATCAACCTAAAACCCATTTTAATGGTCGTACCATTTATGTAATTTAAATATTTTTCAAATTATTTATTAGAAAAATAAATAATTTGAAAAATATTAGCGTCACTGACAACACATTTCTAATTCGGTCTAACATGATGATGGCTGAATGTCATTCTGCGGTATTGACATTACCACACCTAAGTCGTCAGTCGGTGAAGCAGATTCTGTCTTGCAATGAGCAATTATAAACAGTCGTGTGACTGTACATTCTACTGAAGTACTGGAAGATGAAGTTCCGAATTTTCTAATTCTTGAGAAATTGCCATTCAATTTTCATCGATGTTGATCGTTGGCAAAGTTTCCCTCAGCCTCTCCTCTATTAACAACATGTGGGAGTTCTCACATCTACATATGTGCTGTTATTCATATTTGCTTCAAGAAAATTATTCCGTTTCCCAAGCGCTTGAGAATTTTATCATTGCATTGACACGTCTATCGTTTTCATGCTCTATGGTTAACGCATCGCACCGTGTCCACCTATGATTTACAGTATCGCCACTGAAAATATCGTGCACGTGTTTTATTTATGACCTGCACCTACTCGTATGTAGGGCAGGTTTTAACTGGACTACATGTAAACTTCATCCGCAAACATAGCAGGTGGGCTCGTGAATTTTTGAGCGGTCTGTTTTTTTGAATACAGGGAATTTGAGTATAAAAGCACGTTGCATATTTTGCTATTAAATATGACTAAAGGTTCCCCTTAATCATCATACAACATACATTTCTATTTTTCTATTTCTTTAAAGGGTATTTTTTTTAAGGTGTCAAGCCAATGCGAGCTGATAGCAGAGTACCATACCTATCCATTTAACACCCATGTAATTATGTTCTACGATTTTTTGTAGTTTTCGAGTTATTTTGGATACCTCATTTCATATCAGTGGTTAAGGATAGTAGTAGGTATAAAATTTATGTTTTTATTATCAACTAAGCTCTGCTTAAACGTAGAGGAACACTAAATATCAGGATTGACAAAAATATGCAAAGATAATAAATGATAAAATATGAAAATCACAAGATTTCAGATACACCACTTTCAACGACCGATTTCAGCAAATAATGCCCTACTTAGTATATTCTTGTTCAAAGTTGACACAAAAAAGATATATTTTTTTAAAGCCAATCATCTCGTTGAATCAGGAAAAATATCGAAAAAAAATTATAACTCGAAAACTACAAAAAATCGTAGAACATAAATGGGCGTTAAATGAATAGGGCACAGGATAGGTAGTAGTGGATAGGTGGTAGGTATGGGTAGGTGGTGGTAGGTTAGGTGGTAGGTACTCTGCTATCAGCTCGCACTGGCTTGACACCTTAAAAGAAACATCCTGTATACATATATTGCTGTAATACATAAAAGCTAATACATAAAAACTAAATACATAATAACACATATTGCTGTAACACATAAAAGGCTTAGTTTCTTTCTAGTAGGATTTTTTTATTTGTATCTACTCAATAACAATATTACATGAAATCATTTCAATCTATACCAATATTATAAAGAGGAAAGATTTGTTTGTTTGTTTGTTTGTACCGAATAGGCTCCGAAACTACTCAACCGATTTTAACCATTTTTCACAAATAGAAAGCTAAATTATCAGAAAGTAACAAAGGCTATGATTTATTCTCAAAAAAATTTAGAGATCCTTAAGAAAATTGCAATAATGTAACCCCAAGTAGCAAAATTTTGCCTATAAAATTCATTATTTGGCGTGCGCTGAGAAAACTATTGATGATACATAAAAAGTATGTACTACATGATTAAAGTACTCATTATTACCTTCAAAAAAGTCCGCGAAGCAATATATCTAACTATCATAGTTAAGTCACAATAGCAGCTTTTGTGTTCTAAAATTTAATCAGATTGCCGTTAGAAACAAAAGTTGGTTATAATCGTATCGTTGTATTAATTCTTATTCAAATAAATAGTTTTATCATCAAGAGTATTTATGTAGCACTAAAATACTTTTTAATTCATTCGAATCGGACATTTAATTTCGAAATTATCACGAGTATAAAAATGCTATACGCGTTCCGTTCAAAGTGCGCGAAGTTTTTATACTTGAGTGCAGAAATGAAGAATAACGTGGGTTTTTCGAAAATCTACCCATAAGGGGGTGAAAAGAGGTAGTAAATTTTTCAGGGGAGGATTTTACTGCGGGGCTTGATTAACTTGAAAGAGGGGGAGAGGGATGGGGGCTGGTGATGAGAGAAAGGGGAGGGGGATAGGGGCAGGTGTTGGTGAGGAGAGGAATGGGTGGTGAGGGGTAAGGGGGAGGGGAGGGGTTGGTGAGGGGAGGAGAGGGAGAGGGAGGGGACGGGGTGGTGAGGGAGAGAGGGGGAAGTGGTAGTGGTGAAGGGGGTGTGAGAGTGGGTGAGAGGGGCAGGGAGAGGTTAGCGGGAAGGGGATACGGTGAACGAACGTGCTAATCTCTGCAACTAACAGACTTTGATTTTTTTTTTTGCATTTATAGCCCAAATCTTAGGACCTAACGCTAAGTGAAAACGAAATAATAGCGCGGGCAGGCAATGCGATGCGACGGGGTGGGTCGCGGGAATAACAAATTTCACGCGGACAAAGTCGCGGGCAGCAGCTAGTTGAAGATAAATTGAAGAAATAATAATTTTCACAGTAAAGCAAACTGCAGAAGTACAATAATGTAATGAGTTAAGAGTCCTGTCAGAGGTATCGGCAGAGAGGCGTCTATTGTGAACAAGCCACACGCTGTCATCTTACTGAAGGTCCGGTTAACTTGTAGCACGCGCTTGCACAGATGTTTGACACTTTCTGTAAGGAAATAAGCAAAACTTGATTTGGATAAAATTTAATAAAAATATAGATTTCAATTTCTCTGATTTCAACATTCATTCTTTTTAGATATTTTGTTCGAAACTTTTGTTCTTACTTGGACAGTTCTTATCCATCACACGCTGTATACACGCCGACCCAGCTTCCTCCACAGATATATAGAACTTCTCACATTGCCAACAAGTTATTATTACAAGTGCCAAAAATTTTAGAATCCATATGAGTAAAAGGGCGTTCATAAATGAAGACATCTGAAAGCAGATGTAGCAAAATAATTATTAAAGAGTCAGCGCTAACTGAAATGCTACTGGAACGTCATGCATCGTAGAAACGTATTTTGAACTTTGTATTGAGTATTGAGTTCTATAAAATTAAGTAACTGAATCAGATCAGACTGCTGCAGTAATTGGGCACGCAAGTAAGCTTGCTTCTTCTCCTTCTTTCTAACTCTTTTTAAAGTTCCGTACCTCAAGGGACAAAACGAAATCCTTATAAGATCACTTCGTTGCCCGTCTGTCAGTTTGTTGAGACCCTTTTTCTCAGGAACGCGTGGAAGTATCAAGTTGATATTAAATTAATATCAAATACGTAGGTCAAGTGTTCATTCGTGGTCTAAAAAATTTATGTCAACGAAATCAAAAAATATGGTCAGAATCTACAGGGTACTTTCCGTTGACCTAGAATACTGAAATTTGGAAAGAAGCAAAGTCTCACAGTACAAGTAAAGGAAAAAGTCCGAAAATTGATATTTTGTCATTTTTGCTAAGCCCAAACCTGAGCGTCAGGAAGGGGGGTAGGGGGGGGGGTTGGTTGCGAACTCCATAGGTTCACAACTACTGATGATGATTGGTTTTCTCGAATCATGATTTTTTACGTTTATATATATGTGATATAAGCTTATATACCTATTATGTCAAGGATTTTTCTTATGCACACATGGGTGCATTCGACACTTGAGGGGTTAAGATATATAATATGCATATAATACTCACTTTGTGATGTGACGACGCTTGCAAAACTATTAAGTGTATCTGCACAAAAGATAGACCACGAATAAATGAATCGCATGTTCGGTATAATATCTAAAAAAATAAGAAAATATCATTGCATGAGTTGGACGGACTGGAATTTATATATAACAATAATGTAAGCAGCGACTTACTAATGCCCGGAAACATTTTATATACAAATTGTAAGCTTTCAAAATATTTTGATACGTCTTAAAAATCTTGTTACAATATTCATCATTCTGTTCTTCATTATTTATTATTAGTATGTTCTTAATCCATTCTTTCAGATACATTGTCAACAATGTTGTAAGGCGGATACCATAAATTAAATTTAGATCATATTGGGTAATCAGTAAATCGCCGGCAGCTTCAGTAAAATGAACTGACCCCTTTGTCATAAAAAAAAATATAGACGGTAAAATATCAATACCAAGAACGGTACAAAGTGAGATCCAGTTCCAAATAATATAACTACGGACACTTTTGCTAATTTCAATACTCCTATGTATGTCTTGGAGCTTCAATATGAGGGAAACATTGCTACGGCTATCAACAATGTTGCAAATAATGAGCAAAATGTAGCCGACGAAATACATAGCATAAGTAAACCAAAAAATTGCAACCATGATAACCGTTTTATACAATATCGCGAAATTACTGTGTTTATCGTTGAACAGACGACAGATAAAAAAAACATTGACAAATGAAATAGTAAAGAGCAGCAATATGTGATACTTCTTCTCACACGGATTGATATAACAATTTCTAATTTTGTATTTTGAAGTGAAGAATACAGAGAGCATAATGTTGAAAGGTTGAACTATTCTTTGGACGGCTTTTTCAAGTCTATTATTGTATAACAAATTAACTGGACGTTTTGAGCTAATCCACATGATTACTACGCAAATGTTTGATGTTATATGAACCATACTTCGTAATTTTTTAGTGGTAGTCTTGGTCTAAGTAGTCTAGGTCTTGATCTTATCTAAGTTGAAATAATGTATCGTGCTTGCTGTCAAATTACTTAAAAGGAACAGATAATTAATTGTTATTTCATCTTTAAATATGCATTTTATACGTCTTGCAAAACCAATCTGCCCAGCCTTTTCCCAACTATGTTGGGGTCAGCTTCCAGTCTAAACGGATGCAGCTGAATACCAAGAAGTTTCATCCCCTGTATCACCTTTTGCAGGATTATTTTCTAAGTCAAAAAGTAGCCTATGTCCTTCCTCAGGATGCTTTCTATAGCCTTGTCAAATTTTATCGAATTCGGTGAAGTTTTGTGATCTTTAAAATCAATCTCTATTTAACCCCCTTAGGGGATGATTTTTCAAAAACGCTGTACAAAATATTTCTTTGTTTCCTAATAAAAGCAGAAATGTGAATTGTCATATCCCTTTTTTTTTTTTTTTTTTTTTTGAGGGTGGGAAATCATCAAATAACTTCTCCCGCTCTGGGTGGAGCGGGAGGGCGTGTCAGACTTTTACTGACTAAAACCCACCCGTGTTCCTTCAGTTGCCTATGCCAGGGCCGCGGTAACCCCTTCAGACAACCCGCGACCCCAGCGGCGTCGGCCCTATTGGGCCCCGTCACTTGCTGACATCTCTTTGAGGCGCGCGTGGAACACAACGCGCCGTCGACTCGGGCCTGGTCCTTACCGGACGGCGAGCTACCCGCTGCTCACCGTCCGCAGGCCCGCGCCTACGGTGCCCGGAAATCGCCCCGCGATTCCCGCCGCCCAGGGCGTCTCCTGCAGCGACTGAGGGCGTGAGGCTGCCTCTCCCTCACGCGTTCCGCCTCCTCCTTCGCGAGCATCACTGCTGCGCAGAAGGAGGTGACGGCCTCCCATGCACTCTCGCTCCGCACCATGGCCTGGACCAGGCTCGGACGCGAGAGATCGCCGCCGCCGATCGCCTCCGTGAGAACACGGCGGTGCTCTGCCCAAGCCGGGCAGACCTCCACTGTATGCTCCACCGTGTCCTCCGGGCGATCCGCACAATGGAAACACCCGGCCGTTTCCTCCCGCCTTATGCGAAACAGGAACCTCCCGAAACAACCGTGTCCGGTGAGGACCTGCGTCAGGCGGAAGGTGAGGACGCCGTGGCGCCTCTCTAACCACTCCTCAAAGAGGGGACTTATCGCCGCTATTGTGGCGTGCCCAGCGCTGGGTTGCGACAGTCGCGCTCTCCATGCCGCCATGAGATCCCGCCGGAGCTCTGTCCGCTGTACCGTGATTTCTCGCGGCAGCGGAGTTACACCCCGGCGTTTCGCCTCCTCGCGCCACTCCCACACGTGCGCGAGGACCTTTGCCTCGAGATCCCACGGCGGTAATCCGGCAAGGAGGCTCGCCGCCTCCCGGGAGACCGTGCGGTATCCCCGGACTAGCCGGATGGCCATGACCCTCTGGGACGCGTTCAACCTGCCGGCTGGTCCCAGCCTTAGGGAACGCGCCCACACCGGTGCTCCGTAAAGGGCCATGGACCGCACGATCCCCGCGTAGAGCCTCCGGCAGGAGGCCTTTGGACCCCCCAGATTGGGCAGGAGCCGCCTCAAGGCAGCCCCAGCCCGTGCCAGTCTGGGAGCCAAACGTCGGAAATGCTCCACGAAGTTCCACCGGCTGTCGAGGACGAGTCCCAGGTACTTCATCGTCGACCCGACTCCGATGTGAACCCCTCCCACCGTTATATCGGAACCCGACGGTGGCGCATTCCGAGGACCATGAAAACACATGGCCTCGGACTTGTGCAGGGCCACCTCGAGTCCCAACTGCCGGATCCTCTCCACGACTATCGCAACCCCGCGTGTCGCTAAGTCAGCCGCCTCCTGGTGCGACCTCCCCTGCGCCAGGACCAGCGTGTCGTCAGCGTAACATACTACGCTGACGCCGCTAGGGAGGTCGGCGCGCAGCACCCAGTCGTAACCGATGTCCCACAGATGCGGCCCCAGGACCGATCCCTGTGGGACACCGAATTTTCATATCCCTAACTTAAGAAATGCTGGGTTTCCCATACAAACTTTCATCCCCTTTATTACCCCCTGTAAGATTATTTTTGAGACAAAACGTAGCTTATGTCCTTCTCCGGGATGCCATTGGCCTTGTCAAATTTTATTGAAATCTGTTTAGTGGTTTAGGCGTGAAAAGGTAGCAGACAGATTGACATACAGACAGACAGAGTTACTTATTAAGCACTTACGTTATGTACCACACGGATTTAGGCAAGTTTGATTCAAACTTTTATTGACTTAAGCTGTTATGAAAGATAGTTAGTCCGGTCAATTTAGACCAAAAAATGAGAGTGAAGTTACATAAAGTCCCACTAAGCTGAATTTCAGTGAAATTGTTCAAAATATAATTATAAACAATGTCTAGAAGTTCCCCATCATTCCCCTGTAAGGAAAAAATTTTATTCAAATTCAAGACGAATAAACTTCAACACTTTTTTTTAATTTACATCGCTTTTATCTTTCCCAATCTTTGAAAATTTCCGTTATTATGCAATAGTTTTACATTAAACAGGATCACAACTGACCCGTGGAGTAGGCCTACTAGGGGGGGGAACCACGTTAAAAAAACGCGCTAAGTACACTACCTCATAGGTGGCGTGGAAACGTGTGCATATTATGACGATAACAACTTTTATAACTTTTTGAATCGTTATATCTCAGAAACGGTGGCTCGTAAGAAAAAAAGTATTGATACATTTTTTATAGATAATTTTATGATCTACAATTTTTGTCTGAAGTACTTTTATGATAAAACTTACCGTTTTGCTGAAAATCGCGAAAAACTCATTTTTTTTACCTTTGACCTTGAATAAAATTTTTTCCTTACAGGGGAATGATGGGGAACTTCTAGACATTGTTTATAATTATGTTTTGAACAATTTCACAGAAATTCAGCTTGTTGGGACTTTATGTAACTTCGAATGTCTAAATTGACCGGACTAAGTGTTCGTAATAACAAAATTGTTCGACCCTTTTTTGGCTTCTGACCGTCTTCCGACCGTTACTGAGGGAGCCATCACCCATCCATATTACTATGTTTTCGGAGCCATTATTGTGTTTGTTTACTTTTTGCTAACTTTGGTTTTGTATTTAATTATGTGACTACCTATTACATGACTGTAAATAAAGTAGTGTATGAAACTGCACATCACTATATTAAAACAGTTTTATAAACTACTATTAGATCATATTGAATCGCCGTGGCGAGCTAGCGGCGCGCCTCTAGCTTCAATAAAATAGAATGAACACCATTTAAAAAATGTAGATATCAAAATATAAATACACTAAAAAATATTAAAATGTGAGATCCAATTACAATTAGTATAATATCAGACACTCTTAGTAATGTTGATAATTATATGAATATCTTGAGATCCTCTCTTGTTGATCCTCAAAATAAGGAAAATGTAGCTGTAGCTGTGTGTTACAAAAATAATCAACAGTATGTAACTAAGGAAATAGACAATCCTAAACCACCAAAAAATACTGGCCAAGTGCGTGTTGGACCACGCACAATGAAGGGTTCCGTAGTTGAAAAGAATTTATCCCAAAAACAAACTCAACATTGTAAATAATATGTGATAAAATTACAAATTATCACTTTTTGCGGACTTTTTCTTTTACTGTGCTGTTGCTTTGCTTCTTGCCAAATTTCATGAATCTAGGTCAACGGGAGCTACCTTATGGTTTTGATTTACTTGCGAGTATCAAAATATCTCGCATAAATGTCATATTCAGAATTAAAAATATTAAAATTAAATTAAATTAAATTCACACACACACACACACACACCCACAATAAAATTTACACATTCAATAAAATTAAAATTAAAATATTCAATAAAATTGAAATTATAATTACATCAACATTATTAAATTAAAATTAAATTCATTCATAAAATTATCCATCCAATAAAATAAAATTAAAACACCTTCATATAACCCTCTTAACAAAGGATCTCCATAACAGAGAAGAGATCCTGTCAGCTAAAGTCTTCAGAATTCCGTTGCAGCTGCCGCGCATTCTGCAGATCAGGGACACAGTTTTCTTGCGGATGACGGCATGAAAGCCATCAGTGCGATACTGCACAAACATCCCCGATGCACTACAGAAGCGAGGCAGCCCCAACATCATCCTGAAGATGTTATTATACAGCACGCGCAGGACATCCACCGATCTTTTGGTGTGACTGACCGAATAAAAGCTTTGACAATACGCTTTGAACAACGTAATCTTTACTTGTTCAGAGCAGCGGGAAAATCTGCGGGCCAGCATGTTATCTCTGACCGCTAAAGCCCTGCGCTCCCTCTCAATGTCCTGATCATCATCATCATCATACTCGGGACATCCACCTGCGGCCCTAAAGACCATATATTCCCAATAATACCATATATTATTTACATAAAAGACCATATATCATATTATTGTTTTGGTGATGCCTAATTCAGAAATGTCTGTTTAATTAGGTGAAATATTGGTGTTTTATTGATGAAAGTTGAACGTTAATCATAATAAATACGTATTTGTTGTCAAATAACATAAAAAGCTTAGGTTATGGAAGTATTTTTTTTATTTGTATCTATTCAATAATAATATTAGATACACACGGCTACACACACACACATACTCACACGTTACGGCTATACATTTCCAGTATAAGCTGATCTCGAAATGTAATGATTATCGTACACTGAGAGGTCAGCTTATAGTGGAAATGTATACATGAAATAATTGAATTGAAGATATATTTAAGAAATAAGTAATTTCACAGTAAAGCAAACTGCAGCAGTACAATAATGTAATGAGTTAAGAGTCCTGTCAGAGGTATCGGCAGAGAGGCGTCTATTGTGAACAAGCCACACGCTGTCATCTTACTGAAGGTCCGGTTAACTTTTACTACGCGCTCGCAAAGATGTCTGACACTTTCTGTAAGGAAATAAGCAAAACTTGATTTGGATATATTACAACAGAAAATATAGATTTTAATTTCCCAGATTTTAACATTCATTCTTAAAGACGGGTAAAAATTATTTAGATATTCGTAGTAGAAACTTTTGTTCTTACTTGGACAGTTCTTATCCATCACACGCTGTATACACGCCGACTCAGCTTCCTCCACAGATATAAAGAACTTCTCACATTGCCAACAAGTTATCATTATAAGTGGCAATTTTTTTACAATCCAAAAGATTACAAAGACGCCCAGAAATGGAGGCAACTGAAAGCAAAAGTAGCAAACTACTTACTAAGAGCCAGTACTGCTCTGATACGGTACCCGTAACGTGACCGTAGAAATTTATTAATTCAATAAAATTAAGTAACTGAATCAGATAGCCAAAATTGAGTAGCACGTAGTTCAAATGTGGGATTCAGTCCCTTAAATGATATATCATTCAAAAAAGAAGCAAAACTATGTGTATGGTCTGTGTTATTCTTCATACTCCAGAATTTTAAATCGTGTTAAGAATATTGAAGCTGATTTGAAAAAATTCAACATAATTAAAATCCTGGACCTTTGTAACGGTAACAAATCAAAACTTGTTGCATATACTCACTTCGTGATGTGACGACGCTTGCAGTTGTATTAAGTATATCTGCATTAAACATAGACCAGTAATAAACGAGTCGAACGTTCGGTATAACATCTAAAAAACAATAAATGAATGAGTTGGAGGGACTGGAATTTATATATAACAACAATGTAAGCAGCAACTTACTAATACCCGGAAACATTTTATATACAAATTGTAAGCTTTCAAAATATTTTGATACGTCTTAAAAATCTTGTTACAATATTCATCATTCAGTTCTTCATTATCTATTGTTAGTATGTTCATAATCCATTCTTTCAGATACGTTGTCAACAATGTTGTTAGGCGGATACCATAAATTAAATTTAGATCATATTGTGTAATCAGTAAATCGCCGGCAGCTTCATTAAAATGAACTGACCCCTTTGTCACAAAAAAAAATATAGACGGTAAAATATCAATACCAAGAACGGCACAAAGTGAGATCCAGTTCCAAATAATATAACTTCGGACACTTTTGCTAATGTCAATACTCCTATGTATGTCTTGGAGCTTCAATATGAGGGAAACATTGCTACGGCTATCAACAATGTTGCAAATAATGAGCAAAATGTAGCCGACGAAATACATAGCATTAGTAAACCAAAAAATTGCAACCATGATACCCGTTTTATATAATATCGCGAAATTACTGTGTTTATCGTTGAACAGACGACATACACAAAAAACATTTAAAAATGAAATAGGAAAGAACAGCAATATGTGATACTTCTGCTCACACGGGGTGATATAACTATTTCTAATTTTGTATTTCGAAGTGAGTAATACTGAGAGCATAATGTTGAAAGGTTGAACTATTCTTTGGATGTCTTTGTCCAGTTTATTATTGAGTAACAATTTAACTGCACGATTTGAGTTGTTCCACATGATTACTACGCAACTGTTCGATGTTATATGAACAATATTCCGTCATTTTTATTGGCCATTCGGAAGTTTTTATATTAAGTAATTCAGTAGATCCTATCTTAGTTGAAAATAATTAATCATGCTTCCTGTCAAATTACGTGTCTTTCCATTCTATGCAAGGCCAGAACGCAAGGGTGTGAAACTAATTGCGTATAGATTGGAAATCACTTTTTAGGGTTCCGTACCAAAATGGTAAAAAAGGAACCCTTATGGTGTCACTCAGTCTGTCTGTCTGTCTGTCTGTCTGTCTGTCACAGCTGGATATCTCAAGAACTACTAATGCTATCAACTTGAAATTTAGAATAGTTTTAGATGACGTTGACCCAACTATTTTGCAAATAAGAAAGAAGTCAAAATATTTATATTTTTTTTTGTAACAGGGACTGAAAGGGGGTCTTAAAAATTCAAAGTGAGGCTACTTGAGCATGTGGGGTATCATATGAAAGAACGCTGCTTGCACTTTCTTAAACTATTTTTTTTTTTTAGGCCGCATAGTTTTCGATTTTTGATGAAAAATGTAAAAAAAAATACCGTTCCCCCCGCTTATCTCCGAAGTTTGCAAAGCTAAAAATCTAAAATTATTCTATGTGATAGAAGTTTATGTAAAGATTACAGGAAAAATAAAACGATGTCTCTAAATAGCACACTTTTTCAGAAATCGGAACGGAACCCTCGGTACGCGAGTCCGACTCGCTCTTGAACGGTTTTTTTACTAAGGTCTTCCAATCCAAACAAGAGTAGAGTACGCAAATACTCGCGTATACTTCGTAGTAACCAAATTAACTAACTTACTCCTTAATATACAGTGCCAGTACGCGTACGAGTCGTACGGACTAATCGTGTTCGTGTATCTGTCGCAGCCTACTGGTTTAATTACCCGTTTAGTTAATCGCCTAGCCTTTTAACTAAATGGCGGCATCTCAACTAGCAGCCTGAATTATATTAAATTATAGGTAATAATTAATAATAATATAATTATTATATTATTATCAACGCAGTCTAAGTCCATTTGGACAGCTATCAAAATACTTTGTGTAGTGATGGGAAAAAAAATCGGTTACTTTAAAAACCGATTCTAGAGACTTAACGATTTATCATACATAGAGTTTGTTATCTTTATTATCTTTATATTTTAAGTATCCCACGGGAACGTACTACCGGGAATTCCTTCCTTAATCATTGTCTACATTATTAATGGAACCTCTACGCAAATTTCAGCTTTCTAGATCCAAGGGTTAAGGCTGGGCGTTGGTGAGTCAGTCAATCAGTCAGGACTGGGATATTTTCCGACATCAACGCGGGCGAAGCCGCGTGGTAAGTGCTGGTCGACAGTAAATTTATCTACATTTCTTATAACTGATTCTCTAGGCATTTTATTACAGGTACGAGTTTCTAATGTTTAACATTTATTACATTAATTCCAACAAAAAAATTTGGACGAGTTTCAAAGCCAAACCAAGACATTAACTAAAACCAGATATACTGATTCTTCCGGCAGGTTTATGTATAACCAGCAGCGCCCCGTGGTTTCACCCGCATAGACTGGGATAAAAAGTAGGTAGCATAAGTCCAGGGTATATGCTATCTACATTCCAAATTTCATCCAAATCGGTCCAGCCGTTTGAGCGTGCAGAAGTAATAAACACTCACAAACTTTCGCCTTTACTAGTGATGACACTAATATTATCAGTGTGATATGATAATACATTATATATCGTGCACCAGTGGCGTACGTAGTAATTATTAAATATCAAAATAAAGCTAAAAATATACGTATGTAGTCAGATTTTGTTTTTATATGTTTAAACATTTAGTAATACAGTAGGTTATTATACGTTTCTCTCTTTTCTTTATTAACGTTTGCATAAGTATCGATTTTATAAAACATCCATTTTATTTGGTCAAAAAACAGCTAAGAACGGTCACAACACTGCGGCAATGAACCCAAAGACATGCCATTGTAATAACGTCCTGTCGGAATAATAATCAACGGTTAATTCGTGTTTTTAACCGACTTCCAAAAGGAGGAGGTTCTCAATTCGTCGGAACCTTTTTTTTGTTCCCCGATTACTCGAAAATCGCTGGACTGATTTGGATTTTTCTTTTTTTGTTCGAAAGGGTATACTTCCCAAATGGTCCCATGATCATCAAGTAAGGATCTGATGATGGGATCCCATGGAAATCGAGGGAAACCCTCGAATTTTATGGGCACACCTATATCGATTTCGGTATTTTTTATAGTAACTCGTGCATTTGCTCTCGGAAAGTACCATTCGGTGAACTGGAACTGATGATGAAGACCACAGAGGGCCATCGGAAATACTCAATTATATCTAAGTATATCACAGGTTGCAATTCGATTACTTTATTAGGGTTTATGCTCGTCAAAATGCATAATGGTAATGGTGACTTCACCATGAGCTCCAGTTCTCCTGGTTCTCTAGGAGAACTCCTCAACAATTAACGTCCCTGCATCGGGAAAAGCAATGTTCTGTAAAACGTGATGAGCAGTTGACATTGGGTTATTGTAACTTGCATAAATTACAAACTGAACCACTAAAAAGTGAAAAATAAAAACTTTTTTACAAAAAAAAAACCGACTTCCAAAAAAAACACTACAAAGTGAAAAATAACTTTAATTTCGGAAGTCGGTGGCAAAAAACTAAAATACAGATCCAAAGACACCGACTTCCGAAATTAAAGTTATTTTTCACTTTGTAGTGTTTTTTTGGAAGTCGGTTTTTTTTTAGTGCATTTTTCCAATATATAAGGTGTACCTATCTTTTTTATTCATACACGAAATCTCAAAAGGGGTCATTATGAACAACTTTTACTATGGAGCAAAACCTGAAATCGCGAAAAAAAATCAGCAGTTCAGTACATTCATCTAAACAAGTTCATTAAACTCGTCAAAATGTACTCAATACTCAATCATTTATTGCATTCCACAATGTTCATGCTTAGGTGGTAAGTAGACATTTGTAGTAACAATCGTGGACCCTGTCGGGCACAGCAAAAAAGTTAGAGAGAAGAGGACTTATATAAACATGCAAATTAACTTAATCTAAGTAAAATTAGGATAACATTTTATTAATTACTAGCTTTTGCCCGCGGCTTCGCCCGCGTGGATGTCGGATCGCATTGCCTGCCCGCGCTATTACTTCGTTTTCGCTTAGCGTTCTTTCTGACATTTTTTCTTCTTCCGACACCTAAGGGTCCTAGAGTGATGTTAAGGGTCCTTGAGTGTTGAGTGTTGTGTGTGTGTGTTTGTTGTGATGTGATATGCTTATAGTCTTCCTTAACAATTGGGCTTATCAAATGCAAAAATAATTATTAAGTCCGACTGTTACTTCCAGAGATTAGGGCGTTCAAACCAACCAAAAAAAGTGTGTGTCAGCTCCGACGGGAGTTTACTTCTGTTTTTGTGCCGTTTCGAGTTTCCGACTTTCTATTTTTCGGTCATTTCTGTCGGGCTGGGTTTCTTCAATGAATCAGTGCTATACAAATAGCAACTTTAAGGTGTAAGGGCACTCGTCCCCCCTCTCCCTCTTACTTCTCCTCCTCTCACTCTAACCACCTCTCACTCTCCCCTATCATCCCCCTCACTTCTCCCTCTCACCCCCTCACGCTTCCCAATCCCTCTCCCTCTCATACCCTTCACCACATCCCTTTCCCGCTAACCTCCCCCTCCCCCTCACCCTGTCCCACACCCCCTTCACCGCTTTCCCCTCTCCGTCTACCTACACTAACTCCTCCCCTCCCCCTCTTTCCTTCTCCACACCCACTACACCTCCTCCCTCACTACACCCTCGTATCGCTCTCCCCTTCCCTCCATCATCCTCCCCTTTCCCTCCTCACCACCCCTCCCCTCCCTCTCACCACACCCTCCTCTTCCCCTTTTCCTCCTCATGATAGCCACGACATTCATCAAATTCCTCATCACCCCTCCCCTTCCCCTTTCCCTCCTCACCACCCCCTACCCTTCTCCCTTTCCCCTCTACCCTTTCCTCTGGGGGAAAAACTATTAACGACAAACTTTATTACTTGCTTAGGCAAATATTTGTGCAGTTTCAAATTATTTAATCAAACATTTTTCATATAAACTATATTCCCTGTTTTCACACCCACAGGGATGGAATTTTAAAAAGTCGTTTAGGGTATTTCCGTAACTTGACTGAAAGATTATTTACACAAATTTTCGAGTTAATCAAGCCCCGCAGTAAAAAACTTTATAATTTACTTAGATAAATATTCATGCCAAGTTTCAAGTCTATTAACTCAAGGAATAAGATTTTTCATACAAACTTTCATCCCCTATTTGTCCCCCTTAGGGATGGAATTTCCAAAAATCCTTCCTTAGTGGATGCCTACACTGTATAAGTCTCTAGGTCCAGCGGTTTGGGCTGTGCGTTGATATATCAGTCAGTCAATCAATCAGTCAGTCAGGACTTTGAATTTTATATACAGGGTGATTTTTAAATGACCAGCCAAATTTTCACAGGGTGTTCTACCCATGAATATGAACAACTTTCACTATGGGACCAACTTTGAAATCACGAAAAAAAAACCAGCGGTTTCCTACAAAAGTTCAATACCTACTCGATCAAAATGTATGAAACAGCTGATATTTTTTTTGCGATTTCAAAGTTGGTCCCATAGTGAAAGTTGTTCATATTCATGGGTAGAACAGCCTGTGAAAATTTGGCTGGTCATTAAAAAATCACCTTGTATATTAGGTGTAAAAAAATTAACTGCAAGAACTTCGTCCACATACTCGACATCGAAAAACAAACACATTACAAAAAAAAAATTTCGCGGAATCGCGAAAAAAAAATCAGCTGTTCAATACATTTATGTTCGCATAATTCGTCAAAATGTACTGAACAGCTGATTTTTTTTTCGCGATTTCAGGTTTGGTCTCATAGTAAAAGTTGTTCATAATGATGAGTACAATGACCCCTTAAGAGGTTGTGGG
Organism: Cosmia trapezina; assembly: GCA_905163495.3. NCBI lineage: Eukaryota > Metazoa > Arthropoda > Insecta > Lepidoptera > Noctuidae > Cosmia > Cosmia trapezina. The sequence goes on along the minus strand of LR991035.1, from coordinate 21,099,091 downwards.
TTACTTATTTTACACCTTGTATAGATAGATAGATGTGTGACGACATAAATGAAAATAACAATATATTCGTAATGATTGACATCTATAGACACATTTAGAGACAAAAATCAAGAACTGTACAATACATACCTATGATCCACAATAAACTTTTGATTGATTGATTGATTGATTGATTGATTGAAAATATTTTTGGCCAGCTTTTAGGTTCAAATACCCGTATGTGCGGCGCGAGGTGTGTTCGTACTCTGATAGAATAGCTTAACAAATGTTCGCCGTGATTTTGACATAACTTTTTCATTTATGAACCGATTGACATGAAATAAACACTAAATGTTAAGTGAAGCTTACTACAGTATATTAGTGAAAACCGCATGTAAATCGAATAAGCCGTTTCTGATATTAGCGTGCACAAACACACAGACAAACAGACAAACAGATAAACAGACAAAAAAAAATTTAACTACAATCTCGGGTTCGGCATCGATATAATAACAACCCCTGCTACTTTTTTTTTATATATTTCCATTGTACAGACACCACTTTTCTACAATTTTATTATATGTATAGATAGATTTATTAATCTAAATTATTTATTATGTATTCATTTATATAATTATGTCAGTTAGTCTATGGATTTGTCAATTAAATATTCTTCTATACTATAATAACATTTGTTTATTAATATTTTTCTTAATTTATTTGTAAAAATAGCAATTTTCTTTTCATTTCTGAGTAATTCAGGTAGTTTATTATACATTTTTATCGACATAACCAGTGGACTAGATGAGTGCATTTTTAAACGGGATGTCGGTAGGTTTAAACGTGTTTTGTGTCGGAGTGTGTATCTAGTTTGTATGTCTTCTCGTTTTGTGTACAAGTGTTGGTGTGTGTGTGCGAATTTACAGATCTCCAGTATGTATAAAGAGGGAAGAGTTAAAATGTTAAGCTTTATGAAATGGGGTTTGCAGCTATCCGTTTGTCTTAAATTAACTAAAATCCGAAGTAACTTTTTTTGAGTTATGAACAGCGCCGGTGCGTCTGTGCTATTTCCCCACATTATGACGCCGTAGCTAAGCCAAGCATGAGCATAAGCATAGTATGTGACCAGAGCAGTTTGCAAGTTTGTGGTCTTTTTTAATTCTCGAAAAGCGTACAAAAATTTGGAAAGTTTGGATTTTATTTTCTGTACGTGTGGTTTCCAATTGATATTTAAATCTATAGTTAAGCCTAATAGTGGAAATTCATTTACTGATTCTATTTTGTGGTTATTATAAGAAAAATTTACATAAATAGGTTTTTTTTGGTAGGGGTGGAAAGTTATTAATTTAGTTTTAGCAAATAAAGTTTTGGTAAATATATTGTTAAGGGTATTTAAATGTACGTTATCATGACAGGGAGTAATAATAGAAATTAATATCGTCCGCAAACAAAACGCATGGTCCGGATTCCTTTATGGTTTTTGGAAGATCGTTGATGTAAATGAGAAAAAGAAAACATCCAACAACCAATCCATCCAATCCAATCCAAATGTAGGGAGCAGTTGATTTTTTTTTCGCGATTTCAAGTTTGGTTCCTTAATAAAAGTTGTTCATAATGATGAGTACAATGACCCCATAAGAGATTTCGTGTATGAACAGATACACCTTACAGTGAAACTTTTTGCTTACGAATGATACTCATTGTTATCAGATACCTAAAGTCTTACACCTGAAATCTAACACCCCGTGAAACCTACAAAACACTCCAAATCTATTTTACATCCCAAATTAATAACCCTAATCTGGCATACCACAAAATTCATAGCTACACGTCTAATAATTAATTCAAACTGTTATTATTTGGCCCACTTTAAACTGGCACAAACTATCTCAAGCTTAGTTTATTGACACTATATTAATATCAGCTGTCTCTCGTCGCTGCCAACTTTGCCAATCATAGAGGTTGTTATGTATAAGCTAGAAATATTATCACACTTTACACTAATATTATAAAGGCGTGTGTATGTTTCTTACTTTTCTGGACCGATTTGGACCTGGATTAACACATAGGCTACTTTTTATCCCGGTCTATGCGGGTGAAACCGTGGGGCGCAGCTAGTATAGTATAAAACGCTCGAGGATCAGGCGAGAGCTTAAGTTGTACTTTACGAGTTCGGTGGGCGGATGGGTGATCATTTATTGTGACTCGTTTTTTTGAGTAAACGCATCAACCGTCTGTCGCGGTTTTCATAAGAAATAGATAGTAGTAATATCACATGGTTGACGGTCTTAGTACACCTCCGCCGCGAAACCGCGAACCTGCGAAACATTTTGATGTTCCGCGAGTCAGTTGAATTGAACTACTGTGGTTTCGCTGCTACCATAGCAGCGAAACCACAGTAGTTCAATTCCCGACGGAGGTGTGCCTTCAAATGTTTGATTTAAGGCGAAAGCGCCAGGGTATCCCGCGAAATTCAAAATTTCTTACGTTTTTTGCTATTTGTAGGTCAGTGTGAGCTTGTATGTTGATTAAAATATGATTCGCGGCCGTAGCTATTAGGGCTTTACAGAATTATAATCATAATAATCAGCAATACAGCTGCATAAGTTAGCATTTACCTTAAACCTCATGATTTCATGGAATCGCTAGACTTGAGGTAAATGCTAACTCATGGAGTTGTATTGCTGATTCTAATGATTATAATTATGTAAAGCCATATTAGCTACGGCCGCGAATCATATTTTAATCAACATACAAGCTCACACTGACCTACAAATTGCAAAAAACGTAAGAAATTTTGAATTTCGCGGGCTACCTTGGCGCATCAACCTTAATTGAAAGGCACAGAAATGAGAAGTAGGAATTAATATAATGATTTATTTTTATGTTCACAAGATTGAATTTAGTTAAAGACCTTATAACCAAGTTGAAGATTCAGATGAAGATGCTTAGATAGGAAGGCAAATTGACAATACTCAATCTACCTAGCCTTTTCCCAACTATGTTGAGGTCGGCTTCCAGTCTAACCGGATGCAGCTGAATACCAGTATTTTACATGGAGCGACTGCCTGTCTGACCTCCACAACCTAGTTACTTGGTATTTCGGGCTTCTGGCGACCCGTAACGACTGTCAAAGATTTACGAATGACAGCCGAGACCAACGTCTTAAGTAACATGCTTTCCGAGGCACGAAGGAGTCTTGGTATGTAAAGATGGTCACCCATCCAAGGAACAACCGCGGCAAACGTAGCTTAATCTAATCGATCGACACGTGCGGCTGTTATTACTTAGCCTCAAGCCAGTATTTTACATGGAGCGACTGCCTGTCTGACCTACACAACCCAGTAACTGGGTAATACGATACCCCTTGGTAAGACTGGTTGTCAGATTTTCGGGCTTCTGACGACCTGTAACGACTGTTAAAGATCCACGAATGACAGCCGGGACCAACAGCTTAACGTGCTTTCCAAGGCACGCAGGAGTCTCGGTATGTAAAGATGGTTATCCATCCACTGACCAATCCCGGTAAGCGTAGCTTAACCTGATGGATCGACCCGTGCGGCTGTTATTACTTAGCCACGAGTTTTGGGTTGACAATTGAAATGATAAATGAATGATAAATGATAAATAATAAATGATTTATTTTCTGTAAGTAGGTTTGTACAAACACTTTTACACGTCAAGCATATTTTTTTTAAAACTAGACGAGTTCGACGTTTCCTATCTGACTACTCTGAGAAGAAACGCCGAAACAAACTCAGAGGTCACAGTCTCTTTTAAAGTCCAGACATAATGAAATGAAATTGTTTATTCTGTAAATAGGATATCTGAATCACTTTTACATGTCATATTTATAAAAAAACCGGTCAAGTGCGAGTCGGACTCACGCACGAAGGGTTCCGTACTATATTATATGTTTAACAATCGCAAAGATAACTTTTTACTTATTTTGCAATGATACTGTGAATTACAAGGTTATTTTTTGCAGTTGCAGAAAATCACCCATGTTTAAACAAAATACCTTATGAATCGCCGTTTTCAGTATTGTTGATATTAACATCCCTAAACCTCATTTGAGGCGTAGTTTTGAAAAACTAATAATGAAAAACATGATTACTTACTTATGCAAGTATTTGTGCTAAGTTTCAAGTTCATTAACCAAATTAATAAGATTTTTCATATAAACTGTATCTCTGTTTTCACGACCTAAAGAATTTCAAAAATCGTCTGGTATGTTTCCATAACTTGACTCAAACATTATTTACACCAATTTTAGAGTTAATCAAGCCCCCAATAAAATCCTCCGCTATAAAATTTACTTTTCACCCCTTAGGGGTAGATTTTTGGAAAACCCTGATACACGCTTAGTCTTAATGTTTGGTCTCAAGTATAAAAACTGAGTTTTGAGTTAATCGGACCGCGTGTTAAAGTTCCTCTATACAAACTTTGACACCGCCAATCCCTCCTTAGGGGGTAGTTTAGGAAAACTAAAAATGATAAACTTTATAATTTACTTAGATGAATATTCGTGCTAAGTTTCAAGTCTATTAACTCAAGGGATAGTATTTTTCATACAAACTTTCATCCCCTATTTTACCCCCTTAGGGATGGAATTTCCAAAAATCCTTCCTTAGTGGATGTTAACACTATATAAGGTATCTATGTGCAAAATTTCAAGTCTCTAGGTCCATTGGTTTGGGCTGTGCGTTGATATATTAGTCAGTGACTCAGTCAGGACTTTGATTTTTTTATATATATAGATTTACCATGTTATTTTAAGACCACAGACTTCTTATAGGTTTTCCTGTAATGTACAGGTATAGAACTATTTTCTATATTTTTTTCTAAATTTTAGGCTCAGTAGTTCCGGAGATAAGGGGGGGGGGGGGAATGGTCAATTTTCGTAAATTTTCTTAAATAACTTTAAAACGATATATTTTAAAATTATAAAAAAAATATATTTGAAGCCCTCATAGTAAGCCCTTTCATTTGATATGTCACACGGTACAGTTTACGAAACTATTTTTTTAAATTTTCTTATTTTCCCCCTAAAAGTGACTCTCATATTCAAAATTCATGTATTTACTTTAGCTGTACGTGTTTGGGTCACAGAAATCCGTATGTGTACCAAATTTGAACTTAATCGGTCTATAAGATTCGGAGCAAATTGGCTGTGACAGACGGACAGACAGACACACGAGTGATCCTATAAGGGTTCCGTTTTTTCCTTTTGAGGTACGGAACCCTAAAAACGTCCAACACGCACTCGTCCCGTTTTTTTCCTTAGGTACGGAACCCTAAAAATCAGGTCAAAGTCTCTTTTAAAATGCAGACATAATTATCTTGGTCAGATCATGTGAGGACTATGAAGATTCATGTCTGAAATGGTCTTTTGAGGAAAGAACCACACCAATTTGAGTTGACCTGTCCAGTCAGTGCAAGCATTTGTCAACAATCGTGTAGCTCAACTCAGGATTTAAGGAGCTCAATAACTCGACAAACAATAGCAAATATTGACAACACTATTTAGGTTTAAGATAAGGGCAAAGAAATGATGATATTTATTTGCCCTTATCTCAATTAATTTGGGGTCGGCGCAACATGTCTTCTTCTTCCATACATCTCTATTAGTCTTCATCACATGAGTCATCCCCTTTTCTAGCATATCCGTCGGTTGAAGGTCGGTTGAAGATAGTACACTACAAATGCAACCAGACTCAAACGTCCGAATAGTTCTGCTACCAACAAACTTTAATAACTTACTTAGCGTTTGTACAACGGACTGCGTTTTTTTTTTCCAAGAAAATTCATATTATTTTCAGTGAGCCCTTTGAGAGAGTTCTTTTGAAGTGGATGGTACTCGCAATACCCCGGGTTCCCCGGGTTCTTCCGACTTCCCCCGATTCCCCCCGATTCCGCAGACTATCGGGTAAAGCCTTCCTTTTGACCGGATAGTTATAGCTTAAAAATAGATTAAACCGAAACGAAATTGCTTTAAGAATACCGCCTTTGTGGTTGTTTGTGTTGTAACTAGCTTTGTTGAGATACGATATTAGATATTATATTCGTTTTCGGTAGATTGGCTGCACAAGAAAATGATCCTCTTCAGGTGATTTTTAACCGACTTTCAAAAAGGAGAAGGTTTTTAATTCGACTGTATGTTTTTTTTTTGTGTGTGTTACGCGATTACTCCGCCTATTATGAATTGATTTTGATGATTATTTTTTGTTTAGTAAGTCATACTTTAGAGGTGGTCCCATTTATATTGAATTAACTTTAGAGGTGGTCCCATTTATATTGAATTAACTTTTCTTGATTAATTTTTGAGTTAGCCTCGATAATACGTATTTACACCACGCATTTATTCCACTTTGTGTATCAGATGGTGTTCTAATAGTTCCTGGTTCCTGTCACTGTTGTTTACTTATCAAGAATGTAGTGGTATACGAATTGGTGTGGGATAGGTACCATAACGAAAAATTGAAAAATAAAAAGCTTATTTTACAAAAAAAAAAAGCAAAATTAAAGTTTTTTTGGAAGTCAGTAGTTTTTTTTTTTTGTAAAAAAGTTTTTATGTTTCACTTTTTAGTTGTGGTCCCACACAAATTCGAATACCACTGCCTGCAAAAAAAGTGCCTCGGAAAGCACGTTAAGCCGTTGGTCCCAGCTGTCATCCGTGGATCTTTGACAGTCGTTACGGGTCGTCAGAAGCCCGAAAGTCTGACAACCAGTCTTACCATGGTGTATCGTATTACCCAGTACTGGGTTGTGGAGGTCAGATAGGCAGTCGCTCCATGTAAAATACTGGTATTCAGCTGCATCCGGTTAGACTGGAAACCGACCCCAACATAGTTGGGAAAAGGCTAGGCAGATTGACTACCTGCAAAAAAAATGAGAACAACATGGACATAAAAAGTAGGAAAAAAATAAGTATTATTGAAGCTAACTCAAGAACTACCCTAGAAAAGTAAATAAATTTTACATGGGACCCATTTCGAAGGGTCCCAAAAAAAACAAGAATCTTTCAAATCGGACAAATCTGTATAAACTCATGCGTAAATAAAAAATAAATAAACATATGGACTTGAGAACCTCTTCCTTTTTTTTCGTCGGTTAAAAATAAAATCTCTCCACGTGTTTACTTAAAAGACGGTTTACGGCTTCAATGTCGGAGAATATTAGCTTTGAAGTTTTCGCCTGAGGCTAATCGGGATGGCTTTTCGTGTTCTCCGAAGCAAGAAAGTCTTGAAGTGTGAAAAATGAGCACACATCTAAGATATGGTTATAGAACAAGTGGTTTATGGATTTTTTTTTTGTGGATGGGAAATCATCAAATGACTTCTCCCGCTCTGGGTGGAGCGGAAGGGCGTGTCAGACTTTTACTGACTAAAACGCACCCGTGTTCCTTCAGTTGCTTAAGCCAGGGCCACGGTATCTCGATTGCGATTCTGTAACCATCTCACCGTGAAAACTTAGGTGAAGTGAGCGTGGAGTGAGCTGTCATTGTCAATTCCTAGCAAAAACAAACTCACTTCACCTAAGTTTTCACGGTGAGATTTTTACAGAATCGACCGGCTCTTTCGAACAACCCGCGACCCCGGCGGCGGCGTGGTTTATGGACGCGTGAGGTATTCATTTAACAATAATTATGTATTCAGTTCAGTTGTAAAAAGCTTTTTTAAATGCCATAAGTAGTAGTTTTTCCAGCGGCCTGTATAGTAGTAGTTATTACCTAGGTAGTAAATTTTGTCTGTGGAATGCTTTCTAACTTAATTTCGGACCTAACCATTCTAAATATGTATTACCTATTTTGGCTTCATACTTTCAATTGAGATCTTTGCTCCACTGTGATGTATTTTTCTGTTCCTTCTTCTTTCCTTCTATCTCCAATGATAAAATTTTCCCCGTCATGAATTCCAAATCATTGAAGACTGAGTCATCACTCATCATGCTCTACTTTTGTGTCAGCAATCAATCAATCAATCTAGCCATTTCCCATATTGGGGTCGGCTTCCAGTCTAACCGGAAACAGCTGAATACCAGTATTTTACAAGGAGCGGCTGCCTATCTGACCTCCACAACCCTGCAATTATTGGGTAATACGATACCCCTTGTTAAGACTGGTTGTCACTTTCGGGCTTCTGACGACCCGTAACGATTGTCAAAGATCCACGAATGACAACCGAGACCAACGGCTTAGCGTGCTTTCTGAGGCACGGAGGAGTCTCGGTATGTAAAGATGGTTACCCATCCACGGTACCAACTCCGGTAAGCGTAGTTGAATCTGATGGACCGATCCGTGCGGCTGTTATTACTTAGCCACGAGCTCCTCCAAAATAAAACTGCATGATCAAAATTGGAACACTCGTGCAATTGTTCCAATTTATCTAAGAGTAACAACAGAACATTAAACCAAGATACCTACACTCTCAAATCCATCCATAACTCAGTTCTCAACCACACTCAATATCTCGATGCTCAAGATATGATTCAAGCCAGAATAGACAGACATAACTCAAAGCCGAGGCACTCAACTGAGCCGACACACTGTAACTCGATTAGTCGGCACATCTGAAGGCAATCGATGCGATACTACATATTCCGGACACGGTAACTTGGTAACGCATAACGCATACTATGTTAAGATTATACCTAAGTCTTAGGGCTTTTACAAACAGGCGCGACACGCGAATAAATCGTGTTTCGCGTGACGAGCGATGGCTTTATGTTGCGTGTGATAGATATTTAATTACTAAGTGTGTAATATTTAAAAGTACACTTGAGATTACCTTGATTCCGGAAGTTAATGACATCTGTCACATTTATGAAGCTTGAGACCAATATAGAAGTATCTGATTTGACTAGTTATTGTGTTTATAGAATATACCACTAGTAACTTGTAAAACTCGTATAGATGTTATTATTGTAAATAATTACGTAATATTTAATAGTACCAGCAATATATTTTAGAACTTATATTGCTATTTTAATATAATAGGTTGTTTTAAACGATTGGTACAATACTGTCAGTTAACGTTTGATGGAAAGAGGGGGTAGTAGGATATAAAAAACAAAAACAGACTTCCAAAAAAAACACTACAAAGTGAAAAATAACTTTAATTTCGGAAGTCGGTGTCTTTGGATCTGTATTTTAGTTTTTTGCCACCGACTTCCGAAATTAAAGTTATTTTTCACGTTGTAGTGTTTTTTTTGGAAGTCGGTTTTTGTTTTTGTAAAAAAGTTTTAATTTTTCACTTTTTAGTGGGTCAGTTTGTAATTTATCTGAGTTACAATAACCCAATGTCAGCTGCTCATCACGTTTTACAAAATGTTGCTTTTCCCGATGCAGGGCCGTTAATTTTTGAGGAGTTCTCCTAGTAAGAACCAGGACAAATGGAGCTCATGGTGAAGTCACCATTTAAAGTAATCGAATCGCAACCTGTTATATACTTAGATATAATTGAGTATTTCCGATGGCCCTCTGTGGTCTTCATCACCAGCTCACCGAATGGTACTTTCCGAGAGCAAATGCACGAGTTACTATAAAAAATACCGAAATCGATATACGTAGGTGTGCCCATAAAATTTGAGGGTTTCCCTCGATTTCCATGGGATCCCATCATCAAATCCTGACTTGATGATCATGGGACCACTTGGGACGTATACCCTTTCGAACAAAAAAAGAAAAATCCAAATCGGTCCAGCCATTTTCGAGTAATCGGGGAACATACATAAAAAAAAAAAAGGTTCCGACGAATTGAGAACCTCCTCCTTTTGGAAGTCGGTTAAAAAGGATTGTAATGACATTCTCGAGGCATCGCTGGTCGCCTTCTGCTGGGCTTCACCCATGTAGATGGGGGTTCCACAGGGGCGCGATTAGCCGCGCCCCAGCATCTGTAGGCCGTACTAGGCCGCCACGAAGAGGGGTCCGTATTGACGGCAGAGGGGCTACGCCCCGGTACCGTCAGCCCCCCCCCGACCCCCCCCCCCCGAGGGGGGGGGTCGCGACTTCCGAATCTCGAGGCAGTTGCTCGGTGGACGTTCAAGTGGCTAGTGCTAGTGGCGTTGTGATGTGAAATAGACCTACCAGGTGTCACGTAAGTTATGTAATTTTATATTATACCTTAAAATAATGCTATTATTCTGAGTTTAACAGTTAATTATATCTCTTGGACAATTGTCCAAGAGATATAATTAACTGTTTGAGATAACTATAATTTATGGAAATATAAGAAATGTGTTGATAAAATACTTAAATACTGTTTCGGTGGAGTTTCTTGTTCGTTCTTCTCCACGAACACCTAGTTTTGCGAACGGACAAATAGCTTTCTCATTAAAGATGAATAATTATTGACAAGTCTAATTGAAATATAAATATCTAGTCTTGTCTTTCTGTGATTTTATTTATGAAATCCTTGCCTTACACACCATATACATAATACTTTCACAAACAATAAATAATTAATAACAATCCTGACATTCAAGGTTTGCTATTTGTGTAGCATCTATATACCTATACACTTATAGATGTATTATATCAAATCTAACACGTGCGATTATATTCGCGTGTCACACCTGTTTGTAGGAGCCTTTATGAGGGACAATTCATTATTGGCTTATCATCGTTGTTAAATTGTTAATTGTTAATAAATAATTAACTTCTCAAATACATCTAAGTGACACAACACAAGTACAAAACATTAGACATTTAAACAAACCTTTTTACAATCCGTTCAGCCGATTTTAACTTCTATTCCGTAGGCTTAAGGATGGCACTAAAAACAAAAAAGTGGTTACAATACCAACTGTTTATTACAGCTGCCATTTGTCAAGCCACCAACGCAGAAGTCAAAATCGGTTGAACGGACTGTAAAAAAGGTTTGTTTAAAAAATATCTAATCTTATTGTAAATGGAGTATAGACGAAGTCTGCCGGTCTTGTTTTCTTATAAACGAATAAAAGAATTCCTTGAGTTTAAATTTAAATAATCTGATTGTTTATTTACCAAAAATTTGCACGTCATTATGTTATGATTAAATATGTTAAGCTACTATATTACTATTGACTTTGACTTTGAAACATCTTTAGCATTAAAAGCAAACTTTTTCTAGCTTTTGAACACACTTAGTTTTTGTTCTTGGAAACAGAACGAACCCAAAACTTTAAAAACCTTCCTGGAACTCATAACAGCCTAAGTGCTTTTTAACAAAATACTGCACATCTATAATAAATCCCGCTGAACTTTCACCCAAAGCTCCAAATTCAAAGCCTTCCACGTACTAAAATCCTCTTAAAAGCCGTTTAAGGGGCATGCGCTAAGGTAGCCCGCGAAATTCAAATTTTCTTATGTGTTTTGCAATTTGCAGGTCAGTGTCAGGTTGTATGTTGATTTCATGAAATCATGAGATTTGAGGCCAATTATAACTTATGGAGTTGTATTGCTGATTCTAATGATTATATTTCTGTAAATCCATACTAGTTACGGGCGCGAAACCAATTCCAATTCCAATTTTATATGAGTGGCTCCATCGTTTTAACGATGATTCTGCCAATGTCAAGGTTGAAGGAAACAAATAGTATTCGTTGAGGTTGATCGGTTATACAGTCTATATTACGGTTTACTTAAAACTGGATCTGTTTGAGTAGCCTGTAACACAATATATTTGTTAATAGGAATAAGTAGACACCACAAACAACACAAAGCACAATAAGCAGACAACACAAATTAAGTTAATTATGAAACTGACGACGAATTAATCACTACTAAGAATTACTATGTTAAAGCTTGATGTTACTTAATATAATAAATTTTTGGAGAGTTTTAATTAATGGGGAATCAGAGGAATGGGATATTAATAGGTCTGGGGAAATTAGGGGGGAGTATATCATACAGAGGGACTGCAAGATTACGACAAGAAAAAAATATGTGCTCAAGTGTACCCTCTTCTCTAACACACTCGCAAAGGGAATTATTCCGAATGCGAAGTTTAGCCAAAAACACTGGGGAGCAAACATGTCCTAGCCTGAGACGTATAATGATGGATGTAATTAATTTATTTGATTTCTTATTTTTGACAAACCAGGGTTTAGCTGGAATGTTGGGTTGAATACTAACCTGTATACCCTGTGTGTGTTGGCTGGAATGTTGGGTTTAAATAATCAACATACAACCTGACACTGACTTGCAAATTGCAAAAAATGTATGAAAAATTGAATTTTGCGGGCTATCTTAGCGCATCCCCCTTAATAAACTATATTACAATTCCCTTTCCTATCCACTCCTGAGCGGCTAAAAGCTGGTTCTGGCTTAATGACCTAGGCTGACCTAACGCCTTGAGCAACTTTAGCTCAGCTCAGGCCATCGGGCACAGTAAAGGTTAGGTCATACTTTTGGATAAAGATATTAGAGCGTCGTCGGGTGGCCTGTGAGAGACTTCATTTCATTTATTCATTCAATTTTCAATGGGAGCAACGTTATCATAAATACATGGACCCCATTGAAAACATCCAGAGATGGTTCATAAAATATCTTTGCTTTCATTAAAATATTCCATATCAGTCAACCGATTATTTTGGACTCTGTAAGAAGTATCATCTGCTACCACTTGCAGATCGACGTAAAATTACAGACTGTTTATTCGTGTTGAAAATCCTCAACATCAATATTGATAGCCCTGAGTTATTGACAAAATTTTATTCCAAGTAAAGCATTTCATTTTAATCCAAGTCTAAACAAGCTATTAATAAAACCTACTGTTTAACTGAGGACATATTTGCTGCAAGATGATGTTTTTACCCTCCCAAGAAAATATATTGACGGTTTCATACTTCAGTCATAAGATTGGAAAAGGGTGAACTATTTACCGAACACACAGAAAATGCACCTTATATCACAAAAATGTGCCCATATTTTCGTCAGTTTTGATCTGTGCCGACGTACAGACATCCGCGCAACTTCAAATTTGATTTGTAGGTACGTATTTACTATTGAGAGTCAATATTGAGTTCCAAACTCAATAAGACAAAGCAGATGTTACTTGTTTATGTCATAAACTTGCACAGCGAGACTTTGGTCCGCTGTTGTACACTGCAAGCGGTGCGGATGCGACACAAAAGTGGAAACAAAGATTCAAAAGGAGTATTTCGTTGGAAATGATTGGGTAAAATTAATAAATTAGATGTAGTTTTAGTTTTGTTTTATTTTTATTTTATTTTATTTCATTTTAATGAGGAATTTTACGAACATAGTTTTATAAGTGTTACTAACAACAATATTTTATGAATCATGTGTTCGAATTAAATAAATAATAATAATAAAAAGCCTGATATAGTGGTGATAGATCGATTAGCGCGCCGCGCAGATTGTCGATGTTACCATTCCACATGACGAGAACCTCGTGAAAGCTGAGAAAGAGAAACAAATAAAATATCTCGACTTAGCTCACGAGGTTGTTGACATGTGGAATGTGAGCTCGGCTATCATTGTGCCGATTGTAGTAACGGCCAACGGACTGATGGCCGAAAGCCTCAATCAACATCTCTTGAGGCTCTCGTTAGGCGGTTGGATCAAGGGCCAGATTCAGAAGGCAGTACTCCTCGATACGGATCGTATTGTGAGGAGGTTCCTATCTCTGCAGCTCTAACCACCGGTACCTTGGACCCTGCTCCCGACACCGGCGGACTTCTATTTTTGTATATTTTTAAATGTTTTTTTTTTTCGACATCTTTTTGTTTAAGAAATAAAATATTTAAAAATGTAACTAAATAAGATAAGAAATGAATAAACGAATAATAAAAATAAATGTGGGATGTGACTCGGCGATCATTGTGCCGATAATTGTAATCAGCCAATGGCTTAATTTCCAAGAGCCTCAACCAACACCTAAGCAGGCTCTCGTTGGGCAGCTGGATTATGGGCCTGATTCAGAAAGCGGTACTTCTGGACACGGCGCGCATTGTTAGGAGGTTCCTCTCCCTGGAGCCCTGACCGCTGATAGTATGGACCCCGTTCCCGATACCGGTGGGTTACTATTTTTTGATATTTTTAAATGTCTTTAAGTATATTTAATGAAATAAAGGAAATAAAAATAATAATAGTGATCAAATTGAACGAATCATTGTAAACAACCGTTATGTTTACAATGATTCGTACAATTCACACGTCCGTTTTCCTCAAAGGGTTCCACAGAAGTAATTAGAATATATCCACATTTTCCATGCCATGCCATGCTTTTTGCCATAACCCGGGCATTTTAAACTTCGGGCTGCTATACTGAAAAAACTTTGTATCAATGTGCTTAACCTGGGAATCCATCCCAGGGCCAGGTGCAGCCAGGTGAGCGAGAGTTCGTGAGTTCGATTTCAACCCGCTACACAAATAGAGTGAACCTACACTTAGCAAAAACCTAACATAAGTTATTTGGAGGCGATTCAGAAAATGATTTATCTATCTATATAAATAAAAAGAGAATGCTTGACTGACTGATTGACTGACTCATCAACGCCCAGCCCAAACCCTTGGACCTAGAAAGCTGAAATTTTGCACAGAGGTTCCCTTTATAATGTAGACAAGGAACAAGGAAGAAATTCCCGGTAGTACGTTCCCGTGGGATATTTTCCGACATCCACGCGGGCGAAGCCACGCGGGCGAAGCCACGCAGGAAGTGCTAGCAATTATATATTTTCAGCCTATCTATAGCTTATCACCAACTACTTCACTTCCGAAATCCCAATATTTCACATAAACGCTACAGCATTATTCAAATGGATGTTCAGTGCAGCGCACACAGCGCTGTGCTGAGCGCGGCGTAAATTATACAATATTCCGATACTGTACAGTTGTTCAGTCGCAGTCATCGGGGAATGGCAGCGGAGCAGCAAAGCAGCATGGCAGCCTGGCAGCTGATTATCAGCTAGTTAGATAATGTGGGTTGGAACGAAGCGAGTATGACAGATTTTGCAAATTAGTTAGGATGATTTTGGTGGAATATTTAGTTCACGTTAAAGGCGAAATATACGGTGTAGGACCATTCGCTTTGTGGGTACGTGTAACCACGTAAGGTTAAGGTACATTTAAAACTTAAAACTTAAACTAAACTTAAACTAAAAAAAAAAAAGAAACTTAAACCTACAAAAAAAACTAAACTTGAAAATGTTTACGCTTCTTTTTGTTTTGTTTTCGATAGCTCCGGGTATGGGCTTCATTAGACTTGATACATCCAACACAAAAAGTCGCCGACACTTTTTAAAACAAATGCAGACCTAAATCACTGGCAAAAGTTAAAAATAAAAAAGTATCCTTCACTGTTTTAAATATTATTATTAACAAAATATCCGTCTACAGATTGCTAAAGCTTACAGACTGACGAGTCACCCTAATTCTTTTGAACAATACAATAAGCCAAAGATTACCTCAAAAGAATCCTTACAGATTCGTGTCTGAGAAGATTAACATCCTTCTAAGCCTCTCAAAATGGCTACTTTAAAAAAAAAAAAAACTACCATTACAGAGATAGGAACACGCAAACGAACGAAATCAAGATGTCTGCTTAATTACGTCATTTTTCTCTCCCCTCCCCCTTGGTTTTCCATTTGCTGTATAATACGCACTAATTTTAAGAAAAATCATTATGCAAAATAGGGGTGGGAGGCAATTGGTTATGTTTAAGTAGAGCTTTATGTCCGTGTCGGGGTTAAAAGACGGACGCACCCCTATTTATTGTCTTGTTACAAAAAAAAAGAAAATTTTTTGGATAAAAGATAATAAATCTTACGTTGTTGACTGAAACTTAAGATTGGGGTGCCTAGGAAAGCAGTTCCGTCATATAGGTAACCGTCAAGAAAATCTATCATTTTCACCAATATTTGACATTAAGGTCTCAAAAAACGCTCTTATCGCATATTGTGTAACCGTTCACACCGTTTTCTTAAGACACCACTAAGGTATTTAATGTAGAAAAACTAAATAACCTGAATCGATATTCTAACACAATTATTAACAGGAAAATTTAACATCTAGGCAAACAAAAAAAATTTTTTTTTTTCGAAACAAACAAACAAACAAAAAACTCTGAGAGATAGTTAGAATAGAAGAATAGAATAGAATAGAATAAATGTTTATTGTCTCCAGTATTACAGCTAGTAGTAGTGGTACATACACAAAACTATAATACCGGAAGCAAAAGGTTTAAGCGTCAGCATTATGCTTAGGTCCCCTAGAGGGTTACTATGCGCTGGTTTTCAGCTCAAACCCTTGACTCCTGTTTACAAAAAAAAAAAAAAAAAAAAGAGGTACATTTATCAAAAATGGATTAAGTATTAAGAAATGATAATGATTACATGATGATCATACATTAACATTATATTGATTGTTGAATTAAAAAAAAGAAAGAGTTTTTAACAGTTTGTGGACACGATTTAGAAACGAAAAAGAAGAAAGAAAATAAAAAAAAATAAAAAAATATATAGATAGTGAACAGAAGGCCAATTCTTGTAGAACCACAGATCCACTGAACGAGGAGGCCATCCTTTAAAGTATTTTTGTGCTATTTTTCTGGCAGTCAAAGACTAATATTTTACATTTTTGTTTGAAATTAATAATATTATTAATGCTTCGAAAGGGAGGTGGTATATTATTCCAGATCTTTGATGCTGCATATTTGAAACTGCCCTTATACCCTTTTGTTTTGTGTCTCGGTATCATTAGCGATCCATCCACCCTTGATCTGGTATAGAAGCTGTGTGAGTCCTTACACCAAGATAATTTATTATACAGGTATGAAGGACATTTTCCTGCAATAATCCTGTGTGTGGAACACAACAAATGCAGATTGCGTCGCGATTCCATGTTGAGTTGTCCTTTCTCAGTTATAATGGGGGAGATGTGCGATCTTCTTGGAACTTTATAACAGGAGCGTATGCATGCGTTCTGGACCCTCTGTATGCACTGTTTGGTCTTTTGAAAGAGTCTGGGTCCATACACGACATCACAATAGTTGAATGGTGAAAGTACTAGCAGATCCGCAAGCAGCTTCCTAATATCCTCGGAGAGGTACTCACGGATTCCATAGAGAACCTTCAACCTATAGAAGGCATTCTGGATCCGGCCATTATTGTGCTCTACAAATCTAAGCTCATCGTCCATGACCAGCCCCAAATTTCTAGCAACTTTCACCCTTTCCAATAGCTCTCCGTTAACAACCATTGGCTCGTATAAATTGTCAACAGCTTTAATCTGGTTTTTGGTGCCCAATACCATGCATTTTGTTTTAGATGCGTTAAGCACTAGCGTATTTTTTTGAGACCAGTCAAGGATTTTCACAATGTCCTTTGATATACTGTCCATGGCCTGACTGGTTTCAATTGGCTTATATTTGAGTGTCGTCCGCATACAGTCGTAAAAATAATAAATAAAATAGGACTCAAAATAGAGCCCTGTGGGACACCTCTTTCCACAAGCATCCTTTTTGACTTTATGATATTTCCTTTGTCATCATCTATAACGACTTGTTGGCGTCTATTCGTAAGAAAGATCTGAACCATTTACAGCTATCAAGTTCGTTTCCATTGACAGTTGGAATTAATACTCCCGTAAAAAAAAAGACTGATTAGGTTTTTAGAGACTTATCTAAGAAAACAAAGAGTACGGAAAGAAGAAGCAATTACTTACGTCCTTACCCAAATAAAAGTCAACTTCAGCAGTAAAATGATACAGCCTTGACACAATACAGAGTTTCACAGAAGATTCATGCTATACCCCAGTGTACAAAATACAGTCTACCAATGGAAATATTGCAGAGATTAGGGAGAAAATGGACGGGGCTTAAGTCCGTGATATTCGGACGGATATTGTCTAATTTCGAATGCCGTTTGACATTTAATCCCGATTTCATGGAACACAGTGGCATTACGTTTTGCACCCTTCTGAGCGGCATAATTAATTGGAAATCTCGTTTTCTATACGCATCTATCTACATTAATGATGAGACATATTTTGTATTTTTACGTTTGACGATTGATCTCTTCTGACTAAACTGATTTTTCCTGGAACCTTCGTCGGTGTTGCCGGTAGCCGACCGGTCGTGGGTACGAGATTGACTACAGTCAATCTCGTATCATATCATGATTTAACTCTACATACTTCCCGGGAAAACCCCTCTCTTTTTCAAGGCCGACAAGACATCGCGAGGTACCCTATCATAATACGTTTTCTACAGATCAATGAACGCCATGTGCAAATTTTTCTCGCACGATTGGCGGAGTGCAAAAATGGCGTCCTCTGTTCCTCGACCTACCCCCAAACTGGCTTAGGGTAATCTTACTCTCCTCTCGCAATCTTTTCTCTATTACTTTCTCCCATACCTTCATACTATGGGACATGAGCGTTATACCTCGATAGTTGTTGCAGTATTGTACTATACATCATCTTGGGGCCTAGCAAAATACTACACCATTTATGGGGGATTCCTCTTTCATACAGAAACTTACGGAAGAATAAAGTCAGCCACATTCATCCATCTTCTTTTGACCATTGCCTGTCCATTTTTAGGGTTCCGTACCTCCCACAAATATCCCACGGGAACGTAGTACCGTAATATGTAATTCTATCACATAAAAATAATGTTCAAGTCTGTCAGTCTGTCAAGACCCTTTTTCTCAAGGACGCGGGGAGATATCAAGTCTAAATTAATATTACATACGTAAGTCTATTGTTCCTTAGAGTTCTAAAAAAATCAAGCGTCTAAGTCAACGCAATAAAAAAATACGGCCATTTTGCGACACATTTTGATACTCGCAACTGTCGCAAGTAAATCAAAACCTATAGGGTACTTCCCGTTGACCTAGAATAATGAAATTTGGCAAGAAGCAAGGTCTCCCAGCACAAGTAAAGGAAAAAGTCCGAAAATTGTGAATACATATTTTGTTACTCGCCCTACACAATCCACCATCTCTTTCCAACATTCCCAACCTTCCAACAACCATCCGAAATTCCAACAAGCCTCGGTTTATCGGTTACTGATACTTAATAAGTTAGTAGCCTAGTTTTTAATCACCAAGTTTTACACCACCAAGCATAACGTATCGCAAATCTTTCATGGCTCACTTGACCTTCTCAAATTTTTCTTTCCATGCCTAATACGAATAAAGGTGGCCATCCCAGTGCAATAGCCATAGATTACACTAACAACCACCGTACAGATTGCACGGGTCATAACAGATAAACGCTGGTTGTATCTCAAGTTCCCTTCTCCTCAAAAGTGTACGAGGACGTCCCTTGTGTAATGGGCAAAGAGTAGTTTGGGTAGCCGAAAGGTCTCTATAGGAACAGAGTGTAAAGTTCTCTCATCCTCCATAGAAAAGGGAGGATCCTCCGACTTGGTAGCCTTTGATCCTCCAACGGTTGTTGTGTCTGGTGGGCAACTGCCCGACGATTGATATCAGAACGTAGTATATATTATCGTCGTTTTGTTGTCGATGTATCGTTGTCGTCACACTAATATTATAAAGGCGAAAGTTTGTGAGTGTGTGTGTGTGTGTTTGTTTGTATGTTTGTTACTTCTTCACGCTCAAACGGCTGGACCTATTTGGATGAAATTTGGTATGTAGATAGCTTATACCCTGAATCCCCTCAAGTGTCGAATGCACCCCATGTGTGCATAAGAAAAATCCTTTTTTTGTTCGGTACATAAGCTTATATCACATATATATAAATGTAAAAAAACATCATCCGATGGAAAACCAATCAAATCATTAGTTGTGAACTTATGGAGTTCGCAGCTAACCTCCCCTCCCCCCCCGCGTGTCAAATGCACCCCAAGTGTGCAAAAGGACAAAACTTTACATAATAGATATATAAGCTTAGATCACGTATATATAAACGTAAAAAAACATCATCTGATGGAAAACATATCATTATCAGTAGTTGTGAACCTATGGGGTTCGCAACTAACCCCCAACCCTCCCCACTCGCTGGGGTTTTGGGTCTAAAATCAGCCAAACTCAGACACTTGAGGGGTTAACACAGAGGCTACTTTTTATCCCGATCTACGTGGGGCGAAGCAAGTTGTAAATTAATAAATTAATATGCTAGTTGCGCGGTAAACTTTGCTTGCGCGATGCATGATTTTTGCGTGATGACCATGTGAAGAGTAGTTCGCATGAGGCGATTTAGATGCAATGTGGGTCAAAGTGATCACCTGGATGGACGATTTTATACCTTCTGGCTTTAATCATGAAAAAGTCACATACCGGAAGCCAAAGCGTGAAGACCGCAGAAATCCCCTAAATGCGATAAGCACAGGACCAGTCGATAAAAAAATGTTAAGTACTAACCCTATGGACTCTGTCTGAAATAAAGGTATTGTATTGTATTGCAACGTTTGGGGGAGGCCTCCTCTCAGCGGATCAAAAAGAGAATCAAAAAGTCAAAGTAGGTCAATTTCATTTTGAAATAATTTTGAAGTGCATTTTTAAACACGTGAAACTAAAAATAAAATCTCTCCACGTGTTTACTTAAAAGACGGTTTACGGCTTCAATGTGGGAGAATATTAGCTTTGAAGCTTTCGCCTGAGGCTAAGTGATCGAATCGGGATGGCTTCTCGTGCTCTCCGAAGCAAGAAAGTCTTGAAATGTGAAAAATGAGCACACATTTAAGATATGCCTATGGAACACGTGGTTTATGGATGCGTATTCATTTAGCAATATGTATTCAGTTCTTGTATGGTGAAATATAAGGGTGAAATAAGGAATGTACCAGTATCGTAAGTAAATGAAAATGTTAATGAAATTAATTTGTATTATTTTTTAATGTGCAACAATAAAAAGGCGTGACTTTATGTTTGTGTGTAAGATATATTTAGTATCTTTTTATTGTATTTTTTGTTTGATCCCTATGTCGCTGGTTCATATCCGGCTCGAAGGACCAAAAAGATGTATGCGCTGCTGAATATGTCGCACTCACCTTGAATGTTAGCTTGAATGAGTCACGGATAGCCAAAGATGATGGTTTATTGTGTATATTTAACTACCACGTAACTAATCCTATTATGAATTTTGTTGCTATGTGAAATGAGTATAGATGAATATTAACGCTGATTGAGTACTGTCGCGCTGCACTATAATTTGTGCAAGGCGACGGAAAGTGCTGACGCGTTGCGCCGTGTACGATACATGATTCGTACACTTATTACTTTTCTTTAAAATTGCGTTTTTTTTTATATGGATCATGACGTGGTCTGTGATAAAGATTTTTAATTAGTATATCGCAGTCGGCTATCGTGACAGAGGTAGGTAGCCTGGTTATCTGATTCTCTGAATTTTCACCTGCTATGACTGTCTTAGATATTCTAAAAACCAGGAACTGTGGTGTACCACAGAATAATAAAGTTACAGTAGTTTATTTGGGCAGTGACCTTGATGTGATTAACTACGGCTTTTCAATAGATAAATACACATCCATCCGTGCGTAACTGCCGCGACTCGAACTGTTATCTACTGGTATACAGGGTGTTTCTTTTAAGGTGTCAAGCCAGTGCGAGCTGATAGCAGAGTACCATACCTATCGATTTAACCCCTATGTATGTTCTATGATTTTTTGTAGTTTTCGAGTTATTTTGGATCCCTCATTTCATATCAAATGGTAGTGGTTAAGGATAGTAGTAGGCATAAAACTTATGTTTTTATTATTAAGTGAGCTCTGCTTAAACGTAGAGGAATAGTAAAAATCAGGATTGACAAAAATATGCAAAGATTTATTATTTAAAATAAATTATAAAATATGAAAATCACAAGATTTCAGATACTTACACCAGTTTCAACCGATTTCAGCAAATAATGCCCTATTTAGTACATTCTTGTTCAAAGTTGACCCAAAACAATTATATCATTTTTGAAAGCCATCATCTCGTTGAATGAGGAAAAATATCGATAAAAAATTATAACTCGAAAACTATAAAAAATCGTAGAACATACATGGGGTTAAATCGATAGGTATAGTACTCTGCTATCAGCTCGCACTGGCTTGACAACTTAAAAGAAACATCCTGTATACTGAGATTTCGAAGCGCGTTGTTTTGGTCGTTTTCTATGAAGATACTGTAAAATTATTATTCTGTGGTTAAACGAACGTAGCTACACAAGTGCCCTAATAGTTTTATTACACATACTTTTATGTGACATAGTTCCCTTCCAAGGATTAAGTAACGCTTGTGTTCGTGTGTCTATCACCCACTCTCGACAAATCTGTCGCATCTGTCAAAATCTATTCTATGTCGTAAGGGTAGGTAGTGAAACTATACGGTTATTGTATACATTCTGCTATGGGTTCCGGCCTATACATCGCTATATCGCCTTTCAAAGGGAAACCACTTTCATGTATCCTGTTTTGGATCATGATATGGAAAAAACAGTGGTTAGGATTAAATCTTGGAAATTATTGGGAAACTCTTTGAGATAAAGTTGAAATGTTTTGTGGATCAATTGCAAAATTTCGTAGTGAAAAATCCATACCTAATAATATTCAAACGTGAAAGTAACTCTGTCTGTCTGTCTGTCACGTTTTCACGCCTAACAACTTATCACTGAAACGATCGTTATGAAAGACACATAGGTAGCCTAAATTAAACTTAAAGTAGGACAAAGGCTACATTAAAAAAAAGCGGCTAAGTGCGTGTCGGATGAAAAATAGCTGTATTACGTAAATGTTTTTACTAGCGTTGCAAAACTTTTTTTGATCACTGTCCAAGGGTGCAAAATTCGCTGAAAACTGGCCAAAAGCTCAATGGATTTGCATTGAAAATGAGACTAGAGGTAAAACGCTTTATAAAATGTGCTAATATCTTTCCCCTGGCCGACGTAATACTTTAAAATCGTTAAAAGTGAACATTGCTTAAAGTTTCTACGCCGGGTAAAGGTAGGGTTGAATTTATATGTTTTTATTGTGTTCTATTTAGAATTAGGCTAATTAATTAATTAGATTTATTTAATTTAGGTACTTATCGTTAACCTCGAATCATGAAATTTGCCAAGAAGGAAGGACTCACAGCACAAGTAAAGGAAAAAGTCCGAAAATTGTTATTTAGTAATTTTATCACAAAAAAAAATTGTTAAAGTTTGTAATCCCATTGACCGTGACGTATACCAATGTATGGACAAAATATTATCTGCACACCTGGGTGTCAATCGACATTTAAGGAGTTACTCCTTACTTTATCAGTCCTAATAAATATAATCTGGACTTTAGGTACCTACACTACACCACCACAGTTTTCTTTTTCTAATTATTTCTTAAATTATCCCCAAACACTTGTAACAGCTGAGGTGCTTGAGGCTAAGAAGTAACAGCCGCACGGGTCGATTGATCAAGTTAAGCTACGCTTGCCGCGGTTAGTCCGTGGATGAGTGACCATCTTTACACACCGAGACTCCTCCGTGCCTCGGAAAGCACGTTAAGCCGTTTGGTCCCGGCTGTCATTCGTGGATCTTTGACAGTCGTTACGGGTACAACCGGCTGACAACCAGTCTCCAGTCAGGCCAGTCAGGGATATCGTATTACCCAGTAACTGTGACTGTTACCTGTTGTAATTGCCTTGTGGATAAATAAATAAACTGGGTTGTGGAGGTCCGACAGTCAGTTGCTCCATGTAAAATACTGGTGTTCAGCTGCATCCGGATAGACTGGAAGTCGTCCCTAAAATCGTTGGGAAAAGGCTATTGATGATTTGAAAAAAATGCCGAGTGTCGTCAAAACATTCATTATGTATTGAAACCGACGTAGGTGTAAAAAAAAATACTAAGTCATAATCTATACATATAATAAAACAGTAACAAAAGAAGAACTGTACACTGAGAATTTTCGAGAAAAAATAAGTGGCTTTTGTTAGAAAAACGTAACTGATGACAAAAAGTGACTTTTTAGAATTTTTGTCTGTTTGTCTGTGTGTATGGTACGGCTTCACGCCAAAACTACTGGATAGATTGAATTGTAATTCAGCAAAAATGTTCTTTGTAAACCAAGGAAGGCTTTAGGCTACATAATATCACGCCGTATGTTATGGGAGATAAGCAATATTGATTTTAAAAGGTTTTTGTTCGTAATTGAATGCAGAAAATGACATGTTATTTAGTTAATCAAAATTTAACTCTGGGAACATAATAATCACGCTATTTTTATAAAGGAGCGGGGCAGTAATATTATAAATTGCAAGGGAACAGCTATTCAACAATATGTCAACGGAGAATTCAGCGGTAAGGTCAGGCGACCGTTTACCGCACTACATGGTGCGAGTTCAAATCCCATAATATTGTTTTAAAAAATCGTAAAATTCTTTTTTTTTTAGTTTTTGTAATATAATATAATACGAGTACTTAGTAATCATAACAACTTTTAAATCAATCTGGGTTTCACTTTGTATTTATTGTACGCAGAGCGAGGTTCGAGTTTAACCACTGTATCCGATAGATGGCGTTCAGCAAATGTCGTGTTTTTCTGAATAGTTTTTCGCAGAAGAGTGACACTCTTTCGGTCTTAGAATAAAATAAAATATTTTACAATAATCTTAGTGAAAATTGAAAATAGTTTCGGTTTCGGGTAGATCATGCATTGCTATTCTGGTCTCTGGACAGGTCCGGGCCCAGGGGTCGCGAGAGCCGCCGGGGTCGCGGGTTGTTCGAAAGAGATACCACAGGAGATACCGTAGCCCTGGCACAGGCAACTGAAGGAACACGGGGGTGGGTTTTAGCCAGTAAAAGTCTGACACGCCCTTCCGCTCCACCCAGGGCGGGAAAAGTCATTTGATGATTTCCTATCCACAAAAAAAAAGTCTCAGGGGTCTAGGAATATTTGATTCTGAATTTCTCTCTACCGGTCGAGACGAGATTGTTTGAAGCAAACCGACTTCAAAAAGGAAGAAGTTTTCAATTCGTCTGTTTTTGGTACATAAACGGCACATAGGAAGGGAACTCTTATCATTTCGTCCTATCCGTCTGTCCGTTCGTATGTCACACCTTTACTATGGTGAAGATCTGACACTTGAACTCATCAATAATGTACATTAGGTAAACGTACTGTGATTGTACAAAATCAAAGAAAATTACTGGTTCGGTAGTTACTATCCGTGGTAAACTAATTATGGACTTCGAATATAAGAAGGTAAATACCTACTTAACCCATGGAACTCCAGTGGTACATTATTGTGAACGGGTAACCGAACGGAAGATGAAACACAGTAGGTTAAGTACCTAGCAGTGGTCAACTGATCATGGACTGCTAAGAAACCCTACTGTCACGGAACTCCTCAATGACGAGCAGTATCTATACCTACCTACATATTGTGACATGGGTTGCTGAGTATCAATTTAGAGAAGTAGGTACTTACGCGAATTAGTGTGAGGTAGGTAGGTGTAATACGCGCCACGAAAGATGAGACTTGACGAACGGTGGCGGCGCGGCGTACCGCGCCTCCCGCGCTGCGCGATGAGGCGACGACGCCCGATCCCTTCCCGTCTCTACCTCATACCGCTAAAGAGACCTTATAAGTCGTTTACTGCGCAAGTCAAACCAGGTGGTATGTCAAGTATCTTAGTGGCACGTATTGTACCATAATGCAAAATAATTATTAGTATCTATTAAAGACCGTTAAAGTTTCGGTAATTCGCACGGACGTAAAAATATCGCGGCGGGATTTTATCGCGCATTGGATTTTCAACTCTTGGTGTTGAGCCGAGCTTCGAGAATCCAACATAATAACAACAGGGTGAATCCTAGCGCATCGAAAAAACATTGTTGGATTTTCAACTCTTGATTAATGCGCAAGTTCCTTGATATTTATTTATTTTCAAAAATCAAAGTGACACTTCGTCGCTTTGTCATTATAAACCGCATTGAATGCATTCGAAAGGGCTGTGGTAGAGAACCCCAGGAATGAAGAATCTTCCGATCTTGCCTGATGGGAAGCACTACGTCCCACCAGGCAACATCGGAAGATTCTTCATTTTCATTGGAGGGGTTATAATAGGTTACCTACACCTTATCTAAGCGATACATTATTAGTTTTCCGACATGCACGTGAACGAAGTCGCGGGCACAGCTAGTCAATAATAAATAGCCTTGAATAAAGACTCTTTCTTACTTATTTGAGCGTAGAAAATCAGAAAAAAAAACCACGTAGTTAATCAGAAGAGATTTTCACAAACATCGCGAACTTACTGTAGGTAACCATAAATCAATCTGCTTAACCTTTTCCCAACTATGTTGGGGTCAGCTTCCAGTCTAACCGTTTGAAGCTAAATACCAGTATTTTACATGGAGCTACTGCCTGTCTGATCTCCATAACCCAGTATCTGGGTAATAAGATACCCCTTGGTAAGACTGATTGTCAGACTTTTGGGCTTCTGACGACCCGTAACGACTGTCAAAGATCCACCACTGACAGCCGGGACCAACGGCTTAACGTGCTTTCCAATAATAATCCAAATCTGAACCACAATTTAATGATGCTTATAAATAGTTGTCACAATAACATGAACTTCTTTGATGTTCATAATATTTTTGAAGCCTGAAAGGGCCAATATGTTAATGAACTCGAGTGTACCAAAGAAACAATATCTATTTGTTTATCCCCAATTCCATCAGGCTTCGTCGATCTCAACCGCCACATTTGAGCTAAACGGTCTCCTGGGCAATGATCATGCTACTCATAAGTGAAAAGCTTCCCGTCATTACTTACGTCCGTACATATTGCTGCACGTGACTCCAATGGAAACTAGCTCGTCTTCAATTGCTACAGCTGGTTCAGTACCTTGGGGAAACCTGTGGTATTGGAAATATCCTTATTTATTAGTGTTGGTTGCAATGGTTGCTATGTTGTCTGTATTTTTTATGGCGTGCATAATAAAGAGTATTCTGTCTATATATCTAACTATCTATCTATGTTGTCTGCAGCTGAGAACAGCCGGTCTGTTCTGTAAAAATCTCACCGTTTTTAGTGTTCCGTACTTACCTCAAAAGGAAAATACGGAACCCTTATAGGATCTCTTCGTTGTCCGTCTATGTGTCTGTCAGTCTTTCAAGACCTTTTTTCGCAAGCAAGGTCTCACAGCATAAGAAAAGCAAAAATCCGAAAATTTTAAATTTGTGATTTTATCAAACAAAATATTTTTTTTGGATTACAATGTTAAGTTTTTTTAGGAATAAATTATTTTCAACTACGGAACCCTTCATTGTGCGTGGTCTGACACGCACTGCGACGATTTTTTTTTATTTCTCAATGGTGGCGCTGTTACTCATCTTAAGAGGGCTATCCCATTTTGTCATCCCTCTCGCTCACACGGTACCAAATTTTTAAGAAGTTTAAATGAACAAATGCTTTTTTGAAAAATGTAATCAAATAGCAATAGCAAAGGGCACCTAATTATTAAAAACACATTTTTATTTTGGCATTTATTTAACTCATCTCAAAAACAAATAGGTACCTAATACTTTTTGAGCTGAGTTTATTAGATAACACTACAGAAACGTGTTTTAAATAATTAGGTACCTATTATATTAATATTATTTACTAGTTTGCTAATTGATTACATTTTTCAAAAAAGCCATTTTTCATTTAACAATCTTAAAAATTTGGTCCCGTGTGAGCGGGAGAGGAGACGAAATGCGACAGCCCTCTCAACTACTCAAATTAGTTGGCTGAAATAATTTTTATTATTTATCTAGATGACAGCGTTTTAATTTAAATCGTCTACAATGTATGCAATTAATAAAGAAGGAAAATTTTGCTTTTTAGTTGCTGGGAACAACACACTAAAAGCCACGCTTTATAATTTAGAAACAATATTTTTTCAAAGAACCAAAAAACCTTCAAATTCTTCATAAATCAAACTGCATATTCCTTCATAAACTACAGTATCACCGCCACCCATCACGTTAACCTATATCCCCTAGTAAACTCAATTTACCAGTCAAAATTTATCTCAACATCTAAAATATTACACATGGAGGGTGAAAGCACCCCCTAGCTAAAATCTGAGTTAAAAGGGACCCTCTAACTAAAGCCCCGTAACCTTTAACATTTCCCTGTATGTTTAATAAAAAGGCAAGTACAGATTTGAATATGCATTAACGTTATTTTGTTTGCGCCCGCGCGCCCCTCCGCAGAATCGCCCCTAAGGCAGGGCTGGTCCAATCTGCACCTTGGGTTTGCATATTTTATTTTTATATCGATTACTCATCGTAAGATTGAAGACTGAAAATTCCTGTCTATTTTGGGTTTGTATTTGAGAAGAAATGTAAGATTTCAAATTCAAATTGTTTATTGTGGTACACAGGTAAAAATATGGTGTTACAGTCTATATAATAAAGTACATCTATGACCCGCCTAAGATTTGAGGACCTTTTTCAAGATTATAACGACGACGCTTTGACTTAAAATTAGATTTAAGTTGAGACTGATTGCTTGACTGTTCCTTGACAAAATGGAAATTACAGTTTGATTACCTGATATTTTATACATAGCCTGTATTGCAGGGCCTTCCACTTGCTTTTCCCTGCCCTGTGATAAAAATTTAAATTCATAAAAAATCTTGATAAAAACTGAAAGCAACGCACAAGCTAAATCGCGGGGTCTAAAACTGCGCTCTAAAAGTATTAAATTTTGTACTGCAATTCATCCCTTAAATAGGTTGAATAAAGCATGAACGTTTTTATGGAAGTTCATATTTTTTTGACGCATGGCTTGTCTCTAAAAAAAGTTTAAATCAAAAGCTTTATTTCAAGAATTCAGATTCAGATTATTTTTTTTGCAAAAACATGTGTAGATAATATACATGGCATGATGCTTATTATAGGTGTTACAAAGTATTTTTGGCTCAACATGTTTGACCACGGCTGGTGTACAAATTGAGTCGAAATACAGTAACATTTCATTACATTACATTACATTTCAAAATAAAAATACAAAGAATAATAATATAAAATAAATCAACAATTAACATTAAACAAAAAAAAAGAAAAGAAAACAATTTAATCCTTTCCAATTTTATTATTTTAACTTCGTACAGCAGCCCTACTAAAAAGGTCCATTAGGTGGAGTGTTATTTTAACGCCTAATACAAGTTCTGAAAGTGAAGTTTTGTACTTGGCCGTGTCATTAAGTGGCTCGAGACGGTTAATTATTACTGTTTTTAGATGTTCCCCCATTCAGCTAAGAGTTTACGAACATCGTATGTTAGCATTGTAAAGGTTATTTTCCCATAAGGGAGGATAACGATACGGTTTTCCTTTATATATACATATATTCGTAAGTATAGTAATATGTGCGACTGAATTTTTTGTAGATTTATTCCGTATTTTGCAAATGTTGTTCCAAATTATGTAGGTATTTGTATTAGTATTTAATTAGATTTCTGTGTGTCGAATAAGAAACCTTCTCACATGAAACTCGCACTACTTTAGACATAATTATAACACGAATGATTATGAATAAAATTTGAGAAAGGGTGTCGAATGTCTATATACTTGTTCAGTAATATAGTGTCAGTGAAATCGTTTCTTTCTTATTTAAGGGAGATCCGACCGTACCTTAGAGCCTTCGCCTAGATTCTGATATCCTTCACAGCCTCTTTCGTCATCATTATGTGCCTTATTCCCTAGCCACATAATACAACGCTGATGTAAAGTCACGCTCTCTAAACAGTCTGATCATTAAGCGGACATACGCATAAGATACCGCAGTAAAAACTGGAACGAAATTTAACTGCTGTTACCGTTTTGTTGAACGACCGTTCCAAAGCACTCAAAGCACTGTGGAAGACATTATCCACACGTTCGTGGCGTAATGACCCTTCAAGGATGGGGGATGAGGCCGAGGATGGAATGAATTGCATTTTTTTTAAATTATCTTTTTAAACGGTCTGTTACACTGATTTTATTATTACCGCGCTTTTGTAGGAGTATTTTTATTGTCTGGCAACTTTGTTTGGTGTTTGTGTGTGAGTGTTTCCAAACGTTGAGTTTTTTTATGTTTTCTTTAAAACTTAGTAAAATGTGTGGCCAAGTTTGGATACATTGAAACATATGGAATTAACCGAATAACTAAAAAATCGTTTAACTACTATTACTGAAATTAACCATTCTCATCAAAAATTTATCAAAATTAATTAATTACAAAATAATGTAACTACTATGAGCGTGCCAACAAACAGCCACCCTGAATTCATAATAAATCACCAAAAAGTGTTTTAATTACAATCGTTTTCAAAAACATACATTAAATTTAACAGCCGCGTTTCCGAACTTTACCGCAAAATGTCAAATCGGAACATGTCAGTGTCAGCGCGGGAATTAATTTTTAATATTCAAACATGGAATGCGGCCATTAATCATTATAATAAGTCGAAAACATTCAATATCATTATTTAAATGGCCATTTCATTTGATTAATCTCATTTGAGTTTTGATTTTATGTTCTGTAACGTTTAAGTTATTTAATAATAATGACCGTAATGTTTTGACAATATTTTATTATCTTAAATCGTTTATTTATTAGTTTGCATAATAATATCGAGAGGGAGCTTACAAGGTCCTATTGTAAGGACAAAAATCAAAGAGGGGTTGCCTGTCATACTGTGATCGGCATTATCATGCATAATTTAAACAGATGACCCCTTAATTGCCAGGAATAAAAACACGGAGGATCATGAGAGTGATAATCAATAAAAACAATTGAACAATTCCGATAATCTGAAAATCCTTTTTCCACTTAAAAATATTCATAGAAACAAATAAAATTCTCCATTCACACCTAACGGGGAATCGAATTTCTGATAATGAGTACAAAATGTCGGCGACTGAAAGTGCACTTAGCTGCATTACGTATGCAAATCGGAATCGTTCGGCGTCATCTGCGAGCTGGTAATCTGATTATGCGGACCTGGCCGGTATCGGGAGCTTTGGCAGAAGTTTTACTTTGATGTATTGGGCGCAATATACATACATGAGCATGTACATTTGAGCTCATGCCCATTCCATGAGGCTCAACAAATGCTAGCTATAGAACGTTATGTCTATATCTGCTATATCTTCTCTATATTTTATAATACAAAAAGTTCCAAAATCTTTGGGTTAATTTTTACTTGCACCATTTAGAACTCTTGTTATTTTTCGATTATGTAGGTATTGATAACATTATTCATGAAAATGACATTTCGAGAAAGTGATTACAAGAAAGAAATGTATTTTAACGTTGCTTACCTTTTAACCTCCGTAAGTGTATTTATATTTGGTCATACACATTTGTGCCGTTTTTTGCAAACGG
Source organism: Cosmia trapezina (assembly GCA_905163495.3). Classification (NCBI taxonomy): domain Eukaryota; kingdom Metazoa; phylum Arthropoda; class Insecta; order Lepidoptera; family Noctuidae; genus Cosmia; species Cosmia trapezina. The sequence goes on along the minus strand of LR991035.1, from coordinate 21,067,804 downwards.
CACAAATGTGTATGACCAAATATAAATACACAAAGTAAAATCATAACTTCTGTCCTTTTACCTGTACTAAGTGTCACCAATATCAATGCTTCATGTATGTACATACATATCGCAGAACAGAGCATTATCTGATTATGTTAATGAGGATGATTTTAAACTTAATTGTTCACGGTTGTGTTTTACGCGTTGATCAACCGTGCGGTGACAGCGACAACTGCCAATTTGAAGTGTTTTTAATTTATTTGTGTGATTTTCAATTATAGAGCTGTAATATCAGTTGTTCATGAGCTGTGGTGTTTCTGTGATATCCGCCAGTGCTTGATTGTAAAATGCTTTCCATAAAGCGCCACAATGCGTTCTTGATCCCAACACTTGTTCGGGGTTGTGTCAAAGAAGCTTTCGTGCAGACTTTAAAAAAAAATTGCCACCAAAATTGAAAAAAAATGCACTTTGTTGATATTGACCAATACATTCAATTAATTAAGGTAACCTTGGGTAACTGAATCAAGCTCTGGTCAAACTCCGCCGTATCTCGTACCTACGTGACGCAGGACGCGACTGCGTGCGTTGATTTTCATGAATAGAAAGTCACTCGATTATTCGCGCTATTATGAATATCTGATTGACACCATTAGCGCGAGTGAATTTAGTCCCGCACGCTGCGCGGGATTCAATTTAGTTTCACCAGAGGGCAATTCCTTAACAACGTTTGCAATCTCAGCTCATGAGACTGAGATGAGATTGCAAACGAATAATAATTGCGAATAATCGAGTGACTTTCTATTCATGAAAATCAACGCACGCAGTCGCGTCCTGCGTCAGGTAGGCAGAGATCTGTAAAATTTTGTATAGCGGTTACCTACATTTATGACATTTACTTGTCGCTAGCATTAGATTGCGACTTGAATTTGAACGTTTTCGTAAGAGAATTGGGCTTCAAATTATTTTTTGAATCGTTGTTCAAAAGATCTAGTACTTAAAAAAAACATTCAAATTCAATTCGCAATCTCATGCCAGCGACAGTAAAATGTACAAAAATTTAGGTAAACGCTATACGGATCTTATGAAGTCTGTGGGTGTGGTCTGTGGCCTGTGGTGAAAAATAAAACTGGTGACCTTACCGATAAAACAAACTACAGGCCTATTTCCCTAGCCACCATCATAGCCAAAGTGTTTGACGGTTTGCTTAACGCACAGTTGGATAAATATGTAAGTCTGCACGATAACCAGTTTAATTTTGGACCTCAATTGTCTACAGAAAGTGCTATACTGTATCTTATACCGTCAGATACTACACGGATCGTAGGACTCCTTTATGCGTGTGTTTCCTCGACTTGTCTAAGGCCTCGACCTGGTGGATGTGTTGTACTTTGGGATAAGTTTAATGGTATTAACCTGCCGGTTGAACTTGTAACTATCTTCAAGTATTGGTATACGCATCAGGTCAACAGCGTAAGATAGGCGGGGGTAATGTCGGAGTGGTAATTGAAATAGCAATCCTTTTATGTAATTTGACAGCAAGCACGATTAATTATTTTGAACTTAGATACGATCAAGACATGTACTGCTTAGAGCAAGGCTACTCCGGACTAGCCCTTATAGAAATGACGGAATATTGTTCATATAACACTGAACAGTTACGTAGTAATCATGTGGAACAACTCAAATCGTCCAGTTAAATTGTTACTCAATAATAAACTGGACAAAGACATCCAAAGAATAGTTCAACCTTTCAACATTATGCTCTCAGTATTATTCACTTCGAAATACAAAATTAGAAATAGTTATATCACCCCGTGTGAGAAGAAGTATCACATATTGCTGTTCTTAACTTTTTCATTTTTCAACGCGTTTTGTGTCTCTCGTCTGTTCAACGATAAACACAACATTTTTGTCAAATCATATACAACGGATATTGCGCTTGCAATTTTTTGGTTTGCTAACGCTATTTATTACCTCAGCTACATTTTGCTGATAATTTGTAACATTGTTCATAGCCGTAGCAACGTTTCCCTCATATTGAAGATCCAAGACATTCATAGGAGCATTGACATTAACAAAAGTGTCCGTAGTTACATTATTTGGAACTGGATCTCACTTTTTACTGTACTCGGTATTTTTATTTTACCGTCTACATTTTATTATGTCACAAAGGGTTCAATTTATTTTATTGAAGTTGCCGGTGAGATACAGCGTACACAATATGATCTAAATTTAATTTATGGTATCCGCCTTACAACTTTGTTGACAACGTATCTGAAAGAATGGATTAAGAACATACTAACAATAAATAACGAAGAACTGAATGATGAATATTGTAACAAGATTTTTAAGACGTATCAAAACATTTTAGAAGCTTACAAACTATACACAAAATGTTATCGAGTATTGGTAAGACTGTGTTTGGTTATATTGTTAATTATGATTCAGGTCCCTGCGACTCATGGAATGATGTTTTCTCCTTTTTTAGATATTACAACAAACATACGACTCGTTTATCCGTAGTCTATGTTTTGTGCAGATATACTTAATACGTTTGCAAGGATCGTCACATCTCGAAGTGAGTACATGCATAAATATCTATCTAAAGTTTTATTTTTATTTATTTATTAAAACTTTATGCACAAGTAAAAAAAATACTATACAAAGGCGATTTTTTTTTATCTTCACTTCAATCTCGCCTGATCGAAAGCGAGGGCATTATTTTTTTGGTTTGGGTAACAGGTAATTCTCAGGAATTTAATTAACTTTTATTGAATATTGTTTAACCAGCTTCAGTATAAAAGTAAGAAAGGGGAAGTGGTGGTGGTGGTGTAGTAGTAAGTGGTATTAAAGTTCTGGAATAAGAAGAATTTATGTTTTTTCTATTAATCTCATTTATTTTTGAAACAATTCAAACACCTTCTCTTTTGTTATTTTCTTATTTAATCACTTCTTTAGCAAGATCCTGTTAGGTCTTATTACAAAACGATGCGATGGTTTAAACCATCGACACAGTTTTTGTAATAAGAACCTAGCTGTGATACATACAGTTTTTTTTATACAAAACTAACTAACTAATCATTAACTTAGTCCGATACTAAGTTGTCAGTTTTACAAAACTGACAACTTAGTATCGGACTAATAATATAATCTTAATGTGTCGAAATAAAGTTCGTCACTCAAAAAAAAGGGTCCACGGTTTAAACCTGGGTTTGAAGATGAACCTTGTTTTGTAATAAGACGGATTATGTTTTCCTATCTTTATTTCTTTCCGCGTACTAAAATAGCATCTAAAACGTTTTCTTTTCTGTATAGATTGTGCTAACTTAAGATATTTTAGCCCTGAGGGGCAATTCCCCTATTTTTAACAAAGCTCGCAATCTCATCTCAATCTCAATCTGTCAAACATTGTATAAATAACAAAATAAAATAAAAAATAAAATTCATTTAAGTCAGGCAAAACCCTTAAGATAAAATAAAATAAAATGTCACAATACTGCCACATAATATAAAATAATAAATGAAATAAATTAACGAATAAAAATTTAAAAGGGTCAGAGATTTAAAATAAAAATAAAATGTCAATGCAATTAAAATAAACAAAGATTAAAAATACATAATTATCATGTTCACAGAAAAAAAAAAACAATGACTATTTATGACTTGGCGCCCGGGCTACAGATGTCTATCACAGCATTGTCTAATGTAGGGGCAGTCATATCGCTCTGCTATCATCACCAGGACAGCATTGGAGCTGGCCCGCATCCTGCGCCCTAAGGATGCGCACCGCTTGCGCATGGTTGCGTGAAAACAGTCGGTGCGCGCTTCCGCAAACATGCCCGAAGCGTTGCAGAAGCGGGGCAGCATGTTCTGGACGCGGAGGGCGCTATAGCTCGCTTGAATGTAGCCCACAGGCTGCACGTGTACAGTGAGGTGCAATATGCCTTAAAAAGGGTGATCCTTACATGGTTGGAACAACGTGCAAACCTGCGGACAAGCATATTCGCTCTTTTCAACAAAACCCTCCGCTCCCGTTCGATGTCAGCATGATCCATGAGGTCAGCTGTGACTATATGGCCTACATATTTAAAATGGTCCACTATGTCTAGGGGAACACCATTGAGGCAAACTGCTAGCTAACATTACATTTTATCCTATGTCTCCCTGCGTACTCCTCACAGACCTGTAATAGCTCCCTCAAACCACAGACCATGTCATCAGCATAAATTAGGCTGTTGACGCAAACGCCATCAACATGGCAACCGACGTGCCGACTGCTGAGCGCGACGATCAGTGCGTCCATGTAGAGGTTGAAAAGGGTTGGCGAGGTCAATCTACCCTGCTTCACTCCATACTCCAGCTGATACGGCTCCGACATTGCCCTCACCCATCTGATGCTGTCTATCTGATGCGTATACCAATACTTGAAGATAGTTACAAGTTCACGCGGCAGGTTAAAACCATTCAACTTATCCCAAAGGATATCATACGCCACCAGGTCGAAGGCCTTAGACAAGACGAGGAAACACGAGGAGTTCTACGATCCGTGTAGTATTTGACGGTATGCCTCAAGACAGTATAGCACTTTTTTTTAGCAATTGAGGTCTAAATACCATACAGGTTATCGTGCAGACTTACATATTTATCGAACTGTGCGTTAAGCAAACCGTCAAACACTTTGGCTATGATGGTGGCTAGGGAAATAGGCCTGTAGTTTGTTTTATCGGTAAGGTCACTGGTTTTATTTTTCACCACAGGTGTAGTGCCCGTGGTGAACAGGCTTCATAAGATCCGTATAGCATTTACTTAAAATTTTAACATTTTACTGTCGCTGGCATGAGATTGCGAATTGAATTTAAATGTTTTTAGGTATGAGATTTTTTGAGCAACGATTCAAAAAATAATTTGAAGGCCAATTCTCTTACCTGAAAACGCGAAAACCACTATACAAAATTTTACAGATTGAGACTGAGATGAGATTGCAAACGTTGTTAAGGAATTGCCCTCTGGTCAAACTAAATTGAATCCCACGCAGTGTGCGGGACTAAATTCACTCACGCTAGTGGTATCAATCAGGTATTCATAATGGTGCGAATAATCGAGTGACTTTTGAAAACAATCAACGCACGCAGTCGCGTCCTGCGTCAGGTAGGTACGGGATTTGGCGGAGTTTGACCAGAAGTTACCCAATGTTACCTTATTAATTGAATGTATCGGCAACGTAACGATACCACATTTTTGTGCTACTTACTGCTTTCAGTTACCTTCATATACGAGTGTGCTTGTAGTATGGATTGTAAGATTTTTGTTACTTGTTTTGCTAACTTGTTGGCAATGTGAGAAGTTCTATATATCTATGGAGGAAGCTGAGTCGGCGTGTATACAGCGTGTCATGGATAAGAACTGCCCAAGTAAGAGCAAAAGTTTTGATTACAAATATGTATCTAAATTCTTTTTACCCACCTTTCTGTGTGAATATTGAATCTGGGCAAAAAGAAATCTATATATTTTTTATTTTGTAACTTATTCAACTCAATGTTTGCTTATTTCCTTACAGAAAGTGTCAGACATCTGTGCAAGCGCGTGCTACAAGTTAACCGGACCTTCAGTAAGATGACAGCGTGTGGCTTGTTCACAATAGACGCCACTCTGCCGATACCTCTGACAGGACTCTTAATTCATTACATTATTGTACTGCTGCAGTTTGCTTTACTGTGAAATTACTTACTGCTTCAAAACATCTTCAATTGCAACGATTTCATGTAATATTATTACTGTGTAGATACAAACTCAATTAATGTTCAACAATCAAGCATTCATTAAAAGGAAATTAATTTATAATTTAATTATGTATATCGAGAGTGCGAAGCTACAGAATGACCCACGCCGCCCAATGCATAACTAAAACCCAGTGTCTCATAGGCTTAAAAGCCACAAAAGTTTTCTTGGGTGCGTGAGTCCAGCCAATGCAATACCTTCAAAGCAATATGCGACCTTTAGCAAGAGCTGCCTAAACCCCCTGATTTTGTCACTATCAGAGAGCTTTCCATCCGGACAAGTTGCTGTAGCCGACTTATATGTAATTTTACAACAAATGCGTATTTGATTAATGTTCAACTTTGATACTATCAATAAGTAGGTACATAATTAAACAGACATTTCCGGATTGGTCATCATTAATCTTGCTATGTTGTTACCTTGTAATATTGATTGTGACATAGTATTGAATAAGGAGAAACTAGAATTCGTCGATAAAACTGTTTTCCTGGGGATCACGCTCGACTCAAGGCTGCAACGGGGTCCTCATTTATTATCTCTCGCAGGACGGCTAAGTTCAGCAGCATATTCTGTGAGAAAATTCCGTCAATTTACTGATGTAAATACCGCGAGGCTAGTCTATTTCAGTTACTTTCATAGTTATGTCTTACAGTATTTTAATATGGGAATGGGCTGCAGATCAATCAATTTGCCTAGCCTTTTCCCAACTATCTTACGGTCGGCTTCCAGTCTAACCGGATGCAGCTGAATACCAGTATTTTACATGGATCGACTGCCTATCTGACCTCCACAATCCAGTAACTGAGTAATACGATACCCCTTGGTAAGACTGGTTGTCAGACTTTCGGGCTTCTGACGACCCCTAACGACTGTCAAAGATCCACGAATATTATTACTTAGCCACGAACTCCTCAGGATCGGGATCAGGGTATGGGCTGCAGATATCAAGTCTATTTTTATTCTGCAGAAAAGAGCCATCAGAGCAATATATGGCCTCCGCAGGCGTGATTCTCTAAGGGAACTGTTTTAAAATATTTATCTACACCCATGCTATAAATCCTCTATAAAAGTTTCTGAAACAGGCTTATTGCCAACATTAAAACAACCAGTGTCATGGTAACCATAATATCATCAAAACGGGTGTTATAATGTTGTACTGAATTTCATAATGCAACCCGTTTTCAAAAAAAGAACATTGTAATGCACGCGCGTTTCACTACAACAGCGCCGTAATTTAAAAAAAGAAGTTATTCGAATTCACGTCTTATACTATGACGCCGGCCGCCATGTTCGATACGAGTATTAGTATTGCAAAAAACTGTTTCAGAACCTTTTATAGAGGATTCATAACATGGATGTATATAAAGTCTTGTATGCAACTGTACATAATTAGGTATTCAAACACTCATGTGATACTATTATCACATTATACGTCAGTTGCATAAATAACTATTAAAATGGTCAATGTTTCATAAAAATACGCCTCATAGTTTTTGTGTGATTCTCAGTTTCTCACATTCGTGTTTTAATACCCCATATTATACGTCAGTTGCATCAATAACTATTACATCATAACGGTACCTTTTAAATATATCTACGAAAAAGTCATGTACACAAGGAAAAATCTAAATGTTTTCGGTAAAAGAGGTGAAAGATACAATTACAGGACTAGAAATAGGGACCAATTAGTTCAACCAGGTTTCAAACTGGATAAAGTAGACTCATCTTTCATGGGGTACGGTTTAAAATGTTATATTATAAAATACCTCTCCACATACTCCAACTGAATGAAGCGAAATTTAAATCTTATACAAAACGCACACTATGCAGCCAGGCATGTTATAAGTTGGGAGATTACATCGCTGACCAAAATGGACGCATTAACTAATTGATTAGCATTCGAAAATATTGTTGGAGCTGCTGAAGATTGAGAAGAGAGAAAATTATTTTTGCATTATTTAAATTCAACCTCTTAGTATTGTATAATTGCATAGCACTCAGTACATGTGTGAGCACTATGTAGCTACTTTATAGCTACCATTTACTGGGTACGTCTTTCGCTGACTTGAATGTGCCCTGACGGTTGAGAGTATGTCATGCCCACTCAAATGTTTCGCCGGTGGTGGCGTGTATTAGTTCCCTTAAAAATAGCTAAATGGTGTTGCAGTGCGATTCTGTAACCATCTCACCGTGAAAACTTAGGTGAAGTGAGCGTGGAGTGAGCTGTCAATAGTGTCAATTCCTAGCAAAAACAAACTCACTTCACCTAAGTTTTCACGGTGAGATTTTTACAGAATCGACCGGCAGATCCATGCGTCATGTTCGTGAACACGGGCGCCGTCAGTTCGGACTGGTCATCTCTTAACTACCACAGCTTATTTTTACCGACTTCACAAAAAGGAGGAGGTACTATGTTCGGCTGATTGTATGTTTTTTTTTTGTATGTTTGTTCATCGAATACTCCGCCAATTGTCAACGGATTTTCAAAATTATTTTTTGGTTTGAAAGGGTATACTCTCAAGGTGGTCCCATTGTCACCAAATCAGAATCTGATGAGGGGATCCCATGGAAATCGAGGGGAACCCTCAAATTTTATAGGCACAACTATAGCGATTTGGGTATTTTTTATAGTAACTTGTGCATTTGCTCTCGGAAAACACCATTTGGTGAAGTGGAACTGATGATGAAGACCATAGATGGCCATCGGAAATACTCAATTTATAAGTATTTCACGGGTTGCGATTCGATTACTTTAATATGGTTGCTAAGTAATTTATGCCCGTCAAAATGCCTAATGGTGATGATGACTTCACCATGAAGCTCCAGTTCTCCTGGTTCTTACTAGGAGAACTCCTCAAAAATTAACGTCCCAGCATCGGGAAAAGCAATATTTTGTAAAAAGTGATGAGCAGTTGCCATTGGGCTATTGTAACTTAGATAAATTACAAACTGACCCACTAAAAAGTGAAAAATAAAAACTTTTTTACAAAAAAAACCAACCGACTTCCAAAAAAAAACACTACAAAGTGAAAAATAAAGTCGGTGGCAAAAAACTAAAATAAAGATCCAAAGACACCGACTTCCAAAATTAAAGTTATTTTTCACTTTTTAGTGTTTTTTTTGGAAGTCGGTTGTTTTTTTTTAAGTTAGTTGTTTCTAGTTTTAATCTTTTTTTTACGGATGCTTTTTAATCGACTTCAAAAAGGAGGAGGTTCTCAATTCGTCGGAACCTTTTTTTTTTTTATTATTTTTTTTTATGTTCCCCGATTACTCGAAAATGGCTGGACCGATTTGGATTTTTCTTTTTTTGTTCGAAAGGGTATACTTCCCAAGTGGTCCCATGATCATCAAGTCAGGGTCTGATGATGGGATCCCATGGAAATCGAGGGAAACCCTCAAATTTTATGGGCACACTTATATCGATTTCGGTATTTTTTATAGCAACTCGTGCATTTGCTCTCGGAAAGTACCATTTGGTGAACTGGAACTGATGATGAAGACCACAGATGGCCATCGGAAATGCTCAATTATATCTAAGTAGGTATATCACAGGTTGCGATTCGATTACTTTAATATGGTTTATGCTCGTCAAAAGGCATAATGGTGATGGTGACTTCACCATGAGCTCCAGGTTCTCCTGGTTCTTACTAGGAGAACTCCTCAACAATTAACGTCCCTGCATCAACAAACAACATCAACAATTAACAATTAACATCAACATCAACAATTAACGTCCCTGGTAAATAGGACTGGCCAAGTCCGGCGGTACGCCGTTGAAGCCGGTGTTCCGCAGGGATCTGTCGTAGGACCTCTCCTGTGGAACATCGGCTATGATTGGCTCTTGCGGGGAACTCTCCTCCGAGGCACGAGTGTCATCTGCTATGCGGATGACACTCTTCACACCGCCCGGGGGGGGGAACTTTAGGGAGGCGGCCAATTTGGCTTCGGCGGACGGATCCTTGGTCGCGGGGAGGATCCGCCGCCTAGGTTTAACGGTGGCGCTACACAAGACCGAGGCCGTGTTCTTCCACGGACCTCGGCAGCGCCCCCCGCCTGACGCCCACATCTTCGTGGAGGGCGTCAGAATTGAGGTGAACCTTGTACTCGACAGCAGGTGGCGCTTCAGTCCGCATTTTGGCAGGCTGTCGTCGCGCCTACTGAAGACCGCGGGTGCCCTCTCGTGGCTGCTTCCCAACTCGGGGGGGCCCAGCTCGCGATGCCGGCAACTTTACGCCGGCATCTTGAGGAGCATGGCCCTTTACGGGGCTCCTATCTGGGAGGACTCCCTCCACAGGAGGGAGAACGCTGCCGCGTTACGGGCACCCCAAAGGGCCATAGCCCACCGTGTGGCGCGGGCCTACCGCGCGGTAGCCTTCGCGGCCTCATGTATTCTGGCCAGCACCCCTCCTTGGGAACTTGAGGCGTGGGTGCTCGCCAGAGTATATGAATGGACGGCGGGGCGGAGGGCGAGAGGAGAACGCCCAGCACCGGAAGAGCGGGAGGCAGTCCGGCGGGAGGCGAAGGACGCCATCGTCGTCCATTGGACGGGGGACCTCGCCACCCCAGCCTTCGGGCGCCGAACCCTCGACGCGATTGGGCCAGTCCTGCGAGACTGGCTCGAGCGGTCGCATGGGTTCCTCTCCTTCCGTCTGGTGCAGGTGCTGTCCGGACACGGTTGTTTCGGATCATACCTGCACCGGATCGGACGGGAGGAGACGCCGTCGTGTCACGAGTGTGGCGCGGCAGAGGACACGGCGCAGCACACCCTGGAGGTGTGCCCGTCGTGGTTTGAGACGCGACGCAGTCTCATGGCTGTGATCGGACCGGACCTCTCACTTCCCGGCTTGGTTAACGCCATGCTGGGGGATGAGAGGTCATGGGCAGCAGTCGCCTCTTTCTGCGAACACGTCATGTCCCAGAAGGAGGCGGCGGAGCGCGCGCGGGAGGACAATCCTCACGCAGCACCACTCCGAAGGCGGAGGAGGGGTCGAAGAAGACGTCAGTATGATACTCATCTTCGACTCCTCCCAGGTGGAGGCCAGCAGGCAACAGGTGTGGGGGCACCCTTGCCTGTATTGCACAGGCCTCCACCAGTGTCGGACGGGAATGGCCAGGTGTTCCCGGCCATTCCCGTAGCCCCCCAACCTGGGGAGCATGCGGGGCCCACCAGCTAGGTGGGCATGCGCCGGGAGGGTTGTGGAAGTAAAGGTTGAGCCGGTTTCCCATGGCCCTCCCATCACGGCGATGTGGGAACACCGCTGAGTTTTAGTGGGTATACTGTCATTCCGACAGGAGTCCCACATACCCCGTCTCGTCCCCCACGAGCGGAGATGCGTAACGCATTTCTCAGCGTCAAAAAAAAAAAAAAAAAGGTTAGGTTAGAACAGTGACCCTTAACGCGCGACGGCGAGCGAGCGAAGCAAGCGGTGCCGCGGCAGCGGCCGCCGAGCGCCATATCCAATAGATGCTCGTTATGACATATTTTAATGAACATATTTTGGTGCACATTCAGTATATTTGGTGGAACACAGGCAAAATTAGGTAAATGAAATGGGAATAAATTGAAGTACTTTTAAATACCTGCCTGTAATTGGTTTATCTATGTAAATAAAAGAAAGTCGTGTTAGTTACACTATTTATAACTCAAAAACAGCTGAACCGATTTGTTTGAAAATTGGTGGGAGGTAGCTTAGAACCAGGAGACGGACATAGGATACTTTTATATACATAATTCTTCTCTACGTGTGTTTGTCACCTAACTCCTCCTAAACGGCTGTACTGATTTGGATGAAAATTTGTGTGTATATTTCAATTGGTTCCTGGATGGTTTGAAAACACAATTCGACCCGATAGGCGGCGCTGCAGTCGGGTTCTAGGATCGATCAGACAGGACATCGTCTGTCGGGACCGCTAGTTTGTAATAAATGCTTTGAGTTTGAGTTTTTATGTACTTAGCTAAATAAAAAGGATTTTAACGAACGGGTTTTATTTACTCAGCAAAAAGACACGCATACAAGATATACAAGAGTAATATAACACGAGGTAGCCATTTTGTTAAACGCCATTCGGTGTTGCCGCGTATACAAGAATCAAGTTCCCCGTAGTCGAGATTTTTATAATGTGAATTTACTGTTTTTGTATTTTATTAAATAACCTATTTCATTTATCTAACCTAGTTATTGTATACTTATCCTAGTTCTATAAATTATTTAATGTTTGTCTTAGTAATCTATACACATAATTATGGTGTAAAAATGTTAGTTGACACTAAATCAAGGGCTGAGTCTGCCCATGAAACTTGAAACTGAACAATTTTCCCCAAGGAACATTTTCGTCTTCCCATACAAAATGCGCAATCAGCTGATTGATTTTCGAAAAAAAATTTTTCGTATTTCGGGCCATGTTCCTGAAATGTAAACTTCGTGTCTGTACATCGAAAATATGTATTTGCGAAAAAAATAATCTAGGGGATGATCCCGGTTGATCCCAAAGCTTTTCACTTCGGAACCCAGGGTTCGCTGGCCATGATCCTAGAATTGGCGAGTCTGATAATCACAGTGAAGCAATTGCCATCTGACCTTCATGACCACAGGAGGAACCAGACTCATTTAGGATCATGATTACACATTCAGAAATCTGAATGTGCAGGTTTCCTCACGGTGTTTTTCCTCACCGAAGAGTGAGTGGTGTAGGTCCGTACTTAGGAAAAACCCAGTGGTACGGGCGGGGCTTGAACCAGCGACTTTTTTTGGTCAAGTCAGCGTTCGTTAATCACACGGCCACCACCGCCCCAAAAAGTTATATATGTACTAAATAATGTGTAACCACACTATTGACGGTTAGAATAGAAAAAGAAAGCTCTATTTTGGTAACACCTTATATTCTTTATGATTATTTTTAATAATAATTTGTAAATATTACATGTAAACAAAAAATTAAAAACTAATAAAAATGAGGCCTAATCATTGATATACATACCTTCCATTTTTCTAAAGAAGAACAACCTACGCCATAGGCGTAGGTTGGCCATACATTTGTAACGTTAGTCAAAGACCAAGTCTGTGCGCCATAGATTAGGACGGGAAGAATACAGACTTTCAATGAGCTTACGCTTGAGTGCAATGGGCTCAACTCTCCCTGGAAAAGTTCCTACATGGACCAGTAGCTCTTCCAGGCGTTTTCCGTTCGTCTTGTGACTTATTTTTCTTGCCTTGCCTGGAAAGATACTACTCCGCCCAAGTAGAGGTATTCCTGGACTTGTTGTATAGTCTCTCCGTCTACTTTTATGCTTTTTGGTGTTTTGTTGCACATAACTTTGGTCTTCGAAATATTCATCTTCAGTCCAACCTCAAGGCTTGCATTAGGTACTGAAACTACAAACTATTATAATTTAATTATGTACTGAATTAGTCACGTCATATTTGAATCGTATCCATGTCTTATTAATAAATATAAATAAATTTGTATTCTTCCAGTCGAAAATAAACCAACCTCAAAACTAAATAGCCACATTATTTAGTTTTGAAGCTGGTTTATTTTATTGGACAACACAAATCATCATACGCAATATTAGGTAGACTAGACAAAGACGTTATATGAATAGTTCAATCTAGACAATTCAGTTTTGGTCTTACCCAAAACTAAATGTTGTATTGAAAGACGTTGCTGATTTATTATATCTTTTCTAAAAGGTACACAAAAAAGTCATATTTGACGATGAAATAGTAATGATCTAATCCTTTTATATAATTTGACTGCTGTCAAATTACATTCAAGCCACGATTAATTATTTTCAACTAAGATACAATCAAAATCAACTACTAAAAAACTTCCGACTGCCCTTATAAATATAACGGAATATTGTTCATATAACATCGAACAGTTACGTAGTAATCATGTGGAACAACTCAAATCGTCCAGTTAAATTATTACTCAATAATAGACTTGACAAAGACGTTCACAGAATAGTTCAACCTTTCAACATTATGCTCTCTGTATTCTTCACTTCAAAATACAAAATTAGAAATAGTTATATTACTCCGTGTGAGAAGAAGTATCACATAATGCTGTTCTTAACTATTTTATTTTTCAAAGTTTTTTGTACCTGTCGTCTGTTCAACGATAAACTCGGTATTTTTGCAAAATTGCATACAACGGATATTATCGCCCTTGCAATTTTTTGGTTTGCTAAAGCTATGTATTGCCTCAGCTACATTTTGCTGATCATTTGTAACATTTTTCATAGCCATAGCAACGTTTCCCTCATATTGAAGATCCAAGACATACATAGGTGCATTGACATTATAAAAAGTGTCCGAAGTTATATTATTTGTAACTGGCTCTCTTTTTTTACTGTACTCGGTATTTATATTTTACCGGCTTCATTTTTCTATGCTACAATCGGGTCAATTCACTTCATTGAAGCTACCGGCGATTTACTGATTATACAATATGATCTAAATTTAATTTATGGTATCCGCCTTACAACATTGCTGACTACGTATCTGAAAGAATGGATTAAGAACATACTAACAATAAATAATGAAGAACTGAATGATGAATATTGTAACATGTTTTTTAAGACGTACCAAAACATTTTAGAAGCTTACAAACTATATACAAAATGTTTCCGAGTATTGGTAAGTAGGTGCTTGGTTACATTGTTATATTTGATTGAGGTCCCTGCAACTCATGCAATGATAATTTCTCCTTTTTCAGATATTATATCGAATATACGACTCGTTTATTCGTAGTATATGTTGTGTGCAGGCACACTTAATATATTTACAAGCATCATCAAATTTTGAAGTGAGTACATGCATATCTATCATATGTTTAATTTTTATTTATTTATTTTATAGAACAAAACTTTATGCACAAGTAAAAAAAATTCTGTACAAAGGCAGATTTTTTTTATAGCTGAAAGTGCCTGCTCTTGACCTCGATCTCGCCTAGTGGAAAGCGAGCGCATTACAATGTTAACCTTTTCATTGGGTTACAATTACAAGCCCAGGAATTTCATTAAATTTTGTTGAATTTTTTTTTTACAGCTTCTGTATCGGTATGAAAGTTCTGGAATAAAAAGTATCTACGTTCTTTCTACTAGATTTATTTTTGGGACAATTCCAACACCTTTTCTTTTGTATTTTTTTATGATTCAGTTGCCCAATTTTACCTTAATTTAATTGAATGTATAAGTTACTACGGCAACGTAACGATACCACATTTTTGTGATACTTACTGCTTTCAGTTACCTCCATCTGTGACCGTGCTTTTAATTGTATGGATTGTAAAACTTTTGTCACTTGTAATGATGACTTGTTGGCAATGTGAGAAGTTCTATATAACTGTGGAGGAAGCTGGGTCGGCGTGTATACAGCGTGTGATGGATAAGAACAGTCCAAGTATGAACAAAAGTTTTGATTACAAATAATGCCTAAATTCTTTTTACCCCTTCAGAGTGAATATATTGAATCTGGGGAAAAAGAATCTATACAGGGTGTTTGGCAGAACGTTGAACATACGAAAATGGTGGATAGTTGGGGTCATCTGCTACTTACTCAGCCCTAATTTATTTGGCCCTGGCCCACTGGATATTTTTAATTATTTTTTTTATCTTTTTTCTTGTTTCACCACTTTCTTAACTTTAAAGTGTAATTTTTATTAAAAGTGGGTGAAACAGGCAATAGGTATTTAGTTTTTTTTTTCATACTTTTATGTCGGCAGATTCTTATAAAATTATTGCTTTATTCAGATGTTAGCTAGAAAAAAAGTTATGAGTCCTCAAACTTACAGAAAGATGTAAAAAAATACTTAAATCTTAATTTCAACTTGCATTTAAAAAAAAACAAAAAATGATTGAGGAGTTCCAATTCTAGCAAAACATCCCTAGTGTGTGAGCTTTCTAATGGCATGTATTATTAAAACAACGTGTTCCGTTCAAACCACAAAGAATGAGTACTTTTATTTGAAAAAAAAATTAACAGGTGGCAGCACTAGTATATAGTCACAGATAATTAAACATTGTAGATATTTACAACACCCCCACTATATCTTACAATGTACATAGTTACACATTAGGTACATTTCAAATATGCTGAACACCCAACTTGTTCAAAAAATAATAATGCTTATTAGTAAATAAGCTCTTGGTAAATAAATCAGCAGGCATTTCAGCTGTCGGCAAATATTGAAAGTTCACAATTCTATTGGTTACACAATCTCGACAAAAAGGATACCTTATATCAATGTGTTTGGTTCTCTTGTGAAAGACTGGATTTGCAGTCAACTTTAATGCACTCTGATTATCATTATAAATATCAATAGTATACATTTTTTTTGTAATCTCAAACTGTAGATTCCTTAAATAAACAGATTCTTTGCATGTTTCAGTCAAAGCCATGTACTCTGCTTCGCTGCTCGACAAGGCAACAGTTTTTTGTTTTTTAGCTTCCCAAGAAATTACACAGCCAGATAATGTAAAACAGAAACCTGTGTATGACCTTCTATCTATACTATTACTTCCCCAATCAGCATCAACAAACGCTTCTAAAATTGAGTTCCCATTAGCAGTAAACTTTAAGCCATGTTTTTTGGTATGTTTTAAATATCTTAATATACGTTTTACATATGAACAATGTTCTTTACTAAAGCAATTATTAAATTGACTCAAAAAACCAACTGAAAATGCTATGTCAGGTCTGGTAAGTACTGCTAGATACATGAGACAACCTATTATTTGTTGATAAGGAAATTCATCTACATAATTCTCATCTTTAGATACATTTAACTTGGTCTCCATTGGAGTTTGAACACTTTTACACTGACTCATATTAAATTTATGCAATAATTGGTCAATGTAATCTTCCTGACTTAGTGATATTGTTTTTTCAGATTTATTTACTGTTACATTTACACCAAGACACTTCTTGATTTCACCTAAGTCTTTAATTTTAAAATGACTAGCTAAAACATCTTTTAAGTATTTAGTCTCTTTACTGTCATTGGAAAAAATAAAGAATCATCCACATAAAGCGTGACAATAGTTTTCAAGTTATCCTGTATCTTCAAATACATACATGGTTCTATCTTAGATTTAAGTATAACCAATTTTTAGTAAACATTCATCTACTCTCTTATACCGTGCTCTTGAAGATTGTTTAAGGCCATATATTGCCTTTTTTAATTTTAGAACTTGACCACTCTGTATCGTTTCAGAAAAACCCTCAGGTTCTTGCATATAAATATTCTCTTCAAGAGTACCGTTTAAGAAAGCAGTTGTCACATCAAGATGCGTTATATCAAGACCTAGTTGAACAGACAGAGCAAATAATAATCTCAAAGTGGTGTGTCTCACTACGGGAGAAAAAGTGTCTGTATAGTCTAAGCCTTCGATTTGCGAAAAACCTTTGGCTACTAAACGCGCTCGAAAACGAATATTATTTTCGCTATCATATTTCTTACGTAGCACCCACTTGCACTGCACAACTCTACTGTCTTGTGGAGCATTACTCAGCTCCCAAGCATCATTGTTTTTGAAACACTGTAACTCTTCAGCCATGGCCATCTTCCACTGCTCCTTTTCAGGTCCATTTAAAGCTTCTTTTAGAGACAAACCTGCCGCATCATCATAGATATCTTCACGTATACAAATATTTGAATAATGATACCTGTCTGGCTTCTTCCTCTCACGTATAGATCTATGTGGTTTAGGTGAAATATATTCTTCATTATCACTGGGTTCATACGTGTCGTCATTCACATCTAGAAATGTGTCATCCGAGCTGTCTGTGTTATCTTGGCTTGTATTTGATTCTGATGTTTCCGGGTCGAGTTCTTTCATCTTCTGTTCTTCTTCCCCCACTGAATCAAAACTCTGATCTTGAACTTGTATGAGACATTCTGATTTTGATTCCTGCTCAACTATAATCACATCTCTACTAGTCAACACAGTTTTTGTTTCTGGATTATACAGTCTATATCCCTTTATGTTTTCTGGATATCCAATGAGAATACATTTCTCCGACTTCTTGTCCCACTTCTTACGTTTTTGTTTAGCTATATGAACCATCGCAGTACTTCCGAAGATTCTGATATGACTAACGTCTGGTTTACAGCCATTCCATATCTCATATGGTGTTTTATTTCCCAATGCTGCAGCTACACTTCGGTTCTGCAGATACACCGCTGTGTTGGTGGCCTCACCCCAGAACGCTTTACCTAGGTTGGCATCAAAGAGTAGGCATCTTGCCTTTTCAACGATTGTGCGATTAAATCGCTGACACAATCCATTTTGCTGTGGTGTATACGGATTGGTCTTTTGATGAATCACACCAGCACTACTCAAATAGTTATCAAATTCCTTGTTACAATATTCTAGCCCGTTGTCGCTTCTTAATACTTTGATAGTCTTCTTTGTCTGATTTTCCACTTGAGCTTTGAATTCCTTAAAATACTTCAATGCCTCATTCTTGTTTTTCAGGAAATAAATAAATGCCATACGGCTATGATCGTCGACAAACAACAAGAAGTATCTCGAGCCACCCAAGGATACTTTTTCCATTGGCCCACAGATGTCACTGTGTACTAAATCTAGCAAGTCACTACTCTTACTAGTACTCTTGCTCTTGAATGGTAAGCAACACTGCTTACCTTCACAACATGTAGTACAGACGCCAGCAGGTCAAGCCACCCGAAACTGTCAAATTTTCCCATTCAACCTTGAACCTAACGCTTCAGCGATAAAGATGAAAATCTATTAAAGAAATTTGACAGATTGTAGTAGCTTGATGTGCTGGCGTCTGTACATGAAGACTTGCTTATATCCACTTTGTCATCAATGGACATACCCTGTACAGCATTCTTCATCTGATTTAAATAGTCTTTATTGATATGTCCTAATCTGCGATGCCATGTAATTCCAGACACGACTGATGCTGCTAAATGTTCTTGGTTTGACAAGTTTACTTTGTACACTCCATTGACTAATGATGCTGTTGCTACTAACTCATTCTTCATGTTGTGTATAGAACAACCGTTGTCCGAAAAAGATACTTTATTTCCTTTTCTTATGAGTTCACTGACTGACAGCAAGTTCGTTGTCATACTTGGTACACAAAACACGTCTTTTACCACAATATCATATTCTATATTATTAGCTGCAGTCGTAATCTTCACATCGCCAGAACATAGAACTGACAGCTTTTCACTGTTTGCAACAACAATTTCCTTCTTCTGTTCACTAGATGCATTCATAACCCAACTTTCATTAGTTGTTAGGTGTACCTACACTGGCTCCTGAGTCAATGTACCATTCATTTTTGTTGAAATTTCCACTCATGAATACTGCGCTGAATGCATTTGACTGCATTCGATTTTTAGTCTTGTATGATGAGTTATTTTCATTATTTGTACATTGATTTTTATATTGTGTTGTTTACATCGATAACATTTCACCACCTTGACGTTTGTTTTTGTCGGATCCGTGGTACCAACATTGACATTATTTTTTGCCATAGACGAATTAGTATTACTTTTTTTTTTGAACTTTGAACGAGTAGCGAATGCGCCGCTAACTTCATCTTGTTCGGTCACCGACTCCATGTCCAACAATTTTGATTTGATGGAATCTGCCGATATACTAATCCCAGAATGCTCGATGGCCATGATCATTGGGGAAAAACGATCAGGCAATCCCGCTAACAGTAACGATCCTGTCCACTGGTCATTTATTTCGAATCCCGTTCCACTTAATTTTTGCGCTGTATCGATAATTTGAGTCACATATGACGTCATTGAGCTGGAACTTTCTAGACGTATCGAAATTAAATTCCTCAGAAGACTTATTCTTCGCGAGAAACCGTTATCATCAAACAATTGTTGCAGTTTATCCCATAATTCTTTCGCCGTTTTTACACTTTTCACGTGTACGTATAAAGCCGGATCGATTGTCATAATTAATTTTGCTCTGGTTTTTCTATCATCTGCAGCTCCTATGTCCACCCCTACTTCTGGCTTTACACAATGGTTCATGCCTTCAAGGATTAGGAAATTCTCTGCCGCGAAACACCATTCATTATAATTTTCTCGACCCTTTAACTTGGGTACATTTATCAGATAGTTAGTAGCCATTGTTTGATTCCAATCACTAACTCCGCAAAATTTACAATCGTCCTTCACTCCTGAACAAACACTCGTTTCGTAATAAAAAGTCTCTTTTTAACACTCGTTTTCCGAAATTCTTGCTAAAATACTGCACTTTTTATTTTTAATGGCCCATAACCTATTATTAAAACAACGTGTTCCGTTCAAACCACAAAGAGTGAGTACTTTTATTTGAAAAAAAAATTAACAGGTGGCAGCACTAGTATATAGTCACAGATAATTAAACATTGTAGATATTTACAACATGGACCTAATATACTAGAATTCTAAGTCAATGTAATATACAAACTGGACTGAGCTCTCATACCAAAAACACGAGCAGAGAGAGATATGTCACATTGAGGCAGTTATCTCCTTCTAATAGGGTGACCAAACATTTTTATGACAAACAGGAAAGTTCGTTTATACAGAGATAATTTGCGTCCGGTTGAACCTAAGTGATGTCAAATTATTGTTTGTATTACAAACATATTGTAGTTAAATAATATAAAGAAATAGACCTTTTTCGAAAGCTCCTTTATGAAACTGAACATTATTGTGTTCTATGTCGGTGTTCAATCGTGTACCTACCCATGTTTTTGAGGCAAGAGGGAAGGACTACAATATTGTCGTCTTGTAGCGAATCATCAAATTTGATCACGTAGGTATACGTGGCTTATGATGAAGAAGGCATGTAGAATCTCGTTCTGGGACCATGGTACTTTCTTGCTCGTTTTAGGGTTCCGTACCTCAAAAGGAAAAAACGGAACCCTTATAGGATCACTCGTGTCTGTCTGTCTGTCTGTCTGTCCGTCTGTCCGTCTGTCACAGCCAATTTGCTCCGAATCTAATGGACCGATTAAGTTAAAATTTGGTACACATATGGATTTCTGTAACCCAAACACGTACAGCTAAAGTAAATATATGAATTTTGAATATGAGAGTCACCTTTAGGGGGAAAATAAGAAAATTAAAAAAAAAAGTTTTGTAAACTGTACCGTGTGACATATCAAATGAAAGGGCTTAATATGAGGGTCTCAAATATATATTTTTTTATAGTTGTAAAATATATTGTTTTAAAGTTATTTAAGAAAATTGATGAAAATTGACCATTCCCCCCCCCTTATCTCCAAAACTACTGAGCCTAAAATTTTGAAAAAAATATAGAAAATAGTTCTATACCTGTAGATTACAGGAAAACCTATTAGAAGTCTGTGGTCTTAAAATAACATGGTAAATCTATATATATAAAAATATCAAAGTCCTGACTGAGTCACTGACTAATATATCAACGCACAGCCCAAACCAATGGACCTAGAGACTTGAAATTTTGCACATAGATACCTTAAATAGTGTAAACATCCACTAAGGAAGGATTTTTGGAAATTCCATCCCTGAGGGGGTAAAATAGGGGATGAAAGTTTGTATGAAAAATCCTATCCCTTGAGTTAATAGACTTGAAACTTAGCACGAATATTCATCTAAGTAAATTATAAAGTTTATCATTTTTAGTTTTCCTAAAGTACCCCCTAAGGAGGGATTGGGGGTGTCAAAGTTTGTATGGAAGAACTTTAACACGCGGTCCGATTAACTCAAAACTCAGTTTCTATACTTGAGACCAAAAATTAAGACTAACGTGTATCAGGGTTTTCCAAAAATCTACACCTAAGAGGTGAAAAGTTAATTTTATAGCGGAGGATTTTATTGGGGGCTTGATTAACTCTAAAATTGGTGTAAATAATGTTTGAGTCAAGTTATGGAAACATACCAGACGATTTTTGAAATTCTTTATTTGTGTTCGTGAAAACAGAGGTACAGTTTATAATATATGAAAAATCTTATTAATTTGGTTAATGAACTTGAAACTTAGCACAAATACTTGCATAAGTAATTAATAAAGTTTGTCATTATTAGTTTTTCAAAACTACGCCTCAAATGAGGTTAGGGATGTTAAAGTTTGTATAGAAGAATTTTAAAGCGCAGTCTGATTAAAAAAATGGTACTTTGTGTCAAGTTAGGAAACTTGCCAAACGAATTTTCACCGATTTTGACGACATATAGCTGATGTTTTAAGGAGTAACTTAGGCTATTTTTATTTAAAAATAATTAGGGTTCCGCGCAAGAAAATTAAAATCCATGAAATCAGACAACCACGTACAGTCCAGTACAAACTTACTAAGCCTCCGCTGTCTATTACGGCTATAACAACAAATAATAAAAATAAAGCAAAGTTAAAAATGTAAGGGGTCGATCCCCATACAATAAACTTTTCATTCTGAAAAAAAAATAAAAATTTTAATCTAGCATGTGGGGTGTCATCGTCTAGAACTCATTGAGACAAACATTTACAAACATTACACATACATACAAATACAATACATTACATACAATATATACATACATACATTACATACATTATATACAATACATTTATTGTACAAACATTTTTTTTTTTTATCTTTTAAAATTAAGAAATAGGGGGCCGCAAAAGTTGTAAATTTTAGACCATTTTTGTACGAGCTCTAGCGCAACAATTCAACAAATTAGGAATTTGAAACTTCTTTATACCATGTAGGTACCATGAATACTGTATTTAATCAACAATACTAAAAACGGCGATTCATAAGGTATTTTGTTTAAACATGGGTGATTTTCTGCAACTGCAAAAAATAACCTTGTAATTCACAGTATCATTATAAAATAAGTAAAAAGTTGTCTTTGCGATTGTTAAACATATAATATGGTACGGAACCCTTCGTGCGCGAGTCCGACTCGCACTTGACCGGTTTTTTTTTCGTTTACTCTACAGAGCTGGTTTGGGTAAGTATGTAATTGAAGCAAAGGGAACTAAAATGATTCTGGAATTGCATCCAACCATATTTGTTGAATTTCTTCTTTGGATGGAAAGCTGTAACCAACTTAAAAATAATGCTATTTCAATCATGCGATACATAAGTACAAATTGTATTTATTATGCGAATAATCTATTAATATTAGGCGCATAATAAATACAATTTGTACTTTTTTAATCAGAAATACACTACTTATAGCTTTTGTAGACAGAAGACGCTAAGTCTTCTATCTACAAAACGTCTAGAGCATGGTTACACTACTTAGACTCAACATTGTTATTATTTAGTAGGTAA
This sequence comes from Cosmia trapezina, assembly GCA_905163495.3. Classification (NCBI taxonomy): domain Eukaryota; kingdom Metazoa; phylum Arthropoda; class Insecta; order Lepidoptera; family Noctuidae; genus Cosmia; species Cosmia trapezina. The sequence goes on along the minus strand of LR991035.1, from coordinate 21,044,756 downwards.
CAATTTTATGTCTTTTATCGAGATTTATTTAAATCTTTGTTATTCCTTACAAGTTCCTTACCTGTGAAATTAAATGCCACAACCAGCATAACATTCACTTTTACATTTCTTGATGCAACACTTTCTCACCATTTTCGCTATCTTAATTGAAAAAAACCGCCATGAAACCATTGATGTCAGATTTCAGTGTTACCAGAGTAATTATATGATAGCTACCAAACATTAATCAAAATTATATTATTTTGATTATTTTACTCATGGAGCTTACTTATAAAATTATTGACTATGATATACACATTGTAAACCTATAAATAAAATTATTTAAAACTAATCTAAATGCTAAAAAAAATATACGTAACTTATTTTACCTACTTGTAGTTGGTGAAATTTTTCTACCATCTTTATCATTTTTATCCGTTAGCAATTGAGCAAAAGGGACAAACTACACAACTCGGGCTCTCTCTCTCGGCTCGTTTTGCCTCAGCTAAGATATCCTATCAAAAGTAAACCTACAATGCAATACTTAAGGTTAATTTTTGTATGATACGATTTTTGGAGAGCTCAGTTCTGTTTATATAGTATATTAGGTCCATGATTTACAACAGTATGTAATTTGCTTTTATTAAAAAAAAACTTTAAGAGTTATTTCATAATTTTATCAAGTAGGACATTTTTGACGAAACTCTACCTTTACGGAAAGTGAAATGTTTTGCGAAATGTAATACTGCAAGGTTGGTAAAAATTAAATGGTCGATTCAAATTATGCTGTACCAGTTAGGTGTGTTAAGGAAACAATTAAAAAATGTTAAATAATTTATTTAAATAATAAATCACAAATGTTCCAATTGACGCCCTTCATGTACAATACAGGCGCGGCATCTACGTCTGATTTCTACAGTCGTTGTGCGCAGCAGCATCTCCTGTCGCATAACTTCGAAAGCAGTATTAATTCGATTTATCAAATCTTCTCTACTTTCTACTTCTGTAGTGTAAAGTAGTTCCTTTGCCCTTCCCCACACGTGAAAATCGAGCGGAGTGAGGTCGGGCGATCGTGGAGGCCAGGGGATTGGTCCTCCCCTTCCAATCCACGAATTTGGGAAACAATTATCCAAATGCTCACGTACAATCAGACTAAAGTGAGCTGGACAGCCATCGTGTTGAAAGACAAGAGGCCTGTTTATGTCTACTTGGAACACTTCTTCCACTAATGGTGGTAAATCATTGATCAAAAAATCCAAGTAGTTGTTCCCATTGATGTTGTCGGGCAAATAATGAGGCCCTATTAGCTTAGAAGGGCAAAGGAACTAGTTTACACTACAGAAGTAGAAAGTAGAGAAGATTTGATAAATCGAATTAATACTGCTTTCGAAGTTATGCGACAGGAGATGCTGCTGCGCACAACGACTGTAGAAATCAGACGTAGATGCCGCGCCTGTATTGTACATGAAGGGCGTCAATTCGAACATTTGTGATTTATTATTTAAATAAATTATTTAACATTTTTTAATTGTTTCCTTAACACACCTAACTGGTACAGCATAATTTGAATCGACCATTTAATTTTTACCAACCTTGCAGTATTAAATTTCGCAAAACATTTCACTTTCCGTAAAGGTAGAGTTTCGTCAAAAATGTCGTACTTGATAAAATTATGAAATAACTCTTAAAGTTTTTTTTTTATAAAAGCAAATTACATACCATTAGAAAGCTCACACACTAGGGATGTTTTGCTAGAATTGGAACTCCTCAATCATTTTTTGTTTTTGTTTAAATGCAAGTTGAAATTAAGATTTAAGTATTTTTTTACATCTTTCTGTAAGTTTGAGGACTCATAACTTTTTTTCTAGCTAACATCTGAATAAAGCAATAATTTTATAAGAATCTGCCAACATAAAAGTATGAAAAAAAAAAACTAAATATTGCCTGTTTCACCCACTTTTAATAAAAATTACACTTTAAAATTAAGAAAGTGGTGAAACAAGAAAAAAGTTAAAAAAATTAATTAAAAATATCCAGTGGGCCAGGGCCAAATAAATTAGGGCTGAGTAAGTAGCAGATGACCCCAACTATCCACCATTTTCGTATGTTAAACGTTCTGCCAAACACCCTGTATATTTCTTATGCTGTAACTTATTCGACTCAATGTTTGCTTATTTCCTTACAGAAAGTGTCAGACATCTGTGCAAGCGCGTGCTACAAGTTAACCGGACCTTCAGTAAGATGACAGCGTGTGGCTTGTTCACAATAGACGCCTCTCTGCCGATACCTCTGACAGGACTCTTAACTCATTACATTATTGTACTGCTGCAGTTTGCTTTCCTGTGAAATTACATATTTCTTCAAAACATCTTCAAGTGCAGTGATTCATGTAATATTATTATTGTGTATTATATTTGTTCAGGCGTTATGCAATCTTCCACTTCGTTGTGGTTGCGGTTGAGTGTGAAATGATAACTTGTTTCTCCAAATAAAAAAAAAAAATTTAATTGCAGTTTGCATTAGTATCTTGATACAATAAATAGGAACTTGTCTAGACTTAAAATTGTGGATGAAGCTGTACAGAGCAAGGTCGATTCAAAAAGTGTTAGGTTGGAAAAACCTAGTGATTTTATGTTCCGCGAAGAAGCCTTCGGAAGTCTTCGTAAACTGCTCTTATTGGTGCTTGCTGGATGACTTTCCTTGAGCACCTCTCATTGGCTGCCCGAGGATGACGTGTAGTTTATATTCTCGATGCGTAAGTAGGTAGGTACCCCGACGAGAGGAGCGCCTCTAGTGATTTTATGTTCCGCGAAGAAGCCTTCGGAAGTCTTCGTAAACTGCTCTTATTGGTGCTTGCTGGATGACTTTCCTTGAGCACCTCTCATTGGCTGCCCGAGGATGACGTGTAGTTTATATTCTCGATGCGTAAGTAGGTAGGTACCCCGAAGAGAGGAGCGCCTAAAGCTTGTGTGTGAGCAGAAACCCAGGTTGTCAACGTCATGCGTGAACAATATTAATGTAACCTAATGTTGCCGTGGTTGACTTAATGTAATTTTACAGCAAATACTTACACGATTAATGTTCAACTTTTATACGATCAATATGTTGATAATTAAACAGACATTTCCGGATCGGTCATCATTAATCTTGTTATGTAGATAAATAAATAAAAAGGTTATGATTTTAACGAACTGGTTTTACTCAGCAAAAGACACACAATACAAGAGCAATATAACACGAGGTAGCCATATTTTTAATGCAACAAAGATAATAAGATAATTGATGGAGTTCATAACATACATTGTATTTTTTACTTTATTGCCAACACCAATAATAACCATCAATGTAATACCTATTTGTAACTTACCTATTTAAAACCACACTGTCTTACGAATTTTAACAACAAATTAGGATTTAATGACTTAGTTGCATCTGCTATCTGAATTCCAATTCTTGTAACTTAAAAATTTCAAATTCAAGTCGCTACCTCACGCCATCGACAATCAAAATAATGTCAATAATGTACGTAAACGCTTTACAATTTTTGACAGATTAAGACTGATATGAGACTGCGAACTTTGTTAAAAATACGGGAATTGCCCTTCTGATCCTCTGTTTTAACAATTTTTCCTTTCTTAAGTAATTCTCTTATTTATTGGTATCATAAATAAATGTGTTTCAACCTTTTCACCCAACTGCGGTGAAGTCAAAAATGAGGGTTATGTTTTTGACCTGTATGCATGTATGTCCGTTCCATTGTGAACTCCTGTAGCCTAAACGGCTTCACCGATTTTGATGAATGATATGTTGTTAAATTCGCCTTTAGTTTGCAAGTGTCACTGGGTATATTAAAATTATAAAAAATCTTAATGGCGGATTTTTGGCACCAAATGTATGTTTTAAAAAAAAAATCTTCCAAACCTATCGAATCGTAAAAGCGTAAGCAAGGATTGGCATACCATCTATTTCAAGTCTCTAAAACAAACCAACAACGATAACACCCAGAAATAAGCGAGCGAAAGCGAGACCACCCAGAAATACTCTCACACAAAAAGCTCACGAAAAACAAAAAAAAAAACAAAATAGCCGTCACAGTTACCGGATATCTGTGGAGGGTTGTTATTAGAAAATTGATAATAATGTTGTGGTTAACTATTATTGGTATGTAGCCTATAAGCCTTCCTAAGAGTAATAAAAAAAAAATAGTAGAGGGCCTAGGACACTCCCTTGTGGAACGCCATACACGACTGATTTGCATTTGGATATAAATATCTGCTCTTCTTTAGTAACATGATTGCATTGACTTATTTCAACATACTGCTTTCGTTTTCTAAGGTATGACTCAATCAACTGTAAAACGTTTCCCCTGATTCCGTAAGCATCTAATTTAGCTAGTAATATTTTATGGTCCACGTAGACAAATGCTTGTGTCATATCGCAGAACACTGAACATACTGGACGCCTTTTATCAACATTTTCTACTACATTGTTTAGGAAATCATAGATTGCCATATTTACTGTCTTACTTTTCTAAAACCTTTTCGGTAATCTGTCTGAATGTTCATTTTTCTAAAAAAATATATATTTGTACATAAAGATATTTTTCGAATACTTTTGATACCATATACAAGCGCTATTGGTCTAATATGACTCCATTCACATCTTATCCATTTTTTTCAGAAGTAGTTTTATGAATGTAATCGTCAGTTATGCATGGGTTAAGAGGAAATGTGGGTGCTCTTTTCTCCATACAAACAGATACAAACGCTCTCGCCTATTTTCTTTTTGGTTAATGACAATAAAGCAATGATTTTTTACAGAAATATAAATATCAGCTACTTGTATGCCCCTATGTTTTCCTTTTTGATGATATATTATTTTTATAAGAACTAGAACCCTCAAAAAATGCTCAAAATTGCATATTCAGACCGCTGTCAACAGACGCCTAGTGTACCAATTTGACAACTATTAACAAAAAAAGAAAAATAGCATAGTATAAATCCTTCTTATTCAGTTTATGAAATATCTTTTAAATTGGTCCAATATTGGAGGAGGAAATAGGCGAGAGCCAAACCTCGAAATGTGACTTTTTACATAGGCTATTTAGTCGGATCTGCACCAATCGCACCAATTCGAGGGCGGAGCGCTCGCAGAGCGGCAGCTGGCTGCCCGCATTTCCTCTTAAGAATATGGCTTAGGGGTTTACTAATGATGTTACCGACTTCTATGATTATATGTGTGGAAATACCATCATGTCCTACACTCTTAGTATTTTTTGATGATATTTTTTGATAGTGGCATAAATATGGAGTTGTTCTTTTTAGATAACATTTTCTGTAACATGTTTACCACATATAGGAATAGGTTTGACTTTTTCTATAAAAATATTATTGAAAACTTTAGCTATTTCTGTTGGATAAGTTTCTGTTTTATCGCCTACTTGAATTTGCGTAATGGCCTCCTTCGGTACATTCACTTTGGAACTGTTAATAATTTCCCATGTAATTGTAATCATGATTCTATGTGTAGGTATTCTGAGCGCGTTGGGTCAGTTAAATTATTTTTTTGTACGTTGTTTTTAAATTATCTTTACTTATGTCACTGGGGTTTAATCTATACTGCCATCGAAGTGTCTTTTTCTTTTTGCTACAAAGTATTATTCCACGTGATACTAATTGTGGTTTCCTAAAAGATTTAACTAAGATTCTTTAATGAAATCATGGAAAACATAGTTCAAAGGTTAACAAGAATATCTCTATGAAAACATTGAATGCTCTATTTGAAAGACGTTGCTGATTTATTACCTATTTTCAAGTATACAAAAAAAGGTATATTTAAAAGTGAAATAGTAATTGAATGAGCAATCCTTTTATGTAATTTGACAGCAAGCACGATTCATTATTTTGAACTATACGATAAAGACATTTACTACTTAGACCAATGCTACTCCGGACAATAAAATAATGATCTAATCCTTTTATGTAATTTGACTGCTGTCAAATTACATTCAAACCACGAATAATTATTTTCAACTTAGATACGATCAAAACCAACTACTAAAAAACTCCCAACTGACCTTATTAAAATGACGGAATATTGTTCATATTACACTGAACAGTTGCGTAGTAATCATGTGGACCAGCTCAAATCGTTCAGTTAAATTGTTACTCAATAATAGACTTGACAAAGACGTCCACAGAATAGTTCAACCTTTCAACGTTATGCTCTCAATATTATTCACTTCTAAATACAAAATTAGAAATAGTTATATCACTCCGTGTGCGAAGAAATATCACATATTACTGTTCTTTACTTATTTATTTTTCAACGTTTTCTGTATATGTCGTCTGTTCAACGATAAATACAGTATGTTTTCGAAATTGTATACAACGGGTATCGCGCTTGCAATTTTTTGGTTTGGTCAAGCTATGAATTACCTCAGCTATATTTTGCTGATAATTTGTAACATTGTTCATAGCCGTAGCAACGTTTCCCTCATATTGAAGATCCAAGACATTCATAGGAGCATTGACATTAACAAAAGTGTCCGCAGTTACATTATTTGGAACTGGATCTCACTTTTTACTGTACTCGGTATTTTTATTTTACCGTCTACATTTTATTATGTCACAAAGGGTTCAATTTCTTTTATTGAAGCTGCTGGCGAGATACTACTTACACAATATGATCTAAATTTAATTTATGGTATCCGCCTTACAACATTGTTGACAACGTATCTGAAAGAATGGACTAAGAACATACTAACAATAAATAATGAAGAACAGAATGATGAATATTTTAAGAAGTTTTTTAAGACGTATCAAAATATTATAGAAGCTTACAAACTGTATACAAAATGTTTCAGAGTATTGGTAAGTTCGTTCTTGTTTACATTGTCATGTATGACAGGTCCTGCGAATTATGCAATCACATTTTCTCCTTTTTTAGATATTATACCGAACATACGACTCGTTTATTCGTAGTCTATGTTTTGTGCAGGTACACTTAACACAATTGCAAGCATCGTCACATCTCGAAGTGAGTACATGCATACCTATCTATCTGAAGTTTTATTTTAATTTATTTATTTATTCAAACTATAAGCACAAATAAAAAAAATACTGTATAAAAGCGGATTTTTTTTATTGCTGAAGGGGCCTGATCTTGACCTCGATCTCTCCGTATCAGGTTATGCCCAGGAACTTCATTAACTTTTGTTGAATATTTTTTAACCAGCTTCATTATCGGTATTAAAGTTCTGGAATAAGAAATATCTATGTTCTTTCTATTAATCTGATTTATTTTTCGAACAATTCAAACACCTTTTCTTTTCTAATTTTATGCAATCACTTCTCTATCAAGATTCCATTATGTTTTCCTTCTATCTTCAATGATATATCATTTACAGCCTTTATTTCTTTCGCTTACTAAACAAGCATCTAAATTGTGCTACGAGTACTAAACTTTAGATATTTTAGCTGTCAAACTAAAGCGAATCCCGCGCAGTTGCAGAATAATCAAGCGGTGGCGTGAATAATCAAGCGACTTTCTTATCATGAAATCAATCAACGCACGCAGTCGCCTCCTGCGTCAGTGTTACGGGATTCGGCTGAGTTTGACCAGAACTTGATTCAGTTTCCTAATGTTACCTCAATTTAATTGAATATTTGTAGTTATGTTACTACGGCAACGTAACGGTTCCACATTTTTGTGCTACTTACTGCTTTCAGTTACCTCCATCTACGAGCGTGCTTGTAATCGTATGGATTGTAAAATTTTTGTCACTTGTATTGATAACTTGTTGGCAATGTGAGAAGCTCTATATATCTGTGGAGGAAGCTGTTTCGGCGTGTATACAGCGTGTGATGGATAAGAACTGTCCAAGTATGAACAAAAGTTTTGATTACAAATAATACCTAAATTCTTTTTACCTTTTCAGAGTGAATATTGTATATAGGGAAAATTAAATCTCTATGTATATTTTTTATTTTGTAACATATTGAACTCAATGTTTGCTTATTTCCTTACAGAAAGTGTGAGACATCTTTGCGAGTGCGTAGTACAAGTAAATCGGACCTTCAATAAGATGACAGCGTGTGGCTTGTTCACAATAGACGCCACTCTACCGATACCTCTGACAGGACTCTTAACTCATTACATTATTGTACTGCTGCAGTTTGCTTTCCTGTGAAATTACTTATTTTGGTTGAAATCTAGTATCGTTTGGCAGGAGGAGGGGAGTGGGGAAGGTGGGGGGAGGTGTTCCACTCCCCTGGTACCACTCCCATGAAAAGATAACGCACTGTTCTTGAGAAAAACTAAGTTTTGTAACCTAACCTCAAAACGCTTTACAGTTACTTTTAGTATCGTTTGGCAGAAGGAGGGGGGTGGGCACGGGGTGGGGTTGTGCCCCTACTTTCCTGATAGGTACCACTACCATGGAAAGGTAACGCACCTTTCTTGAGAAAAACTAATTATTATAACGAGCTTTCACCCCGTTTACCCCTCCTCCTGCCGAACACCTTAGTCAAAATATGAGGCTTGGCCGTTTCGTTACCACAAGAACTATTGCATAACAGAAAGGTAATGAACAGTGAATACATTTTTCACCTTGCGCCCATGTGATGGTAGCGAAACGGCCAAGCCACATATTTTGACTAAGGTGTAGAGTTTGTGAAGTTAGGGCTTGGAGAGTTAGGGCGTGTAGAGTTAGAAGCTTGGCTCTACATGAGATATGATAGCTTTTGTCAGTGGGAGCTATATGTGGTCTCGTCTTGGCAACATTTTACATGAAAATGTTTTTGGTGGGATTTCATTTATTTTTGTAAGTTGCTTATGATAAGTATAGGTTGATAGGTAGGAGATTAATAAACACTTATCGAAGTATATACAAGTGTATTAATATTATTCGTAAGTATAAGTACTTATTATTTGCGGAAGTCTCATACAAATTTCCATCCCGTAGTTTAAGGGGTTGGGGGGTAAAAGTTCCAAGTTTTAGTTTTTTTTTTGTTGTTTGTGTACTAATACTAGCTTACATACCTACCAAATTTCAGCTTTCTAGGACTTTACTTGCGGAAGTCTCATACAAATTTCCATCCCCTAGTTTAAGGGGTTGTGGGGTAAAAGTTCCAAGTTTTAGAATTTTTTTGTTGTTTGTGTACTAATACTAGCTTACATACCAAATTTCAGCTTTCTAGGACTTCAGGAAGTACCCTAAGAATTTTTATGATCATCAGTGAGTCAGTGACGAAATCGGGGTATTTTAGATATCAATAAAATCTAAAGTATAAGAGCTATGCAATTGAAACTTTATAGGTTTAATAAGTCAACCACTGACATCATTTCCCGAAAATTTTGTTTATCTGGTATAATCCAAACCCAAGTTAAGAAGGTTCAAAAATACGACGAAGTGCTTCGAGAAAAGGTAGGTAGTGCCCTTGCGCTTCGCTTGGCTCGTCTTGGCGGGGGCACTACCGTGCCCCCAGATTAAAAAGAAATATGTCATTTCTAGAGAATTTTATGTAGGTACCCACAAACAAACATCAGCTTACCTCCTGCAAATCGATAATGACACACAATTGGCTACTCATAAGCAAACTACGGTAACACACGTCGGGGAAATGGCTCCCTGAATCACAATATAAAGTAGATAAAATCTAACAACACTGAATACACCCACTTTGTACACAAACAATCCAACACAAAAATGCAAAATCAACACTCCATCGCAACTTCTACATGCAATCCAAACTTTCGGGATGGAATGTAAATTCGGGCAATTTTTTTCACGAACTAAAAAAAGCAAAGTGACCCATACATCCCCGATACGAGGGTATCGTACGTGAGTAAGTCCGGGTGCTAAGCAGTAAATTGTCCAATGGGAGGCCCCGTACGTGTTTGCACAGCCCTCGCTAAAATGGATTATGCGCGAAATAAAAATGGAGATTACTTGACACGTGTTTAACTCAGATTATTGTGCAATTAGCGGCAATTTTTCGCTTTGAATAACAAAATTTATAAAAGGGTGGAGAATGGTAATTTTTTTTTTCATGTTTTACGCAAACATGTTTTCCCTTAGCGGGTTGTAAAATTGTTCGCGTTATGACGTGGTAAACGGGACAGGATACATTACACGTTTTATGTTATAAGACTACAAAGGGATGAATGTTATGCTTATGAATTATTTATTCACTTCTAAACATATCAATTATGAACATTCATTGAAATAATACGAAAGACACTAAAAACTAGCTTAGATAAGGCAAAAGTCTCAAATAGCATCCATCCATCCAAATAGTATGTCTGTAATAAATAAATAAATAAATAAAATAACGGATTTTCATAAAAATATAATATGTTGAAGTTTTGACCCCCACGCAGACAAAGAAACAGAATAAAAGTAAATTTAAACCACGACTTTTTTACACCCGTATTAACATTTATATTCGACACATCACACACCCATACCCCACACTCTTAAAGTAAAACCCTCCCCACATTAAAGTTAAGAAGTTCAAAGACGTCTGCAGCCGACAGCCGCTAAATATACTATAACTATACTCTAACTACTTTTAATTGTTCGCGAAAATAGCTATCACCGGATATTGCCTCCGAGTTTCACACACACTCGGTAAACTTATGAGGACTTGGCTTCAAGTGCAGTGCAAGACTTGGAGAAAATTGAAAACATGTGTTTGGTATTTGTAGAATTTTAAACACAAGTGCTTTCAGTAATATTTTGTCGTTGTACATGTACGTGAAGTCATTTACTAAAGTTTCAAATTTCAACATGGTCTTCACGTCGTCGTCGTGGAGGTTAAGGGATCCGCTTTTTGAGACCGAGGTTGTGGATTCCAGCTTGACCAAATCTTATTCATACTTAAGGTGATTACCTTAAGTATGAATAATATTAAGAAAAATATTGCATGGGATTTGTTAACAAATAGGTTTGACAATGAACGCCTCTTAATTAATGTCAAAGTCAAAGTCAAAGTCATTTATTTGCTATAAATGCGGTAATACAAAGGTGGTATAAATATTCTTGTGCGATGACACATTTTGCCATATTTTGGCCTGCAAATATTAATGGTAGGTAAAGTGCTTATTTATATAAGCAATCTAAACAAACAGTTGAATAAAATATTAATTCGGACCATGAAAATAAGTTTTCAAAGTACAACTTACACAACCAATAAAAAAAAAAGAAGAAAATGGGCATTTTCGTCAAAATGTCTACCAACCCACTTAAGGGATGTCCCATACATACAAGTTGCAAATAATTAACATTTTTATAACATAGAAGTGTCGAGTAATTATTAAATAGTTCCAAAAGACTAGTTTTCTTTTTTACTTAAATTGCCAACAGAAATTTAAAAAAAAAAGTAACAAAATTAAATCCTGAAATGTGGCATCTTACGTCTCGCAGTACTGTCCTTATTATTTGGTAACGGTCATGACCAAAACGTATCTAAACGTTACTGTTTTATTCACATATATTATTTGAAATAAGCCCCATATAATAAAAAAAAATACATAGCTAGCAAAATTCGTAAAATTTATCATTCTACTAAACCAAGAATTTGCTAAAATATCCAAAATAATATTAGTAAGCTGTTTTCAAAGTAGGTAGCAGTTTAAAAAAAATGCCCAAATACACGTTTGGCACAGTAAAACATAAAAAATAACAATAAAATTTCGGATTTCAATAATAGGTAGGTATTCGAATTTCAATAATCTACGATAATGATCATATGAATGCGCTCTTTGATTTAGAACAAGCTCAAAAGGAATCGAGTGCCTATTTAAGGAATGTTACTAAGAAAAACTTGTGTGCGCTTTCCACTTTAGGTTTACTAACAGGCCACTGGGATGATATCATTATTTATTTCATGACAAAGAAATTAGATTATAAATCATGCCTGGAATGGGAAGAGCATCGCAGTTCAATAATAGGTCGTCCTACACTTGAACAATTTATTACTTTTTTAACAAATCGAGCAGACTTGTTGGATACTATCCAACAAGAAACATTACATACTTTGTAAATCATCTGAACAGAATTATAAACCAGACTAATAATATCAAAAGTCCATTATTTCGAAGCCTAATAACACTGCGGCAGCAGCCGGAACAGTGATAAGTTGATCTTAGGTGTAGAAAAGGTGGGATTCCACCTTTTTTACGTCTAAGATCAACTCTTAGGATCTTTTGCACCACTAATACACTACATATATTTAGTGCTAAACATATTATTTAATAAACCAATCTGTTTCTGTCAACATGCGGTTTAAATTCGTTTAGGGCTAAATGTGTTAAGGCAAAATTGTATCGTAACGGGGTTTGGAGCATTGGTATGGAATACGGAGCACAAAAAAAAAAAAAAAAATAAATTCTGCTGTGGTAAATTAAAATAAACCCATAATCCCCTTTCTTAATCTTCATATTTCTTTCATATTGTCTTTAATGGTGAACGTGTAGATGAAATTTTATTGAAATTGCTATAATTACAATCGAGTATAGCAGTTTTTTCTTATAAAAAATGCAAATTTTGAGGAAACCGCGATTTTTTTGTTTGGAGCCAAATTGCGGCTTAATTTACTAAATAAAATTTTTATTTTTATAATCATGAAAAAGAATAAGGCATATTTGTAGTAATCGAGGACAAAAATTGATTTTGCTGCAGCCGAAATGCGTCAAATTATCTTCTTTGGGACAATTTCGCCTTAATGTAAAAGTATGTAGGTTACTTTCTTAGTCGATCTTAGAGTCCGTGATGTCAGGAAACGTGAAGGAATAATTCGTATGGAAACCAGGAATTATCTGTCTGGAATCGCCAACAACAGTGTGAAAGCGTGCATCTTTACGAGTACACGTTCCTTCTCTGGAGGAGAAGAGACAGTTACAATTATAGCTTAAGGGTCCCACACTTTATACAGTTGTCCTGCAATCTCTGGTCCTATCGCGGCCTGCCGTCTAAGGCCTGCTTAACCCACACACTACAGCGATTTCTGCCGGCAAAGCTGTGTACTCGTCGAAATAAATATCGTCCAACTGTTCACCTCAATTTGCACGCACACTAGTAAAGCACAATGCAAGCACAATGACTGACGCGAGTGTTGACGTCAGCTGTCACACACACATAGGTGTGCATGTCAGATGACGTCAACAAAGTTGGCCTGTTTTTTTTTGTTTTTTAGGGTTCAGTACCTCAAAAGGAAAAAACGGAACCCTTATAGGATCACTTCGTTGTCCGTATGTCTGTCTGTCTGTCTGTCAGTCTGTCAAGACCCTTTTTCTCAGGAACGCGTAGAGGTATCAAGTTGAAATTAATATCAAATACGTAGATCTATGGTCCCTTGGAGTCCTAAAAAAGTCAACCGTCTAAGTCAACGCAATAAAAAATACGGCCATTTATGCGACATACTTTGATACTCGCAAGTAAATCAAAACCTATATTACCAAGATTATGTCTGGACTTTAAAAGAGACTGTGACCTCTGAATTTGTTTCGGCGTTTCTTCTCAGAGTAGTCACATAGGAAACGTCGAACTCATCTAGTTTTAAAAAAAATATGCTTGACGTGTAAAAGTGTTTGTACAAACCTACTTACAGAAAATAAATCATTTATCATTTATATAAGGTACTTCCCGTTGACCTAGAATCATGAAATTTGGCAAGAAGCTAGGTCTCACAGCACAAATAAACGAAAAAGTCAATTATTTGTAGTTTTATCACATAAAAAGTTGTTATTAGTTTTTTTTTTCTGGCAAAATGTGGGTGTACTAATAGGTACATCTCTGCCCAACCCTTCGGGGAAACAAGTCGTCATGTTATGTTTAAGAATAGTTTTTTGCGAATACAAACTTAAATATGCAGTTCGGGAATTGTCCGTGACGTATATCAATGTATGGGAGAACATGTTTTTCAACTCAATGTTAAAGTTTGTCTTTGGGATAAATTCTTTTCAACTACGGAACCCTTCATTGTGCGTGGTCCGACACGCACTTCGCTGGTTTTTTTAGTTTTTTTGCAAGCGCGACACTATCTAGCCATGTATAATCAAACACCGAGGCTTGTAGAAACCTAAAAACATGTTTCCTTTCAAAAACAAAACAGTTATCGTGTTCAGTTTTCCGATCAACACAACTAAAGTCATCAAGAAACCATTGAGAGCTAAAATCCAAGCGTGAAATAGAAATATGAAACTAGTTCAGAAATCTCTATTCGAGTCTGAAATTGAATTGTTATGTTTGTTTTTCTTTTTACCCTTTTTATGGCTAAGGAATTTGTGAAGCTATTGTGATGACAAAATAGCTTAAATTATTGTTAATTTATTATTTGACTAGCTTTTGCCCGCGGCTTCGCCCGCGTGGATGTCGGAAAATATCCCATGGGAACGTTCATGTGGAAAACATAGGGCATATCCCTAACTTAAGAAATGCTGGATTTCCCATACAAACTTTCATCCCCTTTTTCACCCCTTGTAGGATTATTTTTTAAGTCAAAAAGTAGCCCATGTCCTTTCCCAGGATGCTATCTATAGCCTTGCCAAATTTTATCGAAATCCGTGCAGTTTTGTAAATTTTAAAATCAACCCTATTTTACCCACTTAGGGGATGATTTTTAAAAAACGCTGACCCGCATGTTTCTTAACTTCTTACCAATAGCATAAAGTTATGCCTAACTTAAGAAATACTGGGTTTCCCTTACAAACTTTCATCCCCTATATCACCCTCTGTAGTATTATTTTTGAAAAAAATAGTATCCAATGTCCTTTCCCAGGATGCTATATAAAGCCTTGCCAAATTTTGTCAAAATCCGTGCAGTTTTGTAAATTTTAAAATCAACCCCTATTTTACCCCCTTACGGGATGATTTTTCAAAAACGCTGAACCGCATATTTCTTAATTTCCTACCAATAGCATAAAGAAGGTCGGCCAAATCGTACCTGACTACGAGGCGGTGGTGTACAGATATCCCATATATATGAAAAAATCTAGTATTTTTTAAGGTCTTAAAAAACATAAGAAATAGATATTTAAGTCGCCAGAAAAAAAACCACAAACACATTTTTTTTTTAATAGCATAATTTGCAAATTATTTAGAATAACATGTTCAGAACGCACCTTTGACGATTCATTTTGCTTAAGAAATGATTTAGTACTCAAAGATTATAATTATTCACGTTATTAGATGTAATTCAATTCTATATACTTGTGTATCAAACCAACTAGTGCTGTTTTTATTATGTATTGGATTCTTGTCATAAAAATAATTATGTCGGTTCATAGTAAGTATCAGCATTTTGTTCAATTGTGTACAACGGAACGTCATAATATGTCATCGACGCGCGCCATGGATTGACAGTGTCAATACTGTCAATTACAACGGGTGTCAATTTGACACTAATATACTGTAGTGTGTATGTAGTCTTTGCACCCGGCGATCTCGCATTGTTGTGTTGTTGTTGTTAGTGTGAATATTGTGATACGTACTGTACTGTTTTGAATTTCCTTCTGTTGTTTGACCTTGGCATTGTTTTACAGACTGATAACTAGGTACCGCTTGTGACGATTATATTGCTTTTGATTTCCGGACACCGATAACCTCAAAAGTATTTTTTGCATTATTGAAATATCTTGGCTATTTAGATATTATTTTCGAAAGGGATGGTGTTTACTACATAAAACAATCAAATGTCACTATAATTTGCTTCTGTACACTGAAAATAAAACTCAGGTCCAGCTTCTATAGAAATTTGACCGATGTTCTTTGTTATCCCTAACTTAAGAAATACTGGGTTTCCCTTACAAACTTTCATCCCCTATATCACCCCCTGTAGTATTATTTTTGAAAAAAATAGTATCCTATGGCCTTCCCCAGGATGCTATACAGGGTGTCCCGTAAATAATGGATCAAACGTAACGGGTAGGTAGCTTACCTAATTTCCAACAACTAATTTGAATATTTAAAAAAAAACCGTTACAGTAACCAGGATATTAATTTTTTTTCGAATTTTACGATTTTGTCTTCCAGAATTAAGCTTTTTTAATGCTGTCGCTGCAAATGATGACATTTTTAGGTATGATTTTTATTTAACATTTCTGAATAGCTTACTAATGTTATAAGATACCATTTTTTTGAATACCGTTTTATTTGCCTTAGAAAAAAAATCTTGAGTTGAAAAGTTTTTTCTTTACGATGTTAGGACCAAAATTGAAAAAATTCTCCTGTAAAAAAAATGTATGACACCGAAGACCACCATTATTTTAAAAACTTGTACATTTAATAAGGTTTGCAAATTGGTATAAAACTTACGTCTAGTCCTTATCGTTACAAAGATATTGCTATGAATGTGATGAAGAAGACAGAAAATAAATTAAATTGGTACTATTCCATTTTTCCTTTTCGTAATGGCTTATGCTTGAATGCTTGTAATCGAAGCAGGTAGTTAAGCGGATAGCATAATTCCGACCCGATGACGTCATCTGTCCGGAATTTGGGACCGCTACCTGTGGCGGAGTTGCACCTCAGTCAGTGTGAAAGGGATAGATAGCGCCGCTTTTTGGTAAATCGGTTAAATCGGTATGAAGTTGCGCAGGTTCTTTTGTTCTTTCCTGCGCCCTTCACTCGTACAGGCTTCATTGTTGCTTGATTTTATTAGTTTAGTTGTAACTAGTCTCTCTTCGAGTTGCTACGTCAGACAACTTTCGCTCCCGGTCAGTGGCTCGGTGTTTTCTTCTGTAAAATTTGACTTGTGCTGTGTTTTTGGACTTTGCTTTGCCTATCGATTTGGAACTCTTTGCGTATTGGACAAACGACTTGGCGATCCTACGGACTCCGAAAACATTCGTTTGTGTGTGCTTGTACGTGTGTGCAGTAGCGCTGAAACGTTATTCAGCCCAATGCCTCGTTATGAGTACACGCCACGGCAGTACGCCGAAATGCATTTTATCTACGGAGAAGCAAGAGGTAATGCCAGGGCGGCTGCAAGATTGTACCGTGAAAGATACCCGAACCTGGTTCGTTATCCCGATTATCGCGTCTTTATTAGAGTGCATAACGCGCTTCTTGAGGGAAGAATTCTTGGCACCGGAGTTGGTGGTACCCGTGAAGGACGACCGCGACAAGTTAATGACGAAGTCATTCTTCGAGAAATCGAGGAAGATCCGTCAGTCTCCGTTCGCGTCATAGCGCGACGCGTAGGAATTTCTAGATCGACGGTGCATCGAGTGCTACAACGGTGCCGATTGCACCCATATCACGTGCAACGTGTTCAAACGCTGACGTCGCGTGATTACCAGCCAAGAATAGAATTTTGCCAAAGGATGCTTAGAATGATTCGGGCGGACCCGCAGTTTTTTAACAAGATTTTATGGAGTGACGAGTCTTCATGCCGCCGAGATGGATATTTAAATTTGCATAATTTGCACAGTTGGCAGCTGATAAACCCACATTTGATGCGAGAGGACAGGAGCCAACATCAATTTAAAATAAATTTATGGGCGGGAATAATCAATGGGCAAATAATAGGGCCCTTTGAACTACCAGCTACTCTAAACGCCGAATATTATCTCCATTTTTTAAGGAATGAGTTGCCAAGGTTATTAGAAAACGTTCCAGAAGACGTACGGCAAGCAATGTGGTTGCAAAATGATGGGTGCCCCGCTCATTATGCGACGGCAGTAAGGGCGCACCTTGATGAAAGTTATCCGGACAGATGGATCGGCCGATTAGGACCAATTTTGTGGCCTCCGCGATCTCCGGATTTAAATCCCCTAGATTTTTTTTACTGGGGATGTTTAAAAGACAGGGTCTACAAGAATCCAATAACGTCGGAAGAAGAATTACGACAGCGCATCCAATCTGCTGCATCAGAAATAAACCAAAGCCGTTTTGTCCGTCGGATAAGAGCTTCCTTTATTAGGAGATGCAGACTTTGCATTCTTGTAGAGGGAAGGCAATTCGAACATTTATTGTAAAAACCAAATAAAACGATTTATTTGAACTAACTGTTTTTTTTAGTACGGCCTCCTAATTCTTTTCATACGCCTCAATAATTCAATGAACATTGCCTCTGAAATGCTACAGTTACACATTTTAAAGAAAAAGTTTAAATGTACACACTTTTTTATTTTTTTTATTAACGTTGATTTGGAGCACCTCTCAGATTCATAGCAATTATCTTTGTAACGACAAGGACTAGAATGTACAACTTCATACCAATTTCCCAAAAATACAAAAGCGGCGCTATCTATCCCCTTCACGCTGACTGAGGTGCAACTCCGCCACAGGTAGCGGTCCCAAATTCCGGACAGATGACGTCATCGGGTCGGAATATGCTAGCCGCTTAACTACCTGCTTCGATTACAAGCATTCAAGCATAAGCCATTACGAAAATGAAAAAATGGAATAGTACCAATTTAATTTATTTTCTGTCTTCATCACATTCATAGCAATATCTTTGTAACGATAAAGACTAGACGTAAGTTTTATACCAATTTGCAAACCTTATTAAATGTACAAGTTTTTAAAATAATGGTGGTCTTCGGTGTCATACATTTTTTTTACAGGAGAATTTTTTCAATTTTGGTCCTAACATCGTAAAGAAAAAACTTTTCAACTCAAGATTTTTTTTCTAAGGCAAATAAAACGGTATTCAAAAAAATGGTATCTTATAACATTAGTAAGCTATTCAGAAATGTTAAATAAAAATCATACCTAAAAATGTCATCATTTGCAGCGACAGCATTAAAAAAGCTTAATTCTGGAAGACAAAATCGTAAAATTCGAAAAAAAATTAATATCCTGGTTACTGTAACGGTTTTTTTTTAAATATTCAAATTAGTTGTTGGAAATTAGGTAAGCTACCTACCCGTTACGTTTGATCCATTATTTACGGGACACCCTGTATAAAGCCTTGCCAAATTTTGTCGAAATCCATGCAGTTTTGTAAATTTTAAAATCAACCCCTATTTTACTATATTTTACCCCCTTAGGGGATAATTTTTCAAAAACGCTGAACCGCATATTTCTTTATTTCGTATCAAAAGCATACATTTTAATTTTCACATCCCTAACTTAAGAAATACTGGGTTTCCCTTACAAACTTTCATCCCCTATATCACCCTATGTAGGATTATTTTTGAAAAAAAAAGTAGCCTATGTCCGTCCCCAGGATACCATCTATAGCCTTGCCAAATTTTATCGAAATCCGTTCAGTGGTTTAGGCGTGAAAAGGTAGCAGACAGACAGACAGACAGAGTTACTTTCGAATTTATAATATTAGTATGGATTTGTTGTTCTGATATGAATATGAATGGTTCTGTTGTATGAGGTAGAGAGATACTTACTCATTTATTTTTTAAGTTCGATTATTTGCTTTAATTTTGGAAATATATTTTTTTGTACTTTTTTCAATAAATATAGGTTTTGAAATTATTAATATTCCTTAATATAAGTATTTTAATGTAACAAAATTATGTATTTTATCTATGATATTATATTTAATAAAAAGTAGCATTTTCTTAGACTCATTTTACTGAACCTCATGAGTAATGACTCTTGAACGGGCAACTGCTTATGTGTGCGCGCTGATAGCGTAAAATTAAAGCCGACAAGCCAAGGAATAAGAATAAAGTAGTTTTAAATCAAGACCTGTCAAGACTTGGCCAAATTTTAGCAGTTTCCGTTTCATTCCATACAGCAAAAATTTAAAGTTTTAGAGAAAAACGTTTCATAATAATTATTGATCAAAATGAGGATATTTTTCAATAAATCCCTATGTCCCTCATATAGCAGTTTTGACCCACTGTGCTGTGGCCTATACCATAATATCTCGCATCAACGCAGTCTAACGATGACGACGACACCTATTTGATATTCCGATGATCATCACGATCATCAACTAAAATCTTCAAAAACTAGACACTAAACAATAAAAAGTCTTCCTTACGATAAGCCAAGATAAGATAAGATTTGCGATAAAAAAAAATCCGCTGCTCCCTACATTTTGACGAGTTAAGGCTCTTACAGACAGAGGCGATATCGCGAGCGATATTGCGATATTATCGCGTCGCAACACCGCTACGCGACACGTCGCGACGCGATATCGCCTCTGTCTGTAAGAGCCTTTATGCGAACATGAATGTATGGGGGCAGCTGATTTTTTTTCGCGATTTCAGGTTTGGTCCCATAGTAAAAGTGGATCAGTTTTTATTTGAACTTTTAAACATAACCTATAAACAACAAAATTATATCCTAACTAAACTATTAAAAAACTAAAATATGGCGTCGAAAAATTCCTCCGCATCGCTGTCGACTGGTAGAGTACCCAAGAGACTGGCGGCATTGCCACGTTGTATGGCAATGCTAATCCTCTGGCCAAAGTAAAAGCCAGCCCTCGGGTCACGGGAAGTGTCAACCAGCCGTTTGGAGATTTCGTTGAATAAAACAAGAGCACTTGGACCCCACGGCCCAAGGGTTTCAACCCCAAACGGCTCGAAAATATAATTACCGATAAGGTTATTATATTTCCGCCGCTTGAGGTTTTCCGCAGCCGCAGCAGCAGTGCCAGCACAGCACGCCGAGCCAGGAAGATGGGATGGCGCAAGAGTATCGACACACGTTGCGTCCCACACTAAAGGCCTTCCCACCTTCCATGGAAATAAAGACATCCCGTCCGGTCTCTTGCCATCGTCGCGTGCCAAGCCATTGGGTTCTAATACAGCGGGAACGCCGACGGTGACAAGAGCTCGTCGGATGATGTCATTGATGTTCGCGTGCCGTGCTAAGCGACCCGCACTTCGGCTGCAAGACAGACCGTGGTGTCCGAGGCTGTTGACAACTTCACCACAGTGACAGCGATGAGGAGAACAACATGGAGCTCCTAGTCGCAGTGAAGCAGCGAGGCGGAAAGTAGTGTCGTCGAACAAAGTGCCTATGTTCGACGACGGTAGTGCGTGAAGCCACAGACCCGACTCCCACTTAACCACAGCCAGCAGACGCGCACGCTCCGCAGTAGTAGCAGACGTGTCAAGTAAATTGTTCTGTACTACTCTGCAGAGCGGCTCATCCCACCGTCTCTGGGAAGATGGATTGTCGGGTGGATCTGAATTCGGGCAAGCGAGTTTCCAGGCATCCATAGCCTCGACGAAACAAGGCACATCAAAATTAACCAGTGTGGAGGCTAGGATTTTCCTGATTAACTTCTCTGTGCCGTGGACCGAGGATATGAATGCCGGTAAACTAATACTAGAAATTTTGCGGACGCCGAGGCCTCCCATACGGATGGGAAGAGTAGCTTGCGCCCATGCACGGTCGTCCATGGCCACATTTAAGATTGAAGTTAAAGTATGCCGGATAATTTTGTCCATTTTGTCTAAAAGGTGAGTGTGCTGCCATAAATGGGAAGCGCGAAGGAAATATATTAATTTAGGGCCGAAACAGCAGTAACGGATTAATGTTATGGCCGAATGCATGTTAATTTGGAACAATCTTTCCGAAACGTCATTAAAATTTTGAATTTTTTCTTCAATAAAAACAGGAAAAGAATTTTCATAGATTGGAGACCCAAGGAGACGAAGAGTGTTCTTTTCAATAATTTTGATTTCTGGGGCTATTGCGTTAAATTTAGGACGTGTTAGATGTCTGTCAGTATCGTCCGCTAAGAATAGTTCACATTTCGAAAGGTTGAGATCAAGGCCAATGGAATGAAGTTCATTTTTTAAGAATTGTAGGTCATTTAAAACAGTATCTACATCGCCTCCCAAGGTTCCATCATCAAGATACCTGTTCACACATACATCTTCATTCAACGGGCACACCACAGCGACCTGCGGCGGCGCGTCATTGCTTCGTCCGACACGACCGCGCTCGGACCTATTTTGACATTTACCTAGTTGCTATTATTTTGTGAACCACCATTAAAACGTAATTACAGTCCGCTTGCCTCTTTATTTCCTACTGGCCTATACATGGTCCTTCTAACCGTCATAGTAACAGTCAAACGGGTTTAAAAGTCGAGTCGCGATCGCGAGGAAAAGCCACGCCACACTGCGTCCGGAATTCAACTGGAGGTCAAACAGCGGTCATCGCAGCAGCGAGCGCAACCTGCTAGCATCTAGAAGCAGCAAATCAAGCGTCGGCAGCATCAGCCACTATAACGGACGAAAAAGGGTTCGGTAGCAGCAGTTTCGTGAGTTCGACCAATTCATTTCTTTCAAACTTTTCATCCAGTCTCATTCAATATTCAGTGAACTTACTTAATTTCCATCCATTCCCATTTTCAAGCTCAAATGCAAACATTCAAATTCATAAATTACATCGATTTCGTTAAAAAAAATCACCTAAGGATTTTTTATTCACCTACCTACATAACATTTTTATAAAATTACTTCGTTATTATTACAGTATTTCGAGTCATTCCAATTGCCAACCACCTTATTTGAAGATAAACATAAACTAATACTTACATATTCCTTTGTTATCCAGCAGACATCGCTTCGCTCTGAGCGCACCGAGTGAATTTCACACCGAGGGTAACTGGTAAAGTTGCGTGATCATCACACAGTGCCTGCCACATTTCCTAATTAATTTAAGTATCGTTTCAATTGCATAACTATAATTGAGGATACCAAAAAGCCCCACATATTTAATATGCCTGAAGATAACGATTCACAGCTCAGTACTTACAAAAAAAAACGAGCTAGTCACAAAGCTAAGGTCACTATTTTCAAAAATTATATCGAAACATTAACACCAAAAAGAACATTGAAAGAAATAGATATTTTACAGTTAAATAATCGCTTAGATGCCTTCAAGTCCCTTGCACAAGATTTTGATGAAAACCAGACCTTAATCGACCAAATTATTGGGGTTTCAGATGAACAGCTGCGCGAGCGGGAGCAATTTGAAATGGAATACCAGAATCAACTTGCACTCGGTATCCAGCTGATACGAGCCAATGAAACTACTAGCGTCAACGGGTCTGTACAAACTCCAAATGCAGGTGAACCAGGAACCAAGGCGTTCATTAAATTACCTACCATTGACCTTCCACACTTCTCAGGTGAATATCATAATTGGCTAGAATACAGAGACACTTTCGAATCACTCATACACAAAAACAAATCAATAGACAACATACAAAAATTTCATTATTTGCGTGCATCTTTGCAAGGTGAAGCTTCACAAGTTATTCAATCATTAGAAATGTCGTCAGACAATTATCAGGTAGCTTGGGAACTCATCTCAGATAGGTACAATAACACGCGACAGCTACTAAACAACCACGTTCACGCATTGTTTAGCATAAACACCATAAACAGTGAATCCGCAACATCACTCAGACAACTACTGGATACAGTAAATAAAAACCTCAGAGCACTTGAAAACTTAGGTGAACCCACACAGTCCTGGGATACATTAGTAATTTATCTTGTTGCCTCCAAATTAGACTTCAAAACACTCAGATATTGGGAGGAACACAAAAGCACACTCGAAACAAAGCCCACACTTCAAGATTTAAAAACATGTCTTAGTGATCGTGCTATTCTTTTACAAAATCTTGAAGAAACAAAACAAAACATCAAAACCGATTCGAAAACACAATCAAGCAAATCAACTACACAAACACGCACACATCAATTTCGCATTCCTAACTGTCCCTTATGTAAAGCTCAACATTATTTGTTCTCGTGTCCAGTTTTTAAAGAAATGACTGTGGAGAAAAGAATCGAAAAAGTTTCCAAACTAAGTAACTATTGTTCTAACTGTTTACATACAGGGCACGAGACCAAATCATGTCGCGGTGGTACATGTAAGTATTGCCAACAAAAACACAATACAATGTTACATAAGGAACAATCAAAACCAGGATCAGAACACACTACACTCGCTAATAACACTAGTACACAACTCATAACAGTTTTACTTTCCACTGCACTAGTACATGTTGTTGCCAGTGATGGAACACCACACTTGGCGAGAGCATTGCTGGACAGTGGAAGTACCTCTAGTTACATCACAAATAGTCTATGTACAAAGCTAAATCACACGCTCGAATCCATACAAGGCACAGTTTCAGGCATCAATCAACAACACACAAATATCTTTCATTGCACAAATGTTCAAATAAAATCATTACACAATTCATTCACAGTCAACATGCCCTGTTTGGTACTTGACACAATAGCACACTCGGTACCAAACGTGCGTATCAACACAGAAGCAATTAACCTACCTAAACATTTAAAACTAGCTGACCCACAGTTCTATGAACCTAGTGCAATTGACCTGTTATTAGGTGCTGACATATTTTGGCAGGTTATTGGAAATAGTCGAATACAGTTAGGTAAACAACAGCCTACACTACAAGAAACTGAATTCGGCTGGCTAGTCTCAGGGTGTACAACAGACACCAACAAGCACACTAACAATTGTTTTTTCAATAACAATAACTCAGACCAGTTATCACGATTCTGGGAGTTAGATAGCTTATCAACTTCTCAGATTAATGATCAGTGCGACTCAGACGCGTGCGAGATCATTTTCAAACAAACAACTACAAGACAAAGTGACGGCAGATTTGTTGTCACTATTCCATTCAAAAAATCACCTGAGTGTTTAGGTGATTCCTACAATCAAGCAAAAAAACGATTTCTTTCCTTAGAAAACCGCATGAATTCAGATCACACATACAAAGAACAATATTCAAAATTCATATCAGAATACATACAACTCGGTCACATGACTCTAAACAAACATTCACATCATTCACACAAAAATCAACAATCATCATCTTCATACAATCATTCAGCAAATAATAACGAAAAATCACAACCACTCAATCGCTCACCTGTGTACTACCTACCACATCACGGTATTATACGTGAGTCAAGCACCACCACTAAATTCAGATCGGTGTTCGATGGTTCCGCTAAATCGTCAAATAAGTTGTCACTTAACGATATACAGTTAGTGGGTCCTGTTGTCCAGGACGATCTCATTTCCATACTCATACGCTTTCGTCAGCATAAATACATAATATCAGCTGATATAGAAAAAATGTTTCGCCAAATTGCAGTAGTCGAAAATCAGCGACCCCTACAACAAATCGTATGGCGATACAATCCAACGGAACCCCTACAAACATACACGCTCAACACAGTCACATACGGCACGGCATCAGCGCCGTTCTTAGCAACACGCTGCATCAAACAAGTAGGCTTAGATTGTCAAGATAAACAAATTGAAAACCATTCAGACAACTATGTTCACAAATTAGTCGCGGAGGTCATATTACATGATTTTTATTGCGATGACCTCTTGACGGGGACAGATGATGAGTTCAGTCTATTGGAAATAGCTAGAGGAGTTTTTTCCGAGCTTAAAAAATATCAATTTCCACTTAGAAAATGGTTATCAAATTGTCCACCAGTTCTGAAAACACTAGGTATAAATGATTCAGACAAAACAACTGTCAATCTAAGTTCGAACGATCCATCTAAAACATTAGGCATTTATTGGAACATTCACACAGACACAATTTCATACACAGTACATTCGGATTTCATATCACAAAAACAGATTACAAAACGCACCATTTTATCCACTATAGGTCATATTTTCGACCCATTAGGCCTAATTAGTCCATGCATACTTAAAGCTAAATTGCTAATGCAACAGATGTGGATGGAAAACATTAGTTGGGACGGTGAAATACCAGTTTCAATTCAAACACAATGGGCGAAGTTTGTTGAATCGCTATCATTTTTAAATCAGTTAGCTATTCCTCGTTACGTATTCTATGACTCATCACGTAATAATGTTGAGCTGCATGTTTATTGCGACGCCTCACAGCATGCGTACGGAGCTTGTGTATACGTACGCACCTATACAACAGATGGCACTATCAATGTTCAGTTACTAATAGCTAAAGGACGGGTGGCTCCATTGAAAACACTAACAATTCCGCGACTTGAATTATGTGCAGCGTTAACCGGTGTTAATTTAAGTAATAAAGTTAAGAAGTCACTTCGTAACAACAACAACTGTAAGTGTTATTATTGGAGCGACTCGATAATTGTTTTATCATGGATAAATACACCTACACATAAATTGCAAACATTCGTCAAACACAAAGTCACAGACATTCAGAAACATACTGATCCACATTCATGGTACTATGTACCGACCAAACAAAATCCAGCAGACATTATAACAAAATGTACAAGTCCAAAGCAACTACTACAGACACATTTATGGTTTACAGGGCCTGACTTTCTGAGGAATGATGATAACCACAGCTGGCCTGAACAACCAGGACATCTCAGCGTATCTGACCTTCCAGAAGTCCGGTCCCAAACACATTTTACACACATAGACACACATAATAAAAATTCCTTTCATCACAAATATTCCAATTTCAACAAACTTACACGCATCGTAGCTTACATACTTAGATTCATTCATCACTGCAGAAATAAAGATTCAAACACAAGTAACACAGACAACCAGGTGTGCATAAGTGGCATCAAGCCTTTATCAACTATAGAACTTAATTTAGCAAGGTATCAGTTAGCAAAGATAGTACAAATGGAATTATTTCCTGAGGAATATGAATTGTTATTAAACAATAAAAAGTTACCAGCTAAACATAAGTTAAATTCACTTAACCCTTTTATAGGGGATAATCAACTCATTCGTGTGGGTGGAAGGTTAGCACAGTCACCATACAATTACGATAGGAAATTTCCTATCCTTTTGCATCCAGCTCATCATATTACTAAAATCATATTTTCCACATATCACATAACACTTTTACACGCTGGCCCACAACTTTTGCTGTCACACATACGTCAACTATTTTGGCCAATTTCAGGTCGTAATTTAGCTAGAAAAACGACACAATCATGTACAATATGCAAACGGTTTCAAGGGAAAACTATAACTCCTATAATGGGGCCGTTACCTGAGCAGAGACTGCAAGCAAATTTTGTATTCAGTGACGTAGGTGTCGACTATGCAGGGCCAATCATGATTAGTAACCGTAAGGGGCGTGGAAGTGTACTAATCAAATCATACATTTGTATTTTCGTATGTTTTGCAGTCAAAGCAGTGCATTTGGAGTTGGTCACAGATCTGACGACAGAGTCTTACATAGCAGCACTTAAGAGGTTTATTTCTCGTAGGGGTAAACCCAATCATATCTATTCAGACAATGGCAAAAATCTGGTAGGTGCTGCTCGTGTGATCACCAATTTTATCAGAAATCACAGTGAGTCAATTTACAGTTGCGCTGCAGAGCAAGGTATAAACTTTCACTTCATTCCCCCATACTCACCCCACTTTGGGGGCCTGTGGGAAAGTACTGTTAAATCAGTAAAATATCATCTCAAAAGAGTTCTAGGCTTGGCACACCTCACATATGAGGAAATGTACACATTACTTGTCCAGATAGAAGGCATCCTTAATTCGAGGCCTCTCACACCTCTTTCATCTAATCCATCTGATCTATCAGCTCTCACCCCCTTCCATTTTCTAATTGGTCGTACTCTAACTGTGATACCTTACCCACAGATGTCCGACTGTGACCCTTCACGGCTGCCGAGGCATCAACGAGTCGAACTACTGCGCCAGCATTTTTGGAGACGCTTTAATAAGGAATATATTTCCCAGTTGCACCAAAGGACGCGATGGCAACGCTCACACGGCGCGCTCACAGAGGGCTCTCTGGTCATCGTGAAGGACGAGGCGCTACCTGCAGCACACTGGCCACTGGGACGAATTCTGAAGCTTTATCCGGGACCTGACGGAGAGGCTCGCGTAGCGGACATTAAAGTACAGACAGGCACAATCAGAAGGGCATTTCACAGAATTTGCCCGTTATTAGATGGACCGCCAAATTGATCATTCATTCTTCAGTTCACCTATCTGGACCGATCATCATTCATACCTCAATCAATCAACATGGACCAATCAATATAAACCACATACATTCATCATCCAATCAATCAATCTGGTTGGACTTATCAACTCATCATCCATTGCTGGCCCGGGAATATGTTCACACATACATCTTCATTCAACGGGCACACCACAGCGACCTGCGGCGGCGCGTCATTGCTTCGTCCGACACGACCGCGCTCGGACCTATTTTGACATTTACCTAGTTGCTATTATTTTGTGAACCACCATTAAAACGTAATTACAGTCCGCTTGCCTCTTTATTTCCTACTGGCCTATACAATACCAAACGTTAAATTTGGAATTTAGCTGTCGAATGATTGGGTGAATGGCTAAACTAAAAATCACTGGCCCGAGGGGATCACCTTGCTGACAGCCAACAGCCGATTCCAGAAGGTTGTCCCGGTACAGTAATTTAGAAGGGTGTCTGTAACATTGCCAAAGGAAACTATAAATTTGGGGTATTTCTTTTCTAGTTTCTGCCAGCAAGGTGTCCCTATTAACAGAGTTGAAGGCATTTTTTATGTCAACCTTCAGGATGACCTCACCTTTGCCAGAATTTAGGTAGGTCGATAAGGCGTGTACGGCAGCCTCACAGCCCCCTTTTGAGCCGTAACCTAGCTGCAGGGGCTGCAATTTTTCCGAAACAACCTCACCAAAAAATTTACAGCAAATCTTGGCTGCCATACGACGGTAAGTAGTTCCCACGGCAATGGGACGAATGCCGCCATCCCTTTTACGCAGAGCGCATAGGTTGGCCCCGTATAGAACGTCGATGACGGCCCCGTTCACCTTGCCGGAGAGCATAAGGTTAATCAGAGCCGTAAGCTCCTTCAAGAGCAACTCACCAGCTGCCCCGGCGCCTGGACTGATAAGGTCCTTAAGGTGCTGAGGACTCAGGCCGTCGAGGCCACCAGCGGAGCCACTACGGAAGGAGCAAACGGCTGTGACCAACTCTCGACCTGTAATGGTGAGGGAGTGATTATCCAGATCAGGGGGGTCGGGAAAAGAAAGATCATCCGCTGGGGCAGGGTGTTTGCTCTCCAGAGCTGCGAGTGTTTCTGGAGTACACGGTGCCACCACATCACTACTAAAAAGAATCCTGGCTGCTCCGCTGATATCACCTTCCCCTAACTTGGATTCTACCAGATAGGATATACCTCTTGAAGAGGTATAACTCTGTGTCGGTAATTTTGAATCTAAATTATGGGCCGAAATATTACAGTTTTCTTTAATTTGAGCAGTTAAAGTCTTTTTGGTTGCCAAATTCTTTTGTACATGTAGAATTCTATAAGGGAAGGTGAGCAGCTGTTCCCAAGCACTTTGCGAGTTTTCCCGGGCGGCAAGACGAACGCAACCTGCTAAGTGTTGTGCCACTAGAGGTCTAGCGCCCCGGGGAACTCGCTTCAAAACGGGAATAGAGTTTTTGAATTTTGAAAGAGTTTGCCAAAACGGGTCAAAAGCAGAAGTACCTGGTGTTGTAGGTGTAGCTGTTGAGACAGGGTCTGATGTGAGCGTATTAAGTGGTCTGTGCACCTTTCCAATATGCACATTCAGACCCCGCTTACCTTTAAAAAACCGTGCCTGGGTACATAGCGGACATCTCTCCAGGATGCTCAGTGATGTCGAAGGTTGACTAGCACTAACACTAACATCCACCACATCGCTGCTGCCACTAAACATGTATTTGTATAATAAAAGTTTAAACTTATAAATTAAATTAAATAAAAATAACAACAATAAAAACTAATTATCAATAAAACACACTAAAATGTCTATGTGACACCGATGAGATGACAAATGTGACGGGAGCGACGCAGTCGCGCTGGCGGCCTAGGGCGCCGCGCCGCCGACACATTTCAACGCAGCCCTGGCAACCGTTGCCTGGTGACAGGCGGACTGGCGTCGCGTCCTGTTATTATTATTATCGAAGACAGCAGATTATTATTGATATTTTCTCACTTTGTGTTATGCAGAGCCGATGCTTCAGAATATGAGTTAAATATACTGGATTATAATGATTTTCATGCAAGGTATGTGTCACTTTTCTTTGATTCGACGAATGTGACTTATATTTTTTTTTGACAGCACGGTTTCTTTATTATTCTTAATCTTCAGGAAAATGAAGGGTTTTTCAGATAATAGTGCTACGGAAGACTGCACTCTTCAGTGTGTACGATGTACTTACACCTAAATTAAGAAGAAGAAACCACGTTGATAATAATTAATTTCGAAATAATTCACCGTATGTCGATGAGTCAACCTGTCAAATTCAATTTTTTTTTCGCGATTTCAGGTTTGGTCCCATAGTAAAAGTTGTTCATAATAATGAGTACAATGACCCCTTAAGAGGTTGTGGGTTATTTATTTTACACCTTGTATATGTCACTTTTAGTGCACAATACACAACAACAACAAACACAATTCACACAACAACACAAAATACACTACAAACACACAACATGCAAACAACAACACAACACAACACAATACAATTCTTTAGCTAGTTGAGAAGTGGGCGGCTTTCGGGAACAATCCGCGCTAACTTTGTTCCTTAGATGCTCAGTTCTACACGTTAACGTACCCACCTACTTGTATAATTTGCGGAATAAGCAGCTCTTTGTCTGCAAATTAGAGTTGTAAGTGCTTTTTGATTACAACTAACTCTACTAAAGTGCGCATAGAATCAAGGACAAGGAGAATGAAGGATCTACCTAATTTCATACAGCCTGAGCTTAATGTCGTTAAACATCCCTCAAGAGTGCAATCAGTAAATAAGTACAATAAATTGCCTGTACAATTTAAAAACTCTATGAATCCAAATGAATTCAACAGAAAATTAAAGTCATTGTTGTTGATGAAATGCTATTACAGCATTGAAGAGTTTCTCAAAGATAACTGTAGTTTGAACTAATATGTGATTTTAATGACTCTTTAATACAGGGTGTAAGGGACAGCCCTACGCAAACTAACAGGGTGCATTCAGCTCCTCATTCTGAATCATATTCCACAGGAAATTTTCTCAGGAAAATTTTCATTTTTTCAATTTTTTTTTCAGTTACATTTTCATTATTTCAATGTAAAATTGCATTGTGTGTTCGCAGCACTCCATTTTTTTTATGTAAAAAAAACTGCAAAAAAAAAAACAGCGAAAAAAAAGCCAGCAATGGATGTTGAAATACTCTAACCAACGACGCGTGAAATCAGCTGTTCACTTTCTGTCTAGCTACAGAGTTCATCGAACTCACCGCATACCTATTACCTACCCCTCCCAACCAGTAATAGACGCTCCGATTTGTGCACAAAAACACAAACAAATCAGGTTTATTGGAGTCCCTTAAAGTTCCTGAAAAAATTTCATGTACCGGTCATCTTAGTATGACATACTGAATTCACCCTATCAGTTTGCGGAGGGCTGTCCCTTACACCCTGTATATCCAATATTCTATCATGACATTACATTTTAATGAATTTTATTGACATACATTTTTTTAAATTGAATTTATATTGATTTTGAATTAATATTAAGTTAAATTATTATAATTAATTTTAAGACTAACCTTTACTTACCCTTACCCTTGACTTGGATGTTATGCTTATGACCAATGCAAGGTGTAGTTTTTGTTTTTTTTTGCTTTTGATGATTATTTAATTTTTGTGTTACATTTATTGTTAAAACCACTTTGTGTGTTATTATTCGTGTATTTATTGTTAAAACCACTGTTCGACACAAATGTAAATTTGTTGATGAATAAATAATAGGTCGGGGAAAAAGTTTTTTCGTATTTTATAGTTATGAAGTTGTAATAAAATCTCTTTGGCTCTACTGTTTGTATCTGGCTGGTTTTGATACCATTAAATAGATGACATTTTAGAAAAGAAAAATAAAAATTAAAAACGATTTCCCGCCATTTTTCAATTGTTTTTCTGCCCGCCAAAATGAGTGCATCTAACGAACAAATTCGATACATTCTGAAGTCTTATTACAAAAAAGGGAAAACGCAACACAAGCCACGAAATAAATTTGAGACGTTAAGGACGGACTTAACGCATTGTCAGTAAGAGTAGCACAAAGATGGTTCAATCGTTTTCAGTCCGGGAATTTTGATGTCAAAGATGCAGCTCGCTCTAGTCGCCTCTTGTCACCCTGTTACGGATAAAGCCGATGCCATTTTTGGTAAAGTGGAGCAAGGTCGGTATATTAGTAGTTACGACATAGCTGAAGAGTTAGGGGTTGACCACAAAACAGTTTTGACCCATTTGGCAAATAACACATGACTAAATAATAAACTATGAAAAAAAAATGTCTTTAATTTGTATATAAAATACGAAGGAACTTTTTCCCCGACCTAATAAATAAAAAAATAAATAAGCAACCTACAGTTCGTTCGCGTTAAGAATGCAGTGAGTCATCAGTGCAACTGCAAGATAAAGGTGTATTCACAGTGGTGTTAAATTCAAACAAATTATATTTTAAAAGATTAAGTTTAATGAATTTATAAAAATACACTTAAAAGTTTATTGATTAGTTAGGGGGCGGGGATAGGCCGACGGACAATGATGACTCACTGCATTCTTAACGCGAACGAACTATAGTGGGTCGTAAGTGCAACTGCCGAGCGTAGGGTTTGTTCAATCAGCGGATGGGGCTCTCATCATTCGTAAAATGAGTTGTGCTATTGTGTACCTTGGCCAAATTAATTTATTTTCTTTCTTCTTTTCTTTCTAAACCTACTTTATGGTTCGGAAAATACAAAGAGAAGAAGAAGAAGAAGATTTGCGTCAACATGACACCCAAAAAATAGCGACATCATCACAATATGACGAACGCGTTGTGATGATAACAAAGAATTTTTAGATTCGAAGCAATGCCCATGTATGTGGTTTTCAAAAAAGAATAGGGGTATAAAAAGGCTTTCAATTTCCTCACAAAGTTGGGGACAAAAACCAACCGAGCATTGATCACCTAGCTCACTGTATACTCTAGCTAGAACCATCGCACACCACAGGCGGTCCGCTCCGGGCAGCAGCGTAATGCACTGGCAAAAAACGGCCTAAAACGGCCACATTAAGCAATTCCTCTAAAAGCGATTCATTTCCTGAATTCCCTGCAATTTATTATGATTGTGCTATTTGACATTAAACTTCAATAAAGCAATTCATCATTTGTGGACCATTTTACTAATCTCCATACAAAACTATCAAACAGATGAATTGCGTGCTATGAATTGTTAGTTTGTGACCGTTTTACCATTCCAAATATGATTCATAATACCTAGATTATCCTATTATGATTCTGCCAAAGTGGCCGTTTTAGCGCCCCAGATCGCTCGGCTTGCGTATGTTTGTAGCCAATGTTACGCGCGTGAAGTTTCAATAAATGAAATAACATCCTTCTTTACGTCAAAATAAATTTCAAAAATGTAAAAAATAGGAATAAAAACGATGACCAGATACACAAATTATTAAAAAAAAAAACAATTAAAAAAAAAACCGACTTCCAAAAAAAAAGTCTGCAAAGTGAAAAATAACTTTAATTTCGGAAGTCGGTGTCCAAAATAAAAACAAAAATCGTTTTTATGCATTGAATTATAATTATAAATGTTATATCTTACTACGTACATTATAACTCAATGTTTTTATGTCTCTTTTTCATCGAATAAGCAAAACAGCCCGATCGTAACTAACATTTATTTTATAAACATTTATCGCTCTACTTTATAAAGCAAGTATACGCGGTGAACTAGGTTTACCCGGCCCCAGTTTACCCGGTTTATCACGGGAAACTTGTCATTACCTCGGCCCGGAGCGACGCGTGGGGAATACAACTTTTAATAACTTGTCCCGGAAAAACCTAGTGTATTGGAAATATAGTGCGATATTTTGTTGGATAACACGAATACTGGTCGATAACAAAATGACAAGAGCACCGCGTTTGAAGCAGACTATAGGTATGTTTTGTTCTTTTATCAGGGGTTTTTTCACGTTTATGCCGAGAATCATTCGTTTCAGTT
This sequence comes from Cosmia trapezina, assembly GCA_905163495.3. Taxonomy (NCBI): domain Eukaryota; kingdom Metazoa; phylum Arthropoda; class Insecta; order Lepidoptera; family Noctuidae; genus Cosmia; species Cosmia trapezina. Next base: position 21,010,796 of record LR991035.1, on the reverse strand, counting down.
AGCTCTTTGATAACCTCTAGTATAATTATAATTATTAATCCTAACTAATGTTATAAATGCGAAAGTGAGTTTGTTTGGGCTTATTCCCATCAGATCCCACAATCGGATCCCACTATGTGGGATCCGTTAGGAATGCGGATAAAATAAATATTTTGTGCCAATCCGATCCCACGTTGTGGGATCCGTTAGGAAAGTGAATAAAATTTACATTTTGTTCCGATCCGATCCCATTTGTGGGATTCGTTAAGAATGTGGATAAAATTAATATCCGAACGTAATGATCCCCTGCTTGTATCGATACATGAAAACAAAAAGTAATTAAGTACATAAACAATATCGAGATAAATAGTAAAGTCGGTTACAGTTATGGTCATACATTTATTTTAATTCGTTCGTTCGTTTTCATTTTATTCCGAAAATGTAAAATTTTATTTACATTCCTAACGGATCCCACAACGTGGGATCGGATTGGAACAAAATATTTATTTTATCCGCATTCCTAACGGATCCCACATAGTGGGATCGGATTGTGGGATCTGATGGGAATAAGCCGTTTGTTTGTTACGCTTTCACACTAACAGCTAAACGGATTTGTAGTTTGGCACATGGGTAGACCGACCATGACCTGGAGAAGGACACAGGAAGGATCGCAGACGAATTCGCGGGCAACAGCTAGTAATATTATAAGTGCGAAAGTGAGTTTGTTACGCTTTCACGGTAAAACGGCTGAACGGATTTAGCTAAAAAGGATATAGAATACTTTTTATCCCGATATTCTCAAGGGATCTAGACTTATGCGGGTGAAACCGCGGGGCGCAGCTAGTATGAAATATTTACTTATGAAAGTAAACAGTAGTGTTGGTCCGTGTAAAATTTATATAAAATCAAAATCATTTATTCAAACTAGGCTGACAATTAGCACTTTTTAAACGTCAAATCTACCCACAAAACGTCTGCCCACCACTTTCTTCCTAGTGCTTTAAGTGTTTTTTTAGTGTTTTTTTAGTGTGACTTTTTAGTGCTATATAGTGCTGGGAAGAAGATGCCAAGGCATACTAATTATATCATATCGGTAATCATTCAACAACAACGTTCGGACTCTGTCACAAAACTAGACGTCTTTAACATCCCTGAAAAGAGAGCTTTGATCGACTTGCATACATATTTTTTAGTCATTTGAAAAGTATCGACCACGGAGGTATCGACCGTATTTGTGTTTCTTTTAGCTAGGTTCACCAGGTTCACATTCTGCAAATCAAATCCTTTCAGAATTATAAACGTAAAACGTTAAATACAGACACAGAGACTCACTATCACATTTGTAATGGAATCCACACACCCTACTAAAAAACCATAAAAAACATCCATTTCAGATGTTGAATTCCGTAGTGCCGTAGTTCCGTACCAATCTGGACTTGTTCACAACACGCCGCCAAAAAAACGGGTCCTCAAACAAAAGGATTTTCTCAAAAAAAATGGCAGCTTTTATTTTTTCCCATAGTTTCTAGGTGGCCACTAGTTCGATGCACTTCGTTTCAGAGCGTGCACAGAATCAGTATGGAATCAGTCACGCGTTTGCGTGGACAAAGAACGATGTAGGAGCGTGGAAAATAATGGTGTAGATCGTAGTATTCAATTGTGTTTGTTTGAGTAACCTGTGACTCGGATCGTACGAGTGTATTGTGTTCTATTGAGATGAGATGGAGGTCTTTTTGAGAATATAGAAATCATTTTATTGTAAGGTCAGCAACAGAAGTCGGTTAATACTGCTACTTTTTGACATCATCTAAATTAACACATTGTTCTATCGCAGGTATGCTGGAAAAGATTTATTTTGAAATAAGCATCACCTTTGTACGTATTTTTCTATTCCTTTCTTTTAAGCTCTCTATTTATTTTATTTTAAGCTACGCTTGATGGCACATTTTGTTTAAAACGATTTATGTTTTTCTCTTTACGTCATCATCTGCCTAGCCTTTTCCCAACTATGTTGGGGTTGGCTTCCAGTCTAACTGGATACAGCTGAATAACAGTATTTTACAAGGAGCGACTGCCTATCTGACCTCCATAACCCAGTTACTGGGTAATACGATACCCCTTGGTAAGACTGGTTGTCAGACTTTCGGTCTTCTGACGACCCGTAACGACTGTCAAAGGTCCACGAATGACAGCCGGGACCAATGGCTTAACTTTCTTTCCGAGGCACGGAGGAGTCTCGGTGGCTCAGGCGCAAAACGTCTCTTTCGCATAATGTCGCTTTCGCAGAATGACTACTTCTCAAAAGGTCGATGCCTCTTTCGCAGAATATCTCTTTCACAAAATGTCGCATAACTTAGAAAAAAAAAATATTCTGGTAAGTGATTTATGGTCCGTTTTAGTGTTCACGTGTTTTGTAAATTAGTATCTGTTCATGGACTTTCGTTGCTGACTGTACTGTATCTGACTAAAAATGTGAGCAAAGGAAATTTCAAAATGTTTCACATCTCCAGACTTATTTTTTTTTCAATGGTGGCGCTAGTTTCTTCTTTCGATAATCATAGAGAGATAGATTGACAATCAGACCGACCGTTAACCAACCAATTCGAAAGTTAACATTTATTTATTTATTTAAGGACAACCAACAAAGCATACACCAAAAATACATGCTAAAAATACCCATATTATTTTTACATTCTATAGTGTAGCCTTAATTAAAGGCTGCCACGGCATGCATTAAACATAGGAGTAGGAAATACAGTTACAAAACATAATTTACTAATTTAGATAGATATGTAAGTGAAAGATACAATAGAAACTACAATATTACACCTTTATGTTAATGCCCTATGCAAGACAGACTTGACTTTATGTAAAGAGTAAGACATATCAATATCCACGCTGGGTGAGCGTGTCAGGCGACAAAATTGAATCTGCATTCTATCAATGGTGGAAAAATGACCCAGATTGGTTTTAAAGCCCTTAGCGCGAAACAACTGATATCTAGACTTACGAGCAAGTTTGTAAGGCACATTCAAATTTATTTGACTCAGTAACCGCGGACAATCAATATGAGTGTTTATTATCTTGTCTAGGAACAGATGATCTAAGATCAAACGGCGATTTTCCAGACTCATAAGTTTGAAATGTTTCAAGCGTGAGCTGTAGCTAGTTAGATTTCTGGCCATATTGCAATGATATGACAAGTGCCAAAGAAATCTTTTCTGCACTGATTCTAAACGACGTTTATGTATTTCGTAGAATGGAGTCCACACTATGCTGCAATATTCTAAACCTGATCTGACTATTGAGTTAAAGATTGCAATTTTAGTTGAGACGCGCCTAAAATCCTTACAGTTACGCAGAATGAAACCTTAGAAATCTTAAACCCTTTAGTTGCAATTTTATCAACGTAAATATTAAACCGAAGCTTATTGTCAATATAAACACCCAAATCACGAATAACTTCTTTCTCGTAACTAATTTGGTCATTAATTCTATAATTACGAAAATACGGTACTTTTTTCCTAGAAAAATGTACGTGATTGCATTTATCAGCATTAAGTAACATGTTATTGTCCAAACACCACTGGAAAAAATGGTCTAAGTCTTCTTCCTGATCCTGATTGCACTCAATTCGTTTTATAATTTTTAGATCATCCGCGTATAAATATATCTTCGAGTGTACAAAACAAGACGACACATCATTTATAAATATATTGAAAAACAACGGACCCAGATTTGAGCCTTGGGGTACACCTGAGGGTGTCAGAAACAGGTTTGACGAAAAACCGTTGACCACAACTTTAGCTGTGCGTTTAACAAGGTAAGACTCACACCACTGCAACAAATTTCCTGCAATACCGATTGTGTGTAATTTTTTAACTAACATTTTGTGATCCACCTTGTCAAACGCCTTGCTAAAATCAGTGTAGATTACATCTACAGGTGATCCACGGTCTACGGCATTGACTAAATCCGATATAAAGCACGCAAGATGGGTTCCAGTCGAGCGGCCTTTCATGAAGCCATGTTGTTCAGGCATCAATGTTTGTTTCACATGCCACAAAAGTATAGGGTATACCAAAGCTTCGAACACCTTACCAAACACAGACACAATAGATACTGGTCTATAGTTATTCGCGGCGGACTTGTCAACCGACTTAAAAATCGGTACTACTCGTGCTTCTTTCCAAGTCTTCGGAAAACAACATGTGCTCAATGATTTATTATAAATCATAGAGAGAGGCTTCCCCAAAGAGTCACAACATTTTATTGCAAAAAAAGAAGGCAAACCGTCAGGCCCCGGCCCTTTATTAGGGTCAAGTCTCTTTAAAGCTTTAATTACAGAATCCGTGGTTAGTGTCAAGTGGGTCAAAAAATCAGTATGCTGACATTGCGCAGTACCGTATTTAGCCGTATCGTCAACAGTATTGCCACTATAAGGGTTATAAGCAGATGAAAAACATGAGGCAAATATGTTGCAATTATCTGCTCCGTTACTACGTTTGGCATCTCCGTAATGTATTGTTGAAGGGTACGTACTATTACCGTTACGTTTATTCTTTAAAAAAGACCAAAAGAGCTTAGGGTTAGAAGTGATCGAAGATTCAATGGACTTTATATATTGGCTATAATTAATATGCATTAATTTAACATCTACGTATATAGTCATTTGCAAAATGTAGAAGATTACTAATTTATTGCTGATCTTAGAAACAAAGCCGGTTTGCCTCACGTTCTCAATTTTGACCACAACTTACCGCCTTGATCCAAACAGCAAAACACATTATAATAAGAAAATTATGAAACAAATTGCGAAAACAGCCGCCTGAATGCATTCAAAATTCACCATTTCGAACATTGACCGTCGAAAAATCCGCAGCAAACAAAGTATCAGGCAGAATTGGATCGATTTAATCCTTTTTCAGTGAACCTAGTGTTTGTACTGAGAGCTGGGACATGCCTACGAATAAAGTAAAAAAGTACAAACCTCTACCTGTGGGCTTAGTGCGAGTCCTCTGTTTTCATTAATATTGCGTTTCATGGTTTGAAGTTTGTGAAGAGATTGTGGTGGTGAGAATAACCTTTGGTATTGATTTTTTTTTGTCATAAAGTGTGACCGTGCTGTCAATTCTAAAAGTATAAAGGTATAGTACTATACTTTTAATTTTAAAAAAATCTTTTTAGATTTAATTAATAAACGAATTGGTTACTGTCGTACAAGTATGGCGGTTTAGAGAATTTAAAAAAAATGAAAATGGTAAAAAAAAAAATGAAAACAAAATTTAAATTGTTTTGTTCGTCTCAATAGGTATACTTTTTTCTATTTTTTTTTATTCTCTAAGTCACCCCATGGTTGAGGAGTAAAGAAAATCAGGAAAAACCCAAAGGAAAAGCCGAAAAATCGAAATTTTGTATGAGAATTGCCACCAATATAATTATCGATCTCACGTGGTACGAAATTCAGTGGGTCATCTATTGTTGGTATAAATATCACGTTAATCCTGTACATTATAGAGCTAAAAGTCCGATTGATATTGGTTCAGCAACATTTTGATCGATGCCAAGAACGTAGGGAACTCGATCACTCTCTTGAATGATTGCTAGCCAATTTACTAGCATGACAGTAGCCAATTCATTTAATTAAATAAATCTACGTTATTTGATAGAGCGGAATGATTATTTGTCAAGAAAAATGAAAAAAAAGAATATTTTTTTTATTAAAAAATATCTATCTTGTAACTTCGTTATGAAAGATATTTTTAATAAAAAAAAAAATTCAACGCGACTCAAATAACCACTTTGACTTGTAAACTATGGTCCAAAAAATATTCCTTTCAAACGATACACAACGAATAACCTAGGCATACTCTAAATAACTTGAAATGATGTCTCCTAAAGAATTCTGTAGTACAATAGCTTAAATGCCTTTTTTGGCCTCGCTAGGGCTCCATTACATCACAATGGTCACCATTTTTCTTGAGAGACAAAGAAAAATCTCGACAATGAGTCAGAAGAATAGAGTTATCGGCCTCGCCACTCATTTGAGGGAGGAAATTAGAGTATTTAGTTCTTCAGAGGGAATTATTTTATTGGGAAAATGTAGTTGATATAGACACAATGGTGTAGGTAAGTACTCGTATACATGTACTTATCTGTTAGTGTTATTTCAAACTGTAATTTTTTTCTTACCTTTTAATTAAAATAAGTAGCGTTTCTAGTTTTTAGTTTTAGTAGAGATGCAAACATACAGTTTCATCCTCTGAAAAAGGAAAAGATTATAATAATTTTTTTTTTAGAATAGAATAGAATAGGATAGAATAGAATAAATTTATTGTTGAACATGAGAATATATCATAATAATAATATGTGCAAGGTCTTAAAAATAACAAGTAGATCTGCATGTTCAAAACAAAATTATAATAGAATAGAATAGAATAGAAAGCGTTTATTTCGACCAACAAAGGATCATAGTCTTAAAAATAAAACAAAAGAAATAAAATAAAGCATTACAAATCTCGATTGCTCAGTATGTGAACCATACATTAATGGTTCAGATACTGACAATCGAACCTCTGCGTGGATGCCCTCAGGATGCCGTTGGAGCTGGCCCGAACCCTGCGCACCAGGGATGTGCATCGTTTTCGCAACACACACACACAATAATGTCGTATAAAAAACTTTTTTACAAAAAACAAAACCGACTTCCAAAAAAAATACTACAAAGTGAAAAATAACTTTAATTTCGGAAGTCGGTGTCTTTGGATCTGTATTTTAGGTTTTTGCCCCCGACTTCCGAAATTAAAGTTATTTTTCACTTTGTAGTATTTTTTTTGGAAGTCGGTTTTGTTTTTTGTAAAAAAGTTTTTATTTTTCACTTTTTAGTGGGTCAGTTTGTAATTTATCTAAGTTACAATAACCCATTGTCAACTGCTCATCACTTTATACAAAATATTGCTTTTCCCGATGCAGGGACGTTAATTGTTGAGGAGTTCTCCTAGTAAGAACCAGGAGAACCTGGAGCTCATGGTGAAGTCACCATCACCATTATGTCTTTTGACGAGCATAAACCATATTAAAGTAATCGAATCGCAACCTGTGATATACTTAGATATAATTGAGCATTTCCGATGGCCATCTGTGGTCTTCATCATCAGTTCCAGTTCACCAAATGGTACTTTCCGAGAACAAATCTCGTGCATTTGCTCTCTTTACTATAAAAAATACTGAAATCGATATAAGTGTGCCCATAAAATTTGAGGGTTTCCCTCGATTTCCATGGGATCCCATCATCAGACCCTGACTTGATGATCATGGGACCACTTGGGAAGTATACCCTTTCGAACAAAAACAAAAAATCCAAATCGGTCCAGCCATTTTCGAGTAATCGGGGAACATACATACATAAAAAAAAAATAAAAAAAAAGGTTCCGACGAATTGAGAACCTCCTCCTTTTTGAAGTCGGTAAAAAACGGCATTTTTTTTTTAAATTGAGTCTACACAGCACACAGCACACTATATGACATTAAAACTAAAAACTTAGGTAGTCCTAATGCTTTGCTTAATGCTTTGAAACTTACATTAGGTAGATGGGTTGCTGACCTCGGAGGCAAAATCCATTGTGCCCGTAACTTGGCACTGCTATAAATTCACATTCCCAACGAGATTCCAGTTATTCCCCAAAATTAAGAGTACAAGCACACCTACCTACTATACCAGGGTTATCGATTGGTGAATTTAATTTCAGCAACACAGCACGTTCAGCCGATAGGAGGTCCCGCGGGGCCGATTTGGACCCCGGAACATGCTCATCGCAATCGATGCCCGAGTTATGGGTTCCTTGCTCTTTTATTATGATTTGTAGGTAACGTACTCGTTCCCACTGCTGATGCTTATGCTGTGAAATAGAAGTTTTATACAATGTAAGAGGTATGTGACTTTCGGTTATTATGTTCTTTTACTGACATTGAAAAAGTTTCGCAGTTGTGTTTTGTTTTTAGGTTTCCGTACCGAAAGGGTAAAAAGGAACCCTTATTGTGCGACTCAGTCTGTCTGTCTGTCTGTCTGTCACAGCTGGATATAACTACAACTAACGCTATCAACTTGAAATTTAGCACAGTTTCAGATGACGTTTACCTGCGTTTACCCAACTATTTTGGTAATAAGAAAGAAACAAAAATATTTATGTTTTTTTTGCAACAGGGACTGAAAGGGGGTCTTAAAAATTCAAAGTGGGGCTACTAGGGCATGTGGGGTATCATATGAAAGAGCGCTGTTTTTTCTCTCATAGTTTTCGTTTTGATGAAAAATGTAAAAAAAATACCGTTAAAGTAAGTATCTCCGAAGTTTTCAAAGAGAAAAATCTGAAATTATTCTATGTGATAGAAGCTTATGTAAAGATTACAGGAAAAATAAAACGATGTCTCTAAATAGCACACTTTTTCAGAAATCGGAACGGAACCCTCGGTGGGCGTGTTCGACCCGCTCTTGACCGGTTTTTTTTTTGTATCTTGGAAGTGGTAATTAGAAACATGTCGTGAAAGTTTAATGAAGCTCTGGCCACAATGAGGCGAATCCCGCGCGGGATGCGGGACGCGACTGTGCGCGGCAATTGTCTTAATGATTAAGACGCAGATATATGCTAATGATCTTGAGTGGTTAGTTTGCGTGTTCTGTGATGAGCTCATGGAACCCTTTGTACGTCCACCCAGTAAAAGAACTTGCCCATCAAGGAGCGCTGTCCTAAATTAGACACATTATTAATTTGTAAAACGAGTACATAATGACACGATCGGCACGAGCCAATTTCGTCCCGCATCCCGCGCGGGATTCGCCCCAGTTTGGCCAGAGCTTTAATGTGAGCTGTAAGAGTAGGGAAAGACCACAGAAACGATGGATGCACACAATCTGCGTGAAAAATAGCTAGGCAGTGTCTACTGAGTTGACGACTAATAGAGATGTATGGAGGTAAAAAACATGTTGCGCCGACCACAAACTATACCTTTATAAGTACACTAGCTTAAGGGCCGTAGCGTGATGTTCTTTTATTAAAGAATTGAAGTACGTATCAAATGCAAAAATAATTTTTCAAAAAAATTATAATAATAATTTATAATAGGTAATTTTATATTTTTTTTTTTTTTTTTAATAATTTTTTTTTTTCCAGAGATAGCGCGATCAAACAAAATAACCGGACAAATGCGTGTCACAATGAAGGGTTAAGTAGTTGAAAAGAATTTATCTCAAAAACGAACACAACATTTTAATCCCAAAAAAATATTTTTTTGTGATAAAATTACAAATTAACAATTTTCGGACTTTTCTTTTACTTGTTCTGTGAGACTATCTTGCCAAATTTCACTTAGAAGCTTCATTTTTTTAGAACTCTGAGGGACCATAAACCTACGTACGTAGCTATTTGATATTAATTTCAACTTGATACCTCCACGCGTTCCTGAGAAAAAGGGTCTTGACAGACTGACTGACAGACAGACGGTCAACGAAGTGATCTAATAAGAGTTCCGTTTTTTCCTGTTGAGGTACGGAACCCTAAAAAAACAAACGAACTCTTCAGCTTTGCAATACTATAATCAACGAATTAAGAATGATACTATAATATAGATTTATGGGCTAACGATGTGGTGCTGAAATTGGCGTAATGCTTCCAGTCTTACACTCGTATTTATAGTCAAGTAAAAGTAATTGCTCAAGCAATGATTTTCGTCCTATAGTTTAGTAATTGCTTGAAGTTAGAACTGTCAAAGCTTAGAATTCTTAGCAAAGTAATAGTCACCAGTTTCTTTACTTAAGAATTCTACCCTCAAGTATGAAATTACTTAGTAGCGAGTAATTACTCAAGTAATTACTTTGATTATAAATACGAGCCTTAGTGCTTCTGGTCACGTCGTCTTGATTACGCTTAAAATATTACCGGCAAGCATACTTTTTCAATCCATAACAATGGATGTAATGGATAATGGATTATATCAATTGATTGATGTCATAAACGAATCCGTATGTTTTATGTCATCAATCAAATAAAACAATAAGAATGAGTGACTAAGGCCACTCATAAAGATTCCCAGACAACGATCGACACTAAGCACTACTTTTATTACAACACATCTTGATAGACCAACTACGTGACCTAACATCACGCCTGTGTTCCCGGAAGGGTTGGGCAGAGGTGTACCTACAGGGTGTTAGTGTAAACAGTGGCAATATTTTAAGGGGGGGTGGCAATATACTATGGGACCAAACCTGAAATCGCGAAAAAAAAATCAGCTGTTCCCTACATTTTGACGAATTATGCGAAAATAATAAATAGTAAAAGTTGTTCATAATGATGAGTACAATGACCCCTTTAAATGTTGCCACTGTTTACACTTACACCCTGTATAGTTCACCAGTTATATTTAAGGGCCCTCGCCGACGGCGACTTTTTGTAGCGATGCTGTCGCGCGTTTACGTGGTGTAGGCGAGGGCAAACAGCTAGCACCGCATCGCGACTGTGTCGATGCAAACGCGCGACGACATCGCTACTGCATCGCTACAAAAAGTCGCCGTGAGCGAGGGCCCTAAGTCCCATGTAATAGAGGGCGAACCTATTGCCATTAACTGGCACAGGACCGGACTTCAGGCTACTACTAAAAAAATCCTTAAGTAAAAACCCAGTAACACTTTTCCTGACCCAGGAATCGAACCCAAGGCCTCATGCTCAGCAGTAGCGCTTAAGCATGCTTACAATAGAAATAGAAATCATACAGAAGCTCTTAGCTTCATCTATATCTATATCTACACTAATAATGAAGCTGAAGAGTTTTTGTTTGTTTGAACGCGCTAATATCTGGAACTACCAATCGGATTTGAAAAATTCTTTTGTTTCTGATAGCCCAATTCTTGAGGATGACTATAGGCTATTTAACATCACGCTAGGACTCTTAGGAGCCGAGCAAAAATAAAAAGTAAGAAAGAACACTAAGCGAAAACGGAGCGACGAATACGACGCAACGCAACACGACGCGACGTAATGCGACGCGATGCTACACGCGACTACGTGATTTTGGCCACTATTTCTTGAATCATGGAGAAGTACAGTACAATTTTGCTCGAAAGTTCATATTTAAAGTACAGACTTTTAAAAAAATATCGTAAAATATCGTTTATGTTTTTTGTCCCACAACAATTTTTGCTCAAGCACTACGGCGATCAACGCTTCTGAATCAACCATTTCGTAGTTCGTGTTGTCGCATCTGGTCGCCCTCAAAACAACTACGCGTTACGTCGCGTCTCGCCGCAGACTGCCACATAGGCCGCAAGCAGGGTATGCCGTTGGTTGAGTTGATCGTGTGCGTCGCGTTCGCAGCGTCGCGTCGTATTCGTCGCTCACGCAGGATACCCCGATAGCACGGTCAGGCGACGCGACGCGATGCGACGGGGTAGATCGGCGGAGCAAGCACGCAGATGGCAGAAGCCAGGGAGTCTACTCCCTAAGCACGATGCTCGTAGTTTCGGCCTTCGTTACGGGCGTTTCCTACTCTGATGATTGGTTCGGGGCCCGAACGAAGTATGACTGACAACACGATTTGACAGCTGTCCCTACTCCCGATGTGTTTTTGCTCGTCCGAAAAATTTAACTTTTACACTTGTTTTGATGGATCGTTATTTCAGACGGACGGACTGACGGACGGACGGATGGACGGACGGACTTAGGTAGACCCCCTGTATAGTGGTTTTATCTCACGAAAGCGGGCGAGCCATACTTGTATGTGTAAAAGTTACATGCACATTGTCTTTGTGTGCGTAAGCTCGGGAGCGCGCTACCTGCAGTTACGCACACAAGAGCGCGTGTCGAGCGCGTGTCTATACGCATTACATCTATAAGTATGGCTCACCCGCTTTCGTGAGATAAAACAACTGTAATTAAGATTTTTTGTTGAAGTGTTATTCGACCTTTTTCGCTGATTGTACCACATTGATACAGTATCTCAGTTCCCGTAAAATTATTCTGTCAACGTCAAAATCCTGCCAACATTTTGCCAAGCATAAATATATAATACAAGCATTATCATGCCAGCATGTCAGCATCATGCAAATCCAGCATGAAATCAAACCATTGCATAGCATGACATTTTGCCAATTCGTTCAACACTAAACACTGAATATTTATCCGTTTGCATGTTTGCATCCCGGACTTTGACATTGTTCATTATGCGGACACTACAATGCACTGGCAAGTTTTTTAATATTAAGTTTTACGAATATGGATGCTGGATGTGGTTGGTTACTAAAATTTTGATGTTCTTAAAGCTACCTTATAAGAGAATGAGTATAATGTTTGAGGATCACACTAATATTATAAAGGCGAAAGTTTGTGAGTGTGTGTGTGTGTGTGTGTGTATGTTTGTTACTTCTTCACGCTCAAACGGCTGGACCGATTTGGATGAAATTTGGTATGTAGATAGCTCATACCCTGGATTAACACATGCTACTTTTTACTCCGGTCTACGCGGGTGAAACTGCGGGGCGCAGCTAGTTGTATATAAAGGGCAAGAGACTAGAGATTGTGTTACTGATCAGCAAACTCTCTACTAGCGTCGCCTAGTCTGAACACGTCTTAATTTCCGTCTTCTTTAGAATATAATTAGAATACTTACTTTTTAATATGTACATCATACAAATTACAAATACATATAGGCTTCTGCAGACATGCGTGACGCGATGCTGGTAGAACAATTTCCATGAAGTTTTCATAGATATTGTTCGACTAGAGTCGCGTCACGTCTGTCTGCGGGAGCCTTTAATGTAGAAATATAGGTACTCGGGCACACACTCATGGCTCTGTTATTTTGTTTTATTTTTTTTAATATTTTTTATTTTTTATTAAGTAGGTACCTATTGTTATACCTATTATGGTGTGTGCCTTTTAGTCTGTGCTAAATAAATCTATTTTCTTTCTTTCTTTCTTTCTTTCTTACTAGCTGTTATGCTATAGGTAAGCACCTACCTACTTAAGGCGCAATTTCATTTGTCCGCTTATGTTCATTACTTGACTTAGAGAAACCGCGATACGCCATTACCGATGATACCATAGAAATTATGTCATGTATACATACATGGATGATACCCACACCAACACGGCTTTAAATTAGTCAGCCATGGAACAGCCTCGGTTTTTTACACTTTATTTGATTAAAAATATGAATAACACGTCACTACTGAAAAACCCACACCTACAGCAGCTTCCGTTTCTGACTCATACGTTTCATAAATCGGAGCTATACCACATACATGGACATGTAGGATTGTAGGTACTGTCAACAAAAGTAATAGGTGACCAGGCAACTAATGCACTTCATTTTTAGAAAGGTAAATCGTTTAAATTGTTTGTCAGAACCGGCTAGTAGAAATAAAATCACACAAATAACGTTAGATTTGCCGAAACAGAGTAGTCGACCAAGCCTACAGAATCTAGAACTATAGTGCGCGCAAGTGATATTATAGTCACCGTCTGAGGTAGGTACGTGAGCGGTGAGACGGGTAGGCCACGGGGGTAGGGGGGCGACAAGATTGGCAGACTGAGTTAGCTTCACCTTTGTCTACCTCCCCCGTCTCACAGCTCACATACCTCAGGCGGTGACTATCACTCGCGCGCGCGCTATACCAGAAGTGGCAATGAGCCGTCCATATTAGCTGTAGAATGATGACCGTTATATTAGACGTATTGTTGAGTGGAGACACCAAATCAAGGGTAAGATACACTCGAGGCTAGGAAACGACGATTTTTGCTGGGTTTTTAGGGGCCTATACTATCTCAAATGACCTAGCATGATCCTCCGTTACGTCGAAAATACTGCAGCATTCATTTTGAAATAAATATGTGGTGAAGTTGAGGATTAATTTTCGGTACTATGTTAGACGAAAACACGATTCCATAAAATTTTCTCGATGGAAAAAAAATCCAAAGTTACCTCCAAAACAAACAATAAACCGCTGGTATTAAAAAAATACTTCAAATTAGATCATGAAACTTTGCATACTAACTGAACTAACTATAAAGCAGGTCTTATGTTTTTATTTTTTTCAAATTACCATTATTTTCACCATAAAAAGCAATTACCTAAACTATCGGCGCCCAGCACCGCACTCAGTCTCGCTCTCACTTAGTCTGCGAGCAGTATCGTGTGAGCGAGATGAAAACCTGAGGTAGTATGGGCTCTTAAGGTGGCTCCAACGCATGTGTGTTAAGAATTTGTATAGACGCTACGTGGCTGATAGCAGTGGTATGATTGGAGCACTCTGACAGTTATTGCCAGGCTGATTATATGATGTTGTGCCTACCTAGTGCAGAAATGTCAGTTTCCTAGCTGGTAACCTAACACGTCTTTTGCGGACAGTACACAAACTCCGGTCGTTTCCGTCAGTCACGTCACTGGCTACCACTCCATAGAGAATATACCACGAAAATTAAATAAAAACACAATGGCGGTAGCCCGGTGTATACACAAACACACGTCATGCCTGAATTTTTGATGGATCTTGTTTTGCATTCGGTTTTTTATCATTTTATAGTGTTGGATTTTTAGTTTTGCCTCTAACTCTATAAAAATGTTGCTATTTCGTGCTACAGGGCTAAAAATAATTCAAGATGGATGGTATTTTGCAATATAGTACATTGTGTATTTAATTTTCGAGAGCTGCTGTTTATTTTCTATTAGAAAATTTTATATTAAGTAGGTACCTATATTCAAAGTCCACAAAAATTATAATCCATTAACTTCGCTTTTAAATGTGGAAGATAGTCTGGACTATCTTACACATCGTTTATGATAAACAAGGTTCAGAAAGAAAGACAATGGAAGATGCTGCACTGAAAGAAAGAAAGAAATAAAGAAAGAAAAAGTATTTATTGAGACTCGCACTGGAAGATCTTGATCTTTTTTTTTTTGACATTTATTAATACTCGTTTCAATTCTATCATGTTTCTTTTAAATTTATTTTATTTTATGTTAATTTTTATATTTTAATTTACTGACGTGTTTTTATTTTTTTAAATTATAAATTTTATTTTCAATGTTTGCATGCCAATATGGTAGACTGTACAGGGATCACAATTTTGTAAACAGCTATATTTTATGTACCTACTTTCGATGCAAATAAATTATTATGATTATGATTATGATATGATGATTATGAAGATCACAAATTATGCTAAACACACAAACAAAAGTAAAATTAAAATAATAAAAACAGAAAGTCCCGAACGAGCTCGAATGGCTGACACGAGCTCAT
Source organism: Cosmia trapezina (assembly GCA_905163495.3). NCBI lineage: Eukaryota > Metazoa > Arthropoda > Insecta > Lepidoptera > Noctuidae > Cosmia > Cosmia trapezina. Next base: position 20,995,525 of record LR991035.1, on the reverse strand, counting down.
TGAGGATTACCAATGTTGTAAACAGGACATGAGCATGAGCAAGATGAGCATCGGTGGCTCAGTGGTGACGGCTCCGACTTACGTGTCGGTGAGTGAGTTCGAACCCAGACAGGCACATTACTTTGTGTAATTTATTTCATCACCACTGCTCTCAAAACGGTAAAGGACAAAAAAATCGAAGACGTGACATCCCAAACCCGTACTGGGTCCGCGCGGTGGATTACGGCCCACTCCCTCTCACAGAGAGGAGGCCTGTGTCCCAGCAGTGGGAACGTTATAAGCTAATTATGTTATAAACAGCACACCCTATTTGGACGCATCCCAGTGTTTATTGAAACGGTAAAGGTTACTACAAAAAGTCTGGTGGGACATCCTGTACAAAACATTATTATTTCTAAGTCGACGTTCGAACGGACGTAAAAATATCGCGGCGATTTTGTTTCGCGCACTAGTCTTTCAACGTTCTGCTTAACGCCGAGATTTGAAAATCCAAAGTGCGTTTTTTCGACGCGCTAGAATGCACTCTGTTGTTGTTAAGTTGGATTCTGATATAATCCCAAATACTTTTACGTCCGTACGAACGTCGGTTAAAATCATTATCACGTCATTCTCCTCGCTAGAATCATCTAATCTTTAACTTAAAGGATAAGAAAGCTGTATAATCACACAAAACGGCACTAAACTGAAACTCAGTTAAGTTCACCGCCACTAGAAGTAGGTACCAGTTCACTGAAGGAAGAAAGAATACCAATCCTTAACGTTTTACCGTCTACCTTCAGGCATTACGGTAATCAACCTCTGAACACGATACAATACTGCTAGAAAACTGACTTCCTCTTAAAATAAACCTTAGGTCGTTGTGATAAGGGTGCGGGTAAGTGTATCTGTGTTTGAGAGCTACAAATGTAACTTTGTTGCCAATTTGTAAAGGTGTGTACATACTTAATGTTATTATGAGACGTTCGATTTGTAAGAAGAGATTATGTAATTTTTAGGTAAGACTTCAGAACATCTCCGGTAACGATAATTTATGTAATGGCTCTGTTACAAAAAATTTGGATCCGAGCTCCAAAATGATAATTTAATTTATCGCAGTCCTGAAAAACTTGGAAATCGTATTAGATTTGGAATACAATTTATTTTCATTTCAGTAAAGTACCTTATCATGATCCTCAATTCAAAAATAAAGTAGGCTTTGACCATTTAAGTATTTCTATGCATATTGAACACAAAACAATATCAACCATCAAGTTTTAATTCACAAAACAAAACAAAAACTTCTCACAAGCATCATGCATTGGTTGTATTATCCACCAGCTCAACGATAATGCTAACCCACCCCAAAGAGTTTAAAGATAAGAAATTTACATACCGTCAATACCAAATCGTATCTGCATTCTCCCTAACCAATCGCTTCAGCGGTTGTGTAAAAACTGCTATAAAACTCAACGAGCCTCTAACTCCTAAACTTTGAGAGTAATAAAGTTCAAGCAAAACCGTTTGAAGCCAAGAATTTACTTAGATTATGTTGGTATGAAGCTTTTTAATCGAAAGATTGTGTTTGGGAAAAATGAGTTTGGGACTGTGTTTATTTGGGATGGTTCCAAGTTTAGCTTACAACTTTATTATCTGCGTATGGCAATAGCTTGAGTGTATGAATTTGGTCCGCATTTTGTAAAGTTGCACCATTGGCCACTGCCTCTGTACAATAAACAGTGACTTAGGCATAATGTCAAAACATGGCAGTGAATTATTCCTGCCTGATAATTTAGAAAATTGCGATGACTATTGTCCGTTCACCTATTGCCATGAATCTGATACATCTTATCGATCATGGGTAGACAAGTCAGGGGAATTCTAAAACCATAACGCATATTTTTTTTTTAAATAAATTATCTGTATCAATTTATCATTCATTTTGCAATGTCAACCATGCAATTAAAAAAAACTCCAATCCAATTTTCTTTTTATGACAGCGCCATCTATGTAGCCATAGTAGAACGAATAGCCCAACAAAGTGTAATAGATCCCAACGCATAAAGTACTGATAGTAAAATATTATTATTGCAAAGAGAGCCTTGTTTTAATGCTAGGAGTTTCCGACAGATGGCAGTACGGTATATTCAGTTTCATAACTATGTACATTTTATTACACTCTATTTGTCTTCTAGACAGACAATCTCGTTAGCGCTGCCAATTTTTATGACTTTTCATCACGATAAAGACGCTGTGCTTGCGAAAGAGGAAATTTTACATTAATTTTCAAAACTCGACTTTTGGACATGAAGATCAAAAATCTCATAGAGATCAAAATATGCCTATGTTGCCTTGAAAAGCAGGATGTTGATAATAATCACAGTATACAATTACTATATTGATAAAGACAGCGGTGTGAATTTCAGAGTCACTGCAGCTGAAAGTTATTAATTAAATAAAATACATGCTTCAAACAAAATAGTTTAATTCTTACACTTAAAATAAATTAATACCTCAACATTTAATTTAAGTACATGTAATGTTTACTGAAATAGTGATTGTCCAATCACAATTTCAGTAAACATTAGAAACACACAACGGCGATTGAACGGAGTAGATATGGAAATAGACAAAATATTTTTACAGTAAGAAAATGAGGATCCTTCTTACATAGCCGTAAAGCAATACCAATTTAAGAAATGTAAGTATCCAATTAGTATTCTTATGGACATTGATAGGTACAAGAGATTTTTGTTTTCAATTTTTCAAATCGACTTTTTACAGACAAAAATATAGACATCTTACACGGAAATAAAAAAGGTCCTGAGAAGAACAAAAATGCGATCATGTAACTAATTTTAAGTAGGTAAATATTAATACGGACATGATTTGCAAAAAGAAAAGCATGTACACACGTTTTTGAAATCAATTAATTAATCTGTTATCACAAAATAATCGCATGTTTTATCGATACATTCCAAATTCAAAACTACTCATTCAAACGTCATATCAATAAAACCGCCTGAACAGCGCTAGCGCAGCTGCTGACGTCATGACAAGAGTGGAAGTGTCCAGCTGATGGCCACTGTTGACCCTGCAAGTGTCTTCCGTGTTGTTGAATGTGATGAACTGTGTGTCTTGAAGACTATAGTTGGCAATGGCCTGGTCCAATTTGACAGCGTCTGTGTCTTTTAGATGCGGTGTGCGAGTTAGCTTCCATATTTCATCTGAAAGGAAGGAAATACGTATTTGAAAGTCTTTTAGATTGACAGTCGTTATGGGTAGTCAGAAGCTCAGAAGTCTAGCAACCTTAAGTCTAGCAGTCCTATCAAGGGTATCGTGTTACTCAGTAACTGGGTTGTGGAGGTCAAATAGGCAGTCGCTCCATGTACAGTGATGCTCATAAATCCATCAACACGCTAAGCCTTGTATTGCTGTGAACACTCGATAGCCGTCGTACCTACATCTGTGCGACAACTTATAGAAGAAGGTCGTAAGTCCAACCGAAGCGTCAATCTATTGCTTTGTGAGATTAGTAATGGACTTATGACCGTGACCGTACACTGGTATTAATCGGTAATGATCGATCAAATAATGTTTAAGGGTTGGCTATAAACAATTCTAATCAGGAAGCTTTGTAACATCGTCATCATCATCATCATCATCATCATCATCATCATCATCATCATCACCTATGCACCTGCCTGCCAGTGTGTGGTGTGTGTGTGCCCGTGCCTGGTGTGCTGTGAGTGTGTGTTCTGTGTGTATGTGTGTGATCATCTGTGTATCTTTTAGATATCAAAAGATCATTTTCATAGATACTGAACTGCGATTTAACTAATAGCTACCAATTTCGATACAAACGGCAGCACACTTAACTAGTATAGATGAACGATTAGATTACGACCTTAAGTATTTCTTTATAATCTAAAAATCTATGTAGACCATCTGATTCCCAAATGTCGGAAGCTAGTCAAAGTTACGGCAGCACACATTTAATTAAAATAATCAGTCGTCCAAATAAAAGTAATTATTTAGATAAAAAGGTTTGAAATCTATTGGAATTAGGATGCGCAAAAAAGTTTAGATTGGATGTCAGGCACGTGTCAAAGAAGGGTTCAGTGGATCTTTAAAAACAGCAACTATATGACCATTATTTTATTTTTTTTAATATAGGAATAAAAAAACAAAAAAAAAAATATTTTGGAATCACACAGCAATAGGAATGATGCCTGGGTACACAAAAAAATCTATTTAGTCCGTCAGCCAGATAATAAAAAAATATTTTAATTAGACACGTATTTTTTGCTTTATCATATTATTTAAAAAATACTCAGATAACACGCATTAAAGTTGGGGAGCGGGGGCTGGCTACGTCACTTCTACGTATAAAATACGTGACGTGACGGCGGCGGTGTGACGTCATGCCATATTTTAATTCAATTTATCGCCGTAATCTTTTGATTACGTAAAAAAATAAAAGTATGTGTCCAATATTTTTCAAATAATCTAAATATAAAAAAAAAAACATGACTGCTATGCGGAACTAATAAAAATTAAACATATTTCACCACAATGTCCAACATTAATAAACTGAACTAAAGAATAGCATCGCTGAAAAAGTCGATAATATTATCGGGGTCTGATCAGAATCTTTAAAAAGCTAAGTGATTGCTTTCAGTTGATGTAAGTACCAAGTTCTGCAGAAAAGGTGGGTCTTATCGAGTTAGTGGCCAATAAGATTAGCTATAGATAGATTAAAACTGTAACAGCCAGATTCGTTTTCTTTACATTTTCCAGAACTTAGTCGACAGTTATTTTAGAACCAGAATATGTGACGGAACTTATCGTGCATTTGTAAATTCTTTTCCACCCAAAGGACCAAAAAAATTACATAAAACAAGCAGGCCAAAAAAGACGAAAACTGTTAAAAAAAATTTTTTAAAAAATCAACTGACTTCCAAAAACTAATTTTAATTTCAGAAGTCGGTGTCTGGTTAAATGTATTTTCGTTTTTGCCACTGACTTCCGAAATTAAAGTTATTTTTCACTTTGTAGTGTTGTTTTTGGAAGTCGGTTGTATTTTTTTGTAAAAAAGTTTTTCACTTTGTAGTCGTGGTACAGTCAGCAACAAAAATTGAATAACACTTTAGTTTTTAACTCTTAATTATTGAGCAAGATATTTAATTGAAATCGGAACAGAACTAATATTTAAAAATCTACTAGAAGACTTAGGTATTTTAGGAAAAAAGGAGATAGTCAAATCATTTTGTATTCATTTACATGATTTGTAAAAGCAGCAGTGTTAATCGATTTATGATGCTGACCGTACCTACCGCACACAAATCCCCCCCTACCTCTCCAAAAGAAACTAGAACATCATCCATATAAAAGTGTGGAAAAAATACGTATTAATGAATCTAACTCAAAAACTACCGAAGCAAAGTTAATCACTTTTATATGGGACCAACTTTGAGGTATACCCTGTCGAACAAAATATTTTTTTTTTCAAATCGGACGACTCTTTAAAAAGTTATGCGTGGTAATACATTAAAAAAAAAATATGCGTGTCGAATTGAGAACCTCCTCCTTTTTTATCGTCGGTTAAAAATTAAGTGTCACCATCCAAAATAAATCAGAAACAGAGTCCCAGAATTTAACACTCAGTAAAATACTTCTAGCATCTACGGAACCTTTGTAACCATTCTCGTAAATGAGCAAGTAATTGAATGGTATTCCAATCGGTCAAGTTTCCGTGCGACCGCGCGCGGCCTCCAGTTGACCGGCAAATTACCGTCACTACCGTTTGCCACAAAAACTAAATGTAATTGACATTTTTCACTTTTGACTGTGCTACTAGATAACCTGCGGTTTTCCCCATTTTCATGGTTGTTTCAGCTTATGGCGTTACCCCGACCAAAACCTTGCGCATTATTGCAGTTGTGTGTGTTGTTTTTGTTTTTTTTTAGTGCGTTTTATTATTTTGTTTATTGGGCATTATTCAGAGGCTATTTATTAACTCATTAATTAAGAGAAATAAACTACATTGCACGTTCTTATTTGTTTTAATGTGTTATAATAGTTATTTATGCAACTGACGTATAATAAGGAGTATTAAAACACGAATGTGGGTTTATCACACGAGGCGAATCCGAGTGTGATAATAGTATCACATGAGTGTTTTAATACCTAATTATGTAAAGTTACATACAAGAATTTATCTACATCCATGTTATGAATCCTCTATAAAAGGTTCTGAAACAGTTTTTTTGCAATACTAATACTCGTAACTATCGAACATGGCGGCTGGCGTCATAGTATACGACGTGAATTCGAATAAGTTCTTTTTTAAAATTACGCCGCTGTTGTAGTGAAACGCGCGTACATTACAATGTTCTTTTTTGAAAACGAGTTGCATTGTGAAATTCAATACAACATTAAAGCACCCGTTTGGATGCTATTACAGTTACCATGGTTACTATGACACTGGCTGTTTTAATTTTGGCAATAAGCTAACTGTTTCATAAACTTTTATAGAGAATTTACAGCATGGGTGTAGATAAATACATTTAAAATCTCTTTGTAAAAAAAGTTACTAAAATTATTGATTGCATGCATCTTTTGCTAAAGTTGACGTTCTATGAATTTGAGGATTACACTAATGGATAGATAATTTAAAAATCTAAATAATTTACGTTTTATTTCAAAAGATCACCATTCTTTTTTTATTAAAATAATTCCAAAAAAATTGTGATTTTTTTTTATAAAGGGGCGCGCGCTGGGAGAGGGACAGAGCGAGACTGAGCGGTGGGACAGAGAAGAACCGAACGCTCAAGGTCGTTTGGTCAGGGAAGGGCCTTAAAAGGATGACTGGTGAAATTAATTTCATTACAAGAGCCTCCTCTAAAAATTACTCAGCTAACAACCAGGCTGATTAACTAATTACCTAGGCATAAATCTCATGTTATAATATGTATTATGCTATAACATGCTACATTATCTGAGCTGAATACTGGTATTCAGCTGCATCCGGTTAGATTGGAAGCCGACCCCAGCATTTTTGGGAAAAGGAAGAAGAAAATGCTGACACCAAATAATTTACGTTCACTTTGGTGGTAGCTAAAATCATGAGTTTATGTATATGTGAGTGTTGTAGGTTAGTTGTTGTTCATAATAATAAATTATGACAATCGGCTTCATGTCTCTTGAGGATGAAAGTAACGTATGTGATTATAAGAGTGATAAATATAAATTTTGATAGATGGAGGAGAAGAAAGCCAAAGAAATGATGAATGATGTGAGGAATGATATGAAAGAGAAGGGAGTGAATGATACCGTGACGTTGGCAGGGGAGAATGGAAGAAGAAAACGTGTTGCGCCGACCCCACGTAACATGGGATAGGGGCAGACTACATAATGCACGGCTGATTTAGAAACCATTAATAAGTTTGCATAGATTTCCTAGCTGTGTCAGTAATAGCTAACACTATAAACACTAAAGTTATGGACACCTTGAAACAGTGTTAAGTAGAATCACGTGTAATTTATGCGTGCCAGCAAACAGCGTGCAATCCATGCGTGTAATCCAATTTTATCACGCGTCTCGAAACGAAAAATCGTGGCAGACTGTATCTAGACTGGTGTACTCTTTGTCTGTAGAATGTCAATAGCTGCTATTTTTTGCGACGCGTTCTTGAACCCTGTGGCAGTCATCATAAGGACCCTTAAGGACCAAACAGTTTTGACACTATCTGTAGCTACTGCCCAAAGATGTTTTGAAGTAATTCAATCTTAGTTAAAATTTCGCATGTATTCTGCCTTCAAAATTGTCATCCATATTAAGAAATTAGACGATGATCCCATCATCTTTGATCGACAGGGCTGTTAGTAGGTCAGTCGGACACGTGACGATGGTTTTCGATAGGATTATAAATAAATTACTTTTGCACAGTACAAAGAAAGCTACCGATGTGTTTGTGTGAGTAAGTTGTACAGTGCATGGTAAATTGGGATAGTGTCTAAACTGCTGAAGAGGGGGAGGATGAACATACCGACCAGCATTTATTGAGTCCCATAAATATAACGCAAGAAAGGAAGTAACTAATAAACGCAGGAATCCGTACAAGCCCTTGTTTAGCCTTAGTTTTCTCTTTGGAGCATCGGTCAAGGGTACCGCTTGCATAACCTATAAGCATGTTTACTTGTGTACTTCACCAAACCGAACGTTAAAAGTTTCTAATTGATGTAAGGCTTGTGGCGGTACAGATTGGTGAATCGTAACATGAAATATAATAAAAAATAACTAATGAAAAAATGAGCTGCCAATAGGTAGTGTTTATCTATCCCATAGACATAGAGAATAGACCGGACGTTCTGTATTCAGTTGTGCAGTGCCTTAGACTGTAAAGCTGGGTACGCACAAGTACTGCTGTTTCCATCATCATTGTTGTAGCAAGCGAAGACGACCGCGTAGTGTTCGTAGTTCACATCCAGGAAGGAGTAGGTTTCAGTCTTTTCATCTGTAAAAGATAATCAGAATGTTCACTTTATCAAAATATAGCAGTGGTGCCCCAGTGGTACCGGCCGTGACTTACGAGGGTCGTAGGTTCGGACCCTGACAGGTTTGTGTAAAATTATTTTATCACCACTTTCACACACACCACTACATTTCAGTACATACAGTAATTTTGACAATGACAAAATAATAAAAAAAAAATCCAAACCATTGAGTTATAACTATAACGGTTCCCTTTCTATGATTTTCGTGTCGTATGTTTCGATCATTGAGTTATAAATAATGTACTACGATGAAATACAAAACAACTGAATAATAATAACAAAAAAATAACCATGAAAGATGACAGATAAAAATAACAATAACTCTGACTTGGGTTTTTTAAACTGACATTTTTCGATACCTCGTTATACTGGAAACACTTGGAAAAACGGCAAAGTTTATTCTCAGGTTTCAAAGGAACCCCAAACCATGAACTCACAGTCAGACCACATCGTTCTAATTCTAATGAAGATCAATCTGGCAGGAAATAAAATAGGTCAACGTTGCCAAAATCAAGGTCGATTCCGACGTGTAGGTGGTATAAACTGAATTAATCCAATTTCATAGATCCAATTAGAGTACGTCCTATTATTTAGTCATTCACACGTATTTTAGATTTGTGATAGAGATTTTCATTGACCTTATTGAATTGCTAAAGCAAAACATTTGGTAACTGTCGCGTTTTGTTACCTCTCTCGCTCACACGCGGCCAAATGTGGAATGAAAAGATGCTTTTTTGAAAAATGTAATCAATTAAAGGATAGTAAATACTGTTAATTTAATAGGTAACTATTAAAACCACATTTTTATTATGGCATTTATATAACTCATCTCAAAAACAGATACTTAATACTTTTTGATTTGAACTGAGTTTATTATTAGATAACACAATACAACGTGTAATGCTAAATGCGCAAAACCTCTTAAGGGGTCATTGTACTCATCATTATGAACAACTTTTACTATGGGGCCAAACCTGAAATCGCGAAAAAAAAATCAGCTGTTCAGTACATTTTGACGAAATTTGCGAACATAAATGTACTGAACAGCTGATTTTTTTTTCGCGATTTCAGGTTTGGTCCCATAGTAAAAGTTGTTCATAATGATGAGTACAATGACCCCTTAAGAGGTTTTGCGCATTTAGCATTACACGTTGTATAAAAGTCTTTTAATAAATAAGTACCTATTAAATTAACATTAATTACTAGTCCTATAATTGATTACATTTTAGCCCCTTAACTGGATTATGGAGGTCAGATAGGCAGTCACTCCATGTAAAATACTGGCATTTACCTGCATCCGGTTAGACTGGAATTCGACCCAACGTAGATGGGAAAAGGCTAGGCAGATTGATTTTTGATATACTGAGTAGTAAGCTCACAACTTTCGTGTAAACGATTTATAGCTCGGGGAAGTTGAAGAAGGTGGACTGGATTATAATTCACTTAGGTCCTTGTCACATGACCAATAATCCATTGAGTAGTGATAATTCTGTATAGCTGTTAATTCACTTAGTAGGAAGTTGTGGAAATTAGCGCGGAAGTGTAAATAGAGATTGTATAGTTGATGTGTTTGTAAAATGCAATGTTTACAATATTTCTCTATTATCTTTGTTAGTAATTTGTAATAAGATTTTATAGTCCGGTCAAAATAGACATAAAAGTAGTGGTCAAATAACACAAATTCCGACAGAGCTAAATTTTGGTGGAAACAAGAAACAAGTTCAACTATCTTGTCTTCCTCCAACATCGGCTTCTGCTAATCAACACTTGTATCGAGTATACTATGAAGTTCAGACATGGCTAGACAATCAACTGAACCCAGAAGACTGGGGTTAGGAATTAACAGATAATACTTTGGAACCGATTAAAACTTTACTTCCACCTGCTCCGGAAAAACTCCTAAACACTATTTTTTGCAATTGCAAAAAATGTTGTTGTGCGAAATGTGGCTGTAGAAGAATAGGGTTACTGTGTTCTCCAGCGTGTACTAATTGCCAAGGCCAGTCTTGCTCAAATGTCCAATTGAATACAACAGACGAAGATTCATGTGATTTCGATGAAGAGACAGCTGGTTCATCTTCATTTGAACAAATTATGAACATCCAGCAAGAAAAAGAGGAAGATAAAGAAGAAGAAGAAAAAATCAAAGACATGACTATTGAAGTCGACTTTAAATAATATGAATCAGATTGAAATATCAAAAGAAATCAGAACTACAGTTAAAGTCAGTAACCAATATCAATAATCATAATGCAGTTAAAAGATTATTGTCCCTGTAAATTCCGTCATAACAGTTCGTGGAGTAGGCCTACCGAGGAAACCACTTTAAAAAAAACGCGCCAAAGTACACTTCCTCCAGGTGGTGTGGAAATGTGTGCATCTCATGTACAACGTGCTTCCTTCAACTTTTAGAATCGCGATATCTCAGAAACGGTGATTCTTAAAAAAAAAGTATATAGACAATTTTTGAAGACAATTTTATGATCTTTGATTTTGTCTCATCTATTTTTTTTGATATAACTTAACGTTTACGAGAAAAATCCAAAAAACCTCAAATTTTGACATTTGACCCCCGATAACTTTTTTAGCACACATGGGATCGATGGGGACTTTTGACACTTTATTTGTAATGGTGTACCCAAGGTCTCCACCAAAATTTAGCTCTGTCGGAATTTTTGTTAGTTGAAATGTCTATTTTTTACCGGACTATTAAGAGTAATAAGTTTTGAATATGACTGTGGGAGTGAGTAGGGGAAAACCGTGGGAAAAACCAAAGAAACAATGGATGGACTGTGTGAAAGATGATATGGCTAGAAAGGGTCTGACTACCGAAATTACGATTAATAAAAGAAGAATGGAAGATGAAGACATGTTGGGGTCGGTCCCCAAATAAATTGGGATAAAAGGCAGGGGAATGATGAATAAGATCAATGATACGGTAATGAAAGCAGATGCATGAGCATCAAAGAAACGAAAAATATTAAGTCCCTCTTAGCTACTTAATATTTTACATATCCGTAATATATTCACATCAAGAGGAGCTGCTCCCACTATCACCAAAACGACCATACAAAAAATGTTATTGGATTATATTTTGGAAGGAAGAATAAAACGCCCTAAAAAATTCTAAGATTTTGAAAATGATTCAATACCTTACCATCATAAGTAACCAGCAACAGATCTCCAGTAGTATTACTATTCGGATCCGGGATCAGAGCAACGGATCCGTTGTAAAACGTCACGGTATTGTTAGTGATCCAGCTGATGGATACATCTGTCGTGTTCTGGTGGTCGAAGTTGACGGTGGCACAATCACCTTGTACCACCATGTCTTCTGTCGCTACTGCTGTTAGGTACCAGACGCCATCAAGCTGTGGGGTTGAAAAGTTACTGTGAGTATTATTGTCATTAAAGGTGGGTCGAAAAGAACCATAAAGACCAGTTCCATTTTGGATTTTATTCGATGAATTGTGGCTATTTGGGTATCTTGAAACATGAGAGTTGTTACATACTCTTTACTTTAGTGATATAGGTAAAGCAATTCCTAAAATATCACGGTTTGCATGGCAATTTTACAAACATAATATGACAGTACCTGGTCGACCGAGCTCTGCTCGTGAAAATAGAGAAAACTTTTCCCAGATAATGCTCCAGATAATGTTATTTTGCTGTTCGTTCTCAGCATAATTTATGTTAACACTGTTTGTTGAAGTTGTAAGTCCTAGTGGGACAACGACGACCATATTATATCCACGACCATAGAGCATTGATATATTAGAGGTAGGTATGTTACGCGCTAACATCGCAATCACTAAACCTGGACTCGGCGCACGACTACATGCACCGAAACGCAAGTTCGATTGTGACTAATGTCAATTGTGTGCGTAACACAATTTATGCGGTCCACGTACGAGGAGCGCGAACCATATCTACCTTATTTATACATCAATGGCATACAGGCTTGTAATGTAACTTCATGTTTTTGAATTTTTGGTTCTAGAACATGCTGGCTGGTCATAACCACATACATTTTGAAAGTTATTGCTTTTAAATTAGCGTACTCTTTTCTATCGACTTCATAACAACTGAGTACAATCGCTAAGGAAAATGGTGCTTTATTTAGCGCTATAACAGTTGTTGATGATCTAACGGTAGTTTAACCCAGAACAGATACCGGAAATAGACTGACAACACCAACCAAAGAGGAAATATCTACTAGCTTCATTAACCAATCCAAAATATTCCAAAATTTCACTTGACTTACCGCTTTCCAGTCCAATTCTCTTGGGGTCACCACAGGACAGCTCATATTCATCATAGCACCTTCCACATTTAAGGCCAGGACAGCCAACACAAAACATTGGACAAACATTGTGACAAACATAGGCTGCCGATGCTGGCATGCAACTGAAACCTGACGTAAAAAGTTACGTCTTATAAAGAGAATAGTTTTTGTTGGCTTCAGTTTAGAGTTCCGGGGAGGTATGTTGTGTAGACTTGAGGGTTTTGTGTTAAGGTGTGGATTTATTTTCACAGCTGGATTTGGATAATAGTGACGACCAAGTTGTGAATATTTTTCAAAAAAATAATGACATTTTACAGCCGATCGATTCGATATTGGTGATCCAATTTAGATCGAAAAACTGAAAGGGCTCTGATTTTAATAATTCAACGATTGTATAGTATCCATATAAATACTATCAAGACATTTCCGGTGAAATAAAATGAAGTATGATCAAGTTCTTGGGACCAACTTAGGTTCTTGGTTTTTGGATTCCTGGGTAAGAATCCAGGAATCCAAAAACCAAGAACCTAAGTTCTATGGAACTGCTACGGAATTTAACTCATCGCAGAAGTCTGGTTTCGTTATGCCTTGTATACCAAGAATCAGCAGACACAGACGTAAAATAATACTCAAAAACTCAAAAAAGACTTCTTTATTTGCTAAGATAATGTATGAGTCATCCATTATTACTGTATTTTAAAAGGAAATAGCACAAATAAAAGGCTTCGTTTACAAACTATTTACCTACGGAACGCCATCTCATTTTCACGCTATGCTTTCATTCACCGATTTACGAGGCTCAGACAAATTTTAATGACCAATGTGGCGGGAAAATTTGTGTTGGTTTTGTAGTTGGCTCACAAAATTACGTTCAAAGCAAAAAAAAAACATTATAAGACTCAAAATTAAGTCTTATAATGTTTTTTTTTTTTGCCCAAGCTGGCCATTTAAACTAAAATCACAGTCGAAATGTAATAGCAAGAAATATACAGGGTGTAAGTGTAAACAGTGGGAATCTTTTAAGGGGTCATTGTACTCATCATTATTAACAACTTTTATTATGGGACCAAACCTGAAATCGCGATGAGTACAATGACCCCTTATAATATATCATTTATTTCGGGTAACTAAGACCCATAACATAAATACCTTACAGACTATCATACATATTTATAAAAAACACAAAAATAAACTATTGTATACGAAGTGACGGCGTCGTATTGCGCTGCGTGGTGTCGCGTAACCTTCCGCGGAATCGCCGATACACGACACCCTTCGGCCAAAACTCTTCCTTGAGTACGGTCTCAATATGTTGAGTCGGAACTCGCACCACAAACGATTTGAAATTCGTGTTGTGGCGCGACGCCAACCAAAGGTCCAGCTGGTCTTCGATCGAACATACTCCACGATCTCCTCAACCTTCGTGGTGTGATGTAACCGGGACACATAGAACTGCCCTTAAAAGACTGCCACTGTTTACACTTGCATCCTGTATAGGTAGCCTACTTTCTTTTCGGGATAGTTTCTTACCCAGCAGTGAACAACAATTATGTTAATGCTTGATAAAAAAAACCGGTCAAGTGCGCGTGGGACTACGCACAATGAAGGGTTCCGTGGTTGAAAAGAATTTATCGCAAAAACCAACTCAACATTGTAATCCCAAAAAATCATTTTTTAACCGACTTTTCAAAAACAAAAAGGAGGAGGTTATCAATTCGTCGCGTATATATTTTTTTTATGTATGTACAGTAGTACTCAACTAATATGGCTTATCGATGTATGAATTTTCAAAGCGCGGGAAATGCTATTGACCAATCGGCACGCTCCACGCTTTTTCCTGTACCGCTATTGGTCGCAGCTGCCGCCATTTTAGCGCGCGCCGCTTGACGGCCGCCATACTTGCGAGTGAGATGGAGCTAACAGCTGCAGTGTATTATGAACCTTAAAGTAGTGATCTAAGGTTGATTGTAAGTTTTAAGCAATCTCGTTAATCTTCGGGGCCATACTTTCTTTTCTGCGCGAACGAAGATTCACGACGCGCCTAATTAGTTGAGTACTACTGTACATACATAAAAAAAAATATATACGCGACGAATTGATAACCTCCTCCTTTTTGTTTTTGAAAAGTCGGTTAAAAAATGTTTTTTTGGGATTACAATGTTGAGTTGGTTTTTGCGATAAATTCTTTTCAACCACGGAACCCTTCATTGTGCGTAGTCCCACGCGCACTTGACCGGTTTTTTTTATCAAGCATTAACATAATTGTTGTACACCGATTTCTCCGTCAATTGTGGACCGATTTTAAAAATTCTTTTTTTGTTTGAAAGGGTGTGCTCTTGAAGTGGTTTAAATTTTATAGGCACATCTACAGCGATTTTGGTATTTTTTATAGTAACTCGTGCATTTGCTCCCGGAAAGCACCATTTGTTGAAGTGGAACTGATTAGGAATAACTACTCAATAATACGTATTTCACTTGGGTTGCGATTCGATTACTTTAATGTGGTTGCTAAGCAATTTATGCTCGTGAAGTGGAGTTGATGGTGACTTCACCATAAGTTCCAGTTCTCCTGGTTCCTTACTAGGAGAACTCCTGAACAATTAACGTCCTTGTATCGGGAAAAACAATATATTGTAAAAGGTGATGAGCAGTTGACATTAGGCTATTGTAACTAAGATAAATTACAAACTGACTCACAAAAAGTGAAAAAAAAAAACTTTTTTACAAAAAAAAAACAACCGACTTCCAAAAAAAATGCTACAAAGTGAAAAATAACTTTAATTTCGGAAGTCGGTGTCTTTGGATCTGTATTTTATTTTTTTGCTACCGACTTCCGAAATTAAAGTTATTTTTCACTTTGTAGTAATTATTTTGAAAGTCGGTAATTTTTTTGTGAAAAAGTTTTTTTTTATGTGATAAAATTACAAATGAATAATTTTTGAACTTTTTTTTGACTTGTGCTACTTTCTGCTACCTTGCTTCTTGCCAAATGTCATGATTCTAGGTCAACGTGAAGTACCCTATAGGTTTTGATTTACTTACGAGTATCAAAATATGTAGCATAAATGGCCGTATTTTTTTATCGCGTTGACAGAAGCTTGATTTTTTAGAACTCCAAGGGTTCATAAATATACGTATTTGATATTAATTTCAACTTGATACCTCCACACGTTCCTGAGAAAAAGGCTCTTGATAGACAGACAGACAGACAGACGGACAACGAAGTGATCCTATAAGGGTTCCGCTTTTACTTTTGAGGTACGGAACCTTAAAAAACTGGTCCGGAATGATCTGTTGCAGTTGCCGCCTAAGCCTCTAAACTTATAGGCATTGTTAATTCTGTTCTAAAAAAGATACCAAACAATTTGTTTGTAATGTTGTCTATTATTATAAGTAAAATAGGAAGTTTACTTCCTATTATTTGAATGGATCACTTTTTGTTAGCTCGTGCTTTTAAACTGTTTAAAAAATCTATTAAGGTCTTCTTTTGTTGCGGATTTGTCTATGTTTAGATTGTTTGTTCCATTAGGTATTTAAACTTTTTTCCCTATTGTTCGGATATCGCTTACATACAGAGTGGAAGGGACATCGACGCGAAAACGGTTACCACGAATTCAGTATACATCATTCTGAACTCCCCTACATAGACATTTTTCATCGGTTATTAAAACAAAAATCTGCAATACTTACACGGTCAAAATGTACGGAAGAGCAGATTTTTTAAATTAAATTTCTATACAGGGTTATTTTTCAATGACCAGCCAAATTTTCTACCCATGAATATGAACAACTTTCACTATGGGACCAAGTTTGAAATCACGAAAAAAAAACCAGCGGTTTCCTACAAAAGTTCAATACCTACTCGATCAAAATGTATGAAACAGCTGATATTTTTTTTGCGATTTCAAAGTTGGTCCCATAGTGAAAGTTGTTCATATTCATGGGTAGAACACCCTATGAAAATTTGGCTGGTCATTGAAAAATAACCCTATAGGGGGCCCAGAATGTTGTACTGAATACGTGGTAACCGTTTTCGCGTCGATGTCCCTTCCACCCCGTACAACAGGTCAATCAATCAATCTGCCTAGCCTTTTCCCAACTATGTTGGGGTCGGCTTCCAGTCTAACCGGATGCAGCTGAATACCAGTATTTTACATGGAGCGACTGCCTATCTGACCTCCACAACCCAGTTACTGGGTAATTACGATACCCCTTGGTAAGACTGGTTGTCAGACTTTTGGGCTTCTGACGACCCGTAACGACTGTCAAGGATCCACGAATAACAGCCGGGACCAACGGCTTAACGTGCTTTCCGAGGCACGGAGGAATCTCGGTATCTAAAGATGGTCACCCATCCACTGACCAACCCCGGCAAGCGTAGCTTAACCTGACGGATCGAACCGTGCGGCTATTATTACTTAGCCACGAGCATAAGGCGACAGGTGTGATTCTTAATTGCTGCAGTAATAACTGGCAGTTGCTATATTAAGCAATTACACTTATCTCTATATACTTGTCAGAATATAGATAAGAGGATATATCTAAGCAATGACAATGCAATTAATAAAATAAAATAAAAATAAAATAAAATAATGACATTATACATCTAGACGTTGCCATGATTACAGTGTGAAGTGTGGAAGTGAGACACATATACAACGTGTAACGCTAAATGCGCAAAACCTCTGAAGGGGTCATTGTACTCATCATTATGAACCACTTTTACTATGGGACCAAACCTGAAATCGCGAAAAAAAAATTAGCTGTTCAGTACATTTATCTTCGCATAATTCGTCAAAATGTAGTGAACAGCAGATTTTTTTGTTCGCGATTTCATGTTTGGTCCCATAGTAAAAGTTGTTCATAATGATGAGTACAATGACCCCTTAAGAGGTTTTGCGCATTTAACGTTACACGTTGTATACGAAATAATTAGGAAAATGAGACAAAGCATCGTATCTTCTGTCCCTTACGGCGTGCCGTATTTTTGCATGGTAAAATTTAAAAATGTTGCCAAACAAAGTACTTTCACTGTTACAAAATTTATCTTGCGTCGATTAATTTAACATTTTTGGACAGTTTTTGCATTGTGCGAATGTATTGACATGGGTTTCAGTCCAAAACATGGAAGACTTCTTACGTTAAACCTCATTCTCATACCACATAACCTAGAAAAAGTATAATATTGCTGTCTCATGACCAGCCACGCGGTGGCTCGATCTAGATGTATATTATCTAAGTATCTAAGCATGTGGTTTAGCTCAATAAGTGAAATGACGTTTTGGCTGTCTACTTTGACGCGCGAGATAAAACACTCTCACGCACACCGGAATTTAAACACTCATTTAAATGTAAATTGACAAAATTTTAGCTTAGTAAGTTAATAAAATATTTAATACCTTCGATTTAAAGCAAATTTTACTTCACAATAAGAAACTGTTTACGTTTAATCGTATAAAACAGAAAATAGACGGTGCTACTTTGGATTTTTTTGTCTTTCTAAAAAAATCAAGTAATCTTGTTTCGGTTTTAGTACAGCTGTAGAGAATGTAGTTAGATAACACATATGGAAAATCCAAATGGTTTAACCATATTCATTATTTTGGTTTTATAGAATAAAAAAACCGGCCAAGTGCGAGACGGACTCACACACAAAGGGTTCCGTACCATATTATATGTTTAACAATCGCAAAGATAACTTTGTATTTCTTAATGATACTGTGAATTACAACGTTATTTTTTGCAGTTGCAGAAAATCGCTCATATTTAAACAAAATACCTTACGAATCGCCGTTTTTTGTATTTCTTGATTAAGTACAGTATAAGGTACATTATATAATAGAGCTCGTACAAAAATGGTATAAAATTAACAACTTTTACGGCCCCCTATTTCTTCATTTTAGAAGATAAAAAAAATAAAAATATCTTTGTCCTCTACTCGACGAGTTCTACACAATAACATCTCCACACAGATTATTTTTTTTTTTCAAAATGATTTCTTTTCTGTATGGGAAAAAAAAAAGTAAAGTTAAAATTAAAGGGGGCAGCCCCTTTAATTTTAACTTTACTTTATTTTTATTATTTCTTGTTATAGTCGTAATAGAAATACACAATATGTGAAAATTTCAACTCTCTACCTATTAAGGTTCATGAGATACAGCCCTGTGACAGACGGACGGACGGACGGATGGACAGCGGAGGCTTAGTAAGTTTGTACGCACAATATTGAGATACTAGCTAGACTGCCCGTGGCTTTGCCCGGCGAGGATGTCTGATTTCATGGGTTTTAATTTTCTTATTATTGTTTACTTTTCATCAAAAGTATAAAATACTGAATACTGAGTTTCAATTTAATCGGACTGCGTTTTAAAAATCTTCCATACAAACTTTAACATCCCTAAACACCCTTTGAGGGGTAGTTTTGAAAAACTAATAATGACAAACTTTATTACGTACAAGCAAGTATTTGTGCTAAGTTTCAAGTTCATTAACCAAAACAATAAGATTTTTCATATAAACTGTATCCCCGTTTTTCCCTCCGCAGGGGTAGAATTTCAAAAATCGTCTGAGATGTTTCCATAACTTGGGTCAAACATTATTTACACCAATTTTCGAGTTAATCAATCCCCAATAAAATCCTCCGCTGTAAAATTTGCTACCCCTTTTCACCCCTTAGGGGCAGATTTTTGGAAAACCCTGATACTCGTTAGTTAGTCTCTATTTTTGGTCTCAAGTACAAAACCTGAGTTTTAAGTAAATCGGACCGCGTGTTAAAATTCCTCCATACAAACTTTGACATCCACCAATCCCGTCCTCTGGGGTCGCGGGTTGTTCGAAAGAGATACCGTGGCCCTGCCATGGGCAACTGAAGAAACACGGGTGGGTTTTAGTCAGTAAAAGTATGACACGCCCTTCCGCTCCGAGAGAGAGAGAGAGAGAGAGAGAAGTCATTTGATGATTTCCCTTCCACAAAAAAAGGGGGTAGTTTAGGAAAACTAAAAATGATTAATTTTATAATTAACTTAGATGAATATTCGTACTAAGTTTCAAGTCTAATAACTCAAGAAATAAGATTTTTCATACAAACTTTCATCCCCTATTTTATTCCCTTAGGGATGGAATTTTCTAAAATTCTTCCTTAATGGATGTTTCCACCATATAAGGTATCTATGTGTAAAATTTCATGTCTCTAGGTCCAGTGGTTTGGACTGTGCGTTGATTATAATCAGTCAATGAGTCAGTCAGGACTTTGAATTTTTTATATATAGATTTACAAGACCACAAACTTCTGATAGGTTTTCCTGTAATCTATAGGTAAAGAACTATTTTCTGTATTGTTTTCAAAATTTTAGGCTCATTAGTTTCAGAGATAAGGGGGGGGGAATGGTCAATTTTCGTCTATTTTCTTAAATAACTTCAAAACTATTTATTTTAAAATCATAAAAAAAATATATTTGAGACCCTCACAGTAAGACCTTTTATTTAATATGTCACACGGTACAGTTTGTAAAACTTTTTTTTAAATTGTACTTACTTTCCCCCTGAAAGCGACCCCCATATTCAAAATTCATTTATGTACGTTACATGTCCGTGTTTGGGTTACCAGAATACATATGTGTACCAAGTTTCAACTTAATCGGTTCATTAGATTCGGAGCAATTTGGCTGTGACAGACGGACAGACGGACAGACAGACAGACACACGAGTGATCCTATAAGGGTTCCGTTTTTTCCTTTTGAGGTACGGAACCCTAAAAAGACTTTACTTAGTTGGTTGGCACGGACAGAATTGAAAGTTGGCACGTTGATACCTACCTATACCACAGAACAATACAGATGGGACACTCCGCAAAATCATTTAAATAAAAAGCGACTCTTGCTACGACACAATAATGTGCAATTCAGTTCGCAGAACGCTAATTAACTACAGTTATATTGCCTCTCTTTCTATCGCGTAACTCTTATACTCTTTGGGCGCGCGGCATTTCTACTGAATGAGCCCCGTGGACGGGGCCCGCCGTGTACTTGTAGCTTCATACCTAAAGTGCGGAGTGTCCCATCTGTATTAATCTGTGCCTATTGCATCCGTCCAGGTTTAAGTAGGTACTTAGTTTTTGTTAGACTTAGGGTCAGTTTCCAAAAATGGAAAAATCCGTGTTTGTAAACGGAAAAATTTCACTGAATAAGTAACTGTATCAATATTGACTTTAAGTATAAAATTCGACGCATACATCACGCTTGATAAACGCTTGATGTTTGCGTGGAATTTTAAACCCTAAGTCAATATTGATACAGTTACATAATCAGTGAAATTTTAAAAAGTGCTCGAGTATCCGCGAGGTTTTTTCCGTTTGATGGAAACTGACCCTTAGTGTGGAGTATGTAAGTATCGTAGCGGTCTTTAGTTACCACTATGGCAAAAAGGCGTAAGTTTTTAAGTTGTACTTCTTAATTCACTTCTTTGCTGACTGTATGACAATTACAATGCAACAGAACTCCAGACAAACTCAGTAAAACCTGTGGTAAAACCATGTCATTAACAAAGATAACTTTCCCGCCATCTTCGATATCAGCGTCCCTGCGAGATAAAGATAGGCGGCTATCTAATCTGACCATTGAGATCTCATCACGAAACTTTTCACTAAGATCAGTTTAAGTAAACAGTAAATATGTGTAGGCAATGGTTTTTGGTGAATCTCCTGGTGGTGATGTGTGGAGTGCTGTGTGGTGGCCAGGTGCTTCAGTTTGGAACCTGTGCTGATGTAAAGACTATGCAGTTTTTTGATCTGGAAGAGGTGAGACCATTGGTCTATTTTCGGTGTGTTTGTGCGTAATAGGACTGTTTTTTTTGTTTCTGTCTCTTGAGTTCAAGGGTTTAAATGACAACCCCCATAACGTTAACATAAAGCAACACAACACAACAACACAACACAATTCGTTGCTGTCTCTTTCGTATTAAGCCTACAGCCAAGCAGCATTATCTACTAACCAAGTTTCGGTTAGTTAGAAAGTTAATCGTGCAGATACATTTTTTAAAGCACGTTTAGGACTCAATGCTAGACATCCTAGAAGGGTAGGTACTACCTAATATCAGATTGAGGCGACCGTGGGTTCCGACATTTAGTTACTTGATCAAAAGCGTATCACTGAAAAGTAATCTTATCTCCTCGCATTCCTCTTTATTGATTCATACCTCCAACAGAAGTAGTCCAACTCACCCTGCCCATCCATTGGGTCTGGCACTTAGTTATCCCAAAAATCCTTCTGCCTAGATTAGGGAGAAGGACTGCCTAGTCTAGCTAGTTCTACTGCTAACAAGACCTTCCTCTTCCAGTTCCTAGGCCAGTGGTACGAAATCGAACGCTTTCCAATCTGGTACGAACAGTCCGGAGACTGTGCGTACAAACGTATCCAGTACTGCGGGCGACGGGTGGAGATCGAACATGTCTACGTGAGGGATGGCATACAGTTCGTGCTGCATCTGAATACCACGTATGTGCCGGGGGATGAGGCTGTGTTTGTTATACAGGAAAGCAATATTGGTGAGTCTTCATACAGGGACTATTGTACGTAGGTACTTATTGTATGTGGGATGTGGTGTGTTATGTTGTGCGATGTACTCGTATTGGGTATTGTATTACCCCGTAACTCATGGGTTGTGGCGTTCCGATAGGCAGTCGCTCCATGTAAAATACTGGTATTCAGCCGCATCAGGTTACACTGGAAGCCGTCCCGCACATTGTAGGGAAAAGGCTCGGCAGATGATGATGATACACAGAACAATATCTGTACTATGATTATAGATATTACGAGTTTATGACGTGTGTGAGCGGTTACAGGGTTAATCAATCAACTTTTGTCTGTCGTAGTCCACTGCTATACGAGGGCTGCTATTTATGTATCCGGAACTGGCCAGTTACAGAACTTTTTTTATATGGCCAGTTACAGAACTTTTTTTTTATTAACATTAAAAAAGTAATTATAACATTTAAAAATAGAACTCTTTGGATGAACAATACAATTTGTTTCATGTAGCTGTCATTTGTTTTTACTTTGTGGCGTCATTTTGAAAATTGCGTGTTTAAAGCACCATGGATTTAACTCGTGAAAATTTTCGTGATATGATTTATTACGATTTTCGCCGAGGGCTAACTCAAAAAAAGTGCATCGATCAACTCACTTCGACTTTTGAGGACGAAGCACCATCGAAAACTACTGTGTATCACTGGTTTAGTGAGTTTAATTTGGGTGGTCTGTGCTCACGGACGAATTTAAAGAAGGTCGCCATAAATCGGTTGTTGTACCTCAAAATATTGATGCTGTGCGGAAACTAGTAATGCAAGATCGTCATGTTACATATCGCGAGATAGAGGCTTCTCTGGGCATAAGTATGACGAGTATAATACCTACACAATATTACACGAACATAGTTGTAAAAAAATGTTGCAAAAGTACAATCAGGGTGAGTCAAATGCGGTCTAGTTCAGAAAATACCTCAATCCGAATGGAAAAAGTGCTACGAAAATTGGTTCCAACGTATGCAAAAGTGCATCGATCATCATGGCGAATATTTTGAAAAGCATTAAAACCATAATAAATGATAAATGTTTGTTTCACTTTGTTATTCCGGATACATAAATAGCAGCAATCGTACGTCGATTATTTAAAATTCAAAAAACTCGCATCTCACTCTATTCACTCTCATTTCGCATCACCTGTTTTTTATTTGACACTTTGAATCGGGTTCGAGTGCAAAGTGAGTGTCAAAGTGACAAGGAATTACCTTACTGAATGCCACTTCTTACGTCATCTCGTACTTTATCTGTCAAAATCTTACGGTCAATTTAGTTGAACTCGCTGACACGCTCGCAAGGGTAGCGCTAGTGTAAATTAGAATTATAAACAGAGTTTTTAGAATGCCAATCAAGAAACTCACAGTGGATTCAAATTCGAAGTTTAGAATAAGGTCTTACAGAATCACACGGCTTAACAAAGGCCTCTGCCAAGTTGCGTTACCACACTGAGTTTGATGTTCTCTATTGCAACGGGAAAGAAAACTGTCAAATTAGTTCCGCGTAAATGACGCTAAGTGTTTGATACTTTCATTCAACTGTCAATGGAGTTTCTTGCTAAGTATTTTTTCTTGTCGCTGATTGGTCGCTTCGTCTTCAAGTTGACTTTGACAAGCGACGAACACACAGCGCTCTCTTGTGGTGAAGCTTCCGGGAAACAACCCCACTGTCAAAATATTTACTTTTACCTAAATAGTTGGTACAGTAGTACTCAACTAATAAGGCGCGTCGTGAATCTTCGTTCGCGCAGAAAAGAAAGTATGGCCCCGAAGATTAACGAGATTGCTTAAAACTTACAATCAACCTTAGATCACTACTATAAGGTTCATAATACACTGCAGCTGTTAGTTCCATCTCACTCGCAAGTATGGCGGCTGTCAAGCGGCGCGCTAAAATGGCGGCAGCTGCGACCAATAGCGGTACAGGAAAAAGCGTGGAGCGTGCTGATTGGTCAATAGCATTTCCCGCGCTTTGAAAATTCATCTTCTGCGCAGGTACACCGATAAGCCTTACTAGTTGAGTACTACTGTACATTGCTAGTAGAAAAACAAAGGAATGTAATTATTGCGGGAAATAATTTAATGTCTATTTATGTATATATTTACAATTATCAAACATAAGAATTTTTATTATGTTCAACAAACAATATTGTTCAATTAAACCATTATTTGTTAGAACCTTTTTTCTGTGGTTAAATCTTCATGGAAACAGGGGAAAATGAAGGATTATGTCGGTCTCCTACCAACTGAAAGCTCATGATTCCTACTAATACCATGAATCGGGGCCTTGTTATCTTCTTCTCTTGATCGAAGCATGAGGTTGTTGTAAAAAATAATATTAGAGCTGTCATAAATCGTGGTTGTGGCTAGGCCTAGAGTATTACCACAGTCTATACATCATACAGTCGTCTGACGAAAGCCCGTACTGCATACGTAGTTTGCCGAACTTCGTAATCAGTTCGGGCTTCGTCGGACGAGTGTATGATGTATCGACTGTGGTATTAACACGTAATCGAGTTCTGCATACTGCAACAAACAAACATACCACACTATACTTTAATTTGTGGAAGCTTTTAAATGGCAATTGTAAGCGATATTGTACATAACTTACCTTTAAAGATATTAGACTGTGAGCTTTCCGAAGAATAAATAAATAAATAAATAAAATAAATACTAATTGTTACTACGAGTAACATAGCTTTTACGTAGTGTGTATTACTAACATCATAATGGATCATCATCATCTGCCTAGCCTTTTCCCAACTATCTTGGGGTCGGCTTCAAGTATATTTGACGACACGGTTGGCGCAGTGGTTGAGCGATTGACTGCTGCTCAGCATGTCGCGGGTTCGATTCCCGCACGGAACAAATATTTGTACGATCTACAAGTATTTGTTTCGAGTCTGGGTGTTTTTCTATCTATAATATGTATGTATTTACAAAAAAAAATTGTATATAAGTAGTTTATCAGCCATCTCGTTACCATAACACAAGCATTAGGTTGCTTAGCTTGGGACTAGATGGCGTTGTGTGAAATGTCCAAAAATATTTATTTATTTATTTATAACCGAATGCAGCTGAATACCAGTATTTTATATGGAGTGACTGCCTATCTGACCTCCACAACCCATTTACTGGGTAATACCGATATCCCTTGGTAAGACTGGTTGTCAGACTTTCGGACTTCTGAACAACTGTCAAAGATCCACGAATGACAGCCGGGGCCAACGGCTTAATATACAATTATGCTTTCCGTGACACGGAGGGGTCTTCATATGTAAAGATGGGCACCCATCCAAGGAACAACCGCGGCAAGCGTATCTTAATCTGATCGATCGACCCGTGCGGCTGTTATTGTTTAGCCACAATTAATACTCTTTATATGGATCAATCATATGGATCAAGGTCAGAAATAAAGTTTTTGTTTTTTTGTACAATTAATTAATTAAAATGAAATGATTTATAAATTCAATGTATTTAGCTACTTACGTGTGCTAAAGCCAAACAATAATAAAGATTAACATTATCGTTTTTTATCACAGAGAGTGCATGTTTATCAAAATCAGAAATCACTGGTATACATACACACTTAATGCAAATATCTAGATCAATGGATGAATGATTACTCTTTTTATCAGTATTTAAATATTATTCATAATTATATTAAACCGTTTAGTGGTGCTATAATTGGGAGGCTCTTAGGATATAGAGAGAGCAGTGGTGACCCAGTGGTAACGGAAGCGACTTACGAGTTCTGTTGTAGGTCGTAAGTTCGGACCCTGACAAGCGCTTCACATTGTGTAAAATTATTTCATCACCACTGCTCTCAAAACAGTGAAGGAAAACATCGTGAGGAAACCGGTAGTATTGGAACCAAAAATTCGAAGACATTACTGTGACATCTACCAACCCGCACTGGGCCCGCGTAGTGGATTACAGCCCTCTCCTTCTCACTGAGAGGAGGCCTGTGTCCCCGCAGTGGGAACGGTAAAGGCTGATTATGCTAGAATATAGAGAAACGCATACGCGTTACTAAGGTCTCCGGAGTAACCCAAAAAATTCTAATTTTCTGACGTTTTTTGAAATTTGCAAGTCAGTGTTAGGTTTTATGTTGATTACAGTATGATTCGCGACCTTATCAAATAAATGTATTTACAGAATTATGATCATTACAATCAGTAATACAACTCTTTTGGTCTTATTACAAAACAAGGTTCATCTTCAAACTCAGGTTTAAACCATGGACGCTTTTTTGAATTTCGAACTTTACTCCGACACAATTTAGTACCGGACTAAGTTGTCAGTTTTGTATAAAGAACTGTATTTCTATGACAGCTAGGTTCTAATTACAAAAAGTGGCTCGATGGTTTAAACCATGACGGAATAAAAACCTCGTTTTAAACTTTTTAAACTTTCGCGATTTGTACACATTATAAAACACTATCGAAACGGGTCTTATCGAGATATTCTTTTTAACGAGGTAAACAGGTACCTACTTGTTTCCCGACGTTTCGACCGCCTTGCAGCGACCGTCCACCGTCCAGCGTCCGTCTTGTCCTCCCGTGACCACGATCGCTGCAAGGCGGTCGAAACGCCGGGAAACAAGTAGGTACCTGTTTACCTCGTTAAAAAGAATATCGCGATAAGACCCGTTTCGATAGTGTTTTATAATGTAAAACCTCGTTTTGTAATAAAGCCGTATAAGTTAGTATAATCCATAAATGCCAAGATTTCATGAAATACTCATTCATAGTAAGAGTTGGTATTGATGACTTTAATGATTATGAAATTGTGTAAATACATACTTTTTACGGTCGTGAATCGTATTTTGATCAACATACAACCACACAGACATTCACATACTGACTTACAAATTGCAAAAAACGTAAGGAAAGAATTATCACGGGCTACCCTGGTACTTTCTGCGCGCCCTGGAGAGAACCCATCTCTCCCGGGCGGAGTCACGGAGATGAATTGTTAAGGAAGTTGCTAATTGCCAGTTTGTCACTGTTTTAAATTATACAGGGTGTTTCTATTAAGGTGTCAAGCCAGTGCGAGCTGATAGCAGAGTACCATACCTATCGTTTTAACCCCCATGTATGTTCTACGATTTTTTGTAGCATTTCATATAGTAGTGTAGTGTAGTGTATGTAGGGTAGTGATTAAGGATAGTAGTAGATATAAAATGTATGTTTTTTATTAATAACTGAGCTCTGTATAGTAAATATCAGGATTGACAAAAATATGCAAATATGAAAATCACAAGATTTCAGATATACCACTTTCAACGACCGGTTGCAGCAAATAATCCCCTACATTCTTGTTCTAAGTTGATTAGTTTAACTAAAAAAACTTTTTTACAAAAACAAAAACCGACTTCCAAAAAAAAACACTGCAAAGTGAAAAATAACTTTAATTTCGGAAGTCGGTGTCTTTGGATCTGTATTTTAGTTTTTTGCCACCGACTTCCGAAATTAAAGTTATTTTTCACTTTGTAGTGTTTTTTTTGGAAGTCGGTTTTTGTTTTTGTAAAAAAGTTTTTATTTTTCACTTTTTAGTGGTTCAGTTTGTAATTTATCTAAGTTACAATAACCCAATGTCAGCTGCTCATCACGTTTTACAAAATGTTGCTTTTCCCGATGCAGGGCCGTTAATTGTTGAGGAGTTCTCCTAGTAAGAACCAGGAGAAATGGAGCTCATGGTGAAGTCACCATTACCATTATTTTGACGAGCATAAACCATATTAAAGTAATCGAATCGCAACCTGTTATATACTTAGATATAATTGAGTATTTCCGATGGCCCTCTGTGGTCTTCATCATCAGTTCCAGCTCACCGAATGGTACTTTCCGAGAGCAAATGCACGAGTTACTATAAAAAATACCGAAATCGATATAGGTGTGCCCATAAAATTTGAGGGTTTCCCTCGATTTCCATGGGATCCCATCATCAGATCCTGACTTGATGATCATGGGACCACTTGGGACGTATACCCTTTCGAACAAAAAAAGAAAAATCCAAATCGGTCTAGCTATTTTCGAGTAATCGGGGAACATACATAAAAAAAAAAATAAAAAAAAAAAAAAATAAAAAAAAAAGGTTCCGACGAATTGAGAACCTCCTCCTTTTGGAAGTCGGTTAAAAAAGATATAATTTTTTAAAGCCATCATCTAGTTGAATCAGGAAAAATATTGAATAAAAATAACTCGAAAACAACAAAAAATCGTATAACATACATCGGGGTTAAATCGATAGGTATGGTACTCTGCTATCAGCTCGCACTGGCTTGACACCTTAAAAGAAACGCCCTGTATAGTTATAGAACAGTTTTTATTCCTGAGATTATTGCCAAGAGCAATTTAAATATAGTCCTTTCCTTTCCTTCTTTCCTTTCCCTCCTCCTCTTTCTTCCTTTTTAGGGTTCCGTACCAAAATGGTAAAAAAGGATCCCTTATGGTGTGACTCAGTCTGTCTGTCTGTCTGTCTGTCTGTCACAGCTGGATATCTCAAGAACTAATAATGCTATCAACTTGAAATTTGGATCAGTTTTAGATAATATTTACCCAACTATTTTGCAAATAAAAAAGAAATAAAAATATATGTATTTTTTTTGCAACAGGGACTGAAAGGGGGTCTTAAAAATTCAAAGTGGGGCTACTAAGGCATGTGGGGTATCATATGAAAGAGCGCTGTTTGCAAATTCTCAAACATTTTTTTTTAGACCGCACAGTGTTCGACTTTTGATGAAAAATGTAAAAAAAATACCGTTCCCCCTCTCCCTTTTCTCCGAAGTTTGCAAAGCGAGAAATATGAAATTATTCTATGTGATAGAAATTTATGTAAAGATTACAGGAAAAATAAAACGATGTCTCTAAATAGCACACTTTTTCAGAAATCGGAACGGAACCCTCGGTGCCCCAGTCCGACTCGCTCTTGACCGGTTTTTTTTTCCTTTTCTTTCTTTTTATTTATAGTCCTTTTGTTTTCAGATCCAGTGGGCATCCCGCTGACAGTGATCTCAACTGATTACAGGAACTACGCAGTCGTGTACGGCTGTAAAACTAGCGATGCGTTGGGACTGAAATATAGTGAGTAACATAATTAATTTATCACTGATAATCACTGATATCAACAAATTAGTCAAACTGATATTGCTACCACCTATTGAGATTGTGGTGAACTATAAGTAGGTACATTTTTTTTTTTTTTTTGAGGGTGGGAAATCATCAAATAACTTCTCCCGCTCTGGGTGGAGCGGAAGGGCGTGTCAGACTTTTACTGACTAAAACCCACCCGTGTTCCTTCAGTTGCCTATGCCAGGGCCGCGGTAACCCCTTCAGACAACCCGCGACCCCAGCGGCAGGTACATACTTATAAGAAGCAGACAAATCGCCCATGGAAAAACGCCTAAAGACTATCATTCTGTCGTTACTTTGTCTGGGAAAAAAAGGAAGATTAGGTATATTCACTGTAGTAGGCACTAAATGATCCTGATTAATTAATGCTCACTTATTCAGGCGTATTAATCACTCACTTAATACAATAAAATTAGAAATACACTCATCAGAAAAGACTATAGGTACCTACTGGTTTTGTCAATGTACTATTGCGGACATTTGCGGTGAACTCCCTTAGTACGGTGAGCAACAGAAGTCGGTTAACACTGCTACTTTTTTTTGACACCGTATAATTAACACAAAATGAAAAACCGCGATTGTGCGACGTGATTTTTTTATCAGTGATAGGCCTTGTTACGAACAATATTTCTGTGCTAGTGACAAGTCGCACTTTTAAATTTTTAGGGAGAAAAAAAAATAAAAACAAAAATCGGAAAAAAAAATATTACTCGGAGGTGATTTTCCAAAAATAAAAACTGGAAAATATGCGCGTAAAGATGTTTTATCAGACTATATTTATATAAAAAAAAATATCTTGGACAGTTACGTTTTCAGAATTTATTTTAATTTTTTTTTATGAAATTTTCACATAAACTTCATCATTTTTTATAAAAAAAATATTTGAAATTGACACGTGGGTGTTCTACTCGTGCATTTTAAATGCATCTCTTGATCGATAAATATCATAAACAGCAGAGGGAAAATTTTTTGATCGATTGGATGTTTGATGGATTGTGCATCCTAGTGGCATTAGGCTACATTGCTACATGTCCCACCGTCCTAACTAATCACACTATCACACTTCACACTAATATTATAAAGGCGAAAGTTTGTGAGTCTGTTTGTTTGTATGTTTGTTACTTCTGCACCCTCAAACGGCTGGACCGATTTGGATGAAATTTGGTATGTAGATAGCTTATACACTAGGTTAACACATAGGTTACTTTTTATCCCGGTCTACGAGGGTAAAACCGCGGGGCGCAGCTAGTAATATTATAAATGCGAATGTGAGTTTCTTTGTTACGCTTTTTTTTTTTAATTTTGTATGGGAATACTTTGAATCCTGAGGAAGGATATAGGCTACTTTTTATGGACATACCACGCAGGTGAAGCCGCGGGCGGACGCTAGTTTACTATAAAAATATCTCTTTCTCAGTTTCAGCCTGGATTCTATCCCGACGGCCGACCCTACCTGACGAGTTCCTGAACAGAGCATACTACGAGATAAACTCCTTACCTGCAGTGAGCGCCATATATTTGGAGAAGGTGGATCAAAGTCCCATCAGATGCCAGGCGCACTGGACGGCACACATTCAAGCCGTTAATTATAGTGAGGATGAGCAGGAATAAATGTTTGGGAAATACTGTTGTATTATTGATGTTCGATTTAGCGCCATCTCTTGACGACAAGAAGAGACTAGTGAGAAGTGTCGCTGTTCGCGCGCGTTCTCGTTGTTGGTTCCTAGTAGTAAGAGATTCATTACATTATACGTGGAGGAATTTAAGCCTCGCATCGGCTGTGAACGGCAATGAACGTTTTTCGACTAAATGATGATGATGATGATGAAATATATATTCTGTTCTCGACTTAGTTAATTAAGTTTATCTGTGTCGCCCGGACGTTCGAGTGGCTAAAGATAATTTTAGTAATTCCTGTAAAATAATCTGTCGCCGATAAGTCAATAATGGAAACTTAGACTTTCTAATCAAGCTAAAAATGAAATCATTACACTGTGCGACTTTATGTACACGTAATTAATCTGTTTATATTATCTTTTTTAATTGAGGCTGCTAATTACGATTCGTAATTAGCAGCCTCAATTTTCGATTTTTTGCAAAAAAAAAGACAACCGTTTTGAATGATAGACTTTTTTTTAATATAAAAGTATTTTATTTTAGAATCACGTAAATCACCCCGTTATCACAGAAATATCGGTGTGAATTCATGACAAAAAACAAAATAGGTACTCGCCGAATACATAACCTTCTCCTTTTTCGGAAGTCGGTTAAAACTAGGATAAAGTAAATAAGAGCAAACATACTTCTGAAAATACAATTTAATCAAATCATCTGCATCTTCCCTAATGTATTATCACAGGGTATCTAAAAGTCAGCGGTTCGGCCTGCTTATCTTCGAAGTACTTAGGTGAACACCTGGACCAGTCATTTTTGACTAACTTCTTGGGATCTACTCCGATTCGGGACAGAGATCTGATGGCCAGTTCTTTGGATACATCGTTTAGAATTTGGTTTCTTGATAAAATCCATACGTAAACTGGAAATATAAGATGGTTTAATAATGTAGATTTAATGCATTATTATGTTTTGCGCAACGAATTAAGAATATAATTCTTAATTCGTTGGTTTTGCGGGAAATTATAGTAGTGCGTTATGACAGTACGTCTGAGGACGGGCCATTTATTTTTAGTTGTATTGGCAGTACGTCTGCCAAAGATAATTTTTCATAGAGGTATTATGAATAGCAGTATCCACACTGTCATATTAAGAGTCATCATATTTCGTACTGTCGTTACACGAATATTTTATGGATAGTTTCATATTTCTATCTCAGTCGGTCACACACACGAAAATCGTTTGCGCATGAGTACTACGTCAACCAGCGTGAGCGAGCGCCTTGTTGCTCGAACAATCAGTGCGGCTGGTGCTATTTTGTGAATAACCCACATACGTCATTCAAACCGTAAGTTAATTTTGGGCGTAATGCTGCATTTGGGCAGGGAAACATATTATTCCCAACGTTACACTACGTCATGAAATACGTTTGTCATTAATTTGTTCGTGCAAAGATTCTCCACTTGACTTTCAACTTGGCATTGCAACTTCAAAATTTAAATGTGTTTATTTGCAAAATGCTGTATTGAATACAGCAAGCAGACGCATGTAGGTGCTTTTGCATTGCAAGCAACCAATCAAGGCCTCTATTTGACCACTCTAAAGAATCAGCAAGGCAGTTGAGTTGAAGCACTTGCTGCGAGGAGTCGGTTGAGGGTTTTCTAAATTCGCCACTTTGACAAGCTTCCATTTCGACAATGAATATAAAATTATGATGACGTTCATCATTTGTTCCATTTATTCGTTCATCAATCAGTCACGTTCATCAAGTAGTCACGACTACAGACCGTTCACTATAACTTGTCCCTTGGCCGTCATTTTGGTTCACACGGCTACACATCAAGCTATACATTTCCAGTTTACACTGACCTCTCATTGTAAGGAAATCCTATGCAATGCGAGATCAGTTTATACAGGAAATATATAGCTTGATCTGTAGCCGTGCGTACGAGTATCATTGCTTTCAAGCTATTGTTGTCAGGTTTTGGCTTGAAAGCAATGGTGCCAACATGACGGCCAATGTACAAGTTATAGTGAACGGTCTGTAAACAAAACATAGGCGCTTTGAAACTTTGACAGTTGCCCGGACCTGACGTCTCAGTACTGCCACCTTTTTTTTTTTTTTTTTTTTTGGTGAACGTAATTTCAGAAAGTCCTCATTGTACGCTATCTGCATCTGTACATAGGTACTTTATATGTATTTAGAGGCATGAGGAACAGGGTGTAAAGTTCACTCATCCTCCATCGAAAAGGGAGGTCCTCCGACCAGACGGGTGTTGTGTCTGGTGCGCAACTGCCCGACGGTTGTTGTCGGGACGTCGTATATATGCTAGTCGCGTGATAAACTCTAATTGCGCGATGCAGGTTGCGTGACGTCATGTCATTGTGATGCGTAGTTCGTATGTGGCGATGTAGATGCCGCCACATGTATTTTTCACTTAAAAATGTTTTTCGATATTAGGAACTACATTTGTTTTTAAAGAACTCGTAATCATTACCAATGAAATATAAATAACGTGAGAAGCGGTACAGTTTGATAAATTACTTACTAAAATGTTTGTCGATAATATCGCTATACTCGCAAGTGTAGACAGTTGCATAATAGTTGTAGTTGGTGGCCAGCACGTGGAAAGGATATTGCCTCTTCATCACTGAAAACAAAATTAAATGATGCAATTAAAAGTAAATAAAATATTTTATCTGTCTGTGTTCATTTTCTTTTTACCTGTGTAAAGAGAAAATGAATATGAGTCGAGTAAGAACATTTAAAACAATTATAGGTACTTCATGAAAATAAAACTTGTGCCTCTCCCACAAGCTAGGAGCTTCGCTGGTGTATAACTCGAACAAGAGTAGGATATTATTGGGCACTCTAATCCACACCTGCCGTTCCGTCGGCTCACTCTGTTCGCCTCGTCACTCTCGGTGGGATTAGAATGCCCACTAATATAAATGAAATCCTAATGTGGTTTAGCGCCTATTCCACCGATCGGAAGGTGAAATATGAAATCCTGCATCATATGGAGGTAAAATATTGGAACGGCGTCTACTCCACTTCGGCCTATTCGTCGCGATGAAACAGAAACATTTGTCAGTGTGGTTTGGGCGCTACTCCACTTTTTGAATCACTTTTGGTTGCGAATGGAACGAAAGTGGTTTAGAAATAGCTAATAACATAAATGATGGATCTACAAACTTTGCGGTTTAAGCCCTATTCCACTTTTAAAATCTTATTTGGTTGCATTAGGTCGATCCCTGCGAATCTACCGTTTACCGTTATGTAACTAAAAGTTAAACTCTTTTAGCTGTTGGTCTGAAAGTTTAATAAAGTGAACTATTTGTTTATAGTGACTAATGAATACCGATGTTTTACCTCGATCAACTACAGCAGATTCTCGGATTGAGCACTAAGCCACTACTTTGGTTGTCAAGTTTTATAACAAGAAGTTTCACACACAGTTTGTTAACTAATCGAACTATATGAAAATAGTAAGCTAAAATTCAGGACAGATTGCCTCATGTCTCTTCATAAAGCAAGAATAAGCATACACCTACAGGCATACACACATTCTATTTCTATGACCCCAGATTGGGGTACCAAGGATATCTGAACTTTAGGATACCGTAAACATTAAACTAAAATATGGGACAGTTTGTCTCACGTCTCTCCACGAAAGTAAGAAATAGCGCACAGGCATCCACGCACGCACATTCTATTTTAGTGACCAGATTGGCTCGAGGACATCCAAATTTTAATTTAAAATTAAATTCTAACAGACGATACAACCTTACCCGTACATACAAATAATGTATTGAGTAGTTCTCTCACATTCTGCTGTCGGAGCATACTGCTGGCTTCGCATACTTATACACTTGCCGTTTCCCGTCTAAACTGCCGTATAGCCAATGTCAAAACGGTGTTGCGCCGTTCAACGGTTCGCCGCTGCACTGTACTCATTCGTGAACCGCCTGACGATAAACGTATCAGGCAGCCGTTGTGTGTGTATACATTATCATTTACAATGTCGAAGTCAGCAACATTGCATCATGCATTAATTTGCTTAGTCGAACTTTATTGTATTGTAAGACGATCGCTGTACATGTTGTAGTCCGTAATTAAAATTCGAGTTTGTGCGAACTTCCTATACCTAATGATTTTCGTCAAACTGGGGGTGTTTCTTAAATAAGAATATTACCAATTCCGCTAGCTTATTATAAATGAGTGATTCTTTCCTTATTTTTTTTTTTTTTTTTTTTTTTTTTTTTTTTTTTTTTTTTTTTTTTTTTTTTTTTTTTTGTAATTAGCTGGTTATAGTCTAGGAAATCTTTGAAAAGCCCATCCCATTCCCATTGCTGAATTTAGAAACCGACATCCTTTGCATGAAAGGATTTATTAAAGTTTGTTAGTTTTAGTAGTATGACGATTTTACACTCGCTTTGAGTTTAACTGCAACATAAAATTAACTAAGTTTTTAACGCGAGTTTGCTCACGTTGATTGTTCTGCATACAACAAATTTTGTAAGGATTTTACATACTTATGTATATCCTGATTTCTGGCTCTCAAAAATGCCATTTTATTATTTTCATGAGTGTGATGTCATTCAAAATTTTATATCAAGGTTAATTAAACAAACATACATACTTTATAATAATACCTATTGTAACAGCATGGTATCGGCTTCACCTTTGTCGGCGAGGTAAGAAGCTAGTTTTGTATTTCATTTCTCACGAAAATTGCAATTTGACAGAAAGGTTTTCAATCACTACGGATTAATTAGACGTAAGTATCATAAATTACTCATACAACCGTGAATATTGTAGTTAAGGTTTAATTTTGTTATGAGGTAAATATTGCTGAAATGGTATTTTTTATGTATAAAACCAACGAATTTTAATCATAAAATTACATTCGCTCCAGTATCTTCCAGTGATCTACATCATCCTACAACTATAAAATGTGAGTAAGTACTACCTACTAAGTTTAACATAGTTGTCAGCTACGGACCTGGTTCTTGCCTGCCGGCTGATCTAACTATCATCAAACTAATTTGATAATGTGATTAATCGCTAGTCAGCTACGGACCTGGTTCTTGCCTGCCGGCTGGTCTAACTATCATCAAATTAATTTGATAATGTGATTAATCGCTAGTCAGCTACGGACCTGGTTCTTGCCTGCTGGCTGACGTAACTATCCCCATCATACCATCCATGCCATCTTCTAGTAATCTATATTCCATTAACATTCTCCTCTCCATAATTATTGAGGTTGGTTACAGTTAAAAAATTAATCTTAGTGTGTTCTATTTAAGGTCTGACACGGAATCAGAATACCAATCACAAAGGCCTACTGCTGCAGTAGCCAAGGTGACGAAAAAACAGCCTAAGAAAAATGTGGTGAAGCGCCAAGCACCTGAAAGCGCCGACTACTCATCAGACTCTAAGTCAAGGTAATTTATATTGCTGCTTCTATGTTTAGGTGTTTATGGTAATTTAAAATGATATACGCACTGGTACATGATGGTTAGTGAATTTAGAACTTTTAAATCAATTTCCGATCATATTCAATGCAGGAATGATGACAGTTACATGAAATTATTATATCCCAATATGTATTACGCTATTAATTCCCCATAGAATTCAACAGAGGTGTATAATACTCCTTAATTTCGTTATTTAAGAAATAAATGCAAATTTTATAAATAAAATGTGTAATTGTTTACAGTAAAAGAGGCATCTTGAGCACGGACCTCTTTGGTTTGGAGGACGATCAAAAGACGAAGACCTCAAGCGGGGACTTCGGTTCATCGCTCATCACCCGTGTTGCCAACGGCAAAGTACGGCGAGCGGCAGACCTTACAGGAGAGTTCTACGTGGAAATCAAGGTATTTTCGAAAGACGAAGTTGTCTCTACCCCCATGGAAGAACGATGGAAGAAAGCCCAGGTCGCGTTAAAAGTACAACTAGATCGCAACACTCCCCAGTGGGACGGGCTGCAAAGGTTTATGAGACGAACTCACGAATTATTTGACAATTCCGAGCCTGTCTTTTATAGGGATAGTGTGAATTTAAAATAAGTTGGCTTTAAATTGCTGGGGACACCAAATTAATTGTATTGATTATTGCAGAATCTACTAGTATTGTTAATCTAATCCTAATTAAGCGTACAAAATTAGTTGACGTAATTATAATCTAAAATGCCTTTCTGTACCGTTTGTAACACATCAGTTGAGCGCAGTCACTGGATAGGTCATTTACGTAGTACTAATCATAAAAACAAAAACATTTCGCATTTTTGTGAAGGTGTTGAAATAATACATTCTGCATTTCGTAATCGTATAGCTTCTTATAGAATTACCGATCCGTCTGAGAATTGTTCTCTGGAACCATTTCTTAATAATAATTTGGACAGAATTAAAACTTTAATTGACATGTCTCTTAAAGAACATACTTGTATAAAAGTTAATTTCGAATATTTTGCTTTGTTTTTAATGTTTAAAAATGATTCTCAGGAGATGAAATCATTTGCCACAAAAAACGTAACTCTACATCAGAATTATGAATTTGATTCACTATTGTCTCAAGTCAAAAATACTTTTAAAAAAAAGATAGAAGAATTTCAGGATCGAGACAGTGGATGGACGTTCTTGAGCAGTTCTCATTTGGAAGTCAATGTTAACAAATATCAACCTTTGCGTGGTTCAGGCTTTATCGAATTGCCTTCTGCAATAAAATCTAAAAAAGCATGTGTTAATATCCGCAATAATGATGACTATTGTTTTTTATGGTCTGTTGTAGCTGCTTTATATCCAGCTAAGACTCATTCTGAAAGAGTATCTTCTTACCCTGATTTTCGTAACGTGTTAAATGTAAAGGGCATGTCATTTCCAGTGAATTTCTCAGATATTGCGCGGTTCGAAGTGAATAACCCCGAAATTTGCATTTACATTTATGGTTTAAAAAACAATACTATCATAGGACCGCTTTACAAACCAAAAGCTTTGAACGGAAAGGTGATTCATTTACTTTATTTAGAAAGAAATGATTTGTCACATTACTGTCTCATTAAAGACCTGTCGCGACTTGTTAAGAATCAAATAACAAAACACCACAGTAAACTGTACTTTTGTGACGTTTGTTTAATGTTTTTTAATTCATGTGATAATCTTAATTCACATAGTTGTGGAGGTGTCGCCACTGAACTACCTCCAAAGAGTTCTTTCATACAGTTTAAAAATTATAATAGAAAGCAATTCGTACCATTTGTTATATACGCAGATTTTGAAACAATGCTAGAACGGTATGAATCTTGTGACCCTGACCCCACTAAGGCGAGTACTGTAACACGACAGCGACATGTGCCTGTAGCTTACGCTTATCATATAACGTGTACGCTAGATGAATGCCACAATCGTTACTTTTCTTATCGCGGTTCGGATTGTGTATCAAATTTTGTAAAGTCTATCTATAAAGATGCACAAAAAATTTACGATATTTTACAAAATAGTGTTCCTATGATTTATTCAAATGATAATGCTCGTGACTTTGAAAACGCGATAACATGTCATATTTGTGAACACTTCTTGTTCGGCGACAGGGTTCGCGATCATTGTCACTTGACTGGTAAATATCGTGGCGCAGCTCATAGTTACTGTAACTTACAATACAAAATACCAACATTTTTGCCAGTATTTTTTCATAATTTGTCCGGTTACGATTGCCACCTTTTCATAAAAGAATTAGGTGAAGCTCCTGGATCTATTAAAGTGATACCTAAAACAAAAGAAAACTATATTTCATTCACTAAGTTTATTCCGATTTCTGCTGGGGAAAGCATTCAGGTTCGGTTTGTAGACTCTTTCAAGTTTTTAGGAACTAGCTTAGAAAAGTTGGCTAGTACAATGAAAAACCAAGACTTTAAGCAATTGAAATCTCATTTTCCTAATAAAAAACAATTTAACCTACTCACTCGTAAAGGAGTGTATCCATATGACTATATGTCTCAATGGGAACGTTATGAAGATACGTGTTTACCCTCTAAAAAATATTTTTTCAACTCCTTAACTAATGAGACAATTACCGACGAAGACTATGAGCACGCTCGGTCTGTTTGGTCAGTGTTTAATATTCAAAACATGGGTATGTACACAGATTTATATCTCAAAACAGATGTTCTGTTGCTAACAGATGTATTTGAAAATTTTCGAAAAACTTGTAAACTGCATTACAATCTCGATCCCGCGTTCTATCTTACAGCACCAAGTCTATCTTTTGATGCAATGCTTTTAAAAACAGGAGTTCAATTAGAATTGATTAGTGATGTTGAAATTTTTAGAATGATACAAAAAGGTATTCGAGGAGGAGTTTGTATGTGTTCCAAAAGACATGTCAAAGCCAATCATAAATATTTAGATACTTACGATCCAACTCGTCCAAATTCATTTATCATTTATTTAGATTGTAACAATTTATATGGTTATAGCATGTGTCAATCCCTACCTTATTCCGATTTTAGATTTATGAATAGACAAGAAATTGATTTTTTACAATTGAACTTAGCAGATATCAGTGATACTGCAGAAAACGGATACATTCTTGAAGTTGATTTAATATATCCGGAGAATTTACACATGGAACACAATGACTTTCCCTTTTGTCCAGAAAAATGCTTGCCACCTGGTGGTAAGAATAAAAAGTTAATACCAAATTTGTACGATAAATATCACTATGTTATTCATTACATACATTTAAAAAAATGTTTACAGCACGGTTTAGTATTGAGAAGGATCCATCGCGCTATTACATTTAAGCAAAGTTGTTTTTTAAAGCAATATATTGATATTAACACTCAGTTACGGCAAAAAGCAGAGTCAACGTTTGAACAAGACTTTTTCAAATTATTGAACAATAGTATTTTTGGAAAGACGCTGGAAAATAATGAACATCGAATAGACGTTAAGTTAGTAAACAAGTGGTGTGACTCGACCAATAAAACAAAAAAGACTACTTGTGCTGAAAAATTGATAGCCAGCCCATATTTTCATAGCGCCTCTGTATTTTCTGATGATCTAGTGGCAATCCAAATGAAACCTGTGCGTATTATACTTAATAAACCAATATACATAGGGTTTGCAGTATTAGAATTATCTAAGACTCACATGTATGACTTTCACTACTCTATCATAAAACCTTTTTATGGTAACCGAATTGAATTGTGCTATACTGACACAGATAGTCTAGTTTATGATGTACAGAGCAATGACGTTTATAAAGACTTCAAGCTCCATTTTCTAAAATATTTTGATACCAGTAATTATGACTGTAACAATGACTATAACTTACCAATTATTAATAAGAAGGTTCCAGGACTGTTTAAGGATGAAATGGGTGGTAATATTATCAAAGAATTCGTAGGACTGCGCTCAAAGCTTTATTGTATTAAAACGTTAAACAAAACTATTAAAAAGGCAAAAGGTACAAAAAAATGTATAACCAAAAATTTTAATATGTTAGATTATAAAAATGTTTTGTACAATAATTGCAATGTTATTCGCAAAAAAAATGTATTGTTTAGGTCAATAAAACATGAAATATTCACTGAGGACGTAAATAAAATTGCACTTTCAAGCAATGATGACAAACGGTTGCTATCATTTGATAAAGTATCTACTTTAGCTTGGGGTAATGCAAATATATTTATGTAATGCATTACCATAATTTTAAGTGTATATTCTATTTGAAATATGATTAGACATAAATTAATTTAAACTTTTTACAGTCTGTTCAACCGATTTTGACTTCTATTCAGTAGACATAAGGATGGTATTAAAAGCAAAAAACGTGGTTACCGTTCACTGCAGCTGTAATTTTTCACGCAACCAACGCAATACAAGTCAAAATCGCTTGAACGAACTGTAAAAAATGTATGTACCTACTAAACATGTACTTAAATAAATATAATATTTTAGTTCATAAATCTGTTTCATTTCCACTCCCGCTGACAAAGCGCATTGCGATGACTGGTTTGTGTAATACAATACCGTTCGCACACTTGTCGCTTCATGTTGCCCATCAGGTTGAACGTGATAAAACATGAAATTGATTACAGTGCAATGTTAGGAGTTTGCATTTCTTATTAATATAACTACTTGATCATACATCACAAGGCAGTTAGCCGGAGCAGTCATATCACGTTGAATAAAAACGAAACGAATTGTAAGTATTGTACAAGTACCCATGTATTTATAACATTATTGCATCATGTTGATTATGTAATTATAATTAATTATTATTTCATTTGTTTCAGATCATTGATAATGTGTGATTCTCCAGATATTATCGACTTCTCACAATACGCTCAAGGTTTTCCGACTCCGAGTTTAAGCTGGCATATCCCAGATTTGCCAGAACAACAAACACCTGCTAATATGGAACCTAGAAGACGAGACTACGGACCCGCCAACAAGAGACCTAGAGCCAGAAGGGAGTGTCTAAAACAGAAGTCATCTCTGCCTACATGTGAATCATACGTTATAAACAATGAGAAGAAAAAAGGTTTACGACTGATCCAGGTACAAGTGTTGGATATCAGTGAACAGCAAGAACCTGCAAGTGACAATCAGGGTGTGGTAATGTTAAGTGCGCAGTATGTAGTGACTGAATTGGTGGACCATGTAATGGAGGAAACGCAATCGTTAATTAACAAAATATCGAGAAAACTTTGTGAGGACAGTTGTTATTATTAACATGTGTCATTATTTTGTAAGTACCTACTTCATAAGATAATGTGTAAGATTTGTAGTAATATTATTAGGTATGTAACATTTATTTGCTTTCTTATTCTTTAGTGTTTATACATATTAGGTTTTTATGTTGAGTAAGTTTTGAATGTATAAATTATTAAAATATCAAATATGTAAGTTTTACTGTAGTTAACTTAGCAGGTAGGTAAGTAGGTAAGTTAAAAAAAATAATAATAATAATTGCTTTGTATAATCTAGTTGGTACAGCAAAAGTTTTGACATTTATTTGCTTTCTTATTCTTTAGTGTTTATTCATCTTAGGTTTTAAATGTATAAATTATTAAAATATCAAATATTTAAGTTTTATCGTAATTAACTTTTGTATGTAGATACTATTAATTTCTTTTATACAATCGGAATAATGTTCATACATCACAAGTTTGTAAGTTAAGAATGTAGGTAGGTATACACAAAGCGAACATTAAATAAACTATGTAGTGGCAGTTGTTATTATTAATGGGTAGGTAGTTATAATTAGTTTCTAATAATTGTAAATAATATGAAAAAGTAAATAAAATTATATTCTTTTATAATTTAAATTATGTTTTATTTTGTATTAGGTACTTATTTATACTCGAACTCTAAATTAGCTCTAGTCTAATGATATATAATATAGTGTTTATTTGCTAACAGTTTTTTTATTACAATAAATCGTTTTAAATCATGATGTAGGTATTTCAAATTTTGTAAGTAATATCATTTTGCTGCAGCTAATTTAAAGTTTGATGATTAAGTTACCCTGAAAACATTTAAATAAAACAACCATAAGTAAATTAATTAATCATTTTTATTAACTGCATAGGTATGACAAAATAAATTAAAATAGATTAAATACAGACATATTATTATCAACATACCATTTTCTAATACACACCGCATTATTTAATGCACAATTCATTTTATGGTTCACACAGTTAAAATCACTTTTATTTCTACAGAACTTTTTCTTTAATGTTGCAAAATTAGGACATCCCTTCTCACCTATGTCGATCACTTCACAGTTTGCACACATGTCTTTAATCCACTTTATTTTTTCCAAACCCTTTGTAATAATTTTTTTATTTTTTAAATACGGTACGATGACGTGTTGGTACTCTCTGTAGTCTATATAGCCCTCACTCCAGAAAATTCCACGATTTCTTTCCAACCATCGCACTTGCTTCTTTTCTTCTTGAGTTAAATAATAAAACGAATGCGGTGGTTTAACCAAGAACGTCTGTGTGTGCTCATTACTTACTATGGCCACTTCCTTGACGATAAAATTATTGTCTAAATCTTTGAATCCTTGGAGTTCGACAATGATGAGGTCCGCGTTCATGATATCTTCTTCACAATGTTACTTAATGGTTTGTATTCAACAATGCAATCGTTCAGAATGAGACAGTATGCTGAAGTTTGATCTGGTATCTCTGAATCACTCTCAATTTCTACCCTCACATCCACAACAGGTCCAGTCTTTAGATTATCAGCTTGTCTAGAGCAATCGACTACAAACAGCGGTGCTAAATCCCTAAATTGTTTCTCGCTTAGTATGGGCTCCGAGCGACGTCCGTAATACGACTGTTGAAATCTGGTGTATTGCTCGTATAATAAAGCGATTCTGTTATTAGAAAAACTCACATTTAAGTTTTCATAAGGAAAATAGGTTGAATTGAGATACACTCTAACGTCTCGAATATAACAGTGATCGAATTGAGACATGTCAGAACTTGCATTGTTTTTTCTATTTGTCTGTAGACCAATAATAATGTATCTTGGTTTTTCTATTTGAGATGAAGTTTTGATAGACCAGGTATGTTTTGTAGTTTTAGGCAAGGCTGGATATTCGTACAGATCCCAATTTCTGTATATCATTTGAAGTGGGCGATCTTTCTCTAATACTTTTAACAAACCAATTTTTTCTTTGTCTGATACTTTAACATGCGGTACGCGCCA
This sequence comes from Cosmia trapezina, assembly GCA_905163495.3. Lineage (NCBI taxonomy): Eukaryota > Metazoa > Arthropoda > Insecta > Lepidoptera > Noctuidae > Cosmia > Cosmia trapezina. Next base: position 20,951,650 of record LR991035.1, on the reverse strand, counting down.
TATGATTTTGTTGATCTGAACATCATCCACTACTTCGCCAGTATTAAGTTTTACAGCGTTCAAATTAGTGTTACTTCGTAATAATATCAGTTCATGTCTACTATTTGTCACAACTTTTTTAAAATCTTCTGCAAAACCGAGGAGGTTACGAAGTGGTATAGAGACAGAAAATCTTCCTCCATGGATATTTTTTATGCCATCAATATTCCAACCCCAGGCATTAGACATTTTTGATTCACTTTCGGTCATTGAAATTAGTGATTTCATGGTTGTTGTTATACCTGCATTTTTTATTTTATCAATCTCCACTCCATTTAGCTCATACCTAATGTCTTGGAACAAGTAGAGTAGAGCATTGTTCGTGAAATTGACACTAGTAGCTGGGTCCTTCGAATCTTTTTTGCTAACGATAACAGTTCCTTCCAGATATAGGGTGCTAGCTGATGGTAATATGTACAAGTCCTGTTGATTGATAGGTATGCGGATTTCATCGTTCCTGTTGAAACTCGTTATATAGGGCTTGTAGGAATGAAATTCGATTCCTTCTATAGTATTATCGTAATTCGGAGCGGATAAAACGTCTAAGATATTCATTTTAACAATCCGATCGCTCTAAGGAATGCTTTATTGTCTTTAGTTAATTTTATTTTCTTCTTAGAGGCAGGTCTTATTTGATAAGTAGCTCGAACAGAACTGATATTCTTTACTTGTTGAGACACATTTTTATTGAAATCAATCATTTTTTTCTTCTGAGATGCAGATATACCTGCACTTCTTCACCACGTAAATTAATTAATCTGTTGTTTATATCTATCAGCCTGATGTGTATGCAGCTTATGTTTTTTTGATTGATTGGAAAGTATATTGCGTTCTTCGGAATTTCTATGATCCTGTATCCAGGTGGTACATTAAGTGCAAATTCGTGAATAATATGACTTGGTTCACCGTTTACATATGAACCACTTACAATATCACATTCAATCCTGACTACGGTCGTAGGTAGAATGTTGACTGGAGACTGTGACACATGCCATTTATTTGCTTTCAAGATTTGTTTGTTAAATCCTAATAGTCTTCTAAAAGAGTCTTCTTTGATAAAATTAATGTCTTTTGTACAGAATATTGTAGTTTTTAAAGTATTATTATTGCACCGTAGTTTGATCGCTGCATCTTTTATTTCGGATTTTAAATAATCGCTGATATCTTGCAATTCATAAGTTCCTTCCGGTATTTCAATAACTTCATTAAAACCATAATAGAACTTATTATTACTTTTATCAATGTTTGGAATAGAATTAAAAGTTGAAAAGTGCAATAAAGCACACTCATACTCTCCATCTAGTTGCAACGTATTAGGATAGTATGTAGTTAACACTGACGAGTCTCCAGTTATAGACAAAGTGAGCGACATCTTGCAAATGATTGAAATTAAAGAAAATCATATATTTTATAATACATTTTTATTCCAAAAAGTTGACAAATAATTTAAACATAAATGACCACAATTGATTGCGTTAAATTTTTGATATCTTGTGTAGTTATAAAACACATTACAATTTTTGAAATATTGCATCAATTCCATTGGAGGTTTTAAATTTCCATAGCTATCAAAGTATTCACAGTGATTGTAAACTTTAGCATAAGCTACCCAATGCGTTCCTTCGTTCTTAGAATCGTCTAAGTTAACGATACCACATTCAATACATTTCGCCTTCCGAGGTAGTTGATCCTTCATGTAGACCCCACGAAAATATGGGATGTCTCTTGAATACTTTCGGATGTCTATATTAGTTAGAGGGCGATTGGGTAGCAAATTATTCAGTTTTTTGAAGATGTTATAAACAATCCTTTACCACTTTTATATGGCTTAATGTATAAACCCTTGCCCAACACTAAAGCCTCCATAGCTTTATTATGTCGTTCTGTTTCTTGCAAATTTTGTTTGCTTGCTTTGTAATCATTGACGGTTTTTGCAATGCCAGCTGCACCACCAGCTAAAGTTCCTAAAGCCGATAAACCAGCGAAAATTGGAATTAAAGGTAGAATTCCTCCAGTCTTTGGTAGGGGTATTACTCGGGGTACTCGGATTCGATGATGAGTGTTTGAAAATAACTTTTTTGCGGTTAAATAAGCTGCTTTTATTAAAGTCTTATTATCTTTGCGTTTGAGTTTCTTAATTTTTGATTTTATTTTTGAAACTAAGGTTTTAAATGTTTTGATGCCTAATCCAGACTTTAGTTTCGCTTTCATAACTTTGTTCACTAACCAAGAGCTTAGTTTTTCACCTTTCCCGGCATCTTTTGATTTAAGTCTTTGTTTAGCCATGTTAAGTAGTTGTAAATCGGCTTTGTGACGATTTGCTAAGTCTGTATGGTTTGTATACGCAATGTCGTGTTGCTTGCAAGCTTCGTCTAGCTTATTTACACCTGGGTCACCTCGCGCTAAGCGTTTGTGAAGTTTGGTTCCTGGTCCGCAATAATTGTATCCTGGCAAATGAACTTCGAATGGTAGATTATTAATTATGCTGTTAACTAGTCCACCTCCTTGCATAATTCAAATTATAATGATAGCATTTCAAATGAAAAATGGTTATATAATATCTTAGTCCATTATTGCAGTTTTTTCAATCCAACTGTTTTCTGCACTGTTTAGACCTAACCATTTGACATACAATTTATTTCCTTTCTTTTTCAAAACCTTTTCTATCAAATAAACATCAGGATAGTTAGATCTTTGCAGTTCTTGTTCGTAAAAAGCTCCTAATACGATTTGTTTTCGTTGATCTTCTATGTGATATGTTACTGGTATAGTTTTATTTACTTTTTTTATAATAAATAATTCAGTTGACCAATTAGGAGTGTAACCTTTCTCAAAACTATGTTTGTATTTACTTATACGAACACAATCACCAACTTTGAATTTAGGCTTCCACTGTACTAAATCATGTTTTTTTATTTTTTTTATATTTTCTTTGATTACTTGTTCATTACATTTATTCACATCAACCGGTTTAAATTGAATAGTACGATGTTTTGTGTTGTTATATCTCTTCAATGTATCTTTCAATGGTAGACCTAACCACTTATAGTTTCCAATGAGACTAAAATGTTTATATAATTTATTTTTTACCGTTCTAATAAGTCTCTCTACAATTGACGCTTTTTTAGTAGAAAACGTCGAGTAATGGTTAATGTTGTGCTTTTTCATAAGTGTTTGAAAAGTGATGTTATAAAATTCTGTCCCCATATCAGTTTGTAAGTTAACAGGATTATTACGACTACTAAGCAGTATATGTTTGAATGCACGAGTAACATCAAATTTATTTTTCGATTTTAACGGTTCAGCCCAGGCATATTTTGAGAAGCAGTCAATCACAACTAAGATGAAACTGTAACCTTTGTTATACTTTTTCAGGTTTTGCATATCCATCAAATCTGCTTGCCATAAGTCGTGGATTCCTTTCAGAATAACAGAACGTCGAAAGAAATTTCTTCGTGCAGCTTTGTGTATTTCATTTACAATTTGCTGTTTTACCATTACGGGGTTTTTTGAGGTAATTTATGTAACTCTGCTTTAGTATAAAACTTATCTTGCAAATGAGTTAAAACCTCAGGTATCTTATCTTTTAAAGTAGCTTGAACTGTCGCCTTTGCATCTTTTATGATTTGAGAACGCAATGCACCAATCAGATTATTACGTTCTTTAATCGTATTAGCATTCAATCGATCTACATAATCCTTGCTCACAGCCAGATTATTAAATTCTTTTAACGTGTTAGCATTCAATAGATCTACATAATCCTTGTTCACAACCTGATTATTTAATTCTTTTAACGTGTTAGCAATCAATCGATCTACATAATCCTTGTTCACAGCATCGTCTGCTTCTACTGGAGATCTAATTCCTCTCAGTCTTGATGTTTTTAAATCAAAATCTCCATTTTCTGATTTTAACAATGCATTCTCATTAAACTCAAATATTTCTGATAAACGCAGTCTTTTGTGAATGTAGTGTCCGAATTTGTCTACGTTCATGTTTAAGGTGTATTGTATTGAGAGGCTGATAGTAAAATAAACACATTTTTTATTTTTTATTTATTTATAACTTTACTTTCACGCAATTCTTCAATGATAGATATAATTTCATTATCTAATCCTGTGTTGCCAGCATCTCTAGATGCAATTAATAATTTCAACCTTTCCACTAATTCATTAGGATCATCCCAGTACACTAAATCAACGTTTTTTCTCCACTTTTTTAGTAACGGTAGACCCTTTCCCTGAACTGCATTCTTCAATTTAAAAAGAGGTTTAATAACTTGCAAATATTTTTGACCTTTATTACTTTTTATTGGCTTACTTGGCTCATAGTCTCGACGATGTGCATTTGTATCAATTAGCATCGACTTATAATTTTGCATATCACTATCTGTAACCAAACTTAAGTCTACATCTTTCTTAAGCAATAACTGTTTTAAACCAGGTGTATTTCGGTATTTACATCCAGCCACGGTGATGTATTGATCGTTGATCGTTATGAAAGCAGAACCTAACATCAGTTTCCCGCGCTCTGCTCTAACCCCAAATGGAATATCTACCAACGCTTCTGAAGATAATGACCAGGATGACGTATCACAATCTTGATTCCTGTCAACTACTGATTCATAAGAAGAGGCACTGCTGATATCGGATTCATATTTGTCTTCATCACTATTATTATCGTTACTTTCTGCGCTACCGGTTCCTTCTTTCTGCACAGATTCGTTAATAAACGGAACATCAGCAAAATCATCACTAGCACGCAGTAGAGGAGTTTGCTTACTAGCATTAGCAATTAGATTTAGAGGTTCTGTTACAGGTTTGAAAACAGACTCCAGTGCTTGTTTATTGTTAATCTCAGCATCTCTCATTTTTCGTACTTTTATCTTTACAGCTTTTGCCGCATCAACAATTTGTCGTTTCAAGGATTTTTCCATATTGGTAAAATAGGTTGTAATGATTGTGGTTGTGTGTTATTGATGTAGTGTCGTAAGTTGAATAATAATGTCAAGCAGGTAACAGCCTTTTATATGTATTCGTGTTCTTAGTCAAAGACTACAAACGTGTCAAATTTACTTCTGTAACATCCTTTGTTTTTGGAACAATCTTTATTAATTACAACATAATTGAAAGGTATACTCCATATTTTAGAACACATTTCACGAAATTCAATCCATGTCATGTCAGTGTTGACGTGTTCTTCATAAACATGTCTCATATTTCTTTCATCTTGCTTAAACAGTACGATTAGATTTGCGTTGTCTCTTATTAACTGCTTAGGGATTTTACTATACGTCTGATTTAGATAAAAACAATCGATGAACTTGTGTCTCCCCATAGCAAAATAATCACGCATACTACTTTGATTTTCACAAGCAACATCATCAAATACAATTACTGAATTCGGTTTTGCGGTCTGAACACTCAGTACTTGCTCATTTTCATGATATTTCTGAAATGAAATGCCTGGTACTCGTTGCAAGACTTTTTCTAAAAAAACGTACTTGGGTTGTTGCAAGGTTTTCGAATAAACATAAACATTTTGAAATCTTAAGCCATTCTCGTGTATAAGAAGACCAATTAATAAATTAGTTTTTCCACAATTTGACGGTCCACAAATGATGCATCGTACCGATTTAGGTAATAATTCTCCATGACGTAAACCAGTCTCCTGAGAATGAACACAAAGCTTATTTACGTGTAACGATTGTGGTTGTTTTACAAATTTCATGACGACTGCTTGAACGGTTATATTAATAATGAGTTAATTATTGTATTACGTTGACATTTATAACTCATTGTCGCTAACTCGAGCAAATGTACGAACAACCTTACCATGGTTGTCCTTCAATATAAGATAGTGAGTGTTTTCTAAATTAGATTTAACCGAATCTTGTATCTGTCGGTGGAACAAATCTTCTGTTTGGGCTGTATAGCTGTTCTGGTGTTTTGAAGAACCGTTATCTGTATTTTTCTGACCAATTTGCAAATCTTGAATAAATATAACCTCGCCACTAGAATTCTTGATAATAAGTTTATTACAAATATCTTCTAAATCAGATTTCACTGAGTCATGCATTGTAGTTAACTTAGTTATGACAGGTTTATTTAGTTTCGTGATAATTCAACCTTCTCACTACAGTAGTAAAGATCGAATGTAGCGTTAAATTACTGCGATCAATTATTTATAACACCTTCCCTGCTAATAATAATGAGTCAATTAATGTGTTACATGCAAACCACACTGAAAAATATTTCTGTATCATCGCGAGGAATAGGCGCCGAAATGGAGTAGGCGCCGTTCCAGTATTATACTTCCTTACGATGTAGGAATTCATATTTCACCTTCCGATCGGTGGAATAGGCGCTAAACCAGTATTTTACTGTACTATGTAAGATTTCATTTATACAAGATTCAAAATGCGGAGTAGCGCCCAAACCACACTGAAAAATATTTCTGTTTCATCGTGTGGAATACGCGCCGAACCAGTATTTTACTGCATTATGTAGGATTTCATGCTCAGTCCCTTTCATTTATATTATTGGAGCACGCAACTCCACGAGCGAAGCGAATGTGGATTAGCGTGCCCAATAATATCCTACTAACAAGTGATCAATAATTACAAATTTTGTCATAACCCGTGGTACTAAGTGTCAGTGTCGCCATTGCTATACTAAAACTATTCGTTGGTTCGGTAGGAAGCACACAACGTAGCACTAAGCACTACACGAAGCAACTATACTCCATTTACAATAACATTAGACATTTAAACAAACCTTTTTTACAGTCCGTTGAACCGATTTTGACTTCTATTGCATTGGTTGCATGACAAATGGCAGCTGCAGTAAACAGTTGGTCATTGTAACCACTTTTTTTTCCTTTAATGACATCCTTAAGCCTACGGAATAGAAGTCAAAATCGGTTGAACGGACTGTAAAAAGGTTTGTTTAAATGTCTAATCATATTGTAACGGTAAACCGGGGTTACTTTGACATTACGGGGTTACTTTGATAACAACTTTTGACTTAGAAAAACTAATTTTATTCGGTGACTATGGTTTTGTTGGTGTACCGGTTACTGGGTATTTTTAAGGTAAGAAAAACTTTTGATGCCTCCAAAAATCTATACCTACCTAGAGATTTTTTCATAAGGCGAAACCTGTTTTCAAAGTAAACCCGTAGTATCAAAGTAACCCCGGTTTACGGAAATGGATTATAGCTCTTTCCTTTATTACATAGATCACCGAGATATTTTTTTACTATAAAATATATAACGTACAAGCTATACTTACATCTCCTAGGCGCATCATCAAATCTAAACGTAACATCTAGTCTGGCTCCATCCTCAATCCTGGTCGGTATGCCTAGCTTCGCAATGCTGTAGCGGTGGAACAGCCCTCGATCTACCCTGGACTGGTTCAGGTAGATGCCAGTAGGTCTGGTCTGCAGCTCTATGACCGAGCAGTTGTTCTGCTGCTGGCCATCGCTGGAGTAATGGTAGGCCTGGTACCATTTGTTGAAGAACTGTCAGAAAAATGGCGATTATGAGTATTAAAAGATGATTGCAATAAATGTTGATCTACATTATGATTGTTCATCGAAATGTTTCCACTTTACCAGCAACTTGTTTCCCTTTACCAGCAACATGTTTCTGTGTTGCTGGAAACATTTTAACTGACAAGACAACGTGTTACGTCCGCACGGGCGTAAAAAAACCGGCGGGATTTTATCGCGCACTGGATTTTCAACTCTAGGTGTTGAGCCGAGCTTCGAGAATCCAACCTAAGAACAACAGAGTGCATCCCAGCGGCAGCGCGACGAAAAACACGCTGTTGGATTTTCAACTCCCGGCGCTAAGCAGAGCGTTGAAAATGCAGTGCGCGAAAAAAAATTGCCGCGTTATTTTTACGTCCGTGCCAACGTCGGCTTACGGTGTTACCGCGACGATGTTATATCTCGTTCTATTTCTTTTAACAGTACCTATTGAGCCGAGCGTTTAGAATACCCTAATTGCACCCTAATTACACCCTAATTGCGTAACACATTATCAATCGGAGTTGGTTTCATTTTGACAGTTCAACAACATTAATTGCATTAGTTACGTTGCCGAGCAGACAAATTTTTCATGAAGCAATGGATTAGCAATTTGCTTCAAAATGATTCAAACTCCGATTGATAATGTGTTACGCAATTAGGGTGCTGAGCGCATCCCAGCGAGTGAAAAAAGCGCTCTGTTCAATTTTCAACTCTTGGCGCTAACAAGAACCAGTGCACGATAAAAAATCGCCCATGCGAACGAGGGCTTAGCATGTTGTCAAGTTGCCAGTTAATAAGCACTGTCTGAGTCGGTTACAAGGTTGATACATAGGTAGGTTTAAGACGCAGATAAGTGCCAACAGCCTTGAGTGGTTAGCTTGCGTGTTCTATGCTGAGCTCACGCAAAGCGACTTATGTCCACCCAGTAATAGTACTCGACCATCAAGAAGCGCTGTCGCAAATTAGACGCATTATTAATTTATTATAGGCACATAAAACAAAAGGTAATATTGCGTGATTCTCAGTTTTTTATCCACGTTAGATATAGCTTTACTATGCGTGCGAAATAGGAATAGTACTGTCAAGACGCCATTTTGTTCCGCAATACTATGGCAATACTCGCGAACTTCATTACCAATTCGTACTAATTTGACAGCTATCGTGTGAAGTTGGCAGCAAGCGCGATCCTATTCTTATTTGTCACGCATAGTACAAATTAATTACACTATGTAATATAAATATAATCTAAAATATTCACATATTAAATGTATTCTTTCATATATTTTTCAAAATTATTAACACTGTTCGTTTAGATGTGCTCTTCAGTTTAAAATCATTATGCAAGTCTCTCATCGTCGCCTTAATAAGAGTACGTGTTTTAAATACCGTACTCAGAATGGAAGAAAGAGGGCAGGAATAAAGTAGGAAGGGTCAGTGAGTATCACTACAAAAATAACCTTAAGGCTCGTCCGCCGTAAAAAGCGCGATCACTGTCGGACTGCATAGAAAAGAAAGAGAAGCGCGATGACACAACGCTTGCAAAATATGAAGTAATTACCGATTTACAAAAAATCTAGGGATTTGACTAAAAAAGTAATTACATGAAATCATTCCTTATTATTTTGTAAAGAACTGAACACTTTTAATGAAAACTGTAGGAGTAATATGGTAAAAACTCGAAAAAATAGACAGAAATAGACCTGGGTTTAGCCTTTTTTTTCTTTAGTTCTACAAACTAAAATAGATTTCAGGACACATGAAATCACTTCGTATGTATTCTAGATTATTGCGTATTTTTTTCTATCAAAAAGGTGCTATAGTTACTGTAAAAAATGGAAACAAAGTTACTTATTTTCGCCATATTTTAGGGAGGACAAGCCTTAAAATCATTTGTACTGTAGTTTTCTTAGGCTCAGTTAAAGTTACGTTATTACAATTTATAACACATTTGCTCGTAAAGGGCCTCTTATTTCACCAAATTCAATATCGTAATGTATGTCATTACGTACTTGTGCGTAATCGTAAAGTAAAACGCACGAGTTTCTTTCTAATAAGGTAACACGTAAGATTTATCATGCTCCGTCTAAAACCAACGGTACTTTTTTAAATCTTAAGAAAAAAAAAGCAAAGAAAGCAAAGCAAAGAGTTTTTATGTCAGAAAAGTGGTCAACATTTTATGAATAAAATTAACTTTGGGATAAAATAAAATTAAAGAATTAAATGTTAAACATTTAATTCTTTGATTTAATTAATTTTGGCAATAAATTACAACCATTTATCTGTAACAAAAACAAATAAAAAATTAATTTACTATAATAATACTGGCTGTTTTTGTGCCTTGCCTTTAAAAAAAAAGCGCTGATGCGTGCGCATCGCTAATTTGTGAACAAGTAAAAATTATTCCGCGCGCTTTTCCTTTTCGCTGTATTGTTTTTATTTGAAAATGTCGTCAAGTAATGATGAATTTATTCATTCGACACCGCCAGAAGTCTCAGAGGCAGCGAAAAAGGCTACTCTAAGCCTCTTGCCCGAAAAATCGACCGATAGATACTTACAAGCGGATCAAAATTTCATCGTATGGAAAACAAGCAAAGATGCAAATTCATTTTCAGAAAGTGTGTTTTTAAAGATTTATTCGTTTAAGAAAGTCCGAGTTTTATTTATTTCCTCGCAAATATGTTATAAAACGTCGTGTGACATACGTGCGCTTTGATAATTACAGCCTCTGCTTTCTTGTAGCCCTCGCCTACGGCTCGGGCTAGCAATATCGCCTCGGCTGTAATTTTCAACTTACCGCACTTATATCATAATGTACTATTACAGAATTTATATTATGTTATGAAATAACTAACATCGGCTAGACGAAACTCTTCCTGAAGCTGCACAGTCTCAGGACATTTTCCCGGCAAAGTAAAATACCCATAGACACTGTAGACACTAATAAACAACGAAATTATTAGTAACTTTAACATTATTACTTAACTGTCGTTTAATCTGCGTGATGATACAAACAGTAATGATTTAAATAATAATGTTTTTGTTTTTATTAAATCAATCTTGGGGTTATCACAAAGTTCAATCGGTGTAAACATTTAATTTCTTAGAAGAAATAAGAGCTTATTATACTGATATGGTTTAATAATATGGTAAATTACTATTTACTGAGAAAAAAATCAGAACATTAAAAACACAATAGGCCAAAAAAAAAATTAGGTAATACTAACCCCCTTATTCATAAAAAAACAAAACACTCTACAAACCTATCTTAGTTAAAATAATGTTTTGTCAATTTCTTTAGAATTATGATGAGTTTGAACGAAGAAGACAAAACACAATTTTTTTTATATAAATAAGGGTACCTACGTATCCAAAGATAATTAAATAAAAATTTTGATAGGCAATTAGCCGGGAATATTGTTTTATATTTACAAAAGGACTGCTTTCTAGAGAATAGTAATGTTTTCTTATTTATAATCTGCTACATATCTACTAGAAATGGGTATCCCGATATACAGGGTTATTGGTAAAACACCAACAACCTCTTAAGGGGTCATTGTACTCCTCATTATGAACAACTTTTACTATGGGATCAAACCTAAAATCGCGAAAAAAAAAATCAGCTCCTGGCTACATTTTGACGAGTTTGATGTAGATAAAAGATAATAATGTACTGAACAGCTTATTTTTTTTATTGTAGGTATAATTCGTTTCAACTGAAGAATTGAAGTATTCTGCTACTAATTACGAATAAGTCAATCAGAATACAACTAAGGATAGTTGTATTCTGCTTTGAATAATCTGTTACATAAGGAATAGCAATGTCATGTGTGCATCCAATAGCATGCTGATAGCTGTGTTAAATGCGAATAGCACTTAGTACATTGGAGGAAAAATATTTCCTCCAATGTACCTATTATTTGCATTTAACACAGCTAGTTTTGATAAACATTTCTTAGTAACGCTACAATTTGTTTTGTTTGAGATGTTCTGCGAACCTGTAATCTGTTGAATTAAAAGTGTCAATGTGGGTTTGACCCTATTATTGTAAAGGGGTGTGCATGATGTAGCGAGAAAATGAGAATAAGAATTTCTGAACACGAGAGCGGCGATACTTTGGTAAATAATAGATAAAAATTGAAGAAAGATTGAGAATGTTCCAGAAATATGTGTGTCGATACGCCCAGAAGCCTTGCTACTAATCTTGTTGACTTGGTATTTTCCCCATGTGACAACAGAAAATTATGACGAGCATCGAATAGTAGGTGGCGAGCATCGAAGAAACCGTTAAACCGGTTTTTATGACAGTCAACCATGATTGTCAATGGTTGTCGTAATTATTTTAATTTATTAATAATCTTTACATATTTGTTAAAGTTAATGGAAATGAAGTGTACCTTTCAAGACGTTCCATTATTTATTAGTTTAATTCATACTCACATACATAATATCTCACCTAAATCCTTTGTCGTATTCTTTTGATTCTTCTAACTGGTTTAAAAAACCGGTGAGAAAATAACTTCAGCAGGTGTAAACCTTCTTTACACTACCTGACTTTGCCCCAAATACGTACAACAAGCGTTTATTACCACATCCTATCCTGCAACGCAAAAACTTACGTAAACATCACGAAACACATAAATCAGCCAAAAGGAAGTCCACATCAGGACACAAAATGTGGTCAATTTACGTCTATTTCAGTATAAAACGTCTTTATGCCTGGGGTCGGCACATTGGATAATTACCGCGTAGGACGGGAGTGTTCATTCGCTGTCTCGTTCTCGGACCATCCAGTTGTTTTAAAATGTTACTTTTAGTACTCTCCCTGTGTTTGACAGGAGTTTTTGGGGCTGAGTATACCTTGCCAGGAGAATGCCCTGATGTTAAGCTACAAGAAAATTTGGATCCTACTAAGGTGAGTTTGGGGTACGATGATAAAGATTCTGATTGTTTTTTCGTGTACATTTCGTGTAGCTTATCAATGCAGAACTTGGGTGTAAATCAATCTCATATATCTAAAGTTATTGTTGTTATAATGTTTATATCAATAAGTTAAATTTATTGGTATCTACGTAAACTCATTTGGAAAGACCAGCAAAGACGAATCTTAATCAGCTACCAATTTCATCCAGTGAGATTTGGCGCAGTTTGTATTTTGTTTTTCTCGTTGTGATTTGTTTGGTCAACAACACTTTCATTCTAATATTATTTCCATTCCTAGAATCTATAATACTGTATCTATATTAGGGTATTGGTTAAAAGATTGAATCTCTTTATCTTTATTTGATTTCCTGATTACAAACTACGGTTTCTTTCAACGTCAAACCGTTTATTTACAATCCTTGAAGGTAATTAAAATCTGATTAAAAATACAAATTGGTATTTTGTCTAATATATACCTTTTATCGGCGGCATATTCTTGAAAAGATTGATAAAAGTAATATTATGTTTTCGACATGATACCAATCTTTTATGGAAATATACTGATTTATCTATTACCATAGACTGATTAAGATCTTCGGTACTTTTCTTTTACTTTATAAACGGTCTTAATAAATTAATTAGATTAGAAAAGCAAGCTTGGAGGTCACACAATGAGTCGTAATAAAAATGATGGATACAAAATTAGCGGGCCCAGGGCGGGCAAAAAGACATTTGTTTTAAAAAAAATTGTAAACTCATGTTTTATTATAGGTTATCCTCCTCTTAAAAAGTCATCCCACAGAATCCTTCCATTAGATCCTTTTTTGTAGGGATTATAATTTATTTATTTATTATAGGCACTCCAACGACATATTCACTAATACATATTACAACTTAAGTATAACTAATATTAGGGTGAATTTGTCTTAAAGAGAAGTACACAGCTTATGTATGTTAATTAGCAAATATACACAAATTATTAAAAAAAAGTTTAAGGAACTGGAAGACAAATTAAGAGCTATTTTAACATAGGAAGACAATCTATATATATATATATATTTTTTTTAATACAACATCAGATTTACTTAATTAATTAGTACCTAAATAATAGATTCCCAGTCCAACCCCGGTGCGACCATTATACGTAACTTACGCACAATAATCACCCCAAAATTAAACTGAGAATCCATATAACGTAAGACGACTGCAATAATCGTGATCCCATGTTAAGAATGGTTGGGGATCATAAGTTTTTTACGGAATTGGGAAAAAGTATCGGCAACGATGTCAATGTTGCTGCTGTTGTGGATCATATTATAATTAGTCATAAGTCGATTCATAGGAGCATTGCGACCAAGGTTTGTTCTTGATGAGGACATAGTTAGTTTTAGATAGTTTCGTCGGGTCTCCCTTGTTTGACCGAAAGGAATTTGCCAAATTTTCACTTCCCAAAAAATTTTTCGCATAATTTCATTTGCCAAATTATTACTTAGCAAAAAATCTATTGACAAAAAATTGTAACGCAAACCTAATGTTTGGCAAATTAACGTTTAAACTATAACTTGTTTACCAACTAGTACTTTTAACATTTTTTATTTAGTCAAATGTTTCAGTTGGAATAACAATTTTTACGCAAAATCAAATAAGCCAAATATTTAGTATCGTCAGTTTTCAATTCACCTTTTCCTATTCAGTCAAATGCTTCAATGACATAAATGTGAACGGCTAATTTTTTTTTTTCTATATAATGTAGTCGTTCCTGGCACTCGCCGGCCGCTGCCGCGGCACCGCTCGCTCGGCTCGTGCGTAGGAGGTCACAGTTTTAACCTAACCTAACCTACCCATTTTTTTTTAAGAAGAAATTAACCTAATCTAAATAGTTGAGTTCCGGGTAACCTACAAAAAACAATATCTTTTTTTCTATTAATGCAAGTCGTGTCTGGCACTCGCCGGCCGCTGCCGCGGCACCGCTCGCTTCGCTCGCTCGGCTCGTGCGTAGGAGGTCACAGTTTTAACCTAACCTAACCTACCCATTTTTTTTAAGAAGAAATTAACCTAATCTAAATAGTTGAATTCCGGGTAACCTACAAAAAACAATATCTTTTTTTCTATTAATGCAAGTCGTGTCTGGCACTCGCCGGCCGCTGCCGCGGCACCGCTCGCTTCGCTCGCTCGGCTCGTGCGTAGGAGGTCACAGTTTTAACCTAACCTAACCTACCCATTTTTTTTAAGAAGAAATTAACCTAATCTAAATAGTTGAATTCCGGGTAACCTACAAAAAACAATATCTTTTTTTCTAATAATGCAAGTCGTGTCTGGCACTCGCCGGCCGCTGCCGCGGCACCGCTCGCTTCGCTCGCTCGGCTCGTGCGTAGGAGGTCACCGTTTTAACCTAACCTAACCTACCCATTTTTTTTAAGAAGAAATTAACCTAATCTAAATAGTTGAGTTCCGGGTAACCTACAAAAAACAATATCTTTTTTTCTATTAATGCAAGTAACCAATAAATTTCCATTGCAACAAAAAAATTGTAATGTAAAAATATTTTGCATTAAACAAATGATTGTATTAAAATAAAATTGCATTTTTTAATTATATAATTACAAGAAAATGCTATTTTTGCCTTAATATTTTTTGTCTTAACAAATCATTTCACCAAACGTTTATTGTGTGAAGATTGTTTGCTGTAATAAATCATTTGATTAAAGACCAAATGACTTAATGACATTATACTTAGTAATATTTTGCCAAGTAAAAATTTGACCAAATGAAAATATGCGTACTAAAATCATTCGAAATATTGCAATGGTATAAAAAAAGGTTGCTAAAATTTGTTTGGGTAATGAAATTTTGGCAAAATCTTTTCGGCAAAACGGCAGGCACCCAGTTTCGTCACCTACTTAATCTTTTCCACAAAAGTCTGTGCGGAAAGAGAAGCGGCGCGGCGTGGCGTAAAATGGAACTAAGATTATGATTATGATTATTAGAAATTTCATCAAAACAATTAATAAGACAGAATCTGAAAACATTATACATTCTAACACAGCCTCAAAATAATCAAGATGTTACAGTCGCACTATAATGACGTAACAATGTTGACAACATCACAAATACGGTAATTAAGCACAGCTACGCCCGTCAAATCTTATGCCGCTTCTCTTTCCGGACTATTAACACTATTTTCCTCTGCCTAAGTATCACTACGTAGTATAAAACAAAGTCGCTTCCCGCTGTCTGTCTGTTCTTATGTATGCTTAGATCTTTCAATCTACGCAACGGATTTTGATGCGGTTTTTTTTAATAGATAGAGTGATTCAAGAGGAAGGTTTATATGTATAATGAACGCGGGCGAAGCCGCGGGCAAAGGCTAGTTTAATTATATTTTACTTTAGCATCATCTTATTCCTTTTTATTTTTTTCCGTTTCTACAATACATTTGCTTCACAGTTTTCAGGTTTATGGTACAACGTAGCAAGTTACGCCAGTGATGGCCGGGAAATCTACGACTGCTCCACTATTGAGTTCCAAGAAGACAACTTGGGATATATGTATAAGGAGAACTATGTGCAAGTGGACCAGGGCAACAGGACCCAGAAGATGTACCAGGCTAGGGTAGACCCTACCTTCGATGCTGGGAAGCATGCCGTTTTTATTATGAGCCATGAGGCTGGTGGTAGGTATCTTGAACACTTTTTTTTTCTTTATGGAACCTGATAGGTCACCTAAGAGGATGGTTATCCTGTGGTGCTTTAATAAGTAAAGGCCTAAACTTCAATACTTTTGTTTTTATTTATGAAACCTGACAGGTGAACCTATGAGGTTGGTTTTGCTGTGGTGCTTTAATAAGTAAAGGCCTAATCTTCAATACTTTTTTTTATTTATGAAACCTGACAGGTGAACCTATGAGGTTAGTTATGCTGTGGTGCTTTAATAAGTAAAGGCCTAATCTTCAATACTTTTTTTTTCTTTATGAAACCTGACAGGTGAACCTATGAGGTTGGTTATGCTGTGGTGCTTTAATAAGTAAAGGCCTGATCTTCAATACTTTTTTTTATTTATGAAACCTGACAGGTGAACCTATGAGGTTAGTTATGCTGTGGTGCTTTAATAAGTAAAGGCCTAATCTTCAATACTTTTTTTTTCTTTATGAAACCTGACAGGTGAACCTATGAGGTTGGTTATGCTGTGGTGCTTTAATAGGTAAAGGCCTAATCTTCAATACTTTTTTTTTTCTTTATGAAACCTGACAGGTGAACCTATGAGGTTGTTTATCCTGTGGTGCTTTAATAAGTAAAGGCCTAATCTTCAATACTTATTTTTCTTTATAAAACCTGACAGGTGAACCTATGAGGTTGGTTATCCTGTGGAGCTTTAATAAGTAAAGGCCTACAGCCAGACCATAAAACTTACAAACGAAAAACTAAACTACCTCACGCTAAGGGCACTCCCAGTGGGGTACAGACCTCGGCTTAGGGTGTCGATAGGGGTAGGGTACCAAGGGAGAGGCTGGATCAGATTAAGATTATTTTGGGATGAATGTAAAGCTACATGCAGCTTTTCCAGACTACCCTTTTCACAAACACTGCCACTACTAAATTATTAAGAGTGATCTCATCAAAGTATTGGACACTAGGAAGACAGTTGTACGAAATCCTACTTTACTTAAACTAATAATTATTTTGATGGAATAAATCAGAATTACTCTCGCGTGGATGCAGCGATTTAATTTGATTTATTTGGAAGATCAATATTTTTTTTTTATTCAATAAGGAATTATTTGTTTAATGTTTTTTTTTTAATATTATTTTGCCATTGAGTTCATTACTACTTTTAATATAATAATACACTCCTTTGCAAAAAAAACGGGTGGTTTGGATTTTTCTACATTATTGGTAATCATTTCGTTCTAAAGTGGTTTTAATAGCCAAACTATGTTACTGGCACTTAATAAAGAGTCTGAGTATGAAAAAAAAGTAAATTTCAAATTCGAAACTGTTGTTTTTAAAAATAATAATGCCTTTTTCAGTTGATGACTTTTTACTCACTATTCGCGGGTTTGCGGTTAAAAGGTTATCAGGCAACTAAAACTAATTTCTCGTTATTTTATTAGAATAATTTATGTTTGTCGCATAATCCTGCCTTATTGCGACTTAAAACAGATATCTTTGTGTCGATTGTAATGGCAGAAAAAGCACTAACAGCTAGTAAAATTATAGCGCTGCTGGAAGTGGGTTGTAGCCTATGTTACGGGTCACAGCGGTTAAGCGTGAGTCGTTCAAGCGTCCAAAGAACCAGGACTCGATACCAAGAGACAGGCTCCGTTCAAAGAAGGCAAGGTTCTGGGAGAAAATGTTGCACACAACCACGAGACGACCGCTTTTTAGTGACTCAGGCGCTGAGGAACCGCAAATGCAGTTACATAGACCTCAAAAGAAACCTTGAAGACGTACGAGGAGCACAGATTAGCCTATGGACAGTGAGGAGGAGGCTTTTAGCCGTTGATATACGTAGTCGACGACCAGCGCGGACCCCCAAGTTACTCCGTGAGCACCGGATTGCTCGACTGAGGTTCACTAGAAATTGTCTATCTTGGACACTAGGTAACTGGAGTAGCGTACTCTTCTCCGATGAGGCTGAAATTCGTCTAAATGGTGAGGACCGACGTCGGCGAGTGTTACGAAGACCACGGGAACGCTATGCCGACGTGAGTTTTGAAGAAATCACCCCTTATGGTGGAAGGTCCGTTATGTTTTGGGCGGGCGTAACTTCCAGCTATTGTACCGACATAGTGTTAATTGAAAATGGGTCACTAAATGCGCAAAGGTACATAACAGGAATAACTTGTCAACATGCACAGCCCGCACTGACTGTAATTGGTGAAGATGCCATTTACATGGACGATAATGCTCGGGACCACCGTTCCGGCGACGTAGATGCTTATATGCAAGAGGTCGGTATTCGTCGTATGGATGGGCTAGCGCGGAGCCCCGACCTTAACCCCATTGAGCATGTCTGGGACCTTCTAAAAAGGCGAGTACAATCTGTCCAACGCCTTCCATAAAACATCAGGGAGCTTAAATGTGTGATTTCGGCTGAGTGGGAACACATTCCACAGGACACCATCAAAACCCTGGTGGAAAGCATGCCAAGACGATTACATGCCGTAATCGCTGCAAGGGGAGGTCATACTCGTTATTAATTTTTATTTTTTAATGTCTTTTTTAAATTAAAATACCATAAAAATAATCGTAGTCTTAATTTAATTATACCCTAAAAATTTCCATTTTAACACGACTCTCTGTTTACATTGACTAAAACACCGATTCCAGGAAACTATATTCTCAATGATAATAAGAAATTTCTAGTCATTTATGCTAATAACATACTAAAAATATTAACATTATCCATAGAAAAGCCAATGACTGTAACGTGCCCGTTTTTTTTGCTAAGGAGTTTATTTATATTTAATTTTAATGATGTAATGAATTGAATGAATTTTATGTATATTTTGTGATGTGTATATTGGGACTTGGTGCCTTATTAAATTTATTATTATTATACTATTATACGCATACGCGGGTCCGAAGCCTCCTCGCGGAGGGCCTTTAGATGCTTTTAATGAAATGAGGCACCAACCGAAGATTCCGCCTGTACGCACTATGCAAGTGCACCCAAGGACAACCCCCGGTTGGTGCAGGACTATTGGACGATATCGAAACAAAGATATGACTGTGGATGCCCCCTGCTTTTAATAACAATAATACGTAACATGTGATTATTGTGTTCTTTTGAGTTGTGGAATTATTTTAATCGCCATCTTGAATTTAACCATATAATGTTTTCAGATAAAGTACTCCAGTTCCCATTCTTCATCCTGGCTACTGACTACGACGGCTATGCCATCGCTTACACTTGCAAGTGGCTCAAGGAGAAGATTAGGATGCACTATGGTATGTCACGACAGGCATTTTTCTTGCCGATCTTACAATAAATACTTTTTCTTTCTTTCTTTCAATAATATCTAGAGGACCTACTTACCGGTCTGTAATCTGTTCCGCTGCAAGGCAAATGGTTCAGCCATATCAACCACAATCACACATTCGTTAACGATGCCTATTTGTGCATACAAGAGTGAAAACAGTATTTTCTCAAAAATTCCATGAGTAAGGTTTAGGCGTATAATTCATTAGAGTCATCGTTATATTTCAGCTAATTTACACAAAGGTAGATTGGTTGAAATATGACGATAATCATTGATGTCGGAAAAAACAATGCCGACTGAGAGCTTTTACAGGCGTGCGCCGCGTAAATCCGCGTAAATTGGATATTTTCTGACATCCACGCGGGCAAAGCCGCAAGAAAAACTAGAACTAATAATAAAGCTGAAAAAATTGTTTTTTTTTAACGCGCTAATCTTTGGAACTATACTTTTAATACCGGTAGTAGTTTCCGATGCGATATTTTCTGACATCCATGCGGGCGAAGCCGCAAGAAAAACTAGAACTAATAATAAAGCTGAAAAAAATGTTTTTTTTTTAACGCGCTAATCTTTGGAACTATACTTTTAATACCGGTAGTAGTTTCCGATGGGATATTTTCTGACATCCATGCGGGCGAAGCCGCAAGAAAAACTAGAACTAATAATAAAGCTGAAGAAATTGTTTTTTTTTTTTAACGCGCTAATCTTTGGAACTATACTTTTAACGCGCAAATCTTTGGAACTATACTTTTAATACCGGTAGTAGTTTCCGATGGGATATTTTCTGACATCCACGCGGGCAAAGCCGCAAGCAAAACTAGAACTAATAATAAAGCTGAAGAAATTGTTTTTTTTTTAACGCGCTAATCTTTCGATAATAATAATTGGATTTAAAAAATACTTTTTGCATTTGATAGCCCATTTCTTAGGGAAGGAATAAATTATTTAACATTACGCTAGGACCCTTAGGAGCCGAGCAAAAAGAAAAAAAGTAGGAAAGAACGCTAAGCGAAATAAGGAGTAATGCAACGGGGTGGGTTGGGGGCCGAGGGAATTTCATGAAAATGTGGCTGTTATTTTAGTATACTGTGTATCATAACATAAGGCTTCCTCGCGAACGAAGTCGCGGGCAGAAGCCAGTTTGCTCATAAAAGACGAAATTAGTAAATAATGGTTACTTTTCTACATTTGCAGTGTTCACATGGGTGCTAACTCGTAGCAAGGAAAAGCTGCAAGGAGAACTACTGAAGACAGTTGAAGACAAATTGTCCAAATACACTGACTTGGCTGAACACAGACAGTCATTTGTTTTCAAGGATTTCTCAAATGCCAGCTGTGCTTACACAAACAAACTTGAAACTGACTTCTTTACCAGCAATTTCTGGTGAAAACTGGTGATCTTGTATTAGACTGTGATTAATAAATGTTGTTTGGAATAGTATTGGAGTTCATTTCTTTCTGTACCTATCTTCTATATCTATCTACCTATATAAATAAAAAGAGAAGTCCTGACTGACTGATTGACTGACTCATCAACGCCTAGCCTAAATAAACCCTTGGATCTTGAAAGCTGAAATTTTGCACCGAGGTTCCCTTTATAATTTAGACAAGGAATTGCCGGTAGTATGTTCCCGTGGGATATTATCCGCAATCCATGCGAAGCCGCGCGGGAAGTGCTAGTCATGAATAAGTCAAAAACATCACGCCTTATGCAAACTGAGTTCTTATTCAGAGTCCACAGTAAAAGAGGTTAACTGAGTTCAAGACTCGGCTGCGACTCAGAAATTTCTACTGGAAAAACCCGATGATAAAACTGAAAAAACTCATCAGATTCTGACTTGGTGTCAATAGGACCACCTCGAAAGCATACCCTTCCAAACAAAAAAAAAATTTTCAAAATCGCTCTACAACTGACGGAGAAATAGCGTAACAAACACACAAAAAAAAAAACCGGTCAAGTGCGAGTCGGACTCGCGCACGAAGGGTTCCGTACCATATTATATGTTTAACAATCGCAAAGATGACTTTTTACTTATTTTATAATGATACTGTGAATTACAAGGTTATTTTTTGCAGTTGCAGAAAATCACCCATTTAAACAAAATACCTTATGAATCGCCGTTTTCAGTATTGTTGATTAAATACAGTATTCATGGTACTTACGTGGTATAAAGAAGTTTCAAATTCCTAATTTGTTGAATTGTTGCGCTAGAGCTCGTACAAAAATGGTCTAAAATTTACAACTTTTGCGGCCCCCTATTTCTTAATTTTAAAAGATAAAAAAAAATATGTTTGTACTTTACTCAATGAGTTCTAGACGATGACATCCCACATAACACATAATCAGCCTATAATGTCCCCACTGCGGGGACACAGGCCTCCTCTCGGTGAGAGGGAGTGGGCCGTAATCCACCACGCGGGCCCAGTGCGGGTTGGTAGATGTCACATGTCTTCGAATTTTTGGTTCTAGGACATGCCGGTTTCCTCACGATGTTTTCCTTCACCGTTTTGAGAGCAGCGGTGATGAAATAATGACATGACACCCCACATGCTAGATTAAAATTTTTATTTTTTTTTTCAAAATGAAAAGTTTATTGTATGGGGACCGACCCCTTAAATTTTTAACTTTGCTTTATTTTTATTATTTGTTGTTATAGCCGTAATTTTAATCGGACTGCGCTTTAAAGTTCTTCTATACAAACTTTAACATCCCTAAACCTCATTTGAGGCGTTGTTTTGAAAAACTAATAATGACAAACATTATTACTTAGGTACTTATGCAAGTTTCAAGTTCATTAACCAAATTAATAAGATTTTTCATATAAACTGTATCTCTGTTTTCACGAACACAGATACCTAAAGAATTTCAAAAATAGTCTGGTATGTTTCCATAACTTGACTCAAACATTATTTACACCAATTTTAGAGTTAATCAGGCCCCCAATAAAGTCCTCCGCTATAAAATTAACTTTTCACCCCTTAGGGGTAGATTTTTGGAAAACCCTGATACACGTTAGTCTTAATTTTTGGTCTCAAGTATAAAAACTGAGTTTTGAGTTAATCGGACCGCGTGTTAAAGTTCCTCCATACAAACTTTGACAACCCCAATCCCTCCTTAGGGGGTAGTTTAGGAAAACTAAAAATGATAAACTTTATAATTTACTTAGATGAATATTCGTGCTAAGTTTCAAGTCTATTAACTCAAGGGATAGGATTTTTCATACAAACTTTCATCCCCTGTTTTACCCCCTTAGGGATGGAATTTCCAAAAATCCTTCCTTAGTGGATGTTTACACTATATAAGGTATCTATGTGCAAAATTTGAAGTCTCTAGGTTCATTGGTTTGGGCTGTGCGTTGGTATATTAGTCAGTGACTCAGTCAGTGACTTTGATTTTTTTATATATTTAGATTTACCATGTTATTTTAAGACCACAGACTTCTTATAGGTTTTCCTGTAATCTACAGGTATAGAACTAATTTCTATATTTTTTTCAAAATTTTAGGCTCAGTAGTTTCGGAGATAAGGGGGGGGGAATGGTCAATTTTCATCTATTTTCTTAAATAACTTTAAAACAATAAATTTTAAAATTATAAAAAAAATATATTTGAGACCCTCATAGTAAGCCCTTTCATTTGATATGTGACTCGGTACAGTTTACAAAACTTTTTTTTTTTAATTTTCTTATTTTCCCCCTAAAAGTGACTCTCATATTCAAAATTCATATATTTACTTTAGCTGTACGTGTTTGGGTCACAGAAATCCATATGTGTACCAAATTTTAACTTAATCGGTCCATTAGATTCGGAGCAAACTGGCTGTGACAGACGGACAGACAGACAGACAGACACACGAGTGATCCTATAAGGGTTCCGTTTTTTCCTTTTGAGGTACGGAACCCTAAAAACGGTCAAGAGCGAGTCGGACTCGCGCACCGAGGGTTCCGTTCCGATTTCTGAAAAAGTGTGCTATTTAGAGACATCGTTTTATTTTTCCTGTAATCTTTACATAAACTTCTATCACATAGAATAATTTCAGATTTTTCTCTTTGCAAACTTCGGAGATAAGGGGGGAACGGTATTTTTTTTTACATTTTTCAGCAGAAGTCGAAAACTATGCGGCCTAAAAAACGAAAAAAATAAAAATTTGAGAATGTGCAAACAGCGCTCTTTCATATGATATCCCACATGCCCTAGATAAGATAAGATAAGATAAGTCCTTATTTGCTATAAACATGGTATGATGTTGTTACAGTGGTTTTGAGCCTAGTAGCCCCACTTTTATTTTTTAAGACCCCCTTTCAGTCCCTGTTACAAAAAAAATATAAATATTTTAAATTCTTTCTTATTTGCAAGATAGTTGGGTCACCGTCATCTAAAACTATTCTAAATTTCAAGTTGATAGCATTAGTAGTTCTTGAGATATCCAGTTGTGACAGACAGATAGACAGACAGACAGACTGAGTGACACCATAAGGGTTCCTTTTTTACCATTTTGGTACGGAACCCTAAAAACAGGCGAATTGAGAACCTCCTCCTTTTTGGCAGTCGGTTAAACGTTCACGAACCTGCACCCTAACTGAGTTGGTTTCATTTTGTAACAAATTGCTAATCCATTGCTTTATATGTTCGAATTTGTCTGCTCGACAACATAAATACCGCAATGAATGTTGTTGAACTGTCAAAATGAAACCAACTGCGATTGATAATGTGTTACGCCATTAGAGTGCTGATCGAGGCGTGAGGCGTTCGCGTTAGTATGATAAAATTCTAAATATTGATGTTGAAGCTGTTCACGAAGTAGATCCCTCTCAGGAAGCATCTGAAACTGTCTCAGGAAGAAGGTTATTTATGTCATGAATACACAGATAACAGTAAACATACAGATACTGTGTGAAAGATGATTATGGCTAGAAAGGGAGTGACTACCGAGATGACGACTTATGGAAAAGTATGGAAGAAACAACCCCAAATAAATTGGGATAAGGGCAGAAGAATGATGATGAATATAAGAGATAACAGTAATCATTGTTGTTGATGATAATTTATCACGTAAAAACAAATCATTAACATCCTGAACGACTTATTACAAGGATTATAATTGCCGGCACGAGTCGTGAGCACAAATTCCATCTTAAACTTAACTGCCCTCATCATAATGTTCTTGTATTCTGTTTTCTATCTGGGTCAAAATATGCTTGATAATAATATTGAGTTAATTGCTGGAGCCCATGTGCAACTTGCCGTGATAGGAAATAAGATTCGTTAGGTTAGAGTTTGTGCTCGGCAACTAAACCTACTTTGATAGCTGAATCCTACAAATAATGAGAGTTTTTCTTTTTGAGTATAAAAAAAAAACATAATTTCCAAGAACTCTGTGTAGGTGGCGTTGAACTGACTACGATACTATGTGCCAAAGCCAAAACGCTTGGTGTCATTGTCATGTTATTGTGATGTGATGTGACAGTTACGTTTCCTTTTACGGTCTCAAAATTACATCCAAGTGAAATGATGTGACGTTCCGTTCCTTACAGTAACTTACCAAGTTCAGCGCCATCTATCTAGCGACTAGGGAAGAGTTTAAAAAGAAAATCCCTCATTAAATTCAGCTCAGATTCACAACAAGAGCCATGACTGATACGCAACAAAAAAGTCGGGAGGTGTCGTGAGGTCGTGGAGTATTGTGATTGAAGTGGTTCCTTATTACTAAGGTAAATCAATCTGCCTAGCCTTTTCCTAACTATGTTGGGGTCGGCTTCCAGTCTAACCGGATGCAACTGAATACCAGTATTTTACATGGAGCGACTGCCTATCTGACCTCCACAACCCAATAACTGGGTAATACGATACCCCTTGGTAAGACTAGTTGTCAGACTTTCGGGCTTCTGACGACACGTAACGACTGTCAAAGATCCACGAATGACAGCCGGGACCAACGGCTTAATGTGCTTTCCGAGGCACGGAGAAGTCTCGGTATGAAAAGATGGTAATAAGCTTAGATTATGAAATGTCCAGATTCCGTGTTCAGTACAAAACGTAACATAAAACGTGAAGCCAATTTTTATACGTGTGTGAGTGAGCGCCGTGTACTACATAACGCATTTGCGTATGTGTGCAACACGCGAGTAATACCAGCGCATAGAGATTACCCTAAAATAGTGGGAAAATTTAAATATAAAAGGAACTTAAAAAATAAAAGAAAAAAGTGTGAATTTGGTCAAAATTAAAATCCGGCTACGAAAATTTTCAAATTTTTCGTCATGGGTGTCGTTTTTATGCTTTTCTAGGGTGTGAAAGCTGACGATAACGAAAAATTTGAAAATGATTGCAGCCGCCATCTGGGATTAACATTTTGACGTCACTATCGGCTTTAACACCCTCGAAACCCATGAAAACAACCCCACCGATATACTTAACCATGTCTGGGGGCTTAACGTCCGAGGCACGGAGAAGACCCAGTGTGTAAAGATGTTCAACCATCCACGGATCAAAATTAATAAAACAACATAATATAAGAAGTTGTTTCCATACCATGTATCTGATTAATTGTGCATTCCCGCATTTTCTGGAATCCCGGGATTTATATTAAGAAAAAAAATACTAAGAAGCCGCTTCCATAGTTTGTTAGCCAAATATTATCTTAAGTTATATATGCATCCGGTTATCCGATCTCTAATCATCATCAATTCCCAAACACTAATCATCATCATCTTCCTGCCCTTATCCCATGTTACTCGGGGTCGGCGCAATACGTTTTCTTCTTTCATTCTCCCCTGTCAACCGTCACGTTATCATTCACTCCCTTCTCTTTCATATCATTCCTCACACAATCCATCCATCTTTTATTTGGCCTTCCTCTGCCTCTCCATCCATCAACATATATATTCATCACTCTTTTAGTCACATGCGTTTCGTCTCTCCTCAACACATGCCCATACCAACCCAAACGATTTCCTTTTAACTTTTCTGTCACTGGCGCCACTTTCAAACTTCCTCTTATATACCTACTCATTTCTTACTTTATCCATTCCACACATCCATCTCAACATTCTCGTCATCTCCGCTGCATGCAATCTTTTTTCATCCGTCTTCTTCACTGCCCAGCATTCCGATCCATAAAGTGCGACAGGCCTTATCACGGACTTGTAAAATTTTTCCTTTAACTTGAGGGGATCCGTGGGTCGCAAGTTGTTCCTGTAACCTGTCGCCATTTCATCCATCCTGAGTTGATCCTGTGCGTTACGTCTCGGTCTACTTCGCCATCCCCTTGGACAAGCGACCCGAGGTACCGAAAATCGGAGCAGATCGGTAAGGGCGTTCCGGCAAGAGACATGGGCACAGGACCCGAGAGGCCGCCAAAATCACAAAACAGATACTCCGTTTTGGTCCGACTTGCTCCCATTTCATCCAATTCCCAAACACTAAAAGCCTACCTCAAAATGTATACTGGGCATTCTGTAGCAAACTATCAGAAAGTACCTATCAAAAATAAAATCCACAATAAATAATTGTACAATAAATTAAAATAATTTTGAAGAGCGAGCGCATTCCAAATTTAAATTCAATTATAGAAACAACTCAGCGTGAAATTCAATAAATGAGGTACCAGTGGTAATAAATAGGTCCTGTCATTTGACTTGGTTTTAATATAATATCCTAAAAAGGTTAAACTTGCAATAGAAAAGTGTAAATTGCTATTTAAAAAAAACAATGTTTATTACATTTTATAGGATAAAACAATTTTATTTCAATTTCCAAGTATCGATTTCTGACATTCGTCATATTAATTACTCGAGTCCATCGAAACAAGTTAAGATTAGGGTATTTTCTTGTGGTTTATTTATAATATTTTGAATAATACTTTTCACATTTTAAATCGCACTCACATGTGTGTGATATTTGTAAAAAGTAAAAATGTTAAAACACACTATTATCGCATTTACAGACTTGGATTTTATAGAGGTAAATTAATAAACTTGTGTGCTAAAGACAGATACAATGCAGTTAAGAAATGAGTTTTTATGCAACTCTCTTAATTAACCCACGTTAAAAAGATTTGATGGGTAGCATAATACATTTTACATAATCAATTTAGGGTGTCGTATGTCGACTCCACTAATGAGCTGACGGAGGTTCGTGTGTTTGGGTCCAATTGGGAGCGCTTCCGAACCATACGGTTGAAGAAACAAACTAACACTCACAAAAAAAATCATCGTCCATGTTAATGAAACTCTTTAGTCATACCTCGTTTTTTTCGTGAGGTGTTGAAAATTTGGGTAAGTTTTTTCATGCCCTAGGCAACACTTAACAGTTATTGTGTCAAATTCAATGTCACATTCTTATTTTTTCGTTTTCGAATTTAATTATGAAATACACGGTGAAATTGAATACTTACGTATGAAATGAGATGTTAGTGCGCTTTTCTTTTTTTGTAGTGTAATTTTTGCACGATTTCACAGCACAGACTGACATTTTTTTTTAAATTAAAACACCCGGCTCGTGACGTTTGCGGGGCGAACGTTCCTTGACGTCTGGCGCGGGGATCGAACTAGTCACCAATGTTGGTTACTAAAATTTGGAATCAATTTACGGTAGCCTACTAGGAATCTGGTAATAAGGTTGAAAAGTGGTTATAAAATGAAAAATGAAAAAATGATACATGGAACATTTGAAATGTCAAATTAGTCTTCAAGATTAAAAAACAAACAGACTTTAAGTGCTTTTCGCACATATCATAACTAGTTTTGAAAAACATTTCTTAGTAACACAATTTGTTTTGTTTATTAGCTCTCTGTTCTGTGAACTTGTAATCTGTTGAATTAAAAGTGTTAATGTGGGTTGACCCTAGATTGTAAAAAGGTGTGCATGATGTAGCGAGAGAATGAGAATGACAGTAGGTAGTTTAGAGGCATGAGGAACAGGGTGTAAAGTTCACTCATCCTCTATTGAAAAGGGAGGATCCTCCGACCAGACGGGTGTTGTGTCTGGTGGGCTACTGCCCGACAGTTGATGTCGGGACGTTGTATATATGCTAATCGCGTGGTAAACTCTAATTGCGCGATGCAGGTTTGCGTGACGTCATGTCATTGATGCGTAGTTCGTATGTGGCGATGTAGATGCCGCCACATCACTCCCCTCCGGAGACCGGAGGTCGATAGTGGGCTGAGTCGTGTATCTTGCGATGCTTGCCAGTGCCAGTTGTGGTTCCAGTGAGTCGGAACCGGGTGCCGCATAGTTCACGGTGAGTCGGAACTGTCTGCGGTGATGCCCCAGTGAGTCGGGGTGGCGCTGCGTTATGCTCCAGTGAGTCGGAGTGTACAGCGCTGGGTTGAGGCTGAAGGTGCTGACCAGGAATGCGCGTCCGCTGCATGCTGGTGGTCAGGATACCCGTTGAAGCCGTGGATGCTGGCGGGCTGTGTGACTCGCCGCTCGAAAGCTTGAGGAAGTGATGCTTGATGACGTCACGCTGATGTAGTTGCACGAAGGCTGCGCTGACGTTCATGCTTGGGGTCACCAATTTAGAGGCATGAGGAACAGGGTGTAAAGTTCACTCATCCTCCATAGAAAAGGGAGGATCCTCCGACCAGACGGGTGTTGTGTCTGGTGGGCCACTGCCCGACAGTTGATGTCGGGACGTTGTATATATGCTAATCGCGTGGTAAACTCTAATTGCGCGATGCAGGTTTGCGTGACGTCATGTCATTGATGCGTAGTTCGTATGTGGCGATGTAGATGCCGCCACATCACTCCCCTCCGGAGACTGGAGGTCGATAGTGGGCTGAGTCGTGTATCTTGCGATGCTTGCCAGTGCCAGTTGTGGTTCCAGTGAGTCGGAACCGGGTGCCGCATAGTTCACGGTGAGTCGGAACTGTCTGCGGTGATACCCCAGTGAGTCGGGGTGGCGCTGCGTTATGCTCCAGTGAGTCGGAGTGTACAGCGCTGGGTTGAGGCTGAAGGTGATGACCAGGAATGCGCGTCCGCTGCATGCTGGTGGTCAGGATACCTGTTGAAGCCGTGGATGCTGGCTGGCTGTGTGACTCGCCGCTCGAAAGCTTGAGGAAGTGATGCTGATGACGTCACGCTGAAGGAGTTGCACGAAGGCTGCGCTGACGTTCATGCTCAGGGTCACCAGTTTAGAGGCATGAGGAACAGGGTGTAAAGTTCACTCATCCTCTATTGAAAAGGGAGGATCCTCCGACCAGACGGGTGTTGTGTCTGGTGGGCTACTGCCCGACAGTTGATGTCGGGACGTTGTATATATGCTAATCGCGTGGTAAACTCTAATTGCGCGATGCAGGTTTGCGTGACGTCATGTCATTGATGCGTAGTTCGTATGTGGCGATGTAGATGCCGCCACAGTAGTATATTTATTTTCTTCCCAATGAGCGATTATCTGGTAGGTACCGTCGCGAACATTTGTGGTGAACCACTTTTCACCCTACAAGTGGTTCACCGCCAATTTCCGCGATGGTACTTACGTCTGGCGCATCCATGGAAGACAACTTTGTTACCAATATTGCTGATTAGTTAATGTTCATCACCATGATGGAAGAAGACTGTAGCGAGAGAAGAGAGTGAAAAAGTAAGGACTACTCGACACTGTGACCGATACCTAAACACATGATTGTGCTCATGACAACAAACAACTTTTACTATGGGACCAAATCTCAAATTGCGAAAAAAAATCAGCTGCCCCATACATTCATGTTCGCATAACTCGTCAAAATGTAGGGAGCAGCCGAGCAGCTGATTTTTTTTTCGCGATTTCAGATTTGGTCCCATAGTAAAAGTTGTTCGTTGTCATGAGCACAATCATGTGTTTAGGTATCGGTCACTAATTACCAGTCACCCTATACCTATAAGGGCTTGATACACCACCTTTTTTTTTTTGAGGATGGGAAATCATCAAATAACTTCTCCCGCTCTGGGTGGAGCGGAAGGGCGTGTCAGACTTTTACTGACTAAAACCCACCCGTGTTCCTTCAGTTGCCTATGCCAGGGCCACGGTATCTTTTTTAAACTACCCGCGACACCAGCGGCGTCGGCCCTATTGGACCCCATCTTTTGCTGACATCTCTTTGAGGCGCGCGTGGAACACAACGCGCCGTCGACTCGGGCCTGCAGTGCGATTCTGTAACCATCTCACCGTGAAAACTTAGGTGAACTGAGCGTGGAGTGAGCTGTCAATAGTGTCAATTCCTAGCAAAACCAAACTCACTTCACCTAAGTTTTCACGGTGAGATTTTTACAGAATCGACCGGCTGGTCCTTACCAAACGGCGAGCTACCCGCTACTCACCGTCCGCAAGACCGCGCCTACGGTGGCCGGAAATCGCCTCGCGATTCCCGCCGCCCAGGGCTTAAAGCCCGCCGTAAAGGGCCATGGACCGCACGACCCCCGTTGTTACACCACCTAAGATTAAGTTCCTAGTAACTTACTTGGCAGATAATTTCATACAAATTCAGTTCCTTTTTTGAATTTATCCGGTGCGTAGTGGCTATTCGGACATCGTGAAATAGCTCTAATTATTATTAGGTATTTTATGATGAATAGACTGGATTGTTTTTCAGATTTCTTTCATTGAGTGAATCAATTCCAAGGGTGTTACCAGTTGAATATTAAATTGAAGTAGGTATTGTTTAGACAAAAATTACCTGCGATGCTTACAAGTTGCAAACAGTAGGATCGTCAATTTGAAGTTTTACCAAGTGATGAAGAATTAATGGAAATTACTTCACAGCTTCTAAGATAATTTAAAAAAATCTCCGTAATAATAACTTCGGCAGGTGTGAACCCTCTTTACAGTACCTGACTTTGCCTCAATTACGTACAACAAGCGTTCATTACCACATCCTATCCTGCAACGCAAAAACTTACGTAAACAACACGAAACACGTAAATCAGACAAAAAAAAAATTACAAAAAAAAAACAGTACAATGTGAAAAATACCGACACTTCCTAAATTAAAGTTATTTTTGGCGGGCCCAGTGCGGGTTGCTAGATGTCACAATATCTTCGAATTTTTAGTTGTAGGACATCGGTTTCCTCACGATGTCTTCTACTCAAAGTACCTACGACCTATAACTCGTAAGTCGCGTCGTTACCATTGGGCTACCACTGCTCTTTTCCCTTTAGGAAAGATTTTTAGAAATTCAACCCTTAAGGGACTAAAATAGGGGATGAAAGTTTGTATGGAAAATTGACATTTTTGTAGTTTAAACCATGAAAATTTGTAGGTTCTGATAGATATATAAAAATCTACTGTAACAGGTTCGCGTTAGCGGATATTCCGTTATATTAATATTGTTAAGCTTTAGGATTTTTTATCCTCCAGCAATCCACGCGCCGTTCCTCGGATACTGTATAAGCAGTGCGAGAAGACATTAATTACCTGGATTAACACTTAGGGTACTTTTAATCCCGGTAGTACGTTCCCGTGAGATTTTTCCGACCCCGCGGGCGAAGCCGCGGGCAAAAGCTAGTTTCAGTATAAAACATCTTTATGCCTCTAGTCGGGCACATTGGATAATTACTGCGTAGGATGGGAGTGCTCATTCGTTGTCTCGTTCCCGGATCATCCAGTTGTTTTAAAATGTTACTTTTAATACTCTCCTTGTGTTTGACAGGAGTTTTTGGAGGTGAGTATACGTTGCCAGGAGAATGCCCTGATGTCAAGCTGCAAGAAAATTTTGATCCTACTAAGGTGAGTTTGGGGTACGATGTAAGGATTCAGTTTTTTTGTTTGTAGCAAATCTGTGGGAATTTAGAAGCCCACACAGAGTCGCAGAAGTATTAAGGTAGGTTTAATGAGATAAAAACAGGTAAACCCAGATGCACAGACATGTATTAACCACAATTGACAAGACAGTAAGTAAAACAATAGGGAATAGAAAAGTCAAAATAATATTTAAAATATCTTTCTAACAGGCCAGTGTTATGATTATTACAAAGTAGGTTTCAACACCTCCCCGTAATCAAAACACCCTGTATGTACTACATTCCCAATTTAAACATTCTGTATAAAAATAACACGTAAAGAACAAGAAACATTCAAAGTACCTAAACTACTCAAACACAAACACCCTGGACATATCAAAAATTAACCACCCTGTACATATCAACAAATTAACATAACTGTACACAGAAACAAACTCAATAACAAACCAAGCCCTAAGTTAGCCCTAAAGATGTAAGGCACTTGTAGTGTCTCAATTTAGGCAATGGTTTTGTGAGTATGTCTGCCGTTTGGTGAGTTGATGAGATGAACTTGACATCGACTTGATTTGTGGAGATGCACTCGCGGACAAAGTGATGGCGAATGTCGATATGTTTGGTGCGAGAATGATGCGTGTTATTTTTGGTGAGTGAGATGGCACTTTGATTGTCGCACATTATGGTTATTGGTGATGAGGATTGAAAGATGTCGCTGATAAGAGATCGGATGTAGATGGCTTCCTTACAGGCTTCGCCGAGGGCCATATATTCAGCCTCGGTTGTGGATTGGGCGACCGTTCTCTGTTTTCGTGACTGCCACGACACTGATGAACCACACATCTGGAACACATACCCCGTATAGGAGCGTCGGTCTACCAGATTACTTGCGTAATCGGCATCAGCGTATCCAATTCCATCACCAGTGTTGCTGTATGTTAGCTTTCTATCCTTCGTGGCCTTCAGATAGCGGAGAACACGCTTGGCAGCTCTCCAGTGTACCTCCCCGTAATGTGCATTGAATTGACTCAGAGCTGATACAGAGTGAGCAATATCTGGTCTAGTACCAATGGCAATGTACATTAACGATCCAATGAGCTGCTGGTACGGTAATTCTGGCTTTTCATCCTTGGGATCTGGTAAGACATATTTTGTTCCAGTCTCGATAGGAGTGGATACAGAGATAGCATCTGTCATTCCGAACTTAGATATCACTTGCTCAATATATTTTGTTTGATCCAGTGATAGAGTGCCGTCTTTCCTCGTAACTCTCATTCCCAAGCAGTCTTTAAGAGGACCTAAATCTTTGATTACGAAGACCTTCTTAAGTTGATCCTTGAAATCTTCTTTAAACTTCTTGTCGTTACTGAAGATGAAAAAATCATCAACGAATATTGCTATAATTAGCAACTTTGCATCTTCATGTTTATAGTAGATACAGTGTTCTTTTTCAGAACGTTTGAAAGAAAGTTTGTCCATAGCTTCACAAACTTTTTTATTCCATTGACGTGGAGCTTGTTTGAGTCCGTAAAGAGACTTTTTGAGTAGACAAACTTTAGATTTGTCATTGGAAAAACCTTCAGGCTGCTCCATGAAAATCTCTTCCTCTAGGTCACCGTTCAGGAATGCTGTCTCAACGTCTAGATGGTCGATTTCCAAATCAAGTTTAGCAGCAAAGGCTAATAGCAGGCGAATTGACGATAGTCTCGCTACTGGAGCAAATGTTTCACCGTAGTCAACACCATGCACTTGTGTGTATCCTTTGGCAACAAGTCTTGCCTTATATTTTACAATGTTCCCATTGGTATCCCTCTTGACTTTGTACACCCACTTACATTTAATGATTTTTCTACTTTCAGGTTTATTTACAAGTGTCCATGTTCCGTGCTTCTGCAAGGAATCATGTTCAGACTGCATAGCATCCAGCCACTCTTGACAATTACTGTCCTCCAGAGCTTGCTTATAGGTCTGCGGCTCGCAGTCAACGCTGATTAGATTTACATAATCTGAATCTGAGTACCGATCCGGAGCACGATGTTCTCGAAGAGGGTATCTTCTGGCAGTGTTGTATTCGCAACTGTCATCTACTGATGGCACAGGAAGATCTTGAGCGTCGAGGAAGACTTCGGGTTCCGATTGAGAGACAGAAGGTTCTCCAACAGGGGCCTCAGTAGAAGCCTCAATAGGAGGTTCAGTATTATGCTCAGCAGTTGGTACTTGTGTAGATTGCAGATGGGGCGTAGGTGGGGAATTTTGGGTAACAGGGGTAAGAACTTCCAGATTATCTGGTTGAGGATCTGAAATCTGTGTTGTTTCGACACCAGGTTCGATGGATGGTGGTTTATCTTCCACAAAGTGGACGTCTCTCGCAATGATGATACTTCTCGGATTCTGGGGATCAATAAGACGATATCCTTTTGTATCTGTTGAGTAGCCAACGAAGATACAGGTTTGAGTCTTGCAGTCAAGTTTCTTACGCTTTTCCTTAGGGATCAGGGCGTGCGCTTCACAGCCAAAAACTCTTAGGTGATTTAGATTCACCTTCTTCCCAGTCCACATCTCTTCGGGAATTCTGTTGTTAAGTGCTTGCGTAGGCGAGAGGTTCTTGAGGTAGATAGCCGTGGAAACAGCTTCACCCCAGTATGCTCGTGGTAAGCCAGAATCTTGGAGCATAGATCTAGCTTTCTCGACAACGGTTCTGTTGACTCGCTCCGATACTCCGTTCTGTTGCGGGGTATACGGAACTGTGGTTTGATGTACAATACCATTTTCCTTGAGGATCTGAGTCATTTCACGATTTACGAACTCTGTACCATTGTCGGAGCGAAAATTTTTGATTTTGAGACCGGTTTGGTTCTCAACAAGGCTCTTAAATTCAACGAATTTACTAAAGACTTCGCATTTCGATCTTAACAGGTAGCCAAAAGTCTTACGCGTGAAGTCATCTGTAAATGTAAGTAGGTAAAGTGCTCCACCCCATGACTGCGTACTCATAGGTCCGCAAAGGTCTGAGTGAATTAATTCCAATTTAAAATTAGACCTACTTTGAGAATCTTTGAATGGCCTCTTGGACATTTTGCCTTGTAGGCACGGCACGCAGGTTTTATTCAACTCACTGAATGATAGACTAGTAAAGTCTATACCCACGGCTCGATTATTTAAAATATTTAGGGCTTTAGGATGCAAGTGACCAAGACGTCTATGCCATAGTAAAGCAGACTCTTTCACTTGTGTACAAGTGGCTTTATGTTCTGTCGTATCTAATCTGTACATACCACTATGGTTTGACGCAGTTGCAATGATAGCGCCTGTCACCTTGCAATCATCTTTCAAAAGGATTGAGGCACCTTTCGATGAAAATACAACTACTAACCCTTTCTCAACTAGGCTACGAACTGAAAGTAAATTAGTAGCTAAGTCAGGAACATATAAAACGTCAGAAATTTGCTTAATCCTATCAGAAATATTTACAGAAACGGTACCTTTGCCTTCACTTTGAATTTGCTGACCATTGGCGACAGTTATTGGTTTAAACTCCTGCTTGAGGTTCAGGAACCAGTCACTCTTATTACTCATATGAGCTGTAGCACCAGAGTCAACATACCATTCAGTAGAGGTACAAAGTGAGGAGGTAGTGAAGCCTGTAGGAAGACAATGATTAAAACAAGATGAAAGTGTAACGTCTGATATATTGTTGCATATATGAGAGGAAGATGACGATGAATTATTCTTGTTTCGGTTTATACGTTTCCTACATTGAGACACTACATGGCCTAACTTTTTGCAATATGTACACGACAGCTTATTAGAATCACATGCATGGACACTATTTGCATTGGATAACAAAAAACTTGATGTAGTAGGTGTATCTCGGCGTTCCTCCTTGAGTAGGATCGATGCAATCGAGTCTGTGCTTATCCGTGTGCCGGAGTGCTCTATTGCCATCACCATAGGGCTGTAGCTGTCGCTAAGACCTGCTAGCATAATGACGCCAACAAGTTCATCGTCCAGGCCCGCTTGGATGGCAATCAGCTGCTGTTGCAAATGGCGTATATCATTTACGTAAGCCTCCACGTTTGAGTAATTTTCAAGCTTGGTAGTTAGTAGTTTCTTCATAAGTTTTAGGCGTCGCCCCAGGCTGCTATCCGCGTAAGCATCTCGCAAAAGTTTCCATGTTTCTTTTGAGGTTGTGGCTGTCATAACTACGGGATAAATATTTTCACTGATGCTGAGGCAAATTTTGGCTCTGGCCTTCGCATCTTTCTGAGAAAAATTCCCAATATTTTCTGAAGTCGCATTCACGCAATCCCATAGTTCGTTGTCAATAAGATACATTTTCATCGCGAAGCTCCAAGTCGCATAATTACAGCTACCTTCTAGTTTAGCAAAAGTTGGCGTGCTGTGGGTGACCACTACTCCTGAAGAGGATGCCGAGGAAGGCTGTAGTGGAGGCACCGACGACTGGTCTCCAATCATGAAAGTCTGTGGTGTATGCACTGATGACTGGTGTCCCACCATGACGAATACGGTTGTCTTTACTTTCTTCAAAACTTACGATCTGGGCCCATAACCTGTGGGAATTTAGAAGCCCACACAGAGTCGCAGAAGTATTAAGGTAGGTTTAATGAGATAAAAACAGGTAAACCCAGATGCACAGACATGTATTAACCACAATTGACAAGACAGTAAGTAAAACAATAGGGAATAGAAAAGTCAAAATAATATTTAAAATATCTTTCTAACAGGCCAGTGTTATGATTATTACAAAGTAGGTTTCAACAAAATCAATCCAAAATTTTGAGAGAAATCGTTCTAGTTTTATATCAATAAGCTACGTGAGCTCTCTTGGTCCCAAATGGCAAGGCAAGGCGAGTTTAAAAATTCAACGATCAATAACATACCGTGAGAATTTTCCCGTTTTTAAAGTTCCGTACTTCAAAAGGAAAAAAATGGAACCTGTCTATCTGTCACAGCCAATTTGCTCCGAATCAAATTAGATTCGGAGCAAATTAAACTAATCGTAATTTTTTGACCCAAACACGGACGTGTATCGTAAATAAATGAATTTTGAATATGAGGGTCACTTTTGGGGCAAATGAGAAATTAAAAAAAACAGTTTTGCAAACTATACCGTGTAACATATCAAATGAAAGGGCTCACTGTGAAGGTTTGTAATGGATTTTTTTTTTAATAATTTTAAAATAAATTGTTTTTAAAGTTATTTAAGAAACTAGACGAAAATTTACCTCCGAAACTACTAAGCCTTAAATTTTGAGAAAATAGTTCTATACTTATACTTATACGCGACTTCACGTTTGGTTCCAAAACAAAAGTTGTCCATAATGATGAATAGAATGACCCCTTAAAAGGATGCCCATGAGTTCACCCTGTACATTACGGGAAAACCTATAAGAAATCTATGGTCTTAAGGCTGCTCCTTCCTAAAATACGGCGAAACTAAGTAACTTTGTAACCATCTTTTACAGTAACTACAGCATCTTTCTAATAGGAAAAAATACACAGTAATCTACAATACATAAGAAGTGATTTCATGTGTCCTGAAATCTATTTTAGTTTGTAGAACTAAAAAAAAAACCTAAATCCAGGTCTATTTCGGTCTATTTTTTCGAGTTGTTACAATATTACTCCTACAGTTTTCATTAAAAGTGTTCATAAATTTATACAGTTCTTTACAAACTAATAAGGAATGATTTCTTGTCATTACTTTTTTAGTTTAATCAACAGATTTTTTGTAAATCGATAATTACTTCATATTTTGCAAGCGTTGTGTCATCGCGCTTCTCTTTTTTTCTATGCAGTCCGACAGTGACCGCGCTTATTGCGACGGACAAGCCTTAATAACATGGTAAATGTCTCAATATTGTGCGTACACACTTACTTTTACAGTTGAAATATATGGGTGAACATGTTTTTCAGTTACAATGATATTTTATGTTTGTTCTTGGTATAAATTCATCCCTACTACGGAACCCTTTATTGTACGTCTTTAGACACGCACTTGGCCGGTTTTTTTTTGTATTTTGTTTTCCTTAGGTATGTGCATTGTTTGGTCAACAACACTATTATTCTAATATAATTTCCGTTCCTCGAATAGGAACGATATTAGGATATTGGTTAATAGATATAATATCTTTATCTTTATTTTGATTTCCTGATTGCAAACGACGGTTTCTTTTAACTTCAACCCACTTAATTATAATCCTTGTAGATACTAAGTTCAAATCTGATTAAAAATCCAAATATTTTGTCTAACATCTGTCGGCATAATAGGTCTTAATATTGCGTGGGTTTGCGGGCTTGGGGATGGTAAGTAAATGAAAGTCAGTGATATTCTGAATGTAAACGACATTCTCCCAGCAGTTCTATAAGCAGAGCAAGCTTGAAGTTCTCACAATGAGTGGTAAAATGATGGATACAAAATGTACCAGTGCAGGCAAAAAGGCATATAAAAAGTTTAAAAAAACCGGCCCAGTGCTTGTTGGACTACGCACAATAAAGGGTTCTGTAGTTGGTATGAAATTATCCCAAGAACAAACTTAACATTATAGTTGAAAAACATGGTCCCCCATACATTCCAACAGTAAATGTAAGTTTGTACTCACAATATTAAGAGATTTACCATGTTATTTTAAGACCACAAACTTCTTATAGGTTTTCCTGTAATCTACTGGAATAAACCGATTTTTATACTTTGTTCAAAATATTAGGCTGAGAAGTATTTACTTTTAGGGGGCAAATAAAAAATAAAAAATAAAGTTTTTCAAACTGTACCGTGTGACATGTCAAATGAAAGGGCAAACTCAAACTCAAACTCAAACTCAAAGCATTTATTTCAATTAAACCAATTACAGGCACTTTTGAATTGTCAAAGAGTCGGTCAGTAGGTAAGTCAGAAAGTTGAAGCTAGTTGCCCATTCCAAAACGTAGATCTATGGAGAAGAACGGGCAAGAAACTCCACGGACACTCTTTTAAATCAAAATATGGTTACAAAATATTGGTTACATCATTCATGTTGAAATTATACATGTGAGAACGATGAACGTTAAAAGCGTCCGTATTAAAAAAATAAAAAAAAAAACAATTCAAAAATTAAAATTAAAATAAACCGTGGCAGCTAAGGTATGACCAGCCTCCACCAACAGCGCCCGTTGACGAACCTGACGTATGGATTCGTTAAATGATCCAACCACACGCGCCACCATCAGCGAGGCATTAGAGTGAGCATGACACACTCTCAGCCGCCAGGGCACATCCAAGTCAAATAAAGACGTACCCAGTAAATGGTAGCTTTAGAGTAGGTACATAGTACTCACACATGTGCTAAGCAATTATACAATACAATGGTGATTGAGTCTACACAATGCAAAGCTATTCTTACAATCTTCAGCAGTTCCAACAGTATGTTCAAATGTTAATTAATTAGTTGAGGTTGTGGAGCAGGACCAGCATGGAGCCAAGCATTTTTATCATTTATGTAATCCCCCAACGTATAATATGCCTGCCTGCATAGTGTGCGTTTTATACAAGTTTTAAATTTCGTCTCATTTAGTTGTAGTATGTGTGGAGGTATTTTATTGTAACATTTTAAACAGTACCCCATGAACGATGAGTCTACTTTAGCCAGCCTGAAACCTGGTTGAGCTAATAGGTCCTTATTTCTAGTATTATAATTATGCCTTTCACCTCTTTTATTAAAAAGATGTAAATTTTTTCTTACGTACATGATGTTTTCGTAGATATATTGACAAGGTACCGTCATGATGTTAATATCCTTAAACAGTTCCCTTAGAGAATCACGCCTGCGAAGATTATATATGGCTCTGATGGCTCGTTTCTGCAGAATAAAAATGGACTCGATATCTGCAGCCCGTCCCCAAAGTAGAATACCGTAAGACATGATACTATGAAAGTAACTAAAATAGACTAGCCTCGCGGTATGTACATCAGTAAATTGACGGATTTTTCTGACAGCATAAGCTGCTGAACTTAGCCGTCCTGCAAGTGATATTAAATGAGGACCCCATTGTAGCCTTGAGTCGAGCGTAATCCCCAGGAAAACGGTTTTATCGACGAATTCTAGTTTCTCTTGATTCAATACTATCTCACAATCACTACTTTTGACATTTGGTAAAGAAAATCTGATGCACTTAGTTTTTTTCCCATTTAATACTAAATTATTAGCAGTGAACCAATTTTGGATCTGCAGTAGGGCGTTATTAACGTCGTCAAAATTTGTAGCACGTCTATCTACCTTAAAAATTAATGAAGTATCATCAGCAAATAGCACCATTTGTGGTTGATTTTTTAATAAATGGAGTAAATCATTAATATACACTAAAAAGAGGAAAGGACCCAATATCGAGCCTTGTGGAACACCCATTTTAACTTTTAGACAGAGTGAATTGACACCATTTATTTGAACTTGCTGTTGTCTATCATTTAAATAAGATTTTACTAAACTGAGGGCAAGTTTTCCAAGTCCGTAATGCTCAAGTTTCAAGAGTAAGGTTTCATGATCGACGCAATCAAATGCCTTGGAGAGGTCACAAAAAATGCCTATGGCGTCTTGGGCCTCTTCCCACGCGTTAAAAATGTGTTTTAATAAGGTTACACCGGCGTCGGTCGTACAACGTCCTTTGGTGAAACCAAACTGTTGATCGTGAAGTATTTTATTCGTGTTAAAGTGATTGAGCATTTGATTAAGCATTACCTTTTCAAACACCTTGCTGAAAACCGGCAACACGGATACTGGTCTATAATTATTTTTGTCTTTACTGTCTCCGGATTTAAAAAGTGGAATTACCTTACTGTATTTCATTAAATCCGGGAAAACTCCTTGATCTACACAAAAATTAAATATTAAGGCTAAGTAAGGCGCTATAGTCTCAATTATGGAGGTACAGACTTTAATGGACATTCCCCAAAGATCTTCGGTCAGTTTGATCTTAATTTGCTTAAAAGCTTTTATTACTGTTATGGGGTTAATATGCTTAAAGTTAAATTCAATCGGGCAGGCCGAAACGTTCGCCCTTACTAAATCAAAAGACAGCGAGGGCGAGGAGTTTAAGACCTCAGTAGTTTTAAGTGGGATACTGGTAAAGAAATTTACAAATTCTTGAGCAACTTCTTTGCTATCGGAAATGAGACCACATGACGACTCCAGTGTGTAATCAATATTATGCTTTCTGTTCCTGTTCGTTTCACTGTTGATAATTTTCCAAACTGTCTTTATTTTATTATCTGCTGATTTAACCTTGTTGCTAATGTATAAGGCTTTAGCTGCCTTACAAGTGTTCTTAAAAACTCTAGAGTAAGTAGCAACATACTTATTAAAAGTTTCCGTGTTAATATAAGGCTTAAGGCCATACAGCTCGAAAAGTCTTTCCCTACTTTTCCTGAGTCCTTTAGTTGCCCAGTCACTAAATAGAAACTTAGGGCTGATGGTTTTTTTGATCTTCTTAAATGAATTATCGAACTCTGTTTGGACTACCGAAAAGAATTCTTTATACAAAATATTAACATTGTTCATTTTCAGTTCTTGATCATTTAACTTACAAATTAAAGTGTTATTAAATTTATTTAAATTAACAGATGTTATTGGTCTGGATTGTATCTGCACTTTTTGCATAGTTATGTTGGACTCAAAAGTTACGGTTTGACCACTGTGATCAGAAGGGAGATAATCAACAATGGATTTATCTAAATAGTCACAACAACAGAAAACATTATCAATACATGTAGCAGTAGTCGTGGTTATTCGGGTAGGTTCTACAAACACATTTGATAAATTAAATGATTTAAACAAATTTAATAATCTACTGGTATTTGAATTATTTTCTAAAATATTAATATTGAAGTCGCCACAGATAATTACTGACTTATTACCAGCTGCAAGTCTTGACATAACTTCTTCCATTACTGACTCAAATATAGAGTAGTTTTGATAATTTGGGGGTCTGTAAACGCACACTATGACATGCTTATCTAGCTCAACACAGGAAAGTTCAATACTATGTTCAAACGATAGTTCAACTATGTCTTTACGATTTTTAGATTTAATACAATTTTTAATTAGGATTAATGAACCACCACGCGCCATTGATGTTCGATTAAAACAACTGGCCACACTATAATTCTCATAATTAATTAACATTTCGTAATCTTTTAACCAATGCTCGGTTAAACAAATAATGTCAAACTTTGTTTTTTCTAAAAACAATTCAATTTCCAATTGTTTGGATGAAAAACCTTGAATATTTTGATGAAATAATTTCAAGGATTTCTGCTTAGCCCCTTTTCTACAGTTAACTATTTTAGAGCTAGAAAATACCTTTTTGTTATTAAGTGTAACTATACTGTTAGTGGTACTTTCTGTTGTCTTACAAACTAGTTTAAATTAATAACCACCTTAACATTAGTACTATTACTAACTGTGGTGCTAATTAAAGATGACTTCGACATACTAATTATGTCT
The DNA here is from genome assembly GCA_905163495.3 of Cosmia trapezina. Taxonomy (NCBI): domain Eukaryota; kingdom Metazoa; phylum Arthropoda; class Insecta; order Lepidoptera; family Noctuidae; genus Cosmia; species Cosmia trapezina. The sequence continues at coordinate 20,908,970 of LR991035.1, read as the reverse complement.
GGGTTAATATTAAAAGCTAATAGCCTAGCTATTTGATGTCTAAAACTACTGGGCAGATACACCGTATCCCTAGTCGAGCTTAGCTTATCAACAAAAATGTTGGTGTCAAAAAATATAAACTTGTCACTATGGTGACTAACTAAGAATTGCATGTAATTATTTAACATGTGAATGTAGTTGTTTTGTCTGTTTGACAAGTACTTAAAGTATGGAAAAGCACACAAAATTATTTTCTTACAATTTAACTTCAATAGCTCGGTGACACTATCAGTAATATCATCTTTTTTAACATTAAGGCTGCTACCTATAAGTATAGTAATAATGGCATTAGGATCATATTCATTTTTAGTTATTGAAGCCATTATTTGTTTGTAGGAAGACTGAGGCATACAATAGTTTAGAGAAGAATGACTCAGGTTGTTGCTAAGTAATTTTCCTAACCCTTTTCCAAAACTATCAGAAAACATAATGGAATTATAACATACTTTACTACTACAAGGAACAGCACTAGCATCTGTCTGAACTACTTGCAATGGACCTAGTTCAATATCTGGTGTATCTTGACAAGACATAGATACCTGAGCACTTCCTGACTGGGACGGGTCCTCCGTTACCTCGGGTTGAAAAGTGCCAAGATTGGATTTTCTATGCAATGAACATTGAGGGCTGCTAAGAGTCAGCGGGTCCACTTTGTCTGCATTAGAGTTGCACATGTCCACTAACTCCCTTGTAGCAAGTATGTGCTCCTGAATTTGTTTTTCAGACCTCACATACTTATTATACAGTGAATGAATTGACTCTTCCAGTACCTGAATTTCAGACTGTAATCGTTGAGTGTCAATCTCATAAATGTTCTTACTGTCTTCTAATTTAATTTGATAGTTTTTTAATTTATTTATAAGAAAAACACGCTCTTTCCTTAGTTTAATATTATTGGAACTGTGTTTTTGTTGTTTCCTAAATTTAATGCACTTATTTACCATTCTATTTAGTTTTACATATTTTTTTATTTTATTTTGACTTACTTTAAAACTACTATTATTATTTGTCAATATTGACTCTTCAGTAAGGTCTATTGTTACTAAGGAATGATGGTTGCAATTAATGTTTAATAACTCATCATGCAAGCTAATATTACTCTGCTTAGCCTGAGTACATTCTTTTTGTTTTAGTAATTTAGTAATCTGTACATTTGCTAGAATTAATTCTTCTTCCAGGTCCCTAACCTTACACAAAGCCTCCTCATATATGTTACTGCAGTTGTTGAAACCATCCGTGACCACCCGCAGTTTGTCCCGTTCATCAACAACATCCAGGTATTGTTGATGTAGGTCTATTAGCTCCTTTTTCAAGCATGTGTTTTTGAAAACGACCTTCTCTACTTCCTTCTCACTTTCATCTATCTCCTGTAACAGCTGTTGACATTTGCTGTTTGAAGCGTTAAGATCCTGGATGGCCGTTCTTAATTTTAGCTCCAACTCCTGAGCAGCAGTCTTACGGGTCATCACAGGCATGGTTTCAGGAACAAGAACTGAAAGTAGAATTAAAGGAAAAGTGAGAAGTAATTAGTTAGACAGATAAACACAAAAAATAAACAGAAAGCTTGAAATGAAAGGACAAAAAAAAATAAAAAAATGGGAGAAGTTAGACCTTTATGGAGAAATGAGGTAGGCTGGTGAGTCAAATTGAAATGTAACTAGATTAGATTAGGTACCAAGTTACAATGATTTTATTGTCTTATGATTTTACTTTTCCTCACGTGGGTAGGACATAAAAAAAAAAAAAAAATTAAATTAAAATAGTTTACTATAAGTACTTAAAGATAACAATCCAAAAACAAAAAGAAAAAACCAACTTTCTTATTGTAGTGTATTCTAATATTGTATTATAGATTTTAAGTAGTCAGAGAGTTCACTACATAAGCATTACCTACTAGGTTTTGTTGAACTTTAAGTAGGTACGTACTGATTATTATAACAATCCAACCGTATTATTGGTTACATACATGAATAAATGATAATCAATACCTAAGCTATAATGAGCCTAATTTTTTTTTGTGGAGTAAATTATGTAGTGTTTATTGTCTGAGCGAATGTTTTCGTCATCAATTTTGCTTCCACTAGTTGTCAAGCAAAAAGAGACATAAACCGTGCCAATGTGTGATGGACGTAGCTCAGAGGCTGAGCAGTATTTTGTGATGTTCAGTGGTGTGTTATTATTGTGATAAAATAAAACAAAATACTCCCCGGGTTTTATGATATTTTGAAATCCGTCACCGTTGAGTTGACAGCCGAGGCCGGTTTAGTATCCTTTTTGTGCGAAGTTCTCGCGACAAAAAACACTGTATAATCGCTGGGTATACTACTTAATAACTAGATCCGACTATAGAACACTAATTGAACATAAATAAAACACTTTTTATTAATTTTCTAAACTAATTAACCTAGAGATCGTTTTTTTGACGACCGGCTGCCAGTGTTGCCAGCGTAGAAAAATTTTCTATATGGGCTTCTTACTATGAGGGTCTCAAATATTTTTTTTTTATTTTAAAATAAATGGTTTTAAAGTTATTATTTAGACGAAAATTGACCATTCCCCCCGTCCCTTATCTCCGAAACTACCCAGCCTAAAATTTTGAAAAAAATATAGACGGCCGTGACATATACGAGTTGTAGGGCGTAGGTTCGAACCCAGACAGGCGCTTTACTTTGTGTAAATTATTTCATCACCACTGCTCTCAAAACGGTGAAGGAAAATATCGTGAGGAATCCGGCATGTCCTAGAACCAACAATTCGAAGACATGTGACATCTACCAAGTCGCACTGGGCCCGCATAGTGGATTATGGCCCATTCCCTCTTACCGAGAAGAGGCCTGGTGTCCCAGCAGTAGGAAGATTACGTATATAGGCTGATTATGTATGTATCCATACTAATATTATAAATTCGAAAGTAACTCTGTCTGTCTGTCTGTCTGTCTGTCTGTCTGTCTGTCTGTTACCTTTTCACGCCTAAACCACTGAACGGATTTCGATAAAATTTGGCAAGGCTATAGATGATACCCTGGCTGGGGACGGACATAGGCTACTTTTTTTTTCAAAAATAATCCTACAGGGGGTGATATAGGGGATGAAAGTTTGTATGGGAAACTCAGTATTTCTTAAGTTAGGGATGTGAAAATTAAAATGTATGCTTTTGATAGGAAATAAAGAAATATGTGGTTCAGCGTTTTTGAAAAATCATCCCCTAAGGGGGTAAAATAGGGGTTGATTTTAAAATTTACAAAACTGCATGGATTTCGACAAAATTTGGCAAGGCTTTATAAAGCATCCAGAGGAAGGCCATAGGATACTATTTTTTTCAAAAATAATACTACAGGGGGTGATATAGGGGATGAAAGTTTGTAAGGGAAACCCAGTATTTCTTAAGTTAGGGATAACAAATTTATGCTATTGGTAGGAAATTAAGAAATATGCGATTCAGCGTTTTTGAAAAATCATCCCCTAAGGGGTTAAAATAGGGGTTGATTTTAAAATTTACAAAACTGCATGGATTTCGACAAAATTTGGCAAGGCTTTATATAGCATCCTGGGGAAGGACACAGGCTACTTTTGGTCTTAAAAAATAATCCTACAGGGGGTGATATAGGGGATGAAAGTTTGTATGGGAAACTCAGTATTTCTTAAGTTAGGGATGTGAAAATTAAAATGTATACTTTTGATAGGAAATAAAGAAATATTCGGTTCAGCGTTTTTGAAAAATCATCCCCTAAGGGGGTAAAATCGGGGTTGATTTTAAAATTTACAAAACTGCACGGATTTCGACAAAATTTGGCAAGGCTTTATATAGCATCCTGGGAAAGGACATAGGATACTTTCAAAAACAATACTACAGGGGGTGATATAGGGGATAAAAGTTTATAAGGAAACCCAGTATTTCTTAAGTTAGGGATAAAAAATTTATGCTATTGGTAGGAAATTAAGAAATATGCGATTCAGCATTTTTGAAAAATCATCCCCTAAGGGGTAAAATAGGGGTTGATTTTAAAATTTACAAAACTGCACGGATTTTGATAAAATTTGGCAAGGCTTTATATAACATCCTGGGGAAGGACAGAGGCTACTTTTGGTCTTAAAAAATAATCTTACAGGGGTGATATAGGGGATGAAAGTTTGTATGGGAAACTCAGTATTTCTTAAGTTAGGGATGTGAAAATTAAAATGTATGCTTTTGATAGGAAATAAAGAAATATGCGGTTCAGCGTTTTTGAAAAATCATCCCCTAAGGGGGTAAAATCGGGATTGATTTTAAAATTTACAAAACTGCACGGATTTCGACAAAATTTGGCAAGGCTTTATATAGCATCCTGGAAAAGGACATAGGATACATTCAAAAACAATACTACAGGGGTGATATAGGGGATGAAAGTTTGTAAGGAAACCCAGTATTTCTTAAGTTAGGGATAAAAAATTTATGCTATTGGTAGGAAATTAAGAAATATGCGATTCAGCATTTTTGAGAAATCATCCCCTAAGGGGTAAAATAGGGGTTGATTTTAAAATTTACAAAACTACACGGATTTCGATAAAATTTGTCAAGGCTTTATATAACATCCTGGGGAAGGACACAGGCTACTTTTGGTCTTAAAAAAATATCTTACAGGGGGTGATATAGAGGATGAAAGTTTGTATGGGAAACTCAGTATTAAGTTAGGGATGTGAAAATTAAAATGTATGCTTTTGATAGGAAATAAAGAAACATTCGGTTCAGCGTTTTTGAAAAATCATCCCCTAAGGGGGTAAAATCGGGGTTGATTTTAAAATTTACAAAGCTGCACGGATTTCGACAAAATTTGGCAAGGCTTTATATAGCATCCTGGGAAAGGACATAGGATACTTTCAAAAACAATACTACGGGGTTGATATAGGGGATGAAAGTTTGTAAGGAAACCCAGTATTTCTTAAGTTAGGGATAAAAAAATTATGCTATTGGTAGGAAATTAAGAAATATGCGATTCAGCATTTTTGAAAAATCATCCCCTAAGGGGTAAAATAGGGGTTGATTTTAAAATTTACAAAACTGCACGGATTTCGATAAAATTTGGCAAGGCTTTATATAACATCCTAGGGAAGGACACAGGCTACTTATGGTCTTAAAAAATAATCTTACAGGGGGTGATATAGGGGATGAAAGTTTGTATGGGAAACTCAGTATTTATTAAGTTAGGGATGTGAAAATTAAAATGTATGCTTTTGATAGGAAATAAAGAAATATGCGGTTCAGCGTTTTTGAAAAATCATCCCCTAAGGTGGTAAAATCGGGGTTGATTTTAAAATTTACAAAACTGCACGGATTTCGACAAAATTTGGCAAGGCTTTATATAGCATCCTGGGAAAGGACATAGGATACTTTCAAAAACAATACTACAGGGGTGATATAGGGGATGAAAGTTTGTAAGGAAACCCAGTATTTCTTAAGTTAGGGATAAAAAATTTATGCTATTGGTAGGAAATTAAGAAATATGCGATTCAGCATTTTTGAGAAATCATCCCCTAAGGGGTAAAATAGGGGTTGATTTTAAAATTTACAAAACTACACGGATTTCGATAAAATTTGGCAAGGCTTTATATAACATCCTGGGGAAGGACACAGGCTACTTTTGGTCTTAAAAAATTATCTTACAGGGGGTGATATAGAGGATGAAAGTTTGTATGGGAAACTCAGTATTAAGTTAGGAATGTGAAAATTAAAATGTATACTTTTGATAGGAAATAAAGAAATATGCGGTTCAGTGTTTTTGAAAAATCATCCCCTAAGGGGTAAAATAGGGGTTGATTTTAAAATTTACAAAACTGCAAGGATTTCCACAAAATTTGGCAAGGCTTTATATAGCATCCTGGGAAAGGACATAGGATACTATTTTTTTCAAAAATAATACTATGGGGGGTGATATAGGGGATGAAAGTTTGTAAGGGAAACCCAGTATTTCTTAAGTTAGGGATAACAAATTTATGCTATTGGTAAGAAGTTAAGAAATATGCGGGTCAGCGTTTTTTTAAAAATCATCCCCTAAGTGGATAAAACAGGGGTTGATTTTAAAATTTACAAAACTGCACGGATTTCGATAAAATTTGGCAAGGCTATAGATAGCATCCTGGGAAAGGACATGGGCTACTTTTTGTCTTAAAACATAATCCTACAAGGGGTGATAAAAGGGATGAAAGTTTGTATGGGAAACCTAGCATTTCTTAAGTTAGGGATATGCCCTATGTTTTCCATATGAACGTTCCCATGGGATATTTTCCGACATCCACGCGGGCGAAGCCGCGGGCAAAAGCTAGTATTTATATATATTTTATAGATTTGCTTCACAGTTTTCAGGTTTATGGTACAACGTAGCAAGTTACGCCAGCGATGGCCGGGAAATTTACGACTGCACCACTATTGAGTTCCAAGAAGACAACTTGGGATATATGTATAAGGAGACTTTTGTGCAAGAGGAACAGGGCAACAGGACCCAGAAGATACACCAGGCTAGGGTAGACCCTACCTTCGATATTAAGAAGCATGCCGTGTTTATTATAAACCATAAGGCTGATGGTAGGTATCGTGATAAGTAACTTTTTTTTTTATGAAACCTGACAGGTCAAACTAAGAGGTCGTCGGCTGCTTAAACGGGCTATCATGTGGCGCCTTTTAATAAATTAATACATATAGCCAGGGCATACATAAAACTTATAAAAGATACGACTGTACGGTTGTCGCACCCCCCGTGGGGTACGGACCTCGGCTTACGGCGTCGTCGCTAGTAGGAGGACAGCAAGAGAGACAGGCTGGATCGGATTTAGATTATTTTGAGACGAATTTTAAGCTACAGGCTCAGCGGTGCGGGCTCGCTCGAGCAAGGATCGGGGCGAGGTAACTTAAATAATAATAATCTGCTTAGCCTTTTCCCAACTATGTTGGGGTCAGCTTCCAGTTTAACCGGAGCGACTGATGCCTATCTGAACTCCACAACCCAGTTATTGGGTAACATTAACATAGTTATTGGTTATTGTCGTTTTCGGTGTCCACGAAAAAAAAATCAGCTGCTCCCTACATTTTGACGAGTAATGCCAACATAAATGTAGGGAATAGCTGATTTTTTTTCGCGATTTCAGGTTTCGTCTCTTATTAAAAGTTGTTTGATATCAGGAGTGCAATCATGTGTTTAAGTATGGGTCACTAACTACCAGTCACCCTACATAATACTGTCTAGATATAAAGTTATCTGACGATTGAAAAATCATTCCTTAATCGTTAAACGTGATTGTGTTATTTTGAGTAGTGGATTAGTCTCATCTCGAATTAAAGCTATAATAATATTTTCAGGTAATATACTCGAGTTCCTATTCTTCATCCTGGCTACTGACTACGACGATTATGCTATCGCTTACACTTGCATGTGGCTCAAGGAGAAGATTAGGATGCACTACGGTATGTCACGCAAAGATTTAAATCGTTACATAAGTTTAATCGCGCGAATTATTCACCCCGCTTTGTCCCCCTGGGGGGACAGATCGGAATATAAAAGTGCGATCCGTCCACCCGTTAACAACGAGGGGACAGTTTGAACTTTATTCATTCTAATCTGTCCCCCTATTGGTGAGATGACACTTTTTATTTCTATTTGTCCCACATAGAATTTAATCAATCTGCCTAGCCTTTTCCCAACTATGTTGGTGTCAGCTTCCAGTCTAACCAGATGCAGCTGAATACCAGTATTTTACATAGAGCGACTATCTGACCTCTGACCTATCTGACCTCCACAACCAAGTGACTAGGTAACACGATACCCCTTGGTAAGACTTATGGCCAGACTTTCGGGCTTCTGACGACCCGTAACGGCTGTCAAAGATCCACAAATGATAGCCGGGACCAACGCCTTAACGTGCTTTCCGAGGCTCGGGTCGATCCATCAGGTTAAGCTAGGCTTGACGGGGTTGTCCGCGAATAGGTTTTGATTTACTTGCGAGTATCAAAATATGTCTCATAAATGGCCGTATTTTTTATTGCGTTGGCTTAGAAGCTTGATTTTTTTAGGACTCTAAGGTACCGTAGACCTACGTATTTGATATTAATTTCAACTTGATACCTTTACGCGTTCCTGAGAAAAAGGGTCTTGACTGACAGACAGACACAGACAGACAGACATACAGACGGACAACGAAGTGATCCTATAATGGTTCCGTTTTTCTTTTTGAGGTACGGAACCCTAAAAAGTAGTTTTTGTAAGCCCAAATCAGTACTAGTCTTTTATTTTAATGTTGCTTATGAATTACACACTAGTCACACCACCACTAGTTTTAAATTAAAAAACTTTTTTACAAAAAAAAAACCGATTTCCAAAAAAAACACTACAAAGTGAAAAATAACTTTAATTTCGGAAGTCGGTGTCTTTGGATCTGTATTTTAGTTTTTTGCCACCGACTTCCGAAATTAAAGTTATTTTTCACTTTCTAGTGTTTTTTTTGGAAGTCGGTTTTTTTTTTTAAAAAAAGTTTTTATTTTTCACTTTTTAGTGGTTCAGTTTGTAATTTATCCAAGTTACAATAACCCAATGTCAACTGCTCATCACGTTTTACAAAATATTGCTTTTCCCGATGCAGGGACGTTAATTGTTGAGGAGTTCTCCTAGTAAGAACCAGGAGAACTGGAGCTCATGGTGAAGTCACCATTACCATTATGCATTTTGACGAGCATAAACCATATTAAAGTAATCGAATCGCAACCTGTGATGTACTTAGATATAATTGAGTATTTCCGATGGCCCTCTGTGGTCTTCATCATCAGTTCCAGTTCACCGAATGGTACTTTCCGAGAGCAAATGCACGAGTTACTATAAAAAATACCGAAATCGATATAGGTGTGCCCATAAAATTTGAGGGTTTCCCTCGATTTCCATGGGATCCCATCGTCAGATCCTGACTTGATGATCATGGGACCACTTGGGAAGTATACTCTTTCGAAAAAAAAAGAAAAATCCAAATTGGTCCAGCCATTTTCGAGTAATCGGGGTACATACATAAAAAAAAAAATTAAAAAAAGGTTCCGACGAATTGAGAACCTCCTCCTTTTGGAAGTCGGTTAAAAATAAAAAAAATTTTGCTCATCAAAGATGAAATGAAGTGAATAATGATTACTTTTCTACATTTGCAGTGTTCACATGGGTGCTAACTCGTAGCAAGGAAAAGCTGCAAGGAGAACTACTGAAGACAGTTGAAGACAAATTGTCCAAATACACTGACTTGGCTGAACATAGACAGTCATTTGTTTTCAAGGATTTCTCAAACGCCAGCTGTGCTTACACAAACAAACTTGAAATTGACTTCTTAGCAGACAATAATTTCTGGTGAAAACTCATGATTTTTTTGTGACTGTGATTAGTAAGAGTTGTTTGGAATAGTATTGGTTTTTTTTTTGTATCCTGAAGAAGAAATAAACACACCTTAATTGTCACTACTGAATCGATTTTTTATAGGTGTATTTTTTCGTACCGTTTTACATTTCTTCACTTGTGATATTCAGAGTCCAAACTTAAAGAGGGTAACTGAGCTCAAAACTCGGTAGCAACTGAGGAATTTCTACTGGATAAACCCAATAACACTTACATCGATCGAGCCCAAGACTACCAAGGAGTTAGTATGATATGAGCCTATTTATGGGAATTGTCACCGGAACAAGGCTCATAAATAAAAAAAAACATACCTACATTTGCTTTTAGCATCCAGTTCAAACGACATTTCCATCCTCTCATACCAAGATCCCTCCGTGCCTCGAAAAGCACGTTCAGCCGTTGGTCCCGGCTGTCATACGTAGATCTTTGACAGTTGTTACGGGTCGTCAGAAGTCCGAAATTCGGACAACCAGTCTTACTAAGTAGAGGTCAGATAGGCAGTCACTCCATGTAAAATACTAGTATCTGGTTAGTTAGCTGGTTAGACTGGAAGCCGACCTCAACATAGTTGGGAAAAGGCTAGGCAGATCATGATGATCTCAAACGAGTACATTAAACTGCATAACAGACAGATAGAGGTAACCCCCCAGTAAGTTATAAAATGATTACTTACAGAGATAAAAGTTGTTATTTATAATCCATCACCTTAAAAAAACAAATAATGAATATCCTGAATGACAAGGATTACCTTGATACCACAATCCAACGGATTAAATTCTTTAGATCTGATTCACAACATCATCATTCATTGGATCATACTAGCAAAACCTCGGGTGATATTTATAAAAGGTATATATTTTACACTGCGACAAAGATATCTGAATTTGAGATTAAAAAATAAAACCAGTAGCAAAAATAGTAGGTTTACAGCTACAGCGAAGGATTAGTTTTAAGTAGAAAGTAGCAGACTAAAGCCGGAGCCCCAGTCGAGGTAGCACCGCTTCGCGGGGCTCATTACCACGAAGAAGATGTCGGGATCTGTTCGCTCGGTTCGCTCGCTCTCTCGACCCCGCCATCCCCTTCTAACCTAACCTGTCCGAGTCGGGGTTTCCCAAGTACCGAGCTCACTTCGCTCGCTCTTGCATCCAAAGTTATTTTTTTAGTAGCAAATAGTTAATAGTCGCCCTATAACTTGTTTGTCGCCTGGAAAATTATTAGTATTTTTATGTTTATCCTGTTTAAAGTAGAGATACCGCAAATAGTGGTAGTGGCGAATTTGAATATTCGATTAGCGATTACACGACTTTCCTTAGGGCGAATAGTGGAGATATTCGTCATAATTATTCGACACCAAAAACGATACAACTGCTATCTGTAAAGAAGTCGGTTAATAAATAACAATAGCACTAATAGCAGGCCTCCAACTATCTCGAGTTTTTAGTATTATTCCATTGCTAAATTACTACAATGATTTTTCATGGATTTTAATTACACTCCCATCTCTGACTGAATCTAACTACAATAATTACTCGCATAGGTACAGCAAGCAATTTATAGTTATATTGATTCTAAACCAGCCAATTATTCGCCACTATCGTATAGTACCGACTATTATTCGCTATTCGACGAATAATGATAAAATGGCGTATAATATCGAATATAAAATAATAGCGGTTAATCGCGGCATCTCTAGTTGAAACTTGAAAGTTGTTGTAGAAGTACGAAACGCTTTGAGAGCGATAAAAGCCACTTTTCTAGGTCCTTTCCTCAAAATATTTTAAGGGAGATAAATTATATTTGGCGATGTTTAGGGGAGGTGTATGTGCAGCAGTAGACGTCTTTCGGTTTTTTTTTTAAACAACTTACAAATTATTATATAGAAAAGTTTATTATCCAATAAATAGTCCTAGACTAAACACAGCAGTGCTTAACAATTTTATCACAAACGTTAGACCAATTATAATCAGTAGTATATTATGTAATTAGAGTTGTTTATAAGATTAAGTTTGGACATAATTAGTTGTGTTATAATAATAATTTTATTAGGGTTTACCCTTAAACAGTGTTTTATACTAGGAGTAAGTATATTACTTTGAGTTAACAAATAATTTCAACAACTTAATAAAACAATTCTGAAATAGATGTTTTGGTATTCAATTACATTTCATTAATTACGTTTTGTCTAGATACACACTAGTCTTACGCCAAATATTCATAGACTTAATGTTATAAAATATATTAGATAGCTTTTCTATATACATCACTATGAACGAAAAAGTTAGAAAATGTGAAAAAAATAACTTAAAACATTTCATGGTTTTCATAATACTGTTAAAACTGAGACTAAAGTTGACGTCAGATTGGTAAAAAACCAAGGTTAATCAACTTATGTCGATTCTTCTTAATCATAATATTCGGAGAAGCTAAAATATTCGAGAAAATTGCGGCGCCTTTTCAAGTTCTCTACAATTTGACATCAACAAAACTATGCAAAAGTATCCTCATTTTTGACACCAATGCTAAATAACAACAAGAACCTCCAACATATACATAAGATGAAACTACAATACATATTAAGATCTACTACGTACAAAATAGAGTTCCAAATGCTACACCTTTAACAGAGGTATCAAAAATAAGGTCAGAATATCACGAAGTTCTTACGTGGCTAATTTATTATTCTAGAGTCTAATATTTAGGGCTTGGCAGTCTGTTCAGTCATGACACTGGAGCTGGTGAACTTGCAGGCTGCCTCGGAGAAGTCGGTTAGGACCAGCTTGGTGGAGTCGATGATTTTAGAGTTCTCCTTCAAGAAGTTGTCGACAAAGGTCTTGGCTTCACCTTCCAAAGTCTTGCTGCGAGACAGGATCCAGGCTTGTTCTGTAATGACAAATAGATTGTTAGATTGCATGTTACCGTCTAGATATCTGGAATTCCAAACCGGTTTCCGATACTCTTTTTCTACAGAGGTTGACTATTGTCTCTGGTTCTCGAAAGGAGACAATTGGCATACAAAAATAACATAGTGCGTCACACGACAACAATGCAAGAACTACGATATAGTAGTAAAGGACGAACGCCATTTCTGTAACAGGGACACGGGGAAGAACCAAAATTCCCAGGTTTTATTCCGAACACTGCAGTCCTATGCATACCGTGCAACGTTGTTACATTTTCATTTTCAAAATATTGATTTTCATTATTATAAAAACACTTGCAACAGTGTAATCTACTTCCGTGCACTCAAATACGGAGTTGTCATCACCCACATAACTAATAAATTCATATCGATTAATTGTCTGATTGCAGTTTGTCGACCTCGGTAAAAGTTTCCCAATCAGTTGATAAGTCAACTCTGCAATCTTATACGTGTTCTACATCAGTTGATACTGAATCTTTATGGCTTGCATGGGGGCTGTTTGGAAAAGCTGCTAATAAAACATTTACTGTTTTCCACGAAATAGCTACTGCAATTTATTACCCTCGATTGCAGTTGGTCCTGTGAAATCCTTACCTTATCAAGGTGAAAGATTTCTCCGGACCAGTTTTTAAGAGGAGCTTAAGGTTTTATAATAAAGATACAATATTCATTTTTTCAAAAAATTTTCCTTATTGCTCAGTTTCGATTACAGTTACAATATTGCACATGGATTGAAAAGCACATGAAACAGTACCTATTATGACACATCGAGCATTCAAAGCCCAGCATTTTCTAAAAATCCCATGTGCAATATTTACGGCCGGTTACTGTAAGTCAGTTTATGATTTTTACAATGTAGATGTGCTTGTTCTTAAATTCACTGAGGTTAGTCACCAACTGGACACGAGAGACCGGGCACACGTGTGTCCAGCTGGTGAAACTCAAAATTAGTATCATTTATTATTTCATCATCTGGACACGCCAAGATTTTTACGCGTGTCCACATAGTGAAATTTAATTAAATCACTTTTATGTTTTCGCCAACTGGACACAACCAGCTTTCTTACAAAAAAAAAAGGGTAGGTACAGTCAGGTTAATATTTTACTGTTGATTTATTGGTCTCCTGACAGACAACGCTGAACCTGAATCGCTGGATCTAGAGGCATGATATTTTTAACAAGAGTTCCTTTTATACAACAACAAACATCAACAACACAACATACCTAACTGGCGAAAAGTGGGTGTAATTAGGTAAAGGTACCAACATCTTTGCCTAACCCTTCGGCAGGCGTGATTTATGTTAGTTAATTTTATAACGAAGGTGAGCACTAAAAAATGTATCCCTTAAAGGGGTATAAAGGGAAGAAAAGTTGTTTGAAGTAAGAAACGTGAAAGTTCGTACCTATTTAGACTTCATAAGTAAAAGTTGTATCATAGTTTTTTTTGGAAGCTGATTCCGTAAGGCTCCTGAAAACTTTCCGATTGAAAATCCCATCTGGCTAACAGCTTGTATTGTTATAAACATAATACTCAAACATTTGATTTCTATCCAAAAATCTTCTGGTTATCAACATCCTTGCAACAGAGCGATGGATAGCTAACAAAAGGACAAGAAGAAGATAAAATTGGCACCAGCAAAAGTTGGAATTAATAAGACTAAACTTAAAGAACGGTGTATTCAGCTTACAACCAACTTCGATTTAACCCTCTGACAAATCTATCTAAAAACTTATATAAAAATCAATGTGTGTATGTATGTTCCCTATAACCTATATGGACTCCAAACGGTATTAAAGTGATCGGGCTACCCGTCCGAAGCCGGGGCAGGTCGCTATTCACACTAATATTCTAAAAGCGAAAGTTTGTGAGTGTGTTTTTATGTTTGTTACTTCTTCACGCACAAACGGCAGGACTGATTTGGATGAAATTTGTATGTACCCTGGATAAATACATAGGATACTTTTAATCTCGGTCTATGCGGGTGAAACTGCGGGGCGCACCTAGTCTTAGATAATGCTCTGAGTTATTCACAAAATATCCGTTAGCTAAATCCTCTAGCTATCAATGATTGTATTACAATGTTTTTGGATTAGTGCTTATCGATCGTACGTTGGGTTGCACGTAAATAAATATGTGAAGTACCTAATGTATGACGCGGTATCCACGTGGGTTACTTACGTTTATCGCACGTGGCTTGTCATGTCATACTAACCTTAATCTAAGTGCTGTCAATAATGATATATTCATGTTCAAATAATATGTTCAGCTATATTTTTCTAAACGTCAAGCAAGCCGGCACTAAATGTTCAAATTGTTCACTTCAGATAGTCTACGAAGACAAGAGGGCTTAAACGCTTTGAAAGCGATTTCCAAGGAGCAATAGCTTTCAAAGCGTTTATTACATTCGTATTTCTAAAGCTACTTTCGAAAGAATTGACATAAGCTTTTCGGTAGCATAAGGCAGTCCAATGACTTTTCGGTAGCATAAGGCAGTCCAATGACTTTTCCATGATCGTTACCTTTTATATATAAAAATCAATTGCTGTCCGTTAGTCTCGCCAAAACTCAAAAATTTCTTGACCGATTTGAGTATATTTTTGTTTTGTTTAATTCTCCTTTCTGAGGTGGTTAAAAGAAAAAAAATAATAATTGACAGGCAACGTCTGGCGGTCATAGTTGTTGATAGAATATCACTTTGTCTAGGCCCTAAGAACACTGGAAGCTAAAGACATTGATCAAGAAGAAATTGAAATAGAAACAATCATTACATGCATACATGTGTATATAAACTCACGCCTTCTTCCCATGGGGGTAGGCGGAAACTAGAGAACACCATATACATACACCTTTTGCCTCGTTTACGTTCATACATCTGAGGGGAAATTCTCGTATTTTTAACAACGTTCGCAATCTCATCTCAGTCTCAATATGTCAAAAATTGTATATCGTTTACCTACAGTTTTGACAGTTGATTGTCGCTGGCATGAGATTGCGACTAGAATTTGAACGTTTTTAGGTACGAGAATTGGCCCTCTGGTCATAGACAGACGCTGGTTGCGAGTACATAATAAACACCAGACCATTCTGAACAACATCACCAATAAGGTCACTATATGTCACTATTATGGTGAATTATTATTATGTTTAACATAGAAACAATCCTTCACTAAACAAAACTATACGTATCAGTTGCTTCATACACGCTTCAAATGCTAAGAGCTCTATATTGCGCATTTGAAGCTGTAGTTCTGCTTCTATGCGAATTATCGTACGAGGCTATAGCATACTCTCTAAACAGTTCATTTCAGTCAAGTTCGCCTTTTGAATATCGTTCAATCACGACAAAATTCATATTTTAAATATGTTATCTCTGTATCGCTTGGGTGACTAGCAGATTATGCCTATCATTAAGTTCAACTATATACTTTTCCATAAATTATAAATACGTGCTAAATAACACATTATTATGTATTTATAACTGATTTTCTAACATAGTAAATATTATATACGTAACCTAATTGTAGGATTATGACATCATTTCCTTAAATACGTGACATTGTAAACCAATCGATAGTATGTTATGTGCATGTTTTATCGTCAGCTGATTGTTAATCTACATAATATAAACGGATACCTACTTAGAAATTTTAGGTCACTAGTCGCCGCTGCTATAGGTCAGTTTTAAGAAATGATGGACTTGCTTAAATGAATAAAAATATTACATGTAACAAAAACAATAAATCCGGAAGAAGAGAGCTACAGTTAGTCATGGGACTCAATGTAAATCTCGTCTTCCATTCTCTCTCCTTCTTCTATCGGGTGATCACAAAATCCCTATGTGGATTTATAATATGGGGATAGCATTCAGCATTCTCGGCCGGGTTACCCAGACAAATCTAGTTTTGTATTGCGTTTTATTAATAGGACAACACGGATTTAAATTTTGAAAAAATATATTACATAGTTATTCAGAATGGTGGCTGCGAGCGTAGGTAATTATTTTACTAAATAAGCCTAGTTGCCATACTGTCCATATTTATATTGTGGCATCGCAACGCTTTGCGTTAGCGTCTAGATCGCTCACGTAAGACGCCGCCGCTGCGTTAGATATGGTTTTTGTAGACGTTACAGATCTTATATTTTTTGTTTCTAGGACATAATTACACCAATTAACGATGTTTTTCTTCGCTATCTCGCCATTCGTTTATAACATAAAGACGAATTGATGTAATCACTAATCAATCCAAGGGGTGGTGGTGATAAATATTAGAGGCAAGTTTTCATTCAGCCGCACAAATATTGTAGTCAATGAAAGTTCTGAGTAGCCAAGGCAGTTTTACAGTCTCATAAATGATTAATAACCTAATAGCTGGGCTTACATCGCTACTTCCAGTACGTGACATTGTAAACCAACTGATAGGTACCATATCAGTCGTCGATTGCTGATAAATACTACGAGGCCTCAATAAATTTTATTTGTTCTCTGTAACGTGCTATAAAAAGGATTGCAGTTACTGCACTCAGTAACTTCAGCTAACTTTGACCTTCACCTGAAGTCTAGTTAGACAATAAATGGCTGGCCAGAATCTATAGTGGAGACAGAGACCACTAGAAAATTGAGAAGGCAATGAAGCTCGTCGAGTCCCAGAAATCAATGCGAATCTATCCGAAGAAATGCTTAAACTGACTTGGAAAGGCCTGTCCCTTTCCAAGTCAGTTTAAGCATTTTCTTAACAGCGTATTCTTGTTAGGCAGTTGGATCAAGTACTTGATTCCGAAAGGTAGGACTCCTAGATGGACTAGAGTATTCTCTAGATTGCTTTTAGCTTGCTTCTGCTTTCTTGCTTAGTACCTTCAGCTTCCCATGTGCTACTAATTTCATATATGAATGCTACGAATGGTTTGTAGTCAATTTAATTTTAAACAATTTAAATGTTTAGCGTCACTTGTTCGTTTGCTCTTCGTAGGCGTAAAGAAAATTGTATGTCATGTTCATTTTAGGTCTTGTGTCCCAAATCCATAAAAGGCATTGCCGTCGCTTTGTATATTGAGATAATTCAGTGCTCAGTATTATTTGAATTAACATGCGAGTACATATCATTTATTGACTTTCTGGCCTCTAAAGAGATATAAAAAGATCGTGGTCTGAAAAATGTAATCTAAAAAACGTCTGAATATTTAATTATTTATATGCACGATTAATTTCATTATCAGCCTAGTTTGAGCATGTATGGCAACGTGTGTTGAAAAAATCAGTATTTCTTTATCTGGTCTATGATAACTTTGATAAACACCAAGATAAATATATTATTGGTAGATTTCGTCTCATACAAATGTTTTAAAACTTCTTTTAAGCGCTTGAATGCACAATACGAGATAAAATTACCTTAATCAAATGTTTAAAACAAATTGATCCAGCACTATACTACAGCAATTTTACAGTGACTATGACAAATATAGAGACTGTTGGAGGGGTAGATATGTCCAGCAGTGGTGGACTGATGTAATATGATGCTGATGGACATATAAATGCAGAAGAAATCAGTAATAGCGTAACACCATCAAAACAAAACCAGCTGGCTTCTGCATAGTTACAAGCTAAAGAAAATGAAAGACTATCAATGTAGGTAGATTTTGCTGGTGATAAGATACTTTGAGCCCTTGATCTACATAATGGCGGCTAATTTCAAGGGTTCGAAGTCGAGTTATTCAGTCATAATGACACACGCTTGAAAGAAGACTGCGACTTCGTTTGTGTAGCTCAAGGACATCCAATAGGCAACTCATTATAGTCGTCTCTTTCTAAAATATAGGGAAGGAAAGAGATGGTCGTTAAAGTGTACTTACCATTGTGGGTCTTGGTCTTCTCGTTGTATTTGCAGTTGTAGGCAATGGAGTAGGTGTTGAAGTCGGTCGCGAGGATTAGCAGAGGTGACTCGGATACGAAATCTATAAGAAACATAAGTTGAATAGTATTGGAATCGCTTCTATAATAAGATCAGACACTCCTTAGATAGGTCGTGGTTTGATTTCAATTATGGTACTTGAAGATCGTTTACAAATCACAAGTGATTAACCGAAATAAAAATTTTAGGAATTGAACATAAAAATTCAAATATAATTATTGTCCAAGTAGATAATAAAAAATCAAAGAGCATTCATTATCTCCATAAATACGTTCTTTTATAAATGTGTTGGTAAGATAAGCTTAAGGTGGATTAAACGTGATTAAGACTGATATACTTAAAGGATTTCCCCTATTATATGCGAAAGCCGGAAGCCCACTTATCGTTCCTTGGAACTGGAGTCAGGACCAACCAAAAACTTTCCAGAAGGGAAGGTGTCCTGTCCTTATTATAAAATAATGGTATTTAACCCTAAATATAAAAACTTGTGGTACCTATTATGTTACGTCAGTACAATAACTTAAACTCACCTCCGAACTTGAAGGAGACGATAAACTTGGCGGCTTCGTTGGCATCAGCAGCGAACTTGGCAGTACCCTCGATGAACTTCTTCTCACCATCGATGACATGGGAGTTCTTGACGGTAACTACGTCGCCGTTCAAAGTGTATTCAGCCTGGCCGCATGTGCCCTTGCCTTCGGAAGCGATAGGCAGCTTGGAGATTTCGTACCAGACGCCTTGGTACTGAAAAGAATAATTTAATTTAGTTATCCAAGTCCATTATTATGCAACCATAGTGATCAATGCCCATTGATTCTTTGTTTAAAAAAAAGGTTTGTCCTACCACGGGACAAAGGCTTTCAAATAAAATAAAATATAATAATATCAACCGCCTTTTCCCACCTAAGTGCAATCAGTTTTTGTGTGCATGGAGTGTCAAGTGACCTCTACAACTCAATTAGATAGTTACTGGAAAAAGCCAAAGTTCGAAGGTTAGGACATTCAGTCTCTGACAAACAAAATCCTAATAAGTGTGAAAGAAGACAATACGTAAGGTTATTTCCTCTATACCAAGAACACCAACGACCTTGCTCATTAGCATGGAAATCTAGACTTTAGACACACCCATTTTAAAATCCAAGTTTACGAGTAAAATGCTAAAAATGAAATGACATCAAATGCAAGCAAAGTTCATTCGTCCTTCACGGTTCGTTTGGCAACTTTGTACCGCCTGGTCACCTGGTCAACTCGAATCATTCAATTCCGTGGTGAACTCAGACGCACCGTAACTAACTACCTAATTGATCACCGTTTATCGGCAAATTAGTTTATTGTGTGTGAATCAGCAAGGTTTAATAGTTTAATGGATTAAGGTCAAATTGCTATGGCCTTGATCTTGTATCTAGTCTGTGACGTGTTTGTTGTTCCGCTCTTCACCCTCTGGTAATTTGAAAGGTTCGTTTTGCTTACCTTACTTACATCGAATCGAATTCTAAACCCTGTTCGTTTAAGATTGAAATGACTCACTAGATCTACAAACCAACATTTTACGCTTGTTTTTTGTACAACCCCGCCTACAACGTTCATACATAATATATATATCTTTCGTACATATTATGATTATTATGTCTCCGCTTTATACATTTTCATGTTCACGTTTTGAACGGCAACTAAATTTTCTACTATTGTACGTGTTGTTTACACGATGCCAGTAAATTACACTTCAATTTTATTATATACAATAAACTTGCACCGTGTAAATGGAGCTTTAGGGTGCTTTTCCACCAGAGATGTGTTATGCAGCTATGCTGTGAAGATGTGAAAGCTAAGCTACGAAACTATTTGGCCGTTTCCACTGATGCTAAGCTATGTAGCGGAGCGAATAAGATGTGCTATGAAGATGTACCGCCGCAGGGTGCGACGTATCGACAATATTAAGGAAGCTACACCACTCGCGACCATCCATAGCACGCATCCACAGCATGCATCCTTCCATATAAAAAAACGTAGCTTAGTTGAATCTGTTTCCACCAGTGCTATGCTATGAGTGGACCAATGATTGATGGATATCAAACGCATTCATAGCAACATAGCATATATAGCACATCTCTGGTAGAAAAGCAGCCTAAGGTTCCCCGAAACGATCAATAGTACATTTTTACGTGATTAACAGTGGCGTAACTACAGGGTGGCAAGTCGGCAAAATGCCACGGGCCCCCAGCTGGAAGGGGCCCCCGATCAGAGGAGAATCCCAGCTCCCAACATTTATTATTACACATTTAGTAAAAAAACCGATGAATTTGCCACGGGCCTCGAACGGTATAGTTACGCCACTGGTGATTGATACACATTCATTCGCCAATTGATCGTCTACCAAATGCAATCTAAGTCTCCATGTGCATGCAGCAACGACCGTGTAATGTACTGTTTACCCCTATACGCTTTACCCTAGTCTCTTGACCCTGTGTGATGTTTCCCTAACTACTGACGCTACATTTTTTTTTTCGCAATTTGGTTATCGGGTATTGTCTATTATAATTATACATCATTAACCTGCCGCCAGTAATATTTTCAATAGAAAAGAAAATGTATCTGTACCTACGAGAAATATTCCAGCTTACGTATGTTGTCCTTATCAGTTTTATTAAATCTTTTATTTTATTTATAGTTGAAATATGATTTTTAAGTTTTTTTTTTCTTTAGGGCTTTTTTTATTTTTTTTTATTTTTAGTTTTTTTCATGGTTTCTAACACTTTTCGGTAAAAACTTAATGCAAACTATGGAGGGTGACCAAAATGATCCTCTATAATTAAATGAGGTGAATTGTGTAACGGAGACATTACGAGCTGGGGTCAGCTTTCAGTATAACCGGATGCAGCTGAATGTAAGTATTTTACATGGAGCGACTGCCTGGAGCGCAGTGGTGCCCCAGTGACAACGGCCCAAACGTCGTGGGTTCAAACCCAGCCAGGGGCTTTACTTTGTGTAAATAATTTCATCACCACTGCTCTCAAAACGGTGAAGGAAAACATCGTGAGGAAACCGGCATGTCCTAGAACCAAAAAATTCGAAGACGTGTGTCATCTACCAACCCGCACTGGGCCCGCGTGGTAGATTACTGATGAGTAGTTAGATGTTTTGATATTTTATGTTTTCTATATGTATTGATGTTTTATGTTTTCTATAAGTGTTTTGTGTAATAGATAATTTTCTACGTATGTGTAATAGATTAAGGGGGTGTATTGGAGGTCGCATATTATAGATGCACTGGCATGTGTGAATAATCTTTTATACATGTCTGTCACCAATTTAAATAAGCGTAGTTACGGCTTTGTTTACGTTTTTATGTGTCACTAGCTTGTAAAGTATTGACCACGAATATAGTACTATCAGACTACACTGCTACTCTTGTTATTACCCCTTATTTTACAATAATTACAGCCAACTCCCTCTCACTGAGAGGAAGTCTGTGTCCCAGCAGTGGGAACATTATAGGCTGGTTATGTGTTATGTGTGACTGCCTATTTGACCTCCACAACCCAGAAAAATATATCAAGATGAAAGAAAAAAGTCCTATCAATGTCCTACAGTTGGAGTTTTCTATTGAGTATTTAACTAAAACCTTGGTCATGGTTTTTGTACCATATTAAACTGGACTGAAACTCCAATGCAATTTTTTTAAATAACGAGCAAACACAATTTTGAAACGTACCTACCTATATGTTTTGCCCAGGTAGAGATGCACAATGTAACTTACTCAGATCCATTAGAAATGAAAAAGATTAGATCAATCAACTCAAACAATAATGCATTACCCAATATAGGAAAAAATAACATAAATTAGCTTTTACTGATAAAGTAAACAGTTAAGTTGCATCCAAAATTAACAATATGGCCATGTTTTTTATCAGCTTAACACCTTATAGTTAATTAAACACTAAATAGTCATGAGATATTGATCTGAACCACGCCTCTTATTTGAACTTGGACACTCCCGTTAGCAACACAATATAACGATAGCGGTTACAGGTTGCGGTTAAAAGTTATTTGCATATTATGACGAGACGGAAACAGAGGCATTAAAGGAGTGCCGCTAATTTCAAAGGCAAAGTCGATTTGGGAGTCATAGAAACTTTGCAAATTCAATTTCCTAAATTTAATAAGTATGAAATTAAATTATGTTCTAAAATACGATAAATTTGATACTATGAAAGCTAAAAAAACAATCGTAGAGAATGGCCATGGTAATCATGCTAAATTAGATGTAGTATACAATATTCAGCAGAATCCTGACGATATTTGGAATGATATACGAAACACAATTTAAAGTATTGTTTGAATTGTTAAATTCAAATGAAATTAGATAAAGTACCGAACCCCAAACAGCCTAAAAAAGGCTAGAGCGGAGACAAGAGTGAGACTTATCTCATCGAAACTGAAAGTCATTGGTGAAATAATTTCTGGTATTGGAAGGATCCTCTTACATAATATGTATTTGGAGCTTAGTCATAAACTGAGGTTGTAGGAATACGATAACAGTAATAAGGAAGTACACTCGGCCCAAATACGACCATTTATAATATAAAGAAAATATTATTACAGTTTGGAATTACAAACTGAATCTTTGTAGATATGTGAAATTAAAAAATATCCATGGTATTTATTTTAAAGCCAGATATTGTAGTTAAAAAATATAGTACCTTTCCGATACACTTTCAGATATTTTGGTTTACTGAACCTGATCAATATTGATATAAACTCTATACTCACAGCTGTAAGGTTGAAGTGTGCAACCGGCTTGACCTCTGGGCAGGCTCCATCATGAGAATCGGCCAACGCCACGGCAACAATAGTGAGAATCAAAAATCTAAACATTTTGGAAATTACTAAAATATTTTTGGTATAAAAATTAAGTCGTTTACGCCTCTCGTGCTTGGACGGTTGTCAGAGATAAACTGGCGGCTGTGGGTACAGACGCATCCTTATATACCCAGAGCTGCAGAGGTCATGGACAGACACAATTCGTATCTCAGGATTATTTAATTGACAGAATTGCGAATGAAGAGGATGAAGCGATAAAAGTTCTAGAGACATCGGGCGCTATGCGTTTGAATGTGCTTTCCTTGTACGTTGAGATTGCATTGTAAAAAATTCATGATTTTCTGCCATTACTTTTTTAGGGTTTCATGAGATCTTCGCCTAAGCCACGTATATTGGTGATAATGTTTTTTTTAAATGACATAGGCAATGAAAATTTGGGGAAGTTCATACATCAAATTGATCAATAATTAGGTCTCGAACTCATCGTCAGATTTGCACAAAAAGGGTATGGTAACAATCCAATAAAAATCGAATTCTATTCAGGAGTGTCAAAATTAAGTAGAAGATCTTTATTTCATCAGTTAAAATTTAAATTGTTAAAGTTTTTCAGTTTACTGAACATTGACATAACATAAAATCACGTCTGTAACCCTCAATAGGGTTAGCAGAGATGAACCCATAGTACCACCCAC
Source organism: Cosmia trapezina (assembly GCA_905163495.3). Taxonomy (NCBI): domain Eukaryota; kingdom Metazoa; phylum Arthropoda; class Insecta; order Lepidoptera; family Noctuidae; genus Cosmia; species Cosmia trapezina. Next base: position 20,885,196 of record LR991035.1, on the reverse strand, counting down.
ATCGAAATTTTCTCTATCATCCTTGAACTTTTGAACGGGAATACTGGGCTAGAAAACAGTTCATATAACTTTTTTTGATATAGATATTTTCAGAGAGTAACAAAATTTACATCATCCTAGGCACTAGAGCTAGTTCTTTTCTTCGAAATCTTTTTATCACAATCTCAATATATCTCTTAACTATACCTATCATCCAATTGTCAATTGTTATCAACAAAAGAATTCGAGTAGATAATGTAACAGTCCTGTGTATGAGTCAGTCATTTTGTGCAAATGTTGATAAAAACCGGTCAAGAGCGAGTCACACTCGCGCACCGAGGATTCCGTACCATGTCATTTTTGTTGATGATTTCTGAAAAAGTGTGCTATTTAGAGACATCGTTCTATTTTTCCTGTAATCTTTACATACATTTCTATCACGTATGGGGGGAGACGTATTTTTTTTTACATTTTTATCAAAAGTCGAAAACTATGCGGCCTAAAAAAAGAAAAAAAAATGTTTCAGAATGTGCAAACAGTGCTCTTTCATATTATACCTACCCAAATACCCTAGTAACCCCACATCGAATTTTTAAGAACCTCTATCAGTCCATGTCGCAAAAAAAAAAATCTTTCTTCTTTGCAAAATAGTTGGGCAAACGTCATCTAAAAGAGTTCCAAATTTCAAGTAGATAGCATTAGTAGTTCTTGAGATATCCAGCTGTGACAGACAGACAAACAGACAGACTAAGTCGCACCGTAAGGGTTTCTTTTTACCATTTTGGTACGGAACCCTAAAAAGTATTGCATCACCTAAAAATAACTGTGCCCTACACGTGTAGGTGTTGGTATCTTTTCTGAACTTTGTTTCCAGAGTTTGCCAAAAATATTTTACGGTTATACACATATTATATAGACGGAGAGGATGTATCTACAGTCTGATTTTTAATTCGACGGAATTCTGACATTTCAGAAGTGTTTCCAATAATAAAACGGTCCTAGTAAAAACGGAACACATTTAAGCGAAATTAAAATGAAATCTTTCTTGAATTTAAAGGGTTTCAATTTACTGATAATTTTAAATTGGTAATCAAATTTTTTATTACCAAATTATTGAAGTTACAATTTTTAGTAAGGTAATTATTTTTCTTTCACAGGAATGTCTGTCCACTAATCCATAGGTTACAAACCTTTTTAGGATTTCCTTTTGGTTTGTAAAAATCTTCGCTTTTTGTAAATACAGACATACAACGATAATGATATTAGTGATAATGATAAGTTCCTAAATAAATCTTGAAATTTAAAAAAAATATTTTTCTCTTTTTTTCCATTTAGCCATATCAAATTAATATTTTAGTTAGTGTGCATTGAATGAACAGAACAAACACTATTTACATTGTCATAATAGTTTACTTGATCTCATTCTCTAACATATTTAAGTTATTTTATATTCAAAAATTCTAGTCATATAAATAACTTATAAAAAGGACAAGACAGAAAAGGTTTATGATATCTGAAGTGTCAAAAAATTACAGCTGTCAGAATTCAGATAATAAAAAATCAGACTGTAGTACTTACATCCTACATGTAATAAAATAGTAACGAAAACAAAACTGTGCATTCACATATTTAAAAAAAAAAAGTAATCGCTACGAGGTTTGGGAACGAGTCTTATGCCGAAAATATAGTTTTTAGAATTTTTGTCTGTTTGTCAGGATCCGGATTAGAGCAAAAACGGCATAACGGATTCGCATGAAATTTGGCACAGTTTCTAACCTGATAGTACATTCCCGTGGATATTTTTGGACATCCACACGGGCGAAGCCGCGGGCAAAAGCTAGTTGACAACAATTACGGAAAAATAAAAGTTCTTTAATTAACTAAAAATGATAGTATGGCTAGTCTTGATGAATGATCAATTGATCATGTAAAGCTTTCGTGAAAACAAGTACAGTATTACCCAACTGATAAGGCGCGTCGTGAATCTTCGTTCGCACAGAAAAGAAGAAGAGAAGAACGAAGATTAACGAGAATGCTTAAAACTTACAATCAACCTTAGATCACTACTATAATACACTGGAGCTGTTAGTTCCGTCTCACTCGCAAGTATGGTGGCTGTCAAGCGGCGCGCGCTAACATGGCGGCAGCTACCGACCAATAGCGGTACAGGAAAAAGCGTGGAGCGTGCCGATTGGTCAATAGCATTTCCCGCGCTTTGAAAATTCATCTTCTGCGCAGGTACATCGATAAGCCATATTAGTTGAGTACTACTGTACTTATTATATAAATCTCCATGTCTGTGATGAAAAGTACCATAATACTCATTAAACCTAGGTACTCATTAAATTATATATAACCTCATTACCCTATATAAGTATTTAGGAATGTATATCGTAGGGACACACACATCATCTATTCTAGTCTAGTAAGTTCATGGATAAATCAATCCTTTCCCAAAGTCTAATCTTCAAGAAAGAAAGATTCCAGGGATATCTACATATCTTACAAAGACCCATCTTTTCCACTGCAGTTTTCAAGACATCGAAAACAATCCGTCGATATAATCTGTGATCGCGCTACTGTACTGTCGAATGGCGTAAGTTTGGTCTATCTGCCTAGCTTTTTCTCAACTATGTTGGGGTCGGCTTCCTGTCTAACCGGAGGCAGCTGAATATCAGTATTTTAAATGGAGCGACTGCCTATCTGACCTCCACAACCCAGTTACTGGGAAATACGATATCCCTTGGTAAGACTGGTTGTCAGACTTTCGGGCTTCTGGCGACCCGTAACGACTGTCAAAGATCCAAGATTGCCAGCCGGTACCAACGGCTTAACGTGCTTTCCGAGGCACGGAGGAGTCACGGTATATAAAGATGGTCACCTGTCAATGGACCAACCCCCGCAGGCGTAGCTTAACATGATGGATCGAGCAATGGTCATTAAAAGAATAAAGTGGAATAAAAAACAAACAAAATTCTCCAGAATAGGGATGATGACTAAAAATTTATTTTTTGTCCGTCATAGATATTATTAAAAAATATTGGACACGTATTTTTTCTTTTTTTACGGAATCAAAAAATTACGGCGATACATTGAGTTAAAATATGGCATGACGTCACGCGTAGCTAGGTTTTATACGTACAAGTGACGTAGCGAGCCCCCACTCCCCAACTTTAATGCGTGATAGCTAAGTATTTTTTTATTAATATGATAAAGCAAAAAATACGTGTCTAATATTTTTTTATTATCTGACTGACGGACTAAATATATTTTTTTTTTTTTTACCCAGGCATCATCCCTATTACTGAGTTCATATTCAGTTGTTTAGAGAATGTTTGGCTCTAAATTGGTCTCTAACGATCATTACAATCGATCAAACCATCGATATCTTGGAAAAAACCATGAAAACATTTTACTTTTCTTAGAGTCATTCTTTATCAACTATCTATCAAGATTTCAAATACCTAGGGATTAGGGCGTTGACACACCGAGAGGTTTCCCACAAAAACTTGTCATGACAAAGGGCCGATCATCCATAACCAATTATGATGTTCATCATAAATAGAGCGGAAAGTGACCATAAAGGCAAAACTAATTGCAACCTGCATACCCTATTGTAGTGCCAACACAAAGGTGCATTTTGTTGGATACAAAATAAAAAGTGAAATCAACAGAAACTTTGAGTCTTGCAAATAACTGCTCTTATCAATGCTTGAAAATCATAACAAATCATGTTGGTATGAGTAGATAATTGGATTTTGTACGACTTATCTTCTACGTCAATGTTCTTTCAGTGTCAGAATTTAAATAAAATGTACCTGCATAAATTAAATTAGGTATACTTTATACTTCATTTTAAACTAGCTGCGCCTCGCGGTTTCACCCGCTTAGACCGGGATAAAAAGTAGCCTATGTGTTAATCCAGGGTATAAGCTATATGCATACGAAATTTCATCCAAATCGGTCCAGCCGTTTGAGCGTGAATAAGTAACAAACGTACACACACACACACTCACAAACTTTCGCCTTTATTAGTGTGATGTGATTCTATCCTTCCTATATATAAATGTACCTATGTACTTAGTTTAAGGCGTGTTACACATGGAGACGACAGGACGTAAGCAATGGACATGAACGATGCACGGAATCTTGCTTCGTTAATAATGGCGCAATTGCATATACGATACGCCCCGTCTACGTCCCGTTTGCCTCTGTGTGCTTGGTTTTTTGAGCCGAATAATTTATAACATTTAGTACGTTCAGGAAGTAACACAATTATTGTAATTTGAAGCAAATATTTTTTCATTACATCGCTTTCATAGCAAACTGTTCCTGAATAGACGAAACCGCTAGGGATAGGACCTTCAGGTCCTTCAGGAAATCTAGTGTTCCATGTGTACAGAATTTGGCTTTTATCAGATATTGATCTGTTACCTATAATAGGTAAATCGCTTTAGCATTCAGTGTTATCAATAAACAACGCATTTTCGAATTAATCACTTAAACAAAATGTGAATATTTCACAATGTTTATTTATTTTTCCTCCGGCTGTGCTCTTGTGATTGAAAATAACGTCCGTTGTGACGGAGGTGTTGTCGGTAGAAAAGAAGAACGACCCTTATACAAAAATATATACCTTCATACACACAGTCATAACAATTTTATTAATACGATGATAACCGACTTTTAATGATTTTAATCTGAAAATCATGTCTAAACGAGTAGTGTTAATGATTTGGAAAAAATATATGTTAAATTAGAGATATTTTTAGGGCTCCGTACCTCAAAAGGAAAAAACGGAACCCTTATAGGATCACTCGTGTGTCTGTCTGTCTGTCTGTCCGTCTGTCCGTCTGTCACAGCCAATTTGCTCCGAATCTAATGAACCGATTAAGTTGAAATTTGGTACACGTATGAATTTTGATGACCCAAATACAGACGTGTAACGTAAATAAATGAATTTTGAAAAGGGGCGGTACCTTTTGGGGAGAAATATGTAAAATTTTAAAAAAAGTTTTGTAAATTGTAGCGTGTGACATATCAAATGAAAGGGCTTACTGTTAGGGTCTCAAATACATTTTTTTATAATTTTAAAATAAATTGTTTTGCAGTTTTTTATGAAAATAGACGAAAATTGACCATTCCCCGTATCTCCGAAACTACTGAGCCAAAAATTTTGAAAAAAATACAGAAAATAGTTCTTTACTTATAATTATATTGCAGGAAAACCTATAAGAAGTCTATGGTCTTAAAATAACATGGTAAATCTATATAAAAAAAAAATCAAAGTCCTGACTGAGTCACTGACAATTGAAATTTTGCACATAGATACCCTATACAGTGTTAACATCTATTAAGAAAGAATTTTTGTAAATATCATACCTAAGGGGATAATAGGGGATGAAATTTGTATGAAAAATCTTAGCCCTTGAGTATACTTGAAACTTAGCACGAATATTTATATAAACAAATCATAAAGTTTATCCTTTTTAATTTTCCTAAACTACCCCCTAAGTTGGGATTGGGGGGTGTCAAAGTTTGTACGGAGGAATTTTAACGCGCGGTCCGATTAACTCAAAACTCAGTTTTTATACTTGAGATCAAAAATGAAGACTAACATACATGTATCAGGGTTTTCCAAAAATCTACCCCTAAGGTGTGAAACGGGGTAGTCAATTTCACTGGTGGCTTGATTAACTCGAAAATTGGTTTTTATAATCATTGAGTCAAGTTATGGAAACATCCCAAACGATTTTTAAATTTCCACCCCTGGGGACGTGAAAACAGATAAAAACTTTTTTACAAAAAACAAAACCGACTTCCAAAAAAAAACACTACAAAGTCAAAAATAACTTTAATTTCGGAAGTCGGTGTCATTGGATCTCTATTTTAGGTTTTTGCCCCCGACTTCCGAAATTAAAGTTATTTTTGACTTTGTAGTGTTTTTTTTTGGAAGTCGGTTTTGTTTTTTGTAAAAAAGTTTTTATTTTTCACTTTTTAGTGGGTCAGTTTGTAATTTATCTAAGATACAATAACCCATTGTCAACTGCTCATCACGTTTTACAAAATATTGCTTTTCCCGATGCAGGGACGTTAATTGTTGAGGAGTTCTCCTAGTAAGAACCAGGAAAACTGGAGCTCATGGTGAAGTCACCATCACCTTTATGCATTTTGACGAGCATAAACCATATTAAAGTAATTGAATCGCAACCTGTGATATACTTAGATATAATTTAGTATTTCCGATGGCCATCTGTGGTCTTCATCATCAGTTCCAGTTCACCAAAAGATACTTTCCGAGAGCAAATGCACGAGGAACTATAAAAAATACCGAAATCGATATAAGTGTGCCCATAAAATTTGAGGGTTTCCCTCGATTTCCATGGGATCCCATCATCAGATCCTGACTTGATGATCATGGGACCACTTGGGAAGTATACCCTTTCGAACAAAAAAAGAAAAATCCAAATCGGTCCAGCCATTTTCGAGTAATCGGGGAACATACATAAAAAAAAAAATTAAAAAAAAAAAATAAAAGAAAAAAAAGGTTCCGACGAATTGAGAACCTCCTCCTTTTTGAAGTCGGTTAAAAAACAAATTTTAACCTAGCATGTGGGGTGCTATTGTCTAGAACTCATCGAGTAGAGTACAAAAATATATTTTTTATTTCATAATGATAGGTACCTACTGTGAATTACAAGGTTGTTTTTTGCAGCTGCAGAAAATCGGCCATATTTAAACAAAGTACCTTTGAATCGCCGTTTTTAGTACTAGTTGATTAAATACAGTATAATAATATGGTACATGATATTATAGAAGTTTCTAATTCCAAATTTTTTGAATTGTTGCGATAGAGCTCGTACTAAATTGGTCTAAAATTGACAACTGTTACCGGGAGGGTAAGAGTTTATTTATTTATTTCTTCATTTATAAAATGAAGAAATAGGGAGGAGGATAGGGATAGGGGGAGGGGTATTTTGTTTAAATATGGGCGATTTTCTGCAACTGCAAAAAATAACCTTGTAATTCACAGTATCATTATGAAATACAAAGTTACCTTTGCGATTCTTAAACGTATATGGTACGGAACCCTTCGTGTGCGAGTACGACTCGCACTTGGCCGGTTTTTTAATAACTTAACATGTGAATATTTTAGATTAGGTTTATATTACATAATGTATTAATTGTAATTTGTAAAGTTATGTCTAACGCGGATAAAAACTAAGATTCACGCAAAAACTATCAAGCGGTGTTTTATGAAACCGTCACCATTTTAAAGATAATTTAAGTATTTATCTTTAGTTAACGTGTTTAGTACAAAACCTTCTGTTGTATGTTTAATAAATTAATAAAGCGTCTAATTTGGGACAGCACTCCTTGATGGGCGTGTCCTATTACTGGCTGGACGTGTTGGCAACTCCAACAAACTATTTTTTTTATTTAAATTTTTCCTGTTCCTTATGTCACTACTGTCATTCGCTCAGTCAGCAAGAAAAAACCGCTCCATTCACGTATCACCAAAGCCTGTATTTTATTTTCTTCTTCCACACCATCCTTGCTGCAATACTCCATCATATTTGTGGTCCTTCGAGCCGGATTATTAAAAAACGCGTTGCGTGAGCTCGGCACAGAACACGCAAGCTAATCACTCAATGATATTTCCATATATCTGCATCATAAAATTTATTTTATTTTATTTTATTAAATAATGTTCGTTTTAAATGATGTTCAGACGCACTGATTTTCGAGGCAAACTGAACTGTTTTTCCATTGTACTAAGAATTTAATTAGCGTTTTGTGAATTGGTATATTAGCACTTGTAGGTTTTGGTTATGTGTTAATTATGACTTTTTTCCTTGACAAAGCTCTATCAACATTACATCAACTAAGTTGTAGATGACATAGAATTAAGTTAAAATTATTTCACTACAGATTTAAGTTATAATTTTTCAGACCCATGATAACTGAACTGCTACAATAAAATGTCAAATCAAAGTAGATTGATATAGGCCAGGCTTGGTCGAGGCCCATCAGTGATTATGGTATCGAAACCACGGTAATTGATAATGTTAACAATCTTATTATTGCTAATGTATTTTTCAACGCACAGCACAGCCACAGTCACTTTAGTATGACTATAGCCTAATAAAGCTATTCTACAGCCAAGTCAGTAAGTGCTCAATTATAGTTTAACTCAGGACCAAATGGATCTCTTTAATTTAAAAGCGAATCACGGCAAATCTAGAAGGAGGGGTGACTTAACTCCTCTAATAGAAGTCCTGAGTAGTTCTTGATGGGGAGAAGTGTAAAGAGTGTCGAGAAGACCTTTGCCCTGTTGTGGGACAGTACAAATAGGCTAGTTTTTTTTTTGTTTGTTTGTATGTTTGAATGCGCTAATCTCTGGAACCATCAGTCGGATTTGAAAAATTCGTTTAGGATTTGATAGCCCAATGTTTGAGGAAGGCTAGAGGCTATTTATCATCACACTAGGACTCTTAGGAGGAAAGAAAGAAAGTCAGAAAGAACGCTAAGCAAAAACGAAGTAATAGCAGTCGATGAGACGGGACGAGTCAAGTAACATCTTGCTCAAGCTAACAACTTGATTGATTATCGCCTGATACTTCTGAAATAAAAACCGCTACAGACCATCCAAAAATGCTCAATAAACATCCTAACAACAATATCAAACTGACCACAACACCAATGAATCATATTTTCCATCACAACAATCAAATTACATAATTTTCGTAAGAATGGCGGTTGATGGGCACATCACGCTCCAATTCATGTGCACTCTAACATCGTGGAAAGTTTAAAGGATGAGAGTGGTTACAATTTGGACGAGTCCAATTGAACGCTTCCAACAGCACCCCGCGATGCGTCGAGATCGAGACGGATTTAGAGAACCATTCCGTTGTGTAACACGATTATGTACGATTTTTTGTGCTATATTATGGTTGAGCTACGTCAATAATATGATAATGTAAGTAAGATAAATAGGGAACTGGTTTTGATTAATAATGAATCAACTTATTTTAGTTATTTATTTTTGTGAAATTCAACAAAAATAAATAACTAAAATAAGTTGATTGAATTGAAATGAGTGGACATTTTAATTATTTCCAACGTTAGAAATACTACAATACCAAAATATCTGCTAGTAATTCCCAACTCTTCTACTCTCTATTGTTTTTGTTATACTAATCACACTGCACGAAAAATATTATCCTTTTTAGACATGTTAAACAGAGCAGTGATTCTCAAATGATATTCTTAATTAGAATTAGAAATGAGCATGTTTATTTATCTATGTCCATAGATTTCCATGAATAGAGGATCATCGTACTATGTACATAGTACCTACATATTTACTGTTTAAATTTACACATAACTATAAAAAACCCCTCGCAGTAAACAGAACTATTGGTTAGCAACACGTCCACGTTTATTTTCTCGAATATTATCTCATACCAGTTCAATGCCATTGAAACTCTTCTCGTGTAACTCGGTAAATACTCGTACGATGAAGTAACAAGTGAAAAAAATGTGTGGAACACGTCAATTATTATTGTTAATGGTTATTATGGATGTTTACTACAGTACGTTATTGCTGTTGATAGCAGATAATAACATTTTCGATTCATAGTTAAACTAGCTGATCCGACATCGACAGATGTTGTCCTGTCCAAATTTCATATGAGAGAAAATGAATTTTCGTCATATTTTTTTTTAGCGAATATAATATCATTGGTTAGTACCTAATACCCTATAGCTAGTGTTAGTAAATAATATTATTACTTATTAAAGTTTGAAGCATCTTGCATAGAAGATGACCAAGTAAGTAGGTACTATGCGAGCCAACTGAGAATAGGAACGCGCTTGCTGCCAACTTCACACGATAGCTGTCAAATCAGTAGGCTTTGGTAATGAAGTTCGCGAGTATTGCGGAACAAAATGGCGTCTTGACAGTACTGTTCTTATTTGCCTCGCATAGTAGATACAAGTTTCTCACTTGGCCATCCTCTCCACGAGATGCCTAAAAATGGGAGAATAGCAACTCTCTGTCACTGTCTTCAGAATGCTGTTGCTACTGGCCCGGGTTCTAATTACTAATGATGCGAATTTTTTTTCAGAGGATCGCATGAAAGCCGTAAGTTCAGTTCAGTTCAGTTTGATGTATAAATTAGGGACGCACTACGGAAACAATACGGAAGCAATTACGTAGTCGACTATACCGCATGAGAATCTAACAGACCAGCACCTTTTTAGAGTTCCGTACCAAAATGGTAAAGAAGGAACCCTTATGGTGTCACTCAGTCTGTCTGTCTGTCTGTCTGTCTGTCCGTCCGTCTGTCTGTCTGTCTGTCTGTCTGTCACAGCTGGATATCTCAAGAACTACTAATGCTATCAACTTAAAATTTAGAATAGTTTTAGATGACGTTTACCCAACTATTTTTCAAATAAGAAAGAAATTAAAATATTTGTATTTTTTTGCAACAGGGACTGAAATGGGGTCTTAAAAAATCAAAGTGGGGATACTAGGGCATGTGGGGTGTCATATGAAAGAGCGCACATTCTCAAACATTTTTTTTTTCTTTTTTTTTAGGCCGCATAGTGTTCGACTTCTGATGAAAAATGTAAAAAAAATACCGTTCCCCCCCCTTATCTCCGAAGTTTGCAAAGAGAAAATCTGAAATTATTCTATGTGATAGAAGTTTATGTAAAGATTACAGGAAAAATAAAACAATGTCTCTAAATAGCACACTTTTTCAGAAATCGGAACGGAACCCTCGGTGCGCGAGTGCGACTCGCTCTTGACCGGTTTTTTTTTTGTGGATGGGAAATCATCAAATGACTTCTTCCGCTCTGCGTGGAGCGGATGGGCGTGTCAGACTTTTACTGACTAAAACCCACCCGGGTTTCTTCAGTTGCCTATGCCACGGGCCACGGTATCTCTTTCGAACAACCCACGACCCCGGCGGCATCGGCTCTATCGTACCTTATCTTTTGCTGACATCTCAACGCGTCGTCGACCCGGGCCTGGTCCTTACCGGACGGCGAGCTACCCACTACTCGCCGTCCGCAAGCTCGCGCCTACGGGGGCCGGGAATCGGCTGTCGATTCCCGCCGCCCAGGGCGTCTCCTGCGGTGGCTGAGGGCGTAAGGTCTCCCTCACGCGTTCCGCCTCCTCCTTTGCGAGCATTACTGCTTCGCAGAAGGAGGCCACTCTCGCTCCGCACCATGGCCTGGACCAGTGCTCCGCCCGAGCCGGGCAGACCTCCACTGTACGCTCCACCGTGTCCTCCGGACGATCCACACAATGGTGACACCCGGGCGTTTCCTACCGTCTTATGCGGAACAGGAACTTCCCGAAACAACCGTGTCCGCACCCTAACTTCGTAACCCTTTATCACAATCCGAGGGCTTTGAAGTATATTGCTAATCCATTGCTTCATATGTCTGAAAAAATCGTCTGCTCAACAACGTAAAAAACGCAATGAACGTGGGTGAACTGTCAAAATTAAGGGAGTTGCTATCAATTATCTTTTCATGCTGTGTGTTTCGCAATCACCACAGACATTATATCATTAAACTGATGATAATTTTCGTGATTACAATTCAAATATCAGTTTAGAATTTTCGACTAATAAACCTCACACCTACTTACCTAAAAATATTTGTCCATATAGATAATTTTTGTTATTTATGACACTGAGAAAATACTAACGTGCTATTTTTAATGTTTTTCATGGCAACATAACCAACGGTACACCTAAATTTACAAAACCAGAGATTGCCATCCCAGGGATTTTGCGGGTGAGATATTCTGCTTATCCCTTTGGCCTTCAGTGATTTTTAATCCTAAATAATTACCTAATTTTCTCAACTAGCATTTAGCTACATTAAAAAAAAACTGTTGCCAGCGCTTTTAGGCGAGTGTATGTACAAACAAATTAATATGTAGATAGTAGGGGAAGACCGGGCAATGGGGATCAGCTGGCAATGGGGATCACCCACACTTCTACAAAACTATACATCGGAGAGTCTCGTAAAGGACATCTGCACCCCGCCCTGTGACCCCCGCCATTGTTACAAACGACTCGCTTTAGTTCCGCGCGCGCGTTTCCGAGTGACAGCCGTGTGTCGATTTTGCGCCGCGCTGATGTAAATTTTCGTAAAAATACAACAAAAGGTAAGGGTCTAATTTACTATTGTATTTTAATAAGACTTTTATGTGTATATAGTCTGTCATTCAAAATAGTGATTTGCAACTTAAATTGTGATAATCATATCTAGTTTATTTGATGTTTTACTTTTTTCGCATTGTTGTGGTTACGGGAAATGAGGATCAGGGTGATCCCTATTGCCCGCAAGTGATCCCCATTACCTGCTGCAGTAATTACCTTTGGAGTTAACTACATAAATTATATTTTCTTTTGTAGATGCCGAAAGTAGGTACGAGTCAGAACTACTGAAAAGGCTAAATGGTCCACAGATAGTCTAGAAAGAAGCAGCACGCTATAGTTTTAACTTCAACGCCAGTTAAAGATGACCCGGTAGAAAAAGAAAATAAGAAAGTTAAAAAATCCCAACATGACAAAGGGAAAGATAAAAAGAAATGGAAAGGTAAGGGTCAAGGAAAGAAGACTAAGGTACGGAAGGAGGGTCCCGAAAGAGCAAAGAGGCAAGTTCTGCAGGAATCAAACGATTCTTCGCTATCAGACGTGAACACCATTGACTAATGCCAGGATGATGAGAATGATGATGACGAAGACGCAGGAAACAGATGTCTAATATGTGGCGAATTTGGCAGAAACAACGAAATGTGGTACAGATGTACTTCATGTGGGCTGTGGGCTCACGCAGAATGCACCGGATGGGACTCCGCCAATGGTTATATCTGCGATATGTGTTAGTTTTTATTTGATCCCGATTTCCCACAGGGTGATCACAATTGCCATCACCTCGGTGCAATGGGGATCAAAACTGTTTTTTTTTTTAACTTTTAAAATTGCCAAAGTGTGTACACAAAGTGATTAAAAGTGATTTCATTTGATAGGTGAATAAGTAAATTATATAATTAGGCGGTTGCAATAAAGATTTTATTTTTAAATAAGCTTTTATTTGAATTCTCGCTTAAGTGGTTCCCATTACCCCGTTTTACCCTAATCAGCAATCAAACACGAAAATGCACTTCTCATAGCTAATAACCTTTAAAAAATCACATACATTATTGCAGACGCACACACGCATGACTGTGGGAGTGATATGTAGGTTCGAATGACGTTTTTGCGAAGGTCGCCATTTCGAAAAATTTTGCGAGTGGTACGCCAGTTCGAAAACTCAATAAATCGAAAACCGCTATATCGAATGACGTTATCGCGAAAGGTCGCCATTTCGAAAAAATTTGCGAGCAGTCCGCCAGTTCGGAAGTCATGGTATCGAAGTCCGATGTTGAGTTAATTTGTCTTTCTTTTTTTCCCAAAACAAATCAAAAGACCATGCTCTCTGTGTCTCGTTTCATTGGGGTCGTGAGTTCGACTCCTAGACAAATTAACTCAAAATCGGACTTGGATACCATGACTTCCGAACTGGCGTAGGTACTGCTCGCAAATTTTTTCGAAATGGCGACCTTCGCGATAACTTCATTCGATATAGCGGTTTTCGATTTAATGAGTTTTCGAACTGGCGTACCACTCGCAACATTTTTCGAAATGGCGACCTTCGCAAAAATGTCATTCGAACCTACATATCTACACACTCCCCATGACTATGACTCAAAAATCTCAATAAAACATTTAATTTGGTCTTTTCAGGTTTTAATTGCATATACCTACTATATGTATTCCCACGTTGATAATTAAAAATCACAGCTAGTCACAGTAGTCGGGATTATTCACAACAATCGTTTACTTACATTCATAATAATATTGGACAGTACGATTTTTAGATTATAGAAATGATAAATATGACTTAGATAAGATTTTATATAAATTAACAGATAAACAATTATTTGATTAGTATGCCAATTGTGATGTGCCGGTACATAACCATGATCTCATAATGTCGAAAGGAATTGTATTAGTTTTTAGTCTCGTTGGACTATTAAGTGTGTGTGTGGGACAAGTGATACAAGATGGACAGTGTGCCGATTTTCCCATAGAGGAAGATTTTGACATCCAAGAAGTAAGTTATTCCCAAAAATCAATAACAGATAGCTTTACTCACCAATCTTCTTTGAAATTGTTAAGTGATTAACTAGTTATATACTTTGAAAAATCTGGTAGCAAAGTTTTACAGTTAAAATTCGCTCCAGAATTTTTTTTGCAGGATGAAAACTTTAGTCTTTTCTAAAAATGTGACAAAAATTATGAGATTCTGATAGTACTTAAATAGTTTTGTGTATGAAACTCAATCGATCTAAACCAACATAATTGCGTAACACACTATCAATCGCAATCGTAATCATTGTGAAGCAAATTGCTAATCCATTGCTTCATAAGTTCGAAAATTTTGTCTGCTCGACAACGTGAATAACGCAATGACTGCTGTTAAACTGTCAAAATGAAACCGATTCCGATTGATAGTGTGTTACGCAATTAGGGTGCAGTTTTGAATTTCTTCAGATTAATCCCTCCATGCCAATCAATCTGCCTAGCCTTTTCCCAACTATGTTGGGGTCGTCTTCCAGTCTCACCGGATGCAGCTGAATACCAGTATTTTACATGGAGTGCCTGCCTATCTGACCTCCACAACCCAGTAACTGAGTAATACGATACCCCTTGGTAAGACTGGTTGTCAGACTTTCGGGCTTCTGACGACCCATAACGACTGTCAAAGATCCACGAATGACAGCTGGTACCAACGGCTTAACGTGCTTTCTGAAGCACGGAGGAGTCTCGGTATGTAAAGATGGTCACCCATCCTGTGACTAACCCCGGCAAGTGATCTCTCCATGTAATGGTATTCTTAAAACATCATTTTGTTTGAATAATATTATACGTAGCTACTGAAAAAGAAAACTTGACTCCGTGCAGTGTTTAAATAAATAAATTAGGTAGCATTTCCTAAAAGAACAATACCTAATACCACTATCGTTTGCTCGTATCAATTAGCGTCATTTCTATCCTAAGATACGCTGGTCGGACGGAACAATATAAATGATTAAAACAATAATTGACGACGATAAGAAAGCCACTGTCTATGTAGTATCGCCACTTTGATCGCGGCCGGTAGCTCGCTCTAGCGTTCTCAAAACACGTCCACACAGATTTTTACCGCGCTAGCGACGAATCGACTGTCATTGTTTAAGGAACACTGACTAGGTTTGGACGTGAGATTTTGGAAAAAAGAGAAGTCCTGACTGATTGACTTACTCATCAACGCCCAACCCAAACCTTTGGACCTAGAAAGCTGAAATTTTGCACAGAGGTTCCCTTTATCATGTAGACAAGGAATAAGGAAGTAATTCCCGGTAGCAGGTTCCCTTGGGATATTTCCCGACATACACGCGGGCGAAGCCGCGGGCAAAAGCTAGTCACTAATAAATCTTTCCCTCGCCTCTTTTTGTGAACGTCAAATAATTCCTATTTTAGGGTCCTAAAACTTTAAATAGTAGCCCAGTAAACCGACGTTCGCAAGGACGTAAAAATATCGCGTTGATTTTTTTTCGCGCACTGGATTTTCAACGCTCTGCTTAGCGCCAAGAGTTGAAAATCCAACAGTGTGTTTTTAGACGCGCTGGTATGCACTCTGTTGTTGTTAGGTTGGATTCTTGAAGCTTGGCCGAGAGGCTTCACCGAGAGTTGAAAATCCAGTGCGCGATAAAATCCCGCCGCGATATTTTTACGTCCGTGCGAACGTCGTCGTACTGCGACCAACTCAGAGGTAGCGCTTGTTCGCCGCCCGCTGCAGCGGAATTTAAGATATTATTCAAGATACCTATGTTATTATGATACCGATACGTAAATTTATTATATTAAAAAATCTCATTGCTAGATAAATCCTTCCGTTTTGTTTAAATTTTTATATGTTATAAACTCATAAACTCACGCCATGAACTCTCTCTTCTTCCCATACATTTTAATCCGTGTGAAATGCATGCAATTTTTTTGCATGAAATTTTCTTCTGCTGTTCATGAAAATTAAGACTTGGGTTAGTTTATTCATCAGAGAGGTAAATGTTCTATACCTACACAAAATGCTTGAGACAGGAATATAGATCCATAATCTATATGAAGTTGATCCTTTTCTTCTCCGGTGGTGAGGTACCACCGGAGAAGAAACTGTTGTTTATTACGGATCAATGAATAAAAACAAAAGATGGTGTAGGTACCTATAGTACACCCACAGACCGCCAGATACATTCAAGTCAACAAAGTATACATGTACACTAAATAAAAAACCCAGAAAACACACCTTATAAGCAGTATCTTATAGTTTTCAGTATGTTTATTTTTTTTAGTTTAGTTTTTTTTTGGTTTTATTTGTTAAATTTGTTTTTAGTTTTGGTTTAAGTTTATTTTAGGTATAATTTTGTGAATATTGGAACGGCTGACTAATCAGCATGAAGCTACAGCTTTTCTGTACGATGCTCTATTTATCTAGGTTACAATGAGGAAACAATGAGGGTTTTCAAGAAAATTCAGGGAAATTCACGCCACCAGTTAGAAGAGGTCTTCCATTTCGACGAAGACAATTCTCTGTCTACGCATTTCGACCTGCCTTCGATTTCGACAATGAATATAAAATATAATGATGACGTAAATGATTCGTTTCATTCATCTATACTATCTATACTAATGTTTGTAAGTTTGTAAGTTTGTAAGTTTGTATGTTTGTAAGTTTGTATGTAGGGGGTAATCTCCGAAACTAATGATCCAATTCTAAAATTTTTTTCACTGGTAGAAAGCTACATTATTCCTGAGTGCTATAGGCTATAAATTATATTTATATCATGCATATTAGCCGAGCTATCACAATTTTTGTCTAACAAGTCGGAAAGAAATACGTCTTTAAACAGACTTTTTTGCATGCGCTGCCTAAACGGTTGTTTAAAATTGAAAACAATGTATGGCAGTCTGGTTTGTCTTAAATAATTCTACAAAAAAGTCCGCGACACCATATTTCTATCTTTTATATTTTACCTTTTATACATCTTTTATTGTTTTAAAAAAGTATTTTTTAGACATACTTACGTTTGGATGATTATTTAAACAACAACACATTAATCCTTATCAAAATAAGTTATCTTATGATCACAAGGACATCATGGAGATAAGATTTGGCCTTTACAGTATGGCAATTGGTCGTACAGTTTCGGAAATAATATAAAATTACTAAAACGCTAAATAACTTTAATTCATACCGTTCCTCTTGAGCAAACATGTTTAGTGCGGACGTTTTATCAATTTGTACTATAGGTGGCGTTGTGCAAATAAGTAATTTTTCTGAATTGCGAGATTTATTATTTCAATAATGTCGGTGGAATACAACGGAAGAGTTTGTTTTTTTGTTAGTTTGTTTGAACGCGCTATCTCTGGAACTACCACAGTCGGATTTGAAAAAAATCTTTTTGCATTTTATAACCAAGTTCTTGAGGAGGGCTATAGGCTATTTAACATCACGCTAGGGCCCATAGGAGCCGAGCGCGAAGTAATAGCGCGGGCAGGCGATGCAGAAGGATATAGGCTATTTAACATCACGCTAGGGCCCTTAGAAGCCGAGCGCGAAGTAATAGCGCGGGCTGGCGATGCGGAAGGATATAGGCTATTTAACATCACGCTAGGGCTCTTAGAAGCCGAACGCGAAGTAATAGCGCGGGCAAGCGATGCGGAAGGATATAGGATATACGGCCGCTAGCAGCCGAGCGCGAAGTAATAGCGCGGGCAGGCGATGCGGAAGGATATAGGCTATTTAACATCACGCTAGGGCCCCTAGAAGCCGAGCGCAGAGTAATACCGGGGGCAGGCGATGCGGAAGGATATAGGCAATTTAACATAACGCTAGGGCCCTTAGGAGTCGAGCAAAAATAAAAAATGTCAGAAACGAAGTAATAGCGCGGGCAGTCGTTGCGATGCGATGCGTGGGGGTTAGTTGACAAGAAATTTTACGCGGACGAAGTCGCGGGCAGAAGCTAGTCGTTCATAATTCTCTGTCTGTCTGTGAGTCTGAGTGTTTTTATATCTATAATATTTATGTTTTTACAAAAAAAAATGTATTTAAGTAGTTTATCAGCCATCTCGTTACCATAACACAAGCATTAGGTTGCTTAGCTTGGGACTAGATGGCGTTGTGTGAAATGTCCAAGGATATTTATTTATTTATAATTCAGTCACAGGCGCTTTGACACTTTTGACTGGTGTCCGGTGCTGCCACCTAGTAAACGTCATTTCAGAAAACCATGGGGCCTTATTACTATGGCAACGCTTTGTTAATGCAGCACAAGTCACGTGATACAGCACATACTTTTCTGCAAACGGCGATTATTCTTTAAACTAGCGACGCGCTCTTGCTTCGCTTACGTGCGATCTACTGACATAGCGTCATGTCAAAATATCGAGATTTCTGTGCTACATCGGGGGCATCGGCCCCCGATGTAGCACAGAAATCTCGATATTTTTTTAGTTTTTTCAAAAATCCTACTTTGGTTCTCACCTTGTGTTAAATTTCATTCACCCAGCGGCTTAGGCTGTGTGTTAATTGTCAGTGCCTTTAAGATTTTAATTAGTAGAAGTTTTAAGAAGTAGATACCTATGTTAAATAATATTGAAGTAATAAGTACCTACCTAAAAGCCTTTGGGATTAAATTCGCTAAATAATGGTGAAAATCACATCAAAATCCATTGTGTAGTTTAGGAGAATTAAGCGGTCACACATACAGTCAACAAAGGCCCATAAGTCCCATAGTAAAAATTGTTCATAATGATGAGTCCAATGACCCCTTAAGAAGATAACTGTGATTAAAATTACACCCAGTATAAATGTATTTTTTTTGTTTTTGTCTTTGGTTCTTGAAGCCTAAGGGTGAAAATCACTAACTAGCTTTTGCCCGCGGCTTCGCCCGCTTGGATGTCGGAAAATATCCCAAGGGAACCTGCTACCGGGAATTCCTTCCTTATTCCTTGTCTACATTAAGTATAAAGGGAACCTCTGTGCAAAATTTCAGCTTTCTAGGTCCAAGGGTTTGGGCTGGGCGTTGATGAGTCAGTCAATCAGTCAGTCAGTCAGTCAGGACTTCTC
This sequence comes from Cosmia trapezina, assembly GCA_905163495.3. Taxonomy (NCBI): domain Eukaryota; kingdom Metazoa; phylum Arthropoda; class Insecta; order Lepidoptera; family Noctuidae; genus Cosmia; species Cosmia trapezina. The sequence continues at coordinate 20,865,975 of LR991035.1, read as the reverse complement.
TTTTTATTTATATAGATGAAACTGAACGCAGTCGGCACATCTAAACCGCATTCAATTTCATTGGTGAAATCCGCACATAGAAAGGCTTCAAGACCCTTAATATGGTAATGAGAAAGTTTTATATAAATCCCATAATTATGATAAAACATCGAAAGCATAATAATTATAGCTCCAACAGCTTTCTGAGATGAGGGCGAACGTATATTACCCCTATGTAAGATATTTTATTGTCTCTTTTCAGTTCTTAGGTAAATGGTATGAGTTGGCCCGGACAGACAACCCGAACCAGCAAGGCGACTGTTCCGCATTTGAACTGACGGATAACAATGGACTTGAAGTGTACCACTCTTCCGTCAATAATAACTTCTTTGAAGAAGCAAAGGGTACAGTGTCCCAAGACGGCAATACTGCTAGACTTCAGCTCACCATATCGTCGTTCCCAGATCGTAAGTATCAGTAGGTAATACCTACCTTATAGTCAAAGTCAAACTAAAAGGCACTTTTGAACGAGAGCATATGTAAGACAGTCAAATACGGCGTACCTCAGGGCAGCGTGCTCGGACCACCCATCTTCTTGCTGTACACTAATGACCTTCCCGACCAGATAAACCATCCTATGGTGCTATTTGCTGACGACAGCACATTAGTTGTTAAATGTGACGATCCTATGACTTATAAAAATGAAATAAATAAGACATTGAGTACAATTATATCATGGTTTGACAAAAATAATCTTATTATAAATTTAAAAAAAAACTAAAATCATGCATTTCTACCAGAGAATTCCAAGTAAGATTCTTGACATTAATTATTTAGGGACTCAAATAGAGCCAACAACAGTCACTAAATTTCTTGGCATTCTAATAGATAATAAATTGACCTGGAGATCTCAGACTGACGAAATTTGTAAAAAAACGAATAAGTTTGCATTTGTTCTTTACAAACTCTCAAGGACTGTCAGCCTAGAATCGGTACTAATGGCCTATCACGGTTATGTTGCATCAACACTTACATATGGAATAATGTATTGGGGCAACTCAGCAGATAGAGAACATGTATTTAAAGCTCAAACGCGATGTATCAGAGCTATGTGCGGCCTAAATACCTCCGACAGTTGTCAACCATTTTTTAAAAGCTTAAAAATCCTTACCCTACCATCATTGCATATCTATGAAACCAATTTATTTGTAAAAACACACATCTCGCAATACAAATTAGCTCACAAAAGTTTCTATAGAAAATTACGTGACCAAAAATAAACTAGAGCTCGAAATAACACATGGTAGAACAGCCTTAATGAACAAAAGTACTTTTTGTATGGCCACAAAAATATATAACAAGCTGCCTGAGACACTAGAATCACTAAATCTGGACAAATTCAAAAAAGTTTTAGTAAAAATTTTAATAAATAAATGTTACTACTCGTTAAAGGACTATTTTGATGACAATTCTGTAATTCCTACTTCAGATTACCTGTTCTGACATTCTTGTGTTTATATTTTAAGTTTTCTTAATTCACATTATTACTTGAAAAGATTTTGCTGTTGACATATTGGAAATATTTAATTGATTTAGACTTTGACATCGCTGTATCTATTTAAAATTAGGATAAAATTTAATTAATTTGATTGGCAATTTTATAATTATATTAATAATTACATATTAATAATTATATTTGTACGACTAACGGCAAAACATAGAGAACCTACATGTAAATATTGTAACATCTCACACACTGTGTAACTCTACCCTATGTTTACGAATAAATAGTTCTGATTTTGATTCTGATTCATATATCCAAAAAAATATTTTAATTGATTCTAGTATTACATACATACAGTATTACATTACATACATACATATACTCACACCTTTTTTCCCATGGGAGTAGGTAGAAACAGAACACCAGTATTAATTTGTAACCCCAAAAACTCTTGTACAAATTTTGTGAATTTCGTCAAAACTTTTGGATAATAATTGTGCAAGCTCAATGTAAGGTCTTTTGAAATACATTTTTTAACATTTTTTTCAGCCATTGACTTTTGGGTACGAGACACAGATAATGAGACGTATGCCATTACTTTCTCGTGTGAAAACATTTCGCCTTCACAAAGGAACCGTAAGTATATTTTAATCTAGATTTAGCTATAAAATAAACCACCAATACCAGTACTGTTATGCCAGAATATCATCCAAGTCTTTTCCCAATTTTTTTTCGATTCAAACCAGCCGTATGGTAATACTACTATATCTATACGTACATACATACAAATAAATAAAATTGAAGTGTCTGTTTGTAATATCAAAATAACAGCTTTTTCCTAAATGCATAAAAAGTATATACGGTAGGTATTCATGACAAAAAAAAAAACAGTTTTTAAAATTTTTGTCTGTCTGTTTGTTCCACCTAATCTCCGAAACGGCTAAAGCAATTGTGATGAGACTTTCACTGGCATGTAACTGATGTTATAAGGAGTAACTTAGCCTACTTTTATTTATGAAAAAGAATTAGGATTCCGCGCAAAAAAATTAAACCAAAAATTTGGCACACAGATAGGATTAACACATAGAATACGTTTTATCTCGATATTCTTACGGATTCGAGACTTACGTGGGTGAACCCCCGGAGAGTTGTTATTAGTGTCATAAAGTCAGACATGCTTGGTATGCCATTCGTAACTTTATTTAAGTAATTCCAATATTTTGTTCACAGTTCATGTATGGGTGCTTAGAAGAGAACAAGAGTCCCCTCCTCCAATGGCCCTCGCATTCATAAGCACAGTAATATTTAATACATTTGGCATCGAATTTACTGCATTGAGATCTATTGACCACAGCGATTCTACCTGCTATGTTCTACCAGTTATCGAACCTGGAGAACCTATTATTTTCCCAGGACAGTGTGACGAAAACTTAGCCGTTATTCAAAACTTTGAAGTAGATAGAGTAAGTATTGGCATTGCCACCAGTGGCGGCTGGTGGGTCATGGAACTGGTGGTGCACTTTACTAACTCACTAATTATTATTAGGATTGAAAAATGCAATAAAACGACATTTTGCTTAAAGGTACTTTTTTTTTATCAATTCGTCGACTTTTTCCGAAACGAAATGTTCGATCCAACGTATCATTCTTATTTCGTTGGTTCGATCACCTTTTTATTATGGTTTGGTACCTACATGATTGAATCGCCACCAAAAATAATACAAGGAAAACAAAGGCGCTCAATTTCTATGTAGGTACATTTCAGTTTTAAAACTTCGAGTAAATGCTTCATTTTCGTTTTGAACTCTTGTTTTATAAGTATTAAGAAAATGACCTTGGCGGTCCAATCGATTTTCTTTCTAGTTTGTTTTGAAAATATTTTTTATTGTTTTTAATATAGTCAAAGTTAATCCTCATCTTCACAGCTGACACACACACTGTCCCACATAATTATATCAAATCCTTTCAGAATTTAAACGAATACTAAAACAAAATAAATAAACACTACTATTCATGTAAACAAAACATCGCGGCACAATCGCGGCGGCACTCGGGAGCTCTCGGTAATCTTCGGTTCGGCTCGGTCAAGTTCGGCGCCCGTGCGCCGCACGAGAATGGACTTTTTACTCCATACAGTTTGTACCCACTATCTTCTGTCTCACGCGCTAGGCGTTTTAGCTCGTATCTCATAGAAGTTGTATGAGCACTCGCCGTGCGCTCGGCCTAGCGCACGAGGAATTTTCTTTACAGCGAAAATAAGTCTTAAATAGTTTAGCAAAGAGTTTAATTGGTTCGTCATTATTTCGTAAGTATTAAATAGATAGGTAATCAGATGTATTAAACATTTTGGGTTTCTTTCTAAACCTTTTAAAATCTGGTAGTGCAGCGCACGAGCGCACTTAAGGGGCAGCCGCCCCTGATTGCCACCACAAATAAAGACATAGGTACAATTTTTTAGCTTAGCATGATCCTCCGTAATTTCTAAAACACTGCAGCATTAATCTTGAAATAAATATATGGTAAAGTTGGGTAAAGTTGAGGATTAATGTTTAGTAAGTACTATGTTTGACGAAAACACGATTCCATAAAATTTTCTTTATAGAAAAAAAATCCAAAGTTAACTCCAAACCGAGGAATAAACCGCTGGTATTAAAAAAATACTTCAAATTAGATCATATTACTGTGCATACTAACTGAACTAACTATAAAGCAGGTCTTATGTTTTTTAATTATTTTTTTTTTTCAAATTACCATTATTTTCACCGTTAAAAGCAATTACCTAAACTATTGGCGCCCAGCACCACACTCAGTCTCGCTCTCACTCAGTCCGCGAGCATTATCGTGCGAGCGAGATAAAAAGCTGAGGTAGTAATGGGCTGTTATGGTCAATGTAATAGGGGCGAGTTTCTAGAATCAAGATGACCACTAACCGGACGAATGGACACTCTGGGCTAACAAAAACCACAAAGAAAAATTTTGGTCGTAATCCAATCCTATTGACTAACATCTTTTTACATTTAGTTTTTAGGTCTCTGGCACCAAATTTCAAGCTACGAAACTCCGAATGGCAATGGGGCCTGTGTAAGGGCGGAGTACACTCGGGGTGATGGAGTTGTGAACGTACTTAACAGTCAAGTGGTTGACCAGAGTGTACTCTCGATCGATGGGTATGCGACAGTCAGCAGTACTGACGCGAAGTTATCTGTGGTGTTAAACATTCCAGGAGCTCGTGAGTATCCTTTTTCCTTAATTTTATTAAGTTTCCCTTACTCAAAATGTTTTTCAAAGGCGTCGAAATTTACTGTGAATGAAGCTTTATTTCGGCTATTCATGTATGGTTTATATTGTATCTTTGTTGACGTGTGTCCAAGGTCTATTATAATCTGTAATATGTACCTACGTAATTATGAGTTTGCATTTTTCGAATGAAAGCGACATTATTGCCTATATTTATTACTTTTATTACGTAAAATACAATAATTACAGTAAACAGCCCTAATATTTTGCTTCTGTAACGGAAGGAACGAGAAAATGTTGAATGATTTATCTTTTTCTGATCGATTTTTTCCGACTCAAAATAATAAGAGCAAAACTATAATTTGATTGATAACATTGCCGAGCTTCGGAATTTTGACTTCAAACCAAAAAACCGATATACATATTTTAAAACTCTTAAAGGTACCTCTAACTACCTGAAATGGATATGTATATACCTACTTATTTATCATATTTTCCTGTCCATAAAAAGAAATTTCTATAAATAATAACTCTAGTATTCCCAAACTTAAATATTGATTTAATTTATTTATAGATACACCATGGGAATTATGGATTCTTAGGAGCGACTACGAGAACTACGCGGTTGCATATACATGTGAAAACATCGATACAACCCGACGACGAGGTAGGTCCTACCAAACAAAATATCAGTACCTCTGATATTTTAATCCTGTACCTGTTTAATTTAATTTAGTTCTCTGCAACACTCGTCTAATCTTCATATTGTCTCCAGTGTACAGCTGGATTCTCAGCAGGACACGACAATTATCGCCAAGCACTGAAACAGCAGTCAACGACGCAATAAGGTCGTACTTAGATCTGAACTCCGCTTATTACCAACCAACTGACCAGAGCGACGCAGGCTGCTTCTTCTATCCAGAGCCCACAGACCAACCCGTAGTTTTTAGAGGTCAATGTGAATCCGTTAACGTTCAGGCAATGTCAAACTTTGAAGCAGACAGGGTAAGTTATTGTAACTGCTGTCACCGTATAATCATTATGAACTTGGTTAGTCTAAAATCTATCGGTTTTATAAACTGTCGAAAAATTGTGAACGGCAATAAACCATTTACAAGTTAACGCGTCATTTTTCGATAGTTTATAAAATTATAATTTATCCATGGGAAGCCGTCAAATTGTGAACTGGTATCAAACTTGCTTGCGACGTAACGCACCTTGCGCTAATGCTGCGAGCAACTTAGAAGTAGCGCTCGCCGGCCGCTACCGCGACTCCACTCGCCGCGCTCGTTCGGCTCACGCGTGGTTGGTCATAGATCTAACCTAACCTAACCCATTTCATCCATTTCACCCAGTTCACAATTTTTCGAACTATAAACTAACGCCATTAATAATCTTGATCCTTAATTTGACTGCTGCAATATGCTGCATATGTTTTGTACATCCGCGTACTAATAAACGAAACACAGCAATCCTAATGTCGAAAGTCTGGTTTTGACACGCGCAAATTGTCATTTTCCAAGCAAGCGCAGTCCTAGGATTGGTTAATAATTTTTAAAAAAATGCCCGAAATTAATGATCAGTTAATTTAAGAAAACAATAACGCTCGTTAAGAACACTTCACAACGATGACTGCTTTCTTTACCAAAATACCTACTATGTAATTTATTATTCCAGTATATGGGCACATGGCATAATATTGAAATGTACCCATCACGCTTCCAAGATGGTACCTGCAGCAATGCATTTTACGAATTAGTGGATGGCAATGTGGCTGTAGTCAACTCTCAAGTGAACGATCAGAGATTGGAAACTGTGAAGGCTGTGGCAGTTCCTGCATCCGATGGTTCAGCTAAACTAGTTGTGACATTCCCGGTTCCTGGATCTGATCGTAAGTTTTGCAATCATATAATGCTCTTGACGGATATAATCCAATGATGAGTATTCATCCAGTGAAAGTACAGTAGAGCCGTGACTTTTGATAATTCTTGACTAAACTTTTCTTTTATTTTTTCAGAGACTGTATCGGCTGATTACTGGGTATTAGAAACCGATTATTCAAATTACGCTTTTGTATATACATGCCAGAATTTAGATGACAATGAAATGCAAGGTATTTAAGAATACTTCCAGTATTTTAAATGTACCAATTCTTGATACTATTTTTCAATGTGGTTTTATACTTAACATTATTTTATTTTAAACAGTCAAAGAAATCAAAATCAAACAAACCATAGTCTAATATCGTTGAACAATACTTAATGAAATTTAATTTCCGCAGTGGGTAGTTGGAAACTAAGCAAAACAAAAGAGCTGCTGCCGAGCTCTGAATTGGCTATCAACGCTATAATGAGTACCATACCATACCTCGATGACCGATACTACAAGAAGGTAGACCAGACTGCAGCTGGCTGTTTCTACTTCCCTGAACCTCAACATAATGTACCCGTGGTATTCCCTGGACAATGTGACGAGACTGTCGGAGTAGTCCAAAATTTCAACTTTCCAGATGTAAGTCTAACAAAAGCTGAAATAAAAGTAGAACTAGGAGTGCTCAGTGAAATTAACCGAGAAGAGTAATTTGAAATTCTATACAAATTTTCGTCGCCATAGTGTTTGAATGGTCAATCGACCATTTTTTGGAAAAGTGAGTTTTTAACTGTAGCAGTATTTTTCTACAGATACACATTAAAAACAAATTTTCCCAAAAAAATGGTCGGTTGGCCATTCAAGCACTAGGGCGACGAATGCAAAACTTGCAACTATTATGAAATTGGAAAAAAATGGCTTGTTTGTTACAGTTCGAAGGTACATGGTACGATATTGAATCATACCCTAAAGCTGAACGGACAGGACATTGCGTCAATCACCAGTTCAGTTTTGTGGACAACGCACGTCTCGATCTGGTGTCTTCTTCAGTCACCGACCAGTTCCAAGGACAACTACAAGGAGTTGTAACTCGGAGCAGTACTACTGACAACAGTGGAAAACTCACTATTACTATTACTGACGCAAATGGGCAAGGTACGAGGAATATCATTCAGTAAACAATTTTTTTTTATTACGAATACATCTGCATAAGCCTTGCGTTACTCACACAGCCCGTAATTTATCTACCTACTGCATACTGGTAGAAAGAATTCTATTGCTATGTTCTCTACGTGGTACTAAGTAAAATGCTATTATTTTATTGTTTCAGTTAAAACTATACCATTCTGGGTCCTAGACACGAATTACAACGACTTTGCGTTTGCATACGCTTGCGAAAACATCAATACTGATTTTAGAGCAGGTAAAAACCTTTTAGTTAATTTTAATCATGTACTCATGGCTGCATCAATTGGGTACCCCAGTTGTATTAAAATTTTTATCTACACCCATGCTATAAATTCTCTATAAAAGTTTCTGAGCCAGTTAGCTTATTGCCAACATTAAAACAGCCAGTGCCATAGTAACCATGTTAACCATAATAGCATCCAAACGGGTGTTTTAATGTTGTACTGAATTTCATAATGCAACTCGTTTTCATAAAAAGAACATTGTAATGCACGCGCGCTTCACTACAACAGCGCCGTAATTTAAAAAAAGAACTTATTCGAATTCACGTCGTATACTATGACCCCGGCCGCCATGTTCAATACGAGTATTAGTATTGCAAAAAACTGTTTCAGAACCTTTTATAGAGAATTGATAACATGGGTCTAGATAAAGTCTTGTATGCAACTGTACATAATTAGGTATTAAAACACTCATGTGATACTAATATCACACTCGGCTTCGCCTCGTGTGATAAACCCACATTCGTGTTTTAATACCCCTTATTATACGTCAGTTGCATAAATAACTATAATACAACTGGGGTACCCAATTGATGCAGCCCACTGTGCATACAATACATTATATACCTATCATTATAAAACTATACATAAAAATAACACTATTTATTTTAGTTTGGAGTTGGAAGCTCAGTAAAACAAGAGAGTTGTCAACAACAGCCATTACGGCTATTAACAACGCAATGCTAAATAACGTTGTATTGCAAGACAATTACTTCGAGAAGATTGACCATTCAGATGAGGCTTGCTTCTTCTTACCAGAACTTGAACCCGGTGAACCTGTAATTCTTTCTGGTCAATGCGACTCTAATATTGAAGGAATACCTAACTTTAACATTGAAAGGGTAAGATGTCTCTTAGTTCTAGTTAAGAAAATGTTAAGAACACATACAGGAATAAACTGAAAAAACATTAAGAAAATAACTAAAATAATAATCACCGTTATGAATTACTAACTGCGCCCTGCGGTTTCACCTGCGCAGACCGAAATAAAAAGTAGCCTATGTGTTAATCCAGGGAATAACCTTTCTACATATCTAATTTCATACAAATCCATTCAGCCGTTTTAGCTTGAAGAAAAAACATAAAAACACACACACTCACAAACTTTCGCCTATAATATTAGTGTGATTAGTCCAATGAAATAGCACAAAATACCGAACCCTATCGGACCGCAGCGTTATCACTAGAGATCGGATAATCGGATGCATATTAACCTAAAGTTGAGGTGTTGGCTAAGTATGGAGTGGTCTTTTGGATTAAAAAATCCCAGAATTCCGGTATCGGCCAATTTTGACTTCTGATTATAGAATCGAATGTATAATTTACTTAGGTTCAGATGTTAGTTAATATGGATTGCACTAAAAAAAAAGAAAATCCCGGGATTCCGGAACGAAAATTTTTAAGTTCTGATTTTGGAATCGAATGTTTTAGTTAGGTACTTGCGTTCAGGTGTTGGATAATATGGATTGTACTTTTGTATTAAAAAAATCCCGGGATTCCGGGATTCACAAATTTATAGTTCTGATTATAGAATCGAATGTATATTTACTTACGTTTAGGTTTTGGCTATTAAGGAATACACTTTTGTGTCGATCGTCAAAATGTCGCTATTCCGGAATTGATAAATTAAGTATTTTTTGAAAGGGTAACTTTTTATCACTAAATTTTCATAGGGTGTTCTACTCATGAGCAACTTTCACTATGGGATCAACCCGTTTCAAATCACGAAACATAAGTCAGCTGTTTCATACATTTTGGTCGAGTAGGTATTGAACTTTTGTTTCAAACATCGTAATTTTTTTTGTGAATTCAGAGTTGGTCCCATAGTGAAAATATTTTCAAATTTTTCGTCATGGGTACTATTCATGGTTTTCGAGGCTGTTACAGCTGATAGTGACATTAAAATGTAAATCCAAGATGGCGGCTGCGAAAATTTTCTAATTTTTCGTCATGGGTGTCGTTTTATTGGTTTTCGAGGGTGTTAAAGCCGATAGTGACACTAAAATGTAAATCCAAGATGGCGGATGCGAACATTTTCTAATTTTTCGTTATGGGTATCGTTTTATTGGTTTTCGAGGGTGTTAAAGCTGATAGTGACATTAAAATGTAAATCCAAGATGGCGGCTGCGAACATTTTGTAATTTTCGTCATGGGTGTCGTTTTATTGGTTTTCGAGGGTGTTAAAGCCGATAGTGACACTAAAATGTAAATCCAAGATGGCCGATGCAAATATTTTTTAATTTTTCGTCATGGGTGTCGTTTTCATGGTTTTGGGGGGTATTAAAGCTGATAGTGACATCAAAATGTAAATCCAAGATGGCGGCTGAGAACATTTTTAAATTTTTCGTCATGGGTGTCGTTTTCGTGATTTTCGAAGGTTGTAAAACCGACAGAAATGTTCACTGTCAGCTTTAATACCCCCCAAAACCATGAACACGATACCCATCACATTTTTTTTTAAATTCGCAGCCGCCATCTTGCATTTACATTTTAACGCCACTATCGGCTTTAAACCCTCGGAAACCATGAAAACGGCACCCATGACAAAAAGTTTAAAATTTTTTGCAGTCGCCATCTTGGATTTACATTTTAATGTCACTATCAGCTTTAACACCCCTGAAAACCATGAAAACGACACCCATGACGAAAAATTAAAAAATATTTGCATCCGCCATCTTGGATTTACATTTTATTGTCACTATCGGCTTTAACACCCTCAAAAACCAATAAAACGACACCCATGACGAAAAATTAGAAAACTTTCGCAGCCGCCATCTTGGATTTACATTTTAACGCGATTATCGGCTTTAAAACTCTCAAAAACCATGAAAACGACACCCATGACGAAAAATTAAAAAATATTCGCATCCGCCATCTTGGATTTACATTTTAGTGTCACTATCGGCTTTAACACCCTCGAAAACCAATAAAACGACACCCATGACGAAAAATTAGAAAATTTTCGCAGCCGCCATCTTGGATTTACATTTTAACGCGATTATCGGCTTTAAAACTCTCAAAAACCATGAAAACGACACCCATGACGAAAAATTAAAAAATATTCGCATCCGCCATCTTGGATTTACATTTTAGTGTCACTATCGGCTTTAACATCCTCGAAAACCAATAAAACGACACCCATGACGAAAAGTTAGCAGCCGCCATCTTGGATTTACATTTTAACGCCACTATCGGTTTCACAACCCTCGAAAACCGTGAAAGCGTCACCCATGATAAAAAAAAATTAAAATGTTGGCAGCCGCCATCTTCGATTTACATTTTAACGTCACTATCGGCTTTAAAACCCTCGAAAACCATGAAAACGGCACCCATGACGAAAAATTTGAAAATTTTGCAGCCGCCATCTTGGATTTACATTTTAACATCACTATCGGCTTTAACACCCTCAAAAAGCATGAAAACGACACCCATGACGAAAAATTTGAAAATGTTCGCAGCCGCCATCTTGGATTTACATTTTAACATCACTATCGGCTTTAAAACCCTCGAAAACCATGAAAACGACACCCATGACGAAAAATTTGAAAATGTTCGCAGCCGCCATCTTGGATTTACATTTTAACATCAATATCGGCTTTAAAACCCTCGAAAACCATGAAAACGACACCCATGACGAAAAATTTGAAAATGTTCGCAGCCGCCATCTTGGATTTACATTTTCACGTCACTATTGGCTTTAATATTCTCGAAACCCATGAAAACAACCCCACCGATATAGTGACGGTACCTTCCAGGGACAACCATTTTAATTCGGCAGCTTTGTATTTCTCGCGGGGATCACGTGTAACAAACGGAATATTTATGTGATCCCGATTTCCCGGTATTTCCAAATAAATAAAACCACGTTATTTATGAAGTCGTTTCCATACCATGTATCCGATTAGTTATGCATTCCTACATTTTCTGGAATACCGGGATTTATAGTAAGAAAAAAAATGCTAAGAAGCCGCTTCCATACTTTGTTAGCGAAATATTAACTTTAGGTTAATATGCATCCGATTATCCGATCTCTAGTTATCACTTAAAATTGTATTAATCGAAATATAAGTAGTGGCTCCACTTTGTTTAGTAAATATCGCTGGGCAACAATTCTTGAAATATCACCCTTGAAACAACATCATTTGGCGGGCGGCAATGTCGTCATCAACGAAAGCGTTTTCATGGAGTTACATAAAACCAGTAGTGTCCCTGCGGTCCTTCATTGCGTTTGAGCGGGATTGCCACTACGTTTTGCGGTCTGCGGTCGCCTCCAGAAATGTCCCCTAAAACTTTTCCTGATGAGTTTCCAAATTAAACAATAAATCTATTTGCAGTACGCTGGCCGTTGGCGTCTCATTGAAAGCTATGGGTCTGATTTCCAAGACGGCACATGTAACGTAGCTCGATACACCCAGCAAGACAGTAACATACTCGGCGTCACCAACTCTCAGGTTGTGAATGAGGTACTGGCATCTATTTCTGGAACTGCTACTGTATCTAGCACCGACGGAAGTGGACAACTAACTTTCAATTTCGGTAAGTATATTAAATTACTGTGTATGCTGTTTGACGGATCGTAATAAGACGGTCGTATAAGGCGCTACTTTTTCACATTGATAACTAAAACCACAGATTTAGAGTTGGCTAGATACCGCATGTTCATTAGATAGTATGAAAACCGAGCGTGTCATCTTTTTTATACCTACGAAGATGTCACCCCAGACATTTATTGATGTGCTCAACGTAAACAGAATCGTTTCAATCGCTAAGCGTCAGTGAGTTAATAGACTTTTATACAGGGTGTAAGGGGAACGCTTCCGAAGCCAGAAGGTACATTATATACAACCTAAATGCAAACGGATTCCACTAACCTTTCGCTTTAAATTGGTTATTTTGAAAACTTCAAATTTCGTTAGCACGCAATGGAAATCGTACAAAACGTGAGGTCACTGACACAATCGAGACACCGCCGACACCGCCACGCGCGCGCGGGCGCCGAGCGCTCCGTACCCGGCCCGAGTCAAGGGATTTATGTATACGGAATTCACAACACCACTTAATCGCATTCATAGCCCACTGCTGAACATTAAAGCTGCTAGCTCAGATTATTTTGGTCTGAGGCTGACAGAGACCTGTCTAACCTATAATACCTGTCTAAATCTTTTGCGACCTTATGATCCTCAACACATTCTGCTGCACTTATTCTGCCCCGCATTTCATCAGCACTGTCACATTCTCAATCAAACACTCTTTCTTCACATACCCCCACGAGAGCCCCACAAAAAGAAACGAGCACTGTACACGTATGCGTCAGGCATTGTTTAAAAGTAAAAAAACAATAAAACAGCACTAAAAACTTATCAATAATTACAGAACACAAAAAGTAACAAAACAGTAAGTATTAAATTCGGTAGAATAAAAAAAATAAAAAATAAAATTATGTTTATTTATCCCCACAAATTACATTCTTATTTCTTAAAATACTAAAGACATAATAAGTTGACACTTTGACAGGTATTTAGACAATTTGTAATTTGTGGAAGATCTGGAGTCTAAACTAAGCCTAGGCCTGTATTTTAGAACTCCAGGATCCCCCCTAATATCTCACAGTAAACGTTGTCATCGTGATACAATTGCGAGTGATTAATGGTGTGTGTGAATGTGTATGTGTGTGAAGGTGTGCGTGAATGTGTGAGGTTGTATGTGTGAGGGTGTGTTTGAGTGTGTGTTTGCTTACTTTTATTGTACATACGATATTTCATAAATATATATAGGTATATATAGAATAGCTGCGTGCGTTCGCTTACGAAGTGAGTCAAGAACTAACTGAGTAACTGGTTACTAGAAGAAGATCAAACAAGCCGCCCCGGCCTGCGTGCGCAGTGCGGCGCGGTGGCGCCGGCCGACAAACGAATTCAAACGACGCCGCCATCTTGCTTCCCCCTTCACCCCCCGTGCGTCCCCGCGTTGTGTCGCGTACTCGCGTCGTACGGCCTTGTTATTATTTTTTGTTTTTGGTATTTTAACGTCATCGACGCCAGGCCTAAAGAAAACGTGACCGTGTTGTGTAAACATTTCAATTTTGTTGCTACGTGCAAAATTATTGTAATGAACTAATTAACAAAATTGCTTGTTAAGTCTTTGTTGTACCTACATAACCAACTTTTTAAACTTTTCTTCTCCAATCACAGTAGGCATCTAAGTATCTCTTCGATATGGATCTCAAGGTTGAGTAAAATAAACTGGATTTTTCTGAGCATAATTTGCGAACATTCGGATCAAAATTATGATTGTAACCGTGTTTCAGGGGAAAATCATTACGATCGCGATCCTTGCATGAATGGAATTCGAGTCGAGCGGACGCGCGAGGTCGTCGGCCGCTCGGCTGTCGGACCGCGCGCGCGCACTGTGACTTCGAGGTTACGCGCGAGCGTCAGCTGATATTTATTTACGAATACATTGCATGCTAAAATTTTAAATAAAAAAAATGTGTTTAATCGCAAATAATGGTTCCATTTATCTGTTCTCACAGCATAGTGTACGAAAAATGCTAAAAAAAATGGTAAATTTGTTTTTTTTTTTACCAGACTTTTTTATGGTATGGTATCGAGAATCATTAGCCCTATCACCTGTCTTCGTTTTTGGAAGCGTTTCCCTTACACCCTGTATATCCTCGAAGACACAACTCGCCACGGGCGCAATCGAACACATACTAAAGGAGTAGCGCGTCAAGTTTGTGCACAGCACAAACATAGGTCGGATGGCTTGCGGTATCTAGCCTACTCTAAATCTGTGACTAAAACCATAGTTATGTACTCGAATACTTAAACAGATTCAATTTCTTTTCAGGAGGCGAATTATTCAATATAATAATTCTCGACACAGATTACGACTCGTACTCACTTAGCTACAGTTGTGTCAACTTGCCCGATAATCAAAGGAGAGGTAGATATTGATCATGCATCATTCGTACATGTTTATTCATCATACGATGTTCCTCATTTTGCGACCTATTCACTTTTATTCAATTGTTATTTGACAAGTGACAAGACATCTCTCTAATGCCCCAGTTCTGAAGAATTCTTAAACGAAGTTTAAACTCTTAATAGCTATTGATTGGACAAAATTATCTATTACTCCTCAACAACTACTGATGATGATTTGTTTTCCATCGGATGATGTTTTTTTACGTTTATATATATCTATTATGTAAACGTTCTTCCTTATCCACACATAGGGTGCATTTGACACTTGCGGGGTTAAGTGAATTCCTTACTAATGCTCGGTTTATGAGGTCCTCAGATAAACCTTCGATAGTAAATCACTCGACTTTCAAGGGGATACATAGGTACATCAATTTTGTGTTTTTATAATTCCTATAAAACCAAATATAAATAAAAAGCAACTCTTGCTACAACATAATAAAGTGCAATTCAGGTCGCACAACGCTTATTACCTACAGTTATATTCAACTACAACTTGCCTCTCTTTCTATCGCGTAACTCTTATACATTCTGACCTGCTGAATTAGCCCCGCGGACGGGGCCCGCCGCGTATTTGTAGCTTTATACCTAAACTGCGGAGTGTCCCATCTGTTTTAATCTGTGACGTAACATAGTATACCTATGTACTTTTCTTGAAATTAAATCACTATTTATTTTTTAAAATAATGACTCTACCTAGATAATTTGTGGCCAGTAATTAACTTTCATGAAGCCGTGAAAGAAGCACCTGAACAACCAGGTGATGGTCCCTGGTCCATCCTAAATATCTGTCTTATTTCTAATACATAATGTTATTAAAATTTAGTTTACAGCTGGAAAATGAGCCGTGAAAATACCCTGAGCCAAAATGCGATCAACAGCATAAATCAAAATATTGACAAGATCCAGGTGTTAAACAACCGTTTCTACTACCACATAGACCGCACCGACACAGGTTGTTTCTACTTTCCTTTAGCCAACCCGGGTTCTAGTGTCAGATTCCGAGGTCAATGCGACCAAAACATACCAGTAGTGACCAATTTCCAACCTGCAAGGGTAAGCACAAACTATTTTGAATAGAATTTCGGGTATATTTCAAATTATATTATGTTTTATTCTACTGTCAAAATATTCTAACAGTCAATTTAACATTGCTTTAACAGTACTTGGGCAGATGGTATGACATCGAGTCGTACCCTGGGGACTTCCAAAATGGTAAATGCAACACTGCCACCTACAGTGAACATCCTGACTCAGGTATCGACGTCGATGTGTATAACACACAAGTCATCAATCAGGCTCTCTTTTCTATAAGTGGAACTGCGGTGCAGGAACCCAGTACGGATGGGAGCGCAAAACTCACAGTAACATTCAATGTAGGAGGTACCGTTGGTAAGAACGCAGAATGTACAATTCGCTCACTCGCTATATATAATTTGTTACACAAAATACCTACATCGACATTTTTTTTACAGTTACCGCAAATTATTGGGTATTGGCAACAGATTATGATTCATACGCACTTGTATATTCCTGTCAACCCATTGATGACGAGTACATGCAAGGTACGTTGTAAATTTAAGTTCTGAAAAACAGTTAACATAATTCATTTTGGTTATATATTATGTTGAGTTATATTTACAACAAACAATGTAACTATTAGCAATCAATCTACTACTTTACAGTCACAAGCTGGAAACTGAGTAAAACGAGAGAGTTAACGTCTGGAGCTAGAACCGAAATCGACAGAGTGATGAGTAACATTCGTGTTTTGGACCAGAGGTATTTCATAGCCCGTGATCACACACCCGAAGACTGTTTCTACTTCCCTGAGCCCCAACCCGGCGTGCCAGTAGTATTTCCTGGTCAATGCGATGAGAATATTGCGGCAGTGCCGAACTTTAACATGAATGACGTGAGATTAATTTAATTGAACGCATTATTATTAAAATAATTCTGCAAAAAATTTATAAGACCACTTGTTAAACCAATAAATTTGCCTTTCAGTTCCAAGGTACATGGCACGAAATTGCAGGATATCCTAAGGCTAACCAAGATGGGCAGTGCATCAGCCAGCAGTTCACTGTTAATGCTACGAACAGCATGCACCTAGATTCATTCAATGTACTTGACCTCACTCAATCAACAACCGAGGGTCACGTCACATTCGCTAGCGATGATGATCTTAGTGGAAAATTGGAAATCAACATTTGGGTTAATGGTGAAGGTGAGTGCCATTTTCGTCAAGAAAACAATATTTTTAGATATTGTGAAATAATTTATAATAATCAAACCAATTTATCATTTTCCAGTTCAATCAATACCTTACTGGATTTTGAGCACTGACTACACCGACTATGCGTTGGTTTACAGTTGTGTCAACATCGACAAAGATTATAGAGGAGGTCAGTTTAATCAACTTTCCTTAATTTTATATTTTGTGATGCAGATCTTTTTGAATATTAACGCCACTCAATGCAATAAACTGTTCTAGTGTGGAGTTGGAAACTAAGCAAAACCAGACAACTGTCAGATGAGGGCACCGCGGCCATCAACGAAGCCATTGCGAAAGTAGATGTTCTGAGGAACGATTACTACGAGAACATTGAACAGACGGACACTGCCTGCTTCCATTTACCTGACATAACACCCGGCGACAATGTCGTTCTTCCTGGTCAATGTGACTCTAGCATTGGAGGAATGCCCAATTTTGACATTGCGAGGGTAAGACTTAAGGTTCTATTACTTGTAAAATATTAGAATGTTACGTTAATTACTTATTACATTACATACAAGCAGAAGTTAAAAGTTAACAAAGCCAGAAATATAGATACGAGTATTATTCAATTAAAAGCCACAATACATTTTAACATAGAATTGAGAGTGTGTGAAGAATTACTAGGAGAAGTGGTGTCCCAGACTTACGAGTTGTAGGTCGTAGGTTCGAACCCAGACAGACGCATTACTTTGTGTAAATTATTTCGTCACCACTGCTCTCAAAACGGTGAAGGAAAACATCGTGAGGAAACCGGCTATGTCCTAGAACCAAAAATTTGAAGACATGTGACCACCAACACGCACTGGACCCGCGTGGTGGATTACGACCCACTTCCTCTCACCGAGAGGAGGCCTGTGTTCCAGCAGTGGAAACATTATAGGCTGATTATGCAGAACGACGGACTTGGTAAAGTGCCTTAGAGTCAATTTCATAGTTAACACGTAGGTAACGAGACTATATTCATGTATTTTAACTTTTTAATAAGTTGACATTTCAATGTTTTTTATCAGTATGCTGGGGAGTGGCGTCTTATTGAGAGTTACGGATCCCGATACCAGAGTGGCACATGCAACGTAGCTCGATACACCCAGCAAGCCAGTAACATACTCAGCATCACCAACTCTCAGGTTGTGAATGGACAGCTGGCATCTATTTCCGGAACTGCTACTATTTCTAGCACCGATGGAAGTGGACGGCTTACTTTCAATATGAGTGAGTCTCATACGTTTTGATACATCTTGCTATGAGTCACCACTCGTATATTTTGTAACATTTTTGATTTCTTCCGCAGCTCTTTTATAGTTTGTGTGGTCAGCTACCTATTTAACACGATTTAATTGCTTGTTGGTATTTAATTATTAGTTCCGACATCAATTGGATCACCTTTTTTAAAGTTACTAGCGTAAATATCTTAATAAAAGTCAAGTCTTCAAACTTGAGATTTTGGCGTTGATAAGCGCGCTACTGATTTTTTATCCTTAAGTGCGATAAACTTAAATATTTCTATTTATTTTATAGGAAACCGGGAATATGTAATGTACATACTCGAAACTGATTACGACTCATTTGCACTAGCCTACGGCTGTGCCAACTCAGGAAATGACCAAAGAAGAGGTAAATAAAATTTTCAAGTACCACTTAGCAAAAATCCCACTGCATAATTCTATTGGAACAAGTAGTACTTCTTTCATATTATTACGTTTAAGAGCTCTTCTATGTCGTTAATTTATTTATCTTATGTTTTTGTTTAGTAACAAGTTGGAAATTTAGTCGTTCTAATACGTTGAGCCAAGACGCAACCAACAGAATAAATCAAATCATAAATGACATCGAAGTCTTGCACCAACCTTACTACTACCAAGTGAACCGCTCCCCTGATGCTTGTTTCTACTTTCCTGAGCCTGACAGATACACTCCCGTCAGGTTCCGCGGTCAGTGTGACGAGACTATCCCCGTGGTTCTCGATTTTGATGTCGAAAAGGTAAGTCTGCGGCTTACAATTTTAACTCATTTATCGAGCTGGCAGCAGTCAGCCTGTACGTATAATGGGCAATCAACATGCATAATACGCAACTCTATTAGAACATTGCTTGGTATAAACATAAAGAACAATCACGAACGAATTAAATACTGGACCCGACATATAAGCGGACGTACCTTTACCGGTCTTATCAGTAACTAGGAAATTCTAGGCTTTGTCGCTTGTTTTTGCGTCAGTCTCAAGCACTTACTCGTCAACAAAACATCTCCCAAAAATGACTAAATGTTCATTTATATGGTGTAAAATCTATAGCGGCGGAAGCAGCACTATTTCTTTTCACTTGTAATTACATTATTTTATTACATATATTGTTATTTATCACAAAATTTAATCAAATGTAATGTGGTTGAACGAGTTTTCATACATTTGTATTTTATGTCGGGTCCAGTAGTTAATAAATTCGTTCATGAGAACAATATAAGAATAGAGGCTAATAAGGAACAGCATCGGGGCGTAACTATTGTACATCCAGTTTCGCTCGTATAATAAAGTAATATTTTTTCCGCCATATACGAATACGCAGAATAAAGAGTACACACTATGTACGAGTATACTGTATAAATGTTGTTTTAACTAATATACTGCGACCTGTGTCGTGTTGAGTTAAATGATTATTTTAACCGAATATGTTCACAGTATATGGGATTGTGGCATGACATTGAATCATATCCCATGGCCTTCCAAGATGGCGAGTGTCCCAACGCTCGTTACACTGCACTCGACAGCAACACTGTCTCTGTTTACAATACCCACGTTGTTGACCAGAGTCTAGGCTTTGTAAAAGGGCTTGCTACTGTAGCATCGACGGATGGGAGCGCAAAGCTAAAAGTTATATTCGATGGACAAAATCCCGACGGTAAGGATTTGAAACTAAATAAAATCGGCACTGTAATTATATTAGCCCAGTCATAATCGACACAAAAAAATGCAAATATCGCAAACGCTCATGTAACTAAGATTATTTTATATGTTCTATGTACAGTTAGGTTTGTGGGTGGTATGTAATTTTTTTTTATTATTGAGGATACTATGAAGCGACGCTTTAAAATTAACTTAAAGCTAATTTGATTATAAACAAATTTATATTTTTAATAACATTTCTCTAGGACCATTAGTTCAGCCGGTACGTGTCTTGGCAAATTACCTATCGATAATTTTTCACTTTTTGGAAAAAATTGCCCAACTTTGACTAGCTGTATCTTCGCAACCAATGTCTATAGTGCTTGAGTTGACTTCAAATTATACCAAATGTAATTTGCTTCACTAAAATGTAGAACAAAGTTACTTAGTTTCAAAAACCTGAAACAGGTGCCAAAATTTCGCGTACCTTGGGAGTAGCACAAGGTTTTCAGTGTTGTAAACTTGGGTGTAGACAGGAGAGCTAACAACATTATAAAAAAATCATAATCACATGCGCGTTTGCGACGCTTTATGTTGTTATTGACTGGGCTGTGCGAAAACTAATTTCATCTGTTTTTTTTTTATAACTTCTCAGCTGCTTCTGATTACTGGGTGCTAGCTACCGACTACACGTCGTACGCATTTGTTTATTCTTGTACAAACCAAAATGAAGACTACATGAGCGGTAAGGCTTCTACTACGTTGTATTATCGACAAATCATTTAACAATTTTGCCATAACAGTCATTAAAACGTCTCTTTCTGTTAATTTTTAGTTGCCAGTTGGAAATTGAGTAAAACGAAAGAGTTAACTTCTGATGCTAACACCGAAATTGACAGAGTGATGAGCAACATTCGTGCTTTGGACCAGAGATACTTTGTAGAACGTGACCAAACCCCTGAAGGGTGTTTCTATTTCCCTGAGCCCCAACCCGGCGTGCCAGTAGTGTTTCCTGGTCAATGCGATGAGAATATTGCGGCAGTGCCGAACTTTAACATAAATGACGTGAGATTAATTTAATTGAACGCATAATTATTAAAATAATTGGACAGACAATTTATAAGAGCACTTGTTAAACCAATACATTTGCCTTTCAGTTCCAAGGTACATGGCACGAAATTGCAGGATATCCTAAGGCTAACCAAGATGGGCAGTGCATTAGCCAGCAGTTCACTGTTAATGCTACGAACAGCATGCGCCTAGATTCGTTCAGTGTACTTGACCTCACTCAATCAACAACCGAGGGTCACGTCACATTCGCTAGCGATGATGATCTTAGTGGAAAATTGGAAATCAACATTTGGGTTAATGGTGAAGGTGAGTGCCATTTTCGTCAAGAAAACAATATTTTTAGATATTGTGAAGTAATTTACAACAATCAAACCCATTTATCATTTTCCAGCTCAATCAATACCTTACTGGATTTTGAGCACTGACTACACCGACTATGCGTTGGTTTACAGTTGTGTCAACATCGACAAAGATTATAGAGGAGGTTAGTATAAATCGACGTTCCTTTTACATTTTGCGATGCAGATTTTTTTTTAATATTAACGCCACTCAATGCAATAAACTGTTCTAGTGTGGAGTTGGAAACTAAGCAAAACCAGAGAACTGTCAGATGAGGGCACCGCGGTCATCAACGAAGCCATTGCGAAAGTAGATGTTCTGAGGAACGATTACTACGAGAACATTCAACAGACGGACTCTGCCTGCTTCCATTTACCTGACATAACACCCGGTGACAATGTTGTTCTTCCTGGTCAATGTGACTCTAGCATTGGAGGAATGCCCAATTTCGACATTGGGAGGGTAAGAGTTAAAATATTAATTGTAAAATATTCGAATGGTACGTTAATCATTCATTACATTACATAAAAGCAAAAGTTAAAACTTAACATAGCCACAAATATAGATATTATTCAATTAAAAGCCATGATACATTTTAACATAGAATTGAGAGTGTGTGCAGAATTACTAGGAGCAGTGGTGTCCCAGTGGTAACGTCATACGAGTTATAGGTCGTAGGTTCGAACACAGACAGGCGCTTTACTTTGTGTAAATTATTTCATCACCACTGCTCTCAAAACGGTGAAGGAAAACATCGTGTCCTAGAACCAAAAATTCGAAGACATGTGACATCCACCAACACGCACTTTACGGATTTCAGCCTCACCTAGCGGAGGCCTGTGTTCCAGCAGTTTAATGGTAAATCTTCGAGCGTTTCAACCGCCGTCATTACCCTCACCCAAAAGTTCATGAAAAAGAATATATTTAATTAAATATTTCAGGAATTCTCAGATTCTGGTTCTTGAGCAGATTCGGGGAATTGCTGAAATATTTCATTAAATATATTATCTTTCATCAACTACTGGGGGAGGGTAATGACGGCGGTTGAAACGCTCGAAGATTTACCCTTAAACATAATAGGCTGATTATGCAGAATTACTGACTTGGTAAAGTGCCTCAGTGTCATCTTCAAAGTTAACACGTAACGAAACTATGTTCATGTCTTTTAACTTTTTAATACATTGACATTTTAATGTTCTTTATCAGTATGCTGGGGAGTGGCGTCTTATTGAGAGTTACGGATCCCGATACCAGAGTGGCACATGCAACGTAGCTCGATACACCCAGCAAGCCAGTAACATACTCAGCATCACCAACTCTCAGGTTGTGAATGGACAGCTGGCATCTATTTCCGGAACTGCTACTATTTCTAGCACCGATGGAAGTGGACGGCTTACTTTCAATATAAGTGAGTCTCACATACGTTTTGATACATCTTGCTATGAGTCACCACTCATATATTTTGTAACATTTTTGATTTCTTCCGCAGCTCTTTTACAGTTTTCGTGGTCAGCTACCTATTTAACACGATTTCATAATTGCTTGTTAATATTTAATTATAAGGTCCAACATCAATTTGATGGCCTTTTATAAAGTTACTAGCATAGATATCTTAATGAAAGCCAAGTCTTCAAACTTGAGATTGTGGCGTTGATATGCACGCTACTGAATTTTTATCCATATTAGCGATAAACTTAATTATTTATATTTTTTTACAGGAAACCGGGAATATGTAATGTACATACTCGAAACCGATTACGACTCATTTGCACTAGCCTACGGCTGTGCCAACTCGGGAAATGACCAAAGAAGAGGTAAATAAAATTATCAAATACCACTTAGCAAAAATCCCCCTGCAAATAAAATTATATTGGAACAACTACTATTTATTTCCCTTTTGTTTTTACTTCTTTCATGTTATTAGGGTGAAGAGCTCTTCTATGTTGTTAATTTGTGTATTCTATGTTTTTTTGTTTAGTAACTAGTTGGAAATTTAGTCGGTCTAATACCTTGAGTCAAGATGCAACCAACAGAATAAATCAAATCATAAATGACATTGAAGTCTTGCACCAACCTTACTACTACCAAGTGAACCGCTCCCCTGAAGCCTGTTTCTACTTTCCTGAGCCTGACAGATACACTCCCGTCAGGTTCCGCGGTCAATGTGACGAGAGTATCCCCGTGGTTCCCGATTTTGATGTCGAAAAGGTAAGTCTGCGGCTTACAAAAACTCAATTATCGAGCTGACACAAGTCAGCCTGTAGGTATAATGTGCAATCAGCATGCATAATGCACAGCTCTAATTGAACATTGATTGGTATACTAACTGCTGTGCAAAGCCTTTATTATTATATTGTAAGTATAGCTACTAAATTGTAAATCCGTAATTTGCTGTAAGATTAGTGTATTTACTTTAAGTAAAATTGTTAAAGAACTTTGGATTTTGTGAATAAATAATAGTAGATTATGCACCGAGGGGCTAAAGTTGTGTCTTATGTCACGGGCGTCATATTGAATCTCGAGCGCAATGAAGGATTCGGGATTTAACTCCCGAGCGCAGCGAGGGAGTTAAAAGTTTAACTCACGAGCGAAGCGAGGGAGTTAATACAAGAATCCTGAATGCAGCGAGGGATTCAAGCTAGCCCAAGGCAAAGACACCTTTAGCCCAGAGGAGGATACTCTACTTTTTACACCTACTGTGAGAAAACAATTAAGAATTCAAGTAATACAGGGCTGGTAGAATGGTTTTGAATGATTGGCTGTATGCATTTTGAATTTAGAACGTCATTGGAGATGCTCGTAAAAAAAGAGGATTTTTGATAAAATGTGATAAATCGACTGTAGTATAGATAGGTTTTATTATTTATTTATTTATTCACAAAATTCACAGCAATCTTAGCGCAGTTTACTTAAAATAAATTAACTAATGTTACAGCCAATTACTATTACGGTATTACGGCGCGGTACGGTATTTGTTATTATTAATTTGTTATTATTAATGCTAGTTTTAATGTTATTCCATTCCTTTTAAAAAATGGTTCGTAGTTATCTAATTATTCTTACAATATTATGTCTTCGAAAACATGGCAACGATATGAAGAAGCAGTCGTTATGATTTTGTAGGAAATCGAGAATATCATCCACGCGTAGTAAGGGTTTCGAGAATAGCTTTCCTCTTTCTGGCACCAAAGGGTGTTTGTTAGTACTATACTGCCAATTTAGCTGAGCATGTGAGATTCCAAATTCAAATCACATTATTGACCAGCGGGTCATAATGAAATCCAGTAACAACATTATTGACCGGCTGTGCCCCCGGCCGCTAATGACTCACTTTAGGTTAAGGTTGCTTGACATATAATTTGACATTTTCGAGCAGGTGGTGTGAAAATAAATTTATTGTCCTCTATGGTTATAAAACTTATAACCGTTCAGAACAATAAAGGAATAGTGGCTATTATGGTACAGCATCGGGGCGTAACTATGGTACACCCAGCTCCGCTTGTATACCTACGATATAATATTTTTTCTATCATACGAATGCACAGAAAAAAGAGGTTTATACTGTAGATATGTAATATGTTGTTTTTACTAATATACGACCAGTGTCTTGTTGGGATAAATGATTAATTTGAACTGAATATGTTCACAGTATATGGGATTGTGGCATGACATTGAATCATATCCCATGGCCTTCCAAGATGGCGAATGTCCCAATGCTCGTTACACTGCGCTCGACGGCAACACTGCCTCTGTTTACAATACCCAAGTTGTTGATCAGAATCTAAGCTTTATAAAAGGGCTTGCTACTGTAGCATCCACGGATGGAAGCGCAAAGCTAAAAGTTATATTCGATGGACAAAATCCCGACGGTAAGGATTTGATACTAAATAAAATCGGCAATGTAAAATATAAGTGCGAAAAATAATTTTGTCTGCTTTTTTATTTTACTTCTCAGATGCTTCTGATTACTGGGTGCTAGCTACCGACTACACGTCGTACGCGTTTGTTTATTCTTGTACAAATCAAAATGAAGACTACATGAGCGGTAAGATAATACGTTGATAATTCGTTATACCTACCACGTTGTAAATATAGACAAATTGTTTAAAAATTTTGCGATAACAGTCATTAAAACGTTTCTTTCTGTTTATTTTTAGTTGCCAGTTGGAAATTGAGTAAAACGAAAGAGTTAACTTCTGATGCTAACACCGAAATTGACAGAGTGATGAGCAACATTCGTGCTTTGGACCAGAGATACTTTGTAGAACGTGACCAAACCCCTGAAGGGTGTTTCTACTTCCCTGAGCCCCAACCCGGCGTGCCAGTAGTGTTTCCTGGTCAATGTGATGAGAATATTGCGGCAGTGCCGAACTTTAACATGAATGACGTGAGATTAATTTAACTGAACGCATTATTATCAAAATAATTCTGAAAACAATTTTTATGAGCACTTGTTAAACAAATGCATTTTACTTTCAGTTCCAAGGTACATGGCACGAAATTTCAGGATATCCTAAGGCTAACCAAGACGGGCAGTGCATCAGCCAGCAGTTCACTGTTAATGATACGAACAGCATGCACCTAGATTCATTCAGTGTACTTGACCTCACTCAATCAACAACCGAGGGTCACGTCACATTCGCTAGCGATGATGACCTCAGTGGGAAATTGGAAATTAACATTTGGGTTAACGGCGAAGGTGAGTGTCATATTCATAAAGATAACAATATTTTTGGATGTTGTGAAGTACTTAATTATATAATAATATACTTAACCTTTATTGATATAAAACAGATTGTAGAACATGTAACCTTTTTTAACAAAGTGGGTAGTGTTGAATCTCTAACAATCATGTGGGTGACGTGCTGCTCTTCTTGCTAGACTATGAAATAGGCTGTATTAAGGAGTAACAGTGAATTATAATAATCAAACACGTTTATCATTTTCCAGCTCAATCAATACCTTACTGGATTTTGAGCACTGACTACACCGACTATGCGTTGGTTTACAGTTGTGTCAACATCGACAAAGATTATAGAGGAGGTCAGTTTAATCAACTTTCCTTAATTTTATATTGTGTCATGCAGATCTTTTTTAATATTAACGCCACTCAACGCAATAAACTGTTCTAGTGTGGAGTTGGAAACTAAGCAAAACCAGACAACTGTCAGATGAGGCCACCGCGGCCATCAATGAAGCCATTGCGAAAGTAGATGTTCTGAGGAACGATTACTACGAGAACATTCAACAGACAGACAGTGCCTGCTTCCATTTACCTGACATTACACCCGGCGACAATGTTATTCTTCCTGGTCAATGTGACTCTAGCATTGGAGGAATGCCCAATTTCGACATTGCGAGGGTAAGACTTTAAATTTTATTACTTGTAAAATATTAGAATGTTAAGTTTTATCACTAATTTATTTTTAACTTCTTCTTGTATGTAATAACATTACATACAAGAAGAAGTTAAAAGTTACGATGGTCACAGATGTTAATATGTATTATTCAATGAAAAGCCAGGAAACATTTTAACTTAGATTTGAGAGTGAGTGCAGAACTACAGTCAATTTTAAAGTAAACACGTAACGAAACTATATTCATCTTTTTTTAACATAACATTTCAATGTTCTATAACAGTATGCTGGGGAGTGGCGTCTTATTGAGAGTTACGGATCCCGATACCAGAGTGGCACATGCAACATAGCTCGATACACCCAGCAAGACAGTAACATACTCAGCATCACCAACTCTCAGGTTGTGAATGAACAGCTGGCATCTATTTCTGGAACTGCTACTATTTCTAGCACCGATGGAAGTGGACGGCTTACTTTCAATATGAGTGAGTTTCACGTTTTGATACAATCTCACTGTGTGTAAACACGATTATTTTTTAGACAACAACATTTTATGATTTCCTCCGTAGTCCTTTTTAAACTTTAAATTTAGAAAGAAAAAAGAAAGAAAGAAAAACTGTTTATTCACGTGAAAGTGAACGCACATTTCGCACATTTCGTTGCTTGTTAGTATTTATTTATGAGGTGCGACATCAATTTGATCGCATTCTGTGCAGATCTAACTTTATAAAAGTCAAGTCTTCAAAATTGAGATTGTGACGTTGGCATGAACTATTGAATTTTTATCCTTAAGTGCGATAAAATTAATTATTTATATTTTTTATAGGAAACCGAGAATATGTAATGTATATACTCGAAACTGATTATGACTCATTCGCACTAGCCTACGGCTGTGCCAACTCAGGAAATGACCAAAGAAGAGGTAATTATAAAAACATTTAAGTACCACTAAGTAAAAATCCCACCAGTCTTATCTGTCATTTCGTTAAAAAATGTTCCCATTTGATAGTTAAATGACAGCAAAAATGACATTAGAAATATCATTTTACTGCAGCTAATTAAAATTCCGACCATAGTACAGTCACCTATAGCATTAGCTAACCCACCCTCAGCTGACTTTACTATTTGTTTCCCTAAATTTTTTTTTACTGCTCTCACATTATTAGTTTACAGAGTTCTTCTTTATTTTCTCCTGATGTACATTTTTTTTTTATTTTATGTTTTTTGTTTAGTAACCAGTTGGAAATTTAGTCGTTTTAATACCTTGAGCCAAGACGCAACCAACAGAATAAATCAAATCATAAATGACATCGAAGTCTTGCACCAACCTTACTACTACCAAGTGAACCGCTCCCCTGAAGCCTGTTTCTACTTTCCTGAGCCTGACAGATACACTCCCGTCAGGTTCCGCGGTCAATGTGATGAGAGTATCCCCGTGGTTACCAATTTTCAAGCTGATTTGGTATGTTTATTATCTTATTTATGTAACAGTTTATGTATACACTTGTTAACAGACAAAATGAAAGGAACAGAAAAATACGCACAAAGCTGATGCTTAGATATTTCTTAAGAAATCTCTTCCAGCATACGTCCTACGATAGGAATGTATAAAAAGCCGCCATAAAAGTCCTGGTTTCTCCATTATTAAAATGTTATATATACCTACTTGCTATTTATTTTAAAAAAACTTTTATTTGCAAATTTCGCATAATACCTTATCGATGGTAGGTAAATTAAATAAGTAATGTATCCTTAATATTTAGTACGCGGGCACATGGTTCGACGTTGAATCCTATCCGACAAACTTCCAAAGTGGTACTTGCAACACCGTTACATATACTGCCAACTCCGATGGAACATTTGATGTGAGAAATAGACAAGTAGTGGAACAACTTCTACAAACTGTAACGGGATCTGCAGTTCCAACCACTACTGATGGATCTGCTAAATTTGATGTGACACTAACTGGCAGCAGTGGTACTGGTAAATATACATTATTAAGTTTGGAGTTGATAACATTTAACATGACATGCAATTTTAAATTCGTCATATTAAATTGTTTCTACTAGCACATGAGACTTAACACTTCTCATTTTCTGTTATAGCTGTTACAACAAACTATTGGATCCTGGCCACGGATTATGATACATATTCACTTGTGTATTCTTGCCGAAACATCGATGACGAACACAGAGAAGGTAAATTATTGATAACTAGCTTCTGCCCGCGACTTCGTACGCGGATCCTGTTGCTTATGCCAGAGACAACGGGGTCGTCAAAATCGAAGATCTGAAACGTCTGATGTCGAATTCTAAAAGAAGAGAATCGTCTCGCGCATCACGCTGTTTTCCCGGGGACGGGACGATTCGAGACGTTCCAGATCTTTCATTTTTGTAAGTCAACAGGAAATGCCCATCAGACTAAACACTTTTGCTAAGACGTCATTCTTATATATGTTATAGTGTCGCTGGGCTTTGGAGTTCCACAACAGGTGTTCCAGATCTTCAATTTATTCTCACAGCAGAAAATGCTCTTCACGTGGAATATTTTTTGCTATGGCACCATTTTTACATCTCTTATACTTTAGTTGGTCTGTTTCTGTGAAAAAACTTTTCTTCCCGTAGGTAATCGTAATTTCGCAGTGAATCCCAAGGGTACACTGAATTAAAAATAATATTGCAAATTGAATAAAGAGTGCACGGTAATAATGGAGATGAGAGTTGTCGTTGGAACGGAGCTGAATCATGTAACTGTAAAACTGGAGGGCGGAAGTCTTTTTGGTATAATTTGGGACACTTGTCTGCGGGTCTACATTGTATACGGCAAAGTGGTAGCCATCCTCTCCGCGACAAAACATTAGGAGATACTGTAGGGTATCATAAGCGCGATGTGTCTCGCTGATACGCTGCAGGCGATCATCACGTGTGCGTAAAACAATGTCTTTTGTCGCATTCCTGGTCAACCTCGTTTGACGTTGGTGTGTTATATCGTCCTGGTTGGACTGCGGTCGGTCATTTGTCTACGCTAATAACGAATTTAAAATTATCGCGCTCGTGTTCAGGCACCGATTCCAGAGCGGTTTTGAAATCGGTAACGTATGGGTTGACACTGCGCAGAGTGTTTTGTAATGCCCTTGTAAGGCTCAAGTCTAAATTAGGAATTTGCCGGCATCGGACATTAGCCTGTTCAGCAAAATCTGCAATGAAATATATTTGCAAAAATTTCGGCATTTCGGTGGGAAGCAGGGAACCTATCCGATGGTAGACTTGCCCCTGAATTTTAAAAGTCGGCATGAATCCATATTCAGTGACTTGATGAGGTCCAAATGAAGTCATCTGGAAAGCACTGTTGTAGGCTCGAAGATTGCTTAAGAAATGGCTGGACTTGGGATGCTCGCCATTCAAAAGAACACGTAAGATCTCCGGTAGCTCTTGCATAGAGTTTAATCGTACCTTTCCAGACGCAAAACACATTCCCTTGATCCATTCCTTTCTAAATTTCAACATTTATATCTGTAATTTTTATGGTGTACATAATAAAGAGTATTCTATCTATCTATTCCCTTGGTCTCTCCCTTCCACTTATGCGCGTGACAGTGTGCACACACCTCAGACATGGTGCCAATGTCTCCGTGTTCGATGTAATCAATAAAGAAAGGAGCGGGTTTTCCTATAAAACGCGCTCCTTTCTTTATTGAACCACGGTTGCTCTTCAGGATCATAAACCATAGAATCAGTATCACATGAGGATGAATTGCGAAAATTGCGACGTATACGGTCTAGATCAATTTGGGCCACACGCTGTTTGACTGACTGACTTGCCCGAATTTCCTGAATCCGCTCACGTTCTTGCGTGGAATGAACAGACACCTCAACACGCATGTCGTGATATCTTTGTCAAGCAAGTGCGTTGCGTTGCACGCGCTGCTCGTCTGTCTCCAAAGACCGAGCTAGAGCATGCTGTGAGCGGTCTGCACTAAGGCCCGTCTCATGCTCTTCAGGATTCTCAAGTGATCGAGATGTGGCAGTGCGAATACGCTGGGAGCTTAAACGCGAGTCTCTCTGCGTGTAAGTCTCCGAAGCGCAAGATACTGCGTGGCGCTCGCGATCGCTTGCTTGGCGTGTATCGCGCTCCTGACTGTTCTCGAGCGACTGAGCAGTCTCAGTGCGGAAAAGCTGAAGACTTAATCTCTGCTCTCTCTCTGTATCCGTTTCGGAAGCGCGAGATAAAAAATGACGCTCTCGGTCACGCGCAAGTCGTATCTCACACTCCTGACTGCTCTCAAGTGATCGAGCAGTCTCAGAGCGGATATTCTGAAGACTCAACCTCTGATACCTCTGTGTAACCGTTTCGGATGCGCGAGACAAAGAATGACGATCCCGGTTGATAGCTAAACGCATTTCTAGTTGTTCCACTCTTTCCTGAGATCGAGAAGCAGTAGTGCGGACTCGTTTAAATTCTAGTCGTAATTGGCGCTGCGTGCTAGTTTCTGCGGACAAACTTAGTAGGTACATTACGCTCATGGTTAGCACCTAGCCGTTGTTCACGCTCTGTGTCGGTTTCGAGAGATCGAACTAACCTGCGCATCTTAGAAACCCTTGAGTTTCGAGACAGATTTGATCTTTTTTTAGAAGGCATAGCTAAAATTCCTCTGATCTAACTCGACGCCAACGCCATCTAGTTAGAAAACGGAAACTACATATTATTTACCCAAATTAAATTATGAATAAAACTAAATTGTCGTTAATTGCTGTTAAATTAACGACAATTTAGTTTTAAATCAGTTACCTACAACAAATCTGCTTGCACAAGATACTTATAACTTAAAACCAAAAGTTTGACTTGACTTCATGATAGTGTAGCTTGTTGTACCACCAATCAATCTGTTTAGTAATATTGGTGTGAAACTCTCCATACAATTAGAAAGGACATGTAATGCACATAAAAAATGCAAAAACTAAAAAAAAAGGATTTTACGATTTTTTAAAACAATGTTATGAGATTTGAACTCGCACCATTTAGTGCGGTAAACGGTCACCTGACCTTACCGCTAAATTCCCCGCTGACATATTGTTGAAATAGCTGTTTCCTTGCAATTTATAATATTACTGCCCCGCTCCTTTATAAAAATAGCGTGATTATTATGTTCCCAGAGTAAAATTTTGATTATTAACTAAATAACATGTAATTTTGTGTATTCAATTATTTTGTGCCTTCAATTACGAACAAAAACATTTTAAAATCAATATTGCTTACCTCCCATAACATACGGCGTGATAATATGTAGCCTAAAGCCTTCCTTGGTTTACAAAGAACATTTTTGCTGAATTTCAATTCAATCTATCCAGTAGTTTTGCCGTGAAGCCGTACCATACACACAGACAACCGGACAAACAGACAAACAGACAAAAATACTAAAAAGTCACTTTTTGTCATCAGTTACGTTTTTCTAACAAAAGCCACTTATTTTTTCTCGAAAATTCTCAATGTACAGTTTTTCTTTCGTTACTGTTTTATTATATGTATAGATGACTATAAAAATTTAGTCAGCAGGCGGTTAAGCTACTTAAATGTTTTGTTTGTAATAAAAATGAATGATATGATTAGAAATTGGAAAGCTAAAATTAAGTAAGTAGGTAAAATAGGACAGTTAATAATGATTATTGAATTAATTTCTTTTACAGTTTATAGTTGGAAGTTGGGTAAGGATTCTACAATACCCGAATCCGCTGTGGCCACTATTAACAATGTTATTGACAACGTGCAAGTGCTAGATCAGCAGTACTTCGTCCAGAGAGACCACACCAATGAAGCCTGCTTCTATTACCCCGATAACAATGGTGGAGACGTAATAATGAATGGCCAATGTATTCCGGACTCTGAAGTGCCAGTTGTCTCTAACTTCAATGCTAACGCGGTCAGTATTTCAACCATGTATCTGAAATCATTAATCACTATGTTATGTTACACTTTTTAAGTTTATCTTGTTTTGGGGTTACTCCAGTAACATTTCCCGATTTGCTCGTCTCTTAGTCTCGCTTTTAGTTTTTTTCCAATTTTTTTGCAGGAGAATTTTTCGAGCCTTTCGGCAATCGTATAAATGAGACTTTGGTTACAATGTATTATTTATACTGCTTCTGTTCCGGAATGAAATTATAACCAGTACCTACTGCCCCGCATAGGGACATTGAAAAAAATGTCATTGACAATATTCCTAAGCTCCAATACTTCCTGGTGTTCCATCTTAAACACTTCATCTGTGTCCACATCATTCTTGACAGGGCTGCTCTCTATGCAGTTGTACTTGACAATGTCCTCATCATCATCATCACTACCTGCTTGGCAGCTTCCATCGACAACTATTGAAACATTCTCTTCTTCACTAGAAGTTGAGTCAATATCATCTCCAAATAACCTATTTTCTTGACTACCTTCATCAGACAGCTTTTGTGCAATTACTTCTTGTTGCACATTTCCAATAACTTTATTTTTGTGACACTTGCACGGGAATTCTGCACATAAATAACGCCTTAGAAATCAAGCACATGCTCTAAAAGTTGGTGTAGTTGTAGAAAGACCTCGCAGCACTTCCAAGAAACATTCTTAAAATTAGTGCTCAATCTTTCTCTCGTCATCCGCAGTTGGTAGCAATACGCCTGAAATCGTTCTTTTTACCCACCAAAAAATAAATCAATAAGTAAAACCACCTAATCTGTATTAGATATGGGGGTAATCCACAGCTCCTCTATGCTCCTGAACTCGCTAGGTGTGTGATAGTGAAATGTCTGGCGGTAATGCTTCTTCGTCCAACACGTTTTATCTGAAACGGAGCCTATAAATCGTCACTCAACGACGAACGGCGACCTCCACCAAAATGTGAGAACTCGAATGTCACGGGGGGTGTACACGTAGCTATATTACGAATTGATTGAGGACTCACAAGAACTCTAATATATTAGTTATTATATTTTAATACAGCTTTTCTAACTAGCCTTTCGGCCCGAGGCCGTATATCTGACGTCCAAGCTCTGTCTCGTAATCTATTTAATTACCTTCGCAGTAATTAACTACGTTACGAGACAAACTGTATACATTGCTGCTTATCTCTATATTGCTATTACATTGTCTACAGTAAAATAGTCTCATCATGTAGGTTAGGTTACCACATAATGTGTATTCGTTATTAATAATAAAAATATTTTTAGTTTTCTGGAACATGGCACGAAGTGTCTCGATTCCCGTCTGCGCTCCAGAATGGTGAATGCACGGCTACCGAATATGCCCTAAATGGTGCTAATAGCTTTGATGTTATCCAAACAAGTGTGATTGACGAGGAAAAGTTGACAACAGTTACACTGGCTTCAGTGGCTTCTGATGGCAAAGGTGTCATCAGTATCAACGTAGATGGAGGTAAGCATCGTCATAAAAAAAACGAACAAGGGGAAATCGGACTCGTGTAATTAGAAAGAAACAAAAATTACGCGATGAATTCTTGTCGGGAACTTTTTTTGAAAATTGACTTATTTCAATTAATATTTGCCATGGTTGAGGCTATAGACAAGTGTATACTGTGAAACATTCAGACAGCAAGACAGCCTACCATTCAGGATGTCGCATTTTTCACCTCTCTCCCTCACACGAGAACAAATTTTTAATATTGTTAAAT
Organism: Cosmia trapezina; assembly: GCA_905163495.3. Classification (NCBI taxonomy): domain Eukaryota; kingdom Metazoa; phylum Arthropoda; class Insecta; order Lepidoptera; family Noctuidae; genus Cosmia; species Cosmia trapezina. The sequence goes on along the minus strand of LR991035.1, from coordinate 20,831,342 downwards.
GAAAAGATACTTTTTTTTTGAAAAATGTAATCAATTAGCGAACTAATTTAATAGTTAATTATTAAAAACACGTTTATATTGTGGCATTTATTTAACTCATCTGAAAAACAGATAGTAATTTTTGAGCTGAGTTTATTAGATAACACAACAGAAATATGTTTTTAAAATCAGGTAGAAAATTACCTACTAAATTAATATTATTTACTAGTTCGCTAATTGATTATATTTTTCAGAAAAGCAACAACAACAACATAACAATCATAAAAACAACAATCATCATCATCATTTAACAATCTTAAAAATTTCCCGTGTGACAAAATGCAACAGCCCTCTTCTATGACCTCAATTCAACCCTCAATCACCCTACTAGGTACGCAATACCGACACTTTGCGAAATCAAACGAATAAGCTGACGTTCGAACGGACATAAAAAAATCGCGGCGGGATTTTATCGCGCACTGGATTTTCAACTCTCGGTGTTGAGCCGAGCTTCGAGAATCCAGCCTAACAAAAACAGAGTGCATCCCAGCGCGACGAAAAACACACTGTTGGATTTTCAACTCAACGACTAAGCCGACGTTCGCACGGACATAAAAAAATCGCAGCGGGATTTTATCGCGCACTGGATTTTCAACTCTCGGTGTTGAGCCGAGCTTCGAGAATCCAACCTAACAAAAACAGAGTGCATCCCAGCGCGACGAAAAACACACTGTTGGATTTTTAACTCCCTGCGCTAAGCAGAGCGTTGAAAATGCAGTGCGCGAAAAAAAATCGCGGCGATTTTTTTACGCCCGTGCGAACGTCGGCTTAAACATTATACAGCTGTTGTTCATTTGTAACGAATGAAACCATTCATAACATCACGCCTGTACTCCCTCTGAAAGGTTAGACAGAGGTGCACCCATATGGGTGTACACCCAAGTTTGCGAGCCTATTGCCGTCAACCGCGCACAAATCCAGACTCCGGACAATTCATTTATTAAATTCAAACCTTTTCCAAAATAAAATTCAAATACATTCACCGCTCATTCTTCTACTTATCTATGCGTTTTTTTGTTACAGTTCTATTCGACAACGTCTTTATTTTGGACACCGATTACTCCGAATATGCGCTAGCGTACAGCTGTCACAATCTCGACGCCGATAGAAAGCAACGTAATTATAAACCTCTCATTTTATCAATGATTTTTGCCTTTATATCAAAACGCTTCTGTACATAAAAACTTACACAACTCTTCTTTTGCGCAGTCTTTAGCTGGAAACTGAGTAGGTCCCGCGCTGGACTGTCCGAAGCAGCTAACAATGCTATTAATGAACTCGTTAGCAAAAACATCGATCTTCACGAGCCCTACTATCGTAACACGGCACAAGACCACGCAGCGTGCTTCTACTATCCAGTGTTTGATCAAATCCCACTCAGTATCGAGTTGCCTGGCCCCTGCGATGAATCCATTACCGGCGTTCCTAATTTCAACGTGCTTAATGTAAGTTGCCTTTGTTTGATGACCTTTTTTGAAAATGTGCAGAACACACTACTACTACACTACTACTCAATGACGTGTAGACCCCTGTATACAATGTTTCAAACTCATAGAAACATTGCCTACTAACAAGTGAAACTAAATGATATCTAAATGCTGTAAGAACAAAGGGGGGGTCTAAAACGGCCACTTTGGCAGAATCATAATAGGATAATATTTGAAATCGTAAAACGGTCATAAACTGACAATATATTCTGATCGTTAGTCTAACCTTGGTAAAGGACAATAAGAATCAACTTGGTGTTGAATGTCAACCAAGTTTTTCTTTCGTTGCTAAGGACTTTGTTATGATTCCAATTAAGCCGGAACTGCTTTATCCTATATCCCTGAGCGTTCCAGCTTATTTTGTTTTGTTTTCTTTATTGCTGTGTTATAAGCTTACTTATTGCTAGGAACACTTAGTCCCACGGACTCTTTTTGACAGCTCTTTTTATGAATTGTCAGTTTGTGACCGTTTTACAATTTCAAATATTATTCATAATATTATCCTATTATGATTCTGCCAAAGTGGCCGTTTTAGCCCCCTGTATTGTGTGCTCTTTACACATTTCTATTTGTTTTCTGGTCTTTGTAACAGTGACGCCTGACGATCGCGGTACAGCGGCAGCATGGTTCTTAAGCGATGCGTCTGCGACGCGTCGTTACTATGTAAAATTACAGTGGCATGCCACACGGTGCGCTGTAACGCCTGGCGACACCGCTTCGCACGACGCTGAAACGCCGCGCCGCCCGCCACTAATTGTACACTAATATTCAAACCAGGCGCTGACACTGCGACACCGTAGCATATTTGCGACGCTAAATCGCATGTGCCCAATGCAGCGAAATAATTTCCGTACCTACCGCATCGTCTGTTTTCGATCTAACATCAATAAAAACGAACCGTTCCTTTTATGTTAATTTATTAAAAGTACTTATACTTTTTAAAAGTTTTAAAATGACTACAACCTTTTTTTTTTTTTATTTCTTGCCAGTATCTTGGAACATGGTACGAAGTCGCCAGATACCCGCAAACAGCACAGACTGGTCAGTGTAACCGTGCTCAATACACGGCCGCTTCTAATAGTGGCACCTTCACTGTTGTGAACAGCCAAGTTTCCGATGAGGCTCTGGCTAAGATAACAGGAGACGCTACAGTAACAGGCAATGACGGACAAGTAGAAGTTGCATTCAGTATTGGTGACGGTAAGTGGTTTAATCTAATATCACTGGACAAATGGCGTAGTCCAAAAATATTTTGGGTAGGAAGCTAATAAATAAGTACCATAACAGAAACGGAACGGAAACGGGGACCTTTAAAAATGAATTGAAACAGTCATTTGTTATTAAGAAAATATCGAAAACATTACTCAAATAATTCTCAATTTGTTCAGTGCAGTTGTTAGAGCAATGGTGTTACAGTGGTAATGGCCGCGACTTACGAGTTGTAGGTCATAGGTTCGAACCCAGACAGGCGTTTTACTTTGTGTAAACTATTTCATGACCACTGCTCTCAAAACGGTGAAGGGAAATATCGTGAGGAAACCGCATGCCTAGAACCAAAAATACGAAGACATGTGACATCTACCTACTCGCTCTTGGCCCGCGTGGTGGATTACGGCCCACTCCCTCTCATCGAGAGGAGGCCTGTGTCCCAGCAGTGGGAACATTATAGACTGATTATGTATTATTTGTTCATAAATTAGGTACTTACTTTTTGTTTTTGCTAACTAATTAATATTTTGTTTAATTATTTCAGAGACCAGAACTGCAAAGTACTTCGTACTCGCAACCGACTACACCAGTTATGCTCTTTTATACAGCTGCGTTACTATCGATAATGGAGAAAGACGACGAGGTAGATCTGCTTTCTTTTATGTACGATCGCGTACTTTTGCGGTGTACCACTTTTCAACCTTAGCAATTAGGTCGAAAAGCGGTCAACCGCAAATTTCCGCGATGGTACGTAGCTACTAAATATGTCTCTGTTTTACTTTGAGAAAGCTAATTTTGACAAAATACCTTAACAGTTGGCAGTTGGAAACTAAGTAGGACGACAGAACCAAGCCCGCTGGCTGATACCGTCATAGATGCCGTCATTAGTACCACTCAAGGTCTCAGACAAGAATATTACCAGGAGACAAGTCAGACTGATGCAGCGTGCTTCCACTATCCAGTGTTCGAAGAACCCCCACCATATATCGAGTTGCCCGGTCCCTGCGATACATCCATAACTGGTGTTGCTAACTTCAACGTTGAAAATGTAAGTTCTCATTATTGCTATTTTAAAAACTTTGAAAATAGAGATTCGACCTTATTATTTCAATTATACCCTCATTTTAATTTTTGTTATTGTTTAATTTTAACTATGAATCTAAGCTTGTTTTAATTATCTAAAGTATGTGGTCGATGATTTTGGTGCACGACTCTTTTTGACAGCTCTTTTTATGAATTGTCAGTTTGTGACCGTTTTACAATTTCAAATATTATTCATAATATTATCCTATTATGATTCTGCCAAAGTGGCCGTTTTAGCCCCCTGTATTGTGTGCTCTTTACACATTTCTATTTGTTTTCTGGTCTTTGTAACAGTGACGCCTGACGATCGCGGTACAGCGGCAGCATGGTTCTTAAGCGATGCGTCTGCGACGCGTCGTTACTATGTAAAATTACAGTGGCATGCCACACGGTGCGCTGTAACGCCTGGCGACACCGCTTCGCACGACGCTGAAACGCCGCGCCGCCCGCCACTAATTGTACACTAATATTCAAACCAGGCGCTGACACTGCGACACCGTAGCATATTTGCGACGCTAAATCGCATGTGCCCAATGCAGCGAAATAATTTCCGTACCTACCGCATCGTCTGTTTTCGATCTAACATCAATAAAAACGAACCGTTCCTTTTATGTTAATTTATTAAAAGTACTTATACTTTTTAAAAGTTTTAAAATGACTACAACCTTTTTTTTTTTTTATTTCTTGCCAGTATCTTGGAACATGGTACGAAGTCGCCAGATACCCGCAAACAGCACAGACTGGTCAGTGTAACCGTGCTCAATACACGGCCGCTTCTAATAGTGGCACCTTCACTGTTGTGAACAGCCAAGTTTCCGATGAGGCTCTGGCTAAGATAACAGGAGACGCTACAGTAACAGGCAATGACGGACAAGTAGAAGTTGCATTCAGTATTGGTGACGGTAAGTGGTTTAATCTAATATCACTGGACAAATGGCGTAGTCCAAAAATATTTTGGGTAGGAAGCTAATAAATAAGTACCATAACAGAAACGGAACGGAAACGGGGACCTTTAAAAATGAATTGAAACAGTCATTTGTTATTAAGAAAATATCGAAAACATTACTCAAATAATTCTCAATTTGTTCAGTGCAGTTGTTAGAGCAATGGTGTTACAGTGGTAATGGCCGCGACTTACGAGTTGTAGGTCATAGGTTCGAACCCAGACAGGCGTTTTACTTTGTGTAAACTATTTCATGACCACTGCTCTCAAAACGGTGAAGGGAAATATCGTGAGGAAACCGCATGCCTAGAACCAAAAATACGAAGACATGTGACATCTACCTACTCGCTCTTGGCCCGCGTGGTGGATTACGGCCCACTCCCTCTCATCGAGAGGAGGCCTGTGTCCCAGCAGTGGGAACATTATAGACTGATTATGTATTATTTGTTCATAAATTAGGTACTTACTTTTTGTTTTTGCTAACTAATTAATATTTTGTTTAATTATTTCAGAGACCAGAACTGCAAAGTACTTCGTACTCGCAACCGACTACACCAGTTATGCTCTTTTATACAGCTGCGTTACTATCGATAATGGAGAAAGACGACGAGGTAGATCTGCTTTCTTTTATGTACGATCGCGTACTTTTGCGGTGTACCACTTTTCAACCTTAGCAATTAGGTCGAAAAGCGGTCAACCGCAAATTTCCGCGATGGTACGTAGCTACTAAATATGTCTCTGTTTTACTTTGAGAAAGCTAATTTTGACAAAATACCTTAACAGTTGGCAGTTGGAAACTAAGTAGGACGACAGAACCAAGCCCGCTGGCTGATACCGTCATAGATGCCGTCATTAGTACCACTCAAGGTCTCAGACAAGAATATTACCAGGAGACAAGTCAGACTGATGCAGCGTGCTTCCACTATCCAGTGTTCGAAGAACCCCCACCATATATCGAGTTGCCCGGTCCCTGCGATACATCCATAACTGGTGTTGCTAACTTCAACGTTGAAAATGTAAGTTCTCATTATTGCTATTTTAAAAACTTTGAAAATAGAGATTCGACCTTATTATTTCAATTATACCCTCATTTTAATTTTTGTTATTGTTTAATTTTAACTATGAATCTAAGCTTGTTTTAATTATCTAAAGTATGTGGTCGATGATTTTGGTGCACCAACTTAAATATGTATAAAATGCAAGTGTAGGTACTACTTATTAAATAAATAAATAATAATAAAATATTTTTTTCTAATACCAGTTCATTGGACAATGGTTCGAAGTCGCCAGATACCCACAACCAGAACAAACGGGCCAATGTAACCTTGCTGATTTTGAGAATGGAGCTTCTAGTGGTACCTTCTCTATTGTGATCAGCCAAATTTTCAATGAGTCTTTGTCTGAGATAAGAGGAGAAGCTGAAGTAACAAGCAGTGATGGTTCTGGGAACTTAAGAGTTACTTATATTGATCACAGTAAGTTGTTTAGTCTTAAAATATTATAAAATTTGAGTATTATAAGTCGTAGTCCACATTTTGTGTTACCACGATGTATATTTTTAAGGTTTGCAGAGCAAATGTTGCGTTGTCGACGCGTAAGTTGCATAATTTTGGACTAAGTATAGGTATTGTAAAAATCACATTATTAGGTATCATTTTTTTTGTCTTTGACATATCCCTGGGGTCCCGACCTTTTGGAAGGCGTAACGAGGGGCCGAAGCCAACTTGCGGAAGCCCCTTAGACAATTTTAAATGACGAGGCGGCACCAGTATTATTTTTTTTATTTTTTTTGTCTTTGACATATCTCGGGACCCTGGGGTCCCGGACCTTTGAAAGGCGTACGAGGGGCCGAAACCAACTCGCAGAGGCCCCTAAGACAATTTCAAATGACGAGGCGGCACCAGCCGACGATTATTCCTGTATGCACTATGCAAGTGCACCCAAGGACAACCCTCGGTTGGTGCAGGACTATTGCAGAACATGGAAACAAAACATATCGGGCTATGGGTTTCGGTGGCTAGTGGATCAGATACCTTAAACTAAGGTATCCGATCCACTAGCCACCGAAACCCATCGTCTAAGGGGCCTCTGCGAGTTGGCTTCGGCACCTCGTACGCTTTCCAAAGGTCCGTGACCCCAGGGTCCCGAGATATGTCTAAGACAAAACAAAAAAAAAATAATACTGGTGCCGCCTCGTCATTTAAAATTGTCTGAGGGCTTCTGCAAGTTATTATTATTTTATTTTTACCTACAACAAGATAGTACCTAATAATGTTTTGTGTACATAAATAAATATCTACGTACATTTTTTTATTGCAGCTACATATCATTCTGATTACAAAGTACTTGCAACCGACTATACCGGCTTCGCTCTTGTATACTCCTGCTTTGATATACCTACTTTGAACACACGACGAGGTACAGCAATTTTTTTTTTTATTTAATAATTATGTAGATAACAAACCACCCAATGTGTTTTTTAAAGAGCTAATTTGGCAAACTACCTCCACAGTTGGCAGTTGGAAATTAAGTCGAAATGTAGAACTGAGCGAGGACGCTAATAGCGTCATAAATGACGTCATCAGTACAACACAAGGTCTCAGACAAGAATATTACCAGACCACAAGTCAGACTGATCAAGCTTGTTTCCACTACCCAACACAAACTGGGGACAGAGTCATAATCCCTGGTCAGTGCGACATCAATATCCCTGCAGTGGAGTCTTTCAACGTGGCTAGTGTAAGATAATATTTGGATTTTATCCACTCACTTTCTGTATGCACTAGCAACAATGCCATCATCATCATCATCATGCAATAACTCACTCCTAGGAACTTAGAAATGACATGTTGAGCGTCGTCATGTCTTGCGAAGTCTAGCGACAAACATCACACATGTTGCTGGTGACTCCAACTAGACAATGAGAGATGGGACAAAATGCACTGTTATAAATTAGTCATAGAAATTATTAACAGCACAATTTGCTGCGTTATCTACCATACAAGACTAATGCCGTTTGTCGACCGCCACGTCAACGGAACGTCTACGAGAACAAGATGACGGCGCCTAAGTAACGATACATACATTTACTATGGTCGTGTGTCCACCGCACTCCACCACCGCGCGAGGAACGAGATTATTCGAACCGAACGTGACGTGCCGTTCGTCACGTTCGGTTCGAATAATCTCGTTCCTCGTTGACGTTTTGTACAGTGGACAGTGTTATGCTCATTCTCGTCAACGTTTCTTTTTACAGTTTGTAAATAGTTCCTGGTATCAGATTAAAAGATACGACGCAGTTGGAGACAGTTCCTGTATTGGTACCAGATTGTCATTCAACGAAGAAACGAGAGACATTGAAGTACTTTCCTTCGAAGTCGTTGATGAAGATTTATTGACCACACAAGGTTCAGGCCAACTCAGTTCAAATGATGGAAGAGGAATATTTTCTTTAGTAATGGGTGATTCCGGAGGTAAATAACTAATTTTAAAAAGCTAGTCTGCTTTCTTTGTAAAGTTTATGAATAGAAATGTCTAAGGCCCAATTTTTCAATGGTCAACTTAAAAATATGGTGGTTTGATATTTATTATCCGTAAACTAGTAAGTACAAAAAATGTTAAACAACAATTTGATTACTCAGATAAAAGTTATCTGAAGATTGAAAAATCGGCCCGTAATGTCTTTACTTATAAACGTATCAGAAAGAAAGAAAGAAAAAATGTTTATTTGCGGTAAACATGACGCAAACTACAACAGAACATATATCAATTTATTATTATAGACGGAGAAAGCACGGAGACAACGATCTACATTTTGGCGACTGACTACGATGGATACGCACTTGCCTACAGTTGTGAAAATATTAATAGCAATCAAAGACAAGGTATATATTTAGTTGATCCCCTTATTTTTGTTTAATGGAAGTTCTTCTTGACTAATTTGTTATTACTACGCCCTAAAATTAATTAACTTTCCGACGAATCATCTACATAATCACTTACTTAATCTTAAATTCACTTACTGACAGATACTTTACACGGTCACACATACGGTCTAGAAGCTTGAGTTTATGCAACGAAAGTAATCATTATGGAAGGATTTTTGAGTCATCATCTAGGATGAAAGCTTATAAAGAAGACGGAAATTTTTCCTGAATCCCATCGAGCACACGGCTTTTATAGTGTAATAAAACCTACAGAAAAAAAAATCATTTATTTTCTCAGTTGGTGCCTGGCAGTTGAGTCGTGGAAGGACAATGACAGAAGCTGGCAACGCAGCCATCACAGACATGATAGGCGAACGACCAGAGCTGTATGAACCATACTTCAAACCAATCTCACAAGACGAAGAATGTCTTGAGCCCAGTTCAGCATTCTTATTCAAGAGCAGTATTATTCTGATATTTGTATGTACTGTATTACAATTAGTATGGTAAATAATAAACAATCACTAAACAAAACTCTTTACTTATAGGTTTAAGTTTAATAAGTGCTATTTTTAACGACCATGTAAACTTTTTTTACGTGTCTTATTAAATTATTTCTATTTTTAATAAAAATATATTATTATTATTATATTTAAGTAATAATGCAATTGTTGTTTTATTAACTTTAGCCCTGTTTCATTCGAACTACATAATGAACCCGTTTATAAAGCATCCTATTTCCTTTAATGTTTTTGAAAACACAGAATGGGGTAAAAATTAGACAATAATGTTTATTAGCATTAGATATCGGAAAACAATAATGTGACTTTTAGAGTAAGTGTAGATACCACTCTTCCATTTCTGAAGAATCTTCCGACCAGAGTAAGGCCCGTCAAGTGATCCTCCACCAGGCAATATTACCTGGCCTGGTCGTAAGCGCTACTTGGGGTTCTCTATCACAGCCCTTTCGAATGCTGTTCTGTCTCCAACTGCTTTTCGGGGTTCATAATGTTGATGCAACGAAGAGTCACTTAGATTTTTGAGAATAAATAAAAATCAGGGCACCTGGTCGGGCTCATTATCTGTGCACCTGCTATAGGTAATCAATAAATGGACTTCCCGAAGCGTTATAAGCGCAAATAAATACATATAAATACACGAGTATACTAAAACAAATAAGTAAGACAAACAACGGGAAAACATTAAGGGGATATGTCGATAAATTTTGTATTTTTAAAATTCCTATATAACCAAATGTATATGGTTAAATCATTTGGATTTACCATATTATGTGTTATTTGATTATATTTTCTACTGCTGTATTAGAACCGAAACATGAATATGTATCTACTTGATTTTTTTTCGATATGAAAAAATCCAAAGTAGCACCGTCTATTTTCTGTTTTATACGATCATACGTAAACAGTTCCTTGAATGTGCAGTAAAATTTGCTACAAATCGAAGGTTTATGGTAAGAACTTACTAAGCTAAAAATTTACTTCATTATAGCATTTTGTCGTGTGACAGACTCTGGCATATTCCACCATCAGCGATTTTAATTTTGATAACATAAAAAATTAGTCGTTATTTAGTCAAACTTTGCCGCCAAATATCACAATTTGTCGGTCACTGATTCAAAATTTATAAGGGTTCATAGGTGGCCGATCTGGAGAGCATGTCCCCAGCTTAGCCACATTTATATCTCAAAAACTAGGCCAACTAGCGAAGATCCTTTTTCTTCCAAATTTAGTCGCTAATTAGTCGCAACTTTTCGCCAAGTCACAGATTTAGTCGGGTCTTAGTTTAGAAGATATAATGAGTTAAATTTTTAAGTATAGTCCAAGTATTTTATTTTACAGTTTTTGGAAAACTTACAGCTAAATATTTTGCAAGATTGAGAATAATAAAAATAAGGCCAATTAAAAGTTTTCACAGATAGAAGAGAGCATATAAACAGAAAAAAAACTTGAGAAGGTAGACAGTGTGATAAGCAAAAACAGTATTTGAGTAAAATGAGTTTCAAACAGCGTAAATTCTAATCAATTAGTTTACATGATCAAAAAAGAAACCACAAAGAGTCCTTTTTAATGTTGAGATGCTAGTATTGAAAATATCGATATCAACGACACGACTGACCGCATTATACGTTTGACTTGCTCTGATTAAGTATGAATTTCGTCTGTAATTTGTTCCTACCACAGGAGTATATAATAGATAAGGATTGCGTAGAAAAGTAGAAGGAACCCTCAGTCCGATTTCATTCAGCAATTCGGGAAGCTCGGTTGAACGGTTAGCAATTCTAAATAGAAACGCCAAGTCTGCAATTCTTCTACGTTCAGAAAGAGGAAGTAGATGGAATCTTTTACAGCGTAAGAGATAATTGGGAGAATAAGTTTTGAAACGGAATTGAATATACCTCAAAAATTTTCTTTGTATGCCTCCCAATCGATTGATAAAATGTTGTAATTGGGATTCCAAACCTGAGAGGCATACTCGAGATGACTGCAAACAAAAGTACAGTAGAGGATTTTAATGGTTTTGATGCTCCTGAACTCAGACGAGACTCTCAAAATGAACCCTAGTGATTTTGATGCTTTATTAATGATTTTATCTATGTGTTGATCAAATAAAAGTTTTGAGTCAAATACAACTCCCAAGTCTTTGACTGTGTTAACCCTAGTCAAGGATCTGCCTAATAGTTTATAGTCAAATGTTATAGGTACGGGCTTCCGAGTAAAGGAGCACACGCAGCACTTGGAGACGTTTAAATGGAGCTTATTAGTGCTGCAGTAGTGCTGGAACCTATCTAGATCGTCTTGCAATGCTAGAGCATCTGATAATGAGGATATCTTTGACATAATCTTCATACCATCCGCATATAAAAGTATTTTAGAGTGAAGGAAACAGGAATCAATATCGTTGACGAACAGATTGAATAAGAGCGGCCCTAATAAGGATCCTTGAGGAACTCCAGATGGGATACGCATTGATCTTGATGAATACTCATTCAGCACAACAGTTTGACACCTGTCCTCCACATACGATTTAAACCAACGGAAGAGATTACCCCTAATGCCCATCGATAGAAGTTTACGCATGAGAACGACGTGATCAATTCTGTCGAAACATTTGGCATAGTCTGTATATATGACGTCGATTTGGGACCGATTAGACATAGCCTCTGACAAGAAGTCACTACAGAGAACGAGGTTTGTAGTTGTTGACCGACCACCCAAAAAACCATGCTGGTGTTCGCTGAAACCAAGCCTAAGAGCAGAGTAAACTTGCCTGTACACAATTCTCTCTAATATTTTAGCAAACACGCATAGCTAGATCGAAGAGTTTACGATAAAAATTTTGATCTAGCTCTTGGACTACACTTAAAAATTGAACTCATACCGTCGGGTCTTATTACAAAACAAGGTTTATTTTCAAACCCAGGTTTAAACCATGGACCCTTTTTTGAATTTCGAACTTTATTCCGACACATTAAGATGTCAGTTTTACAAAACTGACAACTTAGTACCGGACAAAGTTGTCAGTTTTGTATAAAGAACTGTGTTTCTATCACAGCTAGGTTCTTATTACAAAAGCTGGCTCGATGCTTTAAACCATGGCAGAAAAAAAACCTCGTTTTGTAATAAGGCCGATTATATCTTCTAAACTAAGGCCCGACTAATCTGTGACTTGGCGAAAAAATGCGACTAATTAGCGGATTTTGGGAGGAAAGATATCTTTGCTAGGTGGCTAATACCCGGTTTCTGAATTGAGAATTTGAAGTTGAGAACGTCCTAATCTGTACTTAAGTATAACTTAAACCTTTTTTCGTTTCTGAAATAAGTTTTTTTAAATTCTAATCAATATTTGAGTAATTAATCATCATTTATTCAAATTTGAAAGAAAGCATGCTTATCTCATGCTTACGGTCGTCAGTTGCGTTTCTGATCTAAGAAAAACGTGTTTGACAACACTCAAACCATTATCAACGTCAAGTTGAGCAGTTGAAAGTTGACACAACAATTTCGGCTGTTCAAACTGTAATCAGCTATATAATAAGTAGTGATTTTGATCATAATGAGTGGCGACGATACTTCCCTGTCGTCTTTGAAGATGCCTCAACGCAGACAACCGCGCAGAAGAATAGCAGGACATCGGCCTAACTTGTTCATCACGCTAAGCGATGAACGAACAATATTCAAGAGTCGGATCCGCTTTACGAATGAGGCGGTTCGTTTATTTATGCGACTGGTAGCTTTCAAGCTGTTGTGGGAGACACCGTGAATGTGAGGCAAGGCGACGACTGTGTGCCGCGTGGTAGAGAGGGTGACTAGTGCCCTACCTATTGTTGAGACGGCATTATGTTCGTATGCCCACTGCACAGGAGAGACCATCAGTGGCGGCACAATTTTTTGACATAGCTGGATTTCCTAGAGGAAAGATTTAGATTTCCTATTTCCTAAACACAATTGAAAGGTGTTTTGGTGTTCTTAAAAGATTTCCATGCCTACATTCAGGAATGCAGTTAAAACTTCCAAAAAAATTGAAGGTGATTGTGGCGTGTGTTGTTCTTCATATGACTATTCATCTTGATAACTACATCGTGGAATATGATGAACATGTACAAGAAGAAAGCGATGAACCATTACCTCAAGTGTCAAATACCCAAAATTTTGCTGCCAGAACATCCATAGTAGAAAATTATTTTTTATATTCTAATATTTAAAAATGTAATTTATATCTATATTTATTGAAATAAATACAGTTATACAGTTATCTATTTTTTCCTTGCATTTAGAAATCAGAGCTATTTGTTATAAGTATGCTTACTATAAATAAGGTAATTTATTACTACATCAAATGTAAATATGTCTCTATCTCTGCCTAGCCTTTTCCCAACTATGTTGGGGTCGGCGTCCAGTCTAACCGGATGCAGCTGAATACCAGTATTTTACATGGAGCGACTGCCTATCTGACCCCCACAACCAATCTAGGTAATACGATACCCCTTGGTAAGACTGGTTGTCAGACTTTCGGGCTTCTGACGACCCATAACGACTGTCAAAGATCCACAAAGGACGGCCGGGACCAACGGCTTTCCGAGGCACGGGGGAGTCTCGGTATGTAAAGATGGTCACCCATCCACTGACCAACCCCGGCAAGCGTAGCTTAACCTGATGGATTCAGCTGTACGGCTGTTATTACTGAGCCACAATAAAAGAAATTTAGGTAAGTAGGTATTGTAATATTTTTAATAACTCCTAGTTTTATCAGTTACATAAAAAATCACAGATAGGGAGATTCCCAGCCGAGTCGGATTCGATGATTGACCTCTTTGTCGAAGTTGGACCTCCCTAACTGGACAGTTTGTCCTAGGTAAACATTCTCGTTCACTACTTCTTAGAGTGTAGCGTCTCCAAATCTTTATGATCTTCTTAATATGTCGTGCAGAGGCTATTGTACTCTTTAGTAATGGACTTCCAGGCTTCCTGTTGCTTCCTGTTTTTTTTGCCCCTGTCTTTTTGCATTCTATTACACTTGGTATCTGAAGCAATAATAAATAAACGTAAAATTATATTATTGTAAACATTATAGGGTAGGTGCCGGACGGTTCTGTAGTGGCGACCGCGTACCGGCAGACGTAACGTTGGAAGGCCTCCAACAAGGTGGACCGATGACCTTGTAAAGGCCGCAGGAATCCCCAGGATGCGGGAAGCACAGAACCGGCCGCAGTGGCGGTGCTTAGGGAGGCCTATGTCTAGTGTGGACGTCTTTCGGCTAAAATGATGATGATGATGATGATGAAACATTATTATGTACTTACTTTGATATTATTGAAAGAAGATTTTCTTTCTACTATAAAGTATAGTTAGGCGATCTCTTTTTCTTGTATTTATCCATTTCAATTGGTACAATAGGTAATTTAAGTAAAAATACTAACAGAATTCCAATAAAAATTGTGTTTATTTACTTCAGAATACAGTTTGACATTCACGATTCGGTTCATTCAAACACGTCAAATTACTAAAATATAAAAATATGAAATTGCTAAAATATGCATTAGCAACTCTAAAACATAAAATTGTTGAAATTAATGCTGTTATTTAAAATTAACTTTCTTTTTAAGGCTGTTATAAATTATTATAAAAATAAAATGATGCAATATTATGAGTTTTTGAAAAGTACCGGTTTTTTAATGTAAATTGGAACGTGTTAGCTTTGATCAGGAATAGTTGAGTAAATAATCAGTTGATTATGGTTTGATGAAATTCGATTTTGACTTGTGAAACACAAAAAACTTAAGCGCATACTTATGTATTTGAGAATAATCAGTTGAGATTTGCTACTTTTCTCAAATCAGAAACCGGCTGTTAGTTTTTGTAATATAAATGTGGCCAAGCTGGGGAGATGCTCTCCAGATCGGCCACCTATGAACCCTTTATAACTTTTTAACCAGTGACCGACAAATTCTGATATTTGGCGGCAAATTTCGACTAATTAGCGACTAATTTTTTGTGTTATCAAAATGAAAATACCTGAATCTACATTTAAGGGGGATGCGCAGTGGTAGCCCGCGAAACTCAATTTTTGTTGGGGTTTTAGCAATTAGCAAGTCCGTGTCGTGTTAGGTGACACGGACCTGCAAATTGCAAAAAACCCCAATAAAATTGAATTTCGCGGGCTACCACAGCGGATCAACCTTCAACGAAGCGCGTTTCATTCCGGTGCGCGTGAGAGTCTTCTATCTCGTGCGTCAAACTAGACAGCCATAACGCCATTTCAATTACACACCGAGCCAAACCACGCTTCGATAATATCGATTATCATTTACTGCAATAGGCAAATAAGGGTTTGAACATCTTTCGATTCACTTCTCTATGCCGAGTTTTAGCGTATTAAGTTTGGCATAAGTACGTGAGTAGTTCTCCAAAAAGTATTCTCCGCGTAGCTTTCGTGGCGAATTTTTTTTTTAGAGTAATCTTCAAATAAATGGACACACATTTAAGATGCTTTAAAAATAATGAGTGCAATTTTGATTATATGTAAATCGGTGCATAAAGTACAGAGATATTCTATTTTGAAATTTTGGTTCCCACGAAAGTTACGAAAGACGCCACAAAAGTTACAAACGTATTTTCTATAAGCAAAATATAGTTTTAAATCCTTATTTTTTCATAAATTTCCTGTGGATTGAAGTTTAAAAATGAAATAGATACTTATTATTTATGAATCAACTTGTATTTGAGATCAACGTAGTGTTTTGAGATCAGCTTATTATTACTTATTAGTAACTTTGGTTGCTAATTTAGCTTTGGTCCAGTAATTAAACTGTAAAATTTACATCATTATCATCATCATCATTTCAGCCGAAAGACGTCCACTGCTGGACATAGGCCTCCCCTAAGCACCGCCATTTCGACCGGTTCTGTGCTTCCCGAATCCAGCAGATTCCTGCGGCCTTTACAAGGTCATCTGTCCAACTTGTGGGAAGCCTTCCAACGTTACGTCTTCCAGTACGCGGCCGCCACTCCAGAACATTTTGGCCCCATCGGCCATCTGTTCTTCGAGCAATGTGCCCTGCCTACTGCCACTTAAGTTAAAATTCTTCGGGCTATGTCGGTTACCTTCGTTCTACTGCGGCTCTCTTCATTTCTGATTTGATCACATAGGAAAATTCCAAGCATAGCCCTCGCCATTGCCTTTGGGTGACTTTCAGCCTTCTCATAAGGCCCACTGTGAGCGACTACGTTTCAGTGCCGTAGGTCTTTACTCGCAACACGTACTGGTCGAAGACTTTCATCTTGAGATACTATGGTATGTGAGACGAGAAGATATTGCAAAGCTTCCTGAACGCTGCCCAGCCGAGTCGGATTCAACGATTGACCTCTTTCTTCAAGTTGGACCTACCTAACTGGACAGTTTGTCCTAGATACTCGTCCACAACCTACAGTGTAGTGTCTCCGATCTTCATGAGAGTGGGTGCTACATGGGCATTTGAGATGCCATTTGTCTTATCCATTTTCATTTTAAGACCGACTCTTTCGGAAGCTCTACTGAAGTCATCGAGTAGTGTACTGAGCCCCTCCATAGTCTCAGCCATGACTACTATATCGTCTGCAAACTGAAGGTGAGTGACGTACTCGCCATTGATACCTAGCCATTTCCAGTCCAGAACCTTGAAGACATCCTCCAGTGCAGCGGTGTACAATTTCGGAGAGATAACCTCTCTCTGTCTCCCCCCCGCCAGAAGGATAGGTTTTGAGGTCCGTTCCTGGAGTCGGACTGAAATAGTGGCGTTTTCGTACAGGCACTTCAGCACCTCAATATACCGATAGTCGAGACTGCAGTACAGCCCATGCTTTAATCGAATCGGAGGCTTCAGTTTTCTGTATAACATGTCGCAGCGTATACGTATGTAGTCTATGGTGCTATAGCCTTAACGGAATCCGGCTTGTTCGGGAGGCTGGAAGTCATCAAACCTGCGTGCGAAACAGATCGTGATGACTCCTGAAAGCAGCTTGGACATGGCTCAGAAGTGAGACGGGTCTGTAATTCTTAAGAAGAACATTATCGGCCTTCTTAAAGAATAATACCACCACAGCTCTGTACCATGCCTGCGGCGTTTTGCCCTCGAGTATGACGGAATCAAACAGCTTCTGGAGGGCCTTAAGAACGGGTTTTTTATACTTTTGTCTGACAAGCACTGTACATAATACAATTCATAAGGTATTTTCTTACTGTCAATTAGCCCATTGGCTAAACAGCTCAGGTTGAGGTGAAGTAAGCTGTTAATTTAGCTACGAGAAAACATACAAACAGAAACACATACTACGAGTCGTTACAAGAAAAAAATTGAAGCACATACTCGTACAAGCATAAATACTAAAAAAAATGAAGCACATACTCGTACACGCATAAATACTTATACAAATACATAACACCTTTATTTTGAGATTCGCGACAATCGAGTAAATGCATCAGCGGCGTCACAAAACATCTGAAGTCATTATTTAATGGAGATATAAAACTTTCATGATGCGCTAGCTGACTTTCGTGGACAAATAACCACGAAAGTTGTGCCACGATAGTTACGAATATTTCACATTTTTGAGAATTACTATTAAAGTTACAGGTTAATTAACGAACAAAGTACTTGGGAATAATCTCGAAGATCTATCTTATTCCTTCATGCAAAATGAGTTGGAAAATTGTAAACATTATCCTTCAAAATTTGCGCATGAAAGTTTCTTGACCAAGGCTACTTGAAAATATTCAAAGGTTAACTTATCTCATATTTTTTTTGTTTATAAGCAATTAATGTATTTGTCTCCCCCACTGATGCCGGGACACTACTGAGCGTCCGCGCAACTAAAAAGTGTAGTGACAAGTTGCCCCTCTTGGAAGATAGGTGCAGTTTTGTTGCGCCCTCGCGAAAGTAGGAAAATCGTGTGACAGAGACATAATGCCTATTAACTATTGTACATTAAGAGATACAATTAATATTCTTTGATCATTATGATGCCTAATTAAATACGATTAATTTGATGTATTACATTATATGCTTATGAATAGAACCCAAAAGTTATCAAAGTTTTCCGTGAGCGCGAACAGAGTGTGACGCGCGAAGAACACCGATTTTGCTCCCGTTTTGGACACTAGATATTTTTTAAAATAAATATTATAAATAATTTTAGATGTTTATTGTTGAAATTGTACACATAAATAAACAAAGAATAATCTGTATTTGGTCCTAAGACTGAATATTTCATAGGTTAGGAATTAAGACCGTGTGACCGCGTTTTGAGGGACCTCGAAGAACTACCCACGTACAAGATTAATATACACATTAGCTGCCACGGCTTATTTTATTTTAATTTAAATTTTGAATTGCTTTTTTTTTATTACGGACGCTTTCAACGTTCATCGTTCTCACATGTATAATTTCAACATGAATGATGTAACCATATTTTGATTTAAAAGAGTGTCCGTGGAGTTTCTTGCCCGTTCTTCTCCATAGATCTACGTTTTTGAATAGGCTAGCTTCAACTTTCTGACTTACTTACTGACCGACTCTTTGACAATTCAAAAGTGCCTGTAATTGGTTTAATTGAAATAAATGCTTTGAGTTTGACTTTGAGTTTGAGTATAAAACGAGTAAACGGCTGTGTATATGGCAAACAGACAGCGAAACTATGAATGCGTTTGTCCACCGCAGCCGTCACCGGGACGTCACGTCACCGAGAACGAGTTGACGGCGCCGACGTAGCGATAATTCAATTACTACTATGGCGGCGTTTCCACCGCTCGTCCGTCAATCAAGTGCCGTCATCCCGGCAGCCGAAATTTCAAATAGTTCGGAGCGACTGGTGACCGCTAGAACTCGCCCCGAGATTGTGACGGCCCCACACATCTTTTATTTTGTCTGTCATAACATAACATTGTGGCATCTGCATCGCCACATGCGGACTACGCATCACAATGACGTCACTCAAAATCCTGCATCGCGCAATCAGACTTTACTGTGCGACATTATACAACGTCCCGACATCAACCGTCGGGCAGTTTCTCACCAGAAACAACACCCGTCTGGTTGGAGATCCTCCCTTTTCTATGGAGGGTGAGTGAACTTTACACTCTGATCCTCATATCTCTATAACATTCCTATCATACCGAACCACGGAATTCAGTCACGGTGGTCAAACGACCCGGCGGCATCAGGACGTGACCATCGGTTCGAATAATATTGTTTCTCAGTGACATCCCGGAGACGGCTGCTGCGGTGGACGGACACTAGCCTACACAATCATCTGCCTTATTATAGTTACCCAAATACCAGTCTCACTAGATGCAGCTGAACACCAGTTTTTAGATGGAGCGACTGATTATCTGACCTCCAAAACCAGGTTACTGGGTAATAAGATATCCTTCAGTAAAATTGATAAGACTAGGTGGTAAGACTGGTTTTCCGACTTTCGAACTTCTGACTGTCAAAGATCTACGATCCCCACACCGATCAAGATCCTTCTCCACAAGGTCAAATAGGTACATTTTACTTTATGACTAGCACGTCTAGGTATGATAAGCACGAGTAATGACACACAGGGAAACTAACTACCTATGTATATCCGTTATTGGCTCAACCGGTACTCACGTTATTAGATTGTAGATAATAAGCGATTAATGTAATTAACGATAAAAAGATATCATTCGTGACTCTTTTACCACAGTTATACACACAAGGAAAAACATTAGTGGAACAGTTTATTTAGAAACGTTTTCATAATATTATTTTAAAATCATATTGTTCTGACACCCTTTTTTACTTAGGTAACCATAGCTCAGGCACTTAATCTAAAGAAAAACCTTTTGGAACGAAATTCTTTAACGCGTCTTGTGGTAGGAATAGGTGCCTATCTGGCAGAAATTGTGACGTAACGAAAAAGCGTTATGCCCCCTTCCATGCGACTTTCTCTCTCTCTGCAGCAATTTTCATTAATTGTCAAAGTGGGAATTTGGTCAAAATGAAAATCAAAGATGGCGGCTGCGAAAATTTTAATTTTTTTCATCATGGGTGTTGTTTTCATGGTTTTCGACGGTGCTAAAGCCGATAGTGAAGTCAAAATGAACATCCAAGATGGCGGCTGGAAAATTTTTCAAATATTTCGTCATGGTTGTCGTTTTCATTGTTTTCGAGGGTTCTAAAGTCGATAGTGAGGTCAAAATGTAAACCCATGATGACTGCTAAGAAAATTTTGTTTTTGTTTTATATCTTGAATCAGAATTTAATGAACTTCATTCCTGACGGGGCTCCCACGACTATACACGTTTTTTTATTTACGTAAGCGTATCAGTATGAATGACACACATACTTAACTACTTTTGTTTTTAGGGTTCCGTCCCAAAATGGTAAAAAGGAACCCATAGGACTTGTGTGTCTGTCTGTCACAGCAGCTTATAGCAACTAAGTTAAAAGCATGAAACAAGATAATATTCCAACAGGATAGGTACCTACGCGTGACCTCGTGACCATGGGTAGGACGTGTACACCTCTGACTACCTTGGGGACTACAGAAGTGATGCTACGTTTTGTCAGATTTAATTTCTAAGTAAGTATAGTAGGGTCCGAAAAAGAACCGTTGTAACCGACATAGCTTGCAGAGTAAGCAAACTGAAGCGGCAGTGGGCTGGCTATGTTTGTGCTGGGCTGATGGAGCAGAGGAGTCCTGGAGTAGAGACCGCGTATCGGTAAGCGTAGTGACGTGGAACGCCTCCAGCTAGGTGGACCGACGACCTTAAGGTGGTTGGGACAGACTGGGTGCGGAAGGCGGAGGACAGGGCAGGGCAGGGTGGCGCAGCCTGACAGAGACCTATGTCCAGTAATGGACTGTGATAGGCTGGGTTGATTGATTAAGGCTGATATGTTATAATTACTAATAATGATTTAATGTTCGCATGTAAGTGGCGATTGTCATTAAGAAATGAGAATAAAGTTTTTTAAACCTAAGACTCCTCCTTCCTAAAATACGGCGAAACTAAATCTTTTAAAGTAACTACTATAGCATCTTTTTGATAGGAAAAAATACATAGCAATCTACAACACAGACGAAGTGATTTAATTTGTCCTGAAATCTATTTGAGTTTGTAGAACTAAGGGAAAAAAAATCTAAATCCAGGTGTATTTCTGTCTATTTTTCCTAGTTTTTACCATATTACTCCTACAATTTTCATTAAAAGTGTTCATTTACCTACTCTACAAAATAATAAGGAATGATTTCATGTCATTACTTTTTTAGTCCAATCAATAGATTTTTTGTAAATCGATAATTACTTCATATTTTGCAAGCGGTGTGTCATCGCGCTTCTCATTCTTTTCTATGCAGTCCGACAGTGACCGCGCTTTTTACGGCGGACAGGCCTTAATATTGATAGTAGAGTATTTAAAATTACAACTGCATACTTTAAAAAATATAAAAATTCACCTGCTACCTTCTTCTTCTTCTTTGTCCTAGCCATTTCCCATTATTTGGGGTCGGCTCTCCTCGTTCTGCGGCGCCAGGACAGTCTGTCCTGGGTTGTCGAAACATTTGTTTGGGCAAGCTCTAAGTCCTTGGCCACCGTGGACAACCAGGTGGCTAGTGGGCGTCCTCTACTTTTTTTATTATTTGGCAGTGCTAAGGCCTGTTTTACCACGTGGTCTTCGGGGCGTCTAATGTCAAGTCAGGATGGTGTTGAACAACCTCGTGAGCCACTCTAAGCCTGTGCAACCTAATCTTTTCCAGATGTCTGCGGATATTTCGTCAGGGCCTACAGCATTGTGGTTTTTCATTTGCGCTACTGCGAGTTTCACTTCAGCTATTTCGATTCTGGGTACCGGTCCTGCAATGGATTGCAGCGGGTGCAAAGTCTGGCTAGGGAATTCTGTTCAATAGCTCTTGGTAGTATTGACACCATCTATTTGTGATAATCGCATTCTCTGTTAGGAGCTGTCCATTTTCGTCTTGGATGTATTTATTGACCTTAATGTCCAGTGTTGATTTGTGTCGCTGTTTAGCTAATTTAAATACTTCAGCATCATTTTTAGCGTCCTCAATTTTTTTGTATAAACTCTCCTTCGATTGCGCAATTGATTGGGCCACTATACATTTCGCCAATTTCTTGGCTTCTTTATAATTATCCAATGTGATCTTCCTCGAGTTGCGTTTTTTGCCATAGTTTAAATAGATCTCTTTTGGCTTTTACTACCTGTTTTACATCATCGTTCCACCAGGTAGGATCCTTGTTGATGTTAAGGCCTCCTTTAGATACTCCAAGGATTGTAGCTGCATTTCTTCGACACATAGTTTTGTAGTTAGACCACATTGGCTCGACGTTGTTGTTGTAGTCGTTGCTCATATCTTCTTCCAGATATTTCTCAAGTATGTTTACTAGTTCATCGCCCTGAGCATTGTAAAGTTGTTGCCATTTAATTTTTGGGGTTTTATCTCTTATTGTTTTAATCAGATTTGGCAGTGTCAAGCTTGTGACTAAAATTCTGTGCTGCGAGGTTAGGCCATGACCAGGGATTACTTTGCAGTCTTTGAAGTTTTTCAGAGAAGTCCTGTCTGCCAAAATGTAATCAATCTGTGTGCTGTGTCCGGAGCTCTTGCACGTTATTAAATGTTCGGCCTTTTTTTGGAAAAATGTATTGATTATTATCGAAAGGTTATGTCTCACACCAAAGTCCAAATCCTCCCCCTGCTTATTAACTGTACCGTAGCTGAAACCTCCGTGCACGCCTGGATACGAGCGATGAGTGGCTCCCACGTGGCCGTTTAGGTCTCCACCGATGTACTTCGATTCGTTGGGTGGTATCTGGTTGATAAGGTCATCGAAGTCTTCCCAGAACTGGTCTTTTTCTGCCTCTGTGCAGCCCGTCTGTGGGGCGTAGGCCGAGATGATATTAAGTGGATGCTGTTTATCCATGGCAAGTTTCACGGCAATAAGGCGGTCACATTTTCTCTCTATTTGGATAATGCGTTGTTTAAGGTGGGGGTCCAGCACTATGCCTACGCCGTTCTGTGTGTTAGTCACGCCGTGGTAGATAATTTGGTAGCCCAGTCCTATATCTCTTGACTTAGAGCCCTTCCATTTAGTCTCCTGTAAACAACATGCATTTATGACTCTTCTATCTAATATTTTGCTTAGTTCCTGGCTTCTACCATTGAGAGAGCCAAGGTTCCACGTCGCAAGTCTGATCTTCTGAAAAGTGGTTTGCGAATACGATTTCGTATTCTTGTCAGAATCGTCGCTTCGGGGGTACGCCCTAACCTTCTTACTGGCAATCGTATTCGTATTCGGGGATGCATCCACGTCGCTTACGGAGGACGCCCTAGCATTAGACTTATTTCTCATAGTTTTACTTTTCATATTTGAACGAGGAGGTGTAAAGTTTGGCTTGAGTTTTACGACCGGTTGCCACCTGACGCCAAGACTGTCATTCTGCTGCAGAGCGCGAGCGCCGCCGTTGGTCCGTTTGGACTCATCCGCCGCCATCTCTTCTGTGTACTCCAGCCCAAATACACAGCACTGTTGTCGGCCTCGCCTCCGAATATGTTAGAGAAGCCCGGAACAGGGGTTTGATAACGGAGTTTCCATCTCCGGCCTGTTGGTCCGCGGGAGCTATTTTATTTCACTCCTGCCCTCCTGTTGCCTCTTGGGTGGCACCAGGCGAGCGTTCCACCATCCGCCACCTGTGGACGCGTTCTCTAGGGGTAAGGCTCCCCGAGAAAAAAAAAAATCACCTGCTACCACTCAGGTACAAACTTGAGAATAATAAAAAAATAGGATCTTCAGCTGCATTTCAAATTGAATGCAGACGAATTGCAAACTGAATTCATACGTATTTTTAAACATTCGTCATACAAAGATAAGACAATCTACCGGAAATGAACTAAACTTATCATAGGGAAAAAAACATTTTTCACATTGCATGTACAAAGGTCAAATTCGTAATACGAGTAGGTACCTACTCTACGTTCTCTCTCGGGGCGCTCGGGCGGATTCTGGACCCGCGTTTCGGCCTTCCGCGGATCTCCTTAGCCGTAAGGCCGTGACGAATTCCTCTCGTGCGCAATCGGCGCGGTTCTGTACAACCGCCGCTCAGCGGTAAAAAAAACCGGCCAAGTGCGTGTCAGACCAATAAACATAACGTTGTAATCACAACAAAAAATGATTTAAGTGATAAAATTACAAATTAACAATTTTCGTACTTTCTTTTACTTGTGCTGTAAGACCTGGCATACTCGCATCTCGCTCAATTTCATGATTCTAGGTCAACGGGAAGTACGGTACCTACCCTATAGGTTTTGATTTGCGAGTATCAAAATATGTCACATAAGTGGCCGTATTTTTTTTACTGCGTTGAATTAGAAGCTGGATTTTTCTAGAACTCCAAGGATCTTCTATAGACCTACGTATTTTGTATTAATTTCAACACGATACCGCCACGGGTTCATGAGAAAAAGGGTTTTGACAGACTGACAATCTTGAAAATATTTTTCTAAGTAATAAAATTAGAAATTAACAATTTTCGGACTTTCTCCTTTATTTGTGCTGTAAGACCTTGCTTGCTTGCCAAATTTCATGATTCTAGAACAACGGGAAATACCCTTTTTGTTTTTTGATTTACTTGCGATTATCAAAATATGTTGCTTAGATGGCCGTAATTAGGGTTCCGTACCAAAATGGTAAAAGGAACCCTTATGGTGTGACTCAGTCTGTCTGTCTGTCTGTCACAGCTGGATATCTCAAGAACTATCAATGCTATCAACTTTAAATTTGGAACAGTTTTAGATGACATTTACCCAACTATTTTGCAAATAAGAAAGAAGTAAAAATATTTTTGCTTTTTTTGTAACAGGGACTGAAAGTTGGTCTTAAAAATTCAAAGTGGGGCTACTAGGGCATGTGGGGGTATCATATGAAAGAGCGCTGTTTGCACATTCTCAAACATTTTTTTTTTTTTAGTCCGCACAGTTTTCGACTTTTGATGAAAAATGTAAAAAAAATACCGTTCCCCCGCCCCCCCGTTATATCTAAAGTTTGCAAAGATAAAAATATGAAATTATTCTATGTGATAGAAGTTTATGTAAAGATTACAGGAAAAATAAAACGATGTCTCTAAATAGTACACTTTTTCAGAAATCGGAACGGAACCCTCGGTGCGCGAGTCCGACTCGCTCTTGACCGGTTTTTTTTATTGCTTTGACTTAGAAGCTTGATTTCTTTAGAACTCCCAGGGACCATAGACATGGGGATATAGGGGGGATATTTGATATTAATTTCAAGTTGATCTTTCCACGATAATCGCGCGCGATTATATCGCGTGTCGCGCCTGTTTGCAACAATATTTGTGAAAAAAATAAGTATCTATTTATGTAGTACTTATAATGTAAATTAAAGTAAGACCCATTAACTATAACAATCTAGCCTTTTTAATTTTCAGTTATATTCCCGGGAAACAGACGCGGCGCGGATGAGATGGTGATGCGACTTTTCAAATTATATACAAAAGACACGACCGGGACGAAAACTCTACATATTGTAATGTCTTTGACTTTCCTAGTTTTAAGCCCTGGCCGGAGGGTCTCCTGCATACCGGATTCTCTGCAATTTAATCGGAGTCATCTGCAAGAAGCCATTACTACACAAGACCAGCCTGAAATAAATAGAACTACGCAACCTAGTCCGGAAAAGACGAGGGATACACCGTCTGTACCAAGTCCTATGACAAAAGGGTCTATCAGTCCTAGGGAAGAGCAGCAGGAACCTGTGGAACCTATAGTACCCGGAGAAGCTGGAAGCCTACAACCGGAGACCATGCCACGGCGCTCACAGCGAACCAGAAGGCGAGCTGAACGGCTGGACCTATAACATTCATTATATTAATCACAAGTATCCTTATTGCGAACTACGTATACAACATGAAAGAACATTTTAATTTTTTTATGACATGCGTTATTATTTTAACTTCAAAATATACTCGTAGAGACCCAACAAGATCAATGATGCCCAGAAAATATTAGGGGACTCCCTCTAAAATATTTAATATCTAAATTACTTAGATGGCTCATAGGTAATACTTTTTAGGGTTCCGTACCTCAAAAGGAAAAAACGGAACCCTTATAGGATCACTCGTGTGTCTGTCTGTCCGTCTGTCACAGCCAATTTGCTCCGAATCTAATGAACCGATTAAGTTGAAACTTTGTACATATATTTATTTTGGTAACCCAAACACGGACATGTAACGTAAATAAATGAATTTTGAATATGGGGGTCCCTTTTGGGGGGAAAATAAGTACAATTAAAAAAAAAGTTTTGCAAACTGTATCGTTTGACATATCAAATGAAAGGTATTACTGTGAGGATCTCAAATATATTTTTTTTATAATTTTAAAATAAATTTTTTTGAAGTTATTTAAGAAAATAGACGAAAATTGACCATTCCCCCCCCCCTTATCTCCGAAACTACTGAGCCTAAAATTTTGAAAAAAATACTGAAAATAGTTCTTTACCTGAGTACAGGAAAACCTATCAGAAGTTTATGGTCTTGTAAATCTATATATTAGGTCTTTACCTATGAAATTGCCGTTCTGCAGTACTGGCCATTTCAAATCAAAATAAATTTTTGTTTGGCTAAGAATTCTAATTTCAAATTAATTTTATTTTAAAAACATGGATTTTTTTTTCCAAAAGTAGTCATTTGTTTATTGATTAGTGTTACATTTTCATCGCATTTCAATCTTTTTCGTCATCATGGATACGTTAAAAATTCGAGTAATTATGGAATATGAGTACCGTCGTGGCAGCAACGCGGCACAAGCGGCACGCAACATCAACGACGTTTACGGAGCTAACACTACTAACCTACGCACCACCTGTTATTGGTTTGCTCGCTTCCGTTCTGGAAATTTCGACCTGAAAAATGAACCTCGCGGTCGTCCGAAGACTTTGGTCGACAATTACGAATTAAAGGCTGTGGCGGCATCTACATCGCCACATATGAACTACGCATCAATGACATGACGTCACGCAATCCTGCATCGCGCAATTAGAGTTTACCACGCGATTAGCATATATACAACGTCCCGACATCAACCGTCGGGCAGTGGCCCACCAGACACAACACCCGTCTGGTCGGAGGATCCTCCCTTTTCAATGGAGGATGAGTGAACTTTACACCCTGTTCCTCATGCCTCTAAACTGGTGACCCCGAGCATGAACGTCAGCGCAGCCTTCGTGCAACTCTATCAGCGTGACGTCATCAGCATCACTTCCTCAAGCTTTCGAGCGGCGAGTCACACAGCCAGCCAGCATCCACGGCTTCAACAGGTATCCTGACCACCAGCATGCAGCGGACGCGCATTCCTGGTCATGACCTTCAGCCTCAACCTAGCGCTGTACACTCCGACTCACTGGAGCATAACGCAGCGCCACCCCGACTCACTGGGGTATCACCGCAGACAGTTCCGACTCACCGTGAACTATGCGGCACCCGGTTCCGACTCACTGGAACCACAACTGGCACTGGCAAGCATCGCAAGATACACGACTCAGCCCACTATCGACCTCCGGTCTCCGGAGGGGAGTGATGTGGCGGCATCTACATCGCCACATATGAACTACGCATCAATGACATGACGTCACGCAATCCTGCATCGCGCAATTAGAGTTTACCACGCGATTAGCATATATACAACGTCCCGACATCAACCGTCGGGCAGTGGCCCACCAGACACAACACCCGTCTGGTCGGAGGATCCTCCCTTTTCCATAGAGGATGAGTGAACTTTACACCCTGTTCCTCATGCCTCTAAAAAGGCGATTGTGGAAGCTGATGATACACAATCTACGGCTGAATTAGCAGCAGCTTTCGACGTTAGCGTCAAAACAATATTGGTCCATTTGCGTCAAATTGGCAAGGTAAAAAAGCTTGACAAATGGGTGCCCCACGAACTCAATGATCGCCAGCGCGAAGTACGCGTCGAGACGTGCCTTGCACTGCTCAACAGACACACAAATGAAGGAATTTTGAACCGCATTGTTACCTGCGATGAAAAATGGATTCTGTTTGATAACCGCAAGCGCTCAGCAAGTTGGTTGGATCCTGGTTCAGCACCTAAACAATGCCCTAAACGAAAACTTACCCCTAGAAAAGTGATGGTCACTGTTTGGTGGTCTAGCGCCGGTGTGATTCATCACAGCTTCTTACCAAACGGGGTGAGCATTACTGCAGATGTGTACTGTGAAGAACTGAACACAATGATGGAGAAGCTGGCACATCTCCAACCAGCATTGGTCAATCGCTCGTCTCCGCTGCTCCTGCACGACAACGCGCGACCTCATATTGCACAGCAGACGGTCTCCAAGTTGCAAGAACTGGGGTTGGAAGCTCTCCGTCATCCGCCCTACTCACCAAACCTTGCGCCTACAGACTACTACTTTTTCCAGAATTTGGATAACTTCTTGGCGGGAAAAAAATTCAATACCCGAGAGGCAGTACAAAATGCCTTTGAAGAATTTGTTGCCTCCCGACCAGCTGATTTCTTTAAGAAGGGCATCAATAAACTGCCACTGCGTTGGCAAAGATGCATTGATTGCATGGGTGATTACTTCGATTAATACAAATAAAAAATACATGAAAAAAAATCGTTTAAATTTTTTCATACAAAACGGCAATTTCATAGGTAAAGACCTATTATATAAGATTCAAAGTCCTGACTGACTCATTGACTGATAATAATCAACGCACAGTCCAAAACACTGGACCTAGAGACATGAAATTTTGCACATATATACCTTATACAGTGTAAACATCCATTATGGAAGAATTTTTGGAAATTACATCCCTAAGGGAATAAAATAGGGGATGAAAGTTTGTACGAAAAATCTTATCTCTTGAGTTATTAGACTTGAAACACGAATATTCATCTAAGTTAATTATAAAATTAATCATTTTTAGTTTTCCTCAACTACCCCCTTTTTTGTGGATGGGAAATCATCAAATGACTTCTTACTCTCTGGGTGGAGCGGAAGTGCGTGTCATACTTTTACTGACTAAAACCCACCCGTGCTCCTTCAGGTGCCTATGGCCACGGTATCTTTTTGGAACGACCCGCGACCCCAGAAGACGGGATTGGTGGGTGTCAAAGTTTGTATGGAGGAATTTTAACACGCGGTCCTATTTACTCAAAACTCAGTTTTTGTACTTGAGACCAAAAATGAAGACTAACTATCGTAAAATCTACCCTAAAGGGTTGGAAAGGGGTAGTAAATTTTACAGTGGAGGATTTTATTGGGTATTGATTAACTCGAAAATTGGTGTAAATAATGTTTGAGCCAAGTTATAGAAACATCCCAGACGATTTTTGAAATTCTACCCCTGTGGGCGTGAAAACAGGGATACAGTTTATATAATCTTATTAATTTGGTTAATGAACTTGAAACTTAGCACAAATACTTGCTTATGTAAGTAATAAAGTGTGTCATTATTAGTTTTTCATAACTACCCCTCAACCCCTTTGAGGGGTAGTTTTTTAGGGATGTTAACGTTTGTATGGAAGGATTTTAAAGCGCAGTCCGATTAACTTGAAACTCAGTATAATTTTGATGTAAAATAAACAATAATAAGAGAATTAAAACCCATGAAATCAGACATCCACGCGGGCGAAGCCGTTGGCAGTCTAGCTAGTATCTCAATATTGTGCGTACAAACTTACTAAGCCTCCGCTGTCCGTCCGTCCGTCTGTCACAGGGCTGTATGTCATGAACCTTAAACAGTTGAAATTTTCACAGATTGTGTATTTCTATTTCGACTATAACAACAAATAATAAAAATAAAGTAAAGTTAAAATTAAAGGGGGCGGCGGTCCCCATACAAAAAAGTTTTCATTAAAAAAAAAAATAACCTGAGTGTGGGTTGTTATTGTATAGAACTCATCGAGTAGAGTACAAAGATATTTTTATTTTATTATCTTCTAAAATGAAGAAATAGGGGACCGTAAAAGTTGTCAATTTTATACCATTTTTGTACGAGCTCTATTATATAATGTACCTTATACTGTACTTAATCAAGAAATACTAAAAACGCCGATTCATAAGGTATTTTGTTTAAATATGGGCGATTTTCTGCAACTGCAAAAAATAACCTTGTAATTCACAGTATCATTATGAAATACAAAGTTATCTTTGCGATTGTTAAACATATAATATGGTACGGAACCCTTTGTGTGCGAGTCCGTCTCGCACTTGGCCGGTTTTTTTATACCTAGTGTAAAAGAATACTTTGATAAAAAAAGTAAGTGATAATGATAATACTGTTACTGATTGACAGATATTTAATAGGTACTTAATGCTTAGATTTAAAAAAGATAGACAAATTAAAAACAAATTGAATTACAATTTTGTAATATTGCGAAGTGCACATTCTGCGTCAAACCCATATTATATTATATTCTATTTTTTTTAATGAAAAATAAATTTTTCATTTCATTGAACGACCCCGTTACAGTACCTACCTACATTAAATTTAGTTATTATGACTAAGAACACAATAATAATTGCGTTTTTGTTTGTGTGTGATTAAAGGTATCTATCTATCGATATCGATACCACCTACCTTATAAAATCATCAAGGCCACGGGACCAAATTTTTAACAATGTTAAATGAAAAGATCCTTGCTGTGCCCGACAGGGTCCACAATGATCTAAAATTATGTATACATATTTTATATTGTACCTACCACCTACGTTAACATTGTGGAATGCAAATAAATATATTGAGTATTGAGTATCCTTTTTTGAAAAATGTAATCAATTAGCTAGCTAATGATATTAATTTAATAGGTAATTATTACAAACACATTTTTATAGTGCATTTATCTATCCCATAAAAACATATACTTAATAATTTTTGAGCTGAGTTTATTGATAACACAAAAGAAATGTGTTTTTTTTATAATTAAGTAGGTAGGTAGGTTACCTATTAAATTAATATTATTTACTAGGTCGGTCGCTAATTGATTATATTTTTCAAAAAAGCATCTTGTTATTTAACAATCTTAAAAATTTGGTCCCGTGTGAGCGAGAGAGGTGACAAAATGCGACAGGCCTCTTAAGAATTCCGCTTGGCAATAATTAGTATCAATCAATCAATCTACCTAATCGTTTTCCAACTATGCTGGGGTTGGCTTCCAATCTAACCGGATGCATCTGAATACCAGTATTTTACATAGAGCGACGGCCTATCTGACCTCCACACAACCCAGTGACTGGGTAATACCCCTTGGTAAGACTGGTTGTCAGACTTTCGAGCTTTTGACGACCCGTTTCGACTGTCAAAGATCCACGAATGATAGCCGGGACCAACGGCTTAACATGCTTTCCGAGGCACGGAGGGGTCTTGCTCGGTATGTAAAGATATCCCATCCACTGACCAACCCCGGCAAGGGCCCGTGCGGCTGTTATTACTTAGCCACGAGATAATATGTAAGTGACATATTTGTATTACATTTAAAATAATTATAGGTTCATGACTTTTTAAATGGTCATAAATTCAAATTTTAAACAATGATGACACCAAAATAGTGTCCGACCGAAAGTTCGGTTTCGGTTTCGGTCGAGTTTCGGCAAAAAAACGGGTTTCGGTTTAGTTTCGGTTTCGGCGGCAAACCTGCCGAAACTACGACCGAAACCGAAACTGCATTCGGGAGTTCTCGCACTGTGCTCGGTCATGTTCGGCGTGGCAAATTCCATCCAAGTCCAAGCGACGAAGACATTTTGCCGCGTCCACGTGCCTAATAATTTTTTTTTATTTATTTAAAAAAGGTACACCAACAGCTTCTGTATATAATGTATCTTATGAACTATAGTTAAATCGCCTCAGACTTACACAGTCGCCAATTATAGGTAATCATGTCGTGACTGGCTTATGTGTTTGCAGTTCGTTTTGTTTGTTGTGAGTTTTCGTGTGATTTAAACACCTCTTCTATTTTGAGTATTTTTAAGGCGCAATTAATAGTTTTTCGAGTTTCGTACCAAAATAGTAAAAAGGAACCCTTACGGTGTGACTCAGTCTGTCTGTCTGTCTGTCACAGCTGGATATGTCAGGAACTACTAATGCTATCAACTTGATTTTGGAACGGTTTTAGATGACGTTTGCCTAACTATTTTGGAAATAAGAAAGAAATAAAAATATATGTGTTATAAAAAACCGAAGAGGAGCTACTAGGGCACGTGGAGCATCATATGAAAGAACGCTGTTTGCACATTCTCAAACATTTTTTTTTTCTTTTTTTCAGGCAGCATAGTTTTCGAGTGATGAAAAATGTTAAAAAAATACCGTTTAAATACCTTATCTCCGAAGTTTGCATATAGAAAAATCAGAAATTATTCTATGTGATAGAAATTTATGTATATATTACAGAAAAATAAAACGATGTCTCTAAATAGCACAGTTTTTCAGAAATCATCAACAAAAATTACATATAAATGATGTTACGGAACCCTCAGTGCGCGAGTCCGACTCGCTCTTGACCGGTTTTTTTCTTAAATGAGGGGTTGTTATGTTGATTATCAATAAATGAAAATGTGGAAGGGTGCAGAGCTAAGTATGTGATTTAAAGATAAAAAAATAAAACTGACTATTATAATAACGTTTTCTATGTTTTTCCCTCAAAACATGATGCTTGTAAGGAAGTTTTGGTTTCGGTTTCGGCCGAAACTGAGACCGTTGCCGAAATTCGGTTTCGGTTTCGGTTTCGGTCGTAAAAACCAGTTTCGGTCTGACACTACACCAAAATGATCGTCAGTATGCGCTTCAAAATTTAAAAAAAACTTTTTCTTTGACTCATCATTATTTTTGTGTTTTAGGCCGTGATAACTTACATGGACGATGCACGAAGGTCGATTTAGGAGTCCGGTAGTGTATAATTAGTCATTCAAGCACACAAATCTACGATTATCTAGAATTTAAGTACCTTAACCAATAGACTTAAGACCAAACTTAAATCCTGTCGAACGCTTCGTAGGTATCGCTGCGGACTATCTAGAAACCAGATCTTGATCAGTTTGAAGCAGCCCGACTTGTCGATAATTCGGCATGTCTCGTTCAAGGCGATGTCAACCTGCATGGCATTTAGGTATGTATGCGTCAGTGCTAAATACTGTAAATAGCGTTACTTTTAAGTTAAGGAAAGTAGGTACGACGCCAAAGTCCTTGGCCTTGACCTTGGCGTTATACTTTCCTTAAGAGGATATATCGAAGCGTGGTTTAGCTCATTGTGTAAGTTAAATGGCGTTATGGCTGTCTAGTTTAATGCGCGAGATAGAAGACTCACGTGCACCGGAACTAAACGTGCTTCGTTTAAATGTAGATTTATGACAAAATGCTACACTTAAATCAATTTTAGCTGATGTTGTTGACATATTTAAATTAAATACCGTCGATTTAAAGCAAATTTTTACTGCACCATAAGGAACTGTTTACGTATTACCGAATACAACAGAAAATAGATGATGCTACTTTGGTTTTTTTTCTACCAAAAAAAAATTCTAGACATCATATTTCGGTTTTAGTACAGCAGTAGACAATATAGTCAAATAACACATTATGGAAAATCCAAATGATTTGACCATATAGGTACATTAAAACTTATAGGAATTTTAAAAATACAAAATTTATCGATGTATCCAACTTAGGACGAGCGGAATAATCGGTGTACGTTCCTCTACAAAATATAATTTCGAGTGATATAGGCATGCAAGTGAGTAGTTCTTCAAAAAGTATTCTCCGCGTAGCTTTCGTGGCGAATTTTTTTTTTAGAGTAATCTTCAAATAAATGGGCATGCATTTAAACGCTGTAAAAGTAATAAGTGCAATTTTTATTATATGTAAATCGGTGCATAAACTACAAAGATATTCTATTTTGAAATTTCGGTTCCCACGAAAGTTATGAAAGACGCCACAAAAGTTACAAACTTATTTTCTGCAAGCAAAATATTAGGTGTAAAAAAATTAACTGCAAGAACTTCATCCACATACTCGACATCGAAAAACAAACACATTACAAAAAAAATTTTTCGCGGAATCGCGAAAAAAAAATCAGCTGTTCAATACATTTATGTTCGCATAATTCGTCAAAATGTACTGAACAGCTGATTTTTTTTTCGCGATTTCAGGTTTGGTCCCATAGTAAAAGTTCATAATGATGAGTACAATGACCCCTTAAGAGGTTGTGGGTTATTTATTTTACACCTTGTATAGTTTTAAATCCTTATTTTTCCTTAAATTTCCTGTGGATTGAAGTTTATAACTTATATTTGAGATCATCAGTGTTTTGAGATCAGCTTATTATTTTTTTATTAGTAACATAGGTTGCTAACTCAGCTTTTATCCCAGCAATTAAACATCACCATCATCATCATTTCAACCGAAAAACATTCACTGCTGGACATAGGCCTCTAAACAGCGCCACTTCGACCGGTTCTGTGCTTCCCTCATCCAGCAGATTACGGTACGCGGCCGCCAGTCTAGAACCTTTCGGCCCCATCGGCCATCTGTTCTACGAGCAATGTGGCCTGCCCACTGCCACTTAAGTTTAGCATTTTTTCGGGCTATGTCGGTTACCTTCGTTCTCCTGCGGATCTCTTCATTTCTGATTTGATCACGAAGGGAAACCCCAAACATAGCCCTCTCCATTGGCCTTTGGGTGACTTTTAGCCTTCTAATAAGGCCCATTGTGAGCGACTACGTTTCAGTGCCATAGGTCATCACTGGCAACACATACTGGCTCAAAGAATTTCGTCTTGAGATACTGCGGTGTGTGAGACGAGAAGATATTGCTAAGCTTCCTGAACGCTGCCCAGCCGAGTCAGATTGACGATTGATCTCTTTCTCGAAGTTGGACCTAACTAACTGGACAGTTTGTCCTAGATAAACATACTCGTCCACAACTTAAAGTGTAGTGTCTCCGATCTTCATGAGAGTGGGTGCTAAATGGGCATTTGACATGACCTTTGTCTTATCCATGATCATTTTAAGACCGATTCTTTCAGAAGCTC
Source organism: Cosmia trapezina (assembly GCA_905163495.3). Taxonomy (NCBI): domain Eukaryota; kingdom Metazoa; phylum Arthropoda; class Insecta; order Lepidoptera; family Noctuidae; genus Cosmia; species Cosmia trapezina. The sequence continues at coordinate 20,796,060 of LR991035.1, read as the reverse complement.
TACTGAGGTCATCGAGCAGTACTGAACTCCTCCATAGTCTCAGTCATGACTACTATATCGCCAGCAAACCGAAGGTGATTGACGTATTTGCCATTGATGTCGATGTCTAGCCCTTTCCAGTCCAGAACCTTGAAGTAACCCTCCAGTGCAGTGGTGAACAGTTTCGGAGAGATAACGTCTCTCTGTCTCACCCCTCGCTGCAGAAGGATAGGTTTCGAGGTCTATCCCTGGAGTTGTACTGACATAGTGGCGTTTTCATACAGGCACTTCAGCACCTCAATGTACCGATATTCGATCTGGCACCGTTGAAGAGACTGTAGTACAGCCCATGTCTTGATCGAATCGAAGGCTTTCTCGTAGTCCACAAACGCTAAGCAGAGATGCAGGCTTCAGTTTTCTGTGTAACCTGCCGCAGCGTATGTATGTGGTATACGCTGCTATAGCCTTTACGGAATCCGGCTTGTTCAGGAAGCTGGAAGTCGTCAGACCTGCGTGCGTGACGGTTCGTAATGACTCTTGAAAACAGCCTGTAACTCTTAAGAAGAGCACTAACACCCTTCTTAAAGAATAGTACCACCACACCTCTGTACCATGTCTGCGGCGTTTTGCCCTCAAGTATGACTGAATCAAATAGCCTCTGGAGGGTCTTAAGAACGGGTTTTCCTCCGACTCTCAAGTCGGCCGTAACTACATCATCACCCGGAGCCTTGTTGTTTTTGAGCTGCTTCAGAGCCATCCTAATCTTGTACAAGCTGAAGTCCGGGATGTCTTCGGTATAGTGTCTGGTCAATCTAGCTTTTGGGTCATTTTCCAGATTCGTGACGGGATTACTTGTTGAAAATTTACAACATTAACATAATTATTACTTAGGTACTATACTACAGTAGCTGCTGACAGATAAAGTGTTCTTTTCTTTCAAATGTTTACAATCATAAAACACACCATTTTTTGCCAGCTGCTATAATAAAAAATTCAACTTAGACAAAAATAATATGTAAACTACTTACATATTATTTTTGTCTAAGTTGAATTTTTATACTTATAGCTGACAACCACTCTTCATAATAAAATTTATAAGGTATTTTTCTTACTGTTAATTAGCCTATTGGCTAAACATCACAGGTTGGGGTTGGGTAAACTGTTAAATTGGCTACGAGAAAACATACAAAAAGAAACACATACAAGTCGTTACAAGAAAAAAATTAAAGTACATACATGTACAAATACATAACATCTTTCTTTTGAGATTGGCGACAATCGAGTCAATGCATCAGCGACATCACAAAAAATCTGAAGTCATTATTTAATGGAGATATATAACTTTTATTTAATAACCCAACACGGTTGGTCACCGCGGGAGAGTTCGACCATAACCCTCCAAGGAAAACACATACAGAAACGCACACATACACAGAACAAGAAAAATAAAAATAACCTCTATATTGGCACATACAACGTAAGATCGTTGGCAAGTCCCGCCAAACTTATAGAACTTACAAACGCGCTTAACAATGTTAAATATGATATTATCGGACTGTCAGAAATGAGAAGATTAGGTTACGGCATAGAAGAATACGACGAATTCATATTATGCTACAACGGACAGATAAAGGGTAGGCACGGAGTCGGCTTCATTATAAAAAAACATCTAAAATCCTGCATCAAAAGCTTCAAGGGACTAACCGACCGTGTAGTACTTCTAGATGTAGAGATAAATGACCTACCAATCACTATTATTCAGGTATATGCACCCACTGAAGAGTCTGAAGAATCAGAGATTGAAACATTTTACAACACTTTACATAAAGCTCACGAAGTTGCAAGCAAATATGTCATAGTTATGGGCGATTTTAATGCAAAGATAGGTAAAAGGAACTCTGAAGAAAACAAACTTCTTGGAAAGTTTGGGTTCGGTAAAAGAAGCCCTAGAGGACAGCAGTTAATACATTACGCTCAGGAACAAAACTTATCCATTATGAACACTTTTTTCCAGAAAAAGTTCAGTCAAAAATGGACGTGGAAGTCTCCTGACCAGAAAACCATGAATGAAATAGATTATATACTTACAAATTTTCCGAACCGATTCCATGATGTGCATGTTCTGAAGAACATTGTGTTTCCATCAGACCACAGAATGGTTAGATCAAAAATAACGCTTACACATATGAAAAAGAGTCGTCTAAAGTACATGAACCCCATCTGCACACTAAAGAATCAAAATGAAGCAAGCTGTTACCTTGAGAAACTAAAAAAAAAATTACAATCTATTAAACTGGAAGAAATAGATACGGGTCAAACCTTGTACAATAAATTAGAAAAATGTCTACTGGAAAGTTTAAAACGAGATAAAGAAATAGAGAAATGCAAAACAAACAAAATTCTCACAGAGGAAACGTTAAACCTAATTATGCAACGTCACAAACTACAAACTCTCAAACCAAAGAGCCATGAGCAAAAGAAACAACTCAGCTTTATCTATAAGATAACAAACAAAAGCATTAAGGAGGACTACAAGAACTACAGAGCAAGAATAATAGAGAAGCATCTAATTACTAGTGGAAGCTGCAAGCGCGCACATAAAGAACTGCGTACACATAAAACCTGGATACCAAGCCTAACAGAAAATTCTACTCCAACGACGAACAGAGAACACATTCTCAAAATAGCAACAAATTTCTACACAAACCTGTACGACCATAAAGACCATGAAAATTTCGAAACTATCGTTTTTGATTCTCAAAGTGAAGTGAACACTGACTGGAATGAAATAGAAATAGATCGGGAAATAAAGAGACTGACATCTGAGAAGAGTCCTGGTCCAGACGGTATCCCAAATGAGGCATTAAAACTGGCGAGAACACTGCTGACACCAATAATAACCTACATATTCAACATTATAAATAAAGAACAAAGAGTCCCTGAACAATGGACCAAATCAAATATTGTATTACTTTATAAGAAAGGTGATCCAAAGGACATTGGAAATTATCGACCTATCAGCTTATTGCCTAGCCTCTACAAACTATTTTCACAATGTATCCTAAGCCGAATATCTGCGAAAATCGACGAAAATCAGCCGGTAGAACAGGCAGGATTCCGTAGAGGATACTCAACCGTCGACCATATTCAAACCCTGGAGAGCATAATAGAGAAATACAAGGAATTGCAAAGGCCTCTTTACTTAACGTTTATAGATTACCAAAAAGCTTTCGACTCTATTTCACACATTTCAATATGGGAGGCACTAAAGGCGAACAACATAGATGAAACCTACTGTAATATAATAAAAAACATCTACGAGAGGAGCACAAGTAGAGTCAGCCTGGAAAAAAGTGGACCAGAGATAAAGATTAAAAGAGGCGTAAAACAAGGTGATCCTCTATCCCCCAAGCTTTTTATCGCCGTATTAGAGACGATATTCAAAAGACTTGGCTGGGAAAATCTGGGTATTAAAATAAATGGGAAATACCTCAGTCATTTGCGCTTCGCTGATGACATAATCTTATTCTCGCAATCAAGTTCACAACTAGAACAAATGATACATCAACTGCAAGTAGAAAGCGCACGTGTGGGATTAGAGATGAACCTACAAAAAACCAAACTGATGACCAACTCTTCAAAACCACCAATAAAGACAGGTAACGAAAACCTCGAATATGTAGATACCTATATATACTTAGGAAAACAAGTATCATTCCACCAGAACAACAACCTAGAGGAAATAACAAGAAGAATAAATATGTCATGGCAAAAGTACTGGGCCCACAGAGAAATAATGAAAGGAGACATGCCACTTTATGTGAAAAAGAAAGTTATGGACAGTGGTATCCTTCCCTGTTTAACATACGGTTCACAAACTTGGATATACACAAAACTGGCAAGAGAAAAAATAAGAATATGTCAAGCAGCCATGGAGAGATCCATTCTAGGAATACGAAAGATAGATAAAGTACGCCACACCAAGATAAGAGATAGAACAAAACAATTGGATTTCCTACTTCACTCTATGAAATTAAAGTGGAAATGGGCAGGGCATCTAGCTAGAATGGAAGATGACCGGTGGACTAGTCGTGCCGTAGTATGGGAAGGTCCCAAGGGAAAAAGAAAACGAGGAAGACCATCAAGAAAATGGGTCGATGATATCAAAGATATAGCAGGAGATAAATGGCAAACGATAGCGAGAGATAGAAAACAATGGATAAAAATGGAGGAGGCCTTTACCCAGCAAAGGGGTTCTCATTGAAATTAAACCAAAGCGTGTATAAAATAAAATTTAAAAATCGATACAACAACAACAATAATATTAAATCAGATAAAAGTAATTTAAACTAAATAATAATAATAAATTGAAAAAAATATATATTTGTTGCATGCTAATAACTATTATAAAATTGCATGGAAAAAATTGAGAAATAATAAAAGGCTATTTATTTATTTATTTATTTATTTATTTATTTATTTATTTATTTATATATATAACTTTTATGGTGCGCTAGATGACTTTCGTGGACAAATAACCACGAAAGTAGTGCCACGAAAGTATCGAAAATTCCACATTTTTGAGAATTACTATTAAAGTTATGGGTAAATTAACGAACAATGTACTTGGAAATAATCTCGAAGATCTATATTATTCCTTCATTTAAAATGAGTTGGAAAATCATAAACATTATCCTTCAAAATTTGCGCATGAAAGTTTCTTAAGCAAGGTTATTTGAAAATATTCAAAGGTTAACTTATCTCGTATTTTTTTGTTTAGAAGCAATGAATGTATTTGTCTCCCCCACTGATGCCGGGACACTACTGAGCGTCCGCGCAGCTAAAACGGGTAGCGAAAAGTTGCTCCTCTTGGAAGATAAGTGCAGTTTTGTTGCGCGCTCGCGAAACTAGCAAAATCGTGTGACAGAGACATAATGCCTATTAACTATTGTACATTAAGCGATACAATTAATATTCTTTGGTCATTATGATGCCTAATTAAACACGATTAATTTGATGTATTACATTATATGCTTATTAATAGAACGCAAAAGTTATCAAAGTTTGCCGTGAGCGCGAACAGAGTGTGACGCGCGAAGAACACCGATTTTGCTCCCGTTTTCGACACTAGATATTTTTTTAAATAAATATTATAAACAATTTTAGATATTTATTGTTGAAATTATACACATAAATAAATAAAGAGTAATCTGTATTTGGTCCTAAGGCGGAATATTTAATTGGTTAGGAATTAAAACCGTGTGACCGCGTTTTGAGGGACCTCGAAGAACTACCCAAGCACGTTTGTTGCCCAAAATGTTGCCGTTCAATGCATGACTGCATATGTAGGTTTTTAAGGAGTTACGGCCTAATAAAGCTGCGCTCTTTCTTGACACTTCCAGATGACAAAAGAGATTGTTATTGATAAATAAATACACAACAAAATCGCTAATTCACTGTTTGAAGAGCTTGCCATCGAAAAACCTAAGTAGGTCTACCAATATTTGTAATAAACATATGCCATAGATAGCTATTTTGATAGTTTAATAATCATATCAGTAATGCGGAACAATCTATAAATCGGGCAATACGATTTTCGCGATTAAAGAAACGATAAAAAAAATGGTAGATAAGATTTTGTATAAATTAACGGAAATACCGGCATTTTGATTGCTTTGCGACGGGACATACAGATCCCAAGATGTCGAAATTAATTATAGTAGTTTTTAGTCTCCTTGGTCTAATTAGTGCGTGTGTGGGACAAGTCGTGCAGACTGGACAGTGCGATGACACTATACCCGTAGTAACTAATTTTGTTGCGGCAAATGTAAGTTTTGTTTATTATTTTATTCATGGCCGTTACTCCAAGTTCTAAAACAGTCTTTACGGGCAGTCAGAAGCCGGAAAGTCTGACAACCAGTCTTACCAAGGGGTATCGTATTACATAACTGGTTTGTGAAGGTCAGATAGGCAATCGCTCTATGCAAAATACTGGTATTGAGCTCATCCGGTTAGACTGGAAGCCGATCCCAACATAGTTGGGAAAAAGGCTAGGCAGATGATGATTACTCAAAGGTGAAACACTTTTCAAACGAAATTGAGCTCTCTTACCTAACAATCATGGTTGTTTGAAATGTATTAGGTACTTACTGGTTATTTCTTGAAAAATAATCTGGGTGGTTCCATCCATAGTTAGTAAGACATACCTAACCGGCATTTGATTATATTCGGCATAGTAATTTCAAATTACTATTATAATATTATATTCAATATTAATATTATGATATTAAATTACCTACTAAGATTTTTTTACACATGAGTTAGGTTAATGTGCATAATACTTAGATTTTTTTTTCTCAAAACTCTTATTCAGATATTTTTTGATAGGTACGGAACCTGGCGCCTACATACATAGGCACCTACTACGCACTTGGTCCGACAAGCGTTTATTACACTATTTACTTATTTTTAGGTACTTACCTACTATTTAAAATGCATTTTCATAGAATGATTCAGTACTTCTTCTTCTCCCGCTAATAAAACAAGCTGAATTTTTGTTTACCTACCCTAGACCTGACAAGAGGTCACTGTACCTTCTCAGCATTATGAACCACTTTTACTACCTATTAGTACCAACCATAAAATCGCGAAAAAAACCACTGCTCCATACATTTCGTTAACATAGGTACCTTGCTAATCGAACTAGTGAACACCAATTAATGGCTTTTTATAAAGATTTTTATTTTTTGTTCTAAGTGTTTAACAATGTTAAACGTAGATAGATAAAGTTTGAACTTTTAATATAAACTGATACTAAGCACTATAAGGGGCTGTCTTACAAACTTCAGATAATTTCTGATTCAATTAGTTAACAGATAATTTCATATAGGTACTTACTTAATTAAATTATTAGATATATTACAAATTCTGTTCCATTTTCAGTGAAAAAGACACTTTGTATATAATTTTCTTAACATGAACACTTTTACCACTTTTACACGTTAAATAATATTTATAAGGTCAGTGCATGTTTCCTATCTGACTTCCCATTAGAAGAATCACGTTAAAACTTCTCAAGTCCAAACATCATGTATTTAATCATCTATGGCTGGCTACAAGGATCTTTTGGCGCTTGAATACGATGTAAATCGATGTTTGAATGACATTGATGGTGAGCAGTGACGGACTAAGCCTGTCGGGGGCCCGGGGCGCCAAACCAAAATGAGACCCCCGCCCTGTCTTCTCAGTTTATTTAGGTATTTCTAGCAAGATTTTGCAAAACTGTTATGCAGTTTGGCAGATTTATGTTTGTTATTGTTAGTACAGATCTTGAATGAATAAATAAATAAATTAAAAAAAATGAACAGTGACAAAAAAAAACAAGTAAGTAAGACAAGTTAACCTAACGTACGTAACTAACAATTATACTCCATTCACAAAAAGCAAGAATGTAGGATACGAGAGCGAACCAGGCAAGAATTTTTTTCGGTTTTTTTTTTTGAACATTCAGATAAGTACGGAAATAGGAGTTGTTTGACGACTAATGTAGAAAAGTTTGAGAGTTAGCCGTAAGACTAAAGAATGTAAGAGCTAGCGAAGCGGTCTCGAAAATTTTAGCACACCGTCCTGTGTAGGTTAAATTTTCTTTGCCAATTCATGCAGAAAGATGAGTGTTACTTTGAGTTAGGTAGGTAACCAAAAACAAAATTGCGGAAAATGAGAATTAGAACAGCAAGTGGTCTCGTAAATTTTAATACCCTACATTTATTTTTGCATACGTATGGGGCCTCCATGTAAATAAAAGGCAGTCGCTCCATGTAAAATACTGCTATTCAGCTGCATCCGGTTGGACTGGAAGCCGACCCTAGGCAGATTGAGATGGGGCCTCCAACTCCAAACCGCTTTTGGGGACTCAATATATTTTTTGGATTTTATTAAAAGTATTTCTCGATTGGGGGGCCCCTAGGTCCGCCATTGACGGTGGGTGTTGTTGGTAAACATTTGTACCATTATCACAGAAATTGTATTAACAAAAGAAGTTCCGACTTTGGCCACACGCCAAAAGAACCTTGTAACCACTTGTAACGTTTTATGCCATTGTGACATTCGCTAAACAGAAGTTTGAAGTAGAATGATTACATACGTATGACGTAGGTACCAAAAATTCGAATATTCTAGAAAAAAAAATAAACCTGCAGCAAATCATTTCAAAATATCAAATTTCATCATTTCTAAAAATAAATTAGATTAATACAACTGACTATGATAAGAAAGCCTTGACACTCCTAAATAATTGGTTTATCACTGAGGGCGATTATCTAGGTACCTACATATTTGCACGTATTTTTGATTATCGATGATAATAATTTCACGTCAGTGTCTAAAGTGGGATTCACACTATATAGGTTCTCTACGTGTCGTGTCATGCCAACCATTATCAATTATGCATGAGTAGAAAAGCACCGTGCCTATAAATAAGTACCTAGGTATCCATCAAGCCGAATTTTTTTTTTTGGGTGTCCAAATGGATACCTACTTCATTACGGACACCGTGTTTACAACAGATACTTTTCGGAGTCGTGTATTTTGAATGAAGGCGTGCACAGTATTCTGACGTGACGCTATCAGAATTGTGTGCACGCCTGCGTTCCAAATAAAATGACTCCGATAAGCTTCTGATGACCTACTGCTGCATACGTTAACCCAGTGTGAATACGACTAAACACCAGTATTTTATATGGAGCGACTGCCTGTCTGACCTCCACAGTCCAGTAACTGGGCAATACGATACCCCTTGGTAAGACTGGTTGTCAGACTTTCGGGCTTCTGACGACCCGTAACGACTGTCAAAGATCTACAAATGACAGCCGGGACCAACAGCTTAACGTGCTTTCCGAGGCAGGAGTCTCAGTATGTAAAGATGGTCACCCATCCATGGACCGACTCCGGCAAGCGTAGTTTAACCTGATGGAGCTCCTCTTATACTTTGATATATATAATATAACAGAAAATGTAATTAAAAAATTACGTATAGTACTTTCCGTTGGGAAGTGTGTCTGTGTTGTCACAATTCACGTCGTCACACAAAATGGATTCATCTAAATCTTCTTCTCTACATTCTTCGGTTGAGCCCTATTGATTTTCGTTATATAATTCAGAACCATTCAAAAGATATTAACAAAAATCTATAAATTTTCTTGATTTTTTTCCCGCAAAATTTATCGTCAAAATGTTTTTGTCTGAAAGGTCGTTTTTTTTTTTGTCTTAAACCAGCTTGCGCTAAATAAGTTTTAGTTGTTTTTCGAATTTTTCATTATTTCGATCCATGACATGGAGACCTTTTAGCAGTTTTAATAATTTCAATTTCTTTGTTGTTTAGTTTGTAGGCGTATGGTACGACATTGAATCCTTGCCATCGGTCTTCCAAAGTGGTACCTGCAACACCGCTACGTACTCTGCGAACACTGATGGAACACTCGCTGTGCAAAATACTCAAGTCGTAGGCGGTCTTCTACAATATGTAACCGGGACGGCTACTCCCACTGTAGGAGTACCTGCTGGAACTGCTAAATTTGATGTGTCAATCTCCGGCGCCGCTGCTGGTAAGTACCCATTATTTTAAATTAAGTACCTATTGTAATATTTCTTGAATATAGTACGCACGGCTACACATCAAGCTATACATTTCCAGTATAAGCTAATCTCGCATTGTATAGGATTTCTTTACAATGAGAGGTCAGTGTAAACTGGAAATTTATAGCTTGATGTGTAGCCGTGAGTACACCCACATTTATTAAATTATGTTTAAAAGTACCATGCATCATGGTACTTTTAAACATAATTTGATAAATGTAAGGTAGCTTAACGCAAAGAACCGGGAACAAAACTAGATTGGCCTTCTACTGAGAAATTCCTATTAATAATATCCAATCATACTTTTTACGACCCGGGGAACGAACGCAGTACCTCTCAGCAGTTGAACTTGCAGCACTAGCTAGTCCAACGAGGCCGTTTAGATAATAATTGATAATAACTAAATTATTTCCTATTACAGTGCCATATTGGGTTCTGGCCACGGATTACAATACATATGCACTGATGTATTCATGCCGCAACATAAATGCGAACCAAAGACAAGGTAAGATATAAATCTATAATTATATAAAAACCATACTGCCGCACTATTGATTTTTTTCGCGATTTCAAGGTTGGTCCCATAGAAAAAAATGTTCAAAATGATGAGCACAATGAACCCTTTTCGGGTTTAGTGTAAACAAAAAGTAATGTTGTATTTAAGTAAACTGCCAAAATGAAAGGCGTTGGTTTTGTATGTTACGCAATTAGGCCGCCGTTTGCTGCGAATACATTGGACGCACTGCCACATCTAATCAGTTTGGTATACGATCCGTTCAATGCGTACGATGCGGAACTGTGGACGCGAGCCTATTTAGGCACATGGAGTTTTACACAGCGCCATCATCGCCAATCCCACAATGTAGAGAGTGATAGACATGACGCTCTATAAAAACAACGCTTTCATAAAACTACATGACTGTGCGAATAAGACTGTACTCAATATCAAATGTTATTCTAATTAGAATTTTGTTTTTACAGTGAACAGTTGGAAGTTAGGTAGAAACAAGGGTGCTCTACCAGCTGCAGCTACAATCGCTGTTAATACTGTTATTGCAAGCGTGGCATCGCTTACCGCAGCTTCCGCTCAGTTCATCCAGAGAGATCACACCGTAGAAGGTTGCTCCTACTTTGTTGATTTTGACGGACAATGCCCTACAACCGTAACCGGCGTTGCTAACTTCGACGTTTCCAGAGTAAGTTCACATAAATGTAATTTAATCGTTTTAAAGATTAGACTCACATGGGGTGACTACTAATAATATAATAATAATTATTCTATAAGTATCCATATCATACATAGAAATTGTTCATATCTTTTGGTTTTTGTAGTATATAGTAAAAAACTGTTGTATTTCATAGTACTTATAAATATTTTTTGAGTTATAACCGGGGCGTAGCTAACTTCAGTTCGATCAGAATTGACGTAAATGTAAGGTTCACGCAAATGTAAAGACTCTATAAAATTATTTCAAATTATTACTTGGTTCTTCTAATGTTTTTTATATGTTGCCAGTATCTTGGAACATGGTACGAAGTCGCCAGATACCCACAAACATCACAGACTGGCCAGTGTAACCGTGCTCAATACACACTCGGAGCTACTGCCGGTGTTGTCTCTGTTGTGAACAGCCAAGTTACCAACGAGGCTTTGGGTACGATATCAGGAACAGCTACTGCAGTCACTGGACAATCTGGAGTATTACAAGTTACATTTACCGTTGGCGGTGGTAAGTTATTTAATCTCGAAATATAGGTATCTCTCATCTTCAAACGATTGACAGAAAAATAACTAAGGATATTTTAAATTCGTTTAGTGATTTGTGGTGCAAGAACGCCTAAGTCATGTTCCAACCAAAATTATGAATAAAATGAAATTTCTTTTTAATTGCAGAGGTCAGAACTCAGAATCTCTACGTACTCGCAACCGACTATGACAACTATGCTCTTGTGTACAGCTGCGCTAATTTAGAGGGAAACAGACGTCGAAGTAAGATTTTTTTTTTATGTAGGCAACAAATGGTTTCCCAAAGAGACCTACAGATAAATAACGTGACAAACTATATTCACAGTTGGCAGTTGGCAGTTGAGAAAAAACACAGATCCACTGGACCAAACCGCTATTAACACCATAAATGCCGCCATCACTGCTACCCCTGATCTCAACGCAGTTTATTACCAGGAAACCAGTCAGACTGATGCAGCATGCTTCTATTATCCAGTTTTCGAACAACTCCCAGGAACTATCGAGTTGCCCGGACCCTGCGATACATCCATAACCGGCGTTGCTGACTTCGATGTTAATAGAGTAAGTTGTTTAATCCGACAACCGTCATATGAACGGACGATTATCCGTCCCTGAGAAAAATACAATCGAAAGCACAATAACAATCTTAAAATGTTTAAAAGCAATGGAAACTCACTTGGCATATCTATATTTTATTTATTTAGTACAAGCCTTGTGCGCGAAGGGATTACCGAAATAGGGTAGGCTATGTAATCCATTTAGAATCCAAATTTTATGGTTCTTGAGACAGCTGTGCGTAGTCAATGAATGAATTTAAGATTTTTATCTAAATATATAAAAGAAGAAACTGACTGACTGACTGACATATCAACGCACAGCCCAAACAGCTGGGTGTAGAGATTCCAAATTTGGCACATAGGTTCCTTATGAGGTCTAAGGGTGCACTAAGAAAGGATTTGTCAAAATTCACCCCGTAAAGGGGTGAAGCGGGGGTCCAAAGTTGGTATGAAAAATCTTATTCGTTGAGTTAATAGACTTGAAACTTCCACGCGGGCGAAGCCGCGGGAAAAAGCTAGTTATATATATTACATTAAATCGCAGTAATGAAAAATTGTATTTAATCGTCATTCTTTTAAGTTATAGGTACTCGATTTAATTGGTTGGTATAAATTGTATATTATTCGTTACCTGTGGAAAGAATGAAGGGAACTGGAACAACACGCCGCAAGCTAGTTGTAAAAATAATTTGAAACTACCTACATGTTCCTTTTAATAATTTTTATCTGATGCTATTGCAGTATATTGGAACATGGTACGAAGTCGCCAGATACCCACAAACAGCACAGACAGGCCAGTGTAACCGTGCTCAATACGCTCTTGGAGCTGCTACCGGTGTTGTCACTGTTCAGAACAGCCAAGTTACCAATGAGGCTTTGGGTACGATATCAGGAACAGCTACTGTAATCCCTGGCCAATCCGGAGTATTACAAGTTTCATTAACTGTTGGTAGTGGTAAGTTGTTTAACCTCTTCAACAATATACTATTACTACTACTGTAGTGTTTATCAGAATCAGTTTTTGCAAAATATAAATTTATTTTTATTTATTTATTTGTATACATACAAATAACATTGTTTAAAAAATATTAATAAATAGTGATTTTATACCTATTGTATTAACAAAGAAGTGTCTGGAAATAATTGTACTGTTGTTTTTACCATTGTAAAAACAACAGTACAATTATTTCCAGAATATATGATATATATGAAAATACATAGCAAAGTGTTTATTAAGACACTGCTATGTATTTTCGCTCAAGTGCATCTTATTATCATATGATAATAACTAGTTACAGTTATTTAATGGTGAAAAAACAAATGAATAAAATTAAATTTCTTTTTTAAATTGCAGAGATCAGAACTCAGAATCTCTACGTACTCGCAACCGACTATGAAAACTATGCTCTTGTCTACAGCTGCGCTAATATAGACGGAAACAGACGACAAGGTAAACAAGTTCGCTTTTGTGTAGATACCTTGGTACCAAAAAAATATGAATATGACTTTGAAATAGCTAATATGACAAACTATCTTCACAGTTGGCAGTTGGAAACTGAGCAAAAGCAACAATCCACTGAGCACAGAAGCTAACAACGCCATAAATACCGTTGTCACTAACACTCAAGGTCTCAGACAAGAATATTACCAGGAAACAAGTCAGACAGATGCAGCGTGCTTCTACTATCCAGTTTTCGAACAACTCCCAGCAACTATCGAGTTGCCCGGATCCTGCGATACATCCATAACCGGCGTTGCTGACTTCGACGTGACTAGAGTAAGTTCACATTAATGTAGTTTAATCCAACAAACGTCTTGAACACACAATTGCACCTGAGAAAATATTTAAAAGCATTAGAAATTCTCTTGGCATATCTATAATATTTTATTCACTAAATATAAGCCGTGTGGATAGTGGGCTTACCCAAATGAATAGGGTAGGCTATTTAATCCATTTAAGAGAATTTTTTTTAAATCATTCTTTAGTACTCACCTTCACTACATAGGAATCGTTGTGCTAAATTTTATGGTCCTTGAGACAATCGTGCGTAGTCTGTCAGTGAATGAATTTTAGATTTTGGATTCATTTGTTTATTTTCGAATAAATTGTAGACAGGTGAAAATATATGGCATTCAACTGCTCGTGTTTTGATATTCGGAGTAGTTAATAAGAAAAAACTGAACTGAACTGTAAATATTTTTTCTTATATAGTTGTTAAAAAGGTATTAAATTTAATCAATCGTAAATTCTTGACCGGCCGAAATAATGGAGGTAAATCTTTGCGGCACAGTGGAATACACCGCGAGCTCGTGGTAAAAATAATTTGTAATAGGTACTTACATACTTAATTACTACATGATCCTTTCAATATTTTTTTATCTGTTGCCAGTATCTTGGAACATGGTACGAAGTCGCCAGATACCCACAACCAACACAGACTGGCCAGTGTAACCGTGCTCAATATGCACTCGGAGCTACTGCCGGTGTTGTCTCTGTTGTGAACAGCCAAGTTGTCAACGAGGCTTTGGCTACGATATCAGGAACAGCTACACCCACTGGCCAACCTGGAGTATTACAAGTTACTTTTACTGTTGGTGGCGGTAAGTTGTTAATCTCTATAACAATATACTGACTATTAGATGCTGTAGTCTGTACGCACGGCTACAGATTAAGCTATACATTTCCAGTATAAGCTGATCTCGCATTGTATAGAATTTCCTTACAATAAGAGGTCAGTGTATACTGGAAATGTATAGCTTGATGTGTAGCCGTGTGTACCAGAAACATTTTCTGAGTAGCAAAATAAATTGCGTTCTTTAAAAACTATTACTATTATTACTATCGGGAATAAAATTAAACTTCTTTTTTTAAATTGCAGAGATCAGAAATCAGAATCTCTACGTACTCGCAACCGACTATGAAACCTATGCTCTTGTGTATACCTGCACTAATATAGAAGGAAACAGACGACAAGGTAAACAAGATCGTTTTTGTGTAGGGTACCTTGGTACCAAAAAATATGAATATCACTTTGAAACTAATTTGACAAACTATCTTCACAGTTGGCAGTTGGAAATTGAGCAAAAGCAACAGTCCATTGAGCGTAGCAGCTAATAACCTCATAGATAACGTCGTCGCTGCTACTCAAGGTCTCAGACAAGAATATTACCAGGAAACAAGTCAGACTGATGCGGCATGCTTCTATTATCCAGTTTTCGAACAACTACCAGCAACTATCGAGTTGCCCGGACCCTGCGATACATCCATAACCGGCGTTGCAAACTTCGATGTGAATAGAGTAAGTTCACATTAATCTACTTTCACTAATCAAAAATCCTTTTTTCACTTTTGATTAATTTTGTGCTCAGACGGATGCTATTCAGCATCCTTCACTCGAAGTGAAACGTCTTTTCATTCGAAAGACAAACATTTACAAAAAGTGAAGCGACTGCTATCTCGTCAGGCGAATACGCGATCGTCGCGGTCACAAATTTGTTTGGAAAATCAGACGGGCGCCGTCTGACGGCGTGACAATGCATTTGGGTTCGCCTAACAAAATAAACGCGAAGATCGCGTATTCGCGCAACGATCGTTTTCTAGCACATGCCACTTACTCAGTTTGCATACTTATACGAGTAGTATACCTACTTAGGTATTTATTTATTTTATTACTTTACTATTATTTTTTTTATTATTTATTTTTTATTATTATTTTGTCTCATTTAGAATAAATTATAGATAGGTGAAAAAAAATATTACATTAAAATTGCTGATTAACTGAATGTTTAGATATTCGTAGTTAAGATGACGATTTTTTTTTTATTTAATAGTAAATATTTTTTTTAATTTATAAATTAGGCAATCGTAAATTCGTGACCGGTGAAAAGAATGCAGAGAAGTCTTTACAGCGCAGTGGAATAGCACGCCACGAGCTAGTTATAAAAATAATTTGAAATTACTTTTCCTCTTTTTATTAATATTTTTATCTGATGACAGTATCTCGGAACCTGGTACGAAGTCGCCAGATACCCACAAACAGCACAGACTGGTCAGTGTAACCGTGCTCAATACACGGCCGGAACTGCCGGTGCCCCTGTCTCTGTTGTGAACAGCCAAGTTACCAATGAAGTTTTGGGTACGATATCAGGAACAGCTACTACAGTCACTGGCCAATCTGGAGTATTACAAGTTACATTTACTGTTGGTGGAGGTAAGTTGTTTAATCTCTAGTACTCTGTATCATTTTCATTATTTATGAAACATTTTCTAAGTTGCAAAATATTAAACGTTCTAAAAATAATATTACGTTGTTTAAATGTTATTATAAAGTGAAACAGTAATAAAAACTACCTTAGTTTACGTTACAAGATTTAAAGATTTATTTTAATTGCAGAGTTCAGAATCGTGAATAAAATTAAGCTCCTTTTTTTAAATTGCAGAGATCAGAAATCAGAATCTCTACGTACTCGCAACCGACTATGACAACTATGCTCTTGCGTACACCTGCACTAATATAGACGGAGGAACCAGACGACAAGGTAAATAAGATCGGTTTTGTGTTTGTACATTGGTACCGAAAAATACGTATGTGACTTTGAGATAGCTAATTTGACATACTAACTTCACAGTTGGCAGTTGGAAACTGAGCAGAACCACAAATCCACTGAGCGCAGAAGCCAACAACGTCATAAATAACGTAGTCACTGCAACTCAAGGTCTTACAGAACAATATTACCAGGAAACAAGTCAGAGTGATACAGCTTGCTGGCACTACTTACCACAGACCGGGGACAAAGTCATAATCCCTGGCCAGTGCGACACAAGCATTTCTGGAGTGGCCAATATCAACCTGACTGTTGTAAGTTATTTTTGTTATTTTCTTCTCACTCACTTTCTATCCTTAGTTAGGTACGCACTTTAATCGATTCAGGAAGTATCGCTCACTTTATTGTGAAGATACAGACATCTACTTCTGCAACAAGGCGCGATGTTTGTGACATCGCACGTATTGCATTGCTGATCATTTCCAATTTTTAAGGAAGAATATGCAATAATAATTCAAGTTTCAAATAAAAATAAGCAGTTAGGTACTTTTTCTCCTGGCTCGTGGCTAAATAATAACAGCCGCACAGGTCGATCAAAGGTAAGCTACGCTTGCCGCGGTCAGTTTGTGGATGCATCCATTATTGAGCCCCTCCGTGCCTCAGAAAACACGTTAAGCTGTTGGTCCTATACTGTCATCAGTAGATCTTTGTCAATCATTACGGGTAGTCAGAAGCCCAAAAATCTGGCAACCAGTCTTACCAAGGGTTACCGTATTCCCCCGTAACGGTATGGTGGAGATCAGATGGACATTCACTCCATTTAAAATACTGGTATTCAGCTGCATCCGGTTAAACTGGAACCCGACCCCAACTTAGTCCTTGACAAGTCATTTATTATTTAGATAGATAGATAGATAGAATACTCTTTATTATGCACACCATAAAAATTACAGATATAAATGTTGAAATTTTACATAGGGTGACACAATGGGCGGTCTTATCGCTAAAAGCGATCTTTTACAGACAACCTTTGGATGGATTATGGGGAGAAAGGAGAGAATACTGTAGGTAGACTGTGGTGTACCATATATACATACAATTTATATATACATAAATACAGATACTTATATAAATATATACTTATATATCCTACTTGAAATAGAGCAAAGAACTATACACGTAATGACGATGTTTAAAGAGAGAGGAAATGTTTTTTCACCAAAATTTTATTTTATTTAAACATAATAATGTTCCCAACAATGATTTTTTGTAAAAACAAACAAATTCTGACAAATTCTGTGCGTTGTAATTAAAGGTGATTTACTGTTATCCAAAATCAACGTAAGTTTAGACCACTCAAAACTCAGTTCAACAGTCACTTTCTCAATATTTTTACCGGGTTTTCATTTGATCCATGGCAACAAACTTTAATAACGATATGGCAGTCTTTTGTCTAGTTTAATATTTACATAATCCTCTATCAACTCTAATTATTCCAAATTGTTCGTGGTAGAATGTCGACTCTACCATATTTATGCTCATTCATCAATGTGTTTTATTTACAGTTCGCAAACAGTACCTGGTATCAGATCCAAAGATACGACGCAGTCGGAGAAAGTAGCTGTATTGGTTCCTTATTGCGATACGATGAAGGTTACATAAATATAAATTCTATCGAAGTCGTTGGTGAAGAAGAAAAGAGAACAGAAGGAATAGCCCGATTAACTACAGCTGCCAGTGGAAAATTTACTATTGAGATGGCTGACTCTGAAGGTATCTTATAAATAATTTACCTTTTTGTTTGACAATTCAAATAAAAATCAAAGTATCCTCATTCTTCATTTTATTATTCTAGAGCAAGAGGAAGTCTACATTTTGGCGACTGACTACAACGGATATGCGATAGCGTACAATTGTAAAAATAGTGGCACCGAAAATAGACAAAGTAAGTAGTTCATCTGCCTTCATATTATTTCTATTTAAACAGCTTTTTTATTGTATATGACACCAGCAGGACTAGCAAAAATGTCATAACGTAAACCTAACGTTAATCACCATCATTTTCCGGCCCTAGTCCCATGTTACTTGGGGTAGGCGCAACAAGTTTTTTTCTTCCACTGTCCCCTGTAAACCGCCATGCTATCATTCCGTTTTCTTTCATAATTATCTTTCCTCACACAATCCATCCATCTTTTTTTTTCTCTCCCTTTCCATCCATGCATTTCATCCCCCCTCACCATAGGCCCATACATTTCATTTACAAGACAAACAATTCCCAACTTTTCTGTCACTGGTGCCACTTTGACTACCTTCCTCCCTTCCTTCATTAAATCGTGGAAGGGATTACAGTTCCTTGTTATTTGAGGTCTGTTTTAAACGGGGCTAAGAGTGGATATTTATGACAATAAATAAAACCTGTGGAAATTAATCATGGTCTATGTATCCAGTTGGTGCCTGGCAGTTGAGTCGTGGAAGGACAATGCCAGCAGCTGGCATCGCTGCTGTTGACACACTTGTAGCACAAAGACAGGAGTTCACACGCGCAGACACTTACTTCAAAACAATCTCACATGCTGGAGACTGTCCGGAACCCAGTTCTGCATTCTTATTTAAGAGCAGTATTATTGTATTATTTGTATGTACTATATTGCAACTGGTATGGTAAACAATAATCAGCCAATAAAAACAATAATTTAAGCTTGAGTTTAATGAGTTCTTTATATTTTTGCACACGCAAAAATTTTTAGCTACTCGTGTTACTAAATTATAACATAATTTTAATAAAAACATTCAATATATCTATTTTAAATAATTATTTTGTGGTTTTATTGATGACACAGATTGACGTACATCTACATCCAAAGTAATATGGTCTATAACATGGATAATATTATAAGTATAATATAGTAGGTACCTATACATGTGACCACACTGGTGACCCCGAGCATGAACGTCAGCGCAGCCTTCGTGCAAATCCTTCAGCGTGACGTCATCAGCATCACTTCCTCAAGCTTTCGAGCGGCGAGTCACACAGCCTGCCAGTATACCAGTATAGAGGCATGAGTAACAGGGTGTTAAGTTCACTCATCCCCCTTATAAAAGGGAGGATCCTCCGACCAGACGGGTGTCGTGTCTGGTGTGCTACTGCCCTTCGTATGTGGCGATGTAGGTGCCGCCACACATGTTTAGACGCAGGCAGAATGGATCACTCAAGCAAGAACTAATCTATACTTATAATAAATCTGTAGAGAGGTCAATTCTGTACATGATATATATTTTCAAAATAACTATCAGGGGGTGATTAGTGAACGATACAGATGCCAAAAATGCAATCAGTAAAATTTTTGTCTGTCTGTCTGTCTGTCTGTCTGTCTGTCTGTCTGTATGTTCCTTATAGAAACAAAAACTACTCGACGGATTTTAACGAAACTTGGTACAATTATTCTTCATACTCCTGGGGAGGTTATAGTATACTTTTCATCACGCTACAATCAATAGGAGCAGAGCAGTGAAGGGAAATGTTGGGAAAACGGGAGAAGTTGCTCCATTTTTTAAGCTTACGGCGCGTGTGCAGCCTTAATGGTTAAAGCTACATAGAAATCATTTATGACGGAAATGTTCTACATAATATTATCTAAAAAATATCCCACAACAGCATATGTCTATCTTTTATGGTTGACTCACAATAACACGTGTAACTCCCGATAGCTTAGCAGTCCAATACATTAACTTAATAACATACAAGGAGTTACACGCTGACGGAGTCGCGGGCACAGCTATTAATAATAATTAGTCTGCGGTTCCTTATTGCGATATTTTTCAACAGTATTGTGGATTGACATATTATATTTCCCTACTAAAATACGAAAGTAAATCTGTCTGTTACATCAAAACCACTGAACCGTGAGGAAGGACATATGGTACTTTTCTACGAAAAACGACGGAAACGCGGACGAAGTCGCGGGCAAAAGCTAGTTTATAAAATAAACTTTTTCACTTGTCCCGTTGACAGCGATGCGGACGAATTTTTTGATGCCCTATGATCCTTTCCCCTCCTTTTTTATATACCATGTACATAATTATTATTATTTTAAATCGGTTAAGTAGTGTATATTATGTAGATGTAGATACAAATAAATCATGTTTACATATAAAAAAAAGGAAAAAACTGTTTGTATTATTCAACATTTTTGAGAGTAAAATTGATCAACAACATTAATTACTCTCATTAATTAGACATCAAATATATTAATAGATAAATAAGATACATTGATTTCATGAACTTTAAATTGATCCGTTTTGCCTTCATAAGCGAAGCAAAACAAACCATACAGGAAGGCAAAATGGACTCAGGATGATAAATAAATGGATAAAAAAAATCTGTTATAACTAACATTCTGTTCACAGAGAAACACTGCCTCGTCAACATAAAATGAAGGGTTTTAAAAGGTGATTACAAAAATAATTGTTTAATGTAATTTGGAATGAGAAATGATAAACAACGCGTGCGATCTGGGGACCCCGTCAGGAACGAAGTTCCGTCTCACGTATGATTAAAAAAAAAAAACGAGTAGCAAACCCAAAATGCTATCGCTTTCAAAGACAATATTTTGACGACACAGTGAGAAAAATATTAAATACAAATTTTAAACTAAATTTAATAATCATCACACTTCACACTAATACTATAAAGGAAAAAGTTTGTGAATGTGTGTGTGTTTGTATGTTTTCACGGTCAAACGGCTGGACTGATTTGGATGAAATCTGGTATGTAGACAGCTTATACCCCGGATTAACACAGGCTACTTTTTACCCCGGTTACGCTGGGAAGCTAGTATAAGATATATAAAAGACATTTTTTAAATTATAATAAAGAGAACGAAATTTTTGCTGTGAGAATTTTTAATGTTATAATGTCACTGACGTACTTAGTCATGCAATACTGACATCTGTCACTCGTACCATGCTACAGCGCAAACAGTGTAAATTTCGTACCGTTACTTGTAATTATTTAGGTAAGTAAGTAACAACTTTTTCGAAATTTCCACGCAATAAAGTGGATTTATATTTTCGCTTTAAAGTTGCATGCATTGCATTCTTTGGCATGCAAGTAGGTAGGTAATTTTCCGTTCCGTTATAGGCAGTTCTTAACGACTTCTAAAAAAGGAGGAGGTTCTCAATTCGGATGTTTGTATTTTTTTTTTTTTTTTGAATATTTTATCTTCAGCAATCATATAAGTACATATATCAATCCGCGCGCCGTTCCTCTGATACTATAAAAGCACTGCAATAAGGCATTGTTTACCTAGATTAACACGGTACTTTTAATCCCGGCAGTAGGTGGTACGTTCCCGTGGGATATTTTCCGACATCCACGCGAGCGAAGCCGCGGGCAAAAGCTAGTTAATAAACACTAAAATGCACTTTTCACATGGCTAATTCAATCTTTGAGGAGCTTGCCATCGAAAAACATAAGTAGGTCTAACAATATTATTTGTAATCTAAACATATTAGGTATGCCATTAGATACCTAGCTATTTTAACAAGTTTAATAATCATATCAGTAATGCGGAATAAACTATCTATCGGGCAACACGATTTTTGCGATTAAACAAACGATAAAAATTGTAGATAAGATTTTGAATATATTTAGTATTTTCGTTAGAAATACTAAATGATTGTGTTGCGACGGGACATACAGATCCCAAGATGTCGAAATTAATTATAGTAGTCGTTAGTCTCCATGGTCTAATTAGTGCGTGTGTGGGACAAGTCGTGCAGACTGGACAGTGCGATGACACTATACCCGTAGTAACTAATTTTGTTGCGGCAGATGTAAGTTTTATTTATTATTTTGTTCATGGCCGTTACTCCAAGTTCTAAAACAGTCGTTGCGGGCAGTCAGAAGCCGGAAAGTCTAGGAGTAATTTTCATACTACGGCGTTCCTAAAAAGATAAGTTCCGACCCGGGGTTTGAGTTCAATAACGAGTTGGTGAAAGAATTTTTAAGCTTACATAAAGTCAAACTTCATATTGGCAAACCCCGCCAAAAAATAACCCCAATTCAATGGGTCTGATAGAACGATTTTTTGAACGAAGTACGAACTATAGAAAAATACCGATAACTTCTAAAAGTGGAGTAATAAATCCGTTGGGTTCTATAATAAAATTAATAACTGATAACCTAGATCACAGTGACGCAGTTAGATATGAAGAACTTATTTCCAAGTTAAATCATAATCAAAATATTGCTTAAAAAAAAATAAGAATAGTCTCCAAGATGTTTGATAGTTTTATTAATGTAACTGAAACAATAAATCAGAATACACTCAGTTATAATAGAATTAGTCCACTCAACAAAGGTGTTGTAGAGTGCGCGAGCTGGGACGTAAGCGATTTTTTCAGAAAGCTGTACAGGGTGCTTAGGGAGTAAACATGGTAAAAGTCCCCGCGTCTAGGAGGAGCGCCAGAGTGGGGATAGAAGTTCCCACTTTTGAGTTTTTCGCAAATATCTTTAAAACGGTGCGTCGTTGAGTTATCAAAACTTTTATCTAGGTAATATATCGCCCGCGTGGATGTCCCTACCTACTACCCCAGGATAAAAAGTTTCCTATGTTTAATCCAGGTTATAAAGTATATGTGTGCCAAATTTCATCTAAATCCGTTCGGCCGTTTTTGCGTGATTGAATATCGGATAATTTCGGTCTTAGGGTCGGAGAGATGGGTCGCGGGTTGTTCGAAAGAGATGCCGTGGCCCTGGCACAGGCAACTGAAGGAACACGGGTGGGTTTTAGTCAGTAAAAGTCTGACACGCCCGCCCTCTCACTCCGCCCAGAGCGGGAGAAGTCATTTAATGATTTCCCATCCAGAAAAAAAAAACCGGTCAAGTGCGAGTCGGACTCGCGCACGAAGGGTTCCGTACCATATTATATGTTTAACAATCGCAAAGATAACTATTTACTTATTTTATAATGATACTGTGAATTACAAGGTTATTTTTGCAGTTGCAGAAAATCACCCATGTTTAAACGAAATACCTTATGAATCGCCGTTTTCGGTATTGTTGCTTAAGGGGGAGGATATAACGCGAACCCTTTTCTAACCGCTCCCGCCACAATCCGCTCGTCCAATAAGGTCGAGTCGAAGCTTCTAGAAGGTTCTAGAAGCTTCGAAATAAATGACGCGCAGCCTTGTCATTGACTTTTCAGAGAGACGTATGTCAACAGTCAACTAGGCTGCGCACATTTTTTAGATACTTCTATTAGATTTACAAAATTAGGTCTTCGCCCCCGACTATTTACGTTAAACTGGCCCCAATACAGTATTTATGGTACCAACATGGTATAAAGAAATTTCAAATTCCTAATTTGTTTAATTGTTGCGCTAGAGCTCGTACAAAAATGGTCTAAAATTTACAACTTTTGCGGCCCCCTATTTCTTAATTTTAGAAAATAAAAAAGAATATGTTTGTACTCTACTCAATGAGTTCTAGACGATGACACCCCACATGCTAGATTATTTTTTATTTTTTTTCAAAATGAAAAGTTTATTGTATGGGGACCGACCCCTTAAATTTTTAACTTTGCTTTATTTTTATTATTTGTTGTTATAGCCGTAATAGACAGCGGAGGCTTAGTAAGTTTGTACTGGACTGTACGTGGTTGTCTGATTTCATGGATTTTAATTTTCTTGCGCGGAACCCTAATTATTTTTCTAAAATAAAAATAGCGTTAGTTACTCCTTAAAACATCAGCTATATGCCGTCAAAATTGGTGAAAATTCGTTTGGCAAGTTTCCTAACTTGACTCAAAGTACCATTTTTTTAATCGGACTGCGCTTTAAAATTCTTCTATACAAACTTTAACATCCCTAAACCTCATTATCACTTACTTATGCAAGTATGTGTGCTAAGTTTTAAGTTCATTAACCAAATTAATAAGATTTTTCATATAAACTATATCTCTGTTTTCACGAACACAGATAAAGAATTTCAAAAATCGTCTGGTATGTTTCCATAACTTGACTCAAACATTATTTACACCAATTTTAGAGTTAATCAAGCCCCCAATAAAATCCTCCGCTATAAAATTAACTTTTTACCCCTTAGGGGTAGATTTTTGGAAAACCCTGATAGGCGTTAGTTTTCATTTTTGGTCTGAAGTATAAAAACTGAGTTTTGAGTTAATCGGACCGCGTGTTAAAAGTCCTCCATACAAACTTTGACATCCCCAATCCCTCTTTAGGGGGTAGTTTAGGAAAACTCAAAATGATAAACTTTATAATTTACTTAGATGAATATTCGTGCAAGTTTCAAGTCTATTAACTCAAGGGATAGGATTTTTCATACAAACCTTCATCCCCTATTTTGCCCCCTTAGGGATGGAATTTCCAAAAATCCTTCCTTAGTGGATGTTTACACTATATAACGTATCTATGTGCAAAATTTCAAGTCTCTAGGTCCATTGGTTTGGGCTGTACGTTGATATATTAGTCAGTGACTCAGTCAGGACTTTGATTTTTATATATAAAGGCATTACATAGTCTTTACCAGAAGAGGTCCTAATATTGCGTGGGTATGCGGGCTTGGGGATGGTAAGTAAATGAAAGTCAATGATATTCTCAATGTAAACGACGTTCTCCCAGGTACGTAAGCGCGTGCGCAAATCCTTCACCTCACGGCACTGCCAGGGTTAGCACCCTCATTAGTAACATCACAATCTCAATAAACAATCCCACCGGCTTTTCTATAAATCTACCGCAATACGCTTAGCTTTCAAAACTGTTAGCGGGCGGCCGCCTTCCTAGTACCTGGGATTACGTCAAGTTGACAGCTGTCATGATCGTTCTAAAATCAACTTCGTCGTAAAACTTTTAGACGCGCCGTCACGGCCACCCTGACTATCACACGTCCTCGTGTGCTTAGTCATCCTGATAATATGGTCTCTCTGAAATACCAGAAGCAACAACATTCCAGTTGCATCAGCTCGTCCATTCCTGACATGCTACGTAAGGATCTCTCATTTAGTAGCAGCACAGGCTACACACAGCGATTACACATTGCATGGGCTGGGCGTGCTAGGCCCCACCCCCAACCACCAACTTACCATGCGGTGTGGACCGGGCGCACAAGGCCCTTTCGACCAATCACCAACTCTATGCGGCGTAGACCGGGCGTACTGGGCCCTTCCGACTAGCCACCAACTCACTATGCGGTGTGGACCGGGCGCACAAGGCCCTTTCGACCAACCACCAACTTCACTATGCGGCGTAGACCGGGCGTACTAGGCCCTTCCGACTAGCCACCAACTCACTGTGCGGTTTGGACCGGGCGCACAAGGCCCTTTCGACCAACCACCAACTTCACTATGCGGCGTAGACCGGGCATACTAGGCCCTTCCGACTAGCCACCAACTCACTGTGCGGTGTGGACCGGGCGCACAAGGCCCTTTCGACCAACCACCAACTTCACTATGCGGCGTAGACCGGGCGTACTAGGCCCTTCCGACTAGCCACCAACTCACTGTGCGGTGTGGACCGGGCGCACAAGGCCCTTTCGACCAACCACCAACTTCACTATGCGGCGTAGACCGGGCGTACTAGGCCCTTTCGACCACGCATAGCAAATCCTACACAAACACAAAACATTTGACTTCATGCAAACTACTCGTAACACTGGCTAAGGCGTCCCTTCGACCAGCCGTCAACTCCTATGACGACTTGAACCGGACAACCTAGACCTTGACTAGGCATCATCTCATATGACGACACCTAATAGGAGCTGACCCGGACAACTGTAATAGGCATCCCTTCGACCAGTCGTCATCTCATATGGCAACATGGACCGGACAACCTATCAGCATCCCTCCGATCACTCACTAGTCTCACACATTTCTCAATTGATCTCATAGCCTCTCAGACTATACGATCGGTGCAATAATACGATCCGGAACATCGGCCTGCCTTAGCCTGTTCATTAGATCATCCAATCGACGTCCGCTACACACACCATAGGACATCGACCCGCATGAGCCAGTCCCTCACACTTATACACACACACACCATAGGACGTCGACCCGTATGAGCCAGTCCCTCACACACACACCATACACAGTTAATCTCACACATTAGTAGCAGTGTTACCTTTAATTACGTTTCTTCACTCTTCACTCTTCACTCTTGGAGACCGAGAGGGTTCCAGAGCTGGCATTATCGTAAGTGAACTACAAATTGACAAGGTATCACTGTCATTACCAGATGATATCCGCTCCGCTGCCCAATGGAGGACCGCCGTCTTGGCCTCCTTCAAGTTATTAGTTAAGGTAGTGGCTATATTTACTAAGCCTTCATAGCCCCTGGGTACAGCACTGAGAAAATCAAGATAAACAACAAAAAAACAAACATCACCTTGGCCAACACAGGGGTCGAACCCTGAATCACACGCTCAGCAGCCGTACCAGCGACCACCAGACCAATAGGTAATAGGTAATACGGGCTGGTATCCGCAACTCCACGACAGTGCGCGTATTTTGCGTATGGGTGGGGAAATTGATTATTCAATCCACCCCAGCTCCTCAAAGAAGGCCAGCAGCGCCTTGACATTACTGACAACCTCCCAGATGGTACCTGGGTTACCGAAATACTTTGCCCTTTATGCGGCGACCACCGGGCAGTTTAGAAGCACTGAGCTGCTGTCTCGTCGTCCTCCATGCAGGCCCTGCACAGCGGACTGTCTGTGACTCCTATGACAAAGAGGTGTTTATTAAATGACCCATGGCCAGTTATAGCAGCTGTAACTATACGCAGCTGTTGTTTAGTTAGTCGAAGAAATTGTTTCGTGACGCGGCCATCAATCGTAGGGAGTGCTTCCTTACCCTGCCTACACTCACCTTGGTCCGACCATAGTTTGTGATGCTGGTCCCAGGTACGTTTCCTTACCAGAGTGCGCAAGTACCCGAAGGGGCGCGGCACTATGGGTTCAGGTCCCACTGGTGCCATGCTCGACCCCCTTCTGGCAAGTTCGTCGGCTGCGTCGTTGCCTAGCGAGCCGCTGTGTCCCTTGACCCATTGAATGGTTATATTATTGAGTCTACCCACCTGGTTGAGACACTGGTGGCACTCGTTTAGTAGCCCAGAGTCCACTGTGTGAGTATTTAGCGCTCGGCAGAACAGCCATGCTATCTGAGAGTATGCGGATCGAGTGGTCCTTAACTTCCCTGGCCATGATGGTAGTAGCGGCCAGAGAAATGCCCATGCACTCGGCCTGGAACACCGTGTTATGGACCCCCAATGGTGTAGCTATGTGTATGTTGAAGTCCTCCGAGAAGATTCCAGCACCTGTGCCACTACCTGTCTTAGATCCATCCGTGAAGGTGCGCAGCTCTGCGGGGCACAACCCCTCGCATTGACGATCTTCGTGAAGCTGGATCTTGTATTTTTTATCAAAAATAAATTGTTTGGGTACCCGGTCATTTACAGCTTTCGTAATAGGGAACTCCTTATTGAGTCCCTCAAGTAGCGCGGTGTGTGGTGAGTTAGTCTTACCCCAGAGATCTAGTGCATTAAGAAGTACCGCCGCCATCGTTGCTTCCTGCTGTATGAACAGGTGAAGAGGTGGTAAACCCAGTACCTATGGCTTCAACTGCTGCAGTCGCAGTAGTCCTCATGCAACCCGTAGTCGCCGTGCAGGCTAGTCTTTGCATATGTTGTAGTTTATTGGAGGCTGTAACAAGTTTGGTGCGGGGCCACCAGACCACAGCCCCGTAGGTGATAATGGGGCGGATCACTGCAGTGTACAGCCATAGTATAATTTTCGGGGATAGGCCCCACTTCTTACCTATCATTTTCCTGCACCATCTTTCTACAATACGTAGCGCTTGCTGAGTGGGGTTGCAGATCGTTCCTGTCACCTTCCCCGACACAAGGATTGCGAGATCATCTGCATAACCTATTGTATAATAGCGGCTGGCGTTGAGTTTGGTGATAAGGTCGTTAATCACTAAATTCCATAGCAGGGGCGACAACACCCCGCCCTGGGGGGCAGCCTTTGGCTATCATGGCCAACTGCTGCTCACCCTCAAGGCGAACCACTTGTTTACTTAACATGTTTGTAATCCAGTCCGTTAGTACCTGTTCTATTCCATGTCTGGAGAGGGCGCTGCTGATGCTGGAGAAGTTGATTTTGTCGAAGGCTCCTTCAATGTCTATGAACGTGCCCAGGCAGGTGCCTTTCTGGTAAATTGCTTCCTCTATCTGTCCTACCACTAAATGTAGAGCGGATTTGGTCGACTTACCCGAGCTGTATGCGTGTTGATTACCGTGTAGCAGTATCGTTTTCAGAGCGCCGTCCCTCAGCTCCCTGTTACACAGCCTTTCCATAAGAGAAAGGAGGTCAGGCTGATTGGTCAACCACCAGACCAATGAGGCAGTCAAACAATTAAGAATCACACATCAAACATACAATCATCACTATTAATTTCAACAGGAATACCCGCTGAAACACATATCTGCTTAAGATTATTGGGTAATTAATAGTGTGATCAGGCACAAAAATTAAAGATTTTAGTGACAAGTATCATACCTGGAATTAGAAACAAACTTGAACTTGCGATTTACTGTCCTCTAAACTTGTTCCCAGTTGATGTTGACAGGATGCTTCAAGCTTGATATCCGTGATATCCCAACTTGATTCCACAATACTGATCACTCCCAATGACCCATGTGTCATTAAGTTTAGGCCTATTTTTTAGATTCTGGTTTTTGTTTGAAAAGTATTGGAATCCCCTCATAGTCTCTTCAAAGAAACTAAAGAGTTGAGCTAAAGAGCTCAAAACATTATTTTATTTCAAATAACTCACAGACACTTTTAAATTATCAAGGTCCAAGTAGAAATGATATGTGAATTTAATTATCTTGATATAGCTTTACTTACTTTACCATTGTGAACGGACAAACATGATAAAACCCAAAATAGTTAAAATCAATATTGATTATTCCCTCCATGAGGGTCACATAGCAGGTTGAGATGCTGTTTCACTATTCCTTAGCCGAAACCTTAACATTTCATTAAAATAATTCTGAATCTGCATGGGGTGTGAAAACTTAGCAAGTAGAATTTCTTTAAGTAATTACTGGTCATAAAATAATTCTGAATCTGCATGGGGTGTCCAAAACTTAGCAAGTAGAATTTCTTTAAGTAATTAGGTACTGGTCATGTTAATATTTCTTTAAGTAATTACGGGTCATGTTAATACTGATTCTTAGTTTGCTTAGCAAAGAAACAGCGTATACCTTCAAGGAAGGAATTAAATAAGGCCAGTAGGGACCTACCTAATATATCAAGGCCACACAAACTTCTACTAGCAACAATAATTCCAATCAGTCAATGTGTGCTTTGGAATTTTCATAATCAAACAAAGTTTAATGAAAAATGACTTACATGCACTGCTTCAAGTGTTGTACTTACAAAGATTAAGCGTTATAAGAATGCCCATTTCCGAGGAATTCCCGGTAAGTACGTCTTTATTGGCAACTTGCACTGATCACTGGTTGTTTTATGTTTAGTTATTTCACTGGTCTCCCCCCTACCTTGCCCTCGTAATCCCACTTCTGATAAAGGCATTACATAGTCTTTACCAGAAGAGGTCCTAATATTGCGTGGGTATGCGGGCTTGGGGATGGTAAGTAAATGAAAGTCAATGATATTCTCAATGTAAAAACGACGTTCTCCCAGGTACGTAAGCGCGTGCGCAAATCCTTCACCTCACGGCACTGCCAGGGTTAGCACCCTCATTAGTAACATCACAATCTCAATAATCAATCCCACCGGCTTTTCTATAAATCTACCGCAATACGCTTAGCTTTCAAAACTGTTAGCGGGCGGCCGCCTTCCTAGTACCTGGGATTACGTCAAGTTGACAGCTGTCATGATCGTTCTAAAATCAACTTC
Source organism: Cosmia trapezina (assembly GCA_905163495.3). Taxonomy (NCBI): domain Eukaryota; kingdom Metazoa; phylum Arthropoda; class Insecta; order Lepidoptera; family Noctuidae; genus Cosmia; species Cosmia trapezina. The sequence continues at coordinate 20,765,654 of LR991035.1, read as the reverse complement.
GTCGTAAAACTTTTAGACGCGCCGTCATATATATATAGATTTACCATGTTATTTTAAAACCACAGACTTCTTATAGGTTTTCCTGTAATCTACAGGTATAGAACTATTTTCTATATTTTTTTTCAAAATTTTAGGCTTAGTAGTTTCGGAGATAAGGGGGGGGGAATGGTCAATTTTCGTCTATTTTCTTAAATAACTTTAAAACAATATATTTTAAAATTATAAAAAAAATATATTTGAAACTCTCATAGTTCTCTCATAGTTTTGTAAACTGTACCGTGTGACATATCAAATGAAAGTGCTTACACTTTCATTTGATATGTCACACGGTACAGTTTACAAAACTTTTTTTTTAATTTTCTTATTTTCCCCCTAAAAGTGACTCTCATATTCAAAATTCATATATTTATTTTAGCTGTACGTGTTTGGGTCACAGAAATCCATATGTGTACCAAATTTTAACTTAATCGGTCCATTAGATTCGGAGCAAATTAGCTGTGACAGACGGACAGACGGACAGACAGACAGACACACGAGTGATCCTATAAGGGTTCCGTTTTTTCCTTTTGAGGTACGGAACCCTAAAAAGGGTCGGAGGAGTTATGAATACCTGTCTATTCTACCATTAAGTATATAGGTAATATGGCTTCATTGTAGTTATCTTTTGCAAACTCAGCGTACTGTGCCCACCGAATGATGATGTAGGTTACGCTTTGCAATTCAGAATAAAAGTCCTCCAAATCAGCGTGTTCGTTTCAACCGCGCGGCCATGGCGTTAAAAAAAAAATATGCCAACATTTTGTAACAATTTGTAAAAGTTGACTCGCAAAACCACAAATTTGTCAAAGCTATGGTTAAAAAGTTAGAAGGGTTTGAACGTGGCCGCGCCATCGAAACGCGGAGAACCGCGCGGCCACGGAGATCTCAGAAACTAAACGTTGCACAGACCTGAAATTTTGGTAAATAACAGATTCAATTTGTAAACAATTTGTAAAAATATAGAAAAAAATCCTAGGTTAATATTTTAGGAGCTGTGAGACTAAAACCCCGTGGCCGCGCCATCGAAACGGTGACAAAAACGTGATAGCCGATATCTCGCTGAAACAGCATCGCAGACGTCTAGAGTTTTTTGTAAAACCCAAATTTGAATTTGTCAAAACTTACAAAAATGCAACAAAAAATACTAGGTTAATATTTTAGGAGCTGTGAGACTAAAACCCCGTGGCCGTGCCATCGAAACGGTGACAAAACCGTTATCACCGATATCTCGCTGAAAAAGCATCGCAGAGGTCTGAAGTTTTTTGTAAAACCTAGATTTGAATTTGTCAAAACTTGTAAAAATACAACAAAAAATCCTAGGTTTATATATCAGGAGCTGTAAGACTAGAACCCCATGGCCGCGCCATCGAAACGGTGAAAAAAACGTGATAGCCGATATCTCGCTGAAAAAGCATCGCAAACGTCTAGAGTTTTTTGTAAAACCCAGATTTGAATTTGTCAAAACTTACAAAAATGCAACAAAAAATCCTAGGTTTATATATCAGGAGCTGTAAGACTAGAACCCCGTGTCCGCGCCATCGAAACGGTGACAAAAACGTGATAGCCGATATCTCGCTGAAAAAGCATCGCAAACGTCTAGAGTTTTTTGTAAAACCCAGATTTGAATTTGTCAAAACTTACAAAAATGCAACAAAAATCCTAGGTTTATATATCAGGAGCTGTAAGACTAGAACCCCATGGCCGCGCCATCGAAACGGTGAAAAAAAACGTGATAGCCGATATCTCGCTGAAAAAGCATCGCAGACGTCTAGAGTTTTTTGTAAAACCCAGATTTGAATTTGTCAAAACTTACAAAAATGCAACAAAAAATCCTAGGTTTATATATCAGGAGCTGTAAGACTAGAACCCCATGGCCGCGCCATCGAAACGGTGAAAAAAACGTGATAGCCGATATCTCGCTGAAAAAGCATCGCAGACGTCTAGAGTTTTTTTGTAAAACCCAGATTTGAATTTGTCAAAACTTACAAAAATGCAACAAAAAATACTAGGTTAATATTTTAGGAGCTGTGAGACTAAAACCCCGTGGCCGCGCCATCGAAACGGTGACAAAAACGTTATCACCGATATCTCGCTGAAAAAGCATCGCAGAGGTCTGAAGTTTTTTGTAAAACCTAGATTTGAATTTGTCAAAACTTGTAAAAATACAACAAAAAATCCTAGGTTTATATTTCAGGACCCGCGCCATAGAAACGGTGAAAAACACGTTATCGCCGATATCTCACTGAAAAAGCATCGCAGAGGTCTGAAATTATTTGTAAAACCTATATTTGAACTTGTCAAAATTTGTAAAAATATAACAAAAAATCCTAGATTTATATTTCAGGAGCCGCGCCATTCCACGCCAGGCCACGTTCAAACCCTTCTAACTTTTTAACCATAGCTTTGACAAATTTGTGGTTTTGGGAGTCAACTTTTACAAATTGTTACAAAAAGTTGGTATATTTTTTTTTTTAACGCCGTGGCCGCGCGGTTGAAACGAACACAAATCGGCAGTATTCTCATTTTTTTATCCTCAGTTAAATTGCTTCTTTTTTTATCTTTACTTGGAAAAGGCTTTAATCACTAAGCGATTATGCCAGCCTCGTACTTTAACAATATCAATCTGCCTAGCCTTTTCCCAACTATGTTGGGGTCGGCTTCCAGTCTAACCGGATGCAGCTGAATACCAGTATTTTACATGGAGCGACTGCCTATCTGACCTCCACAACCCAGTAACTGGGTAATACGATACCCCTTGGTAAGACTGGTTGTCAGACTTTCGGGCTTCTGACGACCCGTAACGACTATCAAAGATCCACGAATAACAGCCGGGACCAACGGCTTAACGTGCTTTCCGAGGCACGGAGGAATCTCGATATGTAAAGATGGTCACCCATCCACTGACCAACCCCGGCAAGCGTAGCTTAACCTGACGGATCGACCCGTGCGGCTGTTATTACTTAGCCACGAGCTCCTCTCCGCCTACTTTAACAATATATAAACACAAAACAGGTAATGACTAATATCATAACTTAATTAATTTAACAATCAAGTAATATAACTATAAAGCTAATTGGGATGTTGGATTAGACAAAATCAAATTACACGTGCCAACATCCCTTAAACTAAGTCCCGCTTTTGATTCCAAAATTCTCCGTTCTGCCCCAACCCGAGAATCCACCCACAAAGCGTGGTAGGTGTCCTCCCTCATATTACAAATCAGACAGTTTGGGGTATCAACCACCTTCAAGGCTCTTACAGACAGAGGCGATATCGCGGTCGCGACGCGATATTTCGATATTATATCCGTGGAAAAATATCGCGTCGCGACGCGATATCGCCTCTGTCTGTAAAAGCCTTTATCAGGAGGGCAATTACCGTATTTTTAACAACGTTCGCAATCTCATCTCTGTCTCAATATGTCAAAAATTGTATAGCGTTTACCTACATTTTTGACAGTTGATTGTCGCTGGCATGAGATTGCGACTAGAATTTGAACGTTTTTAACCGACTTCCAAAAGGAGGAGGTTCTCAATTCGTCGGAATCTTTTTTTTTTTTTTTTTTTATTTTTTTTTTTATGTATGTTCCCCGATTACTCGAAAATGGCTAGACCGATTTGTATTTTTCTTTTTTTGTTCGAAAGGGTATACGTCCCAAGTGGTCCCATGATCATCAAGTCAGGATCTGATGATGGGATCCCATGGAAATCGAGGGAAACCCTCAAATTTTATGGGCACATCTATATCGATTTCGGTATTTTTTATAGTAACTCGTGCATTTGCTCTCGGAAAGTACCATTCGGTGAGCTGGTACTGATGATGAAGACCACAGAGGGCCATCGGAAATACTCAATTATATCTAAGTATATAACAGGTTGTGATTCGATTACTTTAATATGGTTTATGCTCGTCAAAATAATGGTAATGGTGACTTCACCATGAGCTCCATTTCTCCTGGTTCTTACTAGGAGAACTCCTCAACAATTAACGGCCCTGCATCGGGAAAAGCAACATTTTGTAAAACGTGATGAGCAGCTGACATTGGGTTATTGTAACTTAGATAAATTACAAACTGAACCACTAAAAAGTGAAAAATAAAAACTTTTTTACAAAAACAAAAACCGACTTCCAAAAAAAACACTACAAAGTGAAAAATAACTTTAATTTCGGAAGTCGGTGGCAAAAAACTAAAATACAGATCCAAAGACACCGACTTCCGAAATTAAAGTTATTTTTCACTTTGTAGTGTTTTTTTTGGAAGTCGGTTTTTGTTTTTGTAAAAAAGTTTTTTTAGGTACGAGAATTGGCCCTCAGATGCCCGAACGCATTCATTGGAATGTGCCCGGAACGCATGCGCATGCTTGTTATTAACAATTGTCTGTTTATCTTTACCTCAGAGAACCAAAGTGGTTCAGACTGAATTGTCCTGACCGTATACCTTCTCTTCAGATCTTTTGTCAAAGTGTACTTTCCACATGTTATTGCAAATTATTTTATCAAGAATGGTAGATGACTGACAGATATTCCATTATGTTCCTGTTTTAGGGTTCCGTACCAAAATGGTAAAAAGGAACCCTTATGGTGCGACTCAGTCTGTCTGTCTGTCACAGCTGGATCTCTCAAGAACTACTAATGCTATCAACTTGAAATTAGGAACAGTTTTAGATGACGTTTACCCAACTATTTTGCAAATAAGAAAGAAATAAAAATATATTTTTTATTTTTTTGCAACTGGGACTGAAAAGGGGTGTAAAAATTTAAAGTGGAGCTACTAGAGCATGTGGGGTATCATATGAAAGAGCGCAGTTTGCACATTCTCAAACTTTTTTTTTCTTTTTATAGACCCCATAGTTTTCGAGTTTTGATGAAAAATGTTCCCCTCCCCTTATCTCCGAAGTTTGCATAGAGAAAAATCTGAAATTATTCAATGTGATAAAAGTTTATGTGAAGATTACAGGAAAAATAAAACGATGTCTCTAAATAGCACACTTTTCAGAAATCGGAACGGAACCCTCGGTGCGCGAGTCCGACTGGCTCTTGACCGGTTTTTTGCTAACTTATCTACTTGTTCGTTTCCCAACAGACCAACATGTGATGGAATCCATTGGAATTTGACAGTTTTACCACTTCAATCTTAAATATAAGTCTAGTACCTATGGAAAAAGCTATGGGCAAACCTCGTATGCCCGAGGTGTACCGAGGTAAATGCTGCAAAGCGCTTTTTGAATCAAACTCAAACTCAAAGCATTTATTTCAATTAAACCAATTACAGGCACTTTTGAATTGTCAAAGAGTCGGTCAGTAGGTAAGTCAGAAAGTTGAAGCTAGTTACCCATTCCAAAACGTAGATCTATGGAGAAGAACGGGCAAGAAACTCCACGGACACTCTTTTAAATCAAAATATGGTTACAAAATATTGGTTACATCATTCATTTTGAAATTATACATGTGAGAACGATGAACGTTTAAAGCGTCCGTAATAAAAAAAAAAACAATTCAAAATTTAAATTAAAATAAGCCGTGGCAGCTAAGGTATGACCAGCCTCCACCAACAGCGCCCGTTCACGAACCTAACGCATGGATTCGTTAAATGATCCAACACACGCGCCACCATCAGCGAGACATTAGAGTGAGCATGACTCACTCTCAGCCGCCAGGGCACATCCAAGTCAAATAAAGACGTACCCAGTAAATGGTAGCTTTAGAGTAGGTACATAGTACTCACACATGTGCTAAGCAATTATACAATACAAAGGTGATTGAGTCTACACAATGCAAAGCTATTCTTACAATCTTCAGCAGTATCACAAAGTATCACTGACTCAGTATTAATTGCATGACATTAAGTACGATAGACATTCCAAAATACCATACAACTCCGCCGCCATTATGGATACTTTCAGTTCAATGTGAAACTAGCTTGTATAGATTGAGGATCGAAAAAGGCTATTCCTGTTCCATTATCGTCCTTGGACCCATCACTGTAGATTTGAAAGAATCTGTCAGAATTTTGTGCAATAGTTTCTACAGATTTCCTTAAAAGTGCTACAGAAGTATGAGATTTCTTATCATTATTTCATATCATTAATATTTAGGTTAATGTGTGACTTAATTAATATCAATATTTGACATCCATGTCGACAGTGAGAACATCTCTAGAAGTTTAGAACGATATAAGGTTTGATTGGACATCTCACTGTATACGATAGTTAGCAACGGTTTCTTCTTATTGCGCCAACATGATTCCTGCTCGCATATCGATGGTTGTTTTTTTTGTGATTTTTTTTTGTGTCGGTAATGTCAAAAAGTGGACAAAATCTGTTTTACTTTTTTTTTCAAATTTTTTAAAAGACCTTTTTGCAATTTTAATAATTTCAATTTCTTTGTTGTTTAGTTTGTAGGCGTATGGTACGACATTGAATCCTTACCGTCGATCTTCCAAAGTGGTACCTGCAACACCGCTACGTACTCTGCGAACACTGATGGAACACTCGCTGTGCAAAATACTCAAGTCGTAGGCGGTCTTCTACAATATGTAACCGGGACGGCTACTCCCACTGTAGGAGTACCTGCTGGAACCGCTAAATTTGATGTGTCAATCTCCGGCGCCGCTGCTGGTAAATATCCATTATTTTATGTTGAGATACCGTTATAGAAGTGTATAGAGTGCCGCGAGCGGCATTGTATCACTATCGGTTATAGTGCCGTCAGCTTGCAGTTTAATAGTAGGTACATCATTTTAAAAAGCTGCAAGTGGTAATATAGTACGATCGGTTATAGTGTCGGCCGGAGCACTCCGACCAAATGGGTTAGGTTAGGTTAAAAAAGTACCTGTGTCGCATAAACAGGGAGCCGGACGCTCGGAGTCACCACTGCGTTCACTGTCGGGAGGATAAGGCACGGCATACACTGGCAGAGTGTGCCGCATGGGAGAAGCCGTGCCGTGCCCTCATGTCAGAAGTCGGAGCCGATCTGTCGCTACCGGCCGTCGCTCGTTCGATGGTCAGGAGCGCCGAGTCGTGGGAAGCGGTGGTATCCTTCTGCGAAACAGTCATCTCGCAGAAGGAAGCTGTAGAAAGAGAAAGGGAGATTACGAGTGCTCTCCCGTCCCGCAGCAGGCGCACTGAGCGTCGGCGACGAGCAGATAATGCCCTCTTCCAGCCTCCTCCTTCCGCCCCTGGGGCCTCCTCGTTGGCCCCAGGGGCGACGGACTCGCGGGCATCCATCGCGGGGGAGTTCAACACCTCACTCCCCCCTATGGGACGTGGCACCAGTCCGGGGCAGCGGAAGTCACATTCGTACCCGCAGCCCTCGACGAAGCAAATAGATTTATATAGTAAATTATGTAATAATAGCTTAAGAGAAATTGATTTTCCGCCTGAATTCATTAACTGTAGTGATAAACGTTGTGACAACCGAGACCACATGCATATTATTGACAGTATGTATCATAAGGTTGTTAATGCATTGTGTAAAGCCGCCTCTGAGACTCATACTACTGTTAAACCGGCAAGAAAACCACCAGTGATCGGGTGGAACAAGCATGTGCGTGACGCTCACGGGGTAGCTCGGTGTAAATTTATGGAATGGGTAGAGTGGGGTAAACCGAATGAAGGACGTGTTTGGGAGGAGATGCGGGAGAGTCGTAGAATCTTTAAGTCACGCTTAAAGTGGTGTCAAAATAATAGGGAGCAGATAAAGATGGGCATCCTCGCTTCTCACCATTCGAAGCATGACTTTCGTAGCTTCTGGAAAACTACTAGTAGGCTAAATAATAAGCCGGGCTTACCAGTGAGCGTCAACGGTGTGACTGATCCGAAATGTATTGCGGACATATTTAAAGATCACTTTATGGTGAAGTCGCCGTTGGGGGCATCACGGTCATCCAATGTGGAGGGGTCTCATGGACAGGAGATAAACACCAGATTCACAGCGAAGGATGTTCGGGGAGTTATAATGTCAATGTCGCGTGGAAAGTCTCCTGGCCATGACAGTCTGAGCATTGAGCATTTAAAGCATGCCGGCGTTCACCTGCCCAGAGTTCTTGCTATGTTATATACATTTTGTTTAGGACATGCGTACTTACCAGCAGAGATGATGAGGACCGTGGTGGTACCAATTGTGAAGAGTAAAACCGGTGACCTAAGTGACACGAGCAACTACAGGCCAATCTCACTAGCCACAGTGCTTGCTAAAGTTCTTGACAGTTTGCTTAATGCACAGCTTGACAATCAATTTGGTTTTAAACCGGGACTGTCTACTGAGTCAGCTATTGTGTGTTTGAAGCAAACTGTCAAGTACTACTCCGATAGGAGCACACCTATGCCTGTTTTCTCGACCTCTCAAGGGCATTTGACCTGGTTAGCTATGACATCTTATGGCAAAAGTTTTATAACATCTCTATGCCTCTCGAACTGATAGAAATTTTCAAGTACTGGTATCTTAACCAGGTCAACGTCGTTCGATGGTCGAGTGCTCTGTCGGAGCCGTACAGGTTGGAGTGCGGGGTGAGGCAGGGGGGGCTGACCTCATCGAAGATCTTCAACCTGTACGTGAACGCACTGATAGAGGAGCTCAGCAGCATTCGTGTCGGCTGCCATATTGATGGTGTTTGTGTCAACAATATTAGTTATGCGGACGACATGGTGCTGCTGAGCGCCTCGGTGTGTGGTCTGTCCAGGTTGCTGGGCATCTGCGAGCGTTACGCGCTGGATCATGGTTTGCTCTATAACGCAAGGAAGAGTGAATGCATGGTCTTTCAGGCCAGGGGTCGGAGGTGCCCGGATACTGTTCCACCTATTGTATTGAACGGTGTTGCGTTAAAGAGAGTTCAACAGTTTAAATATCTCGGGCATATCGTGACCTCTGACCTGAGGAACGGTGCGGACATCGATAGGGAGCGGAGGGCGTTGTCTGTGAGGGCCAATATGATCGCCCGCAGGTTTTCTCGTTGCTCGGGGGCTGTCAAAATAACTCTTTTCAGAGCGTTTTGTACGTCCCTGTACACAGCTAGCCTGTGGGTATCATATACCCAGAAACAGTACAACGCTCTCCGTGTTCAGTATAATAATGCGTTCAAGGTGTTGTTGGGGCTGCCCCGGCACTGCAGCGCGTCGGGGATGTTCGCCGACGCCCGTGTCGACTGTTTCTACACAACGATGCGGAAACGGTGCACATCTCTGGGGCGCAGGCTCCGGACCACCTCCAACACCATCCTGAGCGTATTTGCGAACAGGTTTGATTGTCAGTACATTAACCATTGCTATGTGGTTAATGTAATGGCCAACAAACAAATGACTCAGAGGCAGGCGTATTTTTAGCAATTTTAGATTTTTATTTTATTGTAATTTTTTATTTTATTTTATTTTGATTTTGTGGATTTTAATTTAATGATATTGATTTGATTTTATTTTAATTTGATTTTGTGGTATTTAATTTAATTGAATGATTTTGATTTTATTTAATTTTATTTTGATTTTGTGGGTTTTAATTTAATTTAATGATTTTGATTTGATTTAATTTTATTTATATTATTAATTAATTTGAACTTATTTGATGATCAATGGATTGAAATAAATGATTTTTGATTTGATTTTGATTTGATTTTGATTTGATTTTGATTTGATTTTGATTTGATTTGAAGGTGTACGAGGGAACACCGGGCTGGTTTTAGTAAGTAAGAGTCTGACAGACCCCTCTGCCCACCCCAGGGCGGAGGACATCCATGAGGATTTCCACTCCAAACGCGAGCTGTGCCACGGCTCTGTGCTACTTCCAAAGGCTAGGCTGTTAACTAAACGGCTAGTTGGCTGCCACATGTCACGCGTAGGATAAACCGGTTTAGCCTAGGACAAACTAGTATGATTGTGATTTGCAATTTGTATTTTTTTTCCTATCTGATGAAAGCTTAATCATAATATTCATCGGGCAATTATTTTTAGTAGTAAAACTGTTAATTAATTAGCTATTGTTAACTGTTGGTTAATTTTTTGGAAGGCGTACGAGGTGCTGAAGCCAACTCGCAGAGCCCCGTTAGTCGCTTTTAATGAAATGAGGCTCTAACCGACGTATGTATGCACTGTGCAAGTGCACCCAAGGACAACCGCCAGTTGGTGTAGGGCTATTGCAGGTTGTGGAAACTAAGATATTGGAATATGTTTTTGGATGGCTAAAGTGGACTGGTTACCTAGAACTATGAAAGGACTATGGCCCCTGCCTGTTAAATATTTTATTATACACGGAAAAAATGGTAGGGGGTGACTTGCACTCTAAATAATGGGCCCCCGGAAACTGTCGCTAGCACTTTAGTGACGTAGCGAGGAGGCAACAGATCCTAAGCTGCTTGAGGAGTGGAGAGGTATTCCACGACTATCAGAACAATCCCAGAACCCGGAAGATGGTCAAGACCCCTACCAGCACTTTCTGGAATACTTCCTTCCTTCGAGCACGTTTGCTCTTGCGAATCTATACTCAAGCCGGCCAATAAAGCAAGATGAGGAACAGGACTTCTCCCGGGCGATAGGGTCCGTGGGTTCGCTACTGCCCAACAGCCCGCTACAAGCAGCCCTGCGGGTTTTTGTATCTCTCTTGGTCTGGCTTCTCATCCTAGACCTGTTCCGGCAAAGTAAATTCTACCGCCACAGACCTAGAGTACGGAGCGCGCAAGGCCGACCATGACGTCAACGTAGAGATACGGGGCGGCGGTAGGGTGATTATTATAACCAAATTATTTCCTGTTACAGTGCCATATTGGGTTCTGGCCACGGATTACAATACATATGCACTTATGTATTCATGCCGCAACATAAATGCTAACCAAAGACAAGGTAAGATATAATAATAATAATAAATTTATTTGACAATTGTCGCAATTATTGCTTTAAAATTAGTTTTAACATAATTAATTCTATCTGTAACTGTTGGTGACATTCATTTTGTTATATGCGGTGGTCCCCAAACTAGGCGGGGCCTGTATCTTGGGAACCTGAGTTGCGATACATAATTCTGTTTTTTAGCTGGTGTGGACATGGTAATAAGTAATTAACTGTAAACAATGGTCAAGGCTTAAAACTAAAGAATAATAAACAATCAAAATAAAGTGTGGGTGTATGTGTGTGTGGAGTGTAGTGTGTAGGTATGTGGGTGTGTCTGTCGTGTTAGTGAGATTCCGAGTATGAGTTATGTTATGAGAAAGCTTTCGGATTCGTCGTATGAAAGACATAAGAGACATTTTTTTACCACTATTTTATATCCAGAGAGGGAGAGATCTTTTGAGTCACAAGGCAAAATACTGGTGACCTTATTATAATTATACAAAAGTGTGTAGGTAGGTGGGACAACGTCTGGCTAGGAGAGAGGTGGTTCTTTGTAGCGGAATGTGGAAGACGCGTTTGGAAGTTAATGTGTGGTAGTCTGGTCTGATTTTTACTGCTTGTGAGTGTGTAGGCATGCGTTGAGGATAAACAGTTGGCGGACACGGAGAACTTGGAACTCTTTGTACAGAGAGTCAGTGGGGTAGAAAAATGGCTTTTTAAAAAGTACTTTAATAACAGCTCTCTGGGCTCTTTCGAGCTCAATCATTATTGTTTTTCCAGCTCCGCCCCAAATTGATATGCCATATTGTATGATGGACTGACATATCGATACCAGAAGTATCAATTAATGTAAGGGACAAACCACGGTTTTTCAGGAAAGCCAAAAAACTATTTTTTTTTTTAAATCTGTCTATAACTTTTTATTATCTACTCCAATTTTAATTTTGTCTAGAGCAAAGTTTGTTAGAATTTCATCTTCTTTCATGTTATAAACGAAAAATTTACGAATCCCCAGTGGTTTAAAATATAGCATGTCCCTTACATTAAAAAAAGATGTTTAGTTGTGCCTTACGTTACTAATATTTTATGTATTAACCGTCGAGCATAGTGTAAGCAGCAAGAGAAATAGAAAATTATACGTAATTCTATTGTAAAGGACTTTTGCAGTGTTGCAATTTGATGTAACTATAGATTATCTACTAAAATTTATGGTATTTTAACACCATGGAAATGAATTCTTTGCATGATTAATGTTGGTATTAAGGTTGGTATGAACCAACATGAATAATTCAAAGCAAATCTATACGTTAGTTTCAGGTTTTACAGCTTAGCTATCACTGATTTAAATGAAATTTAGGTAGGTACTTATGCAAAAATAAAATAATTGTTAATAGGTAAGTAGTATTTTTTTTTTTAGACTTTTATGTCTGCGTAATTATTATAAACTCAAAATAATAAACAGTTTATAAAACTTGTTAAATTGTTAAATTTAAAAGTTATAAAGTTAGTTAGTAACAGTGTTCTAATTAACAGTTTTACAAACACTGTAAAGGTTATTAACATAATTATTATAAAATAATTATGTTAATAACCTTTAAAGTTATAATCACCAATTAATCAACAGTCTTATTTATTAAGTAATTGAATGAATGTACTGGAAACAAAAGACCGATGAAAAAATGGAATAAGAATAATTGTGTGAAAGATGATTAGTATGATGGCAGAGAAAGTTGAAATGACGAATAGAAGGGACGAATGGATGTAAGGGAAGAAGATTGAACAAGATGTGCATGAATTGTGTGAAAGATGAATGAATAAAGATAAATGATACGAATATTAATTTAAGAAATATACTATATTCTTGTTGCCGAGTACAATACTAATTAATTGGAAATGGGCAGTCAGATTATGATGATAAATATTAGTAAATTAAACAATTTCAATAGTTTGTAATTGATATAGTTGGAACAACTTTTTCTATTTGGTATTTCTAGTCATCGTCATCAGCTGTCATCACATCTTCGTCGTCGTCAGTTTCATTGAGGGTCTCTTTAACTGGCGATTTATTTGGAAGATTCAAATATTCACCATGAAATGTTTTTGGTATTATACCGGTTTCGCACAGTTTTTTGAGGTCATTGTATTTTGGAATGGAAATTGGTAGCCTCTCTTTATATAGAGATGGCAAATTGTTTGTGTTCCTTTGATAGTACTTTCAGCTGCAGATTGATTTGCGTTCTTTTCCCAATCCCTTTACCCTTTTAATTTTTTTTTTAAATTCCATGGAGCTAATTCTTTAGAGAGTTATATGTCGTAAGTATCACCAGTCTCTAATATTGTATATTTAACTTCAATTTTTCACGCAGTAAGGAGCATAAAATAAAGATACTTTTGTGCGATAATAATGTAAGAGAATAATTCTTAAAAAAACTCTTACGATGAATTAATTTAAGGGACATGTTATTTGATTTGACTGATTTGAAGTTTACGGTAAGGGTGTAAATTATTTAATACGGTGACTTACTTTATTTTTCTGAAAAGAAAAATTTTTAATGACTGTTAAATCATTTTTTTGGTCAGAAATCGTTTTACGCAGTTCAAAAATTTGTACTGTAAGGGACATTTTTTTAACGATAGAGATATTTTAATAACACCAATCGATAGACAGGGAAATTCTGAATCCAACGATGTATATAACTCATTTTCGCCAAAATGTCCCTTACGTTAATTGATACTTCTGGTATCGATATTGCAAAATAAACCGTTCGCAGGATATCTTGTGGAGTACGGTCTCTTAATTTCTTAACAATATGTATTAGTTTCCTTACTCGGCCAGAAAGAAATTGAATGTGGGCTTTAAAAGATAGGTTTTCATCAATAAGTAGGCCTAAGTAACGAATTGAAGATGTCCGGTTAATGCGTTCGCATGAGCAGTCTTCAGATGAGGTTTTGAGATGTTTCTGACATGTGTGGAATTTCAATGTTAGGTTGCGAGGAGGGCTGGATGATTGTGTTTTGCAAAATGTGATTAGTTTGGTCTTCTTTAAATTGAGAGTAAGGTTATGATTGAGTGTATGCGCTACTGCTGCTAAACCTTCTTCTGTGAGACTGTAGACCCGTTCCCAGGTGCGGGCATGAAACGTGATGACAGTGTCGTCTGCGTAGGAAATTAGTTCAGCTTTTGGGAGAGTGAGGTTCAATATGTCGTTCATATATATTATAAATAGTATAGGTCCTAGTAAACTGCCCTGCAGAACTCAAAAATTGATAGGGAGTTGACCACTTGAGTGTTCGCGTGATTTCACGTATTGTCGGCGATTGGTGAGATAGTTGTGAAACCACTCAAGCGGTTTTTCCTTTATCCCTACTGGATCTAGTTTTTTAAGAAGAAGATCTGTTGAGATTGTGTCGAAGGCTTTAGCTAAGTCTAAGAAGACCGCCAAGCATCGTTTGCCCTTTTCTATGTTTGCTGATATTGAGTTTGTAAGTAGTGAAGCTGCATCTTCGGTTGATTTGCCTTTTCTAAATCCAAATTGTCTCTCGGAAATGAGATTATGTTTTTCAAGAAAATTTACTAGTCGGGTGTTTACTACTTTTTCCAGGATTTTTGATAATATACTGAGAAGTGCTATTGGTCTGTAATTTTCAGGTTTATCTTTGGGACCACTTTTATGTATCGGGCTTACTGCTGCCACCTTCCACTGTTCGGGAAATTCACCTGTTTCCAGGCTGAGGTTAATCAGGTGGGTTAAAGGTGTTATGATCAAGTTTTGTGTTTTTTTATGAGTCTTATAATGATTTTGTCAGGACCTGGGGAACTGTCATTCTTTAATTGATTGATAAAGTTTGAGATTTCTATTTCGTCAGTGGGGTGTAGAAAAAAGGAGAAGGGTGAAGTTTTTGGTGATGAGTACTTGCTAGAGAGGGATGACTGAGTTTCTGAAAGTCTTGTCAGTATATTAGCAGCCAGGTTTTTACCAACAGATGTGAAGTAGGAGTTGCACTTGTTGAGAGACTCGACAGGATCGGGAGAACTCGTGACTAAGTTGGATGTATTGGATGTATTGTACCTTTGGCCGCTGGGGTCGTATATTGATTTTAGAACTTTCCATAGTTTCTGGGAGTTTTTGTGATTTTCCTGGATTTGTTGACTATCGTGCTCAATTCTAAGTTTCCGTAATAGATTATTGCAGAAGTTCTTATAACGGTGATAGATTAGTTTTTCTGTTTCGTTTTAGGGATCGGATCTTAATGATAGATGTAGCTTGTCGCGGTGGAATATACATCTCATAAGACCAGGTGTGACCCATGGCCGAATGTTGCGTTTGCTACGGGGAATTTTAACTTTGTGTGTGTGTGTGTTTCTATTAATTTTGTAAGGATTCCAGTAAAAGATGCAGCGGCAGAGGCAAAACAATGCTGATTAAAGGTATCAATCCAATCTACTTTTGCTAAGTCAGTGACGAGATCGTCCTCTTTTAATTTAAGTACCCAGCTATTTTTGTTGAGTCTAGTGTAACTGTGTTTGAGAAGGATGTGAGCCATTACTATATCGTGATCTGTGATAGAGCTTTTGCATACTATGTCTTTGGGTTTGGTATTGCTTTTGACAAATATATGGTCAAGACAAGATTTTTGTCTAGTGGGTTTGGTGATAACAGGTAGTAGACCATGCGAAGCCATAAGGCACATATAATCGTGGTGTTTATTATTTGTGGTGGAACATATGTCTATGTTCATGTCTTCAGTGATAATTAGAGTTGGTAACGTATTTATGGTTTTAAGGAAAGAGTCTAATGCAGCAATAAAGTTTGTGAGATTGGTAAAAGATGGTGATCGATATAGCCCTAGTATAGCTACTTTATTATTTAAAATTAAGAGGAGGCTATCTGTATCCTGTATTGTAGGTTCGATTAAAGTTACGCCATAGTTAATTTTGGTGTGACTATACCACCATTTTTATTACTTTGCGAATTTGTTCGAGATACTTTATACCCTGGTAGATTTTCAAGTATCGAGCCTTCGCTTAGCCAGCATTCTGTGAGTACGATAGCGTCAATGTCTACATCAATTCGGTTTAATGCTACCGAGAAGTCGTCAAAATTACGTTGATAGCTTCTGATATTAAAAGTAAGTAGTTTGAAACTAGACTCGGAATCGTTTATGTGTTTCCTGCATTCGTCAAGCAAGTTTTCAAAGTCGTGACAATAAGCCGTGACTGATGTGGTGATATCCTGTATATTTTGGATAATATCAAATAGCGCCATAGGTATGGTGATAGAGAAAAGCTGAATTAGAACTGGGCTTATGAGGTTTAGTCACAGTATGTAATGCGAATGTATGCAGGCAGACACATTTGGTTAAGATTTCGGGAGTGTGCGTGTGATGTGCTATAGTATAATATGTGATAGCAAATATGGGTAGTAAATTATGTGGGAGAGTTTGTAGAGTTATTGAGAGGAAACTTGAGATAGATCGCGAATTGTTTTCTGCTTCGGTTGAAATATAAAGTAAGTTAATAATTTTTTTTTTTAAAGTTATAAAATAAAGAACTGTGATACAAAAACTACTATATCTAATAATAATAATAAGAAAGTACTGTTTGTTGACCAGGTGATCACAATAAGAATTAAACGTAAAATAAAATTTAAAAGGGATGTGAATAATGTGCGAACTTAAAGTTATTGAGATCTTAAAATAAGATATCTAAGAATAATAAAAACTTTGTACGTTACGTCACAATGGGGTCGCAGAACCCAGGTGTCGATCCAGGTCATCAAAGTTCTGTATGTGGATGGAAGGGTTGCCTTCTTGCTTCCGAACAAGAACGTTGCCATATTTAATCCAGCAGAACTTGTAGCCATGTTCCTTCGCAGCAAGTTTGGTTGCACGAAATAACTGCCTGTTTCCTTGGGTGAGGCGCTCGTTTATGTAGATGTTTCTCGTTACACCAGCTATTTCGATATCAGTCGACGTGAGAGTCCTTCTCGTTTTAGTGGCCTTTAAGAATTCGTCGCGCTTGTAGCGCCGTACGAAACGAACAGCAAGTGTGCGCGGTGGAATTTCAGCTGAATCTTTGGATTGTTGTTGTCGGTGTGGTCCCGCTCTGTGCACGTAGTCTAAATCTTGTTCCTCTATGGAAACTGCTATTTTGTGAGCCAAGACGCGTACGATATGAAGTGGGTTTTCATTTTTGATCTCGTTGATACCAGATATCTCTAGTTCATTCTTCAGTGACGATTGTGCTTGAGTGTTCAGCTGTTCGCGTAGATTAGCTATAGTATTGTTGAGGGAGATTATTTTTTCTTCGCGTTTCTCTAGCAATTTTATCCTTGAGTCGTAGTCGTCGAGACTAATATAATAATCTATATATAAAAACCATACTGCTGCACTCAGAGATGTCACTTATACTAGCTTATTCTTAATTCTTGCATTGTAGACTAACTTTGTAGACTAAGGGCCGTATCACAGAACTTCACTCAATACTCAAGCATTACCTACTTAAAACTAGATTTAAGCCATTTGATTGGTTGTTAAACTAGATTTAAACAAAGATCAGTGCTTGAGTTTCCTTCTGTAATACGAACCTAAGATTGTAGAGCTATTCTCTATGTCACTTTCGTTGACAGGATGTGCTGAGATGTTAAGGTTAAGCTTGTTAATTAATCAAAGATAATGATTGATTTGAACATTTCAAGATGATTATCTTCTTCCCAAGGATTTTGAAGGAAATTCATAATCTATTAAGTACGTACTTACTTCATAAAGATGTTAGAGAAATTCGTCTGTTCGACAACGAATTATGTCACCCTCGTGTATGTCGGAAATTATACCACGGGAAAGTACTACCGGGTTAAAAAAAATTGTAGCCTATGTGCTATTCCAGACGTGCCAAATTTCATCTAGATCCGTTCAGCCGTTCTAGTGTGATTGAGTAACAAGCATCCATCCATTCAAACATACGCATTTATAACCTTGTAATTGCGATTGCCTAGCTATGGTATCAAATATTAAATATTTAGGCGTTCATATCGATGAGAGGCTAGATTGGAGTGTTCATACGGATGCTCTATGCTCCCGGCTTCGTAAACTAATTTATTTATTTAAAGAGCTCAGACATTCGGCCGACATTGAAACGGCTTCACTTGTATATCGTTCCCTGTGTGAGTCGATTATTACCTACTGCATCCCGGTGTGGGGGGGAAGTTTCAAAACCGTGATTCTTAGGGTGGAACGAGCTCAGAGGGCTGTCCTCAAAGTTATGTATTTCCGTAAAAGGGACTGCCCCACAACCCAGTTGTACTCCGAAGCCCAAGTACTCACGGTGAGCACACTCTATGTCCTCCGCACTGTCTTGCGTCGACATTCCACGATGCCGCTTGATAGTGATCTATCCAATAGGCGGATTGGCTTTCCTATCTGCGAATCTATCCAGCATCGTTCTGCACAAAGTTCAATTATGTACAATAAAATCAACAAGACCCTATCAATTTATAAACTAACCCTGCATAAGGTCAAGCAGAATCTAAAGCCTTGGTTACTGTCCCTCAATTACGACGAAACAGAGAAAATTCTAAAAACTCTTTCGTAATATCAATTCTAGCCAATGAGAAGCACTCAACTTCATCCTTTACTCGCGATCCCAGTAAATTTTTCCTATACATCCAATTCAATTTACATACACACACACACATACTTCAAGCACACACCCACACACACCCCCACTCACACACACACCACACACATTACACGCACACACACAATCACCACTACAGGCTCATTCTAAACAATTTTCATTTATTTATTTATTTTGTATTATTTTAGTCTTTTTATTTTTCATTGTTAATCTTATTGCATAAGTTTTTCAATAGTATTTCCTCCCGGGAGAGGGCACTGGCTCTTGTAACACAGGTTAACCACCTAGCACAAGTGTCAGGGACTTCACATTACTTGTAACCACTTCCTTATGTAGTAAAGATTATTATTATTTATTATTATAACATTATTATATGTATATTGTAGTAAATTATATTATACTAGCTTTTGCCCGCGGCTCCGCTCGCGTGGATGTCGGAAATATCCCAAGGGAACCTGCTACCGGGAATTCCTTCCTTATTCCTTGTCTATACATTATAAAGGGAACCTCTGTGCAAAATTTCAGCTTTCTAGGTCCAAGGGTTTGGGCTGGGCGTTGATGAGTCAGTCAATCAGTCAGTCAGTCAGTCAGTCAGGACTTCTCCTTTTATTTATATAGATTAAGTATATTATTATTGTGTTATAAAGTTTGTGAGTATGAGGGTGTGGCTGTGTAATTGTGTGTGTATGTTTGTTACTTCTTCACGCTCAAACGGCTAAACCGATTTGTTTGAAATTCGGTATGTAGATAGCTTATACCCTAGGTTAACACATACGCTACTTTTTATCGCGGTCTACGCGGTTGAAACCGCGGGGCGCAGCTCGTAATTATATAAATAGAAAGTAGGATAGGATAGACACGACGCTCTACAAATCCGAACTTTTCACAAAACTACAAGATTGTGCGGGTAGGACTGTACTAATTATCAAATGTTATTCTAAATGTTTGCTATAATTGGGACTGACCCCACGACACAGGGAATCCTAGTGTGGCGTCCAGACAATTTGTAAAAATCTAGCAGCTAAGACCCTAATATTATAATCTGATAGGTACTAGTTTTTTTTTTAAAGTACTTACCGTGTTTCTGAACTGTTTTCTTTTTATTATTTAAATTAGATTTTTGTTTTCACAGTAAACAGTTGGAAGTTAGGTAGAAACAAGGGTGCGCTACCAACTGCAGCTACCAACGCTATTAATACTGTTATTGCAAGCGTGGCACCGCTTAGCGCAGCTTCCGCTCAGTACATCCAGAGAGATCACACCGTAGAAGGTTGCTCCTACTTTGTTGATTTTGACGGACAATGCCCTACAACCGTAACCGGCGTTGCTAACTTCGACATTTCCAGAGTAAGTTCACATAAATGTAATTTGTTTTAAAGATTAGACTCACATGGCTTATCTAATAATAATATCATAATTATTTTATATTATTATCCTTTGGTCTGTTTCAATACAAATTGTAAAGTAAAAAACCGGTCAAGAGCGAGTCGGACTCGCGCACCGAGGGTTCCGTTCCGATTTCTGAAAAAGTATGCTATTTAGAGACATCGTTTTATTTTTCCTGTAATCTTTACATACACTTCTATCACATAGAATAATTTCAGATTATTCTCTTTACAAACTTTGGAGATAAGGGGGAGGGACGGTATTTATTTTTACATTTTTCATCAAAAGTCGAAAAATATGTGGTCTAAAAAAAATAAAAAAATGTTTGAGAATGTGCAAACAGCGTTCTTTCATATGATACCCCACATGCCCTAGTAGCCCCACTTTAAATTTTTAAGACCCCCTTTCAGTCCCTGTTGTAAAAAAAAAATATAAATATTTTTATTTCTTTCATATTTGCAAAATAGTTGGGTAAACGTCATCTAAAACTGTTCCAAATTTCAAGTTGATAGCATTAGTAGTTGTTGAGATATCCAGCTGTGACAGACAGACAGACAGACTGAGTCACACCATAAGGGTTCCTTTTTTATCATTTTGGTACGGAACCTTAAAAATGAATTGTTAATTTCTTGGTATTTGTAGGTAGTAAAAAACTATTGAATTTGATAGTATACAAATGTTTTTTGAGTTATAACCGGGGCGTTGCTAACTTCAACGCAATCACAGTAAGTTCACATAAATGTAATTTAATATTTTTAAAGATTAGAGACTAATTATAAAAATGATTTGAAATTATTGCTTGGTTCTTATAATAAGTTTTGTCTGTTGCCAGTATATTGGAACATGGTACGAAGTCGCCAGATACCCACAAACAGCACAGACTGGCCAGTGTACCCGTGCTGAATATGCGCCCGGGGCTATAACACCTGGTGTTTACACTATTAAGAACAGCCAAGTTACCAATGAGGTTTTGGGTACGATACCAGGAGCTGCTACTACAGTCACTGGCCAATCAGGAGTATTACACATTATGCTTGTCGTTGGCATCGGTAAGTTGTTTAATCTCTATACAAATCAATCTGCCTAGCCTTTTCCCAACTATGTTGGGGTCGGCTTCCAGTCTAACCGGATGCAGCTGAATACCAGTATTTTACATGGAGCAACTGCCTATCTGACCTCCACAACCCAGTAACTGGGTAATACGATACCCCTTGGTAAGACTGGTTGTCAGACTTTCGGGCTTCTGACGACCCGTAACGACTGTCAAAGATCCACGAATAACAGCCGGGACCAACGGCTTAACGTGCTTTCCGAGGCACGGAGGAATCTCGATATGTAAAGATGGTCACCCATCCACTGACCAACCCCGGCAAGCGTAGCTTAACCTGACGGATCGACCCGTGTTATTACTTAGCAACGAGCTCTATACAAATACAAATACAAAATACAAATAGTTTACTTTTCTTTAACATGGTTTGTACTACATAGCTAGTGATAGAAGTGTCCTTTTAAGCAAATAAATGCCTGTATTCCTAATACAGGCATTTATTTGCTTAAAAGGACACTTCTATCACTCCTGTAAATAACAATAAGAGGTACCTACTCACTATTTGTAGTCTGTCATGAACATTCTTTGGGTATAAAAATCAATTCAATTCAATACAAAATATTTATTTCGGACAAGTTATATCCATATTTTGGTTAGTTACAATATTAAGTACTTACAAAACTATGTTAGTAACGACATATAAATAAAACATTGATTGGGCAAAACCATGACCAATTAATAAAATTCTAATTAAGTCAGAAACTTCATCCACCAACCACAGCTTCACGCCGACCGCGTCCCCACAACAGACACCGCGTACACAAATGCGTATGTACCCAATGCCCAAGAAAGGGACTGTCGACTTTAACACTCAATGTCTTCAAGATAATATTGGGAGCCTCCCTCACTCTGCTCATAACTGAGGCGATTCTCTTGCGCAAGATAGCATAGAAATCGTCTGTTCGTGCACGCGCAAACATATCAGACGCACTACAGTAGCGAGGCAAAACCAACATTACCCTGAAGGCATTGTTAGAGTCTGTCAAGCGAGTCGTGCCCACGACCATTTAGCTGATTTCTTATAATGGCAATACTATTATCTGTCAAACGGATTGTCACAACTTCTGTTCTAATAAGCTACAGCATTTTGATACTTTTAGCTCAATTATTTAATTTGTATTCATGGAAATTTAAAGAAGAATGGAAAAGTTATATATTTAATGGTTAAATGCACATATGCGTGTGGTGTGAGGGCCACTTTATTGAAACTCTTTGAAAATATGCTTAGGATTTAGTGAACATTCCCAAACAATTGTGAAAGTTGGAATCAGATTTTGTGAAAGTCAACTTTCCGAGATATGGACTGTAAAGTGGGGCCCTCAGTTCTCACATAGAGGATTGAGGGCCCGCCTGTACCTGATAAACTATGGACACTACAGATAAAGTCTTTATGCCAAAATCTAAGCTTATACCAAACAAAATTTGTGAAAACAAGATATTATCGCAAAACACTGTCCTACTTGGTATATCTTCGTTCAAAATGGGCCCTCAATCCTCACACACGTAAAAGTTTATCACGCAAATACAATGAAACCATTAACTTATAGCTATTGTTTGTAATCCTATAAGATACTAAATAAATTGTGAAAATTTGTGAAAGCAAGAGCAGGTCACCATTTCTTGTTGTTTGAAAGTTATGACCTTGACAAAATCCGGGCCCTCAATCCTCCATTTATTTTGTTTTCCGTTTGAATACGCTTATCGTATGAAAGATTAGACAAATACAAAATAGTCTCTTTTTGTGAAAAAAATTGTGCAACAAATTGATGTTATTTGTTACTAATAAGAATAACGATTAAACTAAAAATCTTAATAGATACCGAAATCAACTATTTTTGAAGTGTGTAGCAGGGTAGGGTGACAATACTTTCATTTTAATACCTGGATTGGTACAAACGGCACAATCAGATGGCCTGCGAGATTGCCAGATCTCACCCCATTAGATTTTTTTTTGTGGGAATATGTAAAAAATCAAATTTACATGAAATCTTATGCGAATGACAACGAGTTGAGAGTTGAAGTTCAGAATACGATTTATAATATTCACCACAACACTTTATTAAAGGTTACTAGAAATGAATTCGTTAAAAGAATAAATTTGTGTATCCAAGAGAATGGAGCCCATTTTGAGAAACTAATTAGTTAGTTTACCATTTTTTGTAAAAAATTAAATTAATTTAAGATTTCCTGGTTTTCCTTTCATTTAATTTATCATGTTTGTTAGAGAGATTTCATCCTTATAATTGATCCTAACGATCGATGCAATAAAAGTACAGGGTATAATTGTTTCAGATTTTAGCCGGTTCGATTCCCGGTTGTGGGAGAAGAGAAATTTCGAAAATCTTTGAATGCAGTTTGCTTTCTATTCAAAAATAAAGGAATGTTTTGAGTAAAATTTTCTATCTGCATTATTAAGAGTACTTCCTTCCAGGTGTCATTACAAAATTCCACCCTGTATATTATAATACACATAGTTGTATGGGTAATTATCTTGGAGTAGTGAATGTTGATATTTAATTTTATTTAAGGATTATTATGTTCCAAATTGATTGATTGTTATGCGCGGGCGGGGGTGTATACTCCCGTTGCCGCGCTTAAGTGCACGTTCACACACATTATATAAGGCCGCGTTACGTAGGTAATTAATTATTTTTATTGTTAAAATTATGTAAATACATAATTATTAATGTCGCGAATCATATTTTGACTAAGATACAACCTTACACTGACCTTAACGTGTTACCACGAGTGCCCAAAAATAGTTTTGTTTTTTTTATTAGGGTTTTAGGATTTTTTTTTTATCTAGTAATTTATAAATAGTGAATAAAAAGTTTAATTTTCACATTTGTTGTTTTAATGCTTGTAACATCTCCATTCTAGCCTGTTACTTCTTGTAATACACATGTGGCGGCATCTACATCGCCACATACGAACTACGCATCACAAGGACATGACGTCCCGCAACCTGCATCGCGCAATGAGAGTTTACCGCGCGACTAGCATATAGGTATACAACAACCCCACATTAACCGTGGGGCAGTTGCCCACCAGAGACAACACCCATCTGGTCGGAGGGTCCTCCCTTTTCAATAAAGGATGAGTGAACTTTACACCCTGTTCCTCATGACTCTATACACACAATACGTATGGACGGTAAAGATTTTGATTTTAAAGTGAAAGCTATACCTGCTCTAAGAGATACACTGATCAATTAATAGTTGACACTTTTTCACACAGCCGAATGACGTCATAAAATGGCGGCTACTATTTCATGGTTTGAGAAAACATTAAAAAAACCTGAAAACTTTGAATTTAATTTTAAAATTTATATTGAACTAAAACTAATATTTTCCGACTGCTTTTTGCCTAATCTATCTAAATAATATATTTTAAGATTTTTTCTCATATAGAGTAAAATACCGTATCGTGGTCACCCTATTTCCTAATTCAGGGAACAAAAATAAAACTCGATTTTTATTAACAATAAAGGGTCTTTTAATTGTTTTCTAGTATCGAATTTGTTGCACAATTTTTTTCACAAAAAGAGACTATTTTGTATTTGTCTAATCTTTCATACGATAAGCGTATTCAAACGGAAAACAAAATAAATGGAGGATTGAAGGCCCGGATTTTGTCAAGGTCATAACTTTCAAACAACAAGAAATGGTGACCTGCTCTTGCTTTCACAAATTTTCACAATTTATTTAGTATCTTATAGGATTACAAACAATAGCTATAAGTTAATGGTTTCATTGTATTTGCGTGATAAACTTTTACGTGTGTGAGGATTGAGGGCCCATTTTGAACGAAGATATACCAAGTAGGACAGTGTTTTGCGATAATATCTTGTTTTCACAAATTTTGTTTGGTATAAGCTTAGATTTTGGCATAAAGACTTTAACTGTAGTGTCCATAGTTTGTCAGGTACAGGCGGGCCCTCAATCCTCTATGTGAGAACTGAGGGCCCCACTTTACAGTCCATATCTCGCAAAGTTGACTTTCACAAAATCTGATTCCAACTTTCACAATTGTTTGGGAATGTTCACTAAATCCTAAGCATATTTTCAAAGAGTTTCAATAAAGTGGCCCTCACACCACACGCATATTAAATGCACAGATCACACTATTCAGTATTCATGTAGAACACCAAGGATAACTGATACGGAGTTGGAACCCTTCATCATTGTTGTGCGTCATGATACTGACAGTGATTTCTCTTATGAAGGCATTGAATTTCTATATTCTGATTTTAGTTCTAATTGCGACTAATAAATACCTACATTGAAATGCACTTTTTTAAGAAATTTTTTATGTACAAAAATTCAAGTATCAAACTTGTTTTCAGCGTACTATATTAGTGTTGACACATGTAAGATTTGTATTTTTGGCTTGTTCATTGGACACGACTCGCTTGACGGACTCTATATTGGACACGCAAGGCGTTGTAGGTTCGCTGCGTATATTTCACGAATTATTTTCAGAATAAAAATCAATGATATCATTTAAAATTTTACTTGTTTTTTTTTTATTGCAGAGATCGTTGATCACTATCTCTACGTACTCGCAACCGACTATGACAACTATGCTCTTTTGTACACCTGCACTAATATAGAGGGAAACAGACGACGAAGTAAGACATTTATTAAAGTAGGGAACAAATTGTTTCGTTTCCCAAAACCTACAGATAGATAACGTAACAAACTAACTTCACAGTTGGCAGTTGGCAGTTGAGAAAAAACACAAATCCACTGGACCAAACCGCTATTGACACCATAAATGCCGCCATCACTGCTACCCCTGATCTCCACGCAGCTTATTACCAGGAAACGAGTCAGACTGATGCAGCATGCTTCTATTATCCAGTTTTCGGACAACTCCCAGCAACTATCGAGTTGCCCGGATCCTGCGATACATCCATAACCGGCGTTGCTAACTTCGATGTGAATAGCGTAAGTTCATATTAATTTATAATTATTCTTATTTTAATACGTTTAGTAGCATTAGATACCAATAATATCAGATTTATTTTATATTCTTTGTCTCTTTCAGTATATTTTTTTTAGGTAGATGAAAAAAATAATGACATTAAAATAGTTGATGTATTTTGGTATATTGTAGTAATAAGATTGAATTTCATAGCAAAAGTAAAGTTTACTAACAAAAGTTAAAAAAATACTGATTAAACAATATCGAGAACGGGTCTTATCGCCATATTCCTTTTTTACGAAGTAAACAGGTAAGAATAAGAAGAATAAGAATAAGAATAATTTTATTGGTCCATCGTTACAAAATAAATTACTTACAAAAATAATAATATTGAGTGCTTGCTGTAACTAGAATAAGTAACATTTATTTGAACAGTGGTCCCCAAACTAGGCAGCGCCTGTATCTTGGGGGCCTGAGTTGCGTTATCTTAAGTTTTAATTCGAGACATTTTGTGTTAACAATTTAATTTCAGGATGTTTGAAAATGGACATAATACAAGAATTATAATATTAATTAAGGGTCGAGAAATAACAAGTTAAAAATAAAGTAAATTTAGCAATATAAAATAATTCTAAATAATGATGCAGTGTGTGTGTGTGAGGGTATGTGGGGTGTGTGTGTGTGTGTATTGTAGTAGGTGTGGATTTTTGTGTGGAGGAACTAAATGATTACGTGAATGACTTGCTAGTAGATTTTGGTGTTAACTCACTATTTCCTCAGTGTCGTTGTATGACAGGGAGAGAAGCCAGCTTTTTGTCATTATTTTAAATGAGTGTGTGTTAAGACCTTTAGTATCACAGCGCTTGCTTATTTTATTGTAGATATGAGTGTGTAAGTAAGAGGGGCACCGTCTGGTAAGTACCTACTTGTTTCCCGACGTTCGAAACAACGTTGAACGTCGGGAAAGAAGTAGGATAAGACCCGTTCTCGATATTGTTTTATAATGTGTACAAATCGCGAAAGTTTTAAAAGTTAAAAAAAAATACTGATGTTGTATTTTAAAATATTCAATTCCTTAATTCATTCTAACCTAGCTGTTCGTGCCCGTTTGGTGCCCGTTGTCACCCGTGTGAATTTAATGTCTCTATCTCCAGTGGCTTAGGCTGTGTGGTGTCTGTTTTCATACAAAAATACCATCATTTTCGACATATCCTGTGAAGTTTCCAAAAAAAAAAATCTGTCCTGACAATAATAACAAGCACAACAAAAAAAGAATTAGCCAAATAGGTGCATCCGTTCTGAAGTGATGCGCTTACATAAATTTGGCAAGGGTGTAAAAAGTGGCAATATTTTAAGGGGTCATTGTACTCATCATTATGAACAACTTTTACTATGGGAACAAACCTGAAATTACGATAAAAAAATCAGCTGTTCCCTACATTTTGATGAATTATGCGAACATAAATGTACTGAACAGCTGATTTTTTTCGCGATTTCAGGTTTGGTCCCATATTAAAAGTTGTTCATAATGATGAGTACAACAACCCCTTAAAAATATTGCCACTGTTTACACTTACACCCTGTATAGAAGATTAATCGTGACCGATCGGTGAAAAGAATGGAGTGGAGAAGTATGGGCTAGTTATAAAAATAATTTGAGATTGCTTCATCCTTTTAATACGTTCTTTTTTATCTGTTGCCAGTTTCTTGGAACATGGTACGAAGTCGCCAGATACCCACAACCAACACAGACTGGCCAGTGTAACCGTGCTCAATACGCACTTGGAGCTACTGCCGGTGTTGTCTCTGTTGTGAACAGCCAAGTTACCAACGAGGCTTTGGGTACGATATCAGGCACAGCTACTACAGTTACTGGCCAATCTGGAGTATTACAAGTTACATTTACCGTTGGCGGTGGTAAGTTATTTAATCTCTTTAACAATTGCCCTAGGAGTCCCCGAAACGATCAACTACAATTGATCAATTGCCATCAATTTATATTATAGTAATACTAGCATTTAATCTCTTTAACAATTGCCCTAGGAGTCCCCGAAACGATCAACTACAATTGATCAATTGCCATCAATTTATATTATAGTAATACTAGCATTTAATCTCTTTAACAATTGCCCTAGGAGTCCCCGAAACGATCAACTACAATTGATCAATTGCCATCAATTTATATTATAGTAATACTAGCTGTGCCCCGCGGTTCCATCCGCGTAGACCAGTATAAAAGTACTTTATGTGTTAATCCACCCTTTTTTTTTTTTTTTGAGGGTGGGAAATCATCAAATAACTTCTCCCGCTCTGGGTGGAGCGGGAGGGCGTGTCAGACTTTTACTGACTAAAACCCACCCGTGTTCCTTCAATTGCCTATGCCAGGGCCGCGGTAACCCTTTCAGACAACCCGCGACCCCAGCGGCGTCGGCCCTATTGGGCCCCGTCACTTGCTGACATCTCTTTGAGGCGCGCGTGGAACACGACGCGCCGTCGACTCGGGCCTGGTCCTTACCGGACGGCGAGCTACCCGCTGCTCACCGTCCGCAGGCCCGCGCCTACGGTGGCCGGAAATCGCCCCGCGATTCCCGCCGCCCAGGGCGTCTCCTGCGGCGACTGAGGGCGTGAGGCTGCCTCTCCCTCACGCGTTCCGCCTCCTCCTTCGCGAGCATCACTGCTTCGCAGAAGGAGGTGACGGCCTCCCATGCACTCTCGCTCCGCACCATGGCCTGGACCAGGCTCGGACGCGAGAGATCGCCGCCGCCGATCGCCTCCGTGAGAACACGGCGGTGCTCTGCCCAAGCCGGGCAGACCTCCACTGTATGCTCCACCGTGTCCTCCGGGCGATCTACACAATGGAAACACCCGGGCGTTTCCTCCCGCCTTATGCGAAACAGGAACCTCCCGAAACAACCGTGTCCGGTGAGGACCTGCGTCAGGCGGAAGGTGAGGACGCCGTGGCGCCTCTCTAACCACTCCTCAAAGAGGGGACTTATCGCCGCTATTGTGGCGTGCCCAGCGCTGGGTTGCGACAGTCGCGCTCTCCATGCCGCCATGAGTGTTAATCCACCCTGGATTAACACATAGAGTACTTTTATACTATATAGTCAGCTACCTTCATACCAAATTTTATCAAAATTGGTCAAGTCGTTTGACCGTGAAGAAGTAACAACATACAAACACACACACTCACCAGCTTTCGCCTTTTTAGTATTAGTGTGATAGTGTGATTGTCAATCGCTTCAATTGCATGTGGTAGACGATTAATTTGCACATCAAGGTGTGAATTATTATCATTTTAATCTATCACGTAAAAATTGACATTTAATGAAATTGATCGTTTCCCTTTACTAATAAAAAAAAACTCCTTATTAACTTCTTCTTTTTCTTTAAAATTTTTTATATACTTATACCTACATAAATCCGTTCAGCATTAAATGCATTAAGTGATTTGTGGTGTAAGTGGGCCTAAATCATGTTCCAACCTGAATTGTGACTAAAATTAAACTTTTTTTTTTAATTACAGAGGTCAGAACTCAGAATCTGTACGTACTCGCAACCGACTATGACAACTATGCTCTTGTGTACACCTGCACTAATATAGAGGGAAACAGACGACAAGGTAAACCAGATCGCTTTTGTGTTGGTACCTTGGTATCAAAAAATACGGATAATACTTCAAGATAGGTAATTTGTCAAACTATCTTCACAGTTGGCAGTTGGAAACTGAGCAAAAGCAACAATCCACTGAGCACAGAAGCTAACAACGCTATAAATACCGTTATCACTAACACTCAAGGTCTCAGACAAAATTATTACCAGGAAACAAGTCAGACAGATGCAGCTTGCTTCTACTATCCAGTGTTTGAACAATCCCCACAAATTATCGAATTTCCCGGACCCTGCAATACATCTATAACCGGCGTTGCTAACTTTGATGTGAATAGAGTAAGTTCATATTCATTTATAATTCTTCTTGTTTTAACACGTTTAGTAGTATTAAATACTCACAGGGCATATCATAATATCAGATTTATTTTATACTAGCTTTTTCCCGCGGCTGCGCTCGCGTGAAGGTTAGAATTTATCCCACGGGAACGTACTACCGGGATAAAAATAGTGTGTGTGTCAGCTCCAAAGCACGACTGGAGTTTACTCCTGTTTTTTGTGCCGTTCTTTCGATTTGTCGGGCAGGGTTTCTCCAATGAATCAGTGCTATACAAAAAGCAACTTTAAGGTGTAAAGGCGCTCGTCCCTCTCACCTCTCGCCTCCCCCTCTAACCCCCCTCTCACGCACCTTTCACCACCCCTTCCCCTGTGATGAAGAAAATTTTGTTTGTATGTCCCTAATAATATCACATAACTACTAATAAAACCACACTGGAAAAGTCTGACCGGCAACTCCCTCATTGCGGCTGTAAGATAGACAGCGATGGGGGGGTTGGCGATCCACGTCGCAGTGTAGTGATTTGAAGTGGGTGGCAATAACTTTCCAGTCGCAATCCGATGACAACTGGGAATTATATTCCCGATTGCCACCTGGTGGCAATCCGTGTGGGAATATTCGAGAAGCAAGGGCTAGATATAAAGAAAAAATTGAGACTACTTCATCCTTTTCATATCTTCTTCTTATCTGTTGCCAGTATCTTGGAACATGGTACGAAGTCGCCAGATACCCACAACCAACACAGACTGGCCAGTGTAACCGTGCTCAATACGCACTCGGAGCTACTTTTGGTGTTGTCTCTGTTGTGAACAGCCAAGTTGTCAACGAGGCTTTGGGTACGATATCAGGAACAGCTACTGTAGTCCCTGGCCAATCCGGAGTATTACAAGTTGCGTTTACTGTTGGTGGCGGTAAGTTGTTTGATCTCTATAAGAATATACTAAATAGTTCTGTAGTCTGTATCAGAAAGATTTTTTGAGTTGCAAACTATAAATTACTTTGTTTAAAAACTATTAAGAAAGTAATTGTATAACCTGAAACTGGAATACAAACTAAATTATTACGTTAAAATAATAAATAAAATTGTTTTATCCAATAATGTTTACTAATAAGTTTATAAATTGCAGAGGTCAGAACTCAGAATCTCTACGTACTCACAACCGACTATGACAACTATGCTCTTGTGTACACCTGCACTAATATAGAGGGAAACAGACGACAAGGTAAAGGAGTTTGCTTCTGTGTAGATATCTATTTAGGTACCAAAAAATATGAATATGACTTTAAAATAACTAATTTGACAAACTATCTTCACAGTTGGCAGTTGGAAACTGAGTAAAAGCAACAATCCACTGAGCGTAGGAGCTAACAACGCCATAAATAACGTCATTACTAACACTCAAGGTCTCAGACAAGATTATTACCAGGAAACAAGTCAGACAGATGCAGCGTGCTTCTATTATCCAGTTTTCCAACAACTCCCAGCAACTATTGAGTTGCCCGGATCCTGCGATACATCAATAACTGGCGTTGCTGACTTCGACGTAACTAGAGTAAGTTCACATTAATGTAGTTTCATCAGACAAACGTCTTGAACGAACGCACGATTGTCCCTGAGAAAAAGTGACTCGAAAGCATTTAAATAAAACGTTTAAAAAGCATTAGAAACTCACTTGGTATACTTATTATATTTGATTTACTTAATACAAGCCGTGTGTGCGAGGGGATTACCCAAATAGGGTAGGCCATTTAACCCTTATGGGCGATGAGTTTTATAATATCCCTCTTTAGTGCTCACCTTCACTCCATAGGAACTGTTGTGCAAAATTGTATGGTTCTTGAGGAAGCTGTAGTCTGTCAGTGAATGAATTTTTGATTTTTATTAGATTCAATTGTTTCTTTTACAATAAATTGTAGACAGGCGACAAATTTGTGGTATAATTGCTTGTTTTGATATTCGCAGTAATAAGAAAAAACTGAATTTAATCGTAAATATTTTTTCTTGGTTATTTAATACGTAGGTACCAAAAAACTCACTCAATACACTCAATATACTGATTCAATTTAATCAATCGTAAATTCGTGACCGGTGGAAATGATGGAGAAAATCTTTGTGGCACAGTGGAACAGTACACCGCGAGCTCGTTGTTGTAAAAATAATTACCTATTATACCTACTACATGATCCTTATACTTATCTGTTGCCAGTATCTTGGAACATGGTACGAAGTCGCCAGATACCCACAACCAACACAGACTGGCCAGTGTAACCGAGCTCAATATGCACTCGGAGCTACAGCCGGTGTTGTCTCTGTTGTGAACAGCCAAGTTGTCAACGAGGCTTTGGGTACGATATCTGGAACAGCTACAGTCACTGGTCAACCTGGAGTATTACAAGTTACTTTTACTGTTGGTGGCGGTAAGTTGTTTAATCTCTATAACAATATACTAACTGCTATAGATAGTGCAAGCCACGAAGACGCGCCCCACTACTCCTTCTAACCATTGCACACATATCTTTAAACGGTTAGGAGGACTAGTGGGGCGCGTCTTCGTGGTTTGCACTATCTATAAGTGCTGTTACTGTTACACCAGAAACTTAGAAAATGTTTCTGGTGCAGACTGCACCAGAAACATTTTCTAAGTTGCAAAATCAATTACGTTCTTTAAAAACTATTAAGAAGTGATTTTACAACCTGAAAAATTCACAAAATTATTATTACGTTGTAAGATTGAATATGATTGATTTTATATAATAATACTAACAAATTCTTTAATTACATAGTCCACAATCGTGAATAAAATTAAACTTCTTTTTTTTTAATTGCAGAGATCAGAAATCAGAATCTCTACGTACTCGCAACTGACTATGACAACTATGCTCTTGTGTACACCTGCACTAATATAGAAGGAAACAGACGACAAGGTAAACAAGATTGTTTTTGTGTAGGGTACCTTGGTACCAAAAAATACGAATATAACTTTGAGATAGGTAGATAATTTGATTATCTTCACAGTTGGCAGTTGGAAACTGAGCAAAACCACAAATTCACTGAGCGTAGAAGCTAACATCGCCATAAATAACGTCGTCACTGCTACTCAAGGTCTCAGAGAAGAATATTACCAGGAAACAAGTCAGACTGATGCAGCGTGCTTCTATTATCCAGTTTTTGAACAACTCCCAGCAACAATTGAGTTGCCCCGACTCTGCGATACATCCATAGCCGGCGTCTTTAACTTCAATGTGAATAGAGTAAGTTCACATTAATTTAGTTTCACTAATGAATTCCTTTTTTTTCACTTTTGATTAACTTTGTGCTCAGACGTTTTCAGTCGAAAATTGCTGTGTTTAGATATTCGCAGTTAAAGTTTTTTAAGTTTTAAAATAGGCAATCGTAAATTTGCGACCGGTGAAAAGAATAGAGAGAAGTCTTTGTACGCCGCGAGCTAGTTATTAAAATAATTTGCAATTACTTTTCCTCTATATAATGTTTTAATCTGATGACAGTATCTTGGAACCTGGTACGAAGTCGCCAGATACCCACAAACAGCACAGACTGGTCAGTGTAACCGTGCTCAATACACGGCCGGAACTGCCGGTGCCCCTGTCTCTGTTGTGAACAGCCAAGTTACCAATGAAGTTTTGGGTACGATATCAGGAACAGCTACTACAGTCACTGGCCTACGTGGAGTATTACAAGTTACATTTACTGTTGGTGGCGGTAAGTTGTTTAATCTCTAGTAGTCTGTACCATTTTCATTATTTAAACATTTTCTGAGTTGCAAAATATTAAATTAAGTATGTTGTAAAAACTTAAGAAATAGTGTTATTATAAACTGAAACGGTAATAAAAACCACATTATTGTACGTTAGAAGATTTAAAGATACGATTAATTGTGTACAATAATACCAATAAATACTTTAATTGCAGAGTTCAGAATCGTGAATAAAATTAAGCTTCTTTTTTTAAATTGCAGAGATCAGAAATCAGAATCTCTACGTACTCGCAACCGACTATGAAAACTATGCTCTTGTGTACACCTGCACTAATATAGAGGGAAACAGACGACAAGGTAAACAAGTTCGCTTTTGTGTAGATACCTTGGTAGGTACTTACCAAAAAATATGAATGTGACTTTGAGATACCTAATTTGACATACCTCCTATCTTCTCAGTTGGCAGTTGGAAACTGAGCAGAAACACAAATCCACTGAGCGCAGAAGCCAACAATATCATAAATAACGTCGTCACTGCCACTCAAGGTCTCACAGAACAATATTACCAGGAAACAAGTCAGAGTGATACAGCTTGCTGGCACTACTTACCACAGACCGGGGACAAAGTCATAATCCCTGGCCAGTGCGACAAAAGCATTTCTGGAGTGGCCAATATCAACCTGACTGTTGTAAGTTATTTTTGTTGTTTTCTACTCACTCACTTTCTATCCATAATTATGCACTTTAATCGCTCACTTTATTGTGAAGATGGAGAAATTTTTTTCTGCAACAGGGCGCGATGTTTGTGACGTAGCACGTATTGCATTGCCGAACATTTCCAATTTTTAAGAAAGAATATACCATACTAATTCAAGTTTCAAATAAAAATAAGCAGTTAGGTACTTGTTTGTACTGACTTGTGGCTAAATAATAACAGCCGCACGGGTGGATCGAAGGTTAAGCTACGCTTGCCACGGTCGGTTCGTGGATGCAGCCATTACATATCGAGACCCCTCCGTGCCTCGGCCCTGAATGTCATTAAGTAGATATTTGACAGTCGTTACGGGTAGTCAGAAGCCCAAAAGTCTGACAACCAGTATTACCAAGGCGTACCGTATTACCCAGTAACTGGATTGTGGAGGTCAGATAGGCAGTCACTCCAATTAAAATACTGGAATTCAGCTGCATCCGGTTAGACTGGAACCCGACCCCGAACTTAGTTGGGAAAAGGCTAGGCTGTCTTGCTGTGGACATCCTTGACAAGTCATTTATTATTTGAACAAATTATGTTCCCAACAGCGTGATTTTTGGAAAAGCATTACAAATTCTGTGCGTTGTAATTAAAGGTGATTTACTGTTATCCAAAATCAACGTAAGTTTAGACCACTCAAAACTCAGTTCAACAGTCACTTTCTCTGTATTTTTACAGGGGTTGAAATTGATCCATGGCAACAAACTTTAATAACGATATGGCAGTCTTTTGTCTAGTTTAATATTTTATATTATGTAATCCTCTATCAACTTTAATAATTCCAAATTTTTCTGGTAGAATGTCGACTCTACCATATTTATGCTCATTCGTCAATGTGTCTTATTTACAGTTCGCAAACAGTACCTGGTATCAGATCCAAAGATACGACGCTGTCGGAGAAAGTACCTGTATTGGTTCCTTATTGGAATACGATGAAGGTTACATAAATGTAAATTCTATCGAAGTCATTGGTGAAGAAGTAAAGAGAACAGAAGGAATAGCCCGATTAACTACGGCTGCCAGTGGAAAATTTACTCTTGAGATGGCTGGCTCTAAAGGTATCTTATAATAAGCTACCTTTTTGTTCGACAATTCAAATAAAAATCAAAGTATCCTCATTCCTCATTTTATTATTCTAGAGCAAGAGGAAGTCTACATTTTGGCGACTGACTACCACGGATATGCGATAGCGTACACTTGTAAAAATAGTGGCACCGAAAATAGACAAAGTAAGTAGTTCATCTGCCTTCATAATAGTTATATTTAAAACAGCTTTTTTACTGCATAGGACATCTGCAGGACTAGCAAGAATGTCATAACGTAAACCTAACGTTAATCACCATCATCTTTCTACCCTAGTCTCATGTTACTTGGGATAGGCGCAACACGTTTTATTCTTCCACTGTCCTCTGTAAACCGACATGCTATCATTCACTCCGTGTCTAAATGGATTAGCGTTTTGTGTGGTGAGCCTATAGATACGTTTATGTAGTAGCTATCGATAATACATGTATACTTACAGTCCACTGTGATGTTAGTTGCAAATAAACCTGCATTGTAACTACACGTTGTTTTCTTTAAAAAATCGAGGCAAACGAAAGTCAACCTTATAAATTAACCATTTTGGTCCACATTCGAGCTGGATTGTGTTAATGAGCGTCGAGCCCGGCCGGCCGACCCGCGACCGCGAGAACAAAAGATTATCACCTGATCGCGATAAGGAGTCGTCGTCGGTGACACGTTTTACTAATAGGTGTTTTTACAAGTTATAAAACGTTTATCTGGCAAACGAACATTAAAGTGAAATTGATTGACTATAAACTGTTACTTGTTTACAAGGTGTATGTGACTTTTGGTGAAAATAATATTAACAGTACATTGAGTGAGTGATCTATGAGATTAAAATTAACAAACTGTTATTTTGTGAGACTTTATTACCTAAGACAAGTGACCGAGGAGTGTTGTTTGCCGAGATTGCTGTTGCGAGTTTTTTATTATTACAATGGAGGTACTTGTTTCGTTACAAGATGAGTTATTAGAGAATTTATTGAAAGCTGAGAAAAATTATAAGAAGACTCCGAAAGAGAGAATTAAACGTCAGTATTTAGAAACGAGATTGGAGCTGCTAGAACAACAATTAATAGATTTTAAAGACGGACACAAGGAGATAGTTGCAAAAGCGAAAAATAAAAAGGACGCAAATTATTTTACAGAAGGGAAATATGAGATTTTTGAGGAGATATATGTGCAGTATAAATCAAGTTTGCTGGAAGCTTTGCAACAGTTTTTGCCGCCAGTTACCGAGTTACCTAACCCAGTAGTTACCAATAGCGGGAACAATAATTGCAGTGATGTGAAATTACCCCGCATAACATTACCTACTTTTGGGGGTAAATATGAAGAGTGGTCGACCTTTTACGACATGTTTTCCTCATTAATACATAGTAATAAGAATATTTCATTGGTACAGAAATTACATTACCTCAAGTCCAATTTGAGTGGAGAAGCATTAAATCTAATAAGTAATTATTCGACGACTGATGCAAATTATGAGGAAGCATGGAAACAGTTAGTTCGGCGATACAATAATAAGCGTTATAACTGCAATGCTATTATGAGATCTTTATTTGGCACAAAGAAAATTCAAACCGAGTCAGCCAATTCAATTAGAAGTTTGTTGGATACGACGTCTACCTGTCTTAAATCTTTGGAAAACTTGGGAATTAGTACTGATTCTAGTTACGCTAACGCGTCTGTCGTTCATTTAGTCGTTTCAAAATTGGACACAGAATCGGTTAAACAGTGGGAACAGCAATTAAATATGATGGATGATGAGTTGCCCACTTGGATACAATTAAGAGATTATTTAGAGTACCGATTCAGGACGTTAGAAATGATAGATACGAACGGGAACCGCGCCGCGCAACAAGCTAAGCCTACTGCTAAGTCGAAATCTTTTCACGCATCATTAGAGAAGGAGAAAGAGAACAAAACTAAGACTAAACAAGAGTGTCCGATGTGTCATGAAACTCATTATCTCAACCAGTGCAAGCGTTTTAGCCTTATGACACCTAAGGAAAGACAGGACTTCGTTCAAACGAGTAAATTATGTTTTAATTGCTTGGCACCAACTCATGCGGTAGTTAAGTGTCGTCAGTCATTCAGCTGTAAGAAATGTGGGAGAAGACATAACACGATGTTGCACTTTGAGAGAGAGAACCAGGAGGCAGCCAGTAGTCTGGAGCAGGCAGCCGCAGTGTCACCGAGTGATCCACAACAGGAGAGAGCGAGTACAACACGAGGTGACACAAACATAACTGCTACATTTTCTAGAGGAGAGC
The DNA here is from genome assembly GCA_905163495.3 of Cosmia trapezina. Classification (NCBI taxonomy): domain Eukaryota; kingdom Metazoa; phylum Arthropoda; class Insecta; order Lepidoptera; family Noctuidae; genus Cosmia; species Cosmia trapezina. Next base: position 20,727,991 of record LR991035.1, on the reverse strand, counting down.
TACAACCCAACAGCGTGCTACTTGCGACGGCTAAGGTTAAGGTATTCCGTTCTAACGGTTTTAAACAAATAATTCGTGCTTTACTTGACCAAGGGTCACAGGCGTCTTTTGTATCTGAGTCAACTGTGCAATTATTAGGTCTTGTACGCAAACCAGTAAGTGGCTGGGTGTCAGGGCTGGGAAATGGCCGTATGAGAATAAAAAACACGGTTTCACTTCGCTTGGAATCACGTCATAATCCACCTAGTTACATCCTAGTTAACGCTTATGTGTTGCATTCCTTAACGTCACTACTTCCTGCAACTAACTTGAGCACTTCTAAATGGGTAGAAATTGACAATCTTCCTTTAGCTGATCCTACATACGCGACGCCAGGTAAGATTGATATTTTGCTAGGTGCAGAAGTTTATAGTGAAATATTACTTGATGGCGTTATGAAGCATCCTGATTGTAATTTAATAGCACAGAATACTGTGTTTGGATGGATTTTGTCAGGAGGAATGTCAAAGGGATCTCGAACGTTAGCAAAGGATAATCTCATTAGCATGCACATACAGGTGAATGAGGATGAGTTACTTAAAAGGTTTTGGGAGATGGAAGATGAGCCTAATTTAATAAAGAAAGAGATGACTAATAGCGAGAAAGTATGTGAGGATTTGTTTGACTTAACTACAGTGAGAGATAATGAAGGGAGATTTATAGTGAGCTTACCTTTTGCAACGGACGATCCTAAGTGTCAATATGGTAACACAGAAGAGAGAGCAGTGAAGAGGTTAGGATATTTGGAAAGAAAGCTATCGAAAGATTTAAAGTTGAGAGAAGAATATAATAAAGTTATGAGTGAGTATTTGAGTATGAACCATATGAGACTGGTTTCTGAGAGTGAGTTGCAGAACTCTAAAGCTGTCTATCTTCCTCACCATGCTGTGGTGAGAGAAGACAAAGACACCACTAAAGTGAGAGTCGTCTTTGACGCTTCGAGCAAAGGTGACAACAGTGTGTCACTAAATGATGAGCTTCTTGTTGGACCAAGGTTACAACAAGATTTAAGGCACATATTGATGAGATGGCGTCATCATAAAGTCTGTATCGTAGCCGATATTGTTAAAATGTATCGGATGGTAAGAGTGGCGGACAAGGACACAGATTTCCAGAGGGTTGTCTGGAGATTTGATCCGTCGGAGCCCATACAACGTTACAAATTGTTACGTTTAACGTTTGGTACAGCATGCGCGCCATATTTAGCTGTCAGGGTGATGCACAGACTTGCTGAGTTAGAAAGAGACAAGTATCCATTAGCGGCGAGATTAACAAAACAATGTTATTTTATGGATGACTTAATGACCGGGTCTGACACGGTTAATGAAGCATTAAAAATTTATGAGGAGATGAATGAGTTAATGAGGAGTGGTGGTTTTGAATTACAGAAGTGGAATAGCAATAATGATAAGTTTTTAGAACAGATTGGGAAAAGTGAGTTGAGTGAAAGGCAAACTATTAAATTTAATGATCTAATCAAGGTGTTAGGTTTGAGTTGGAATAGGAAGAATGATAATTTTGAATACGTAGTAAACTTACCTGAACCTAAGGATTTAGTCACTAAAAGACAAGTATTATCTGAAGTAGCGAGATTGTATGATCCTTTAGGCTGGATTGCCCCAGTGGTAGTTAATGCTAAGATTTTAATTCAGAAACTGTGGAAATCTGGTCTTGAGTGGGATGAGAGTTTGACAGATGAATTACTTGGTGAGTGGATAAAATATAGACAAGAGCTAACAGATTTCAAAAATATTAAAATACCTAGGTGGGTAAATTTTACACAAGAATGTAAGAGAGAGTTACACGTATTTTCAGATTCTTCAAAATCGGCTTTTGCGGCAGCGGTTTACATACGAGTGATTGATAGTTTAAATAGAGTGCATGTACATTTACTGTCTGCAAAGACTCGAGTTGCCCCAATCGTAAAGGAGATTTCTATACCCCGACTTGAATTGTGTGGCGCCACTTTAGCAGCCAAGCTTATATGTGAAGTATCACAAGTTCTGGAGATACCAAAGGAACATCTCTATGGATGGACCGACTCCACCATAGTGTTAGCATGGCTCAAAGGAGGCTCAAGTCGATGGGCAACATTTGTTAGTAACAGAGTGTCCACTATATTAAATATTATGGATTACCACCAGTGGAGTCATGTCTCATCAGAGACAAACCCTGCAGACTGTGCTTCACGTGGTCTGCAGCCCAAGGAATTGAGTGAGCATACATTGTGGTGGAGAGGACCGCAGTGGTTGTCGGAAACTACAGTACACACAGAGAGTAAACTGATTGAAGACACACACGAAGAGGAACGAATCCAATCTTTAACCGTTTTATCTGATGTTGACGAAGAATTTTTTTGGTTAAAATATTCATCTTTAAATAAACTATTAAAAATTGTATCCTATTGCAGACGAGTTTTGAATTATAAATTAAAGAAAGACAATAGACCTAAACTACCTAAATTTATCACGCCAAGTGAAATGGACGAGACTTTATTAGCATGCATTAAACAAGTACAAGAGCGCGAGTTTTCATTGGAAATAAAACAGTTAAAGACTGGAGGATGTCGTGTGCCTAAAAAGAGTAAATTGCGATTTCTTTGTCCCTTTTTGAGCCAAAAGGGGTTACTAAGAGTAAGTGGACGCATAGCACAATCGGACGCGTGTCATGACACGAAGCACCCGATAATTATGCCTGGTAACCATCATTTTACCGAGGTTTTAATTGCGGATGCTCATACCAAAACATTGCACGGTGGCCCGCAGGCTATGTTAAATTTTCTTAGAACTAAGTACTGGATCTTACGTGCTAAGGAACGTGTTAAAAAATATTTTAGAGAGTGCACTATTTGCTTGAGATACTCCACAAAGAAGACTACTCCTATAATGGGCCTGCTTCCAGAGGCAAGGTTGAAACCCAGTAAGCCATTCAAATCTACTGGTGCGGATTACTGTGGTCCTGTTTTTATCAGATTTTCACCAGGCCGAGGAGCAAAGTCTTTTAAAAGTTATATTTGCATATTCGTGTGTATGGTTACACGAGCAGTCCATTTGGAAGCAGTAACCGACATGACTGCCAAAGGTTTTATTGCTGCTTTTAGGCGATTTACTGCTCGTAGAGGCCATTGTCAGGATTTATACAGTGACAATGGCACTAATTTTGTTGGCGCTGATAAGCAAATGCGAGAAATGTTTAATAGGGCCCGGTCGTCTCTTCCTGAAGAAATAGCAGAGCTACTTTCTTTAGAAAGGACCACCTGGCATTATATTCCTCCCCACTCGCCTAACTTCGGCGGGTTGTGGGAATCATCGGTGCGCAGTACTAAGACCCATTTGAAAAAAGTTGTAGGAAATAGTACGCTTACGTACGAAGAAATGTCGACTGTCCTGGCGCAAGTGGAGGCGTGTTTAAACTCGAGACCGATTTCCTTGTTGAGCAATGACCCAAATGACCCTCTACCCTTGACACCAGGTCACTTCTTGGTAGGCGAACCATTATTAAATATTGCAGATGAGGATTACACTAATTGTAATGTTGTTGGGTTAGATAGATGGCGTTTGACGCAAAAAATGTTATACTTAAGTACTAGTATTTACCTACATCATTCATTTCAGTTGAGCTATGTACTAATGATCTACTTAGTAAAAGTGTTTGTTATGTACCTATGTATCTAAATTGAATATTGAGCCTGAGGCTGAGCCGAACGTATTCTGCGTTGCTTGAATGTATTTACTTACTACAAAAATAAGAACCATACAGGGTTGTTCTATTTGTTCATTTTAGTTTTTCTTTATGAAGATGTTATGAGAGGCATGTTTCTTATGAGTTTGTATTTACACTTGTTATTTGTTAAGTTTACGCATAAGTATTTCTATTTTGTTAATTGTTTGAGATTAAGTAAATTTTTTGTTTTTTTTTAAGTGTTGTTAAAGAACTATGTTCTTTGGCGGGCGGAATGTCTAAATGGATTAGCGTTTTGTGTGGTGAGCCTATAGATACGTTTATGTAGTAGCTATCGATAATACATGTATACTTACAGTCCACTGTGATGTTAGTTGCAAATAAACCTGCATTGTAACTACACGTTGTTTTCTTTAAAAAATCGAGGCAAACGAAAGTCAACCTTATAAATTAACCACTCCGTTTTCTTTCATGTCTTTCTTCACACAATCCATCCATCTTTTCCTTGATCTTCCTCTCCCTTTCCATCCATGTATTTCATCCCTCCTCACCATATGCATAGGTACATACCAAGACAAACAATTCCCAACTTTTCTGTCACTGGTGCCACTTTGACTACCTTCCTCCCTTCCTTCAATAGTCGTGGAAGGGATTACAGTTCCTTGTTATTTGAGGTCTGTTTTAAACGGAACTAATAGTGGATAATTATGACAATAAATAAAACCTGTGGAAATTAATCATGGTCTATGTATCCAGTTGGAGCCTGGCAGTTGAGTCGTGGAAGGACAATGCCAGCAGCTGGCATCGCTGCTGTTGACACACTTGTAGCACAAAGACAGGAGTTAACACGCGAAGAGACTTACTTCAAAACAATCTCACACGCTGGAGACTGTCCGGAACCCAGTTCTGCATTCTTATCCAAGATCAGTATTGTTGCATTATTTGTATGTACCAGTATTGTTGTGTTATTTGTTTGTATGTTGCAGCTGGTATGGTAATCAATAACTTAGGTTTGAGTTTAATGAGTTCTTTATATTATTGCTTTTTACCTACTCGTGTTACCTACTAAATTATAATATAATTTTAATAAAAATATTCAGTAAGTATACCTATCTATTTTAAATAATTATTTTGTCGAAAATCTGGACAACGAACAAAACATGGCGAACACGAACATCGATCACGGACCCTCATGAAGAAACACAGGACCCTTTTGAACATTTAAAGTATTCCATGTTCGTGTTCACCATGTTTTTGTTAGTTCGTGCGTACACGCCTTCACGCTGATGCTGGCGCGTGTGTTGGATCATTCGGTTCTCTACAAAATGGTTGAGCTGAATGGTGCTGATTCACTGAAACTGGTGAAACTGGTCTACTCTTATCTGCCAGGGCTTATTTTTAACCGACTTCAAAAAAAGGAGGAGGTTCTCAATTCGGTTGTATGTTTTTTTTTTTGTTTAGTCTTATATTTTGAATTGTTTTTAACCGACTTCAAAACGAGGAGGAGGTTCTCAATTCGGTTGTTTTTTTTTTAAATGTTTGTTACCTCAGTACTCCGTCATTTATGAACCGATTTGGATTTTTTTTTTATTATTTGAAAGGATATACTCAAAATCCAGTTGTGATCATGGGATCCATGAGGAATCGAGGGAACTCCTCAAATATTATAGGCATACATATAGCGATTTTGGTATTTTCAGCAACAAATCAAGCGTTTGCATTCAGAAAGTATCATCTGGTGAAGTGGAACTGATGAAGAAGATCACAGTAGGCCACGGGAACTCCTCAACGATGATAAGTATTTCACGGGTGGCGATAAGTTATCTCGATTAAGATAGTTAAGCGACGCTTTAAATAAATGGTTCTGATGAAAATGGTACTATCGAACCGATCTGATGAAGAAGCCGGAAGGTAGGCATCGGAACTCAGTTATGAAACAACGTAGGTATGCTAGCCGTGTTTGGGCTTATTGGAATTGTCATGAGGTGCACTCTGGCTATAAATGATTTAATGGTAACTATATGGCTGAATAGTGTGTAATATGTTAAGTGTGGCCTTTAGGTATTGTCAGAAAGCAGATTTCGTCGCCTCGGTTATCTCTGTCAACTAAAACTACGCCTACCAAACTTCTGACACGACTTAGCGCGACGTATTTGCCTTTTTGCAAAGTTTTTATTTGAAATGGTATAAGTAGCTACTCCTGAGATGGTCGCATAAAATTATCTTCAAGTTCTGATGAGTGGCTTTTGAGTTAGTCAGCTTCAATAGGTACTTAATTTAATACGTATTTTTTCCATTTATTCGATGTGGATGATGCTCTAATTTATTTTGCGGAGTGGTATTCAAAGTGTGGATAGGCACCACTAAAAAGTGAAAAATTAAAACTTTTTACAAAAAAAAAAACAACCGACTACCAAAAAAACACTACAAAGTGAAAAATAACTTTAATTTCGGAAGTCGGTGGCAAATAACGAAACTAAAACCGACTCATAAATCTATCATTAATATTCATAAATTTTACTTAAAAAAAACCGGTCAAGTGCGAGTCGGACTCGCGCACGAAGGGTTCCGTACCATATTATATGTTTAACAATCGCAAAGATAACTAATATTTAATAAATATTTTACTTATTTTATAATGATACTGTGAATTACAAGGTTATTTTTGCAGTTGCAGAAAATCACCCATGTTTAAACAAAATACCTTATGAATCGCCGTTTTCGGTATTGTTGCTTAAATACAGTATTTATGGTACCAACATGGTATAAAGAAGTTTCAAATTCCTAATTTGTTTAATTGTTGCGCTAGAGCTCGTGCAAAAATGGTCTAAAATTTACAACTTTTGCGGCCCCTATTTCTTAATTTTAGAAGATAAAAAAAAATACGACCCCTTAAATTTTTTAACCCCCGACGCAAAAAGAGGGGTGTTATAAGTTTGACCGCTATGTGTGTGTGTGTGTGTGTGTCTGTGTGTCTGTCTGTGGCACCGTAGCTCTTAAACGGGTGAACCGATTTGGATGCGGTTTTTTTTATTTGAAAGCAAGTTTTCTAGCGATGGTTCTTAGACATGTTTTATCAAAATCGGTTCAGCGGTTTCAAAGTTATCCGCTCTTTTGTTAGGTGTGGTAGGGATCTTAGACACGTAGGTAATGGGTATTTACTTTACTTTCAAACTTAAGTGAGACCTAAAATTTGAAACATCCATGTATACTATATAACTATGCAAGATTATGGAATTCTTGGTCTGATGCTGCAGCCAGGATATCCAGCATACTAGTACACTCTTGAAAAAATAATAGCAGATATGTCGTGTTTGGATTCGTTTTGATCAGTATTTGATTCTACATAAAATTCAATGGTGGCAACAGGATGAGCTGATGCTGCAGCCAAGATATCCAGCACACTAGAACACTCTTGAAAAAATAATAGCAGATATGTCGTGTTTGGATTCGTTTTGATCAGTATTTGATTCTACATACAATGCAAGGGTGGCAACAGGATGAGCTGATGCTGCCGCCAGGATATCCAGCACACTAGAACACTCTTGAAAAAATAATAGCAGATATGTCGTGTTTGGATTCGTTTTGATCAGTATTTGATTCTACATACAATGCAATGGTGGCAACAGGATGAGCTGATGCTGCAGCCAAGATATCCAGCACACTAGAACACTCTTGAAAAAATAATAGCAGATATGTCGTGTTTGGATTCGTTTTGATCAGTATTTGATTCTACATACAATGCAATGGTGGCTACACGATGAGCTCATGCTGCAGTCAGGATATCCAGCACAATAGTACACTCTTGAAAAAAAAAATAGCACATAGTAGGTACATAGTATTGGGATTCGTTTTTTTATCAGTATGTACCTAATTCTATTTACAGTACGATGGTGGCATCAGGATAAGTTAATGTTATGTGCAGAGAAACTTAACATTCTGCATTAAAAACAACGTAGCTATTATAAATTGTTAAATTGTTTAAAAAGTTTAAAAATGTTAAAATAAAAATTAAATTAAAAATTTAAAAAACCCCCAACACAAAAAAGAAAAGCGAACATTTAAAAAGTCAAAAATAATACCTATCGTTGAGCCATCAAATTCGATATAGTAATATCTATATATATATTTTAATTACAGAAATTGATGAAAGGCACGATAAGGTTTGCTCATTGAAATGGCGCTATAATGTCACGGCGGGGTACCGCATAAGTAAGTCAGACCCTTCACTTGATTGACTATCTACATATGCGGTACCCCGCCGCGACATTATAGCGCCAATTCAATGAGCAAACCTTATCGTGTCTTCCATCAATTTCTGTAATTAAAATATATATATAACTAGGTATTACTATATCGAATTTAATGGCTCAACGATAGGTATTATTTTTGACTTTTTAAATGTTCGCTTTTCTTTTTTGTGTTGGGGGTTTTTTAAATTTTTAATTTTAACTTTGCTTTATTTTTATTATTTGATATTATAGCCGTAATAGACAGCGGAGGCTTAGTAAGTTTGTACTGGACTGTACGTGGTTGTCTGATTTCATGGATTTTAATTTTCTTGCGCGGAACCCTAATTATTTTTCTAAAATAAAAATAGCCTTAGTTACTCCTTAAAACATCAGCTATATGCCGTCAAAATTGGTGAAAATTTGTTTGGCAAGTTTCCTAACTTGACTCAAAGTACCATTTTTTTAATCGGACTGCGCTTTAAAATTCTTCTATACAAACTTTAACATCCCTAAACCTCATTATTACTTACTTATGCAAGTATGTGTGCTAAGTTCATTAACCAAATTAATAAGATTTTTCCTGTATCTCTGTTTTCACGAACACAGATAAAGAATTTCAAAAATCGTCTGGTATGTTTCCATAACTTGACTCAAACATTATTCACACCAATTTTAGAGTTAATCAAGTCCCCAATAAAATCCTCCGCTATAAAATTAACTTTTCACCCCTTAGGGGTAGATTTTTGGAAAACCCTGATACGCGTTAGTTTTCATTTTTGGTCTCAAGTATAAAAACTGAGTTTTGAGTTAATAGGACCGCGTGTTAAAATTCCTCCATACAAACTCTGACACCCCCAATCCCTCTTTAGGGGGTAGTTTAGGAAAACTCAAAATGATAAACTTTATAATTTACTTAGATGAATATTCGTGCTAAGTTTCAAGTCTATTAACTCAAGGGATAGGATTTTTCATACAAACCTTCATCCCCTATTTTGCCCCCTTAGGGATGGAATTTCCAAAAATCCTTCCTTAGTAGATGTTTACACTATATAAGGTATCTATGTGCAAAATTTCAAGTCTCTAGGTCCATTGGTTTGGGCTGTACGTTGATATATTAGTCAGTGACTCAGTCAGGACTTTGATTTTTTTATATATATAGATTTACCATGTTATTTTAAGACCACAGACTTCTTATAGGTTTTCCTGTAATCTACAGGTATAGAACTATTTTCTACATTTTTTTCAAAATTTTAGGCTCAGTAGTTTCGGAGATAAGGGGGGGGAATGGTCAATTTTCGTCTATTTTCTTAAATAACTTTAAAACAATATATTTTAAAACTATAAAAAAAATATATTTGAGACCCTCATAGTAAGCCCTTTCATTTGATATGTCACACGGTACAGTTTACAAAACTTTTTTTTTTAATTTTCTTATTTTCCCCCTAAAAGTGACTCTCATATTCAAAATTCATATATTTATTTTAGCTGTACGTGTTTGGGTCACAGAAATCCATATGTGTACCAAATTTTAACTTAATCGGTCCATTAGATTCGGAGCAAATTGGCTGTGACAGACGGACAGACGGACAGACAGACAGACACACGAGTGATCCTATAAGGGTTCTGTTTTTTCCTTTTGAGGTACGGAACCCTAAAAATACATAAAGCATCTGACATATAATTTTGTTGACTTTTAATGTACAGACACCAGCAGGTCAAGCCACCCGAAACTGTCAAATTTTTCCAATCAACCTTGAACCTAATGCTTCAGCAATAAAGATGAAAATCTATTAAAGAAATTTGACAGATTGTAGTAGCTTGATGTGCTGGCGTCTGTACAACTAGAATATCGATTATTAGTAACATTAATTAGTAAAAAAAACAACCGACTCCCAAAAAAACACTACAAAGTGAAAAATAACTTTAATTTCGGAAGTCGGTGTCTTTGGTTTTTTATTTAATTTCTTTTTTTTGCCACCGACTTCCGAAATTAAAGTTATTTTTCACTTTGTAGAGTTTTTTCGGGAGTCCTTTGTTTTTTTTTTGTAAAAAGTTTTTATTAAGGCGTAACTATACGCCAATGACCTTGAGTGGTTAGCTTGCGCGTTCTGTGCTGAGCTCACGCAACGCGTCGTACGTCCAGCCAGTAATAAACTCGCCCATCAAGGAGCGCTGTCCTTAATTAGACGCATTATTAATTTATTATACATAAAACCTTCGATCAAATTGATCGAAGCATAAAACAAAAGGCATTTTAATAAAACACGTATACTAAAAGATAAATATTTAAATTACCTTTAAAATGGTGAAGGTTTCATAAAAATACGCCGGACAGTTTTTGCGTGAGACATAACTTTACAAATTAATTACACTATTTAATATATACATAATCTAAAATATTCACATATTAAGTTATTAAGAAAATGCTCTTATTTAATATATATTTTTTCCAAATCATAATATTAACACTACTCGTTTAGACGTGATCTTCAGTTTAAAATCATCAAAAGTCAGATAGCGTCGCCTTAAGTTTTTTTTTTTTTTACATTCTCACATGTAGAAGCAACCAGAATAATGTGGTACCCAGGATGTTGTAGGTATTACTTATCTTGAATTAAAAGAGTGTCCGTGGAGTTCTTGCTCGTTCTTCTCCATAGAGATCTACGTTTTGGAACTGGGCAACTAGGAAGTGCCTGTAATTGGTTTAATTGAAATAAATGCTTTGAGTTTCAGTTTACTTAAATAAAAAAAAACTATCAACCTCATTTCCCAAAAGTATCTACCATTTTGGCCCATTAGAATTTTCCCCTTTCCAATTATGAATATTATATTCGATTTTAGGGTTCCGTAACCAAAGGGTACCAAACGGAACCCTATTACTAAGCCTCTGCTGTAGGTATGTGCGTCCGTTCGTCCGTCCGTATCTGTCCGTCTGTCTATCACAGCGGTCTGTATCTCATGAACCGTAATAGGTAGACAGCTGAAATTTTCACAGATTGTGTATTTCTATTACCTACAGAGGTACAATAATAGTTGTTTAAGTTACTAGTGCGGTAAGTTGGTTTTTACAAACGAGTAGACGAATGTATAGTCACGAGTTTGTAAATACCAATTTTCACACGTGTGTCATACAATGTTTTTCAACACATTTGCGCGAAAAAACTCTTCGAGTCTCTTCCATGCTATAAAATTCATAGCGCTCTCGAGACTTTAGCAGCAAGAGACCGTTTTCTGCAATTTGCGCCTCATTTAAAATATCAGGTGAAGTAGATCCTTTTTTAGTAATATCAGATTCCTCGCTTGAAACTCATTGTTATTATTATTTTTTAATTATAAAAAAAAACTGTTTAACTTAGGACCTGGTTTATTTTGTACTTAGAATGCTCCTTTATCTTGTTAAATTGTGTTAAATTTTTAATTATAAAACTATATTAAGCTTTTGGCTCTAAATGTATAATTAATATTATGTGAATGAAAATGTGTGGGCGCTGATACCATATTACAAGATATTAAGTTATCTTAGCTTAGGTATTAGTTGCAACTCTAACATGTTACATATTGTACCTTTCGGCCTATTTTATTGTAAACCTGTTGCTTTATGTTAATTTTGAAGGTGCAAATAAACGTTTTTATTTTTTATTTATGGTTATTATTTTGTTTATAAATACCAGTCGGAAAGTCGCAACAATCTTTGACGCTTCTGATATGAAAATGGCGCGAATTTGTAAATTGCGCCACGTGCGCGCGGTGAAAATTAGAACTACATCATTCGTCTATAATACTCTTTAGCATGGACCTCAGAAGAACAACAAGCATAGAAGTAGTGGTTAAATAGCAACTGAACTCAATATATTTGTTTCATTTTGACTTATGGAGCCGCTATGATGTAAAAGAAGGACACGTATACAGAAGACGTTTCGAAATTTTGTAGGTTGTCATTAATTTTATTCTGACTAGTGATGTACCCACTCAATTTCAACGTCGATAGAATTTACAATGACATTCTTTCTTATACTGCCAAGAATAATATAGGTACACACGGCTACACATCAAGCTATACATTTCTAGTTTACACTGACCGCTCATTGTAAGGAAATACAATGCGAGATCAGCTTATACTAGAAATGTATAGCTTGATCTGTAGCCGTGCGTACCTAAAATTTTGAATTAACTAGGCATCCTTATGATCCCAATACTTAATATATTCGTTCAAAATGAAACAATACTTAAAGTATGTACTAAATAGTCTTCCTTGGTTCCCGACAGCTCTTCATGTATTAAATCTGACCCGGCTAAACCAGAATGTATTTAATTGCCATAATAACTGATGAGTTTATTGAAAACAAGTGGGAGACATTCGGTTTTGCAAATGTTTTTAGCAACTTACTTTCTCATATTTTTTTGAATTTTACATCATAGACTACTCAACCAAATCTAGGGAACAAGGGTATTCAAAGTACCTAATAATTTTTATTTTAATACTTTTTAATTATGTAACATATTATTTTAAATCAGTGAAGCGTAATTTAATAGAGATTTGAATTATTTCGTTAAATAAAATGGTTGTTAGTGAAAAAATAAAATTTATTATGAAAATTCAAAATGGTACCAAAGCGACAAAAACTTTTCGCACATAAAAAAATAAATAACGACCAGATAATATTTTAAATAAAAAAATAAAATGCCTAGCAACTTTAATAATCTGTTACGCGAATTCCAGCCCACACCATAATACGGATGAACTTCCTAAGGATTCTGGAGTCGGCTCTGGCGACCAGGAACTCGCCAAAAGCGCAGTCTTCTTGAATCGGGATGGAATCCAATTATTTCTGAATTTGTTATTGTCATCTGTGTCAAGGATTCCTAAAACGAACAGTTCTCAATAAAATTTATGTAAGATTTTTTATCATCATTTTTATTTAGTTATATAGTTTTATTTGTATGTCTTACCTGACTGATGTGAGATGATTTCACGAGATGTCAATATCAGTGGCGATTCATTAATCTGTACCGATGTACTAGGTCCTGTTTCAACTTCCATTGCTACGGGATCCTACAATTACGTATTTTTTATTAAAAATAAATAAATAAATTTGCACACGATTATATTTCCGACTGGGATAATTAGAAGAATAATATCGCATCAATGATATTTTTAATATAATATCATTGTATCTAGTCTGCCGCGTAACGGCTTACTGTACGCGCGCGCGCTCAGCTGTTGTTTGTGTACGTTTACAATGTCCTCAAATACTGTAAAATGTGCTCACTGTAATATAGTGATTAATGAAGTGTTAGCTTTCATTCAATCAAAAATGGATGTGATGGATGAAGAAAGCATGATACGTCTATGTGCAACGTCTTTCTTGGAGAAAGAAATTGATGCGGCCAAAAATCTGTTATTTGACTCGATTTCTGCAATTAAGAAAACCACGAGAAAAGGTGACGGAAAAAAACAACGTAACCTTGAAGATATAATAAATACACTAAAACGTGTGGATCCTGAGAAAATTCCAATTTTTGTGGCGAGAGAATTGCACCGTTTACCCCCTGTTACGTTCGATCATATCGATGCGACAAGGTTACTAAAAGACATTATTTTGTTGCAAAATGAGATAAAAACACTTAAAAGTGATTATGCTACATCGGAACAACTGAATCAGTTGCGTTCGGACCTTGACAATATAAAGCAAGCATCAATTGTTAACAACTTCGATTGCAATATTAATAAAAAAAGAGGAGGGTATCGGCGTATTAATGTTTCCAGTGAACTCGACAGCGGGCCCGTAGGGCTAATATTAAATTATGATATTAGCACAACCACTAATAAATCAGCTATGGGATCAACAGAATGTTTGTCGCCAAATTCGAGAATGTCTACTGCACAGAACATATGTACCCTAACGGGGTCTACTGACGGTGACAGTAACTGTAAGCAGCCGAAAGAGTATGTTGACATGACAGTAGCTAGTATGTGTGTAGCTAAACAGCTGAGCGAACCGGCTTCCGATACACGACAGCCAAGTCAGGTTGACGAGACGGCGCCGCCGTCTGCGTCACAGCTGCTATGCAATGACTGTATAACCGGGTCCCCAAATAGAGGAATAACGATGGCTGAGATTTTGCGTAAAAATAATGATATACAATCTAACAAAACGGAGGATAGTAATGATTGGACAGTAGTGCAGAGGTCTAAGAGGAAGAATAATTTCAGTGGAAAAGTTGGTAATGCAATAAAGGATACGGAATTAAATTTCAGAGCAGCAGAGAAGAGATTACCTATATATATAACGAATGTACATAGGGAAACTTCGATAGAGGATATTACCAATTATATCCTGAAGAAAACCGGAGAAAAAGTGACACTTACAAAGTTATCTATTAAGAATGACAATAAATATAATGCTTACAAAATTTTTGTACCGAGTTATACGTTACAAATGTTTTTAAATGAGTCATTGTGGCCGAAAGGGATTGTTTTTCGTCGGTTTGTACATTATAAGTACCGGACTGCGGACAAACGCCCTGACACGATAATTAATGAAAATACAGTTAATGAACGACACACATAGTAAAATTATTACATTTAACTGTAAAGGCCTTAAGCGGTCGATGGATTGTGTGAGGACTTTTTGTGGCAAGGCTGATATCATAACATTGCAGGAGACGTGGTTACTTCCACATGATATCCCACTGCTGGGCACAATAAGTGATGATTATATGTATATCGGCAAATCTTCGGTTGATACGTCAACTGGATGTCTGAAGGGAAGACCTTATGGCGGATTGGCTATTTTATGGAAAAAAAAATCGTTTATGTCTGTCACTCCCGTGGATTGCAGTAGTGATCGGTTAGCAGCGTGTAAAGTAGTGGTGAATAGTGACTGCGCGGTATTAGTTGTTTGTTTGTATATGCCTGTTGAGTCCAGAGATAATCTTATCGAGTTCACGGAATGCTTGAGCGAAATATGTGCTATAATAGACAGTAGTGACGTAGAATCAGTGTTCATACTCGGTGACTTTAATGCCCACCCCGGCGGTCTCTTCTACAACGAACTCATGAATTTTTGTGGGGAGCAAAAATGGGTATGTGCGGACGTGGAACGACTAAGCCTTAACGCAGGTGACTATACTTTTATTAGTGACGTTCATGGCTCTTGTCGGTGGTTGGACCATTGTGTTAGTAATGAAATAGGTTATAAAATTATATCGAGCGTAAAAATTCATTATAATGTATTCTGGTCGGATCACTTTCCTGTTGAAATAGAGTGCAATTATAATAATATTGTAAGACATAGGAAAGTGACTTCAAATTGTGTAGTACCTAACAAAATAGTTTGGGGAAATAGGACCCCTGAACAAATCCAGCGGTATCATGAAATATGTAATAATAGTCTTAAAAGTATCGACTTTCCGCCAGAATTTCAGGTATGCGCTGATAAATATTGTAATAATTTAGAACATCATAAAAGTATAGATTTAATGTATAACAGTATAGTAAAAACACTGCATGAGGCGAGTATAGAGAGTTATGATATTGTTACTCATCGTTGTTATCAAAATAAAAAACCGGTACCTGGCTGGAATAAGCACGTAAAGAATGCACATGAGGAGGCTAAACATAATTTCAACAATTGGGTCTGGCATGGGAAACCCTCATCTGGATGCATTTACGACGCTATGTGTAAAAGTAGGAAAATTTTCAAATCACGACTTAAGTGGTGTCAAGACCACGCCGAACAAATTAAAATGGACACTCTGGCATCTCATTGTTCTGAAAATGACTTCAAAAAATTCTGGCAGTGTACTAATAAACTAAATATAAAGCAGAATCGGGCTGACTGCATTAACTCTGAAAGAGATCCTCGTAACATTGCTAATATATTTAAATCTAGTTTTAAGGTAAGTCCACTTGTGTCTTCAGTAGCGACGCAATGTAATCTCCAGCCAGATACTTCTACCACTATACAAATAAGAGCTAAAGATGTTAAGAGTATTATTGACTACATGACTCGAGGTAGATCGCCTGGACATGACAGCTTGAGTGTTGAACATTTACGGTATGCAGGCTGTCATGTACACAGAGTATTGGCCATGCTTTTCTCCCTGTGCATGAGTCATAGGTATCTCCCTCAGGACCTCATGAGAACAATAGTCATACCAATAGTCAAAGGTAAAACTGCAGATATTTGTGATAAAAGTAATTATCGTCCCATCTCCCTGGCAACAATTCTGGCTAAGGTACTGGATGGTCTGATTAACAAGCACTTAAGAAGGAACCTGAACCTGCATCACGCGCAATTTGGCTTCCAACCTGGCCTTTCCACTGAGAGTGCTGTTCTCTGTATGAAGCACACGGTTAGGTATTATTTGGATCGTAGGACTCCGGTTTATGCTTGTTATTTAGATTTATCCAGAGCCTTTGATCTAGTTTGTTATGAGGTCCTGTGGGATAAACTGCGTAAACAAAATGTGTCTACAGAATTAGTGGAAATTCTGAAATTTTGGTATGACAATCAAGTAAATGTCGTTAAGTGGGCGGGTTGCTTGTCTGAGGAGTACAGGCTAGAGTGTGGCGTGAGGCAAGGGGGAATTTCCTCACCCACTCTTTTTAATGTGTATATGGACAGCCTGATTGGCGAGCTCAGTAGCATGCATGTAGGTTGTCATATTGATGGAGTCGCTGTCAACAATATAAGTTATGCTGACGACATGGTGCTGCTGAGCCCGTCAATTGGGGCCCTTCGTCATCTACTAAGAGTTTGTGAGCGGTATGCTGAGAGTCATGGTCTCAAGTATAATGCTGCTAAGAGCGAGTGTATGTTTTTTGGTCTTGGTGATAAAACCCCTCATGAACCTCCACCTATTTTTCTGAACGGTTCTCCTCTCACAAGAGTGAAAAAGTTTAAATATCTAGGGCACATTGTCACTGATGATCTAAGGGACAATGAGGACATTGAACGTGAACGCAGAGCGCTGGCGGTCCGGGGTAATATGTTGGCTCGCAGGTTTGCTCGTTGCTCAGCTGAAGTCAAGTTAGCGCTATTCAAAGCATACTGTCAATCTTTTTACACGAGCAGCCTGTGGGTTAATTATACTCAAAGGGCATACAGCGCTCTGCGGGTACAATACAATAACGTCTTCAGGATGTTGTTGCGGTTGCCGCGGTTCTGCAGTGCGTCCGCGATGTTTGCCGAAGCGCGTACCGATGACTTTTACGCAATAAGGCGCAAGCGCGTGTCGTCGTTGTTGGGCAGAGTACGCGGTAGCAGCAACGACATTCTGAAGATAATTGCTAGTAAATACCAGTGTCCGATACACTCGCTCTGGGTAAGTATCGTGGTTGGGACAGTTAAATGAAATGTTTTTAATTGTTGTATAATTTGATTGTATTGTGAATTCATTATCTACTAACATAGTTTATAAGTTCTTGCTGTTACTAACCATAATGATAAAATATTTTAATTGTTATTTATTTTATATTTTAATTGTTATTTATTTTATTTTTGATTGTCATTTTAATTTAAATTCAATGCCTACTAACATAGTTTATAAGCTCCTATTGTTACTAACCACATTGGATCATGTTATCCGACAAATAAATGAATAATAATTGTATCGCATATATCAAGTGAACATATTTCTGAAATTTTATACCTGTCTTCACGTTAGATTGCTGTTGATGGTGAGCGGTTCTTTTAATTTGCAGTACTGCGCTATGTCCTTCTTCGCAGACTTCCATAAGTATTTCCTGTAATGTAATAAATCAAGTTTTAATTTGAACGGGATACTATTTATTGCCAATAAAATACCTTAATTATATCATAATACTGGATGTTTTTTTTTTTTTTAATGCTTGGAGCATATTATGTGGCTGAGTCCAATTTCGTCTACCAATACAATTTATCCATTTTTTTTTTCACATCGTCTAGGAAATCTGTAAAAGAAAAGTATCGACAACATTATTTCCGTCACTATGGCTGATCAAGATAACCCCAAAACAATTTCCGAATATTCGCTAATAACTTCTATTGGAATAAATATTGCGACTGGTTTCAGCTATATAGTGACACAGCAATATTTGTTATGTATTTATATTCGTTTATCAGATCATATGCAACAAGAAATTGAGCAAAAACTTACCGATGGAAGGTCAATATTTATTGTTCATTTTATTTTCGCTATGAATGGGACTGGCAGCCCCCAACCACACAAGAAATTGCTCCACAGCGTCCACACACTCACTGTTTGTAGTTAAACAAAGAATTCATGCAATCTAACAGTAGAAATATTATTAAAACATCGCAAAACCATGGAAGATTACGACAAACACGTAAACAATGAACACGCGAATAAGTCAGGTAGTTCAATGAACGAACTGTCAGACATTGAAACAAAGTACTATCAAATTTGGCCGCGTCATACTATAACTTTTTTAACCAAATGACAATTGATCTTGTGACCATGCCAAGAAAGTAAAACAAAGAGTAAAACATTCATCTCTTTCCCACATCCTTTATCGTACCTTTATCGTACCTAATAATAGAACGGGATAAAGGTAGTTACAGAATTCTGTTTTTAGCCTTCCTTCTATGCTTTGTTATTGTTCTGAGGCATGGACCATACTTAGGGTTGCCATAACTTTCAGGGACCAATACGGGACGTTTCAAACAAATCAAATAAAAAAGTCGAAATCATAGTTTTTATTCGAATAACAATAAATTACGAGTATTACAAGTACAAACAATTTTTAACTTAAATTAACACGTTTATGTTTTGGCCCAGTCATATTTTGAGCTTGATTTTACTTTTGTAATGATCTCGTTTTCTCTTTTAATATAGTCATAGGCGGTCATAGGACTGGGTGCATGTCATTTTAAAATTATAATGACAAATCAACATGGACTGATGTCACATGTCTTCGAATTTTTGGTTCTTGCACATGCCGGTGTCCTCACGATGTATTTTTCACCGTTTTAAGAGCAGTGGTGATGAAAATATTTACACAAATTATAGCGCCTGCCTGGGTTTCACTTTCAACTCACACGACCTACAACTCGTAAGTCGGGTCCGTTCCCATTCGCTAAGAGTGTCGGGACCATTCACTAAAAGTGTCTGGCCGAATTGAAAGCTCGAGCACGGGAGCCGAAGCGGGGTCCTGCCTACAGGCATACCTACGCTGCGTGCCTTGAGTACTGCCTTGCTCCCTTGAGGAATGGCCCGCTTGGGTAGTGCAACGGCGTGACCTCGTCGTGGCGGTTGGTGCTGCGGATACTCTCTCGCTTCCGGACATGGTCCAGTCCTTGGATCATGTCCGGAAGCGATAGAGTATCCCGTCGGAAGTAAGAGCGCGTGGGACGCCGTCGCCTCCTTCTGCGAGGAATTGATGGTCGCGAAGGAAGCGGCGGAAAGGGAGAGGAAGGATACAACCTCCCTTCCAAGTACCAATCCGAAGCACTCGCACCGGTCGCCGGAGGTCGCGGAACGATCTCCGGCCTGCAGGCAATAGACTTGGGGAGTTTGTTGCCTGAACAGAGGCCCGAAACGGCGGCCCGCCGTGTTCCGCGCGCGCCTCTCTCTAGAAAAATTGCGGCCGTAGGTATATGACCGCTGAGGTTGACAGGGTCCGCATGAAGTCATGCGGGCCAACACTTAGCCTGCAGCCAGAGCGTGTCAAAATTCGCAAGCACTCTAGCATCATCATCATCAACCGGATTGTTAACAGATAATTTAATAGGTATATTGTTTTTAAACTGTCAGGGCCTATTTTACGATGTCCGAATAGTCACTATTTACCGAATAAATTCAAAAATTTGTATGAAATTATCTGCCAAGTAAGTTAATAGAAACTTAATCTTAAGTGGTGAAACAGGCCCTCAGTGCCATTAAAAAGGCATGTCTTTAAAGCGCCGACAAATTAATCAGAATTTGGCATTAAAAAAATTAAAGCTGTTAGCAAAAATAGTAGGCAGCTACAGCGAAGGATAATTTTAAGTAGAAAGTAGCAGCTTAATAATCAGTTGTTAGCCCCGCTTTGCGGGACTCGAGGGTTTAAAAAGTATAACCACGAAGGGCGGAGTCTGTTCGCTCGGTTCGCTCGCTGTCTCGACCCCGCCATCCCCTTCTAACCTAACCTGTCCAAGTCGGGGTGCCCCAAGTCCCGAGCTTGCTTCGCTCGCTCTTCCGTCCGGAGTTATTGTCTAAACTACTAAATGAATAATAAAAGTAAAAACAAAAAAGCTTTTGAAGCTCATCGAATATAATTATTGGTAAAATATTTAATCGCTGCCAAGTTATTTTTTTAGTAGCAAATAGTTAGTCGTCCTCACATATAAAATTATTATCCAATAATAGTACATTATTGCAAAGGCCGTGAAATATAAATAAATAAATAAATAAATAATCATTTTAATTCAAGTGTCACAGACTCATTCAATTAATCATAATAGGTACATAATACAGTCACATTAAATAATCAAATTAAATTCAAAATTAAAATCTATACATTATAAACATAGACTTATAAAAAAAGATGGACTCCGCGCCACGAATATCGAAAGTGAAGCACCGTACCGATCTATGTGTGCATGATTTGAGTACCTGCAAAGACGGCGTCGCTCGTGTCACGTAATGGCGGCCGGTCGGCATACTATGATGTAAATGTGTGCGCGAGGCGTGTTTGTACAAACGGTCCGGCATACTTACTGTGCTTCACTTTCGATATGCGTTGCGCGGAGTCCATCTTTTTTTATAAGTCTATGATTATAAAATTATTAAAAACTACAAATTATTAACAAAACACTGTTGCAGTGTTGCCACATTATCTGCGCTCTATGTGTAACCTACAGCAGTGATTAATATAAGCGCAATCGAACCTTTCTGCGAGCGCGGCCAACATGCTGTTGGAGCTCCCCCGCACTCGCCGAACCAGCGAAGTGCCTCGTTTGCGCATTGTTGTATAAAAACAATCTACGCGCTCCTCCGCAAACATTGTGGAAGCGCTGCAGTAACGGGGGAGACCCAACAACATCCTGAACGCGTTGTTAAACTGGACTCGAAGGGCGCCGTACGACCTTTGCGTGTAGGTATTCCATAGGCTGCATGTGTATAATGTAGTGCAGTAGGCTCTAAAGAGAGTTATTTTAACTTTTGCTGAGCATCGTGCGAACCTACGGATCACCATATTTGCTCTGACCGACAGCGCCCTTCGCTCCCGTTCAATGTCTGCATCATCCCTCAAGTCAGGAGTAACCAAGTGGCCCAAATACTTAAAAATGTCTACTCTATCTAAGGGTGTACCATTCAGCTTTATAGCTGGCATTTCAACAACTTTTCTCTGCCCGCCCTGAAAGACCATACACTTACTCTTTTTACCATTATACACCAGTCCGTGAATATAGGCAATTGCAGGTCGAGTATGAGTTTGAAGGCCGAGCCGTAGGCGTTCACTAATACGAGACAGGCAATTGCCATTTCCGCCCAGGCATATATAGTGCTTTTCTCAAAAGAATGCAGGGAAATGAAATTTCCATAATTTTTCAAGTTAATGCCGTTTTTAACATGAACTGTACATTTCAGCATGGAATAAGTTGCCCATAATGTAGTTACCTTTTTACTTTTAGCAATCTCATTAAAATACGCCAAAAATACTGTTTCGGAGAAAATGTTTACTTTTTTCTCGTTTTTCCAAATCATAAATCATATAAGTACTTTCATGTATTTTTCTTTTGACTTCGCTGGAAGCAGGTTTTCCATTGGCAATTTGGCTTCTGATCTTAAATCTGGTGGAGTACAATCAATCTCCATTTCACTCTCTGAACCTTTGGAACTCATGTTAATAATTGTTTAATTTATATTTATTATGTACTTATGTAAATAACAAATCATGATTGATCATCATGATTGTGTTGTGAACTAGGGGTAGTTCACAACACAATCATACTAATAACGGGAAAAAGCTGATGAAATGAGGACGATGATAGTGCACAAATCATACATAGTTGCAATTTCATTGACAAAAAAAATGTAATAAAAATTATTGTGAACTAATTCTTTGTGAACTATTATATCGAATTGTAGAGGTAAGTAGGGGCGGCAAAATTTGAATAGCCTACTGGCGGCAAATGTGTAAATCCGCCACTGATTATATCTACCGAGAAGAGCCGAAATGTACAATCAGGCCTATGTCAACGAAGTACTTATATACTTACCATCCCGCGCGGCGAAGAAGCTTTATTATGTACCTATATACCTATAGACCTCCCACCCCTCCCTCCTCCCCTATGGTTCCTACGAGTAGTAGGAAGATATCATGATGTCTCACGACTTCCACGCGAATGAAGTCGCAGACACAGAAGCTAGTGCATAATATTGATACAACAATATTGTTGTAATGATTTGTTAATGCCTTTTGTGTGTCAAGTGGGAGTCCGATCATGGTCATAATAGCCAGTAGGTTAGGTAGGTACTTACCTACTCTCCTGAGTATTAAATTCCATGCCTAGCTAGAAGGTATATAAAGCCGAAAGTTTGTGAGTGTACGCTCAAACGGCTGGACCAATTTTGATAAAATTTGGTATGGATGTAGCTGACACCCTGGATTTACACATAGGATTGCACATAGGCTACTTTTATCCCGAAAAAATGTATGGTTTCCGTGGTATAATTTCCGACATCTACGCGGGCAAAGCCGCTGGCATAAGCTAATTGTCTATAAACTAGGAAATCGTAATAAACACTACGAAACTAATACACACTAAGTAGATAGACTTACCACGGCTTTGCGGCTTCCCATTTCAGGTTCTTTCTTTTTTTTCAGTCGTAAACTTTCACGATCATCTTTGTCTTTGTGAACATCAGAAATAGGGTTCTTAAACTTACATACATCATTTTATTTAAAAACCAACGCTTTTCATTTGTTAAAATTTAATTAAATATTCCACACCCACCTACTTGTTTAATACATAATAGGGTAAATAAAGTGCAAGGCGAATCCGAACAAAATATTTGAAGGGATCCCACGTTAATTGAACGTTGTTTGTGCACTCGTAATATAAGTAATAACAATTTTCTTTTTCTTGCAGCCATTTCAATTTGAATTTAGCGGTAGAAGAAAAATCATAGACAAGATTAATTTTGAATAGAGCTGTGAGTATTGACGATTGACGATTTTTAATTTTAATTGTCTATGCTTTGAACAGGACATCAAAAAAACAATCTTTAGAATATTTTCTTTTATGTAATTTATATTTTTTCCTAGTAATTAATAGATTTATCCCGACAAAGTTGTTTTGAAACTACGAAAAATCGTAAACATCGGTCAACCAACATGTTACGATTTTTCATTGTACTTCATTCATTCACATGATAGAATCCACAGAATAAGTAGTTTCATTCAGGAATTCATTCAACAATCTGTCAAGTGTCAATTAATTTTTCATGAATTGCGGATAACATGTAAATGTATGTGAGAAAATCACATTTCTTATGATTAAGCCATTATTTCTCTTTAAAAACTCTTTAAGAATATCAACATTGTTACGCTAAACTATGGCTAGTAACGAGGAAATTACTGGGCCCATCTCCCAGGAGGACATAGAGGCAGCGGATAAACTGAAAAACGAAGCTAATGAATATTTCAAAAGTAAGTTTTACCAATTTCACAATAGAAACAACACCTTAGTGGCAATCAGCAGAATATACGATTTAAGAGTTATATTTATAGCATATTGATCTTGACAGGAATAGAACAAAATTTGACTGACATAACCTCAAATTTCAGAACAGAGTTACAATAATGCAATCGAGTTGTACTCGAAAGCAATAGACAAGAATCCGAAGAATGCTGTGTTCTTCGCGAATAGGAGTATAGCTAACTTGAGGCTGGAGAACTTTGGTTACGCCCTGACCGACGCATCGAAGTCGATAGACTTGGACAGGTCTTATACGAAGGCCTATTACAGACGGGCAGCAGCTTACATGTCCCTAGGAAAGTACAAACTAGCACTTAAGGATTTCGAATATGTAAGTATTAAAAGATAGCTTGATTAATCATAGCTACAGAAAACAGGTACCTTCAAAATTTGTGACAGATTAGTAATAGAAACGTTAATTGTTTACTCAAATAGTTTATTTGAAGTCCGGCTAATTTGTATATTTGTGTTCCTTTAAGATGCAAATGGCTGGTTGAATACATTTCAATACAGTAAACACTGTTTCACCCCTTTTAATTGACACGTGAAGTACAAAAGCGTAAGTCCATGCTCTTCACATTCCCTACCCCACTAAGAATGGGTTAAAGAATGTTGGCTTATTGTAATTTTCATAGTAACTCAAAACACTGTATTGACATAATATATTTGTATTGCATTATTAAGGTGACATAAAAATTCATCTTACAATATTAACGCCGCCATTCATAAGTCTTGGAGTGTTTAACAGTCAGTCACGTGTCAGGTATGACTGGTAGAAACAACACGCTAATAAGCCAAACTGTTTCTGAACATCCATGTGTCATATGCACATCTGGGTACCTACTTTATATATCGTCGCCGTGCAGTGAAAACCTCGTGATTGCAATAAACGTTATTTTACAGGGGAAGTTACAAACTCTGTCTGAATAATGGCCGTCGTGACATTCTTCGAGATTCTCATTATTTAATACATATTAGAAGGCATTAGAAGCATCTTAGAGCGCTGCACGTTTGTTATAAATATGCATTACGGGGATTCCTACAAAACAAATAATTATACAAAAAAAAAAAACATTTTCTTTACGAGCTTTTCACTGCACGGCGACGATATACACTATGTTCCTTTTGTCACTTCTCACTTACCTGTAAGACAACTCACTCACAAATAGGGCTCAAACTTTAAAATCGAAGTATTTATTTCAATTAAACCATTCAGTTAGTTAGAAAATTGAAGCTAGTAGTTGCCCTTGGGCTTAAACCTTTCACCGGTCCCATAATCACATATTTGTTATAATGGTGATCATGCCCATTTTGCAGAAACATGTTTTTACTTACACTTTTTTTGAAAACATTTCAGTTTATCTTAACATTTGAGACTGTCATCATCTTCCTGTCCTTGTTGGGTGGGTGCAACAAGTTTTCTCTTTCCATTCTCCCCTATCACCCGTCATGCTATCATT
Source organism: Cosmia trapezina (assembly GCA_905163495.3). Classification (NCBI taxonomy): domain Eukaryota; kingdom Metazoa; phylum Arthropoda; class Insecta; order Lepidoptera; family Noctuidae; genus Cosmia; species Cosmia trapezina. The sequence goes on along the minus strand of LR991035.1, from coordinate 20,702,887 downwards.
CACTCCCTTCTCTTTCATATCATTCGTCAAATAATCCATCCACTTTTTCTATGGCTTTCCTCTCCCTCTTCATCTAACAAGATTTATATTCATCACTATTAGTAGCATTTCCTCCCTCTTCACATCCCCATACTAAGCCAAACAATTTCCTTTTAACTTTAATTTCCTTTATTTATAAAATAAACGAAATCAAACATTTGAGACAGTATGCAGTTTCATTATGTTTCTCTGTATGTGAGTGAGTAGTTCTGCTTGAACCAGTGAAATAGGAACAAAAACGGTGTTCTTTTGGACTTATTTATTTCATATAAAACATTTAAAAAAGTGAAGAGTTATGAAGATTACCCCTTTTTACAGGTAACCAAAGTTAGGCCAAATGACCAAGATGCAAAAATGAAGTATACTGAATGCAATAAGATAGTTAAGAAAATTGCCTTCGAGAAGGCAATATCCGTTGATAAGAAGGAGGTCAACATAGCTGATTCCATCAACTTAGAGGCCATGAGTAAGTATTGATGAAAAAAATATTTAAAGAATATCACCAATGAATTATGGGTGATTTGCACTGAATTGGTTCCTAATTCTGCCCATCACGTGTCCCATGGCCGCTAGAAATGGGTTTAGTCAATGAGAGAATAGACAAAATGACCCATTTGCATGCTTAGATGCTAGAAACCTTTCTACAACCTGTCATTTTGTCTATTCTTCTGTCGACAAAACCCGTTTCTATGGTGATCATGCTATGTGTGCAGAAGTGAGTTTTACTTGGTTATGTTACTACCATATGTTATCACAATCATAGGGTTCTTGAAACACAAGCAGTTTTTTTATACAATGTGTAACGTTGAATGCGCAAAACCTCTTAAGGGGTCATTGTACTCATTATTATGAACAACTTTTAGTATGGGACCAAACCTGAAATCAGGAAAAAAAAGAGTACAATGACCCCTTAAGAGGTGTTGCGCATTTAACGTTACACGTTGTATAATTTCTAGACGAAATTATAATTTAGGTAATAATTTTAGTAATGTTTTATAAATAAATAAATAAAATAAAATAATCTTTAATTCGGATAAGCAACATCCATATGGGTTAGTAAGCAAAAAGAAAACAAAAAGATAACTTATACCTATGTTAGTAAATATAAACTATTTAGCGACAAGGCTGTTGTTCGAAATGCATCTTCGAACAACATCACCTAACAAAGGAGAATCGTACCTCCCCGCTATGGTCTTCAGGATGGAGTTGGAGCTCTCCCGCACTCTGCAGAGCAAAGAGGCAGATTTCTGTCTGACGATGGCGTGAAAGTCATCGACGCGTGCTTGTGCAAACATGCCTGATGCACTGCAGAAACGGGGCAGCCCCATCAACATCCTGAACCCGTTATTATACTGGACCCGTAAGGCGCCGATAGTCCGCTGAGTATAGTTGGTCCAAAGGCTGCACGTGTAAAACACTTGGCAATAAGCTTTAAAAAGCGTTACTTTGACTGCCTTGCTACAGCGTGCAAACCTGCGAGCCAACATGTTACACCGGACTGCCAGCGCCCTACGTTCCCTCTCAATATCCACTTGGTCATTAAGGTCGTCGGTTACATAATGCCCCAAGTACTTGAACTGGTGCACTCGCAACATATCATTCCCATTCAGTTTAATCGGGGGCACATACTCAGGACATTTAGCACCGGCAGCCTTAAAGACCAAGAACTCGCTTTTTTTAACATTGTAAACTAGGCCATGCTCTCGAGCATAGCCCTCACAACACCTAAGCAGCTCTCTAAGCGCTCTAACCGTAGGGCTCAGCAGCACCATATCATCAGCGTAGCTGATGTTGTTGACACTAACGTCATCAATGCGACATCCGATTTTCTTGCTGCTGAGCTCAACGATCAGATCATTTATGTAGAGGTTAAACAGTTTTGGTGATGTTATCCCTCCTTGTCTAACCCCGCACTCTAGCCCGTACGAGACAGAAAGCCCATCGGCCCATCTCACCCTGTTCTTCTGATTGTAATACCAATACTGGAAAATACGCAACAGCTCCGCTGGCACTTTTTTCTCCCGCAGCTTTTTCCACATAACCTCGTATGATACAAGGTCAAACGCACGGGAGAGATCTAGAAAGCAAGCATACACTGGTGTTCGACGATGTGTATAGTATTGCACCGTATGTTTCAGGCTGAGAATCGCGCTTTCAGTGCCAAGATCATTACGGAACCCAAACTGTGCGTCGTGTAATTTTAATAGGCTATCCAACCGAGCGTCCAGCTGACTGTCGAGTACCTTCGCGATAATAGTAGCCAGGGAGATGGGTCGATAGTTACACTTATCAGCAACGTCACCCGTTTTATTTTTAATAATAGGCACGACAATAGTTCGCATGAGATCACTGGGAAGGTACGAATGACACATACATAGAGAGTAAAACATAGCGAGCACTCTAGCTATGTGAGGACCGGCATGCTGCAAGTGCTCAATGCTTAAACCATCGTGACCCGGGGACTTCCCTCTCGTCATTTTCTTAATGGTGTTTGACACCTGCTTGGCCGAAAAACGAACCAGATCAGAATCACGACAGCATCCATCATCGAGCACTCGCAACGATGAACCCAGCGGTGACTCCACTTTAAAGTGATCCATAAACATGCCGGCGATGCTGTCCGGCTGATCAGCACCACCGACACTCACAGGAAGGCCAGGCCTAACATCAAACTTTTTAGTAGCCTTCCAGAACTTTTGAAAATTATTGGCTTTACGGAGGGAAGCTACAATATCAAGCTTAATTTGTTCTTGATGAGTCTGACACCACACTAGCTTGCTTTTAAACAGCTTTCGTGTCAGGCACATGTCGTTGTAGATATTTCCAGAAGTTGGTTTATTGTGCCATACCCATAGCTGATACTTAAGCCTCGCCCTCGCGTGAGCATCTCGCACGTGCTTGTTCCACCCAACAACACGGCCAACATGTCTACGGGTCCGAGTTTCTACTTGGCTCTGTACCGCAGCTTCTGACAAAATAGTAACAATACTTTCATACATCTTATCAAGAATTACCCTATGTTCAGTATTATCACAGTGTCCATTACTGCACAAACCAAATTCCTGAGGGTAATCAATCAGCTTTAACTTACTATTACATACGTCATAGAACACGCTTATTTGATCACTATCCCTCTCGCCCCAAATTACTCTGCTACGTGATGTTTTACGGTCCATTAACTTAGGCTTAATCTTTTCTAACCTACACTCAACAAATATGGGACAGTGATCAGACCAGAATACATCGTGCACAATACCTATCTCAGTAATCGTTAACCAAGCAGACTGTGTGACGACACAATGATCAAGCCATCGCCTGCAACCGTGCGCGTCACTGACAAAGGTATAGCTACTTGACTCTAAGCCTAATTTTTCAATGTCCGCACACCTCCACTTTTGTTCGTTACAGAATTCTAAAAGTTCACAACAAAAAGACTCACCGGGGTGTGCGTTGAAATCGCCAAGTATGTAAACTGTTTCAACGTTACTAGATTCGACAATTGCACTCACTTCACTTAGACACTCTGTGAATTCTGACAGATTTTCACTCGAGTCAGTCGGCATATAAACACTGAATACTATTATGCACCTGTCCCCGAGTGAAACCTTAATCGCCGTTAACCGTGCACTTACACAGCTGATTACCGTTACTGATTCAAAGGCTCGCTTACGCCACAGGATCGCAACACCACCATAAGGTCGTCCTCTCAATATTCCTGCTGAGGTGTCAACCGCTGACTTTCCTGTGTACTCGAAATCGTTATGAATTTGTCCAAGATAGGGTATATCATGAGGAAGCAGCCAAGTTTCCTGGAGGGCAACTATGTCAGCTGACTGACACAGAAAATTAACTGCCTCAACAGATCGCTTCACTGATTTGCAGTTAAAACTTACAAATTTACTCGTCTGATAATTGCTAATATCCATTAATTATTGTGTCAATGTTTGCTTAATTATGCCAGTCTTCGTCTTGTAGGTTTCATTTACAAAACGTCTAAACGTAATTCCGTCGGGCCATAACTCATTATCTAGAAATAGTTCTAGTTTCGTTTTGGGGACATACAACTTATAGGAGTTGTACCTCTTTTCTGTTTTTCTGTTAATTTTAAACAAAGTTACATCTTCATGTGTGCTGTTTTTAATATAAGCAATAATGTCACTCTCATTCGTGGTTTTACACACATTTGATATGAACAATGGTACCTTGATCATAGCTGCCTTAAATTTCCCATCTGGACCTACGTACGCTTTTCCCATCTTTCCTCGAGATGAGGGCTTCTTGTGCTTCTTATTTGTGACAACATTCCATTTTTCCCCTACCATTTCTTTACACTTATTACTCGCCTTCAAAACATCTGCCATCGACTTACGCTCATTTCCTTGCGGTGCAGGCGAGATATTAGTGGTTACGTTCGAGTTAATGAGATTAGAACTCGCGGTAGGGGTTGACCGGCAGTCACGTGATTGTGAATCACTAATGTTGTCGAGCCGCTGCGCGAGTGAGACAGCATCGCTCGGATTTATTTTAACCGCCAAGCTCGCACCTCCAGCTGTTTGATTCGCATCGTTAACGATCTCTGGAGTAGATAACAGTTTTTTCTGTACACCCACATATTTGGGAAAATAATCACTATGAATCGATTGCGACCTGGATTTCGGGGATTTATCATTGCTTTCTAAAATTGAATGCTGTTGTAAAGCCATTGGACCACTGTCGAAGTTGTGTATATCTTCAATAAATGCGCCCCGTCTTCTATTGACAAAGTCAAAATTGTTGTGTACAATTGAGGCACTCTTTAAATTGTCTAACTCAGTTCTTAACTCCAGTAGTTCAGACGTTGTCGCACAGTCATTTTTTAAGGCTTTGATATCCGTTTGTAGCACTAGAATATCCTTTAATAGTTTCGTCGCGTCTATATGGTCAAACGTAACCGGTGGTAGTTTTTGTAGATCACGCGCAACAAAGATAGGTACTATCTCTGGATCCGTGAGCTTCAGAAGACATATGATATCCTCGATATCCCGTGCACCTTTTCCTTTACATTTACGAATTTTCCGTTTTGAGTTTGGAACTGAATCGAAAAGCAGAGACTTCGCCGCCACAATTTCACTGTCTGGAAAACTATCACTGCATATCCGGGTGAGGGAAACCTCATCCATAACATCCGCCTTGTTTTGTATAAACGCTAATAGCTCATTTATCACTATATTACAATTTGCACATTTCACAATATCTGACGCCATTGCACCGAAGTACATATACCTAGGCTAGTAGTACGTACGCTCACATTCACGCGCGAACGACGACTGACGCACTTTATGCACAGGAATTTTCTCTTGAAAAAATTTTCATGAATATGAAACAACTTTTACTATGGACCTCTGGAACAACTCTGGAAACCAAATGTTGAAACTGAGAAAACGAAACCCGTTGCATGTCGTATTCACAGAAACAATTAAAAAGTCGAAATGGGTGACATATTACGCAGTAACACAGATTAATACAGACGGGACACTCCGCAGTTTTGGTATGAAGCTACAAGAACGGGGCGGGCCCCGTCCGCGGGGCTAATTCAGTGTTCAGAAGGAATAAGAGTTACGCGATAGAAAGAGAGGCAACTTGTAGTTGAATATAACTGTAGGTAATAAGCGTTGTGCGACCTGAATTGTACTTTATTGTGTCGTAGCAAGAGTTGCTTTTTATTTAAATTATTTTGCGGAGTGTCCCATCTGTGTTAATCTGTGCCAGTAACTGGGTCATGGAGGTCAGATAGGCAGCCACTCCATGTAAAATACTAATATTCAGATGCATCCAGTTATACTAGAAGGCGACCCCAACATATTTGAGAAAAAAGTAGGCAGATCTTCGTGTCACTGACACAACTATTTTCGAGCTTATTTGCCCAAAACTTCGCCATTTCCACGTCGTTATCGGTGGAAGCCCGGAGATGACTTTGGCTGCATGTTTTGAGGTACAGATGGCAGGATAGGAGGTGGAGTATAGCTCCACATCCACACCCTACTGCTGTTCCTTCGAGATAGCGCAACTTTACAAGGTTGGAGTTACCTTCCCACATGTTCAGGTTCAGGGACTTTCAAGTGGACCACGAAAGGTACACCCTGGGCTAGGCAGATGATGAATTATTTATATGGTCAACAAATACCAAAATAAGTCATACTTCGTCTGTGCGACACAAATCTCATATCTTGTTATTGCCTGATCATATCAAATTGTTATTGTGATAACAAAATTAATAGGTTCGGAAAATCATGATTAGCAAATATTGAAATACATCGTCATTTAATTTCATTTGTTTATCTAGCTATGTACGGTTGTTAGTCTCAGTACGATTTATGTCGAGAGGAAAGGCCTCTGCGCGGTCCCCGTAGTACTAAGAACATACTGTGATCTCCAATCCGTTTTCCTGGTGAAATAGTTCAAGATCAAAATCATTTGTAAATAATAATCTATAAGTACCAAGATTTTGTTGCTTCTTTGTGTCTATAATCATTTATTCAAGAAGTCTGTAAAGAGACAAATGTTCCATGTTCATCAGAAAGTTTTTTAAGGCTCCGGCTGGTAAGAACAAAACAGCAGTGCCATACAAATAATTTTAACAAACCATCAATACTTATGTAACAATTTTTAAAGTGAGGGTATTGTTTTTAACATTCATTTTTGTTGACAGCCATCGAAGACGAATATGTCGGTCCAGCACTCGAAGATGGGACGGTTACCCTCAAGTTCGTCACTGAATTGATGGAGTTCTATAAACAACAGAAGAAATTACATAAGAAATATGCCTATAAGGTAAATATAACTAAACTAACTAGCCAGTGTATGTAATAAAAAAATGTGACAATATAAACACATTCAAACGCAGACTATAAAGGCAATACATCACAACACTTGAAATAACATAAAAAGAAATATAGATACTAATAACTCTAATGTCTCCAGCCAGTGATATTGTGGGTGAAGGGAGGTAGAGGAATTATACTCTTACTAGCTTCTGCCCGCGACTTCGTCCGCGTGAAATTTATTTTTTGCGCGACCCACCCCGTCGCATAGCATTGCCTACCCGCGCTATTACTTCGTTTTCACTTAGCGTTCTTTCAGACTTTTTTTCTATTTGCTCGGCACCTAAGGGTCCTAGAGTGATGTTAAATATGCCTTCTATAAGATTTGGGCTATCATTAATGCAAAAAGATTTTTTAAAGTCCGACTGGTAGGGTAGTTCCAGAGTTTAGCTCGTTCCTTCACCACATCCCCTTCCGCTACCTCTCCCTCCCCCTCTCACTCACTCTCACACCCCCTTCACCACTTCTCCTTCGCTCTCTCTCTCTCACCACCCCGTCCCCTCCCTCTCCCCCTCTCCTCCACCTCCAGCTCAACCCCTACCCACCCCTCAGCCATCACCATGTCTTCCTCCTCTCCTCACCAATTCCTGCACTTTCTCCCTGCGTCCATCATCCTCCCCCTCACACTCCTCACCACCCCTCCCTTGCCCTAACCCTCCCTCCGGGGTAGTTTTAAAAAACTAATAATTACAAACTTAGGCAAATATTTGTGCCAAATTTCAAGGCAATTAAAACATTTTTCATGTAAATTGTATTCCCTGTTTTCACCCCCACAGGGGTGGAATTTAAAAAAATGGTTTGAGATATTTCCATAGCTTGACTCAAAGATTATTTACACCAATTTTCGAGTTAATCAAGCCACGCAGTAAAATCCTCCCCTGTGAAATTGACTACCCCTTTTCACCCCGTTAGAGGTAGATTTTCGAAAAACCCTGACATACATTATTCTTTATTTTTGGTTTTAAGTATAAATACTGAGTTTTGAGTTAATCGGATTGAGCGTTAAAATTTTTCCATACAAACTTTGAGACCCCCCAATGTCTCGCATTGTCCCGCGCCGCTGTTTTCGAGAACCGGTCCATTTAAATGTACGCATAAGATCCTGCCGCTCCCGCGCCGCCGCCGCCGCCGCCCCGCTGCCCGCAAGATTCGAGGCAGAGGCCTAAGGCCTATAATTTTCCATGTTGAAAATGAAACGAAACCCTTTCCCTCTTCCCCCCCGCGCGAGGAATGTTTTCCATGAAGCTCGGAAAACAAAAACAACGTGTTTGCATACACAAATATGTTTGGCCACGCCTCTTTGTTTCGATGTTTTTGTGTAATGTTTCGAAAAAACATGCGTAGGAGACATGGCTTAAAGTACAAAAGGATTTTATTGCGATTTTTATCATCGTCATTTAGAGAATTTATTCCGGAAGGTTTAACAAAAAAAAAAAATTAAATTATTTCTATGTTTTGACATGTTGCCGCATCAGTTGGAGCACCCATGCAGTGGTACAGTCAGCAACAGAAGTCGGTTAACACTGCTACCTTTTGAAATCATCAAAATTAACACAAAATGATCCGATAACCTGCTTTTTAGCATTTCATTTATTAGATAAGAGTTAATTTTCTTTAAAATTTACACCTGTACCGATTTTAATGAATTATTTTTCTCAATAATTAAGTTTTACAAAATACAAGTGTTAATCGACTTTTGTTGCTGACTGTACCTCGCTAGTTAACCCCTCAAGTGTCTGAGTTTGGCTAATTTTAGACCCAAAAAACCAGCGAGTGGGGTGGGTTGGGGGTTAGTTGCGAACCCCATAGGTTCACAACTACTGATAATGATATTTTTTCCATCGGATGATCTTTTTTTACGTTTATATATATGTGATCTAAGCTTATATATCTATTATGTAAAGTTTTGTCCTTTTGCACACTTTGGGTGCATTTGACACGCGGGGGGAGAGGGGGGGTTAGCTACGAACTCCATAGGTTCACAACTAATGATGATGATTGGTTTTCCATCGGATGATGTTTTTTACATTTATATAAATGTGATATAAGCTTATATACCTAACAAAAAAAAAGAGTTTTTCTTATGCACACATGGGGTGCATTCGACACTTGAGGGGTTAATAATAAACGAATCTTACTTCTCCACCACCAGATACTCATCGACGTGAAAGCCTACCTACAGAAGCAACCCTCTTTAATCGACATCAAAGTGCCCGACGATGCCAAGTTCACAGTTTGCGGAGACATTCATGGCCAGTACTATGACCTGATGAACATATTCAAGCTGAACGGCCTGCCCTCAGAGACCAATCCTTACCTCTTCAATGGAGACTTTGTGGACCGAGGATCATTCAGTGTGGAATGCATTTTCACACTTTTCAGTTTCAAACTGTTGTTCCCTGATCATTTCTATATGTCTAGAGGTGAGTGATGGGCATAATCCTAGTTCCTAACTAATATTATAAATGCGAAAGTGAGTTTGTTTGTTTGTTACCCTTTCACACTAAAATGGCTGAACGGATTTGGATGAAATTTGGCACATGGGTAGACCATGACCTGGAGAAGGAAATAGGCTAATTTTCATCCTGGATCGCAGATGAAGTCGCGGGCAACAGCTAGTTGTTAATTAAAAGTTCATTGTAAACCAAACAATAATTAACTATTTACAAATTATAAAAAATATAATTTTATTGCTGTCTGTAACAGTTATTTTAAAAGAGTATTTTGTAAATCTGTAGTAGTGAAGTATTCACTAATATAATTATTAAGTATCGTGATTCTGGATCTGTTGATCAAAAAGACATTCGATAAGTGATTTATAATTTTTTTAAGAAAAAAAAATGCTTTTCAACACCCAAGCATTAACCGTAGAAATTGCTTGCCAATGACCAAACAAAAACAATTCTTCTACTCTTCCAGGAAACCACGAGACCATCGACATGAACCGCATGTACGGCTTCCGAGGAGAGGTGTCCTCTAAGTATACTTCCCAAATGGCTGATCTGTTCACTGAGGTGTACAACTGGCTGCCGCTGGCCCACTGCATCAATGGCCGGGTAATGGTGATGCATGGTGGACTCTTCTCCAAGGATGACATCACGCTCGACGATATTAGGAAAGTGGATAGAAATAAACAGCCGCCTGAAGATGGTGAGTGTTATTCAAGTATACCTTAGTTTTTGTTTCATTGTAGTCATCATTCACTGTAGTGAAGCTACTGCGTGGCGTAGCACATAACCCGGGAGTGCTGCGTCAACTGGAACTCAGCGTGCCGGACCGGTACGTGTGGAGGCGGCGATGCCCGCAACTGCTAAAAGTGCCCGTGGGCAGAACTAATTTACTGGCGAAAGCACCCCTCACCCGAACAATCCGTGTGGTGAACGAAGTCCATGACAGACTAGATATTTTTTCGTGCTCTTTGAGTGAATTCGCAAGAGTTTTATTAAATGTAGTTAGTTATTTAAGGTAAAAAATATTATTTGTTGTTAGATATAAAAGGTTAGATAAGTTATTTTTTAAGTTGATGACTACACTGTCGCATTAGGTTAAAGCCTGTAATGATAGCTGTAAGGATGATAAATAAATAAATAAAAAAAATAAAAAATCATTATGAACAACTTTTCCTATGGAAACCTGGTCTATAAGGCCTGCCGCGATGTTGTTTGCCACTAAGCGAGACCCACTGGGTCGTAAGTTTGGCCCATTTGTCGTCTGAAATGCGGCAGATGATTGTGTCCAGACCAATTCCATTTAAGCGTGGCAGCTTTTCAAGTGACATCACTTATTTTAGGTCCACAAGTTTAATACCCAGAATACTCCGTTCCGTAGCTCTCTGATATACCGGAGCGTGGTCCTCTGCTGAATTGTCAAAGACCATGTTTGAGAACCATAAATGTTAGAATGGGAAGAATACACATTCCCTTGAGGGATAGAGGAAGATCGCCCATCATTAGACCTTTCAAGGCACAATGCTCTTCCAGCCCGCGTACCATGACTACTTCTATCTCTACGAACCACACCGCACCGTACCGTAGAACTCCTACAATCTGTCATTTTGACTATAGTTTCTTTCTAACGATCTTTGTCTTTTTATGTAGACTATTTCGGAAAAAGTTTTCTATCCCAAACTGTCAAAATCACACTGACAATTTTTTGACAATTGTCGAGGTTAGTGAAGACAATTTGATTTTCTACAAAATATAGGGTTATCTCAATGATATTATATAATAAAGAGGTAGATATGGCACTAGCGCACGAAAATTGTTGCAGCTAAATGTATACAATTGTAGTCATTTCATTCAGTCGGCTAATAGCAGCGAGCGAAACAAAGCGTGTCCGTGGCGTGACAGTTTATCTAAAATGTCAATCTATCTCTTTCTGTATCATACGTTCCGTACTATCTATCGCAGTCGTAGTAGAAAATACTATACACCCGTAATATGAAAGTACATTTGTAATAACAACGCAACAATATCCGAACGCCTCTCAGTATGAACGTAGCATATCTTTCCTTTATAATATCATTGGCTTATCTACAAAATCATGATTTTACTGGAGAGCGTTTTGAACGCAAAACTGATAATTAATAGAAGAACAAAGCTAACTACGTGGTTAAATTAAGATATTTAATATTTAAAACAACTGCGCGGTAGAAATCTCCACGTCCAATCTACATGGAGATTCTACCATGCATTTTTCTGATATAATAAATAGTATCCTATTCTTCCACTTGGGACTTGGGGGTAGTGTAGCTTTCTATCAGTAAAATATTTATTTACAATAGGATTAGTATTTTCGGAACTTTTACAAACATATAAAGAACTCTTAATTTGCTAATAATTAATGGTTAGGACATAGGATACTTTTTATCTCAGTAGTACAGGGGCGGATCTATATAAGGGCTTTATGGGCTGCAGTCCAGGGCCCCGTAGATATAAGGGGCCCCCAGCCCCCATTGAAGACAATGGACAATAATAATGAATTTAAAAAAAAAACTTAAATATTAAAAGTTCAAAAAAAAAAAGGTAGGTACTTCCCGTTGACCTAGAATCATGAAATTTGGCAAAAAGCAACAGCACACATAATCGATAAAGTCCGAAAGTTGTTAATTTATAATTTTATCTCGTAAAAAAAATATTTTTTGGGATTACAATGTTAAGTTGGTTTTTGGGAAAAAAAAATTTGAACTACGAAACCGTTAATTGTGCGTGGTCCGACACGCACTTGACCGGTTTTTTGTTCATCATCGTCGAAAACAGTTTTTGACAAAATGATTAATTAGACTTGGGGGGGCCTCCAAGTAGTATTAGCCCAGAGCCCCACAAACTCACGGTCCGCCCCTGCAGTAGTACATTCCTGTGAGTTAATTTTCAACCTCCACGCGAGTGAAGCCGCGGGCAAAAGCTAGTACTATATGAGTACAGAAGTATAGAAAACTCTTTCTATCCTCAGGTATAATGTGCGAGCTCCTATGGTCGGATCCTCAGCCGATGATCGGCCGCGCGCCCTCGAAGCGAGGCGTGGGCTGTCAGTTCGGCCCTGACGTCACCAACACGTTCCTGCAACGCAACGGACTTGATTACGTCATCCGTAGCCATGAGGTCAAGAACGACGGGTACGAACTCGCTCACGATGGGAAGTGCATTACGGTGTTCTCGGCGCCTAATTACTGGTATGTTCTTTTGTTTTTTAGGGTTCCGTAGCCTTTTCGTCTGAATTTGACATAGCCATTTTACTTGGAGACTATTAGCACTAAACCAATGAAAATGGGGCAGAAGATGTATTTTGTGCACCGTTAAGAGCCATTTCACAAAATTTTAATATTGCAGTCGTAGTAAATTAATGCGTTCACGATACGTGAGCTCGGACATCAGGAGGCGGGAAAAAATGGACAGGTCCTTCCTCGATGGGCGCTCGCGCTGTAATAATCGGTGACCGCTTATGCAACGTAATTTATTCTAATTCAGAGTGATGTTAATATGGTTATTATATCTAAATAAATGATGGGATTTTAATAAAACTTAAGAATTAGTTTTGTTAAAGAACATTGTTTATTTTGACATGTTTTTTTTTAAATTTAATTACGCTTTATTCAAACCAAAAAATCACGAATAAATAGCGATATAAAACGTAAAAATTGCACCGAGACTTTATTTTTTTACTAATTAATGTTATTAATAATCGATATTCTAGTTGTACAGACGCCAGCACATCAAGCTACTACAATCTGTCAAATTTCTTAAATAGATTTTCATCTTTATTGCTGAAGCATTAGGTTCAAGGTTGATTGGAAAAATTTGACAGTTTCGGGTGGCTTGACCTGCTGGCGTCTGTACATTAAAAGTCAACAAAATGATATGTCAGATACTTTATGTATTTTTTAAGTAAAATTTATGAATATTAATCATAGATTTATGAGTCTGAAATTGACTCTGCGATGATTTTTCTGCAAACTAGTTGTGGGAGATTAATCGCCACAAAGTAAACAAATAAGTTTTTGTAAATGTGTTACAATAAGATTCAATACGAAAGATTGGTCTTTCTTTTAAATGTATTCAACAATGTCAGAGTTTTACCTAAGATGGTAAATTAGGCGACTAAAATCTTAGATATTCGAGTGATAACGTGAAATGGCTCTTAAGGTGGAGATTTCTTAAAAACAGTCAAAAAGGTGGTTTTTTAAAGCAGTGTATCTCGTACACCATAAATAATTTTGACAAATAAAAAAGTATGATATTTTCAAGTCCTTTTCGCGTACAGTGATGGAACTCAAAACATAATTAAACATAGTTTAATGCATCAAAAAAATCTTCAAACATACCTCTTAATAATGTTTTAAAGCAGTTTATCCCTTCATTAACAATTTTAATCATGATTAAAAATATACCATAAAATTTCAAACGCCAAACTGCATCCAGTGATGGATTATTTATTATTAAATAGTTTATTTCTAATTTTATACGATTTTATTTGCACGTTTACGACATAATTCCGGTGCGCGTGAGAGTCTTCTATCTCGTGCGTCAAACTAGACAGCTATAAAGCCATTTCACTTACACACTGAGCTAAACCAAGCTTGGAACCAGGGCCTTAAGCAATTTTAAATTACACTCCTTTCTCGCATAGCGGGCACTATAGTCCGGCCGTCGAGAGAATGTTCCTGACACCTGTCAGTGGGACAATTTCTAGTAGTAATAAAGATCAAATTCGCAAAACACATATTCGTTAATATGAAACTGGTAGGTGTCAAGAACGCATTCTCTCGACGTAGTTATATTTTCAAGCTAACATTTGCATTCATAATGTTGCCTTGATCAAGCGATTACGATTGCAATTGATCGTAATCGACAATTATCGGCATTTATATTGATGATTATAGTAATTATTAAGTAGTATTATTAGTGATTTATTTTAATTATTATAGTAGTAAGAATCGCTGATTATTGTTGTGATTTTAAAAGATTATTCAGAAGTGATTTCATTTATCTAAATTAAAATATTTCTAGCCTGTTATCTCTATCAACAATCTTATATATACATAAGGGGGTTTATTTATAAACTGCAACGTTTATAAAGAAACTTATGTGTTGTTTTTGTTAAGTAATGATTAGAGACTTACGTTAAGGTTTAACCACACGTTTTTGACGTTCAAACGTCTCTTAACTTTAAGCAATGTTTGAAAATAAAGGGGATAATACCGAAACCGAAGGAAGGTACCTTACTCTTGCTTTAAAGATTTTTCTTAAGGACGCTATTACAAGTGGGTAGTCAAATCATTACTTTTTAAATAAAAGTATGTTTATTTTATAAAATGCTCCGCATTCTTAAAATGTTTTTTTGCCGAATTGTTGATAGATGCGCATGAGTACGATTCTGAACTATAAATATAATTTTAGATATGTAGGTACAGTTTCTCAATAAATGTACCGAAGTGAAAATGTTTACTTCGGTACATTTATTGAGAAAACGTGTTCCGTTTTTCCTTTTGAGGTATGGAACCCTAAAAACTACGTATGACTTGGTTTTTGAGGGTAATTAATTAATAAATGTTTCTATTTACAGCGATACTATGGGTAATCTCGGTGCTTTCATCACAATGAATGGTAAAGACTTGAAACCGAACTTCACTACTTATGAAGCTGTGGTAAGTTACATTTTAACTCGTATTAATAATAGTATGGGTGGTGGCGTTAGTTTGAAAAAGTTATTTCATGCCGGCTGGCTGCCAGTTGCATGTAAGTCCATTAAATTTAATTCCCCATTAAAAGTCATGCTGTCACTTTCTTATACGTTTCGTTAGACAGAGACATCATTATGTTTAAAGGGAAATTAAATTTAATGGGCTTACGTGCAACTGGCGGTGAAAGTCACTATAATAGTTTGCCCTTAGTGCAAAATAGCTGAGTAGACAGTCAGCTCTTTTTTAGTAAGGGCTCGAGTTGCTTCCATGTATCAGAAGATATTATGTTACATTTGCATGCAAGCTACTTGCATAGTTTTGTACAAACTACCCTTTTTTTTGGGTGGGAAATCATCAAATGACTTCTCCCGGTGTGGGTGGAGCGGAAGGGCGTGTCAGACTTTTACTGACTAAAACCCACCCGTATTCCTTCAGATGCCTCTGCCAGGGCCACGGTAGCTCTTTCGAACAACCCGCGACCCTGGCAGGCGTCGGCCCTATTGGACCCCATCACTGCTGACATCTCTTTGAGGCGCGCGTGGAACACGACGCGCCGTCGACCCGGGCTTGGTCCTTACCGGACGGCGAGCTACACATTGCAAGCCGTCCGCAAGCCCGTGCCTATGGTGGCATTTGTATTCCCATCCTATACTCCTGTTCCATCGAAGGCGCTGTTCTAAAAGAAAACGGCTTACACTACTACAGGTCGCGCGGTGGTTTAAGATCGCTCGAGGAAAGTGGTGGGGGCTATCGGCGCATGTGTACAATCACGCACAGAAATTCTTTGTGTGTTATTAATTATTATTTTTTTCGTATTTTTGAACTTTAGTAACTTAACATGATAACACTAGTTTTTGCTTGTAATTTATCTTGCAAGTAGGTAAATTCAGAAAAAATGAAAAACAAAAGTAAATAGTTATTATATTATATTTAATACGTAAAATCACAGGAAAATTATTCATCCGGCAGTGGTGATGGTGTTTCTTTTAACACGTAACAATTCACGTCGTAAATCATTTTTCTAGCTTGCCGTTTTAAAATTTTATTTTTAACCATTTTTTTTTACCACTACGTGTTAGTAATAGGATAACACAAGCTGTACGCAACAGTACTCAAGAGGCGCGAGACGCGTGAACGCAGCGCGAGAATTGAAGAGCGACTAACCTACCAATAACGAGTCGCCGTCGGCGCACACCCGCCCCCCTCACTCCGCACGTCTTCAAATAGACCTTTAAATTGAACACTGCGCATGCCCTTTCCACTTTTGCCGAGCGATCATAAACCACCGCGCGACCTGTATCACTAGTTCGCGCAAACGTTCGCCTACTTGCGATGGTCGCGTGACTCGATTCCAATTAGGACATCGGGTAATATTTTTACTAATCAAAAATTAATCTGCCTAGCCTTTTCCCAACTATGTTGGGATCGGCTTCCAGTCTAACCGGATGCAGCTGAATACCAGTATTTTACATGGAGCGACAGCCTATCTGACCTCCACAACTGTAACTGGGTAATACGACACCCCTTGGTAAGACTGGTTGTCAGACTTTCGGGCTTGTGACGACCCGTAACGACTGTCAAAGAACCACGAATGACAGCCGGGACCAACGGCTGAACGTGCTTTCCGAGGAACCATGTAAAGATGGTCACCCATCCACGGACCCCGGCAAGCGTAGCTGAACCTGACGGATCGACCCGTGAGTCTGTTATTACTTAGCCAGTACTAATCGTAACGTTCTAATTTCAGCCACATCCAGACGTAAAGCCGATGGCGTACGCGAACTCGTTCTTCAACATGTTGTGCCAATGATCGAGTACTACCACGTTGCTTAGAAGCACGTCAACACGCAAACGTACCTCACGCTCGCCCCTCCATCACTCTAGTAAGGTCAGACGGTTCACCCGAATTGTTAGGTGTCATTCTAGCAATTATACTAGAATATTCGATAAATACACGGTGTAAGGATATTGATGGGCAAACTTTTTCAATCTGCTAAACACATGTCTTTGGATTTAGTGCAATGTTTAACCACTCTTATGCCATAAGTATTAAGGATGATGTCTGGATAAAAAAAAAATATATTTAGTTCGTCAGTCAGATAATAAAAAAATATTAGACACGTATTTTTTGCTTTATCATAAAAAAAATTAAGTCGGGGAGTTAGGGCTCGCTATGTCACAACAAACTACGCATTAAATCTAGCAAGGAGTGACGTCATGCCATATTTCTATACAATATCTTTTGATTACGTAAAAAAAGAAAAAATACGTGTCCAATGTTTTTTTAATAATCTACAATATGGACAAAAAAAAATGTCGTCATTCCCTATTACATACACAATTAAAAAGCTATTGTGACTCGCCGATATATACGTTCAGATATACAGGGTGTAAGTGTAAACAGTGGCAACCTTTTATGGGTCACTGTACTCATCATTATGAACAACTTTTACTATGGGGCCAAAATTGAAATCGCAAAAAAAAACCGGTCAAGAGCGAGTCGGACTCGCGCACCGAGGGTTCCGTTCCGATTTCTGAAAAAGTGTGCTATTTAGAGACATCGTTTTATTTTTCATGTAATCTTTACATAAACTTCTATCACATAGAATAATTTCAGAATTTTCTCTTTGGAACTTCAAACTTCGGAGAAAAGGGGGGGGGGACGGTATTTTTTTTACATTTTTCATCAAAAGTCGAAAACTATGCGGCCTAAAAAAAGAACAAAAATGTTTGAGAATATACAAACAGCGCTCTTTCTTATGATACCCCACATGCCCTAGTAGCCCCACTTTGAATTTCTAAGACCCCCTTTCAGTCCCTGTTGCAAATAAAATATAAATATTTTTATTACTTTCTTATTTCCAAAATAGTTGGTTAAACGTCATCTAAAACTATTCCAAATTTCAAGTTGATAGCATTAGTAGTTCTTGAGATATCCAGCTGTGACAGACAGACAGACAGACAGACAGACTGACTGAGTCATACCATAAGGGTTCCTTTTTTACCATTTTGGTACGGAACCCTAAAAATCAGCTGTTCAGTAGATTTATGTTCGCATAATTCGTCAAAATGTAGGAAACAGCTGAATTTTTTTTCGTGTTTCAGCTATGGTCCCAGTACAATGACCCCTTAAAAGGTTTACACTGTTTACACTTACACCAGGACCATTAACCCATCGTATACACACGACGGGTTAATGGTCCTTACACATAACAACAAGGTGAATTTGTTTCAACGTGAGGTACATGTTGCATTGCTTATATTTGGACGGCATGTTCGTTTCAAAGTATGTTACATTACATGTTACGTTTCACATAAATGTGTACCCACCATAAGAAAGTCGGGCGATTGTCAGGTATAATTCCACGGGCAATATTTTCTTACATTGTATACGACTAAATATTTAGGTATGCAGGCAAACAATTATCATGTATTAAGGCGATTTTATTTCGCGCACTGGATTTTCAACGCTCTGCTTAGCGCCGAGAGTTGAAAATCCAGCAGTGTGTTTTTTCAACGCGCTAGAGTACACTGTTGTTGTTAGGTTGGATACTCAACGCTCGGCTCAACACCGAGATTTCAAAATCCAGTGCGCGATAAAATCCCGCCGCGATATTTTTACGTCCGTGCGAACGTCGGCTTACTTTCCAACCGTTGCACTAGTATGAACGATGGGAAGGATGCCTGGGGTGTTTTAATTTGCTGCCTGTATTCTTATATATTTTGTCAACCGTACAGGTCAATTACTTAGGATCGGTATCTAAAGATATTATGTGCAAAATCTGAGTGAGATAAGGCTATAAGATACGTAAGCTCTAAAAATATTAAGATTAAACTCATGAGGGGTGCCATCAAAATCTAACTTTCAGCTACAGTCAAGTCCATATAGTAGGAAAAACGTCACTAGTTGCCTAAATTGTCCAATGTTGCCTTTTTACTCTCTTGATGCCACTACGCATCACACTGACGTCATGCAAAGTCCTGAATCGCGCAAGCATAGTTTACCGCGCTACTAGCATACATCCAACGTCCCGATATCAATCGTCGGGTAGTAGCCCACCAGACGCAAAACTCGTCAGGTCGGAGGATTCTCCATTTTCTGTAGAGGATGAGTGAACAACATTGCCACTTGTTGCTCTATACACCGTCTGGAGACGCATACCAAGGGTCAATTACCTGATCTTGCTATGAGCTCCAACATTTTGCACAGACGAAAAGGTGATAAGGTCTTTCTTTGAGACGAAACACTACTGTATGGATTTAGTTGCACTGCAAACAAACTCCAAATTGTTAGAACAGTTTAACTCGATTATTTATCGATATAAAAATAGTGGAAAATTCGGTACGTTTCCGTCGAAAGCAATAAACAGTTTCAGTAGTCTTTTAGACTTTCTATTCGAATATTCTAGAAAATTATCAATTCAGATTAGTATCATCACCTCACTGGAGCGATTTGAATGAAACTTGAGTTTTAGCTCAATTTGTATCAGGTAGAAAGCTAGTCACTGCTCCGTAATCGGAACACTTATTAAAAATGCAATTTAGAAATAGTGGTTTTTGATCATTTTATACTGCTACAAAGATCTTTCGGTGCCCGAATGACGTTGACAAACGGCGCTGTTGGTAAACATTTGTGCAATTGTTTTGTGAATATATCGAAAAAACAAAACTTTGCGGTCGGGGCAACCCGTCAGGAACGAAGTTGCTTCTCACGTGTGATTTAAACAACAATAAAAATTTTGCAGCCGCCATCTTGGATTTACATTTTGCCCTCACTATTGACTTAAGAACCCTCGAAAACTATGAAAACGACACCCATGACGAAAAATTTGAAAACTTTTAGCAACTGCCATCTTGGGTTTTCATTCTGACTTCACTTTTGGCTGAAGCACCCTCGACAACCATGAAAACTTTGAAAAAAAAAACATGAAAACTCTCGCAGCGCCGGCTGCGAGTTTTCATGTTTTTTTTCCGTCTTGGATTTTCATTTTGACCAAATTCACACTTCATAAAGAAAGAGAGAAATAGTCGCAATGCTTCTTCGTTGCGTGACGATTTCTACCAGTTCACTCCTACCACAAGCCGCGAGTTCCGATTTTGGGCACGCGCCAGAAGATCCTAGTGCGGCTATAAATTAATGCGTTTCACTGATTGCTTACAATAAGAAGTAGATGGTAATAAGGGGGAGCGTCAGGTAATAATATCGCATAGGTATTCTCCAAGACAATATGAATGTATCTTTGAGGAAATGAGAATATGGTAAAGGGTTTTTGTTCATTATTTCTTCTTCAATGTAATTGTTGCGTAGCCTTGTTTCCTCGATCGTACGCCTAGCTATAGCGAAGCAATGTCTTTCAAGGATTGCGAACTACTTGTACATTCTACTCATAAGTCTTAGTTGTAAATTTTTTTTCACGCGCTGTTGTGAATATTTCTGTAAGTGTACGCGAGTATTTAGCGGTAGTGTACATCAGAGGACCTTGTGCTAGTTTTTATACGAATACGTATTCGATTAAATCAAGTTGTATAGAATTTGTAGTGCACATTATTATCACCAGAGGGCCACTTCAGTTTCAGTACAAAATAAAATAAAAGTTAACGTTAACGCCATCGAACAGATATAAAAACTCGCACTAGGCCCACAGTACTGAGCAGAGGTATTCAACCTTTTTGTCGGTTAACGTAATACTTGCCAAGCCGCTGTTATGTTTCTGGTTTTAAAATGTTCTGAGGGTTAAATTATCTCTTTATGAGCCACAGGTTGAGTATCACTGTTGCTGGGTAACGCAAAGTTATTTGGTTGAATGTATAAAACCGTTAAATGTCCGCGTTTAGTGGCCTTTCCGCTATCACTAGGACGTTAGTGACAACTTTTAATTAACTCTTGAATTAAGTATCTTGTCATCGAAATAATTACCTGTGTATACTCTAGGTCACAATAATACAAAATAATTATAAAAGAACTATGTATATTAACTTAATATTAATTGAAACTGCATTTTATGCTAATTTTCTCAATAAAGGTTCAACGCTACTTATTTTGCAACAGCGCCAAATTATTATTTTGAAACAAATGAAAATATATATTTTCCCCGCCATTCACACATCACTGAATGATGTCAAAGATTTAATATTTAATAATGAATAATGTATATATTTGATACTTTTAACTATAGAGGTGGCACCGAACAAAGTACCCACGTAAAAGCTTGCATTTAGTTACAAATCTATGATTTTCCAATACGGAACATAGACATTCGTAGACTGGATAATAAACTACATGATCATCAGCCTTTTTTGTCTATGGTTAGGCGAATAAAACTAAACAACGCTTTATACAAAAACTGAATTTTAATTTAAAATAGTGGAAAAGTTTAAAATGTTCAACCTTTTTGTAAATGTTCAAAGTGATGTCTACACGGCTCTTTTTAAACTTTTTTTATGTCGTCATATTACTTCTATGTCTATGAATGTCTTGATAAGCGTTTACACTTAGTTACCACATTATACCTGTCTAACTTACTGACTAACTCGATCGTGCATTTTATTTTATTATTCCAATTATATTAAAAACTTTATTATAAGATCTAAAATGAGAAAACGCATTTATTGAGAAAATTTTGTGACAACTCTTGCGAATGCGCGTGCGTGTGTTCATTCATCATCATCATCATCATCATCATCATTTCAGCCGAAAGACGTCCACTGCTGGACATAGGCCTTCCCCAAGCACCGCCCCACTTCGACCGGTTCTGTGCTTCCCGCATCCAGCGGATTCAGGCGGCCTTTACAAGATCATCGGTCCACCTTTTGGGAGGCCTTCCAACGTTACGTTACGTACACGGTCGCCACTCCAGAATCTTTCGGCCCCATCGGCCGTCTTCTACGAGCAATGTGCCCTGCCAATTGCCACAACTCCAAGTATAGCCCTCTCTATTGCCCTTTGGGTGATTTTTAGCCTTCTAATAAGGCCCGTTGTGACAAGGACCATTCATACGCGAACGAAATACTCTTGGGGTTACGTGTTTTTAAACCCTTTAATTTTAAATTTTATTTTATTTTTTGTAATTGTATTTACAATAGATATACTCAACCTGTAAAAGTATCAACTGTCTATATCTATTACGGTTTATGAGATACAGCCTGCTGATAGACAGGCAAGTGCCACCCTTCGGGTACGGAACCCTAAAAACAAGATGTCGTCTTTAGTTCCGATTTTGGCGACGCCCCACGCGCCAGAAAATCCTTGTAGCGTTGTCTAAATCGCAATCTTGATCCGTGGTCTTTGATGGCTGCTTGTGATTCGCCCTCTCAAAGACGCAGATTGGCAAACCCGGCCGTTTATTGGTTACCGACAAAGATCGGGATCGAGATACATTATTCATTTCTGGAGTAAGCCATCCGTTACTCAAAAATATTAACTTTGTATCTAACTTTATTTTCTCTGAAATATTACGGGCTTGTGTGCACTTTTAACCGCGCAAGCAAGAGTTGTCATTCCATACTTCAATGCTGTCATATTTTTAAAACTAAAGTAAATAGCATAATGTTGTAATGCAATAAAATTACTACTTACGAATTATAACGACCAACGTTGGTGAAAATTAGCTTTATTATAAGAGTATTGTACACAATAGTTGAATATCCTACGCTGAGCAATTTTTATGCACAGACGGGACTAGAATAGAATAAGAAGGTGCTAATGAAATGTGTGGAAATCGCAGAAGACGGTTTTCATGGCTTAGTGTAGAAGTCCCTACGTATTAGATATAAAGAAAAATCTAAAATTGACTTCGTCTCCTAAAAGTCGGCTTAGAGAAATGTTTGAAGGAAACTGTGCTTTAAAAATTGCTCAGCATACGGCTTAGTTTAAAGCATAAAGAGAAAGTTTGTGGACGCACAGCCTGACGGCTTCACGCAATGTGTATCGAATACTCCTGTGTGCACATGACTTAAATTTTGTTTTGGTGGTCACCTGCTGGGTAAGTCCGTAGATTTTGCCACTTTGTACCATAGAGTAACATAGACGCTTCGATGTTACGGCACAGATTAATACAGATGGGACACTCCGCAAAATCATTTAAATAAAAAGCGACTCTTGCTGCTACACAATAAAGTGCAATTCAGTTCGGAGAACGCTAATTACCTACAGTTATATTCACCTACACATTGCCTCTATTTCTATCGCGCAACTCTTATATCTTCGGCGCGCGGCAGTCGTACTGAATTAGCCCCCTGGGACGGGTCCCGCCGTGTCCTGCGGAGTGTCCCATCTGTGGTTACGGTAACGAAAATAAAAAGCAAAGTTTCAAAGGTGAATAACCGTTTTAATTACACAAATCTTATGTAGTACTATACGCAAGTGACTAATAAGTCCGTGTTAATGTGTCTTGGGTTAAAATTCCACTCGATTTTGTAATTTTAGCCTATTTTATAACCTTGCAAATCATGCTTCTACGTTATTTCTATGTAGCTTTCATGTTACTGGTAACGTTGATTATATTATGTTACGTAACGCTGAAGTGCTGTAAAGGTTTGTGCATATATCGTAAATTATTATACTTTTCTATTTACATGGCAAAGTAGGTAAACCTTGTTGTTTTTGGCGGGCGGATAGTTTGACTCTTAGCCAATGTATTAAAAATTACTTTTTATTTTTATTACATTACCGTAACATAGAAGTGTTTATGTTAAAGCGGCAAAATCCTAATCCTTAGCCTTACCCTGCTATTTTCTAACTTATATCAAAACGTCGCAATCTTATGAGCCGGTTAAACTATTGTTGTGCTAAAGCCTTTTCCCAGCTTCGAGACGGCTGGCGATATTACGTTGTTATTATCTGAGCGAACTATGCAACGTCTTTCATCTGGGTTTACCCATTATGGGTATGGATAGGTGTACCCTAAGACTCAAGGCACATTCAGATTTACTACTTTTGTCGATCATCCCAACGATCAAATATAAACGGGTACAAAGAGGTCATGCCTCAAAGGTGAAATAGACTTTTTAATATCGACCGCGTAAAGTGCAGCAATTCTATAAGCACCTTAAGGCCTCATTTACGGAGACGCGGGGCGTCGAGCGGCGCGGGGCGGGCTGGGGGCCGTCAAGTGTAAGAAATCTTAATCGCTTCTCCGTAAACGCTCTCATAGAATGCCCTATGTTTGAATTTAGGGCGGGCAAATCGCGACGCGCGACGCCCCGCGTCTCCGTAAATGAGGCCTAACAGTTGGCGATCATCAAAACAATGATCAAGATAAAAGAATGCTCAAAAAGCATAAGTTTTATATAAAAACTCTTAGGTAATAAATGAATTATGTTAAATAATATAATAAGAAGTACACGAATAATGTCAGGGAATACAATATTTATGTCAATGGTGCGGTATGGATAGTTCAAGGATTGCATTGCCCAGCATATCAGATGATGTAGATAGGTTTTGGTGTTGACTTTAATAAAATTGTTAAATTTGTATTATGGTGTTTTTATTTTAACCTTTGTGGGCGTTCATTAATTACGTGAGGCGATGTTTCGACCCGCCCACCTCCCTTGGTGAGATTCGTGACATTTGGCTCGACCCCGTCCCTCCCCTAACCTCACGTGAGATTTTTAAATGCGTATTTTTTTAGTGTAAATACGTTAATCTGAGCTTGATAAAAATAACGTGATATTTGCCGAGTCCTCCGTCTCCCCCACGTGAGATTGGGTGAGATTCGGCTGGACCGCCTTCCCCCTCCCCCTAAACGCCTCACGTAATTAATGAACGCCTTTAGTTTCTCTTTTTTTTTTCAGATAGTGTGTGTGAAATGCGTGCAATGCGTGAATGATATAGGTACAGTGAGAGTTGTTTTATGCTGCCTCGGGAGGTCTATAACGGAAGGGGTGGAGGATACCCCTACTGAGTTGTATTTGTCTTCAGTGACTAGATAAGGCAGAGGTTGACAGTAAAAATTGTTATAAAATCTAATAATTACTGTTAAGTAGGATTTTCGCCGGTTGGACCGCGCCGAAACGAGTCACAGTGCAACGAAGCAGATGCGCTAACTGCGTCCGCTGGACTGCTAAAATCCGCAGGAACGGGCCCGTGCGCGCATCCGGCACTCTGCTATCGCCCCACTAAGGGCACAGATTAATACAGATGGGACACTCCGCAAAATCATTTAAGTAAAAAGCGACTCTATAGTGCTACGACATAATAAAGTGCAGTTCTATTCAACTACAAGTTGACTCTCTTTCTATCGCGTAACTCTTATACTTTCTGACTCGTTAGGGTTGTCTTCTTTTCCAACGCGGCGCGTGAGTGAGTATCGAACTAAAGTGTGAGCCGGCCGGTGCGCGGCAGCCCACACTGAATTGACGCAGTGAGATGAGCCCGCCGTGTACTTGTAGCTTCATACCTAAACTGCGGAGTGTCCGTCTTTATAATCTGTGCTAAGGGGGAAATATAACGGAACAGACGACAAATTCCAAAAATCAGAAGCAGTTGTCTTTTTCAACAAAAATAAAAAACAGATACTTACTTACAAAATATATTTCTCTATTAAAAAATGTACTAAAAAAATCGAGGTAACAAAAATGTCTAGTAATTCTACGAGGGCACGAGTTGAGTGAGCATCTTGACCACAGTTTTCTTGTCGAGCTTGCATTTGTGGTAGAGCGTGTGACAATCGGAGTCCGTCGACCTTCCTGCTGATACCGCTTCGAAGACTGCCGTGCCGTCCAACATGCGGCGGACTAATGTGTTGCTAGGGGAGAAAATTTTCGTGTTTTAGTAGGAAGTTGTTATATACCTTACAAACTATGAAACTAGCATATAAAGTAGGTATAAAGCAAAACTTGTGTTAATAAATATACTTAACTTAAAACTATGTTAGTAGCACTTCACTTTATTATTTATATTACGATTATACAGCCCGTCTGGGGTGGATATATGAACACGCGTTTCCGAGTATCCACCGTAGGGTGGATAAACGGAATAACCCAGAATTTATATGAAAATCAGTCGTACCTATATCGTTATTCCTTGGAATTGAGAGGTCAGATGGTAGTCGCTTATCGTAAAAAAAAAAATCACCTACAGTCAGAAAAAATTGAACTATGACTATGCTGATAACTGAGAACATTGATACCGCAGAAGTCGCTAGGATTTGGAATACCTAGTAGAAGTCACTTACTTGGACAAAGAAGACAGCAACGCATCAAAGTCGGTGGCGTTTCCGTTCACCATGTTCTCATTAGCCAGTTGAACGTAAGAACAGGCCAGCCTCTGCATACAGGCTGTGGAGTCCACGTTGTATCTGCTTAGCATCTCGTCGATTTTACCGAACACTTCCGAAGCTTGGCCGAAGTCAGTTTCTAGGCCTGGAAAAAGAATTTATCAAAGACATGAGTAAGTTTCAATTTCGAAGAACTTTCTGGTCTCTGGCATGTGGTTTTTGTTCGTCGTTATGTTTCGGATGTGACTTATTCAAAGAGCCTCCATCGATTAAGTAGATGTAGCGTGCAGTAATATAAGGTGTCTATGAACACTGAACGCACTGCCCAAGGTTAGCCGAGCAGTCGCTTAGCACCAAAGGTTAAGACACCGGGCTCGGAGCTGATCCTGGAAATAGTCACAGAAAATACTGTGGCTTTTTTGTCGGGTGGAAATCCTCATGGATGTCCTACGCCCTGGGGTGGGCAGAGGGGTCTGTCAGACTCTTACTGACTAAAACCACCCCGGTGTTCCCTCGTACACCTACGTCGGGGGCTGCGGGTGCGAATGTGACTTCCGCTGCCCCGGACTAGTGCCACGTCCCATAGGCGGGAGTGAGGTGTTGAACTCCGCCGTTACGTCTTGTCTTAGAGAGGCGCGTGTGGAACACTACGCGCCACCATCTCGGGTCCTGTGCAATGGGGGGCGATCGTTGTCACCAAGTCCGTCGTCCCTGGATCCATTTGGGGGGGCTGGAAGAGGGCATTATCTGCCCTCTGCCGACGCCCACTGCGTCTACTGCGGGACGGGAGAGCACTCGTGATCTCCCTTTGTTATTATTATTATTATTTGCTTTGTGCAGCTTCCTTCTGCAAGATACTACTGTGAAAATACTGTGGCTGCTCTAAGGTGAGAAGAACCTGCTAGCATTTTTTCAGGCCACCCTGCTTTCATAATCTCTAGTCATTGGAACAAAACATATTTAAAAAGAACTTACTTCGTCCATATCCACCGCCGTAGCTGTACGACAAGGCATGTATAATCTTAGGCAAGATGATGACTGCTCCGAAGCCCAGTATGGAGCCTATGAGAACTCCTCCAAGGTCTATCTTCAAGGGCCCGTACAGACCTGGAGCGGTGCTGCCGTAACCACCAGCCTGGAAAAAATCAAAACAATTATAATCAGTGAAGTTAAAATAATAGTAGATATATTCGGTACCTCGTAAAAAGAATTCCCAGTAAATTAAAACTTCACTTTATTTTTTGGTCACACTAATATTTTAAAGGCGAAAGTTTGTGAGTGTGTGTGTTTGTATGTTTGTTACTTCTTCACGTTTAAACGGCTGGACCGATTTGGATGAAATTTGGTATGTAGATAGCTTATACTCTGGATTAACACAAAGGCTACTTTTATACCGGTCTACGCGGGTGAAACCGCGGGGCGCAGCTAGTATGTAATAAAATAAAAAATGGGGAAGAGCTCATAGGTCATCATAAAATTCGTCTGCATCTCTGACACTGGGAAAGTGCCCAAAAGGCTAGCAGCATTGCCATTTTGGATGGCAATATTAATTCTTTGGGCTAAAAATAGGCCAGCCCTCTGGTCCCGTGTAGAGTCGACCAACCGCTTGGCGATGTCCCGTTGCAAATCGTGATATTATATCACATACCGCTATTGCATGTGGAGGAGCCCATATTTAACAACAAACCGATACAATGATGATACACATAATCAGCCTATAACGTTCCCACCATTGACTACACTGCTGGGACACAGGCCTCCTCTCGGTGAGAGGGAGTGGGCCGTAATCCAACACGCGGGCCCAGTGCGTGTTGGTAGATGTCACATGTCTTCGAATTTTTGGTTCTAGGACATGCCAGTTTCCTCACGATATTTTCCTTCACCGTTTTGAGAGCCGTGGTGATGAAATAATTTACACAAAGTAAAGCGCCTGTCTGGGTTCGAACCTACGACCTATCGTAAGTCGCGGCCGTTACCACTGGGCCACCACTCAATGATGATAAGTCAGTAATAACTGTTATTGTTGACAAGAGATCATTACTACAATGACAATGCCTACAAGACGCTATCTCTCCCAAATGTCTCGATTCTTTCACCGCTTGGCTGCTCGAGAAAATGAGCACATTTCTCCGTAGTCGTCTGCGCATCGTACGGTGTATGTGTAGTGAAACTGTCAAGTACCTAGGTGCTTTACTAACAAGCAGAAAATCGCAACAAAGTCGGTTCTAAATGGTAGCCAAATAAGAGATCTTTAGTTACGGTAATGTAACACCTAAGTAGGTAGTTTAGTGAAAAAAATAACTACCTGGGCTGATCTCAGAAACCTACCGATGATAAAACTTTTAATAAGTTTGAAGCCGGTCTTGTGGCGATCTTGGCGGAGGCGTGGTTCCCATGCCCAGTGCTGTTCGGCTGATTACAAGATTTATGAAGTTTGAAGATTCTACATGTTAGTTGTTGTTCTACATGGTAGTTAGCTGTGGTCCTTATCCTATTCTTCAGCAGCTTTGTTCAAGAGTGACTGAATGATATGCCGTTACGGCAGCTATGCCTCGAATTGTCACAACGCCATTTCAGAGTCTTCCTTACAGTTCTGTGTAGAGCTTAACTCTGTGTCTCAGCAGCTTTGATAAATAGTGACTGAATGATATACCGCCTATGCCTCGAGGTGTCATAACGCCATCTCATCCAGTCTTCCTCGCAATTCAGTATAGAGCTTACCTAACGGTAATGCTTACCCCCGTGCTCCCATAAGAAGAAATGCCAAATCTCTGCGTCCTGTCAGCCTGGTTGTCCCGTTCGTCTCTGTTCTTCTCGACTCTGGCTGAAGGTTCGGCGAGCTGGTCTTCAGTCCGCTGGAAACTTGGCATGAAGCCTCTGAAATCAAAACTGAGATAGATTATGAAAAAGTCTTCTGCATTTTAAGGCAAAAAATCTTTTATTATTCAAGAGATGCGCTCTTCATGGACGGTCCAGGAACCTTAAAACCGAGGGTAGCTGAACCCCAATACAAAAATTACGGAATTATTGCGGGCCATGAGACACCAGCGTGTGATGTTGGTCTAACACCTAAAAGTGTCCCTAAAGCCTTGTCCTTGGTATTACACCAAATCCTGAAAGCCGAAACCAGACCAAATAATCCAGGGATCTTACCCATCGTTCCTGTACTCAGCTCCTGCCAGCACCAGGCAAGCCACAAGCACCACACAGGGAACCACGTTAGTACCCATCTTACCAGGCTCTTGGAAATAACTGCCGTCTTCCAATTCCGCATTCGTCTATATACAGGGCGTTCCGTAGCGTGCTCCGACACAATGACATGGGGAAACACCATTGTCACATGTGGTCTATATTGCATAATACTTTTACAACAACGTCACGCTTTTGGTCTGATACTATCGCAGTAGGAAGCCAGCTAGTTCCCTAGTGACTTACATATTTCTGCATGTTTCCTAGTTCTTAAGTAGCTGGCGTCCTTTCTGTTTACTTGGATCTATACGTGCACAATGGCACATTTCAGTGTTAACTCCTGAAGAAATAATAAATTACAGTAGCAATTATATGTTCTGTTCTAAATGTTTTTTCTGGTGAAAATGTAAACAAATGCATCAGAAAACGTACCTGACAATTAGTGGTGCCACATGCAAATTAGTACTTTAGTTTGATTATTTGAATACAACATTCTAATTTTAAATCATTATGAAGATTCGTCGATGATTTCAATACCTACGATTTTAATTTTAACTATAAAAATCATCAATACATCTTTCTAAGTTAGGTAGATTTCCTCCAGATTCGTCTGAATTCCGAAATCAGACCAATCCGGAGGATATGTAATCTAAGAGATAAGTAGGTATTGATGTTTTTATGGTTAAAATTATGTAAAATACATAGTTCTTATTGTCGCGAATCATATTCTGAATTAACCTTACGTTGACCTGCAAATTGCAAAAACGCAAGAAAATTTGAATTCCGCGGGCTACCACAGCGCAATCACCTTAACGTAAACTTCAATTTGAACAGTACCTACTTTTGGAACAGAGAATGTTCTCGAGAATTGTACCTAACAAAAAAAAACATTATCCGGAAAAATCTCCGGCCGTCGAGGGAATGCGTTCCTGACAGCTGTCAGCTGGACAATTTGATCAAATTCGCAAAACACCTAGGTACGTAGACAGAGAATTCACTGTCTTCGCCTAGGTACCTACTATAATATGAAACTGACAGGTGTCAATATCGCATTCTCTCGACGTCGACGGCTCTGCAACTCATGTTTGGTAACACAACATCTCGTTTGCACCTATTACCTGAAGGGGTTGGCTGAGGTACCTATAGGTACACAATTCCCATACTACTAACACGTTTCGCCATTAGGTACGCATCATAATCCCCAATTTTAACACACCGAATTTTAAAATACCGATGGACGAAATCCCGGAAATTGAAACGACGAAAGTTTAAAATCCCGAAAGTTCATTTGCCCGAAAGTTTGGTTTTCGGGGCTCCTATTTCTGTCTGCGGGGTTTAAAAAGGAACCTAACTAACCGAACTTCGGGATGCCCCTGATTTCGACCGTCTAAGGTTACATATTTTTTTATAGCGGGGGTACCTGAAACCTGACCTGCTGACGAAAACCTTAACCTTAGACGGTCGACATTAGGGGCACCCCGAAGTTTGGTTAGTTAGGTTCCTTTAAACCCTGCAGACAGAAATAGGAGTCCCGCACAGCGGGGCTCCGTCGATCTGCTGACGAAAACCAAACTTTCGGGCAAATGAACTTTCGGGATTTTAAACTTTCGGCATTTCAAGTTTCGGTATTTCGTGCATGGGTATTTTAAAATTCGGTCCTTTAAAATTCGGGATTATGATACGTACCCTTCGCCATTATGTATATTGAAGCCCAATGGGGAGAGTCTATTGCCATCAACCGGACACAAAAAGGTTCTCCCTGTAAAATTCTATAGGTATGGAAGAAACCTCGTAACACTGCCAGCTCCTGGGGATT
Source organism: Cosmia trapezina (assembly GCA_905163495.3). Lineage (NCBI taxonomy): Eukaryota > Metazoa > Arthropoda > Insecta > Lepidoptera > Noctuidae > Cosmia > Cosmia trapezina. The sequence goes on along the minus strand of LR991035.1, from coordinate 20,671,588 downwards.
GTAACCAGGACTGTTGTAGGTACCTATACCCGCCAAAACAGATCCCACACACACCCACACATCATTTATTTTATAGTGTCGTTGTTCTCTCAATTTACTTTTCAAAAAAATTATTATCTTTTTAGGGTTCCGTATCAAAATGGTAAAAATATTATGGTGCGACTTAGTCTGTCTGTCATAGCTGGATATCTCAACTACTGCTATCAACTTGAAATTTGGAACAGTTTTAGATGACGTTTAACCTACTATTTTGCAAATAAGAAATAATTTGTTTTTTTTTTGCAACAGGGACTGAAAAATTCAAAATGTAAGTATGTGGCTACTAGAGCATGTGGGGTATCATATACTAGAGCATGTTGGGGTATCATGGGGGAAAGAACGCTGTTTGTACATTCTCAAACATTTTTTAATTTTTTTTAGGCCGCATAGTTTTCGACTTTTGATGAAAAATGTAAAAAAAAATACCGTTCCCCCCCTTGTCTCCGAAGTTTGCAAAGAGAAAAATCTGAAATTGTTAGAATGTGATAGAAGTTTATGTAAAGATTACAGGAAAAATTAAACGATGCACACTTTTTCAGAAATTGGAACGCAACCCCCGTTGCGAGAGTCCGACTCGCTCTTGACCGGTTTTTTTAACTAAAGAAACGTTTAAGTTTTGTACGTTTTTGACATTTATACGCTAAAGTACGTACAGTAAGGACGTAAAAGAAATCATAATTCCACGATATGTTTCATTCAGAGCGTGAAGAGTACTTAAGCATTGTTTGACACAACAACGTGCATTCAAGATCAAAATGCGTATTACTGGGCGCATAGCATTCTGTCTTGTTGCAAAATAACATCGTAATATACTAGCGCTTGGGACAACTCGATTTTGGACCGGCTAGATTGCCAGAATAATATTGCAACACATTTTTTTTGACATCAATCTGCCTAGCCTTTTCCCAACATGTTGGGGTCGGCTTCCAGTCTAACCGGATGCAGCTGCATACCAGTAGGTATTTTACCAGGAGCGACTGCCTATCTGACCTCCACAACCCAGTAACTGGGTAATATAAAATACCCCTTTGGTAAGACTGGTTGTCAGACTTTCGAGCTTCCGACGACCCGTAACGACTGTCAAAGATCCATGACTGACAGCCGGGGCCAACAGCTTAACGTACTTTCCGAGGCACGGAGGAGTCTCGGTATGTAAAGATGGTCACCCCTCCACTGACCAACCCCGGCAAGCGTAGCTTAACCTGATGGATCGACCCGTGCAACGAGCCACGAGCTCCTCAAGTATATTGGTTTAATTTTTTTTATATAAGTACCTAGCAAACCGCCATTTTTAATTCTCAGATACCTAAATTATCTGACGATTGAAAAATCGGCTTAAGGTTCACACTTCGGCTATTTTTAACCTCCTGGCAGCAGTTAATCATAGATCAAAAACTGCACCCTAATTGCGTAACACATTATCGTTCGGAGTTTGAATCATTTTGAAACAAATTGCTAATCCATTGGTTCTTAAGTTCGAAAAATTTGTCTGCTCGACAACGTAAATAACGCAAAGAATGTTGTTGAACTGTCTAAATGAAACCAACTTCGATTGATAATGTACGCAATTAGGGTGCTGTTCAGCAATTTATTTTTACTGACTAATCACCAGACGAGGCCGACGCAACGAAGGTAGATATGTGTTTGGGCGTTGCTGAGTCATTACGCTTGTAAGTTTGTAGGTACAACATTCAACTAGGGAGCATAAGTCCAGCTGTTGAACAGCACCCTAATTGCGTAACACACAATGATCGTACGTACTTAATACATCATTGGTAACACACTATTTCGGAATTGGTTTCATTTTGACAATTTAACAAAAATCATTGCGTCATTTAGGTACCGGCTAAAATCATACCAAAGATAGTTTTTCTTGAGACGTTGATTATTTTTTTTTGGGTAGAAGGTGATACCTACCAAAAATCGTCCCATAAGATTTGGCGCTCTATCAAATTACTTTTTTGTTTTATTTACATCTTTGACATGCTGTAACTTGTTGAAATACTTTGAATCCCCCTTGGGTACGGCGGCGGCGGGCGGCGTCGTCTTTGCAGGGTACTCAAATCACGCACACTTAAATCGGTACGCGCGTTGCTTCACTTTCGATATGCGTGGCGCGGAGTTCTCCTATTTACAAACGTCTATGCCCGTAGATTAACAATAAGAGATCAAAACATGCAAGACAAAGATCAAAATAAATAAATAAATAAATATCCTTGGACATTTCACACAACGCCATCTAGTCCCAAGCTAAGCAACCTAATGCTTGTGTTATGGTAACGAGATGGCTGATAAACTACTTATATACATTTTTTTTTTTGTAAATACATACATATTATAGATAGAAAAATACCCAGACTCGGAACAAATACTTGTAGGTCGTACAAATATTTGTTCCGTGCGGGAATCGAACCCGCGACATGCTGCGCAGCAGTCAATCGCTCAACCACTGCGCCAACCGTGTCGTCAAAATGTTCTGTTGATACCAATTAAAAGCCTATTAAGTACTTACCAAGATTTTATTCATAACAAAATTGTCATTTATTATGCAGTGAAATCCGTGAAAGTATCGCCCTAATAACTACGTTTTGTATTATTAAGATACATACTTAATGTGTTTAATGTTAGTGTATTTAGACTAATCTAAGAAAAGACATCATGTTAATCATAGCCGTGAAAATGGTACAAATTGTCTGAAAGTAGACTCAGATAACGGTTAGAAAAGGCATCATAGTTTTTGAAAAACATATATTTTATAGTTATGGTTGTTGGCTTGTTCGATACAGGGTCAAATTAAATAAGCTAGTGAAACTGCAGACGTGATGGATCAAACGGTAACAAATCTACTGGGCTAGTAAAATAAAAAGGGCAAAAAAATAGATTTGAACAATATAATTTAGAAAAGATAAAAGATACAGAACCGATTTAGAAAATAACACCTAACCTACCTAACACACACTGAGTAGTAAGGAAGACGGAGGTTTTTGATTCAAGAAGAAAACGGTAATTGCGTCGGCTCCACTGTACTATCACACCCGCGCGTCCGATACTTCACATTGGTGAATCATTTGGGTTAGGTTAGAATAGTGACCATTACCTCTATTGCTGGTGAATCATTTGGGTTAGGTTAGGTTAGAACAGTGACCCTTAACGCGCGACGGCGAGCGAGCGAAGCGAGCGGTGCCGCGGCAGCGGCCGCCGAGCGCCATATACCCTCTATAATAATAATAACTCTATAAAACTAATAATTTGGGTTAGATGAGGCGGTGAATGTCTCATATATTAGACGATGAAAGCCTCAGGGTCATTGACCTTGATGTCAAGGTCAATATGGTACTCGTACTGTAATTTTTTTTTTCGGCGTCTTTTATTTTGCGCACTTTGTTGTTTTCAATAATACACTAAAAAGGGTCTATTGTACCCAAAAAAAAATAGCTAGTATATAAAATCGCCGGGTGCGTTTGTAAAGTGGTTCCATTGCGTCAGGCCAGGTTAGGCATCGGTAGGTACTCAACGCCTCTAAACATGATAGAACAAAAAATAAATTAATTCGATGATGTTTTATTTTTTGGGGTCATCAACCATGTGTAAAGTAGGTAGTCACATAAAACATCAGTTTACAAATCAGTTTTTTATAGTAAACTTCACAGTCATGGTGGGTATCGATAACTCAACACGATAAATCAGATTTTATCAACACACACTTCAAGTAACAATCCTACCAGCAATCATCGACCCCAAAAAAACATAAAATCTTTTTTTTGTCCTGTTTAGATATCAATAGGTACCTAAAAAAAAAAAAAACCTGAAATCGCGATAAAAAAAATCAGCTGTTCCCTACAGTCACCCAAAAGGCATTGGAGAGGGCTATGCTTGGAGTTTCCCTACGCGATCTAATCAGAAATGAAGAGATCCGCAGGAGAACCAAGGTAACCGACATAGCCCGAAGAATTGGCAAACTTATGTGGCAGTGGGCAAGGTACATTGCTCACAGAACAGATGGTCGATTCTGGAGTGGCGGCCACGTACCGGAAGACGGTGGACCGATAACCTTGTGAAAGCCGCAGGAATCCGCTGGATGTGGGACGCACAGAACCGGTCGAAGTGGTGGTGCTTGGGGGAATCCTACGTCCAGCAGTGAGTCTTTCGGCTGAAACTATATGAAATTTATGGAACAGCAGATTTCAGGTTTGGTCCCATCCTAAAAGTTTAGTAAAAATTGTTCCTAATGATGAGTATAATGACCCCTTAAGAGGTTGTGCGTTATTTAAGTTACAGCCTGTATAGGCAGGTGCACACTTGATTTTCTACTAAAAAAACTAAAGCAATTAAAACAGCCATGGGTCAAGACTGAAATCATCTAAGACATCTACTTTGTTGTAAGTATTGAGAAAATAAAAATGGTCTTGTCTAATCCTTCTCCATGCACATACACAATAATTTCGCAAGGCTCTAACTTGTAACGCGACATTTTATTGTGCTTAACAATACGCGGAAACTTTTCGTTGTCACGCCCATTGATTTCTTTCACCATTTTAAATGAAAACAACATAAAAATGGTGGCAAACTGTGTTGGGGTTTGGCGCGAGCACCACAACTTATTGGCCCAATTAAAAATGTGATTCAACTATTAAAAATGTTAAAAGTGTTCGTGATTTTGTGTATTGTGATGGTTTTGGTGAAAAGTGAACATGTGCGGAGAAAGAGGGAGGGAGGGAGGCAAGGGAAGCTGTTTACTTTTAACACTATCGATGAGGATATAAAAGTAAGTCGATTTTTATTAAGGGTAACTTTTAAATTAGCTCCACTTACATCAGAAAGACTGCAGATTTAATTCCGTGCAGGATAATATTTTTAACAGACAACAATTTGGAAATATATTTCTAGTAAAACATTAAATGAAAAAATTGTGCTGTTCAGTCAGCGTCAATAATATCGGGACCAACCAACGAATTAAGAATGATGCTTAATTCTTTGGGAGTTGGGACGAACAGACTGTTCAAAATGATCTAAACAACTATGAAATTAAATAATATCTCAATGATACAAGGAATGTTTCAGAATGAAGACAGTACACTACAACATTCATTCTAACAAGAACTTTATCCAATTGAGATAAAGTTTAATTTTTTTAGTTGTTGAGATCATTTTGAACAGTCTGTTCTTCCCGCTATTTTTGACGCGGACTGTACAGTCTGCAACAAAAGTCGATTAACACTTCAGTTTTTTAAATCTTAATTATTGAGTAACACATTTAATTAAAATCGGAACAGAAGTAAAATTTAAAGATCTACTAGATTCTTAGGTATTTTAGAAAAAAGGAGATAATGAAATAAATCATTTTGTATCAATTTACTTGTTGTGTAGAAGTAGCAGTGTTAATAGACTTAAGTTGCTGACCGTACCTACCTATATTTTCGAAAAGTAAAAATAAATTGATTCGGTTTTTGTTTTTGTAATGGAGTCTTATTGCATAGTTTGAAGATGAGTTTCGGTGTGGCAACACTGTTGAGGGATTGGGTTCGAGCTTCGAGTCTTAGAAGAGGCTAAAAATGTTTTTTTTTTATTATGTGTTGTATTGAGTAGATAACTCGTAAGTGGTAAGAGTTCAAACTTTGTCCTTTATTTCTCTTTGACACGTTTCTCTCCATTGAAAATAATGTAAGGTTGTAATAGGTATAAGTACTCATGTACCTACCTAATTCTGTTTTTAAGTTTTTTTTTCGATATTCCAGATAGACTTGGACTTTACAGTCCCCTTCCTAAGTATTCCGGTGAAGAAAACTATGAACTCGGCGTATGGAATGTTGGTACGTTATTAAGGTTACATTAGAGCGAGCGCGCACTGCGGTGCGTTTCCGTTAGTTCTGCCGCACTGGGCGGGGCTTACAGTAACAAAACGCATGACACAGATTTTGCGTTAGAAAAACGCACCGCAGTGCGCGCTCGCCCTTAATGTTGGCTTTCCTGGGCCTCAAGAAGTCTGCTATTACAATGGTGTCAGAATGGTCTATCATTGATTCCATAATTGTTGATTTTGACAAGTTTGGTAATCTACTAATATAATGGCGTTATTATGACTTTCCAATGGTCAACCACTGACACTCCATTGTATGAAATTATGAATTTAGCAGATTACGAACTTTTAGCAAAATGAAAATGCAGTGACAATGGGATCATGTTGGAATGTAAAAAATAGCAGACCTGGGGCCCTGGTCTTGTGAACTTTGGATTTTTGTTATTTACTGATTTCCCCTACTCTTATAGAAATAAATATCAAGATAATTATACATTGGAATTAAAGGAAAATTAGATTATTATGTTTGCTACTTAATTTTCTTTTAAAATTCAGTAACAACATCCTCTTCAGTGAATTATTTCTTTAAATAATAACCATCATTATTATCCTGCCCTTATCCCAATTTATTTGGGGTCGGCGCAACATTCTTCCATAATTATATATTACTAGCTTTTGCCCGCGGCTTCGCCCGCGTGGATGTCGGAAAATATCCCATGGGAACGTTCATGTGGAAAACATAGGGCCGTCCGATATAACTGTGCAAAACTCAAATCGCTACGATATATCGTTACCGTGAATAGTAGGCATAAAGCTACCAATCGGCATGATTTTTTCCGACATCTTCAACAGTCGTCGTCATATTTCAGCCAATTTACACAAAACCATAATGAATTACACTGAATCACTCTGTTCATTGGAGAAAACCGTATGAAAATCCGTTTGGTACTTTTTGACATTATCGCATTCAAACAGACAGACATACACGGCGGGGGGACTTTGTTAATTACTTAAAATTTATTATTCCAGTCACGCTCTAATAACAAATAACTTTTGTCCGAGTGTCCACTCGTTCAAATAATTTCCTCGTAAAAACGTCGAATGAAATAAAGACTAAATGTTACCTCAAGATTCGAACTATGACTACATTTCCAATCCCTTAAATCTCTTAAAAAGAGGTAGGTACACAAACATTTGTGAACCCCTATTGTACCCCTTAAGGGGACGATTTTTCAAAAACGCTATACCATATATATATTTCTTTATTTCCTACCAAAAGCATAAATTTGAATTTTCATATCCCTAACTTAAGAAATGCTGGGTTTCTCATACAAACTTTCATCCCTTATATCACCCCTTGTAGGATTATGTTTTAAGACAAAAAGTAGCCCATGTCCTAGCCAAATTTTATCGAAATCCGTGCAGTTTTGTAAATTTTAAAATAAACGCCTATTTTACCCACTTAGGCGATGATTTTTAAAAAAACGCTGAACCGCATATTTCTTAATTTCCTACCAATGGCATAACTTTGTTATCCCTAACTTAAGAAATACTGGGTTTCCCTTACAAACTTTCATCCCCTATATCACCCCCCCTGGTATTATTTTTGAAAAAAATAGTATCCTATGTCTTTTGATCCTTTCCCAGGATGCTATATAGGCCTTGCCAATTATGTCGAAATCCGTGCAGTTTTGTAAATTTTAAAATCAACCCCTATTTACCCCTTAGGGGATGATTTTTTAAAAAAGCTGAACCGCATATTTCTTTATTTCCTATCAAAAAACTTTTTAACAAAAAAAAAAAACCGACTTCCTAAAATCACTACAAAGTGAAAAATAACTTTGATTTCGGAAGTCGGTGTCTTTTGTTTTTTATTTACTTTCTTTTTTTTGCCACCGACTTGTGAAATCAAAAAAAAATTGTTGTGTGATTGTGTGTTGTGTTTTATTTCTCGCTTTTTAGTGGGTCTGTTTCAAGTCTGTTTATAATTTGTATAAGTTACAGGAGAACTCCTCAACAACCACTCACCACACGCATTGTGTGACGAGCGGAAATTGCTTAGCAACCATATTAAAGTAATCGAATCGCAACCCGTGAAATACTTATCATTGAGTAGTTCCGGTAGCCATCTGTGGTCTTCATCATCAGTTCCACTTCAACTGGTGCTTACTGAGAGAAAATGCACAAGCTACTATAAAAAATACCCAAATCGCTATAGGTGTGCCTATAATATTTGAAGAGTTCCCTCGATTTCTCCAGGATCCCATCAACAGAGCTGGATTTTGACAAAAATGGGACCATTTGGAAAGTATACCCTTTCCAACAAAAAAATAATTTTTCAAATCGGTTGGCAAACGACGAAGTTATGCGCGAACAAACATAAAAAAAATACAAACATCCGAATTGAGAACCTCCTCCTTTTTTAGAAGTCGGTTAAAAAGCATACATTTTAATTTTCACATCCGTAACTTAAGAAATACTGAGTTGCCCATACAAACTTTCATCCCCTATATCACCCCCTGTAGGATTATTTTTGAAAAAAAAAGTTGCCTATGTCCGTCCCCAGGATACCATCTATAGCCTTGCCAAATTTTATCGAAATCCGTTCAGTGGTTTAGGCGTGAAAAGGTAACAGACAGACAGACAGACAGACAGAGTTACTTTCGAATTTTTAATATTAGTATGGATTATTCATCTCGGTAGTCACCCCCTTTCTAGCCATAATCTTCACACCGCTCCACACACTCCATCCATCGTTTCTTTGGTCTTCCCCTACTCTTATAGCTGACATTCATATTATAACTTTCCTCACTATATTTTCCTCATTCCTCCGCATCCCATGCCCATACCATGACAACCTATTTCCGATTTCCGCACCACTTTTCGGGCACACACCCCGGGGCCACTTTCAGACTTCCTCTTACTTATGTACTCATTTCTTATTCTATAAATTCGTGTAAGTTCCTATATACTGAGGGAAGTGAACACATCCCTCTTAATAATAGGAATAATCGTAATGGGCAATTTTCTCAAGACCGGTCATTGGAGGTTCTGCCCACTTTGTATTTTAAAAAAAATATTATATATTGTAAATGCCTGAAGATACGCACCCAAGAGTACCTATAAGAATTAGAATTCCAACTTCTCTAAACATCTTTATTTTTTTGTACAAATCCTGCCTTGACTCTTTACAAACGTCACAATGGTCTCGCCATTGTGTTTTTGACAAATTTTGTATGGCAAATCTGTCAAAAACTCACAATTTCGAGACCATTGCAACATTTGTAAATTATTTTTTTGGCCCCATGGTGTAATATGGAAAACTGTTTTGAATTAATGTCTGTTCTCTAGGATTTTCCAACAATAAACATCAACCCAGCTTCCTTGGCGCTAGGAGGAGCCGTGGTCCTTGGCACCAGTATTGTGGTACCCTTCATCCTCAAGTACTACGCACACGAGAACAGTGAACGATACAGCAGGAGTAAGTAATATAATGTCTCTCTAGGATTTTCCAACAATAAACATCAACCCAGCTTCGTTGGCGCTAGGAGGAGCCATGGTCCTTGGCACCAGCCAGTCGATTCTGTAAAATCTCACCGTGAATACTTAGGTGAAGTGGAGTTTGTTTTTTCTAGGAATTGACTCTATTCACAGCTCACGCCACGCTCACTTCACCTAAGTTTTCACGGTGAGATGGTTACAGAATCGCACTGCAGTATTGTGGTAGGTACCCTTCATCCTCAAGTACTACGCACACGAAAACAGTGAACGATACAGCAGGAGTAAGTAATGTCGGGTACTGATTGGTGAATCGTGAGACAACATGAGATGACACACGTTGAAATACTCCATTTGCAATAAGATTAGACATTTAAACAAACCTTTTTTACAGTCCGTTCAACCGATTTTGACTTCTATTCCGTAGGCTTAAGGATGGCATTAAAGGCAAAAAGTGGTTACAATACCAACTGTTTACTGCAGCTACCATTTTTCATGTTATCAACCCAATAGAAGTCAAAATGGGTTGAACGGACTGTAAAAAAGGTTTGTTTAGATATCTAATCATAATGCAAATGGAGTATTATAGTCTGTTGTAGTATAAATGTTAAATTATATTTATTAAATTTCTTTTCTTCGCTCGCTTTTGCATACTTGATTCTTCATAGAGGCCCCAGTATCCTAAAGTACCCAGGGCCTTCAAAAGGTTTAAAAGGGCCCGAGGTGACGAAATAAGTAATAATAGGTAAAGGCATCTAGTCTATTGACCAGGGGGGCTACTATGAGCTCTTATAGCAGGGCAAGAAATTGAACGTTTCCAGTGAGAGAGAGTGACGGTGCTATAGGTCGTGTATACCTATAGCTCCGTCACTCTTCTCACTGTTGTTTTTATTTAGTTTGAGAACCTAAATCTCAGTGATAACGTATCCACTTATTCAATCATTGAACATGTAAAAATAATTTTAAGAAAGACTACTCTATAATTAAATTCAATTCAAATTCTTTTTTTTTTTTATTTAAAGCGTTCAAGGACATTAAGATTAAAAATCTGGGCTGATACCAAACTCGTATAACTTTATCTAAATCAGAAACACTTAAACAACCGAAATTATCACGCACAAGGACTACAGCAGGATTTCTTTAGTTTCTTCCTAGGTCGAAGAGAGGTGCAGGATCTCCTGCAAGTTTTGGGCTTTGGCGGGGGCTTTGGGGTTTCCACGATACCCGCGTCAGCTGGTGTGTATTGCGTCTCGACGTGAACGAACATCTTACGTTTCCTCGGAGCCAAGTCGAAGCACCCAAACGGAGGAGTATACTCTATATCCCAAGTCGCATTACTTGACAAAGAACTCAGAGATTCTTCCTTGCAGATGCAGTCAGGGTCTTTAAATGCTGGACAGCTATCAATGACCCTGTCTATAGCAGACAAGTCGTTGCAATATACATCCATGTAAGCACACTTGCATATGTCCTCCACAGCTTCTGCTAACGCCTTCCGAATTTCGGCATCTCGCTGTTTTTTTAATTTCACCATTTTCCGCGCTTCGACCTTCGCTTGCTCTTCTGGGCTTCTCTTCTTTATTATTTTGAAAACCATTGGATCACAGTCCACATAAGGATCTTCGTTTGGCAATATGTCAGTTAAATCTTTTAATGGATTTACCTAAAAAAAATATTGTATCATTTACACCTTTTCAAGTTTGGCGAATACTCATATAGATACCAGCCACATATTTACCTGAATAGTAAAAACATCGCCTTTCCTTTGGACTTTTAGAGCGGGTTTAGGTTCGAGAGGTTCTTCAGGCTCAGAGTCGCCACCTCCGACATCAACACCTGGTCCCCTGGTCCCTTTCTTTTTCTTCTTTTTATCTTTGTCAGGGCCGCCGCGCGGAAACTTGAACGTCATTGTTTTTGCCACGCTTTTGCCAATGACGCCTGGTGACCAGCCCTTCCGGACCTACGTGATTGCAAACAAAAATCGCTTTTAAAATATCAAACTGACTTAAACTTATGGCTACTCCGTAGTGTTCAATTTCATAATTGTTGGAATTGTTATTAGTGCAACTAAACAACCTAACAACCTAAACCTAGGTATTGTGATTGGTCTATAGATATGTTTTTGTTTCGGATGAACCGCATCGTGGTACCAGAGCCAAATGCACTTAATTTTTTTCTATTGAATAGAATCTAGGCAAAAATTTAAAATCTGAACCTTCATGCCTGGCACATCTTTCGCGTCCCACAGCCAGCCCATGTGCGCCGGCACGGGCAGCCCGGTCCGTTGCACGAGACAGTGCTTGTGCCCAATAACTACTCCTGAAGTAGAGAAAATGTTTTAATAGTTTTATTTTGCCGTACCTACCTGCACCCTAATTGCGTAACACACTATCAATTGGAATCGGTTTCCTTTTGACAGTTTAACAGTATTTATTGCGTTATTCACGTTGTCGAGCAGACAAAATTATGGAACTTATGAAGCAAATTAAGATTAGCAATTAGGATTAGCAATTTGTTTCACAATGATGACGATTGCGATTGATAGTGTGTTACGCAATTAGGGTGCTGTTTGGCAAAATAGAATGTGTCGACTACAATGAAATTTCAAAAGACAATAACAGTATTGACATCTTCGATTCCCGTGCCACTGCTTTCAAAAGACTTGTTTGTACCTACTCTTTCTTTTTAATCTTGTAATGTTTTAAATATTGTTTTCTTTTAATAATGTAACTTTGTGTATTATGTAAGTAAGTACTTTACCTGGTGTTTGGTCTTCTACATAATACCCTGCCTAAGTAGAAGTATGTCGAAGGGCAGATGACCTTGTGGCTGTAATTTGTGAACTACTTAGTTTTTTTTTACTGTAGTTGTCATAAATTATTTATTGTTGTTGCTGGTCATGTTGTGCGATTACGCTTTGGGTGGTAAGTGGTAATCTGAGGTCGAAACCTTTAATGTGAAGTTAGTTATATTTTATTTATTTATTTATTTAAATCTGACAATTATTATCCATATTTTTGTTAGTAGATATACTTAAGAATTATGTTAGTAAATATTAAATTATTAAATTATATTATATATCATGCAGAAGTACATTAAATTCATTATATAGTGTAAAATCAACAATATTATTCATAAGGCAGAAATTCATTACAATATTAAAATTCATTAAAATAATAAAACAACAAAATAATCAAAAAATAAAACAAGTAAAAACAATATTCGTCCATCAGTCAGTTGCTGTTCTTTTTTATATGCATTATATATCTACTATGATTGTTACCTGTTGTAGTTGCCTTATGAATTAAATAAATAAATGCTGATATTCAGCTGCATCCGACTTGTGTGCTAAACCATGTGTTGCTATTCTTGGCCAAATAAAGTAACCATTACAAGTGTCGCAGAACTTGCAGAGTCAGTAGATCTTAAGAATCTCGCACACTTTGCGGCCCCATTAATGGCCATTGACAGCATCTTGGTCGGAGCTACAGCGAACAAGGTTTCGACCCCACGACCATTTTGTCGTCGTGGCCGCATAGTGCGTAAGATTCCCTAGTAAGTTGGTAAGTGGGCCTTGAGCAATCTGTGTATTTATTTACCTGGATACGTATCGCCAAAAGAGTAGTTGTACTTCGATGAACTTTTCTTTTTTTTCTTCTTGTCCTCCTCTTGTCCATTGTCGTTGTCATCTTTTTGCATTGTGGTTCAGGAAGTAAGAAATTCTAAACAATCATGTTTATTTTTAATTCAAAATAATAAAAAAAAACTGCATGACTTGAATTGCATCAAGTTTTGTAGCCTGCAATACAGTGCGCGCAGTCATCGACAACATTACACCTTACACTGAGTTCACAGTTGATTAAATTAAACCCAATCGATCTTATTACAAAATATTTGTTAGGTTCAACGCGTGTCATAAGTTTTTAGGGTTCCGTACCTCAAAAGGAAAAACGGAACGGTAATGTGGGCCTACTATAGACCTGACCTGTACTGTACACCTTTGCCTAACCCTTCGGGGATTACAGGCGAGATGTTTTGTTGTGTTATGCCTGGGCTTAGTCAACGCGGTCAAATCTTCCAACTTACTAAATCTAATGTCAAGGCTTGTATGACTGAATGGTTAATAATGAGCTTCAAGTATGAAGATATTTAAAAACTACTTAAGCCACAAGGTGGCCTAAGTAGTTTTCCAATTTCTTTCGTTTTTCTTTCTTTCTATTGAACATTTGCATACACATTCCAAACCACAGACTCTCACGCATTTTTTATATTAAACAAAACACCTCATATGACACACCCCACGAAACTCGCCGCATACATAACATACTTAACACAGCTTATTAACTACATAACACACAGCACACGTAACACACCACTCATAACACCACATAACACTAATCTCAAGTAACATTCACCACACTGTAGTCGTAGAACATAATTTTATTATACCTACTTTTTATTTTTTTGTTATTTTTTTTTAATTTTAATTTGTTGTCTGCTGTATGCATCCTTTACTTTTATTGTACTCAATTATGCATTTATAGAATGAGAGAGCGCCTTGACTTTCATTATACAAGTTTTACTTAGTTTGGAAGTCAAGAGTTCCTGTCCATGTATGGATGTTCGTTTAATGTGCAATAAACTTCTTCTTTTTTTTAATTTCGCCAGATAAGTTAAAATAAAACAACTATTGGCAGTTGTATAAAAGTCTAATCAGGTTACAAAATAAAACATCAATGATATCATGGCTATTTCTTGTCTTCTTTTTTAAACTTTTCCTGAATTGCCAATTTATGCGAACCACAGCATGACTTCCCAGTTAGGGACACCAATACTTGCTCCTTGTCACAGCAGCGTCTCTCCGTGTCTACGTTAAACCTATTAATGCAACGGAAATCGCTCTCTTTATCATTCCTTGTGTATTCCCTAATCGCCTTCTTTATTCTTTCGTATTCCTTAGAACAGCAGACTTTGCCGTCATTACTGTAGCTGAACGGTTGTGTGGGCACCAGTGCGTTCTTGTACATCCTGGCAAAGCCGTCTGGCACTGTGCAAGGCCTTCCTAAGATAGGACACGGGCCCAGTTTTATCGGCGGCAAGCCATACGGCAAGGGCGTCACTTCTTCTTCATCTTCGTCCAACTTCTTTAGTTCTTCCTCCTCATTCATCATTGTAACGGGACAGTTAGTCTTATGTTTGTAAGAAGGACAGTATGGCTTATGAAATTTCCTAGCAGATACGTTCAGGGTTTCCGCTAAACAGTCACAATCGAACGTTTTGCAAGGTGGTGCTGGTTTTTTTGGAGTGCATCTGCAATCTTTATCCTCCGTCATTTCCGCTATATTATAAACTTGCATTTTACGCTTCTGTTCTGGGCTGGCTGGTTGACTGGTTCCTACGTTGTATGTTGCGGCTTGGTAAGATGTTCCTACCTGACTGACATTATATACAATCGGGGTATTGATTCCGACGCAGACCATTGATTTGCTTTCGTACGTTTTTGTGTCACATTTGTTTGTTGTTGCCTTGCTATTACTACACCTGGATAAGCTTTGGACCACATCTTGACTAGTAGCTATACAAGCTTTACTATCAACATTATCTACACTATTGATTTTAGTACAGAAACAATCTTCAACTATAGTATCGTGTCCAAACATGCCTTGTTTGTAATCTGGAAATTTTGTAATACTAAAAACGTAACCGACATGCGTGTCACTCGTCTTAGGTGTCGCGCCTGTGCCAAACTGTTTATTTATTTTATCTGAACACGTGTTACCAGGCGATGTCGTTCCTCCGCAGCCTTTGCAATTGGTCTTAGTCAGACTGTCCTTCGGGCACTCGTCTCTATGATACCGGTCATCTTTGCAGATACACTTTCCGCATACCTTTCGCTTGTCTACTGGCTTGGTATCTATGATACCAGCTGCTTTTGTTTTGTAGGTGTCGAGATTTCTAATATACTGCCTCACCCTATGCGCTAATGCACAATTTGCATTACCACATGGACCTATAATATCACCCATTCTGATCTTATCGATGGCGTATTTCTTTTTTGCAGATCCCACTTCAGGGCGATCACACACCATTTCCCCTGGTTTGCCTCCCATGCCACAGCTCTGTAGTTCTGTGCATACTTCGATCTTTTTATTTGCCTGGTCAATTAAATCTGGGTCTTCTAACGTGGTGGTCTCGTACAAACTGCCAACCATACAAAAGTTGGGGTCATCGCCTTCGACTCTGCGGCATTGAAACATGCTCGGTGCTTTGTTAGTCCTAAACACAAATGAATCGGGATCTTTCAATAATTGTTGGAATTCTGTTATTATGCTGTTTCCTAAAGCACTCAATCGAAGAATAAAATCAACCGCACCGGCTTGCACACAGCAACATTCAGCCATAATGACAGTCCTGTTTTTAATAGATAACGGTTCGTGGATTTTGCAGGGATTTGCTGTTTCCTTTAACATATGAAAAAATTTTGTGTCCCAATGCATATTGCCAACACCAACGAATATTTGGTTATCAAGTTCAGTTTCGTCATCGTTCCAAACTTCTATTTCTAATGGAAACTTGCTCAATATCATGAGTATTGTGTCTGGGAATGAAGGGAATAGATATGATTTACCAACTCTTATGATTCTTGACCATTCTCTGCGGCCAGTTTTTTCGTCAGTTTTTATTATGTCGTCTGGCCTCTCGTTCACAGCTAGTTGGCTTTCTTTGACGATGAACTGCATATTGGGCCCAAATTTTATTTTGATAATTAGATTCTTATTGATAGAGCTCTTGTCTTCATCTGTATCGTATATGGTCACCTTGTCTACGAATATCTCAATAAGGTACATTTGCTCCATGACCTGCCGAGTTCAACAGTTTTGTGTCAGAATACTCACTTCATTTCTTGATAATGATCAGATTTAAATGGTGCAAGTGCAGGTTGTTTTTTACGCACGGAGATTTCATTACAAAAACAAACACAATCAAGACTTAAAAACTTCGCGAGGTAAAATGAGACGACTGAAATTATGTATTTTATAAACAGCCTGATTACGAATGGACTGCGATAAACGTACAGATACACCTATTACTATGAAGAAGATCAAAATAATCAATTATACCTATTGGAGAGCCACGGAATCAAAGACGATCACAGGTTTAAGACAGAAATGAACTATCTTAGGAAAAAATATATACTTACGGTAGTTTTTAAATTTGCTCCGTGTTAAGTGAAGTAATTCATAACTATTGACACTGATAATTTTATTTTGTAACCCGAAAGTTTGTGATGTTTTCTTTACCTTTTATACGACTGACTTTTTCTTGGCAAGTGATGCTTCTTGAAAATAGAAGCGAAACCGACTAGTTTTTTTTTTTAATGCAGTTTTGTCTTTTTAACCAGTTCCGAATTAACCTTAGAGCGGTTGAACTCCTTTCCTTGTGCAGAGGAGCATCAAAATCTGTCCGGGAATTTTTAGTGAAATACACTTTTATTTAAAACTATCACTTTGCCCGCGACTCCGTCCGCGTGTATATCGTACATTCCTGTAAAAAAATAATCAAAATCGGTTCAGCATTTGGTAGTTAACTAGTTACAAGGGAACATAGGGATACATACAGGTCAAACATAACCCTCTTTTTTTGGCTTCGCCGCAGTTGGGTAAAGATGGCTAAACTTCTTATCTGGGGGCACGGTAGTGCCCCCGCCAAGACGAGCCAAGCGAAGCGCAAGGGCACTACCTACCTTTTCTCGAAGCACTTCGTCGTATTTTTGAACCTTCTTAACTTGGGTTTGGATTATACCAGATAAACAAAATTTTCGGGAAATTATGTCAGTGGTTGACTTATTAAACCTTAACCTTCTTACTAATAAACACAGAATAAAATTATTCCAAGTTTAAACCTACGAAAATGTATGGTTATTCCTGTGTTATTCCTGGTATAACTTTATTCCATGTTTATTATTAGTAAGAGGGATAAAGTTTCAATTGCATAGCTCTTATACTTTAGATTTTATTGATATCTAAAATACCCCGATTTCGTCACTGACTCACTGATGATCATAAAAATTCTTAGGGTACTTCCTGAAGTCCTAGAAAGCTGAAATTTGGTATGTAAGCTAGTATTAGTACACAAACAACAAAAAAATTCTAAAACTTGGAACTTTTACCCGCCAACCCCTTAAATTCGGGGATGGAAATTTGTATGAAAATTCCGCAAATAAAGTCCTAGAAAGCTGAAATTTGGTATGTAAGCTAGTATTAGTACACAAACAACAAAAAAATTCTAAAACTTGGAACTTTTACCCGCCAACCCCTTAAATTCGGGGATGGAAATTTGTATGAAAATTCCGCAAATAAAGTCCTAGAAAGCTGAAATTTGGTATGTAAGCTAGTATTAGTACACAAACAACAAAAAAATTCTAAAACTTGGAACTTTTACCCCCCAACCCCTTAAACTAGGGGATTGAAATTTGTATGAGACTTCCGCAAATAATAAGTACTTATACTTACGAATAATATTAATACACTTGTATATACTTCGATAAGTGTTTATTAATCTCCTACCTATCAACCTATACATATCATAAGCAATCAATCAATCTGCCTAGCCTTTTCTACCAGTCTAACCGGATGCAGCTGAATACCAGTATTTTACATGGAGCGACTGCCTATCTGACCTCCACAACCGTCACTGGGTAATACGATACCCCTTGGTAAGACTGGTTGTCAGACTTTCGGGCTTCTGACGACCCGTAACGACTGTCAAAGATCCACGAATAACAGCCGGGACCAATGGCTTAACGTGCTTTCCGAGGCACGGAGGAATCTCGGTATGTAAAGATGGTCACCCATCCACTGATCAACCCCGGCAAGCGTAGCTTAACCTGACGGATCGACCCGTGCGGCTGTAATACTTAGCCACAAGCTCCTCAGCTATACATATCATAAGCAACTTACAAAAATAAATGAAATCCCACCAAAAACATTTTCATGTAAAATGTTGCCAAGATGAGACCACATATAGCTCGTACTGACAAAAAGCTATCAGATCTCATGTAGAGCCAAGCTTCTAACTCTACACGCCCTAACTTCACAAACTCTACACCTTAGTCAAAATATGTGGCTTTGCCGTTTCGCTACCATCACATGGGCGCAAGGTGAAAAATGTATTCACTGTTCATTACTTTTCTGTTATACAATAGTTCTTGTAGTAACGAAACGGCCAAGCCTCATATTTTGACTAAGGTGAAGAGTTTGTGAAGTTAGGGCTTGGAGAGTTAGGGCGTGTACCTAGAGTTAGCCGCTTGGCTCTACATGAGATCTGATCACTTTTTGTCAGTGCGAGCTATAGGTATGTGGTCTCGTCTTGGCAACATTTTACATGAAAATGTTTTTGGTGGGATTTCTTTGCCTAAAAACTTTTGATACCTACAATAATTTTTACCTAAATATATTCAGGTTCTAGGCCCCATATACACTGTAGTCTGTCGACGACACATCTACGAAATGTACGAGACGGAAAGTTCGGCATCCTAATTTAAGGCGCAATGCAGACGATGAATAATTTGTCCGCGACGTAGAAAGTATGAAAGAATTAGCCAATAGGTGCAGTGAATTATTAATTATTATTAATTCATTTTGTGGGCCACACAAAATGAATTAATAATAATTAATAATTCAGGCGTCGTATGCGTTATATATGAACATTATACAGACGCCAGCATACAAATATATATATTCATATTCATCCTATGTATAATGCATACGACGCCTGAAATATTAATTATTATTGATAGTACATTTTGTGGGCCACAGACTCGCACGCACAAAAAGTCTGTCGTTTGCGTTGCACCATAACGCACACGTAGGACAAGTCGACCGTCGGGATTTCCATACGTTCTATCTTCGTGGACAAATTGTCCACGTCTGCTCAGTGCTTAACGCTTACAAAGATTTTATAATTATCTACGATCTATCAAAACCGTTTGATTGAAATAATTTTTCAGTTCTAGACAACGCAGAATTTGGCGCTGATGCTGTACTGGACTTCGCTCAACAGATGCTGTCGGGAAGTCATGGGTTCCGAGGGTGTCCTCTCAGGGTCGCTTGTTGGGCAGCTCAGCAAGAATATGCCTCGCCAAGAGTGATACTCAATCAAATTGTGAAGTGAGCTTCCATTTTCAGTTAGTCAACTATCTTTTGCCCGCGAATCATCCTACGGGAACTTATTATCCGTATAAAAAGTTATATGTCCTAAGTCAAGGCATAGTCTATCCGTGGGCCAAATTTCAAACAAATCCGTTCTGCCGTTAAGCCGTTAAAAGTAACAGACCGAGTTACACAGGGTGTAAGTGTGGACAGTGGCAATCTTTTAAGGGGTCATGGTACAACTCATACTATGGGACAAACCTGAAAAAAAAACAGCCGTTCCTCATAATTCGTCAAAATGTAGGGAACAGCTGTTTTTTTTTTTCGCGATTATAAATAATCGCTGAACATACATGGGTGTGTTCCGGGAAGCACTTGTAGAGAAGCTTCTAGAATTTTCCTTTGGACCTCGTTTCACGGCCACCCCGTGTAGGTACACTAACTCACAAAATTGTGGCTCTCTTTTTATTAAGGCGCAGATTTCCTGAAAACAATCAAAAAGGTGGTTTTTTAAAGCTGTTTAGCTCATAAACCGTAAATAATTTTGACATGTAAAAAAAATATGATATTTTCAAGTCCTTTTCGCATACAGTGATGGAAGCCAAAACATAATTAAATATACTTTAATGCACCAAAAAAATCTTTAAACATACCTTCTAATAATCTTTAAAAGCTGTTTATCCCTTCATTGGCAATTATAATTATAATTAAAATATATCATGAATTTGTCTAATTCCAAACTGCATCCAGTGATGGATTACTTTTTATTAAATACTTAATTTCTAATTTTATACGATTTTATTTGCACTTTTACGACATAATTCCGATGCGCGTGAGAATCTTCTATCTCGTGCGTCAAACTAGACAGCCATAACGCCATTTCACTTACACACCGAGCTAAACCAAGCTTGGAACCAGGGCCTTAAAGTAGTACCTATGTTAAGGTTTTTTTTATGATCTCCAGTAACAGACTGCTATCATCGATGGTGAACTCCTCAGCAGTGGAAGATGCGATGATCTCCGGGAGACACGGCCGCAGCTGCAGCAGCTTCGGACCATGCCCCCTCCAGGAGCACCACATACCGATGCTGATGACCAATCTGGCCGTCCTGACTAATACGCCAGGGCTTGAGTAAAAAATTACCATACGCAAGGATTTAAGCCGAGTACTGCTGCCAACAAACGCCACCTTTGAGAAAAAAATCATAAGTGCAGGAACGAATTAACCACTGGCCCCGACATAAAATACAAATGTATGAAAACTCGTTAAACCACATTACATTTGATTAAATTTTGTGATAAATAACAATAAATGTAATAAAATAATGTACTTACAAGTGAAAAGAAATACTGCTGCTTCCACCGCTATAATTTTTACATCATTTAGTAATTTTTGGGAGACGTTTTGTTGACAAGTAAATGCT
This sequence comes from Cosmia trapezina, assembly GCA_905163495.3. Taxonomy (NCBI): domain Eukaryota; kingdom Metazoa; phylum Arthropoda; class Insecta; order Lepidoptera; family Noctuidae; genus Cosmia; species Cosmia trapezina. The sequence goes on along the minus strand of LR991035.1, from coordinate 20,650,679 downwards.
TGAGACTGACGGAAAAACAAGCGACCAAGGCTAGAATTTCCTTGTTACGGACAAGACCGGTAAAGGTACGTCCGCTTATTATGTCGGGTCCAGTGGTTAATTCGTTCATGGTGTGGAGATATGGAACATTTTGAAACCAATTTTTAGTCAGATAAGGTAGAATTTTTTGTATCAAAATGTTCCCTATATCCAGATTTATTATTTTTTTCACAGAGGTAGCGCTAGTTGGCAGCACTACTCGCCTTAAGTAAAATACGACCAATACGCCAGGATGTAGGTAACTTATTTTGTGATTTATCTTAAATAGGTAACTACTGACTTTGTGTTCGACTTAGATTTTCCAACAAATACGTAATTAACATAATAATGTTATACTTATTGTCACTAATAATGTTGTAATGTGTTACTTGTGTGTGTTGTTATAATGTCTGTATAATCTTGTGTGATAGACTTTTACTTTACTTTATCTTTACGGTACTTTACTTTACTTTATCTGTATTTTATAGAAACTGATACGTACCTACCTAGGTAAGGAACCTTTCATAACTGTTTGTATATAATGTTCGTTTTAACACAGTAACTATAGACGACATATTATTATGTAATTCTAACTGTGCAGTTTTAAGGTTTAAGTAACTATATTGTTTTTTTTTTATTTATTTTTTTCTAATTCAATAATTTTATTTCTCATAAACCCACATGGGCACTTATAAACAGAAGCTAGGTGCATGGTTCCTAATGGTGCTATCAATAAGTTACCAGTAGGTACCATCGTGGACATTTGCGGTGAACAACTTTTCGACCTGTAAGGTTCAAAATGGTCCACCGCAAATGTCCGTGACGGTACCTACCTACTTATCTTTACCTAGATTTTAACCTTTTCAAATAAATAGGTTTTAACCGTATATTACTTACCTACTTGTAAATAACAGTTCCTACTTTCTAAAATAAATACTTAATAATAAATCCTTATTGCTTTGTTTTATTTCATTCAGTTGTAGCGTGTAGGTGTGAACTAATAAAACTCGTTTATTACCTGATAATACCTTTAATATATGCCACAAATAAATAAAACACAATACAATACAATACAACACAGCATACAAAACACAATGCTTTGCGACTGTACTAATGCCAACTGTGTCGCAACTGTGGTCCCCACAAAAAGTTGCTTGTTAGGGATAAGCATTAGATTAACGACACTATATGCAATACCACAGTGCAAATACGCAACCAAGGCCATGCTAATGTGACATAAATACTGCAGACACTATAAACTCAGTCGTGTTTTTTGACTGCGCCAGAAGGAGGGTTATGTTTTTCGAGAGTATGTATGTATGTATCACTACATAGTATAAAACAAAGTCGCTCCGCTGTCTGTCTGTCCCTATGTATGCTTAGATCTTTAAAACTACGCAACGATTTTGGATGCGGTTTTTTTAATAGATGGAGTGATTCAAGAAGAAGGTTTATATGTATAATACATGCATAATATAGTAGAGAAACACTGTCAATTTTAGAGGTTTCTAATGTGATGTCGTAAATAAACACATTTTTTTGCGCTTTCATTGCAAACGCTGGCTGAACCCTACGAGATAGATCAAAATAATGTACTACAGTACTGTACACCTTAAAGGTCTGCAAAAAAGTTCGCGATGGTATATGTCTATCTCTGGATAACCCACAATAACCATTTTTATCCTTTACTTTTTACGAGAAATAATAGCTTATTTACGAAGCGATTTTAAGCAATACAGCATTAAGCCTTATCCAATTAAGTGCCTTAAATTTTGAATTGAATTTAACATTGTGAATTTAATATAGATCAATATGGCCCTTTACAGCATGTAATTTAAATGAATATTTTCGAAGATATTACAGATTTAAAATGCAGGGCCTGGCGGCGCGTGCCTGTAAATAGCGCGTCGAAGGCCGCGCTTCGCCCTGTAGCACTTTATGGTTAGCAGCGCTCGCACGCGGTTTTCGGAACTCTCTAGCGAGGAAAATAACAATTATCCATAGAAATATTATAAATTCGAAAGTAACTCTGTCTGTCTGTTTGTCTGTCTGTCTGTCTGTTACCTTTTCACGCCTAAACCACAGAACGGATTTTGATAAAATTTGGCAAGGTGTGTGGTATCCTCGGCTACGGCTCATAGGCTACTTTTTGTCTCAAAAATAACCCTACAGGGGGTGATATAGGGGATGAAAGTTTGTATGGGAAACCCAGCATTTCTTAAGATATAGACGTATAATAGACGTATAAAAAAGACGTATACGTATATACGCAAAGACGTAAATAACATAGACGTATAAAAAAAGGAGGACTCCGCGCCACGCATATCGAAAGTGAAGCACCGTACCGATCTATGTGTGCGTGATTTTTTTATAAGTCTATGGTTAGGGATATGAAAATTCAAATTTATGCTTTTGGTAGGAAATAATGAAATATGATAATATAAAAATCATCACCTAAGGGGGGTAAAATAGGGGTTAACTTAAAACTGCACGGATATCGATAAAATTTGGCAAGGCTACAGATGGCATCCTCGGGAAGGACATAGCCAATTTTTTGTCTTAAACAATTATCCTACAGGGGGTGATATAGGGGATGAAAGTTTGTAAGGGAAACCCAGCATTTATTTAGTTAAGGCTATGAAAATTAAAATTTATGGTTTTGATTTATGACAAAATCATCCCCTAAATAAACTAGGGGTTGATTTTAAAATTCACAAATACTATTAAACATTTTGTGTACCTCTTTTTATGAGATTTAAGGGATTGGGTAGTTCGTATCCTGGAGTAACATTTAGTCTTATTTTTTTTTTAATTCCCACGGGATAGGGAATAAAGTGGATTTATATTATCGCTTTAAAGTTGCTTTCAAAGGCATGCACGTTGGTAATTTTCCGTTCGGTTATATATTCCGTTACTATTGATTTATAATCCTCCAGCAATCATATATCAATCCGCGAACCGCTTCTTACTAAATAAGCAGTGCGAGAAGACACTGTTTACCTGGAGTAACACTTAATCCCGGTAGAACGTTCCCGTGGGATATATTCCGACATCCACGCGGGTGAAGCCGCGGGCAAAAGCTAGTGTATGTATAATTGTTTGGCACGCTCTGCGGCCTGAACGGCTCGATGGATTTTAGCTTGAGAGGTGTCGTTAAATTCGTATTTACTGCGAGAGAGTGACACTGGTTATATCAAAATAAAAAAAAACAAAATGGCGGATTTTTGGCGCCAAATTAGGTCTTAATTTTCTTTCATCCATTTATGTACTTTTGTGAGTAGATATTTCAAAGTGTTTTGCAATAGTACAGTCACTTAGCTAAACTTTTAAAAAACAAATCGCGACGTTATCACAGATTGGTTCTGTCGCGTGCTAGCATTCACAACACCCAACTATTTTGACAGTTGACCTTGAGTAGCGCTACAGTTGCGCAACTGTTGCCATCCAATTTTAATTTTTTACAAAAAGGATAAATGATTTAAGTTACAGCCGACCTCTGCTTTAAGATTTCACTACAAATCTAAACTAAATTGAAACTACACTGACGGTGAAAGTATCTAACCGCCTTATAGATAAATAGACCTTGACGTGATACATTTGACCTAACACTGTTTGTCCAGCACCCCCGTCAACGGGCCGTCAACGAGAAACGACGTTATTCGAACCAAACGTGACGTCCCGTTGACGGACGTGCAGTGGACACGCGGCCATAGTAAATGTACGTATCGCTACTTCGGTACCGTCATCTCGTTCTAGTTGACGTTGACGTGGTGGTGGCCAAACACCACCAGCCTTACACAGTTTCTCCACCCCCACCGGGAACGGGACGTCAACGAGAAACATATAAAATTAAAATAGTAAATGTAGGTACTGTCGCTACTTCGGCGCCGTCATCTGTTTTCTCGTTGACGTCCCGTTCCCGGTGCGGTGGATGGACAAACGGTTTTATGGTAAAACAATTACAAAGACTTTACTCTCACAAAAACCAATAAAAAAAATTGAGCGTGGATTCTCAAAAAGCTCAATTAAGTAGGTACCTAATTATACTACACAACAGCTTTCAAATGCTTATTTAAAATTTTGTGAAAATCAGTAGCTATTGCGCAAATGTATCCCCACAAAAAGTCTACACATACTCAGATCCAAAATAAAATACTATAATGGTACAAAAAGAAAGTATTTAGTCTAAGTAGGAAATCATAAGGGTTCCCCTGTTCAGTTTCATGGCGTAGTCTACTGGACTGTGACCAAGTATGTCCTTGGAGTGTTTATTGGCCCCCTGTTTTAGAAGATACTCAGCTGCTTCGGGCCTATTGCAGAGCACAGCCTGTAAGAAGAAAAAAAGGGTTATGAAAATTACAATAAAAGTTTAAGGCTCCCGCAGACAGGCGCGACGCGACTCTAGTAGAACAATCTCTGTGAAAACTTCAAGGAAATTGTTCTACCAGAATCGCACCTATCTGCAGGAGCCTTTACTTGGGCATACCTCGTTAAATGTAGGGAACAGCTGATTTCCTTTTCGCGATTTCAGGTTTGGTCCCATCATAGTAAAAGCTGTTTGCTACCATGAATACTATCGTGATCTTAAGAATCGGTCACTAACTCACTAATTACCAGTCACCCTATACATACAGGGTCAAATTAAATTGTAGTGTTGTCCCTAGTGTTTCTTCAACTAAGCAGAAAATATTCCGGTCCGCCAGATTTACCTCTGGTTTTCGTTGCTACCTAATTATAGACTTGATTAGGTACATCGATTTTATTTAAGTAGGTACTGTCCGCGAGGTATAAGCTGAGCTTTGCATTTGTGTCAGTGCACATAGATGTAGTGTAGGTATGACGTCCCGCATTGAGCGCGATTCGTCCTTTGCTTGGTTTAAAACCGGTATACTGCTTTTTGGCAATCGTCTTTTGTTCTTTTAGTACGAGAGGCCATGACCAAAACCATGTTGCATCGTTGTAAAACGTAAAACGATAAATTGAAGATTTTGTCTTACATAAAACGATAAGAAAAACATTTTGGTCATGGGCTCTCGTACAATTTTGGTGATCACTCAAACAAATGCAAAGCTCAGCTTACGCCTCGCGAACTGTACCTACTTACTAATTTTTAAACTGTTTATAAATGCACAGACGACTAGTCGATCTTATTTTTGAAAACATCCAAATAGGGAAAATAAAATTGATAGGCCACACATTCGCCTTTAAAATATGACGGGGATGGATGTCGAAATAATAATTACCTACTTATAGTCAAATAGCGTTATGTTCCATACCTAATTTAGAATTAAACACTGTTTTTCCTCATACCCTATATCGAATTGGAAAAACCAGTGATTCATTTTCCACTCGACCGCGTGCGATAAGTCTTGTAGTTATTGCAATTGATACGGAGTAGAGGAACAGGGTTTTAACCGGGTAAAATGAGCAGTGAGCTCTAGTGATGGGCAAACTTATTACTATTGAGTTGTACGATATTACTTACTATTCCTCTCACAGAGAAGCCTAAGACTCAACAGTATGAACATTAACTTATGCTGATGGTTGATTAGGTTTACCGTATTCAGGGAACCGTGAGAGAAAAGGTAAACAAACTATGAAAGTCTGTTCAACCGATTTTGGCATGACAAATGGCAGCTGCAGTTAACAATTGGTATTGTAACCACTTTAAAGCCTTTAATGTCATCCCTAAGCCTACGGAATAGAAGTCAAAATCGGTTGAACGTACTGTAAAAAAGGTTTGTTTCAATGTCTCATCTTATTGTGAATGGAATATAGGTATGCATAATATGTATTTTTATCTCACGAATCCACACGCGCTTTACTTGTGTTTACCAAGTGTAGGTAATGTGGTGGGTGTAGGGAATGTGTGTGCAAACGCAGGAGCCTGACGCTACTAGTCTTCACGCACACATTCACAGAGTGTTTGTATACTTGGTAAACACAAGTAAAGCTCGTGTTTCTTTGTGAGATAAAAATACTATGCCTACTTGATAATACGTTCAATATTTAAACTAGAAAGGTTTAGGAAGTTAAATAAAGGTAAACAATCTTGATGTGTCTTTTATCATTTTAAATTTGAAACCTCAGTTTAAAAAATAAAATGCAACTAAAACCCAACCCAACAATAATGATTACTAAATCAATTGAACCATTAGTTTAAGCAGTAATTTATTCGTTTAATATTTATGTTTGTGTAAAAAGTCTCATCAAGATTGTTTATTATTTATTTTATTTAACTAGCTAAACCTTTGTAGTATAGAGAGAAAGTTAATCGAAGAAATTGATGGCAGAAAACAATACTTATAAAAATGATAAGAGCCTGGGCCTGAGCCAGGGCCTTTTTTTTTTTTTTTTTTTTTTTTTTTTTTTTTTTTTATTTTTTTTTTTTTTTTGGGCTAACGGGTTATGTGACTGACTATTGCACTGTTTTGGTCTTACAGTACGTTGTTGGTTAATTTCTGTTGCATGACAATACCCCCCACTAGATAGGTATTCATTTGCATCGCAGATTTGTTTAAGAAACAAGTTGTAAGTAAAATTACCTTATGCAAAGGCGTCTGTCTTAGCTCATCAAATACATCGAACTTCGCGCCAGCAAGCTTCAAAGACTCCAGCTTGGAGATGGAACCATTCCTGATGGCCGTGGTCATGATCTCTGTGACCGGGTATATGTCTGCGCTGGCCAGGTGAGCGCCGCATTTGAGGAGAAGGTTGATGATCACAGGGTCCTCGCGTAAAACTGCCGTGATGAGGGGGCATTCGCCATTCCTGTGCAAAATAGTCAGATATAGTAAGCCTAGAAATTACTCATGCAAACTTAAGTGGCTGGTATAGACGATACGAGCAAGTTGCGCTAAGGTAGCCCGCAAAATTTAAATTTTCTTACGTTTTTTGCAATTTGCAGGTCAGTATTAGGTTGATTCACGACCGTAACAAATATGTATTTACAGAAATATATCCATTAGTACTCATTAGCATCATCAGCACAACTCTCTAAGTTAAAATTAGCCTCAAATGTCATGATTTCATTGAATAGTCATTCAATAGGGTAATTTGGACTTAGACTCTAAGTCCAAATTACCCTATTGAATGACTATTCTAAGTCTTAAGCCCGGGTGACACGAGGCTAGTATTTTGAAGCTAGGATAGTAAGCTAGTAAGGGGTCACTAGCTTGGTTTCTAGCTTACCTACTAGCCTGGATTGTAACCAAGCTAGTGCTGTCTACACGAAGCTAGGAAATTTCAAGGCTAGTCAAGTCAGTAGTGAGTTGTGCTTAACCTGATAACACGTATACGTAAAAATGAACAGTGTGCGTAAGAGAAAAGCAATTCTACTAAGAAAGTTAATTCGGAAGTTGTGTCAACATGCGCTAGATGAAATATTAGCTCTGCTAGAAGAAAAGCGTACTTGGACAAGACCCTGGATCTTAAGAAGACATAGTCATGGAGCATCTGCATTACTTTTAAAAGAACTGCGATCTGAGGATTCCGGCGAATTCAAGAGTATTTTGCGAATGACACCTAATATTTTTGACAATTTACTGAATCTAGTGGGACCACAAATACAAAAATTAAATACTAATATGAGAGAAGCCATACCGGCTAAAATAAAATTGGAAATAACTCTAGATTTTCTATCATCTGGTGTCAATTACAGGAAGTTAAGTCACATGTATCGTGTTTCAAGATCTACTATATCTAGATTTATACCAGAAGTTTGCAGTGAAATTTATAAGGCATTAAAGAAAGATATACAGGTATGTAGAATTTTATTTATTTCAAATTAAAGTAGGTACTTTTACGCTTACATAAATGGCGAGATTAAATTCTAAATTACAAAATGAGAAATCATAAATGACGACAAAATGTACGTTTACGCTACATAAATGGCGAGAAATGTATCAAGCATTTTGAAATGCTTGATAGATGGGATCTTCATCTTGCTCCAACTCTTGCTGTGGTGGCGGATGGATGATGGGTTCATCACGTTGCTCAGTCTGTTGTAGTTGTGATGGTGGATTAGTGTAGAGTGGACTTGCTGCAGAACTATTGTAAGAAAATGTGGTTGACATATTGGAGTCTGAAGAATTGATAGGTGACTGGTACGAAAATGTAGTATTTCCGAAGTTTAAATCATACATCCGACAGCGGGATAGTGTTGCGTTGATCTGATCCCTAGCTAAAATGGCCTGTCCGGGTGAAAGCTTTTTCAACTGACTTGCTACATATTTTGCAAATATCTCATGTTCATCCAGCTCTGGTTCCTGAAATTCTCGTGAACTGTTTAAATCCTCCTTAATCACCTTAATTTCATTTATCAATGAACTCACTTGCGAAACCTTCCGTTTCTTAAATTGCGGAATGTTACTTCCGGGGGAAATAAATTTAGAAGTTTTATCTTGAATAGACGACATTTCGCTTGCAGGTTGAGACATTTCAACTGTCTTTTCTGACAGATTTTCTGCTACGGGTGGTTCTAATGACTGACTGTTGCTTGCACTGTTGTCATCTTTATTATTGTTTGGAGAATCTTGATTGTTCTGAAAATAAGAAATTTGTTAAAAATATTGTTACAGATTCCAACTACAACTGAAGAATGGGCAGCTATAGAAAATGGTTTCAGAGTGAAATGGAACTTTCCAGCGTGTTATGGCGCCGTCGACGGGAAGCATGTTCAAATCATAGCTCCTGGCAACAGTGGAAGTTTGTTTTTTAATTACAAAAAAACATTCAGTATTGTTCTTATGGCTATTGTTGATTACGATTATAATTTCATTTATATTGACGTCGGCGCCTGTGGAATGGCATCTGATGGAAGTGTTTTTAGGAATTGCTCCATATATAATCAACTAGAAAATAACCTTATACCACAAGGCGGAGTAATTTTGGCGGATGCTGCATTCCCATTAAAATCGTATATTATGAAACCGTACCCAGGTGACAATTTAACACATGAAGAAAAAGTATACAACTACCGGCTAAGTAGAGCCAGAAGAACTGTAGAAAATGCCTTTGGCATATTGGCAAGCCGATTTCGTGTTTATCAAAGACCAATCGCAGTTGACGTAAAAACAGTAGACAAAATTGTACTAGCATCATGTGCTCTGCATAATTGGTTACGAAAAGAGCAAAAAAGCACTTATTGCATTAGTAGTGATGTCGACCAAGAAGACATTGAAGCGGGAAACATTATTCCCGGTTCATGAAGAATGGAAAATTTATGTTTACCCAGTATCAGTCGACAGGGAAGTAACCACTCTTCTCTGTCAGCTATCGAAAAAAGGGAGAAATTTAAGAGATATTTCAACAATGATGGAGCAGTACCATGGCAAGCAAGAATGATTCGTTAATTCAGACAAAACTACAAGAAAAATTAAAAATGCCGACGATTATTAATATTTCAATAAGTACTTTTAAGGTAAATAATTGTAAAGAGTAAATAATATTAAAATAACTTACCGAAGTTTTTCTCTTCATTGGCACCTTTTTTATGAAATTATGCATTTCCTCAAACCAAATAATTTTTGGCTTATAGACTTCTGCAGTTCCTGCTCCAGACCTCTCAGAGTTTTCTATCTTTGTTAATTCTTGACAATATGTAGCTCTTAGATTTTTAATTTTATTTTTAATCTCTTTTATCGACATTTCTATTCCATCTTTATTTAGTATGTCGCGTATTTTTTCTAGTGACGAGTCTCGCATTTGCTTGTCCTTGTAAGATGGAATACTTGCATTCCACAAACATTCCTCTTCTCTGTACAATTGAACGAATTTTAAATTAATTTTGTCCGCTAATTTCGGCATTTTAACAAATTGCACGCACTCTCACCACGCTCTCCGACTGCACACTAGCTTAGGTTCGCTAGCTTCGCGGTTGACACGAAGCTAGTAACGAAGCCAGGATAGTAAAACGGGTGGTGGGGGGCGCCTACTAGCTTGAAAAATAGAACCCCAAGCTATTAAAACTATCCTGGCTTGAGGCACTAGCTTGCTAGCTTCCACACTAGCTTACTAGCTTGTAAACGAAGCTAGTTCCGTCTACACGAAGCTAGTGTCACTAGCTTACTAGCTTGGCAGCACTAGCTTGGCTCACTAGCTTGATTTACTAGCCTCGTGTCACCCGGGCTTTAGGCGCGAATTACACAGAAGCGGCGTACGGTAAAGACGCGGCGCAGGCACAGAGCAGGCGTAGAACAGATAAGGCACGGATAAGATTTAAATTATATCAAAGAGGCGAAGAGACGCCGCAACTAGTCATTATACAGACTGACTTTATCGGGACAGCATGTCTTCCTCTTCAGACGACGAACAAGCCGTCGTGCTGCTTGCGCGCCTCTCCAGTCGCGTCTGCCAGCGACGCGGAACAGGCGACGAAACGACGCGCCTGCGCCACGCCGCTTCAGTATAATTCAAAACGTGCCGCCTACCTACATTTTCTATTGAAACGTTTTGAAGCGGCAAGATGCCTGCGCCGCGCCTTCACCGTACGCCTTTTCTGTGTAATTCGCGCCTGTATTAATGATGTTAATGATTATAATTCTGTAATCACGTACTTGTTACGGTCGTAAAACTCGCAAACCATATTTTGAGGAACATACAATCTAATACTATATTGCAAATTGCAAAGAATGTCAGAAAAATTGTATTTCCTGGGCTACCCTGGCGATGTCGCTTTCGCTTTAAAAAGCTTGGCGATCTGTTTCGCCCTCGTGTCACCCTAAAAGTTCGCGTACCTACATTCTTGGGCATACACGGGCGGAAGATACCTTAGTCCGATGTTTCCACGGACGTAAAAATATCGCGGCGATTATTTTTTGCGCACTAGATTTTCAATACTCTGCTTAGCGCCGAGAGTTGAAAATCCAACAGTGTGTTTTTTCAACGCTCTGGGATGTACTATGTTGTTGTTAGGTTGGATTCTGGAAGCTCAACTAAACACCGAGCGAGAAAATCCCGCCGCGATATTTTTACGTCCGTGCGAACGTCGCCATAAGCCGCGTGCTTACTCGCACGTTTATCAACCACTTTATTTTAATAAAACCTAAACCTGCACCCTAATTGCGTAACTATCAATTGAAATCTGAATCATTTTGAAGCAAATTACTAATCCATTGCTTCATAAATGTTCGAAAAATTTGTCTGCTCGACAACGTATATAACGCAATGAATGTTGTTGAACTGTCAAAATGAAACCGATTCCTATTGATAGTGTGTCACGCAATTAGGGTGCTGGAACAATCTGTTATATTATTTTTGTGCTGAGTAAAAAACTTTCATAGGGAAGGTAGCATTGGTCTAGTTAGAAAATAAAGCAATTAGTTTAGTAGAAAATAATTGCAAATTGTGAAATATGACGAGGATATCCTCCGTGCAGGTGCTTAATTGCATATATCGTGAGATAATAATTAACTGATTAACTTTAAACTATATTAAGTATTGATTTAATTACCTGCGCCTCCTAAAAATAAAAAGAAACCAGTAAAATCACTTGAAATTCAGACAAAAAAGTATAACAAGTAAAATCCTTTGTATCTCGATTTGTACCCTTCTTTCGGGATCCGCCACAGTCGGGTAAAAAGGGACCTAACCTAACACAAAGGTGTAAAGCCAAAATATGGATGAAAGGACCTACAACTCTTTAATTAAAATTATTGCTAACTATAACATACCTGGTCTTAAAGTGTACATTAGCACCATTCATAAGCAAGCATTCCACCATGTCCTGATTCCCATACAGAATAGCTTCGTGCAGAGGAGTTTTCCCTTCGGAATCCTCCGCGTTGACATCGGCACCCATATCTGTTGAAGAAAACAATTTCATATAAAACATTGCTTTAAAACTGAATCAACACTAACCTGCACCCTAATTGCGTAACACACTATCGATCGGAATCTGAATCATTTTGAAGCAAATTGCCAATCCATTGCTTCATATTAAGTTCGAAAAATTTGTCTTCTCAACACCGTAAATAAAGCAATGAATTTTGTTGAACTGTCAAAATAAAACTGATTCCTATTGAAGTGTGTTACACAATTAGGATGCTGTATCTTATTATGTGAATTATAGGAAGAATAAGTGCTAGTTTTTCTGAAAAAATAATTACTTATAAATAATTATAAAGTTATATTTTCGGGTCCAAATTCAGCATGTATCAGAAAGATGTAGTCATATTAATAACGGTGTGGTAAAAAACTTTCTCCATGGGACCAATATCGTAATCACGCAAAAAATATCAACTGTCCTGTATAAAACTACAATACAGGTACTCGACCCAAATGTATGGGATGACTGATTATTTTTTACTTGCTGTATATTGGAGCTGCCTGTCTTCAACGACAATAAAAAATAACATTTTCCTAATGATCATTGGTTATTTGTTTTCTTACAACTAACAACACTCACAACGAATCGTACTTATTGATTAAAATAAACATTGATCACAAATACTACATATAAGTAAGATCATAATAAACAAAATTATAATAACAATTAAACTAATTCCATTTATAAATCGAATAACCGTTTAGTCGATTATTAATTCCGAATGCGGAAAAGCATTTTCCCATCTCTATAAGAAAAACAGAAGGGATCTGTGATGCATTTTCATCTATCTTCGGGGCTTCCCCGAGATGCAATGGTGCATACGATCTTTATAAATACGCAAAATTAATGATGCGTTTCACTGTTTACAAATATAGGTACCTAATAGCACTAGCGTGTGTGTGTGTTTGTTAAACTCTTAAATAAAATGGATTCATTCTGACTTTCTGAGAACTGCAGAACATTTATTTATCTAAAACTTTATACCTACCTAGGTAGGTAGGTTTGTCATAATATGTAATGTATGATTTCAGATAAGGATCTCTGTCGTTTAAGGATCATAAGAAAATTATAATGCAATATTTGTATTTATTTTGAATAGAATTTTATTTATGATCTGTATTTTACATTTTTCGTATGCTATTACAACGACTTCTTAGATAAAATATTTTTATAAACAACGTGTATTGTTTGTATTTTGTTTTTCATAATTTCATACACACATTTAATATACTTAGGTAGGTACTTAATGCATAAAACACAAGATGAGAGCTTATTTAATCGAAAGATTTACCTACTTACTTAGATATAAAAAATACCCACATGGTAATAAAAATGTTTTTATAACAGTTTATCATACTTATTGTATACTTAGTTTAATATTATTAGGTACTTATACAAAAAAAAAATACTAAGTAAGTATACGAATTAATATTGTTTGGGTTTTCCAATTTTCATTTTCTACAAAAAACTCTGCCAAGAAAACAAAGTCAATACTGCATGATGTAATAGGTCGGGGAAAAAGTTTTTTTCGTTTTATAGTATGTATGAACTTGTAATAAAATCTCTTTGGCTATACTATTTGTATCTGGCTGGTTTTGGTATCATTGAAAGCTTAAATTTTAAAGAACATAATTCTAAATTCAAATTAGGAAATTGTGTGATTTTCATTTGTTTTTCGTACTGTCAAGATGAGTGAATCTAATGAAGAAATTCGATACATTTTAAAATTTCCCAAGATACGACGTCAGACTGCAATAAAACGCAATAGAAAATGTGAAGCTATAGATAGGTACAAGTATATATTTCCAGTATAATATCATTGTACGAAAAGCCTACACCATGCGAGGTGAGTTTATACAGGAACATTATAACATGTAGGTCGCCGTGTGTATACGAATATGTACTATACGAATACGTAGCTACAGTTTTCTAGAACTTTAGAAAAGCGGTGGCCGCCACATAAAGGCCGTCTTGAAAATGATGGCACCGGCACCGAGGTTTGATTTTACGGTCTCAAAAAACGCTCTGTGTAAAAAACTGTGACTTCTTATTATACAAATATGGCAGTGCTTTTTACACGTTTTATTAAAACTAGCTTTTGCCAGCGGGTTCGCTTGCATGGTTATCGGAAAATATCCCACGGGAACGTAGTACCGGGAATTCCTTCCTTGTTCCTTGTCTACATTATAAAGGGAACCTCTGTGCAAAATTTCAGCTTTTTAGGACAAAGGGCTCGCTGGTCTACGGCTAGGCGTTGATGAGTCAGTCAATCAGGACCTCTCTTTTTATTTATGTATCTATACTTAGATATACTGGATGACTTTTTTTACCGTCTCGAAAAAAATAGGCTATAACAAGTGATAACTAGTGATGGTTTATTACAAGGTTTATCCTCAATACAATTTCATCACTGACTGGTAAAATTCTTGAGCTAGCCAGACGTTATTTTTCGTGTCTGTGTGTTTTTGTGTGTTACGATATTAACTTATCCAAAAACCAAAACACGATTTTCATAATGTTCTAACTTAAGTAATATTATTTTTCTTGTCTCAACACTTATCAAAATTAAAACATTAGATATATATTTACTTTATTCATTATCTAATAAATATATTAAAGAAGTAGGTACAGTCAGCGTCAAAATATCGGAGCGAATAGACTGTTCAAACTTATTTCAACAACTAAGAATATTAAACTTTATCTCAATTGGATAAAGTTCTTGTCAGACTGACAGTTACCTGTACCTACTTCTTTAATTAATACATACTTCTTTATTGTCTTCATTCTGAAACATTCCTTGTATCATTGAGTTAATATTTCATTTTCATAGTAGTTTAGATCATTTTGAATAGTCTGTTCGTCCCGATATTATTGACGCCGACTGTACCATGTATACAAAGAATATTGTGTCTTACCTGCTTAACACTTACTTACTTACTACTCTACATATCACATTTTTTTTAAAAACCAAAAAATTAAAAAAAAATCTTATTCAACACTATTACCTATTTACCTACGAGTAGGTACAAAAAAGCATATTTAACAAATACGTGTAATTTCTACGTTTAAAGCTGTTTAACACAGTTTAGAAAATTAGACAGGCTCAATAAATTGTCACAAAATAGGTCAAAATACAAGTAAGCTGGCAGGAGCAAAAAAAAGTAATTTTCATTTAATTTTTTTTAAAGCGTACAGTTCGCGAGGTCTAAGCTGAGTATTGCATTTGTGTGAGTGCACATAGATAGTGTAGGTGTGATGTCCGGCATAGAGCGCGATGCGTTCTTTGTTTGGTTTAAAACCGGTTTATACTGCTTTTTGGCAATCGGCTTTTGTTCTTTTAGTACGAGAGGCCATGACCAAAACTATGTCGCATCGTTTTACGGCCACAACCGTATACAATCGTTAGTTTAGATGATTATAAACCCCACTCAGTAGGCAGCACCGGTCAGAAACGTCACAGTTTTATGGGGAGTCCATTTCTACTACTTAAGTATGTAAAAAAAAAAATTGGCAGATGGTTTTACGACAATAATGTCTGATATTAAAAAACTTTTTAACAAAAAAAAAACCGACTCCCAAAAAAAACTACAAAGTGAAAAATAACTTTGATTTCGGAAGTCGGTGTCTTTTGTTTTTTATTTACTTTCTTTTTTTTGCCACCGACTTCCGAAATCAAAGTTATTTTTCACTTTGTAGTGATTTTTGGAAGTCGGTTTTTTTTTGTTAAAAAGTTTTTATTTCTCGTTTTTTAGTGGGTCTGTTTATAATTTGTATAAGTTACAATAGTCTAATGTCAATTGCTCATCACATGTTACAAAATATTGATTTCCCGATGCTGGGACGTTAATTGTTGAGGAGTTCTGCTGGTAAGAACCAGGAGAACTCCTCAACAACCACTCACCACACGCATTGTGCGACGAGCGGAAATTAATAATAAATAAATAAATAAATATCCTTGGACATTTCACACAATTGCTTAGCAACCATATGAAAGTAATCGAATCGCAACCCGTGAAATATTTATCATTGAGTAGTTCCGGTAGCCATCTGTGGTCTTCATCATCAATTCCACTTCACCAAGTAGTGCTTTCCGAGAGCAAATGCACGAGCTACTATAAAAAATACCCAAATCGCTATAGGTGTGCCTATAATGTTTGAAGAGTTCCTTCGATTTCTCCAGGATCCCATCATCAGAACTAAATTTTGACAAAAATGGGACCATTTGGGAAGTATATCCTTTCCAACAAAAAAATAATTTTTCAAATCGGTTGGCAATCGACGGGGTTATGCGCGAAAAAACATAAAAAAAAAATACAAACATCCGAATTGAGAACCTCCTCCTTTTTTAGAAGTCGGTTAAAAATGTACACAGGTTTCGTAATTTTATTACGAAAAAGTTGGTTTTCAGCCATTTTGCGCGTCACATGTGATTTTATACGCTTTTAGTCGCATATGACAAAAATTTTGGTCATGGGCTCTCGTACCATTTTGGTGATCACTCACACAAATGCAAGGCTCAACTTAGGCCTCGCGGACTGTACCTACCTATTACTTAGCTCGTCTTTAAAAATATTTTTTTTTTTTTGGAAAACGTTAATTACAATTACAAATACCTACATTAAAAACATTTTCATTTATCTTATCACATAATTATGAATACTGCATTTCCGATTGGCATTTTTTTTCCGTTCGATAATAATTAATAATCCTAAATTTACAATAAAAATGTCTTGGATAAAAAAAACTTAGCTTCTATTAGGCTTTACGTAAGTAGTAAGTCGACAGCATAGCTTTTCAATATCACAGTAATTTAAAATAGTTTTTTTAATACGTCATTGTTTGTAATGATGACTTAGGTATACTCGACCTCGTAGGTTTACTGAGACTGAAGCCCTTTGTAAACGGCACGATTGCTTTACGGTAGTCGCAGCCAACTGGTTTAACTGTTTGGTCAACCGCCTAGCCATTTCACTTAACGCCGCCATTCAATCAACGGCCTGAATGATATTCAGCCATTCAATCGAACGGCTAGGCAAGTAGGTAATTACTTGGATCGATAGCGTTTGCCTAGCCCAGACATTTCAATTTAAATTTAATTCCATTTTCTGCCACCTGGCGCTGAAATCCACATTATTCAATATGGTGTCGACAAGCCACAATATTTCTGGTGTTTCTCACAGTTTAAATGCGTTTAAGCAAAACCGAATCGGGACACTCCGACTCCACGTAGTATTTTGGCTGCTAACACTAGAGTGTATATAAAGATTTATCTGGAGGGCAATCCCCGCCTGACTTAACCTCAAAACACTTTATAGTTGCTTCTGCAACGTCTCCGGCGCTGCGGGAAGTGCAAACCCGCAGCGCCGGAGACGTTGCAGAAGCAACTATAAAGTGTTTTGAGGTTAAGATACAATAATTTGTTTTTCTCAAGAACGGTGCATTATCTTTACACTGTAATTTTAAATTGGAATGAAATAATATATCTAAATGACCTACCGAAATACCCTATTTCAGATTTTGTAAGTTATGTATTTAGTGATGCGCTCATGATTCAGCATAATTATGGCTAGCAAAGCTAAGCTGTCATCAATAAAAATGATTATTCACTGTATAATTCTGTAGTTTCGGTCACCGACAAAAAACGTAATGCTTTTCAGGAAAAGCAATTAAATTAATTAGATGTATACAAAAATAAATCTTAAGACCGTCCACCAGCACCGCAGCATCAGCATCATGTCATCTTCCGTGGCACCAGCTCTGCTTATGGAACCATTCTTCTCAATTGGAGGGTGAATTATTATTATTACTCGCCGAATCTAAATTTCGCATTAATCCTAAAGAATAAATTAAAGCACCGTTTACAAAAAAGAATAGAAAAAAAATATTCGATATTCAAAAATATTTGCAAACTTTAGAACCATTTTTGAATATCGAAGATTTTTTTTCTTTCGACGACGAAGCTATACCCTCTTACTAATAAACACAGAATAAAGTTATTCCAAACTTAAACCATTGAAAATGTATGGTTATTCCTTTGTTATTCCTTATATAACTTTATTCAGTATTTTATTTGTAAGAGGGTTAGACTCTAAATTGCACAAACTGTATACTTCGCGCTTCGCGTCTTGATGTAAGTTTTCCGCTCTGACGTACTGCACAGTACTTAGTCAATGTCTATACTAAAACAGCAGCGCGTATGCGCATCGGAAAACCTGGTTTCAGAGCGGCAAACATAGGTACAGACGCCAGCACAGGTCAAGCCACCCGAAACTTGATAAAACAAGGTTTATCACATTTGGTCCAAAACAGGCATCACAACCGTCCCCAAACTACTGCTTCATAGCTCATGTGTGCGATTCTGGTTCGAATGTGGCATGTACCTGTGCCAGAGTTGTGCGCACGGACTCTATTAAATACCTTGGAGTAGTAGTTGATAGCAAACTTTCATGGAGCGAGCAGGTCAATTATCTGGTTTCTAGAGTGAGAAGATTAATTTTTGTTTTTGAAAACCTTAGAAGTTCCGCAAATGTTTCTACCCTGAAAACAGTTTACCTTGCACTTGCTCACTCCGTTCTTACATATTGTATAACGGCTTGGGGTGGGGCTGGGAAGTGTCTTCTCCTTCGACTTGAGAGAGCACAGAGAGGGGTCCTTAAGGTTATGGCACATAAACCCATTCGTTTCCCGACTCACGATTTGTACTCGTTATGGAAGATACCTACTGTAAGGCAGTCTTTCATTCTATGCACAATGTTACGGAAACACTCGGAGTTGCCTTACGACCCTAACGCCACTATTGAGCGTAGACGTGGGTGTAGATCGGACAGAGTTTGTGGCATAGTGTCGGCGAAACTTGAAGTGGTCCGACGGCAATACGATTTCTTTAGTTCGAGGCTGTACAATAAGGTAAACAGTGTACTCCATATTCATTCTCGTTCTTATAGGGATTGCAAAACACTCACTGACGAATGGCTTCAAACCCTCACCTATGAAGACCTGGAGAGCTTGGTCAAACCCTGATTTGTTTCCAATATCGACCTCTTCCTTCCGAAATAGACTCATTACACATAAATTAAGACACACTCACGCACACACACACACACACACACACACACACACACACACACACACACCCCTACACACCTATGCAAACACCCACACGCACATAATACATTCGCTCGTACCTACACATATTCACATTATTTTTTAACCTATTATTCTAGTTTGTAATCAATCTCCTGTGTTTAGCATAAATTCTAGAACGCTATCGTCCTTTTCCTGAGGTGGGCGTTAATTCCTACGACACAGTATTTTACTAATGTAGGTATTATCGCACTAAATGTTATTGTCATACTGTGTTTTTTGTTCAATAAAGAATTTATTTATTTATTTATTATTTAAACTGTCAAATTTTCCCAATCAACCTTGAACCTAATGCTTTAGCGATAAAGATGAAAATCGATTCAAGAAATTTGACAGATTGTAGTAGCTTGATATGCTGGCGTCTGTACGTGACGCAAACTGTACAGTTGCATAGGGTCACATGCTTCAAAAACTGATGCAGCATGTTGTGGCATGCATCTAAATAGGTATAGGGATCCTACTGTGGATTCTGAGCGACTAAAAAAAAACCGGCCAGGTGTGAGTCCGTAAGTACCGCTATCTATAAATACGGAAAAAATCGCGTTTGTTGTATGGGAGATATTTATTTTATTCTGTTTTTAGTATTTGTTATAGCGGCAACAGAAATACATCATCTGTGAAAATTTCAACTGTCTAACTATCACGGTTCATGAGAACTGCTGAGAGCCTGCTGTCCGACTGTCTATTTTACCCTTTGGGTACGGAACCCTAATAAAACTCTTTATATTGTGTTGGTATAAACTAATCTGCCATATAGTGCGCGCCCTTTCGAGCTTCTTCTAGAGGCCTAAAAGTATTCGCTCATGACCAATAATCATTCAATAACCGCCCATTAGTCATTTTCCTGTCCATTTGGGTGGAGCAATCCATTCAAGCTGACGTCACCATCTGGCATCTACCTATCGAAAGAAAGGTATAAATAAAAGAAGGTTTTCACCTAACAGCTTCTTGACGATGCCCTCGTCTCCTTGCTTGATGCCGTACAGCAGCAGAGAAGAGAAGACGTTCTCCGCGACTTCAGACAGCTTCTTCGGTGACTGGATGTTGAGGCTCATGCCCAAGGCTTCTTTCAGAGATTGGTCCTAGGATGGTAGCAGTTGATTAATAAAAATGAAGGCTGATGAACAAGGAATAAATATGTGAAACACTGTAACCCATAGAAATATTTTTTTTTATATCTATGCTTTACCTAACAAACATTTTTTAAAAAAATGTAAGCGTAAAGCAATATAATGTAAGATTAAATGAATTTTTATTTAACTATAGAAACTCAGAACATAGTACAACAGGCAGATCACCCGCTGAAATTTTGTTCGGCCGAAAATTAAGAAACAGGCTAGATCTATTAGACATTCGTAAACCGATATCAGCTAATACAGACCTCGAAAGTGTAGTGAAAGATAACCAGTGCTTGCAGAGTAAACTATGCAGTGGTATACGAAAAGAAAATTTACCAAAAATGAAATAGTGCTAGTAAAAGTATACAAACAACAAAAAACATATTGGACAAAAGGAATCATTGCAAACACATTAGGAAATTCCTTATATGAAGTGCGTTTGCTTGGACAAAACAACGGTTTGGTAATCAAGAGACATGTAAACCAGCTCTTGAAATTTAAGGGTGAGGGTGAGAGTCCACAGGTGGAACGTAGTTCACACGCTGGTAAAGTCACCGGTACGAATGAAGATCTACCAACGGAGCTTCCTCCCATCTTATTATCATCGTCTTCATGCACTCAGCAAATAGAAAATATCGCTCAACCAGTGCCAGGCGTCGCCGATGTCTCGACCGAAAATGTCGATGCATCAGATTCGGCAGAATGTGAGGGTACAGATTCGAGGTGTTGCTCCCCCCCTGGACAAGACAAATCTGATGACTCGTTCCAGACACCCTCGCCTCCACCGAGGCCACGGAACGAACGCCCCGATATGTTCATTTTTGAACAGTAGTATAATTTTATAATTGTTAGGCTAAGGGTGGAGGGATGTTAGTATGTAAGTAGGGTACGCTGCGCGTGACCCCACCTTGTGAGTCGATAATATACGTTAACTCCGAACGCTTGTGTTTTCTTTCACGCGACTAACACATTTTAAATCAAAATGACAGAAAAGTTGATACACGAATTTTTCATGACACACATGTTTCCGAATTTGCTTCTGAAACATGAAGATTGTCGAAGCGCATAACTTAATTATGTCGTACTGTAGTTGTAATACTTTACCGTTTGAGATCCGGTGACTCACAAGAGAGTAACGAAAAATTGATATATAATTGTGTATCATTGGTCGATACTTGATAGGTGTAAAGTGAGTGTTCTAATATTATGGGATATTTATTTCTGCTCGAGACATGGCCGCGTATGAAGGAGCTCATGATAGTATGTATATATAGCCGGTCAAGTCCAAAATAAGTCAGACTCTCAATTCTTGCATCTTCACCAACAAACATGCTAGATCAAGTCATAGTCTAGAAACAACAGTTAGCCTATATTTAATCCCAAATGCAGCGTTCAAAATAATAATTTTAAAGGCCCGGGCTCAGACCAATTTTATTGGTCTGAGGGCCCGGGTAGTTAAAATTTACGAATTACTCTAGTAGTCTAGATGTTTTAAAAGAAATTGTGCATATTGTATACCGGTAGAACGGGCATGAACCAAACATGTTTTCCTTGAATTAGAACCTTCTTTTCCTTGAATTAGTTTTTTTAACGCAATTCAAAGTCGGCAAAGAAATTTTCTAGCAATCATCTGCGTCAATACGAAATTTATAAGATGCTACAATTTATTCTAGATGAAAATTTTAAAAAAATTGCCAGTTTTGTTACTTACCTATGTTTAAAAAAAATACTGACGTTTGAAGTTTGAGCAACGATGAATTTCGAATAAAATTTTAAAAAATCCGCGTGGCCTGGGTCTTGTTATTGAGCCTAAGCACGTAGCAGACGGCCCCACGGATCCGCCATTTTCACATATTCCAACCATCTGCCTAACACCCTCAATTTCTAAGCATAATAATCGCTGTGCTTGGATTATAACTCAAAAACTTCTAAGCTATCACAAAATGTTAATCCAGTCCTCGAAGCGCCATAGCAATATATATGTATGGTCTGGAGCCCAAAAAATTGTAGCTAACCGAGCTCTTTACAGCTTTCACACGAGTCAATTCACGATTCATCTCCAAGAATATCCATAGGTAATAATAAAAATCCTATGACCACATGTATGAACGTTAAGGGGCGGTGTTAGCTCAGTAATCAAAAAAATTGGTTTCTTGGATTGTCGAGTATGACGTAACGCAATTATACTATCCGACGCAAAAAATATAGTGGACAGATAAGGGTTTAAAGAAAAATGTTAACCGAATAATAGTAAAAAATAGTTGTTTGTTTGATATTCCCAATAAAAAAATTGGAAGTTGCTCCACAAAAATAAACTTTGGCGTCGAACATCTCTGTATTTTCAAGGATAACGACATTCACTTTTTTAAGAATTTAATAGAATTATATTATATTATCATTTTTTTAAAACTTTAACCGGACAATTATTTAATTTGTTGTGTATATTCTGAATAATCTAAAGAAAACCCGGAAAATAAATGCACATTCGCAGCTTAGTCACATCTCGGCAACACAAATATTGTTTTCAATTTTCAACCTTATTTCAAGCCAGCTAATGGTGACAATAGATTATACAGTTGTGTGCCGTTTAAAATCGTAGTCAGTCCGCGTCTTAGGGTGCGTTTCCACTGACGCGGAGCTGGGCGGAGCGGAGCGGAGACGTGCAAGAATCGACCAAGCGTAATGGTTGAAATACTCATCGCGTCTCTTGCCTCGTCTGTAATTGGACGATTCCTGCACGTCTCCGCTCCGCTCCGCCCAGCTCCGCGTCAGTGGAAACGCGGCCTTAACGAGGCAAAAGGAGTAAGCACCTATGTAAGGAACGTATCAGGTGGAGATCCGTAATTTCTGCCTACCCCCATGGGAAGAAGGCGTGCCAGTTTAGGTATGTGTATGTAGAGTGAGACAACTTAAAAACAATGGCAAACTTACTTGGATGGACATAGATGACAAGTTGGTCAGTTCTCCTCTGATGTTCAGGCCCATCATCTGTAAAACAAAACGTTTTGAACCAAAGGTTTTTTTTTAATGTAGGATTGAAGCTGCAAAAATGCATTAATTTAAACTTCCGTATGTAGCCTTTTTCTTCATCTTCTTTGGTTCGGAATTTGAATGTAGAGCAATTAAAAAGCATTCTAAAATTACTAAGTCTTATTGTCTTATTGAACATATAGGGTGACTGGTAATTAGTGACCGATACCTAAACACATGACTGTGCTCATGATAACAAACAACTTTTACTATGGGACCAAACCTGATTCGCGAAAAAAAAATCAGCCGCCCCATACATTCATGTTCGCATAACTCGTCAAAATGTAGGGAGCAGCTGTTCTTTTTTTCGCGATTTCAGGTTTGGTCCCATAGTAAAAGTTGTTTGTTAACATGAGCACAATCATGTGTTTAGGTATCGGTCACTAATTACCAGTCACCCTATATATATAAAAATTAAAAAATCCCCAACGCAAAAAAGAAAAGCGAACATTTAAAAATTAAAAATAATACCTATCGTTGAGTAATACCTAGTTATATATATTTTATTACAGAAATTGATGGATGGCACGATAAGGTTTGCTCATTGAAATAGCGCTATAATGTCGCGGCGCGGCGGGGCGGGGTACCGCTTAAGTAAGTCAGACCCTTCATTTGATTGACTATCTACATAATACGGTACCCCGCCGCGACATTATAGTGCCATTACAATGAGCAAACCTTATCGTGCCATCTATCAATTTCTGTAATTAAATTATATAATTTAATTACAGAAATTGATAGATGGCACGATAAGGTATTTTTAAATGACTAGCTAAATTTTCACAGGGTGTTCTACCCATGAATATGAACAACTTTCACTATGGGACCAACTTTGAAATCGCAAAAAAAATATCAGCTGTTTCATACATTTTGATCGAGTAGGTATTGAACTTTTGTAGGAAACCGCTGGTTTTTTTTTTCGTGATTTCAAAGTTGGTCCCTTAGTGAAAGTTGTTCATATTCATGGGTAGAACACCCTGTGAAAATTTAGCTAGTCATTTAAAAATAGCCCTGTATAGGTATTACCTACTCAATCGAATTTGATAACAACAGCCGCACGGGTCGATTGATCAGGTTAAGCTACGCTTGCCGCGGTTAGTCCGTGGATGAGTGACCATCTTTACAAACCAAGACCCCTCCGTACCTCGGAAAGTCGTTCGGAAAGTCCGGCTGTCATTCGTGGACCTTTGACAATCGTTACGGGTCGTCAGAAGTCCGAAAGTCTGACAACCAGTATTACCCAGTTACTGGGTTATGGAGGTCAGATAGACAGTCACTCCATGTAAAATAATGGTACTCAGCTCACAGCTGCATCCGGTTAGACTGGAAGCTGACTCCAACATAGTTGGGAGAAGGCTAGGCAGATGATGATGATGATAGGGAACAACTATTTGATTTTTGTAACTAATATTGACTATTCAGTACTCACGTCAATTTTCTGCTGGAAGCTCAGTTCAGTCTTTGTCAACACATACGACAGTTTGGTGAGGGCAGCTTCTGGGGTCATGTCGTAGCCTGAGACCACACCTGCCTTCGCGATCGCCTGCATTGAACAACACTAGTATTATCTTCTTTGAATGGAGGATCAATAGAACAGGCCGACAGGTGAACCATTGAGCATAATAACTTAAATACATTATGTGAATAACCCTAATTTCTAATTTTAAATCTTGCGCTGTGTAGCCCGCGAATTCAATTTTTTTTTTGGGTTTTTGCAATTTGCAGGGTCGTGTCAGGTTGTATCTTGATCAAAATGTGATACGCGGCAATAAAACATATGTATTTACATAATTTTACCCATAAAAATCATCAATATATCTCTCTAATGGTGGACATATACGCTACGAGAAATCGTTACGATCAGACTGTACAGTTCGAACGGTACAGTTTATCGTACATGACATACAAGCCATATACGCTACGAGAAATCGTTACGATCAGACGGTACAATAAACGGTGCCGACGCACACGTGTCAGCGATGGCTTCGACGGACGACGTTTTAGCAGTTGTTGGATTAATATTCGACCTGAAAGAAAAAAAAGTGAAGCGGAAAAAGCGTAGCATCTGGTGCAAAGAATGGCTAATGAAAAGAAGTGTTCATTCTCATGTCAATTTGTTGGCGGAATTAAAGATGTTTCCAAAAGACTGGCACAATTTTTTAAGAATGGATCATGATACGTACTTACATCTACTGAATATGGTAGCACCAATTATCGAGAAGCAAGACACTATTATGAGAAATTCTACCCCATTACATTGTGATACTCTTTGCCTTTAGTATTTCAAAGACAAGGTTTTTTCACTGCGATATAGCTCAATAAATTGTTCTAGCCATTCGCGATTAGTTTGAGACGCCATCTCCATGACGCGTGCGCACATCCATCCGAACTGCGATTGACAACAAAACTGAACACAAAAACTGACGAGCGCATACACGTTACGATCAGTCGGCACAGTTCGTCCGATTCCGATTAATCAATTGAAATTTTCATACTGTTCCGTTCGACTGCACAGTCTTAAAAAATCGGACGAAACTGTACAGTTTTATAACATACATGTAGCGATTTATCGGTACCGTTCGAACTGTACCGTCTGATCGTAACGATTTCTCGTAGCGTATATGTCCACCATTAGTTAGATTTCGTGCAGATTCGTCAAACGAAGGAAATCTAACAAATCTCAAATGACACGGACCTGCAAATTGCAAAAAACCCAAAAAAAATGAATTTCGCGGACTACCACTGCGCATCATCCATAAATATGTTTTTCATTTGACAATAATTGTAGTAAATATTATAACTAAATTATCGTTGATGATTTTTCAATGGCAATTCGAAATAATTGTTGGAAAAAGGTGAGATAAAAATTTGAAACCTTCATAAAGGTGGCTTCGTATTATAGGTACCTACCTACCAATTATTCCCTTTACTGAGTGATTGCATAAGAATTTTACCTCATACTTTTGGAATAGACTTTAATCACGTGGATTGCCACGCTTTATAGACCAGAGCGAGGCATATACCTAGAGCAGATCGATAACATCGTACAATACCTCATTACATGAAAATCACGCGATTTTTACGACCAACGAGAGAATGAACATAAATCAACTGTAAGTAACGCTACATCAACTGGGCTACTTATGGCTAATCCGTTACGAACGCGAGAAATCCTATTAATATTAAAAAATATGAAAGTTGGTATGTTTGGATATTTGTTTTCAATCACGCAAAATTGGCTAAATGTATTTGGTCAAAATTTGGCAAAATTATAGCTTATAACTTGGATTAACACATATCCGTGGATAATTAGCAATATCATAATTTCCGGCAAAAGCTGGTATAATAAAAATGTGTTTATTATCGGCGTTTTACCTGAAATAAAACGCTTATTAAACTACTTACCTTATTCGAAGCATAATTAAACTATTGAGATAGGCTGAACCTTGTTTCCTGTGCCTTTTTTCCTTACGTTTCTAGCGATATAGCTCTGTCTCGCTCTCATGACGTCACCAGGTCAGAGAGGGGAGCGCATTTTTGAGCGCGCGCGATCGGTCTTGTTCATTGGATGATTAGAATATGTCACCTGGCAGAAATTAATATTATGCTTCGAATAAGGTAAGTAGTTTAATAAGCGTTTTATTTCAGGTAAAACGCCGATATTAAACCACTTGACCGTTATTCGAAGCATAATTAAACTATTGAGATATGTCTGTTATCGCCTGGTGACGCTCATGACGAACGCCAATGTGTAGGGAAAGATCAAGAAAAAAATAAAAATAGAAAAGTAATTGCAATTTGTTTTTTATTGCAGAACTTAAGAGAAATTGTTTTAAAATATTCAAGCAAAAATCAATAAATCAACATAATTCACTATAAGACAGGTTTAAAGAGAGCAGTAATGCTGTTACTCCTAGAAGAGCCCAAAACCTGTCGTTTATAAAATCGATTAAAAGTGTTTGAGGATCTCCAATTTCCCCGAGCCATAATATCTTCCATGGGGAAGTTGTCCAACCAATTCTTGGAAGCAACAGCGGAACGGACACTTCCAGGAGTAGCAACAATACCTGCCTGACGCATCAGAGTTTTAATCCAGCCTGCAATAACAGTTCGTGAGGCCGCACGAGCTGTACCTCTCGTAGTAACAAACAAGTTAGGACATTTAGCTTCCTGAAGTCTACTGGAAAGCAGTGATACGGTTTGTTCAACCCAGTATACGGGGTCTAAGTTCCTATTATCATTATTTTTAAATAATCTCCATCCTGATTGCCTATAGTCAGATGAATCAGTCTTAGACCCAAAGGCTGGCCACAAAGTTATAAAATTATGGTCTGGTGATTTAATATAATTATCGTTATCGGTCATAAGGAGTGTCAAATCATGAATACGCCTACCAGAACAGAGTACTAAGAGGGCAGCGGCTTGACTCGATACATCAAAAATATTGTCATGATTTATCGTTCTATCGCCAAGAAAACATACAAAATCATCAATATTCCACACGGGTAACTTAGAAACAATTGGTTTTTTGATTGAAATCGATTTCAAAATATGTTTCACCAAAACATGATTACTTAGAACACCTGAATCATTTACATTACAAAGCGTGGAGACCACAGACTTGTGTAACAATATTGTATTATAAGACAGTTTATGCTTTATATGCAGATCAGCCAGAAAACGAGCTAGGTCAGATCCTGAAGGATTCTTAGGGCTAATATGACTAGTTCTACACCACGAAATCCAGCGGTTCCATGCAGGTTTGTAAGTTCTTAGGGTGGAAGCGCGCCAAGAACTTTTAAAAGATTTATCTGAGAATTATTCCAATTACCTAAATGATGTGTCCACCCCCACATTTCCATACTTCCAACACTAGATCCTGGACGCGAGGAGGTGGCAGTCCCGTTGTCACATCGATCAATACTTTGTTCAGGTTCTGTATTGTGAACGGTGGGGCCAGAGCCCGGGCTTTGAGATCTCCGCGCCAAAAGACTCTCTCCCATCTCGGTGCTACTATCAAGTAAATTCCTGATGCCTGATTGAGGTAGCTCAAAACCCTGGGTATCAGGAACGGGGGCGGGAACACCCATGCCAGATCGAATTTCCAAGCAATCGAGAATGCATCGTGGGCGACAGCTTGTTTGTCGTTCTGATCTTTCGACACGTAATGAGGGACTACGTGAGCGTTGCTGGAGGCAAACAGGTCCACTTGGGGAATTCCCCATTTTAAGAATACTAGCTTGGTAATCTCGGGTATCAGATGCCATTCGGGGACCTGGCGAAACCGCGATAGGTGGTCGGCATGGTTGTTGTACCTCCCCGGAATGTAGTACACATTGATATGAATTTGGTACTGATCTATCAAACAAAACAGGTCGTATGTTATGTCCATCAATCGCGAGGATTTGGTTCCCCCTTCGTGACGGAGATACGCTACTACCGTGCGATTGTCGCATTGTATGGTGACCGTAGATTGACTCAGATACACGGGATGACTTTGAAAAACCTTCAATATTGCCAACATTTCTTTTACGTTGCAGTGACAATTCTTCTCGTTCTGGGACCACGTTCCCCATAGTGACTGGTTGTCCATCTGGGCACCCCAGCCTAAGTCGGAGGCGTCCGTTGTGATAAAATGTGTCGCTGGTGCGTGGTGTAGAATTGACGGATGTTGCAAATTGTGGCTCCACCATTGTAGATCGCCTATTGCATCTGCAGGTACAGTGTATACCTTGACAGAATTGTCCAATTGCAGTGGAATTTCAATAGAGCTCGATAGTGCAATCTCCCTCTTTGGACAACAAAACTCGCAAAGTTTAGTGCTCCTATTACGCTTTGCAATTTCTTTAGGTCTGTCTTCCCCAAATCTATGATTTCGCGTATCTTCGCTAGTAATGAGTGTACTTTTTCCCTTGGTAGATGTTTGAGGTTTAGCCAAGGATCCCACAGTACTCCTAGGTAAACCAGGGATTTCTTTGGTGTTAGGATAGATTTTTCGAAATTTATTTGCCAACCCAGATATTGTAATGTTTTTACGAGAAGACTTACATGGCCTGCGAGAACTACTGGGTCTTGGTGAGCCAGAAGAAAATCGTCGAGAAAGACCAATATTCTCACACCTTGGCTTCTCATGACTTGGGCAATCCAATTTGTCAAACTGGCAAAAGTTTTTGGAGCCGTGCTGAGACCGAAAGGTAGGCAGGTCATTTGAAGAAGCTGGTTTTTGTAAATAAGACGTAAGAAGCGCCTGTGAGGCTTTGCTATGGTCAGGTGAAAGTAAGCCTGTGAGATGTCCAGCTTGCACATCCAATCTTGGGGCTGAATGAAATCTGGGACTCTGAACACATTTATCAGACTGAAAGGGGTGGTCAGTACGAATTCGTTTAAAGCCTTTAAATTGAAAATCGGTCGGGCTGACCCATCGCTCTTTGGTACTAGAAAGAGGGTAGATAAGAAACTTGATGTTGGGCTTGCAATTTCCAGAATTCCTTGATTCAACATTTTTTGAATAATTAATGTCATTTCTGGTGACACAGGTGTTTGAAACGCCTTGCTGTCTAATTTGGGCATGATTAAGGGAGGTTTTTGTTGAAAAGGTATACGGTACCCTTGAATTATTTGAATAAGAAAATCTGGTGCTTGCATTTCCTTCCAATGATCGACGAAACTCGATAACTGACCGGCTTGAAATATTTTCATGTCAATATTTACTTCTCTTGGCATTGAAGGCTGAAGGTGATGACCTTCGCTTATATCCGCCACGTTTATGAGCGTGGTATCTTTGGTTTTGTTTTGCCCCGCGGGAGCGAAAGGAACCTCTATCCACTGCGCCACTAACCTGTTGAGGATAGTTGTAATACGCATGTACCGGTCCTTGCGAAGGACACTGTATATTATGCTGCAAAAAGCCACCCTGCGAGGGGACGTTACAGTTCTGACAGCCTTGTGAAGGCATGCTTGAGTTGTTCTTACCCTGCGAGGGTGGAGCTGAATATTGTCCGTGCGAGGGACGTATGAGCCATTTTCCAACTTGCGAAGTTGAGTTATTACCATAAGCCGATTTTGTAGATGTACCAGCCGATCTAGAAGCAGGCCAGAAGGCTTTTTTGATACCGCCGGCTTTTTCTAATGCAACAACTAACTGCTCGGAATTGAATAAGCTAACCTCAGATGGAGGTATTTTCTTTATTGCCGCTTTTATTAAGGGGTCGCGAACTGCATTAGTTATGCTATCTCTGCGCATCTGTATAGTTTCAGCCCTATGGCCACAAACCATTTGCAATAGGTCTGCCGAAATCTTGCTGAACTCACCAGAAGTGAATATGTCATTCAGCTTTTGGTTTATAGCCTCGAAGCTAACTTCTTCTTTCTGGTCTCGGACCCATGTCAAAAACGCACAAAGTTCCTTCTTTAAGGACTCTTTTTGTTTTAAAATACCGTAAGTTAACGAAGCATAAGCCCTCTCAGAGTAACTTAAGTGTTTTAGTGTGTCATAGGGTCTGATCTCCTCGTTTGCCTCGAGTTCGACGAAACCCGGGCTATGATTATACGATTTTTGTGTTTCCGCGTAACGTACTTCACTCCAATCCGGTTTATTAAAAAACTGAATTTCTTTTAAAATGTTCAAGTAACGCTCGTCTGTCTTTGGAACAGCCGGTTCTTTAAGCTTAGTTTCAACATCTAAATTATTTAATAAACTACTACCCTCCATTTCAAAATCATCCTCCGTGAAGAGGTAAAGGGCGTCGTCGGCCAGCGGTATGCTATTATTTATATTATGTTTCACTTTACGCTCCGAGCGGCGATGCTTATACTTGCCCCGCCTTTTTTTGTGACAGCGGCGACGCGCATGTTTAGACTTATGGTCAGAAGAGCTAGATGAACTGGAACTAGAATCGCTACTATCAGAGCTACTACTACTGATGCTGGGATGTGAACGCATCCGTTTGGCACTAGATGCTGTATTATTAGCGGTATTCGAAGGTCCTGCGACCGGTTCATCTTGCGAAATCAACGTTATTTCTTTATCCATTACGTATTCGGTATTATACTTATAACAATTGAACACTTACACACACTGGAAAAGAAAAAGAATAAACAACACACGAACGGAAAACCGTTAATTTCTGAAAATATCAACGTTGATTCACTGTAATATCAATAACGATTCACTAGAAACAGTTTTAATAAAAATTGAAAATTGGTATGCCAACTTTCGATAGAAAGGAAAATATAGACGGTTGTGGAAAATAAAGGATCATGGTCATTTTGGACTAAGAAAAAACAGAATTCCGACCTAAGATGAGACTGTCACCAAAATGTAGTACATTGTTAATGTAGTTATTAGGTATTATCAGTTTATTTTTAAAAGATTGGAAAGTATTTAAATAATCATCTTTATAATTATAACTTTGCTTTATCAGAACGCAGTAAAAAATATTGATTTTGAACGCATTTATAATTATTAACGTTACTAGAGAAGTCCATACTTTAACTTAGATCTAAATCGATTTTATTTTTTAATCGAAATGAAATCCCAGGCAATGTCAATTGTTTAAAAGTAATAATTTTCGGCATGTATTTAACGCGGCGACAAATTAATCTGAATTTGGGATTAAGAAATAATTAAAGCCGGTAGCAAAAATAGTTGGTTGGCAGCTACAGCGAAGGATAATTTTAAGTAGAAAGTAGCAGCTTAATAATCAGTTGATAGCTTTGTTTTAATTTAAACTAGCATGCGGGAAGTGCAGCCCCAGCAGCTTCGGCTCACACGGGTGCTTAAGCTTTCTTACAGCGGGCGGGGGCTGCTCGCCCTTTGCGCCTCCGGATTTATATATACGTCGGGGTGCCCCAATTCGGTTTTGAAACAGACTCGACCTATTTTATTTAACTATATGAAGTGGGGGTACACTAACTTGCTTCAAAGCAGGATCCCACTGTTAATATTAGTCACCATGTCATTATTTATAGTACCTTACCTATGATTTCAATTGGCTTTGTTTAATATGTGCGCTACCAAGTAGCAGCCATTGTTTAGTTTTTATAATTCCTTGCATTTTAAAGCTCATCTAATTTAAATAATGCTAAAATATTTAATCGCTGCCAAGTTATTTTTTATTAGCAAAGTTATTTTTTAGTAGCAAATAGCCTGAAAAATAATAAGCTATAATTTTACATCTAAAAATCGATACTGCATAAATTGATCGATTACGTGGCCTCCCTATTTTTGACAAGTAATAGAAACAAAAGATAGATTGACAATTTGACATTGACAGTTTTCTGCGCAGACCGTCTTGTAGTATCGGCGATGACTCCGTGTTCTGTGCGATTTTGTGTTATTTTCCTGATTTTTTTATACTTTGCATTGCTTGTCCGTAAGCGATCCGATTGGATCTTCTACTCTAGTTGACTTGGCTTTCGTATATTGAACTTGGAATTGCATCACGTAGATCATAATAGGAAGTGGCAAAATGTCTTCCATTCTGTGTTTTAATTGTGGATTGTGTGTAAATAGCATTGCGCGACACATTTTTGAAATGTTCATTTCCCGCGCGTCTCCAATACGGAGACCTTATTTTATTAGCTCTTGGGACTTGTCACATTCGCCAAGCACAGTCTTATTATGGGGAACACACAAGATTCCATGGGCAGTACAGGATTGAGGCCAGTAGAGAAATACCGGATTGTCTAGATTTTTCAGAGTTAGAAATAAATACAATTATAAATGAAGTCTCAATCGTAAGAGGTACAATAAAATCAAGACATAATGGCAGTAAACTGTATTAATAATGACACATCTGGGTTAGCCGGTATTAGAGAATATTGCTGTAATTGTCTTGTTGGTCGACTACGCACACTAGGATGTTGCGATCATGTCATGACCATGGTTTGGTATCTTGGATGGGCCAGACATGAACAAAATGTAGCTGCTCCTGCCGCATTCCTTGATGATGTGTTTATAAGAGAATTATAATAAAAATGTAAATTAATGAGTTTTTTTGTCGATGGTGTTTTAAATTAGTAATTTTAAAGTAGAGAGGTCGAGCTACCTACGTAAAGAAGTTTTCAAGAAACCTTGAAAACTTGTGTCATGCTCCGCAGCAGAACCACTTTGACTATAGGTATTATGTAAAAATTACAGGATAAAATGTAGATAATGTCTATATTTTTGTAGCTTAATATCAAAAATTGTATATTGTTAGTTTCTTGGAAAATATCAATTCAAAGTGGTTATGCTACAGAGCATACTTTCCAGCAGAACCACTTTAAAATAACGGTTATTTTCACTATTATCGGGGACCAATTCAATAAAGTTTTTTTTTGTGTCCATGTCTGTTATGGTACCTACTTATGAATGAAGATAACTCAACGATAACAGATACCTATGTGGAGTGGGAGTTAGATGAGTCCAAAGAGTAAAGTAAGTATAGAGAGAAAGAGTGGCAACTCTGTGGTAAAATTTGCATGTATGGAAAGTGCTGCCACCTTATGTTTGGTGGGTGAACTAAGGGTCTAATGTATACACCTACCTATGCATACTGAGTAGGTATGCATACCACCTATAGGTAGGTACCTATCTATATAACTCGTACGAGTTTGTAAATTATGGGCAATCGGGGATATAATATAATTTTAAAAAACACGTATGCAGTTCAGGAAAATGTCAGTTTATTATTACCAATCAATCAGTCTTGAATGTGGGATCAAAATGGTGATCACTGCTTTTGTTCTTAAAATCTTCATACAATCACTTTCTCTAACCTCGCCGCCAACAGCCGCTATCCAAGCAGCGAACAAATCGGGCCTCGTAGTGGTTGTCAGGGTTTGGGAACCGGTGAAGAAGTAGGTACACCGTATGCCACTGAAATTGGAATGAAATTAATGAATAGCAGAATAAAACTTTTTCTTACTTTTATTAAAGGTACGGTACGGTAGTAAACACTTACATAAAGCATCACAGCCAAAAATACAATATCTTCTTGGGGGTTCACTCATTCTTGGGAGTTCGTTCAAAACAACTAATAAGACTAATGAACATTGCTAACGAAAAACAAAGTATAACAATAATAGGAATAAAAACAAAACTCAAACAGTAACATGAAACAATTTTAACAGAATTAACTGAGATAAACTCGAGAAGCGCATCAACAACGTCGGGAATGAGTTGACAATTGCCGAAAATCCCACAGATTAGATAGCTAGAAAATCTGAAATGTTTTTATGACAAGCCAGACAAGATGGCTGCCAAGTTTTGTTATCACACCAAACTCCAGATGTCTCTGTCATCTATGGAAATTGATGACAGTGTTAAGTGTGCCCCCCCTGGATGAGTCTGCAGCTGCTCACGACTGAGGGTGCTGCTTGGTAAAGTTGTTTTATCTCATGAAAGCGGGCGAGCCATACTTGAATATGTAAATGTTACATGCACATTGTCATTGTGTGCGTAAGCTCGAGCGCGCTACCTGCAGGTACGCACAAAAGAGCGCGTGTCGAGCGCGTGTCTATGCGCATTACATCTACAAGTATGGCTCACCCGATTTTGTGAGATAAAACAACTTTACTAAATATGCATTTATGAACTAATATGCACCGTCAGTAGAAGACCACGATTAGCGCCGATCTTGGATACGCACAGACTTATCTGGCTTGCATTCGACATAATTTGTAACATAGGTAATGTAAAAAAAAACAGGTGAAAAACTCAATTCAAAAAGACACAGATTAATAACTTCAAAAAACATATTTCTTAATTACTTGACTCTCCCGTCTTTTAAAAATATATTGAAGGGCCGTACTTGTTACATTTCTAAAGGTAAATGAAACAACGTATGTTTCATCAAGGGTCGTTTTGTTAAATTTTACTAGTCCAAGCATATTAGCAGCGTGGCCATGATTCTTTAGATAACTCACCTGCACCGTCACCGGCAAGGAAAAGAACGCCAATGAACAAGACCGATCGCGCGCGCTCAAAAAAGACAGAGCTATATCGCTAGAAACGTAAGGAAAAAAGGCACAGGAAACAAGGTTCAGCCTATCTCAATAGTTTAATTATGCTTCGAATAACGGTCAAGTGGTTTAATTACCTATTGTGTTGTTTATTTTATTTGATTTGAATGTTTATGTTGTATTTAAATAGTTGTATGAGTGAATTTTATACTTATCAATTTTAAATTTTATGATTTTTATAATGTCTGAAAAATAAATGAATTTATTATAAACTAAACAGTGATACTAACTGTTAGACTAAATGTGTGAGTAATTTTAGCTGGCACGCGATGCTAATATTTTGGAACTTGATATTGACCTTCCAAAAATATCTCCATCACAGATAGTCGAGCGGTCTACTAAAGTAAAGTAAAGTAACGCGCCGAAATTTAGTTTAATTTATTTATTTATGGATTACCAACGAGATACATTACAGTTATCTTCTACAGTAATAAAGTTGCGTAATAAATATGTTATCCTGTAATGCATACTCAATTACGGGTAACCACAGCTTACACATTATCGAGTACACATGCTCTGAATACATTAAAAAAAGAAAATATACATTAATGTTATTATTATGATTTACAAAGATACTACTTAATAAAAAAAAATATAAAAAATTGCATCCATACAATACAATAAAATCAAATTCAATATTATGAAATCGAAGCATAGCTGCAGTTTAACTTAGACCGTGACTTTGACCCATGTAGGTATATTTATAACGTACAATTTTGTAATGTCATAAACTGCCGAATGTAAGTAAAACCATCCGTTTTCAGATATTAAGAACTGATCAAAACTTAACAGTTTTCATTGACACTCAGTTTGCTTGGCGCCTGGCCCGGAGTTATCTTAACTTTTTATTAGGGGTTATCGTTCGTCAGTCAAGACGGTAATAATCAATGTTTTAACAATAATACCGTCACGCACTGTGACTATGATTTCATAATTTACCTAACCTCACTTTTAATTTTTTTTTGTAATAAGTAGGTATAATCTATTTAACGTTTTTCTTATATAAAAACTTGATTAGCCCGTCTCAACAATTTTTACGTAGAATGCTTTCATTTATTAACACTTTCAGCTGAGCATCTGGGTATTCAAATGTTTGTTGCGCGGCACACTATTTTCTCATACAAAATTATATGACGATTAGTGACGTTCTGGTTTATCATACAAGCAAAGATAATTTATGAAATGTGACACAACCGTTACTACACGTCGACGTTGCGAATGTACGCGTAATTATAATGTATGTGTGTGACTAGCCTTAAAAAGTGTACAACAAAACTAACGTGGAGTGGCGCTAGCAGTCCGAAAATTTAAAGTGATACGGCGGCGCGATGACGTAGCTTGAAGGAATTGGTATAGGCCGCAGCCGTTTATACACGTTCTTTAAAGAAAGACATTTTTTGCTGACGTGA
This sequence comes from Cosmia trapezina, assembly GCA_905163495.3. Taxonomy (NCBI): domain Eukaryota; kingdom Metazoa; phylum Arthropoda; class Insecta; order Lepidoptera; family Noctuidae; genus Cosmia; species Cosmia trapezina. The sequence continues at coordinate 20,614,128 of LR991035.1, read as the reverse complement.
TTAAACGTTGTGTCAAATAGCGTTTATCAAATTTTACGTATTATAACGTCGCTCCGCTCAAAGTGTTAAAATTAGACTGAGAATCAGCACTTCTGAGAAATCTTATATCTATGGTTACATCCTAAGTCAGCTCCCAAAACGCCCGCCCGTCACCTCTTCCTAATGATTTAGCTGGGAAGAAAAACTGGCGTCACCTCTTCCTAGTGATTTAGCTGGGAAGAAAAACTGGCGCAAAAATCAGCAATATGTCTCTTTGAACAATTTGAAGAACTTGTAAATTGAGTTTGTTTGTTACGCTTTCACGCTAAAACGGCTGAACAGATTTGGATGAAATTTGGCAAATGAGTAGACTAAGACCTGGATTAGGACATAGGATACATTTTATCCCGGTAGTAGGTACGTTCGCGTGGGATAATTTGCGACCTCCACGCGAGCGAAGCCACGGGCAAAAGCTAGTTCGAAATAAATATGAAAAGTCAAAATTATAATGTTATAGTTTGACCGTTACCGCTGTACCGCGGGGGGCGGGACGCCTTAAGCTATGCCGTAAGCGTTGACGAATGAGTGGTGGGACTGTACTGCCCCCCGTCTCTCTCACCACGTACATAGACATACTAAGACGCAGTACAGCGGTATCGGTGAAATCGGATGGTACTACCTATTATAACAGCTGACAAGAGATTTCACAATACAAATGCTGTTAAGAGAACCTAAAATATTGATGAAGTTAACAAGACTTGGGAGTAAAAGAATATCAAATTCCTTTGAACTTACCTGCCCAGTCTTATAAAGCGCAGCAACAGACCCAGTACTGCATTGAGTGATATTAACAATAATCACTCCCCTCTTCACGGCTTTTTCAATCACCTCTAGAACGTCCGGTCTGTTTGACGGAATGTTTCCTGCACCATAAGTCTCCATCACCAGACCTAGGGTAAAAGTGGTGATTGCTGAGAAATATGATCCGTGATGGGTGGTAATCTGGTAAGGAGAGATCCTGGTACTTATAACCTGAGAATATCCACCTCTCTTGCACTGTTTCTACCACAGCATTCTGCCTAGCCTTTTCCCAACTATGTTGGGGTCGGCTTCCAGTCTAACTGTATACAGCTGAATACCAGTATTTTACATGGAGCGACTGTCTATCTGACCTCCACAACCCAGTTACTGGGTAACACGATACCCCTTGGTAAGACTGGCTGTCGGCTTTTTGGGCTTCTGACTACCCGAATCTACGAATGACAGCCGGGGCCAACGGCTTAACGTGCTTCCAAAGCACGGCGGGGTCTCGGTATGAAAAGATGGTGACCCATCCACGGACCAACCCCGGCAAGCATAGCTTAACCAGATCCATCATCCCGTTTGGCTGTTATTTCTTAGCCACGAGCAAGCCACGAGCTTGCTTACCTTTAACCACAGATTGAGTTTAAATCGATAGGAGTCCGAAAACTATTCCTGCTGAAGAAAGTATTTTTGAGGGAAAAATAAATAAGAGATAAGGTTTACCTAACACTTGGAAAAAAGCATTTTTTTTTTGTTTTACAGTTTTTTAATGAAAAATAGGTTGGGAACAATCTGCGAAAAAAAATGGTCTTGCTTTTATGAAAGTTTGCAAACAACATGATAGATACTGAATGGTAGAAATCTTTCAACGTAGGTACCTTGGATAGGTGGTTGACAAGCAGACTTCACAGCCGCCGTGCTAATACTAGGGAACATCCTCAGTAGACCAACGTTCTTAGACATCTTGGCGTGAACAAAGAACCTCTCGATGACACTGGGCTTAAAGATGGCCGCCTTATTGAGTTCCATGTCCAGGCCCACTTTGACGAGAGGCACAGCGTTTGGAGAGTCGAAGGCGAAGAGGTTGTTCACGGAGATTTTGCGGGTCCTATAACAAACGGGGATGAAATTTTGTTATAGTTTCTAGCTTCGAATAACCCCATAAAAAGAAATCTAGTAGTGTCAAATCGGTTACCTATCTCCTATCATAAGTTCGAAAAATAATTGACCGAATTTCAATTCACCTAAAACTTTTCAACTATTTTCGTTTCGTTTTTTTTACTTCATCGAAGTCACGTTTGCCACTGTATCAGTTGACATAATATCAATTCGTTTTTTTTCGTTACACCGACGTTTCACTTGGTCGAAAAACTTTTTATCGAAGTTACAGTTAGCCGAAAGCAAAGCAAGCAGGCATGCAGGCATGCAGCGAGCAAGCAGGCATGCAGCGTGCAAGCAGGCATGTAGCATGCATGCAACATGCAGCAAGCATTGTTTATGTCACGGCTCCGACGCTGCGGGGTTTGGGCGGCCCCACGCGAGCTTATCGTCGCTGATGGTTTGAATGCCGCCCCACCCCTCCGCGCCTACGCGAATTTAAATTACACTCTAGGGTGGGGCAGACAAGACTGCGTGAAGGCGGTTTTGCAGCGATTCGTATCTGTCAGTAAATTTTGTAGCACAACATAATATTGACTCACTATTTTAATTTAATATTGAAAACCCTACCAAGTAATCGACTATATATTTATACAAATACAAAAATCTTTATTGCAACAATAAGTGTTAATTTCATGTGCAAGCCCTGTTTCCCAAACTAGCGTGAGCTGTATGTTGGTTATATTTATATATTTGACCAAATAATATTCCGTAAAATGTTGTTTCGATGTGGTGAAAATATGGCAAATAAATCATTTGCAAATGAAAAAACTTCAAAAGAGGCATCGGCAAATAGCAAAAAGTTGTTTTGTAAATCGGCGAAATATAGTTCGGTAAAATAATGTAAGTATGACACATGATACTTCGATGATTTAAAAATATGTCAAATAATGCCCAAAAGAGACGTCGGTCAATAGTTTTCGGTAAAATGAAATTCGAACAAAAAAAATTCGAAAAAGTGATCGGTTCTCTGTCAAATCACATAATCTAGGGGTCCAATTCTAATTACCAAAACGAGAGAGTACACGACCAGTGTTTCATGCAGTAATCGAATTTAACAGCTAAGCCGTTGAGGCCATACATAACCGTAGCCTATGTAGGTACTGCATGATCCAAGAAGGAAATTATAATAAAAGAAAAATAAACGGTGTGTTCTATTTAATTTAAATCTTGCGCAAGCTGTGGACACCCGATAGTATCAGTACCTAGTAAGACGGTCTGTTGCCCGCAGCTCCATGTCGAAGCGTGTCCTATATTGCGTAGGTACTTAAGGTGATATGTAAAAAGCCAACTTGGTGGGAATAAGAAAGTAACAGAGTCAATTACTTCCACATGCGAAAAAAAGAGAGCGCAACAATGCGCTGGAACCAAAATAAAAGCGCCAAATCAAATAAAAATTGTTTAAAAATAAATTAAGCTATCTATCAAAAACATTTTCAGCTAGTTTTGAATTACATAAGCACATTTTGAATGCAATTTTGCAATTAAATTACTTAGGATTTTAGAGTAACAGAAAAAAACTTATAAAAAAGTGGAAGTTTTTCGGAATTTAATTCTATCGAGGAAAAATCCAATTGTGTTTTCCTTCAGTCAGAGTATTAATCAAATAGTCAATAAACAGTATTCAAAAATTAAATCCATACATGCTGCAATAGTTAAATAAATGGTTACGAAAAGCCCCCAATTTATTTTGGTATCGCCATAACACAGTCAATAAAAATATATTTAACGTACCGGTTACCACGAAACAGTTTGCTATAAAAGAAGATGGCGACTTCGGGGATGTTGAAGCCACCAGCGATGATGAGCGATGACACAAAGTTGTCCACGCCGTCACTCCGTGGCTCGAAGATTGGGATCTATTGCCAACAAAATTACACGAATATTAGTACCTAATGATTAAATACATTCACATTGCTAATATTCATGTAATTTTTGCGCATGATTGCTTGACGATGTATCGGTTTCTTCACAAGCGCCATATATTTTGAAATACCTACTGCCTTATTTGAAAATATTATGTTAAGACGACGGCGACGTAATTAATACCGGGTTAGTTTTCAATGACCAGCCAAAGGGTGAAAAGCCAAAGTTTAAAGGGTGTTCTACCCATGAATATGAACAACTTTCTCTATGGGACCAACTTTGAAATCACAAAGAAAAAACATAGCTGTTTCATACAAAAGTTCACTTACCAACCAAAATGTATAAAACAGCAGGTTTTTTTTTCGTGATTTCAAAGTCCCATTTTGTTCATATTCATGGGTAAACTAACAATTGAATACACACACACAGTTACAACTACTCACAATACATAATAGATAATTACTCTCCAAAATAACTAAACTACAACTAATTCTTCTTGTTCTCATCATCTCCTAGCCTTTGTCCAACTAACTTCGACTCTGCATCCGGTCAATAAAATACCATTATTTATATAAACATAAACATTAATTACATTAATAAGTATACAAGTGAACAAAAATAAATTGAACACGTACATAAAAAACATACGGGTCGTCCTCCTACTTTGGAGTCGGTAAAAAAAAACCGGGCAAGAGCGGTCGGACTCGTGCACCGAGGGTTCCGTTCCGATTTCTGAAAAAGTGTGCTATTTAGAGACATCGTTTTATTTTTCCTGTAATCTTTACATAAACTTCTATTACATAGAATATTTTTTTTTACATTTTTCATCAAAAGTCGAACACTGTGCGGCCTAAAAAAAATAAAAATATGTTTTAGAATGTGCAAACAGCGTTCTTTCATATGATACCCCACATGACCTAGTACCTCCACTTTGAATTTTTAAGACCCCCTTTCACCCCATGTTGCAAAAAAAATACATATATTTTTAATTTTTTCTTATTTGCAAAATATTTGGGTAAACGTCATCTAAAACTGTTCCAAATTTCAAGTTGATAGCACTAGTAGTTCTTGAGATATCCAGCTGTGACAGACAGACAGACAGACAGACAGACTGAGTCACACCATAAGGGTTCCTTTTTTACCATTTTGGTACGGAACCCTAAAGACAGCATTGATCGAACTATTTTTGCACCTTAATAGACTATAATTGGTTGGCAATTGAAGAGACGTGCGTCATACACGAGTATTTATTGAGACACAGTTTTTTCCTATCTAAATACTTTGTAAAATGTGCCTGTGCATTATTGATAAAATAAATCATGCACAGGTCCATGTTTCCGACATTATTTTCAATAGAACAGTCTAGTAGTCCCACACTCAAGTGTTACAACAAGTGAAAGACTTTGTAGCACTTGTGTAGATCGACAAAAGCCGTTCTAACACTCGTGTAGACCTACGACAAACTTCGTAGCACTCGTGTGTGATACTAGGAGAGACATCGTAGCATGTGTGTAGATCTACGACAGATATCGTAGCACGTGTGTGATACTGTGAGAGACTTCGTAGCATGTGTGTAGCGTCAATAGATCTACGACGGGCTTCGTAGCACTTGTATGGCGCTACGACAGACTTTGTAGCACTCGTGTGTGCCACTACGAGAGACTTCGTAGCATGTGTGTAGTATCAGTAGATCTACGACGGACTTCTTAGCACTTGCATGGCACTACGACAGACTTCGTAGCACTCGTGTAGACCTACCTGTGATCCGGTGAGTATCACAGCCTTGCCGAGGTTCTCAAACATGAAGGAGAGAGCAGACGCTGTGTAGCAGAGCGTGTCTGTACCATGGAGGATCACGAAGCCGTCATATTGCTCGTAGTAACTCTACAAAAAACACTTATGTTATAAATATTTTTTTAAAGATATAGTTCAAATTATTTTGATAACCTAGCTAGATCATTAAATAACATTATCGTCAAAATCGATCATCTTTGTTTCGCTTCGTTTGAATGTAGATTTCTGACAAAATGCTATAGGTAAATAAATAAAATAAATAAAAATAAAAAATGTTTATTGAAGAAAATCCAAAGTAGGTACTCACTAAAACAATGTTATATTTATAGCTAGGTGGCTATGCTATGCACAATACATTGAAACCCTGATCTCTAAACTAGGGATATCCCTGTATCTTAGAGATCAGTGTCCCTCCGCAGCAAAGTCACAAGCCATTACATGTAACTCATTGGTACAAAGTATTACTTTACATTATTTAAATAAAGAGAAAAAAAAACGATAATAAAAACCCTTATTCTCATTTACAATTTTGTGCAAGTGTGGGGTGAGTGTATATGCATGTGTGGGGTGAGTGTGTATGTGTGTGTGGGGGTGTAGGTGTGCATGCGTGAAAAGTGGGTGTGCGTGTGTGATAGGGGAATATGTATAAGTGCAGGTATGCTTAATTTGAAATAAAAGTCATAAAATTTTATGGTAGATGGCCTAAAAGAAGATCCTCAGTGTTTTGAGGAGTCAGTTTTGACAGGTATTTTTTTAATGCGAGTTTGCATTCATGTTTTGTTTTTGAAAATAGTTTTAATACCTTGTTTAAACAATTATACACCTTTATGCTGTTGATATAATACTGGCGCCTGGCAAAAGATGTTCTGTGCGGTTCTAGTGGGAAAATCTTATGCCTATGTATAGTTCTACCAACTGGCTCAACGAGGGGGCGGGAACAGTGTTTCCGGATTATCAAATGGTGCACGTAAAGTTGCCTGACAGTCAATAGGTCACAATCAGCATAAAGCTGGGAAGTGGGATACCTACGCGGAAGCGACAGCATAACTTTTATGACCGCCCGTTGTGCACGCTCAAGCTTAGTAAACACGTTTGCAGTTGCACCTCCCCATACTGGAATACAATAAGATAAAACCGACTGGCACAGTGCAGAGTACACTAGTCTCAAAGTATTATTATCAGCAGATCTACGGAGTTTTTTAAATACATAGATCAGCTTGCGGATTCTGCCAGAGAGTATGTCTACCTGCCTGTGCCAGTTTAGGTTTTGATCTATGTGAACACCGAGATATTTTACACCACTAGACCTGCTTATGTTGAGGCAGTCACATTCAGTAGGGTATACATATTTACAGGTATGGGCTTTGACTACAAATGATATCGGTGGGGAAAGGTTTGACCTTAAAGTAAAGGGAACATATGTCGTTTTTTGAACGTTTAGGGTAAGCAAATTATTTGTTAACCACAGCATGATTTGTTGCAGCGCCTTGTCAGCATTGATATAGCACTGGCCCCAGTCTACTCCTTCTATTACCAGGGCTGTGTCATCAGCATACGTAAATATCTTGCAATGTGGAATAGGCATTTTACACAGCTCGTTTATATAGATGAGGAATAATGTGGGACCTAACACGCTGCCTTGGGGCACGCCGTATGCTATAGTCAAAACCTCACTCTCATTTGGACCAATTTTAACATATTGAGTTCGTCCCTTCAGGTAATCTGAAAAAATATCCAGAACGGGGCCGCGAATTCCAATGTTCTCCATCCTCCCCAGCAAGGCAGGCACAGAAACCGTATCAAAGGCCTTCGATAGATCAATAAAGATACCCAGACATTTTAACCTGTTATCAAGACTCTTAGCTACATGCTCAGATAGGCTCATAACCGCATCTTCAGTACTCATACTTCTTCTAAAACCGAATTGGTTATGAGCTAGGATATTATTCGCTTCCAGGAAGCTAATGAGGCTATTATTCAGAATACGTTCCAAGACCTTTGACAAGGCAGTAAGTATCGAGATTGGTCGGTAATTATTGATATCATCTCTGCTTCCAGACTTGTGAACCGGATGAACAACAGCTTTTTTAAAGGCATCAGGGAAAATTCCAGATGAAATTGAAACATTACAAATATGTGTAATTACTGGAGCCAGTACATGTCTTGTACATTTAATTATTTGAGCCGGAATACCGTCCCAACCTGTAGCACATTCAGACCTGAGGCTCATGATTATGTCTTCAACATCTTTTCCATTTACCTCAAGAAGGACCATTGAACCACTATAGTTCAATATGGGCACGTTAGGGGCTATGGAATTAGGGGTTATTTTTGATGCCAGATTTCTACCAATATTGGCAAAATAATTATTAACTATATTTAATGAGGATTTGGGTGAATCAGAAAGGTACAGTAGCTCCGTGGGAGAGGCACGGGTCGACTGTATATCGGATACTTTCTTAATCACATTCCAGGTTGCCTTTATATCATTTTTTGCTTTAGAAAATTCTTGCTTTTCATAAGCGTTTTTTAAGTTGCTTAGCAATGTGTTACAGGTACCTACATAAATCAATTTTTAGCTTAGAAAGTTCTTGACATATTTAAATACCTTCGATTTAAAGTAAATTTTACTGCTCACTAAGGAACTGTTTACGTATAATCGTATAACATTATATATATATATATTGAATGTATAAAATTGATTGTATTGTTTTTTAATTGTTTTTATTAATGTTAATTTGAATTGAATTTATTGTATAATCTTTGAATTGAAATGTATTTGTAATTATCGTTATTAATTATTATTATTATTTTTTCCTACACTATCGCATTGGGTTACTGTAATGATAGCTGTATGTATGTCTGTAATAAATAAATAAATAAATAAATAACACAGAAAATAGACGATGCTACTTTTGAATTTTATTTCTATCGAAAAAATTTAAAGTAAGTCATGATTCGGTTAGACAACAGTAGACAATAATATAGTCAAATAATACAAATATGGAAAATCCAAATGATTTAACCATATGCATTTGGTTATATATGAATTTTAAAAACAAATTATTGACGTATAAAACGAAATAAATAATAATAAATTAACTATAGTCGCCTTTTACCTCAATATCTTTAGCGATTTTGATCCACTCCTCTTCAGTCATATCCGATGAATCTAGCAGAGGATCATACTCCTTGATTTCGTATAGAATTCTCCAGGGAGTATCATTGGCTTCTAATGAAATAAAAATAATGCAATTTATAATAACAACTCATTTAGAAACCAAGGTTTTCCACCAACGATTCCGATCGACGCGACGTTAAACCATGAGTTCCTAAGTCAGTGCCAAGTAACTCTTATCTCGTTAAGGTAAGGTATAAGTTGCCGAGAGTTTTATCATACTCACAGCAATCATGCTAATTTACACAATGTAACTCTTACCTCATTGTTATAAAGTGTAGATTAGAATAATTCTGATTTATACCATAACTACAGTTACATAGCAATGACGTCGATCGTGGATGACCAACCTAGGTTTTAAATAATAGGGACTATGGCAATATTGGTGTACTATTCACCTCGGGAAATATAGACACCAGGTTTAAAAATAAGTGTGTGTTCAGCCAACCTATTCAGCTCTACTGCTAGTAAACTTCAGCTAACCTCAAACGAGACTGCGTGGTGGATTACTGCCCACTTCCTCTCACAGAGAAGAGGTCTGTATCCCAACAGTGCGAACGTTATGATAACGTGGCTTTGGTGGCGTTTTTCCATAGAACGTCTGGTGATTAGCATAAGAGCGATTTTCAATTTTGGTGGCCACACTAGAGTTTGAACTAAAATATCTCAAAAAGTTATCGAGATATTGTCAGACCTCTTGAAGATCCTTCTAGCTTGGACTTTCTATTCTTTTACCAGGTCCTTATTTTTCACGAAAACTGAAGAAAAAATTTAAAAAAAATGCACTTGGTTGACCCATGTGTAGTGAACTTACTTGGTAACACAAAGAAGGACTCCAGCGTTTTATCAGCAGAACACGTCTTTATCATCCTCTGGTAGTATTTCTCGTCATGCAGCTGTGGGTACTTCCGGATCAAGGGTTTGAACATGTTCTTTCCCGGAGATAGTCCTGGTAAGAAAAACACGGAGATAACAGACTGATTTAACATTTTTTGACATTTTGTTAATCAGAAAATAAGTAAGGTCTGGTGGTTCTGGCATCTTGGACTATGTAAGCTTTTTCTGTTTTTATGTGTGTATATTGTGTGACTTAACCTTGGTCAAATATATTTTTTTTTCTTTCTTTTAGGCAGGTAAAATTACTGTGATCATGGAGAAGTTTGATCCGTCCGATGTTGTGTGAGAGGAGAAAAATTACCCCACAATATTTCTGTAAGATCGACTATGGGTGGAAAATAGGGCCTCAATAAAACCCGATAATCAGTAGACCAGTTGGTTCCTTATGATAAATAAATAAGTGAGTGAGGTAAAAAATCAATTCGACCACAAAAATAACGATGTAAACAACAGTGAACAGTTGAAGGGCAGGGTGGTGGGTATTTGATTGTACAGTTGAAGGTTCTGTAAACAATCTTCAAGTCATACGGAAACTTTCCTTACATGGCAATACTGTCACAATGTTTACTAACAACTTTTATCGACGAAAGTGACAACTGTGACAATGTACACAAGGTGTAACTTAAATAACGCACAACCTCTTAAGGCGTCATTGTACTCATCATTATGAACAACTTTTACTATGGGACCAAACCTGCAATCGCGAAAAAATATCAGCTCTTCCCAACATTTTACTTAGCTTAGCTCGTCAAAATGTAGAGAACAGCTGATTTTATTTTCGCGATTTCATGTTTGATCCCATAGTAAAAGTTGTTAAGAGGATAACAGTGATTAAAATTAAACACTGTATACATTTTAAACAGTCAGAGAAATTAATTGTCAAGCAATTAATTAGCCATTTCATACGTCTGTAAAAAGTGACAATTATGATGTGAATATACCTACACAGACAATTTAAATTTAACTTGATAGTCTATTCGCTCAACTGCCGACCCCAACACTTGGATTTTCCAATTTTTTTAATGTCCAGTTGATGCAACCAATACCAATATAATGTTGATTTTCTCAATTCGGTTCAATTCCCGTTCTCTACAAGTGTGATGTAACTTGATTATTTCCATCACTACACAGATATGATTTCCTAGTACCGACCCTTCATGAAAAAAAGTCGATTTCTTCATGTTTCGTACAACCGACTGTCGCATATTGCTATTGCCGAAAACCCTTCCTTCTGAACGCGTTTTAAAAAGTCTGGAATACTTAAGTCACATATCGCTTAGATACCTACTTCCATCACCTAAGTCAAACAACAAATACTTAAGCGGTATAAACATTCGCTAATACCAATTTATTTACCCCCTGAGGCACCTAATCCTATAATTCGCTGCTGGTGGCAAATTACTAACGCAAGTGTTCAAGAATGACATTGAAACTATGAAGGAGAGCAGTGGTGGCCCAGTGGCCCAGGCAGGCACTTTACTTTGTGTAAATTACTAACGCAATTGTTCAAGAATGATATTGAAGCTATGAAGGAAAGCACTGGTGGCCCAGTAGGAGAGCAGTAGTGACCCAGTGGCCCAGGCAGGCACTTTACTTTGTGTAAATTACTAACGCAATTGTTCAAGAATGATATTGAAGCTATGAAGGAAAGCACTGGTGGCCCAGTAGGAGAGCAGTAGTGGTCCAGTGGCCCAGGCATGCACTTTACTTTGTGTAAATTAGTAACGCAATTGTTCAAGAATGATATTGAAGCAATGAAGGAGAGCAGTGGTGACCCAGTAGGAGAGCAGTAGTGATCCAGTGGCCCAGGCAGGCACTTTACTTTGTGTAAATTACTCAATTGTTCGAGAATGATATTGAAGCTATGAAGGAAAGCAGTGGTGGCCCAGTAGGAGAGCAGTAGTGACCCAGTGGCCCAGGCAGGCACTTTACTTCGTGTAAATTACTAACGCAATTGTTCAAGAATGATATTGAATCTATGAAGGAGAGCAGTGGTGGCCCAGTAGGAGAGCAGAGGTGACCCAGTGGCCCGGGCAGACACTTTACTTTGTGTAAATTACTAACGCAATTGTTGTAAAGATGGTCACCCATCCACGGACCAACCCCGGCAAGTGTAGCTTAACCTGATGGATCAACCCGTGCCGCTGTTATTATTTAGTCACGAGCTCCTCTAGTCTAGTCCTCCTCTCGTCTAGTCAGTGTTCTCTAGTCATAGGTATTCTAATCACTCTCTTCGCTATATCACCAACATAAGAGTAGGTACCTACCTAACTGCATAAAATTATGTAGTGACAGTAATATCATCAAATAAATTACCTACTCAGCTAAATAACTAACCGAGATATAATATCTTAAAATTAAACAAATGTAAACAAAGTTTACCTACCTATTACGAAATGATAAGCACTATCAATTTTTTTAGTAACAGAACACAATAAAATTTGATGTGATGAACTCGGCTACATAGAAAAAAAGAACACTGGGCAAAATTGTATGAGAACTAGAGAGTCCTGCACCCTAATTGCGTAACACACTATAAATCGGAATCTGAATCATTTTGAAGCAAATTGCTAATAAATTGCTTCATATATTCGTAAAATTTGTCTGCTCGACAACGTAACTATGGCAATGAATGTTGTTGAACTGTCAAAATGAAACCGATTCCGATTGATAGTGTCTTACGCAATTTGGGCGCTGATATATGTTATTTTCAATATTCCAATAGCTTAGTTATAAGTAGCCCAGCACCCTAATTGCGTATATGTTACGCAATTAGGTTGCAACACCCTATACTAGAAAGATTTAGGTAGGTAGTAAAATAAAGGTAAACAGTCTTGATGTGACTTTTTACATAAACACATATTAAACAAATAAACTACTGCTTAAACTAACGGTTCAATTGATTTAGTAATCATTATTGTTGTATTTACATTGGTTTTTAGTTGGTATCTTTTTTTTTAAACTGTGGTTTTAAAATAAAAAAAGATAAAAGACACATCAAGATTGTTTACCTTTATTTCACTACCTAAACCTTTCTAGTATAGTTGCGTATGATCTGTTACGCAATTAGGGTGCTGCAACCTAATTGTTTAACAGACTATCAATTGGGATCAGTTTAATTTTGACAGTTCAACAACATTCATTGCGTTATTTACGTTGTCGAGCAGACAAATTTTTCGAACTCATGAAGATCAAGATTGTTTACCTTTATTTCACTACCTAAACCTTTCTAGTATAATTGCGTACGATCTGTTACGCAATTAGGGTGCTGCAACCTAATTGTTTAACAGACTATCAATTGGGATCAGTTTAATTTTGACAGTTCAACAACATTCATTGCGTTATTTACGTTGTCGAGCAGACAAATTTTTCGAACTCATGAAGATCAAGATTGTTTACCTTTATTTCACTACCTAAACCTTTCTAGTATAATTGCGTACGATCTGTTACGCAATTAGGGTGCTGCAACCTAATTGTTTAACAGACTATCAATTGGGATCAGTTTAATTTTGACAGTTCAACAACATTCATTGCGTTATTTACGTTGTCGAGCAGACAAATTTTTCGAACTCATGAAGATCAAGATTGTTTACCTTTATTTCACTACCTAAACCTTTCTAGTATAGTTGCGTATGATCTGTTACGCAATTAGGGTGCTGCAACCTAATTGTTTAACAGACTATCAATTGGGATCAGTTTAATTTTGACAGTTCAACAACATTCATTGCGTTATTTACGTTGTCGAGCAGACAAATTTTTCGAACTCATGAAGATCAAGATTGTTTACCTTTATTTCACTACCTAAACCTTTCTAGTATAGTTGCGTATGATCTGTTACGCAATTAGGGTGCTGCAACCTAATTGTTTAACAGACTATCAATTGGGATCAGTTTAATTTTGACAGTTCAACAACATTCATTGCGTTATAATTTACGTTGTCGAGCAGACAAATTTTTCGAACTCATGAAGCAATGGATTAGCAATTTGCTTCAAAATTATTCAGATTCCGATTTATAGTGAATTACGGTATAACACACTATCAGTCAAAATCTGAATAATTTTGAAGCTAATTGTTTACATATTTTTCGAACACATGAAGCAATGGATTAGCAATTTGCTTCAAAATGATTCAGATTCTGATTTATATTGTATTACGCTATAACACACTATCAGTCAAAATTTGAATCATTTTGAAGCTTATTGCTAATCCATTGGCTTTATTTATGTTCGAAAAATTTGTCTGCTCAACAACGTAAATAACGTAATGTATGTTGTTGAACTGTCAAAATGAAACCGATTCCTACTGTGTGTTACGCAACTACACCGCTGGACATACTCGTATAAACACATTATTGAGAATTTCCTAAGCCCATAAAAACCTAGACATAATATAGTCGTCTCAGTCTGGATGTCTTATCAAACAATCGAAACTTTACTTCGCATTATGAAAATGACGTAAACCTTAGAGAAATGAGTGTTTATTTATCAATGCAATTACTAACGCAATAAGGTAGGAACATTTACGCAGAATAATACTTCTAAAATAGTCGACAGGAAAATTACAAATGTAGGTTACAAAAAATAGTAAGCAAAGATATTCGTTTTTGGCAACGCATAAAAGACACGCTAACGTTCTTCGTGCACGTCTTTTAAAAAACACAACAATAAATAATAAAACAGCTGATTACTCGGTACATCTTCCCCTGATCTCCGTGTTATCACAATGTTATGATATAACTAGCAATAAAAATATTTACAATGATCACACTAATATTATAAAGGCGAAAGTTTGTGTGTGTGTTTGCATGTTTGTTACTTCTTCACGCTCAAACGGCTGATTTGAATGAAAATTGGTATGTAGATAGCTTATGCCCTGGATTAACACATAGACTACTTTTATCCCAGTCTACACGGGTGAAACCGCAGGGCGCAGCTAGTTTATTTATAAAACTGTAACCAATAGTAACAAAACGTCTTCACCTTGAAATAAAGTTAAACTACAGTCTACTTAAATATTAATTATATACAGAGACCTACTCGCGTAACACACTATCAATCACAATCTGAATCATCTTGAAGCATATTGCTAAACCATTGCTTCATATGTTCAAAAAATTTGTCTGCTTGATAACGTAAATAACGCAATGAATGTTGTTGAACTGTCAAAATAAAACCGATAGCCGACGTTCGCACGGACGTAAAAATATCGCGGCGGGATTTTATCGCACACTGGATTTTCAACTTCGTTGTAGAGCCGAGCTTTTAGAATCCAAATGAACAACATCAGAGTTCATTCTAGCGCGTCAAAAAAACACACTGTTGGATATTCAACTCTCGCCGCTAAACAGAGCGCTTAAAATCTAGTACGCGAAAAAAAATTGCCGCGATATTTTTACGTCCTTACGAACGTCGACAGTGTGTTACTTATATCTATGGTCAACACTCAACGCGAGCGTTTTCACAGTTGCAGTCGTGCTCTAGCACGTTGTGGAGAAAAATTATATTCCAATATGCACTACGACAGTTTGGGAAAAAATTATTTAGTAATTAGGTCAGTCTGTCACATTTCTCAAATTCTGTTAATTTAAACGAGCGATACAACTACTATTGAAAGTAGTAGATCTACACTGTGGTAAACACAAGTTCATAACAAGACAGAACAATATCAACCGTCTCGTGAGTAAAGTAAGCAACAAACGTGACGTAAGTTGCATGTAATAAATTAACACGTACCGTAAAACATGGCAACTTTGCCCTCGACAGTTGACTTTGCCCATTTGTGTATTTTTTAAAAAACTTAATACATACCAAATTTGTCTGTAGTTAGTAAGAATATTTTGTCTATGGTAAAAAATTCATCATTTTTCTGGCAACACTGTGTGACGCGCAGTCACAGATGTTACTTCAGTTGTCTGTCAGACGTCGTTGAAGTTAGAGTGTTTTTTTGCGGGCAAAATCTTTTAAAAAAACTTTTTCGAGAAGTGCTACTTGGAGTTATCGCAGGTAAGTAATTTTTATACATCCGTTATTACATTGGAAATGAATAATATAGACTAGTTTTCTTCGCTAAATGCGTCGTATAATCATAAAATATAACGGTGGGCAAAGTCACAAGCATATTTTTTGAATATCGTTGACAACATTGCCCAACGTTTCTTTTTCACTAGGGTTGTCACCCGAGGTACATTTTTTAACCTAGTAAAAAAAGGAGGGTTCGGATTTGATGAACAGTTAATAATGTTGGTAAACATATAAAGTTTAAAAACACAGTCGGGATTTAGAAGATACGAGGGCTCGTATCTTCCAAATTCTGACTGTGTTTTTAAAGTTTTTTGTTGATTGGTTTTAGGTTCTTAAAAACTATATGTATTTACATCGAAATCAAACTACCTAGGTACTCTTGTTTTACCGCTACCGCGATAAAATTCATAAAATAATTTCTAATATAATTGTTAATATAAGTACCTACTATGAAAGTTATTCAAATTTTATTTTCCCGGCTATAATTTTATCTTTTACTGCAGTTCTGTTTATAAATTTACATTTTTTTAAATAATGGGTAGTCTCGACATTTTCATTTAGTTTAATCTAAAAACTTTGCATACTAGTACCTAATCCTGAACTTTGTTGCAGTTTATTTGTCCGTCAGTGTAGATATGTATCCAAATTAATTTACGCTAAATGTTGATTATATTATATAACAATAACATAAAAGATAGGTAAGTACCTAATATTTATAGGTACTTAAAATTACTAAAAATTATATTGCATAGTAATATAATTTTTCTGTAAAACTCATTACAAATTTTAGTGTTATTTGTTATTTTCATATAAAAACAAAGACCGATATAGGTACTTACATACTTTTTAGTTTTTTTTTAAATTATTTTTTAGTTTTGAACACTAGAAATAAAGCATATTATGTAAAAAATGATGTTATATTATTTTTAATTTATCATTATAATATATTATAATATTCCACACTAAAAATTATTAAATAGTTAAGTATTGTCAATGGTGACAACCCTTGAAAAATCGCCATTTTGTACGAAAAATGTTCTAGAAGGCTTTTTGACTTTGCCCACTCATTTTTAAGGGTCAAGGAATGTGAATATTTGGCGTATAATTTAATACATTATTGCATTGCTCAGTATTTTCATTCAGTCCTTTTCGAATAGTGTTAGAGTCCATAGTAACGGAGATCTGTAATGTGGGCAAAGTTACCAAATGTATATGATTTTTTGCCCAACACCTATAATTGTTATTTTCACTAATAAATATGCTTTTTTTTTACTATTTTTAGTTTTGTGTATCGAGACATGAGCATATAGTATTATGTGGCACCGAAACAATAATCAATTTATTAAAATTTTCCAAAATATCATTAATTAAGCATTTATTTTTTAAATTTATGGGCAAAGTTGCCATGTTTTACGGTACCTACGTTATATACACTTGATTAAATGCGCTGACAATACTGACTAGCTATTGGTCGCGTACATCCTTATTAAATATTTTTACAGGGAATCCAATAGTTAGGCACTATACTAGATAGGTTGAGGTAGTAAAATAAAGGTAAACAATCTGATGTGACTTTTTACACAAACATATTAATACGTTGGTGGACAGTACTATCTCAGTGGTTGCGGCTACTGAGACACTACTTATTTTCATACATTGCTCACGGGCGTAGTGTCACAACGCATGGTATTTTGCGTAGAAATTTGAATGTGTGCGTGGAGGTACTTTCTTTGACGTAGGTAACGACAAAAATTGTGTAGTGACAGTACGAAAGTCTTAATTATACCTGTGGTGACAGTACAACATGCGGTTCTTTATGATAGTATGGCAAATCGGTCGTCGTGTGGCGTACCTATTGATTTTAAGCTAGTAAAAACTCAGACGTCGACAGGCGTACTGTCGTATGACTTTTAGCTACCTAGACGCCTGTGGTTGTTACTGTCCGCCAACGTGTTAAACAAATAAACTACTGCTTAAACTAATGGTTTCATTTGATTTAGTAATCATGTTGTAATTACATTGTTTTTTAGTTGCATTTTAGTTTTAAACTGAGGTTTTAAAATAAAAAAGATAAAAGACACATCAAGATTTACCTTTATTTCACTACCTAAACCTTTATAGCATAGATACAGATGGATACAGATGGATGCAGAGGGAGAGGAAGGTCAAAGAAAAGATGGATGGATTGTGTGAGGAATGATATAATAAAAGATAAGGGAGTGATTGGTATCGTGACGGTTGAAAGGGGAGAATGGAAGAAGAAAACGTGCTGCGCCAACCCCACGTAACAGGAGACAAGGACAGGAAGATGATGATAGGACCTAGAACCTAGACTTAACAAATAATAAAAAATGGCAGATATTTATTGAAATAAGTTAACCGGATTCTACCTGATGGTGGTCACCACTAGTCTTTCTCAGTATTCTTAAACATTAATTTTATTTTCCATAATAGTCTTATCTAGTTTCCATATCTACCTAGTTTTGCAGAGTTCCACGTTTTGTTTATTCGAAAAATCGATCGAGTGACCCACATACACTATACAACGTGTAACGTTAAATGCGCAAAACCTCTTAGGGGGTCATTCTACTCATCATTATGAACAACTTTTACTATGGGACCAAACATGAAATCGCGAAAAAAAATCAGCTGTTCAGTACATTTTGACGAATTATGCGAACATAAATGTACTGAACAGCTGATTATTTTTTCGCGATTTCAGGTTTGGTCCCATAGTAAAAGTTGTTCATAATGATGAGTACAATGACCCCTTAAGAGGTTTTGCGCATTTATTGTTACACGTTGTATTCACATTTGTCTTATGGTAGGTCAAGGTAATACTCATCATACGCAAAAATTTGTACCTAAGCATTCTGTCACTAGTGTAGAGTAGTGACGTAATTTATAATTCAATAAAGTGATAAAGTGAGATGGTCGGAAGAGCAGCAGACAAACACATGATTAAATATCAATATAATCATTAAGAATCTTGAAGAATATTCAAGATAATGATTTGTTTGCATTATCATTAAAATAAGTTCTCACAGCTACGTAACTTGTTTTTGATATTCTGTAACATTTAGCGTAATCGTAGTGCTATTAATTTATTTATAACGAAGAGTTCAAGATCAATGAAACTTTATGTACGAAGATCAGTGAAGCTGTCAAACTGGCGAATTATTATTTTGTAGCAACTTGCAAATGTTGTAAGCATGCTGTTGCGAAGTGTCTATACAACATTAGTTTTTGTGTATACTAAACCGCTTAAGGGGTCATTGTACTCATCATTTTAAACATTTTTTTTTTATGGGATCAACCTTGAAATCGCGAAAAAAAAATCAGCTGTTCAGTACATTTTGACGAGTTTGATGTAGATAGGTAAATGTACTGAACAGCTGATTTTTTTTTTGCGATTTCAGTTTCGGTCCCTTAATAAAAGTTGTTCATAATGATGAGTACAATGACCCCTTATAAGGTTTAGTATAAACAAACACTAATGTTGTATAAAAAAATATTCTAGTATGAAAACTACAGGAAGAGATTCCAACTCCATTATGTCGAACCGTTTTAAACTCGGAACTGTCATTATAGAGAGCGACCTATTTGCCTAAAATAAGAACTTATTTTTAGAGAAACTGTAGAAAACTATGTAGACCATACATTCTCACCATCGTCAGTCTTCACCATGCCAATGGTTCCGCCGGTGTAAATAACTAAAACACGTCTTTCACTGGTTTCATGGACCCTAGAAAGCCTCCTCCCTCTTTTAGAATCCGGGAGAAGATTCGCACCCAATTTTGACACATCCACACCATTGCTCAGCTTTTTTAAAAAATCACCGTTAACTTCCATTTTTGAAAAATGAACTTTTTTAAACGAACTTTTTTTCGCGCAATGATCCGCGGTCGTTCCGCTTACGGTGCGTTCGTCGCGGCACTAACTGAATCGCAGACTGCGGCAGACTGAAGAAATTATTCACGGCGTCAGAATTCAGCTAGGCCTGTGTTATCGACACGTGCGTAGATGACAGACTGGCCTTACAGCTTCTCTAGTGATGTGAAATTCCTTCTCAGATCATCATAGTGCGAATTAATTGACCTTGACATTTCACGGGGTTCATCTATGTTTATGCCCAAATTATGATAAGTAGGTTATATAATAGAAACAATCTAAATACGCAGATGTATTATTAAATGCATGAGGACGGACAAGTTTCTTATTGATTAAGGCGACGATACGAGTAGGTAAGTAGTGTTAGTGATTTGAAAAAAAAAATAGTACATTTTGATACAAGTGGAGAACGTTTGTTATTTCATTCGAGGCGGAATTAACACCCGAGGCGTAGGCGAGGTTTTTTTTTAGCCGAGAACTGCAATAACAATGTCCACGTGTATCAAACGACGTTTTTCAATACACTTTTGAAGAAATGAAATAAAATAACAAAAAATATTTTTGTCATGAATGAAACTATGATTTAAATTTTCCGCGCTTTGCTTTCGCCAGGTTGAATGAGAAGCAAAGGTATTAAGCCGATAAACAGCCTAATTAGTCCAGTAAAAATAGTGTTTGAGATTGCATTAAAGACACTTTAGTAAATTGGTTTTGAAATAATAGTATAGTTATTTACGTATGCATTCGTGGCAATTTTGTGCTTATATGGTCGGAGGAACCTCAGAAATACCTAAAGTTGTGTTTTTACTGTTTAACGTTAAACAAAAAACACACTTTAGGTGAAAAGTTAGATTATCGTCTACAGCCAGCCTAAAATTATAGTACATAAGTAATCCCTCGGTTTGGGTACAAAATTCTTAACATTACGAGATTTTTTCTTTCATGGTGTGATAAATGATACTTAAAAAATCGCACTTTCGGGGATTTTTCTGTTTATACATTCCAAACGTTAGCCTCGAACCTATGTTCAGTTTTCACCTTGGTGACTTCTCAGGAACATAGTTAAAAAGTGTTTTATCATGTTTTGTATATTGTACATAAAAGACACTTGAAATATTTTTTAGGCTGTGCATTAACATTTTCATTCTTCATATGTAAGTGTCATAATCCCCTGATTAAGTGATAAGGATTCTTCGCAAAATGCATAAAACCTAAATTACCTACACAATATAAAATGCCAACCTTGACCGAGCGCCTTGCATCCCCCGCGTCGGTGTGCGAGAGGGACGAAGTTATCGGATGTGAAAAAGATGGAGCTATTGTTTAACTGCTCAAATAATTACTGAAAATTTTCTTCTCATTACGCAATGAGATTGTTTACTATGCGCCCGGATTTTTGGTACTTATTTATTATGTCTTGCGTATTATGCGGAAAGCCCTTAGATGGTGATTCTGTCACCGTTGGCAGTAAAGGTTTTAAAACTCTATGTTTTAGTGAGCTTCGGAAAGACAATTTATTTCATTTCTCGGATAATGTACCAGTGATTTTACATACAAATTGCCGAAAACAGTAGGTAGTACACAAATCAAAAATGCGAAAGGTATAATACCATGCCTACTCTGCAATCTACCCACTCGCGCGACAATTGCACGAAACTGTACCGGAACGAAAAGCCAGGATTGTCCGACTACACGAAACTGACGTTGTTGTTGTTACGTCAGCAAAGAGAAAAATCTGAAATTATTCTATTGTTAGGATTTTAATAAACTCAGTACACAGTTATACCTATGGGATATAATAAATGCGCTTTACATCCAAGATAAGCGCATTTTTTCTATCAACTACCGCTTTCTGGTTCGAATCATATAAGGTAAACGCGGGTGAAGTCGACAGTGACCCAGTAGTCGTCTAATTATCTAAAAACATCAATATCTTTTTCTACTAAACACAATGATGTTAATAGTACTAGATCAGTAGTGTACGGCGCCGAAGCGTTACTATATCGTATATGTCCACAGGCATATCCGAGTTCAGTTGTCAGCTTGTCGTCAAGTGAGCAATTGCTTTGCGATAAAAATATCAAAATAGTGAAATGTGCGATTAAAATTTGTATGTCACGGTCTGAAAAGATTACTAAGGCAAGTGGTAATGCATTTCACAAGTAATTTTGCTGAATTTTGTTCAGATTATCAAACATTGTTTATGCCATCAGTGTTACCAGTAAAAACGATTTTGATTTTGCCCGACTTTTGGGAGTTTAGTGAATGACGAATGTATGTTCCTGTAAGTCTAAATTATTATTGTAGTCTGTTTGGATTAAACATACTGTACAGTACCCAAACACTCACTGAATGGAAAAGTACCCAAACAGTCACTGAATACAAAAGTAACACATGTCACGTGTAAGTATGTCAAAGGTTTTAACCTAATATATCACTACATCGTCCACCAAAATTAATTTTATTAGCAATAAATAATCTTATACGTAATGACTAATGACTATGAGTTTATATTTTTAAATGAAAAATAATAGATTGTTTATGATCACATTGTGTTATATAGTGGTGTGCTGTGCGAAAATAAACCGGTTCATTTCCAATTAAAGTAAACTAGCTGCGCCCTGCGCGTAGACCGGGATAAAAGTAGCCTATGTGTTAATCCGGGATATAAGCTATCTACTTACCAAACATCCAAATCGGTCCAGCCGTTTGAGCGTGAAGAAGTAACAAACATACAAACACACACACTTACTAACTTTCGCCTTTATAATATTAGTGTGATGTGATTACTGTGATTAGTAATCGATTATTAAACCGAATTGTTAAACTACGATCAAATACAAGTTAGTTTATAAATCCAAGATACTTTTCAGAATTTTTAAGATTGACAAACTTGTCTAACTCAGTAGTGAAACCCAGAACAGTCGTCGTAATTTCTTTTAAATGACGTACTTTTTTAGGGTTCCGTACCTCAAAAGGAAAAACGGAACCCTTATAGTATCACTTCGTTGTCCGTCTGTCTGTCTGACTGTCTGTCAAGACCTTTTTTATCAGGAACGCGTGGAGGTATCAAGTTAAAATGAATATCAAATACGTAAGTCGTCTATGATCCTTTGGAGCTCTAAAAAAATCAAGATTTTAAGTCTACGCAGTAAAAAAATACGGCCATTTATGCAACATATTTTGATACTCGCAAGTCAATCAAAACCTATAGGGTACTTACCGTTGACCTAGAATCATGAAATTTGGCAAGAAGCAAGGTCTCACAGAAAAAGTCCGAAAACCGTTATTTTGTCATTTTATCGCATAAACATTTCTTGTTTTTCAGCTACAAATGTTAAGTTTGTTTTTGGATACATTCTTTTCAATTACGGAAACCTTCATTTTACGTGGCCCACACGCGCTTGGCCGGTTTTTTTACTATTAAAATGGATCGAAACAGATAAACTATAGTAATTTACGTTATTTAATTTTCATCGCAACGTATGTAAATTCATCATAAACGCGTCAATAGGTGCAGTATTAGACAGAGTGATCTCTTATTTGTTTTCCAGGGTACCTAAAGATCAGAAGCACATGGAAATATTCCATATTACAATCTTTCATTATAATTGATTCAATGAAAACCTTCATTAAATTCTTGGGAAATGATGTTGATCGTTGGCAACTCTGGCCGTTTTTCGGGTAACAATGTCTTGTCTCATTCCAACGTAATTAGTTTGACGGTGGAAGAAGTGAGACAAACATAGATTATTTTGACAGATATTTATGTATCCGTTTCAAAGCTACGTGTTTAAACTCGTACAAGTCGGTAAGTCGGTACGTTTTTCTGAATTATTTTGTAGGACGCTGCGCCTCTAGTATTATAATACCTCATTGACTAAACATTAAACTTGCCGATTTTATGGCAACCTATTCTTGGTAACATATTGCAACATCTGAAATATTTTACTTGAAAAGTGTGTCCGACAAAAATTTAATTTTTTTGCAAGTTCAGCTGCTAAATGTGAAGTCGGCACGTAGTTTTGTTTTTCGATTTATGAAACTTCAGTTGGGTCTACGGTAAGTCTGATTATTTGATGAATTAGTTAAGTTAATTGGCTAACGATATGAATAACTTGAAATTTGGAACACTTTAATCACAAAAGTATTTTTTTTCGAACGTGACATCTATTGGTACCTAAAAATTCCTACTTGACCCAGATCTCGTCATTTTAAGTACTATTGTAACGATTACTGGGACACGCTTAATAGTTGCCTCTAAACCCGCCAAATTCTAGGTATTTTAGTGTTTTATGCCACAAAATGCGAATAATAACTATTATTGTGACCGCAACATAGTTGTTAACGCTTTTGTATTTGTACACACAACATTAATTAAATTTTTAGAAAATTATATTTTGCAGTAGTAAACTACTTAATATATTTACGGTTTAGTTTAAGTCATAATGAATTTGCTTCCTAAGATAAATTTATGGGTAATAAAGGGTGTGCAAGTGGTAAGAATGATTAGCACCACTGGGCCGAACTGGTCCACTGGATTCGGCGGGTCCTTCACATGCCCTAATCTTGTTGATTCTGGAAAGAAGCCAGTTGATTCCAAAGAGAAAATTATTAAGAACATGTCATGCGTTGAGCCACATTGTTCCAGCGTATATCTTCGGCAAAACCGAAATATAGCAACTAAAATCGTTACCTATGTCGGAGGGCAACCCGGAAGGCACACAGACTGTCGCAAAAGCTTTAGCAAAAACAGAAGCGTCTGGCAAGGAAGCAACTGAATTCTTAACAGGTTTTTACGGTGACCAGGTAAAATATTATTATATTATAACAGCAGGTCAAGTTACTACAAACTGTAAAATTTTCTCATTCAATTAATGAACTTAACCTTCAACAATTGCTCAGGTGACGGTAAAACTGCAGGTATACCAGGCCTGGGCTTCGGCCCGTATACGTGATACGTCAGGGAATGCAATATTTTATCCAATTCTCTGACGTTCCACTTGGCAGCGAGCCTCAGCCCTGGTACAATGCGTCTTGTGCAAAAGCATATTTGCAAACAGAGCAGACATACCAGGTCTGGGCTTCGGCCCGTAATGACAGGTGCGACAGTCAACGTGCTCGCGCAATGTTAAAAGAGCGTTCAATTCTCCCGCCAAGTATTGCGAACGGGTGTTACGGAAGGCGCGTTTTGACCATGTTGGACGAATTGGGGCCAAGTTGGCATCCTATACCTTTCTGATAGCAAGGAGTTCTGATCGCTGTCTAAATCGGTCTAAACAAATTTCTGCCATTTGCTGCCTCTTATGCTTAAGTCTGATGGAACGCTGGCTCATCCCGCGCAAGAGAGTGCAAACTTATTAGCCTTTATCTTTGTCGAAAATTCACGCCTTGATGCGGCCTCTAACATACCCCACTGTAGTTCCACAATGCCGGAGATGGCAATCTGGTCAAATTCAATGCTCTGAAAACAAAGGTGTGTCTTTTCACTGCCAAAAGGAGTCAGTTTCAGTTATCTCCTACTTTCCGAGGAGCATCTGTACTAGTTACCGACCGCCTAGAGCTTTTGGGCATGGAGTTGACGTCTGATCGGCTCAACCATCGAGTCAAAAGCACAGACTTAATTCCGGACAAAAACTGATTCTGTTATTCTGATCGCTGATATTTTTTTGCCAGACGTCTCTTAAAATTTTTAAGTAAAAATATGTTACAATTTAATTAACCTTGCTGTTTTTATTACCTCCTGCTCTGCTACAACCTTTAGTAAATCTTAGCATTCAGTCTTCTACTTACCTTTTGTTTCTTAGACTATTAACAAACACGTACAGTATGTTCAAGGTCTGAGAGTTCACATTAACACAAAAAATTGAACACGACTGGGTCCTTTTGACGAGTAATAGTACAAATCCGACGACTATTGGTACAAATCGCCTTTTTTTAACTATCTAAAGTACTAAAATTACCTATTAGTCTCTTTTTGCATGGAACATTTATTCCATTCTGTATCTGAGAAGGACGTTGTTAGCTGCGCTACAGTTTATACTTTTGCAGCTATCATCGTTTTACTTGTGTACCTACATACTTCTTGTGTTGTGTACCTACATACTTCTTGTGTTATTGTTCCAAAATATTTTTTTTTTAAATTTTGCTGATACCTATTAATATTTTGCCTAGAAGTAGGTACACGCGGCTACACATCAAGCTATACATTTCCAGTTTACACTGGCCACTCATTGTTAGGAAATCCTATACAATGCGAGATCAGCATATACTGGAAATACACGCGGCTACACATCAAGCTATACATTTCCAGTTTACACTGGCCACTCATTGTTAGGAAATCCTATACAATGCGAGATCAGCATATACTGGAAATGTATAGCTTGATCTGTAGCCGTGCGTACTATTTCATTTTAAAACACCACATCTTTGTTTACTCATGTGGTCTAATTACACGAATCCAAAATAAAATTTATGTAATAGACGCGGCCGCTTGATGCATCGCGACGCCGCCACCGCCACCCGCCCGCCGCCCGCGCGCACCCTCTCGCGAGTGTTTGATTTTCATTTAATTATTAGAAATGCATTACAGATATTCAGGGGATTCCTTACAATTTGAGTAGACAAAAATTGTTGGTAGTAAGATTCATAAAAATATCCTGGGTGTCTTTAATGTACAAGGGTTAAAAACAAATTTAACTTCACAAAAAAAAAAGTATAATAGTCACCTTGGTGATAATTTACCTAGTTATTTGTAGTAACTATTTAAATACTTTGACAAAATTTCACTCTCTAGGCAATTACTGTTTTGAAGTTATCATTTATTTTATATAAAATAGTCAATATGGTACTTAATATGTTGATTTTGACCGGGGATAATTATTTCCATAATTAAAACTTTTGAAAAGGAGCAGTCATGTACAAAATCACCAGTGGTCCATTTTTTGTTCCCACTTAAATTTAATGTTTTTGCTATAATTGCTAATAACTCAATAAATATAAAAAAAATATCGGGGATTATTGTCAATTTATGTATTTCAGCTATTTATATATTTAATTCTGAATTATCACCCAAAGAGCATTTATTGCAATCTACTCCATACAAATCGATCTATTTTTACTGGACTAAATATGAAAAATAGAAAATTCAAATATTTTTGAGTTTAGAACACAAACAAATGTTAATTTGTTCATAAACGTTAAAAAAAACGTTTATGAACAAATTAACATTTGTTTGTTTTTGTAATAATCATGGTTTTTGATGATATTAATTCTATATAAAAACATTATTTAAATATTTAAAAAATATTAACGCCGTAAAGACGCATAAATTTTGCCGAGATTAAAAAAAACATTCACCTCCGAATATAGAGGACCGTCTCTGGCGCGAGACGGTGTGAATAGAGGCATTGAACCAATTTGGACTAAGTATTTAAAGGTATAAGTTATCTGTGGAAATTTTTATTCCCACACACGTGTTGGAAAATGAAAAATCGCACGCGTGTGAAATGCATTGTATTGTGAAACTAATGCGTAGTGCGATATGAACCAGTTTTCGAGGAAGTTTATTGAAAAATATGTTAAATTCACTGGTTAAATTAGAGCATTTTCATAATAACATAATATGTGAATATTTTGGAGGTCAGATAGGCAGTCGCTCTATTAAAAAAATACTGGTATTATTCAGCTATATTCAGTTATACTGGAAGTCGACCCCAACATAGTTGGGAAAAGGCTAGGCAGATTGATTGATGTGAATATTTTAGATATGTTTATATTAGTTCACAGTGTAATTAATTAATTTGTTTTTAGTATAACATTTATTTTCACATTCACTGAGTAAGATACAACACTAAAGATACTTAATGCATTATGAAACAATAATAGAGATTGATAATAATCTTTATCGGTTGGATATGTCCCTATGATCTCGGTGAAAACCCCACCGATTATCATAAATTCCCTGTAACTGAGGGTGGAGGACCCCAGCAAGCCCCATAATATAAAAAATTGTCAAACCCCGGAGTCGGAAATCTCCCCCTAGAGGATGAATGAAATTCAGTACAATTTTCTTTCCCTGTTTTTAACAGATTAAAAATGACTATTGCTAAGTTCGCTTTTTGTGGCATAGAATGTCACTTTTTTGAGCAAGTGGTACGAAAATAATATTACGTTATAGTTCATAAAATAGGTCTAGGTAAGTACCTAATCTATCCTCAACTTGCGCTAAACTGCTACCCAGTCAACTGAGTCAACTCTCCTTGACATAATCACATCATTCAATTTTAAGAGCGGTTATTGTGCTCTAACACAATAGTCAGGAACTAGATTGGTAAGATTTCAGAGCCACTATGTCTCCTATATTATCTACAGGGTGTGTCGTAAATAATGGATAACCCTGTAACTGAGGGTGGAGGACCCCCGCAAGCCCCATAATATAAAAAATTGTCAAACCCCGGAGTCGAAAAAAAAATCGCCATACCCATGTATGCCGATTTTTTAAAATTCATTTTTGGAAAGTTGTAGCCTTTGGTCACTTCCTTGGCCACCGTGTTCACAAATGAAGGAATTTTCACTATCTGATTTCTGCATAATATTGTAAGAAGTGTATTACAGTTTTAGAGTAACCCCCAATAGTGTCTATCTGCGTGACCGCGTTGTTCTTCTAAACTACGAACCAGATTTTGAAGCGGTTTCACCATCACTTCCTAACTAATATTATAAATGAGACAGTAAGATTGTTTGTTTATTACATTTTCACACCTAAACCACTGGACCGATCATCCTGAAATTTTGCATGCGTTATCAGCACCCTAATTGCGTAATACAATAACGATCGGAGTTGGTTTCATTTTAAAACCAATTGCTAATCTATTGCTTCATATGTTCGAGTCTGCCCGATGTTGAACTGTCAAATTGAAACCAACTCCGATTGATAATATGTTATGCAATTAGGGTGCAGTTGTACAGAAACCGGACATAGGGTATGTATCTTTCATACCGAAAAAAAAGAACTGTTCCCGCGGAAAACAACAACAATTTTCTTACGATAATAGATGGCACCACGTGTCTTTCGAATCATGTTTGAATTATATTTATTACAAGCAGGGTACAAACCGAATTGATTGTCAAATGAGTGCCCTGTCCACAATGTTGTCTTGTCCTCACTGCCCTGGGTCTTCACGTACATTTAGCTCACATGGGATCAAGATCCATATAGGCCGTATGCACAAGCATGTGCAACAGCCGGTCGCCACTCCTCAGACGTCGTCTACTGTCACCGATTCCCAGCCTGTGAGCCAGGTGCCGCTGGTTTCGCACCCTTGCCCTCTGGAGAGGCTCTCTGCCTTGAAGATGTGTACCCCTGTGCTTAGGCATATTCCTAAGGGTTCGCGGAACCAGGCGGCGGGCAAGCTGTGTGACATTTTAGATAAGTGCGTTAGCTGTAACGGTGTGGATGAATGGGGCGCGCTTCTCACTTTTGCTTTTGTTGGGCTGAGAGTTCCTTCGAGGGTCGCACCTGGAAACATGACTACAAAGGTGAAGGCAAACATCGAGTCGGTTGGTGCTGACCGGTTTGTGGATGAGTCGAGTTGTGTGGCAGATTTTTCTAAACCACGCGGGATTCGAAAAGCCATCGAGTCTAAGGTGTTCGAGGGTGACCTCCGAGGAGCGGTTCGTTTGCTTGTTTCAGACGACTCATTCGCACAACACGACCCTGGCACGCTAGACGCCCTTACGGTCAAGCACCCAAGCCCATCGCGTCCGCTTAATTTTCCATCGGCGCCGGACTCGTCATTTCCAAGGGTGACTGCGTCAGTGGAGGACGTCACGTTGGCTTTGAGGTCTTTTAATAGTGGCTCTGCGGCAGGCATGGATGGAATTCGACCGGGGCATTTGAAGGAATTAACATCTGGTTCTGCGGGTGAAAACGGGCGGCGTTTGCTGGAATCTTTGACAAAGCTCGTAAACTTTTTAATGAGTGGTCAGCTCAATCCGGTAGTTTGTCCCTATTTGTATGGTGCTTCTCTTTGCGCACTTAAGAAAAAAGACGGAGGACTGAGACCAATTGCCATTGGCAGCGTATTCAGACGGTTGTCAGCTAAGCTGGCGTGCCGGTCCGTACGAGTAGCTATGTCCGAATACTTTCAGCCGCATCAACTAGGATTTGGGACGCCTCGGGGGTGCGAGGCCGCTATCCATGCGACACGTGCGATCGTCATGGACCCTAAGAACTCGGACTGCGTGGTGTTGAAACTCGATATACGCAATGCTTTTAACACCCTAGAAAGAGACGTTCTTTTGAGTGAGGTCAAGGATAAAATTCCTTCTCTATATCCCTTTCTTTATCAGGTATATTATTCACCTTCTAATCTTTTCTTTAATGATAGTCTCATTTCGTCTCAAGTGGGAGCGCAGCAGGGAGATCCATTGGGGCCACTTGTTTTTAATTTAGCAATCCACAAAGTTATCTCTGGTTTGAAATCTTCTCTTAACCTGTGGTACCTTGATGATGGCATTATTGGTGGATCACTTGAAGAAGTTTGCCAGGACCTAGAGGTTCTTGTTCCTCAACTTAAGGAATTGGGTCTGGAGGTGAATCCCTCCAAGTGCGAATTTTTTCCCTGTGGTTTTGGTGCTCGTTCACACTTCTCACTCTTTGGTTGTCTTTTACCTGGCCTCAAAGAACTTTCTCCTCTCTCTTTCTCCCTTTTGGGATCTCCTATTTTTCATGACGGAGTGCCAGAAGCCATTTCCTCCCGTACACAGCTTCTCCTCAATGCTCGTGAACGTCTCAAGGATCTCTCTGCGCACGTTGCGATTTTGTTATTGCGCATGTGTTTTGCCTTACCCAAAATCACATATCTCTTGCGGACCGCCCCTACTTGGCTTTGTCCTGAGGAGGTATGTTCTTTTGACTGTGCTCTAAAATCAACGGTTGAGTCGATCCTGAATGTGTCTTTTAATGATACGCAGTGGAGGCAGGCGGCTCTTCCTATCAGACACGGGGGGCTTGGGGTGCGGTGCGTGCATGATGTGGGCCTGCCGGCTTTCCTGGCGTCGACACATGGGGTGGCTGACCTCGTCACTGTCATTCTAGATTCCAATGGTGACGGGGCAAACATACCCTTTATGTTGGATGCCGGGTCAGCTTGGTCTGTCCTCAACATGGGTGCAGCAAGCCCTGACGCAACACATGTTCAGCGCGCTTGGGATGACGTCTCGTCTAGGCTGATCCAGGAACAGATGATGGTAGGTTCCTCGGGGGCTGATCTAGCCAGACTCAGGGCTGTATCGCAGCCGGAATCGGGGGCATGGTTGCACGCGCTTCCTTCGCCTCACCTGGGCACGTTGCTTGATGACGACTCTTTGCGTGTGGCAGTGGCCCTCCGCCTGGGCTGCAAGGTGTGTGAACCCCACAGATGCACCTGCGGTTCCACGGTGGAGGCCGATGGTCATCATGCTTTGAGTTGTCGTCGTTGCTCGGGTAGGTTCCCGCGTCACCATGCCCTCAATGATATTGTGAGGAGGGCATTCGTGTCGGCAGATGTCCCCTGCGTGCTGGAGCCTCCGGGATTGAGCAGGTCTGACGGCAAGAGGCCAGATGGGCTGACCCTGGTGCCTTGGAAGAACGGCAAGTGCCTAATTTGGGACGCAACTTGCGTCAGCACTGTTGCTGCCAGCCACCTTGGTCGCACGGTCCTCTCGCCGTCGGCAGCAGCGGAAGACGCCGCCGAAAGGAAGAGGGTAAAGTACGCTCCGTTGGCGACCCGTTATCATTTTGTGCCGATAGCAGTTGAGACCATGGGTTGTTGGGGAACTGAGGCCAGGAAGCTCATTGGTGAGATAGGGCACAAACTCCGTGAAAAAACGGGTGACTCCCGCTCCGGCTCGTTCTTGGTGCAAAGGTTGGCTATTGCCATCCAACGTGGCAATGCTGCAAGCGTTATGGGCACCTTTGCGCCAGGAACAGTTAGGGGCGGATTTTTTGAAAATTGGTAATTTTGTAAAATATTTGTATTTTCTATTTAATAATTATTTTAACGTTTTTTTAATTGTCAAATTCGAGCGAATATATTCCAGAAGCTTTATTTGTATAAAACATTAATATAAAGAAATCTAGGTACTTGTTTTGTCAAGTCGTACCTAAAGACCATGCGAAGCGAAGGAGCGCCGCCGCCGCTGAAGTTGTAAATATTTAAAAGGCTAGGGAAACAGTAAACATCTCACCATC
Organism: Cosmia trapezina; assembly: GCA_905163495.3. Lineage (NCBI taxonomy): Eukaryota > Metazoa > Arthropoda > Insecta > Lepidoptera > Noctuidae > Cosmia > Cosmia trapezina. The sequence goes on along the minus strand of LR991035.1, from coordinate 20,582,305 downwards.
ATCAGTCGGTACCATGCCTATGGTGCCACCCGTGTAAATAACAAGGACAGATTTCTCTATATTCTTGTTATAATAACTTTCGGTGACTTGAGCATACTGAACGCCGCCGGGTGCATAAATTCCACTCAGTTTTGATCCCCCTGATGATATATCTTGCGGCCCAGTCAATGATAGCATTGTGTTGTGATTCAATTTTAACTCTTCATTTAGTGGATTTTGTTGCAGATGAAGCACAATAATTTTGCAAATATTTTGTTGATTTTTTGTACAATGTCAACGCGTGTTTTGACATTTTTACTTTTTGAAAGTAAGGGTCTGCTACTGTTCTTCGTTCAGAGTACGAACTAGAAATTGTTACCTCTTTCGTTTTCACATAAGTCCGGAGCTCCTTATAATTTTCATGAAAATTCACGCCTCCAGTGTGCGCCCCTTTGACAAGAGGTCTTCCATTTCGACCTTAGATAATAGACATCTAGATCGAGCCACCGCGTGGCCGGTCATGAGACAGCAATATACCTAAATACTTTTTCTAGGTTATGTGGTATGAGAAATGAAGTTGGGCATGGGTTTCAGTCCAAAATATGGAAGATTTCTTACGTTAATCTTTGGACTGAAACCCATGTCAATACATACGCAAAATGCAAAAAAACTTTTTTACAAAAACAAAAATCGACTTCCAAAAAAAACACTACAAAGTGAAAAATAACTTTAATTTCGGAAGTCGGTGTCTTTGGATCTGTATTTTAGTTTTTTGCCACCGACTTCCGAAATTAAAGTTATTTTTCACTTTGTAGTGTTTTTTTTTGGAAGTCGATTTTTGTTTTTGTAAAAAAGTTTTTATTTTTCACTTTTTAGTGGTTCAGTTTGTAATTTATCTAAGTTACAATAACCCAATGTCAGCTGCTCATCACGTTTTACAATATATTGCTTTTCCCGATGCAGGGCCGTTAACTTTTGAGGAGTTCTCCTAGTAAGAACCAGGAGAAATTGAGCTCATGGTGAAGTCACCATTACCATTATTTTGACGAGCATAAACCATATTAAAGTAATCGAATCGCAACCTGTTTACTTAGATATAATTGAGTATTTCCGATGGCCCTCTGTGGTCTTCATCATCAGTTCCAGCTCACCGAATGGTACTTTCCGAGAGCAAATGCACGAGTTACTATAAAAAATACCGAAATCGATATAGGTGTGCCCATAAAATTTGAGGGTTTCCCTCGATTTCTATGGGATCCCATCATCAGATCTTGACTTGATGATCATGGGACCACTTGGGACGTATACCCTTTCGAACAAAAAAAGAAAAATCCAAATCGGTCTAGCCATTTTCGAGTAATCGGGGAACATACATAAAAAAAAAATAAAAAAAAAAAAAAAAAAAAAAGGTTCCGACGAATTGAGAACCTCCTCCTTTTGGAAGTCGGTTAAAAACTGTTCACAAAAGTTAAATTAATCGACGCAAGATAAATTTTGTAACACTGAAAGCACTTTGTTTGGCTAACATTCAAAAGTTCGCCAAGCAAAAATACGGCACGCCGTAAGAGACAGAAGATACGATGCTTTGTCTCAATTTTCCTACTAATTTCATATATGTGTGTCTTACTTCCACACTTCACACTGTAATCATGGCAACGTCTAGAGGTTCAATGTCATTGATTTCGACAATGAATATAAAATGTATTGATGACGTTCATCATTCGTTTCATTCATTCGTTCATTAATCAGTCACGAGCATGTCACGACTAAAGAAAATATAGGCGCTTTCACACTTTTGACAGGTGCCCGGACCTAAAGTCTCAGTGCTGCCACCTAGTGAACGTCATTTCAGAAAACCCTCATTCAAAAGTGTTGAAATGAAAGACCTCCAGACGTTGCCATGATTACAGTGTGAAGTGTGGAAGTGAGACACATATAGGGTGACTGGTAATTAGTGACCGATGCCCTAAACACAATGATATTATAAGTAAAAAGGTGTAGATAGGCCATAAGGGCTCAGCAAGCGGCACGTTAAAATGTAGACAAGTGACCAAACTGGACCTCAGTGTCGCGTCGCCGACGTCAACGGATGCACTTCACGTACCGAGTGCATTAAAAGTGACCCAAAAACACCGAAAATGCCGTCGTATTTTATGAGATATTGCACAAATTATACAAGAAAAATTTCTAAAACTCAAGTAATCACATATCATTCGTTAGTATACTATATATCTTAATATTTTCAAAAAATCAAACATTATATTCGTAAAATATGGCGTCAGAAAAGAATAGACGTCAAATAGAGATAGACGTCATTACTGATCATAGAGTAAAATTATGCCTAAGAACAGACAAGTCAGCCTGACAGTAGGTAGGTATAAATGGTGGCACATTGTTTAGACTTAAATGTAATTTTTATTTTTGTTATGATGAGGTAGGATAAATTAAATACATACATATAGTGTATGTAACACTATTATATTCAAATCAAAACATTAATTGTTTACTACCTACTTTATTACTTTTACTACATGAACTCATGAGTGAATCAAATTTTTAGGCAAAAATCACGGTTTTGCGGTAAAATGTCATATCTGATTATTATTCTATATAGTTTCTAGTACACGAGACGACGCACTGTCGCAAATTATATTTGTCTCTTTTTCGCCCGCGATAACTGAATCGTGCCATCCAAATTTGACGTATAAACGTAATTTAGTGTGCTATTGCAATATTAAGTTATTTATGTGTGCATTAGTGTGCCGATTCTGAATATCGAATGTTGTATAAATGTAACCTATCTACACCTTTTTACTTATAATATCATTGCCTAAACACATGATTGTGCTCTGCATGATAACAAACAACTTTTACTATGGGACCAAACCTGAAATCGCGAAAAAAAATAAGCTGCCCCATACATTCATGTTCGCATAACTCGTCAAAATGTAGGGAGCAGCTGATTTATTTTTCTTATATCTATGGTCACAGCGCACCCAAAGCAGTTCGCAGTTCGTAAGAGTTCGTACCGCTTGGTCTGAATCTCAGAAGAACAACAGTTATTCTGAGGGTCTGAATATCCTACTCCCTACTCAAGCCCTACTAGTTCTAAAAAAAAAAAAAAATGCGAAAGTTTTGGTTTGGTTTGTTACTCAATCACGCCAGAACGGCTGAACGAATCTGGATGTTTGACACATAAATAGATTATAATAAATAGTCTGGAATAGCACATAGGCTACTTTTTTTTATCCCGGTAGTACCCGTGGTATAATTTCCGACATCCACGCGGGCGAAGCCGCTGGCAAGAGCTAGTGGTTAATATTTTTACCACGAAATGAGCAGAAATAGTCACCTATCTACCTAAAAAAAGCCCCAAGTCTGCTATTTTTTACATTCCAACACGATCCCATTGTCACTGCATTGTCATTTTGCTAAAAGTTCGTAATCTGCTAAATTCATAATTTCATACAACGGAGTGTCAGTGGTTGACCATTGGAAAGTAATAATGAGACCTTTATGACGCCACGCCATTATATTAGTAGATTACCAAACTTGTCAAAATCAACAATTATGAAATCAATGATAGACCATTCTGACACTATTGTAATAGCAGAATTGAGGCCCACAATAATATCGATACTCGATAGATCTCAATATCTATGACGGTTAGCCTTACATCGTCATAGACCGACTTTTACCTTTTACCACAACTGCTACATATACAGGATGTTAAGTTAAACGAGGGACATACTTTAATGGAGTGTATTACTCATGAAAATGAACAACTTTTACCATGGCCAACCCTGAAATATGAAAAAGTAAATCAGATGTTCTCTACAAAGTGCAAAACCTACGCGACCAAAATGTACGAGACAGCTGGCTTTTTTTTTTCATATTTCAGGTTTAGTTCCATGGTAAAAGTTGTTCATTTTCATGATTACTACACTCCGTTAAAGTACAGGACCTATGTCCCTCGTTTAACCTAAATCCTGTATACCGGATGACCTTTTAACCGTCTTGAAAAAAATAGGGTAAGTACTTATAAAGTACTTACCCTATTTTTTTAGTTAGTTTAGTTAGTTTTTAGTAATAGTAGTAGTAGTTTACCTAGTACTAGTTTACCTAGTTTTTTATTTTAATAGCTGAGACAGAAATTGATCTATCAATAAATACTACAAATTCGAAGTAAAAATAAATAAAAATCGTTAAAAAGTAAGGATCGAAATTCAAATCATATGCACCCTGCGTATGATTTAAATTTCGATTTTTTTTTTTTTTTTAAGTAGGTAAGTACGCCAATGCCATAGGCTTCTACTCCGTTCACCTATTATTTTTATTTTTTTCAAGACTGTTAAAAAAGTCAACCGGTATAGTCTACGTATTCTATCTACCTCACCTACTTTTAATTAGCTTCCTAGAGTATCACTTTACAAGACATTGGATTCAGTTCAGTCACCTCGCGATCTTACTCTGTAGCTGTTCTGTTGGTACCTATCTGTTGTTCATTTGCATTTGATATCTACAATGGTAAGCGAATTTTCCAGTACTTTTCTTATTTTATTTTATTTGTCGACAATAATGATTTTTTTATACAGTGTGGCGATTTAGTACATTTTGATACAAGTGGAGAACGTTTGTTATTGCATTCGAAGCGGAATTAATACCCGAGCCGTAGGCGAGGTTGTTTTTGAGCCGAGAACTGCAATAACAAATGTTCACGTGTATCAAACGACGTTTTTCAATACACTTTTGAAGAATTAAAATAAAATAACGGAAAATATTTTAGTCATGAAATATTAGGGAACTATGATTTAAATTTTCTTTTTTTTCCGCGCTTTGCTTTCGCCACGTTGAAGGAGAAGCAAAGGTATAAAGCCGATAAACACCCTAATACTTATGAAAAATAGAAAATTCAAATATTTTTGAGTTTAGAACACAAATAAATGTTTTAATTTTTCATAAACGTTTTTTTTATTGTAATAATCATATTTTTTGATTCTATTTAGAAACATTATTTAAATCAATGATGTATTTTAATTTATGACCTTTATAATACTTACGTCATTGATTTAAATATTCAAAAAATATTAACGCCGCGGCGTTAATATTTTTTAAACGCGCCGTAAAGACGCTAGTAAAATTGTTTAAGTACTTTAATATTTTAACAGACTGATAACAAACTTGTAACTACTATTTAATGTGATAACATAATTGCCACTCTGTTTACACAAATCTTGAATACATTAGACAATCTAACACTAAAATATACATTTAGTCCACTCAATAAATGGATTGTAGAGTGCGTGAGCTGGGACGTAAGAGTCTCTTACGTCTTACGTCCCAGCTGAACAACTTTCTGAAGAAATCTCTTACTAAGAGATTTCTTCAGAAAGTTGTTCAGGGTGCTTAGGGAGTAACCATACTAAAAGTCCCCACGTCTAGGAGGTGCGTCGGAATGGGGGGAAGGGAAGGGGTATAAAAGTTCCCACTTTTAAGTTTTTCGCTAATATCTTCAAAACGGTGCGTCCTAGAGAAAAAATATTTTCTATCTAATGAGAGCTCATAAAAGTTACATCTTTTACCAGATATATTTTTTCTAATTCCTACCCATTTTCGAACTACCTATACGTACCAGAAAAGTGAAAATTGTCGAAAAAACAACACACAAAAACGACAAAACACTGGCCGTTGCCAGTTCTTCGTTAGCATTATTTCGGGATAAAAGTAGCATAAAATTGTTAATCCAGGTCCTAATCTATCTTCGCGGATTGTCCGAAGGGGTAAAAAAAAAAAAAAAAAAGGTCCTAATCTATCTACCTACCAAATTTCATCCAAATCCGTTCAGCCGTTGAGTTATCGAAACTTTTATCTCCATAGAAGTTGTTTGTTATCATGAGTACCTACCTACCCACAAAGTACTCCCACAGTAGTATTTTAAACAACCACTTTATTGTATTCAAATGTTCATAAAAGCGGTTCCAAAATTTTAATTAAAACAGTTATCTATATAAATAAAAAGACCAGTCCTGACCGACTGACTGCCCAGCCCAAACCCTTAAACATAGAAATGAAATTTTGCACAGAGGTTCCCTTTATAATGTAGACAAGGAATAAGGAAGGATTTTCCGGTAGCACGTTCCCGTGGGATATTTTCCGACAGCCACGCGGGCGAAGCCGCGCGGGAAGTGCTAGTAAAGTTATAATCATCAAACTCCGTGTGTTTCACTTGTGCTGCAAAACCCCGAATCAGTAGTACGGCTGTACAGTACAACTACACGCCGACTTTATTTTTTTTTATTTGACCACAGGTTTTCAGAGTCGAAGGCATTCTGGCTCCAGTATTCACTCCCTTCTTGGAGTCAGGATGTGTGGACCTGTCCATCATACCTATTTACATGGCACATTTGAACAAGCATCGAGTCAACGGCATTCTGGGTGAGTATTTACGACTAAATAAGTCAAGTCAAGTTTTTTTTTTGTGACCAGTGGTGGCCAGAGGAAACAAAATGTCCAAGAATCAAAAATTCACAGACATGTGAAATCTACCAACCCGCACTAGGCCCGCGTGGTGGAGTACCTACGCCCCACTCCCTCTCACCGAAAGGAGGCCTTTGTCCCAGCAGTGGGAACATTAAAGGCTGATTATGCCCTGCTATGTCTTCTTCATCCATACTTGTCTATTAGTCGTCATCTCAGTAGTCACCACATTCTATATATGTATTCATTCATTTTTCTAGCCATATCATCTTTCACACGTGAAAGATAATATGGCTAGAATATGTAGTGACTGTGGTGAATGTGTACAGTCCATCCATCGTTTGTTTTGCTTCATAGTAGGTACCACAGATTAATATAGATGGGACACTCCGCAAAATCGTTTAAATAAAAAGCGACTCTTGCTACGACACAATAAAGTGCAATTCAGGTCGCACAACGCTTATTACCTACAGTTATATTCAACTACAAGTTGCCTCTCTTTCTATCGCGTAACTCTTATACCTTCTGACATACTGAATTAGCCCCGCGGACGGGGCCCGCCGCGTACTTGTAGCTTCATACCTAAACTGCGGAGTGTCCTATCTGTATTAATCTGTGATAGTACTAATATATATTTATTACTTATTTTCTCCCAAAGTAGGTGGAACTACAGGAGAAGGCATGTGCCTGAGTGTTGAAGAGAGGAAGTCACTCCTAGAGGCCTGGATGACAGCTGCGAGACCTTGCGGCACCAAAGTCATCGCTCAAGTCGGTGGCGCTCCCTTACCGGATGTTTTAGAACTGGTAATTATATCATAACCTCGCTTATCAGCTGTCGCATCCCAGTTTATCCATTCTTTATTGAAATACTTGACTAAGTTGTGTCATACCTACGTGCAAAAATAAAAACAGACTCCTACTTCAGAACGTGCTTTCCACTCAAAGCATTACACAGCGGTTCGTTTTGCATCCTCATCAAATTTCAGGGTGTGGTACAGAACATCAAAACAAATAACTTTCTCCATGGGACTAACATCGTAATCACAGCTGAGCACGCGTACTAACAACTTGGACATATTTTCGAACAGTCTGAATGAATTCAGACGATACAATTTCAGTTCTTGATCGATTTTGTTTATTTCTTTTACAAAATGTTATTTGTGTATTTGTGTGACTCCATCCAATGTATTTAATATTGTACAATTTAATTTAATTTAATTTAATTTAATTTAATGATGTCCTAATTTATTTGTTATTTTTATAGTTTCAATGTACAATTGTTATAATATTCCAAATTAACTAATTTATTTGTATTTTTATAGTTTCAATTTATAATTGTTTTACTATTCCAATTTAATTGATGTTTCTTTTAAATTTTTGAATTTTACTGTATTTTAATATAACTACTTGTCATTTTAAATTCAATGTAAACTTTGTAAATTTTAATTTTGTTATTTCCATTTTAATTTTTATTATTGATTATACAAGTGCTGTGCACACCTGTAAGTGACAAATTCACCGCAAAGCTGTTGATATAGAATATATTTAATGTAATGATTTAGTGAATAAGTCGTTAACTGTGTCAATAAATAAATAAATAAATAAATCACGAAAAAATTTTCAACTGCCCATATAAAAGTACAATACCTACTCGATGCAAATGTATGGGACGCCTGATTATTTTTTCGCGATTACGATGTTGGTGCCATGAAAAAAGTTGTTCGGTTTGACAGTCTATAACGGACCACACTCTTAAATTTGACGAGGATGCAAAACGACAGGTTGTATAAGTAATCTTCAAGATTTCTATTGTAACATCGGTTGCGAATTGCGATGTGGTTTTCCTCACGAAGTAAATTCTGCCTTCCCGAACCTAAAGTGCAGTAATAGGAAAAACACGAATTCGGGAAAACGACTTTTCGATTAAACTTTGAATGCAAGGTGAAAGGATAAGTACAAAACTAAAAACTTAACATTGTTATGTCAGTATTTTTATTAAAAAAAACTGAAAAATAATATGGGGATTCAGAATAGTATTTAATTGAAAACCTACCAAAATTTCTATTACTACACTTTAGGCTCAGGTGGGCAGAATTATGTTCTGCCCTATCTACATATATCTATAAAAATCAATGCCCCTTTTCGTTGTAATTTTATAACTCAAGAACGGCTGGGCCGATTTAGCTGATTTTGGTTTTGAAATGTTTGACGTAGTCCAGGGAAGGTTTAAACGATGAGAAAAATTGGAAAAGTTGCCATGGAACATTCTGGAAAACTGAAAGTGGATTTTATATGGGAATATTGAAATTGCGACAGGACAAAGTCTATCGGGTCAGCTAGTATCTTATAAGTTCAGAGTTACTGAGTGTCGTCTGAAACTTGCAAATCAATTATCAAAAGGTTGACTGATTAAGTCCATCTCTGTACATATTTTGTGTGCTTTGTGTGCTTGAAGTATTAATTTAGTCACTTGTTTCTCCTCCTCACCAGGCGGAACACGCAGAGAAGCTGAAAGCTGACGGTATGATGACTCTTCCGGAACTGTACTACAAGCCGAAGACTGTGGACCAACTAGTGTGTTACCTGCAGAGAGTGTCCGAGGCAGCACCGACTCTGCCCCTGATCTACTATCACTTCCCTATGATGACCGGAGTCGATGGTAATATGGTTCACTTTGAACATTTTGATAGAGGTTATAGGAATCCATACAACACCATTGTCATATCATCGCTTAACAGTCTGTAATAAAAGAAAAAAGATTAGTACGGTAGGATGTGAAAGCTCTCTTATGATTATCATCAAAAAATAAAAACTTTTTTACAAATAAAACCACCGACTTCCAAAAAAACTGTCATTTCGGAAGTCGGGGTTTTGTATTTTCGTTTTTTGCCACCGACTTCCGAAATGAAAGTTATTATTCACTTTGTAGTGTTTTTTTTTTTTTTGGAAATCTTTTTTGTTTCGCGTTTTAGTTGTGGTACTTACCCACCCCACACAAATTCGATGACTACCTGCTACGAGTATGTAAATTGATTTAACATCATCCACAAATAAGTGGGAAAAATAGAAACAGAAAGAAAGAAAGAAAACACATTTATTTAGCACAGACTAAATTAAAGAGGCACACAAAATAGGTAATAACAGCAGATTCAAATAGTAACAACAAAAAAAAAAACTTTTGCGATGACAACAACAAAAAATTACAATGCAGAAATGTGTGCCTCACGGCTGTGCCAAAAATACGTATTATTGAAGCTAACTCAAAAACTACCCAATTAAAGTTAATAATAAATACATGGGACCAACTTCGAGGTACTTATACCCTCCCGAATAAAATGAGAATCGGTCAAATCGGACTACACTCTATAAAGTTATGCGTGGTTGTACCTATTAAAAAAATATACAACATTATTTTTTGTTCATACTAAACCTCTTAAGGGGTCTTGTACTCATCATTTTCAACAACTTTTACTATGGGACCAAACCTGAAATGGCGAAAAAAAAAACTGCTGTTCAGTACACTGATTTTTTTTTTAAATAGTAAAAGTTGTTCAGAATGATGAGTACAATGAAGGGGTCATTGTACTCATCATTTTGAACAACTTTTTTAAGAGGTTTAGTATAAACAAAAAATAATTTTGTATAGGTAGGTACATGATAATTTTTAAAGCAGTGCGCAAATTTTTACATGGTGTTCTACCCATGAATATGAACAACTTTCACTATGGGACTGACTCTGAAATCGCGAAAAAAAGTCAGCTGTTCCAGTACACTTATCTACACCAAACTCGTCAAAATGTACCATAAACCCTGTGAAAATTTGCCCACTGCTTAAAAAAATTAAACTTGAGTCCTCCTTTTTTTTCGTCGTTTAAAAAATATTGTAACGTCCTTCTGCACTCCATAAATCTCGTGATACACAATAACGAAATACGCTTTCAATAAAACCCGTAAGCATCTACAATCAATACCATTGTTGCAGTAAACATGCGGCAGTTATTCTCTGAAGCCTCATGCAGACTCGCAAACTTCAAAGGGGCAAAAGCTGACCTGGGAATCGCAGACCAAATAGCTGACTCGCTAGGTGAAGACCAGAAGATATTCATTGCTAACCATGTAAGTTTTATACTGGATTAATTCATAATTTGTTTAATCTTTAGACATCCTAAACCCCCGTTTCCGCGAGCGTAATAAAATCGCGGCGGGATTTTATCACGCACTGGATTTTTAACTCTCGTTGTTGAACCGAGCGTTGAGAATCCAACCTAACAAAAACAGAGTGCATCCCAGCGCGACGAAAAACAGACTGTCGGATTTTCAACTCCCGGCGTTAAGCAGAGAGTTGAAAATCCAGTGCGCGATAAAATCCCGCCGCGATTTTATTACGCTCGTGCAAACGCCGACTAACTCAAATAATTACGAGAAAGATAGAGTAAAGAGTGAGAGAGTCACAAGGGAATAAAGAGGGTTACATTAAAAGAACTGCAAAGAAAACCATTAAATTGGCGCTAAAAGTGCTTTAAAAGATTAACTTCCAAAATTCCAACTAATTCAAGTATATTTTGTACATTGTTTGACTCAGAACTAAGGGTGGCTTGCACTATATTACTTTAACGATAACAAACATCGAACTGAAGGTGCCATGTTAGTTAAAGTTCCTGATAGACAAAAATAGGTTGTTCCATTTGACAATTTCTTAGCTGACGTCATAACCTTAACTGTAACCTTAACTGCCCACGCTTCGCTGGTTAAAGTTAGGTATTGTTAAATATCTGTCACTTCTGTCAGACGCATCGAATGTTATATCCCTGCTCCGAACTTTATCTTTTACATTTGATTTGACGTTGCAACAGCAGGTAGGCATTCTAAGGTCATTTTAACTTTGACTAAATTTTGCTGCTCCGTTTTAAAAGTACCTACTTATTTACACTGTGCCCGCGACTTAGTCTGCGTGTATTTTGCATATATTTTTTTTTTACGTCCGGATATTTGATCTAGGACAACTCTGTGCCCGCAACTTATAATATAGTCTGCGTGTATTTTGCATATCATTTTTTTTTACGTCCGGATATTTGATCTAGGATGAAATGTACCCTTCTCTGGGCCTCAGGTTACCTATCTATCGAATTTCATAACGATCGGTTAAGTGGTTTATGGCAGGCGTGAAAAGGCAGACAGACAGAGTGACTTTGCATTTATAACATTAGTATGAATTTAAATTCCAGCACATTGCGCCTTCAGTTTTGATGGGCCATGACTCCAGCATCGCGACCGTTACCAACCTGTTTCCAGACTTGGTCCATAATATTGTGGAGACAGTGAAGGATGGGCATGTGGAGAAGGCCAGGGTCCTGCAGCAGAGACTGAATAAACTGGTCGATGCTATAGCTTCACAAGGTGATCAATAAATCCTTTATTTTACCCGCTTTGTTAGCACTACCGTTAGAAAATAAGACATAGGTAATAGAAAGGTTCCGATGTAAAAGGAAGAAGAATGACGTCAACGCCGGCTGATTTTATTTCTGTAAAACCGTCACGGCGCGAATCACATTTTAATCAACATACAACCTGACACTGACCTGCAAATTGCAAAAATTTGAATTTTTTGGGCTACCTTAGCTCATGCCCTTAACAATAACATTAACCAGCGAAGCGTGGGCGGTTAAGGTTACAGTTAAAGTTATGACGTCAGCTAACAAATTGTCAAATGGAGCAGCCTATTTTTTGTGTGACAGGTACTTTAACTGAAGGTGCAATTTTGCAACCCAGGGTGGCAAAGGTCCTCGCGCACGTGTGGGAGTGGCGCGAGGAGGCGAAGCGCCGGGGCGTAACTCCGCTGCCGCGAGAAATCACGGTACAGCGGACAGAGCTCCGGCGGGATCTCATGGCGGCATGGAGAGCGCGACTGTCGCAACCCAGCGCTGGGCACGCCACAATTGCGGCGATAAGTCCCCTCTTTGAGGAGTGGTTAGAGAGGCGCCACGGCGTCCTCACCTTCCGCCTGACGCAGGTCCTCACCGGACACGGTTGTTTCGGGAGGTTCCTGTTTCGCATAAGGCGGGAGGAAACGCCCGGGTGTTACCATTGTGCGGATCGCCCGGAGGACACGGTGGAGCATACAGTGGAGGTCTGCCCGGCTTGGGCAGAGCACCGCCGTGTTCTCACGGAGGCGATCGGCGGCGGCGATCTCTCGCGTCCGAGCCTGGTCCAGGCCATGGTGCGGAGCGAGAGTGCATGGGAGGCCGTCACCTCCTTCTGCGAAGCAGTGATGCTCGCGAAGGAGGAGGCGGAACGCGTGAGGGAGAGGCAGCCTCACGCCCTCAGTCGCTGCAGGAGACGCCCTGGGCGGCGGGAATCGCGGGGCGATTTCCGGCCACCGTAGGCGCGGGCCTGCGGACGGTGAGCAGCGGGTAGCTCGCCGTCCGGTAAGGACCAGGCCCGAGTCGACGGCGCGTTGGGTTCCACGCGCGCCTCAAAGAGATGTCAGCAAGTGACGGGGCCCAATAGGGCCGACGCCGCTGGGGTCGCGGGTTGTCTGAAGGGGTTACCGCGGCCCTGGCATAGGCAACTGAAGGAACACGGGTGGGTTTTAGTCAGTAAAAGTCTGACACGCCCTTCCGCTCCACCCAGAGCGGGAGAAGTTATAAAAGGGTGGGTTGCACCAAACCGTAATCTAATAATTATCTGTAATACGAGTAGTGGTAAAATAGGAAAAAAACCGGTTAAGAGCGAGTCGGACTCGCGCACCGAGGGTTCCGTTCCGATTTCTGAAAATGTGTGCTATTTAGAGACATCGTTTTATTTTTCCTGTAATATTTACATAAACTTCTACCACATAGAATAATTTCAGATTTTTTTCTATGCAAACTTCGGAGATAAGAGTATTTTTACGGTAACGGTATTTTTTTTTTAATCATCAAAAGTCGAAAACTATGCGGCCTAAAAAAAAGATAAAAATATGTTTGAGAATGTGCAAACAGCGCTCTTTCATAATATGACCCGACATTAGTAGCCTCACTTCGAATTTTTAAAACCCCCTTTCAGGCCCTGTTGCAAACATTTTTATTTCTTTCTTATTTGCAAAACAGTTAAGCAAACGTCATCTAAAACTGTTCCAAATTTCAAAGTTGATAGCATTAGTAGTTCTTGAGATATCCAGGTGTGACAGACGAATAGACAGGAGTCGCACCATAAGGGTTCCTTTTTACCATTTTGGTACGGAACCCTAAAAAGTACCTAGCCACTATTCCAACCGACTCAGCCTATACTTTGCAAACCTCTGCTGGACATAGCCTTACCCACAGAACAGCAGTGCTATTCTGTACAAATCTCACCGTGAAATCTTAGGTGAAGTGAGTTGTCATTCTAGCTAGGGATTGACACTATTGACAGCTCACACCATGCTCACTTCACCTAAAGTTTTCACGGTGAGATTTGTACAGAATAGCACTGCAGCAGTCGATTCTGTAACCATCTCACCGTGAAAACTTAGGTGAAGTGAGCGTGGAGTGAGCTGTCAATAGTGTCAATTCCTAGCAAAAACAAACTCACTTCATCTAAGTTTTCACGGTGAGATTTTTACAGAATCGACCGGCAGTTCTGTTCTGTGGCCTTACCCAAATTGTACCACCAGTTCTACCCTTCAGTATGCAAAGCTGAATGAATGAAATCTTTTACCAGGAGCTCTGGTAAAAGATTTCTTTGGCAATAGAGCTACAGCTTATTGCCAAAGAAATCTTTTACCAGCCAACCTAAGGCTATAACCACCAAAAGGCATAAAGAGGAAATTTAAAATTTCCTTTGTGTTTATAACAACTTTTCGAGAACGAGAATTAAATCCAGGCTGTCACCTGTACTGTATATTTATTTAAAAGATACGTGCTTTAGCGGTATAATAAGATATTCACATGGGAGTTTTTGCTAAGTATGGGTATTTGAAATCGCTTTTCAAATAGGTATCTGTAAAACTCATTTTCGACAAAAATGTCACATTGGAGATTTTAAATTTGCAACGGCGAGATAAAGGAATAGTGGAAGTTCTTCATAATGATGAGTACAATTACCCCATAAGAGGTTTTGCGCATTTGACGCTACACGTTGTATAAATGTGTTTCAAATATAGTGACCCAATCCGGGAAAATTCACAAAGTGTTTGCATGGGTTTAATAGTTTCCTAAACCCAAAGATTATTTATTATTATTATTTTTTGATTACTTCCCGAGCATTGCTGTATTTTACTACGAGTCTACGACTTTGGCAAAATATTTTTTTTCTATTCAATAATAAAATCTCAAAAATCTTTCTTAATTTTTATTTTGCATTATGGTTGTCAACTAAAAGGGGTTCTAAAACACGCTTTGCTTGGATTTTTTGAGATACAAATATAAATTCTACACGAGAATACTTGATTTCCATCGAGATAAATTGTATTCTAGTCTAGCTTCTGCCCGCGACTTCGTCCGCGTGAAATAAAATATGGGTGTTATTTAAACGCACATCAAAAATACTGTTTGTACATCAAAATTTGCATGTCTAAATAAATTAAACTTAACGCCAGTTGGACGGAGCCCCTCTTTGCGGGGCTCCTATTTCTGTCTGCAGGGTCTAAAGGAACTTAACCAAACCGAACCTCGGGGTGCCAATGATTATAATTTAAGTTTATTAGATGAGCATTTGTTATTTTTGATAATTATGTAATTTCCCCAAAAAAAACTTCCCATTGATTCCAGAATGTTGCTGCTTCATAAAAGTATACAACTGTTCCATTAATCATTTCCGATAAAATATTAGTGAAAGAATTTTCGGAATCGAATCTGTAGTTCCGAAGATTACCACCTACATACAGATTAACTTTTACTTTTCTCGAGGAAAAGGAGCTCGTGGCTAAGTAATAACAGCCGCACGGGTCGATCTGTCAGGTTAAGCTACGCTTGCCGGGGTTGGTCAGTGGATGGGTGACCATCTTTACATACCGAGATTCCTCCGTGCCTCGGAAAGTACGTTAAGCCGTTGGTCCCGGCTGTTATTCGTGGATCTTTGACAGTCGTTACGGGTCGTCAGAAGCTCGAAAGTCTGACAACCAGTCTTACCAAGGGGTATCGTATTACCCAGTAACTGGGTTGTGGAGGTCAGACAGGTAGTCGCTCCACGTAAAATACTGGTATTCAGCTGCATCCGGTTAGACTGGAAGCCGACCCCAACATAGTTGGGTAAAGGCTAGGCAGATTGATTAACGGCGAGATAAAGGACCTCTTTATCTGTTCTGTGATAACCACCATCGGTTTCCTGACTGATATAACTAATTGATGTAATATTTTTAGGTGACTTCGTCCCCGCCATGAAGACAGCTATGGAACTGGTCACGGGCATCAGGCTGGGTTCTACGCGCCAGCCCCTCGTCCCTCTAAATAGCGAACAAAGAAAGCGACTCAGAGATACATTGATGAGTTTAGATGTCCAATTCCAAATGACAGCATAGAGATATCCTGCACTGGTACAATCAATACCCTACCCTTACAGCAAGACTCTGATACTTTGACTATGACGACACGGTTGGCGCAGTGGTTGAGCGATTGACTGCTGCGCAGCATGTCGCGGGTTCGATTCCCGCACGGAACAAATATTTGTACGACCTACAAGTATTTGTTCCGAGTCTGGGTGTTTTTCTATCTATAATATGTATGTACTTACAAAAAAAAATGTATATAAGTAGTTTATCAGCCATCTCGTTACCATAACACAAGCATTAGGTAGGTTGCTTAGGGGGCTAGATGGCGTTGTGTGATATGTCCAAACATATTTATTTATTTATTTATATCACTAAAATAATTATAACAGTTAACAGCCCTACCTCACAAACCGCCTGACAATAACTACTGTAAACTCGCGGTTGCCATTGGTTTGTGGTATTTTACATTTATACAGGGTGTAAGGGTCAGCCCTCCGCAGACTGATGGGGTGAATTCAGTATAACATACTAAGATGACCGGAAGGTACATGAAATTATTTCAGGAACGTTATGGGAATCCAATAAACCTATTTTTTTGTGTTTTTGTGCACAAATCGTAGCGTCTGTTACTGGTTGGGAGGGGTAGGTAATAGGTATGCGGTGAGTTCGATGAACTCTGTAGCTAGACAGAAAGTGAACAGCTGATTTCACGCGTCGTTCGTTAGAGTATTTCAACATACATTGCTGGTTTTTAGGGTTCCGTACCTCAAAAGGAAAAAACGGAACCCTTATAGAATCACTTGTTTGTCCATCTGTCTGTCTGTCTGTCTGTCTGTCAGTCTGTCAACACCGTTTTTCTCAGGAACGCGTGAAGGTACCAAGCTGAAATTAATATCAAATAGGTACGTAGGTCTATGGTCCCTTGAAGTTCTAAAAAGATCAAACTTCTAAGTCAACGCAATAAAAAAATACGGGCGACATTTTTTGGTACTTGCAAGTAAATCAAAACCTATACATACTATAACAGTACTTCCCGTCGTCCTAGCATCATGAAATTTCGCAAGAAGCATGGTATCACAATACAAATATAGGAAAAAGTCCGGAAATTGTTAATTTGTAATTCTATCACATAAAAAAATATTTTCAAAGTTGTCAGTGTGTCAAGACCCTTTTTCTGAGGAACGCATAGAGGTATCAAGTCGAAATTAATATCAAATACGTAAGTCTATGGTCTCTTGAAGTCCTACAAAACTCAAGCTTCTAAAGTCAACGCAATAATTTGTTTTTGGGATAAATTCTTTTGAACTACGGAACCCTTCATTGTGCGTGGTCCGACACGCACTTGGCCGGTTTTTAACCGACTTCTAAAAAAGGTGGAGGTTCTCAATTCGGATGTTTGTATTTTTTTTTTATTTTTTTTATGTTTGTTCTCGCATAACTCCGTCGTTTGCCAACCGATTTGAAAAATTATTTTTTTGTTGGAAAGTATACCCTTTCCAACAAAAAAATAATTTTTCCCAAATGGTCCCATTTTCTTCAAAATCCAGTTCTGATGATGGGATCCTGGAGAAATCGAAGGAACTCTTCAAATATTATAGGCACACCTATAGCGATTTGGGTATTTTTTATAGCAGCTCGTGCATTTGCTCTCGGAAAGCACCACTTGGTCAAGTGGGACTGATGATGAAGACCACAGATGGGTACCGGAACTACTCAATGATAAATATTTCACGGGTTGCGATTCGATTACTTTAATATGGTTGCTAAGCAATTTCCGCTCGTCACACTGCGTGTGGTGAGTGGTTGTTGAGGAGTTCTCCTGGTTCTTACCAGCAGAACTCCTCAACAATTAACGTCCCAGCATCGGGAAAAGCAATATTTTGTAACATGTGATGAGCAATTGACATTAGACTATTGTAACTTATATAAATTATGAACAGACCCACTAAAAAGCGAGAAATAAAAACTTTTTAACAAAAAAAAAACCGACTTCCAAAAATCACTACAAAGTGAAAAATAACTTTGATTTCGGAAGTAGGTGGCAAAAAAAAAGAAAGTAAATAAAAAACGAAAGACACCGACTTCCGAAATCAAAGTTATTTTTCACTTTGTAGTGATTTTTGGAAGTCGGTTTTTTTTTTGTTAAAAAGTTTTTTATTATATAAATGGAATGCTGCGAACACACAATGTAATTTTAAATTGAAATAAAGAAAATGTACTTAACTGAAAAAACTATTATAAAAGTGAAAAAAAATGTGAGAAATTTTCCGGTGGAATATGATTCACAATGAGGAGCTGAACCTGAATGCACCCTGTTAGTTTGCGGAGGGCTGTCCCTTACACTCTGTATAATATTACGCTTATATCTGTGGACTTCGAAAGCTTTTTCTTATGATCCAATGGTGCTCCAGACGCAACGCTCCAGAGGTCGACTTGGTATAAAAACATAGTCTAATACCTTATCTCTAATTGAATACCCCCTAGTTTTTTCTGCACCCCATGTGTGCATAAGGAAAAACCCTTTATATAATAGGTATATAAACTTGTATCGTATCTTATATATAAACGTAACAAAACATCATCCGATGGTAAACAAATCATCATCAGTAGTTGTGAACGTATGGGGTTCGCAACTAACCCCCCCTAACCCCCCCGCTGGGGTTAATGCCCTGTTTCTGAAGTTTTTAAACGGAGTTTATCCATACGATCGAATGATGGTTCGATATCGTGTTTCTGAACACTTCGTTATGGAAGAATTATCGAGTTTATCTGAGGACCTCAAAAACCGAGATAGATAGATAGATAGAATACTCTTTATTATGCACACCATAAAAATTAGGTACAGATATAAATGTTGAAATTTAACCGAGCATAAGGAAGGAATTCGCTATAAATAGATAATTTTGCCGTATCAATAGCTACCTATTGAGAAAGAATTCTTCAGAAGCCGAGCATAAGTAAAGTGTATCATGTTAGTTAGCACTTTCCAGGAATCATCACTCCTCACTTCCTCAGGAGAGCAATTACGAAAAAATCTTTTCTTAATTTTGATTAGAACTTTTGATTTTGTAGACTTTGTAGTAGGTACTTACTTACAAGAGATTTCGTGAAGAGTCTCTATTTGCCAATGGAAATCAAGCGTAGGTAAAGTGCGTTTCGCGTAAGATTCATTGTAGGAATGGTTTTTTCTATCAATAAAATTCTTTAATGAAAAGCAATGGTGCATTACTAACGGCGAAACGGCGAAGGGAACTCTTACATGAAGCGCTCCATCTGTTTCTGTAGTTTAATGTTTGCAAGTAGGTTTTGTCAGAAGACATCAGAAGGCCAATTCTCGTACCTAAAAACGTTCAAATTCAAGTCACAATCTCAAGCCCGATTTAGGCTAAACGAACATGAAGCCAGAACAAGAACTAGAGCATTCTTTTGTCGATATTCTTGACAGTTTAGTACGGAGAGACCAACGAAGGAGTGCTCCTATCCCTGTTTACACAAAAAGAATTTGGTAGAATGGGGATGGAATGAGCATTCGCTCGTTTGGTCCAAATCGACCTTTTCATAATCTAAGCCAGCGGCAATCAAAATGTCAAAATTGGTAAACGCCATAGACTTCTACACGTCTCTGCTCTCTGGTAAATGCTATGCAAATTGACGGATTGAGACTGAGATGAGATTGCTAATAATCTAAGTTGCTAACGTTGTTAAAAATACGGGAATTGCCTCTCTCTGTTCTTATGATCGTAAATTGTTATAAATACTATTCATACCTATGTATTATTGTATTGTTGGAATATAATATTGGTGGAAAGTTAATTCTAGTTTAATGTCGTGTATCGTCTAATAAAATATACAGCTACCTACTAACCTCAAGCAATTTTCCTAATTTTCTTGAGATATCCAGCTGTGACAGACAGACAGACAGACTTGAGTCACTCCATAAGGATTTTACACCTTTTTTAACATTTTGGTACGGAACCCTAAAAATTAAAAAATATACGTGTCGACTTGAGCACCTTCTCCTTTTTAGGGTTCCGTACCAAAATGGTAAAAAAGGAACCCTTGTAGTGTGACTCAGTCTGTCTGTCTGTCTGTCACAGCTGGTTATCTCAAGATCTATTAATGCTATCAACTTGAAATTTGGAACAGTTTTCGATGACGCTTACCCAACTATTCTGCAAATAAGAAATAAAAATATTTTTTTTTTTTTTTTGCAACAGGGACTGAAAGGGGGTCTTAAAAATTCGAAGTGGGGCTACTAGAGCATGTGGGGTATCATATATGAAAGAACGCTGTTTGCACATTCTCAAACATTTTTTTTCGTTTTTTAGTCCGCATAGTTTTCGACTTATGATGAAAAATGTTAAAAAAAATACCGTTCCCTCCCCCTTATCTCCGAATTTTGCACAGAGAAAAATCTGAAATTATTCTGTGATAGAAGTTTATGTAAAGATTACAGGAAAAATAAAACGATGTCTCTAAATAGCACGCTTTTTCAGAAATCATCAACAAAAATATAAATGACGGTACGGAACCCTCGGTGCGCGAGTCCGACTCGCTCTTGAACGGGTTTTTTTTATTTAGTCTGAGTTATCATTATCACCTATGATTTTCGAAATTCAGGACTGGAACCAAACTGGAACCTTCAAACCTTTAAGTACTTCTTTTGACGTACAATATACACAAAAAGGACTCATAGTAGTATGTATTACCACAGAATACATAATAGTACAAGTACCTACAGAAGATTCACTCCCCAAAATCATTTAAATAAATAGCGACTCTTGTAACGACACAATAAACTGCAATTCAGGTCGCACAGCGTTTGTTACCTACAGTTACATTCACCAAGAAGTTGCCTCTCTTTCTATCGCGTAACTCTTATACCTTCGACTCGTTAGGGTTGTCTTCTTTTAGGACGCGGCGCCGGCCCACACTGAATTGGCCCGACAAGTCGAGCCTGCCGCGTACAGCTTCATACCTAAATGGACTGGTATTAAGCAGAGTAGGAACTTTTTTAAATATCAATAAAACTTTACTATTCACAAAAATAAACTCTTTAATAAAATATAACAATAGTAAACTTACGATAATTATACAAATGCATGATTTTTCAGAATAAACTGTATTTCCTAAATATAAGGCACATTTTCGTTTGTTTACTTGCTAAGTAGTAGGCCTAAGGCCCTTAGTTTGGACTGGATCCTCTGCTTGGCCTCAGCGGAGAGGGGCTTTTGCGGGAGGGAGGGAGGACCGACTTTGATGCCGGTGACAATTTCCATACCAGCCTTCATTATTGGTACCCAGGGACCTGTAAAATAATATATTCATCCTTATTTTAAAATACTAAAAAGTACATAAAAAAGGAGGGGAAATAATCATAGGGCCTTCGATCAATTATTGATCGAAGCATAGGGCATCAAAAAGTAGGGCAGGAAAAATGCCCAAAAGGGCTGACAGCATTGCCACGTTGTATGGCAATGCTGCACGTTGTATGGTTCTTTGGACAAAAAATATAGGCCAGCCCTTTGGTCAGGTGTAGAATCGACCAACCGCTTGGCGATGTCTCGAAAAACTATTGTGAATGTGAAGACTACGTGGATCATTGTTTTTTATTTATTTTATTTTATCCTTTTCTCAGTTTTACTCATAGTCTGGCAGTTTGAGTAATTTATGCGGCCTACCCAAATGTCTTTTCTTTGGTATTGTTCGTCGAATCGTTAAGCTCCTTAAGTTTTGAGTTGAGCTGCACGATTACTGACAAATGCGTGCACTGACTGGACAGGTCCACTCAATCTGTGTGGTTCTTTCCTCCAAAGACCATTTCAGACAGCAATCTACATGGTCTTCACATGATCTGACCAAGATTATGTCTGGACTTTAAAAGAGACTGTGACCTCTGAGTTTGTTTCGTCGTTTCTTCTCAGAGTAGTCAGATAGAAACGTCGACCTCATCTAGTTTTAAAAAATATGATTGACGTGTAAAAGTGTTTGTACAAACTTACTTACAGAAAATAAATCATTTATCATTAAGAGGGCACTCGGACCCCATAGCCCTAGTGTTTCAACCCCAAACGGCCCGAACATATAAGTCCCAATAAGATTAGAGTATTTGCGCCGTTTGAGGTTTTCCGCACCTGCAGCAGCCGCCCCAGCACAGCCCACGGTGCTAGGAAGATGGGATGGCGCAAGGGTGTCAACACACGTTGCATCCCACACCAAAGGCCTACCTACCTTACACGTAGTTATTTTTTTATTCCGGCTAATCAAAGCCACCGCATAAATAAACACAATAGTGCGGGCGGTGGCGTTAGTTTGAAAAAGTAATTTTAGTCCGGCACAAAATCATACCAAAAAAAAAATGTTAATGTTATGTTGTTGTTGTGTTGTGTTAAATCTTATCTTATCTTATCTAAAAATAAGTTTTTATTTAGTGGTAAGAGATATGAGCGCCAGCTGCTCCAATAGTGGTAGAGCCCGGGAGTCCAAAGTTAGAGAATGTCAAAGTTATACTTTAAAAAAAACTTGCTTTAGAAAAAATAATTTCATACCACGCCAAAACCTCATGGGACATCTTCAACCCAAAAAAAAATATTCAGCTGCACTGCATGGGAGTGGGGGAAATATAAACGCGAAAAAAAAATCAGCTGCTCCCTACATTTTGACAAGTTTGATGTAGATAAATGTTCAGTACATTTATCTACATCGAACTTGTCAAAACAGCTGATTTTTTTTCCCGATTTCAGGTTTGGTCCCATAGTAAAAAGTTGTTCAAAATGATGAGTACAATGACCCTTTAAGAGGAAAACAACCATTAAAATTTCACCTTGTATAATGTCAGTCGCGTAAATGAACACGATTGTTGCGATGGCACATAAGGGCTAAATTCGAAACTGTAAGCGTTCAAAGGAACCATGACCTCAATTTTTAAGGAAAATAGAACTGCATTTTTTGTTTTTTGCGTTCCTAAAAAAAAAGTGGTCTTGACAGACAGACAGACGGACAACGGAGTGATCCTGAAAGGGTTTTATTTTTTCCTTTTGAGATACGGAACCCTTAAAACAGTCATATTATCAGCGGGCCTAAAACGGGCAATTCCTTTAAAAGCGATTAATTTCCTGAATTCCCAGCATTTTTTTTTTATGATTGTCTTATTTGACATTGTGGCGGCATCTACATCGCCACATACGAACTACGCATCAATGACATGACGTCACGCAAAACCTGCATCGCGCAATTAGAGTTTACCACGCGATTAGCATATATACAACGTCCCGACATCAACCGTCGGGCAGTAGCCCACCAGACACAACACCCGTCTGGTCGGAGGATCCTCCCTTTTCAATAGAGGATGAGTGAACTTTACACCCTGTTCCTCATGCCTCTAAAACATTAAACGTTATGTGCACCATTTTACGATTCTCCATACAAAACTGTCAAACAGATGAATTGCGTGCTATGAATTGTATATTGTATTGTAATTGTACGCAGATAAATTATGAATTGTCAGTTTGTGACCGTTTTACGATTTCAAATATGATTCATACCTAGATTATCCCATTATGATTCTGCCAGAGTGGCCGTTTTAGCCCCGCAGATGTCCAGATACATAAAGTACCGAAAAAAATCTCTTACCTTCGGAAGTGTGAGCTTCAACAGCCAAACTGAGTTTCTCCTGCAGTGCCCTGGCCCTGGCTACGTCGTTCTTTTCGACGGCATCCAGGATCTCCTGAGCTAGTCTCGGGAACAGATTGAAACTGGTTCCGATGCTGGATTTGATGCCCAGGAGAGCAGCTGGCGCGAGAAGCTGGAATTAATATTGTTTTAAAGTTATTAGACGTCGAAGTTAAAAAACATTATAAAATTGAGTAATTTTTTTGTCATCTGTGTGGATTATGGCAAACTAAAATGGATTCCCTTTGGAATGCTGAGGCAATATCCTAGCCATTAAAAAAAAATATCATCATCATCTGCCTAGCCTTTTCCCAACTGTGTTGGGGTCGGCTTCCAGCCTTACCGGATGCAGCTGAAAACCAGTATTTTGCATGGAGCGACTGCCTATCTGAACTCCACAACCTAGTTACTGTTTAATACGATATCCCTTTATAAGACTGGTTGTCAAGACTTTCGGGCTTCTGACGACCCGTAACGACTGTCAAAGATGAGAGAATGACAGCCGGGACCAACGGCTTAAGGGGCACACATATCAACTCGGAAAGGGATCGTCACCGCATCAACTCGAGCCGTGCAGTATTCTTTGTATGAAACTCTCTACTGCAACGCACACTATCAGAATCGTAACGTAATTGCATCGCCTCGCCTCGGGACAAGCTCACGAACCGCGGCGATACGGTGACGATCCCTTTCCGAGTTGATATGTGTGCTATGACCTTTAACGTGCTTTCCGAGGCAAGGAAGGGTCTCGGTATGTAAAGATGGTCACCCATCCAGGGACCGATCGCGGCAAGCGTAGCTTAACCTGATCGATCGACCCGTGCGGCTGTTCTTACTCAGCCACGAGCCCCTTACATTACACATAAATACTAGATGTAATTTTAATCACCGTAATCCTCTTAAGGGGTCATTGTACTCATCATTATGAACAACTTTTACTATGGGCTATGCTATGGAACCAAAACCAGTAATCTAAAAAAAATCAGCTGTTCCCTACATATACCAATTTGTCACTCAAGAGAACATATTGTAAGTTCTCTTGAGTGACAAATTGGTATAAAGTGGTAGGTCCTAAATTAAATTTGAACTTTGAATTGCACGACATTAAATTTGTGGTTCCATCACTTGTTAGTTTATCTGAGATTCTGAATTGAAGATTAGATACTCACAGTATCAGCTCCGAGGAAAATCTCCTGGCCTTCCTTCAGTGTCCTCAGGACTTGGGCTCCTTCACTCAGGTCGTTGGCCGTGAATTTGATGCCCTTGAAGTTAGGAATGGTGACTGTAGCCGCCGCCACGAACGATGGCATATGGACTGAGGAGAAATAAAGTTAAATTGTATTAGTATGCGTGCCAAATAAGAATATTACTGTGAAGACGCCATTTTGTCCCGCAATACTCGCAAACTTCATTACAGTAGTACTCAACTAATATGGCTTATCGATGTACCTGCGCAGAAGATGAATTTTCAAAGCGTGGGAAATGCTATTGACCAATCGGCACGCTCTACGCTTTTTCCTGTACCGCTATTGGTCGGTAGCTGCCGCCATGTTAGCGCGCGCCGCTTGACAGCCGCCATACTTGCAAGTGAGACTGAAGTAACAGCTGCAGTGTATTATGAACCTTATAGTAGTAATCTAAGGTTTATTGTAAGTTTTAAGCACTCTCGTTAATCTTCGGGGCCATACTTTCTCTTCTGTGCGAACGAAGATTCACGACGCGCCTTATCAGTTGGAGACTACTGTACCAATGCGTACTAATTTGACAGCTATCGTGTATTTAACAGCTATCGGCAGTACTAATTTGACAGCTATCGTGTGAAGTTGGCAGCAAACGCGATCCTATTCTTATTTGGCACGCATAGTAGTTAAATAGATAACACAGCATCATGCCTGTAATTCCTGAAGGGTTAGGCAGCGGTTTATATACATTATATATATATATTCAAATTCAAATTCTTTATTGCGAACTAAGTGTACAATTTTGAAGATGTTAACAAATATATAGGTTCTTAGAACTTAGTTGCCTGTTAAGGCATTGCAATTTAAATTGTTATAAATGAAAAAGTATAGGTACTCAATACTACAGTTAAACAATTTACATTACATTAATAATTATCATTGTTCATACATTTTATATTATATCAGACTATTCTTACAGTTTATATCACATTATAATTATCAAGTATCAACAATCTTTTATATCTATAGTAGACCTACATGTCCACAAATACCCAAATCCACACCTCAAATCTTCAGTCTCACCAACACACCCTTGCACTCTGATGTAAGTACTAAGTCGAAATTTTTGTTGGTAGAAGTGACACACAAATGTCGTAAGTTAAATATTGTGTGACAAATAGTTGAACACTATCCCCTGCCTATGCAACGAATGCCATATATGCCAACCGGGCAGAAATGCAGACTTGGGGCTGCTACTGAGAAATCCCTGGCGTAAAATTCTATTTACACTTTGCCCGACTTGGGAATCGATCCCAGGGGCTTACTATATGAGCTCTTATAGCAGGGCAGAAGTTGAACGTTTCCAGTGAGAGAGAGACGGTGCTATAGGTCGTATATAGCTCCGTCACTCTCTATCACTGGAAACGTTCAACTTCCGCCCTGCTCTAAGAGCTCATAGTCAGTCCCCAGGGATTCGGCTTTGCTTGCGACCACTAGACCACCGAGGTAGATAAATACCTACTGCAGACCTGTAGTTGTTAGAAGGAAAGAAAGAAAGAAAAATGCGTTTAATTGGCAGTAGCAGAAGGCATTAGATGGCCAGTCGAGCGGCTATCAGTGTGGTGTTTCATGCGCCATAAGCCCGCAAAATTCAAATTTTCTTACCTTTTTTCAATTTGCAAGTCAGTATCATATTACTAACTTAATCAAAGGTACAGACGCCTCTTATAATTATAAGACAATTCTAATAATTATAATAATTATTCGCGACCGTAGCAAATATGTATTTACAGAATTATTTTGTACTACGCGAATCATAGGTACTCAGCATACAACCTAATACAGTCCGCGAGGCGTAAGATGAGCTTTGCATTTTATGTGAGTGATCACCAAAATGGTACGAGAGCCCTTGACAAAATTTTTTGTCTTATCGTTTTACGTTTTACAACGATGCGACATAGTTTTGGTCATGGCCTCTCGTACTAAAAGAACAAAAGCCGATTGCCAAAAAGCAGTATAAACCGGTTTTAAACCAAATTAAGAGGAAAGGCGGGTGGCCAGACTTTTGAAAATTAGGTATTTTAAGAAGGTATTGCTGTCGCTCTGCGAGCGCTCCGCCCTCGAATTCGTCCGATAAGGACAACTGCAGGTCCGACTAAATAGCCTATGTAAAAAATCACATTTCGAGGTTTGGCTCTCGCCTATTTCCTCCTCCAATATTGGACCAATCTAAAAGATATTTCATAAACTAAATAAGAAGAATATATACTATGCCCCTATGTTTTTCTTTTTTCGTTAATAGTTGTCAAATTGGTACACTAGGCGTCTGTTGACAGCGGTCTGAATAGGCAATTTTGAGCATTTTTGGAGGGTTTAGTTCTTATAAAAATAATATATCATCAAAAAGGAAAACATAGGGGCATACAAGTAACTGATATTTATATTTCTGTAAAAAATCATTGGTGATTTATGGTCATTAACCAGAAAGAAAACAGGCGAGAGCGCGACGAGAGCGTTTGTATCTTTTTGTATGGAGAAAAGAGCACCCACGTTTCCTCTTAAGAACGAGTCGCGCTCTATGCAGGATATCACACCTACACTATCTATGTGCACTCACACAAATGCAAAGCTCAGCTTAAACCTCGCAAACTGTAGGTACTGACTTGCAAATTACAAAAAACGTAAGAAAATTTAAATGTCGCGGCTACCCCGGCGCTTTCGCCAAGTTCGTCGCCATAATCAAATAAACATTTCATACTCACTCTCAACTTTACTCATGGAAGGAATATGGTAGTAAAGCACAGGCAGCTTAGGAGCTGCCTTAGCGACTTGCGACACGTAGAACACCAGATCTTGAACCGATGCCGGCTTGAAGTACAGCTCCGGGAGGGTCAGTAGCGAGTCAGCTCCAGCTTGTTGGCAGTAGCGGGCCTGGTGGAGGAAAAGGGAATGATGAAAATGCGCATGTGCATAGATAGGCAGAAGTGCACTGATAGAGGAATACGCTATGAAGGGTTCTTACCCTATTCTGGGTTGTAGCCCCTTTTTAAGACGCTTATAATAGCTTCACCTGTATGTAACGGAATCTTTGAAATCGATTTTTACCCACTTTAAATGGTCAGATTAATTCGAAATTTTGCACACTTATTAGGTCCCGGTGAAAATACAATAATTTAAAATAAAAATAATAAAATATACTTACCTAAAAAAATATATATATTACTTACCTACTTACATAAATATCGACAAAAAAATTGAAAAATAAATTAGAGCAGTGCGCAATGCGCATCGGAAAGCCTGGTTTCAGAGCGGCAAACTTACGTGACGCGAACTCTACCCTCAGACAAGATAAGTCTGAGATTATAGATAGATAGAATAGCCTACTCTTTATTATCTACCTACACCATAAAAATTAAATATATCATACCCTGGAATATGTTCTAGACTTGATTGATTAGATGACACCATCATGGTCGTACCCAGAATTTGTATGCCTAAGTACAGTGGTCGAAAAGTTATGTTATAATAAAAACCGCACTGCGCGGCCGTTCATGTTGTACTCGTATCATGCAAAAATACGCGAACGCAGCAAGTAGATAAACTGTCCTCGCTCGCAAACATTTTCGGTCCAAAACTAAAAAGTACATATAAATACCTATGGCAGAAGTACTTATCCAAATTTTATGAATAAGAAGCCTAGGTGTAGGTAGCGCACTTTATATATAACAAGGAGGACTTTGGAAGATTAGATACAGAATTAATTTTGTTGAATTAATGTTGTATTCTCCCAAAGTTCCTAAGTACTCCTGCTTGTTATCCATGAGTTCCATTTCCAGGTATACACACTAAATACACCTAAGTACCTCATGTTTCGTGTAGTGTGTAGGTAAAAAAATGTGCGGGGGACCCGGTATAAAAAATTTCTGATTGGGCAAATCAGAAATTTTTTATACCGGGTCCCCCGCACATTTTTGGGCCAAAAGCTGGGTACGCCCATAGATGACGCATAGGTATCGTATAATTTCCGATATGCCCCCCCTGGGCCAAAAGCTGGGTACGCCTATAAATGACGCGTAGGTATCGTATAATTTCTGATTTGCCCCCTGGGCCAAAAGCTGGGTACACCCATAGATGACGCGTAGGTATCTTATACCTACTTTTCAACGATTAGGTGTCGTAACACTGCACTCTTCATCTGCTAGGTACCTATATCTAATCAGCTGACATGGAACTTCCATGATGGAATAATCCCACTTCTACATGTCATTCTGTTGTTTTTATGATAATAATATATTATTTGAACAATCTACATAGGTACTTTATGTAGGTATCGTTGTATTTATCTTGAATGCCCGGAGATAAAATGTTATTTACAAAAACAATATTTTAAGATAATAATAACTACCTTATGTAATATCTATCGCTTGACGTTACATAAGAAGAATTTAAGTAGGTACCTATGTGGGGTATTACGAGGCCTATCATAAAATAGCGTTATGACAAATTGGGTAGATAGGTACATATCTTACCTATATCGAAGCAAAGCGAGGCATCGCATTATGTAGCAGTTTGGCAGTTGTAATATTACGTTTATATTGAGTTTTATAATACATTTTTTAATTTCTGAACTGTAACTAATTTATTCTGGTATAATTTTTACGTTGGTACATAATAATATTAATGTAGCACCATGCATAATAGCTTAAATAATCAGCCTGTTCCCACTGCTGGGATACAGCCTAGGCCTCCTCTCGGTGAGAGGGAGTGGGCTGTAATCCACCACGCGAGCCCAGTGCGGGTTGGAGATGTCACATGTCGTCTTCGAATTTTTTGGTTCTAAATGCCGGTTTCCTTACGATATGTAGATGTCACATGTCTTCGAATTTTTTGATCCTACATGCCGGTTTCCTCACGATGTTTTCCTTCACCGTTTTGATAATAGTGGTGTTTAAATTATTTACACAAAATAAAGCGCCTACCTGGGTACGAACCCACGACCTAGGTACTCGTAAATCGGGGCCGTTACTACTGGGCTAGAGATAATTCTGAGCGTTTTTAGTAGTTTTATGGTTTTGAATGGGATTTTATTATAGATATTCCATACCTAGATATTTCAAAATTCTGAGGCCGCTTTGAACTAAACCACTATATTATAAGGTACCTACTTACATTTAATTTTTTTTTCACCTACCTACGTAGTTCAATCCCCGAGCTCGAAAAAATTGCCATCGCGCATTTTATGAAAAACTTTTGGGAGTTTTGGCTTTATTTATCTAGATAAGAAAAATAGCGTAAAGCCATAAAATTTTTCCTTTTTTTTTATCATCAGTGAAAACTTTAAAAAAATGTGGCTTTCATTAGGTAGGTAGGTCTAGGTATTGTACCTAAGTACCTATTGAAAATTGTGGAAATCCTTAGTTCTGGCTTTCATTATTGATAAATAGAACTTTTCTGGCTTTCATGGTATTGAAAGTTATGGAACTCTTTCTGGCTATTATGACAGAAAATTATGGAAATTAGTCAAACAAATCCAATCCAAAAACAATCAAACTTACCAGTTCAGTAACATCAGCGAGGGGAGCTCCACCAACTTGCACCTGTATGTGAAGACCAGTGGTCTTGCCAGCTGCAACCCATGAGTCTATCACCTTCTTCCTGTCTGCTACTGCCAGGGACATGTGCTCGCCTGTCGTACCTCCAACTGCAAATAGGTGGTGAGCTCATCAATTCCTGGTAGTAGTAGGTAATCACATAATCACTGCTGGGACTCAGGGCTCCTCTATGTGAGAAGGAGCAGACCATCCATCTTGTGGCCTAGTGTGGTGATTTGGTGAATTTCACAGGTCTTTCAATTTTTCGTTCTATCTAGGAAGTAGGTAGGTACTTACTGGTTTTGGTAATAAAATTAATAAATAATTAATTTAATTAATAATTATTCAATGAAATTAATAAATAAATAATTAAATTAATTAATAATTATTCAATGAAATTAATAAATAAATAATTAAATTAATTAAATTAATAAATATTTAATTAAATTAATAAATAATTAATTAAATTAATTAAATTAATGAGAGACACACACATGTTAGAGCCGTGTCCGGGACATGGACATGCTCCGTCACGGGCTCAACAAAGATATTTGTGTGTACAGTTTTATGAGCTCATTCAGACACGTCCATGTCCGGGACTGCGACCGCGTTTCAGTGTTTGCATGTGTGTGCCATGGCAGCTTGCTCCTAATATATTAATCTATGGCCACGGCCCTGACACGTCCCGGGCACGGTTCTGTTGAGTGTGGACAGACCTTTAACCAGGGTGGAGTCCAGCTAGGGCTTGATCCCTGGGTTGGACAATGAAGCATTGGGTTTCTACATTAAAATTTTAAACAGCAGAGATTGGATTGGAATGAAAATGTTAGTGTTAGTAGGGGTTGTAGCTATGTATATCTCAAAAAGGAACAACTTACCCAGTACTGATTTGATTCCTGAATCAGCCAGGAACTTAGCATAAGCAGGGATGGCTCCATAGTTGATAGTAAAGTCATCATTGAGGGGGGTGAAGACTGGGGGCATCAAGCCACGGGCAGTAAAGGACACCTAGATATATAAAAAAAGTACAATTAGTCACTAACTTATATTAGGTACCTACCAAAACTATTATTATTTTATTAGATACTAGCAGACCCGACAGACGTTGTTCTGTCTGAACAATCCTAGAACCCGACCTCATTGCAACCTACTGGGTCCAATTGTGCTTTCAAACCATCCAGGAACCCATTGAAATATACACACAAAATTTCATCTAAATCGGTCCAACCGTTTAGGAGGAGTAAGGTGACAAACACACATACAGAAGAATTATAAGATACTAGTGGACCCAACAGACGTCCTGTCCGAATAATCCTAGAATCCAACTGCAGCGCCACCTACCGGGTCTAATTGTGTTTTCAAACCATCCAGGAACCCATTGAAATATACACAAAATTTTATCTAAATCGGCCCAGCGGCCAGCTGTGTCAGAGAGGCTAAGTTACAAACGCACATACCTACAGAAGAATTATCTAAAGAAGATTACAATAACTTAGTTTGTGTACCCGCTAAGATGACCCACTGAGCAGTGTATTACTTACTTATGAAAAGAAATCTATTAATTTTATTTATTACCTTTCTTCATACTATATAGCATAGTGAAGGTAGTTAAAAAATAAATATTTATTTCAAGCAGATGAACTAAAATTTAAAGTTATTAATAATACCTACTTATTTAAACATAAACAGGCACAAAAATACTTATACTCACCATTTTCTATGGTTTTTATTTAAGTATTTATTTTACTTTATACCACTCCACACAGTTAGCACGACAGACGAGCAATGAGTGAGGAGTGAGACTATCAGTATTATAAAGTGCTCTGTGAATGAGAATAAGAGACACTTTGAAAAAGTTTATCTCGTGTCATTTGTTCTTATCAACTTAGTCGATTGTTTACAACTTTCTTATCACCTCCACCCTAATTAGACCCTTTCCAACATCATTTTCAAATTGAAATGTTTTGTTTTGATTTTGATTGAAATGTCAGTGTAACACATGGTGTAAGGCTATCTCTTTTGCTATGATACAAAACGTATCGAGCCATCCTGCTGCCATTTTATAAAGCTTAAAATATAATTAACATTTAAATGGAACGTGACCAATATTCATTCGTTCGTTCTTCTTCGTTCTTCCTACTCAATCTCAAAGGAAAACCGAACGAACGAACCTTGGTCGCTTGAGCTTCTTATTACTACTGAGATCGATTTATAACAATAAAAATACAACCATCAAATTAAACAATGTTAGTAAATAAATAGCTGAACATGTAATTTACATAAAAACTATTATGTTAAAAAGAAACTGTTCATTTTCGATTAATGACCATTTTGAATAAAATAAAAGTGACTGCATTTTTTTTGACAACTTATATTTTAAGACATCGTGTAGAAAGAGATGGATTGATTTATTAACGGGAAAAGAGAGATAGCACTTTTCCCAATTCCCCATGACATGACATGACATGAACATGAATGAAAAGGTAAAGGTAATCAATCAATCACAACACCAATTTTTCAGAATTATTATTTATTGTGAAGTGCGTTATTTTTCGTCAAAATTAAGAAATCCAAGAAAATGAATACCATAACAAGTGAGTTGAGTATGCACGATTTGAACGTTAGGTTTTTTGAGATAATGCAAAATGAAAATAATGCCGAAACTGCTGCAAATTACATCTATGAAGCTGTTTGCGATGATGTGACCCTAGGATTTGCCTTCGAGTTCCACCACGGCCTGAAGACCGGTCTGACAGATTTGATAGAAGGTGAAAAAGAAGAGGAAGAACCTTACAAGATAGTGAGCACGCCAGAATGCGATGTGTTTGGTTTCTCTATGATGAAAAAGACCCCTGACTCAAATTGTTCCTGTCCGAATTGTGAGCGACCAGTTTCTGCGACTAGATTCGCTCCTCATCTAGAAAAATGCATGGGTAAGTACTCCGAAAAGTACCTAACAGAACCCTTGCCTTGTAACTCAAATAATAATGCCTGTATCCTACTGTATTATTTTTCTTGTAACTTGCAATCAGTCTTTGTGGTACTTATTAGGTAATTAATCCAACGTAAAACCGCAAAGAATTTGTCAGTATGACAAATTCTTTGCGGTTTTACCATAATGCAACTTTAAATTAAATGTTAGTCATAAGTTCCTAACTTAAAACTTGTAACCTTAAACAAGCTGGGTACAAAATAAATAAAAAATACAACATCATAGTTTAAAAGGTTTAAAATGAATAGTATTAGGGAGAATATTGAAGTCATATAAATTAGATTGGGTTCTGTGGGGACTAATAATGAAAATAAAAACATTCTCTTTATCACATAGTTGTGTTTGCATACTATGTAGGTACTTACTTAATTTCTATTCACACTTTCTTTGTACTTAACCCAAAATGTTATACATACAATAATATAAATTTTAAATTCTCCTCAAGGTTATGTAATCTGAGAAAGATGCAAAACTGAGACATCTCAAAAGATCTAAATGATGTGTTTGACATGTATTTATATTGTGATCTATTTCTATGTTTAAAGTCTAAAGCAGAACCTAGAATAGACAATCATGTGGCAGGACATGCGTTTATGTGATGCTGTCTGATGGAGCCTATTGTAGCATTGCATGTCATTTGCATCAATCAATACAATTAAACAGTCATGCATGTGTGACAGCATGTCATGCCACATGATCGTCTAGTTTCCGCTGAAGGGAATATTTTTACCCCAGTCAATGACAGTCTTTGACAGCCCAAAATTCTAAAATGGCATTTCCAGTAGGTATTCTATTGCTTTACACTAGTTATTTGAAGACTTATCACTCTTAAAATACAGAAAGAAATTGAAAAGAAAACCATCTTAAAACTAGATAATACCTTAATACTTATGACTATCTAGGTTTGTTTTTTGCCTGTTTGTTATGTTATAAATGTTAAAGTGGTCTCAATCTATCTTCTATCTATCTGAATAAAAAGAGAAGTCCTGAAAGACTGACTGATTGACTGACTCATCAACGTCCAGCCCAAACCCTTGGACTTAAACAGCTAAAATTTTGCACTGAGGTTCCTTTTAATGTAGACAAGGAATAAAGGAAGGATCTTTGATCCCTTGGATATTTTGCGATATGCACGCCAGCGAAGCCGCGCGGGAAGTGCTAATAAATTATAAATCAAAACTAATGAGTAATATTCTAGTAATGACCGCGACTTCAAACCCAAGCAGGCACTTTACTTTGTGTAAATAATTTCATCACCCCTGCTCTCAAAACGGTGAAGGAAAATATTATGAGGAAACCGGCCATGTCCTAGAACTAAAAATTTGAAGACATGCAATATTCACCAAAACCTGGCACGTGCGGTGGATTATTGTCGACTTCATCTCACAGAGAGGAGGCCTTGGCCTGTGTCCCAGCAGTGGGAATGATAGGCTGATTAGGAACCACTGTACTTTAATACCCATTGCTTTTATATAGTGTCTATTTTTAGGCATCCATACCAAAATGGTAAAAAGGAACCCTTATGGTGTGACTCAGTCTGTCTGTCTGTCACAGGTGGATATCTCAAGAATTACTAATGCTATCAATTGAAATTTGGAACAGTTTTAGATGATGTTTGCCTAACTATTTTGCAAATAAGAAATAAACAAAAATACATTTAAGTAATTCTTTCCTGACAGGTTCATGAGATTGGTACAGTCAGCAATCAATTCTTGTATTAGAAATGATAGATATTTATTATTTCATGAAATAAAGGGCCATCAATAAGGACTCTTTATCAGTAACCTAACAAAAAGTGTGTAACTTGCATGAATTCAAAATAGTATTTTAATCATTAGTCCCACTAAAATAGGATTTGGATGAAATTAGGCACACAGATCAGACACAGATAGTTTATCCCATGTGTCAATTTCGTTTTATCCCGGTAGTACGTTTCCGTGGATTAATTTTGGGAACTCCACGCGGGCGAAGCCGCTGGCAAAAGTTTTTGTAATTAACAAAAAGTATAATACTAGGTTTGCATGAATTCAAGATTTATTATGTATAGTTGTTTTATCTCATGCAAGCGGGCGAGACATACTTGTATGTGTAAATGTTACATGCACATTGTCTTTGTGTGCGTAAGCTTGGGAGCGCGCTACCTGCAGGTACGCACACAAGAGCGCGTGTCTATACGCATTACATCTACAAGTATGGCTCGCCCGCTTTCGTGAGATAAAATAACTGTAAGTACCTATTGTTTTTACTGACTGTACTTTGGATACATCTCGTGGATCCGTTGGGAAAAGAAGAACAATAGAATCGTAGACCTCTGGGAACAACCCAAATAGTTTCTACGCGCAGTATCGCAGTGGCGATACTAATGGTATGCGGTCACATAAAATAATAGAAAATTTTCAAAAACAGGAAAATACATGGAATAACATTGTTTTAAATATAACTTGTTTACCATACCATTTTGAGTACAATCATCCTATGTTATCCTGTATAAGTTACGGTGTTATTTTCCTACAATGGTGTGCATAAAATAACTTTGTGAACAAAACAAGATAACACGCCTCAATAAATAGTCAATTAAGCCAACTCCAAATGTAGATAGTTGGTAAATGATAATGATATTTATTATGTAAATGGGCTAAAACCCTTTTAGTCATCAATTTTTATGGAAAAAACCGACCAAGTGCGTGTCGGACTACGCACAATGAAGGGTTCCGTAGTTGGGATGAAATTATCCCAAGAACAAACTTAACTAAACTTGAAAAACATGTTCCCCCATACATTCCAATTCCAACAGTAAATGTAAGTTTGTCCTGCATCTCGTGGGAGAGGAGCTCTCTGAGGAGCTCGTGGCTAAGTAATAACATCCGCACGGGTCGATCCGTCAGGTTAAGCTACGCTTGCCGGGGTTGGTCAGTGGATGGGTGACCATCTTTACATACCGAGATTCCTCCGTGCCTCGGAAAGCACGTTAAGCCGTTGGTCCCGGCTGTTATTCGTGGATCTTTGACAGTCGTTACGGGTCGTCAGAAGCCCGAAAGTCTGACAACCAGTCTTACCAAGGTGTATCGTATTACCCAGTAACTGGGTTGTGGAGGGCAGTCGCTCCATGTAAAATACTGGTATTCAGCTGCATCCGGTTAGACTGGTAGCCGACCCCAACATAGTTGGGAAAAGGCTAGGCAGATTGATTGATTGAAGTTTGTCCTGCATCGCGCAATTACCACGCGACTAGCATATTACAACGTCCCGACATCAACCGTCGGGCAGTAGCCCACCAGACACAACACCCGTGTGGTCGGAGGATCCTCCCTTTTCAATGGAGGATGAGTGAACTTTACAACCTGTTCCTCATGCCTCTAAAAACTATTTTCTGTATTTCTTTAAAAATTTTAGGCTCAGCAGTTTCGTAGATAGGGGGGGGGGGATGGTCAATTTTCGTCTATGTTCTTAAATAACTTTAAAACGATTTATTTTAAAATTATAAAAAAAAATATATTTGAGACCCTCATAGTAAGCCCTTTCATTTGATATGTCACACGGTACAGTTTGCAAAACTTTTTTAAATTTCTTATTTGCCCCTATTATTTGCTATAAAAGTGACCCCCATATTCAAAATTCATATAGTTACTTTAGCCGTACGTGTTTGGGTCACAGAAATCCATATGTGTACTAAATTTCAACTTAATCGGTCCATTAGATTCGGAGCAAATTGGCAGTGACAGACGGACAGACAGACACACGAGTGATCCTATAAGGGTTGCGTTTTTTCAAAAAGCGAAATACCTCTCTTACTTACTGACTGACTAATCACGAAATCTCAAGATCTATTAAGAGGACACATCGAAGCGTGGTTTAGCTTGGTGTGCAAGTGAAATGGCTTTATAGCTGTCTAGTTTGACGCGCGAGATAGGAGACTCACGCGCACCAGAACTAAACGCGCTTCGTTTAAATGTAGATTTAAGACAAAATGCTACACTTAAATCTATTTTTTAACCCCCGACGCAAAAAGAGGGGTGTTACAAGTTTGAACGCTATGTGTGTGGGGGTGTGTGTGTGTGTCTGTGTGTCTGTCTGAGGACTCTGAGGCACCATAGCTCTTAAACGGGTGGTCTGATTTGGATGCGGTTTTTTTTATTTGAAAGCAGGTTTTCCAGCGATGGTTCTTAAACATGTTTTGTCAAAATCGGTTCAGCCGTTTCAAAGTTATCCGCTCTTTTGTTAGCTGCGGTGGGGATCTTAGACGCGTAATGGGTATTTAATTTACTTTCTAACCTTAGTGTGACCTAGAATTTGAATCATCCATGTATGGTATCTATCTATGCAAGATTATGGAATTCTTGGTCTGATGCTGCAGCCAGGATATCCAGCACACTAGTACACTCTTGAAGAAATTATAGCAGATATGTCGTGTTTGGATTCATTTACATCAGTATTTGGGAACCACTGTACAAACGCACCCGGCGATTTTATATACTAGCAATTTTTTTTTTGGTACAATATACCCTTTTTAGTGTATCACTGAAAACAACAAAGTGCGCAAAATAATAGACGCCGAAATAAAAATTACAGTACGAGTACCATTGACAAGTACCATTTACCTCAAGGTCAATGACCCTGAGGCTTTTATCGTCTAATATACGAGACATTCACCGCCTCATCTAACCCAAAAGATTCACTAACAATAGAGGGTACATGGCGCTCGGCGGCCGCTGCGGCACCGCTCGCTTCGCTCGCTCGCCGTCGCGCGTTAAGGGTCACTGTTCTAACCTAACCTGAATCACGGCGGGGTACCGCTTAAGTAAGTCAGACCCTTCACTTGATTGACTATCTACATATGCGGTACCCCGCTGCGATCCCTTCACTTGATTGACTATCTACATATGCGGTACCCCGCTGCGACATTATAGCGCCATTTCAATGAGCAAATCTTATCGTGCCATCCATCAATTTCTGTAATTAAAATATAATAAGTATTACTCAATCGAATTTGATGGCTCAACGATAGGTTTTTAAATTTTAAATTTTAGCTTAGTAAGTTCTTAACATATTTAAATACCTTCGATTTAAAGCAAATTTTACTGCACAGACTGTTACTGTTGTTGATAAACTATAAAACAGATAAAAGACGGTGCTACTTTGGTATTTTTTTCTGTCGAAAAAATGTCAAGTAATCATGTTTCGGTTTAGTACAGCAGTAGACAATAGTCAAATAACACATAAATGGAAAATCCAAATGATTTAACCATATTCATATGGTTTTATTTATAGGAATTTTAAAAACGCAAAATGTATTGATGTATCCGTTAGACCTTCAAACCTTGAAATTTTGCCAAAAAGTTCTTTATATGGTGTTGGGGTCCCGCTATGAAAATCTGTTACTTTTATAGTTATAAAAATTTAACATTTGGGTTTCTGGTTAAAATGGAAAAACAAATGGATGATTATTTCTGAAATTAAACATCCATGTGTTATTCTATTTTTATAAATTACACCCTTATGGGGATAAAAGGGAATGAAAATTTGTATGAAAGTGTGTTGTTTTGGTGTTCTTTCGTTTCTTTTCTGTTTTGGTGGTTTTCTTTTTTTTTTCCTTTTTTTATAATTGGCATCTCGCAGGTCAACTTATGAAGTTGTCGGCTGCTCAACTGGTCTTGTCTGTGGGTGCCTCAATAAATTAAGGCCTCCAGGTAGGGCATAAAACTAAACCCGAAAAGGTGTCATTGTATTCATCATTTTGAACAATTTTTTCTATGGGACCTTGAAATCGCGAAAAAAACAGCTGTTCCACGCATTTGTGTTCACTTAAATCGACAAAATGTATGGAACAGCTGATTTTTTTTTCGCGATTTCAAGGTTGGTACAATATAAAAAGTTGTTCAAAATGATGAGTACAATGACCCCTTTTCGGGTTTAGGGTAAACAAAAACTAATGTTGTATTATACTAAGCGACTACTCGCTAAGGGGCACCCCCTTTGGGATACGGGCCTTGGCTTAGGGCGTCGCGGGGGGTAGGACAGCAGGGGACAGGCTGGATCGGATTATTATTATTATGGGACGAATTTAAAGCTACAAGCTTAGCGGTGCGGGCTGGCTCGAGCAAGGGTCGGGGCGGCGAGTGATACACACGTTATTTTATGGTATAAATACTTCCTTCTAGGTATGGGCCGCAACAGTTCCCGCATAGCATCGCGACGTATCGCGTCGAACAGTCGTGAGCCGACCTCGTACGCGGGACTCCTCAGCGATGACGAAGATGACGTCGACTGGTCCGGGGGCTCGGTGCAGAACGAGCGAAGGAAACGCAGAATCAAGAACAACAATAATAGGAAACCTAACAAAATTCATAAGTATGTATACCGTAGATATAGTACTTACTTACAATGTTTTTTAGACTAACATAGTCACTAGGCCCCCATTTACTGTAATCTTCTGAGACCTGCCGATTTCCAAGAGAACCACGAACGATATATAACTTGTGTAAAAAGACGCTCGAAGTAAAGGCACTTCTTCCAGTTATTGTTGGACCATACCTACGGCATAATTAAAACCATACATTCAATCGTTCAGAATATTCTACAAGCAACATATTAACTTAGTGTTTTTTAGTCCAATCAATCGATTTTATGTAAATAAATAATTGCTTTATATTTTGCAAAAAAATGCCAGCGTTGTGTCATCGCGTTTATTATTTATTATAATGATTTACATAACTTTTATACTATGTCTAACTATGGCCCTATTTACTTCTCTTTCTTTTCTATGCAGTCAGACAAAGACCGCGCTTTAGGTCCTGTAGACCCCTTAATGACGATTGGCTGACCCGGCGAACATCGTACCGCCTCAGAATCAATAAAATTAAATTAGTCCAGTAGAGATATAATATTTTTTCCATTTACCCTTCGATAATTCTAAAGTTTTTTATTTTCGCTGAGTGGATAACTATAGTGAATTCATTGCTATGTACAAAAATGCTAACAGTTTAGAGTTATGCTATAGGTATTAAGTAGGTATTTCCTATTATTTCGTGTTATAACAATGATATAAAATTTAAATTAAAATACTACACTGTTTCTTAATTAGTACTGTCTAAAGTATATATTACTGAAAATGCTAACAGATAGGTACTGTGGAACAATGGAAATCTGAAAATGTCCTTTAACTCATTCAATAAAAAAATTAAGTTTTTCAAATCATTTCCTATACACTTAAAGGGATTAGTTATACCTTACAACAAAAGTTCTAACAGCTAAGTAATATGCTTCACAAGTAATTGTATTTTTACTTTGCAATTAGCGAAATATTGAATTTAAGTTTATAAATTTGCGCCCACATATTTGTGATAATAAGCTCTGCTACCATACAAAAGTTTCAACTTGTACGTGCTATGCCTTTTTGTTTAATAAATAAAATACAATTTGGATATTGTGGCGCGCGGTGTAGGTATGTACGACAATTCGTGCAGCGCGACGCGGTGACAATCAGACCCACAGTCACTGCAAACGTGCACGCGGCTACACATCAAGCTATGCATGTCCAGTTTACACTGACCTCTCATTGTAAGGTAATCTTATACAATGCGAGATCAGCTTATACTGGATATGTATAGCTTGATCTGTAGCCGTGCGTACCTACCTCTATTGAATGAGGCGCAAAATCATTTCATTACAGTCACATCTCACAAATGACTAATACGAGTACAGTCAGCGTCAAAAATATCGGAACGAACAGACTGTTCAAAATGATCTCAAAAACTAAGAAAATTAAACTACTCAATTGGGTAAAGCTCTTGTCAGAATTACAGTGTAATATTATCGTAGACTGTCTTCATTCTGAAAACAGTCTGTTCGTCCCGATATTATTGACGCTGATCCAATCCAGTCAGTTATTTTTTCTGTTCCATTCCGTGACCGTGACTTCGCCCGCGCGTAATTAACAACAATTGTCAAAAATAGTCAAAATCCCGGATTCCGGGATTCAAAAATTTCGAGTTCTGATTATAGGATCGAATGTATATTTATGTATTGATCGTCAAAATGTCGTGATTCCGGAATTGATAAATTAAGTATTTTTTTTACCATTACTGGGTAACTTGTTTATCACTAAATTTTCACAGGGGATCATCTACTATGAACAACTTTCACTATGGCATCAACACGTAAATCACGAAAAATAAATCAGCTGGTCGAGTAGGTATTGAGCTTTTGTATCAAACATCGTAATTTTTTTCGTGATTTCAGAGTTGGTCCCATAATGAAAGCTGCTGAAACTGTAAATCCAAGATGGCGGCTGCGAATATTTTCAAATGTTTCGTCATGGGTGTCGTTTTCATTGGTTTCGAAGGTGTTAAGGCCGATAGTGACACTAAAATGTAAATCCAAGATGGCGGCTGCGAATATTTTCTAATTTTACTCTAGTATGTACAAAAATGCTAACAGTTTAGAGTTATGCTATAGGTATTAAGTATGTATTTCCTATTATTTCGTGTAATAACAATAATATAAAATTTAAATTAAAATACTACACTGTTTCTTAATTAATACTATCTAAAGTATATATTACTGAAAATGCTAACAGATAGATACTGTGGAACAATGGAAATCTGAAAATGTCCCTTAACTCATTCAATAAAAAATTTAAGTTTTTCAAATCATTTCCTATATACTTAACCCCTCAAGTGTCGAATGCACCCCATGTGTGCATAGAAAAACCCTTTTTTTGTTCGGTACATAAGCTTATATCACATATATATAAATGTAAAAAAACATCATCCGATGGAAAACCAATCAAATCATTAGTTGTGAACTTATGGAGTTCGCAGCTAACCTCCCCTCCCCCCCGCGTGTCAAATGCACCCCAAGTGTGCAAAAGGACGTGGGAGTGGCGCGAGGAGGCGAAGCGCCGGGGCGTAACTCCGCTGCCGCGAGAAATCACGGTACAGCGGACAGAGCTCCGACGGGATCTCATGGCGGCATGGAGAGCGCGACTGTCGCAACCCAGCGCTGGGCTCGCCACAATTGCGGCGATAAGTCCCCTCTTTGAGGAGTGGTTAGAGAGGCGCCACGGCGTCCTCACCTTCCACCTGACGCAGGTCCTCACCGGACACGGTTGTTTCGGGAGGTTCCTGTTTCGCATAAGGCGGGAGGAAACGCCCGGGTGTTACCATTGTGCGGATCGCCCGGAGGACACGGTGGAGCATACAGTGGAGGTCTGCCCGGCTTGGGCAGAGCACCGCCGTGTTCTCACGGAGGCGATCGGCGGCGGCGATCTCTCGCGTCCGAGCCTGGTCCAGGCCATGGTGCGGAGCGAGAGTGCATGGGAGGCCGTCACCTCCTTCTGCGAAGCAGTGATGCTCGCGAAGGAAGAGGCGGAACGCGTTAGGGGGAGGCAGCCTCACGCCCTCAGTCGCCGCAGGAGACGCCCTGGGCGGCGGGAATCGCGGGGCGATTTCCGGCCACCGTAGGCGCGGGCCTGCGGCCGGTGAGCAGCGGGTAGCTCGTTGTCCGGTAAGGACCAGGCCCGAGTCGACGGCGCGTTGTGTTCCACGCGCGCCTCAAAGAGATGTCAGCAAGTGACGGGGTCCAATAGGGCCGACGCCGCTGGGGTCGCGGATTGTCCGAAGGGGTTACCGCGGCCCTGGCATAGGCAACTGAAGGAACACGGGTGGGTTTTAGTCAGTAAAAGTCTGACACGCCCTTCCGCTCCACCCAGAGCGGTAGAAGTTATTTGATGATTTCCCACCCTCAAAAAAAAAAAAAAAAAAAAAAAAAGGGCAAAAGGACAAAACTTTACATAATAGGTATATAAGCTTAGATCACGTATATATAAACGTAAAAAAACATCATCCGATGGAAAACATATCATTATCAGTAGTTGTGAACCTATGGGGTTCGCAACTAACCCCCAACCCTCCCCACTCGCTGGGGTTTTGGGTCTAAAATCAGCCAAACTCAGACACTTGAGGGGTTAAAGGGATTAGTTATACCTTACAACAAAAGTTCTAACAGCTAAGTACAACACAAGGCTTCACAAGAATGTTCAGGCTTCACAAGTAATTGTATTTTTACTTTGCGATTAGCGAAATATTGAATTTAAGTTTGTAAATTTTCGCCTGAACATTCGAGACAATAAGCTCTGCTACCATACAAAAGTTTCAACATATACGTGCTATGGCTTTTGTTTAAATTGCGAATAACTATTTTCCATAACAAGCCGCGTAAGTCAATCTGAGATACTCGTAGAAACAAATGACCGCACCAGTAGGACATACGTTCCAGTCGCAACAAAAATATTCCTCTGACAAACGAATAAAGGTTTCTGTAGTTAGACGATCAGAGACACAAGAAACCATATTATGGGCTGCCGGAATACATAACGACGATTGGAGCCAACAAGTAAGTTCTAGTTGTATTTATAATTCCTACTATCAATATCCTATACCCCATCTAATCCATTCTATTTTTCCTCTATAGAGCCAACACCTCAACTTTAGGTAAATATGCGTCCGAACATACGATCTCTGGTAATAAATAAAGAACGGAATAGAACTTCGAGGAACGGAGACAAACAGTGGAGACTTCTTTAGGACAACATTTTTTCCGGGATAATTAATCTCTCAAAAGAGTAACATTCTGGAATGGCCTACTAGGCAAAAGAACAAGAGGTAGACCTATTACAAGATGGGAAGATGATATAAAAGCAATAGCTGGTCCAAACTGGAGAAAAGTAGCTGAAGACAAAGTCAAATGGGCATCACTGGAGGAGGCCTTCACCCATTCTGGGGTTACTGTAGATTAAATAAAAAAATTAAGTACCTAACTATAAATACTATGATATAATACATAGGATACACATAAAATTATACTAAGTAAGAGACAAATAAATAACAT
Organism: Cosmia trapezina; assembly: GCA_905163495.3. NCBI lineage: Eukaryota > Metazoa > Arthropoda > Insecta > Lepidoptera > Noctuidae > Cosmia > Cosmia trapezina. The sequence goes on along the minus strand of LR991035.1, from coordinate 20,538,079 downwards.
AGAATGAACTAAACAAAACTAACACATACATAGATTTTAAGGAATGTAAATTTACTGGAAATAAAAGGCTTTTTTATTTTTATTTTTTATTTTTTTATAATTAAACTCCCGGGTTTTGGGACATTACATTATTACTAGAGATCGGATAATCGGATGCGTATTAACCTAAAGTTGAGGTGTTGGCTAAGTATGGAGTGGGCTTGGATTGAAAGATCCCAGAATTCTGGTATCGGCAAATTTTGACTTCTAATTATAGAATCGAATGTTTTAAGTACTTAAGTTCAGATGTTAGTTAGTATGGATTGCACTTATACATCGGAAAATGCCGGGATTCCGGAACGACACTTTTTAAGTTCTTATTTTGGAATCGAATGTTTAGTTAGGTACTTGCGTTCAGGTGTTGGGTAATATGGATTGCACTTCTGTATAAAAAAAAAATCCGGGATTCACAAATTTTGACTTCTGATCATAGAATCGAATGTATAATTTACTTAAGTGCAGATGTTAGTTAATATGGATTGCACTTATGTATCGAAAAAATCCCGGGATTCCGGAGCGACAATTTTTAAGTTCTGATTATAGAATCGAATGTATATTTACTTACGTTTAGGCTTTGGCTAATATGAAATGTACCTACTTTTGTATTGATCGTCAAAATGTCGGGATGCCGGAATTGATAAATTAAGTATTTTTTTACTACGAGTATTAGAGGATAACTTTTTATCAGTAAATTTTCACAGGGAATCTTCTACTCATGAACAACTTTCACTATGGCATCAACACGTAAATCACGAAAAATAAATCAGCGGGTCGAGTAGGTATTGAACTTTTGTATCAAACATCGTAATTTTTTTCGTGATTTCAGAGTTGGTCCCATAGTGAAAGCTGCTGAAACTGTAAATCCAAGATGGCGGCTGCGAATATTTTCAAATGTTTTATCATGGGTGTCGTTTTTATGGCTTTCGAGGGTGTTAAGGCCGATAGTGACAATAAAATGTAAATCCAAGATGGCGGCTGCGAATATTTTCGCGACACTTGACGATCAATACATAAATATACATTTGATCCTATAATCAGAACTCTAAATTTGTGAATCCCGGAATCCGGGACTTTGACTATTTTTGACAATTGTTGATAATTACGCGCGGGCGAAGTCACGGTCACGGAATGGAACAGAAAAAATAACCGACTGTATTGGATCAGCGTCAATGATATCGGGACGAACAGACTGTTTTCAGAATGAAGACAGTATACTATAATATTACACTGTAATTCTGACAAGAGCTTTACCCAATTGAGTAGTTTAATTTTCTTAGTTTTTGAGATCATTTTGAACAGTCTGTTCGTTCCGATATTTTTGACGCTGACTGTACTCGTATTAGTCATTTGTGAGATGTGACTGTAATGAAATGATTTTGCGCCTCATTCAATAGAGGTAGGTACGCACGGCTTCAGATCAAGCTATACATATCCAGTATAAGCTGATCTCGCATTGTATAAGATTACCTTACAATGAGAGGTCAGTGTAAACTGGACATGCATAGCTTGATGTGTAGCCGCGTGCACGTTTGCAGTGACTGTGGGTCTGATTGTCACCGCGTCGCGCTGCACGAATTGTCGTACTTACACCGCACGCCACAATATACAAATTGTATTTTATTTATTAAACAAAAAGGCATAGCACGTACAAGTTGAAACTTTTGTATGGTAGCAGAGCTTATTATCACGAATATGTGGGCGCAAATTTATAAACTTAAATTCAATATTTCGCTAATTGCAAAGTAAAAATACAATTACTTGTGAAGCATATTACTTAGCTGTTAGAACTTTTGTTGTAAGGTATAACTAAGCCCTTTAAGTGTATAGGAAATGATTTGAAAAACTTAAATTTTTTATTGAATGAGTTAAAGGATATTTTCAGATTTCCATTGTTCCACAGTACCTATCTGTTAGCATTTTCAGTAATATATACTTTAGATAGTACTAATTAAGAAACAGTGTAGTATTTTAATTTAAATTTTATATTATTGTTATAACACGAAATAATAGGAAATACCTACTTAATACCTATAGCATAACTCTAAACTGTTAGCATTTTTGTACATAGCAATGAATTCACGAAAGTAATCCACTCCGCGAAAATAAAAAACTTTGGAATTATCGAAGGGCATATTCTTTTGTCTACTGGACTAAATGTTGTGTTAGCAGAATTAAATTCAGTTTTTTACGAGGGCTGCTATTTATGTATCCGGAAATTATTAAATGATAAATGTTTGTTTCACTTCGTTATTCCGGATACATAAATAGCAGCCCTCGTATTAAGATCCAACATACAACGCCATGTTCATTTTTGTCCGTGTTTCTGTCATAAATGTATCAGAGATGGCGTTGAATACGAATGTATTCTGTGATACGGATTTAATTTTTTTGTGATTTTCTTAGTTTTCCAATGCGTGACGAAACTTCTCGAAGCCAAGACGAACAAAAAAAATTATTCATCGAAATCAGTTAATCCGTTCGCGAGCTATCATCCCAGGGCCCTGCGATTCACGGGCCCCCCTATTACCTGCCAGCGTCGTAGCTAGGGCAATCAGAGGCAGGGAGCAAAAAAAAAACATTTTTAAGTACACTGTGTACTTGATAGATTTAGTAAATACATTACCTATCATCAATGTCCTACAAGGAAAAAATTATTTATAAAACAATGGAATATAATAAAGACTGAATTGTTCTTTGTTTCAAACATCTAATGCCCTGGCTGGCTACAGTATTAATGGTACGTTCATATGTTCCAAGAGTCAGCTTTTAGAAAGAAAACAAAAACATAGACTACGCATTTTTTTTTAATAAAATCTAGCTAGCACTTGCATGCATTTTTGAAAATATCTACCTATATGTCATATTTTTGTGTTATAAATTATAATAACATATACCTAAGTATATGTCATATTTTGTGTTATAATTTATAATCTGAAACGTGTTTGTGCATTTGGGAAATTCTTAATTTATTTCTACATTCATAAATCCATCAGGTTAAGCTACGCTTGCCGGAATTGGTCCATGGATGGGTGACCATCTTTACATACCAAGACTCTTCCGTGCCTCAGAAAGCACGTTAAGCCGTTGGTCCCGCCTCACGTTAAGCCGTTGGTCCCGCCTCACGTTAAGCCGTTGGTCCCGCCAGTCATTCTTGGATCTTTAACAGTCGTTACGGGTCGTTAGAAGCCCGACAGTCTGACAACCAGTCTTACTAAGGGCTATTACCCAGTTACTGGGTTGTGGAGGTCAGATAGGCAGTCGCTCCATGTAAAATACTGGTATTCAGCTGCATCCCGTTAGACTGGAAACCGACCCCAACATAGTTGGGTAAAGGCTAGGCAGATTGATTGACTTATAAATTAAAGACATGAACGGTAATTTTACAAAACGAGTTTTTTCTTCTGTCATGGTTTAAACCATCGAGCCAGTTTTTGTAATAAGAACCTAGCTGTGATAGAAATACAGTTCCTTATACAAAACTGACAACTTAGTCCGGTACTAATTTGTCAGTTTTGTAAAACTGACAACTTAATTACCTACATTAAGTTGTCAGTTTCGGAATAAAGTTCGAAATTCAAAAAAGCGTCCATGGTTTAAACCTGGGTTTGAAGATTTTGTAATAAGGCTAAGTGTATAAGTTCTACGCCAGTACCTACACATCGAGCCTTTTCAGGAAGAAGATCGTAAGCGCCATTTTGCAAACAGGAGAATGTTTTTTTTTAAATATTTCTCAAAATATTTATAGCATCAATTTGAAATTTGTACTTGGTGTTAAATGGGCACCTCCCTATTAATTCAAATGTTATGATTTGACTCAGTACTCTATAATCTATATACTCTATAATGTTATACTGTATAATATTAAAACCGTTTTTGGGTTTTTTGGCGCTTACGATGTTCTTCCTGAAAAGGCGTGACATGTGCAATGACGGATCAAGGGAAGCACTAAAGGGCTAACCCCACCCTCCTATATCAGAATTTATTATTTTCCCTATTATATTCCCTCTAAAGGCGAGTTCACTCGTCTTCTATACGAATCGATACGCCACTGTTACTAGTAAGTCCTTTTATAAAGGCCCCAATGCTGCATGGAGGCTGAGGAGACCGTTGTGCATGTGCTCTTTGAATGCACAGGCGTTACCCAGATTAGAACAGAAACTCTTGGAATACCCCGATCTTTCACAGATGTTCTTAAGAGACCCAGAGATTTGATTAACTTCTGGAGGGAGGTGGGCTGGTTGGAATAACCCCCGAAGGCCGCCATGGCTCACGCACAATGGTCCACATGAAGGACTAAGTGCGGAAACCAAATCCTTAACATAGAACATAGAAGGCCATCCTCGTCGCCAATTTATTGTGTACTGATACGATAAAAACACTGTAGCGTATATTCGGTAAAATACTTTATTATTAATATTTTATGACTCACAACAATTCCTAAACTCTACACTGTAAGACCGCCATTACAACCACAGAGTAAATATAAGGGTCGATACACAACAGCCCCAATGCACAAACACAGTATAGTGTTTTCGTTAAAGTAAGTCTACAATGTAAGTCACCAACAGGCACAACAACGGCACGGCGAACTCGGACGCGAACGACGGTGGCGCCACCTACGAAACGATGACCGCTAACGAGAAGAAGAACTTGCTGCAGCAGATCTGCGGTGTCGTCTCGGAGCACACTAAAAAATTATGCACTAGGTAAGAAGTTTCTTTTTGGACACCTTTAGGTGATTGCGCTGTGTAGCCCGCGAAATTCGATTTTTAATTCGAAATAAAACATATGTATTTATATAATTTTAACCATAAAAATCATCAATACATCTCTCAAAGCTAGATTTCGTGCAGAGTCATCAAACGAACGAAATCTAACGACTCTGCACGAAATCTAACTTAGAGAGATGTATTGATGATTTTTATGGTTAAAATTATACAGGGTGCAATTGAACACATGCGACAAAATTTAAGGGGGTGTTCTACGCATCAATATGAACAACTTTTACTATGGGACCAAACCTGAAATCGCGAAAAAAAAATCAGCTGTTCAGTACATTTCGACGAGTTTGATGTAGATAAATGTATAAATAAATAAATATCCTTGGACATTTCACACAACGCCATCTAGTCCCAAGCTAAGCAACCTAATGCTTGTATTATGGTAACGAGATGGCTAATAAACTACATATATACATTTTTTTTTGTAAATACATACATATTATAGATAGAAAAACACCCAGACTCGGAACAAATACTTGTAGGTCGTACAAATATTTGTTCCGTGCGGGAATCGAACCCGCGACATGCTGCGCAGCAGTCAATCGCTCAACCACTGCGCCAACCGTGTCGTGTACTGAACAGCTGATTTTTTTTTCGCGATTTCAGGTTTGGTCCCATAGTAAAAGTTGTTCATATTGATGCGTAGAACTCTCCCTTAAATTTTGTCGCATGTGTTCAATTGCACCCTGTATAAATACATATGTTTTATTTCCGCGTATCATACATTGATCAAAATACAACCAGACTGCAATTTGCAAAAAACCCAAAAAAAAATTGAATTTCGCGGGCTACCACTGCGCATCATCCTTAATATTTCCCGCCTGGCTGCTTCGTTATGCCTAACCCGTTGTCCTAGGTGAACGACAAACGCGGTAATTCGACGATAGTCGTTGTATCACTCATAGCCATTCATACACACACACATATACACACAAAATATACATTCACAAACGCACATTTATACAAAACACACTCTAGTTTTCAAATACTGCCATAATCACGATTTTCATTTTTCTTTTTCTCTTTTTAATAGTTTTATAAAAATGTGTAATTTATACCTCACTAGCACAACAAATCAATTGTTAATCAATCAAGGAAGAGCGAGGTTTATCCCACCACAAGTATCTTCGGATTACTTTCTGGGAAACCCCGGCAACTTAAGGTATAGATTTAAGGTAATAAACACATTTTTTTTTTTTTTTTTTCGTTGTATGTACTTGTGGCCTACATTGTCGCCTTAATCAGTGTGCGACGAAACGCGACGAAGTGCGAACTTGTTTTTTGCGCGACGAGACGCGACTTACTTAGTTTCGTATATAACATTAGTTTTTGTTTACACTAAACCTCTTAAGTCATTGTACTCATCATTTTGAACATCTTTTACTATGGGACCAAACCTGAAACCGCGAAAAAAAAATCAGCTGTTCAGTACATTTTGACGAGTTTGATGTAGATAAATGTACTGAACCGCAGATATTTTTTCGCGATTTCGGGTTTGTTGTTCAAAATTATGAGTACAATGACTCCTTAAGAGGTTTAGTGTAAACAAAAAATAATGTTGGATAAACGAACTCTCCAAACTTATTTGTTTCTAAATTTATATATTTGCTGTCTTCCTTCTTTGTTTAGGAAGTTTTTGTGTGGCTAAGTATTTAAAATATGAATTTTCGAGTAACAACGCAGTATACATGCCCGGTTAAAACAATAATCATACTTACTCGATCACGTTAACGTAAACGTCAGTTTGTACTGAAAATGAATAAGCGCCGCCTGGTGACTATAATGTAAGTATAAAAACTCGCACTAAGCCCACAGTAGCGTAGCAGCTCTGAGCTCTGCTCTGGTGAAAATAGAAAAACCCATTTCTTTTTTTTGTTTCTGATAATGAGACCTAGCTAGATCGATTTTTTATCCCCCGTAAGGAGTTTATATTGCAACTTTCATCGAAATCGTTAGAGCCGTTTTCGAAAACGTGATTACAAATATATATTGAATAGTATTTAATAGGTTATTAATTAGAGATCGGATAATCGGATGCATATTAACCTAAAGTTGAGGTGTTGGCTAAGTATGGAGTGGGCTTTTGGATTAAAAAATCCCAGAATTCCGGTATCGGCCAATTTTGACTTCTGATTATAGAATCGAATGTATAATTTACTTAAGTTCAGATGTTAGTTAATATGGATTGCACTTAAAAAAGAAAAAATCCCGGGATTTCGGAACGAAAATTTTTAAGTTCTGATTTTGGAATCGAATGTTTTAGTTAGGTACTTGCGTTCAGGTGTTGGCTAATATGGATTGTACTTTTGTATTAAAAAATCCCGGGATTCCGGGATTTACAAATTTATAGTTCTGATTATAGAATCGAATGTATATTTACTTACGTTTAGGTTTTGGCTATTAAGGAATGCACTTTTGTGTCGGTCGTCAAAATGTCGCGATTCCGGTATTGATAAATTAAGTATTTTTTCAAAGGGTAACTTTTTTATCACAAAATTTTCATAGGGTGTTCTACTCATGAGCAACTTTCACTATGGGGGTCAACCCGTAAATCACGAAACATAAGTCAGCTGTTTCATACATTTTGGTCGTGTAAGTATTGAACTTTTTTCAAACATCGTAATTTTTTTTTGTGATTTCAGAGTTGGTCCCATAGTGAAAGCTGTTGAAAATGTAAATCCAAGATGACGGCTTTAAATATTTTCAAATTTTTCGTCATGGGTACTATTCATGGTTTTCGAGGCTGTTACAGCTGATAGTGACATTAAAATGTAAATCCAAGATGGCGGCTGCGAAAATTTTCTAATTTTTCGTCATGGGTGTCGTTTTATTGGTTTTCGAGGGTATTAAAGCCGATAGTGACACTAAAATGTAAATCCAAGATGGCGGATGCAAATATTTTTTAATTTTTCGTCATGGGTGTTGTTTTCATGGTTTTTGGGGGGTGTTAAAGCTGATAGTAACATTAAAATGTAAATCCAAGATGGCGGCTGCGAACATTTTCTAATTTTTCGTCATGGGTGTCGTTTTATTGGTTTTCGAGGGTGTTAAAGCTGATAGTGACATTAAAATGTTAATCCAAGATGGCGGCTGCAAACAATTTCAAATTTTCGTCATGGGTGTCGTTTTATTGGTTTTCGAGGGTGTTAAAGCCGATAGTGACACTAAATTGTAAATCCAAGATGGCGGATGCAAATATTTTTTTATTTTTCGTCATGGGTGTCGTTTTCATGGTTTTCGGGGGTACTAAAGCTGATAGTGACATTGAAATGTAAATCCAAGATGGCGGCTGCGAACATTTTCTAATTTTTCGTCATGGGTGTCGTTTTCATGGTTTTCGAGGGTGTTAAAGCCGATAGTGACACTAAATTGTAAATCCAAGATGGCGGATGCAAATATTTTTTTATTTTTGGTCATGGGTGTCGTTTTCATGGTTTTCGGGGGTACTAAAGCTGGTAGTGACATTGAAATGTAAATCCAAGATAAACCTGCTCTAAATTCTAGAGCAAGTAAAATAACAAAGCGAATTTATTTAATTTAAAAGCTCTTTACCCGACTACGGTAAAGCCAAAGGAGGGTTATGATTTTAACAAGCTATGTATGTTCAATTGATATGTATGTTCGGGCTATGTAGGTATATTCAATCTCCTAAACTACTCGTCGTTTTTTGACAAATGAAGTATCGTACGCAAGCGTCATGTTACGTGGGGGGCTTTGTGTCGTAACATAATATCGAACATGAATTTATCTATCTGTAATATCTTGTTTATACTACTTTAGTTGGCATTTTTGCCGCAGTCCCCACTGCGGCAAAATATATAGTTATATTTTATAAATTTCTGTTTTTTTTGCAGATCAACTCGATGTCCCCAGCATACTGAAGAACAACGTCGCACCCTCCGCAACAGTGTTCTAGAACCTTCGACTCCAGAGTCTCAGTCTATGGGCCTTACAGCCGAAGAAGCTGGTTCCCCGCCTGACTCCAGTCCCTCATCTTCATGCTCCTCATCTAGCCGCAAGAGAGACCGCCACCGAGCCCCACCAAAAACTAAAAACAAGAGAGAACGGAATATATCCCCTAATACAAGGGATTAAGAACTGATTTTGTGTAAGATGATCCTTGTAGGAACTAATTTTGTTTAGCTTGGCCACTATAACAAGATGGTATCTGGTACAGTCAGCCTCGTCCGTGGTAACAATTTTAAATTGCGTCTTTAGGTGCAAATATGTTTATGTTAGCAAATGATGGGGTCCAATAGGGCCGACGCCGCCGGGGTCGCGGGATGTTCGAAAGAGATACCGTGGCCCTGGCACAGGCAACTGAAGGAACACGGGTGGGTTTTAGTCAGTAAAAGTCTGGCATGCCCTTCCGCTCCACCCAGAGCGGGAGAAGTCATTAGATGATTTCCCATCCACAAAAAAGAAAAGAAAAAAAGGTGTCACAGCACTACTTACTTTACTTTATATGTTACTTTTTTTTGGGAAATGTAAAGATGGATGACGGTTGAAATAATAATAATAATATAATATCAATACTTTACAATGCGATAGACGTAACAAAAATACCTTTTCTTTTCTTGTTATCCATCTTTCTTTTAGTCACCTGAATCCAGTTTTCCAAAAAACATTTCGGCTCCTTATGGAGGGCTCCATAATAAGGAACTGAAATGTTTTTTGTCTTTTTTCTTATTTTTTTTTTCAAAGTTACCTGTTGAAGGTGTGCGACGACAATTTTTTATTCTATTTCTATTTTTCTAGCCATATTACATGACTATTGACTATTAAATTTCTTCGTGATTATTTTCCGATTCCGCGGCTTATCGCTCGTTAATCGGTTGGAACACGGACAGTAGGTTCAAGTGGAAAACGCTTTCTGGTTCGAGTCTAAACAGATATTAATTTCCATAAAATTTTACATGTGGAGATTGGTCCTTTAAGTTATAAATATTGGGTGGATGTCGGCGAAAAAAATGATAATATGTTAATACTTAACAATGCGATAGTTATCAAGAATACTCTTTTCTTGTTATCCATCTTTCTTTTTTTACCCGAATCCAACTGAGGATAAGGAGGATGAGGAGTTGAAAAGTTTTTTTGTCTTTTTCTCTTAATTTTTTTTTTCAAAGTGACCTGTTAAAGGTGTGCGACAACCATTTTTCCAAGCATTACTTGACTATTGAATTTTTTCGTAATTATTTTCCGATTCCACGGCTTCACACCCATTAACCGGTCGGGATATGGAGAGCAGATTCAAATAGAACACGGTGTCTGGGTCAGAGTAATAGTATGCTGTGTCTGGGTCTGGTCTAAACAGACATTTATTTCCATTAAATACTTCTACTACTTTAAACGACTTACTTTAATACTATTAATTATATTAATAATATATGAATACTTTCTAATGCGATAGTTATCAAGAATGCTCTTTCCTTGATAGCCATCTTTTTTTTTTACCCGAATCCAGCTGAGATGGATGAGGAGTTGAACCGTTTATCTTTTTCTCTTGATTATTTTTTTGTTTCCTGTTAAAAGTCCATTTTTCTTTCTATTTCTATTTTTCCAGCCACATTACTTGACTATTGAATTTCTTCGTAATTATTTTCCCATTCCGCGGCTTCGTGCTCGTTAATCGGTCGGAATACGGAGAGCAGGTTCAAATAGAGCACGGTGTCTGGGTCGGAGTAATAATAAGCAGTGTCTGGGTCTGGTCTAAAGAGACATTAATTTCAATTAATTTCCATTAAATGCTGCTACTACTTTAAACGACTTAATTTAACACTTTTTTTTTTTTTGGGAATAGCGATAGTTATCAAGAATGCTCTTTCCTTGTTAGCCATCTTTCTTTTTTTTTATCCGAATCCAGCTGAGATGGATGAGGAGTTGAACCGTTTATCTTTTTCTCTTAATTTTTTTTTTCAAAGTGACCTGTTAAGTTGTGCGACGACCATTTTTCTTTCTATTTCTATTTTTCCAGCCACATTACATGACTGTTGACTATTGAATTTCTACGTAAGTAATTATTTTCCGATTCCGCGGCTTCACGCTCGTTAATCGGTTGAAACACGGACAACAGGTTCAAATAAAAAACGCTGTCTGGGTCTAGTCTAAACAGACATTCATTTCTATTAATTTCCATTAAATTTTACATGATGTGGAGATTGATCCTTTAAGTTTTTTTTTTTTTTGGGAAATAGATATTGAGTGGATGTCGGCGAAAAAAATTATAATAATATGTTAATACCTTACAAAGCTATAGTTATCAGGAATACTCTTTTCTTGTTATCCATCTTTCTTTTTTTACCTGAATCCAGCTGAGGATAAGGAGGATGAGGAGTTGAAAAGTTTTTTTGTCTTTTTCTCTTACCTATTTATTTTTTTGTTTCAAAGTGACCTGTTAAAGGTGTGCGACAACAATTTTTATTTCTATTTCTATTTTTCCAGCCACATTACATGACTATTGACTATTGAATTTCTCCGTAATTATTTTCCGATTTCGCGGCTTCTCGCTCGTTAATCGGTCGGAATACGGAGAGCAGGTTCAAATAGAACACGGTTTCTGGGTCGGAGTAATAATATGCAGTGTCTGGGTCTGGTCTAAACAGACATTGACTTCAATTAATTTCCATTAAATACTACTACTACTTTAATCGTCCGATTCCAGCTGAGATGGATGAGAGTTAAACCGTTTGTCTTTTTATATTTTTTTTTTCAAAGTGACCTGTTAAGGGTGTGCGACAACCATTTTTTTTCTATTTCTATTCTTCCACACACATTACTTGACTATTGAATTTTATACTATTTGAATTTCTTCGTAATTATTTTCCGATTCCGCGGCTTCTCGCTCGTTAATCGGTCGGAATACGGAGAGCCGGTTCAAATAGAACACGGTGTCTGGGTCGGACGGAGTAATAATATACTGTGTCTGGGTCTGGTCTTAATAGACATTCATTTCAATTAATTTGTATTAAATACAACTACTACTATATACGACTTACTTTAATACTAGTAATTATATTAATAGTATATTTTATGAATACTTTCTAATGCGATAGTTATCAAGAATGCTCTTTCCTTGTTATCCATCTTTCTTTTTTTATCCGAATCCAGCTGAGATGGATGAGGAGTTGAACTGTTTATGTCTTTTTATCTTAATATTTTTTTTTTTTTTTTTTAATTACCTGTGGTGTGCGACAACCATTTTTCTTTCTATTTCTATTTTTCCAGCCACATATCACGACTATTGAATTTTTTCGTAATTATTTTCCGATTCCGCAGTTTCTCGCTCGTTAATCGCAAAACCTCTTAAGGGGTCATTGTACTCATCATTATGAGCAACTTTTACTATGAGACCAAACCTGAAATCGCGAAAAAAAAAATCAGTTGTTCAGTACATTTTGACGAATTATGCGAACATAAATGTACTGAACAGCTGATTTTTTTTCGCGATTTCGCGTTTTGATCCCATAGTAAAAGTTGTTCATAATGATGAGTACAATGACCTCTTAAGAGGTTTTGCGCATTTAACGTTACACGTTGTATAATTTTCCATTTAAATAATTTAAAGTCCTGACAACAAGCCGGGCATTCTAATTTTTCATAATTCATTTTTAGTACAATGTACCTACTTATTAAACTTTTCTTTATTTTTTTAAAATAAATTTCCCTTAAGTCAAGCCGAAGTCTCGGTATGGAGAAAGTCCGGTCCGTCTTGTTGATCCCCTATCTGGAGTGTGGGATCATAAAGCCATCTTTTTAGACGTCCTTTTTTATGTCTGGACAAATCTGGGCGATGTAACTCGTTTCCTAAGAACAACTCTTCACTGCTACGACATAGCCATAATATAGACATTGAGACATATAGTGCGCCTACTCCACACAAAATCACCTACTGACACACACAACATTCCCTCAGCAGTTTTCGTATAATTTTTCCAATCGCTTATTTTACTTTAACGTCCATGAAGTATTGCATTTTTTGTCTATGGTTGCTTGTCAATAAATGAGGGACTTCGTACGAATGCTTACGTCAAAAGTAAAATAAATAGTTGGAAAGAGTATACAGGGTGTCCCGTAAATAATGGATAATCTCTTAAGGGGTCATCGTACTCATCATTATGAACAACTTTTACTATGGGACCAAACCTGGAATCGCGAAAAAAAAATCAGCTGCTCCCTACATTTTGACGAGTTTGATGTAGATAAATGTACTGGTCAGCTGATTTTTTTTCGCGATTTCAGGTTTGGTCCCATAGTAAAAGTTGTTCATAATGATGAGTACAATGACCCCTTAAGAGATTATCCATTATTTACGGGACACCCTGTATAGTGTATTTGTGTTACCACTGACCTGTAGTTGACTGTACGTATCTTTGTACGGCGGTTGCACGCATTTTTAGATATTTATTCAATTGAACAGATTTCCTTTTTTAAGAGCGTTGGTTCGGTACGGCATTTCATACAAACTTTCAAGTCCTTTTTTATCGAAATGAATGAACCGATTTTAATGAAACTTCATACGCATAAGCAGAATACATAGGTCTAAAAAGTTAGTAAAGAACATTTTCGAAAAATAGTGTTGCAGCTAAATTGGACCGATTTTAAATATTCCATAGAAACAGAGATTTCCAGTTATCTTTTTTTAAATAAGACATTTCGAAAATATTCTTAACTAACTTTTTAGACCTATGTATTTTGCTTATGTGTATGAAGTTTCATTAAAATCGGTTCATTCATTTCGATAAAAACGACTTGAAAGTTTGTATGAAATGCCGTACCGAACCAACGCTCTTAACGAGTAAACTTTAAAGTAATGATTTTAATGATTGAAACACAAGTTCCAAGTTCCTCAAAATACTACCTGCAGTAGATTTAGTTAAGTTTTTATATTCCACTTAGATATGACAATAATCAATGATGTTGATATTTCTAGGATCTATTTCAATTGTTTTTTTTTTTTTTGGTATCTGGTGGTTTTTTGCGCATTTGTATTGTAGTGTCGCGATTTTAGGAGAAAGGCAAATGCATAGCTTATCAAATTTCGCGCTTTTTGACGGTGCATATTATAATGTACTGATTATACTAGATTACTTCATCGGAAACTGAAAATTTTAAAAAAACATGATCGGTTTTGTGCCAAGAACTCTGATTTCTTTTAGTGTTCTGTAAGCTTCAATTGAATTGGCAAGACTTGTTTATTATGTAAAAAAATAAAATTCGACTCGTTAAACCAAAACTTTAAACTATTCAATTGCATTGTCACTGTTGAAAACCACTAATATTATAAGTCATATAAGCAACTGCAAGACAGCACCTAGAGGGCCGGAGCAGAAATGGCTAAGCGCAGTTTTAACTGTCAAAAATAAATGAACCGCGGCTAATGCTCTCGCTGATCAGTGTGAAGTTCGTTTTTTTTTGTTAACCCCTCACATGTCTGAGTTTGGGCTATTTTAAGACCCAAAACCCCAGCGGTGGGCGGTTGGGAGTTAGTTGCGAACCCTATAGGTTCACAACTACTGATGAGGATATCGGATGATGTTTTTTTACGTTTATAGGTATATATGCGATATATAAGCTTATGTACCACTATTTAAAGGTTTTTCCTTATGCACACACGGGTGTGCATTTGACACTTGAGGGGACTATCAAAATATTGATATTTTTCTTTAACGGAAACCGCGCTTCGCCAGATCTGTACCGACCCATAAAGACCGATTTATACTCGGAATAAAATGTTGAGCCCACAAACTTGCCCGATATTGTTGATTGATGATAATGCTGAATTCCTTCTTATCAAATCTATGTACTAGTTTGTCTATATTCTAATATATTGATGGGATTATTCATCAAAAATATAGAGCAAGTCTTTGAGCTTAATTCTAGATAGTTTTGAAAATGATAAAATTTAGGTTAGATAGGAATTATAATGTTTCCAATTGGCTCTACTCCCTTAGCGCAGTAGGTGCTACACCCTAAATTGTGACTATCTGTACTTCTATAGCCATCAGATATGGTCAGACATGCTTTTCCGAACTCGAGCGGGTTCCTAAACGTGTCCATTTCTGATATAAATACCGAAAAGACAACTGCAATTCTTGTGAAAAATAATTTCTTCTTCGCATAAATTTAACCGCTTTTTGGGCTGTAGGATTCTTGTATATTTTGTATTGAATTAAAATAAAACAATTTATAGAACTTATTAGAAACAAATGATATAAATTCAACGTTGAAATTCTTTTGAAGTTTTGTCACAATACGCTCCTACAGCAACTAGATAATTTTTACAATTTTACAGTATTTGCAAAATAGTGCACTTCACAATAATTCAGTTGTCTTGTTGTTCTTTGCTAAAACTGTAATACTTGAATTACTTGAGATTGTCGGCTTTGTGGCTCCTTGCTTATAGTGATTATTAAATGTGACTGATAGTAATTGAAGCGATGGATAATATTTTTTTAGTATTCCAAGCTGCAACTCAGCAATAAATCCCTAACTTATGATATATTCGATAGTTTTTTGGTACAACATCATAGAATTCCGCCAGGCTACGTCTGCAAGCATCTCGAGTAGTGAACTTTGTATAGTTGCACAAACTCTAATCTTAAACATAACGAATCTTATTTCCTATCACGGCAGGTTACACAGGCGGGAGCAATGAAATGTATATAATTATTATCAAGCTTATTTAGATACAGATAGAGAATACAACAGCAGTCTGACGAGGGCAGTTAAAGTCAAGATGGAATTTGTGCTCACGACTCGTGCCGGCTACTGTACCTATATTTGATTTTTGTTGTAGACATTCAAATTATATCATAATAAACATTCTATTAAAAGACGATCAAGCAAATTATTAGGAATCTCTTAAAGGTTAGGGAATTGTTGCTGGTAAAATGGTTTGTAGCGACTTATTACGTGAGAGCTCACCAAATTTTAATTAGCCCAATAAAAACAACAAAAATGTCACAATTAGAATTTGATGTAAATTTATTATTGAGATTACAATGTATTCATGTATTAGGAATCGTCCTGTATATAGGTACCTACTGTATATGGTGTTCATGTAAATATTCATCATTAAGTGTAACTATTATTATATTACTTACCTATTTGACTGAAGTAGTTATTAAATAATATGAAATAAAGACTTGTATTGCAATACAGTGCGTTATTTTTCATTTAAAACATTTATTTAAGTATTCCATACTGGATAAATTCCTAAAAAACACAATTCCTAATGGAAATATATTAATATCCATTTTCCTTCCTATTATATCAATGTATTAAATTATTAATCCGCTTACCTAGTCCACGGCTGGATTTTATCGTCTATGAAATTCGGAAAAGTGTACCTAATCGTATTTGCGTTCTAAAATGGATACTTGAATGTTTTTAAGTTTTACGCAGATATCTCAAAAACTAAAAGAGTGTAATAATTACATAGGAAGGTCTCTACCACACCCATAAGTTTGACCTTACTGGTACACCCTGTAGATATAGATAGATACCTATGGATTAGACCCATTACTGACAAGAATGATACTGATCCAAAATCTAAACATACTTAAGAATTCCCGTAGTAGGTAACAATGATTTCAGGTGCACCCGCTGTGGTCAAATATTCTTGCGTTTTTTGTAGGTCAGGTCAGGTTGTCCTGATCAAAATACTATGATTCACAACTAAAACAAATATGTATTTACATAAATATTACCATAAGAATTCACATGAGTTAGATTTGTTCTACTTTGATCTGATTTACGAAATCAAATCAAAAGAGAACAAACCTAAAAATTGCAAAAAACGCAAGAAAATTTTAATTTCGCGGGCTACCCACTCCCAAAACAGCTGAGTTACAAAAATATCGCTAGAACTGCCTACTGGCACGATGCCTTACGAGTTCGTAGCGTAGCAGTCAACAGGTTGACCTTCAGGCAATACAACCTGTTGCCACAACCACCTGTTACCATGCTACAACTACGAGTCTACGGCTAGACCGCTGAGAACCTACTTAGCTTGTTTTTAAACCTGTTTGCTAAGGACTGGTGTTAGGGCGGCAATACACATGCACTGCCTGTAGCTCGTACAAAACTATGCCAGTAGCCAGTGGCGTAACTATACCGTTCGAGGCCCGTGGCAAATTCATCGGATTTTTACTAAATGTGTAATATTAAATTTTGGGAGTTGGGATTCTTCTCTGACCGGGGGCCCCTTGAGGCTGGGGGCCCGTGGCATTATGCCGACTTGCCACCCTGTAGTTACGCCACTGCCAGTAGCTGTCATGCTATTGTGACATTCACCAATCAGAAGTTGTTATGACACACGGCATGCAAGATACTCGCATACTTTTGTGCAAGTTACAGGCATGTTGTGTATTCTCGCCCTTATTCTATGAATAAGGGCCATGCATGCCTATGCATGGCACGGAACAGAGGGGTGTTATAAGTTTTTTACTACGTCGTCGTTATGTAGAAACTTTAATTGGAAAATGATGATTGTGTGTGTGGAAAGCCATACCTTGATGTCCTTGTTCACACGTTGGGGTTCAACTATAAATAAAACACACGCATAAAAGAATAAACCGTTTTATTGGCATATTAACTGTAGATAAATATTTACATTGATATAATATTTACATATTATATTAATGTAAACATTTGTATTAATTATACACAATTATATCACATAAAAAACACGACTCACAGAATGTAGAAGCAAAACGATGATTCGTTATTAATAAGTACATAAAATATTTCATTTGAAAAGATCTTTGGAATGGGCCTTTGTAAAATTTTATTAAATTGGTAAAATAATGTCTAAATCGTTTCAACGCTTTTCACGATTACTGAAAGCTGTAAAGTAGCCCTAAATGAAAAAAGTTAGTAGAAACAAATTGATTTCAAACAAAAGTTATTAATATTAACAATAATAAAAAGGTCTTTAGTCAATAGTACTGCTATTTCGTTTGTGCAAAAAAACCGACAATTGTCCATATTCCAGGATATTCTTATGATTGAGTGTTTTTCTATAGTACTTTATTATTAGCAATTATGCTAACATTATATCGCCATCCTGTAACCGACTGACCTTAGAACGAGTGAACTAAAAATAAACTTTAGGAATAATTAAGCCTTGGTGTCTTTATAATAATACTTCACAAGTATATAACTTCGCCATAAACGTGTCTTGCACCTTATTAGATTGTTTTTACATTAATTACGCTATTATTGCTGTGAAAGGAAAGTTGGCAACGCGCCGCCAATAAATACCATCAACAGTTCATTTGTACTAAATCCGCTGTGAAATATATATTTATGTATTCTATAAACTTTAAGATTACAGATAGTTCTATTGACACGATATTTAAAATTAGCTAAATTATTTCACTATTGGTAGAACATTTCGCACTGCGACACAGTGAGTCTTCACCAAAAGAATCGACTTTCCGAATGAGAAATCGATTGTATATATTTCTACTAAACATGTCATCGCAAATACGCAACTCTACCACACCTCAAGCTATTCTTCCCGATAAAGACATTTATTATAATTCTAAATTCTTCCACAAAAGTTCGACAATTCTGAATACAATACCAATGTAATAAATTCACGTACACGACACATTATATTTTATATAGAATTACGGAGGCAAGATAATCTATCAACGCTACAGTAACCCGACGTTCGCACGGACGTAAAGATATCGCGGCGGGATTTTATCGCGCACTTGATTTTCAACTCTCTGTGTTGAGCCGAGCATTGAGTATCCAACCTAACAACAACTTGCATCCCAGCGCGTCGAAAAAACACACTGTTGGATTTTCAACTCTCGGCGCTAAGCAGTGTTGAAAATCAAGTGCGCTAAAAAAAATCACCGCGATATTTTTACGTCCATGCGAACGTCGGCTAACCGGGCACAAATGTGACACATCGAACTTTTTTCTTAAATTCTATGTGCCATATTTACGATCGTCGGATACTATAGTATCAATGAACAATACTGAATTATATATCTCGTAGAAAATCGGCACCTTCAGTTTCAATTATTGACTAGTGATGTAAGCTTGTATAGAAAATATTTTGTGTTCCAACTACTTGTTAGGAAATGTGTTGTAGAGATTGTTGTATTCGAGATAGGTAAGACATCTCAATATCCTTGGGCGCTGTCGCAATATCGTATGCGCATGCGTTGATGAAACGATACTTTTTCATCAATATGTACTCTACAATGCAATAAGTACCAACGTTTTTGTAACAGCACCCTAATTAGTGTAGTTGAAACTCTAAGTACAAGGAGGCATGCTGTTATAAAGTAATAGCTACAAATCGACGACATTTACTGCATAATCTGTCTCGAGGCGCTGATAGACTTGAGCATTTGTAATGAGCATTCTAGCGAATGTTCAAATGGATTGTTTTAGCGAATTTGCTTCGAGCAAAATGAAAAGGCTCGGCTTTTTGCCAAGCCGAGCAATTTTCAAGTCAAGTCTGACATTTTTAACGAGCATTTACTAGAGCGTTCGCTAGAATGATCGTGAAAATATTCGTACGGTAGAATGGGGTTACTTTGATACTACAGGTTTACTTTGTTAACAACTTTCGTCTTATGAAAAAATCTACAAGGTGTAAAATAAATAACCCACAACCTCTTAAGGGGTCATTGTACTCATCATTATGAACAACTTTTACTATGGGACCAAACCTGAAATAGCGAAAAAAAAATCAGCTGTTCAGTACATTTTGACGAATTATGCGAACATAAATGTATTGAACAGCTGATTTTTTGTAAATTGAAAATTTTTTTTTGTAATGTGTTTGTTTTTCGATGTCGAGCATGTGGACGAAGTTCTTGCAGTTAATTTTTTTACACCTAATATAGGTATAGATTTTTGTAGGCATCAAAAGTTTTTCTTACCTACCTTAAAAATGCCCAGTAACCGGTACACCAACAAAACTTTACTCACACACCGAAAAGTTGTTATCAAAGTAAACCCGTGTATAAAAGTAACTCCATTCTACCGTAGCGAGTTTTGGCTCTGTTCGTTGTTCGGTTCGAGAAATTTAAAAACGGCGAATGGTCAATGTTCTGTTACAAGTGAGTGCTCAAATCTATCAGCGGATTTAAAAATATCGTCATCGCAATGAAGGGCACTAGTTGACATACATAGTTGCAAAAAAAACCTTTCATTTTAAGGCGTAAGGCTCATTATTATATGGTGTATAATGTCATAATAAACGTTGTTAAAATATTACATATACATTCAATTCCAGCTGTGATAGGCAACTGATATACATAATCCCTAAACTTATAAACAACAACTGTGGGCCCGACTGTTTAGAAATGTGTTGCCTTTTTAAAAGAACTGTTAGGTAAATAAGCCAGCGGAAGGCTGCTATAAAGGCAAGTACCTCTTTTGCGCTCATTATAAAAACCTTAGATTTTTCGGATACTGTTACGATCTTCTTAGAAACTATACTTGTTCAGATAAGATAAGTTAAATTTTCTTTCTTTCTATAAATTCAAGAAAAAGGCTTTTCTGTCTACTTCAACTAAGGGATAAGAAAACATTAAACAATCACCTTGAATCTCACAATACTCCTGTTTCTTATGACCCATCTATCTTTAGCCTGTATAACGAGCAGAATAGCGGCGCTTAGCCTGCAGCCGTATCTTCACTTATAAAGTAACAACATTACATAAGAAAGTGACACTAGGTGGCGAGTTCGCTCGGACGTTAAGCTTCTGTGCTGATAATGGACTCCCGGCCTTGGCCGACGCCGATGAACTTTACTGTAACAGAAAAAGAATCACAATTATTGGTCTATCAATGGTTTTGGCATAATTATGCAAATAGTTTAGAGTCCGGGGAAAAATCTTTATTTCACCCAAATAAATGTCCGGGGTTTTTGAAGTTTCTGTCCTGGGTCCGTAAGTTAGCTGATGGCAGCCCTACGTGTATTCGTCAAACCATGAGGTATCACTGTCAAAAGATGACAAAAATTGTCACATTTTCACCACAAGTGCTGTTTAATAAAGCAGAAAATGTATGAAAAAAACTTATGCATAGAGAAAATCTAGCAACAACCTTAATTAGTTTAAAAAAATATAATGTTGACGACGCTAACAAAGAGCTTTCTGTTATAAAGGTAGGTAGGTAATACGGCTGGTATCCGCAACTCCACGACTATGCGCGTATTTTGCGTATGGGTGGGAGAATCGGTTATTCGATCCACCCCAGCTCCTCAAAGAAGTCATCTTCCGGAGTGTACCTGGGTTTTTGTTGTAAAGGTATGCAATCCAGACACAATGAACTGTGTCTGGGGGATGTTTGACTACTAAGATTGATCTGGCTGCTTACAAATAGTATTGAAATACTTCCCCGAGTATCATTATAAAAAAATTAAGACTCTAACTTCTCTAAGGAGGATGACGTCATTTTTTGCGAGCTTTAAAGCGTCTGGTGGATAAAACCGCCTAAAATTTCATCAACATAAATATTCTACATTATTAGGTGTCTTGTTCTTGTGTTTGTTATACTGAAACACTTAACTGTGAACTACTATTAGCACAATTAATCCGAGATTAAAATTGTTTTGATTGAAACTTTGCCAGAATTAAGAATACAGCGTCAATGGTTACTAAGAATCATTGTTCATGCTATAACTCCTACCTATTATATAAATCGTATAACATTTATATTTATAGCGCCACAGCTGGAGGAGCTCGTGGCTAAGTGATAACAGCCGCACGGGTCGATACATCAGGTTAAGCTACGCTTGCCGGGGTTGGTCCGTAGATGGGTGACCATCTTTACAAACCGAAACTCCTCCGTGCCTCTGAAAGCACGTTAAGCCGTTGGTCCTGGCTGTCATTCGTGGATCTTTGACAGTCGTTGCGGGTCGTCAGAATAGAAGCCCGAAAGTCTGACAACCAGTCTTACCAAGGAGTATCGTATTACCCATTTACTGGGTTGTGGAGGTCACATAGGCAATCACTCGATGTAAAATACTGGTATTCAGCTGCATCCGGTTAGACTGGAAGCCGACTCCAACATAGTTGGGAAAAAGCTAGGCAGATTGAATGTAAGTGAATACCTGTCATAATTCTTAACCATATAATGGGTATGGAACTCTGGGGCGCTTGAAAAGGTTAGTGCAAATGTCGCTTGCCTGTTGATCACCGATTGTAGTGAAACTCACCAGGTATTTGTAGGAAGTCCTCGATGGCCTTCACGTAGTTCCGCGCCTGCTCGGGCAGCTTGTCCAACTGCCGCACGTCCTCTATACTGCACGCCCAGCCGGGCAATGTTATGTATTCCACCTGGAGAGAGAATGTCACTTATTGAATTCTTAAAACTTAGGTAGGGGTAGCTGCCGCCGCCGCCGGGGTCGCCGGTTGTTCGAAAGAGATACCGTGGCCCTGAAACAGGCAACTGAAGGAACCCGGGTGGGTTTTAGTCAGTAAAAGTCTGACACGCCCTTCCGCTCCACCCAGTGCGGGAGAAGTTATTTGAGGATTTCCCATCCACAAAAAAAAAAACAATGTAGGAGTAGCTCAGTTGAAGCATCTATTATAGTTTGACCGATACCGCTGTACCGCACCTTAGGTATGTGCGGTATAGATAGTGCAATCCACGAAGACGCGCCCCACTACTCCTCCAAACCGTTGCATACATGTACTATAAACGGTTAGGAGGAGTATTGGGGCGCGTCTTCGTGGATTGCACTATCTATACCTAAAGCGGTATCGGTCTATAGTACACAAAGTGTTGTATTCCTTTTGAATGAAAGAAAGCATTATACACAGGATGTAAAAAGACATCACAGCCGTCGGTCGTCTATGCATTCTGTACATCAAACTAAGTAACACTGTAGAAAAATATTTGCTGGGAGACGACTTTTATTTTCGGTATGAAAAATCAGTTTACGGGTAACGCGCATTAGAACACACGCAAAACATCGTGCTTATGTGCATGCAACGGTATAAGGGGTCATGGGTGTGTTTAAGAGCCATTTCACCAAATTTTAACGAAATTTTAATATTGCAGTTGTATTAAAATAATGCGTTCACGATACGTGAGCTCGGACATCAGGCAGCGGGAAAAAATGACACAGGTCCTTCCTCGATGGGCGCTCGCGCTGTAATAATCGGTGCCCGCTTATGCAACGTAAATTATTCTAATTTAGAGTGATGTTAATAACGTTGTTATGTCTAAATAAATTAAGGGATTTTAACAAAACTTTAGAATAAGTTTTGTTAAAGAACATAGTTTATTTTGACATATTTTTAAAAATTTAATTACGCGTTATTCAAACCAAAAAATCGCGATTAAACAGCGGTATAAAACGTAAAAATTGCCCCGAGACTTTATTTTTTTATTAATTAATGTTATTAATAATCGATATTCTAGTACAATAAAAGTCAACAAAATTATATGTCTGATGCTTTATGTATTTTTAAAAGTAAAATTTATGAATATTAATGATAGATTTACGAGTCTGAAATTGACTCTGCGATGATTTTTCTGCAAACTAGTTGTGGGAGATTAATCGCCACAAAGTAAACAAATAAGTTTTTGTAAATGTATTACATTAAGAGCCTATACTACCTCAAATGGCTTAGCATGATCCTCCGTTACGTCGAAAATACAGCAGCTTTAATTTTGAATTAAATATATGGTAAAGTTGAGGATTAATGTTAGGTACTATGTTAGACGAAAACACGATTCCTTGAAATTTTCTCGATACAAAAAAATCCCAAAGTTACCTCCAAACCGAACAAAAAACCGCTGTTATTCAAAAAATACGTCAAATTGGATCATGAAACTTTGCATACTAACTGAACTAACTTTAAAGCAGGTCTTATGTTATATACTTTTTTTAAATTACCATTATTTTCACTGTAAAAAGAAATTACCTAAACTATCAGCGTCTTGACGTTCATTCCCTTCCGCCCGACACCCCCGTTCAGTCTCGCTTCGGCTGTCGTACGCGAGGGCTGTGTCGCTTGCGCTCAGAACACAAATTACACAACAGGACGACGTAAAATTAAAATACATTGAAGTACTTAGGTTTATAGTGTTGGCGCAATGGGAAATAACCGTAATAAAAATAAGAAGCGACGGGGTTGGCGTAAAGAGACAGGCAAACATATGATAAACGTACTGAAGTAAGTAGGGTAGTTGCGCCGGTTGGCGACTTAGTTGAGTTGCTAACTTTAGACAAATCAAAATATACGCCATTTACACGTAAAATAGTTGGCATGTGAAGATTTGTGTTTGTCCACGATTTAGGATAAATCCAGGTGGGGATAACTTTTATAAAAAATAAAAAGTTACCTAAATAGGTTTGTTTTTGTTTTGACACAATATACAAGAAATAGGTAGGTATCTATGTAGTAGGTAATTGTTTTTTTTTATAATGTTGCCTCACTCCAGGACTTCTCCTGAATATCGGAGACGGTGCCAACATCCATGGTATATACAAGTGCAGGGACAATTACATGTCACCGGTAGGCAAAAATGTATTTTCGGAGTATGGTCTGGATGCGACAAAGACATCAAAGTTGAAATTATAGAGAGAGATGACCAATATTGGGAAGAAATGGAACCAAAATTAGAACATTTTTACATTACATGCACGTTGCCTGAGCTATGCGATCCCAGACATGTTCGAAATATGCCAATTAGAGATTTAAGCGAATTAAAATAATTGTTGTATAATTTTGACGATCTTTAATTACTTTCAAAATACTTATCGTATATACCTACCATACCTATCTACCTACCCTACCCACCTACCTATCTACCTACCTACCTACTTGCCTGCCTACATTCCTATCCTACCTACCTACCTACCTACCTATCCTACCTACCTACCTACCTACATACCTACCTACCTACCTACCTATCCTACCTACCTACCTACATACTTACCTACATCCCTATCCTACCATTCCTACCTATACCTATGCATCTTATATTTATACAAACCTTATGCGTACCTACAGAACCCTCAACGCAATGGTGACTCGCACTTGACAAGTTTTTTGTAGCAGTGGAATTTAGTGTGCGTCTATCTGACAGGCCCCAACGAGATTCATCAACGGGTGATAGCTTTTCATAAAGACATTATTTTGTACCTAAAGAAAATAAATAAGATATATTTTGTACCTCGACAGTTTTTGATTAAATGACGTTTTTATGAAGTGTCTTGCTAGCGGGCCCTTTATGGTTATTTTTATTGTTATTATACTTACAGATCGCACAATAGTGTTAGGAGCTTGATACTATTATGTACCTTACAAATCCAAAATCTCTACTTTCTGTGAGCTACACTTCAGAAGATATTCGTTATTTAAACAAGCGTCCAGCCAGCGGGCCCCTTTTTTAAATACTACTATTTTATATCATACAATAGTGTTAAGAGCTTGATACTATTATGTACCTTACAAATCCAAAATTTCGACTTTCTGTGAGCTATACTTCAGAAGATATTCGTTATTTAAACAAGCGTCCAGCCAGCGGGCCCCTTTTTAAATACTACTATTTTATATCATACAATAGTGTTAGGAGCTTGATACTATTATGTACCTTACAAATCCAAAATTTCGACTATCTGTGAGCTATACTTCAGAAGATATTCGTTATTTAAACAAGCGTCCAGCCAGCGGGCCCCTTTTTTAAATAAAACTATTTTATATCATACAATAGTGTTAGGAGCTTGATACTATTATGTACCTTACAAATCCAAAATTTCAACTTTCTCGAGCACTTCAGAAGATATTCGTTAATTAAACGATCGTCTAGCTAGCAAACCCCTTTTCAAACATTATACCTACGTTCATAATCCAATAGGGCTATAACACCAAAACTGGGATTAAGAAAAAGAGTAAGAGAGTTAAGTACGACGCTAATGATGACGATGTAAATTAAAAGAGAAAATATAATAGTAATTATAATCTTTAATCTGTTTAAATTGTTAGGAACAAAAGATGTCTAAACATGTC
Organism: Cosmia trapezina; assembly: GCA_905163495.3. Taxonomy (NCBI): domain Eukaryota; kingdom Metazoa; phylum Arthropoda; class Insecta; order Lepidoptera; family Noctuidae; genus Cosmia; species Cosmia trapezina. The sequence goes on along the minus strand of LR991035.1, from coordinate 20,512,257 downwards.
GACAGTAATTTTAAATAATTTTAAAATTTCAGACAACGCGTAACAAATGTCAATTTAGAACTTAGAAATTTAAACAACATCAAAAACCTTATACAACATCCCTATACTATTAAACGAGTAATATTTGTACTCACGTTCACGAAAACGGCTCTAACTATTTCGATGAAACTTGCAATTCGTTTTCTGTAACATAATAATGACTGACGAGCTAAAGCAAATAAAAAATCACAATTAATTAACGAATATCTTCTAAAGTATAGCTCGCAGAAAGTCGAAATTTTGGATATGTAAGGTACATAATAGTATCAAGCTCCTATTACTATTGTATGATGAAAAATTGTTGTATTTAAAAAGGGGCCCGCTGGCTGGACGCTTGTTTAAATAACGAATATCTTCTGAAGTATAGCTCACAGAAAGTCGAAATTTTGGATTTGTAAGGTACATAATAGTATCAAGCTCCTAACACTATTGTATGATATAAAATAGTAGTATTTAAAAAAGGGGCCCGCTGGCTGGACGCTTGTTTAAATAACGAATATCTTCTGAAGTGTAGCTCACAGAAAGTCGAGATTTTGGATTTGTAAGGTACATAATAGTATCAAGCTCCTAACACTATTGTGCGATCTGAAAGTATAATAACAATAAAAATAACCATAAAGGGCCCGCTAGCAAGACACTTCATAAAAACGTCATTTAATCAAAAACTGTCGAGGTACAATATATATCTTATTTATTTTCTTTAGGTACAAAATAATGTCTTTATGACAAGCTATCACCTGTTGATGAATCTCGTTGGGGCCTGTCAGATAGACGCACACTGGAATTTATGAATCGATTTGCAAAATATGTAACATATACGTAGGTATGTATATGTAGGTACTTGCATAGACCTACTACCTACATAAATACACGGCGCAAACTATAAAACGTAAACTTACTACTAAACCAATGGGCGGAACCTTCAGCGCTAAGCTAGCTCGCTCTTGACTAGTATTTTGTAGCAGTAGGTAAAATACTGCACACGGCTACACATCAAGCTATAACTTTCCAGTATAAGCTGATCTCACATTGTATAGGCTTTCCGTACCATGAGAGGTCAGCTTATACTGGAAAATATAGCTTGATGAGAAGTTAGTACCTAGGTACTTAGTACATTGAAATTAATTTTGCGATATATAATTTCATGTTCGTACCTATAATGACAAGTTAATATTAAATTATTATTGATAATTTTATTACTTAGTACTCGTCCGATATTAGTGTAGTTTACTCTAACAAAATCGCTTTGACCTTGTGTGTCCGCGTCACCGCGAGTAGTAGTGTGCGAGCGAGATAAAGAGTGAGGTGGCGCGGGGAAGTGGGGGCGAAATTTGAATTTGAGCTGAGGTTGTATAGGCTCTTAAGAATCAATACGAAAGATTGGTCTTTCTTTTAAATGTATTCAACAATGTCAGAGTTTTACCTAAGATGGTAAATTAGGCGACTAAAATCTTAGATATTCGCGCGATAACGTGAAATGGCTCTTAAAGTTAAGTTTTAACTTGATTTTGAACGTTATTAACTTTAGTACTTAAAAGTACTAAATATTTTTTTTAAGTACTAAATAAGTACTAGTCGACGTCGTGTCAAAAAGGGGTAGCTTTAGAGAGCCATGTAATAGTCTCTATAAGTTTTGCACATGTTATTGATTGCATTACTTGAGCCCTTACTATTCTACACAGAAAATAATCTATATACTTATAATAAATCTGTAGAGAGGTCAATTCTGTACATGATATATATTTTCAAAATAACTATCAGGGGGTAATTAGTGATTGATACTGATGCCAAAAATGCAATCAGTAAAATTTTTGTCTGTCTGTCTGTCTGTCTGTCTGTATGTTCCTTATAGAAACAAAAACTACTCGACGGATTTTAACGAAACTTGGTACAATTATTCTTCATACTCCTGGGGAGGTTATAGTATACTTTTCATGATGCTACAATCAATAGGAGCAGAGCAGTGAAGGGAAATGTTGGGAAAACGGGAGAAGTTGCTCCATTTTTTAAGCTTACGTCGCGTGTGCAGCCTTAATGGTTAAAGCTACATAGAAATCATTTATGACGGAAATGTTCTACATAAAATTATCTAAAAAATATTCCACAACAGAATATGCCTATCTTTTATGGTTGACTCACAATAACACGTGTAACTCCCGATAGCTTAGCAGTCCAATTCATTAACTTAATAACATACAAGGAGTTACACGCTGACGGAGTCGCGGGCACAGCTATTAATAATAATATTCTGCGGTTCCTTATTGCGATATTTTTCAACAGTATTGTGGATTGACATATTATATTAAAATACGAAAGTTAATCTGTCTGTTACATCAAAACCACTAAACCGTGAGGAAGGACATATGGTACTTTTTTACGAAAAACGACGGAAACGCGGACGAAGTCGCGGGCAAAAGCTAGTTAAGTAATAAATATTCACCTCCACACTGCTGAGCTCAGTTATCGACGAGGGGAAGTACTCGATCTTCTTGCCGTTCAACTTATACGCTATGCCGACCTTGATCTGCTCCAGCGTGTCTAGGATATCCATCTTTGTCAGACATAACCTGAAACATTAATTTACATAAGCCTTGTATCCGATTAACTTGTCCCCCCCCCCCCCCCCCTTTAGCAAGCCAGGCGCACTCCGCATTTTAGGTATGAAGCTACAAGTACGCGGGGAGCTAATTCAGTGTGGGCTGCCGCGCACCAGCCGGCTCGCACGTTAGTTCGATACTCACTCACGCGGCGCATCGTAAAAGAAGACAACCCTAACGAGTCAGAAGATATAAGAGTTACGCGATAGAAAGAGAGGCAACTTCTAGGTGAATATAACAGTAGGTAATTAAACGCACGTAGGTAAGTAATGCACTTTATTGTGTCGTAGCAAGAGTCGCTATTTATTTAAATGATTTTGCGGAGTGAATCTTCTGTACTTGTACTATTATGTATTCTGTGCCTTTAGTTACTTGTAAAACAAGCGCATCTCATCGTACAATATTTTTATCTCACGAAGCGACGCGCGATTTACTTGTGTTTACCATGTCTACAAACACGCTGTGAATGTGTGCGGACGACGAGTAGCGTCAGCACATAACGCACCCATACACACACACTTCAGACTTCGCCCGTGTCTCGGACGATACCGAGAGCACCTGCGCTTGCACACACATCCAAATATTATAATAATAAATATTTATTACAGTATAGTGTGACCGATGCCGCTGTACCACGCCTTAGGAATGCGCTGCTAGGCGGTGGGCGGGACTGCCGAATAAGCGGCCTACACTGCCCCCACGTCTCGCCGCGCACATACCTAAGGCGCGGTACAACGGTATCGGTCAAACTATAATATAATATAATATATTGTAAAGTTAGTGTTATATGCATAACACACTAACTACACAATATCATCTGTCTAGCCTTTTCCCAACTATGTTGGGGTCGGCTTCCAGTCTAACCGGTTGCAGCTGAATGGAGCGACTGCCTATCTGACCTCCACAACCCAGTTAGATTTTATTATACGGCATGGAGCTCACATATATGCACTGGCACTGTGGTGCACCGCACGGCCAGCTCGGTTGTCAAAACAGAGTGATTTCTTTTACTGAATTAATTTTATATTTTATAAAATTTTATAAAATATATATTTTTTTATTTTTTTTTATTTATTTATTTTTTTTTTTTTTTTTTATATGTATTTTGTTTGAAAAATTTACTTTTTTAATTTATGGTTTTTAATTTAAGAGCGTTGTTGCATTTTTCATACGTAAATCGAGAACTTGGGAGATTTTGAAGTGATTTTGGTCACATAATTTATTTTTTTAGCTTCTTTTGACTTCAATCATCGTAATTATCATATATTTTTATTTAAAGTCTATTAAAAAAAACTTGTTCAAATTGAATTATTGACTACGAAAACAGTCGATTTCGAAGGCGCGATTTCCAGATGACGCGCGAAGGCTCAACTTTGAAGTAATCTTACACCAATTATTACTATTAAGTAAGAAGGTAAAATGGTATTCATTCGAAGAGGCATATCCTAAAATTTAAAATGCATTGAGAAAAGTTTGATTTTTAATTCATTAACTTGTATTTTAATCACGTCTAAAATAATCAAAAATCGAGAAATCGACTACAAAAAAACACGTCATTTCTCAGAATCTAAAAGTCATTTGGCAACACAAATCATTTTATACGTAAGAAGAAAGATTGTACTATATATGTGTAAAAAATAAAACATATCTGTCTTCAATCATTTACGAAAATAATTTTTTAAAGTAAGTATAAAATCGGGTGCATCGAACGGCCTAAGTCAGTCGCGCTCTGGCGCTCGTCGACGCAGGACCCATGTCGGTTGACCTCCCGCCGCCGCGCATGCGCCTCGCGTGATATATAATAAATTGTAGTGCGACTAAATATTTTTAATCCTTTCATTTAAGTAATATTTTAAGAAGCTAAAGTGGTAGGCACACTTACTTTAGGAGAATTATGTTACAGTTCTTGAATTATGTTGTATTACTTGTAATATTGATATTGTAATTACAATATCAATAATACAATATAATTTGGTCAAAATGTAAATCCAAGGTGGTGGCTGCGAAAATTTTTAAATTTTTCGTCATGGGGATCGTTCCCATTGTTCTCGAGGATGCTAAAGCCGATAGTGACGTTAAAATGTAAATCCAAGATGGCGGCTGCGAACATTTTCATATTTTTCATCATGGGTATCGTTTTCATGGTTCTTGTGGGTGCTAACGTTGATAGTGTAGTCAAAATGTAAATCCAAGATGGCTACAAGAATTTTGGAGGATGAATATGGAGAAAAAATTTATATCAGATTTTTATTTGAAATCTCTACTGCCACAATCTCTATTGTGGATCCGTGACAAAGGAGACGGAAACCATGTCATATAAACTTGGGCCTGGGCCTGGGTTGTAAAAAGATGAAATTGGTGTCAATTTATAGCTACTATAATATAGTAGCGATGATGGTTTGATAATATTATTATCAAACCATCACTGAACATTTTACGGATTTTCGCGGTCTCAGTTCCGAGTTAAAAGAGATGTAATAAAAGTGAGGTTACATAACGATCTACATATAGGTACTTAACAGCTGATTTTTGAAGTTCTTCAGCTCGACGACCACGTAAACTACAGCCTCTAGTCACTTTGCCACAATTTACACAACGATCCATGGTGCCAATATGAAATCGGTAGGCTGGTCGTAATATACAAAATAACAAGTTCAAGTCCAACGTTTATGCGGGGTTCTCCGTACCGTGTCCGGTGTGGTAGCAAGGTTCGTACAAGAAGCAAGATCAGAAGTCCGCAGAAAGAAAACATGGGTCGAGGAAAACATCAATAAAACTATGGGAAATACACTCAAATCGCGACCGCACTAAACGATACGAAACGAGTGAGGCATAGATAAAGGCACTATATAAAGGTGTGTCCAAATATAGAGCGGCATTTGAGCGCGGCTGCCACGCGCGCCTAGCCGCGCTCTGATCGGACAAGGGCCGCGCGCGGCGGTGTTGAGCGTAATATATCTTCTCGTCTCACATCAGTGATGACCTCTGGCACTGAAACGTGCTCGCTCACAACATAATGGGTCTCAATCATAATCAGCCTATAATGTTCCCACTGCTGGGACACAGGGCTCCTCTCGGTGAGAGGGAGTGGGCCGTAATACACCACGAGGACCCAGTGCGGGTTGGTAGATGTCACATGTCTTCGAATTTTTGGTTCTAGGCGGTTTCCTCACGATATTTTCCTTCACTGTTTTGAGAGTAGTGGTGATGAAATTATTTACACAAAGTGCCTGCCTGAGTTCGAAACAATGACCTACTCGTAAGTCGGGATCGTTACCATTGGGCCACCATTGCATTGCTCTCTTGGGCCGCATAGTGCAGCCAATCATCCCTTCTAGGATGATTGACTTCACTATCGGCTTCATCCTCGAGAACTATGAAAACGACACCCATGACGAAAAATTTGAAAATGTTCGCAGCCACCATCTCGGATTTACATTTTAACGCCAATATCGGCTTTAGCACACTCAAGAACTATGAAAACGACATCCATGACGAAAAATTTTAAAATTTTCGCAGCCGCCATCTTGGATTTTAATTTTGACTTCACTATTGGCTATAGTCGAAATCGAAAACTATGAAAACGATACTTATACAAATCCTTATCACTTACCACTGACGTGCGACGTGTGGTCGACTGTATAGTCATTAGGTCGACTGGGCACGTACAATACCTGCCTAGGCTAATAAACATTATAAAACCAACCCCACACGAACGCAGCAGTACTATTATTTATTCTGTGGCAGCGGGGTTACCTACCTATTTGAAATTTGAAAACAGTAAACCAAACATTTGCGCATGAGGCGGCTTTATGTATTTATGTATTATTGTTGGTTCAAATTCAACTGTTTTATGAACTTGATGCGGTTGCTAAACCTATAATGCCGCAAGAAAAATAAATAATTATAGCTAGCGCGTGGCGTCTTTATCTACATTGAAATAGGGCTTAAATTCAACTGTTTTACACAAAAAAACGATGATTTTGGACAAAAGATGGCTCCGCTGTTAACAAAATTTTATTCTGATTGTGTTCTCCCAGAAATTATAGATCCAAGGAAAAGTCGATCAATCCCCTTAGATAAATAAATAATAAATAAATATCCTTGGACATTTCACACAATGCCATCTAGTCCCAAGCTAAGCAACCTAATGCTTGCGTTATTGTAACGAGATGGCTGATAAACTACTTATATACATTTTTTTTGTAAATACATACATATTATAGATAGAAAAACACCCAGACTCGGAAACAAATACTTGTAGGTCGTACAAATATTTGTTCCGTGCGGGAATCGAACCCACGACATGCTGCGCAGCAGTCAATTGCTCAGCCACTGCGCCAACCGTGTCGTCAAATACAAATTCTTTTATAAAACTTCAATTACTTATAAGTATACAAATACTTAAGCAAATAAGTAAAATGAGTTTAGTTTTTATAAGTACCTACATAATATTATTTTCTTCATCCATATTTGTATAAATTTAATTAAAATACACTAATAATGTATTGTGGACAGTCTTTTTATTTTCTCCGTAAACCTCTAGCTTTTACTTCAAAAAAATATAGGTACGCTATAGCTACAGATCAAGATCGTTTAGTCGTCGCAGCATCGCAACTGTGTGCCGTACATGAGGAAAAACGCACACACGCGCACTCGCTACGCGGCGTCGAGCGTCAGATGTTTAAAATCCGAGCGCGAAAATAGGGAACCACACTCTTAATATTTAATTTTGCTATACTTCTGTGGACCAGTATTACTTATAGTTTGATTTATTACACATGTCAGTTCCATACTGTATAGGTAGGTAGGTTAATAACTCACGAGGTGTATCCATTAACCATGGCAGTGTACCGCACGACGACGAGATCGAGCCAGCCGCAGCGGCGCACTCGCTTCGTGGTCACACCGACTTCGTGCCCGCGCTCCTGTAGCAACGTGCCTGTCGCCTGCGAAGTAAAGTAACCATTTTTTTTTAAATATGGCCTACAAGGCATCTCGCTGGTCAACCTGGAATGTATGTTGATTAAAGTATGATTCTCGACCGTAACAAATAAGTATTTACAGAATTATAGTCATTGGAATCAGTAATACAATTTAAGTTAGTATAGTCCTCAAATGTCAAGATTTCATGACATAGTCATCCAATAGATTACCTGGTCTTAAGCGAGTGCTATTGATGACTTTCATTATTATAATTCTGTAAATATATATTTGATGCGGTCGCGAATCTGATTCAGATCAACATATCACCTGATACTGACCTACAAATTGCAAAAAAACGTAAGAAAAATTGAATTTCGCTGGTGTTCCTGGCGCGTGCACTTATCAGGTCATACAAGACATGGTGATAAGAGCCTATACTACCTCAGGTTTTTATCTCGCTCGCACGATACTGCTCGCAGACTAAGTGAGAGCGAGACTGAGTGCGGTGTTGGGCGCCGATAGTTTAGGTAATTGGTGAAAATAATGGTAAGTAATTTGAAAAAAATAAAAAACATAATACCTGCTTTACAGTTAGTTCAGTTAGTATGCACAGTTTCATGATCTAATTTGAAGTATTTTTGTAATACCAGCGGTTTATTGTTCGGTTTGGAGGTAACTTTAGATTTTTTTTCTATAGAGAAAATTTTATGGAATCTTGTTTTTGTCTAACATACTTATACCTATCTTCAATTATACCGTATATATTTATTTCAATATTAATGCTGCAGTATTTTCGACATAACGGAGGATCATGCTAAGCCATTTGAGGTAGTATAAGCCCTTAAGGCGAAATCCAGGGTAGCCCGCGAAATTCAAAATTTCTTACGTTTTTTGCAATTTGTAGGTCAGTGTGAGCTTGTATGTTGATTAAAATATGATTCGCGGCCGTAGCTAATATGGCTTTACACAATTATAATCATTAGAATCAGCAATACAACTCCATAAGTTAGCATTTACCTCAAACCTCATGATTTCATGAAATCGCTAGATTTGAGATAAATGCTAACTTATGGAGTTGTATTACTGATTCTAATGATTATAATTCTGTAAAGCCATATTAGCTACCACCGCGAATCATATTTTAATCAACATACAAGCTCACACTGACCTACAAATTGCAAAAAACTTAAGAAATTTTGAATTTCGCGGGCTACCCTGGCGCATCAACCTTAAGTGACCACACCACCACCACCAGTGGTAGGGATCTGAATTACATTTAGCCAACCAATCTGATTACTTGATTGAACTTGAACACTAACATCATGCAACTCGGTAGGGAAGGGTCCGTCGCCGACGCGCGTCGTGTACGCCTTCACGACGCCGAGCACCTCGCCGAGCACCAGCGGAGGGAGGCCCAGGCCTGTGCAGACGCCTCCGATGCTGCAGTTTGATGACGTCACGTACGGGTAGGTACCTGAAACGTAATGGTGTTATGTTAGATTTATGTAGGTAAGCAGCCGGTCTATTCAGGAAGAATATCACCGTAAAAAAGTCAATAGTGTCGATCCTATCGTATTGTAATGTGGGGTTCGTATCCACTCTACGAACGATTTTACCTACATTTGCCGGTCGATTCTCCGGTCGTGAAAACTTAGATATAGTGAGCTTTCACGCCTGGTTTCTGAGATCCTCGATAATCTCTAATAGCTGTTGATTCGACAACATTATCTATTTAAGCGAATTCGTTCCTTATGCTCGGTTTTTGAGGTCCTCAGATAAATCGTCGGTAGTAATTCACTCGCATGTTAAACTACATTCTTCTTCAGAAACACGATATCGAACCTAATCACTATCGAATAGATACAACTCCGCTTAAAAACTTCAGAAACCGGGAATTAGGGTGCATTTTCACTGACGCGGAGCTGGGGGCTTACTATGAGCTCTTATAGTAGGGCAGAAGTTGAACGTTTCCAGTGAGAGAGACGGATACGACCTAAAGCACCGTATCTCTCTCTCACTGGAAACGTTCCACTTCTGCACTGCTATAGGAACTCATAGTCCCATGGGCGGATTGGAGCGGAGAAGTGCACGAATTGTCCAATCACAGACAAGACAAGAGACGCGATGAGGATTTCAACAATAATTGTTCATCGCGTCTCTTGTCTTGATTGGTCGATTCCTGCACACACTGTGAAATTTTGCGTCAAATGCGGTCACCTATATTTTATCCCTTCATCCTATAGATCCAGCGAAGAACTAAAACTTCTGGGAAGGAACTATGATTTTATTATTTATAGTTTTAAAGTTATTTAAAGTTATGCTGACGTCAGCAAAAAACTGTTTTTATTTGTACATTTCAAAATAGTAATATGATTTACATAAATCATTATTTTATTACAGTAACAATACAATATCTAACTCCATACAAAGTTTAGGTATTGCATCTACGATGTACACAGGCCAAAGGAATTAAGTAACCAGACACGCACACTACAAAACTATATCCTACTGTACGTACTGCTCACAATGACAGCCTCGCACACATCCCATTCATAGAGTGAGTGCGCTGACGTCTTTTAAATGATAGTGTAACATAATTTCGCAATGTAGGATAGTTGCTCTCGTGGCGCAACAGGTAAGCATTCAACCTACAGTGACAGAATGATCTGAGTTCGAGCCTCGAGTTTACTAAAATATTATTTTTGAGATTTTGTAATTTAAAATGAATATACTAACTGAATAAAGCGATATTCTGACCAGTTTGAGAATCTACCACAAGTTTCTCGCCTACTTAAAATTATTTCCCAGTTTAGAAGCTAACTACCCGCTTTAAAAATATATTCCTGCCTTTAATTGTGAACTTATGTAGTCAGTCTGCATTAGCAACTACACATTATACTCTTTCTTTTGCACTTGAAGTTTGTGATTGTGATATATTGATTAATTTAGACCATGCATCATTTAACAAGATTTCAAAAAGCTCAGATTATTGTTTTGCATGAGAAAAAAAATATTTCTATTAGTGAAATCGCAAGGCGCCCAATGCTATCGGTGAGTGAAATTATTATTAGAATGTATTAATTTATTATGTCACCGTGATCCCACCCAGTAATTTTATTATGATTGTCTGTTGTATCTCATTTAACGAATTGTGGATATGAATAGTTGAATCTAATAGGAAATGACACCGGAATAGTTGAATTTAGTATAATGAGTGGCTATGCAGTTAACAAATAAATACAATTTTTGTTAACTGCATAGCCACTCATTATATCGATAATTATTTAATCATTTCCATTATTGGTTTACACAGTATTATAGTAATAGTTTTTTATCTGTGTTTTGTAATAAAATATTCAAAAATAATGAATATGTTTGTAAATGATTAGATAATAATAATAAAATACAATTTTAAAAGATTTCATTTTTTATCTAAAATATTTAAAAATGTAAATTGCATGTATGGTAATTAAACAAAGGATTTCTATTCTAAATAAAGTATAATAATATTGTTTAATACTTTTTAGAAAAAATAAAAAATCATCATTATATTATATTATTTGTTGTTTGTTTTTTTTATTTGTGTCATTATTATATTATATTATTTTTTATTTTTTATAAGTATGATATTATGTATTTCCTAGGTCACTCGCCCTGCCTTTTTATTTCCATTTTATCGTATTATAATTTTTATTATTACTGACCACTAGCCTTATATATCAATTGTATTTAAGTATATAAATATATATTCTCTGCATTGTATTTATATTGTGTAACTTTTATTTCTTAATTTATAATTTGGGAGGTGTATGTTTAGACCTAATATTTTCACTTTTTTTTTTGTAGAGAAAAACCGTTTGACTGTGGGTGCATTGTCACTGAGACAAGCGAAATAAACCGTCGCCTGCCTGGACCGACACCATTGGCTTACACAAATGTTTCGCCTCGGCATCGTGCGTGAAATTGTTGCCACCCATACATCAGATCCATTCGCTTAGACCAGCATAACAGCAGCAGCACACAACGTCATTATGCAAACTGTACGGAACCACCTGCAAGCAGACGGTTTGACATGTTGCAAACCGACGCGTAAAATTTTGTTATATACCGTGCACCGTCAAAATTGCGGAATATCGGCACTTCGATTGACAAAACAATGTCGTCATAATTACTGATGAAAAATGTCTTCGTCGAAAATCACCACCGACTTATCGTAACATACATATTATATACTACCTTTAAATTTCAGACATTTTAACGTTTTTAAATCTATTATTTTCCTAGAAATAATTAATAATGGTTGGTAATAATTATAATACCTACTGTTCCCGATACAGGTGGTAAATGTTTTTATTTTAATTTTAATTTTCAAAAATGTAGGTAATTCATATCTGTATATAACTGAACTAGCGACCCGGCCCTGATTCGCACGGTTTTTACGACTTGTTAAAACATGAAGGTTTCTATAATATATAAGTTAAATATTTATCATGATAGTGAAAACCGCATCAAAATCTGTGGCGTTAGAAGAACAACGCGGCTACACAGACAGACATGAAAAGCGACTTTATTTTATAATAGATACCTAAACGAAATACTTAATACTTTCACAGCATATTTAGCCATAATAAATTAAGTCGGCGGTACTGTGTAGGTAGGAGTGTGTGAGTGATGTTATTGTTACTGGATCAGATTATATTTGTTATCTATGTGACATGTTTATTCACTCCGCCCATTGTTGTATACATATTATATAATGGTATAAAAAGATGTAATAGCATGTTCTAAACATATTGTTGTATTTATAATAAAACATGTTCACTTTTGATGTTCTTTTTTTTAAATAAAGATATTTATTAAAAATTGTTTTATTTATTTAAGCAATTTTAAATAAATAAAACATTTTCTTAACAAAAATTGTTCTAATTGCTTTAGCTTAAAATAATAAATCGCAAAAAGAATCATCACTTCAGAGATTTGAACTCACACCGTAGTACTCAGAAGTATAATGCCTTATTCGTTGGGCTACGAACGCTTAAGTTTTCAACGCGAAATTATGTTATACTATAATTGAGAAGACATTAGCGCACTCACTCGCACATGAACGCGATGTGTGCGTGAGGGCATTGTGTGCTGTACGTAATGAATCGTTTTAACAGTAGCAATACAGTTTTGTAGTGTCACGCACACTACAACACTGGTTACTTATCTCTGTTGCAGACTGTACAAAGAGAAATTGATTTATTTTCTATTTTCATTAAATTGCAGTTTTCTCCGTATTCCTATTGATTCCGTATCTGATTTTAACTCTGAGCATTCATAATATAGTTATTAACAACACAAAATAAAAAGCAAATAAGTTAACAGTGGGACTTCGGAAATATTACATTTCTAAAGTTTCCATAGAATTTCTATGGAAATAGGGTTGTCAAATTGCATATACCTGTTTATTTTATTTAATTCGAATGGAAAGATGTATTATTAAATAAAATTGTTAACGTTTGAGCCTATTGATATGAATAAATATTACACGATCGATTCATACAAACCATAGCAGCGAAACCGCAGTAGTTCAATACCTACGGTATTTTACTGTGTAGGAGACAAAATGAGGAGCTCGTGGCTAAGTAATATCAGCCGCACGGGTCGATCCGTCAGGTTAAGCTACGCTTGCCGGGGTTGGTCAGTGGATGGGTGACCATCTTTACATACCGAGATTCCTCCGTGCCTCGGAAAGCAGGTTAAGCGACCACGAATAACGAATAACAGCCGGGACCAACGTCCCGGCTGTTATTCGTGGATATTTGACAGTCGTTACGGGTCGTCAGAACCCCGAAAGTCTGACAACCAGTCTTACCAAGGTGTATCGTATTACCCAGTAACTGGGTTATGGAGGTCAGATAGGCAGTCACTCCATGTAAAATACTGGTATTCAGCTACATCCGGTTAGAGTGGAAGCCGACCCCAACATAGTTGGGAAAAGGCTAGGCAGATTGATTGAGGAGAAAAAATCTAAAAATATATTATTTAGATAGCTTAGGCAAAAAGCAGTCGGAAAATGTTAGTTTTAGTTCGTAAAATAAAAATATAAATTATAAAATTCAATTCAAAGTTTTCAGTTTTTTTAATCTATTTTCTAACACCATGAAAGTAGCTGCCATGTTGTTACGTCATACGGCTGTGCAAATTAAAAAGTGTCAACTATCAACTGATCAGCGTATATAAAGTGTTTGTTTACACTGCCAACTGACGTCATGACCACAGAGTAATATGGCGTCCACTGCGTCCAGCGTTTTCGCGCGAAATTTGAAAATGTAAAGTTTAAATGCATTTTTATGGCACTTATCGATTGAATAAAAAAAATTTTTTTTTTTTTTGGCTTGTTAGCACTATAGAATCTAATTGAGACACTTTAAAAATGGGTGTAATACCCTATTCAACTGACTCACATGATGTTCCTACTCGAGTAGTGCAACATCAGCAGAACATTATGCGGCTTCGCAGCGATTATGATTACACATCGATGATAATATGCAACGTACAATTTAAAAGAATATGTAGAATACCTATTAGTAGATTTTGCCTATTCTACTTTTCAACTCTTACGTGACAAGAAAACTTAAAATACTTATCTTACACCAAAGAAAACCATAACATTTCATTTTACATCAACAAAAATAGTAAATTGGCAGTCAAAGTTATCCAGGAATAGACAAAGTAAAGTAGGTGGCAGCCCTAACCTCAAAAATAAAAATTCAATAACTCAGAAGTCCTGCATTATCCACATCTGATTTTTTTTTATAATAAAGCATATTATAATATGAAACTATTCATGTTAAAAAAAAATGCGGATACAGTGAGACTAATCAAATAAAAAATATTTTTAGTTTTTGATGAAAACTTGATTTTTCCTTTACGATTAGTTTTTCTTTTTTTTCTACTGAACTAGTACATATAACAGTCTTTTTTAAGACCTCATATATAACAATTGCAAAATCATACATTTGAGACGAAATAATGCATTTCTATGGTTTCTATGGAGTTTTCTCGAGTTTCAAAATAACTTCAAAACTAAACACAAAAAAATCATGGTTTGTTCCCAGAAGTTTCAGTTCTTCGCTGGATCTATAGGATGAAGTGATAAAATATAGGTGACCGCAGTTGAAGCAAAATTCCACAGTGTGCTGCACCACCAACTAAACGCACCCTTAGTCCACCTGATGCTAGGGTGGAATGAGAGCTCCCGTCATCTTCAAGTTTTCAGTGAGATTTTTAAAGAATCGACCTTCTGATGTAGGTAAACTCAGTGTAGTATTAGCGGGTACGAACCACGCATTACGGCTTCCCCGGTGTGGTATGTGCACACTCATAGGCATATTAACAGCCAAAAAAAACTTTACTTGGCTACATTAGTGAGTATACCTACTCATTTAGGGCAAACGTGCCGTGCGTAAGCGCTTTTATAATTACAATGAGTGTAATTAATTGGTTAATTACAGAAATTAAATCGCTTACTGCGACACAGATTAATAAAGATGGGACACTCCACAGTTTAGGTATGAAGCTACAAGAACGCGGCGGGCCCATCTCACTGGGTCAATTCAGTGTGGCTGCCGCGCACTGGCCGGCTCGCACGTTAGTTCGATACTCACTCACACGCCGCGTCGTAAAAGAAGACAACCCTAACGAGTCAGAAGGCATAAGAGTTACGCGATAGAAAGAGAGGCTACTTGTAGGTGAATATAACTGTAGGTAATAAGCGTTGTGCGACCTGAATTGCACTTTATTGTGGCGGAGCAAGAGTCGCTTTTTATTTAAATGATTTTGCCGAGTGTCCCATCTGTATTTATCTGTGACTGCGATAAAAATGGTAATGTAATAGCATTGATGCTGACTTTATGCTCATAATCAGCTTATAACGTTCCCACTGCTGGGACACAGGCCTCTCTGTGAGAGGGACTGAACCATAATCCACCACGCGGCCCGGTGCGGGTTGGTAGATGTCACATATTTGTGTTCGAATTTTTGGTTCTAGGACATGCCGGTTCCGGCACGATGTTTTCCTTTACCGTTTTGAGAGCAGTCATCAGCAATCATTTACATAAAGTAAAGCGCTGGGTTCGAACCTACCGCATCAAAACCATCAGCATTTTTCAAAGTAACAAAGTGATAACAATGCTCGGAAAAAACGAGTGATATTACATAAAGTATTCACATACAGTGCAACATTAACTGCATCATGCACTTCCAGATACGAGTATTCCGGACGCATACACTTATCAGTCGTATGATAACTGTTATCATTATACGAACCTTGCGTTAACTGTATAAAGCAAGGCACGTGAATATCGATTAACTATGTCGATTTAGATAAGATTAATCGGTAATACGGTGTCTACGCTTTTGTATTAGGGACTAACTACACTTATTCAGTTCAGTTTTCGCGTCCGTGGAAAGCTTAATGCATCTCCATACAATACATGAATACGTGTAGTCAGTCCAAGAAGTAGAAAGTACAATACTTTGCGGGGTATTTTAGTTATAAAATTTAAAACTCGTTGGATCTACAATATCTTCGTGACCAGAAGGTTTTCGGTAGCTATGCTCCAGCAAGTACAAAAAAACTATCACAATGACGAGGAGTATGTGACTCTTACTTGCGTTATTTAAGGGGGAAGCGCTAAGGTAAGCCGCCAAATTTGCAGCTCAGTGTCTGGTTGTATGTTGATTAAAGTATGATTTGCGACCGTAACAAATACGTATTTACAAAATTATAATCATAAGAATCATACAACTCCTTAAGTTAGTATAATCCTCAAATGTCAGGATTTCATTCACTAAGGTAATATGTAATTAAGAGAGTTGTATTGATGATTTTAATAATTATAATTCTATAAATACATCAATCTGCCTAGCCTTTTCCCAACTATGTTGGGGTCGGCTTCCAGTCTAACCGGATGCAGCTAAATACCAGTATTTTACATGGAGCGAGTGCCTGTCTGACCTCCACAACCCTGACTGGGTAATACGATACCCCTTGGTAAGACTGGTTGTCAGACTTTCGGGCTTCTGACGACCCATAACGACTGTCAAAGATCCACGATTGTCACCCGGGGCCAACGGCTAACTTGCTTTCCGAGGCACGGAGGAGCCTCGGTATGTAAAGATGGTCACCCATCCACTGACCAACCCCGGCAAGCGTAGCTTAACCTGATGGATCAACCCGTGCGGCTGTAATTACTTAGCCACGAGATCCTCTTTTTTTTATTTTATAAATACATATTTGTTACAATCGCGAATCATAATTATTCAGATCAACATACAACTTGATACTGACTTGCAAATTCCAAAAAACATGAGAAAATTTGAATTTCACCAGCTATCCTGGCGCTTTCGCCTTAATAATAATTTCAAGTGTTTCCTTAGCTTACCAAAATCAATATCCAACATGGCAGCATTAGCTCCTTCCACCAGCACTTTCTTCCCCTCTCCGATGGCCTTGTGGAGGTAGGACACGGTGTCTCGTACCATGGGCCTGATCTTTGTGGCGTACTGCTGGTAGCGGCCCAGCTCGCCGTCAATGTCTACCTCTAGAGCAGGGAACATGCGCTTGTAGTTCGCTGCTAGGGTGCGGAACCTGGAAAATTAAGGTTTTTATGAGGGTGGTTACGTGGTTAGTGAATTTTGAAGGTTTAGTGTGGGATTGAAATTGTAGGCCATAAATTGTTTGTGACATAATAACGCTAAACACGCGGATATTATTAACGCTTTCAAGGACACATAACGAGACAAAATAGAAGTTTTATTGTTTTGACGCCTATGACCGTTTAAGTGTCCCTGAAAGCGTTAACGCTCCTTAAGAGGGGAGTTGGCCCTATGATTCAGACATTTTGCGCGTCAAACCTGATTTTATACGGTTTTGTTCGTAAAACGCTAAGACAAAAATTTGGTCATGGGCTCTTCTACCATTTTCGTGATCACTCACACAAATGCTAAGCCCAGCATAGGCCTCGCGGACTGTACGCAGAAGTTGCGTAGTGAGCTCATCATGAAGGGCGCAGCGCGTGGTGAATTACTGCTTCGCTATAAAAACCTCAAAGACAGTTTTGATTGATTGAAACCCTGTGCCTATCAGAGAAGTCAAAACATAAGTCGATAAGAAATTAAACCTTTTATCGATAACAAAAGCAAAAACAAATCATAAAAACAAATTATTTTGCACTTCACAATAAGTATAGGAAGTTGTGTTGAATGATTTGCACTCCACTCGCGATGTGCACTTACGATCAATTATGCGCATTTTATATCTATTCATATGGAAATATCGTGTAAAATATTGTTTACAGAGATGTAGATTGCACCAGTTTTCGTATTAACGATAAATTCGTCTAAAAATATACCAGAAATGGAAGTAATTTCATGCCCAGTGCAATAAATGTGGTTCGACTGTATCTGTCAGATTTTGCCACATTGTACGGTCAGCAATAGAAGTCGGTTGACACTGCTACTTTTTGACATCATCTAAATTAACAGAAACTGATACGATAACCTGCTTTTTAGTATTTCATTTATTAGAT
This sequence comes from Cosmia trapezina, assembly GCA_905163495.3. Lineage (NCBI taxonomy): Eukaryota > Metazoa > Arthropoda > Insecta > Lepidoptera > Noctuidae > Cosmia > Cosmia trapezina. The sequence goes on along the minus strand of LR991035.1, from coordinate 20,494,118 downwards.
AAGAGTTAATTTTATTTAAAATTTACATCTATTCCGATTTTAATGAAGTATTTTTCTCAATTATTAAGATTTCGAAAACACAAGTGTTAATCGACTTTTGTTGCCGACTGTACCTGCTATGTTCTATCTTAAACTTTAATTTTGAGCACCATATCTGAATCAACGTGTAACACAGGTGTAAACCACTCAGCGACGCTGTATACACAGTTGGAGGCTTCACAGCACAGAAACAAAATTAATATAATGCTCAACCTCTCAAGGGGTAGTCATCATTATGAACAACTTTTACTCCAAACCTTTTTTTTGGCTTGGTTTTTTGGACCAAACCTAAAATCGCGAAAAAAAAATCAGCTGTTTCCTCCATTTTGACGAGTTAAGCGAACATAAATGTAGTGGAACAGCTGATTTTTTTTCGCGTTTTCAGGTTTGGTTCCATTTGGAACAGACCTGAAATCAGTAAAAAATAACGCCCCTTAAGAGGTAGTGCGTTATTTAAATTACTTACACCATGCTTATGTACTCTGTGACCTTATATAAACTTAAGCACTTCATCATCATTTCAGCCGAAAAAGTCTACTGCGGACCATAGGCCTCCCCCAAGCGTAGCCACATCGGTTCTAAGCTTCTAGCATCCAGCGGACTCCCGCGAACTTTACCAGGTCATCGGTCTTATGGCCTACAAATGCAGTTCCTTTCGTTACTGCACTGGCACTTAAGTTTGGCAATTCTTCGGGCTATGTAGGTTCAGGCGCGGATCTAGGTTATCGCTCAAGGGGGGCAAATGTTTCTATCTGGGAGGAAGGGGTAGGCATTTCTCGTGAAAGCCCTTTTAAAAAAAACCTATCACAACTATTTTCTGTAAACTCTACAATGTGACCGCCTTTTCGAGGATAACTACGACTTATCTAGATCTTAGTAATATACTGTAGGTATACAAAATTTGAAAAAAAGGATATAAAACTATGTTTATGTCTAATTTAGACTTTTGTACTCTGTGTGGTCGAAGCTTGGGGGGCTCTCATTGCACGCGTTGACCCCCACCCCCTGTATCCGCACCCGTGTAGGTTACCTAGGTTCTTACACAGGGAAACTCCAAGCATAACCCTCTCCATTGCCCTTTGGGTGACTTTCAGCCTTCTAATGAGGCCCATTGTGGCCCTCAGTACGCCCATGAAAAACTTGTAAATGTATGAGGGAGAAACACTTACTTCTCTTCAAACATAGCGAAGTCGCCGAGTAGGTCTCCTATCCGCAGTCCGTTGCGGGTTGCCTTGGAGGAGTAGGTCGGGCCGATGCCCTTCTTTGTGGTGCCCAGCGAGTTCTTGCCCTTCTCCGCCTCTTGAAGACCATCCACCTGGAAAAGCATAAAAGGAAATTATACCATGAACTGAATGCTTCATTGGTCTAAATTCTATTGAAAGTCTTGTTTCGAACTGATGTTATTTCCACTTAAACAAATATCAACTTTACATTACTATAAATTAAGTTGATTTTGAGAATGACTAGTACTATTGAAGTCATAAAAATGTTGGAAGTTGCAGCGCAAACTGAACTTTATGTGTTAAAGTTATTTTTCCAAAAACATATTTGTTTACAATTTTTGGAAACTAAATTGTGAATGCTGGATAGTAGTGTTAAGCGCGACTGCAAAGCGAAGTCATTTGTTCGATCCTCAGATCGGAAAAAGTGTTATATTGGACTTTTTCATCGGGAATTTTAACCCTCCTTTTGCTTCGCCGTAGTCGAGTAAAAAGTTATAGAGTTAAGCTATAAAAGCGATATGTACTCGTATGCACACTGTTTTACCATAGCCCAGTTTTAGACGTACACACAGCAACAGGTCAAGTTACCACACACTGTCAAATTTTCTCATTCGATTTTGAACTTAACCATCAACATTTTAAGGGTTAAAATCATTTGGAGAAATTTGACAGTTTGGTACAGTCAGCAACGAAAGTCCATGAACAGATACTAATTTACAAAACACCTGAACACTAAAACGGACCATAAATCACTTAACAGAATAGAGTACAAAATAAGGTTATCATTTCAATGTTACAAAAACGCTAAGCATTAATATGTTATTTATAAGTCACTAAACATCATTAGAGCATAAGTCGGTAACTATCATTTTGCCGTAAGTCGCTAAACATCATTAGAACATAAGCCAGTAACTATCAAATCAGGGAACTCTGATGTGCTGGTCTGTACATAAATAAATATCACTAAGATCCTCATTAGCACTGTAGTCATAACTGTGGCATTATCATTGCCTTGCCTATCACCTATGTAGAATAAATAACAGTTAGTATAAGCAAATATAAACTATGGACTTTGATAGCATACGACATACATTACTTAGTACTAAGTTGTCGGACCCGGAAAAAGTGTAGCTAGAAAGAGGGACAAATATTAGATACTAGTATAATTATAGCAATTATTCTTCGTCCGATATTCGGGCAAAACCCGATATTGGTTCGCCAGAATATCAGTTTTCCCTACTAATTGGATTACAGAGGTTAGATAGCAATTGAGCTATATTAATTTCTGATACTCGCAGTCATATCTAGGCATACTGGAATATGTTCTAAATATATTTGGCAGTATATTGGGCATATTTGTAGCAGGTGGTGTTATTTAGTTTCTGCCTGCCCCCATGAAGAAGGCGTGAGTCATAGACTTATAAAAAAAGATGGACTCCGCGCCACGAATATCGAAAGTGAAGCACCGTACCGATCTATGTGTGCATGATTTGAGTACCTGCAAAGACGCCGTCGCTCGTGTCACGTAATGGCGGCCGGTCGGCATACTATGATGTAAATGTGGGCGCGAGGCGTGTTTGTACAAACGGTCCGGCTACTTACTGTGCTTCGGATACTTACTGTGCTTCACTTTCGATATGCGTTGCGCGGAGTCCATCTTTTTTTATAAGTCTATGGCGTGAGTTTATATATGTATTTGGCATAAAGATACGTTGCCCTCTTATTTCACTGTTTGTAGTGAAATGTGTTCCTCATAAAAAATGTAGACGTTCATACCAAACTAAAAATGTCTGGTTGATCATTTGTAAAATTTACATTTTGTTTGTTTACCTCAAATCAAACACTATTGTTTACCCTTCCTAGTAATACATTCCATACATTTGAATTTCAATGCAACTGAGGTCTTATGACTTGAATAGTCTTGTGACTTAGGTTGACTTGAATAGGAGAGTGGTTGGCTTGCGTGTTCTGGGCTAAGCTGACGCAACGCGTCGTAGGTCCAGCCAGTAATAGGACTCGCCCATCAAGGAGCGCTATCCCAAATTAGACGCATTATTAATTTATTTTATTAAATTTATTATACATAAAACAAAAGGTATTTTAATAAAACACGAATACTAAAAGATAAATTATTAAATTATCTTTAAAATGGTGAAGGTTTCATAAAAATGCGTTTGATAGTTTTTGCCTGATTCCCGGTTTTTTATCCGCGTTAGACATAACTTTACAAATTAATTACACTATGTAATATAAGTTATTTAAAAAATGCACTAATTTAACATGTATTTTTTCCGAATCATTAATACTACTCGTTTAGACTTGATCTTCTGAATAAAATCATTAAAAGTCGGTTATCGGCGCCATAATGTTTTTCAAAATCAACCACAAATTAGTTCGGTTTAACCCGACTTTAATAACGTTTAAATTAGCGTGTCAATTAGTTCGCTTTTTTGAATCATTATCAACACGTATCATATAGGATATAGGCGTATATAAAACGACCGTTTAAGCACGTGTTTAGATAATAAATTGTACTTTAATGTTCCACAGATGAGTATGTGCAGAGCACGTCATAATGCGGGGCGTGACTTGCAAGTGTAGGTAATGGTTAGATCATGTTATGATTAGGTAATCTATGCAGGAGTGGTTTTAATGGAAAAAGTTACTTTTGGATTTTTATGAATAAGAGGAAAGGGAATACGTTAAAGACCTAACGTTCTCTAAGAGGAGCTCGTGGCTAAATAAAACAGCCGCACGGGTCGATCCATCAGGTTAAGCTACGCTTGCCGGGGTTCATCAGTGGATGGGTGACCATCTTTACATACCGAGATTCGTCCGTGCCTCGGAAAGCACGTTCAGCCGTTGGTCCCGGGTGTCATTCATGGATCTTTGACAGTCGTTACGGGTCGTCAGAAGCCCGAAAGTCTGACAACCAGTCTTACCAAGGGGTATCGTATTACCCAATTACTAGGTTGGGTCAGATAGGCAGTGTCTCCATGTGAAATACTGGTATTCAGCTGCATCCGGTAAGACTGGAAGACGACCCCAACATAGTTGGGAAAAGGCTAGGCAGATTGATTGACCTAACGTTATCTGCTTAGCCTTTTCCCAACTATGTTGGGGTCGGCTTCCGGTCTATCCGGATGAAGTTGTGCCTATACTGACCTCCACAACCCAGTAACTGAGTAATACGATATCCCTTGGTAAGACTAGTTGTCAGACTTTCGGGCTTTTCACGACCCGTAACGACTGTCAAAGTTGCACAGAGGACAGCCGGGACCAACGGCTTAACGTGCTTTTCGAGGCACGGAAAAGTCACGGTAAGTAAAGATGGTCACCCATCCACGGACCAACCACGGACCCCGTACTTTTGAGTTTTGACCAATAGCTCACTATTGGGGTTAGTTGGTTGGTTTTATTTCAGCCTGTTTTGTTAGATTGCCTGCAGATTAAAACCCAAATGTATGTTAAATAATATTAATGATAATGACTGCAGATAGAAGAGTATTTTTAACTGTGTGTCAACATTTGTTTTTTCTATGGTTTGCTCACGTACTTTTGAGTTTTGACCGCTATGTCACTATTGGGTTTAGTTGGTTGGTTGGGTTGGTTGGGTTGGTTGGTTTGTGTTGGTTAGTTGGTTGGTTTTATTTCATGTTTGTTTTGTTAGATTGTCTGCAGATTAAAAACCAAATGTATATTAAAGAATATTAACGATAATGACTGCAGATAGAAGAGTATTTTTAAATGTGTGTCAACATTTGTTTTTTCTATGGTTTGCTCACGTACTTTACGATAATGACTGCAGATAGAAGAGTATTTTTAACTGTCAACATTTGTTTTTTCAATAGTTTGCTTACGTACTTTACGATAATGGCTGCAGATAGAAGAGTATTTTTAACTGTGTGGCATTATTTGTTTTTTCTATGGTTTGCTTACGTACTTTACGATAATGACTGCAGATAGAAGAGTATTTTTAAACGTGTGTCAACATTTGTTTTGTCTATGGTTTGCTTACGTACTTTACGATAATGACTGCAGATAGAAGAGTATTTTTAACTGTGTGTCAACATGTTTTTTCTATGGTTTGCTCACGTACTTTACGATAATGACTGCAGATAGAAGAGTATTTTTAACTGTCAACATTTGTTTTTTCAATAGTTTGCTTACGTACTTTACGATAATGACTGCAGATAGAAGAGTATTTTTAACTGTGTGGCATTATTTGTTTTTTCTATGGTTTGCTCACGTACTTTACGATAATGACTGCAGAAAGAAGAGTATTTTTAACTGTGTGTCAACATGTTTTTTCTATGGTTTGCTCACGTACTTTACGATAATGACTGCAGATAGAAGAGTATTTTTAACTGTCAACATTTGTTTTTTCAATAGTTTGCTTACGTACTTTACGATAATGACTGCAGATAGAAGAGTATTTTTAACTGTGTGGCATTATTTGTTTTTTCTATGGTTTGCTTACGTACTTTACGATAATGACTGCAGATAGAAGAGTATTTTTAAACGTGTGTCAACATTTGTTTTGTCTATGGTTTGCTTACGTACTTTACGATAATGACTGCAGATAGAAGAGTATTTTTAACTGTATGTCAACATGTTTTTTCTATGGTTTGCTCACGTACTTTACGATAATGACTGCAGATAGAAGAGTATTTTTAACTGTGTGTCAACATTTGTTTTTTCTATGGTTTGCTTACGTACTTTACGATAATGACTGCAGATAGAAGAGTATTTTTAAATGTGTGTCAACATTTGTTTTGGCTATGGTTTGCTTACGTACTTTACGATAATGACTGCAGATAGAAGAGTATTTTTAACTGTGTGTCAACATTTGTTTTTCTATGGTTTGCTCATGTACTTTTGAGTTTTGACCGCTATGTCACTATTGGGGTAAGAAATTGTTATCACATATTGGTACTTGCCTATGTATAGGACAGAGACTACATTTGGTTTTTAATCTGTAGGCAATCTAACAAAACAGACTGAAATAAAACAACCATATAATTATGATAAGTTAGTGCTACATATATAATTCTGTAGTCAGATGGTGTTTTTATTAGAGTTGTTGTTGTTGAATGTTTAGATTTTTAAATATTATTATTTATCTTCAATTTATTTGTATGTGTGCTTAGATTTTAGAATGTGTGTTTGGAAACCACTATTGTATGGGGGTTATCCTGTAATGATAGTGTGTAAGTTTAAATAAATAAATAAATAAATAACCAACTAACCAACTCCAACCAACCAACCCAACCAAGATTGCCTACAGATTAAACCAAATGTAGTCTCTGCTCTATACATAGGCAAGTACCAACATGTAATAACAATTTCTTACTAATCTGACCTCTCTCTCTTTCTTTCACTCTGATCTGATCTTTCTTTCTGATATCTGACTTACGATGCAAGTAAAAATCAAGAGAAAACTACATGACCAAGCGTAGTAACTAATGCTCATTCCTTCCTTAACAAAGACTGATATTATTTATTATATCATAATCATAAACGTCACGATATGCATCATCTCGCGCATCCTTGACCGCTGCTGACGTCACAGAGTTCTAGCGCAATATATGCGCACGCGTCACTCGTCACGCATTTGCATTTCCAGTGATTAAGGCCTCAATGTCTCATACTGATGAAGTGTGATATTTCTTTTGTTATTTTTATGAAAATTTTCATCAATGGCGTTGGATTTTTTTTGGCTTGACCAACATTACCATATTTGAAAAATCCTGAAACAGCCGGACATTTTCATAAAAGTGCCGACATTATACTTTTTTGTCGTTCTTTTTTCAATATTTATTAAACTTTTTTTTTTGTAGAAAAATCCCTTAAATCGAAAAGCCGTGCTTCTAGTCATGACCGGACAATTCCGCAGGTATGTTTACCCTAGGCTTCACCCACCCGGACCTTACCCACAGAAACGTAACTGGGATAAAAATCGTATGTCAAGTCATGGTTTACCTACCTGTGCTGCGTGCTAAATTTTATCGAAATCGAAACCCGTTAAAGCCTAAAAAGGCAACAGAACAAACTTCTCCATGGGATGATGGGAACACATCGTAAATCGTAATAGAGAAAAAAAAATCAGCTTTTATTTATTTATTTTTTTTTATTGTTTATTAAATAAGAAACAAAACTGAATTTATACAGAAACATCACAAAAACCTCAATAGGTTTGTCCGGATGTTGAAACACTTTTAAGCAATCTTAATACATACTAACAAAATGATTAAGTATTTCAGGTTAAAATATAGTTTGATACAAAACTAAAAAATAATTAAATAAAGAAAACATTGTGAGGTAGTTCGCAAATAATAACCAAAAAAGTAAACAACGACGATCGCTGTCCTGTATAAAGTTTCAATACCCAAATGTCCCATCATACAATTACAGCTGATATTTTTTTCTTGTTTATATACGGATTTACGATATTGGTCTCCTTCCCATGGAGAAATTTGTTCAGTTTGATGGTCTGGTCACACCTTTAAAGGAGATCATTCATTTTGTAAGTTTATAAACTGTCATGGTCGTCGAGGAGCTCGTGGCTAAGTGATAACAGCCGCACGGGTCGATCCGTCAGGTTAAGCTACGCTTGCCGGGGTTGGTCAGTGGATGGGTGACCATCTTTACATAGCGAGATTCCTCCGTGCCTCGGAAAGCACGTTAAGCCGTTGGTCTCGGCTGTCATTCGTGGATCTTTGACAGTCTTTACGGGTCGTCAGAAGCCCGAAAGTCTGACAACCAGTAACGTCTTACCAAAGGGTATCGTATTACCCAGTAACTGGGTTGTGGAGGTCAGATAGGCAGTCGCTCCACGTAAAATACTGGTATTCAGCTGCATCCGGTCAGACTGGAAGCCGACCCCAACATAGTTGGGAAAAGGCTAGGCAGATAGATAGATAGATTAACTGTTATGGTCACTAACATTATTATTAACACAAACGGGATAGTAATATCGGGAACTCAAATACAATAATAGTAAACATGATAAATATCCCGTTTGTGTTAATAATAAATATATGTAAGTCAAGCCAAACAAAAAAAAAAGTTTTAATTATTCCGTTACATTTAAAACATGTTACCTACTTACTTATTATCTTCACTTTTCACTTCATTGTTTGCGTTGTTATAAGAGTTTGAAAATGCCAACTGTTTTCAGTAAATAAGTAAGAACCTATGTATCAATTATAAGAATAAAAGAAAAACAGAATAGGTACTTAGAGAAAAACGTATTCTTTCGAAAAATAGCTTTTTTTTTTTGTTTGACTCACATTTAGCCCAAAAATGTATGGACGATGAATTATCTCCTTTAAACACACCTTTCCGATACACCAGTGTATGGATTATGGATTTCGCTTTTACCAATAGAAGATTAAAATTTTAAAATGTTATCATTTTCATGTAATCTCTAATCTATGTTACATAAAAAAATACGATACTTCATTATAGAAAACTTTAACTCAAGGCTGATACAATCAAGATTAAATAAAACATTTCAAAGTTAATATTGACATAACTATGAATCATTCTATGCGAATTTATATCGTACAATAAAATTATGCAGAATGATGGCGCGACTAACTTACATATATCTTACATAGAGGAACACCATTGTTCTAATCATACAGTATAACGTGGACTTCCCCGAGTTAGGTATTAATTTATACAAGCTAAGGCCTGGAATTATCCAGAATTGTGTGACGCAGACTGTAAATATCCTGCGGCGTTTAATAAATCTTTATAAAGCTTGATTATAAGAAACGGTACAGTTAAATTGGGTTTGCTCTGTGAAATACAATATGTACAATTGTACAAGGCTTTGGCCTGTGCCCTTTAGAGCCTAGATTTCAACTTGAGACTATTAAAACAAAATAAAAACTTTTATTTCGGATTTAAGACGATTTTATTTATTCTAACCACCGAATCTTAAACCACTACTCTATATGACCAATGTCTTTAATTAATTCAAAAAACGAGTAGGTATGGTCTGGTCAAATCTAAGACATCATTTGTAAAGTGTTTGGTTCAAATAAATAATGTATTTATTATGTTTATTAGTTATGTTATATTTTTATTTTTATTTATGACAGATTAAGGGTCTTTGCCACAGTGAACTTCAAATTGTTAAAGTCAACCACAGTTCACTATTTAAAGAAAACATTTATTTAACCTTTGAGGAAGTTTTCCTAAGTATGTTGGATAAACTAGGCTTCCAATCTTGATTGAGAATAACCCCAAGTTCATGAGCCACAGAATGGCCCTCCAGCGCACTCCAGCATGCCCCCGTCTCAATCCTAATGTATCTTTAAGGCCCAGGTTCCAAGATTGGTTTAGCTCGGTGTGTAAGTGAAATGGCGTTATGGCTGTCTAGTTTGACGCACGAGATAGAAGATTCTCACGCGCACCGGAATTATGTCGTAAAAATGCAAATAAAATCGTATAAAATTAGAAATTAACTATTTATTAAAAAGTAATCCATCACTGGATGCGGTTTGGAATTTGACATTTCATGGTATATTTTTAATTATAATTATAATTGCTAATGAAGGTATAAACTGCTTTTAAAGATTATTAGGAGGTGTGTTTAAAGATTTTTTTGGTGCATTAAAATATGTATAATTATGTTTTGGCTTCCATCACTGTATGCGAAAAGGACTTGAAAATATCATATTTTTTTTACATGTCAAAATTATTTACGGTTTATGAGATACACAGCTTTAAAAAACCACCTTTTTGATCGTTTTCAGGAAATCTGGGCCTTAACTAATATTATTTACCTGTTGATGCATATCGAAGACGAGGTGCGCTCTGTCTGATATGATGAGTCTGTCCTGCCAGCCCTTCATGCCTTTCAGCTCGTTCTTCTTCAGCTCCTCGAACAGACCGGGGAGGTGGATCACCACACCGTTTCCTGGACAACAAAATAGGGGATTGTTAGCTAAGTACGGCCAATCATCACACTAGTATTATAAAGGCGAAAGTTTGTGAGTGTGTGTGTGTGTATGTTTGTTACTTCTTCACGCTCAAACGGCTGGACCGATTCGGATGAAATTTAGTATGTAGATAGCTTATACCCTGGATTAACACATAGGCTACTTTTTATCCCGGTCTACGCGGGTGAAACCGCGGGGCGTAGCTAGTAATGAATAATGAGAAGAATGAGTCATCGTGTGAGCATCATAAAATTATCATGAGCACAGTAAGAACAGTCTCTTTAATATTCTTCGCAAAGTGGTTGCTATTCGCAAACTAAGTCGCAATGGTATCGTAACGGGGTTTGCAGCATTTCTATGGCCAAGAGGAGCATATAGAATTTTTAAAATATTTATTTTTAAAATTGTAATGCTCTGTTATTAACCCATATATAAACCCATATAATCTCCATAGGTCTTTAATGGTGAACGTGTAGATGAAATTCAATTGAAATCGCAGATTTTTCTCAAAAAGAATTCTAATTTTGAGGAAACTGCGATTTTTTTGACTTTCGTAATTTACTAAAGAAAATCTTACATTTTTATAATCATGAAAAAGAATAAGACAAATTTGTAGTTTTCGAGGACAAAAATTGATTCCGCGTGCAGCCGAAATGCGTCAAAACATCTTTGGGACCCATTTTGCCTTAAATGACAATAACTCTAACTCAAAGCATTTGTTTCAAATAGACCAATTTTACAGGCACTTTTGAATTGTCAAGGGGTCGGTCAGTCAGAAAGATGAAGCTAGTTGCCCATTCCAAAGCGTAGTAGGTTCCTATGGAGAAGAACGGGCAAGAAACTCCACGGACACTTTTAAATCAAATATGATTACAAAATATTACGTTAAAATTATACATTTGTGAGAACGATGCAGAACGTTAAAAGCGTCCGTAATAAAAATGTTAAAAAAAACGGCCAAGTGCGTGTCGGCCTATGCACAATGAAGGGTTCCGTAGTTGGGATGAAATTATCCCAAGAGCAAACGTAACATTATAGTTGATTCTCCAATACATTCCAACAGTACCTAAATGTAAGTTTTTACATACACTATTGAGAGATTTACCATGTTATTTTAAGACCACAAACTTCTTATAGGTTTTCCTATAATCTACAGGTATAGAACTATTTTCTGTATTTTTTTCAAAATTTTAGGCTTACTAGTTTCGGAGATAACGGGGGAATGGTCAATTTTCGTCTATTTTCTTAAATAACTTTAAAACGATTTATTTTAAAATTATAAAAAAAATATATTTGAGACCCACATAGTAGGCCCTTTCATTTGATATGTCACACGGTACAGTTTGCAAAACTTTTTTTTTTATTTTCTTATTTGCCCCAAGTGACCCCCATATTCAAAATTCATTTATTTACTTTAGCTGTACGTGTTTGGGTCACAGAAATCCATATGTGTACCAAATTTCAACTTAATCGGTCCATTAGATTCGGAGCAAATTGGCTGTGACAGACGGACAGATACACGAGTGATCCTATAAGGGATCCGTTGTTTTCCTTTTGAGCTACGGAACCCTAAAAACAATTCAAAATTTAAATGAAGTAAATTAAAATATGATGAATACAAGATGCTACTTTAAATCGTCTTGTTTATAACATTCAATGCATCTAATGAACTACAACCCTACACAAACACAAAGCTTAAATATCTAAGCATTATGTGCTTGCATGTAAGATTTATGTTCTAACATCCCAAACAACATGTCAAATCATATCTCCATTATATTCGTAAACAAGTCCTCAATAACGACAACCATGTTATGTCATGAGTCATGACAAGTACCCTGCATTAATGTAGTAACGTCAGCAAAATAAACCTTAACAACTTCGTGCATTCCTTAACCTTGGCAATAAATTACTCGTTATGTAAACCTATTAATACTACTGTGATTTTGCTAACCGTACCTGGTACAGAGCTCGATTACCAATGTCACGAATTTTAGTTTTTTTTTGCATGTTATATTAGCGTGCTCCGTTTGTTACATTCAATTTGTTGATCATTTGACATGCTAACGGTAGTCTTTATTCTATGTTTCTTTATAATGTCTTGTTTGTTCAAATTAGGCATAGTTTTGATGCTTATTCAGCCATAAAGGATGATAACGATACCTAACAGCCAAAAAGGGATAAGCGACATTTTTTTTTGCGAAATCACGAAACTTAGATGAATAGACGCAGAAAAAAAGCCGATTCTAAGCATATAATTATATAAGTCGATTTCGCAAAAAAATGTCGCTTATCCCTTTTTGGCTGTTAGGTATCGAAAGAAATTTGTTTATACCTATGTATTTTGATACAAACAAGGTACGAAAATGTGGTTTCAAATTTAGCCATAACTTTACCATTAGAAAGTAATTCAGAACTGCATAAGAATATAAATAAAAATTATGTCCAAAAATATGTCACATGAAAATTTAAGGGCGGATTACTTAGAGTAACCCGCCCTTGGAACAGCATGCATGACGCTTCTTGAATAGCGTAAGTGTATCATGCAATTGAGGTACTGAGTACAGCACCCTAATTGCGTAACACATTATCAATCGGAGTTGTTTTCATTTTAAAACAAATTGCTAATCCATTGCTTCATACGTTCGAAAAATTTGTCTGCTCGACAACGTAAATAACGAAATGAATGTTTTTGAACTGTCAAAATGAAACCAACTTCGATTGTTTCGCAATTAGGGTGCAGTGGGCTTAGTGCGAGTTTTTATACTTACTCGATCGCGTTCACGTTAACGTTGACGTATGTCAATTCGTATGGAATAATTGTGTTTCCCACTATAGTCACCAGGCGGCGCTTATTCCTTTTAAGTACAAACTGACGTTTACGTTAACGTGATCGAGTAAGTATAAAAACTCGCACTAAGCCCTCAGGTCATAACTATGAACTGTCTCCACAACGTATTTAACCTTCAATAAAGTTCCAAAGTCATCGCGACCATTACTGCTATCGCCCGAAACGTTTCGGCTGTTAATGGATCAGGCGGATCAAACTTGTATAATCTACCGTCAATCCATCAATTTGTTATGACCATTTAGAATAATTTAGATGGTATTAGCAACACGTGCAACTTATGGACCTATTATTTATCTTTTTATATAGGTAATATCCCTATCATGATCATTTCTATCTATCTATTTACCTGATTACGGCAAAGCCAAAACAGGGTTATGATTTTAACAGGCTATGTACGTACACATGGTGAAATTTTAACGGTTGTTTTCCTCTTAAAGGGTCATTGTACTCATCATTATGAACAACTTTTACTATGGGACCAAAAAATCAGCTGCTCCCCACATTTTACGAGTTTAATGTAGAAAAATTTACTGAACAGCAGATTTTTCTCGAGGTAAGTATAAAAGTTACGCGATAGGAAGAGATGCAACTAGGTGATTATAACTTTAGGTAATTAACGTTATGCGACCTGTATTGCACTTAATTGTGTCGTAGCTCGTAGCAAGAGTCGGTATTTATATAAATGATTTTGCGGAGTGAATCTTCTGTACTTGTACTAGTATGTATTCTGTGGTGTTACGAAATTACCGCTGGTTTAAAAAAAAATGCTGTATTAATTTAGTAGTTATCGTCAAAACAACACCAAAGGCAGGAAGTAAAGAATGCTCGTTTTCGACAGGAATGAAAGTTGTGAGAACCGAGGCAGGGCGAGGCAGGGGTTGGATCTTATGTGCATAAATAGAAGGATTTGATTGACATAACTATATAACCATGAGGTGCTGAGATCGCTCACGTAGGAGGCTGTGTTCTGGCTGATAGTTTCACAGAGAGCCAGGGACCAGCATTCATGCTTGGCATCAGGCTAATAGACCGAGTTCCAAACGTCGTCGCGTCGAGATCCGAAGACGTATGATGAAGGTCTTCGATATCGGAAAGAGTATTATGGAACTCAAATGTAGTTAGGCAGGATACCTGGTAAGGCGCAGTGTTGACAGGTGGAGAAAGGCTGTGACAGAGTGGCGTCCTAGGATTGGAAGACAAGAGGGGCAAATCCCGTATTTTTAACAACGTTCGCAATCTCATCTCAGTCTGTCAAAACAACACTCGGTGCCTTTGTGTCACGTGCGACTCGCGTCGCTTGTCGCGCCTGTTCGTAGGAGCCTTTACGATATATAAGTACTTATATACTATAGCTTTTTCTTTTTTCCATGTTCCATACTAAAGTGGAGACAGACACTATAGGCGATAGTAGGTACGTATAGAATTAGAGATATACTATAATGATGTAAGCTTTTGGCAACCGTTCAAGGATAGATAGCATAGTGTTATCGGTCAATTATCACTAGTAGTGTGCTGTTACTGACGTCACAGAATTCTAGTTTTTTTTTTTTAAATTAAACGTGAATTCGACCAAACTTTTATACCCAGTATAAGCCTTAATCTTCGAATAAATTTTGAATTTTTGACAGTTTCTCCATACAAAAACTGTCAGTCGTCTATTTTATTCCACGGATAAAAGATATCCGACTTTGGTCAAATTAGCCCTAACACAAGAAACTTTTAACTCTTACACTTTTTGAGAGAAACACGGACGGATCACTCAAATTTTGGGAAGACACTTACTACTTACTACTTACGTACTTTGATCAATGGTCTGCAAAGGAGCAAGGAGGAGAAGGAGCTCGTGGCTAAGTAATAACAGCCACACGGGTCGATCCATCAGGTTAAACTATGCTTGCTGGTGTTGGTCGTAGATGGGTGACCATCTTTACCCGAGACTACTCCATGCCTCGGAAAGCACGTTAAGCCGTTGGTCCCGGCTGTCATTCGTGGATCTTTGACAGTCGTTACGGGTCGTCAGAATCCCGAAAGTCTGACAACCAGTCTTACAAAGGGATAGGTATCGTATAACCCAGTTACTGGGTTGTGGAGGTCAGATAGGCAGTCGATCCATGTAAAATACTGGTATTCAGCTGCATCCGGTTAGACTGGAAGCCGACCCCAACAAAGTTGGGAAAAGGCTAGGCAGATATTTATGTGAACAACGAGAACTGGACAACAAATTTTTCCAAGATTTTTCGATGAGCTAAAAAGTTTGCCAAAACTGTACGGTAGTCACAATAATACTTACCAATAACAGAGATGCATTTCTGGTTTATAATACCGCTCGGTAGCAAATGGAAGTCGAACTCCTTGCCATCGACGACCACAGTGTGTCCGGCGTTGTTGCCACCCTGTGAATATAAATATACAGTTGACCACAATCCATGCATAATAAATAGACAAACGCTGTATTTTATACGAAGGGATTGCCCTTTGACCTTTGTAGATAGGTCAGTGGTATATAAAGGTCAGGTAGGTTTGGTTTTTAGGCTGTTGACTGGCCTTAACGACTGTCAACTGTCAAGATCGATTCTATAGTTCGTGAATAAATGAAGAATTAATAGGGTTTTCAAGGTGTAGTGGGACTTTCGAGGTGTAAGAACTGTCGCCAATCAAAGGCAAGATTGTACAGGGTGCTTACTATAAGCTCTTCTAGCAGGGCAGAAGTTGAACGGTTCCAGTGTGAGAGAGAAACGGAGCTATATACGACCTATAGCACCATCCTTTTTTCTCAACGGATCCATGATGATGGCACGGCCGATGAACACACAATATTTTTTTTAGGAACCTAACATGGAATGTGACATAAGGTGAGTATGAGTGAGAGAACATGCGTGAAAGTTCGGAGAGCCACGTTCAGACTAGCCATGATTAAGAGGATATATCGAAGCGTGGTTTAGCTCGGTGTGTAAGCGAAATGGCGTTGTGGCTGTCTAGTTTGACGCGCGATATAGAAGACTCACGCGCACCGGAATTTAAACACGCTTCGTTTAAATGTAGATTTATGACAAAATGCTATACTTAAATCAATTTTTAACTTAGTAAGTTCTTAAAATATTTACATAACACTCATTTGCTATTAAGTTTACAGCCCAACATGAACGCACGAGCGCAGGTGAATGAGGATCCGTGCCCTCAAGAATAAATTTTCGATGAGTAAGACCTGTCATCCATCCAATGCAAGATTGTACGTACACTCATCTGCGATTATGTTACAGCCTAATATATTCGCAGGTGAGTGTGGCTCCTGTAAAGCCAAAAAACATTCAACATATTTCTTTTGCCCAAGCCCATTCTGACACAAAACGAGTGGGAGTTTGTCTTCATTGGTTATGGTAAACAGAAATTTCAAGACTTTTTACTGACGATGACGTAAGGATTTTACAACGGGCAGACGAACGAAGGTAATCATAAAATACGTAGTTGTATGCCAATTCTGTTTTAGTATACTTAGCGTTATAGCTTCGATCAATATTAAAACATACAATAAGACAGCAAAAGCATATAAAGTCGTGTATGAAACTGCACTTAAACTAGGCATTAAATTAAAACACTCGTGTTATAAAATGAAATTGATCCATAACCTTTTATGCCATCGCCATTTTCTGGGTAATGACATTTATGCCAGTGCCATTTTCTGGGTGGGTTTTCACTTGCACAGCCGGTTTAGATGTCAGGGCCGTAGCAAATCAGGGACGGTTTTGGATAACTATTACTTAACAGGATCCCAAAGGTGTCTTTAAAAAACGTACCTTGTGGAAACTCCGCATAGGGTTTTGGTTGGATATAAATAGTTAGCATGAGGCTTTCAACATTTAATGTTTGTTTCACCAGTTTTTGACGGTTTTAAAAACGGTCTGTTGTATTTGGACAGCCGTTATTGTGTGACCGCTTTCTTAAGAAACCAAAGGTTTACCTAGAAGAGTGCTATTTAGATTATAGTTGTTGTTTAGATTATTATTGCTGTCATTCGTGGATCTTTGGCAGCCGTTACGGGTCGTCACTTCGCTGACAACCAGTCTTACCAAGGGGTATCGTATTACCCAGTTACTGGGTTGCGGAGGTCAGATGGCAGTCGCTCCATGTAAAGTACTGGTATTCAGCTGCATCCGGTTAGACTGGAAGCCGACCCAAACATAGTTGGGGAAAAGTCTAGGCAGATTGATTGATTGAGTGCTATTTAGATAAGGGACCGTACTATTGACGTGAAAAAACATGGATCTGTTGAGAAAAAAGGATGGTGCTACAGGTCGTATACCTATACATATAGCTCCGTCTCTCACTCACACTGGAACCGTTCAACTTCTGCCCTGATATAAGAGCTCATATTAAGCCCCTAGGTAAGATATACCAAAGTTGGCAACCATCCTTTGTGTTGATAAAATATTTTACCAGCTTACAATAAGAGGGGATGTAGTTTATACTTTGCCAGAAAACAAACAGCTGCATTCTAACAGTCTCACACTGAGAAATGAGCAGTGAAAGAAAAGAATGTTTGATACTTTGAGAAACAATAAACAAAACATTTTTCTGTTTCGCCCGTAGACTGTTTATCCACCACAATAAAATATAAAAAAATGAAGTTATATAAATAAAAAGAGAAGTCCTGACTAACTGACTCATCAACGCCCAGCCCAAACCCTTGAACCTAGAAAGCTGAAATTTTGCACAGAGCTTTCCTTTATAATGTAGACAAGGAATAAGGAAGGATTTCCCGGTAGCACGTTCCCGTGGGATATTTTCCGACATCCACGCGAGCGAAGCCGCGGGACTTCGGCGCCGCCATCATTTTGTCGTTGACGTCCCGTTCCCGGTGTGATAGACAAACAGTGTCAGTGTCACCACCACACAGAAAAATCCTCGCGGGTGCTCGGGCACTTTTAAGATTTCACTGAATAAAGTAACTGATTTCACTGAGGAATTAATAATATCGATAGATGACTTTCAAGTATAAAATTCGACGTAGACATCAAGCGTTTATCAAGCGTCATGTCTGCGTCGAATTTTACACGTCAATATTACAGTTACTTATTCATCGAAATTTAATCGCGCATTTGGTCCACCAAATGCGCGATTAAATTTCGATGAATAAGTGAATAATACTGACACTGACCTTAATGCGACGTTCGCACGGACGTAAAAATATCGCGGCGGGATTTTATGGCGCACTGGATTTTCAACTCTCAATGTTGAGCGGAGCTTCGAGAATCCAACAGACTGCATTCCAACGCGTCGAACAAACACACTGTTGGATTTTCAACTCTCGGCGCTAAGTAGAGCGTTGAAAATCCAGTGCGAGAAAAAAAATCGCCGCGATATTTTTACGTCCGTGCGAACGTCGGCTAACAGTCTCACACTGAGGAATGAGCAGAATGTAACAAATTTAACAAAATAATGTTTAATCTGAGAAGCAATAAACAAAACATTTTTCTTTTTCTCCCCTATTCTAAACTTGACATTAAATCACGTAATGCAGCTGGCGCTCGCTGGCGTATTTACACGCGCAATTAGAACAAAATACCAGTAACGCATATTTCACGATTTTTGGCACATTGCTTCCGCTGACATGACATTGTGGAGGTGAACTTGAATGCGTACGTGTTCATTCAAAAACACTAATCTGTCATCTTTGTTACTATACGCGCCACGAAAGATGAGACTTGACCGCGCCTCCCGCGCTCTTTCCGCCGCCCCGATGACGTCAGGTGCCTTCCCGCGCCTCAGACCTCATACCGCTAAAGATTAAGGAGGATGCGCTAAAGTAGCCCGCGAAATTCAAATTTTCTTACGTTTTTTGCAATTTGCAGGTCAGTTTCACGTTGTATGTTGTTTAAAATATGATTCGCGGCCATAACTAAAATGGCTTTACAGAATTTTATTCATTAGAATCAGCAATAATAACTCCATATGTTAGAATTGACCTCAAACCTCATGATTTCATGAATTTCAAAAGGTTTGAGGTAAATGCTAACTTATGGAGCTGTATTGCTGATTCTAATGATTATAATTCTGTAAAGCCATATTAGTTATGGCCGCGAATCATATTTTAATCAACATACAACCTGAAACTGACCTGCAAATTGCAAAAAACGTAAGAAAATTTGAATTTCGCGGGCTACATTAGCACATCACCCTTAATCGTCTACTGTTCAAGTCAAACCACGTGGACGTGGTGTGTCAAGTCTTGTCTTTCGTGGCGCGTATTGTACGCTGCTAATTCTGCGAGGACATAATTATAGTACATGGACAGAGAAAATATATTGAGTGAGATAGACATGAGGCGAAAAAAAGAAAACTTCTGAAATATCATCATTATTAGAGAATAATGATTCCCCCAACCCAATTTATTTGGGGTCGGCGCAACATGTATTTTTCTTCAAAGTCAAAATCGCTTAAACGGACTTTAACAAAGGTTTGTTTAAATGTGATATCTTAATGTAAATGGAGTAGCCTAATGCCTGACTAAACATAAAATGCAGTGATATTGTGTAGTCGCTACGACTACGTAATATCACTGCATATTTAAAATAACTGCGACCATCAACTATTTCCATTTAATTTGTTATTTATAGCAGATGTTGATCGAGAAGTGGTTAAAGAATAACTAGGTTTACCTTGTTTACACTTCATAAATAGTCATTAGTCAGTTTTTTATGTGGTCTAGGCGATAAAAAACTTGGTTTTAAATGACTGTAAAGATATTAAAGATCTTTAATGGAGATGCGAAATGTCTTCGAAAAGGCTTATCAGTATAATACGCCTGCAAGAACTATAAAATGATTAATTTTTCGCCGGATTTAGAGTTTAGACTGATTACATTGTGAGGTCTGTGTGGTTTCCATTAAGAATCCCATGCCTTCGATGTAACAGCACCAGTTTTTAGAGTTACGTACCTCAAAAGAAAAAAAAACGGAACCCTTATCACTCGTGTCTGTCTGTCAGGCTGTCAGTACAACATAAACTGCTGTTAATTGAGATGAGTCTAAGATGTTATGATGGATAATATGGAGTTATTATTTTCCGGATTAATTCATTCAAGGTTTTGTCAAGGCCGCGTTACTCATACAATTGTTAGTAATAACTACTGTCCGTATGACTGTTTATACTTGTCTTATAGGTAGGTATAACCATGTAAACCCCGCCATTTGTGTGCTGTTGACTAAATGATGATCACGTGTAGGTATTTCATTAAGTAAATCTATATGAAAACCGGAAAGAAAACTGCTTGCTTTTTTGGTCTCTCAATACTGTTGCAGTACTGGCAAAAGAAAGGCTACCTTAATTGCTTCGTAAGATTGAGGGTTTCTTTCAAAATTGGTCCCATTGTATTTACGTCTTCTATAGTAGTCGTCATCTCGGTAGTCGCGCCTTTATAGCCATACCATCTTTCACACAGTTCATCCATCATTTCTTTGGTCTTCCCCTACTCTTATTCATACTTTAAACTTTCCTCACGACATTTTCCTCATTCCTCCGCACCACATGCCCATACCATGACAACCGATTTCCGCACTTTTCAGTCATCGGTGCCACTTTCAAACTTCCTCTTATGTACTCATTTCATATTTACGCCAAATTATCCAGATGAAAATTCTGGTGGGTTAAACACGGAGACAATCAGGGTTACATTACTGCATAGCCAATTTACTAGATGTAATTAATATACTTTGTATATCTGTACTGGAAATTAATCAAATAACGAAAGCTAGGCAGCCTTGTGACAAATAAGATACAGATTTCTCTAATTATCTGGCGTCCGCTTCAAATAAACAAAGTGACACAACATTGTGAAATGCAAAACCTTTACTTTGTCCACAGTGATACGAAACTTTACGTTGGCAATTACATTTCCATTTCAGTCTCTTTCAATTATTTTATGGAGAATTTCAAGGGCATGCCTTGCGTTTGTTTACTTTTTAACCGACTTCTAAAAAAGGAGGAGGTTCTCAATTCGGATGTTTGTATTTTTTTTTTTTTTTTATGTTTGTTCGCGCATAACTCCGTCGCTTGCCAACCGATTTGAAAAATTATTTTTTTGTTGGAAAGGGTATACTTCCAAAATGGTCCCATTTTTGTCAAAATCCAGTTCTGATGATGGGATCCAGGAGAAATCGAAGGAACTCTTCAAATATTATAGGCACACCTATAGCGATTTGGGTATTTTTTATAGTAGCTCGTGCATTTGCTCTCGGAAAGCACCACTTGGTGAAGTGGAACTGATGATGAAGACCACAGATGGCTACCGGAACTACTCAATGATAAATATTTCACGGGTTGCGATTCGATTACTTTAATATGGTTGCTAAGCAATTTCCGCTCGTCACACAATGCGTGTGGTGAGTGGTTGTTGAGGAGTTCTCCTGGTTCTTACCAGCAGAACTCCTCAACAATTAACGTCCCAGCATCGGGAAAAGCAATATTTTGTAGCATGTGATGAGCAATTGACATTAGACTATTGTAACTTATAAAAATTATAAACAGACCCACTAAAAAGCGAGAAATAAAAACTTTTTAACAAAAAAAAAACCGACTTCCAAAAATCACTACAAAGTGAAAAATAACTTTAATTTCGGAAGTCGGTGGCAAAAAACTAAAATACAGATCCAAAGACACCGACTTCCGAAATTAAAGTTATTTTTCACTTTGTAGTGATTTTTGGAAATCGGTTTTTTTTTTTGTTAAAAAGTTTTTATTTATTTTTTGAAGACACGAACTGCCTGTACAGCATAAACAATTTAAGCTAAGTTGGGTCCAAATTGGTTAAGAATGCGCCCCGTATAGCTTCTAAGATGACAGTGTCTAAAATAGTAGTCAAAGACAACGCGGTAGATCCAAAACTGGGTTGGGAGTGGGAGTATGGGACCCACAAATGGGATTCATTGCATTCCCAAAAATGGGCTAGACTACTTAGTTCAAGACAATAAGTAGACACGGATAAGTGCATGCCCATACCCTGCATGAAGGCACAGCATGCCAAAAAAATATTGAAAAGATTTTCATCACCCCAAAATGTTCAGTTATTGAATGAAAAGGGGCAGTTCTAGAGAACCACCAGTGACGGAACATGGAAAACCTTGGATTACCTAGGCAGACCTAGAGCATGGTCTGTCCTCTTGTTTTATTGTATCTCTGAACTGAAGCTTGGAAAACGGATTACCTAGACAGACCTAAAGGATGGTCTGTCCTCTTGTTTTATTTTATCTCTGAACTGAAGCTTGGAAAATGGCTTACTTAGACAGACCTAGAGGATGGTCTGTCCTCTTGTTTTATTTTATCTCTGAACTGAAGCTTGGAAAATGCCTTACTTAGACAGACCTAGAGGATGGTCTGTCCTCTTGTTTTATTTTATCTCTGAACTGAAGCTTGGAAAATGCCTTACTTAGACAGACCTAGAGGATGGTCTGTCCTCTTGTTTTATTTTATCTCTGAACTGAAGCTTGGAAAATGCCTTACTTAGACAGACCTAGAGGATGGTCTGTCCTGTTGTTTTATTTTATCTTTGAACTGAAGCTTGGAAAACGGATTACCTAGACAGACCTAAAGGATGGTCTGTCCTCTTGTTTTATTTTATCTCTGAACTGAAGCTTGGAAAACGGGTTACCTAGACGCACCTAAAGGGTACTATTGCACGACGTCTTCGTATGGTTAGCCTGTTGATAATCTGGCATACCAGTAGTCAAAAATAACTGTAAAATCAAACTGAAGAGATTTAGATGTGGCAATTGTAGCATTGTGGTACAATCCACAATTCAAACCACAAGCACACGTTTAATCTTTATTAATAACGTATGTTGTTCGTGTAAACGCCAACGGCCAACGGCTGATGTTAGCAATAAATTGTGATGTATGTTTACAATAAAAACCGTGGTAGGCAAAACATTTACACAAGGGGTTTTGTAATGCGTTCCTTCCTTACGGCTTCTGTAGGCAATTCAATCTGTGTAGTCTTTTCCGGCTTTGTCTAGGCTTCCAGTCTAACCGGATGCAGCTGAATACCAGTATTTTACATGGAGCGACTGTCTGTTTGACTTTCACAACACAGGCTGGTAAGACTGGTTGTCAGACGTTTGGGCTTGTGATTACCTGTAACGACTCTCAAAGATCTACGAATGACAGCCGGCCGGGACCAACGGCTTCACGAGCTTACTGAGTTACGAAGGCAGTTAGCCTTGTTGATTTATTGACAGGATTTAATGTCACCAGTTCACCACGCAATATTTTTGCGGTTCACAGCTCCTTGGACCTTGTCAACGCCTTTTTTGGAAGAGGATTTTTCTAGCTTAGGTTTAGGATTACTGAATACTACATGGTATGGCTACATGGCTGAAGGCCAATGGAAGCTATTTTAATAAATCAGGCTTTGCTGTTGAAAATTATGAGTCAACCTAGCTAAACCCTGCTGATGACTGGCCAATCTTATTTTCTACCAGTATTTTAAATGGAGCAACTGCCTATCTGACAACCCACTTACTGGGTAACACTGGTTGTCAGACATTCGGGCCAATGCCAATCTTATTTAGTGGCACGTAAAAGGTAGTTCGTGGGCCGTGGCATTTAGAGAAGAAAATTGATATTATACCCAGATAGTACTGGATAGACAGATTATTTTATTTCCATCCCACATTAGAACTGTATTGATATGTTTTTCATGCTGATTGTTCAGTGGATTTTTCAATTCAAATTGCAAATAGCCTTGGTTATTGATTGCAATGTTTCTCAAAGTTACTATTTTAATCTTAAGATTGTTTTTATACAAACTACGTAAGTAGTTGGTTTAGCGTTTGATACATAAAATCTCGACTTTGGATTAAAATGAAATGAAATAAAACAAAGCATTATTGTAATGCATGATTATTATCGAAATTACCTGATCGTAAAATAAATGGATTGTCGACCTCGTTGGTCAAGATTCGTCAAACAAACGAAATCTAACGAATCTGCACGAAATCTAACTTATAGAGATGTATTGATGATTTTTATGGTTAAAATTATGTAAATACATGTTTTATTGTCGCGAATCATATTTTGATCAAGGTACAACCTAACACGGACCTTCAAATTGCATAAAACGCAAGCAAATTTGAATTTCCCGGGCTACCACAGCGGTTCCTCCTAGTAAACTGAAACTGAAGAAGCGACGTCTAGTGACAATAATGGTAACTACAAATGTTCCATACAAATTGACGTCAGCAAACGTTAACACGATCGAAATCGAATAGATACTCGCACTAGGCCCTCTGATCGTCTGGACTGGGTTAGTTATGATGACGGACGATTGGCGTCCCGCTGATAACTACGTGAGTTAATTAAGTGTACACACGGCTACATTATCAAACTAATAAGTATACATTTCCAGTATAAGCTGATCTCGCATTGTCTAAGATGTAGGTACACTTTGCATTTTTACTTTTTATTTTATTTCTTTTGCAAGTTTACGATTTTGATTTTTTGATTTTTATTTTTAAATACCAGTTAGCTATTCTGTTACTTATAGTTTTTTTTGTAGCATTTGTGTGTTATAGATAGCATTTTATAGTTAAGTCTGGGACATTCGTGTTTCTTACGTTTAGACGGGCGTTGATGGCTGCGACTCAGTTTTTAACTTTTGCAGTTATCATCGTTTCCATTGTTGTTAAGTATCTCAATTTGTTTTTGTTCCAAATTAAAACCTTTTTACTTTTTTTACTTTACTTTACACTGAGAGGTTTGCTTATACTGCAAATGTATAAGTTGAAAGGAGTTGTCCAGAAGTGGTTTTTTATTACTCAATAATTCCGATGAGTATAAGTTATATATTTTTGGATTAAGATCCCCAAAACTAGTGGTTCTGGGTATATCGTACATTTTTAAACATCGCCAATTTTGAGAAAAATCGTTTTTAATTTTATTGTGAAACGAGACCTGAAACGAATAAACCTTTATAATGTGAACCACTGACCTATAACATGCAAGTGTACAATAGAGGTCAGTGAAGTGAACACACTCAAAAAAAAAAAACGAAACTTGTCAAAATTGACAAGATAAGATACTGTCATGTCATTACTGTTAATCTATGTGACAATGTAAACAAAACGTTATTTTACCTTATAAAATAAGGAATAAGATGGAATGAGATATTTTCAGTCAAAAATGTGTACCATAATCCTTTTAGAACTAAAAGCGCACTATAATAATTATGGCTACTACGAATGTTCACGTGCAAGTTGCAATAGATCCCGGTTATCAAGAAGTGCATCATGTCATGGTCATGGTGCATGTTTCAGGTTTCAGCAAGCATAGTCCACAGGGGTTGCTTAGCAGGAGTAAATTATAATACCTAGTATCTACTGATCGAGAACATTTTTTAATTAAGTAGGAGAATTACTTAGAGAAAAGTGGCTTGCCAGTCGAGATCGGAAGTTGAAGAAAAGACTCCAAAATATGCTATTTTTAAAAACTGAATGGAACATGCTATAATTGGACGCAAGTGTTAGTTTTGATGGAAATAAAATATTTTTTTGTTTTAAATATTATTTAATTAATTTTCTTAATTTTCAGTGTCTGAGCAAGTGAAAATAATTATATAATTTTGATGCCAAGCCCATCGAAGATACCAGACAATTGTCATCACATGCGCACAGCTTCCAATAGTCTTTTCCAGGTTGCAATTTTGCAACTGCAATATCAATCAGAAATACAATTTTGCCAACTAGTCTCTGTCTTTGTGTAATACACTCTATTATATTACTATTATAGTGTACTATTATACACTCTATTCGTCTGATCAAAGCTGTCTCATGTAATGACAAAATGCCTGGAATATTTAATAATAATTGTACATCTCACTTCTACAGTAAAAGTATTGTTCGGCCGAATAAGTTCCAAATAATAACGGCAAACCTGTATAATTTGAAAATTCCTAAGCTAACTAAAATTACATCTGACATATCCATGGTTGGGAATATATTTTTTATTTCATATGTGGTATTTGAGCATTTAGCTGGACAAAACTATTTCATTTATTAATAAATTATAATCATCAATTCATCATAAGACCTATTAAAATATTATACTATTTCTGTCTAAACTGACTGTTTCTAACTTCTACACTGTGTCACTAGTAGTGTTGGCTTTTCAGTTGATAATTGAGTTTCCCCTTCACTTAGGATCTCTGGTTTACATCACTACTTATTATAAAATAAAGTCGCTTCCCGCTGTCTGTCTGTCCCTATATATGCTTAGATCTTTAAAACTACGCAACGGATTTTGATGCGGTTTTTTTTTAATAGATAGAGTGATTCAAGAGGAAGGTTTATACCTAAGTATAATGCATGCGCGGGCGAAGCCGCGGGCAAAAGCTATTATAGTATAATTGTGATGGGTGTTCAGAAGTGAAACAATACACACTTAGTGATATTTTATATTTCAAAAACATTTAGCAAGCACAAAAATACACAGGACAATTTCTCGCCAACGTCTCACCAACCAAAAGTATTGCCCCCGCTACAAGTAAAACTACCATCCCCTGCTCATTTTCAAACTGTAATCAGTCACTTGGGCTTTTCTAGGTGTTTCCATCACTTCGTGAATATTGTTATGAGCCCTTTGCCATCAGGTATTACATGATCGAGCATTAGCCGGGATCTGAAATTAAGTTTTCATTTATGCGTGTTGCAGTAATCAGAGATACAGTATTAATATATCAAGTGTAAATATTTAATTTACATATTTACCTGAGGGGGGTTGATGATGCTATCTGTATAAGCCCGCTTAGGATGACCATCAGGTAAGGGATGAGATAGTCTGCCTATTCTTCTTGAGATAGAAACGCCACAACACACACATACTGATTAATGACCGAGCTGTGGGTCACTAATGTTGTGCTTGTGATATCAGTAAAAGGTTAATGCATTCTTGGCAAATGCAATCTCCATCTGTTACCTAAAAACAAAATAATATGTTATGGTCTTATGGACACAGTATCGTTTTTCTGTATGTTCTTTGAGCAAAGTAGTGCTGTTTAAACTTTTTCAACAGAAGCCCGGTTACAAATATTTAAAAAAAAAACTTATAATAATAATAATAATAATTTATTTAAAACCAAAAACTGTTAACATTAAAATGTATCACTATGAACACTCGATTTATGCTAGTTAACGATCTAAATTAGGTGTTGCAACCAGCACCCTTACTAAGCTATAAAATAGCTTGTATTAAGGGCGGTGGTACAAGCCCATACATACTTCAATTTCACATACTAAATTGCAGGCAGAACAAGTGTTTTAAACTAAAGTTAACAAAGACCATAATTACAGAATTCGGAAAATTACTATTTATT
Source organism: Cosmia trapezina (assembly GCA_905163495.3). Lineage (NCBI taxonomy): Eukaryota > Metazoa > Arthropoda > Insecta > Lepidoptera > Noctuidae > Cosmia > Cosmia trapezina. The sequence goes on along the minus strand of LR991035.1, from coordinate 20,466,692 downwards.
TATTTGACATTTGGATTATTCGTGTTTGTTGGTGTGTGTGTGTTTGTATGTATGTGTATGTGTGTGTTTGTTGTAGTGATGATGTGTGTTCTGTCGGTGCAGAATGTGTGTTATAATGTGTTAAAGAATACATTACCTCTTGAGCAGTTCATTCTTCCCGTACGATCAGTGAAAAATGTCCTTGTATGTTTTCAGAACACATATTTCAGCCATAAACTTTATAGTTGGTCTGAGATTTCAGCCATAGGCGTTACGTCACACAAAGTACAATTACTCGTAGCTTTATTTCGATCCTTAGATGTATAATGTCATTGTTTCGATCATTTTGATGCTCACGTAACCATGATGAAAAGTCTTTGTTGGACAACCATTAACCATCATAACAATCCAAACAATTGAAAACAATGAAACTGGAAGTTCATTCAGCTTCCAGGTTATGTTGATAATTTGATACTTAATTATTGATTGTTGCTCTATAATCTATAGCGAAAATAAACTGAAATGAAATACAATACATGTAATTTAAATATTGGTTCATTATCTTGTATTTCACATAAAACATTTATACTCTTTAAATCTGCTGGATTACTTGTCTGTGAAACGCGCGCAGCGCAGTGGCTGCAGTAAACGCTGATTGGATATAATCCCTGACGCTATCAATTTTAGCCAATGACAGAGTGAGCCAGAAAAGTTGCGTTCTGTTAGTGCACCACCCACTAAGATTTCGACTAACTAGGCCGAAGAACTGTCTTCGGCCTAGTTAGTCTATTGTCTACGAATTCTACTGTCTACGAACTAGGCATATGATGAATGCATAAGCTTGTGGTAATATGCACAGAGTAATTACATCGGTAATTACATATACCCAGACTATACTGTTCACACGGCTACACATCAAGCTATACATTTCCAGTTTACACTGACCTCTTATTGTAAAGAAATCCTATACAATGAGAGATCAGCTTATACTGGAAAAGTCTAACGTAGGCGTGATCTCGAGAGATCGTGTCGGTCTAAAGCCGGGTATAGACTGCTGCAACGTAACATGCTCATGCAATGTAACATGAAAGGAGCATTTCATAAGTGTGGACGCAGCACGCGCACGAACCGAGCACGTACCTACTCGCATCCTGTTTCCGGCATGCGCGCGGCGAACATAGCTCAGCTCAGTCTGTCGAGAACGTTTCGCAGTACAGACACACACAACCCGTCCACACTGGCGCTCCGTGCACACTGCGCGCACAAAGGGTTGTGTTCGGCGAAAAAACTGACAAATGGCGGATCGCGGCGCGCACGAGTTGAAATGCTCTGTTTGTGCGCGTCGTTTGCACGGTTTGTGCGCGCAAGCACTATGGGAATTCATTCATTGCGTGTTACATTGCATGTTACATTTCGTAAGTCTGTATCCGGCTTAACTAAACAGACAGAGTGTATCAACATCATTGTATGTGTAGCTAACTTCCCTCCTTCTCTTTCTCAGCAATAAGAGGAAAACAGCTCATATGCTCAAAATGTAATGTTATCGGTATGTTAAAAATTATCAGAATATGACAGTCAATATCAAGAAATAATACGACCAAATAGAATGGATGGCGGTTAGTGGACAAATAATGTATTCAGTGGTTGTTGAATTTTTATTCCTTATAATATGTCACTGTCGCTGTCGTATTCAATTTATATTTTATTTTTATATAATAGGTAAAATTATATTACGATGAGGGCCAATGGGTCACAATTTCAATCCGCCCCTAAGACGACCCACTGACCCAATCATTGGTTGAGTTCATGAAAAGGTCAGTGTCTCCAGTCCTGGTGAAACTAAATAAAAGTATTTTGCTAGCATCACCGCGCGCTCCAATTAAGAAACTATGCAAAAAAAGCCGTCAAACAGGGCTGATGATGAGGGTTTCGTGACAGTGCAAAGGAGGAAGCGCCCATCGCGAACCAACAAGAACCGTTACGGCAAAGCTCCTACGGATCCCGAAGTGAGCTTGCGTGCCGCGAAACCGAACACACCGTGTACATCTACTTGTGGTGGTGGTGTACACACACAACCACCACTAAGGCGGAGGACATCGAGAAGTATATGCGCCAGAAGACGAGGTACACGACAAGGGTGCAGTTACTAGAGTCACGCCGCAACGTCAACTTCAAGTTAATTTATTGACTTCAAGGCGTTTGTAGTGCGACTACCAAATTGTTATCTGTCCGTCGTCATGGAAGAAGACTTGTCCGCAGGACGTGGCGTTCAGTCGCTTCCGCAGAAAAGTATCACAAGTCAGCGCAAGGATAAGCTAGTGAAGTGAAGTTTTAAGCTATAATATTATTATAAGGTTTGTTTTATACTTTTTAAATGTATTTATGTTCGATTGTAACATGTCTATGGGCCATTGTAGGCTGAAATAAGTGGTTTATTATTTTAATGTAAACAAATATTTCACACCTCAAAATGCTAGTGAGCTATGTAAAGTCCCAAGTCTATTTACAATAGCTACTGTTGAATTACTGACTCATGGTCATGATCACTAATTAATAATAGAATTAATTTAATTACATTTATTTATTATGTTTCAATTGTTTAATTATGGTGGGGCTCCGGGCTGACCTGGTATCGCCACCATTATATATTTAAAATGTTTTATTTCATAACAAAACCTAACTGACTGTTTAGCCACAAAAGAAATGAATGAAAGGCAATTGCATGCAGCTGTGATGAGCATGCTAAGCAAGATGTGTGGTTACACCAGTGGATAGAATAAGAAATGAGTATATAATAGGAAATCTCAAAGTGACACCGGTGACTGAAAACTTGTGTGGAAATAAGTTGTCATGGTATGAGCATTTATGATGTGGAGGAATGAGGAAAATGTTTGGTGTTGAGTATGAATGTGGATGGCTATACGAGTCGAGGAAGACCAAAAAAACGATGGATGGACTGCGTGAAAGATGATAAATGTATAGAAAGGGAGACTACCTAGATGACGACTAATAGAGAAGTATGGAAGATGAAGACATGTTGCGAGACTCCAAACAAATTAAGATAAGGGCAGGAAAATTATCAACACTTGCATCCAATTAAAGGATATTAATTTAGTTTACCACATCCACTTCCGATCTCGATTCCAAGTCATAAAAAGGAATTCTCAAAAGTAATTAAAATTTTTTCTTGATCAGTGGCCTGTGTACTATGCTAAAACATTTATTTATCGTTAATTAAAACGGAACAACACCAATAACATTAAAACACAGAAACAATTTTTATGTTGACAGATATAGTTATGTTGCATATAATTTTTAATTTAAAACTAACATGGAACAGTGGACTCTCTTGCATACTTTCCCTCACAAACATAATTTTACTCCATTCATCCACAAAAAGATCCCTATTAGGATGTGTTGTCAGAATGGCATTTAGCATCTATAAAGTACGACAGACTGGACATTCAGCTCTGGCAACAGTTTTGGATAGCAGTTGCGCAAACAGATTGTACCCAGGGCTCTGACGGTGTCCGATGTATTTGTCGGGCACAAATAATCGGCAGTAAAGGTCATGATTGAGCCATGCAACTCTAGGCAGTCGATACATCTCCGAAAGGTCTTACGTAAACACATCTTGACAACCGGGGTCTTAGTATTTTAATGCAACTTGCACATGACATGAACATTCGAAGAAGCCTTAATCATAATATAAAGTGCGCTTTCAGTTTTAAAAGCATTATGCTACACAATTTTGACTGAAAATATTACATTTTAAATAATCTGAATTAACGTTTTGTATACATTGTCATAGTGTCATTCATACTCTTACATCAAATATTGATTGACAGTGACAGTGACAATGACAGTATCTTGTGTCAATTTTCACAAGTAACCTATTTTTTTTAGGGGCGTGTTCACTTTAACGTTTCACGTTCACAGAAAGGCTTGTTCTGCTTACGACTAAATTCACAATAAAATAAAACACGATTTTTCTCAAAATTGGCGATGTTTAAAAATGTACGATATACCCAGAACCACTAGTTTTTGGGTTGTCTATCCAAATATATATAACTCATCCTCATCGGAATTATTGAGTAATAAAAAACCAACGTCCATAGAAAAAGCGGACAACTCCTTTAGCCATGTGTACATTACAATAGTCTTCATTTACATAATAAACAAAAAGTACGTAAGTAGATCTTTGGCGTTTTATTGCGCACAAGGCACAATACATTAAGCATTACACAATATTCTGATTATTCTCAACATTCAATAGTATAATTATTTTCTTTCGTTTAATGAAAATATCACTGTGAACTATGAAGGCCACATGAATCAGTTGTTTATTTTAGATTAAACAACTTCCTTATTTTTGAAGATAACTGACTGTAGTAAGTTCTGTATTTCGGTGACGATTTGACGAATCGATATCGGGGTCTATTTTTGTATTGGTCAGACGCCCCGTCTTTTAAGCGGTTTATGCTTGAAAGACGGCGCGTCTGACAAAGGGCGGTGCTACCCGTAGCACCGCTTTTGTCAGAAAAAACCCGCCTCTCTCTACCCGTAGAGAGGCGGGTTTTCCTATAAGACAGACAATGGCAAGGGTCAGGTCACGCTTGATGTCTGTGTCGAACTTACAACAGTGTTTTTTTGACGCGCTTGGATGCACTCTGTTGAGAGAAGTTGAAAATCCAGTGCGCGATAATATCCCGCCACGATATTTTTACGTCCGTGCAAATGGGGACTTAAGAGGCAGGATACCATATTATTTTGCAATCTGTATCTATTGACAGATTTGTATAATATGACGTACTGGACAAAAATATCGCTGTCGGTGTCACGTCACACGGAAGGCGTGTGACGTGGGCTTTTATGTATACCGCGGCCTTCTCTCAAAATAATACTGTATAAGAAAATTTAATGAGATAGAAAAGAGTTTTCAAATTCCTACATGATGTCTACATAGACTGTGGACTTTGAACTATGAACTGTAAGGCCTCATTTACGGAGACGCGGGGCGTCGGTCGTGCGGCGCGGCGCGCGGGGCGGCCCGCACTAAATTCAAACATAAGGCTTCTATGAGAGCGTTTACGTAGAAGCGTTTAAGGCTCGAGTCTAGACGGACCGCATTTCAACTGCAATCCAACCGCAATCTGCAGTTCAGATGCAGTTTGAATGCAGTTGGTTGGTATGTTGTAATAATAACATATACTATGTTGTAATTATTGTAATAATACAATAATATTTTTGTAATGTCACTGTTGACCATCCGAACTGCAATTTGCGGTTGGAATGCAGTTGAAATGCGGTCCGTCTGTCTAGAGCCTATGATTTCATACACTTGACGGCCCGCAGCCCGCCCGCGCACCGCGCCGCACGACACGCCCCGCGTCTCCGTAAATGAGGCCTAATTGATATTTAAATGATTCAAATTAAATTAATATTAAACTTGACCTGCAAGTAATGCATTTTACCCAACATTAGTGATTGCACCCACAATTTCCTTGTTGAGTGAAATTCAATAAGTATGTACTTAGTAGATGGGTTGATTTTTAGTATGAATATGCTGTAAGTAATAAATTTCATATGAATAGGTTGTACAGTTGTTATTATTTAAAATAAGTAGGTTGGAGCATCAAACTGCTAATTTTACTGATATCAAAACAAAATAGTCTTCAGCTACAAATAATTATTGTGCTGTAAGGGAATAACCTTACAGCACAATAATTATTTGTTACCTCTGTTGCTATCCATATTATCTTTTCAGACAGTTCTATTTTTAAAATCACCAATAGACAAAATAAACTTTTTAGATACTTAGAAATAGAATAGTTTATTGTCCAGGTAATACAGTAAGCAGGTTCATAGGTAAACAACAAGTTCAGAAACAACATGAGTAGCTTAAAATATTACCTATAGCTAGGTTACAAAATATTATTTTCCAGTGAGCCCCAAACTATACAGTAACCCCCTTATTCATAAAAAACTAACCTATTTTAATTAAAATAGTGTTTTGTCTTCTTCTTCCAAACTCAAATCATAATTCGAATGAAATTGACAAAACACTATTTTAACTAAATTAGGTTTTAATTTTTTATGAATAAGGGGTTAGTCTGTACCTTGGGGCTTGGACTTCATACATACATTTAACGTTACCTAGTGTACCTACTTGTGGGCTTGTATAAATATAGATAAAATACCGGGGCAGAGTCATGGTCCAATACAAAGTTCTGAGCAAATAATTAGCATAATATGAATAGTGTCGTTATAGCAGTTGGTTCCTGTTTAAACTAGATTGTAAATGAGATATTATGACTATGTATCACTTGTTTGAGTTCTGCGTCTGATAAACTTGTTATGTGAATCAATAACTGCGAAATAAATGGGTTTTATTAAAATAAGTTGTCCGTCTTGACTAGACAATGAGAAAATGAAGGCCAAGAGTTTTTTGGTTTCTGAAATTGACATTATTATTTATTACAGTATAATAAATAGGCTTCAGTTCAGCCAGTCAATACCCAACCCCCCATGGTGCCCACGAGTCTTGCTTATTTTGAGGCCAATGTAAAACCCTTTTTAACCGACTTCTAAAAAAGGAGGAGGTTCTCAATTCGTATGTTTGTATTTTTTTTTTTTTATGTTTGTTTGCGCATAACTCCGTCGCTTGCCAGCCGATTTGAAAAATTATTTTTTTGTTGGAAAGGGTAAACTTTCCAAATGGTCCCATTTTTGTCAAAATCCAGTTCTGATGATGGGATCCTGGAGAAATCGAAGGAACTCTTCAAATATTATAGGCACACCTATAGCGATTTGGGTATTTTTTATAGTAGCTCGTGCATTTGCTCTCGGAAAGCACCACTTGGTGAAGTGGAACTGATGATGAAGACCACAGATGGCTACCGGAACTACTCAATGATAAATATTTCACGGGTTGCGATTCAATTACTTTAATATGGTTGCTAAGCAATTTCCGCTCGTCACACAATGCGTGTGGTGAGTGGTTGTTGAGGAATTCTCCTGGTTCTTACCAGCAGAACTCCTCAACAATTAACGTCCCAGCATCGGGAAAAGCAATATTTTGTAACATGTGATGAGCAATTGACATTAAACTATTGTAACTTATACAAATTATAAAAAGACCCACTAAAAAGCGAGAAATAAAAACTTTTTGACAAAAAAAAAACGACTTTCAAAAATCACTACAAAGTGAAAAATAACTTTGATTTCGGAAGTTGGTGGCAAAAAAAAAGAAAGTTAATAAAACGAGACACCGACTTCCGAAATCAAAGTTATTTTTCACTTTGTAGTGATTTTTGGAAGTCGTTTTTTTTTTGTTAAAAAGTTTTTTAATATTTTTGGCAATAAAATTTTTATTTTATATTTTTTTATTTTTAATGGGGACTGTTCATCACACTACTAGACAGACATTAATGAAAACAATGCATGCAGATTGGTCTTGGTAAAAAAAAAACTAAGTAGGTTAAAAAGAGAATTCCAACCAAGTCTGAATTAATAGTAGTCCATTCTATAGAATCGAATATAGATGGATTAGTGTCCAAGATTACAAGATTCTGCAGAGCAGTTTTTCCTCGAAGTATCAAACATAAGTTCAAAAAAAAAAAACATTATCAAAATTATATTTAGACAGAGCCCTAGACCACACCTAGACTAAAATGAAGAATTTAAAAATATATTCAAAGTGTAACAACAATAAATGTCCCAGACCTTGGCAGTAATCCACAATTAGTGAGCACTCTGCACAAGGTCTGTTTACGAATTTAAATAAACTACAAGCCTGTATCATTTTGTCACATGACTATTGAAAATATTTAGGAAAAAAAACCGAATATAAATAAATTGTTACATAATGGTCACCGGAACTGGCTGGTTTACGCAACATTGAACTAGCGCATAGCAGCTCTGAGTTCCCGCTAAGACTCTTGGCACGCGTCTTGTATTCGCGAATTCATACAAAAACATTGTGTTCACAGTTCACAATAATGTTTTCAAACAAATTCTGGCGCGCCGCCAACACCAAAGGCTCTTCAAAATATCTGTTTTCATAGCCCGAAACATGTTATGGAAGATGAAAGTAATGAAAACACGGTAAAATTAATTAATAGCGCTAATTCTCGTGCATAATATAACCTAAAAATGTCATCCTTTAACATAGCGGTGGAGAGCAAATACAAGACAAATATTATCCTCAGTTACAAAATCCGATATTAAAATACTTTGCTATTGTAGCAATAATTAGGAAAACAAAATATTATAACTAACCTGACAACGGCACACGATGTCACAGTTAACAGCCAATAAATCCACAACTTTTCCTTTTCCCTCGTCCCCCCATTGAGCACCCAAAACAACAGCAACTTTATTTTCCATTTTAGATTTTTTGCACGGATGTGTTCTTGACGATACGTCACCGTTTACGGCTGTTTGCTTCGAATTTACCGTCGAAGCCATTATTTATTGCAAAGCAAACTTCTGAATTTTATAGGAAAGAGCGAGACATGCGCGCGCCGGGGTCGCAGTTGCAAAAAGGTTTCTGGGATGCCATACTCAAAGATTATAATTACCTTTGTAAAGCTGGTGTTTGATAGAAGATTCCCATAAAAGAATCATGGCCACGCGGCTAACATGTTTGGACTATTAAAATCTAACAAAACGACCCTTGATGAAACATATGTTGTTTCATTTACCTTTAGAAATGTAACTAAGTACGGCCTTCAATATATTTTTAAAAGACGGGAGAGTCAAGTAATTAAGAAATATGTTTTTTGAGGTTATTAATCTGTGGATTTTTGGAATTGAGAGGTTTTTCACCTGTTTTTTTTTACATCGTGTTACAAATTATGTCGAATGCAAGCCAGATAAGTCTGTGCGTGTCCAAGATCGCCACTAATCGTGGTTTCTACTGACGGTGCATATTAGTTCATATATGCATATTATAGTACCAAGCAGCACCCTCGGTCGTGTGCAGCTGCAGACTCATATGGCTCCCACTCCACATAATTATCTGTTACGGTTGAGTTATCTTCATACATGAGTAGGTACCATAATTATCAGACATGGACAAAAAAAACTTTTTCAAGGTTTCTCGAAAGCTGCTCTACATAGGTAGCTCAACCTCTCTACTTTAAAATTACTAATTTAAAACACCATCGACAAAAAAACTCATTAATTTGTCAAAAATAGGGAGGCCACGTAATCGATCAATTTATGCAGTATCGATTTTTAGATGTAAAATTGTGGCTAATCATTTTTCAGGCGACTGACAGCGGGCGGCTAACTATTTGCTACTAAAAAAATTACTTGGCACTGGCAGCGATTAAATATCTTAGCATTATTTATATTAGATGAGCTTTAAAATGCAAGGAATTATAAAAACAAAATAATGGCTGCTACTTGGTAGCGCACATATTATACAGGACCAATTGAAATCATAGGCGAGGTACACACGGCTACACATCAAGCTATACATTTCCAGTTTACACTGACCTCTTATTGTAAGGAAATCCTATACAATGCAAGATCAACTTATACACATTATAAATAATGATATGGCAACTAATATTAACCGTGGATCCTGCTTTGAAGGAAGTCAGTGTACTCCCTACTTCATAATTAAAATAGGTAGAATCTGTTTCAAAACCGAATTGGGGCATCCCGACTCCACGTAGCCTTTTGGCTGCTACCCCTAGAGTGCATATAAATCCGGAGGCGTGGAGGGAGAGCAGCCCCCGCCCGCTGTAACAAAGCTTAGGCACCCGTGCGAGCCGAAGCCGAAGCTACGGAGGTAAGGGCGAAGGGACTGCACTTCCCGCAGCGCCAGAGACGTTGTAGAAGCATGCTAGTTTATATTGAAACAAAGCTAACAACTGATTAGTAAGCTGTTTTCTACGTAAAATTATCCTTCGCTGTAGCTGCCAACCAACTATTTTTGCTACCGGCTTTAATTATTTTTTAATCCCAAATTCAGATTAATTTGTCGCCGCGTTAAATACATGCCTAAAATGATTACTTTTAAACAGTTGACATTGCCGGGGATTTCATTTCGATTAAAAAATAAAATCGATTTTGATCTAAGTTAAAGTACGGACTTCTCTAGTAACGTTAATAACTATAAATGCGTTCAAAATCAATATTTTTTACTGCGTTCTGATAAAGCAAAGTTATAATTCTAAAGATGATTATTTAAATACTTCCCAATCTTTTAAAAATAAACTGATGATACCTAATAATTACATTAACAATGTACTACATTTTGGTGACAGTCTCATCTTAGGTCGGAATTCTGTTTTTTCTTAGTCCAAAATGACCATGATCCTTTGAAATCTGCTACAATAACAAATGGAATAAACCCTGATGACTCCTGAAAAGCAGTAATTACATGAATTCCCTTATTCCCCATGGTCCCGTATCTTGGTTCATTTTACGTGACCATTTTGAAATCACCGTCAGTTTTTGAAGTACTTACCTACATGTACCTAATCAAATAACGAACAAATCAATTCTGAATAAAAACTGCCAGATATTTATAAAATAACGGAGGGTACCTATTCCGTTTTCAAGAATCTTTAAAATCTCCCGGGCAATATTTAAACCAGATAGATCCTAGTGTGAAGCTAGTGTTATGTGAATATTGAATGCTTAATTCTTGCACAATAAAGTTTTTTTTATTTAATTTTTTTTATTAGAAATTTAGAAAAACCTGTACCTATTACGGAACAAAATATTCCCGCATTCCAAGGTATACTCGAGGTATGACAACACTGAGCTTGAAATCGTTCAATCATTCATTCAATCAAAAGCTTTGCTGTCAACTTGACAGTGACTGCTGTCGCCTTTGCCCATGATCTTACTTTTGTCGTTGAACTACACAGTACATACTAAATCCATGCCTCTGTCTTAACGAATTTTTCACATAATAGTTCCATAATTATGCAATACTCGCACGCACATTCTACCTGCCAACTCCTACCACAAGCCTCGTTAAGGAGATGCGCCAGGGTAGCCCTCGAAATTCAAATTTTCTTACGTTTTTTGCAATTTGTAGGTCAGTGTGAGCTTGTATGTTGATTAAAATATGATTCGCGGCCGTAGTTAATATGGCTTTACAGAATTATAATCATTAAAATCAGCAATACAACTCCATAAGGTAGCATTTACCTCTAATCTAGCGATTTCATGAAATCATGAGGTTTGAGGTAAATGCTAACTTATGGAGTTGTATTTCTGATTTTATTGGTTATAATTCTGTAAAGCCATATTAGCTACGGCCGTGAATAATATTTTAATCAAAAATACATACAGTAAACTTCTTTTCTATAAAAAATATCAACTATCGATAAAAACCCATAATAGCAATACATCCCATCACTAAACATGTCTATGGCGTTACGTTACACGTATATCACTTTGCTTCATTTTGATTTTATTTGTAGATAAAAACATTTTGCCAGGATTTATTTAATTTACTACAGTTTATTGAATCCGTATGTTACGATTATGATATTTAGGGTGCAGCTACAATATTAAATCATGATTGTAAATCGCGATAACGTTGAAGAGTGAAAAGGAACAGTTCGTCAAATGTCACCCGCACCATGCTAGAGCGCAAAAAGTTTATAAAGTTTTATTTGAAACACGTTTTAGTCGTTTTTATACCTTATACCATAATATAAACGATAGGGTAATTAAATTAATCCGTCCGATTTGCAGCTTGCACCAAACATAATTTTGTTCAACTTAATTGCAATTTGCAAAAAAACCTAATAAATAATGATGAATTTTGCGGGCTACCATTATAAGTAGCCCGCAAAATCTCACGTGGGATTAACCGCAGTTTGACTTGAAACTGATCGACTGGGTTTTTGACTTCTTCTATCTCAAGTGGCGCCACCATCCACGTTTTTTAAGAGCTATACCATATCAGATTGTTATTTGTGGTTATTTGGTAAGACTCATGTTGGTTCTCTTTTTAAGTTATAATCTTCAATTTCACCGCTTTCATGTGTTTGATACAACATGTTGGATGTTGCCTACCTACTTAATAGATACTTAAAAGGCCTGTGTCCAAAATAATAAAAAACGTTTCAACATTGACAGCAGATGGTTTGTTTATTTTGACATTGACAATGATGACAAATAGTTTGTTGATTGATTGATTAATGAACGGTTGTCTGGTGGTCAGTTCGCTGCTCTGCTCGTTTAAAAAACCGAGTAAATTCATAAAATGTTATAGTGACTATAAATTATATGTAAATAGTTTTGAATTATGATATAATTCTTTTTGTCTCTGTTAATGTTACGCACTTGAAATCGGGACGTGTTGTAGGCAGGTAGGCGTTAATCGTCGAAATGAGAGTTTGCCTATTTGTTGTTTTATTATTTGTGTGCACCGGGCTTATTTTTGGTGAACAAGAGAAAATAGAAGATGATGCGAACAGGAAGAGGATACTTGAGCAGTTAACAAAGACCCGCACGGTGTTACTAGATGATTACCATTTGGTCACCAGACAGATTGCCACTGATGTATATATGTTTAGAAGTTACCGCACCGTTTCTGTTGTGTTCTACCCTGTTATGAGGGATGTGATCGACGCTCGCTTCACCTTCCAATCGGAGGAGCTTCATTTAAACACCATTGGTAGGTGTCATGCTAACACTTTTTATTCAATAAGCTTTATCCAGCTCTTTTTCTGCTGAATGTTTTATTGCTGCAACTGGAATGTGTATCATAACCGTTAAAACTGCATGTCTGTATTAAAATTAATTTAATTATTATTAATTAAATTATTATTATTTATTTATTTTATTTATTTAAAATTAAGCTTATTTGTAAGGCCTGGTTGCCCCTGTTGATAAAGGGGAGGAACACACTGAGCACCTATAATTTTTTAAATTATGCTCTCCTACCCACAATGTAAAATACTTAAATTGAAATAATTCATGACAATACAAATAGCAGTGGTTCCACGGTGGTAGCTCGCGAAATTCAAATTTTCTATTTTGATTGTTTGTCCTCTTTTGATCTCATTTCCTTAATCAGATCTAAAGAGAACAAATCTAATTTAGAGAGATGTGTTGATGATTCTTATGGTTATTATTATGTAGATAAGTACATATTTTTTACAGTCGCAAATCATATTTTGGGCTACCACTGTGGTTCCACCTTAAATTTTTGTATAATATGTAAAATATTTGTAGGTATGCTGTGGTATCTGCCCTGCAGTAAGACAGTGATAGCCTGGTATTAGTGTTTTATTTATATTTTATATAAAATATGAAATGAATTCTCAGCATTATTTCAAATGCAAGAACTTTGAAAAAGAATGCACTAAACGTAATGTTGTAAGTAGTCGGGAAATACTGAATTAAGCTTCAGCTTGTTACAAAATATAGAAAACAGTAATGCCCTTTAAGTACATACACGTACAAAGACCTAACCTTGGTAACTGCATTGATTAACACGGCTGTATGCACTAATTTTAGCACTGCCACAGGTATGATGCAAGCAGTTCACCCACATAAATGCACTTATTGTATGACCAGTTACTATGCGGTGTCAAGTGACCATCTTGTCTCAGGGTAATTGACAGACTTCCTGCTTAATTTCGTATGATTGTTGTATGAGACATTTCACATACACACACACAGACACACATACACAGACAGTCATATTTGTATTATTTATTTAAAATAGGTACGCCATACATTTTACATTAATTAATAAAAGTTATGGAGCTATTTAAGTTCTGATGTATATACCAATTACAGGAATAGGTACACAACATTCACAAACATAATTAATAATATGAATTAAAAAAGTATGTAAGTACCAAAAACTTACTGAAAAAGCGAAAAAAGTCTAAAAATAAAAAAATAAAATTATAGTCTATTGGTGCTTAAACAACCATACAAGTTTTATTGGTAAAAGATTTAGATATTGGTCTGGCTACTAATTTAGTCACACCACAACACCCGCATCATAATGTTCCATTTACAATATTCCTAGTAAGTTTAATTAGTAAAAAATAAACATTATTGAACTTCGTTCCAACCGGGAGTCCCACGAGCAGGCCGCTCATTCGTTAACGCTCAAGGCGCGGCGTCCCACCCCCCCGGCTCGCCGCGGTACAGCAGTATCGGTCAAACTATAGTTAGAAAATCTCAACCATAGTGAAGTTTCAGTTTAAGTTTTTGTCAAAAGTGATAATGCTTTTACTAGGTGGAGTTGTAAATAGATAGAAGGACCAGTTTGGCATTATTAATATTAGCAAAAACTATGATTGTAAGCAAGACTTTAAGAAAAGAAGAGAAAAGCTTTTTTTTTTTTTTTTTTTTTTTCTCCTCATTTAGCATGCGTTCGTTATCATACTCAAATGTCATTTCGTGGACAATAGTGTGGGTTATACGTTTTCTCGACTGTTAAATTACTACTTTGTAAATGCTGTACTGTATAACTGTTTTTTGTCCCAAATAAATAAAATAAAATAAATAAATAAATAAGACGGCACTGTTTATCAATACAGATGTTTTCACACAGAGAGGCGATAATAGTATTAAAAAAACCGGTCAAGAGCGTGTCGGACTCGCGCACCGAGGGTTCCGTACCATCATCACCAGAGACATCGTTTTATTTTTCCTGTAATCTATACCTACATAAACTTCTATCACATAGAATAATTTCAGATTTTTTTCTATGCAAACTTCGGAGTTTGGACGTTTTTTAAAATTTTTTCGTCAAAAGTCGAAAACTATGCTGCCTAAAAAAAAAGAAATTTGAGAATGTGCAAACAGCGCTCTTTCATATGATAGGTAACCCACATGACCTAGTAGCCCGGTAGCCCCACTTCAAATTTTTAAGACCCCCTTTCAGTCCCTGTTGCACAAAAAACATAAGTATATTTTTTATTTTTTTCTTATTTGCAAAATAGTTAGGACAAACGTTATCTTAAACTGTTCCAAATTTCAAGTTGATAGCATTAATAGTTCCTGAGATATCCAGCTGTGACAGACAGACTGAGAGTCACACCATACGGGTTCCTTTTTACCATTTTGTTACGGAACCCTAATAAGTAGTTGGATAACAATAATAGGTAAACAGTCGAAAGGTGTCATGGGCCCGCACTGCCCCCCGTGGCCCCGTCTCGCCACCTAAGGCGCGGTACTGCGGTATCGATCACATTGGTCTTAAAAAATAGTGGCCCTGGATGTTTTATGACCTGCAAGTGACATTCAACCTCAGGTTGGTACAGCAATTAGGTACGAAGTCGACTATGTAAATACAACACTGACCTTTTTGGAGACGTCCTTCAAAAAGGTCAGATGCGTTGTGCACGCAACCGACGCGCTTTACATGACCAGTAAAAGGAGTAGGTTCGTAGGAGGTGGCGTCATGTACTGACTGCTTAAAGCCATGCAGCCATGGTAAAAAGACGCGAGTTTATAAATTTAAGACTTACCTACGTGTATTTTGTTAGACAATGTGATTCGTGCTTTAAAATATAAAAATCGAGCTTAAAATGCTTTAAAATCGAGGCTGTTGAGAGAGCGAGATCCGCCGTGCTCAGTCCGGGGTGAAAACAGGTGCGATTGAACCAATCGTACATTAGTGCCAATGCCAACTGATAATAAAATTAATGGTCAATAAAGCAGTTGTAGTAATTACGCTGACTAACGAGTTGTAAGTCGTGGGTGCGAACTTTCGAACCCAGGCGCATTGCAATTTTATTCATCACTACTGCTCTCCAAACGGCGAAAGACAACAACGTAGAAAAGTGATTGATTGAAGATATCTTGTTCAGAAGAACTAATGCATGTAAGGAAACAGTTCAGAGCCTTCATTTGGAACCAGAACCAAACCGGAACCGTACCGAAAAGAAGAACCTTTTTAAGAACCGGATCCCAAATTCGTACATTTTCAATGCCTGCACACAGCACTACACATCTTTTTAAGGCAGGAAGCCCACACTATTATTACGAAGCAGTAGATCAATCCAAGTAATTTATCGCTACTGTAAGTGAGACTCATTTGCGTGGGTTGTGTCACGACACTGGCCAAAGTTAGTAATTGGTGTCGGTAAACAATTGTGTTATAAAAGGCACACACACCACACCACCTGAGTAAGACTGACAGGAATGTAAACAATAAAATAGGCATGTGTTCGCGCTCGTGGCTAGGTAATAACAGCCGCACAGGTCGATCCATCAGGTTAAGCTACGCTTACCGGGGTTGGTTCGTGGATGGGTGACCATCTTTACATACCGAGACTCGTTCGTGCCTCGGAAAGCAAGTTAAGCAGTTGGTCCCGGCTGTCATTCGTGGATCTTTGACGGTTGTTACGGGTCGTTAGAAGACCGAAAGTCTGGCAACCAGTCTTACCAAGGGGTATCGTATTACCCACCTGGTGTACTGGGTTGTGGAGGTCAGATAGGCAGTGGCTCCATATAAAATACTGATATTCAGTGCATCCGGTTAGACTTTAAGCCGAACCCAACATAGTTTGCAGATTGATTGATTTGATGAAGAAACACAGAGAGGTAGCTATTCTCTATACGCAGAGAGGCTTGCTATGTCACTGCTGTTATTTGTACTGATCCTATGAAAGAGGGAAAATGAAGGTTCATCTATTTTTGAATCAGCCTATAATGTTCCCACTGCTGGGACACAGGCCTCCTCTCGGTGAGAGGGAGTGGGCCGTAAGCCACCACTCGGGAACAGTGCGGGTTGGTAGATGTCACATATCTTCGAATTTTTGGTTCTAGGACATGCCGGTTTCCTCAAGATGTTTTCCTTCACCGTTTTGAGAGCAGCGGTGATGAAATAATTTACACAAAGTAAAGCGCCTGTCTGGTCTTGCCTACAACTCGTAAGTGGCCAATTAGTCGTATTTTACCATGGATAAACTTTTTTGAGAGGTACAAACTGGGTAGGTAGCCTACCTACATTGTTTAGGACAAAAAAATGGCATAATTTCCTTGCCATGTCGACCAACAATTAAAAACTAACATTTCGGTGCGTGCTCTTGTGTAAATATTAGGTTACAGAGGTATACTTTGGGGTACTTTTTAATGTCTTTAGCGTACCTACCTATAACTATCTGTTACTTGTATCAAGAATGGAGCTACTGCTGGCGGGCGAAAGTTCATGGCCCGTCTGGCTTTAGTGCGATACCCACATCCAGAAGGCAATTACTGAGTAAAAATTAACGTTTTGGGCTTCGGAATTACTAGCACATTATGGAGAAGCTCTCATACGAAACCCTCGCCGTTTGTTTACAAACTTTTATGTTTTATCACTTCGGTTTGGCTCCGTCCGATAGTTATCAGGTTCAACAGGTCGATAACAATTAAGCATTAAAATTATTAAAAAACATAGCAATGCAGTATATCATCCATACAACATCCATACCTATATTTTACCGTAATGAGCTGATGTATTATTTAATAGGGCATTTTGTAACCTCTCTCGCTCACACGGGACTAGTTTTTTTTTTATGAATAGTAAGATTTTTTGATAAATGTAATCAATTGGCGAAGTAATAAATTAAAAACACATTCATATTGTGTTATATAAATAATAAACTAAGCTCAATAAGTATTATGACCTGTTTTTGATATGATTTTACATTTATGTAAATGGCACAGTAAAAATGTGTTTTTAACCTTTTGACCGCTTGGCTAAATATCAAAAAAAGCGCGGGCTACAAATCGATAAAATAATACATACAATAAATTACAGTTAATAGGACGAAAATAGAACGAAAAGTCATGCATGTTCTCTGTCGCAGAAATACGACACGAGCGGTAGGGGCACGGAAAATGCGATTCGCGGAAAGCGATCAAAAGTTTAATAATCACCTATTAAATTAATATTATTGATTACATTTTTCAAAAAAGCATCTTGTCATTTAATATTCTTAAAAGTTCGGTCCCCTGGGAGCAAGAGAGGTGCGACAAGACAACCCTCTAAAAAACATTCGTTGATAATAACAAGCTTTAATTTAATGCGCACCAACTTATGACCCGATTTTTGATGTTTCCTTTCTCAATTTCAGGGTCATGCGATCCTCAAGAGGTGATTATAAACATAAAGCACGGAGCCTACCCTGCAGTGAACCCTGATGGCTACGACTTCCCGAAAGACTTCTTGGATCCCGCGACCAGGGAGCCAATCTACACCCTGGCAGTCCAGTCCGATGGCAAGAACAATACCTATGCGATAGAGAACCCAAAGCCAGGAAACTGGTACGCACTCATTTATATTAAATGGGAGGATCCGAGGGAACAAAAAGTTAAGCAACAAGGTGAGCATTTTATTAAGGCGCTACCAAAATAAATTGGACGATTTATTTCACTATTGCAGCATGTATGGATTTAATTTTTGGATATATGTTTATTGACTATTTGATTAATACTTTGACTGAAGGAAAACACAATTGGGTTTTTCCTCGATAGAATTTAATTCCGAAAAGACCTCTAAGTAAGTACTCTTTTTTTTTTTTGTATTTAATTCTAAAATCCTAATTAATTTCATTGCAAAATTGCATTCAAAATGTGCGTATTAGGTAATTGAAAACTCTGGCTCAACATAATTTTGATAGATAGCTTAATTTATTTTTAAACAATTTTCATTTAATTTGGCGCTTTTATTTTGGTTCCAGCGCACTGTTGCGCTCTTTTTTTTTAGCATGTGGAAGTAATTGACTCTGTCACTTTCTTATTCCCGCCCAGTTCGCTTTTTACATAATTATCACCTTAAATACTAGCGACCCGCCCATGCTTCGCACGGGGCCAATGGCGACATATCAAAACTTTGAGATTACTGTGTTATAACTAAGTTGGATCTGTGGGGGACCTGTGGCTAAGTAATAACAGCCGCACGGGTCGAGCGGTTGGTCCGTGAATGATTTGACCATATTTACTTACCAAGACCCGTTTGGCTTCGAAAAGCACATGATCCTGGCTCTCATTCGTGGATCTTTGATAGTCGTTACACCCGTAACGACTATCAAAGTCAGAAGCCCGAAAGTCTAACAACCAGTTGAACCAGTCTTACCAAGGGGTATCGCATTACCCAGTTACTGGGTTGTGGAGCCATGTAAAATACTGGTATTCAGCTGTATACAGTTAGAACGGAAGCCGACCACAACATAGTTGGGAAAAGGCTAGGCGTAGGCAAATTGATTGATTGATTGTTCGGCACAAAGGGGGGATTTTGCGTGATCTCCGGTGCCGCCTCTGTCTTTAGGCGAAGCAAAATCTTGTCGTCCAAAATGCGTTTAAACTCCTCCGCATCGCTTCGTGATGCGATGAGCAAGTGACCCATTTCGAGGAGTTGATGTTGATAATCAGCCGCAAATTCTAAAGCGAGCTGTCGATGATTTGTAGTTTTTTAGTGTCTAGCTAGATTCTAAAAAAAAGACGATAATAGTTATTTATGCAACTGACGTATAATAAGGGGTATTAAAACACGATGTGATAATAGTATCACATGAGTGTTTTAATACCTAATTATGTACAGTTGCATACAAGACTTTATCTACATCCCTGCCCCTGTTATGAATCCTCTAAAAAGGTTCTGAAACAGTTTTTTGCAATACTAATACTCGTATCGAACATGGCGGCCGGCGTCATAGTATACGACGTGAATTCGAATAAGTTCTTTTTTTAAATTACGGCGCTGTTGTAGTGAAACGCGCGTGCATTACAATGTTCTTTTTTTGAAAACAAGTTGCATTATGAAATTCAGTACAACGTAACATTAAAGCACCCGTTTGGATGCTATTATGGTTACCATGGTTACTATGACACTGGCTGTTTTAATGTTGGCAGTAAGCTAACTGTTTCAGTAACTTTTATAAAGGATTTATAGCATGGGTGTAGATAAAATGTATTATTCAGTCCCTCTAGCAGCTAGAGAGACTGAATAATATATTTTATACCATTCCCCCTCTAAAAAGCTTATTTTATTCACGCAAAACAGTGAATAAAAAGCACTTTTACTCACTGTTTTGATGTTTGAAAATGGAACACACCAATGTACTCGACCACAGATGTAGAGTACCTAGGCTAGATACGGCATGTTATTAGATAGTATGAAAACCGAACGTGTCATATTTGTTATACCAACGATAACTTCAACCCAGCCATTTAGTGCTGTGCTCAAAGTAAACAAAATTGTTTCAATCGGTAAGCGTCACTGAGCTAACAGACTTTTTTTTAGTACGAACAGTCGAACATGCAGGGCACGCTTGGTCGGATGGCTTGCCATATCTAGTGTAAGTGTAATCTGTGTATTCGACCTATAATGATGTGTTCTAAATTCAATTTGATTGGTCGACATTTTCGACAAGGAGTTCAGCATTAGATTATAAACTGTTTTGTGTTCTTTGCTGTCCTTAGTAAATTGGCGCTATTTTGAATACTGTAAGTTGTACGAACACAAAGTTTAGTGTTACTTTAATCTTTAATTTTGTGTTTGTTTAGTGTTGTTCTAATCGATTAAAAATGCATTCTAGTGATGAAGATGTGTTAACACCTGAGTTTATGAAAGAGAGGGCGGCGGATATAGTGGAAAACTTGCTACCTAAAAAATCACGGCTGGTTTACATCAAAGCCAATTTAACTTTCCTTTTTCTTCATTATATGTCTATTTTCACTTAAATCTTTCTTTTTCTCGTAGTCATGGTATAAAGTATAGTATGCAACTCTTGAATAAAACGGATTTATATCGAGGGCCATGAATCACTCGCGTCGCTCAGGATTCTAACACTTGAATCACTCGCTACGCTCGTGATTCAATCATCATGAATCACTCCCTACGGTCGTGATTCAATCGTTAGAATCCTTCACTAGCTCGTGATTCACCTGTGGCCCTCGCTTTAAATCCGTCCTTTATTCACTAATTGCATAATATACTATTTATCATCTCTTCATTCCTATTGGCTTTGTCAAAGTCAAATAATTTATTTCAAACTAGCCGTTGCCCGCGGCTTCGACCGCGTGGATGTCGGGAATTATCACACGGGAACATTCTACTGGGATGAAAAGTATCCTATGTCTTAATCCAGGTTATAAATCTGTATACCAAATTTCATCCAAATCCGTTCAGCCGTTTTTGCGTTATTGAGTAACAAACATCCAAACATACAAACTTTCACATTTATAATATTATAGTAGGATAGGCATACAAGGCACTTTCGAACGTCAAAATTTACAAAACAATGGAATTGATTCTAGTCGCCCCTTCCAAGTCTTCAAATTTTCTTTGTATGGAGAAGAATGGGCAAGAAACTCCACCGTTACTCTTTTAAAATTGTTCTGCAATATTTTGCATACATTAATTACAAGCTTTGCCTTTGTAATAATATAATTCAATCATGATTCGAAAGACACGTGGCGCCATCTATTATCATAAGAACGTTATTGTTGTTTTCCTCGGGAACAGTACATCTTTTCGGGATGAAAGGTACTCTGTACTCTATGTCCGTTTCTGTTCACCTGACAACGTATATGCAAAATTTCAGGATGATCGGTTCAGTGGTCTAGGCGTGAATAGGTAACAAACAAACTTACTTTCGCATTTAGAATATTAGTTATTTTGTATAATATTTTATACCCAGCAGCTACTGGGTTTTGGAGGTCAGATGCCTATCTGTCTGTCTGAGTCGCTCCATATAAAATACTGGTATTCAGCTGCATCCGATTAGACTGGAAGCCGACCCCAACACAGTTGGGAAAAGGCTAGGCAGATTGATTGATTTTGTATAATATTTTCACTATCAAGGTTTATCAGGATAAGAAGTTATCGTTATCTATATCAACTTCTACGTCCCCAATTAATGAATCATATGTGATTTAGGATGTAGTCCAATGAGGAAAATATATTGCAATACTCAGGCGAACAATACAGTGGAATACGTCATTTAAGAATTTGGTCCCATATCGTAGCCATGTTCCATTTATTTCATCGCTTAAAGTCATCATCTTCAGTCGTACTTTATGGATTGGAATGCTGGGCCGTTCAGGCGAGTAGTGCTGCCTAGTCTAGTAGTCTATTTATAATTAAGTAATTAGATATATTTTTAGTGTTTTTTTATTATTATTGCTCTTATACTGAGCACCTGCCATAAATCTCTTCAACACCCTTGGTTGACTGGTAGAGAATGCCTAAGGCATTAAGTCCGGCTTCGTACATTTTTTTAGTGCGAGTAGTTTAAATATTTAGATAACTAGCGCCACCAATATTGTGAAATAAATATTTTTTCTGAAGATTTGGTACATTTTGAAATTTCCTATGCTCATATTTTGAGTCCTCATAGGTTCAAAGACAGTACAGTTACAGTTGGCAGTTTACGCCAAAAACGGCCGTTTTTGCTAAGGCTTCGAACCTAGGAGGTTTAGTGTTGATTTTTTTGACCTCACCTAACATACCTCACCTGACTCGGACAAAACGGACAAAACCTTTGGTAACGTCCTTATTCTTAATTTCTGCTGCTATAAAAATGCATTATAGAATCGTTTCAAGAACTACAATAAAACAATGATGCAGACAATCTTTTTAATTATCTTCTCCTATTAATATCGTGACCTAAGACCCCAGTAGTTATCAGCGCACGCGCACGTAACAGATGCTGAAGCTGTCATTATGACATACTGTTGATTGATTATATCCTGAGAACGTTTGGGAAAGGCAATAACGGCCTGTCGCTACGGCTACTTACGGCCGGTTCTACGAGTGACGAACCGTAATAATATTGATGTTGTTTTGTAGACCCTCCCATAATCCTAGTTCGTGAATCGTAAGCAATCTAATAATGGTACTAAAAAACATTGGATCTCCTTACATAATTTTCTAACCAACAGTTAATGCGATAAGGTAACCCGCGAAATTCAAATTTTCTTACGTTTTTGCAATTTGCTGCACGCTTAGCATGACCGCCCCGTAGACACGGGTTTTGTCGACGGAAGAATAGACAAAATGGAAGATAGTAGAAATATTTGTACGCATTCTACGCGTCTAAGCATGGCAATGTGTAGTTTTGTCTATACTTCCGTCGACAAAACGTCGCGTCGTCATGCTAAGCGTGCAGGTCAGTGTGTTGATTAAATATGATTCGCGGCCGTAAGTAACATGGGTTTACATTATAATTATTAGAATCAGCAATACAACTCCATAAGTTAGAATTGACCTCAAACCTCATGATTTCATGAAATCGCTAGATTTGAGGTCAATTCTAACTTATGGAGTTGTATTGCTGAATCTAATGATTATAATTCTATAAACTCATGTTACTTACGGCCGAGAATCATATTTTAATCAATACACTGACCTGCAAATTGCAAAAAAACCTAAGAAAATTTGAATTACGCCCAGGTAGCCCACCTTAGCGCATCCCCCATAGACTGCCAGAATTTTGCACTGTACCTACACTGTTTAAAAATACTTAGTTACTACACCATTGGTTAGAGAAAAGATTCGTTATTTGTACCTACTAGAATCTTTTATAACCATCCCGAACTCTTAATACGCATATAAATAGAATCGATCGATGCCTACTTCGCCACTTCACTAATTATGATTGAGAGCTGACTTAAGTGAATAAAACTTGTTGGCAATCTCCCGTTTTTAGATATCTACGATTTCTGGTCAAAACATCCCTGTTTCTGCGTTAGGGGACTAGGGGAATCGGCTCGCCGTTGTGGTCGCGCGTTGTTCGAAAGAGGTACAGTGGCCCTGGCATAGGCAAATGAAGGAAAACGGGTGGGTTTTAGTCAGTAAAAGTCTGACACGCCCTTCCGCTCCACCCAGAGCGGGAGAAGTCATTTGATGATTTCCCATCCACAAAAAAAAAAGGGGGAATAGACTCGTTGAATTTCGCTTATAATGCCAAATCTGATCAGGGGCTCAATAATTCTAACTGAGAAGTCAGCATGTGCATAATGCGGACTTCACAATAATTATTTGAAGCCAAACCTGCCAATTCTTTGAAGCCAAGTAATAATAAGCTTCGTTTGAGTTTGTGCAGTATACAGACACTAATTATAATAATTACACATTTTTTTCGTAAGATTTCCTTGTAAAATCGCAGGAAATCCCACAGTCGAACTAAGTACCTACCTACCATTGCTTCACGATTCCACTATTATTTCTGTAATTATTTAATTGTATTTCAATTCAATGTATCGCCTGATGAAGTATGGCTGTATAAAATTATAAATACGGCAAAGGAAGAGTCTGTATCTGTTCAGTCGCGGCTTCTTTACAGTTTTTGTGAAAATAAACAAAAGAAAATCAGCGCCTAATAGTTGGTAGTCAAGAAAACCTTTGATTAATACGTACCCCTTTATTTAGTAATGTTCACAATATTAGTTTATTTGTGATGCCTACGTGTTGCCTCCACGATTTAGCAGCAAGCTAATGCAAGAAGATTTTATTATTTGGTATCGTTGAATTAGCCATGACAGTGGCGTCATGCAAGGTGACAATCTTAAGAGGAAATGCGGGTGCTCTTTTCTCCATACAAACGCTTTCGCCTGTTTTCTTTCTGGTTAATGACCCTATAGCAATGACCCTATGTTTTCCTTTTTGGTGATACATTATTTTTATAAGAACTAGAACCCTCAAAAAATGCTCAAAATTGCTTATTCAGAGCGCTGTCAACAGAGGCCTAGTGTACAAAGACAACTATTAACGAAAAAAGGAAAACATAGGGGCATAGGGGGGAATATCTTTTAAATTGGTCCAATATTGGAGGAGGAAATAGGCGAGAGCCAAACCTCGAAATGTGACTTTTTACATAGCCTATTTAGTCGGATCTGCAGTTGTCCTTATCGCACGAATATGAGGGCGGAGCGCTCGCAGAGTGACAGAAATAATTTCTTCAAATACCTAATTGTCAAAAGTCGGGCCGCCCGCATTTCCTCTTAATAGCAGGTCTTATTTATCTTATTAATTCTGGGTTTTATTTTGAATTAAGTTACAATTTTTTTTCGTCGGTGTGATTATTTTTGTTTGTTACCTCGTTACGACTAAGGACGTTTGTCTACCGCCACCGTCATCAGGACGTCAACGAGAAATGAGATTATTTGAACCGAGCGTGACGTACCGGTAACGGCGATCGTTTGTCCACAGGACCGGACTCGGCAGTTCAGTACGTTATGTCACAGATTAATACAGATGGGACACTCCGCAAAATCATTTAAATAAAAAGCGACTCTTTCTTACGACACAATAAAGTGCAATTCAGGTCAAACAACGCTTATTACCTACAGTTATATTCAACTACAAGTTGCCTCTCTTTCTATCGCGTAGCTCTTATACCTTCTGACCTACTGAATTAGCCCCACAGACGGGGCCCGCCGCGTACTTGTAGCTTCATACCTAAACTGCGGGGTGTCCCATCTGTATTAATCTGTGGTTATATATGATAGACAAACACAAAAACAGGGTGAACGGCGCCGGTGTGATCGCAGTGTGTGGACAAGATCAAACGTGTTTTGTCTCGCCACATCGCACATTGGCACATCGGCCCGTCACAATCTTGGGCCGAGTTCTACCGGTCACGCCGAACTACTCGAAAATTCTGGGGCCGGGACCCCGGCTCTCTGGTGATGGACGTGCGGTGGACACACAGCCATAGTGAACGTATGTATTGCTACTTCGGCGCCATAATCTAGTTCTCATTGACGTCCCGTTGACAGTGGCGGTGCACAAACGGCCTTATGATAAATAGTTTAAAAGCAGCAGGCTCTTGAAACCTGTTTTTTTACGCGCCCAAACGTAACTTCTAGCAGACCTTGATTAATTTCGTACGACACATTGGGAATCTAACTTGCTTGTATGCATTCCGGCCGAACTGAAATCCGGTTCAAACCCGGAAGTTCTTCTATGTTTAACAATGGACTTCAACGTGCAAAAAAAAAATAGAATGGCGTTGTGCATTTTAATTAGGTACTTAGTAAAGTCTCCTGGGCAAAGACCCACTCGTTCCATATTTCGCGAGCCCGCGCATCCGCCATCCAGTTTTGACGAAACCTATCCAGCTCGTCTCGCCATCGGTGCCATCTCTTTAGGTAGCCTATCGCGACCCCGCCTCACTGTCGTAGGGCACCACCGGGGCTATTGCGTAACACACTATAAGCCAACGTATATCACGGCGGGATTTAATCGCACACTGGATTTTCAACTATCTTTGTTGAGCCGAGCATTGAGAATCCAACCTAACAACAACAGATTGCATTCTACCGCGTCGAAATAAAACACACTGTTGGATTTTCAACTCTCGGCGCTAAACAGAGCGTTGAAAATCCAGTGCGCGAAACAAAATCGCCGCGATTTTTTTACAGAGCGTTGAAAATCCAGTGTGCGAAACAAAATCGCCGCGATTTTTTTACGTCCGTGCCAAGGAATTGGTGTCATTTTGACAGTTCAATTTCATTGCGTTATTTATGTTGTCGAGCAGACAAATTTTTCGAACATTTATGAAGCAATGAATTAGCAATTTGCTTCAAAATGATTCAAATTCCGATTGATTGATAGTGTGTTACTCAATTAAGGTGCTGTTATGTGCTATTTGGGCTCACAGTTTCCGGGTGACATTTCCTATATCTTCTTATAAGGTCTAAATTGAAAACAAGAGGTCAAACAACACATCTTATCAATTCAATTCTCCAAAACCGAATCAAAACTCATTTTACGCCTGTAAAGATAATGCGGGTCCAAACTCGATAATGTACCGACCGCGACCGCTCAAAACCTCTGTATGTGACCTCGTTATGCCTTGATTGTTCGACTGCCGACATCCTGCGACAATTGTAATGCAGTCGTGATGGTACACACAAAAGCTCTGCTATAATGTTATTTAGATTTATGTTACCTATTGTTGAGATATGTGGCCGTTATGAAGGATTTTCTTTTGAAATTGATGCGTGTTTAGCAAGGAGTATGCTTGTGTTGAGTTTTTATGCAAGTTAAGGCGATGATAACTTTAACTTTATTTTTAAATGTGTCAAAAGGTAATTGTATGTTATTTTTTGGGTTCCGTACCTCAAAAGGAAAAAACGGAACCCTTATAGGATCACTCGTTTGTCTGTCTGTCCGTCTGTCACAGCCAATTTGCTCCAAATCTAATGGACGGATTAAGTTGAAATTTGGTAAAATATGGATTTCTGTGACCCAAACATGTACTTGCTAAAGTAAATTAATTAATTTTGTATAGGGTCACTTTTAGGGGGCAAATAAGAAAATTAAAAAAAAAGTTTTGCAAACTGTACCGTCGTACATATCCAATTAAAGGGCTTACTATGGTGTCTCAAATATATATATATTTTTTTTATAATTTTAAAATAAATCGTTTTAAAGTTATTTAAGAAAATAGACGAAAATTGACCGTTCCCCCTTTTCTCCGAAACTACTGAGCCTAAAATTTTGAAAAAATACAGAAAATAGTTCTATACCTGTAGATTACAGGAAAACCTATAAGTTTGTGGTCATAAAATAACATGTTAAGTTTGTTCTTGGGATAATGAATTTCATCCCAACTACGGAACCCTTCATTGTGCGTAGTCCGACACGCACTTGGCCGGTTTTTTTTATAATAATTTTAATTGATGTGTGTTCTTTTTATTCCTTGTATGAGTCTTGTTAAGTACTTACCTGAATTAAATGATTGGAATTCGAATTTGAATTTGGATAACCGACTTTTAATGAATTTAAACTGAAGATCACGTCTAAACGAGCAGTGTTAATGATATGAAAAAAAAGTTAAATTAGAGCACTTTCTTAATAATTAACTTAATATGTGAATATTTTAGATTAAGTATATCTATATTTACATAGTGTAATTTGTAAAGTTACATAAGTCTAACGCGGATAAAAAACTTAGAATCACGCAAAAACTATCAAGCGTATTTTTATGAATCCTTCGCTATTTTAAAGATAATTTGATTATTTATCTTATAATATACATGTTTTAAGTACTTATAATAAATTAATAATGCGTCTAATTTGGGACAGCGCTCTTTTATGGGCGGGCCCTATTAAGTACTGGTTGGACGCGTTGCGTGAGCTCAGCACTCAAGGCCGTTGGCATATGTCTGCGTCTTAAGCTTATCATAATGACGGTATGCATTGCAGATAATGTTCTAGCAGTAGGTGTTAATTCATGTCATTTTTAATGACCTAATATGCGATGGAATAGAATGGTCATCAAACCATATTAGGACGTTCAATTATCTAAACTCACTGCATCGTGTTATGTAAGATTTGTAAAAAATGTGTTGACTCATCAAAGTAGGTTTGGTACCGTAGCTACGTCCAACAAGTCAAGGTCATTATTCTTATTTTGATCGCTTATTTGCTACGTGCGAGTTATGCGACACTTTTGTCTGTTGAATTTAATTCACACAATAGTTTATTTAAGGACCTTAGTTGACTTGTACTGAGCTGCAGCTTGTTATTATAATATTGTCCTACTTCAAGGCAAATGCGTCTTTATTTACTGGTAAGGAACGACCACGATCATGTGTCTTGATAAATCACAAGATAAATTAAACTTGTATTTTCCTTATTTCCAGGTCTCGTTCCCGACTGCCAAACGATACTCTATACAGATTTACAAGTGAAACGAGACGAAAACATAGAATTAATAGATTGCTACCTTGGTGTAACAGAGATAAACTATTCAGACCTCCCCGCGCTTTTCAAATGCATGTCTGTAGACAGAGTCGACCCAATCACACTGAACATTACAATAGTCAACACTACCGTAGGCGACAAGGAATTGTTCTTTAGTGTACAAGCTCTTTCTATACCTACAGAGGAGAGCAACCTCATATACTGCGCCTTCGATCCTCTAGCGAACAACTATCAAACTATCACATTCATCCCTCACCCAAACGCCTGGCACTACGTACACATAAGCCCAATCGAAGGCAATGCCTCCAAAATCGCTGACTGCGAATCCTATTACACGAGAACCGACATTGATGAACTAGTCAATCATACAGTTGTCGACCTTATGCGCGACGACAAAGGTCGCTTTTTCACTTTTGATTACGGCCTGCCCACGACTGACATCCAAGACGCTACGAGTCTAATCAATATAACTTCGTCAGAAATTAAGTCGTTAAGGTTTAAAATCAATCAGTTTTTAGATATTGGAGGCAGCTTATCAATAGCAGCGAGCCTTCTTATGAGTTTGAAATACTACATGGGCTATAAGAGAGAGTTCGAAAAGGACACATTGTTAGCCTTTACCGAGGACAACCAGTTTTTCAAGACTGTCATATGTATGGATATTGGTCACCCAAGTATACCATTGGAGAGTGGTCACTGTCGGTACAATGATAAGGTGAAGCCGGCTTTGTTCGTGCTAAACAGTACTGACTCGGAATCGATATACGACAAGACGTATATCCCGTTTCCTGACAGCGGCACTTGGTATTTAACTTTTCGGTTATTTTGTGACCAGAGTGTGTGTCCTTGTCGGACTTCGGATAACGGGACAAAGTACTACGTGGACACTGATGAGAAGGAGGGTGACGAGTCTCTGGTTGGTCAGAATGGGACTCGGCCCGGGACTTCGGAGTGCAACGCGACGGTCGTGTTGACTGTATCGTCGATGTCTTGCGTCTCTGGGAAGTGCAGTAACCACGGGAATTGTTTGCTGAATACGTTTGGAGCGCTGGTGATGTCGTTTTGTTCCTGTAATTCTGGTTACGGAAGTAAGTTCAGACAAAAACTTATTTGAACTTCTGCTCCTTCATTAAACTCTTAACTCTACTTTACAAGAGGTTCTTAAAAACTGCTGCTATACATGTTAAAAGTCTAATATAATTTTATGTAAGTAAGTAATAGCATTAATGACATGTCTATAAAAATCATCCTATTTTTAACAGACTTCACAAAAGTAGGATCTGTATTCTTCCCGTATGTATGTATGTTTGTATGTCCGCGATTTTCTCAAAAACGAATGAAACAATTTTGATGATTCTTTCACTAACGTGTTCTACATACCTTAAAACGTATAAAATACTTAACTTTCATAAAAAAAACTTAACAGCTTCTGAAGTTGGTGCCCAGCTAAGGTGCATTGAAGATTTGAAGATACCGACTTCAAAAGCTGTTAAGTTTTTTCTGAAATTTATTTTATTCGTTTTAGGTTTTTGAAGTAGGTTTTTAGGGTTCGTTCCGTACCAAAATGGTAAAAAAGGAAGCCTTATGGTGTCACTCAGTCTGTCTGTCTGTCACAGCTGGATATCTCAAGAACTACTGATGCTATCAACTTGACATTTGGAATAGTTTTAGAAGACGTTTACCCAACTATTTTGCAAATAAGAAAGAAATAAAAATATTTATATATTTTTTTGCAACAAGGACTGAAAGGGGTCTTAAAAATTTAAAGTAGGGCTACTAGAGCATGTGGGGTATCATATGAAAGAGCGCTATTTGCACATTCTCAAACTATTTTTTTTTTTTAGGCCGCATAGTTTTCGACTTTTGATGAAAAATATTAAAAAAAAATAGCATCCCCCCCCTTATCTCCGAAGTTTGCAAAGAGAAAAATCTGAAATTATTCTATGAGATAGAAGTTTACGTAAAGATTACAGGAAAAATAAAACGATGTCTCTAAGTAGCACACTTTTTCAGAAACCCTCTGTGCGCGAGTCCGACTCGCTCTTGACCGGTTTTTTCTTCCTTACTTACTTTACAAGAGGTTCTTAAAATATTGCTGCTATACATGTTAAAAGTCTAATATAATTTTATCTAAGTTATGACATGTCAATAAAAATCTATATTACGACCTATTTTGTTGTGACAAAATTCTCGCTACATCAACGTTTCAATAAATGCCGCAAATACTTCGACGAAATAAATAAAATAAAATAATAAATCTCCTTCTAATTTCCAGGTTGGGACTGTTCGGACAACTCAAGAATGGACAGCAAACTCTACATGCTGGTCTCCGTTCTCTTACTCACTCTGAGCAACATTCTCTTTCTCTTCTCCATCTACATCGCAGCCATACGCCTCTACTACACAGAGGCCATGATGTATACCTTCACCATGATCTTCTCCACTTTCTACCACGCCTGCGATGCGCCTGCGCAAGTCGCCTATTGCATCATGAGAGGTAACATTCTCCAGTTTGGAGATTTCTACTGTGGACTCATGTCTTTCTGGGTGACGCTCCTCGCAATGAGCATTATGCACGAGAAATTAAGGTCGTCTTTACAACTTACAGGTGCCATAGTAATAGCTCTCTTAACTACTTGGAATATGCACTCTTTTGTCTCATTCTTACTACCAGTAACGGTCGGTGTATGCGTGGTTTTCAGTTCCTGGTATCTTGCCTATAGAAAAACCCGTAGCTTGAGGTATCCTAGATCCTACTACGTGTTGCACTTGCCTTTCGGTATTGTGTTGGTTACTATTGGCTTAGTTTGTTACGCTTTTTTGCAAACCGAACAAAATTATAAGATAGTGCACTCTCTTTGGCATATGATTATAGCTGTTAGTGTTGCGTTTTTGCTACCTGATAACAAACGAGGGGGTGGCGTTAACCCGTTCTGTCCCACTCGCGGACATTACAAGATGCCATTCTTTAGAATATTCCGTAGACCTCCAGCACCTATAGGCCCTGTAGCAGCTGACTAACTCACATTTTTTACGAAGTTTCAATGAACAAATTGGCATATTTTTTAACACCTTTAAAAAGTTATTGATTAAAATATAGGATCAAATAGAATTAGCTAGCGAAACTCCGCTGACGTGATGGGTATCTACAATGCGATTTAACTAAGAATAGGAACGTCAATGACCTCTAACTGTCAACTGAAAGTTTAAATACAGGGTGTAAGGGACAGCCCTCCGCAAACTGATAGGGTGAATTCAGTATGTCATACTAAGATGACCGGTACATGAAATTTTTTCAGGAACGTTAATAAACCTGATTTGTTTGTGTTTTTGTGCACAAATCGGAGCATCTATTACTGGTTGGGAGGGGTAGGTAATAGGCATGCGGCGAGTTCGATGAACTCTGTAGCTAGACAGAAAGTGAACAGCTGATTTCACGCGTCGTTGGTTAGAGTATTTCAACATCCATTGCTGGTTTTTTTTTTTGCTGTTTTTTTTGCAGTTTTTTTACATAAATGGAGTGCTGCGAACACACAATGCAATTTTACATTGAAATAATGAAAATGTAACTGAATTCTTTTTTTTTTTTTTAAATGAAAATTTTCCTGAGAAAATTTCTGGTGGAATATGATTCAAAATGAGGAGCTGAATGCACCCTGTTAGTTTGCGGAGGGCTGTCCCTTACACCCTGTACATGGCTTGCAAAGTTTTATAGTGATATCCTTATCCATTTTAGTTCTGTTTTTGGAATTTGTTTTTGTTAAAATATGTCACTGACTTTGCAAATGTGTAACAAGGCGCGTATTATTATTATTAGTTTTGCTAAATCTTCACAATATGGCGCAAGGTCATTCCTATTATTAGTTGAAACGCATTGTATATCTTAACACGATAATACAAAAAATAAACTTTTTGGGTCATCAAGCGCCGGTAGTGTCGGGGAGGGGGTAAGATGGAGCGGTGAGGGGGATGAGAGGAGAGGAGAAGGGTGTGAGGGAGGAAGGAGCGAGGGAAGGTGAGGGGCAGAGGGAGGGAGGGGTAAATAAACTCCTGTCATGCCTCGGAGCTGACACACACTTTTTTTTGTTTGTTTGAATGCGCTAAAATTTTTGTTTATTTTTGTATAAACTTCACAGACGTGATGAGTATCGAGATCTCAACACGATCAAATAGATTTCATCAACTCACTCTTCAAGTAACAAAACTACCAGCTGTCATTTACCCTAAAAAAAAAAACATTAAATCTTTCTCATTTTTATTTTGTCGTTTTTAGATATCAATACCCATCACGTCTACGGAGTTCCGCTAGCTTATTTTATTTTGACGCTGTATACAAATGTTGTTGATCATTGTACGACCAACATTTGTGGTATAAAATACAGGAAGCAAAATGTTGGTCATTCTACGGCCAACAATTGTGACAAGTACTAGTAGCAAAATAGTTTTCGGTTATGCCCGAGTTTTTATGTCATAAGAGTGATAATTACGAACAAATATAAAGGTGCAAATATTATTATTTAGTTTAGTTATAAGTACAAGTTTTGTTTTCATTTTAATTAATAATTTTAATTTGATATAATTTACGAAGGTTTTTATAATCAATTTAATCATGAGATAAAGTAGGTACTATTTACAAGTATAATACAAAAAGGAAGGGAAATAATTATAGGGCATCAAAAAATTCATCCGCATCGCTGTCGAAAGGAAAGGTGCCCAAAAGGCTGGCAGCATTGCCACGTTGTATGGCAATGCTAATTCTTTGGCCAAAAAATAGGCCAGCCCTTTGGTCACGTGTAGAGTCGACCAACCGCTTGGCGATGTCCCGAAAAACTAAAAGGGCACTCGGACCCCATGGCCCTAGTGTTTCAACCCCAAACGGCTCGAACATATAAGTCCCAATAAGATTGGAGTATTTGCGCCGTTTGAGGTTTTCCGCACCTGCAGCAGCCGCCCCAGCACAGCCTACCGTGCTAGGAAGATGGGATGGCGCAAGGGTGTCGACACACGTTGCATCCCACACCAAAGGCCTACCTACCTTCCAAGGCATTATAGTCATTCCGTCTGGTCTCTTCCCATCGTCGCGTGCCAAGCCAATGGGTTCTAAAACAGCTGGCACCCCGGCGGTAACAAGAGCACGACGGATGATGTCATTGATGCTGGCGTGCCGTGCTATCCGGCCTGCGCTCTTACTGCAGGATAGGCCATGATGTCCGAGGCAGTCGACAGCTACGCCGCATTGGCAGCGATGCGGAGCCACGCAAGGAGCGCCCAGACGCAGACAGGTAGCGAGCCGGAAGGTGGTGTCACCCAGCATAGTTCCTATGTTGGGTGACGGTAGTGCCTGAAGCCAGAGGCCCGACTCCCACTCACCCACAGCCAACAGGCGGGCACGCTCTGCAGTATTGGTGGACGTATTTATAAGATTATTCCGTACCAACCTGCAGAGCGGCTCATCCCACTGCCTCTGGGAACATGGGTTCACGGGCCGATCTGTATCCGGGCAAGTCACATTCCAGGCGTTCACCGCGTCGGTCAAGCACGGCACTTCAGAGTCAACCAGGCAGGGGGCTAAAATTTTCCCGGTCAACTTTTCAGTGCTGTGGACAGAGGACAGGAACGCCGGTAAGCTAATACTGGTAATTTTGCGGACGCCGAGGCCACCAAAACGGATGGGTAGTGTGGCTTGCAACCACGCCCGGTCGTCCAAGGCCACATTTAAAATGGATGTTAGTGTGCTGCGAATAATTTGGTCAATTTTGTCCAAGAGGTGTGGCTGCTTCCATAAAGGGGAAGAACGTAGGGAGTATATAAAATTTGGGCCAAAACAACAGTATTTTATCAGGGTGAATGCCGAATGTAAATTAATTTTGGAGAGTCTGTCCGAAATGTCGTTGAATTTTTTGATTTTTTCGTCAATGAAAGGAGAAAAGCTGTCTTCAAAAATTGGGGAACCTAGGAGGTGCAGTGAACTCTTTTCTAAAATTTTGATTTGTGGGGCTATTGCATTAAATTTTTCTAGGGTCAATTGTCTGTCGGTAATGTCAGAAAGGTAAACTTCACACTTCGATGAGTTAAGGTCCAGGCCAATAGATTTAAATTGCTGTTTGAGGAGTTGTAAGTCTTTCAAAACCGTGTCCACATCACCTCCTAGCGTTCCATCATCTAAATACCACACGTTAAATTTTGAATTTAGTTTCTGAATAATTGGATGAATAGCCAGGCTGAAAATGACTGGCCCGAGAGGGTCACCTTGTTGACATCCTACTGCAGATTCCAAAACCAAGTCCTTGTATAATAATTTAGAAGGGTACCTGTAACATTGCCACATAAAACCATAAATTTCGGGTAGTTCCTTTTTGACTTCAGCCAACAAAGTGTCCCTGTTGACAGAGTTAAAGGCGTTCTTAACGTCAACCTTTAGAATGACCTCACCTTTGTTGGAGTTTACAAATGTGGAAAGGGCATGCACGGCAGCCTCACAGCCCCCTTTAGAGCCGAAACCAAGCTGCAGGGGCTGAAATTTAGCTGTAAGTGATTCGCTATAGAGCTTACAGCAAATTTTGGCTGCCGTGCGCCTGTAAGTGCACCCAACGGCGATGGGACGAATGCCGCCGTCCTTCTTACGCAGGGCACATAAATTGGCCCCGTAAAGGACATCTATGACGGCCTCGTTCACACCGCCGGTAAGCATGAGGTTAATCAGTGCCGCAAGCTCCTTCAAAAGCGACTCACCAGCTTCCCCGGCGCCCGAACTCAACAGATCCTTTAGGTGCTGTGGAGTCAGGCCGTCGAGGCCGCCGGCGGAACCACTTCGAAAGGAGCTCACGGCTGCAAATAACTGGGGAGCCGAAACGTTTAAGAAGGTTGAATTTAGGTCGGGAGGGAGGGGGGGGTCGGGAAAGGTGAGACCATCCGCAGGCGCTGGGTGTTTACTCTCCAGAGCAGTAAAAGTTTCTGGAGAGTAAGGCGCCACCACATCGCTGCTGAACAGTATCCTGGCCGCTCCCCTGATGTCACCTTCACCTAATTTGGATTCAACATGTGAACATAAGCTTTTTTGTGAAGTGTTATTGAATGCGGGTAATTTTGGATCTAAAAAGGTCGAATTGTTACAATTTTCTTTAATTTGGTTTGTTAAGGTTTTTTTAGTTGCCAAATTTTTTTGAACATGCAGAATCCTATAGGGGAAGGTCAGTAATTGCTCCCAGGCACTTTGTGAGTTCTCCTGGGTCGCAAGACGGAGACATTGCGCCAAATTCAGCGCAACAGACCGTCTCGCGCCCCGAGGAACTCTCTTTAGCACTGGAGTAGAATTTTTTAATTTTGCTAGCTTTGTCCACAATAATTGTTCATGAGGTGTTGATGTTGGGGATGTGGCTGGGGGGCACAAGGGTACGCTATGAGGTTTGTGGATCTTCCCATAGTGTATCCTCAACCCCCGTTCGCCTTTAAAAAAGCGTGCCTGTGAGCAATGTGGACATCTCACCAGCTGGACATCAAGCGATGTGGCAGGTTGAGTGGCACAATTTCCGGCGTCGCTACAGCCGGCATTGATCATATAAAACACTGATAATATAAAACTTACCTAAAAAAATAAAAATAAACTATACACGCACTCGCACAAAAATAAATAAACTAAAAAAACAATTTTCACTATTTACAAAATGTCACATATGAAACCTATGAAACTGTCAATTTTTGTTGACGACTGCGGCGCAGTCGCGCTCGGGGCCTGGGGCGCCGCGCATACAGGGTCTATGTACAGGCGCAACTTTCGCAACAGTTGTCTTGGCTGCTGGCGTCGAAATTCGTATACGGTATAATTGATGATCTTCTTCAGAAAGATCAGGTGCGTAGTACTCGCAACCGGCGTGCATATATGCTGATAAACGAAGCAAAATGAGGTATGTAAGGATCGTAGCAGGAAGCGTTCTGTAGTTTCTGCCTACCCCCGTGGGAAGAAGGCGTGAATTTATGTACGAAAATGATGAAACATCGCTTTACAGTGCTAGTGTTGTAGTATTGACAAAGAATTGCAATAAATAAATAATTATTTTAATTTTATATATGTTATAATTTTATATCGACACTGACAGTCGGTGACAAATTTTTCAATTTACCACAATTTATTTATTTCAGTACAAGTTAATAAAACCTAGTATTTTTTCTACTAGTCATCAGTAAAGTACAGGTTTCTTTTATACAGGTGTCATGTCAATGCTAATCTTTTCTATGACGTATTTTTATAGTGAACTAGGTAAGTTAATGTTTAACTCAAATCGTAAATTGAGACGACTATGTTACAAAGGAATTGAAGCATAATAATATTTCTTAAGTTTGACTGAAGACTCTACTTGCAAATCTTGGCCGACCAACGTTGACGAGATTATTTACCTCATGTTGATTGTTGGACATAATTCGTTGGTGTTGGCCAGCCAACATTTGGTAAGGTTGTGCTGATGGTCCAATGTATGTTTGCCCCATCTTGAGTCAATGTGATGGTGATACCAAATCTACTATAAGTACCAACCAGATTGAAATTCTATACTTTCCATACATTTATTGAAATGTACTGAATCTAGCATAAGAGAAGTACCTACGTCATAATAAGTAAATATGGCAAGACTGAGGGCGGGAATACACATGTCTGTAGCTTGTACAAAACTATGCAAGTAGCTTGCATGCCAATGTACCATAATAGCTTCTGATTGATGAATATCACAATGGCATGCAAGCTAATTGCATAGCACAGGCATGTATATTCCCGGCCTAAAGGTCTATCCACACATATCAGGGCCGTACCCGGGACGTGACAGGGCCGTGCCTGGGACGTGTCAGGGCCGTGCCCGGGCCGTGACAGGTCCGTGCCCGGGAAGTGTCAGGGCCGTACCCGGGACGTGACAGGACCGTGCCTGGGACATGTCAGGGCCGTGCCCGGGACGTGACAGGGCCGTGCCCGGGAAGTGTCAGGGCCGCGTCCGGGAAGTGTCAGGGCCGTGCCCGGGACGTAGCAGGGCCTTGCCCAGGACGTGAAAGGGCCGTGGCACACTCAGGGCAGGCACTGAAGCTCCGTCGCCGGCCCGGATATGGACGTGTATGAACGAGTTCATATAAAATGTACAAACCGATATTTTTTTCGAGTCTTTGATGACGCACGGCCTGGGCACGTCCCTGATATGTGTATATAGAACTTAAAGTATCTTGCGAAGTACAAAGAAAGATCGCTAGATTAATAATTCCTTTGCCCAAAATAAAATTAAGAGTGATATGACATCTTTTTATCGCTCCAATGATATTTGAGATTAATTTTTCAAGTCTCGACCTCAAAGTTTACTCATTTTGTATGTGTAGGTACATTTTTATTATAAGTAATGAATGTTGGAGATGTTGATCAAAATAATGGATAGATATTAACGAAATATTGATCTTTACGTCTATACAAAATCACTGCAGAAGTAAGTTCCCTCGACCCCAATTACTCTACTTCGACAATAACTTATGTAAAACAAATTATAATAAAACTAGACTTTTGTGTCATAACGATAAAGTTTAAAATGCCCTGTCACTAGTTGTTATTCCTATTGATTGCATTTAACACTATTACATTCCTTAGTTCATGAGTTTTTGTTATGTTCATATTATGAGCTTGTATTGCACATTTCAATCTATTACCAGCAAAATCGGGAGATGAAAAGAAAAAAAAATTAAAGGAGCTTCCAAAAATTGTCGCTAATCACGGCGGCGCCACTGTTCGTAAGGATACAGGAGTAAAATATAAAATAAATGCAATAGTCGTATTAAAATTACAAGATAGTTGTTTTTTAAGAAAATAAAAATAGTGGATTGCTTATTACTCCCTTTTACTGTCTAGATCCAAAGTAACTAAACTCAACTTTGTTTTAGATAGATTGGAATGTGCTCTGACCATAATTTCTTAGGCAGCTTTTTACTAATAATTTAAAAATAATTAGGTGCTCTGTTATTTATGGAAATAAAATTTAAACCGGGCCTACAAGTTTACTTATCAAAAATATCGTGAAAGTCTTAAAAATCACGGTAAATATAAAAAAAAAAACTGTTATTTATTATTTACAAAACTTAGAACTTGTGCATACTTTTTGTTTATTTTTCTGCAGCCAAGTGTGAATCATGTATATTTTTCTAATCATACTTTATTGTTACTATAACTAATGATAATGTCCACGATGCAAATTGTAAATACTGATATGGTGCCTTATATTGTCCACTTGAAACTCTATAAAGATAGTAGAAGTGTTGTGCCATTATATGAATTAGTAGTTTTTTAATAAGGTATAACTCTTTTTTTTTTGTAGCTATTTGCAATTTATATAGCAGATGAAATAGAAATTATTATGTATTATAATTTAAAGTGCATTAATCTACAAAAATAACATCTCATATGTTTTTTGTTAAAATCTAAATGGACCACCTCCATCCTTTGCAGTACCTACCTAATTTTTAGATTTTTTTTTAGCGATACATGAGCAGAAAGTTCAGTTAAAAAAAATGTCTAATAAAGTTTCTTATTGTAGCGCAATATTATGTTGAGTTGGTTCACTTTAAAGAAGAAAATTATATATTTACAAAAACTTCACAAATCAGGACGCCGCATGTAGTGTTAGAAAATTCAATACTCAATATATTTATTTGCATTCCACAATGTTAACGTAGGTGGTAGGTACATTATAAAATATACATAATTTTATATTCGATCAATTGAACAGTCAATTTTATATTGTATGTATATTTCGTGTGATGTTAAGTAATTTAATATATGTGCAAAAGCTTTAAAATATATTTTAAAGATGATTTGTCGCTTTCTAGAAGATTTCTTCCAAATTATTTTGGTGTTACCATCATAAGTTTTTGTCAAAAATATTCAAAATGTTAAGTTACCTGTCGAAAAAATATTGGTAGTAAATTAAATTGATTACCAATTAGGAATAAATATTGGAAATAAGTGTTTAATGTTTTCTTAAGTGTAACAATCGTCTGTTTTGCACATCGATTCTTGATTGATCCTAACAAGTCAGTAGTATCGTATCTACTGGCAACTGACTATTGGTATTTGAGGTCATATTTTCTAGCTCGAGCTTACGTGCGAATAAAACTGACCAATATTGATATTTTAGTGCACCTTTTTATTTTCTAGACAAAATATGGTGTCTACTTTTAGCTCAAGTTTATTATTATCTAAAACTTCGATCAACAAAGCACTAGAATAACGATTAGGAACAAAAACAACGCTCAAGTGGCCGTGATTGCATATAATTTGATTATAAAACTTATCACTCAAACAAAGTTTATCATCGTTTGCAATACTTCGATTGAAAAGTAAACTTATTTTTAAAATAAGAACAAAAATATTCATCTAAAAATAAAACATAATTTCTAAGCAATAAGTTTGAAAAAACTATGTCTCCGGCCGTTTTTGATGCGCTCATCGGAAATCTAGTAACTACTATTATTGTTGATCGCAGATGTAAAAGCTCAAATTTGAATCGCTTTTCTCTTTCAACAGTTAGAATAGGACAGTAAAACAAACTTTTTAAGCACACACAGCTCTTTTTTTATCAAGCTACCTTTTAAGTTTGTGTTAAAGAAATTAAAGTTACCTACATTAAATGATCAAAGCAAATATTGTATGCTATTGTATTGTATTCTTAAAATTATCTATTTGTATTGCGTTGCATTTATATTTGTGAAATTTATAATAGATATATTATTTGTTGTCAATTTGTAAATGTGATTATTAAAATGGAAAATTACAATTTATAAATAATGAAGAGGTTTTATTTCTTTTTCGTGGAGACTTCCGTTCCACTTTGCCTAAAATAAACGTGTGGTTATAGATGGTATAAAACCAGCTTTAGTGCACTGGGTTGCCATTTTAAAATTCTCATAATCTTAAAAAAAGTAAAACAACTCCATGTTTAAATCAATTCAGTATATTATAATATTGTCGAGTGTTCAGATTATATCAAGAACATTCACCTTATACTTATTATACACAATAAATAAAGTAGACCACATAGAAATATGCACAACATCATTATGCTAAAAATTATATTGATTGCACAATACATCTAATGTTCTTTTTTCCGTCAGTAATGACTTAAGCTCTATTTACAGTTCTGGGCCAGGGACTTCTAGGCTCCCAGACGAGTTCATATCAAGTTATCTTATGATTCGCGTCCTCTTGGGACGCGCGTCTGAAACAGGCTTATTTCTCTGATATCAAGGTGTAACTTAAATAAAGCTCAACCTCTTATGGAGTCAGAGTACTCATCATTATGAGCAATTTTTACCGTGGGACCAAACCTGAAATTGCGAAAAAAGAACAGCGGTTCCCTACATTTTGACGAGATAAGCGAACATAAATGTAGAGAACATCTAATTTTTTTCGCGTTGTGCGTTATTTAAGTTATAACTCGTATATAAAGCTACATACAATTTATTATTTACCCCTGCTTTTTTTTATTTGAGCTTACACATACCTAAGGCTTACTTGCCAATAATGACCATTCATCCATTGATTGATTAAAATGTTCATACATGCAATGAGACCTACAAGACAAACTTTACATACATCTTGATTACTGGTAACACTGAGAGCTATGACAAAAACAAAATATATCGAGATCCATAAAGTAGCATAGATCAAAATAACAAAATTGGCAACGGTATGTACTCTACACATACAGATATTCTCATAATTTAAATTAGTTGCAGTACAAGGTCATTATAAACTTTTAACAGTGCCAACACCATATCGTATCTCCCGCTCAAACTGCTCTGGTTTTAATGTTCCTTCAATACTAACACAGTTTCTGTTAAACACACTATAAGCTGAGACTTCTCCCGGTCTCCTCGGTCCAGTCCGAGTGTTCAGATAAATACCTATTAAGATTGATATTACGAAGTATACTGCACCAAATTGTAAATACAAGAAGATGCCCCAGAATACCAACCATACTGCAATGCGCAATACCCACCTGAAGAGGCAGTATCTACATGGTACTTCGTTTTCATCAAATGTTTCAACTTCGCTTACTTCAGAGACTACATCTAAGCCTTCCATGTCAAATGCCTCAATTGGTTGGATTGGATGTTTGATTGGTTGCTTCGGTGCTTGTTCTTCATTTTCCAACTGTAATAGGTGAAATATATTCACATTTATTTGTTTTTCGGTTTACAAATTAATGATAAAGAATTTCTAGCCTTACATTTTAGATTGTAAAATTTTGCCTAGAAGTGTGTTTAGAACTGGCTTTAAATCCCAGTTTATAACTAAACTATAAATGCTTTTGAGAAGTTGCTCCTGACTCTTGGACAAGGAGGGCAGGCAATTCACATTATATTGCACAATCATCCATAACTTGAATTTTGATTATTTTTAATTTGTAAAAAACATAATTATTATATTTCACTTTTACATAGCAAAATGGCGTTAAAAACTAATGATTTGTATCAATTATTCGAATTTTAATAGAGCACAAGATATATATAGTATTTTTCATTATTTTTGTTTGTTCAAGGTTTTTAAACTAACATTCTAAAGGCTCCACTGTACAATCACACCCGCGCGTACGAAACTTCACATTGGTGAATCATTTGGGGTTAGGTTAGAATAGTGACCATTACCTCTATTGCTGGTGAATCATTAGGGTTAGGTTAGGTTAGGTTAGAACAGTGACCCTTAACGAGCGACGGCGAGCGAGCGAAGCGAGCGGTGCCGCGGTAGCGGCCGCCGAGCGCCTTATCCCCTCTATTTTTGGTGAATCATTTGGTTTAGATGAGGCGGTGAATGTCTCGTATATTAGACGATGAAAGCCTCAGGGTTATTGACCTTGATTTCAAGGTCAATGTGGTACTCGTACTGTAATATTTTTTTTTTCGGCGTCTATTATTTTGCGCACTTTGTTGTTTTCAATAATACACTAAAAAAGGTCTATTGTACCCAAAAAAAAATGCTAGTATATAAAAGCGCCCGGTGCGTTTGTACAGTGGTTCCATTCTAAATTCTACTGAACAAAGATACAAGTTGAATGACTTACCAGCGGGGCTTCATCGTCATGTACTCTAGCCATGTCTTGTATTATTTTTGGAACGAATAAGTTAACTAATGTCGCCTTGGACTTCTGGTACTTCTCCGTAACGTTGTCTATAAGCTCTTTACGGCGTCGTATTGCCCGATATTCTTTTAGTTTCGCCTCCATCCGCTCTGCGCTGACTAGGTCTTGATTTTTACCTACTGATATGGAAGGAAGATTGATTAGGTGATTGATTATGAATAGATGATACGACAAGTAACAAAAACAACACACAAGACAAGAAAATTTTTAAGTATTTACCCATATTTACCTCAGGCAGAACAAAGTTGTGATTACTATCACTGAACACTTGTTTGTTGCCTAGGTTTTTAGCGTGTAAGTAAAGTATTGTTTACTGATGAAAATATGTATTGCGTATACAGCTAAACAAACGTTGCGTGTTGGCAAATAATGGCATTTAATATACGGAGAAACAAGGGAGAAACTAATTGACTGAAACTTTTTTTATCAAAATAAACACGTATGTGATGTGGTGATGTGCACAGCTGTAGCTGTCAGTGCTGTCACTGTCATACAAAATCTAAATATTGATTGAATGAAATTGAATTTGTTACAACTGACAGAAAATTGAACGAAAGGAAACGATGTCGGAAACGTTTTGTTATACGATTTTGGAGCGTATTTTAATAACCGTAATTAATCTTGATCTGTTATAAGAATAAAGTGAATAAATTATGATAATTATTACTATTAACGTTACTATTTATAAATCTGTCATGGTAGGTACATTTTATTTAACACCAGTTTTTGTTTTTTTTTATACATTTTATATTCATTATTGCAACACTAAAGAAGGGCGCGAAGGGCGAC
This sequence comes from Cosmia trapezina, assembly GCA_905163495.3. Classification (NCBI taxonomy): domain Eukaryota; kingdom Metazoa; phylum Arthropoda; class Insecta; order Lepidoptera; family Noctuidae; genus Cosmia; species Cosmia trapezina. The sequence continues at coordinate 20,423,117 of LR991035.1, read as the reverse complement.
GATCGATATCCTGTCCTGCCGGAAGTCATTGTTTAGGAAAATGCTTTTTCAGTAAATAAATATTTGTAGTTATTTAGCTAAATGGAACATCAATCTGATATGGGGGCGTACGGAGAAAATCCGAATGTGCAAAATAGTGGAAATTATATCACAATAATACCTGTGGATTATTCTAGGCGTGGGTATCCTATGCAAGCGGAATATCAATACAAGTAAGTATAGAAACACATAATTTTATTACTGTTGTAGGTAAACGTAGTTAGGATTAAAATATGATTGGGTGTTAAAATACATGGTCAAGCCAAGAAATCTAATAGTGAAAGAATAAACAAATATTTGGGCAATAAACAGCACATATATTTTTTGTTTTTTTTTAACATCACTTTTTTGTCAACAGTGAATTCAGATCCCGCGAAGAGTACTACAGCGTTCAAAGTCAGAAGCTACAAGCAGAGGTGAACGCGCATTTATACTCCGTCTCGCAAAGATTGCCGCACTTATCGTACAGTCCTCTAGGCCGGCACAGTGACTGGGACAAACATGACCCGCACAAACCTTTGCAGCCAGATTCTAAGGAGAGCAACAGCTCGGACTCACTGGAGAAAAGTGTTATGGGTGAGCACGAGTAACTCGGAGGTTCTCCTCTTTAAGTATAGTTTGACCGACCGATACCGCTGTACCGCACCTTGGGTATGTGCGCGGCGAGACGGAGGAGCAGTGCAGGCCGCTCATTCGTCAACGCTCTGTCAAACTAGACCTATGCATACCAGTAATATACAAGGCAAAAGTGATTGACTGATGTACAACGCACAGCTCAAACCGCTGGGTCTAGAGATTCCCATTTTGGCACGTAGGTTCCTTATGAGGTCTAGGGGTGCACTAAGAAAGGATTTTTCAAAATTCATGCCTTATAGGTGAAACAGGGGTCTAAAGTTTGTATGAAAAATCTTATTCCTTGAGTTAATAGACTTGAAACTTACACGCGGGCAAAGCTGCGGGAAAAAGCTAGTAGGTAATTCATATTTACAGATATTGGTTGAAACTGCTAGACGTACCTAGGTACTCTCATAGGATTGATTTGTGTTTTCGACCAAGTAGAAAGTTGCATTGAGAAAGGTACTTACTGAGATCTATAAAAAAAGGTAGCTGCCTCCAAAGCCAGATCAACAGACGAGTTCTTTCATGGAAGTCAAAACCCGCCGTTGGATGCAGTCGACGACGCCTCAAAATTTCTTTTATCCAATAATATGAAGGAGCTCGTGGCTGAGTAATAACAGCTGCACGGGTCGATCTATCAGATTAAGCTACGCTTGCCGGGGTTGGTCGTGGATGGGGATCATCTTTACATACCGAGACTCCTCCGTACCTCGGAAAGCACGTTAAGCCGTTGGTCCCGGGTCTCTGATTTGTGGATCTTTGACAGTCGTTACGGGTCGTCAGTAGCCCGAAAGTCTGACAACCAGTCTTACCAAGGGGTATCGTATTACCCAGCCACTGGGTTGTGGAGATCAGATACGAAGTCGCTCCATGTAAAATACTGGTATTCAGCTTCATCCGGTTAGACTGGAAGCCGACTCCAACATACATATAGTTGGGAAAAGGCTAGGCAGTTTTATTGATTTGATGAAGAAACGCAGAGAGGCTTGCTATGTCACTGTTATACTGACACTATGAAAGAGGGAAAATGAAGGTTCATCTTTAATACTTATTTTATATGGAACATAATCGCTTGTGCTGTTTTCAAACGCAGTACGCCTTCCAGGCTCGAATCTCAGCAGCTGTTCCAACCAGACGGGGTCCAGCAGTATCGCAGCGGGGTCGTTCAGCACCACGGAACCTATCACCAGCGGGGGCAGCTCCTCAAGTGCTATATCACCACCTTTGCCAGGTTTGATTACTTCGTTATCTTCATTCCTGGCTGTTGCTGAGCCATCAGGAATTTTGTAAAGTCTATTCTTTATTTTTTTTTAGTCTAGCATACTAATTGCGTAACACATTTTTAATTACCATCCGAATCCGAGTGTTTGTTGGAAATTCCTATTAACATTTCTTATGTTTCAAAAATTTGTCAGCTCAACAACGTAACGAAATGTAATGAACGTGACTGAACTGTCTGATTGCCATTTTATGTGTTTTACGCATTACCCCTCTGTAAAAATACTTACATTATGTACTAGCGGACCTGTAGACGTCGTCATGTAATTTTTTTTCCTATTTTTTTTATCTTTTAAACCATCCTTGTAAAACGGAGAATAAAAAAAATATTCAAATTGGTCAAGCCGTTCTTGAGTTTTAACGAGACTAACGGACAGCAATTGATTTTTGTATGCCCATAGCACAGCAAAATTTAATACAATAGCACCAAATATCAAAATTATGGAAAGAAACTGTCTTCACCTCCTGGGGTCCCCAATTTTTGACGATTCCTTTCCAACGTTTATTGAGGAGAAAATACAAAATTTTCATGATGTCTCGGAACGACTTTACAAAATTAATATTCATTCGGCCTTCACACTCATTCGATACTGTTGCTTTGGACCAAAATTCACATATAGCTTTCGCTCCTCCCATCTTTGGAAACATCCAGAACTTTTAGAAAAAGTAGACCAAATTATGAGAAACACACTAACTTCTAAATGTAGCCCTGGACGACCGAGCGTGGCAACTGGCAGCATTGCCACATTGCCATTCAATGTGGCAATGCTGCCACTGCCAGTCTTCTGGGCACGTTTCCGGATGACATCGATGCGGACGAGTACTTCGACGCCCAAGTGTCCTTTTATTTTTGTATTTATTTGTATATTTAGTTAGTCATTTACTTTAGTACCTAGTATAGTGTTAATTTGTATGTTGTTTATAAATAAATATAAACATTTTTGTATATATATATGAAAAGAATATGATTTATTTTTAACTAGCGGCCCCGACAGACGTTGTCCTGTCTGAACGATCCTAGAACCCGACTGCAGCGCCACCTACCGGGTCCAATTGTGTTTTCAAACCATCCAGGAACCCATTCAAATATACACACAAAATTTCATCTAAATCGGTCCACCCGTTGATAAACCACGTTTTATCAGATTTTTTTTAAGGATCCTATGTCCGTCTCCTAGTTCTAAGCTACCTACCCACCAATTTTCAGCCAAATCGGTTCAGCCGTTCTTGAGTTATAGATAGATAGATAGATAGAATACTCTTTATTATGCACACCATAAAAATTAAAAAATAGTGTAATAATAATAATCATTATAAAGGAAGTGACTAATGAGATGACGGCTAATAGAGATGTAATAGAAGAAGAAGACATAATATCGGGACCCCAAATAATTAAAGCTAGGTTGGTACAGTAAGCCACACGTCAGCAGTCATACCTTTATGTTGAGCTGGCTTAGCTTAATACAGAGGTAAATAAAATAGAATATGAGGCCAGATAACGCTGGTTTTGTTACAACTTACCTGCCCTACCGTTCTATGTAAGTATAGTACGATAGGCCGTATGTGTCAAAGTTCAAAGGGATATTGCTTTCGTTAGCTCGTCGTCCCTGGAGACTACAATTGAAATCGCAAAAACTCAACTTTTCAGGAAAAATAAGAACCGATTTTTGGTATAGCCAAAAGTAAAAGTGAGAGAGCAGATTTTATAATTTAAGTATTGTTTTAGTATTAAAAAAACATTAATTTACTTTAAAATTCAGTTAAAAAATATTATATCCTAAACGAACTAAAACTATTAAAAAAGTAAAATATGGCGTCGAAAAATTCCTCAGCATCGCTATCGACTGGTAAAGTACACACGTTATATGGCAATTAATGCTAATTCTCTGGCCAAGGTAAAAGCCAGCCCTTGGGTCACGGGAAGTGTCAATAATTAATTAGATTTACCAATTAGAAGATGTTAAAAAATTATGATACCAAGGAACGCACGCATAAATATTTGAGGAACTTCTATTCAAATCTGCTTAATACACTTTTCAACCTTTTTAATTCTTTAAAAAAAATACAGACAAAAGTTTATTCACCCTTTTTAAATAGTTTACACAAAATACATTTCTGAACGCATGCATAAATGTCAATCACAGTATTTGACAGGATGACAGGAGGAAAACAAATGTTTGACAGGTACGAAACAAAGGAACATAATTAAATGGAAAATGATTCATGTTCATAATTATTTATTCTTTAAGTTTTCATTGTTTTTAAAATGTATTCTGCTATTCAGGGCGGAGACAAATCCAACGAAACAAAAACCATGAAAATTGATCCAGCCGATCTCGAGTTATAAGTGTTGTAACAAACCCGTCTTTGTTTTATATATATAGATGCATAAAGGACAATGGGCAAAAATGTATGGAACTTGGTCCAAGTGCCTCCACTGATGAGATTTGCGGGAAATGAAAGTCCTTATATGTCTTATGATTCTGGCAAAATTCTATTAGATTCTGTCCCAGGGTTATATAGTTATCGTCATGTTTGTCCTGACAGTAAATAATAATAATGATTTTACGTTTAACTTCTTCCTCCCTCTACCCCCGCCTGTTGTGGTTAAGCATAGCTATACAATACGAAGACATAAGACATCAACTGTTGGGCAGTTGCCCACCAGACGCGACACCCATCTGGTCGGAGGATTCTCGGTTTTCTATGGAGGATGAGTGAACTTTACACCCTGTTCCTCATGCCTCTATACTGGTGACCCCGAAGTATGAACGTCAGCGCAGCCTTCGTGCAACTCCGTCCGCGTGACGTCATTAGCATCACTTCCTCAAGCTTTCGAGCGGCGAGTCACACAGCCAGCCAGCACTCACGGCTTGAACGGATATCCTGACCACCTGCATGCAGTGGACGCGCATTCCTGGTCATCACCCTCAGCTTCATCAGCAACCATGGCACATCACCCTGCACTTTCGGCCAGTCCACAAGAAGAGACATACCTTTCCTGGTCGACGCCAGCAGTCAGCTTCAACTCAGCGCTGTACACTCCAACTCACTGGTGCATAACGCAGCGCTACCCCGACTCACTGGGGAACCACCACAGACAGTTCCGACTCACCGTGAACTATGCGGCACCCGGTTAGACTCACTGGAACCACAACTGGCACTGACAAGCAACGCAAGATACACGACTCAGGCCACTATTGACCTCCGGTCTCCGGAGGGGAGTGATGTGGCGGCATCTACTTCGCCACATATGAACTACACATCACAATGAAATGACGTCACGCAAAATTCCTGCATCGCGCAATCAGAGTTTACCGCGCGACTAGCATATACAACGTCCCGACATCAACCGTTGGGCAGTTGCCCACCAGACGCGATACCTGTCTGGTTGGAGGATCCTCCTTTTTCTATGGAGGATGAGTGAACTTTACACCCTGTTCCTCATGCCTCTATACATTTTTCGTAACGAGCAAAGCCTAGATACCATAGGATTACCATGATAATGTGCCCAGCATCTCCCGGTGCGTTTTCTCGATTAGCATGAACAGTAGTGGTCAACTGCATCCAAGCCAGTTACTACAACATATGAATAATGCTTACGCGCACGTGTGTGCCTCGATTTTATTTTGCCTCTCAATAATCATAAACTCTCCAGGAATACTCACTTCAATCAAATCGGCAGTCAGCCCTTCGTAATCTCGATACAATTCAATTGAATAATCGCCATCATTATTACGTATGTGATCGGTATAATAGCTGTTGGCCAGTTTCAGCGAGTATGACCCGAGTGCAAATAAGATCAGGTCATCCTGTGTCAATTTTGGAAACGTCTCAAGACCTGGCATTTCTGCGTCCATATTAAGTACGTTACTCGTTGTCCGTTAAGATGACGACGCTGTACAAATTCAGCCAGAACATTTGTCATCTCCCTCCGTGTTGCAATTCTCTCAAGAAACGCAGAAGCATGTGTGCTATCTGTAAAGGGAACATGGAATGCATTTGTTAGTGCAGCTGTTATCCTAAAATCAGCAAACATGTGTGGCACTGCGCTGTGAAAGTACTCCTGGCGAAATGGTTTGAAGTCACGTTTAATGCGTCCTTTCACGTATCATAATGGCTGGTCCTCGCTCACATTCATTCAGAATGATTTTCTTTTTTATTGACAAAAATAATAAAAATAATGATATTCTCCATACCTGATTTGATTGCAGATTTTCTGTGATAATCACAGCAGCTTCTAGATTTTCACTATACAGCGTTCGAGTAATGTTCATTCGTCTTTTAAGTAACACAGAATGGTTACACAGTAAACAAAAAACTTTCGCTGACGGTCGAAATATGTTGAAAATTCACTCACTATGTCCAATCACAAGGAAAAGAGGAAGAGTCCATTAACAAGCGGCAGAAATCAAGTCCATTCAAAAGCAAGTGTCGGTATTTTAAACAATCGAAGATTACAACACAAACAGCAAACACAGTGAGAGTTAGCCTGAGTTAGACTGAGCACGCGCTGGCGGTGGGCCACCACCCACACCACTCTTACGATGTTCTACGCGACTGGAGAGCACGGAAAAGCTCCGGCGAAGTGTAAGAGGCATTCCATTCCATAATGTGATAAACACCACGTTAAACGTAAAATCATATTATTTACAGTCAGGACAAACATGACCATAACAATATATACAATCGAGCCAATAGCTTTTAATTCGTCCCTAACTAATAACAAACAGATCCAGCTTGTCGCCATCTGTCCTCCCCCAGCGACGCCCTAAGCCGAGGCCTGTACCCCTCAGGGGGTGCCCTTAGCGAGTAGTCGCTTAGTTTATAAGTTTGATGTCCTGGCTGGAGGCCTTAATTTATTAAGGCACCCACAGGAAAGTCCAGTTAAGCAACCATCAACCTCCTAGGTTGACCTGCGAGAAGTTATTAAAAAAACAAAAAATGACCATAAAGATAGACATGAGTATTCATGTAACGTTTCGTTACACCCCGGGTCAGAATCTAATAGAATTTTGCTATAATTATAAGACAGTTAAGTACTTCCATTTCCCCCAGGTCTCATCAGTGGAGGCTCTAGGACCACTCTCGCCCATTGTCCTTTAAAAATACGTTGATCACTTACATGTCGTTCGTGGTAAAAATACTAAGAAAAATCAGAGAGTAGCCCTTCTCATCGAAGACTATCAAAAATATCAACAAATAGCTTTCCAATCCCAGGCTCATCAGGCAGCACAGCCTCATCATCGACGGTCTCTTCGAACCCCGTCACCTGCATCTACCTGATGTCCCGCACGGCCGTCATGATGGAAATGAGCTCCGAAGAAGTTCCGTCACACGTGACCGCGGCGCGGTTCCTCAACGCTTTGCTGGCCACTGAAGAGTTGGGTCTTTCGCAGCCTAGTACTCGAAGCTTAGCAGTCAATGTGTTCGCGTTGTGGATGTGTAGCCCGTTGTTAGGTAAGATGATTTTTATCAATAGCAGCATCAGGAAATTTTTCGAAGATCATGAACTTATCGGATACTAAATGTTTAAACGCACTCTGTATTTCTTGCTTAATAATTTTTCTTTGATTGAACTGGAAAGTAAATAATATTTGGTATCTCTTCAAGGCTCTGTGCATATGTGATCGCAACATTATGATATAACAAGTACATAAGTAGGTACACCAGTACCCTAATTGCGTAACACATTATCAATCGGAGTTTGAATCAATTTGAAACAAATTGCTAACCCATTGCTTCATATCTTCGAAAAATTTGTCTGCTCAACAACGTAAATAACGCAATGAATATTGTTGAATTGTCAAAATGAAACCAACTCCTGTTGATAATGTGTTACGCAATTAGGGTGCTGGTCGACCAGGTAGGTACATACCTGGTCGACCGAGCTCTGCTCGGGTGTAAATAGAGAAAACGAATTTTCCCAGATATGAGACCTATACCAGAAAGGTTTAGGTAGTTAACTGAAGGTAAACAATCTTGATGTGACTTTTTACACAAACACCTATTATACAAATAAACTACTGCTTTATTGTTGTATTTAAGTACATTGGTTTTTATTTCATAAAAGACACATCAAGATTGTTTACCTTTTTTTAACTAGCTAAACTTTTCTATTATAGCTAGATCGATTTTTCGCCCCTGTAAAACCCTATACTGCAACTTTAATCGAAATCGTTACAGCCGTATTCGAGAACGTGATTACGAAATACAAATATTGCTCATTTAATAGTACAGGAATAGGATTTAGTAAGTACATTAGTCCTTTTCCAACCTTCGTGGTTAGTGACCAGAAGTTTTCTTTCCAAAGACCCAGGATAATGTTGAAAAAATATACTATTTCATTCCAGAAATCCAACTAAAACCTCACCATTGCCCATGGAGGTTCTGGGCAAACTGGCAGAAGCTGGTCCATCGTTACGGCCACGGCTCAGAGTCCAGACTCGATCGTGACCAGCCTGTGTTGCGATTACAAAGAAACGTCTTCTTCCCCAAACATCTAGAAGAAGGAATCAAGTAAGCAAGTTTCGGATTTAGCGAAGTGCCGAAAACGGATATTTCATTTTGATTCATGTAAAGTAAACTACTAGTTTATAGGACGGTAAGGCTGGTGGAATGCTCAAACAAAAAAAAAAAGCAAGTATAAACACGGACTAGAAAAAAAAGAAGGTCTCCTCGCCGCGCGTATCGAAAGTGAAGCACCGTACCGATCTATGTGTGCGTGATTTGACAACTTAAAGACGTCGTCGTTTCACGTAATGGCGGCCGGTCATACTATGATCTAAACGTGTGCATGAGGCGTGTTTGTGTGTGTGTGCTTACTGTGCTTCACTTTCAATATGCGTAACGGTTATACATACATACATTACATTACATTTAGATAGATATATTATATTATTTTGAAATTGGTAATTTATTATTATTTTGACATTATAATTGTGTATTAGTACGTAAGGAATTGTGTGTTATTATGTAATTGAGTTTATTTCTTTTTAAATGTGTGTCTGCTGTTTCGACATAACGAACTCTAGTATTTGTATGCTTTCGAGCAAAATGTAGCGAACAGACCATCTTATAACATCATATTGTATTGAAACCTACATTTACGAATAAATTTGATTTGATTTGATTTTATTATTTTGTTATTTGAGCATTTCTCTTTTTTTTTGCCAATACCTATACATTTGTTGAATGTCCCACAAGATTGCAGATTAATAACATTTGTGTAATGTGTATGTTATTGATTCTGTTTTGTTTAGGAGCACATTTTTTATTAAAATTCACAGAAATCATTAAAAAATATCATAAAAATATAATATTTAATTAAAAAAATAAATAAATACAAACTACCAAAAAATTGCAATGTATGAAAATTCGTATGTCCCAGTCTACCATCCGTTACTTAAAACTCAATTATTTTAATAAGGTTCAAAGAAACTATACTGAGATTTTGTTTTTAAACCATTCTAAGAGGTAAAAAGATCTACTTACATTGCTTTTTTGGTATTTTTTTTTTATTTTGTCAGATATAAATGAATTTTAAACTCGTCCCAGAAAAAGTTCCAAAAATAGATTTCAGTTTTGTTACCCATTTTTTATGTGTTATAGTTAAAAAACTTCCATTTCGATACACAATTTTAACTTGGCAACTACAGGTACCATTTAATGCCGCCATATTGATTTAGGTGTCAGTGCTGTTCCGACGTTAAAATGTGAAACACGTATTCCAGTTCGAAAATCGAATCTCATTCCAGTATTTGTTACAGCTGTTTCAAAAAAATAAATAAGCAATTTTCTTTTACTTTTGTTGGTATTTCTTTGCAATGATATTATTAAGTTTATCATGAAGTATCAAGAAAACAATTTTTTTGGATATAACAATTGCTACTTCAAAGTTTTTTTTAACAATTAAAAAGTAACAAAATAAGAACATGTAATTTAACTTCATTTAGTTTTTAATACATTTTCCACAAAATTCATAAATAAAATAGATTTTCTTATAAAAATCCAAATGTTAATAAAGTAAACTACCTGATTTCATGAAAAAAAACGATTTATATATATATTTTTATTTTTAGCGATTTTTTGAAACTGGCAAAAAAAAAGAGAAATGCTCATTTGGTAACGTTAACAAGCCGTGGTAGAAATAAAGAATGATATCAAAAGTACCCTTGCGAAGTTACCACGGGAGCTACATTTAAGACCAATACCAATTAATTAGAAATAATCATAGACTTATAAAAAAAGATGGACTCCGCGCCGCGCATATCGAAAGTGAAGCACCGTACCGATCTATGTGTGCATGATTTGAGTACCTGCAAAGACGCCGGCGCTCGTGTCACGTAATGGCGGCCGGTCGGCATACTATGATGTAAATGTGTGCGCGAGGCATGTTTGTACAAACGGTCCGGCATACTTACTGTGCTTCACTTTCGATATGCGTGGCGCAGAGTCCATCTTTTTTTATAAGTCTATGGAAATAATTTATAAACCGTTTAAAAAAAACCATGAATTTATAACCACTTTTCAAACCTAGCAAGAAGAAATAGATAAGTGCTTGAGGGAAGACCGAAGAAGGATTTGCTGGACCTGCTTTGCTGGCCCTGACGTATGTAGCGAGTGTGGTCTTTGTAAATGACAACATTTTACGAAGACCACTCCCGTTAAGTATGTCAAATCAACGCTGCGGCGCTGGACTCTGGATTTTAGTTTTTTTGCCATCGACTTCTGTAATTAATCTTGAATATACTTCCCGTTGATATAAAATTGTCACTTTACAAAAGGGACTTCAAAAGTAAACTGAAGCGTACCTACTGGAAGGCTGCTATGATTCTATTTTTGTTCTATTTTTATTCTATTTTTTTATTACATTTAAATTGTAAACATACATACCTATTATAGGTACTTTATATTTATAATGGTTATTTAATTATTTCAAAATCTTTAATTGTTCATTACATTCATGAGATTTAACGCTGTTTTTATTTTAAGTTTTTGCATTTTTTAAAGTTATTTAATCGTGTTTAAAATTCGACACAATTTAAAAATTGTTATGAATAAATGATAATAATAATTAAAGTTATTTTTTTTTCATTCGAGTTCATTAGTTATTTTTTCTATAGGCTTTCATTTGCCTGATAATAAAATTATTGATTGATTGATTAATTAATATATTGGTCCTTTCAGGCTTCAAAAATATTTGAACGTCAAAAAAGTTCATATACTGTGACAAATTGTGGTCAAGATTTAGATTCATTAATATGTGACTGCTTTTGCTTTTTCGACTTTTCCTTTGGCTGTATACATGTTACTGAGAAACAGCAGTCACATCAGTAATATACTGACCACAATTTAATGATGCCTACAGTTGTCACAATATTCTAAGACCTTTTTTGACGTTCTTATATTTTTGAAGCCTGAAAGGGCCAATATTGATTTGACGACACGGTTGGCGCAGTGGTTGAGCGATTGACTGCTGCGCAGCATGTCGCGGGTTCGATTCCCGCACGGAACAAATATTTGTGCGACCTACAAGTATTTGTTCCGAGTCTGGGTGTTTTTCTATCTATAATATGTATGTATTTACAAAAAAAAAAAATGTATTTAAGTAGTTTATCAGCCATTTCGTTTCCATAACACAAGCATTAGGTTGCTTAGCTTGGGACTAGATGGCGTTGTGTGAAATGTCCAAAGATATTTATATTTATTTATTTATATTTATGATTCCACGCCGTAGCTATAAGAGGTCATTGAACATGTTCTTCCAGGGACTCTCGCATCCAAGAACTGTTATACGAAGAGGCTCGACACAACGTGGTGACGGGGAGGTATCCTCTCGAGAGTGCGCAAGCGGTGATGCTGGGAGGGCTGCAGGCTAGGATACAGTTAGGACCTTACGACCCACATCGACACACGGCGCGGTTCTTTAGGTCAGTGGAAGCTCTGGCAAAGTTTTTTAAGGAGATAAGCAAGTCTTCGTTATTGGATTGAAAAAATGGTCTCTTTGGTCGAGTATAATCATCAGTTTTTAGGGTTCCGTACCAAAATGGTAAAAAAGAACCCTTATGGTGCGACTCAGTCTGTCTGTTTGTCACAGCTGGATATCTCAAGAACTAAGTAGGTACTTACTCATTCTATCAACTTGAAATTTGGAACAGTTTTAGATGATGTTTATAAGAATATGAATAAGAATAAGAATAATTTATTGGTCCATCGTTACAAAATAAATTACTTACAAAAATAATAATATTGAGTGCTTGCTGTAACTAGAATAAGTAACATTTATTTGAACAGTGGTCCCCAAACTAGGCAGCGCCTGTATCTTGGGGGCCTGAGTTGCGTTATCTTAAGTTTTAATTCGAGACATTTTGTGTTAACAATTTAATTTCAGGATGTTTGAAAATGGACATAATACAAGAATTATAATTAATTAAGGGTAGAGAAATAACAAGTTAAAAATAAAGTAAATTGAGCAATATAAAATAATTCTAAATAATGATGCAGTGTGTGTGTGTGAGGGTATGTGGGGTGTGTGTGTGTGTGTGTGTGTGAAGTGTGTGTGTGTATTGTAGTAGGTGTGGATTTTTGTGTGGAGGAACTAAATGATTACGTGAATGACTTGCTAGTAGATTTTGGTGTTAACTCACTATTTCTTCAGTATCGTTGTATGACAGGGAGAGAAGCCAGCTTTTTGTCATTATTTTAAATGAGTGTGTGTTAAGACCTTTAGTATCACAGCGCTTGCTTATTTTATTGTACATATGAGTGTGTAAGTAAGAGGGGCACCGTCTGGCCAGAAGACTGTTTGCATTAGGAAGAGGGACATGTAAGATACGTTTTGAGAGCAGGCTTTGGTAGTCAGGTCTGTTTTTAATAGACTTGTGTACATGCAGTGCGGCACTAATTATAAACAGTTGACGTACTCGAAGAACCGGAAATTCACTGTATAGCAGGTCTGTCGGGAACCTAAAGGGCTTTTGAAGCATTACTTTTATTACGGCTCTTTGAGCTCTTTCTATTTCAATAAATGTGCTTTTCCCGGCTCCGCCCCAGACGGAGTTTCCATACTGGAGTACAGATTGACAGAGACCTAGGTATATTGTTCGGAGAATTTTAATAGGTGTGCAGTCTCGTAGTTTCTTCATAACGTAGATTAGTTTTCTGACGCGGCCCGCTAGCAAGTGTATGTGAGGTTTGAATGATAAATTTTCGTCTATAGTAATACCTAGATATCTAAGGGAGGAAATGCGGTCTATAGGAGTACAGATACAGTTTGTGAGTGGTGAATTGTGATCGTTGCGACATGTGTGGAATTTGAGTGTCAATTGGCAAGGAGGACTGGAAGCTATGGTTTTGAAGAAAGTGATGAGCTTAGTTTTTTTTATGTTAAGTGTAAGTAAATTTCTACTAAGAGTCTCTGAGATTGTAAGCAGACCATGTTCGGCAAGATGATACACTTGTTCCCAAGTTTTGGCATGGAATATGATTGCCGTGTCGTCAGCATAAGAAATTATTTCAGCGTTTTGAAGCGGTGCATTAAGGATATCGTTCATATAGAAGGCGAAAAGGGTCGGACCGAGAGTACTGCCTTGAGGGATTCCAAAATTGATAGGCAGTAATCCACTAGAGTAGTCTCCTACTTTTACTAGTTGCCGGCGATTTGTTAGATAGCTTCGAAACCAGTCTAACGCGTTTCCTCGTATTCCTATACCCTCTAGTTTGGACAGGAGTAGATCTATCGATATTGTGTCAAACGCCTTGGCCAGGTCAAGAAAAACTGCCATGACGTTTTCGCCCTTTTCAATACAAGAAGCTATGGAGTTGGTTAGTAGTATAGCGGCGTCCTCGGTCGACTTGCCTCTTCTAAAGCCAAACTGTCTTTCAGATATTAGATTGTAATCTTCTAAAAAATTTACTAGTCGCTTATTTACCACTTTTTCGAGAAGTTTTGATAGAATGCACAATAGTGCGATAGGTCGATAGTTCTCCGGTAGTTCTTTAAGACCGCTTTTATGAATGGGTCGGACACAGGCAACCTTCCAGCAGTCTGGGAAGATGCCGTTTTCCAAACTTAAGTTAAAAATATGAGTGAGTGGTTTTAGCAATGTTTTTTTGAGTAGTAAAATTATCCTGACACTAATTTCATCCAGTCCGCTGGCGCTATCAATTTTATGTTGATCAATAAGTTTTTCTATTTCGTGCTCATCTGTTGGGTGGAAGAAGAAAGAGTGTGGTGGAGTTTCACGTGGTTTATATTTGCTCGCAAGGGATGCTTGGGTCTCGGACAGTCGCGTTAGTATGAGATCCGAAAGATTTTTGCCTAGAGAAGTGAAGTAAGCATTACAATTATTTAAAGAATCGACAGGGTCCTGTGCGTTAGATAATAACTGGGAAGAATCACTTTTTTCAGTATTTGGGTTGTAAATAGATTTGATAGTGTTCCAGAGCATTTTTGGGTTGTCTTGGTTTTTGATTATGAGTTGAGTATTATAATCGGTTTTAAGTTTATGTAGCAAGTCGTTACAGAAATTTTTGTACCTAGTGTACACGAGGCGTCGCATTTCGTCATTTGGATAGGATTTTAAGGCTAGATGAAGATTATCACGGTGCCTCATGCATCTCATGAGGCCTGGCGTTATCCATGGCTTTATGTTGTATTTACTTCGACTGACGGTGATTTTACGTGAGTTTCTAGCGATTGAGTTGGAAATAGTTTCGATTAGTGAGTTTACCCAACTACTTTGCAAATAAGAAAGAAATATTCAAAGTGGGGCTACTAGGGCATGTGGGGTATCATAAGAAAGATCGGTGTTTGCACATTCTCAAACAATTTTTAATTCTTTCTTATGCCGCATTGTTTTCTACTTTTGATGAAAAATGTGTGAAAAAAAATACAGTTCCCCCTTTACAAACTTCGGAGACCTTATGGTCTCCGAAGTTTGTAAAGAGCAAAAATCTGAAATTATTCTATGTGATAGAAGTTTATGTACTTAAATATTACAGGGAAAATAAAACGATGTCTCTAAGTAGCACACTTTTTCAGAAATCGGAACAGAACCCTCGGTGTGCGAATCCGACTCGCACTTAACCGGTTTTTTAAATTAAGAAACCCAAGATGACATTGTTGTTTTCCACACAATACAATTTTTACTCGTCTTCTTCTTTGAGAAGTTCAGTCGTGACATTGTCGTGCAGGGCCCAGCAGGACAAGTACCTGCCCAAGCACGCCCGCTCAGGCCGGTGGGCAGCCCTGTTGCCGGCAGGCCGCAAGGGCAGCCCGGAGGCGCGGCTGCTGGAGCAGGCGCAGCGCCCGCCCGCCGCGCCGCCGCGCAAGCTGCGCCACAAGTACCTCGCGCATACCAGGACGCTGCCCACATACGGGTACCCACATAATTTTATTATTACACTTGTTTGTAATGTTCCCCTGGGACTCAGGCTTCCTCTCTGTGAGAGCCAAGGGCAATCGGAAGGCGCGGCTGCTCACGCTGCAGTGACGCGTATGCGACGCGTGTGTTTAAACCATAGATATAAGAAAGAAATTGTCACGGTCACAGTCGAAAGCGCACACTAGTTCACGGAGACAGCCATTTGATTAAGAACGGCTCATACTGAGCATGTCGCGCGGACACAGATTCGCCCCCTTGCCACTTCTGCTGTTTTTTATATTTCTATGGTTTAAACCGTGTTAGTGGCTGGACAATCTCGCAAATATTTCCGTACCATGTCCTAGAGTGTACTTATCGCTCATTCGATGTACTTCGAAAGAATAAGAATTTAATGGGATCGCACAGGACAGGAAGATCACAAAATAATGACACAATAATAGAAACATTGGAGCAGTGGTGGCCCAGCGGTAACGGCCGCGACTTACGAGTTGTAAGTCGTAAGGTTTGAACCCAAGCAGGCACTTTAGTTTGTGTAAATTATTTAATCACCACTGATCTCAAAAACGATGAAGGAAAACATTGTGAAGAAACCGGTATGTCCTAGAACCAAAAATTCGAAAACATGTGACATCTACCAACCCGCACTGTTCCCGCGTGGTGGCTTACGGCTCGCTCCCTCTTAACGAGAGGAGGCCTGTGTCCCAGCAGTGGGAACATTTGGTAGCCCGATGAAATCATTACAACAACCTTAAAAAACAAGGCTAACAGAAACTTAATACATAATATGAGTTTCATACAGGCCCATACGCAAAATACGCAGATTATGGTGGAGTTACGGATACCAGCCTGTATTACCTATTACCTATTCATACAGGGCGGCGTTCTTCCAAGGTCAGATCGAGCAGCCGGTGCGCAGTCTCACGAGCCTGCTGACGCACGAGGACATTCCCGTGCTCGTCGCTGTCAACTCGAACGGCGTCTACGTTATTGATGACACGGAAAGCGTAAGTACAGTTCCTTCGTGATAGTTATCTTTATTTTCATTAAGATAAGGTTGCTGTTGGATTGCTGCCCCTGGCAATTTAAGTCTGTCAAAATCAAAGTGATCTTTAGGTTCGTAAAAATAAGGTTGATGTTGGATTGCTGCTGTCAGAGGTACTAGGTAGGTAGGTCAGAGGTAACTCTGAACAGACTGTACTTAGTTATCATGCTCTTGAGTCCTGCCCCAAGCCTGCCCCTTACATAATCAGTACTTAGTCACTCTTTTTCAAGCCATATCTTTCACACATACCGTCCACCGTGTCTCTGGTTTCCCCCAACTCCTACCGTCATGGTAGAGTGTGACGGAAACCTAACTATGTATGTTATATTATTTTGTCAACTTATGAACAATACCTACTCTGTACTCACTCATATTCTTGCGAATAAATGATTATTCCACATTCATAAGTAAAGGATATTGCAAATCCATTCTTCTTCTTCGTAGCTTGTCGATTGAGTCAGCCCAGAATTTGGCTACGTGCTTGGCACCTTCAGTAACATCCATCAGTTCCTATAGCGTGCAGACAGCAGGACACGCTAGACACGACATTAAGTGCCACATTGTTTGTGGAACTGCACCACATTTACACTCCAGGGCGGAGTCATCTGTGAATCTCACCTGAGGAGGGTTTCTTTGCTTCGGCCTACCTAAGTCCGGAGTCTATTTAAAGAGTTCCAGGCCACTTATAGCAACTCCATATTCAGGGGGAGATTTACAGCAGGTGGAACGAAGGTTGTGTAGGGAAGCACTAACTCGCCACAGCTTTAGCCTTTCCTTAGGGCCCTCGCTCACGGCGACTTTTTGTAGCGATGCTGTCGCGCGTTTCGTAAACGCGCGACAGCATCGCTACTCGAATCGAATCGTGGTGTAGGCGAGGGCAAACAGATATCGCCGCATCGCGACTGTATCGATGCAAACGCGCGACAGCATCGCTACTGCATCGCTACAAAAAGTCGCCGTGAGCGAGGGCCCTTAGACCGTTCGCCAGTGACACTTTAAAAAGTTGTTGCGGCTTTTCAGCCTTTGTGACACGAGGATGTTCGTTCAAAGGGTGTTGTATGTCGGAAGCCATCTTGGCTCTTTCACTTGAGCTTGCTACCGCTTTACGAACTTCTGGTGGCGCTATTCCAGATAATGCATACACATTTGCACTGGGGTCGGTTTGAGGCAACCAGTGATGTTTCATTCAGAGCTGTATCCACTAACTTGGCTTGGGCTGAACGTCTCCACACGGGGCATGCGAATTCACCTACAGGAAAAGATAGCTCCAGCCCAGGGACCGTACTATGATGTGAAAAAAGTCTCTCTCTTTCACTGGAACCATGGATCCATGATCTTTTTTCACGTCATAGTGCGGCCCCAGTAGTCCTAATCCATTGTTACATAGGTTGTTCGTTTTTTTTAATTCTTCTGCTCAACAACGTCAATAACGCAATGAACGTGGGTGAACTGGCAAAATGAAACCCATTTGCGATCAATTGTCGTTGTAAGTGTGACCCGGATGGCTCATGACTGGCTCAGCCTTAAAACTACAGTCAGACCTAGGTGGCCCAAAGATATCTTTTTAGGGTTCCGTACCGAAATGGTAAAAAAGGAACCCTTATGGTGTGACTCAGTCTGTCTGTCTGTCTGTCTGTCTGTCACAGCTGGATATCTCAAGAACTACTAATGCTATCAACTTGAAATTTGGAACAGTTTTAGAAGACGTTTACCCAACTATTTTGTAAATAAGAAAAAAATAAAAATGTTTACATTTTTTTTTGCAACAAGGACTGAAAGGGGGTCTTAAAAATTAAAAGTGGAGCAACTAGGGCATGTGGGGTATCATATGAAAGAGCGCCGTTTGGACATTCTCAATTTTTTTTTTTTAGGCCGCATTATTTTCGACTTTTGATGAAAAATGTAAAAAAAATACTGTTCCGGCCCCGCCTTATCTCCGAAGTTTGCAAAGAGAAAAATCTGAAATTATTCTATGTGATAGGAGTTTATGTAAAGATTACAGGAAAAATAAAACGATGTCTCTAAAGGTGAGCGTCCATTGGTCCGCGCCGGCCGCACCGCACGCACGGCACGCAACGGATTTTGGTTTGCTCTGTATGAATTCATATAGAACTGCGTCCACTAGCGGTACCGGCCGCACCGACCGCCGGCATATATGAGCAAAAAAGGCGATGCGTGCCGGTGACGTCATAAGGAATGCCGGTGACGTCACCGGCACGGAACGCATTTTTGAACTCATCTCATCTGTCAGTGTCATCCTACTGATTCCATCCGATTCCAGGGATTGACGAAGACAATGTTTTTTTTTCTAGACTAGTCCTTATATGCGTAAAGACTAGTCTATACAACATTAGTTTTTGTTTATACTAAACCCGAAATGGGTCATTGTACTCATCATTTTGAACAATTTTTTCTACGGGATCAACCTTGAAATCGCGAAAAAAAAATCTGCTGTCCAGTACATTTATCTACATCAAACTCGTCAAAATGTACTAAACAGCTGATTTTTTTTTCAATGATGAGTACAATGACCCCTTTTCAGGTTTAGTATAAACAAAAACTAATGTTGTATTAACAAATTAAAAACAAAATTGAGTTTCTGGTTTCTGACTGCATTTTTGTTGTGCTTTATTATCAAAATTCAAAAATGATAATAATGTTTAGACTCGTGCTCATCGCTATGAGCGGCACGTGTCAACGGCAGAGGCAACTGCAGTCATCTTCTGCCAACAAGCCATAGATAGATAGAGCCACTATAATTATAAAGTAATATAGATGGGCCAGTGAGGTTTTCGTTTTGTAGAATACCCAAGCCTAGAGATAGCGCTGCATGTCCTAATGACTCCTTCGCTAGCTCACGAGATGGCACTTTTAGGAGTTTTTGTTTCTAGTATTAAATCCCTAAACATTGTATTGAAGAATGATTATATGTTATTTTATTTGTGGAATAAATTAATTCTTATGTGTATAAAATAAGACTATGATGACAAATTCATATTCTAGAGGAAATTTAGAATTCGAAACATACACATAAGAATTTACCTATTTCACAAAATAAATAACATAAACATTCTTCAAAATCCCAAACTATAAATGCCATCATCAAGAGACATACCAATAAATGAAACGAAATAAAATGGTAGATAGAAATGAAATAATATTTATTTAGAAAACAAGCACAGTCCTAAGATTGGTCCTAAGTTGTAAAAGAACACAAAACAGATCACCAGAACACACAACACACGACACAGAAACAATGAACGAAACTGTAGGAACACACATTAACTTCATTAATTTATTTTATGAAGTGTATTCACAAAAATAATAGTGACGATTTGGAATCAAAATGAAATGAAATAAATAATAATTCCTAATATATTGTTATAGGGAATATCAAATTTGAACGAAACCATAGCAACGAAACAGAAGAAATATTTTCAAAAGTCAACAGTACTGACTGTTTCTATGGTTTCTCTAACATCATTTACGTTTAGTTTCACTCGTGAAAAAGGTGTTATATATTTTGCTACTATCTATATCTATACTAATATTATAAAGAGGTAAAATTTGTATGTAAGTTTGTAAGTTTGTATGTAGGGGGTAATCTCCGGAACTAATGATCCAATTCTAAAAATTTTTTCACAAGTAGAAAGCTACATTATTCCTTAGTGCTATAGGCTATAAATTATATTTATATCATGCATATTAGCCGAGCTATCACAATTTTTATCTAACAAGTCGGAAAGAAATACCTCTTTAAACAGACTTTTTTGCATGCGCTGCCTAAACGGTTGTTTATAATTGAAAACAATGTATGGCAGTCTGGTCCGTCTTAAATAATTCTACAAAAAAGTCCGCGACACCATATATGTATCTTTTATATTTTATCTTTTATACATCTTTTATTGCTTTAAAAAAGTATTTTTTAGACATACTTAAGTTTGGATGATTATTTAAACAACAAAACATCATCCTTATCAAAATAAGTTATTTTATGATCACAAGGACATCATGGAGATAAGATTTGGCCTTTACAATATGTCAATTGGTCATACAGTTTCGGAGATAATATAAAATTACTAAAACGCAAAATAACTTTAATTCATACCGGTCGCTCTTGAGCGAACATGTTTAGTGCGGACGTTTTATCAATTTACCCATAGTTGGCGTTGTGCAAATAAGTAATTTTTCTGAATTTTCCGCGGATTGACGACCCTCTCGATTTATTATTTCAATAACAACGAATTAAGAATGATATTCTTAATTCGTTGTTCAATAATGTCGGTGGAATACAGCGGAAGAGTTTGTTTCTTTGTTAGTTTGTTTGAACGCGCTATCTCTGGAACTACCCCAGTCGGATTTGAAAAAAACTTTTTGCATTTTATAACCCAGTTCTTGAGGAGGTCTATAGGCTATATAACATCACGCTAGGGCCCTTAGGAGCCGAGCGCGAAGTAATAGCGCGGGCAGGCGATGCGGAAGGATATAGGCTATTTAACATCACGCTAAGAACCTTAGGAGCCGAGCAAAAAGAAAAAATGTCAGAAAGGATGCTCAAGCGCTAACGAAGTAATAGCGCGGGCAGGCGTTGCAATGCGATGCGTCGTTGGGGGACAAGAAATTTCACGCGGTCGAAGTCGCGGGCAGAAGCTAGTACTTAATAATATCTTCGTCAATCTCCATGACAACGTGCGACGTCTACTGACAACAACAAAAACACTCAGACTAAATAAAAATGGTGGACGCATGACACCGGCAAATCCGTTCAATCCGTTGCGTGCCGTGCGTGCGTTCCGGCCGGCCGGCGCGGACCAGTGGACAGTGGACGCATGCCATCGGCAAATCCGTTCAATCCGTTGCGTGCCGTGCGTGCCGTGCGGCCGGCGCGGACCAGTGGACGCTCAGCTTAAATAGCATACTTTTCAGAAATCGGAACGGAACCCTCGGTGCGCGAGTCCGACTCGCTCTTGACCGGTTTTTTTTATTTTATTCATTTATATTACTATTTTACATTGCAGACTGTTCTACTCGGTCTTCTCTACGAGGAGCTGTCGTGGGACTTCGGTATACCATCAGACGACAGTGAAGACTGCCTGCCCTGTCTGTTCCTACAGTTCATGGTGGTAGAGAACGGGCTACGAGTCTCTAAGATACTGCAGGTAATAGCTTCGTTTCTAAAAGATGACAAGAACCAAATGTGAGGGGCTCGTGGCTAAGTAACAAAAGCCGCACGGGTCAATCGGTCTGTCCGTGGATGGGTGACCCTCTTTACATACCTCCGTGCCTCAGAAAGCACGCTAAGCCGTTGGTCCCGGCTGTCATTCTTGGATCTTTGACAGTCATTTCGGGTCGTCAGAAGCCCGAAAGTCTTCCGTCGTTCTGAAGTTGATATCACGACTGTACGAAGTCGAACGTACACATTGCATGCAGTTGAATATATCGACTGCGCGCGGTTGCTGCGATGCAGTCCGTCTGATGGCAGTCTAAGTAGTCACCGCCTGAGGTATGTGAGCGCGCGCTCTATAACACTTATCCAGATATTTTGTTGTTCTTCAGGTGTTCTCGAAACAAACCATCATGATGGACACACTGATCGAGCACTTCGCCAGCGAGTACCGCAAGAGGCTCGGACAGGAGACGCCCAGTGACCACGCTAACTACGACTATCATTCTGGTGAGTGTAAACATCGTAAGATAGAGGTCCGTCTTCAGTATGATCCGAAGATTGGGTCAGACTGATGATATAGTGATGGATTCTGTACAGGTCACTAAACTAGTGTTAATAAATCACGCACGCACACGTCCACACACGCAACAACACGCATACGTATATGCTGTGTGTTCACCATACTGTAGAAAGATTCGGGTAGGTAAATTAAACTACACTGTACAACAGCAGAAGTCACTCGTCCGCACCGTTGGAGCGCTAGCAAGCAAGTGGCCACGAGAGTAACATTGGTAAGGCAGGGGACATAGTTCTTCCATAGTTCAAGGTACCCGATCCACTATAGCCACTCGAACCAATAGCCCAATATGTTTTGTTTCCATGTTCTGCAATAGTCCTGCACCAACGGGGGGTTGTCCTTGGGTGCACTTGCATAGTGCATACAGGGATAATCGTTGGTTGGTGCCGCCTCGTCATTTCAAATTGTCTAAAGGGCATCTGCGATTTGGTCGGCCCCTAGTACGCCTTCCAAAAGTCCGGGACTCCAGGGTCCCGAGATATGTCAAAGACAAAAAAAAAAAAAAATAATATCCTTGGACATTTCACTTAACGCCATCTAGTCCCAAGCTAAGCAACGTAATGCTTGTGTTATGGTAACGAGATGGCTGATAAACTACTTATATATATTTTTTTTGTGTATATTATAAGAAATTCATATCAGCATCTTTCATTCCAGATTCAGGCAGCATATCCCTGCCCCCTCTATCCAGACCGGACTCCCCGCAGCGCAGGCTAGCCAACAAGCTGTCCCGGCTAGCCCTCGCCACTCACGATGGCAGAGGAAACCTGCTAGGTGGCGCTGGTGACTGGAACACTGACCTCAACTACCCACGACCTTCATGGATACTGCCCAAGCATTAGGGAAAAATGGGCAACTCCTTGCTCAAGTGCTCAACTGTGGGTGATGTCAGGCGGTTCTACACTAACTTGAGAAAACATAGCATAGTCAGCCAATTTAATGTTCCCTCTGGTGGGACTCAAGCCTCCCCTCTATGAGGAGTGGCCTGTAATGCACCGCGCGGGCCAATTGCGTGTTGGTATACTTATGATAAATACGAGTAGTATGTGCATATACAGTTTATTGAGGGTAGTTAGTTCATGGAATTTAAATTTGAAGTTGATACTTACTAAACTTGAAGTTAACGTTTGCACGGACGTAAAAATACCGCGGCGATTTTCTTACGCGAACTGAATTTTCAAAGCTCTGTTTAGCGCCGAGAGTTGAAAATCCAACAGTGTTTTTTCGACGCGCTAGAATGCACTCTGTTGTTGTTAAATTGGATTCTCAATGCTCGGCTCAACAACGAGAGTTGAAAACCCCGTACGCGATAAAACCCCGCCGCGATATTTTTACGTCCGTGGGAACGTCGGCTAACACCCTGTATGACTCACCTGAAGTGATAATTAATTAATCATTGGAACATTTCGGTAGTCAAAATTAGTCAGTGGTATTAATATTAAGTAGGTAAGATTAGACATTAGCATTTTAGTCAAGTAATAGGCTAAGCTGAGAGCTACAGGTCTGATTGTAATACTGCATTTTTTTTTTTACGTCTGAAATTAAACACTTTGTTGTAAATTGTAAATAAAAGTCTTATTACCAAATTAAAAAGTTTTATTTATAACGAAATAAAATCCACTATAGAAAGTAAACGATTTAGATCAACATACTGTAATTATTACATTAAACTATTTCCTGCTATATTAAAACGTAACGTAAGTAGGCGTAGGTACATAATTTTTCAAAAAAAAATGTCTAAAATGTATTAACAGATACAAATCTGTTCTGTGGTCAGGCCACATTTAAAACATGGAGTGCTTGGCCACAAATATAAAGGTATTGTTTTCGAAATCCAATAAGGGATCACGATCAATGCATGTATGTCTACGTCAACTCACGTCGGAGAAGATCATCCACATAGGATTACAAAAATAGCCTACAAATTAGGTTCCTACCTGCACACTAAATAGCTGATACAGGGTGTCATTCTAATCACCGTTACCACGGTCTTATGGGGTCATCATTATGAACAGCATTTACTAGGTATGGGACCAAACTTGAAATCGCGAAAAAAATCTGCTGTTCCCTACATTTACGTTCGCATAACTCGTCAAAATGTAGGAAACCGCAGATTTTTTTCGCGATTTCAGATTTCGTCCCATAGTAAAAGTTGTTATTAATAATGAGTACAATGACCCCTTAAGAGGATAACGGTGATTAAAATTACATCCAGTATAAGTTCATAAACTTAACGAGATTTAGAGATAGGAAAAAGTAATGATTTTTGAGACATGTAGGACCAGCGTGGAAAGTTCTTTCTACAGATGTCAGCAGATGCTGTAAACTTTGATTGCGCGATGTAGGACTTGTGTGACGTCAGATGTCTAGCGTAGTTCTTAAGTGGTGGTATAGATGTCGCCAGTGATGATTTCAATCAGTTTCTAAGACAGTTTCTTGAACCACAGTCAATTTTTTTTTTCTATATGCTTGCCTCAAACTCCGCAAACCTTTAATTACATCTAAGATCTCCTGGTGTAGTGGTGCCTGGCCGCCTTGTTGTACTCTTTAAGCAGCGGGTGCCTCTCCAAGTAATCCATGAGCGCCTTGAACCTGGGCCCAGAGAGGTCCCGGTGGCGCGTCAGTCTTACCTCTAAAGTGTGGACTTTGAAGGACATTTCGGCACTGTGGAAGAAATGGTTTCGTTATTTAACTGATCACACTATATGGACTGGTCTTGTCCACTACATGTCTGGCTGGGTTTGTAGGCAGGTAGAGTCAGCGTCAAAAATATCGGGGCGAATAGACTGTTCAAAATGATCTCAACAACTAAGAAAATTAAACTTCTTATCTTAATTGGATAAAGTTCTTGTCAGAATGACCGTTGTCGTGTACTGTCTTAATTCTGAAACATTCCTTGTATCATTGAGTTAAGTACTTAATATTTCATTTTCGTTTAGATCATTTTGAACAGTCTGTTCGTCCCGATATTATTGACGCTGGCTATACAGCTCGAAATTTGGGCAACTACCACTGATTTGTTGGATGACAGACATAGAAAGTCATTTGACAGCTTGCTTAGCTTCAATAAAAGGAGTTCTGGATGATCAAATGTCCTTGTTCTTGGAAAGTAATTGCAGGCGGAGTAGCTAAACAGGAGAGAAGTTATGTGGATAAGGAATGAGAGCAGAAAGATGATGAAATAGGATAGTCATTAAGAATCAAATAACTATACCTTGCTACGAAATAAGCAGCCTCTTTCTCCGAAGTCAGAATGAACTGGTTGGCTAAGTACCAGAGTCTCTTATTCTTGTATTCAGCGTTGAACTGAAAAAAGGTGTCAAATTAACCATCATCAAACCGGAAAAAGCCCTTCGGTGGCACAAAAAATTCAATAAAGGATGCTTTGAATTAGATTTTGAAAAGTTATCGACTATTTTTCCGAAAATAAAACGACAGAATCAGGCAAATTGATACAGGCAGTTCCTGAACCTTTTTTACTTGGTTACATAGACGAAGGTAGCTGATGCACTCTTTAAACTCAAAATGTCCCCTAATGTTTAATTTGGCGTAACTTCAAAAGAAGAGTCCTACGAACAGTACTAGCGACCCGCCCCTGCCTCCCATGGTTTTTAAGACAAATGACAAAACATCTTCTTATCTCAATTAAAGTATTATACACATTTAAACCCCCTCCGCATCAAAATACGTCGTGCAGTTTAGAAGAACAACGCGGTTACACAAACAGACACGAAATGCGACTTTAATTTTAAATGTGTACATATAGATATTATAGATTTATGACACACAGTACCTCATCAAACCTCTCCTGAACTAGGTGCTGTCTTGCCAGCTGCTTCGCCTTAAAGTCGTTGATGCACTGCTCCCTGATGAGGGTTGCCTCCTTCACAGAAATCTGCGAGCCTGTCCCGTGGCCCGAGCCGAACATACGAGCGAGGTATGGGGCCAGAGGATCTATCTCGGCTTCCTTTTCTCGCTCTGTCACTTCAGTCTTTTTGAGTTCCTGGAGAGATTTTCGTGAGGTTGTAGAGCTGTTATACTACTGTTCAGAGTGCGAGTAGATTGCCATGACATATTTTGGGACGTATGATAAATGTGGTGTGGTTTTCGAGTCTCCACTTAACTCCACTATGTCCAAAAGTGTGGATTTTTAAATTAGATGGGAAATCATCAAATGATTTCTCCCGCTCTGGGACGAGCGGTGTCAGACTTTTACTGACTAAAACCCACCCGTGTTCCTTCAGTTGCCTATGCCAGGGCCACACGGTATCTCTTTCGAAAAACCCGCGACCGTGGCTTTAGGAGGTCAATTAAGCTTTGATTGTGACTACTATGTACTGTCATCTGTTCTTACCTGATCAGCCCATCCCTTCTTAGCCGCCTCATTCCTCTCCGTGTCATAGAGCGCGACGTACAACTGCGGTTCCTTCAGCTCGCGATGCCGCTGGCGCAGGTAGCTGTTCACGTCGGTCTCCCGGTCTCTGTTGTGTTTGCATGTCTTGTACTCCTGGTCTATGTTCTCGCACAGTGAGTAGTACACGTCTAGGGGACGCGGCCGCTCGGCTGTTGGGTCAGCCTGAGATAGAATGTGAAATATGCCGTTAACATGGTTGAAATAAATGTGGTAATTATGCCCCCGCGGTGTGTTGGGCTTTCACGTAGTAAATCGTGAATTTAGATAAATTATACGTAGTGTTCAGTTCATGCACTTTTGATAAGGTACAGTCAGGGACATTAATTGTTTGGCAAATTGATACTTACGTCACTTTGCCGTGTTATTGCCATTTCATATGACAAAGAATGACAGTTATGATTTGAATAGTTGTTATTCAATTTGCTTTACAATTAATTTCCCTGCTTTTACATCGCGCTCTCGAAAATCAATCATGAAAGTTTGTATCATGGAATATTATTGGATCAAACGTACAAAATGTTTATACATTTTAAAATGTCAAACACGGCTATCTTACCAACATACAATCTGCCTAGCCTTTTCCCCACTATGTTGGGGTCGGCTTCCAGTCTAACCGGATGCAGTATTTTACATGGAGCCATTCTGACCTCCACAACCCAGTAACTGGGTAATACTATAGACTATACTCCTTGGTAAGACTAGGCTGGTTGTCAGACTTTCGGGCTTCTGACGACCCGTAACAACTCTCAAATATCCACGAATGACAGCCGGGACCAACGGCTTAACGTACTTTCCGAGGCACGGAGGAGTCTCGGTATGTAAAGATGGTCATCCATCCACTGACCAACCCCGGCAAGCGTAGCTTAACCTGATGGATCGACCCGTGCGGCTGTTATTACTTAGCCACGAGCTCCTCTCGAATCTCACCAACGTTATACCTAAACTTAATAATATGGAAGAGCACAAATACATACAATATATCCTGAAGTTTTTTCAGGATAGAACAGAATCTTTCCACCAGTTTCTGCCAAGTTAGGTTTGATGAAGTTCCTGGTGTTATTGGTGACGAAGTTATAAGCGTAATGGTACAGGAGGTCTATGGTATTGTCCTGGATGTGGAAGATCTTCTTCCAGATGTCCTTCTTGGCAGGTATATCGAAATTACGGCTGTATGTCTCCGTAATGTCTTTCACTTTGCGTTTGTGTTCTGCTTTCGTGCCTGGTGTGTAGACTATTTTGCGGGATTCCAGTCTGTAAGTATTGATATTGTGAATACGGGAGGATTATTCATGGTACTTATGGGCATGTGATGCGGAGGAACGAGGAAAATGTCGTCAGGAAAGTTTTGAGTATGAATGTATACGAGAATGGATATACCTACGAGTACGGGAAGACCAAAGAAACGATGGATGTACTGTCTGAAAGATGATATGGCTAGAAAGAGAGTGACTACCGAGATGACCAATAGAGATGTATGGAAGGACAAGCCATGTTGCGGTGACTCCAAATAAATTGGGATATGGGCAGTAGAATTATGATGACTTCATCACGCATAAACAGCAAGGGACTTACTATGAGCTCTTATAGCAGGGCAGAAGTTGAACGTTTCCAGTGAGAGAGAGACGGTGCTATAGGTCGTATATAGCTCTGTCTCTCTCTCTCTCTCTCTCACTGGAAACGTTCAACTTCTGCCCTGCTATAAGAGTTCATAGTAAGCCCCCTGAACGGATATGGATAAAATTTGGCACCTAGATAGTTTATTTATATAAACACATAAAATTTTTACAATATTACAGGTACACCTCTGCCTAACCCGTCGGGGATTACAGGCGTGAAGTTATATTATGTGTTTTTTTTTTTAAATACCTATCGGGACGAACAAACTGTGCAAAATGATCTCAACAACTAAGAAAATTAAACTTTATCTCAATCGGATAAAGTTCTTGTCAGAATGACAATTGTCGTGTACTGTCTTCATTCTGAAACATTCCTTGTGTCATTGAGTTAAGTAATATTTTTTTTTCATAGTTGTTTAGATCATTTTGAACAGTCTGTTCGTCCCGATATTATTGCACGCTGACTGTGCCAAAAACTCAAACTCACCTGTCAGACCGGTCAGTGTAATATTCTTCAAAAATTATAGGACTACAGACTAGCTTGGTAAGATGGTCGAGACGAGCGTAGTAGTTGAACTCCAACACGCGGTCACCTTCAACAGAGGTTACTGGCGCGTCCATGGAGTATTCGTGTTCTGGAGACGAAGAATAATGAACGTAAGAGTGAATAATATCCATAATCTGCCTACCTAATCTTTTCCCAACTATGTTGGGGACAGCTTCTAGTCTAACCAGATACAGCTGAATTCCAGTATTTTACACGGGCGACTGCTATCTGACCTCCACAACCCAGTTACTGGTAAGACTGGTTGTCAAAATTTAGGGCTTCTGACTACCCGTAACGACTGTCCGATCTATGCTTTCCGAGGCATGGAGGAGTCTCGGTATATAAAGATGGTCACCTATCCACGGACCAACCCCGGCAAGCTTAGCTTAACCTGATCGAGCTACCCGTGCGGCTGTTATTACTTAGCCACGAGCCCCACCAAGAGTGAATGACAAAGAAAGCATATTCATTCAACACAAGGAATGTGACAGTTAATCGAATAAAAAGTTTTAGGATCTCAGTCGGTTGGTGGTGTTCTAAAATTAAGGTTATTCCATTGTTTATTATGATATTCCAGATAGAAGCTTGCGGAACATTGTAGTGTGACCATCAGCGTGACAGTTGTTGAAAATATGATTTTGAACTTTATTTGAATTACAATAAGAAAGTATGTTATGGCGCATCAGACACTCTGCTCGGGGCCATTTTCCCGATAGATGGCGCTGAAGTCTCCATTTTTTAGTTTATTTTGTTTTCTGTGTACTTGGAACATTATTAAGTCGTAGGAGTAGTTGACGCGGTAATCGGACATTACACTATATTGAACTTGGTCATAACATTGCCTCAAAATCCACACAATTCGACACAGTTACCTAAAATAATATAATCTGCCACTGAGTAAAGGTCGTTTACACACACATACGTGAGCGTACGTTTTAAAAAGATGGGCCAGTAGATGGCGTGTATTAAAAAAATGCGCCGCGTGAATATTTAAAACAATGCATGTGTAATCTAAATAATGTGCGTAGTACTCGCAAATTTGAAAGAATACGTTCCCTTGACAGCGTAGGTATGCGTTTTCAGTAACACTAGGCGCCACCTAAATGGTTATTGGTTTATTGGTTGGTTATTTTATATTGACTCGTTAGAATGCGACGCGAATTGACGCGATGGGTATCGATATCTAAACATGGTATAAAAAAAAAATGTTTGATACTTTTTTTTGTAGGGTTGCCGACCGCAATTATTGTAGAAATATCAGTTTTTAATAAAAACTATCACAACAACAGACGTGTATCGATATCTAACACGACAAACAAGAAAACAGTTTTTCTCAACTCATACTTCAAGTAAAATAACCCTTGCACATTGGGTTTTCAACGCTTGACTTGGCAACGAGATTTGAAAATCGAAGAGTGCGCTTTTGTTTAGGCCTTGAGGCATTACCTTCATTTAAGTGTATTAACCTAGTCTTAATGAAAGCGGGCATAAGTCTATAATTAATCTCGTTTAAGACAGACTTACTCAAGAGGTGGTCCCTCCTGCCGATTCCAAATGTTTCTGTAACCATTCGTTCTACGTGGTCAATCTTCATAGTCAGCATCTTGTCTGCTCTGTGTTTGTACCATTCAAACCTGAAATTCATTGTGTGTGTGTTATTTTGCCTTTATTTATCACCGTTTTAAAAGCCTTTTTGCAAGGAGGTTATGTAATTTTTTAATGTTTTTAGCAGGCTAGCATAAAAAACCGGCCAAATGCGTGTCGGACCACGCACAATGAAGGGTTCCGTTATTATTAAGTACTTAGGTAGTTGAAAGTAATTTATCCCAAAAATTGTAATCATGAAAATTTTTTTTTAAAATTAATTTTTCGGACTTTTCCTTTACTTGTCCTGTGAGACCTAGCTTCGTGCCAAATTTCATGATTCTAGGTCAACGGGAAGTACCCAATAGGTTTTGATTTATTTGCGAGTATCAAAATATGTATGTCGCATAAATAGCCGTATTTTTTAATGCGTTCAATTAAAACTTCTAAGTTGCTTGATTTTTTAGAGCTCCAAGGAACCAAAGACCTCCCCGTATTTGATATCAATTTCAACTTGATACCTCCATGCGTTCCTGAGAAAAAGGGTATTGACAGACTGACAGACAGGGAGAATGAAGTGATCCTATAAGGGTTCCGTTTTTTTTCCTTTTGGGGCACGGAACCCTAAAAATTGAAGTATTGAATAAACTAAATGACCCAGTGAAACCTAGTGAAACCGGAGTAATATAGGAGTACCTAATGAAGCTTACGTGGTTAGAAGCTCAGTGATTGCGTAGTCTTGATAAATTTTAACTCTTTTGACGATTCCATCATTTTGGGAGTACGGCGAGAACTTCTCTAGGATTACCTTCTTGAAGTGAACAACTTTGTGCCGCCCTGGGTAACGTTGTTCGTAATCTGGAAATATAGAAAATTAACGACTGCTTATATTTGGTCTAGTGATAGTCAGTTGGTATAGCAATTACGACACGACGTTGAGAGAGGTTGCAATCCAGAGGAACTTCTCAGAAACAGCACAGAATACATAATAGTATAAATACTGCAGATTCACTCCGCAAAATCAATTAAAACAAATAGCGACTTGCTACGACACAGCAAAGTGCAATTTAGGTTGCACAGCGTTAATTACGAGTACCTACAGTTGTATTCACCTAGAAGTTGCCTCTCTTTTTATCGCGTAACTCTTATACCTTCTGACTCGTTAGGGTTGTCTTCTTTTACGAAGCGGCGCGTGAGTGAGTATCGAACTAACGTGCGAGCGGGCCGGTGCGCGGCAGCCCACACTGAATTAGCCCGACAAGTCGAGCCCGCCGCGTACTTGTAGCTTCGTACCTAAAATGCGTAGTACGCCTGGCCTGGTAACAGCCCGGTTTGGATTTGTGGCCTTTTAATGGCAATTGGCTCGCCTTCTATTACTTGATATTTAGGGACTTTAATACACCTCCGCCACGAAACCGTAGCAGCGAAACCACAGTAGTTCAATTCCATTAAGGCTACTCTTTCGAAAAAAGCTTAAAAACAGCGTGCAGATGAAGCAGTTTTTCGCCGGAACCTACAGAGAAATTACCTATATCTAAAAAAAACTGTTAGTAATCTACATGATATGAATCGTAATTTGGTTTAGCCATAATTTTTCTATCGGTATCACATAACAAAAAAAAAAAAACCCAAATCACCTCCAAATCGTTAAGATGAAACCATTTTACTCCTTCATTTTTTTTTTAAGGATATAAAAAAAATATCTACTACTTTGCAATACAAACGAAAATGATTTGGTTTTGTTACTTTTTAAAAACATGTATATTTTTATTATAATACATTAAAAATGCGTCTAATTTGGGACAGCGCTCCTTGATGGGCGAGTCCTATTACTGGCTGGACGTACGACGCGTTGCGTGAGCTCAGGCCAGAATGCGCAAGCTAACGACTCAAGGTCATTGGTGTATAGTTCGGCCTTAAGTCGCATGATGTTCCTCAACATCATGCGGTTTCGCGGTTTCGTGGCAGAGATGTGCTAAGGCCCAACATAAATGGTGAAATGTGCAACACATAGATATAAGAAAGAAGGAGATGTGCCCGGTATGTTAAAATGTATCGGAACCCTGTGTTGCCACTTTGTCCCTTTGTCACTTTCATGATTTTAATGACAAATACGGTAAAATACTTGCACTTACATTGGAAAGTGATTCCATGATTATAGTTTTTGTTTTGGCTTCGGTTTTTATAAGAAACCCACTGAACAACACGGCATTCTTATAAATTGTAACGGCCACAGTCGCGGAGACGGCCATTGGACTATGAACGGCTCATACGGAGCATGTCGCGCGGACACAGATTCGACTTCCTATATTTCTATGGTGCACCCATATTTCGCCAGTCATGCTTTGGCAGAGATCACCATTTCTGCCAAACCCTTCGGAGATTACAACCATGATATAAGGTTAACTACGTCTAGAACCCACCATCAGCAGTAATATCCAGCTTCTCAACCCAGCTGGTAGGCATGTCCAGGTGTTTCTCAGTGTCCATGGCAGTTCTCTTGTCACCGGTGTCGATGCCCACCATCTGTCTCCTGTAGAAGGGTTCCCCAGCCAGTAGGTGCTCCCAGCAGTTCAAGTCACTGAGGTCGTAGTTGAGGGCACCGATGCCTTCTTCTGTCTCTTTCTGGATGTTTACCTGTTTTGATGATGATTTTTGTACTTGATGTTTTTGTTGTAAAGAGTCACCGAACGAAAGTAAAAGAACACTACGTTATAAGAGAGCTCAAGCTCCTCTAAAGTTTATTTATTACTGTATCGATAGATATAAGTTACATTTATTTTTACGACTGTATCAAGTACAGATTTTTTGCTTGACGCTAGCATGTAGATGGAATCACTCAGAACACTGTCTGACTTTGGGTGCCAGCGCAGGATTATTTATTACACGTAGTACAGTAATTACGGCATGTCGGTTTTTTCTTAGTTATTTTTTACACAAGACTAAATATTTTAATGACTTATTAAGTATAAAATTAAATTTAATTCTAATTTTAAAATGTCAATTATCCTTATTATTTTGTATGACTTAATATTTGCACAACCGAAAGGTTGAATATAGTGTAACAAACAAACTATATAACATCTAATGTAGGTACATCCTATAATAATATGTACCTACTTACTAGCAATAAAAAAAAAAAAAAAAAATTAAGTAATACGTGATTATAAAAATATTATGACGTTGTCGTCGAGAACAACATGCTTAGCAGAAACCAATCAAGACTTACATAATAGTTCTCATTATTATAGACACTTTCAATGTGCTGGTACTGCTCTGCATTCAACGGGTATCCGATCCCTTCGCTGGGCTCAATGAAGAACGGCTCTTCGATGCCTATGTTGGGTGGCAGCACCAGGACCCAGGCGTGTGTGCGCCAGCCGTCGATCTCATCGGGAGGTGGCTTTTCTAGCTCCTGAAATTATATTTGGTTTAAAACACAGAACAGATAAATCTGTGGTTCAAAACTTATGGGTCTACTGTCAAATTGTTTCTGGAATTGCATCTAGATTACATAATTATCTATATGTTAGGGACATAGGACGGCGGGATTTTATCGCGCCCTGGATAACCTGGATTTTCAACTCTCGGTGTTGAACCGAGCTTCGAGAATCCAACCTAACAAAAAGAGAGTGCATCCCAGCACGATGAAAAACACACTGTTGGATTTTCAACTCCCGGCGCTAAGCAGAGCGTTGAAAATGCAGTGCGCGAAAAAAAATCGCCGCGATTTTTTTACGCCTGTGGGAACGTCGGCTTACAGTCCGCCGGCAGTCCACCGGCAGGCGGTCATTCATAAAAACAGTTTTTGACAGTTTTTACCTGCCGGCGGACTGTGTAATGTGTGGGGCATTTTATCGGCCAAACCCGATTTCAGGACAAATTAGGTTGTCCTAGGCCAGACCGGTTTATCCTACCCGTGACATGTCGCAGCCAACTAGCCTAGCCTTAGCTTCGGCTTGCGCGCGATTGGTTCTAACCTAACCCATTTGGTCGGGTTAAACTGGTTTGGTCGGCCGGTAACTGATAAAAATTTACTTTTGTAGACAATAGGTAAGTACCTATGTGTTAATTTTTATGAGTAAATACCAAAATAACTTTAAAAAATAGCATGCATACTTACAAATACAAACGATCTAGTGCTTGGCCGAAAATAATAAAGTACCCTTTGATTTAATTAACAAAAAAAAATAATTTCAAGTGTGATGTAAGTAATTTCACGTTACGTTTCGACCTCCACGCGGGCGAAACCACGGGAAAAGCTAGTTTGAAATAAATGAAATCAATTTCACTTACGGCAATTTTCCGGCGCCGCTCATTCTGGATCCTGTCGATTTCTTTCTGCTTTTTTTTAGCGGCTTTGGCATCCATCTCTATGACATACTTGGACGTGAGGTCTGGGAGGGGCACAAGTTTGTAACGGGGCTCTTCATCTGGCGGTGGGGCCTCTTCTACCTTCTGCAATTCATAAGATTCATTATTAAGAATTTACATGAAGGATTCGTAAAAAAATGTTTGTTTTTGCTGAAGTTGAGAGCTAAATTGTATGTTTTATTAGTCAGGGACGTAAGCAGGGCAGGGGGTTCGGGTATTCAAACCGTCCTCCCAAATGTGAGAAACCATCTCAATCCAGAGATCGTTGTCACGTGTTTTATTTCTGAAGATCATCCTCGTCGGTTGCCTTTTAACACGTTCGCTGCCAACCTACGAGCATACTCGTAGTACAAGATCTGGGCCCCACTGGCAACTACGATTATGCTCGTAGTTAATCTATGCGATTTCTAACGAATTCTAGTAGAGTGGCAGTGAAAGGATTAAATTCTTTGGCATTTGAAGTAAAATATTTTAATCACTAACAGAAGTTTAATAGAATTTTTTTTTGGGTACATGGTACATACATCACTGTGAAGTCAAGACCATTTTGTATGGTGGCAATGGGCATACAAAAAAAGTTACTACGAGTATACTCGTTTGGCAGCGAACGTGTTAATTACTACTAATACTATTACTATGTTTAATGCTTGTCTGCCTATTACGGCTATATACTTGACGGCGCGTCTAAAAGTTTTACGACGAAGTTGATTTTAGAACGATCATGACAGCTGTCAACTTGACGTAATCCCAGGTACTAGGAAGGCGGCCGCCCGCGAACAGTTTTGAAAGCTAAGCGTATTGCGGTAGATTTATAGAAAAGCCGGTGGGATTGATTATTGAGATTGTGATGTTACTAATGAGGGTGCTAACTAGCGTTGCCGGAGAGTAATATTCCGAAGTATTCCCTTCGGAAGTATTCGGAAGTATTCGCCAGTTTTGAGTAGTATTCGCAAGTATTCCCCGAGCTAAGTACATGTGCGGTCACGCAAGTTTATCTATTAAAGTTTGACTATTGACCGCTAGATGGCGTTAATTAACGCCATCTAGCGGTCAATAGTCAAACTAACATTACGTCGTGTGTGTTGTTGTCGTACGAGTATGTTGCGTTCATTCATGACTCCGAGTAATATTCGATTTGAAAACTTCGCAATACTTCCGAATATTTCTTTACATCTACTTAGATAAGTACTTACGTAATAAGTTTTTGTATGCGGTTTAGGTGTGAAAGTGGTAGAGAGGTAAATACATAGGTAGATTACTGAGTTTATAAAATAGTTTAAAGTAAGTATCAAGAAAGAAGTCAAGGTTTGACTTCAAGTGCAAAAACACACCGTTTTCGAGATATAAAATACAGTTTATACAGTACATTTTTTTTCTTTTGCTTATATCTCGAAAACGGTGTGTCCTATCGCAAAAATAATGAAAATTTGGCCCCCCTTTATAAAACCCATAAACCCCTAAACCTCTACATGTAGGTACCAAAAAAAAAACCATAAAGAACACGTTGAAGCTGCCCCCTCCTAGCGCCCCTCCATGTACAAGAGAATCGGCACTAATATCCGCACAAAATAGACATTTTAAACTCAACCATACAAAAATAAAACAATAATTACCGAGTCACTGGTAGATAACTACTTACAGGGAATTATTCCCGCTAGTAGATAACTACTTACGCGGAAATATTCGCGCTAGTACGTAGGCATCGAATAATACTCGTTGATTTTATGAATGAACGGGCTCGAGCTTCCTAAATCACGTGTGCAAGTGCAAGTGAACGCCGGCTCGCTGCTGGCACCGCGCGCCTACCAACTTCGGGTACTTATTGGATTATCTTTTAAATGCGACTATTGACCGCTAGATGGGGGCGCAGTTCTCATTGCAAATTACATATATTATGTCCCGCATTCGTGATAGTGCATTCATTAATACCCACGAATCAATCTTCCACCATTCATAAGCTAATCAGCAAATCTTGGTCACTGCAGCAGCAGAAAGCGTCGCATTAACACGACTAATCACGCTAGTTAATGCTACGCTTCTGTGGCACCATCTTGCGGATTCTTGCGATAACAATAGAATAGTCGGCGCACTGCATTTTTGTCCTTGAACCCCCACTTGTCCGGCACTGGATTCACCATAAAAACGTGTACAGGAGCGCTAATACTTCGTTGACTCATGAATGAATGGCTGCGAAGCTCGGTGGTGTGCCACTTTACTATCAAGCCAATGCCAGGCGAGCGCTGGCGTCGTTGAGCGACTAACGAGAGCAGGTGTTCATTTACAATTCTACCATTGCCCGCTAGATGGCGTTAATTCAAGTAACGGCACGGCGCACAGTGGTCCGGATTTGAAAAATGGTGGACTTAGGATCAAAAGTCATTATTTTGATTTGAAAAAAATTGTATTCGATAGGAAACCTGATTTACATTAACAAACGTCATGTTCAATTTTTCGATATATTGACTCTAACATGTTGAAAAAAAATTATTGATTTTATTTTTTTTCTCGGTGTGTTCAAAAGTGTTAGCTGTGAAACCTTTTATATATTGTTGTATTCATTTTGTACTTTACCCCTATAATTAAATTATTCGCATATACTTGCAGTCTTGGAGTGAAATCGCTGTTGAAATTCCAAAATTTTAACTTTATTTTTCTAAGGCTGTGAACGTTTTCAGTTGCATTTGTCCACATCAGTGTTGTGATTTCTCAATACTTTTTTAATATATTGCGCCCACAAATGATGATTTTAGCTCTAGGAGTGTTTTCCGTGAATTAATGAAATATTTAATAAAATGTCAAAAAAGCATTACGAAAGCTATATCGAGGATGCCCCTTCTTAGCATTGGGTTTATGTTATTGGTGAAGCTTCTATCAACTGTACTTAAGCTTTAAAGTTCATAATTAGAACATGTGTGCTGTGTTTTCATGTTTTTTTTTTGTTTTAGTTAGTTATTATTGCTTATTAGTTTTATTATTTAGTTCGGGTGATAGCCGTCACCCGTCGATATTAATGTGCTTATTTTTACTAGCGTACTTAATCTCTTTCTCTCAGAAACTTGAAACATATGTTAGCCCTGAAAAGGGCTGTTGTGTTGCTCTAAAAGAGCGTGTAGATAAGACAGTCCCAAAAGAAATTGAGTGTGACCAAAGCCATCACTCCAAAGGATCTGGCACGTTTTCTGAAGCTTCCAAGACGTCCATTTCTTCTTCTTCTTCAATCTCTTCGACTGCTAAGAGCTGCACAGCTTCGGGAAAAAGACTCAATTTCTTGTATTTATCAGTGAGTAATTAGCCCGACCGACCGACCAATCAGCGTCGAGCATAATATAAAAGTGGAGGGGAAGGGTTTGGTGCGATTGGTGGGAGTCTAGCGACCAGTGTATGTAGGGCTTCAATTGATGAATATTTGTTTTTAAATAATCACACATGTATTGTGATGGAATTCTATGTCAGTTTTAATCTTACCTTAGTAATAAACATTGTTTATTACTAAGGAACAGCAGGTTGCAGTTCAATAAATCTTGCCGAGATTTTTGAAGGACCTGAGGATCCCGAGCATGAGAATCAATCAGTAGAAGAATCTACTTCGTTTGTTAGTGCATCTACGAGTACAGTGACAGTCGCTAAGGATGTGGATACTTCCACAGAAATCCGGCCCAGGAAACCTTTTGAAGACTTAGGAAACAAGCAGAAGAAAAGGCGTTCAGATACGCTGAGGGAATATTCAGAAGAACAATTATCTTTTGCTTTGGTTGCTAGCCTACGATCAAATGGGAAGGAAGTCCTTGCTCGCGTCATTGAGCACCTTATGAAGAATCCTGACAAAGCCTTAGACGTTCAATCCGTATTGTCTGCAAATGACAAAACAGAAACTCTTCAGGAAGATCAAGCTTTGGCTCTAACTTCATCGTTACATCTGTCAAAATGGAAATACCTGACGTTAAGAAATGCGATGTCAAGTTGTAGGAATTCTCTACAACTTCCTTCTTACTATAAACTCTTAGAAGCAAAGAAGAGATGCTATCCGGATGCCAAAGACGTTGAAGTATCTGAACACGGAGCAAAAGTGAGCCTGCAAGCACTTCTGGATTTAACCACTCAAAGGATTATGAAAGTTGTTGGTGACGACCGAGATATTTCAAGCAGCAATCTGAAGCTCACTAGCAAATGGGGCTTCGATGGCTCGTCAGCACAAAGCACCTACAAGCAGAGAAGCGAGCTGGCAGAATTTGATGAGTCATCGGTGTTTATGACGAGCCTTGTTCCTTTGAAGCTGGAGTCCAGTGATGAAGTCATATGGGAAAATCCGAAACCGTCTTCAACGTTTTACTGCAGGCCCGTCAAATTTCAGTTTGCGAAGGAAACAATTGACTTCGTAAAACAAGAAGAAGCAGCTATGAAGATAGAAATTCGAAATTTGACCGTCTCGAGATGCGGAAATCTTGAAATCACACATGAGCTGCACATGACGATGATTGATGGCAAAGTGGCCACGATTATCACAGAGACACCCACCATCTGCAGCTACCTGCAATGTATGTCTCGCTAAGGCAAGTGAGATGAATAACCTGCCACAAATGTTTTCAAGACCTGTTCGAGATGATGTCTACCAGTATGGACTTTCGACTCTTCACATGTGGATTAGAAGCATGGAGTGTCTGCTGCACATCTCTTACAACTTGGATTTCAAGATGTGGTGTGCACGAGGCGAGAACAAGAATCTTAAACAGGCAAGGAAAGACATGACCCAGCGTGAGTTCAAGGAACAAATGGGGCTGTTGATAGACATCGTCAAGCAGGGTTTTGGTACTACCAACGATGGAAACACGGCAAGAAAATTCTTCAGGAATTACGAAAAAACTGCTGAAATCACGAAGATAGATGCAGATTTGATAAAACACTTTGCAGTTATCTTGCAGGTTTTATCTTCTGGAAGTCATATCAACATCGAAGGATTCCGGGCATACTGCAGGGAGACAGCTGAGCTTTTTGTGCATCACTATCCCTGGTACCACATGCCAGCCAGTGTGCATAAGATGTTGATTCATGGTGCTGATATTTGCAAGCACTTCTCCTGCCTTCCTATCGGGATTTTATCCGAAGAGGCAGCTGAAGCAAGGAACAAGGACTTCCGAAATACAAGAGAGCATCACACAAGGAAGATGGGGAGGACACTTACGAATGAAGATATTTTACATAATTTTCTAATTACTTCAGATCCTTACATATCGCACATCAAGCCGAAGTTGGATAAATACAAGAAATTGAGGCTTTTTCCCGAAGCTGTGCAGCTCTTAGCAGTCGCAGAGATTGAAGAAGAAGAAGAAATGGACGTCTTGGAAGCTTCAGAAAACGTGCCAGATCCTTTGGAGTGATGGCTTTGGTCACACTCAAGTTCTTT
The DNA here is from genome assembly GCA_905163495.3 of Cosmia trapezina. Taxonomy (NCBI): domain Eukaryota; kingdom Metazoa; phylum Arthropoda; class Insecta; order Lepidoptera; family Noctuidae; genus Cosmia; species Cosmia trapezina. The sequence continues at coordinate 20,383,072 of LR991035.1, read as the reverse complement.
TGTCTTATCTACACGCTCTTTTAGAGCAACACAACAGCCCTTTTCAGGGCTAACATATGTTTCAAGTTTCTGAGAGAAAGAGATTAAGTACGCTAGTAAAAATAAGCACATTAATATCGACGGGTGACGGCTATCACCCGAACTAAATAATAAAACTAATAAGCAATAATAACTAACTAAAACAAAAAAAAAACATGAAAACACAGCACACATGTTCTAATTATGAACTTTAAAGCTTAAGTACAGTTGATAGAAGCTTCACCAATAACATAAACCCAAAGCTAAGAAGGGGCATCCTCGATATAGCTTTCGTAATGCTTTTTTGACATTTTATTAAATATTTCATTAATTCACGGAATACACTCCTAGAGCTAAAATCATCATTTGTGGGCGCAATATATTAAAAAAGTATTGAGAAACCACAACACTGATGTGGACAAATGCAACTGAAAACGTTCACAGCCTTAGAAAAATAAAGTTAAAATTTTGGAATTTCAACAGCGATTTCACTCCAAGACTGCAAGTATATGCGAATAATTTAATTATAGGGGTAAAGTACAAAATGAATACAACAATATATAAAAGGTTTCACAGCTAACACTTTTGAACACACCGAGAAAAAAAATAAAATCAATCGTGCCCCATACATTTTTTTCGTAATAATTTTTTTTCAACATGTTAGAGTCAATATATCGAAAAATTGAACATGACGTTTGTTAATGTAAATCAGGTTTCCTATCGAATACAATTTTTTTCAAATCAAAATAATTACTTTTGATCCTAAGTCCACCATTTTTCAAATCCGGACCACTGTGCGGCGTAATATATTCGGCGAGTCGAGTCTCATCAAGCGACCTACGCAAGTACGCATATATTCGTAACTAGGTACCTACTGGCAATAACTTTATTCTTAATAGGTAATAAAAAGTAGGTTACCTACTACATTCTTACTAGTAGTATTCCTTCAAATTGAAGTATTCCTTTGAATATTTCGCAATTATTCCGAATACTTGCGAATACTTGCGAAGTTTTGCAACGCTAAGTCTGCTAACCCTGGCCGTGCAGTGAGGTGAAGGATTTTCTTACGTACCTGGGAGAACGTCGTTTACACTGAGAATATCATTGACTTTCATTTACTTACCATCCCCAAGCCCGCATACCCACGCAATATTAGGACCTCTTCTGGTAAAGACTATGTAATGCCTTTATACTTATTTTAAAACTAAGTTGTTATACAGTACTTATTATCCTTGGTCCAGAGCTCGACCCCCATGCGTAATCCGTCCTCTAATTATAAAGAATTGTACTCTATTTCGAGTAGGCATACTTTATAATCAACAAAAGCAATACTCTATTTTTATTAACTCTGACTTTGAATGAATTCCTGCAACTTCAGCAGTCTCCGAGTCTACCCTATCCCGGGCGGGATGCATACTTTCTAATAATTTTCATACTTTCTAAAACTTTTCTGCATAAGTCGATAAAGTTACGTCTATTTCTGTATGAACGGTCAAAGAAAATGTAACTTAGTCGATTTAGAGGCATGAGGAACAGGGTGTAAAGTTCACTCATCCTCCATAGAAAAGGGAGGATCCTCCGACCAGACGGGTGGTGTGTCTGGTGGGCTACTGCCCGACGGTTGATGTCGGGACGTTGTATATATGCTAATCGCGTGGTAAACTCTAATTGCGCGATGCAGGTTTGTGTGACGTCATGTCATTGATGCGTAGTTCATATGTGGCGATGTAGATGCCGCCACATCACTCCCCTCCGGAGACCGGAGGTCGATAGTGGGCTGAGTCGTGTATCTTGCCATGCTTGCCAGTGCCAATTGTAGTTCCAGTGAGTCGGAACCGGGTGCCGCATAGTTCACGGTGAGTCGGAACTGTCTGCGGTGATACCCCAGTGAGTCGGGGTGGCGCTGAGTTATGCTCCAGTGAGTCGGAGTGTACAGCGCTGGGTTGAGGCTGAAGGTGATGACCAGGAATGCGCGTCCGCTGCATGCTGGTGGTCAGGATACCTGTTGAAGCCGTGGATGCTGGCTGGCTGTGTGACTCGCCGCTCGAAAGCTTGAGGAAGTGATGCTGATGACGTCACGCTGATGTAGTTGCACGAAGGCTGCGCTGACGTTCATGCTCGGGGTCACCAGTTTAGAGGCATGAGGAACAGGGTGTAAAGTTCACTCATCCTCCATAGAAAAGGGAGGATCCTCCGACCAGACGGGTGGTGTGTCTGGTGGGCTACTGCCCGACGGTTGATATCGGGACGTTGTATATATGCTAATCGCGTGGTAAACTCTAATTGCGCGATGCAGGTTTGTGTGACGTCATGTCATTGATGCGTAGTTCATATGTGGCGATGTAGATGCCGCCACAGTCGATGCGGGGTGTTAAAGAATTCGAGCTCGCTTCGCTCGCTCTTGCATCCTTTATTCTCCATAGCGACATTATTATTCTAAAGTAGCCTTAAATGAGCAAAAGCTTCATGAAATTATCAATAATATTGGAGAATTCATGGAATATTGGAGAAGGAAATGTTTGACGATTATATTGCAAACATTGAATTAGCCATTTCTAAAAATCCTAGGGCTTTTTGGCAATATGTTAAATCTAAACAACAAACCAACTGTTACCCCTCTATACTAAAGTGTGGTGAAGTATCGTCTGGTCACGGGGAGGAAATCTGCAATATGTTTGGCGACTATTTCTTTTCGAACTTCCAAGAACGACGCGACGCAAATGAATCCTCAGCCTCTGCAACAATGGATCAGTCTACGGGTCTCGTATCAGGCATCTGCTCTATTGATGTGCGGGAGGAGGAGGTATTTCGCTTGCTAAAGCAAGTGGATCCTAATAAATCCGCTGGTCCGGATAATATTTCACCAATTTTTATTATCAAATGTGCTAGATGTCTATCCATTCCACTGACATTATTATTCAAACGGTCATTTGACTTGGGAGAGGTGCCATCAATCTGGAAGTCAGCGTATATAACGCCGATTCATAAAAAAGGACCTAAGGATTGCGTTGAAAACTATAGGCCGATCTCCAAACTCTGCGTGTTCGCTAAAATTATGGAGAAAATCGTACACGTACAACTTTCTTCTTCACTGAAACTAAGTTTCTCCGAACACCAACATGGATTTTTAAGAGGTCGTTCCACCACATCCAATCTCGTGGTCTGTAGTGACTATCTTTCAGAGCATATGTCCAGGAGGTCTCAGGTCGACGTTATATACACTGACTACAGCAAATGTTTTGATCGAATAGATCATGCGCTTCTTATGCGCAAATTGCTAGGAATTGGTGTGAGGGGTAGCTTGTACAGATGGTTTGTATCATATGTTGAAAATAGATGCCAGACTGTAGTCCTCAACGGTTATACCTCAAGAGCGAGGTACATTCCCTCGGGGGTTCCCCAAGGATCTTTATTGGGACCTCTTTTATTCAATATTTTTGTTAATGACATCGCCTCTTGTTTCTTTAATTCTAAAATTTTATTATACGCGGATGACATGAAAATTCTGAGTCAAGTGTCAACCATTGAGGATGCACACCTATTACAGGAGGATCTGGACCGGTTCCATGATTACTGCGATCGAAATAGGTTGGATTTAAATATCTCAAAGTGTCATGTGTGTACATTTACTCGTAAGCCAAACCCTATTATTTATGACTATAAATTGTCGAATACCTCAATTGCCAGAGTTAACGTCATCAAGGATCTTGGTGTAATTTTTGACTCAAAGCTTTTGTTTGATGCGCACATTGACAATATAGTCAACAAGGCTTCCAAAGCGTTGGGTTTTATTTTTAGGGTCTCCTCTGAGTTCAAGAATGTTAAAACGATGAAAATTCTATATTGCGCTTTTGTCCGTAGCCATCTCGAATATGCTTCTCAAATTTGGAATCCTAATTACAATGTTTATATTAATCGCCTTGAAAGTATACAAAGGCGATTTTTAAGGTACACTCAATATCGTTCTAATACTTATCTTCCTAACTATACTAGTCGGTGTAAGAAATTTCACATTCTTCCATTACATGAACGAAGGAAAATTGCAGATCTTGCTTTCCTATTTAATATAATGAACGGGTCTTCTGATGTCCCTGAGCTGGTGGCCAAGATTGGACTTCGTGTACCGTCTGTGTTTCGTCGTAGACCTCATCTCCTTCATGTACCCATTACGAAAACTATTTACAGGCAAAATTCATATATTTTAAGAGCATGTCGAATGTTCAATATTGTGTGCCAGGATGTTGAGCTTGATTTATTCTCAAATAGTGTTCAGAAATTAAAAAAAAAATTAAGTAACTTTTTCTTTGAAATTTAAGTTTGTTGTGTTTAACGTATTTTAATTTTTGTTTATTCTCTTCAGTTGTTTCTATGTTTAATTCTCACGCTGTTTGTACCGTTTTGTAAATTCTATACATAACTTTATATAAGTGGAAACTTGTAATTGGCCTTCTTCTACATATTTATTCTGATTACTTGAATGTTTTAGCTGTAAGTTTTCTTAAAATTAATAAAATAAAAATAAAATAAATAAAATAAAATTCTAAGATCTGGCCACGACATCTACTTATAAAAGAGTAAAGAGTGCATAAATTGACTGTTACAATATAATTACTCTTACCTCAGTCTCATCAGGGATGTCGGGACATTCGGTGCGGTATCTGATGGCCATGCACACGTCTCGTTTGGCACAGCCCACCACCACATATACGTCGTAACCGCCGCCGATCAGCCAGGACACCAGCACATGCGCCAGCTCGAATGGGTTCGCGCTACGACGGATAATCGCAGTGTAGGGGGACATTAGGCGTTCCGGCTGGGAGGAAACACCATGGGTAAGTATATGCCGTTGCAGGGAGTTTATAAAAATAGTTCAGCTATTTGTTGCTGCCTGTGCTATCCGTCGGAACTCGGAACCTAAGTGAAACTATTGCAGCATGTATATCGACGAGCATAAATATATTATTATGAACAGCTCGGCAATAATATCTGATTCCATGATTCATTCATTCATTTAAGACGGTAAATATGTGACTGGTAATTAGTGACCGATACTTAAACACAAGATTGTACTCATGATAACAAACCACTTTTACTATGGTACCAAATCTGAAATCGCGAAAAAAAAATCAGCTGCCCCATACATTCATGTTGCATAACTCGTCAAAATGTAGGGAGCAGATGATTTTTTTTTCGCGATTTCAGGTTTGGTCCCATAGTAAAAGTTGTTTGTTATCATGAGTACAATCATGTGTTTAGGTATCGGTCACTAATTACCAGTCACCCTGTATATGTGATAATTTGTGGAAGGCTTAAACAAGGGCAGCATAAATATGTGACATCGAAGGAAACCAAACCTATCTAGCGAGACAAGCGATGCGACGCCAAAATATAGGACGCAGCATCGGCTTCAAAAATATGTGTCAATGCAATATTAACGGACATGTCTTGCGTCATAAATATCTGTCTACTCAGTTAAATTCAGAAGAATTTGATATTTCGTTGTGATTGCAAATATCTGACATCACTTTAGCAGCATAAAAACTTGACGAAATAATGTTTCGAGTTTTCTTCTATATCGCAATCAGTCAGTGCCGATCATATAACAAAAATCCACTCCAACTAGAAGCATAAATATCTGACTTCAATCCCACTGGAAGCAATATCTGACATGTTTGAAAGTAGAAATGTCAATAATTAGCGATTTGTTTTTCTATTTGTCAACTGAGCCGATGTCAATTATTCTGCTAGTATCAATTACCCATCTTGAAGTAGGTGAGTATTAACTAAAATATAGTGTTATGTTTTATGCTGCCAAAGTGATGTTAGATGTTTTTCTGAATTTAACTGAGAAGATATTTATATCACAAGACATGTCCGTTAGTATTGTATTGACATTAGTGTCAATACAATACTAACGGACATGTCTTGACACATATTTTTGAAGACGATGCAGCATCCTATATTTGTGTTCGTTTCAAACGCACGGCCATGGCGTTAAAAAAAAAACTATGCCAACATTTTGTAACAATTTGTAAAAGTTGACTCCCAAAACCACAAATTTGTCAAAGCTATGGTTAAAAAGTTAGAAGGGTTTGAACGTGGCCGTGCCATCGAAACGCGGAGAACCGCACGGCCACGGAGATCTCAGAAACTAAGCGTTGCACAGACCTGAAATTTTGGTAAATAACAGATTTAATTTGTAAATAATTTGTAAAAATATAGAAAAAAATCATAAGTTAATATTTTAGGAGCTGTGAGACTAAAACCCCGTGGCCGCGCCATCGAAACGGTGAAAAAAACGTGATAGCCGATATCTCGCTGAAAAAGCATCGCAGACGTCTAGAGTTTTTTGTAAAACCGAGATTTTAATTTGTCAAAACTTACAAAAATGCAACAAAAAATCCTAGGTTTATATTTCAGGAGCTGTAAGACTAGAACCTCATGGCCGCGCCATCGAAACGGTGAAAAATACGTTATCACCGATATCTCGCTGAAAAAGCATCGCAGAGGTCTGAAGTTGTTTTACAAACAACTTCAGACCTCTGCGATGCTTTTTTGACAAATTCAAATCTAGGTTTTACAAAAAAACTCTAGACGTCTGCGATGCTTTTTCAGCGAGATATCGGCTATCACGTTTTTTTCACCGTTTCGATGGTGCGGCCACGGGGTTTTAGTCTCACAGCTCCTAAAATATTAACATAGGATTTTTTTCTATATTTTTACAAATTATTTACAAATTGAATCTGTTATTTACCAAAATTTCAGGTCTGCACAGACCTGAAATTTTGGTAAATAGCTTCGCTTAGTTTCTGAGATCTCCGTGGCCGCGCGGTTCTCCGCGTTTCGATGGCGCGGCCACGTTCAAACCCTTCTAACTTTTTAACCATAGCTTTGACAAATTTGTGGTTTTGGGAGTCAACTTTTACAAATTGTTACAAAATGTTGGCATAGTTTTTTTTTTTCAACGCCATGGCCGCTTGGTTGAAACGAACACCTATATTTTAGTGTGGCTTGTGTCGCCAGATTAGTTTTGGTGTTTTTCGATGTCACATATTTATGGCGCCACTGGTATATGCTTTCCACAAATGATCACATATATTTGCCGTCATATATTAATGGATGAATCATGCAATTAGATATTAGTTTTTAAACTGTCATGGTCACTAACATTATTATTATTTAAACCGCTGATAAACCGTTGTTAACCGTGATCATGGTGCTTGCAACAGTGCCGAAATATCGGGAACTCGAATTTAACAGTAAACATGGTAAATATCTCGTCTGTGTTAATTACAATGAGATATTATTGCCGAGCTGTTCATAGCTCGTGACTCTACCTAGATAAAAAGTGCTATGTGATAATTCAGGTTATGCCTACCTATTTTATCCATATCCACCTATGCTTTGAAGTTAGGAACATAATTCTTCATTTTTCAGATTGTTTATTATATTAACACATTAAGTTAAGATACCTACATAATATTATATTATGTCTTTCACTTGTACTCAACATTTTTATAATACCGGTCTCTGAAACTTTCTATTTACACTGTCCAATATTTGTGTAATTATGGTGCAACATTGAAATCTACATAGATGTCGCGCTAAGCGACTTGAACGACGACGTAATCAAACGTGTTTTTAGTCCTCACTTTTCATGGCTTCCAATGAAAACAAAACATAGAATTGTACTTGACGATTAACTTACTCACAGAAAGCATAGATGGCGCTGGTTGTAAGAAAACAAGAGACAGGTGCTTTAAAAGTAAAATTTAAGTACTAATACCTATTCATATTCATAAAATAACTAAAATGCTCTTTAGATTTGAGGAGCTCGTGGCTAAGTAATAACAGCCGCACGGGTCGATCCGTCAGGTTAAGCTACGCTTGCCGGGGTTGGTCAGTGGATGGGTGACCACCTTTACATATCGAGACTCCTCCGTGCCTCGGAAAGCACGCTAAGCCGTTGGTCCCGGCTGTCATTCTTGGATCTTTGACAGTCGGTACGGGTCGTCAGAAGCCCGAAAGCCTGACAACCAGTCTTACTGTCTTACCAAGGGGTATCGTATTACCCAGTTAGTGGGTTGTGGAGGTCAGATAGGCAGTCGCTCCATGTAAAATACAGATATTCAGCTGCATCCGGTTAGACTGGAAGCCGACCCCACCCAACATAGTTGGGAAAAGGCTAGGCAGATTGAGCTAAAATACTCTTTAGACCTTTAGACACAAAAAAATGCAAACATCGCAAACGTGCATGTACCTACGATTCTTTTATAATGTTGTTAGCTCCCCTGCCCTGAGAGTAGTCTACACCCAAGTTTGCAACGCTGGAAACCTTGTGCTACTCCCATGGTGCACGAAAAACTGCGAAAACCTTGTGCTACTCCCATGGTGCTCGAAAAACTGCGAAAACCTTGTGCTACTCCCATGGTGCTCGAAAAACTGCGAAAACCTTGTGCTACTCCCATGGTGCTCGAAAAACTGCGAAAACCTTGTGCTACTCCCATGGTCCTCGAAAAACTGCGAAAACCTTGTGCTACTCCCATGGTGCTCGAAAAACTGCGAAAACCTTGTGCTACTCCCATGGTGCTCGAAAAACTGCGAAAACCTTGTGCTACTCCCATGGTGCTCGAAAAACTGCGAAAACCTTGTGCTACTCCCATGGTGCTCGAAAAACTGCGAAAACCTTGTGCTACTCCCATGGTGCTCGAAAAACTGCGAAAACTTTGTGCTACTCCCATGGTGCTCGAAAAACTGCGAAAACCTTGTGCTACTCCCATGGTGCTCGAAAAACTGCGAAAACCTTGTGCTACTCCCATGGTGCACGAAAAACTGTAGTTTTTTTTGAAAAATATACCATATGGACGTGTTTTCAAGTAGTAGTTCTATTTTGGTGAAGCAAACAAAATTTGGTACAATTTAAGCCTAACTCAAGCACTCTAAGTTTATTGGTTGCGATGATACAGCTAGTCAAAGATGGGCACTTTTTTCCAAAAAGTGAAAAATTATCGATAGGTAATTTGCCGAGACACGTACCGGCTGAAATAAGGGTCCTAGAGAAAAGCCATCAAATAAGAAAATAGTCATTCTTCTCTTAATTTTCGAGTAGGTATTGAAAGGCAACTGTTTTAATGTTGGAAAATACCTAATACATAATTATAATGAATAGATAGAATGAAATGGAAACATATTTCTATCTCACTCTATTCATTCGCACATATTACATTAATTCGCAATTTATTATAATTTTATAATTTATAATAGTTTTCAAGCTAAAATCGACTAAACATTTTATTAAACATTTTCTCCGAACTGTGTAATACAATCCTGAAAATATTATTATTACTGTACGATACAACTTCAAACACAAAAACATAGGTATTTAATTCTTTTCAAAAGTTTTCAGTACAATTACATAGACTCAATTGTAAAACAATAAAATGCCATGTTTACAAAAGGGAAAATCCCAAATTAAACGAAAACCAATCGCCTTTCAAAACTCCGACCAAAAAAAAAAACACTAAACAAATCTTTGTACAAAAGTTACGAGAAAAAGGTAATTTCCCACGGTTATTATTGTTGGGAATCATAAACGGTTGGGGGACCCGGGGGACACCCCCACCCACAAATTGAATCCAAAGTTGAGGGAAACAAAGTCGGCATTCGCAACTTTTGCGACTCAACTTTCACTTTTCGCTGAAAACTTTTCAGCACTTTCGCTATCAATTTTCTTTTTCCCCATTCGCTTTTACATTTTATTGTCGCTGCACGGAATAGTTTGAAATGTTTACAAGTTTTAAGTTAGTGCGTCGTGTTTTGTAGAGAATTGTGTAGTCTGGGTGTTTTTGTATTTAAGAGGATACTTATATCGAAGCGTGGTTTAGCTCGGTGTGTAAGTGAAATGGCGTTATGGCTGTCTAGTTTGACGCGAGAGATAGTAGTAGGCTCTCACGCGCACCGGAATTTAAACGCGCTTCGGTTAGTGTACATTTATGACAAAATTACTTTACTTAAATCAATTTTTAGCCTAGTAGTTTTTAACATATTTAAATACCTTCGATTTAATATACAGGGTTACCCGTAATTAATGGATAACCTCTTAAAGGGTCATTGTACTCATCATTATGAACAACTTTTACTATGGGGCCAAACCTGAGATCGCGAAAAAAAATCAGCTGTTCTCTACATTTTGACCAGATAAACGTACATAAATGTAGAGAACAGCTGATTTTTTTTTCGCGATCTCAGGTTTGGCCCCATAGTAAAAGTTGTTCATAATGATGAGTACAATGACCCTTTAAGAGGTTATCCATTAATTACGGGACACCCTGTATGTATAAGCAAATTTTACTGCACAATAAGGACGTATAAAACAGAAAATAGCCGTGCTACTTTGGATTTTTTTTCTATAGAAAAAATTTCAAGTAACTGTGTGTACCTACAGCAGTAAACAATATAGTCAAATAACACTATAGAAAATCCAAATGATTTAACCTTATACATTTGGATATAGAGGAATTTTTTAAGACACAACATTATCGATGTATCCACTTAATTTTGTACGGCGGAAAATAACATTAGATGAATGATATTTGTTTGTTTTTGCTGATTACCGGATGGTGGAGTGGCTGAGCAATAAATTAAAATCATAGGATTGGGTACGGTACGATACCACATTTTCTTTTTAAGTCTTTTCAAACTAAAAACTCGATTCCTGACAATTTTTTCTAACATAAAACAAGAAATTCAATTTGCTGTTTTTACCTTAAAATGAATGATACTGTTTCGCTTTCTGTCGACTACCATCAGTTTTGCGAATTACCAAAGGTACAGCGATATCAAACTTAGGTATTAGGCTTACTAGAATCGAACAAAGATAGAATATTAAGTAACATTTTTCTAACAATTTCAACCAACGCTTGCGAGTGTGAGATGGCAATTTTATTTTATTTTTCATTCATATTTTGGTGTTGATTTTTTTTGTGTTCATCAAGGCATTCAAGAGGAGCAACAATACCGTCACAGCCTGTGAGGGGAGTTTGACCGGCACAGATTAAATGTAGCGGAAAGTCGCGGGACTGATGCGCAGTACTGATGGTGACTGATGGCGGCGCGTCGTGCTGGCTTGAAGTGAGAACAATGGACTGGCAATGACCCGTGTTTGAATGACTATGATATAATGATGGTGATTATAATTATGTAGCATTCTCTTAGACTGTATGCTTACCGTGTGATTCTGTAAGGCTTCATTCTAAACTTCGAATCTGAATACGCTGTGTGTGAGTTTCTTAAATGGCGTTCTAAATTCAAAGTCTCAAATAAAAAAACCGGTCAAGAGCGAGACGGACTCGCGCACCGAGGGTTCCGTTCCGATTTCTGAAAAAGTGTGCTATTTAGAGACATCGTTTTATTTTTCCTGTAATCTTTACATAAACTTTTATCACATAGAATAATTTCATATTTTTATCTTTGCAAACTTCGGAGATAATGGGGGGGGGGGGGGGGAACGGTATTTTTTTTTACATTTTTCATCAGAAGTCGAAACCTATGCGGCCTAAAAAAAATCAAAAAATGTTTGAGAATGTGCAAACAGCGCTCTTTCATATGATACCCCACATGCCCTAGTAGCTCCACTTTGAATTTTTAAGACCCCCTTTCAGTCCCTTTTACAAAAAAAAATATAAATATTTTTACTTCTTTCTTATTTGCAAAATAGTTGAGTAAACGTCATCTAAAACTGTTCCAAATTTCAAGTTGATAGCATTAGTAGTTCTTGTGATATCCAGCTGTGACAGACAGACAGACAGACAGAAAGACTGAGTCACACCATAAGGGTTCCTTTTTTACCATTTTGGTACGGAACCCTAAAAACAAGTGAGAAGAAGTGATGCGAAGTGAGAGTGAATAGCGATGTGCGATGCGAGTTGTTGTTTGAATTTTACAGAATCGACGTACCTTAAAGTTCGGAAAGCTTAAAGTTCTCCTACTTTGGCATCATTCTTTGGTCTTAAGGGTTAGTTTAATTAAACCTGTAAGTTGTCCAAATCACATCACGCACAATGATAAGTAGGTAGTTGTTGTTTTTATGTAGACTCCATAAGTAGTCTTTAAGCTACTAACCAGTTGACAGATGATGAATTGTTTTATAATTATAATATTCTTTATTTTTTATTAATAACAATGGGTCACTGGTACCGGTATTGCAATTTCGTAACACACTATCAATCGGAATCGGTTTCATTTTGACAGCTCAACAACATTCATTGCGTCATTTACGTTGTCGAGCAGACAAATTTTTCGAACATATGAAGCAATGAATTAGCAATTTGCTTCAAAATGATTCAGATTCCGATTGATAGTGTGTTACACAATTAGGGTGCTGGTCCTACTCAAGACATAAACAATCTTTTCTTATTTCCCAAGGCACTGGGCTGCGGCATTAAACAAAATGATGCATAAGCGACGGTACCATTCCTTTAGCTCAGCTTCAACCTAATTGGCAAAGCTATTTACCAATTAACATAGTTCAAACAAGCACAACAGCACAACAGAACATGAAAACAATGTCAGCCTCCACAAACAGTGAATAAGAAATGGACGTACACAGACGATACGGAGATACAGAGGGCCGAGCACAGAGTACATATAATATTCAGTTCAAAAGCGCAGCCTGAGGTGTACCACATACGGCACACACGGCACGGCTATGTAGGTACCACATATAGCTCGGTACGCTCTATACCCGGCGCAAATTAGACCATGCCACGTCCCTCGCTTTGAGTCGCGCTTGACCAAGCGTTATTCGGATTTCGAACAAGACGCCCACCGCACTAGGGCTGCGCCACGTCCGCTCTCCCGGTATCGATAGTCAGTATCGATTCGGGTTGCTCGCGGCTGCCGACGCGTAGAGACGCCACTCATGCGAGACCGTGCTGTGACTCTAATTGAATACGATGTGCCTGTGTCGATGTCGATAGTCGATGGTTTAATATTTTACTTGATTTTCTGAACGTAAGAGGTAAGAATAAGGATGTGTACGTATGGGATAGTTAAGGTAAGTATGAAAAGTTTATGCATTAAGAAAACAATACCTTAGCATCGAAAAATAATTTATGCATAAGTAATGAAAGTGGGTCTATGAAGACCTAGAGTGACGACTTGGATTTACTTCATTCAATCATGATCATGATGGATTCGCCAGAGAAAATAAAAACGAGTGAGAACGATGTAATTCTATGGAGGAGACTGTGAAGCCCTCGGACCAGCAGAGGGGCAGTAAGGGCCTCTGCTGGTGTTTGAAAAAAAAAGATATTCTTAAAATTCTTCTGTTCTGTTAAGTATTATCTATTCAAATGATGATACCCTCTTCAAACCAGAACGTATGACCTAAAACAGAAAACCTAAAATCACACCCACATACAAACAGAAACACCCCTTTCACCTAACATAAACATACGACATAAAAGACCACATCCTCCGGTCCACGGGTAGTGCACAGAACGGTATTTTTTATCGACAAATAAAACTAAACACGTTGATAAAGGAGCGCAGCGCGGGGGCGCTCTCCAAGAACGGCAGTCCGCGCGAGTGATTTGCGCCACCCGCCGCCTAGCGGTCGCGACGTAGTAGGGGTGACCCGCCATTACGACAGTTTATCGACATCGATATTATGCTTAAATTATTTATGTAGGCAAATTTTTCGTTGAGGTGGGTCAAGTTAGATAGGGATTAGGGAGAAAGGCTGTTGTTGTTTGCAATTTGAGATTGTGTAGTAATTTGAATGTTAAAAAAATGTATAGAAGTTTGCATGGATATGTCGATATTGTCAACAGAGCGGTCGTTCGGCTATCGGCGGCTCACGGTTGTTTAAACGTGTCAGTTCCATTGTCAACAGGAGCTCGTTTCCCAGGCTGGAGCACTTGGTCGTGCGCAAACAAAGGAGTGTTTTTGTCGCTCGCGGCGGGTGGCGCCGCGAGTGTTGTCCGTGGCGACGAGCGGGCCGGCCGCGGGTCGATATCGCTCGAGATCTGCCGGCCTACGCGCCCGCCTCGCCGGCCATTTGCCTACCTCGACGCCTCGGGCTCGTGTGTACATAACCCGCCACCCACCACCCCGGCCGATACTCCCCCGCAGATTACCGCCTACAAAGCAAACTTCATTGGTACGTGCATGCAATATGCGCAAGGAGCAGGCCCGAATTGCACCTCGGTCGGCCACCCGCCCAGATTGCTTTGATATCCTACTCGCCCCGTATATAGGCCATTGCAACTTGAATCTTGGTTAAAGGCGTCTCTGTTTCAAACACTGCTTCAGTACATAGCACTCGGCAATCGCGTTAATTACTCAGAAGATGGGAACGGTATTACCTAGCTTTGCCTACGGGATGTTTCTGTCAGAGCCATTGAAGCTGAGATGAGGATAACGTTTCATCTGGTTTGGTTACTATTATCAAAGCTTCGCTGATAATCGGGTTACGTATATGTTTTTACGTATTAGTCAGAAATACTCAAAACATGCATTATAAAAGTATGTCAACCAGTCCAACAGTGAGGCAATCAACAAGTGTTTGAATACTTGTAAGACACTAATATTTTTAGTCTGTTAATTTGAAATGTTTTTGCTGATAATTTTTATAATTGGAATTCGCGTTTGTTGGGTCACAGTGGTACTTAATCAATTTTGATGCATAAACACAAACATTTCATTCGATTTTATCATCCACCCCAAGATAAAGAAATGCCGAACCGGTCCAAAAATATCACAAGCAAGCAAGCACATGCACTTATTATATTTAAACAATTGCATATGGGGCTACGAACTGTACTTAGTAAGTTTCAGTTTGAAAGCCGGGGAGTGCCGTAAATCGGCCAAGTGCAGTCACTGAGTCCTCCCGCCCTCCGAAAGAGGGAAAGTTCACATTTGCATATTGGCCTCGGCTCGGCCGCGAACTTTACGACAAACTTTGTTCGATTGTGAGGCCAACTGATCAGTGTTGCCAACTTCGTGCTATTTGTATGGTGTTCCGTATTTGGAACAACAAAAATGTTTTTTTTTTGTCTTGTTTGTTTGGTTACTTTTTTATGACTGTTGTAATAACTTTTTGTCTAAATGAACACAGCATTAGATATCAGCCTATAATGCAGTCCCCACAACTAGGGATCTCAATTTCTTTCCGTTTGATCCTTGATTTATTTGTGGGACTTTTATTTCGCATTTTAGACATTTCATTTCAAAAGCATTTTTGTGTTATTAAGTTTTAAATCCGCTGTCCAAAAAATATGGATATTCCTTTGCCTATCTATATTAATCAATACACAACTCTATTTTGCTTCTCTTTGTTTTATTAGTAGCGGGAAATATTCGAACTATATTTTCCAAACAATACAATTGGCAGTGGAATTATTAAATTAAAATTTATATGACTGACTGATTTGAGCTCTTTTTAGGTAGGTATTTATTGGATTTATATCACATAATTTAATGCTTCATTTTGTTTTAATGGTGCAAGTTTGCATGACAATGCAACGTAAGTAGGTATTATACTTACGAAATTAACCCTTACCAAGGTCCCATCATTCCTAATAGTCGATTCATCAAATCTTATAAAATAAAAGTCCTGCAACCCAATTGCGTAACACACTATCGATCGGAATCTGAATCATTTTGAAGTAAATTGCTAATGCATTGCTTTATTAATGTTCGAAAAATTTGTCTTCTCAACACCGTAATTAACGTAATGAATGTTGTTGATTCGTCAAAATGAAACCGATTCCGATTGATAGTGTGTTACGCAATTAGGGTGCCGACTCACTCACTAACTGACTGACTCACTCATCAACACTCAGCCCAAACCCTTGGACCTAGAAAGTTGAAATTTTGCATACAGGTTCCCTCTATGATGTAGACATGGCCGGATTTTTCTAAATTCCCACGGGATAGACAATTGGCAGACCAAGTCGCCGGCAAACTGCAAGTCAATTATAAATTGAATTAAAATATATTTATAACGCGATTTGATACTCCGCGCTAGAGAGCGCTTCATCCTCAATACACGTACATATTATAATAATACAAAAAACATCCCTACTTTTATATAAATTGGTATCCGCGAAGAAAAAACTAACGAGAAAACTCACTCCCCACAATAAACAGTCCGAAAAACAAACAATAAAGAGTGAATGAAATGAGTACGAGAACTGAATGTGAATGAATGGGGCGCATAGAGCATCGAGTCGGGTGTTACTGCCCGCGAATATTTTAGGGTATTTCAATAAAGGCGACATCTTTAATCTAGGGTTGGGGTAGAGGCATAAATCTTGCAGGTCCGGAGTCCGGAGTCCGGGCGAGTTTTGAATCATTTAGCGCGGTGCGGCCGCGGGGCGCGACTTCCGTCCGGCACGTGCTGACCGCCCCCCGCGCGCCCGGCACACCCCCGCGCCCGTGCTGCGCGTCTGTCTTGTCGAGACAAAGGGGCGTCAGTGATGTGACCAAACTTCACTGTCGATAAAAAGTTTTAAGATTTTCTTTTGTTTTATTAAAATCTTTTTAACATAAAGAGACAACAATGATATATTTTGATGATTAATTCTTATGTTAAATATCCTTAATTATATACATTCCTAAAAAGGATATTATTAAGACGATAATGCGTGTAATTGCATTATCATCTTAATAATATCCTTTACTGGAAATCTTGGGTTTCCTAAAAAACGCCAACGCCATAAGTCGGTCGCTATGACAGCTGTCATAAAATGACAGCACGGCTATGGCGGCCGTCGCCCGTCATTTTATGTCTGCCGTTACATGGCGGCACCGTTTTATAGGAAACCAAAGCTTTAGTCAAATATTATTAATATCACGCCTTTTGAAGGGGTAGGCAGAGGTATATAGTTCGCCAATATTTCTCCAGTCATATGTTATGAATGTTATGATGTACATTTTCAGTACCTACTTCAGTCTATTGCCGATATTCTAGACTATACAAATTCATGCTTGATCTAAAAAAGGGTAGTTAATCTGCAAACTGAAAGCCTAGCTATACATAGTATCGACGTTCCTTAGTCGACAGCGGGTTGGTCGAGGGTACTGAGCCGCATCTCTACCGCACGACGTCCGAGCCGCCTCTAATTTGAATTCACGGAGACTCCGCGACCGTCCGCCACGTCGGGCGCGGCCGCCTTAATGAATCGCGAGGGGGGTGGGGAGACCACCCTCACCCCTTCGGGGGGCGATCGGACGGCCACCGCATCCTCCGCGCGGATAAGTGACGCCCGTGTTGCTCCGTACATAGGTACGCCTTATGTATTGCGGCACATAGCGGCCGGCCTGTACCTACGTAACGCTCGCCAAATTTATGTCCCGCACATGTCTAGAGACCGCGGCCGTACCTTCACAGGGATTTTGCGTGTTTACGTACAAACGAGAGGCTGCTGAAGATATTTGAGACGGAATTTTGCTTGGACCCCTATTGATGAGCCGGTTGGGTTTCGTTAATCCTGCTCCAGAATTTGGATATTCACAGTTTTTGATATTTTCGTAGGAGCACGTTTCGCTATACCACAATATTCGTGTTACCGTAGGGTAGAGTAAATAATCTTGAAGGGAAAGGTCTTCTAAACGCGCGTTCCGCTTAAAATTACCGTCGGCGAAGGGTTTTAAGTAACATAATGCAAATGAACTCAAACGCAAATAATGCAAACGGTAGAGATGTGGCCTCGGGCTACACACGACTGCTTTGTCCAACTCGTAGTTGGCTGTAAACAAAAACTTGCTAATGGGCAATTATGCAAATAGCGCGCCCGTGATGACCAATCAAATCGCAGTAAATTATTCAGCCGGTATGAATGCGCCCCGGGTCGATTTCATTCCGATTCTATCGATACCATACATGGTTACTTGACGACCGTAAATAAAAAGGAATGAAGTCGAAACTATGTATTTAATTATTTTGATCCGAAGCGAAACGACTCGATAATTAAATTTTATTGGTTTGATGCCCCAAAATTCTCTCGCGTTCGTCTGCGAAATTCTAATATAAGTACCAGAATCTGAACTCATTCTAAATCATCATCTGAATAAAATGTTTGTAGCAACAAAAACAATGTCATTTCAACTTAGTAAATCAATATACATCGTAAATCCGCTTACTTGCCATCATAATAATACGAGTAACACCATATTCCCCTAATACATAATGGCCAAATTATCCGCCGAGTCCGTGATCGGGTCTGTCAGTCCGACCCGACCCGGGACGCGACGTCCCGCATCTCGCGACCATTACACTCAATAATCACGCGATATCGATTGGCATGCGTGCTGCCCTAATTTGGTGCGCGGGAATTAAGGATGGAGCGAACATCACTATTGTTTTTTTTTCTTCGTTGGCATTTTTGGGGGATACTCTCGTTTGATTATGCAGAAATTGGGGTCCGAATATTTTTGTATTTGGTAATATTCGAATGATGTAATTTTGTAGAAGTATATGTATTTAATATACCTAACGGACAATGGACATTAGCACGCCCAAATCAGACAAAACGTGTTACAAAAGACCCTTAGATACACATAACATATCTCTAAACTCCATCGCTTTAGGTATTTAAATAAAAAAAAAACCACGTGTCTGATTAACCGACTAAACGTAATACCTGTCACTTCAGTTGTCATACTACGACACAGTTGTATGTAACTCTTCAATTTAGCAACTTATAATTCGTTGTATAACGTTGCTAAATTGAAGAGTACAAGTGTGTCGTAGTATGACGACTGAAGTGACAGGTATTATGTTTAGTCGGTTAAACCTGGTTAAACCAGACCCGTTTTCCATTAGTGTTATTTGACTATATTGTCTACTGCTGTATTATAATTATAAGTTATAACCGAAACATGATTACATAAATTATTTTCGATAGGAAATAGTTCCAAAGTAGCACCGTCTATTTTCTGTTTTCTGTAAAACACAAAGAAAAAATAAAACACCTCCTAAAATTAATTACACTATAAAAAATTAACCCTCTCATTCCACTCATCAAAAACAGTAGTTTGTTAAATGAACTCTCATCCGGATCACCCGGGCGTTTTGTTGCACAACAACCGGCCGGCAACAGGTGGCCTTATTACCGGATATTTTATAGCCGTCAACTGTACGAAGGTTCCTGTTACTATTTGATGATTTTATTTATTAGGCTATTATTGGGGGTTATTTTTTTCAGGTTTTCCGTGGTTTTGGATAATGTTTTGCATCTATTTGTAATGTTTCTCTTGGCATCAGAGATTCTTATCAGTAACGGACATAATTTTCTTAGAAATCGTCCTTAAAAGTAAGAGCTACTTTGTGATCGAGGACAAAGTAATACAGGAAAAGTTTTTAAGCAGTGCGCAAATTTTCACAGGTACCCACCACTCACCCATCACCACCCATGAATATGAACAACTTTCACTATGAGACCATTTCTGAAATCACCAAAAAAAAAAAATGTGCTGTTCAGTAGGTACATTTTGGTCGAGTAGGTGTTGAAATTTTGCAGAAACAGCAGTTTTTTTTCTCTTAAAGAAAGTTGTTCATATTCATGGGTAAGAACACCCTGTGGAAATTTGCGCACTTCTTAAAAACTTTTCCTCTATAGGCACAAAGGCACTTTTAAACGTCATTTACAACAAAAAATTGATTCTAGTCGCCCCTACCAAAAGGTAGTTTCGTATGGGCAAGAACCCACCAGTTACTCTTTTAAAATATTTGAAGTACAATATTTTGTATACATTAATTATAAGATTATATGTGAAGACGAGATGTAAAAGGGAATAAATATCAGCCAGCTGATATAAAACATAATTCTGTATGTTTATTGATTTAGATACTAATAATCTGACAAAATAATGAACAACCCTGTGTGAAAGTAATTGTTATATAGCTAAATCATTTATTAGAGCTCAGACATCTGCTTTTTTCTTCTATAAAATGAATGTATTGTAAGTTTAAAACTGTACACCGTTACGTTTCATTAAAAAGTACAGCTAGTAAAATTCTAATAAACCACTGAAGTCAAAAACATTCCAACAAAATAATTCGCTCTACTAGCTAATATTTTAGTAGGTCAACCGTTAACGCATATTAAAAGATAACTTTTACAATGTAAATAGATCCCTCGAAGTGAACCACATTAATTTGTTCCTAATCGTTAGACATCGAAAACATTGTATAGATACGATTTAAATATTAGACGTCTATGTTTTTGATTTAAATAGAGGGGCTCGTGGCTAAGTAATATCAGCCGCACGGATTCATCGATCTGTTTAAGCTACGCTGTACATATTAGCATTCGCATGTTTATTGAAACAGTCAGAAAAAATATGATTGAAATGTATGATTTTAAGAAATAACAAAACGAAAACGTCACTTGCGTTTTGAAAAACGAGCTAGTGTCCGCTTCGCTTGCGTTTTATATATATTTAGATCACTGTCATCACTTTTTTATCTTGAATTCGATGATATCGATTTCTTTTTTAGATTAATTAATTAGTAAAAAAAACTTACAAATAAATAATCGATTATTTGAATCGATATCGAACATCATAGGGAAAATCCAAAAGCAGAGGGTGGAAACACTGATTATTTGCTTTTACTTGTTTGACAGCACAGACTTTTAAAACGGCCGTTTAGTTAATCAGTTCTTTCCATAAGAAATTTGACACAAACCAACTGTCTATTGTACCTAACTGGTGGTTGGAATGTTAGTGAAACACAGGCCTGGGGGTGTACTATGACGTGAAAAAACATCATGGATCCAACATGGATCCGTTGAGAAAAAAGGATGGTGCTATAGGTCGTATATAGCTCCGTCTCTCTCTCACACTGGCCTGTAAAGATGATGATGATGACATCACTCGAGCCGTCATTACTGTCTGCCCCGTTTTGACTATGAAAATTAAAATGAGTTTTATAAATGAAAAGTTAGTATTGTTAATGTCAAGTTAATGTTAATATTTTGTTGAAACATTCATGTTTTAAGGAAAGTAACATAAATTTTTAATCGGTTTTCTAAAAACTGTCAACTACCCTATTCCCGGCCCCTCACATAAATAATATTACATATTCTGACACTTGTCCTTGCTTAACAATTTATCTAAGCTCTCGTCTAGCGTTTGAAATCACAATCCTAGACATAATCTATCTTGAAGTATTTCAGTGCTTTCGGCTTGAGCCTAGGTAACTGGAAATGGCAAACTTTTGTTACGAAATAATGATTACATCATTCATTTTGAAATTATATGAAATTGTATGGATTTTATGGAAAATAAAGTGATTATTCAGCATCTAGATTCCCTAAGTCCTGCCATTCCACTATTTTACTCCCACACTGTAACTTGTACCGCAATATTTTCTTCCACATCAAGTTTAGCAGTCGATTCATGACTCGGTTGCCAGGTGGCATCGCAATGACCGACGGCGGTACCGCACCGGTGCCGGCGGTACTTCGCGGCACTCGCGGGAGGCGACGTGCCTCCCATGCGCGCGCGCCGCATCCGCTAGTGATGTGAGATGTGCCGATATCGATGGATAAAGATAGAATTTGGAGTTATTAACTTAACTATGTGAGTTATTACTTTAATTAGACAATTAAATGATCAGAAAAACATTTAAATATGTGTTGCTGATCATTTCATTGTTTACTTTGTAATTAGGGGCAACTAGGAATAACTATGCTGTCTTTTCTTTTACATATTTTCATTAATATAATATATATGTTAATTTTTTAATACGTAGATGAAGTACGAAAGACTTGCGTAGTATAATTTATGCGTAATCGGCGAGTAGCGAACTCCTAACAAGGCGTAAATAGATTATTTCAAACGCGTAGCAAAGTCGTAGCAATGTCGTAGCAAACGCGTAGCACACGCGTAGCAAGCGCCGTAGCGACCGTAGCGACCCCCAATTTACCCGAACACAAGTTGAAAGCTCCGACACAAATTTACCCTTATTTATTTTTGCTACTCCATCATCAGACCCTGGTTGAAATTCTATCTATAACCTATTAATTGAGACCACTCCAATGAGCCCAAATACGATACCTCTGCTGTAAGTTGGCGAGGAAGTTGGGTATCCTGCAAATTCCAGGTAATGCTGCAGCATCAGTTCAAGCATACTATATAATTCTAATATCATTGAAGTAACAGAATACCAAATTTGGACTTGATCAGACCTGTGGAAGTTGCTCACATACATTCATCAACTAGAAAATGCAAATAAATTATTTGTAAAAGAGCTGATAATCTTCAAACGGCTGAATAGATTTTCTTGAATCATAGCTAAGAACACTCTCGATCAAGTCACCTTTTCAACAAAACAAAAAAAATCTAAATCGGTTCAGTCATTTGGGAGCAACGATGCCACAGACAGATACACTACACGTTAAACTTATAACACCCCTTTGTTTCCGTCGGAGGTTAAAAACAGTATTTTTTGTTAAATCCTTCGATATCGTGTCTACTAATGCCAATCAATCCATCTATCGACGCCTCGCTGGTCATCACTACCACGCGGCGGTTTCTCCGCGGGCTCGCGTGTTCCCTGGGGCCGTGATACGATCTCCCGCGAATGTGCGTGACCACATCCTTTCCCCCTTCCCCCTTAACCCGCTGCGTGTCACCCCGCGGTCCGCTGCGCCCGCGCAGCCGGTGGGCAAGCTTCCGGCCGGTAAAGCTCCGCGACAATTTAAGGTCACGCGAACTGGAGCTGCGGTTTGATTTATTTATTATCTGTTGAAGGTTCCGACATTTTTACCCGACTGCGCAACAGAAAAACAGGGTTACGTTTTTCATGTTTATCTAAGTATCGATGTATCTTTGAATGTGGGATTCTTTATACCCTCGAAGCATCCTAACGGCTAGATGGATTTATGAGGTGTGTACCGACTCGCCTAGCGGTGAGTTGCACGAAACCAACATTAGCTTAACGGAGTATTTAAATTGATGCTGTCACTTTCTTTTTGATACATAATGTAAGGGATAGCATGAATTTAAAGTGGTTTCGTGCAACTCAACGTAGGTCGCGCATTATTATGCGCTATGTTATTTGGAGTTATGTAAAGTTATAGACTCAAAAATCAATCTGCCTAGCCTTTTCCCAACTATGTTGGGGTCGGCTTCCAGTCTAACCGGATGCAGCTGAATACCAGTATTTTACATGGAGCGACTGCCTATCTGACCTCCACAACCCAGTTCCTGGGTAATACGATACCCCTTGGTAAGACTGGTTGTCAGACTTTCGGGCTTCTGACGACCCGTAACGACTGTCAAAGATCCACGAATAACAGCCGGGACCAACAGCTTAACGTGCTTTCCGAGGCACGCAGGAGTCTCGGTATGTAAAGATGGTCACCCATCCACTGACCAACCCCGGCAAGCGTAGCTTAACCTGACGGATCGACCCGTGCGGCACTTATTACTTAGCCACGAGCTCCTCAAAGTTATAGACTACACACATCAAAAAAAGTGTGTGATCACTAGCAAAAGCAGATTTATTTTTAAAAATTTTACTTTATCAAGAAAAAGTGTTCACGTTATATTATATATATTTTTTACACACATAACAGTGTATTTTATTGTATGTAACGTAAACACTTGTTCTTGATAAACTTAAATTTTAAAAATATATGAGCTTATCACAAACTTTTTTTGATGTATGAATAGCCACTACTCACCGTATAAATTCAAAAATGGAACAGAAATTGTATGAAATTATCTGCGAAGTAAGTTAATAGGAACTTAATCGTAGGTGGTCAAACGGGCCCTTCGCCTCTTTATTTAAAACTATAAACAGTTGCAGTGAGGCAGATGACGTATTGCACTTTGTTATGAAACAGCAGATTTTTTTTTATAACCAACGAAAAATATCTACGCTATAGGGGGTCTAGAATCATGTGCTGAAAATTCATGGTTAAAGTTTGTCCTTGTCTCTGCTACCCTGATACTAGGTTAATTTTTTTAAAATTATAAAACGTATCTACCTAGTACGTATTTACGCCTACGCAAAAAGTGTAGTAGGATTAAAACTAATCTGTCGAAAGGGGCACACCTGCAGAGCGTGTTAACAAAGCTTGACATAATCGTAAACGCGATCGTAAATCGAACGACTCGCACTTAAAAAAGGGTTCGCAGTACCTACCAGTAGTATATACCTACTCGTACGTACTGTTGTTTTACGTAAAGAGATGAATGTCTAGTCGTATGTGTTACAAGGGTTCTACATATGCACGCTGCTCATGCATTTGTTTATTTTCACCTATCCCGCTGTCTGTCTGTCTGTGATCGAATCTTGCAAGTTAAATTTGACCCATTTCCCGGTTTCCGATTGAGCTGAAATTTTACATGCATATGTAAATCGGATGACAATGCAATATTATTACAACATGGAGCTGATCTGATGATGGAGCCGGAAGGTGGACATGGGAACTCAGTAATAAAACGACGTAACCCTATTGAGTTTGGGTTCGTTTGATTCGTCTTAACAAGGACTCTGGTCCTAGATGATATCCAGACTGATGAAAGCTTAATTTAAAAAAAAAAACACTTCTTTATTAGCCAGGAAGCTGCCACTATCATTATGAACCACTTTTACTATGGGACCACAGAAATCTAAATAATAGCGCCTTATTATTTAGATTTCTGTGTATGGGATCGATGAAATTGCCGGTCAGTATAAAACGTAGTACGGAGTATCGCGGCCTACTACTGAGCAATCACCTTAAGTTTGCTTTTCTTTTAATTAAATAAATGATAATGCTAGAGCTCTTTTCAAAACCCTGCTAACCACCTGAGAATTTATTGCTACATTAATTTCAATATACAATATTATTGGGTATAATTTGCCAACAATAAATACCCCTTTTTGTTCTTATACAAAACAATTCGAAAATGCCACTAGAACAACTGAAGTACTTATGAAAATACTTGTCAGCGGATCATTTTCAGATAATCCCCCGTAAGTGAAGGAATACCCCGTCAGAGGGGGGAAAGGGGGAAAATTAATCGTATTGTCCTAAGAGGCGAATCGGAGACTGATTATATCAGGGGGATGGGCAGACGCATTCAACTGTGTATTGATAACGATACACTGTCCGAACCTATATATTGGGTAGCTATGTATGTATTATAATAATATTAGGGTAATCAGCTAGTTGCCAGTAAGAAAAATACGTTATTTTTATTATGTAGAATGGTTGTCAGCTAAAAGTATCAAACTTCAACTTAGTTCTGTAAATGATTTTAGATTAATTAATATTTTTGAGAATTAGTTACGTAATAGTACATTATGATATAAGTGCGGTAAGTTGAAAATTACAACCGAGGCGATATTGCTAGCCCGAGCCGTAGGCGAGGGCTACAAGAAAGCAGAGGCTGTAATTATCAAAGCGCACGTATAGTCCAGTAAAAATAGATCGATTTGTATGGAGTAGATTGCAATAAATGCTCTTTGGGTGATAATTCAGAATTAAATATATAAATAGCTGAAATACATAAATTGACAATAATCCCCGATATTTTTTTTATATTTATTGAGTTATTAGCAATTATAGCAATAACATTAAATTTAAGTGGGAACAAAAAATGGACCACTGGTGATTTTGTACATGACTGCTCCTTTTCAAAAGTTTTAATTATGGAAATAATTATCCCCGGTCAAAATCAACATATTAAGTACCATATTGACTATTTTATATAAAATTAATGATAACTTCAAAACAGTAATTGCCTAGAGAGTGAAATTTTGTCAAAGTATTTAAATAGTTACTACTAATAACTAGGTAAATTATCACCAAGGTGACTATTATACTTTTTTTTTCGTGAAGTTAAATTTGTTTTTAACCCTTGTACATTAAAGACACCCAGGATATTTTTATGAATCTTACTACCAACAATTTTTGTCTACTCAAATTGTAAGGAATCCCCTGAATATCTGTAATGCATTTCTAATAATTAAATGAAAATCAAACACTCGCGAGAGGGTGCGCGCGGGCGGCGGGCGGGTGGCGGTGGCGGCGTCGCGATGCATCAAGCGGCCGCGTCTATTACATAAATTTTATTTTGGATTCGTGTAATTAGACCACATGAGTAAACAAAGATGTGGTGTTTTAAAATGAAATAGTACGCACGGCTACAGATCAAGCTATACATTTCCAGTATATGCTGATCTCGCATTGTATAGGATTTCCTAACAATGAGTGGTCAGTGTAAACTGGAAATGTATAGCTTGATGTGTAGCCGCGTGTACCTACTTCTAGGCAAAATATTAATAGGTATCAGCAAAATTTAAAAAAAAAATATTTTGGAACAATAACACAAGAAGTAGGTAGGTACACAAGTAAAACGATGATAGCTGCAAAAGTATAAACTGTAGCGCAGCTAACAACGTCCTTCTCAGATACAGAATGGAATAAATGTTCCATGCAAAAAGAGACTAATAGGAAATTTTAGTACTTTAGATAGTTAAAAAAAGGCGATTTGTACCAATAGTCGTCGGATTTGTACTGTTACTCGTCAAAAGGACCCAGTCGTGTTCAATTTTTTGTGTTAATGTGAACTCTCAGACCTTGAACATACTGTACGTGTTTGTCAAGAGTCTATGAAACAAAAGGTAAGTAGAAGACTGAATGCTAAGATTTACTAAAGGTTGTAGCAGAGCAGGAGGTAATAAAAACAGCAAGGTTAATTAAATTGTAACATATTTTTACTTAAAAATTTTAAGAGACGTCTGGCAAAAAAATATGAGCGATCAGAATAACAGAATCAGTTTTTGTCCGGAATTAAGTCTGTGCTTTTGACTCGATGGTTGAGCCGATCAGACGTCAACTCCATGCCCAAAAGCTCTAGGCGGTCGGTAACTAGTACAGATGCTCCTCGGAAAGTAGGAGATAACTGAAACGGGCTCCTTTTGGCAGTGAAAAGACACACCTTTGTTTTCAGAGCATTGAATTTGACCAGATTGCCATCTCCGGCATTGTGGAACTACAGTGGGGTATGTTAGAGGCCGCATCAAGGCGTGAATTTCCGACAAAGATAAAGGCTAATAAGTTTGCACTCTCTTGCGCGGGATGAGCCAGCGTTCCATCAGACTTAAGCATAAGAGGCAGCAAATGGCAGAAATTTGTTTAGACCGATTTAGACAGCGATCAGAACTCCTTGCTATCAGAAAGGTATAGGATGCCAACTTGGCCCCAATTCGTCCAACATGGTCAAAACGCGCCTTCCGTAACACCCGTTCGCAATACTTGGCGGGAGAATTGAACGCTCTTTTAACATTGCGCGAGCACGTTGACTGTCGCACCTGTCATTACGGGCCGAAGCCCAGACCTGGTATGTCTGCTCTGTTTGCAAATATGCTTTTGCACAAGACGCGTTGTACCAGGGCTGAGGCTCGCTGCCAAGTGGAACGTCAGAGAATTGGATAAAATATTGCATTCCCTGACGTATCACGTATACGGGCCGAAGCCCAGGCCTGGTATACCTGCAGTTTTACCAGCACCTGAGCAATTGTTGAAGGTTAAGTTCATTAATTGAATGAGAAAATTTTACAGTTTGTAGTAACTTGACCTGCTGTTATAATATAATAATATTTTACCTGGTCACCGTAAAAACGTGTTAAGAATTCAGTTGCTTCCTTGCCAGACGCTTCTGTTTTTGCTAAAGCTGTTGCGACAGTCTGTGTGCCTTCCGGGTTGCCCTCCGACATAGGTAACGATTTTAGTTGGTATATTTCGGTTTTGCCGAAGATATACGCTGGAACAATGTGGCTCAACGCATGACATGTTCTTAATAATTTTCTCTTTGGAATCAACTGGCTTCTTTCCAGAATCAACAAGATTAGGGCATGTGAAGGACCCACCGAATCCAGTGGACCAGTTCGGCCCAGTGGTGCTAATCATTCTTACCACTTGCACACCCTTTATTACCCATAAATTTATCTTAGGAAGCAAATTCATTATGACTTAAACTAAACCGTAAATATATTAAGTAGTTTACTACTGCAAAATATAATTTTCTAAAAATTTAATTAATGTTGTGTGTACAAATACAAAAGTGTTAACAACTATGTTGCGGTCACAATAATACATAGTTATTATTCGCATTTTGTGGCATAAAACACTAAAATACCTAGAATTTGGCGGGTTTAGAGGCAACTATTAAGCGTGTCCCAGTAATCGTTACAATAGTACTTAAAATGACGAGATCTGGGTCAAGTAGGAATTTTTAGGTACCAATAGATGTCACGTTCGAAAAAAAATACTTTTGTGATTAAAGTGTTCCAAATTTCAAGTTATTCATATCGTTAGCCAATTAACTTAACTAATTCATCAAATAATCAGACTTACCGTAGACCCAACTGAAGTTTCACAAATCGAAAAACAAAACTACGTGCCGACTTCACATTTAGCAGCAGAACTTGCAAAAAAATTAAATTTTTGTCGGACACACTTTTCAAGTAAAATATTTCAGATGTTGCAATATGTTACCAAGAATAGGTTGCCATAAAATCGGCAAGTTTAATGTTTAGTCAATGAGGTATTATAATACTAGAGGCGCAGCGTCCTACAAAATAATTCAGAAAAACGTACCGACTTACCGACTTGTACGAGTTTAAACACGTAGCTTTGAAACGGATACATAAATATGTCAATCTGTCAAAATAATCTATGTTTGTCTCACTTCTTCCACCGTCAAACTAATTACGTTGGAATGAGACAAGACATTGTTACCCGAAAAACGGCCAGAGTTGCCAACGATCAACATCATTTCCCAAGAATTTAATGAAGGTTTTCATTGAATCAATTATAATGAAAGAAAGAGAAAACAAATAAGAAATCACTCTGTCTAGTACTGCACCTATTGACGCGTTTATGATGAATTTACATACGTTGCGATGAAAATTAAATAACGTAAATTACTATAGTTTATCTGTTTCGATCCATTTTAATAGTAAAAAAACCGGCCAAGCGCGTGTGGGCCACGTAAAATGAAGGTTTCCGTAATTGAAAAGAATGTATCCAAAAACAAACTTAACATTTGTAGCTGAAAAACAAGAAATGTTTATGCGATAAAATGACAAAATAACGGTTTTCGGACTTTTTCTGTGAGACCTTGCTTCTTGCCAAATTTCATGATTGTAGGTCAACGGTAAGTACCCTATAGGTTTTGATTTACTTGCGAGTATCAAAATATGTTGCATAAATGGCCGTATTTTTTTACTGCGTAGACTTAGAAGCTTGATTTTTTTAGAGCTCCAAAGGATCATAGACGACTTACGTATTTGATATTCATTTTAACTTGATACCTCCACGCGTTCCTGATAAAAAAGGTCTTGACAGACAGTCAGACAGACAGACGGACAACGAAGTGATACTATAAGGGTTCCGTTTTTCCTTTTGAGGTACGGAACCCTAAAAAAGTACGTCATTTAAAAGAAATTACGACGACTGTTCTTGGTTTCACTACTGAGTTAGACAAGTTTGTCAATCTTAAAAATTCTGAAAAGTATATTGGATTTATAAACTAACTTGTATTTGATCGTAGTTTAACAATTCGGTTTAATAATCGATTACTAATCACAGTAATCACATCACACTAATATTATAAAGGCGAAAGTTTGTAAGTGTGTGTGTTTGTATGTTTGTTACTTCTTCACGCTCAAACGGCTGGACCGATTTGGATGTTTGGTAAGTAGATAGCTTATATCCCGGATTAACACATAGGCTACTTTTATCCCGGTCTACGCGCAGGGCGCAGCTAGTTTACTTTAATTGGAAATGAACCGGTTTATTTTCGCACAGCACACCACTATATAACACAATGTGATCATAAACAATCTATTATTTTTCATTTAAAAATATAAACTCCTAGTCATTAGTCATTACGTATAAGATTATTTATTGCTAATAAAATTAATTTTGGTGGACGATGTAGTGATATATTAGGTTAAAACCTTTGACATACTTACACGTGACATGTGTTACTTTTGTATTCAGTGACTGTTTGGGTACTTTTCCATTCAGTGAATGTTTGGGTACAGTACAGTATGTTTAATCCAAACAGACTACAATAATAATTTAGACTTACAGGAACATACATTCGTCATTCACTAAACTCCCAAAAGTCGGGCAAAATCAAAATCGTTTTTACTGGTAACACTGATGGCATAAACAATGTTTGATAAATTTTTAGATAATCTGAACAAAATTCAGCAAAATTACTTGTGAAATGCATTACCACTTGCCTTAGTAATCTTTTCAGACCGTGACATACAAATTTTAATCGCACATTTCACTATTTTGATATTTTTATCGCTAAGCAATTGCTCACTTGACGACAAGCTGACAACTGAACTCGGATATGCCTGTGGACATATACGATATAGTAACGCTTCGGCGCCGTACACTACTGATCTAGTACTATTAACATCATTGTGTTTAGTAGAAAAAGATATTGATGTTTTTAGATAATTAGACGACTACTGGGTCACTGTCGACTTCACCCGCGTTTACCTTATATGATTCGAACCAGAAAGCGGTAGTTGATAGAAAAAATGCGCTTATCTTGGATGTAAAGCGCATTTATTATATCCCATAGGTATAACTGTGTACTGAGTTTATTAAAATCCTAACAATAGAATAATTTCAGATTTTTCTCTTTGCTGACGTAACAACAACAACGTCAGTTTCGTGTAGTCGGACAATCCTGGCTTTTCGTTCCGGTACAGTTTCGTGCAATTGTCGCGCGAGTGGGTAGATTGCAGAGTAGGCATGGTATTATACCTTTCGCATTTTTGATTTGTGTACTACTGTTTTCGGCAATTTGTATGTAAAATCACTGGTACATTATCCGAGAAATGAAATAAATTGTCTTTCCGAAGCTCACTAAAACATAGAGTTTTAAAACCTTTACTGCCAACGGTGACAGAATCACCATCTAAGGGCTTTCCGCATAATACGCAAGACATACTAAATAAGTACCAAAAATCCGGGCGCATAGTAAACAATCTCATTGCGTAATGAGAAGAAAATTTTCAGTAATTATTTGAGCAGTTAAACAATAGCTCCATCTTTTTCACATCCGATAACTTCGTCCCTCTCGCACACCGACGCGGGGGATGCAAGGCGCTCGGTCAAGGTTGGCATTTTATATTGTGTAGGTAATTTAGGTTTTATGCATTTTGCGAAGAATCCTTATCACTTAATCAGGGGATTATGACACTTACATATGAAGAATGAAAATGTTAATGCACAGCCTAAAAAATATTTCAAGTGTCTTTTATGTACAATATACAAAACATGATAAAACACTTATTAACTATGTTCCTGAGAAGTCACCAAGGTGAAAACTGAACATAGGTTCGAGGCTAACGTTTGGAATGTATAAACAGAAAAATCCCCGAAAGTGCGATTTTTTAAGTCTCATTTATCACACCATGAAAGAAAAAATCTCGTAATGTTAAGAATTTTGTACCCAAACCGAGGGATTACTTATGTACTATAATTTTAGGCTGGCTGTAGACGATAATCTTACTTTTCACCTAAAGTGTATTTTTTGTTTAACGTTAAACAGTAAAAACACAACTTTAGGTATTTCTGAGGTTCCTCCGACCATATGAGCACAAAATTGCCACGAATGCATACGTAAATAACTATACTATTATTTCAAAACCAATTTACTAAAGTGTCTTTAATGCAATCTCAAACACTATTTTTACTGGACTAGTATGTCATACGACGTTTTATAACATATTTGCGAGGAAATAAATAAAACTCGGACTTTCTTAAACGAATAAATCTTTAAAAACACACTTTCTGAAAATTAATTTGGATCTTTGCTTGTTTTCCATAAGATAAAATTTTGACACGCTTGTAAGTATCTATCGGTCGATTTTCAGGCATAGAGGCTTAGAGTAGCCTTTTTCGCTGCCTCTGAGACTTCTGGCGGTGCCGAATTAATAAATTCATCATTACTTGACGACATTTTCATATAAAAACAATACAGCGAAAAGAAAAAGCGCGCGGAATAATTTTTACTTGTTCACAAATTAGGCGCTTTTTTTTTATTGCAAAGGCACAAAAACAGCCAGTATTACTAATAAAGTAAATTTATATTTTTTTGTTTTTGTTGTTGCAATTTATTGTCAAAATTAATTAAATTAAAGAATTAATTCTTTAATTTAATTAATGTTTATTTTTTATATTTTATCTCCCAAAGTTAATTTTATTCATAAAATGTTGACCACTTTTCTGATATAAAAACTCTTTGCTAAGATTTAAAAAGTACCGTTCGTTTTAGACGGAGCATCTTGATAAACCTTACGTTTTACCTTATTAAAAATTAATTTCAACTTGATACCTCCACCCGTTCCTGAGAAAAACGGTCTTGACAGACTGACAGACAGACAGACAGACAGACAGACGGATAAACAAGTGATCCTATAAGGGTTCCGTTTTTCCTTTTGAGGAACCCTAAAATTCAATCAGTCTGCCTAGCCTTTTCCCAACTATGTTGGGGTCGGCTTCCAGTCTAACCGGATGCAGCTGAATACCAGTATTTTACATGGAGCGACTGCCTATCTGACCTCCACAACCCAGTTACTGGGTAATACGATACCCCTTGGTAAGACTCGTTGTCAGACTGTCGGGCTTCTGACGACCAAGTAACGACTGTCAAAGATACACGAATAACAGCCGGGACCAACGGCTTAACGTGCTTTCCGAGGCACGGAGGAATGTCGGTATGTAAAGATGGTCACCCATCCACGGACCAACCCCGGCAAGCGTAGCTTAACCTGACGGATCAACCCGTGCGGCTGTTATTACTTAGCCACGAGCTTCTCTAATTTATTCTAGTTTATTTATGTGATAATATATTTTTTATATTTTTAAATGTTCTTCTATTTTTGTAATTCATTTTTTTTTAAATATAATTTATATGCATAGAAAATTAAATAAAGGAGAATGATAATAATTAATGTACTTATTCACACAAAGTCCATAAATTGTTAGTCACAATTTTCATAGAAACTAAGTAACATATATATATTACAAAAAAGTAGATACAATAAAATCAAACCTCGCGCTCAAGTTCATTATTATAAGAAATATCAAAACAAAGACGTCAAATGCGTTGTAAAAAACGAGCTGATTTGAGTGTCCGTTCCACTTGCGTTTAATAGATATTTAGAATTTTAGATCACTGTCATTACTTTTTTATTTTGAAATCGCTATTAATCGATTTGATTCGACGAGTAAAAGAAAACGTACAAATAAATAATCGATTATTTGGATCGATTTCAAACAGCACAGGGGAAATCCAAGAGCAGAGGGTGGAAACACTGAATTTGTTTTTACTTGTTTGACAGCAGACAATCTGTCACTGATGTCACAGATTTGACGACTAAAGATGATGACATCACTCAAGCCGTCATTACAGTGTCGTTTTGACTTACAAAAATTAAATTGAAGTATTAAAATATCTATCGCGAGATACTTAGCATCCGCGTTACGCGACGTAGTATAACGTAGAGGTAATGTTTTTACGAGGCAGACGCAGCCCGTATAGATAAATTCACCTGCTACGATGAAAAGTAAAATATATCTAGAGTAGCAGCGCGGAGAAACCGTGGGAATTAAGTTGTGTTTTTTTTTGCAAGAACATTGATCGTATTTTTGTATTGGTCCATGGAACCTTGTTTGTGTTTACTGTAGGTATAATGTTGTTTTTAAGGTTACGTACTTCAAAAGGAAAAAAACGGAACCGTATAGGATCACTTGTGTGTCTGTCTGTCCGTCTGTCACAGCCAATTTGCTCCTAATCTAATGGACCGTGTACGGTCTCATCAACCGTACATTCACTTTGCAAACGCAGCAACCTACTTGGCTGTCGTGCGTCACTAATATTACACTATAATTACACCGTTTTAATAAATAAACATCGAGTCAGACAATAACTGTGAGACAAACCACCGGTCAAGAGAAAGAATCCCTACAACTTTACCTTGTTAACCATAAACATCATATTATAACTTCAAACTTAACTTGTGGTTCTTTCTGTGTACTCCATAACTAAATCAACATCAACAAAGTGTTAATGTACGGTGCCTACAACCATTGGCTCCTACAGACCGATTAAGTTAAAATTTGGTACACATATGAATTTTCTAAAAATTCTTAAAATTCTTATTCTTAATTCTTTCTTACTTGGGAATTATTATATTTTTGCATTTTTTTTAGAACGGCCATAATCTTAAGGTCAACAAAAAACAAAAAATGAACATGTAGTTATATTTGTTAAGTTAAAGTTTATTTTATAGATAATATACTTACATAAAGATATTTATTTCTGCGTATTATAAAAGAAGAACAATTATTATACTTAAACTAATCTAAAAGTAAAAATAAAACTAAAACTAGTCTAACAGACCGATACCAGTTGGCAATGTTCCCAAAATGCTGCCAGCATTGCCACGTTGTATGGCAATGCTTAACCTTTAGGCAAAATAAAGGCCAGCATTTTGGTCACATGAGGAGCTCGTGGCTAAGTAATAACAGCCGCACGGGTCGATCCGTCAGGTTAAGCTACGCTTGCCGGGGTTGGTCAGTGGATGGGTGACCATCTTTACATATCGAGATTCCTCCGTGCCTCGGAAAGCACGTTAAGCCGTTGGTCCCGGCTGTCATTCGTGGATCTTTGACAGTCGTTACGGGTCGTCAGAAGCCCGAAAGTCTGACAACCAGTCTTACCAAGGGGTATCGCATTACCCAGTTACTGGGTTGTGGAGGTCAGATAGGCAGTCGCTCCATGTAAAATACTGGTATTCAGCTGCATCCGGTTAGACTGGAAGCCGACCACAACATAGTTGGGAAAAGGCTAGGCAGATTGATTTTGGTCACATGTTGCGTCGACCAGACGCCCAGATAATTCTTTATAAATTCGATGGGCTCCTGGTCCCCACGGCCATAGCGTCTCGACCCCAAAAGGCTCAAATTAGTACCCGCTATCGAATCGAGGGTACTATATTCCGCTGATTCAGCCGCAGCACCAGTCCTATTTTGAGTTCCTATTTTTAATATACTACTGTTTGTGTTCCCTTATGAAATAAATAAAAATAAAATAAACTAAAACTAACGAACGAGCGGAGTCACACATACGGATATACTCAAACTTTACATGTAATCAGACTATTGATACCAGAGGGGATTCTCGTACCTAAAAACGTTCACAATCTCATGCCAGCGTCAATCAAATGTCAAAAATGTAGGTAAACGCTATATAATTTTTGACAGATTGAGACTGAGATGAGATTGCGAACGTTGTTAAAAATACGAGAATTGCCCCTCTGATATTTCTGCCGTCGCCTAGCAACGTGACCACATTTCCCGCGCTGACCATCGGCCACGTTTCGAACACACAACTAAGCCTCGGGCTATAAATGTTGGGTCCGGAACTCCGGACTGCGTTGCCACGTGTATTCTCTACCTAACCCGTGGACGGACCAAGCACGTGCATTAATTGTGCCCTTCCTGAAATGAAAGCTATCCCGGTGGAACAATTAGCGTATTACACTTTGTGATATATAAAGTGCTCAGGAATACATGTTCCGTCTTATTACAAAACAAGGTTCATCTTCAAACCCCGGTTTAAACCCTTTTTTGAATTTTGAACTTTATTCCGACCTCAGAACAATAACAAAGCATAGAAGGAAGGCTAAAAACAGAATTATGTAACTACCTTTATTCCCGTTCTATTATTAGGTACGATAAAGGTACGATAAAGGATGTGGGAAAGAGATAAATGTTTTACTCTTTGTTTTACTTTCTTGGCATGGTCACAAGATCAATTGTCATTTGGTTAAAAAAGTTATAGTATGACGCGGCCAAATTTGATAGTACTTTGTTTCAATGTCTGACAGTTCGTTCATTGAACTAGCTGACTTATTCGCGTGTTCATTGTTTACGTGTCTGTCGTAATATTCCATGGTTTTGCGATGTTTTAATAATATTTCTACTGTTAGATTGCATGAATTCTTTGTTTAACTACAAATAGTGAGTGTGTGGACGCTGTGGAGCAATTTCTTGTGTGGTTGGGGGCTGCAAGTCCCATTCATAGCGAAAATAAAATGAACAACAAATATTGACCTTCCATCGGTAAGTTTTTGCTCAATTTCTTGTTGCCTAAGATCTGATAAACGAATATAAATACATAACAAATATTGCTGTGTCACTATATAGCTGAAACCAGTCGTAATATTTATTCCAATAGAAGTTATTAGCGAATATTCGGAAATTGTTTTGGGGTTATCTTGATCAGCCATGCCCATAGTGACGTAAATAATGTTGTCGATACTTTTCTTTTACAGATTTCCTAGACGATGTGAAAAAAAAATGGATAAATTGTATTGGTAGACGAAATTGGACTCCAAACAGCACAGCCACATAATATGCTCCAAACATTTTACTTTGTATTCATTTGGTAATGAACCTATGAAATGGATGTAGCATGTTCTTTAAGTCGTCACTTAGAGAACATGCTGTTCCTACATTATTTGTTATGGATAGAACAGATGAAATGGTCTTGATATATTATGATATAATTAAGGTATTTTATTGGCAATAAATAGTATCCCGTTCAAATTAAAACTTGATTTATTACATTACAGGAAATACTTATGGAAGTCTGCGAAAAAGGACATAGCGCAATACTGCAAATTAAAAAAACCGCTCACCATCAACAGTAATCTAACATGAAGACAGGCGATACAATGATATTATATTAAAAATATCATTGATGCGATATCATTCTTCTAATTATCCCAGTCGGAAATATAATCGAGTGCAAATTCATGTATTTATTTTTAATACAAAATACGTAATTGTAGGATCCCGTAGCAATGGAAGTTGAAACAGGACCTAGTACATCGGTACAAATTAATGAATCGCAACTGATCTTGACATCTCGTGAAATCATCTCACATCAGTCAGGTAAGACATACAAATAAAACTATTTACCTAAATAAAAATGTTGATAAAAAATCTTACATAAATTTTATTGAGAACTGTTTGTTTTAGGAATCCTTGACACAGATGACAATAACAAATTCAGAAATAATTGGATTCCATCCCGATTCAAGAAGACTGCGCTTTTGGCGAGTTCCTGGTCGCCAGAGCCGACTCCAGAATCCTCAGGAAGTTCATCCGTACCAGGGCGGAATGATTATGGTGTGGGCTGGAATTCGACTAACAGATTATTAAAGTGGCTAGGCATTTTATTTTTTATTTAAAATATTATCTGGTCGTTATTTTTTTTTTATGTACGAAAAGTTTTTGTCGCTTTGGTACCATTTTAAATTTTCATAATAAATTTTATTTTTTCACTAACAACCATTTTATTTAATCAAATAATTCAAATCTCTATTAAATTACGCTTCTACTGATTTACAATAATATATGTTACATAAAAAGTATTAAAATAAAAATTATTAGGTACTTTGAATACCCTTTTTCCCTAGACTTTGTTGAGTAGTCTATGATGTAATCTAAAATTCAAATAAATATGAGAAAGTAAGTTGCTAAAAACATTTGCAAAACCGAATGTCTCCCACTTCTTTTCAATAAACTCATCAGTTATTATGGCAACTAAATACATTCTGGTTTAGCCGGGTCAGATTTAATACATGAAGAGCTGTCGGGAACCAAGGAAGACTTTGGTGATGATGATGACGAACTATTTAGTTCATACTTAAAGTATTGTTTCATTTTGAACGAATATATTAAGTATTGGTATCATAAGTATGCTTAGTTACTTCAAAATTTTTGGTACGCACGGCTACAGATCAAGCTATACATTTCCAGTATAAGCTGATCTCGCATTGTATAGGATTTCCTTACAATGAGCGGTCAGTGTAAACTGGCAATGTATAGTTTGATGTGTAGCCGTGTGTACCTACGGTTATTATTCTTGGCAGTGTAAGAAAGAATGTCATTATAAATTCTATCGACGTTGAAATTTAGTGGGTACATCACTAGTCAGAATAAAATGAATGACAACCTACAAAATTTCGAAACGTCTTCTGTATACGTGTCCTTCTTTAACATCATAGCGGCTCCATAAGTCAAAATGAAACAAATATATTGAGTTCAGTTGCTATTTTAGGACTACTTCTATGCTTTGTTATTGTTCTGAGATTCCGACACATTCAGTTGTCAGTTTTATAAAACTGACAACTTAGTACCGGACTAAATTGTCAGTTTTGTATAAAGAACTGTATTTCTATCACAGGTAGGTTCTTATTACAAAAACTGGCTCGATGGTTTAAACCATGACAGAAGAAAAACCTCGTTTTGTAATGAGGCCGTTTATGTCTATATTAATTTCTTTGTGTTGGCTTAAAGTTTTTCATGCATTCTGTGGCCTGGTATTACCCGCGTTCCTTCTCTCAGAGGAAGCCTGAGTCAGAGCAGTGGGAACACATTATAGGCAGATTATGTTACATAATTATACAGGGTGATTTTTTAATGACCAGCCAAATTTTCACAGGGTGTTCTACCCATGAATATGAACAACTTTCACTATGGGACCAACTTTGAAATCGCAAAAAAAATATCAGCTGTTTCATACATTTTGATCGAGTAGGTATTGAACTTTTGTAGGAAACCGCTGGTTTTTTTTCGTGACTTCAAAGTTGGTCCCATAGTGAAAGCTTTTCATATTCATGGGTAGAACACCCTGTGAAAATTTGGCTGGTCATTAAAAAATCACCCAGTATGTTTATCTGAGGTCCCAAAGATAATTTAAAAAATTACATTTATATACATGTCACGTAATTAATGCAGACCCTCTTAAGGGGTCATTGTACTCATCATTATGAACAACTTTTAATAAGGTATGAATAATTCTAAAATCGCGAAAAAAAGCAGCTGTTTCATACAAAAGTTCAATACCTTAAGAGATTTCGTGTATGAATAGATAGACTTTATATATGTATAGAGCCTAATTCCTGGTAGCTAGGTTCAACCTGGATACCTAAAACCTCATAATTTTATCTTGTAGAACAATTTCGCTAGTTGATCTTCTGACTAATGCTAATCAAGTACATGAGAAGACTTTAACTTAATCGAATCCCACAAGACTGTATCACCTCATTGTAAATTCAAATAACTATGTCAAAATTTTCTCCGAGCACAAATTTTCCCGGGCCTTTCCTCCGTGCTCTCGACCTTGCTTCCCTCCGAGAGGACGTCTGAGTCTACTCGTGTCGCCCCCTCCCTTGTCTCGCTCCGGACTCTTGCACTCGCTTCACTTACTGCTTTCTTAGGGAGCTGTCTATTTAATATAATCGGTAAATATTGTAGGACTTTTGGAATGCTTACTTTAGGGTTCCGTATTTCAAAAGGCAAAAACGGAACCCTTATAGGATCACTCGTGTGTCTGTCTTTTTGTCCGTCTGTCACAGCCACTTTGCTCCGAATCTATTGGACCGATTAAGTTGAAATTAGGTAAGTACACATAATGAACTTCTGTGACCCAAACACGGACGAGTAAAGTAATAAGTAAATGAATTTTGAATATCGGGTCACATTTGGGAGCAAATAAGAAAATTAAAAAAAGTGTGACTTATACAATAGGCCCTTTTATTTGATAAATAAAGTGCCTATTGTGAGGGTCTCAATTAGATTTTTTTTTAATAATTTTAAAATAAATAGTTTTAAAGTTATTTAAGAAAAAAGCCTTATCTCTGTAATAACTGATCCTATTTTTTTTTTAAATATACTGAAAATAGTTCTATACTTATCTACAGATTACATGAAAACCTATAAGTAGTCTATGGTCTTTTAATATCATGGTAAATCTAATCTTGTGCCTACAAACTTACATTTGCAGTTGCAGTTTGTTTGTTGTTGTTTGTTTTGCAGTTGTTTTGTTGTTGAGTTGTTTGCATGGGAGAACATAATGTTTTTCAACTACGATGTTATCTTTGTTCTATAAAACTTTATTTTAATAATTTAAAAAATAAGCTAAAATAACTTAAAAATATAATATCTTAAACTAAAACTAATAAAAATCTGAAATATGGCGTCGAAAAATTCCTCCGCTTCGCTGTCGACTGGTAAAGTACCCAAGAGACTGGCGGCATTGCCACGTTGTATGGCAATGCTAATGCTCTGGCCAAGGTAAAAGCCAGCCCTTGGGTCACGGGATTAATTCATCCCAACTACGGAGCATTTGGCCGGTTTTTTATTCACGCCCAGCTTAACCGACAGATGTTGTCCTGTCCAAATTTAACTGTCAAAGTCAAACTGTATATCGTAGAAAGAGAAAGTGTCAAATCTACAGATGCATTCAATAAGTAGTTTATATTAATTCATCAATGCCATCCCTAGAATTGACAGGTAGGAACAGTTTGTATGGGAAAAAGAAAAATGTGGTTTTTACGTTTTTCCGTGCAATTTTCCCAATTTTTCTCTTAAGAACCTTCCTCGTACTTATATTACCGAATACTTGAAAAAAAAAATTGTCGAATAAATTGGTCCAGCCGTTCTCGAGTTTTGCGCTTAGCACACATTTAGATTATTTCTCTATTTGGAATTCGGCTCTACTTATCTTTAAATGATGAAGTCCATATGAACATTAGTTAGTTTATAATTTTATACTTAGTTCAATTTAGTAACCATAGCGAATATTAACTGGTAGCCTATAATGTCTACTATAGTGTCATTAATTGGCAACATTTTTTAGAACTTTGTCTGGGTCACAGGGCACATTGTGCTTTTTAAAAATATTGAAAATAAAAAGTTATTTAGGTACTATCTCAGACCAAGAAAAAAAGATAGACGGCGCGCCGCGAACATCAAAAGTGAAGCCATAAAACCATGCTCCTGCAAGTAAACATACACGCTCACGCACACACCTACACTAAAACCATGCTCATCGCTCTTAGTACGTCACGAGTTGTCGTCAAGTAAACTTAAATTAAAAAAATAGAATTATGCCTTCCTGTGTAGTGAAAAGTTGCAAAAACAACAGCAAATCACATAAAAAGTCTCACGGAATCACTTTTCACTTGTAAGTACTTGAAATAACATCGTTTCTCTATTATTAAACTGTGAATTTTAGGTTACTTGGAACAAAAAGCCTCAACAAACGAACGCACTAACATAAAGTTGGGTGTTGCCATAATACGATTAAAAATTTCCCATTCGATTAATATATTTTAAATAAATATGATTTATTACTTCCAGTTATATTCCTATTTTCTTTTCATATTTTAAGTATTCTTTCTTTTGGTATTTTTGTTTAACATTTTAGGTTTCCAACTAATAATGGAATAAAAAATAAATGGATAGTAGCTATAAGAAATAGTCGGAATGATCCGGAATGGTTGCCATCGAAAACCAGCGTGGTTTGTTCTGATCATTTTGATGATAACGATCTCTATAGGAAAGAGATAGATGTATGGATGAATAGACAAATTTAGGCAGTTAATGGACAGTCGATCCTCTATGTCTATGGTCATATTAGTATCTAAGTTCATTGTATACATGTTGTGACGAAATCATACACCTCAATTGCAGTATTGAATATAATTTATTCACTTAATTCCAAAACACATGGTTATTAACAATCACTTATCACAGTTATCACTTATCATCATGAATTTAATAAAAGTAGCACGGATCCGTCAGATATGCTTACAGGTCAAAGCCTAGAAAAAGACTGACTCTGTGAACTCTGTCCTAGCAAATCAGTTGCCAACTGAAGGATCCCCACTTTAAACGGAAGTGAACACTCAGCCGGCTAACGACCAATCAGAGCAAAGTACACACAACACACACAATCACTTGACTAACTTAAATAATTTCATGACTTATGATTAGCCTTATGATTATTATAAATAAACTTTTAAAACTTAAACAATAATTATTTACTAACTGTATTAAAGAAATATACTTTAATAATAGTATTCTACAAATGAATACCTAAACGGATGTATAAAGTTCGTGCAATCACTAGCGCCATCTGTCGCTTGTGGAAAAAAGTCTTATTCGTAATTATTATTTTTTTTAAATCATTACATTCGGCCATCCGACATCGTGCGATCTCCTGACGCACGATTTTATAATTCCAATAACAGTTAAATTAAAATAAACCTTACATACCTATATAATCATTACATTCGGTTATTCATTGATCTCGGATTTGATTCTGGGGCATGGTTTATCGTCAACATTATTACTTTCAGCACCAGAAGATGAGCTACTATTATTATTTGATGAACTTTTATGGTCTTACAGTCATCGGAAACTATGCTTTTATATTGTATTCTTCCGTTTTTTTTTTTTTTTTTTTTTTAATTAAAACAAGTGATAGACATAATTTTATTACCTACTAGAAATAAAGATAAAATAGATCAACCATTTTTCAGATTAGCTAAAGAATACCGAATTTTTGTTATTTTATTTACATCTTTTATGGGGTACCTGCTGTGTTAAATGTTACAACAAAATATTTTGTGACATATTGCAATTAAATAAAAGAAAATTCAAAACTCATATTAAAAATACGCTTTGTAAACAAGCATAATACAAATTATATGATTAATCCAGGATTAGAACTGGTCCTGTTCATAGGACAATCTAGAGTCGAGATGAAATCAAACTGGTTGCTAATTTAATTGTATGACACGTGACGTTATTATTTTATGACATTGATT
Organism: Cosmia trapezina; assembly: GCA_905163495.3. NCBI lineage: Eukaryota > Metazoa > Arthropoda > Insecta > Lepidoptera > Noctuidae > Cosmia > Cosmia trapezina. Next base: position 20,340,318 of record LR991035.1, on the reverse strand, counting down.
TTACATTCTGTGATTACTTTAACTCACGACTTGTTACTTGTTAAAATTTCAAGAAAATCGTATATACTTTTACAATGTATCTTTAACATAATTAATTTATCTGTCATTGTTCATTTTTAATTATTTTTACCTAACAAGTATATTAATTTTTATTCTAGTTGTATCATCTTCACATAATAATGATTTATTAATGTATACAAAATATTGTAAAACAGTTTTTTTTAAAGAGTAGGTAACGCTAAATTTTGGAAGGGACAGCTAGAAACAATTTTTTTTTTTTAATTTTGACGCTCAAAAGTGCCTATTTGAAATACATTATTTGATGTTGACTTTTATTAAATCCCAGAATTTCAGCAATTTTATATTGGTCATTACCTAAAACTCGATGATTTTGCACGAACCTTCTTTATAGGTACTAACAGGCCTTTCGGCATCATAACTAGCTTTTTGTTTTTTTTGGCTAACTCGGATATTGGTGCTGGCCTCATCTCTTAAACTTTGTAACGTGTCTGGTATGGCGTCAAAAAGATTTGACAGAACTAGGTAACATTTACCTGTGCCTATACGACAAGTAGCCTAATGTAAGTTACATCATTTACCAGGTTTACTACTATTAACCTTATATGTAAAACATCTCCAGAATAACAAGAACATAAAGCAAAAACTTCGAACTAATTCGAATATGTTTTATTGTGATATGTTAGATAGCTGAATGTGGTTTTGAAAGATAATTTCTAGGGAATTCAAAATCACTGGCGTTACAACGGAGCCCAGGAGTTTTGCAAAAGAATAACGTACCTACTATCGTCTTTAAATAAAGCTATGGATGGTAATTCAGTACAATTTTAACCAATCAGTAAAGCAGTCTGCATAAAGTCATATTAACCAGTACTTCTACACTCGATTAAATGATACGATGTCAAAGCATATTTTAATCGTAATGAAATTCCCAATTAAACTAACGTATTTTATTGGATAAAGATTAGTAATATAACCGTCAAATTATCTTTGGAAATAACAATTTATATATTTTTTTTTTAAATTGTAAAAGATAAAAATTGTTACTGTGAATAATCCTTACAAGAAAGACACATGCAGACTTTTCTGCATAGACTTTCCTGTTGAACTTTTTAATATATACAATCCCATAGAACATTATTTTTATGTATATTACCATTTAGTCAGCGCACGCCATGTAAGTCGTTAGATAGCTGAATGTGGTTTTGAAAGATAATTTCTAGGGAATTCAAAATCACTGGCGTTACAACGGAGCCCAGGAGTTTTGCAAACGAAATAACAATTTATATATATTTTTTTTAAATTGTAAAAGATAAAAATTGTTACTGTGAATAATCCTTACAAGAAAGACACATGCAGACTTTTCTGCATAGACTTTCCTGTTGAACTTTTTAATATATACAATCCCATAGAACATTATTTTTATGTATATTACCATTTAGTCAGCGCACGCCATGTAAGCTCATTACAATGTCAATAGTTGTTTTTCTCTCTTTCTAGATAGTGGACAATTTCATACAGGTATCGCAGTCCATCCTCTATGTCTACTTTCCTACCCACACAAATATCCCCAAATTATAGGGAAAAAATTTAACAAATGACAACCCTTCGATGCACACATAGAAAGAAAATTGGCTTCAGTTTTAATGTTCGCGGCGCGCTGTCTATCTTTTTTTCTTGGTCTGAGGGTACTATAAAAAACTTTTATACAAAAATGGGTAATACGATACCCCTTGGTAAGACTGGTTGTCAGACTTTCGGGCTTCTGACGACCCGTAACGACTGTCAAAGATCCCGAATAACGGCCGGGACCAACGGCTTAACGTGCTTTCCGAGGCACGGAGGAATCTCGGTATGTACAGATGGTCACCCATCCACTGACCAACCCCGGCAAGCGTAGCATAACCTGATGGATCGACCCGTACTGTTATTACTTAGCCACGAGCTCCTCTGGCGTCTGTACAACAATTACAAACAAAGCCTGAACATCACAACCTCACAAACCCAGCTGTAGTCTGTAAGTGGAAATTCTTGGAGGCGTCGCATCGTCCCATGGCGCCGCATATTTTTTAACCCCCCACCCGCCGCCACCCTCTGTGGGGGGCTTAATTAGTCGCGAACGCGGTCCGGCTCCACTCCATCTAGCTTGTTTCCTTCTTTATTTGCTCACTTGATACAAATGTGGGGTGCTGCGTCAGCGATGTGATGTTGGATTGAGATGTTAGAAGTACCTAGTGTTGTGACGTTTAGGGTTGAGTTTATAGTGTAGTGTGTTACCCACACTACAGGGTCAAATTAAATTAACTGGTGAACTCCGCAGCTATCGATATCCAAACATTTTAAAACAAGAAATTAATTTGATGATTTTTTTTTTGGGACATCATATTTATTTATTTATAGTTATTTTATTTATTTATATACAGGGTGAAATTGAATAGATGCGACAAAATTTAAGGGGGTGTTCTACGCATCAATATGAACAACTTTTACTATGGGACCAAACCTGAAATCGCGGAAAAAAAATCAGCTATTCAGTACATTTAATGTTCGCATAATTCGTCAAAAGGTACTGAACAGCTGATTTTTTTTCGCGATTTCAGACAACAAAAAAAGAATTAGCGAAATTGTTCCATCCGTTCACGCGTGATGCGATGACTAAGAGAAAAAGGGATTAATTTATAACCGACTTTTATTACATTTATTTTACTATTTATGTACTCACAGAAAAATATATAGATATACATCATATTTATAATCAGGAGTACAAAGGATCATAGTGTGCCTACTCATTTAAAGTATCAGTTTAAAAATCAGTTTTTTTGTTGTAAACTTAACATGATGGGTATCGATATCTCAACACAATAAAACATATTTTATCAACTCACACTTCAAATAACAACACTAATAGCGGTCCTTGCCCAAAAAAAAAACATAATTTTTTTATTTTGTAATTCTGTCCGCTAATCGTGTGTAGATATCGATAACCATCACGTCTGCGGAGTTTCGCTATCTAATTTAATGTGACCCTGTATAAGTGAACTAAAATTCAGCTCAGTCGACCCCAACATAGTTGGGAATAGTCTTTAGGTAGATGATGAGTGTTTACAAATAATCATGATTTACTATGAACGGACTTAGGGAGTGTCATCTATCATTTCGTTAAAAAATGGGAACATTTGATAACGAAATGACAGTCAAAATGACATTAGAAGTGTCATTTTACTGCAGCTAATTAAAAGTCCGACCATAGTGAGAATGATATTTAAACTGTGCTTAAAATAAACTATGATAATGGGAATAAAATGGGAATCCTAAATGGTGAACGCAGTCAATACAAAGTATAGGATCGGCCGCGGCTTTGTATTTAACTCTCGCGGTTTTTGAATCAACCTACGTCAAACAAACTGTTAGAATGTTGTAAGTGAAAACGTAAAATGAAGGGTTCCGTAGTTGATAAGAATTTATCCCAAAAACAAACTTAAGTGTAAGTAATCCCAAAAAAAATCTTATGTGATAAAATTACAAATTAACAATTTTCGGATTTTTTCCTTTACTTGTGCTGTGAGAGCTTGCTTCTTGCCGAATTTCATGATTCTAAGTCAACGGGAAGTATCCTATAGGTTTTGATTTATTTGCGAGCGTCAAAATAGGTCGCATTTTTTAATGCGTTGAGTCAGAAGCTTGATTTTTTTAGAGTTCCGTTTTTTCCTATAGAGATACGGAATAACGGAACCTTAAAAGTGCGCCCTCTAGATTTGCCGTCTTATTATATATGACGACGAGACAAATGATACCAAACTAAAGATAGTCTTGAAAACACAGGTTTGTCAGTTTTTAAAGACGAACTGTTGTCCAGATATATGGTATTCTACAATGATAAGAACAAACCTACTTTTAAAAGTAAAAAAATCATTTTGAGGCTAACTAAAAATACCACACAAGAGTCCATATACAGGGTGTAATTTTAATCACCGTTATCCTTTTAAGGGGTCATTGTACTCATCATTATGAACAACTTTTACTATGGGACCAAAACCTGAAATCGCGAAAAAAAAATCAGCTGTTCAGTACATTTATGTTCGCATAATTCGTCAAAATGTACTGAACAGCTGATTTTTTTTTTCGCGATTTCAGGTTTGGTCCCATAGTAAAAGTTGTTTATAATGATGAGTACAATGACCCCTTAAGAGGATAACGGTGATTAAAATTACACCCAGTATATATACGTAAATCCTAGTCTAGGTAAATTTTAGACTTCATAACAGAAATATAACTCCAACCAACTTAATTGCGATAGCCAGTAGCGACGAGAGACATCAAAACTAAAGGACTTTAGAAGCGCAACTCACGAATTAAACTGAGAATCAAGGCCGGCCCCGCGGGTCTTTCGGACCCGCGTTAATGAAGGTGAATATCTTCAAAGCGGTCGAAAGGACCCCACGCCCGCGGTGCTGTGAATCTTTAAACGGGTCGCACGGGGAGGGTTAGGCAAATGGAGCTCAAATGTATTCAAGTTGAATACACGAGTATTGAACGGTTTTTGTATTCGGCTTGTGTCGTTAGAGTGTAGAGAGCTAGGTAACAAGTAGGTATATACTCTTTCTAACCATTTATATTAAATTTGACATAAGCACGCCTACCAAGTTCCTTATTTATTGACAGGCAACATAGACGAAAAAATGCAATACTTCATGGACGTTAAAGTAAAATAAAAGGTCGGAAAGATACGTGTAATAGCGAAATTACGGAAAAACAAAAGAAAACTCTTGAATGAGTGAGAATTTTCCAAGGACACTGATAATTTCCCAGTACGCTATACAAAATTCAATGTTTTTAAATAAAATGTTTTTCAATAAAAATATTCGCTATTCTTTTGAAATACATATTCTGTTTTTGAAATATGTTATTTCAAAAACATAATATGAATCCAAAAGGGTTCAAAGATGTAATTTACAAATTGAAAAAATAAAATGGTTGAAAATGTTCGGGACATTTCAGCGGCTTTTTAATTTTAGCTCAATTCGATGGTTCTCTGCTACACTTGACACCATTAGGAACTTGCTATACGAAATACTTATATCTAAGTAGGATAGTTCTATCACCTGTCATCTGTCAGGCAGTAGGGCAGGATGACACATCAAAATTTTCCGTTTTTTCAATTTTAATGTAGTTATTTTAAAAAATTCATTGAGTCTCAAAAAATCACAAATAATGTGCGCAATGTAGAATACCAGCGCTACGACACTTATTTAATAAAGTCGCAGCATCATGCTGACATAGGGGGCCTTTTGGCGTCGTACAGGACTTTCTGTTTTTTATTATTATTTTTATTTTATATATAATTTTGTTTTTTTTTTGTTTTTAAACTTTTATCTAGTTAGTGATCTTCTTGTGCGAGTCACATTAAATACTTTTTCTTTCTTTATTTCTTTTCTTTTAATATGGGTGTAGTTTTGGAGAAGAGTCTTGACGCTGCATGAGCGTGCGTGATCCATCGCCACCCGTTGGATGTCCACCGCGCACAAGATGGATGGAAACCATGCGCATGAACTAATTTTGCTCCGTTGGTGTAGTTGCTGTATGGCATTGCAGTGGGAGGATAAATAGATAAATAAATAAGGTATCAGTTACTTTTCAAACAGACGTTTGGTTGCAAAAAGCGCTCGATAAAGTAACTATTGCATGTAGCCTCAAACTTGCGTTATTTACCGTTTATGGAAAACGTGTTTTCGTGAGTGATATCTGCGAAGCTTTAATTAACTACTTCAACTTGATTGATTTATCTTACAAATTATTTATGTGTCTTAAAAGACTTCACATTTAGTATTGATAGTAAAAGGACCAATGATCGAAGGACCAAAGAGGACACCTCTTGTATAAATCGTATTCTTGTACATAATGATGCTGATTCTGTTGTGCACAAACTAAACTTAATTTAGGCTATTGCTAACTTTTTCTTTCTAATAAAACAAGAAAGAGACGACGAAATTAGAACTGTCAAAGGATAATGCAACTTACTGGGCTCAATAATGACAAGCTATTGCCCAAACATGAAACATACACCAAGTTATAGATCTCATTCATACGATCACTTTCTACTAAGGCGTCATAAAAATGTAATGCAGAGAAAAAAAGATACATACTGCTACAAACATGGCTTATTAATTATTTTGCCTCAGTTGAATTTTTGAACATTAGGAAATGTAGGAACACCTCAAAAAAAAAAAATCCCGTGGTGCGATTTTTGTGACGCCATATCGAAAGTTACTAGCGACAATTATATCTACTGTTTGGTATAGGTTTTATATGGGGGCAGCATTGTAACAAAAATGAGCCCAGAACACAAGGGAAAAGTTGCATTATCCTTTAGTTGAACTAATATTTCCATACAGATTCAGACGACACTTAAAACATGTCGACTAAAAACACGGTGAAGCGCAAGACGTAAACTAGTTTGAAATTTCTAACTTAGTTCATAGCTATAGCCGTCCTTTTCTCGCGCTGCCTGGTAATAAAAGATTCTCGATTCTCTAATTTTGGTTTAGTTATTGAACAAGAGAATCGGCACCAGTATCACTGAAAATTACATCCTCATTTTTGAAATCGAGATGTGAAAATCGATTGGATAGTTGAGAATCCTTGTTAGTACCGTTCCGTAATATAAAACTTTTCAGCTGCCTCTCGCAGTCGAGTAAAAATTCAGCACAAGGGCATCAGCACCTTTAACGAGAATTAATTAAAAAGTTTACGCTTGCCGAAAATGTTTACCGACAGTGTAGCCATCGGTTGGAGCACGCCTTGGATCGCTCCCTTAGTGACGCTCCGCGGAGCTTGAGGAATGGACGGCTCCGAGGAAGAGGGGGGAGGGAGGGGGGTCGCTGGCAGTGCACCGGCTCACAGCTGACGGCACTGAGCCATAATATACGGTACATAGTGTACCGCACAGATTGAAGCAGAAGGACCAATAAAAACTTGTTATTATGAAAGTCAGCAGAAAGCATCCAATAGTCTAACCTAACATATCGAAGCAACAAGGGACCCAGTAGTATGATGCCTAAGAGCGGTTTCGCACTACGTCCGATCCGAATCCGCTCCGAAGGAGTCCGCTCGCGGACCGCGGTGGCAAGCGGACGTGCCTACGGAGCGAGCGCTCGCTAACTCACGCGCACGATTGTTAACCCACCGTCATTTACAAAATGTGCGGAATGGAATAATAATATTCCACACGGACGCGAGTTGTAAAGTGAACTTTTTATAGTAAATTGTGGACTGTGAATACCCCGGGGGGTCTCGTAACCCCCGGAAACGTTAGAAATAGTGTGATAATTTAGTGTAAGTGAAATTATAGAATCAAAAACAGAAAAATGTTTTCGGAGAACAATAATGTAAGTTCGGTAATTAACAGTGGTATGGACACGGACCCGCTTAGTTCGGGATCAGACAGCGAAACAGTTAAGAACAAAGTGAAATTAGTGAAAGTAGATTTATCTGACTTTAATAAAAACATAGTGCAGTGCTGGGAATGCGAAAGTACCTTCCAGATGGACACTCCCCTGTGGGGTATAAATCAAATGAACACCAAGAAGATTCAGTGCAAAGTATGTATGAAATTCTTTCTCATCAAGGCTGCGCTTAAAGCAGAGCCAAAATATGATAACGGCACACTAAAAATTGAGTCTTCCGTAACAATTTATACGGCAGGACTAGAGACTGGCGTGAAAAACATCCGCCCATGTATCAGCTGTAAAATAAAGAAGGAATTGATTACCATACCCATCGAGACCTTCACATCTGAGGAGTGGTTTATCTGTAAGTGCGGCAAAAACCAGTGTGCACTCATTGAATCAGTTTCACAAAGCGAGCAACAGCCTTTGGCTGCCAGAAGATCAAGAAAAAAGAATAAGCGCGGAAGCAAACCGATTAAAAACATCGAACCCTCTAGAACGCTTCTTGCCCCGAGTAGCTATGTGAATGTGGCCCAGCAACTCCCGCAAGCGCCGCTGCAGGCGCTCGGAGTGAGGTCAGAAATGAGCGGTGGCGCACCGGATCCCGCTACCATCCAACAAGCTCCGCCTATTCGAGCGGCACGAGTAAGCGAGCGCTCATATGTGCCCGCTACAAATAAGGATGGGGACTACACCCAAGGCCAGACAAGCTCCCAGAGCGCAGCCAAAGTACAGACTACGCTGGACGCGTGGAAAATTCCACGACCATTTCGACCGCCACCTAACGTAGACAAGTCTAAATTACAAAAACCAATGAGCGACAACAACCGCATTGCACAAGGTAACCAAGCAACGTATCAACTAGTAACTAGAGGATCCAAAAGACAGCGTACCGGCGCATCCAATTATACGACACCGACACAGAGAAACACTCATATCCCTAATATAATTATCAGGGATGAAAATGCTATTAAGGATCAAGACACACTAAAGAAAATCAGAGAATCAGTAGCGAAGAACAGCTCAACGCTCAACGTTATGAGAGGCCAAATAAAAATTAACCCGGATAATGCGACAGCGCGCGTGAACTTACTCACTACAATTGAAGCTTGCGGGATAACCAGAGTGATTGCACCAAAACCGAAGGCCGACAGACAATCAGCGACCAAGATCGTGCTCAAAAATGAGACTTATGGAGAATCCACCGACACCATTGCTAACGAGATAGCAGACTGCATCGGCATTAAACCAACAGCAATCAAGCCACTCGGAATAGCAGGGAAAATACACCTACTCATTTTTGATGGCAAGCACAAATCGAGAGATCTCCTGGAGAACTTCAAAACCTCGGAGAGGAAATTCTTCTGCGCACCCTCCATCAAGGTCGAACCATTTATAGAAAACCCGAAACACATTATACAGTGCAAGAAATGCTATGCATTCGATCACTCGAAACAATCGTGCTACGGCAAACAAGAGGAACCACAGATAATTATTACCACGCTAGAGGGTACCACGACGAAAGTTTGTAGAAATTGTAAAGGAGAAGACCACGGCGCGAACAACGCCAAATGTCCTGTGTTCAAAAAAGTGATAGCTAGGCAAATAGAACAAGCTGAGGCTAAACAAACAAAGAGAGAGGAGAGAATTAAACGCTCAGTGGTAAGACTGGGTGTTAAATACGCAGATGTTACAAATACAAGGCAATTTCCAACTCTGCCACAAAAAGAATCAGCACAACCAGAAACAGAACAAGTACCACCGACAATAGGCGGTCTCACACTAGAAGGCCTCTTTCAGATGCAGACACAAATGCAACAGACACTGATGATGCTGATGGATACTATAAATAGGATATACTCGCATCTCAATGGCTAACCACGACAGTAAGAAAATACAGAACCTCAAGATCTTACACCTAAATACCCAAGGAGTAAGAAACAAATTCAAAGAAATAAAAGCACTAGTCGAGAAATATAGACCGGCTATAATTATATTGAACGAGTGCAAGATTGACTTTGAGACACAGCAATATAATATAAAAGGGTACGATAAACTCACCCACACACTGGAAAAACACTTAGCCACTGCCATGTATGTACAGAGGGGACTAAGGTGGGCTGAAACGGAAGTCACCCCAGGCTGGAATGATGAAGAAAAAAAGATAGAAGGCGTAGGCATCAAACTTTTCACTAACCACGCAACTGGACAATATATAAAGATCAAAGGAATATATATCCAAATTCCAAACCAGCACCATGCTAGAGAAGAACTGGAGGAGACCATAGCCGACGAGCCATCCATCATCATCGGCGACATGAACTTACGCATGCAATCCCTCGGCCACAGCAGGAACTCCGGCCTCGGCAACATTGTTAAAAAAGCAACAAAAGACGGAATCTGCTCACTGAAACACGCCAATGCACCATCTAGACCTTTCAGCCAAGGTAACACCATCCTGGACCTGGCTATAATTACACACCAACAACTAGAAGCGCAGGCTAAACAGGTAGAGAGCGTTGGTTCGGATCACCTCCCTTGGTTGCTAACGGTGAAGATTGAACATAACATAGAGGAACACTTATTCCGTGACACAAAGAAAATCTATGAGGACGAGAAACTCAGAGCAGCATACCAACAAACAATGTGGGAAGGTCTCTGTGACCTTAACAAAGAAATCACAACAGAAGCCGATTGCGAGAAGTATGTCGAAACAATGGAAAATGCTGTTGTCGCAGCCCTCGACACTCACGCACCCCTGAAAACTTCAACAAGGCAGGAACGACTACCGAAGGAAATAAACGATAAGATAGACCTTCGTAACAAATTAAAACAAATTGTATGGCAAGCGAGACACTGCAGCCCCAGACTCCAACGCGAAACACGTACTCTTTACAACCACGCTAAGAGAGAAGCTGAAAAAGCCCTGAAAGAATACTCCGAAAAAGGCTGGCTCGATAAACTCCAAGATCCACGGGACAATAGGTCACAAATGTGGCGCATCCAACGAACAATGAAGAAGCCTATCGTTAAACTACCAAACATCACGGGATGTAGTTCAGAAATAGAAACGATCGACAAACTCACGGATACAGCCATAATTAAAGAGGCCAAAATAGCGAAAGACGATGAGGGGACTGAAAAGACGACACCGTTCCAACCGCTCGACCTAACGTCAAATAAAGAAGTGCAACTTGCACTGAGTAGATTCAAAAATAAAAAGGCCCCAGGGCCAGACGGAATAAAAGCAGACGCCCTCAAACTTGGGGGAGAAGTCTTCATCGAGGCATTTGTGCCTCTCGCTAACTTTGTTTTGTCCACAGGTTACTTCCCTAAGCGATGGAAAACTGGCGTGTGCATATTCCTGCACAAGGCCGGCAAAGATCACCGTCAGCCATCATCGTACCGCCCGATCACACTGCTTAACATCATGGGCAAGCTGTGTGAGCGACTGATCCTGAAAAGACTTACCGCTACGGTCAACCGGCTGCAACCAACGTTCCAGCACGGATTCACAAGGGCAAGAGGCACAGCAACGCAGATTCTACGTACTGGAAAAATAATCACTGATGCGCTAGCCATGGAAGACAGCGTCTCTATGATATCTACGGACTTATCAAAGGCCTTCGACTCGATCAATCACAAGGGCCTGATAAAGAAACTTCAAAATCAAGACGTTCCCAACAATATCATTAAAATAATTGAGAACTACCTCGAAGGCAGAAACTTGAAAGGTAGATTCAGAACTACCACAACCAAAGACAAACCGCTACCTCACGGCGTACCCCAAGGCTCGATCCTGGGACCGATAATCTTCAACTTATACGTCCATGATATTTGGGATATACAAGACCACATCAGAGGTCTCAAACTATCACAGTATGCGGATGATCTCTGTATACTAAACAGAGCCACGAACCCAGACCAAGCGACTATGCGTGGTGAATGGGCAGCGGAAGTAATCGTTGACTACTACACGAGATGGGGGTTAAAGTGTAACATAGAAAAAACGGAATGCATCATGTTCTCGAAAAAGAAAAAATACCGACCTACGGTGAAACTGAAACAACAAACGTTGCACTATCAAAAGCAGATCAGATACCTCGGTGTCATCTTCGACAAACACATGAAGATGAACCAGCACACCGAAAAGGTCGTCAAAAAACTGAAACAAGTCAGAGGAGCCCTCGGTCCAATAATAGGATACAATGCGAAGACAGAACTAGAGACAAAACTGGCCATCATTCAGGCCTGCATTTTACCACTGATGGACTACGGAGTGGTGCAACTACTCTCAAGGTATAGTGCAACGAACCTAAGCAAAATCGAACGCCAATACAGACTGGCACTGAAAAATGCCGCACAATTACCAAGACGAACACCCACGGAAGTGATCTGGGAAATGGCTGACATAGAAGCCTGGCACCTCCGCGCCGAGGACCTTAACACCAAAATGTTGGAAAACATTGCCAAATTAGAAATAGAGGATCTTGAATCCCCTGGAGACGCCTACCAAGCGCACGGCGAATTTAACCCCCTCAGGGTTAATCACAGAATAGGCGATATATTGTATGACCCTAATAAAAAAGGATACAAGCGGTGGCCTACTGACAAAACGAAGGCTCCGCGTCCCCTTAAAATAAAGTGAAAAATAACAACAATAATAATGCCACTGAGATAGACTTAGCATACAACATAAATAAAACACGTAATCTGTTTGTATAGTCTCACACATTGCGAATCAACAGAACACAGCAAACATAGATCCATTAGGACATAAGTTAGCTGACTCACCTCTGTACGGCCCACCGGCCACAGAGACATTTTGTAATACACAAAGTAGGCAAATAAATGTTATTCTGATTCTGATTCTGATTCTGATTCCGATCCGAATCCGATAAATGTCGGTCCGAAGTAGCCACGGTACTATTTGTATGAAGGGTTGCTCACTAGATCCGAACTCTGTCCGTCCGAATTTAGAAGAACTCGGATCTTGAATTCTGATTCGGATCGGACGTAGTGCGAAACCGCTCTAACAGTGTTTGTCCACCGCACCGGGAACGGGATTTCAGCGAGAAAACAGATGACGGTGTCGAAGTTCCGACAATACATTTACCATTTCGCCGTCATCTGTTTTGTCAGCGTCAACAAAAAAATTGAGTTCTATCAAAATAATTATGACAATGCCAGCTATGGTTCACTTCCAATATTAGCTACATGACCTAATAGAAAATTTTCACATACATCACGTTCATAATCAGCCTAGTGTTCCCACTGCTGGGACACAGGCTTCTCGTTGAGAGGGAGCGGACCGTAATCCACCACGCGAGTCCAGTTCGGGTTGGTGATGTCACATGTCTTCGAATTTTTGGTTCTAGGACATGCCGGTTTCCTCACGATGTTTTCCTTCACCATTTTGAGAGCAGTGGTGATGAAACAATTTACACAAAGTAAAGAGCCTGTCGGGGTTCGAGCCTACGACCTACAACTAGTAAGTCGCGGCCGTTACCACTGGACTACCACTGCTCTTATCACGTAAGGCAGATTAATTTATTGCTCATTGCCGTTTATTAAGTAGTAAAGCTATGTCATCTTCAAGTTAGCTTTCAGCCACCTTCTACAATACTATAGCTGAAGGCCATTTCTCATATCCTTTGGCAAAAACTGGAACCTCCTGAAAACTAACTCCAACTTTTTGACATTTCAAAGGAGTTAGTCTTCTATTCTCTCTTACATCGCGATTATACTCAGTATATAGGCCGGTAAGATAACGCAATATGGAACACCGGTATCCGAAAACCATTGGTTCTGGTTAGCGAAATATTCTGTGGAAAACAAGCGTCGAATTTGGGTCATTATGTTTTTGAGGGCGAAATGAATGAACCAGGAACCTGGAAGAAAGCGAAACTGCATTTTTTTTCTTTTCTTCGGCGACACTTATAGTATGTGATAATTATAATGGCATAAGTAAATAATATATTTATCTACATAACAGTAAGCATTTAATTATTTACCTAAATAGCACATAGGTGCCGCGGTAAAATGTTTAGTCAGTCAGCGGAGCTCGTAGCGAGGCCGCGCTAGTATCAAATATAAATATATATTCTAAATTAAAATCGCTTTAGTGAAATATTAAACTTGCATAATAAACATTTAAACAGAAGCAGGGGCGGGTCGCTAGTTGTACTTATATGAAGCGCTAATATAGTAATAGCGAGCGTTTTGTAAGCTATAAAGTGTTAACAATAGTACATTACTGCCGCGGCCTGCAGAAGAGGCATTGATGGTTGGCCTGGGTTGCGGCTTGTATAGTACTTTTCTCAAATAATGCGCGGAAATTCAAAGTAAGTAAGTAAATTATAAATTCCAGAATCAATGACGAACAACGATAATTTTTCACGCGCCAATGTTCATTATTGTTTTTTTTTTTATTTTAAACAGCTCTGTATGCAAGCCAAATCGACGGATTTGATGCGGTTTTCACTATCATTTAGAGAATTTATTCCGGAAGGTTTATTTGTACAATACATTAATATTTATGTAAACTCAGATCAACAAAAAAAGGGAGATGAAGCGCCGCGAACATCAAAAGTGAAGCCATCTTTTTATCTGTGTGTGTGTCGAAGGGTTGCCATTTGTTAAATTGTTTCCCTATAATTTGGGAAATAGTATTGTATGGGTAAGATTAAGTATATTTAATAAAGAAATCTCGATGTTTTGTCAAGTAATAAAAACCGTATGAAGCAGGGGCGGATCGCTAGTACAAAACTAAGCTAAAGTTTTCTCACACAAAGAATCCCCTAGCCAGCTAAACATCTCAAGAAATTCCCACTTAATTACAAGCAACATTAAGCCCAGTGGCCGCAGACACGCTTCATAGCAGTATCACATGTTTTGTCTCCGGCAGGCGCCTTCTAAGAGGCTTTAGGCTCCAAAACAAAGGCGGCGTAAGACAAAGGAGTACACAGCGTACACAGAGGTACACAGAACAAACACAGTTGTGTATCGGTCAGGCAGGACATCGGGTGCGGCCCGATGCCGCGTCCGCGCTCTAATTAAAACACCCCTCGCGACCCTCCCATCCACCCCCCGACCGATGCTCGTCAAAGATTATTTGCTGTAATTTCTGGGTAAGGGTGGAATTGGATTTTCTTTTACGTGACTAGTTGGTGAAGTGGAATTAATGATTCGGTTTATGCAGCTCGTATTTCAGAGTAGATCAGTGTTCGAAACTTGCGGGTTTTATTTTGTTTATCAATGCGTATCTAATTTTGACTGTGAATTGTTATTGAAACTAGGAGCGTTTGGTGAAAAAGCAATAAGTTCTGATAGAACATAGAACTATTATTACTAGCGTATAGAACCGACGACGCCGCAAACCAGTTTTTTGCGCCATGCTTTGTTGCCGACCGGCAACAACTCATTTAGTCACTCGCACTATACGTTTTAAGCGATCTAGCGCTGCATGTTTTATAGTTTGGTGAGACGAAACCTAATATTTAAGCGCTGCAGCGCAAAGGCCCCACGGCTGTCATCCTGTTGTGACACTGTTTTTGCTTCGGATAGCCTCTCTAGACGTAGTACTATAACTCAGTGTGATAGAAGTCGAAGTTCACAGATCATCATCCCTGCCTTTTCCCAACTAGGTATGTTGGCGTCGGCTTCCAGTAAAACCAGATGCAGCTGAATACCAGTATTTTACACGGAGCGACTGCCTATATCTGACCTCCACAACCCTGTAACTGGGTTATACGATACCCCTTGGTGTAACTGGTTGTCTGACTTTTGGGGCTTCTGACGACCCGTAACGACCGTCATAGATCCACAGATGACAGCCCGGCGCGGCAAGCGTAGCTTAACCTGATCGATCGACCCGTGCGGCTATTATTTCTTAGCCACAAATCCCTCACACAATTGACACATACGATACAAATGGTTGCTGATTAATTTTACGATATCTGCAGATGGCGAAAAGAACTATAAAACGCCTAGATATAACTTACAACTTTACCTCGAAAATAACCATCAGTAGGTACTTAGTTAATTTCTTCATCAAATATGTAATACCATGAAATCTATAATCTATTTATTCCAAAAATAAATGTCTTTCCTTTCAACGTGACGTTTCTGCGTCATAGTCTTTGAGTCGCGTGCCCGGCCGCCTACGGCTACAGCGATGTAAAAAAGAACATCCACGCACCGCGGAGTAAGATTGCCTCGTAAAAACTCTACGTATAAGTACGACTACCCACATGTTTTGGAGGGCACTCCTCAGCCCTCCCAATTAACTGTTAATCACGCCTCCCAACGGACGGGCACGTGGGAACTCAATAATCGTTATGATTTTCTCAGTAATTGCTGATTTTCGGGAATTGTTTTCTACTTTATCGAAAGTAAAATAGTGTAGAATGTTGATAGACCGATTGCTGGTTTCAACATAACAGAGATGAATATTGCTTGTTAATCAGTAACTTATATGTTTGAAAATGTGATACTTATATGATGCGATGCATGAGTGATGCCTTGATAGCTTCTATCATTTAATCTTTACAAACATTTAATTCTATTAATAAATTAATAATTTTGTATACCTATTAGATATTTATACGTCGCTAACGGCAAAACATGGAGATCTCTCAGATCCTCTGTAGCTATTTTATTTACCTACAAAATCTATTTAATTACAACTACGTTTAACAAATAAAAACTTTGACTTTGATGTTTAAGACTCAAAATATTTATCTTGAAAAAGAAATAGAACAGCCATAATAAAAACTGTAGTCCATGAGGTAATAACAGATAATAATATTTATCGAGCATCCTTATGTTAGGTTAGGTTTAATGAGGAAGGGTAATCGATTGACTTACCTAGGCCAACCGCTTAGACATTAGAGGGTAGTCAACATTTTTAAGCATTTTATGCTTGTAATCGTAGTGGCGATAAATTCAAGCATAGGTATATTTTTTAATTAAATATCTCTTAATTCAGGAGTGGCTAAGGAGCAAAACTGACAATAGGTGGGGTGGGTGGATAGTTTTAAATGATACTACCTAAACATACTATGTAGGTATACCACTAATTCTTGTCGCTCAGATTAAATAAGAATAGGTTTCAAACAATGCTTTCGAGCAATAAATGATTTTTGACAGAGGTACAACAATTAAATAGTACAATAGTAATATATTTATTTTTTGGGGCAGACGTTCATATATTTCTTTATAAGGTTTGTAATTCAGTAAACCGCTTTTAAAAAAATATAATTTTTCATTTAAATCATCTTATGAATTTTGAAATGTAGTTTGACTAGCGTTTATTTTGCAGTTCTATAGTAAAAGGTGTGTTAATAATGGCTACACCAAATTTTGTTTTTGAAATAAAAATATGAATCATAACGAATCTTTGCAATAGTGCTATACAAATTACAAATAAGACGAAACGAGAAAGTGATAAAAACATCAAGGAGAAAATGTGAATCTTTGGTTCTGCAGAGCGACGCCCGCGTCGGCGCCCGTCCCCGAGACGATGAAGACGTGCCCGTTTTTTGTAATGCATGATCTGATTGAAGGCTCGTTCATCTAGCCACAACACGCCTATCGACGGTATTGTAATCAGAGTCATTTTAATATCATAATGTTTTGGTCCCACTTGGGCGCCAATGACAACAATTGCGATATTTAAGCGTTTGACGGATCATTTTAGAAAACTTCCACAACGAAAAGTTTGCATCAGATATTAAAACAAGTAAAATATTTCTTCGTAAATATTTATTAAAACGTAGTACAAGCGCGAGCGGGGCATAACTAAATGGCGCCCAACGTGGGACCGGGGCCGAAGCGAACATTTCTGCAAGCCAAGATCTTTCGACAGTCGCGACATTTGGGAAAATAGATGAGGGTTGTTTACGTGCACTCGAGCCATCCCTCGAGGTGATCCTTGTAAAAGCGTGATCGATACAGTGCGCGACGACACGGCGGCCCCGGGGGCCCGTCAATTTGGCCTCCGCCTCGTCAGCGCTAAATTATACCGACATCTTTAAATGGAATTTCGCGGGTCGCGCGACCCGAAAGTCCCTGCACGTTTCTCTAAAGGTTTTCGAGGCGGATAGGGGGTGGATTTTGAGGCCGCGCTCCACCGGCGTCCCCCGTCGGTCGCACACGCGATGTGCCACCTGACTCCGGTCGTTTATACCAGCTTATATAGTAAATGAGCAGCAGCGTAAATAGTCGAAGTGTTCCAAAATATATACTTACTTTGCACTATCCAAATTGCTGAAAAGAAAAAGGTTTCTATAGAATCACTAATGAATGGATCCCAATCTCTTGAACACTATATTGTTTAATTAACATTTCCAAGTAAACAATAATATCGTGTCCACCAAATTCATTTCAGCATCACGTATCTGTGTAGTTTTATTAAAAAGCTCTGTGGTAAAAGCTGTGATTAAACTTTACACGCATCGACTGCACTACAAGTATAAAAGCAAATATGTATTGACATTCCAGGAATATAGGAATTCATGTAACATAAAACCACTGCGCGTCCAACAGTAATGCAGTTTTCGTTTTGAATAAAAATCGGAAAAATATGAATAGGTATAATATTTTCCACAATCATTCGTGAAAGGTATTTTTTTAAGTTTGATCGCGTAGTGTGAGATAAAATATATTGACGGGCAGAGCCGTGGGGAGGCTAGGTATATAATTAAGTTAACGCACCCGTCGTCGGCTAGCACGAACAGTCTCCACCCTCGGGCGGTAGTCAACGTCCCGACATGCACACGCCACCTTAATGACTTACCCACGACGTTGGACCAAACCAGCCAAACATTTGCCAAGCCAACCAAATCCAAACGTCCACAAACATTCCCGGGTAGAGTAACACGGCGAGATTTTGCAAACGGTTGGATTACCAGGTTCGACCAATACGCCAACAAGCGAGTGTAATCACCACCGGCGGTGACCGCTCGCGCGTAAATTACGTAGCATGACCAATTTATGTAGATCCCTGTGTTCGTACTTTTAAGCGAGGATGCGAATGGAACATCACGGGTATGGTTAAGTTGGTCGTTCTGTATAACCTACGCGTCCTTCGCTAATGCCCGCTTAGGTAGCCCCCGAGCGCGCTCAAACACAATCGTATGCCTTTTATAGACCCCCGCCAAGGATAGGGCTGGACTGAAATTAGTATTATATTGATTGGATAATCCACTATGCAAGTAATAGCTACTCGAGAAATCTGAAGAGATTGCCGAATTTTACGTTAGATATTATAAAGTTTTCAGTGGAAAAATTTCGTGAAAATGGTGAGCGTAAAATTTTTGTGGAAAAGTTTCGATTCTTTATTCAAGTAGCGACCATTGATAGAAATGACGTTGCTTTCATGTCGATCAGCTAGCAAGCTGTCAATACTTATTATTTATTCATCATAGCGAAGTTTAAGTATTTAGAGCGCACTTAGCTTCGAGGGACACCGTCGCGCGTCACGTCGTGCGACGCAAGGGGAGCGTGACACGCTTAAACTATTCTTCCAATGATATTATAACTAAAAAGTGGTAAATTACTTAATCAATAAACGATCTTCAAAAACGGCACAATGTCACATTATTAGAAGACACGTGGAAGTAGGACTGACATGTCGTATTATCAGGAGCGAAAAAGAGACAAGACGAAGAAAACTTGGCTAATTAGCCAACTTTTGACGTGTCACTTGCGGAGCGGGTATAACCTATCTATACCACTTTTTACTTGCATTAACAGAAGTCAGAAACGATCATGACTGTGATGTAGACATGTGGATACATTATGATAGTAGTTATTGTAATCGAAGTAAGAAGGACCTAACACCCTAACACTTTGGAACTTTGGACCACAATCAAACTCAACTTTGACCTACCGATTAATAAAAGTAGATACGTGAGGCAGATTTTTCAGAAGTTGAATTTGTGTTACCTGTTAGTTAGATTTATCGTCTCGTTGTCGCGATGATTTATATTGATGACATAACTGTTTTTGTGGTTTCGCTTGAGCACTAATAAAAGCTCAGAACGGATTGTTTACCTCAAACCATGACATGAATGAAGCCTTATAATTAATAATAATAAAAAAAAAAATAATAATAATATCCTCGGACATTTCACACAACGCCATCTAGTCCCAAGCTAAGCAACCTAATGCTTGTGTTATGGTAACGAGATGGCTGATAAACTACTTATATACATTTTTTTTGTAAATACATACATATTATAGATAGAAAAACACCCAGACTCGGAACAAATACTTGTAGGTCGTACAAATATTTGTTCCGTGCGGGAATCGAACCCGCGACATGCTGCGCAGCAGTCAATCGCTCAACCACTGCGCCAACCGTGTCGTCAAATTATATTAATTATATCAATCAATATCAATAGTCATTAAATATAATCCATCGAAGAAAATTTACGGTAACTAGTGCGAATATCCACATCCCGTTATCATAAATAACGATTCATAAGAAACATCTGGCTAATGGGCCCAAGACACAACTGCAATGTTATTCCTGACCATGATTCAGTATGTTATTATATGAATTTCGTTCAGAAAATTATTGGTAATTTATTTGGCAAGCCCCATCTGGGTCGATTGTAAAGTACTCGTCGAGCAGCATCGGAGCGTGGCCCCCGGCTTTATCTTGCGACAGAACGCCACTGGCGCGCTGCGTTCCCGCCAAATCCAATATCCGCACGCGTAATAACAATCGCGACCGTCTATCGGCCGCGCGTAAATTATGCACGCCTAGACAACTTACATCCACCTCCCAAACAAAGAGAACTAAACCTTAGTTGGTTGCAATAAGAGTCAAAACAAAAGCTAAGTTAATATTGTCCGCGAACGGTCGCCGACGACGCCGTCGTGCTAATGGCTACGCGACCCTCCCTCCCCGCCCCGTTGCCCCCCTCGTCGCAAGCAAAGCACACGTTCAGAAATAAGGGAAAAGCTTTGTGCCTAATTGTGTATAGAGATAGTTGAATACAAATCGCAATGAATAATTAATGAAGTTGATACGTTTATTTTGGTGGACCGCGATTCTGTGAGGGTTCGCCAATATTAGAACTGTTTAGCTGGCGAATTATAGTTAATTATTGAGTGCTTAGAACTCGGGTTTTCAATTATCTAATGGATTTACTTTTGTCAGGGTCTGAAATGGACAGTTAAAACTATTCATGGCAAAACTAAAGTATGTACTTACTTAGTAACAAAAATCTTGGATTTGAAGTAAAAATGTTTTCATCAAAACTGATTTATTTCCAAAAAAGTACCTATGTAGTAGATTACAAGCAAAAAACTGCACAAAAATCCCTAACACAAGCATAAATAAATTAATTAGTGCAACTTCAAAACTAAATTCGCGCCCATCTCCGGCCGTGTACGTATGTACTATTTCCACACAAAGACTTACGAGACCCGAGTCTGCGCTCCAATTCCCGCGCGACAGGGCGAGATGGCGGGTGGAGCGCGGGAAAATACAGCGCCCGTTTGTTCCCCGTGTTTAGCGTCGCGTTCGCTATAAGGACTTTATTTTACAACCTCTTTTTTCTCGTTTATGTTTTTTGAATTTGGAATTTTCTGTTAAAGGAGGTTTTAAATGTGGAATAAGTATTAGAAAAGTTTTTAGGTTGGCTGACCAAAGCGTTTCGTCGTTGGCAGTAAAGGCTTTATGTATTATGCTAAAATGAAAGCCGCAATATGAGAATACCTAAAGGAAAATAACTTTTTCATCAAACATATTCCTATTGTTTCGGAGCACCCGACTTACTTGTCGTAGGTCGCGGTTTCGAACCCAGATAGGCACAATTACTTTGTGTACCTAAGTAATTTATTTCATCACCATTGCTCGAAAAACGGTGAAGAGAAACATCGTGAGGAAACCGTTTGACATCCACCAGCACGCACCGGGCCCGCGTGGTGGATTATGGCTTTTGGGCAACTCCCTCTCACGGGCCCGCGTGGTGGATTATGGCTTTTGGGCAACTCCCTCTCACGGGCCCGCGTGGTGGATTATGGCTTTTGGGCAACTCCCTCTCATAGACAGGAGGCCTGTGTCCCAGCAGTGGGAACGTAATTGATTATGCTATAATAATGAAATTATGTTTCGGCATTCCACCTATACCGAACAACTTATTTTACGATATTTACCTTCACAAAAGCAAAAATCTATAGACCCAACTATTTAGCTAGATAAATACAACATCACAAAAGTGAGAGTCAGTTTGTTTTCTATACTCAGCGGAACCACGCATTGCGATTCGCGATGAAAGTTCTCGCGAAGGAAGTCGACGTCAGAAAACGCGAAGGTTACTTATATATTTTTATGTCCATGGGATATGCAGTCTCCCTGGAATATCTAATGGTTTATTTATCACTATCGTCAATGATACCTATTACTTATAAGTAATCGTACTTATAATATCGTTGACTATCTTCAGTTAGATGTGCGAGGGAATCAATTTTAGGAGGCCTGCATGCCAGTTCGTCACCATTTATTAAATGATAAATGTTTTATTGTTATAACACATAAGTCAAATGAATTTCATCCTAATAACTTTAATTATTGTATAATGAATCCTTAAGTATATGTATATTTATTTAAATTGTAGTGCTTAATATGGGAATGTTCCTGAAATAAATGATTAAGTATTTAATTTAATTTTAATTTAATTTAATAAGTTTTTAAACTTTTGATCTGAAGGCTAATTCTCGTACTTAAGAACGTTGAAATTCAAGTCGCAATAATGTAGGTAAACGCTATACAATTTTTGACACATTGAGACTGAGATGAGATTGCGAACGTTGTTAAAAATACGGGAATTGCCCCTACCTCTGGTGTCAGTTTGACATTTCGGCTGTTGTCAAAAAATCAGTCGAAATAAATGGTATTCTTTTTGGTTTTCGGTATTGGTTTGTTTTTAAAACGTTATCAATTCGAAATTCAAAACCCTCATTTTTCACGCTCTAAGTATCACCACAGAATAATAATGTTACAGTAGTTTATCTACATAGAAAACGTCTGAAACGACGCCTTCGAAATATCAGTTTATACCAGTACGCAACGGCACAGATTAATACAAATGGGACACTCCGCAAAATCATTTAAATAAAAAGCGACTCTTGCTACGACACAATAAAGTGCAATTCAGTTCGCAGAACGCTAATTACCTACAGTTATATTCACCTACACATTGCCTCTCTTGCCTACCTTTATTATTCTGTGGTATTGAATCCATCCGAGAAGATAAGGTGGGTTAAAATAGGGAAAAAGTGGGACGTGGGACAATAGTTGGTGCTGGTACATAAGGTGATTGCGCTCCGTTAAGTAGTCTCCGCCTCTCAAGGTCAACTAAGACATACCCTACAAAAAAAAGGTAGCCAGATAGATTTCCTCCGGATTAATCAGATTTCGAAAATCAGACGAATCCGGAGGAAATCTAACTTAGAGAGATATATTTTTAAGCTTTTGACTTTTGAAATTATGTAAATACGTATTTCTTATTGTCGCGAATCATATTTTGATCAAGATGCAACCTGACACTGACCTGCAAATTGCAATTGTCAGATTCGTTAGATTTAGTTCGTTCGACGAATCTGCGCGAAATCTAACTTTTTATGGTTTTGGCGATTTTTATGGTTACAGTTATATAAATATATATGTTTTATTGTCGCGTATCATATTTTGATCAAGATACAACCTGACACAGACCTGCAAATTGCAAAAAACCAAAAAAAAAGAATTTCGCGGGCTATCACTGCACATCCTCCTTAACGCTTATGTTAAGGCTTGTCCTTCGTAAAAAGCGCGGTCACTGTCGGACTGCATAGAAAAGAAAGAGAAGCGCGATGACACAACGCTTGCAAAATATGAAGTAATTATCGATTTACAAAAAATCTGTTGATTAAACTAAAAAAGTATTGACAAGAAATCATTCCATATTAGTTTGTAAAGAACTGTATAAATTTATGAACACTTTTAATGAAAACTGTAGGAGTAATATGGTAACAACTCGAAAAAATAGACCGAAATAGACCTGGATTTAGGTTTTTTTTTTCCTTAGTTCTACAAACTAAATAGATTTCAGGATACATGAAATCACTTCTTATGTATTGTAGATTACTGTGTATTTTTTCCTATCAGAAAGATGCTATAGTTACTATAAAAGATGGTTACAAAGTTACTTAGTTTCGCCATATTTTAGGAAGGAGCAGCCTTAAGAGATTATAGCTAGCCCAAAACAAAATGTGTTCTATAACGTAATCCTGAACAATGCTAACTATTACATCAGGAATGAAAAGTGATAAGATTAATAAATAAATCATGTCGTACACAATCGCAAAGCGATGGGGGGAGACGGGCGAAAATGGACAGCAGGTGTTCGATACTCTAGATTGCCCCACTTTTACCCGAAGTCTGGCATGACTGAAAGTTCAGCTTTCTTCTTTTTAAATAATTGTCAGAATAAATATGAAAAACTGAAGAACCTGAGTTTACGAATTTGTACATGTGTCAAAACTTGACAGAAATAACACAAGAAAGTACAGTCTGCGAGGCCCAAGATGAGCTTTGCATTTGTGTGAGTGATCACCAAAATGGTACGAGACCCCATGACCAAAATTACCTCTGTCTTATCGTTTTACGTTTTACAACGATGCGACATGGTTTTGGTCATGGCCTCTCGTACTAAAAGAACAAAAGCCGATTGTCAAAAAGCAGTATAAACCGGTTTGAAATCAAGCAAAGGAAGAATCGCGCTCAATGCCGGACGTCACACCTACACTATCTATGTGCACTCACACAAATGCAAAGCTCAGCTTAAACAACCTCGCGGACTGTAGTACTTGTTGACTTTTTGATATAACTTAGATGTTAATAATGAAGAATGGGATTCCATAATGCAGAGACATACAATCGATACAGTCTGAAATCAATCAACTACAACAGCACTCCTTAGAGTATTTTTATAGAAATTCCATTATGAGTAATCCTAATCAGTCTCTACTCGAGTCGAGGGTAGGTACGTCGAGTGGGCAGCATACTCCCTTACGTCACATTATAATCAGCGATAGCCGCTGGAGTGTAAGGCAGCGGGTGAAAGGCCGCTCAGTCGTCCACAGTGCCCGCATCCACCCGAGGTAGCTCACATGACTAGTACACGCGCAATTTCAACAGGGTTGTCACAGCTTCAAACAATATTTATTTAGTAGTTACTTTCATTCATATAATTATCATTTCAATCTCATTTCTAAATAAATAAATAAAATAAATAAAAATTTTATTAACAAATGTGGGTACAACTCATGTATCCTAAACAAAAACACAATATACAAAGTTTTGAGTAGTATTTCTAGTAGTATTGTATTGCATTTTAGTAATCACTAGATAACAATAAAAAAAAAAAATAATAAAAAAAAAAAATAATAATAATAATATAATAAAAAAAGTCCCTCCTTCGCGTCTGTCTGTCTGTCTGAACGTGATAAACTCAAAAAATACCGAACGAATTTTCATACGTTTCTGACCAATGGACGATTAATGAGGAAGGTTTAGGTGTATAATTCATGAAGGTTTTGTGTATATTGGCTAAAATATGACGATGATTGTTGAAGATATCGAAAAAAATGATGCCGACTGAAAGCTTTACTGGCGTGGGTATACATTATCCCACAGAAACGTACTACCGTTAGGTTAGTACGTTTCCGTGGGATAATTTTCGACCTCCAAGCGGTTAAAGCCGCAGGCAAAAGCTAGTTATTATTATAATGGTTGGCTGGGAGATTTCATAAGCACAGTCCACGTGACCAGGACACGCCAAGAGTTTCAATAAATCAATCCAAAGTCAGCCAAAGCTTATACACGGTGCAATATACAAAATAAAAATTTCGCCAGATGTAGTGTCGGACCCTATTTCTCACGTGCGTGCATAGCCGGAGGGGGAACGCCTTAATTTCGGTAATCCCTGTGCGTGTCCGCGCCCGATGACCACGCGCTTGGGATATATCGCGCAGTTTAGTCCAACTTCCAATCCAATAAAGGTTTATAATAAACTAGCTTCAGCCCGCGACTTCGTTCGCGTGATATTTCTTGTTTTAACATAAAATATATCGTATACCCGTGTCACGTTACTCGTTTTCGCTTAGCGTTCTTTTTGCCTTTTTATTTTATTTTTGCTCGGCTCCTAACGTTTTTTAAAATAAATTATAGCCTATGTTACTTTCCTCACAATTTAGCTTTCTATTGGTGAAAAAATGTTTAAAATCGGTCCAATAGTTTCGAAGCTTATTCGGTACAAACAAACAAACAAAAAATCTTTCCTCTTTATAATATTAGTATAGATATTATAGATGAAAAGAATTGATGCTGGCATAATACATAAACATTATTCGTTTATTCGTTTTTAAAACGAATGAACTCAGTGATCAAGACTTTAGCATAGGCACAGCCCTGTTCATGTAATAAAATATACGTCACGAAAATACGCCACAGTGCCGGTAGTGCCATTTTATTATAAAGCTATAAAGTTCTAGTGTTTTTAACATCATCTTCTCAGCCGAAAGACGTCCAATGTTGGACGTAACCTCCCACAGCATCTCCACAACGACTGAGCCTACACTTCTCGCATCCACACACCTCAATCTATATCTAATCCCGTGTGTCCCGTAATCAAATTAAATCAAATCAAAAATCAAAAGTCATTTATTCAAATTAGGCTGAGAATCAGCACTTTTTGAACGTCGAAATTACAGTAAGACAGTCCCCACAAAACGCCCGCCCTTCACCACTTCCTAGTGCTTTAGCTGGGAAGAAGAAGTAGCGGAACAAACTCCCCAGCAGCACAGCTGTCTGTTCAGTTAGAAGAACTAGATTCTATACAATAGTACCTATGCAAATTAATTAATGGATAACCTTTTATGGGGTTATTGTACTCATCATTATAAACAACTTTTACTATAGGACCAAACCTGAAATCGCGGAAAAAAAACTGCTGTTCCTTCCATTCGTACTTCATGTTCGCATAACTCGTCAAAATGTATGGAACAGCTGATGTTTTTCGCGATTTCAGGTTTGGTCCCGTAGTAAAAGTTGAATAAATCAATAATCAATTAAGAGTTTATCGATTAATTACGAGACAACCTGTTTACATGTTACAAAAATTAAAGTCGGTATTCGTGTCTGTCTGTGTGACCGCGTTGTTCTACTAAATTACGCAACGGATTTTGATGGGGGTTCACCATCATGCAGAGAATTCATACCAGATGGTTTATGTGGAATTAAAGTTCGACAATAACACCTAACTGACAAAGTCAAAAAATTACAGAAACTGAAAAAAACGTTGCCATAACACGTTGGTTTAGCTGGGCGGTATTTCCACACTTTAATTTAATGTTGTTGCAACTAAAAATATACTTAGGAGATTTCACTAAAACATGCGAATAACGCCTTTATTAAAAACGATAAAAAAGTCAAATTTCTCGCAAAATGTCAGTTGAGGTATATTAATTGGCACTTCACCGTCAACATGATAAAAAAATCTCAATGTTTTATCAATTTTTCGTGCGAAGCAGGGGCGGGTAGCTAGTTGCCACATAAAAGAGAAGCATCAAGTATTTCAAATTCAAAATATTGCCAGTATTATTTTCCCGTGCTTCGCACAGCCCTGTGAGTGAGGTATGGGACGCGCGGGGAGACGAGGCCGCCTTGACAGCGCTGCGCCGTTAATTCCTGAGCGCTGCCGCGGCCGATTGACAACGCGTTCGGAATTTATCGACGCGCACACTCGCCGACGACGCTGCCCCCTAGTGGTGGGATAGTGTCGATATGATGTTTAACAGATATTTAAAACATAATAAAATATATATTAATTGTTTGGATAGCAAAAGTTCTACAGTATTTTTATCTCACGAAGCGACACTCACTTTACTTGTTAAACAAGTCGTCGCGTCGAATCACGAAGGGGCGCAACCAACAAAATTTCGGATTTTGAGCTATTTACACCATTGAATTCTAGATGTCAAGTTTTATTATGTCACGAAAAGGCGTAACCAAAATCTCAGTCTTTAATGACTTAGGAGTAGTCGCGAAGAGCCCTATCTACTATTCCTTTAATATAAAACATCACGAATAGGCGAATCATCAGTTACGCCTGTACATGAATAGTTATATTTTTTCACGAAGAGGCGTAACTTCTGTTCTTTTCATGGACAAAGTGAGGGCGATTCTGTCCATAGCGCGATAGCATAATAATATGCAATGGATCAGGTTGGAAACATTTATGTACCCAGTCAACTAGAACCCATCATACGATTGGCACGCAAAAAGCCTTATGAGGTCAGACTTTTGAATTATGATGATTTCAGACATTTCAAAGACCTCGCATCAAAACTAAAGTTGCTACAGTTAAAAAAGGGAGATGATCAAACTGGTGAGTCATTTAAGTGGACAGACGTCATGGAGTTTAGAGTATTGAGAAACCAACCAACTACACTGTTCTTTAAAACTAGTCACATGGAAACACAACACTTACAAATCTATATCACTGAAACGAAGTAATTACATTGGTTGAGAACAAACGTCGAACAGTTAAACCACTCTTTAAAAAAAAATTCCAAAGAGAAGTATAATGACCTAATGAAAATGTGCAGCGGAGATACACCGATAATAAGGAATCGAGAACATATTTTTTACTAGGAAAACTTACCCCACGATTGAAGATTAATTTAATAATAAATAATACAACTTCAATTAATGAGTATAAGAATTACTACTTATTTTGATTTGTTTTTCTACCCTTTTTTGATTATTTTATGTACGAGTATTTTTTTAGATTCTTATATTATATTATAAAATAAGATTAAGCTTCAGTATACTTACAGTTTTTAGGGTTCCGTACCTCAAAAGGAAAAAACGGAACCCTTATAGGATCACTTGTTTGTCCGTCTGTCTGTCTTTCTGTCTGTCAGTCTGTCAAGACCGTTTTTCTCAGGAACGCGTGGAGGTATCAAGTTAAAATTAATATAAAATACGTAGGTCTGTGGTCTCTTCAATAAAATCATACGGCCATTTATGCGACATATTTTGATACTCGCAAGTAAATCAAAACCTATAGGGTACTTGCCGTTGTTCTAGAATCATGAAATTTGGTAAGAAGCAAGGTCATACAACACAAATAAAGGAGAAAGTCCGAAAATTGTTAATTTGTAATTCTATCACATAATAAAAATGTTCAAGTCTGTCAGTCTGTCAAGAACCTTTTTCTCAAGGACGCGTGGAGATAACAAGTTGAAATTAATATCAAAAACGTAAGTCTATTGTTCCTTAGAGTTCTAAAAAAATCAAGCGTCTATGTCAACGCAATGAAAAAATACGGCCATTTTGCGACACATTTTGATACTCGCAACTGTCGCAAGTAAATCAAAACCTGTAGGATACTTCCCGTTGACCTAGAATAATGAAATTTGGCAAGAAGCAAGGTCTCCCAGCACAAGTAAAGGCAAATGTCCGGAAAATGTGAATTTGTAATTTTTGACATACTTAATTTTTTTTTTGTGATCCAATGTTAAGTTTGTTTTTGGAATAAATTCTTTTCAACTACGGAACCCTTCATTGTGCGTGGTCCGACACGCACTTGGCCGGTTTTTTTTATTAAATTTAAATCCTAGATACCGGGCGTAAATGAAATTAATGATATTAATTGTACAACACAAAGGGGCGTAAGTGAATCTTTTTTCAAAAAAATCAAATATCTCCACAGCCAACTGTTTTACACAAAAAAGTTAATTAAATATATAAACAGAATTAACCATTAATCAAAACAAGTATTCTATAAACCTCATATAAGAATTAGGTAAAATGTTACGACGGTATATAATTGTACATTTTATTAAAAATCGCTCTCCTGAAAAATTTGGTAAAACTCAGATATGCATTCGTGATTCGACCGACGAAGTGTAAAAACACGCTATGAATGTGTGTGTAAGCGCAGGAGCTCTAGGTACCGTCCGAGACAATGGCGAATTCGGAAGAGTGCGTGTGTGTGTGTTATGTGCTGACCGTACTAGTCTTCACGCATACATTCACAGCGTGTTGGTACACTTGGTAAACACAAGTAAAGCGCGTGTCGCTTCGTGAGATAAAAAAATACATATAAGTAAGTGAAATTATATTAGAAGTTTTGGAAGGCGGCTTTTTTTTTAAATCAAGAAAGCAGTTTTATATTATACTAGCTTCCGCCTGCGTCTTCGCCCGCGTGGTATGTCGATAAAAAGTAGCCTATGTCCTTTTCCAGATCATGGTCTACCTATGTACTAAACTTCATCCAAATCCGTTCCGCCGTTTTAGCGTGAAAGCGTCACAAACATACAAACTCACTTTCGCATAAAATTTCTAGATTAGTTAGTAGAAACTTTTAATGTACCTAACATTGATTACATTTTGTGTAACTAGACACGTACAATATACAGGGTGTAAGGGACAGCCCTCCGCAAACTGATAGGGTGAATTCAGTATGTCATACTAAGATGACCGGTACATTAAATTTTTTCAGGAACGTTAAGGGAATCCAATAAACCAGAATTGTTTGAGTTTTTGTGCACAAATCGGAGCGTCTATTACTGGTTGGGAGGGGTAGGTAATAGGTATGCGGCGATTTCGATGAAGTCTGTAGCTAGACAGAAAGTGAACAGCTGATTACACCCGTCGTTGGTTAGAGTATTTCAACATCCATTGCTGGTTTTTTTTTTGCAGTTTTTTTACAGAAATGCAGTGCTGCGAACACACAATGCAATTTTACATTGAAATAATGAAAATGTAACTGAAAAAAAAATTGAAAAAATTTAAATTTTCCTGAGAAAATTTCCGGTGGAATATGATTCAAAATGAGGAGCTGAATGCACCCTGTTAGTTTGCGGAGGGCTGTCCCTTACACCCTGTACAATACGTAGTTGTGAAATCAGTTACTTTGTGACTTTATGTCACCTTTCAACAGTTAGCAGCCTTTCTCGTCCTAAACTCTCGATATCGATATCAAACACCCCCGCACATCACTACCCGCGTCTCTGCGTTCAGTTACCGAGTATATACCGCTTATATACCTGCCAGTATATAAGGGCACGCCTTTAAGGTCCAACCGCTTCGTCTACCAACACTCCTGTCTGATGTTCAATGCACTGAACTGCGCACTAAGACTTGGTGGATATCATCTAATTATGTTGTACCTATGTTGGAGTAGAGAAGTAGGTACTGAGAAATGAAATGAAATGATGTTTATTTCGCTAAGTCGATCTTATTACGAACACGTAAATTTTTTGGTCAATATTTTAAAAATTACTGATGAAAACTAACGGTAGCTAAGTAGTAATAGCCGCACGGTTCGATCGATCAGGTTAAGCTACGCTTGCCGCGGTTGGTCCGTGGATAGGTGACCTTTTCATCTTTACATACCCCTCCATGTTTCGAAAAAAATAAATATTCAGGGTGTAAGGGACAGCCCTCCGCAAACTGACAGGGTGAATTCAGTATGTCATACTAAGATGACCGGTACATAAAATTTTTCAGGAACATTATAGGAATCCAATAAACCTGATTTGTTTGTGTTTTTGTGCACAAATCGGAGCGTCTATTACTGGTTGGGAGGGGTAGGTAATAGGTATGCGGTGAGTTCGATGAACTCTATAGCTAGACAGAAAGTGAACAGCTGATTTCACGCGTCGTTGGTTAGAGTATTTCAACATCCATTGCTGGTTTTTTTTTGCTGTTTTTTTTTGCAGTTTTTTTTTTGCAGTTTTTTTTTGCAGTTTTTTTTACATAAATGGAGTGCTGCGAACACACAATGCAATTTTACATTGAAATAATGAAAATGTAACTGAAAAAAATTTGGAGGATTTGGATTCGGAGGGCTGTCCCTTACACCCTGTATATACATGGTGTTTTTTTTTATATCCCATAACTCTAGGGTATTAATGAGACCATCATTATGCACAACTTTTACTATGGAACCGAACTCAAAATCGTGAAAAAAAAATCAGCTGCTCCCTACATTTTGACGAGTTATGCGAACATAAATGTAGGGGGCTGCTGATTTTTTTTTCGCGATTTTAGGTTCGCTTCCATAGTAAAAGTTGTTCATAATGGTGGTCTCATTAATACCCTAGAGTTATGGGATATAAAAAAAACACGCTGTATATAAATATATAGATATGAAAAGCACGTTATGCCGTTGGTCCCGGCTGTCATTCGTGAATCTTTGACAGTCGTTATGGGTCGTCAGAAACCCGAATACTAGTTGCTATATTTGGAGTAAGTCTATAACCAGCAATCGAGACCTTTCGGCCTAAAAATAATGATGACAAACATTTTTTTAATAAGTTTGATACAACTACCCCACATGTAGGCACAACGCAAACATGATAAAGCCACGTGACTAAAGAACACAAAGATCGATCATCCACAAAAGTTAAACAACGTAGCCGCGGTCGAGCCTCGGATGGGTAAACGCTGTTTGTTTTAGACCCTCGTGTCTTGAAGAGCACGTTAACCGTCTGTTGCTCTGGGAATATCTATTACAATCGTTAAAGGGGTGCCTTAGGATACTGGGGTCTTCATTAGTTGAAATGCGCAGGTCAAGCGGCATGCGTACCTTCCTGTATTGTAAAAAATTCTGATAATTCCGTGTCATGATTGCGACAGAATATAGACCAAACATAAGTGGGTACTTGGAAAATGCAAGGACGATGATGGTTATACAATCCAAATCACAATCGAGATCAAATAATAAAGTACCTACAGTAGGTACAACTACCTACGTTGAAAACGGTTCCATAGTTTATCTTCGGAAAAACCGAAATATAACGACTAAAATGTGAGTATTGACCAATAGAAATTGATATAGTTGGCCTGAAATTTTAATGGTTGTTTTCCTCTTAAAAGGTCATTGTACTCGTCATTATGAACAACTTTTAATAAGGGACCAAACCTGAAATCGCGAAAAAAAAAATCAGCTGATCAGTACATTTATCTACATCAAACTCGCCAAAATGTAGGGAGCAGCTGATTTTTTTTCGCGATTTCAGGTTTGGTCCCATAGTAAAAGTTATTCATAATGATGAGTACCTACCTAGTACCTACAATGAGCATTCAAGAGGAAAACAACCATTAAAATTTCACCCTGTATGTTCGCACCTAAATTACTATAATTCCGTGACTCCCTTATGGGACCAGTCATATTTAATTCGGCAAAGTTCGGCTTCTCCGAAGATAAACGATGGAACCTTTAAACGTTGTACTGAACGATAGAATAAAAAACCGGCCAAGTGCGTGTCGGACTACGCACAATGAAGGAAGGGTTCCGTAGTTGGGATTAAATTAATTATCCCAAGAACAAACTTAACATTATAGTTGAAAAACATGTTCTCCCATACATTCCAACAGTAAATGTAAGTTTGTACTCACACTATTGACAGATTTACCATGTTATTTTAAGACCACAAACTGCTTATAGGTTTTCCTGTAATCTAAAGGTTTAGAACTATTTTCTGTATTTTTTTCAAAATTTTAGGCTCAGTAGTTTCGGAGATAAGGGGGGGGAACGGTAAATTTTCGGCTATTTTCTTAAATAACTTTAAAACTGTTTATTTTAAAATTATAAAAAAATATATTTGAGACCCTCTTAATAAGCCCTTTCATTTGATATGTCACACGGTACAGTTTGCAAAACTTTTTTTTTAATTTTCTTATTTGTCCCCTAAAAGTGACCCCATATTAAAAAATCATTTATTTACTTTAGCCGTACAAGTTTGGGTCACAGAAATCCATATGTATACCAAATTTCAACTTAATCGGTCCTTAGATTCGGAGCAAATTGGCTGTGACAGACGGATAGACGGACATACAGACTGACAGACAGACAGACAGACACACGAGTGATCCTATAAGGGTTCCGTTTTTTCCTTTTGAGGTACGGAACCCTAAAAAAGGTAGAACTAAAAAACTGTTGAAATCAACATAATGCGTAAAGGTGAGAATGAAATTCGAGGAACTATAGTTATCATGATAGTCCGTCCCTAAACAGCTTGTTTGTTTACTAATGCCCGGTTCCTGAAGAATTTTTAAACAGAGTTTAAACTCTCAATGGCTATTGATTCGACAAAATTATATATTTAAGCCAATTCCTTCCTTATGTTCGGTTTTTGAGATCCTCAGATAAACCTTCGATAATAATTCACTCGATTTTTTTCTAAATTCTTCCTTGACGAAGTATTCAGAAACACGATTTCGAACCAATAATCACTGTCGAAGGGATAAACTCCGTTGAAAAACCTCTGGGCATTAGACAAGAAGAAAAAGCACATAATTATTATCATTGGAGTAAGACTGCTTGCCCATCGCACCGGGGACGGGACGTCAACGAGAAATTAGATTATTCGGCCATAGTAAATGCACTGTCGTTACTTCGGCGCCGTCATCTGTTTTCTCGTTGACGTCTAGATCCCGGTGCGGTGGACAAGCAATCTAACCATGGAGTTTCTTTCCGGCTCTTCTCCATATAGAAAACGACCAATTGGGACCGTGCACCTAACTTCTGACGTTTCATAAGTGCCCATGTATGTGACATAAAATATTTTGATTTGAATATTTCATTGATTTGAAATACGAGTTTCGGGGAAAAATCAAAGTCCACCAATCTCCTGAAACTTTCGCGACAAAAATCTTCTAGTCCCAAAAAACTACCTCCAACATAATTACAGCTGTCTTCCAAAGAATCAGGGCTAATCTTGGTGCGACAGAGTTTTGTCAGTGCTGGTCAAGTTTTGGGAGCCAAGAGTTCAGGAGTTTGTGTGGCACAACTAAACTAATTACGTAAATGATCGCCACACACGATCCGTTCTTATGTTTTGAAGATAGGTCGTAATGAGAGCGGAAAGCGAGGACAATTTAGGTTACTAAAAAGCCAAGAAACTGTTTTGAATGGCGATTTAAAAATCAAATTGATATTTAGAAGATTGTGAAAATTTGGAGGAGATTAAGTACTCACAGCATATCATAGGTACCTACGAAGGTCAATCAATCTGCCTAGCCTTTTCCCAACTATGTTGGGGTCGGATTCCAGTCTAACCGGATGCAGATGAATACCAGTATTTTACATGGAGCGATTGCCGATCTGACCTCCACAACCCAGTAATTGGGTAATACGATATAATAGTAATGGTTGTCAGACTTTCGGGCTCCTGACGACCCGTAACGACTGTCGAAATAACATAATATAACTTTTCGTTTCTTATAAGGACCAGTATTGCAGAATTGTTCAGAGTCAATGGTGCAGGGATCGTCAATGGACATTTGGAACAGTAGCAAAAGAAGATCGTCGTACGTCGCCTTATTTGCCAAATATAAAGAAACCAGTACAATAATACTAATAGCTAGTAACATTATAGTTTGTGTCTGTGTCTGGTGTCTGCCTCATATCCCCGATTGTTCTAAGCACATCTCGGAGCTGCATCGATGCAGTTAGCGGCCATGTTTCGCTTAATGTATTGAGCACTGCATGTAATGGCAAGTATAAAAGAAAATGGACTACAAAGGTTAACAACGGACATGAAACTGTATACGGAACTATCACAGTTTATATTGAGGAGACGTGTGGAAATTATGTTTGCTAGAGTTGATAGCAAACTTTGCGTAAAAATGCTGTGTACTAGAGCAATTACTTTATGTCCATGAATGGCAGTGTGCCTTTATATGTTGTTTGGGAAGGCATATGATCAGCTGTAGAATGTTATGGTCAGAATCCACCAAACAGAAAAATCCTCGCGGATGCTCGAGCACATTACAGCCGCAAGAGTCGATCGATCAGGTTAAGCTACGCTTGCCAAGGTTGGTCAGTGGATGGGTGACCATTTATACATACCCAGACCCCTCCGTGCCTCAGATAGCACGTTAAGCCGTTGGTCCCGGCTAGCTGCTGTCATTCGTGGACGTTTGACAGTCGTTACGGGTCGTCAGAAGTCCGAAAGTCTCACAACCAGTCTTATCGTATTACCCGGTATCGTATTACCCAGTAACTGGGTTGTGGAAGTCAGATAGGCAGTCGCTTCATGTAAAATACTGGTATTCAGCTGCATCCGGTTAGACTGGAAGCCGACCCCAAAATAGTTGGAGGTTTGGCATGATGATCAATCTTGACTTTTAAGTATAAAATTCGACGCAGACATCACGATAAACGCTTGATTCAGTGAAATACTTAAGTGCGTAAATCAGATACAAGAACCTATAGCACAAGACTCTTGTACATTATTTTTACGCAACAGAAAAAAGGACACTTCGACGGTGGTTCACCTAAAGCTAATCGAACCAATTTTAGTGGAAAGTAGAGAGGAAACTTGGTCCACATACATCATACATATTGAGCCTATAATCTGCAACACACTGCAGCTGGGACCCAGGCCTTCTCTCGGTGAGAGGGAGTGGGCCTTAATCCTCCACGCGGGCCCAGTGCGGGTTGGTAGATGTCACATGTCTCCGAATTTTTGGTTCTAGGACATGCTGGTTTCCTCACGATGTTTTCCTTCACCGTTTTGAGAGAAGTGATGATGAAATAATTTACACAAAGTAAAGCGCCTGTCTGGGTTCGAACTTACGACCTACAACTCGTAAGTCGCGGCAGGTATCCTTCATTAATTGGTCACCCTCATACAACATATCAAATTAAAAAACCTAAATATTCTGTGAATATTTCAGTGTCTACCTGTTGCCGTTATCAATATCGAGCAAAAAAATCACGTTTGTTGTATTATGGGTGCCCTTTATATATTTATTTTATTATGTTTTTTAGTATTTTTTGTTATAGCGGCAATATAAATACATCATCTGTGAAAATTTCAACTATCTAACTATCACGGCTCATGAGATACAGCCTGGTGACAGACGGACAGCGGAGTCTTAGTAATAGTGTCCCGTTTTACCCTATGGGTACGGGACCATAAAAACAATGAATGCAGACTTCAGAACCTGGAGCCGGGCGTAAAGTACTTTTCATATCAGAAACCTAACAGGACGTAACCACGACCACAATAAAGTTAATATTCCTACTAGCAATATTCCATACACACCAACATATTAACAAATCGCTCACATTCGCGTCTTTCTCAGAAACATGATGCCTCTGAGCCTCAGGGCAAGAGGGAGCCAAGGCACAAGACCAACGTCCATCCCTCCAAGAAGGGTGCCACCCTCGAGGGAAGGGTTCCGCGTATGAATAACCGCTTTCAATAATATTAAGGAACTCGGAGATAAACTGGTATTATTTATTATTATAATTGTAATTGTTTCAGAGTGATTATGTCTGTTTAAAGCTTCAAAATCTTTATTATTTATAAGATTTGAATATTAAGTGCTTCTGAGTAAGTATGTTAAATAACTGTGGGTATTGACTATGTTAAAAGTGGTTTCTAATGAAAACAATGCGACATAACTAAAAAATGTAAATTAAAAAAGTAAATTTAATAAAATATCAAAAACCAACAAAAAAAGTGAATTTAAAAAAAATGGAAAGAAGGTGAACTAAAGTTTTTGAAATAGACCGACGGTAACCTTCATGCCTAGTGTACTACGTAGTGCTAGTATTTTATGTAATCACTAGCTGCGTCCTGCGGTTTCAGTCGCGTAGACCGGGATAAAAAGTAGACTATGTTTTAATGCAGAGTGTAAGCTATATCTACATACCAAATTTCATCCAAATCAGTCCAGCCGTTTGAGCGTAAGAAGTAACAAACATACAAACACATACACACACACATGAAATGTGATGAAAATCTAGTGCAAAAAAAAATTAATAAACATAACTTATGAAACTCAATCAACTTTTAACCTGCCATGGCCAACATTATCCAAGTACATATTGAGGGGAGTAACGAAGGGGAAATCGCTTTGAAAACCTACCCCAAATCAAAATGTCCGTTCCAGGTCCAAACACAATAGAAAGTAATATATTTTCTTGGACACTATATTACAAAGATCACATTTTTTCTAATAGAAGTGATAAGGTGGCTCAAAAAGCTCAGCTTATAAAAGTAGACTGCAATAAACTTAGCTGAAAGTAAAACCCTAACGTTCTAACATTATAAAGTAATAAAATAATGCGAAAGTGAGTTTGTTTGTTACGCTTTCACGCTAAAACGGCTGAACGGATTTAGATGAAGTTTGGCACATGGGTAGACTATGTCCTGGACATAAAATACTTTTATCCCGGTAGTACGTTCCCCAGGGATAATTTCCAACCTTTACGCGGTCGAAGCCGCGGGAAAAAGCTAGTTGAATTATACTAAAGGTTACGTTACTACAAGGACCAGTTGCAAAAGATTGGACGATCGTAGTCTATAACAATACATATTATAAACTAAAATCGCTTTTCGTGGTTGTTTGTGTTGGTTCAATATTCATTTCCATAAAATTATAAAATAACATCTAAACTGTTTATCCTAATAATTATATTTAGGCATATTTTTTTTATTATATTTTTTTTTCACATTATTATTAGGTAAGTATACCAAAAATATATACCAAAATAGATATGCCAAAATATATTAGGAAAAAAATCATTATGCGAAAAAAATGGATACTGTTTGTGTTACTGCTTAGATCTTATAAGTCTGTCAGTTTTTTTTTAAATTAAATAATTTATTTATTTAAGTATTATTTTATTTATTTATTTATTATTTATTTATTTATAAACTACACAATGGACTTTTACGCGGTTTTCACCATCACTTATTCCGAAAGACTTATGTGTATTTAACTTGTCGAAATTACACCTGTGCGAAGCGGGGTCATTAGTTAATTAAAATTTAATCGGAAACGTATTCAAAAGAGAAAATAATAATGAATACTATTGAAAATAGAATCATCAGCCACACAAACTAAACACGTCCGCTTCAAAACAAAATTCAAGAATAAATGACTAAGAGTACTGCGTGGCGTAGCAGGTCCTTTGTCTGCTTTTCGTAGCAGACGTAGCAATGACATCACCCGCGGACAGCTGCGTCGTAGCACTAGTGCTACGACTTTTTGTGTTGTGAGAACGAATGAAAGACTTTGATGTTAAAATGTTAACAATCTTCAACTAAGAATAAAGTTAAATTCCCGCTACAAATACAAGTTTTCAGGGGAAATGGTGTATTTTGTCCAATAAATAAGGGTATTTTTGAACTAAATAGACCTGAATAGATATTAAAATAAAAAAGCTATAAAAGTCACACAAAAATTGTGTACAAAACAACAAGCGACAAAACAAGAGACAGACACAAGAAAACAACAAAAAAACATCAGTGATACACCACTCAAAGTATACAAAACATTTATACTGCAAATATAGTGCCAATTGGAGCGTGTTTGGCGAGAATTTGCTGCGTAGGAGTGACACAACTCGCCTACACGTGCCTACACGCTTACCTATGACCTATACCGTAGAACTAGTGGAAAGGGCAGATGAGTGCGCCCACGCATGTATATAGTAAGCCAACGTTCGCACGGACGTAAAAATATCGCGGTAGGATTTTATCGCGCACTGGATTTTCAACTCTCTGTGTTGAGGTGAGCTTCAAAAATCCAACCTAACAACAGCGCGTCCAATAAACACACTGTTGGATTATCAACTCTCGGGTTCAAAATCCAGTACGCGACAAAAAATCGCCGCGATATTTTTACGTCCGTGCGAACGTCGGCTTAGAGTTTGATTTGCGGGCTATATCCGAATTTTAAGTTAATGAGTAACTGCTGTAATTATGTCGTGACCTTGATGGTTCATTCAAATCAAATAATTAGTGTCTTTTTACCCGACTACGGCAAAGCCAAAAGGAAGTGTTATGGTTTTAGCAGTCTATGTATGTATTTAAGTATGTATATAAGTATATATTTACGTGTGTTCCACCGTAGCGCCTATATTACTGAACCGATTTTTGATGAATGAGGTATCGGTAGATTCGTAATAATGGTCCGGGTGATATAGGCTACATAAATTCTTCCTAAAAATATGGTGGACTTTACACGTAAATTTCTGACCTCGAAAAAAATTTAATTGAGATAGTCATGACATGTTTGGTATCAAAAGAAAGGTCTTGACGAGCACATTACAAATATGTATATACCTATGTCATTATTGTTTAAGTAAATAAATATTTTGAACTTTTTAGATCAATTTTATTTTTCCGTAGTTGGGTTACAGTTTTTTAATCTTTATTCTTGTTGTAAAAGGTATCATAAACCAGTAGTGTCTTCTATATAAATAAAAAGAGAAGTCGTGACTGACTGACCGACTGACTCATCAACGTCCAGTCCAAGACCTGGAACCTAGAAAGCTGAAATGCAAAGAGGTTCCCTTTGTAATGTAGACAAGGATTATGAAAGGATTTCTCGGTAGGACGTCCCCGTGGGATATTTTACGATATCCACGTGGAAGTGCTAGTTTAAAATAACCCTGTATACATACATACATACGCATGGAATTTAAAACTTAAACCTGCGGTTTTTTTACCTTCTATGCACACTGTCAGTAACCAGTGCCCTATATTACTAGTACTACACTATGTCCTATCCAGTGGGTTTATAATGTTTCCGTGTACCAGTGACGATGAATACCGCGACTCATTAGTATTCAGATTTACCTACGCACACAGGTACTTTGTACCGATACCGGTCGGTAGCGGTGTGTCGTGGTCTCTTGTACTAAGTTGTCGTGGGGTCATGTTGGATTGTGTATAAACTTGTGTTTGTTTAATTATAAAGCTGAAGAATTTGTTTTGTTTGGTTGACGCGATAATCTCAGAATCTCAGGAACTATGTTTCGAATTGAAAAATTATTTTAGTGTTAGATATCCCATTTTTTTTATTTTTTTTTTTATTTTTTTATATCCTTGGACATTTCACACAACGCCATCTAGTCCCAAGCTAAGCAACCTAATGCTTGTGTTATGGTAACGAGATGGCTGATAAACTACTTATATACATTTTTTTTTTTTTTGTAAATACATACATATTATAGATAGAAAAACACCCAGACTCGAAACAAATACTTGTAGGTCGTACAAATATTTGTTCCGTGCGGCAATCGAACCCGCGACATGCTGCGCAGCAGTCAATCGTTCAACCACTGCGCCAACCGTGTCGTCTATCCCATTTATCGAGAAAGGTTTGCGTAAACGGTTAAAGTTACATTCCCATATAAAATCCACTTTCAGTTTTCCAGAATTTTCCAATTTACCCAGCAACTTTTCCAATTTTTCTCATCGTTTAAACCTTTCCTGGACTAAGTCAAACATTTCAAAACCAAAATCAGCTAAATCGGCCCCGCCGTTCTTGAGTTATAAAATTACAACGAAAAGTGGCATTGATTTTTATAGATATAGATAGATAATTAGTAACTGTTCCCGCAGGTTTGAAACCTTAATAGTTTTTTTTAGTTTTATGTTCGAAAACTGGAAACGGACACTCGGTTTGTCTAAGGCCGCGTTTCCACTGACGCGGAGCGGAGCGGAGACGTGCAGGAATCGTCCAATTACAGACGAGACAAGAGACGCGATGAGGATTTCAACCATTATGATTGGTCGATTCCTGCACGTCTCCGCTCCGCTCCGCCCAGCTCCGCGTACTTGGCTGTTTGTCCACCGCCACGTCAACAAGACGTCAACGGGACGTCAACGAGTCCAAGATGACGGCGCTGAAGTAGGGATACATACATTTACTATGGCCGCGTGTCCACCGCACACCACCACCACCGGGACGTCACGTTCGGTTCGAATAATCTGGTTCCTCGTTGACGTCCCGTTGACGTTGCGAAACGGACAAACAGTGTAAGGCCGCGATCTATAAACGTTACTTAACTTGGGTTAGGTTCAGTGAGATCAGTGATAGGAAGATGTTAAAAATTATGCTCAACAAGGTTTTGATACTGTTTATAAATGGCTACATTCCAATTTGCTTACCCTCAATGTCGATAAGACAAAATACATGACATATTCCCTTAGACCCCCGGACCAACCAAATTTCAACTTGAAAGCCCACTCATGCAATTTGACTAACCATTGTTCTTGTCCCGTGTTAATTAAAACTAATTCTATTAAATATCTTGGCTTAATCATAGATTATCGTCTCAACTTCCAACAACACATAGAAACATTAGTTAAAAGAATCAGAAAATTAATCTACATTTTTAAAAATCTTAACTGATACATCAGTTATTAAGACAGTTTACTTTGCACTAT
Organism: Cosmia trapezina; assembly: GCA_905163495.3. NCBI lineage: Eukaryota > Metazoa > Arthropoda > Insecta > Lepidoptera > Noctuidae > Cosmia > Cosmia trapezina. Next base: position 20,298,583 of record LR991035.1, on the reverse strand, counting down.
GCTAATCTTTGCTAGTATATTGCATTACCACATGGGGCGGTAGTTCTAAAACTTATATGATAAATTTAGAGAGAGCCCAAAGAGCTGTATTAAAAGTTTGTTGCTTTTTTCCAAGGCTATATCCAACTATGCAACTTTACCAACACTGCCAAGTGTTAACGGTCCGGCAGTTGTTCATATTCATTACAGTATTAAAAAAACACTCTGAACTTCCCATGATTCACGATTTCCTTTCACTAAATAGACGATCATCAAATGTTTGTTCTATCATCCGATTTAACACTGCTTTCTCCCATAAGTTTTTCTGTTTTCTTGGCACTTTTCTATACAACTCTATCAATAGCAAAATACATATTTACACAGATACAAAAGCTATTTGTAAAAGAAATTTACGCATTTGGCTTTTAAATCTCGACTACACTGCCACTGAAAACTTATTAAAACCAGTGTCTTAACACCCACGCATTTACACTCACACTCCTACACTTACAATCATCCATACACTCACCCTTACTCTCATTCATACACTCATTCATTTTATTCTTCATTTTTCGTTAATCTCATTTCTATTTTATTTTGTTTTGTCTAAAAACGTATCATTAATATTAATATATCTACTTATAATTTGTACATTTCATTGAAAGTATATCTTGACTAACCATTTGGTAATGTAACATGTGTAACAAAAGAGCCGGGTGATCTGTAACTCAGGGCCCTCCTACTTCAGACACCTTTCTCTATATAAGATTGTGCATATAATATCTAGTGCCTGTAATACTGAATGAGAAAAATAAAGATTTTTATGATTATGATTATGATCCGCCGTTGTAATCGGACGCGCTTACACTGTAAGAGGAAATTATTATTTTGCGCCACCATGGGTTCGGAAGAACTTGTGGCGAACGAGGTCCTAGCATTACTGCAGTACCAGCTGGATGTCATGGACGAGATCATTGTGATCCAGATCTGCATATCCAATTTCAATGAAGAGGAGATACGGAGGGCGAAAACACTGCTGTATGAGTCGCTACATATGGCCGACCGAATCCCGTCCCGCAGGAGGGATGACAAGCACGCAAGCTCTGCCCCCCCTCACATTCAACCACGTCGACGTCAACAGACCGCTGCGGGACGTCACAACCCTAAGATCAAGCCTGGTCGAAATGCAATTGAAGTTGGAAGATTTACGCAACCCGGTATGTAGGTCACATGAGCCAACGTCAATACATGTCACGGCGCATCCAATGCATCGCAGCTGAGTTTCGAGCCAGCAAAATTCGACTCGTCGCCGGCCGCCGTCACTACAAGCGATGCCCAACCACGCCCCGCCCTCCCCGCGGCCCCCATCGTTGGGACCAATATTAGCTCGTCAACACCGGGACGTGCTTACTCAACTGCCGTTATTAAAGCTCCCGCAAATCATCAGCGGAAACCTAATAATACGAGGGGTGCCCAAAGACCCTCCGAAGCAGTTCGAAGCTCGTTACCGCCGGTAATAAGCCAAGTACAGGCTGATGAAGAAGTCTTCATTTGCGTGGAGAAGAAGAAGCCTGCTTGTCGCAATCAGTGCGGTACCGCATTGACGGGTCCCGACATGTTGCTGCGTCTTGCTTTTCCATCGACGCAGCTGTACGTGTCACGTATACAACATCACTCCACGAAGGTAGAGAAGGTCGTAGAGTACATCAGGATTAAGACCGACTTCACCTTGAGAGTTCAGAAGTTGGAGTCGCGCCATAAGATTAACTTCAAATCTTTTGTAGTGCGGGTTCCGATTCATTACCTGAAGAACCTCCTTTTATGAAGGAGGAATTTTGGCCGACGGGTGTCGCCGTTTTCGCGGAAGGCTACATGACACCACGACTCATCGCAATACGTCGCCGACCCAAAGTAGTACCTAAATAGATTTTGTAACACGATGTTTTTAAGGTTGATGCGCAGTGGTAGCCCGCGAAATTCAATTTTTTTGGGTTTTTCCCAATTTGCAGGTCCATGTCAGGTTGTATCTTGATCAAAGTATGACACGCGGAAATAAAACATATGTATTTATACAACGTGTAATGCTAAATGCGCAAAACCTCTTAAGGGGTCATTGTACTCATCATTATGAACAACTTTTACTATGGGACCAAACCTGAAATCGCGAAAAAAAATCAGCTGTTCAGTACATTTATGTTCGCATAATTCGTCAAAATGTATTGAACAGCTGATTTTTTTTCCGCGATTTCAGGTTTGGTCCCATAGTAAAAGTTGTTCATAATGATGAGTAAAATGACCCCTTAAGAGGTTTTGCGCATTTAGCATTACACGTTGTATAATTTTAACCATACAAATCATCAATACATCTCTCTAAGTTAGATTTCGTGCAGATTCGTTAGATTTCGTTCGTTTGACGGATTTCGCGGGTTACACAGCGCAATCACCTTAATATGTATTAGTTTATTTTGTTGTAAGATTATTTTGCGTATTTTATTTATGGGCCTTAATTGCCTGAAAAAAAGCAATTTGACTTACATATATTCCCGTCTCTATCTTGCACTTCTAGTTTGACAGTTGTGCGACAGTGACAGGAATAATGCTAAACCGAAGTACGTGCTAAAAATGTTAATAGATCTCGGCCATACGCTCTAAAACTCTCCTAAACTTCATGAGGATACTCAAAACAAGAAATTAAGTTTCTTTTCAAAAGAAAAAAGTATGACATCTTAATTTACATCAACAACTTAATCACAATAAAAATGGCCGTTTAACACGTTTTTAATAAAGCCCTCGTTAAGAGCCCCTTTCGACAAATTAATCTCCAAATCTCACGGAAACGATAAATCAAATTAAACGCGGCGTAATAAAAATGTTCACGAAAACAGCAATTACTTTAATGAATTCATCGCAGACAGGCCAGACGGCAGACGAGCCCAGTCGCACTACCAGACAGACCTACTTACATACATACTTCCTACCCTCGCAACTTTGACCCACTTCCTCGTACAACGAACTGAACAACTTTTATTGTTGAACTGTGTACATTGGTACCTTATTTGTCATTCGAAATAATACCACCTGTATTTCGGATAATACAGTTTACGTGAATTAAGGCCACCCTCCTGCCAATGGTGATTCGATAATGAGGAAAGCGCGACCCCCCGCCAATTTACATTAACGATTCCCCGAAAAATCCAACATAAAACGACAGGCGCATATAAAGGCGTCCAACAATTCCTTTCATCTCACGGCGTCTTGCCGGCAGCATAAACAAGCTCCGAGAAAAACTCCCTGAATAATAATTAGGGTTGAAGATTACGATGGTGGAGCGGATTCGGCCTCTTGCTATTAATTACGGTGCCCAGGGCGGACGCGCTATGTGCTCGGTATATAGGCTCGAATTTCCGGGCATATACCTAACGTGGCACGTATCTGGGCAGCGCGGCGTCTCGCGTGCCCCCCCGGCCCCCGTACCGCCGGGCCCCCGGGCCCCTCCCCGTCTAATTGACGGCGCGCCGGACGCCGCCGTCGCCCGCGGGGACTGCGCTCCGCCTTCCGGACTCCGTGCTCAGCCTCCGATTTACAACATCGGCCGATAATCTTTTCTTGATGACGCAGCCACATAGATAAACATACAACTATCCTGAGACTTTTCTTTCTTTATCGCTTTCTCGAGGAAATCAGCATTCTATTTCTCCTAACCTAGATTCTCCGCTGTTGCTATGGGTCATCTCTAATAGCGTTGCGATGGGACACTGCGGTTCGCCGCATAGATATAACCTTAGTGTGACTGGACATCGGATTTTACGAGCCATCGAACCAAAGTGAACAGAACAGAGGATTACTAGAAGGATCCGTGAGCTTCCGTCGTAACGGTAACTAACGTTTGCAATGATCTTGATGTCCACAGTAACAATGGGATGGAGTGTCCCTCGTAGTGGTCCATCATGATCACTGGTGCAGATACTATTGAGCGCATCGTCATCTACAGCTATAACTGTACATAGTATCCAGTCTTAATCTCGCAGGATCGCACCGAAAGTAAAGTGTCGTCAAAGGGCCCATCGTGGAGTTTATTAAGTCTCATCAGCACGGAGCAAGGTGTCAACACGGCCGGCTGCTCCCGTTGGGATAATTAAAAACTCTCATCGCACCCGGAAGACGTGGAGAGTGGGGGTCGGGGTGAGTTCGGGAGGGGTGGAAGCCACGGGGATCCGCGAACGCACTAATTAATAAGGGTCCGTCGATATTGATTTACGAGCTCGCCGGTGCCCGGTAATGACGCAACGTGCCCGGGAGCACGTGGCGCCGTGTGCCGTAAACATGGTGACGTCACACGCAAGGAGCCCCTGATGCTTTGAAACTTGTTATGTAATAATTGTAGGTAGCAAAAAACGTGTTGACGGTCGTAACATTGTTTTGACAAAGAATGTTTCGAAATGCCTGTATGTTCTTTCTTCAATGGTCTCGTGACTTCGTGGTCTGGATGGTCTCGTGTTGCAAACATTTTTTGTAACTACAGAAACAGCTACTAGAGATCGTTTAATCGGATAAATAACTGTAAAATATTTGATCTTTTAGGATTAATTTGTGCATGCATTTATTAAGACAAAAATCTTTTTACAGCAGTTATGGGTCTTTAAGTTGGGAGGAGTCTATACCACTTGCGGTGGCGATTCAACCTTTGAGGGAAACCTAATAATGTCTAGGATGATAATTTAAAGCTAGCACCTGACTACAACTAAACTTTTTACACCGAAAACGTAGCACATAATCAAAGACCTTTACACCTCGTCACACATACTAACATCACGAACTTATCTCCTCGACATAAGTTCGCTCACACTTCCATCACGCGATATCTTAAACAGCGCAGTGGGCATTAGCGAAAATTCCCGATTCCCATTCGACGGGCACACGGCGCGCCGGGGGATTTGCATCGCTCCGGGAAGAAACGCAAAAAGAGCGAGATCTGACACCCCCTTACACCCCCCACGTGGAAAAAAATCACCCCCCAATATGTACCGCACGAGTAAGCGCACGTTATTAGTAAAAGTACAGAAGTTTCGGAGTAACTGGGACTAGTTACTGGGGGGGTGAAAACTTGGGGATATTTATTTATAGTGGAGTATCTACAGGTTTTCAGGATGTAGATACAGGTACACCTACTGATATGAATCACGTAACATCTGTATTCCTGAAGGTGTCTATTACACCCACTGAATCTTACGTGAAAAAAGATATAAAAAAATATGAACTTAAGACTTAGTAAATAATGAAGGCGCTTTTGCCCAAGGAATTAAAAACTTTCAAGCGAGCTCTGTCATTGAACACAGCTTAGCAGTTACTATATTTGTCTGCTCGACAACGTAAATAACGCAATGAATGTTGTTGAACTGTCAAAATGAAACCAACTCCGATTGATAATGTGTTACGCAATTAGGGTGCTGGAATCATGAAACATGGCAAGAAGCAAGGTCTCACAGCACAAGTAAAGGAAAAAGTTCGAAAATAGTTAATTTGTAATAATTTTTTTTTGGGATTACAAACTTAAACTTGCAGTTGGAGAATTGACCGCGCACCCATACATTGATATACGTATATCAATATATGGGTGAACATGTTTTTCAACTACAATGTTGAGTTGGTTTTTCGGAGAAATTCTTTTCAACTACGGAACCCTTCATTGTGCGTGGTCCGACGCGCAATTTGCCGGTTTTTTTTTAACCTGAAAGAACCCTCCCTCTTTGTCATATTCAGGCAAGAGAAGGTAATAATATTTTATCATTTGAAATCCCACTAATAACTTTGGCAGTAGTTCATCAGAAAACAGTCACACAAAGATTTAATTAATAACCAAACAAATAAACGTCTAACTTCCAGAAATTTAATAGAAAAAAAATCAATCTGCCCAGCCTTTTCCCAACTATATTGGGGTTGGCTTCCAGTCTAACCGGATGCACCTGAATACCAGTATTTTACATGGAGCGACTGCCTATCTGAGGCCTTAGTACGACCTTTTATACTTACTCGATCACGAACGTAAACTTAAATTTGTAACGAAACTGAATAACCGCCATCTGGTGACTATAATGGGAAACACAATTATTCCAAACAAATTGACTTATGTTAACGTTAACGTAAACGCGATCGAGTAAGTATAAAAACTCGCACTAAGGCCACTGATACTGACAACTGGATAATAAAATAGGTACCGATTGTTAAGACTGTGTCAGACTTTCGGGCTTCTGACGACCCGTAACGACTGTCAAAGATCCTCGAATGACAGCCAGGACCAACGGCTTAACGTGCTTTCCGAGGCACGGAGGACAGTCTCAGAATGTAAGGATGACCACCCATCCACGGATCAACCCCACCAAACGTAACTTCACCTGATGCATTTCTCGAGAAAATGAATAGAAACGTCATCAAATCGTCATCAAAAGCGTCTAAAAGCTGTGAGTATTTCACAGCTTTTAGACAAATGAATTTCCAAAACCATCCCATCGCACGTGCTTATTGTCCCGAACACTCAAATCCTTCGTCTCACCCCTCGATATGCCCTAACAGATTTACGACATCACTTTCACACTATAACTGTTTCACGCTATTCATTATAGCGGCCACAAAATAGCCCGCAGACTACGAGTTAACTATGTATAAGTGTTTTCATTAAAAATTGATGCTAAATCGGGCCTCAGCTCTGGCGAGATAGACTGTATAATTGAATATTTCTTTCTTTTAACTCTTCAGCTGGTAGAAGTGGAAGTATCTTTCCTCTTGACCCTAGAAGAAGAACAAGTTTTCCCTCTGTTTCCCCGAAATGGTTCTTTGTTTCCCATTTTATAAAGATTTAAAAAAGTCAAAACATCATTGTGGAGTCCTACCGCTGAGGTGCGATGTGTGCCGGGAATTCTTATGTATAATATGGAAGAAAACACAGACATGTGTATTCAATCAATACCAATTAAATATTCAAGTAACAATCAGATTAATTGAACTGAATTAATTACAATAATGTGCTTATAACAATGTAGAAACATAACTAGGTACATGTAATCGCGGGGTCAGCATAAAATTGGTATTATTGGTCAGATACAATCCAATACTAAGAAATTATCATTTAACAAACGAAAGTTTTTTTCATAACGTACGTACGTTACCAACATCTATGAGTAGGTACTGAAATTATTAATAAATAGGTACACACTTCGTGACTGGCTTATGAGTACCGCGACCTATGATCTAAGGGATGAAGGGTTGATCGCGACGAGTGGATGACTTTATTCCCGTCATGGATGACTTTATTTACGGCCGGTTTATTATCATGAGTGTACTCGTTAGTTCAGTGCTCGTAAACAGTGGAACTGGGCTCACCTGCTCACTACTTTATTACGTGTTCATAGAGATCGACTGTCTCAGAGGCTATTGATAAATCCTAGGTGTTGAACGAACATTACTTGACTTTTTCACCACTAACATTCATTGTATATTTTTTTAACTTTTCAAAAAGTAGATAAGTAATTTAAAAAAAAATAAGCAGTCGTGGGGACTGCCGACAGAAGTAAAAAGTTAAACGTAAAACTATGCATAGCGTCGCGAAGTCGTGGTGACGCGAACTCATAAGATTTCCCCCTACCAAAAATCGCTCAACGCGCCTAAAGAAGTTTTCTCTTCAAAAAACAATTTTTGTCTGAAACTTCACAAACTTACTGATTTCAGAAATTTTCACCAGACGGTATTATATGCATGCTTATATGCATAAGTTAATTGAGTTCCACCAAAAATAATTCCCTTCTACCAAAAGCGAAAATACGACCAACTCCCCAAAATTACGAGCCAGCTTCACTAATTCGCACAGAAGGCCACCACCATTCGTATCGGGGTCGCAGCGATAGCGACTGTATCCATGACGTCATGGAGTACCTACAGTCAGCACAATAAAGCGGGCGCATCGCCCGGACGAACTCGTAAACGCGCGATCTCAAACGACCGCTGCTGAACAGGAGCTAGTGCGGCGATACCGCCCGCATACACTACGAGGGAACACGGAGAAGGTTTACTCCAGAGAAAGAAAAATAAAGAAAAGTTGTTAATTCTGCACAAATTAGACACATTATAACACAGAGAGAGAGACAACAGAGCGCGGAGCTTTAAGCGTTTGGAAATATTTACACATGTTCTTTTTTCTGGGGTAAAAAGGATGGGTAAAAAAACCCGGGACATCTGGAAACGGGTTGGGTTTGTGTCTTTGCCAAATCAGAAATACACAAGTTCGTATAAATTGACAGAAGAGAGAAAATTAAGGCCTATACTCAGTTATTGGGTGATCCTGATGAGGCGGAGACCTGTATGTCTTTAACGGACTAAAAATACACTCTGCTCTTAAATCTTTGACCGGGGGAGTGAGATTCGCCCCAGCATTCGGATCCACACGACCAAATGACAAATGAGACATGGGTTCTATGTTAGAGGATTTGGTTTCCGCATTTAGTTCTTTAGGTGGACCATTGTACGTGGGCCATGGCGGCCGTTGGTGGTTATTCCAACCAGCCCAACTCCCTCCAGAAGTTGATCACGGCTCCTGGTCTGTTAAGAACATCTGTGAAAGATTGCTTCTTGTCCGCGTAATCAACATGACCACCATAGAGGAAGAATTCATTCACAACATTCCTTCATTTAATTTTTTTTGCTTTCATTAATTAAAAAAAAATATTTTTTTCATTATTTTTTTGAATTCTTAGGGTTTCGTCGACGGAAGAATAGACGAAATGACAGATTGTAGAACTTTCTAACGTCTAAGCATGGCGATGTGTCATTTTGTCTATTCTTCCATCGACAAAACAAGTTTGTTCAGAATTAAAAAATCTCAAAACCCAAGAATAAAAAGAACAAAATGGGACTTCTCCGGATCCCCTATCGATGGTCTCCTCTGAATAACGTCATTACCAGCTTTAGATATAACGACGGCGTTCGGGAACGGCACAATACTGAATACTGAGCTAGGAACATTCGCCGTTTGTTAGCGGACGGATAAACTTCTTGGCTCGCCTTCAAAGAAGAATGCGCCAGGTGCAGCAGAATTTGATCATTTTTCTTATGATGGATGTAGAAAGAGTATTAGAAAGAGGGCGTTATCTTTTTATGTAGATATATAAATCCAAATACATAACACACAATCTTTGTCTTAATAATAGATCTCGTATGTATCTAAATTAAAAGGAGGCACAGCGCTATTCCATAATCCATTCATAATCAGCCTATAACGTTCCCACTGCTGGGATACAAGCCTCCTCTCTGTGAGTGGGTGTGGGCCGTAATCCACCACGCGGGCCCAGTGCGGGTTGGTAGATGTCACATGTCTTCGAACTTTCGGTTCTAGGACATGCCGGTTACCTCACGATGTATTCCTTCACCGTTTTGAGAGCAATGGCGATTAAATAAATTAGGTACACAAAGTAATGCGCCTGCCTGGGTTTGAACTCAAGACCTCCAACTTTTAAGTCGGGGCCGTTACCACTAGGCCACCAATGCTTCCCACTAGCACAGCAATTAGACCGCCCGATTATTTTATCTTCTGCCCGTGACTTCATCCGCATGAAAGGACGGGGGAGCACAAAATCTTAGGAAAAAGCCCTTCGGCCAATTTGGCTGAAACTTGGTACAATGATAGCCTGTAACATGTTGATTGAAAGCCTAATATGGACGCTAAAGAAAAGTAATGGCCAGTTGCATTTTTATGTTGAAGTCAGGAAGATGATTTTATGTTATAGTCGTAGGTTACTGCAAAAATATAAACAGAAAGCAATCATATCAATTACAACCCATTTCCAATTTGTCTGTAGGTACACCCTGAATGTTGTACTAGACGTATCGGCTGAATTTCATAAAAAAAAAAAAGTTCATTCAGGCCGCTATTTGAACGGCGCCGTTAAGTGAAAAGGCTAGGCGGTTGACTAAACGGCTAATTATACCTGTTGGCAGCGACATAGACATACATGTAACTGATTTTACAAATTTTATATAGGTTTAGGGTCATCCCTTTAATGGATTGCCGACATATACCAATAGTAATATGTCGGCAATCCATTAAGGCGATGTCTGGCATTTTTGCAGAACGCCTTTGGCGCAGCCGAGAGGCACACTTTCCTACTAATTTCTTTCATTTCATTTCACTTTACACTTTTTATTATTACTTTTTTATCTGCTGTAGGTAAATATATTATATTGTGTACCTTTTAATATGTGGAAAATAAATGTATTTTCTTTCTTTCTAGTGTCGACTGAACTTATTTAGATATCGAAAAGTGTAGGTAGTTTTTTCAAGGTCTTGCGAAGTTGTTTTGCGTTGAAAAAAAAAACACTTTCTTCGTTGTTACTTTCCCCCGATGGATTTCAGGATTATCAGGGACCATACTTTTGTAATCGTGTAAATAATGACGCTATTAATGAGCAGGACAATGATTCTCTTGGTTCCAATCATAAGGCATTTCACCATTAAATCGATTGGGCATTCAATCAATGGTACACTATAGAATATAGATATTACTGCACTTATATAGCTGGAGCAAGAACTCTTGACACATGCGCTCATGTGACGGCAATCTTGTGGTATATGGGGTTCACCCGTTACAATGAAAACGTTAACTGTTGCTAAGAATGTTGCAACGTGTACGAGACGACAAGCTTCTAGTGTCTAATGTATCTCGGCACGCTGAGCTGCCGCTGCTTCTGATTTAAAAAACCTCAAGTGACGTAAATATAACAGCCTAGTCGAGAGTTCATTCCTATTTAAAGAAACCACCAAACGGTTGCTTGACACTTCCTGTGACCCAAGGGCTGATTTTTAACTTAGTCAGAGGCGCATTGCCATTCAACGTTAACTTGGATACGCTACCAGTCGACAGGGATATGGAGGATTTTTTAGATGCTTATGGCTGGTTTTCCACCAGAGACATACGAGGTAGCTGGGTGGTGCGAGGATGCGTAGCAAGGCTGTGAAACGGTGTGAGTGTTTTCACCAGATATGTGATAGCGGTGAACAGTGTGTAAATGTGTGGTGCGAGGATGTGTAGCTGGCTCTTTTCAGATGCGAGCGGTGTGAGGTGTGGTGGGAGCGGAGCACGCGCGCCACTGCCCGCTGCTTGCGCACATCCCTCGCACACATCCCTAGCACACATCCTACCCTTGTTTTGAACGTACAAAAACCTCGCTCCGCCCAGCTGTGTCCACTGGAACTGCAGCAAGCGAGGCTGGGTAAATGAAGTGATTCTATTGGTTCTTAACAAACACATCCCTCGCTACGCATCCTCGCACGTCCCTGGTGGAAAGGCAGCCTTATTCTAGTTTTACATTAAACTAGTGACCCACCCCTGCTTCGCCCGGGAGCAATATACTGTATATGTGGTGGCATATTAAAACTTCGAGAACCTGAGCTATAATGTAGGTATTAAAAAGACGCTTTCACGAAGCTGAGGGGCACTTGTACTCCCCGCCATTGTGTTGTTTTTTTGTGCTGGACTGTAATACTGGGAACCTTCTGGTTACGGAGATATTGAAGGTCAAAGTTCCACCCTTTTAGGGTTCCGTACCTGAAAAGGAAAAAAACAGAACCCTTATGGGATCACTTCGTTGTCCGTCTGTCTGTCTGTCAGTCTATCAAAACCCTTTTTCTCAGGTACGCGTGGAGGTACTAGTTGAAATTGATATCAACGATCTCTTAGAGCTCTAAAAAATCAAGCTTTTAAGGTGAAAGCGCCAGGGTAGCCCGCGAAATTCAAAATTTCTTACGTTTTTTGCAATTTAGCCACGGCCGCAAATCATATTTTAATCAACATACAAGTTCACACTGTCCTACAAATTGCAAAAAACGTAAGAAATTTTAAATTTCGCGGGATACCCTGGCGCGTCAACGCAATAAAAAAATCTGGTCATTAATGCGACATTACTTTGACACTCACAAATAAATTAAAACCTTTAGGATACCTCCCGTTGACCTAGAATCATGAAAATTGGCAAGAAGCAAGGTCTCACAGAACAAGTAAAGGGAAAAGTAAAAAATATTTTTGCGATTATAAACTTACAACTACAAAGTTATGTTTGTTTTTGGGATAAATTCATTGGGATAAATTCCTTCACTGTGCGTAGTCCGATCCGACACACACTTGGTCGGTTTTTTTTTTAACTTTTTTTCGAAGCGAAAACAAAGCTCACAAAATGTTAGGAAAAAGCCGTTCGGAGAATTTGACTGAATTTTGTTACAATATTATCCTACATCATGCTGATTGAAAGTCAATATGGGCGCAAAAAAATAGTAGCTATTTTTATGTTGAAGTCAGAAAGATGGTTTTATATAAACAAAAAGCATTCGCATCAATCACAACAGGGGCCTACTCCCTAAGTCCGTCCGTCTTTCCGTCCGTCCGTCTGACATTACGATCCATCAAAACAAGTGTAAAAGTTAAATTTTTCGGACGGGCAAAAACACATCGGGAGTAGGGACAACTGGCAAATCATGTTGTCATTCATACTTCGTTCGGGCCCCGAACCAATCATCCATCCGTAGGTGATACGGAGTAAGAAACGCCCGTAACGAAGTCCGGAAACACGGGCTTCGTGCTTAGGGAGTAGGCGCCCAGGTTTCAATACATATTTTACGGTATAAAATATTTCTACGTCTCTTTAAACTGAAGGGGTAGGCGGTAGGCAGAGATTAAAATGTACACACGTTTCGCATAGTAGACAAGTCTTGAACTTTGGGGTAAACTTTGGGATCTTGTATTGAACGTCTTTTTTCATGGAGTATTTTTATTTAATGGTTTTGCCAATCCCAAGTTAATACAGTTTAAATTCAATAAAGCTCGTGGCTAAGTAATAAAAGGCAGCCGCACGGGTAAATTCATCAGGTTAAGCCACGCTTGCCACGGTTGGACCGTGGATGGGTGACTATCTTTATTTACCGAGACTCCTTCGTGCCTCGGAAAGCACGTTAAGCCCTTGGTCCCGGCTGTCATTTGTGGATCTTTGACAGTCGTTACGGGTCGTTCGTCAGAAGCCCGAAAGTCTGACAACCAGTCTCACTAAGGGGTTTCGTATTACCCAGTTACTGGGTTGTGGAGGTCAGATAGGCAGTTGCTCCATGTAAAATACTGGTTTTCAGCTGCATCAATTTAGACTGGAAGCTGACCTCAGCATAGTTGGGCAAAGGCTAGGCAGATTGAATTTGAAGCTTTCAGCAACCAGGGGTTTAAGGTACGGTTTCCTAGAAGAGCGGATGGCCCCCACTTATCAGCCGCAGTGATAGCTGTCATGAAAATTATGGCAGCGGGCGGGGTTTGACTTTACGGTGTTAAAAAACGCTCTCTAGGAAAACACACCAACTTACTGTAGGTATTCCATTCACAATAAGATGACGATGAGACATTGAAACAAACCTTTTGTACAGTCCGTTCAACCGATTTTGACTTCTATTCCGTAGGCTTAAGGATGGCATTAAAGACAAAAAAGTGGTTACAATACCAACTGTTTACTACAGCTGCCATTTGTCATGCCACCAACGCAATAGATGTCAAAATCGGTTGAACGGACTTTTATGGTTTGTTTACTTTTTATCTCACGGCTCCCTGAATACGGTATAGTAAGTTTTTTCAGTGACGTCATTCCGTAAATTTCGGACACTATATTATTATGGCGGGCACCGATCACCGTAGCTTTAGGGGCACAAAAATGAAAACTATGTACCTCTTAAAACTCGATTATAACGAAAAAAGTATCGCAAATACGCGCACTTTAAATCCTGTCAGGATCCAGTGAGGCGCGGCGTCGTGGATCCGAAGCGCGGACATGAAAAATGACGTCACATTAAACAGTACGTTGATAAATACCCAACGTTTTGCATAAGTCACAGGCCACCGTGTAAACTGCTGAAGTTTATGTAGTTCAAAATACCCGCTTATGGGGTCCATACTTTTCTGTCCGAGCTGTGCGTTGAAAATGTTTGTGTTGGTGGACTTGCAAAGACATCGTCGGAAACTGTTTTCTAAGGGACTGATGACTTTATGTTTTATTAATATTCATAGATTAAAGTAGATTGCAGAAATATTTTACTACATGGACACACCTCGATAAACTCGTTGCTTGTCCGAAAAAGAAAATTGACTGCTTTTAAAGTTGTAGGTACTTATTCTGTTGTTAGATCACCCATACATACATAAATCTACCCAGCCATGGTAGTAGGCAGAAACTCTAAAGAGTTGTGTACTGATATAATACTTACATTACTGCCGCGGCCTGCAAAAGGGGCATTGATGGAAGAACTCGGCACACATACGTAAGTCCATTAAATAATGCGCGGAAATTCAAACTAAATTCCAGAATCAATGACGAACAACGATAATTTTTCACGCGCTTAGCAACTAACGCGCTAATACCTATGTTCATTTGTTTATTTTTCTATTTGCAAGCCAAATAGAAATAATAAAATGTTTGATAAGTTACATCCTTGGTTGTCTTAAGTAGAAGTAAAAAGTTTGTTCCAATAATAAATTACACGTTATAAGTACCTATATGAGTTTTCATAGTAATTTATTCGGCCGCTAAAACACGGCAAATATGGATTCTCATACTAACATTGCCGGCCGCCTCCGCGCATGTATTTGTCCAGTAAGTACACAGCATTTTCTATTTATCTCGAAGAAGGTTGTCAAAATAATGCACGAATTTCCAAGCATGTTTGAGAAACAGAACAATGATATTCTCAGCAAGTGAGCAAACTCCCAGATTAAAAGACAGTCACCAACGTGGCTACCTATATTCTGGCAAATAAATAAATTTCATTTCATTTCATTTACGGTTTGTCACCATTTTAGTTAATTACGACGTAACGTTGGAGATTTTTCTCATGAAAGACTCGACGGTTTTTGTGACGAAAAAGCGGGTACTAAACTAATATCGCTCATATCAACTGGCTTTTATTTGGAACGAAATTGCCTGTAAGAACAAATAACTGGAGCGGGCTCTACAGCATTAATAACATCATGCCTGTAATCCCCAAAGGGTTAAGCAGAGGTACACCTAAGTACACCCATATTTCGCCAGAAAGTCCCATGTTAAAGTGTCAAGCATCAACCCTGTCATATTTTGAATTTAGTTCCTTCAGCCTCGATAGATGGTGTTGTATATTTTTGTTTTTTTTTGCTAAATCGCGGTGTTGAGTTTCGCCGTGTTTTCATAATTGTATACAAGGTGGTCAAAAAGTCATGGATCAAACGAAATAGGGAAATAAAGGAGGTCATTTCCAACAAAATATCTTTTTACAGCATGGCCATAATTCAATTGCCCTACAAATTAATTGCTCTAAAAATTTGGTACCCAGAGCCGCAATTAGACTAATTTAAAAATTTGGTACCCAGAGCCGCAATTAGACTAATTTAAAAATTTGGTACCCAGAGCCGCAATTAGACTAATTTAAAAATTTGGTACCCAGAGCCGCAATTAGACTAATTTAAAAATTTGGTACCCAGAGCCGCAATTAGACTAATTTAAAAAAATGTGATACAAAACAATAAAAGAAACGGTGTTGTATTATTACTAGATAATGTATCGGCACTACAAAAGTTCTATTGCGGCTCTGGGTATCAACTTTCAAGAGCAATTAATTTTTAGGGCAATTGAATTATGGCCATGCTGTAGAAAGATTTTTTGTTGGAAATGACCTTCTTTATCTCTCTATTTCGTTTGATCCACAACTTTTTGACTAAAATTTTGTATAAAATTTTATCTCGTTCTGAGCTCGGTACGTTAGTACGGTCAGCAACAGAAGTCGGTTAACACTGCTACTTTTGACATCATATAATTTAACACAAAATGATTCCATAAACTGCTTTTTTTCGTTTAACTGTTAAGAGTTATGTTCTTAAAATTTTAAGTACATCTATGTTCCGATTTGAATTAAATATTTCGCTTAATAATTAAGATTAAAAAAACTGCAAGTGTTAATCGACTTTTGTTGCAGACTGTACCATTATTTATTCTGTGGCTCGGTGTTTTCTTTGGCCAAGCCATAAATACCTTGCAGGCTCGTTAGAACTTTTTGGGAATTGCACACCCAGTCACCCATGTAACAGGGGGCGAGTCTATTACCATCACAGGCACAAATGTAGACTCCGAGCTGTTCTGAGAAATTTCTCATGTAATAATCCAATGCAAAAAGTAATGATTTGATACCTAATAATTTTAGTCTGTCGTCCTAGGAGCGCAATCTTGCCTACACGTATAAAACCTTCTTAATAAATCCACAACACAACGTAAAGATAGCGATACTCCTATATTCTTTGGAGGAAATGAAATGGAAGGAATCCTAGCACATGTGTCCGCCATGTTGGCTGAATGGCGTATAGTGACGTCACATTACCCTATTATACGACACACTTAACCTACGTCCTAGGTGAGCTAGTAAAACTATACAACGCGACTTTATCACGAAGGAAAAGATGACAGTAACTGTCAAAACTACGAAAGTAAAGTTTTAAACTTCGCGCTTCGTCGCATATTTTACGGTAAATACAAATTTTTCGCGAAAACGTACGCCACTTACTAAAAGTAACAGCAGTTTGAATGTATCGCATCTACTGGCGTTTGCGCACTTGTCCCTCACTATAGGACAAGCCACGTGTTCATATTACCGACGGAGCATTATAAAGTGTGACGCCTAATGTCATACCGTCCGTCCGTTCTGTACTTCAAATGAGTTTAGAAGTACAGTCAAAGAAATATATAAGAATATTAGCAGCCAAATATAAAAATTTATTCAATACCTATCTATCCATCTAACTACTTTGTCATACACTTGTACTTATAAAATTCGACGAACACATCACGCTTGATAAACGCTTGATATCTGCGTCGAATTAGCGCCACCATTGAGAAAAAAATCATAAGTCTGGCGATATATGGAACATTTTGAAAGGAGAATGGGCGGGTCCGTCCCCAGTGGTGTATCATGATATGATATACGTCATTTTAAAGGTCATAACAATAGCTTTATTTTATTGTATGACACCAACAACGAAACTCGTGCAGGGAAGGAACCATGAATAATTTTAATTTTATTTTTTTAAATATTATTTCTAGCTTCTACAGTAACGTAGCAAGTATAACCATGTGCACAAAATGATAGAGGCGTCATCGCATCAGGGTGAAGAACGTCAGAAGGCGGGTGAACCCGAACGAGATAACAATTATGGACGCGAGAGGGATAAAGACAATGAACAATTTTTTTACAGCAGAATATTGTATTGTACTCGTTTGTTTTCACTTAACCGCTTAAGTGTCCAGGCGTACTTTTTTAACCAAACCTTTTTAAACCGTATTGCTCCTCAAACCCTCTACCCCAAACTAAGTTTGAGGTAGTACTTTCCAAATGCCATGCTTTATTTTTGTTCATTACGAAATTCCTCTCACTTTGATACACTTTGATATATGACAATACTAGCAGTGTTTGGTTTTAGGAATTTAATGAAAGAATTTCAAGAAGTTTAACAATGGAAGTCTTTTTAATGAAAGTAAAATTAGTTACAAAATGATGGCTACAAAATTATGGGGAATAGTAAAGTGCGCGCCGCCGGGTGTAGGAAAGGATTGAGCCCGTGGTCCCGCTGCACGTCGTCTTATATGCACTCGATCACATGCTCCGGGCTGGCCGGAGGGGTGTAGGTCGGGGATGCAGCTAACACGGCCCATTCTGTCAGCCGTCAATGGTTTGTATTGTAATGATAGTTCGGTTAATTTATATTGCCCTACGATACGCCGTCGCATGCATCATTTCCTCCTTCATCGGTTCGACACTATATATTTTGACTTCGGCACGCTAAATGGACTTGACTCCTCTGCTTTTACTTTGATTTTGGCTAGCTTGAATGGTTGCAAAGGTATTGGATACGTTGTGTTGTGATGGAACGTGTACGAGGGGCCAAAGTCAACTCGCAGACGCCCCTTAGACAATTTTAAATTATGAGGAGACACCAACCGACGATTATCCCTGTATGCACTATGTAAGTGCACCCAAGGACATCCCCTGGTTGGTGCAGGACTATTGCAGAACATGGAAACAAAATATATTGGGCTTTGGGTTTGGGTGGCTGTGAAATGGTTACCTAGAACTATGGAAAGACTATGGCCCCTGCCTGACCAATGTTTTTTATACAATACACAGATGAAATGGCAGGGGGTGACTTGCACACTCAATAATGGGCCCCCGGAAACTGTCGCTAGCACATAGTGACGTAGCGACAAGGGGGCAACATGTCCTGAGGTGCTTGAGGAGTGGAGAGGTATTCCACGGCTCTCAGAACAATCCCAGAGCCTGGAAGATGGTCAAGTCAAGATCCCTACAAGCACTTACTGGAATACTTCCTTCCTCCGAGCACGTTTGCTCTTGCAAATCTCCACCCGAGCCGGCCAATAAAGGACAAGAATGAGGTGGGAGCTCTGTTTCCGTCAGTGTTCACTCCAGCCGGTCAATAAAGGCAAGCCAGAGGTGAGGAACAAGACTTCCCCGGGAAATAGGGTCCGTGGGGTCGCTACTTCCCAACAGCTCGCCACACGCTGCCCTGCGGTTTTTTGTATCTCTCTTGGTCTGGCTCCTCACCCTAGACCTGTTTCGGCAAAGTAAATTCTACGGCACAGACTTAGAGTTCGGAGCGCGCAAGCCCCACCATGACGTCAACGTAGAGATACGGAGGTAGGGAAAAGTTAAAAAGTCAAGTGTGCAGGTGTGGCGAAAACGCGCAACACTAGATTACCAACAACACAACCGAAACCGATTACAAGTAGGTACCTGTTTACCTCGTTAAAAAGAATATCGCGATAAGACCCGTTTTCGATAGTGTTTTATAATGAACACAAGATTAGTAGCTGCATCGCAAAGAACGCTATATAAAGTAATAGGTATATACGAAAAACTGTCTATGCTAAACATAATGATATTAAGAATGATATTATTATTGTTATCTATATGTGGAGGCTTGTTATTAGCTATTTTTTAAATATTACATTATTCTTACTATTGGTTTGTTAGTCTGTAAGCCTTCTTTATAATAAATAAATAAATAAGAAAAAAAAAGATTCATAGTATCTTCTTTGCACGAGCTTCGTTGTTGATGGCATAAGCTAACTGTCATAACCTCGAGGACACATATGTTAAGACTTCGATCATATCTCGCTCCATCGCACTTTGAATAGATAGGCATACCCCAGGATATCTGCAAGACAAAGGAGGTGGACGATGGTAAAATAAGCGAAAATCACATTTTTTTGAAAAAAAAAATGTAATCAGTCGTAGGTCTTCTCCTGCAAGAGTGCGGTGGTTGGTGTCATAGAATAAAATAAAGCCATTCTAATAAGCTTTAAAATGACGTATCGCTCAATTTGATACAGTCTTGAAACAGTCTGGGGACGGAGTCCACACTAAAGCGCCCATTCTCCTTTCCTATGCTCACATTTTTAGTCAGATAAGGTAGAATTTTTGATGCAAAAAATTCTACGTCATCTGACTAAAAATGTGAGCATTCTCAATGGTGGCGCTAGTTGGCAGCACTAGTCGCTTTAAAGTCAATATTAATACAGTTACGTATTCAATGACATTTAAAAAGTAGGTACTCGAGCATACGCCATGATTTTTCTGTTTCGTGGAAACTGAGGGTCTACTCTCTAAGCAACAAGCCCGTAGTTTCGGCCTTAGTTACGGTCATTTCCTACTCCGTATCACCAACGGATAGATGATTGGTTCGGGACCCGAAGGAAGTAGGAACGAAAACACTATTTGACAGTTGTCCCAACTCCCGATGTGCTTTTGCCCGTCCGAAAAATTTAACTTTTACACTTGTTTTGAGGGATCGTTATGTCAGACGGACGGACGGACTCAGGGAGTAGACCCCCTGACCCTTAGAGTCTGTAGGTATCTCATGTATAAAAAGACAATGAAAAGTGTCGGCACAGTTAGCGCAGTGTCTGAGCAATTGGCTGGTGTGCTACATGTTGCTGGATAGATTTCCGTTCGAAACAATTATTTCATTTTGGCATTGAATCCGTGTCTGGTTGTTTAGGTCCCTACGTGAACGTTACAGGAGAAATTCCTGGTATCAAACGTTTGAATAAAAAAGAAATATTGTTTATTTGCCTGCATACCAAACTCTTTTATCGACTGTACATCGCTATTTTTCGCCTTTTATGTGACTTGCTTCTTTTTCAATTCCAATGAAAAGTAAACGCAGTGTGCAAAATAATAGGCTATATTGCATATTGCGTTTCCCAGGTTGAGCTTTATAGTTTGTGTGAAGTGTGGGCTATAAGGCTATAACGAACAGTGGTGATAGCCCAGAGTGTGACGATGTACTTTAACTTGATCGATGTTCGTAAGGAAGAAAACTAAATATGTTGACTAGATAGTTGTTTGTACTGTACCCATTCTAATTGCATAGGTTGTAGAAGGAAAACGGTGAGACGCTGTGATTTAAAGTGTGATAATTAAAATTATTACGTCAATCAGTTCTTACTCGTAATTCTATACCTACACAGGGTTATTGGTAATATGTTGGCAATCCATTAAGGGAATGTAGGAGAGGTCATTTGCAACCAAATGACGCCTTAAGAGCCCTATGCAAATGTCAACCATTTCTTTTGCAGGTAAGGAAAGGACCTAATAATAATACCGCGTCTCCATTTTTTCTCAGATCCTGGTACAGCGCGAGTAATCATAAGTAAGGTTTGATAAAAGAACGGGAACAAGTTATTGTAAAGAACTCCTCATGTAAGCTGTTTGGTTTAATTGGATTTAATTATTTTCTGACTGAGATTTTCTAATAAGTCAAACCGTACTGTCCGCCGGGGGCGGTGTTGCTCTATGGGCTTGACCGATGTGGTAATTTATTTTTTTTATTCCGAATAAGTACAACAAAAGTCGATTAACACTTGCAGTTTTTTAATCTTAATTATTAAGCGAAATATTTAATTCGGAACAGAAGTACTTAAAATTTTAAGAACATTAAATCTTAACAGTTAAATGAAAAAAAAGCAGTTTATCGAATCATTTTGTGTTAATTTAGATGATATCAAAAAGTAGCAGTGTTAACCAACTTCTGTTGCTGACTGAAAAAAGAAATTGGAAATTCGGGACAAACAGAAAGCGTTTTTTCTATGAGATTTTTGTATGAATAGGGATGATACCTGGGTAAAAAAATAATATTTAGTCCGTCGTCAGTCAGTCAATAAAAAAATATTAGACACGTATTTTTTAACCGACTTCCAAAAGGAGGAGGTTCTCAATTCATCGGAACGTTTTTTTTTATTTTTATTTTTTTTATTTTTTTTTTTATGTATGTTCCCCGATTACTCGAAAATGGCTAGACCGATTTGGATTTTTCTTTTTTTGTTCGAAAGGGTATACGTCCCAAGTGGTCCCATGATCATCAAGTCAGGATCTGATGATGGGATCCCATGGAAATCGAGGGAAACCCTCAAATTTTATGGGCACACCTATATCGATTTCGGTATTTTTTATAGTAACTCGTGCATTTGCTCTCGGAAAGTACCATTCGGTGAACTGGAACTGATGATGAAGACCACAGAGGGCCATCGGAAATACTCAATTATATCTAAGTATATAACAGGTTGCGATTCGATTACTTTAATATGGTTTATGCTCGTCAAAATAATGGTAATGGTGACTTCACCATGAGCTCCATTTCTCCTGGTTCTTACTAGGAGAACTCCTCAACAGTTAACGTCCCTGCATCGGGAAAAGCAACATTTTGTAAAACGTGATGAGCAGTTGACATTGCGTTATTGTAACTTAGATAAATTACAAACTGAACCACTAAAAAGTGAAAAATAAAAACTTTTTTACAAAAACAAAAACCGACTTCCAAAAAAACACTACAAAATGAAAAATAACTTTAATTTCGGAAGTCGGTGGCAAAAAACTAAAATACAGATCCAAAGACACCGACTTCCGAAATTAAAGTTATTTTTCATTTTGTAGTGTTTTTTTGGAAGTCGGTTTTTGTTTTTGTAAAAAAGTTTTTTTGCTTTATCATAATTAATAAAAAATTACATAATACGTGTCCAATATTTTTATGACGATATTTTAATAATCTAAATGACGGACAAAAAATGTTTAGTCATCATCCCTATTATTGTTTGGACAGGGCAACGTCTGTCGGGTCAGTTAGTGTAAAATAATTTAGACAGTTAATCGCCCATAACCTACACCTATTGTTGCGTATTGTAATCACGTATAACGTGGTCCCTTTCATGCGTGGGTAGGAAATTGTACCAGAGTGCCTTTTTGAGTTGGATCCAAATATCTCTTTCGGTTCGTCGCAAGAAGAATCCTTTCAAAGTACTAAGCAACACTATAATGAGGTGATAACTTTGTAATAGCACGTTCAAACGTGGCCACCTGTCAGCTGTTCCGTACATTTTGACTGCGTAGGTTTTGCACTTTTGTAGGAAGAGGCTGTTATTTTTTAATAGGTAACCGACGAAAAATTTCAGCGCCCCGTGCGTTGAAATTTTTCGTCTCCGGATCAGAATCAAGTAATGAATGCCCCTGCCAGCTTGTATAATATTTAGATGTGAAAAATTTCAGCGCCCCCTGCGTTATCTCCGGTCCAGAATCAAGTAATGAATCAATGGTAACGGGTTGTTCGTCGATGTGGGATGCCAGCCAGTATTTTAGATGTGAAAATAATATTACATAGCCTGCCTAGCTACAAGTAACTTGGAAGTACCGTTCGCCGGCCGCTGCCGTGGCACCGCTCGCTTCGGTCGCTCAGCTCGCGCGCGGTTTGTCACAGTTCTAACCTCACCTAACCCATTTCAACCAGTTTGCAATTTTTTTATTGTTTTTTATTGGCGGTAATATAAACAAACTGTTTTTTTTTGTATTGAAAAAAACTAAGTCATCTATTGTTCTAAAACAAAATTCGTAATCTAGCCTAGTCTATCCACTTTAAGAAACAGTCATCAGTTTCTTGTCCGTTCATAGAAATATTTTGTGTACAAGCCCTGTATAAGTGGCTAGGCGCTCCGTCGCGCGCCGACGAAAAGTCTCAAGGACAATCGAACAATCCTAATGACGTCAGGCGGGGGCCGATCGCGGGAGTGGATAAATAATCATAATCTAACGGAAATAATACCGATACATTATAACTAAAGCAAACCAATACAGATCTTTAATAAACCATAATTATCCTCTTTGAAGTCTCGTCAGCCCAAGTCCCACGCCCCTCAAAACGTTCCGTACAAAGTCAAAGAGCTAAACATCTAAATACTAAATACATCGTATTTGTAGGTACAGTGATGACCGTACGACTGTGTTGGGATTAGGCTAGGAGCCGTCAAAGCGCTGTTTAAGCCCCACATGAGTCTGATTTTGCAGAAATAAACAGAGAGCTCTCTGTATTTCGTGTGTAATGTTTTGTATTAGAATAGTAGTCCAATCCGCTGCAAAATGGTAGTGATTTTCGATCCGAATGTAGGTTCCGTTCTATAAGTTGGTAATTATGTTGTTTCTCAATAATTTCTCATTACTGTGTTGAATCATGATGATTTGGCAGTCTGGGACTGTTTTATGAACGAGTTACCAATCGTGTTTGTGTAGTGTGGTGTTTAGTTGTTAGTGCTCATATACACGAGCGGCACGCATCAACGGCAGAGGCAACTGCAGCCAATGACACGCGTTGACGGCAGCCGTCGACACGTCTATGGCACCTGTCGACAAGGTACCGCTCGTGTATTTGAGCACCGTACTCAAAGTAAGTACGGTGCTCAAATACACGAGCGACAAGTTGTCGATGGCTGCAGTTGCCTCTGCCATTGACGCGTGCCGCTCGTATGTATGAGCACTTGTAGTTCGGTAGCTTTTTCAGTTTCGTAGAACATAAACAAACAATCCCTAGCCTGCCAATTTTAAGGTCCCTAAGTCCATCTATTAAAACTTGACTATTGGGCCAACGACGCATGATAACTACACGCTCTGCTTACACCATTTTGGTCAAAAGGCGTGAACGATAGGCTGGCTGGGTACAGTCGCAGTGTCAACACGCGATAAACACTGTACATAAGTGTACATAAGTATAGCAGTACAATCGCGCCCGATGGTAAGACGACCGACCGCAGCGGGCAGGCTTTGTGCGCGCTCGTGGCGAAATTAAGCTGAGGACACGCTCATGAGCTGAGCGGGGAACGGAGATGTTAATAAGTAATAGATATACCAAACGATCCTTTTCTTGTAGATTTCCCAAGACTACCTTGCTAAAACGAACTGTAGATACAAGCCAGAACCGTCGCCTATCCCGCAGTTTTTGAAGACTAAGGTCTTCAACCAGTGCGTCCTGTCCATTATGACATACGCTGTCGAAACGTGAACACTGACAGTCGGGCTGGTCCACAACTTCAAGGTCGCTCAGCGCACTATGGAGCGAGCTATGCTCGGGGTATCTTTGAAGGATAAGATCAGAAATGACGTTATCCGGAAAATAACCGGAGTTACCGACATAGCGTGCAGACTAAGCAAGCTCAAGTGGCAGTGAGCTGGCCATGTTTGCCGAAGAACCGATGGCCGGTGGAGCAGACGAGTCCTGGAGTGGAGACCGCATATCAACAAACGTAGTGTAGGACGCCCCCAGCTAGAGAACCCCCCGAGAACCTTAAAAAGTTGGCTGGGACTGACTGGATGCGGAAGGCGGAGGACAGGGTATTGTGGCGCTGCCTGGGAGAGTCCTATGTTTAGCAGAGGACTACGATTGGCTGACCTGATTGATTGACTGATTGAAATGAACGGAACTTGCATCCAGCACAACAACACAACAATCATTACTCTGATCGACATGTTTATACCTAGTACACATCCTGAGGCATTTATGGTTCTACAAATTTACAGGCCTCCTTTTTTAACTGTGACCAGTAATATCATTGTTTAAACCTGAAACGACAATGGATGTACCTACTGCATTGTGAGGACCTTAGATAAAATAATAAAGATAAAAAAAAACATGAGAAGTGGCAAGCGGGCGAATCTGTGTAGGCGTGATATGCTCAGTATGAGCCGTTCATAGTACAAATTCCGCCTCCACGAACTAGTGCGCTTTCGACTGTGACCGTTACAATTTATAAGAATGCCGTGTTGTTCAGTGGTTTCTTGTAAAAACCGAAGCCATGTGAATCATGGAATCACTTTCCATATGTAACAATCCATATGTGACAAGTATTTTTTTTAAGTGACAAAGGGAAAAAGTGGAGACCTAGGGTTCCGATAAATTTTAACATACCGGGCACATCTCCTTCTTTCTTATATCTATGGTGAGAACGCACTACTAATTACTTAAACAGGGCTATCGATACGAGAATATCACTGGATTAAAAAACCTTAATAAAATGAATGGAAGGACCCGCTATGCTATCTCCACTGTGTCCCCCCTCCGGCTGGGTTGCGAGCGGGCGTCAGGTGCCCGTATTTTGGTCGGTCGGCTCCGACTAGCTGTCGCCGGTTCAGTTTATGTAACACACACATATACATACCTTGTATATACACACGTGTACACACGGTATATACAACGGGTTTCCACTTCACAAACCGTTGCCTTTAACCAGGTGTCGTAAAACACGCGAGATATTGATGTGTGAAACGATAAATTTAGACTTTTCACTAACGTAGGATTGCAGAGGAATTTGATTTTAGAGTCTCATTTTCTCAGTGCAATTTACAAATACGTACTGTCCGCGATGGCACCTACTATCTTTTCTGCAAAAAAATCAATCAATCTGCCTAGGGGTCGGCTTCCAGTCTAACCGAAGGCAGCTGAATACCAGTATTTTACATGGAGCGACTGCCTATCTGACCTCCACAACCCAGTAACTGGGTAATACGATACCCCTTGGTAAGACAGGTTGTCAGACTATCGGGCTTCTGACGACCCGTAACGACTGTCAAAGATTCACGAATGACAGCCGGGACCAACTGTTAAACGTGCTTTCCGAGGCACGGCGGAGTCTCGCTATGTAAAGATGGTCACCCATCCACTGACCAACCCCGGCAAGCGTAGCTTAACCTGATGGATCGACCCGTGCGGCTGTTATTACTTAGCCACGAGCTCCTCTCCTCTCCTCTCCTCTTTTTTCTGCAAAAATCGACACTATTCCAGATTGGAACATGCTTGACTAATGCGATCACCACCAGTACTACCAGTATGATTTCTCCTCTCAAACATTCATCAAAATTGCTTTTGCAACAAACCATTTAAAGCTTCGTAGGTTAGCAACAATTCGTTCATAACATCATACGCCTCGTAGATAGTAAGACAAGAGTAGTACATATCGCGTATGGTCTACCTATAGATCGGTATAGATAGGTTGAGCTTATTACACTGAGGTCTATTTCGCCGCAGTCTCAAGGCGAGAGCTCGCGTGACGACGCAGCTAAAATACCGCCTCGCTTGCTAGACTGACATACTGTCGAGAAGATTGGAGGACAGAGCCTTTAGTTGTAGAAGAAGGATAGATAGATAGAATACTCTTCATAATTATGCACACTACAAAAAATACAGATCAGATAAAATGTAGACATTTTAAACCCCGTTTACATTCAGCCCATTTCCACGGCAACTTGCAAGGAAATGGGATATAAAATGGGCAACGCGAATTCCCTTGCCGTTGACGTTACCGCTTGCCTTGCCTGGCGATCCCCAAATTGGCGGTTTTTTGGCGGACATCAAAGGGCCGGCAACGCTAGCGCAAATGAGTGTTTATGTAGGTATTGCTCTCTCGCTCACTTGCTATCGAATTTCTACGTTCTTAATTGTTGGAAAGACATGTGACGCGGCAATGTAAACACTCATTTCCCTTGACGTTGCCACAGCAATATGATTTAGGGAAATATTTCCAGCAGCGCGGATGGCAATGGCAATGGCTGAATATACGTAGGGTGACACAACGGGCGGTTTTATGATACGCCATTGGTTATAGGTCATTTTTTACAGACAACCTTTAGATGGAGAGAAGGAGAGAATACTGTAGGTAGTCAGTGGTGTACCATTCACATACTTATACCTACAATAAATAAATACATACTTATATTATACTAGCTGACCCGACAGACTTTGTCCTGTCTTAGCTATGAATATTTTAATGTAAACGCGTGAATTAAGTTTTCTGAAATTTTCTTAGTTTTTTCTTTTATAAGAACCTTCTCCCAACAATAATAAACACAACAAAAAAAGAATTAGCGAAATTGTTCCATCCGTTCACGCGTGTTGCGATGACTAAGGGAAATAGGCATTCATTTTAATATATACAGAAGATAATACTTATACAATAATAAACATGAATTAAGAGCAAAGGAACTACATGTAATGATAATGTTCAAGGAGAGAGGAAGTCTATTTATTACCAGAATTTTAAAAGAAAGTTATAAAACCACTTCGGTTTTAAGACTTGCTCTAAATAAAAAGGTATGAAAAAGTGCAACATAAGTTGTTTATTTCTAGCTCCCTTCTGTTTTGTTTTCAAAGAAAGTAACCGGCACGTGTCGCTCGGATTAGATCGTACTCACACGTGTCGCTCGGATTAGATCGTACTCACACGTGTCCTGTTGAATGTGTACTCTATAACTCTTTGTTGTTTGTTAACGAACAATCTAATATTTTAAGACTCAATCTGCCTAGCCTTTTCCCAACTATGTTGTGGTCGGCTTCTAGTCTAACCGGATGCAGCTGAATACCAGTATTTTACGAAACGATTTTAGACTTTTCACTAACATAGGATTGCAGAGGAATTTGATTTTAGAGTTTCATTTTCTCAGTGCAATTTACAAATACGTACCTACTGTCCGCGATGGCACCTACTATTTTTTCTGCAAAAAAATCAATCAATCTGCCTACACTTTTCCCAACTATGTTGGGGTCGGCTTCCAGTCTAACCGGAGGCAGCTGAATACCAGTATTTTACATGAAGCGACTGCCTGTCTGACCTCCACAACCCAGTAACTGGGTAATACGATACCCCTTGGTAAGACTGGTTGTCAGACTTTCGGGCTTCTGACGACCCGTAACGATTGTCAAAGATCCACGAATGACAGTTTTAAGACTATGACGGAATAATTACATATTATTTTAGACGTTAGACCTCTCTCTGTTAACGTCTATACTTCTATAGTATCCACAGAAACATAAAAAAGCCGGCCAAGTGCATGTCGGACCACGCACAATGAAGGGTTCCGTAGTTGAAAAGAATTTACCCCAAAAACAAACTTGTCATAAAATTACAAATTCAAAATTTTCGGACTTTTTCCTTTACTTGTGCTGGGAGACCTTGCTTTTTGCCAAATTTCATTATTCTAGGTCAATGGGAAGTACCCTATAGGTTTTGATTTACTTGCGACAGTTGCGAGTATCAAAATATGTCGCAAAATGGCCGTATTTTTTTATTTCATAACTTACAAGCTTCATTTTTTTAGAACTCTAAGGGACCATAGACTTACGTATTTGATATTAATTTCAACTTAATATCTCCACGCGTCCTTGAAAAAAAGGGTCTTGACAGACTGACAGACTTGAATTTTTTTTATGTGTTAGAATTACAAATTAACATTTTTCGAACTTTTCCCTTTAATTGTGCTGTGAGACCTTGCTTCTTGCCAAATTTCATTATTCTAGGTCAACGGGAAGTACCCTATAGGTTCTGATTTATTTGCGACAGTTGCGAGTACCAAAATGTGTAGCAAAATGGCCGCATTTTTTTATTGCGTGGACTTAGAAGCTTGATTTTTTTAGAACTCTAAAGCACTATAGACCTACGTATTCGATATTAATTTTAACTTAATATCTCCATGCGTCCTTGACCAAAAGGGTCTTGACAGACTGACAGACTTGAACATTATTTTTATGTGATAGAATTACATATTACGGTACTACGTTCCCGTGGGATATTTTCCAACATCCACGCGGGTGAAGCCGCTGGCAAAAGCTACTGTTTAATAAAAATTCGGATCAAAACTATTCTGAATATCAACATCCTATTCCACACAACTTTACGACCTTCCTGTCTGTATGTACGCAACGTAACCTACGGGCTCTGTTCAGTAGAACGTGGACCCGCGACTCAGCTCATTTTCTGAGTGGCCACCCGACAGAGAATTATATCCACCGGCTCTCCACACGCCTAGCAGGGAAATTAGATCGTTATATTTTCAGGATTATTGCTCGGAAGATACTAACTCACGTTAACCAGGATGGGACTGGATGACCATAGTTTAGGAAGTTAAATAAACTTGAGGATGGTTGCTCGGGATTGATGTGATTTTTAATTTAGTTGTTTTTAGTTTTTATCTTTTTATTAAAAAATAGGTACAAATTGTTTATTTGGTCTCAAACGGTTACATTTCGGAATTTTAAATGAAACAGCACCAGTAAGTTATTATGAATACTCGTGTTGGGGCTGTCTCGCTCCTTCCCAGGATGTTAGACGGAATTGAGACTATATAAAACAAAACAAAAATTTTAAAAGTTTAAAAAGATAAAATTAAAGTAGGTACTAATTTAAACAATAAAAAGAAACAATGTCCTAGAAAAATAGTAAGCTATAGCTCTGTGTAGTGTGTAATTGTATGAGATGTGTGAAATAAAATTGTGTACGATTTTGTGTGTGTGTGTGTGTGTGTGTGTGAGTGTGTTAGTGCGAAGGTGTGTGAGGGTGTGTTTATGTTTGTGTGTGTGTGCGTTAGTGTGTATTATATTTGAGTTTTCGTGTTTCCTGTAAACACAAAGTGTTACATTATGGTAAAGAATCCAAGCATATCATACAATTCTGACCAAAAGTTGCTCTGTCTCCTCATTCATTCATTTTATTACGGACGCTTTTAACGTGCACGTCTTTCTACATTGTTCTCACATGTATTTTTTCAACATTAATGATGTAACCAATATTTTGTAGCAATATTTTGATTTAAAAGAGTGTCCGTGGATTTTCTTGACCGTTCTTCTCCATAGGAACCTACTACTACGCTTTGGAATGGGCAACTAGCTTCATGTTTTTGACTGACCGACCCCTTGGCAATTCAAAAGTGCTTGTAATTGGTTTATTTCAAATAAATGCTTTGAGTTTGAGTTTGTGACGTATTGTTAGAGGACGCGACTTCTGCGATGGTTTGGAGATAACAATAGGCCTTGGAGATTATATTGTAAAACAGTTATAAAAGAGTAACGGTGGATTTTCGTGCCAATTCTTCTCCATACGAAACTACCTTTTGGAAGTGGCGACTAGAATCAATTCTATTTTTTTTTTTGTAAATTTTGTCGTTAAAAGTGCCTTCTATATTTGAAATAAATTATTTAACTATGACTTTGAGATTCGGATTGGACGTGGTAATTATTATTATTTAATTAGAATCGAACTGCACAAACCTCTAAACTGTGCATACACATTTTTGTAAGGAAAAGAAAACACAGACAAGAAACTATAATTTTAAAAATCTGGACAAAGCAACCAATCAGCTTGACGAGATGTCAAAACAGCATAAAAACTGTGAAAAAAAGTTTTATTTAGACATTATAAAAATGGGTTTTTAAGGAGACTATACGTTTTATTTTTCACAGAATGAAGGCAAACAAATCTACTCGACTTTTTCCAGCAAACCAAGCAATAGCTATCTATTCTATATTCCAGCTAGATACACACCTACAAATTTTCATCGTCATCTCAAGCTAAAACTGAAACACATAACGGTTATATACAGTGTGTGCTTGCATGATGGCTACAGCGCTGTATATAAGGATTTATATACGTTCGTACGGTACATGGGTTATACGCGAACGGCTCGTGCATGGCCGGGCTTAGAATACGACCTCCTGTGATGACGATTTGAGGTAGCTACCTTAGTGCGTTGCTTGGGAGATGCTGAAAATTTTGGTGGTGTAATATTGAGAAGATATTTTTAATTGGTTGAACAGTTGAAGATGGAGTGTAAATTATTTTTATTTGGGCTTCACCGTCGTTTGGTAATAAAATCTCAGCTCGTTATAACAGCAGCCGAAAACTTTTCGGAAGATTTTTGCGTAAAAGCCACCTAAAGTGATGAAAAGTACATAATCAGCCTATAATGTTGCCACTGCTGGGTCACAGGCCTCCTCTCGGTGAGAGGGAGCGGGAAGTAATCCACCACTCAGGACCAGTGCGGGTTGGTAGATGTCACAATGTCTTCGAATTTTTGGTTCTAGGACATGCCAGTTTTGTCACGATGTTTTCCTTCACCGTTTTGAGAGCAGTGTGGTGATGAAATTATTTACATAAAGTAAAGCGCCTGTTGGGGTCCGTACCTACCAAAATGGTAAAAAGGAACCCTTATGGTGCGATTCAGTCTCTCTGTCTGTCTGTCACAGTTGGATATCTCAAGAACTACTAATGCTATCAACTTTAAATTTGGAACAGTTTTAGATGACGTTTACCAAACTATTTTGAAAATAAAAAAAAAATGTTTTTTTTTTTTGCAACAGGGACTGAAAGGGTGTCTAAAAAATTCAAAGTGGGGCTACTAGGGCATGTGGGGTATCATATTATGAAAAAGCGCTGTTTGCACATTCTCAAACATTTTTAAATTTTTTTTAGGCCGCATAGCTTTCGACTTTCGATGAAAAATGTAAAAAAAAATACCGCTCCCCCCTTATCTCCGAAGTTTGCATTGAGAAAAATCTGAAATTATTCTATGTGATAGAAGCTTATGTAAATATTACAGAAAAATAAAACGATGTCTCTAAATAACACACTTTTTCAGAAATCGGAACGGAACCCTCGGTGCGAGTCCGACTAGCTCTTGATCGGTTTTTTTTAAACTTGTGAGGCTTTTGTGATAGCTTTAGGGAAGGTCAGATGCTGAAAACATGTTGTAACAACCTAGCTGAACACACTTCACAGCAAGTAAACAAAATGTTTCTTCAGTACGAACTTAGAAGTCCTAACAATATTTTCTATATCTGCCCAATCCTCATACTGACAGGCACAAAGCTTTGTTTAGGCACACGTGTGTCCTCCATATTACCCACTGAGCCGGTCACCACGACCACGGGTCCGGGCAGGTGCGTCGGCATGGAAGTGGATAGTCACGGCCGCTGAACAAAAAAGTGATTTCCTGTGCAAGCGCGCACTTCACACCGGCATACCCTCTCCCTTGCGGTTCATGGTTATATTGTAATGAGTTAATGAACTTTTCTCCCACTGTGTTTAGGTTCCGCTTTTATACATACAACGTGTTCCCGCTATTACGACATTAATTAAAGACACAGGTTGGGCTAGTGGGTTTCAAACAAACTAAGTAAGTAATAAAATAATAACCAAAATTAGGATCACTCTATTGCAAAGGACTCATTCATGAAGCTATTGGAATTTAAGTTATTATCATAGCTGATGCCGTAGCAGATCTTTTTTAGAAATTAAATGTTGATAAAATGCCTAAAAAATTGGCAAAGATCACTAATTAAACATTTTATTTTTCCTTATTTATATTTTTTCTTAGACAAAAATTACAAAAACTTACTGAATTTCTGTAGAACATTTGGTGGCTTAATTTGTTGCATTTTAACCCTACTATGAAGGAAGGAAGGAATACGTCGAATAGTAACCCTGTATATATATATAGATTGCTGTTTGACCATCGCATCGGCTCCAATTTAAAAATCTTTTTTTTTAGATTTAGAATCCACACGACACCAAAGTAATGCTCAGTATGCTCGTTCTTTGCCACATCACATTACATCGAGTGGGAAAATGACTACCATTTTGTTCATTGTACCTCCCCCGCTCCTCTCCCCAACAGAACCGCTTCCCAATCCTGCGGCTGGCAGCTGCAACGTCATGGAAATGGACGGAGCCGCACCGTGAGACATAAAGGACTTACATAACGTTAACTATATCATGTTCCGATACCACGTATCGTCTCAGGTATTAAGGCGATATGCTCTCCTGGTAATGTACCTACGTAGTTAGTACCTTCATAACCAACGAAGGGAGGGAAACGATCACCATTTTTTCTCGCACAGAAAAATGTAAAGCAAAAACGGTTCCTTGAGTTCGGTGAAATTTTCCAGAATTTTGAGAGAGAATTTTTCGGGGAATAGTATGAAAAACAAAACATCCCAAAGCCTTGTCTAGATAGAACAGGATTTAACGTCTGTATGTCGCTGTCGCAGGTTTTTCTGGACCGGTTTTAAACCAACTTGCAGTGATGACAACGTTATATTGAAGAATGTTTTTGTGGAACAACTGAAAAAACCACCGTACATGCATAGAAATATTATATTATTTATATGCCTACATACGAGTAGATTGTAGGTAGGTAGGTACCTATGTTTGTTTCTCTATTATACCTAAAGAATCTCTTCGGCGTTGTGACACGAGCAACTCCGTATACAGCGTGTAAGTAACATGGGGTCATTGTACTCATCAGTATGAACAACTTTTATTATGGGACCACCCCAAAAATCGCAAAAAAAAATTAGCTGTTCCGAATTGAATTAAGCGAACATAAATAAATGTACTGAAAAGATAATTTTTTTTTCGCGATTTCAGGTTTGGTCCCTCTTGCTGACAAAAATCAAACGGTTGGTCAAACCAAGGACTTTGTTATTTAAATGTACCACCTACCGAAATGTATATAGATTTTAAGATTTTTGCATTATCTGTGACAGCAGGAGCATGTATGTGTGTGCCCTATCTAAAGCTCATATTGTGCAGTGCATCCCTAACACGTTGAGACCGCAAATCGTGGACTCACATACCGAATACGGAAGCATTTTAGAACATTTGTGATAGGTAAAACTCATAGGAAACGGGTGCTAATTAATGCAGCTTCTTTAAAATGTCATTCTTGTCTTCAAATATATTTAGTTGTCTAATGAATTAATAGGTCAGCGACTAATCTTTTGCGTCTAATAAATGCTTTTCAAGCGACCATATATTGTAAAACAAGCTACTGTTAATATGACTCAGCATGGAGATAATTATTAAGCAACTAAATTTTTAATTTGTCTACGGATTGACAGCTTCTAATAAGAGTATCAACTGCATCTATAAAATAATTTCAAAGTACTCTAATTTCATAATGTCAACTATAATTTTATACGTTAGCTTAAATAATTGATGAGTGAGTCTACTATAATTGAACATAAAATTACCTTATTATTGTCATCAAATAATGACCAATGAAAGCTCTAATTTCATGTAAACACCTATCTATTTATAATTTTAAGATAAGTAATTGATGACTCGAATATTATACCTACCGCATTGAATTGAACATACAAAAATTATTGTCATCAAAAACAAACATCTGCAACTCTGTGTTTGTTTGTATTTGGACACACAATCAATCTGCCCAGCCTTTTCCCAACTGTCGGCTTCTAGTCTAACCGGATGCAGCTGAATATCTGTATTTTACATGGAGCGACTGCCTGTCTGACCTCCACAACCCAGTAACTGGGTAATACGATACCCTTGGTAACACTGGGTGTCAGACTTTCAGGCTTCTGACGACCCGTAACGACTGTCAAAGATCCACGAATGACAGCCGGGATCAACGGCTTAACGCGCTTTCCGAGGCACGGAGGAGTATCGAGACTCTCGATATGTAGAGGTGGTCACTCATGCACGGACCAACCCCGGCAAGCATAGCTTAACCTGATCGATCGACCCGTGTGGCTGTTATTACTTAGCCACGAGCTCACGAGCTCATTCCCCGCGAGCGTTAGGTTCACTCCCACGCTTGTGTTGCTACTTTTCATGAATATCATTGAATAAAAAAGTTTGATGGTTTATTTTGAGGCTGGTATTTGATTTTATTAGCAGTACAGATGTTGAATCTCTAAAATATTTAAAGTAGCCCACTTACAACATTAGTCGCTGAGTTATTAATTCAGAAGCAAATATATTTATAGGTAGCGCTAAGTCATATTAATTTTATTGACGTTCGTAAATTGACGCTGGTCTTTTGATATTCTGTTGGAATAGTAAAGATGATGAATTAATATAATAGAAGCTGTTCTGTTAACTCGTTGCTTACATACAAAAAAAGACGCTAGGTTGCAGGTGCTAAAGAAAACTTTTGATGCTGCACTTATAATTTCCCATAGGAAACTTATAATAGTTTGGAGATCCATAAAGCTGAGCTACAAAGAGTTTTCAGATGTGATGTCAAACCGTCATCGCGTCAGTCCGACTCTTAGAATGCTTTTTGGGCTGCCTGGCCACCTGAACCTTCAAATTAAATAATCAGTTCCCTTTATTATAATGCAGAGGCTGCATTAGTTAATTAGGGAACCTAATTAGACTATGAAAATAACCGTCACCCATGCGTGGACAAGGTTATAGAGTGGCCGAGAGCTAACATGTTATAGCCCTTGAACTATTGTGCGTAATACTGAAACTACCTTCTCTAGCTAAGCGAGACATGTTATAGGAGTGGCCCTACGAGAAACAAAGAATATTTAGTTAGTTGACAAGAGTAGGTATGCTCAGATGGTTCGGTCATGTTGAGAGAATTAATGAAAGCTTTAGGTGACCAACAAAAGGTATTTACAAGGAACATGTGAGTGGAAATGCCCTAGGAAGATACAGTGACCTTATTGGTCATATTGGTGATATTCTTCAGAAAGGCCAGATGCGTGGTGCGTAGGTAGTACTAGCAACCAGCGTGGTGTGTGACCAGATGTATGAACATAAACGAGGCAAAAAGTGTATGTAAGGATCGTATCAGGTGGCGTTCTGTAGTTTCTGCCTACCCCCATGAGAAGAAGGCGTGAGTTTATGTATATGTATGTATGTTGACATATATCAGTTTTTAAACATTTATTGCTGAAGATGGGACTAGTTTTACGACTTTGAGAGCAATAATTACATCATGGCCTCGATTTTTCCCGCATACGGTGGGCCCGCAGTTTCTTTATAATGCAAAATCTTTTTTTTCTGGTATTCATTAAACGGTTAGTTCCATAAACTATACTTGGGTTATCATTAAAGTAGAGCTTAGTTCTTGTTTCATTGCGATTTGCTGAATTTGCGGGTACCTATCGTCGCATGCGGGCACAACCAATAAGTATCACTCAGTGAGAATCTGTCAGGGATTAGATCAACTCCGTGTTGCTCTATAATAACGATATACGACTATTAAGTTTCAGATATAGGTGTTAATATAGTCCGAGATTAAATCTATAGCTTGGAAAAAATTTGATCTTTAGGGAATGGAAAAAATATCCTCGACGCCATGACACAAGTTCAAACAGCCCTTTGTTGTGTCAGTACGAGCTTAGCCGTCAACATGTTGGCTTAGCGTTCGGAGAACACCTCAACAGTACTGTTACTTTCCGGTCTTCAAACGAGCACAAAGGAAACTTTTTTTTTTTTGTTTTTGTAAAATGGCCTCTCGCAGGTCAACCTAGGAGGTTGTCAGTTGCATAACCGGACTTTCCTTTGGGTGCCTCAATAAATGAAGTCCTCCAGCCAGGGCATAAACTTTGCGGAATACACCACCTGTATTTATACCCGTGTGTTTGTGTGTGTTCATGTATTAGGTAAGTACCAGTTCTTGTTTTGAGGTTTGGATTATCTTGTACAATGCTTAAGAAAATCTCTATATTTATTCACTGATAGAAAATTTATCAATAAAACATGATTGATGATTTGATGATGAAATGAAGATGAAACATCTTAGCGAAGAGCCCAGGATCAAGAAAAAGATATAAAGGTCCTCAGGACTCCGCTGAATGCGAGAAGCACAGAACCGGTCGAAGTGGCGATGTTTGCGGAGGCTTATGTCCACCAGTGGACGTCTTTCGGCTGAAATGATGATGATGATTATGATGCACAAAAGGCGGGACAGTTTATGATGATGCTTCCAAGAAATGGTTAGTATTTATACTCTTTCCAACCATTTAATTTACTTTTGATTTGTGCATGCATACGAAGTTCCTTATTGGCAGGAAACCATAGAAGAAAAATGCAATACTTCATATACGCTAAAGTAAAATAAATGGTTAGAAAGATTATAGATTTATTTGGTACTTTAATGAACAGAAATTGTTTATTTTGTAAATATGATATCGGAATCACTTTTACACGTCATATAAAAAAAAATAAGCTAGATAAAGTCGACATTTCCTATCTGACTACCCGGAGAAGAAATGGCGAAACAAACTCAGGGGATCTAACTACTAAGGGGACTAATCAATCGATAAATTGTATGAAAGATAATAATATGACTTGAAATGGGGTGCATATTGAAGAGACGGCTAGTAAAGACAAATGGAAAACGACATGCTATTTATGAGCACTGAGATAAACTAGTTATATGTTTATGAGCAGGTTCTTTAAATCGTCAAGCAGAAATTAAGAGATTCTGCTAAATTCACTAGCTGTACATAATATTTCTGTTTCATAGCTTAGGTAGTTAGGTAGCAACTAGCAAGTAGTCGTAGGTAGGTGTAGGTACTCACAGTGTGTGGGCTTAGTTGGCAAAGCGCTGCCCTAGTTGCCGCGCCCCACGTGTCCTGCTCAGAACGCTAAGCCAAGTGTGTACCAGCTTATAACTACGTACATACTTAGGTACCTAAGTATGTACGTAGTACGTAGTACATACAAGATATTTTTTTAAGCAGTGCGCAAATTTTCACAGGGTGTTCTACCCGTGAATATGAACAACTTTTACTAAGGAACCAAACCTGAAATCGCGAAGAAAAATTCAGCTGCTCCCTACATTTTGACGAGTTTGGTGTAGATAAATGTACTGAACAGCTGATTTTTTTTTCGCGATTTCAGAGTTAGTCCCATAATGAAAGTTGTTCATATTCATGGGTAGAACACCCTGTGAAAATTTGCGCACTGCTTAAAAAAATATCCCGTATATGCTCTATTACAGTCTTGTCGACTATTCAATGGGTATGCTGGTTTATGACCGAAATCGTACCGAAAATGAACATGCTTTTTTTCCTGCGATAATCGGCAAAGGATTCGATTAAAGAAACCGGTCAAGGGCGAGTCGGACTCTAGCCCCGTTTCAGCACCTGTTACAAAAAAAAAATATAAATATTTTTATTTCTTTCTTATTTGCAAAATAGTTGAGTTAACGTCATCTAAAACTGTTCCAAATTTCAAGTTGATAGCATTAGTAGTTCTTGAGATATCCAGCTGTGACAGACAGACAGACAGACAGACTGAGTGACACCATAAGGGTTCCTTTTTTACCATTTTGGTACGGAACCCTAAAAATGTGCTGAAACGGGTTCACAATCACAAGTAACATTTTAAGTACCTACGTATTTTGACAAAACTCAAAAAAAACTTGTAAGAACATCAAACAATACAACAAAACAACGAAAACTGAAAGCAAAACGCACCATTATGTTTAAAACAAAACATTGCAGAATAACTCAAACAATTTCTCAGCGGACACTCCATTACACGATAGTACAAGAGTACAAAATAAGTCAAAACAAAATAAAAGTAAATGCGTAAAACAAATCGGCGCGCGGAAGGACGCGGGGTGGCAGGGTGTTACGGGGGGAGGGAAGCAGGGAGGGGAACACAAGCGGAGGGCGGGGGGACAGTCTACAACTCTACTACGGAGCACTCTCGGTTTCATTCATAACTTTTTACAAGTTTATCTGCGGCGATACCTCCTACATATTTATGTGTTTGCGACTGTGACGCACCAAAGAGTAAGTTTTTTTTTAATGGGATTTGATACAGCTTTTGCTATTGAACCAGCTGCGGAGAAGCTATTTCCACTTTTCAGCAAAATCTTTTGCAGTGCCTATCTATAGTGTGCGCGCAAGTGACAGTCACCGCCAGAGATGCGTGAGTGGTGAGACGTGGGAGGGCGCGATTGACAAGGTTAGCAGACTGAGTTAGCCGACGTTCGCACGGACGTAAAAATGTCGCGGCGGGATTTTATCGCGCACTGGATTTTCAACTCTCGGTGTTGAGCCGAGCTTCGAAAATCCAACCTAACAACAACAGAGTGCGTCCTAGTCCTAGCGCGTCGAAAAAACACACTGTTAGATTTTCAACTCTCGGCGCTAAGCAGAACGTTAAAAATCCAGTGCGCGAAAAAAAAATCGCCGCGACATCTTTACGTCCGTGCGAACGTCGGCTTAGCTTCATCTTTGTCTTGCTCCCCCGTCTCACCACTCACATACCTCAGGCATAGACTATCACTCGCGCGCGCACATTGGACCATAGATCCTTAATAAAATTAGTGCAGTGAATGCGAAAAGAACCGGTCAGGAGAGGACCGGTCGATGTGGCGATGCTTGGAGGCCTAGATGGCCAGCAGTGGAAGACTGGAAGTCAACTGAATGACGATGATAGGGTTGCCAACTTTTTCTAGAAGAAGTAGAGTACCTATATCTGAGGGGCAATTCTCGTACCTAAAAACGTTCACAATCTCATGCCAGCGTCAATCAAAATGTCAAAAATGAAGGTAAACGCTATACAATTTTTGTCAGATTGAGTCTTGAGATGATATTGCGAACGTTGTTAAAAAATAAAAATACGAGAATTGCCCCTCTGATTTCAGATAGGGTAAAGAAAGAGAGTACGGATTTATAAAAAAAGGGTACCATTTTTTTTAATGCAGTTTTTAGCATTTTTTGCGGTTAGTACATAACAAATTTTTTATTGTTTTTAAAGGAATTTTAGGACTCCAAACATTCACTAATTCTAAGTTAATATAGATCAGGAGCTCATTTTTAATCAATTTCAATGAAGCCCTGTTCCTCTCTTCTCGCCAAATCACATTCATGGCTGGCACCCCGCACCAGTGAACATTATGCCAAGAAAGTCAGTTTATGTAAAAATAATATTTTAGAGTTAGGTTGGCAACCCTAGACAATGATGATTAACGATTGCTAAATATTTACCTTTAAAAAATACAGGACACAAAGGTTATTGACGATGACACCACAAAAGCAGAAGTCTTCTTGTTGGCAAAGAAGAGTACCTACCTAAAGAACACGAAAAGAACAATGGCGTGAGCTTGAGCTGTAGTCCATCCAGAAGTACTTACCAAAGCTTAGTTACACAGAAAAAGAACATTCCCCAGATTTAATGTTCTTAGTAAAATCTGGGGTTTTATTCTTCTTTGTGTTGTTTGAGCATTGTAAACTTAGTCACTCAGCAGCCCAAATTAATTTTGTAATTTAGGTATAACGTAAATTCATAGCACACCCTTTCCCAACAGCTGAAAAAATCTATTACTTCTTCCAATCCTACAGTTCAGAGGACTTTCT
The DNA here is from genome assembly GCA_905163495.3 of Cosmia trapezina. NCBI lineage: Eukaryota > Metazoa > Arthropoda > Insecta > Lepidoptera > Noctuidae > Cosmia > Cosmia trapezina. The sequence continues at coordinate 20,258,282 of LR991035.1, read as the reverse complement.
ACTGAAAACACGATTAAAAATTAAAAATAGGCACAATACCAAATCCCATCTTTCTATATTCTTTGCCCACAAAACGCACACATGCGCACTATAACAGAGTCGTCGTAAGACACACATTTATAAATTGAAATAAAGTTTGTTTTAGTTGGGCATCGAGCATGAATGAAAACGAAAGGGCGGGAACGATTGTTATCACAACAAGCGAGCGTTGAAATTATTCCTTTCATGTTATTTCATCATGTTTTATTGTTTATTTCTAATGCTGTTTTGTTTATTTTTTGTTTATTAACAACAGAGGTGTGTGAGATCTTGAGTTGGGTTACTATAAGGTTCATTGTTGATTATAATTGATTTAATGTTTTACATTTCGCCAAATCACAAATTGTTTATTTTTTTCGTATGAACCATAGAGGTGATAGACTCATAGACTTATAAAAAAAGATGGACTCCGCGCCACGAATATCGAAAGTGAAGCACCGTACCGATCTATGTGTGCATGATTTGAGTACCTGCAAAGACGGCGTCGCTCGTGTCACGTAATGGCGGCCGGTCGGCATACTATGATGTAAATGTGTGCGCGAGGCGTGTTTGTACAAACGGTCCGGCATACTTACTGTGCTTCACTTTCGATATGCGTGGCGCGGAGTCCATCTTTTTTTATAAGTCTATGGATAGACTATAGAGATTTGGTATTACTTATTTGAAACAGCGGCGATTATATTTTAGAGAGTTCTATAATATTTGTAGGAAAATTTAATATTTTAAGACTTGTGTAATTTTACCACTAGGTAGGTAGGTACTTATTTATATACTAAGTATTTAGACTAAAAATAAGTGTAAAATATCAGGGTACTTACCTACCCAAATAACTGTAAACAGTCAGCTAAAACCTTTTCGGTAAACAAATTAATCAGTTACACATTATTTGCATACTCAAACACTTACAGTCTTGAGTAGGTAGTACTGAATAGGAAAAAAATCTCTATACTTAAGTAAAAAAATCTCAAACAGCGTAATTACAAAACACATTTTCCACAAAATCCAAAAGAAAAATCTAGACTTCGCAAGAATTTTCTGCGAAAACTTTCAAGTTATAAATCATCAGACTGCTCTATAAATTTAGTTCGCGCGCGCGTCAACAGATGGCAGCAGATGTAGCTTCAAGACAAATTAAAACTATTTGTCGCATTTCATGAGTTATTGTTTACTGTAAGTGACCCAGTTCTTAACAGACTGTTTTGACTGGTCGCCTGGAAATTAGTTCAGGTTTTTTGTCTAGCTTTGGCTGATTTATTGTGTGATTACTTTGTTTTCGAAAGGAAAGGCGGTATAATAGGTGTTATTGGGTATCTAGTGATATTATGAGTGAGCCTACTTGGTTTGAACCTGTTTTTCTTACATATTTTAGTGAAGTTTATAAGTTTGTGTAAACACTGCTCTTGTGTAATTTAGTAGTTCGTATAGGTAGTAGTTCTTAGGTACCTAGGTACCAAGATGACGTAGGTACTTGCACAATAATTGTATCTAACTACGGTTACCTACGTTTAATATATTTTTACTTAATTATCCTAAAGTATCCGATATTCGGGTCCCTTTCCCGTCATTCATTTCGATGTAATACCGGTATTCGAGAAATTAAAGGTAAGTAGTAGGTATTTATAGTCAGACTACTTATGGTTGGCATGAAAAATGTACTCTAGGTCTCCAGAAAGGAACCCCACGTGTGTTTATAACAGAATAGGTATTGTGATCACACTCTGTCTATCACCATTTGTTTCTCAAGCATGGTGATTACTGCAAAGTTCTGCTTGATCATTTATTATATGTATAGGAGGTCCATATTCAGCAACAACTTACTAGGTAATATCTAAGTTGCAATTTAATTAACAGCTACTGAGGCCTTAATCTTAGCTAAGTCGTAAAACGAAGAAAATAGTTTTTCATTAAACTATCACGTTAATGCACCGAGAACAAACAACACATAGAACAAACAGCAAAGGTAAAGGTATAATATGAGCACCAACCGAAATAATCCCCATCATCTCAATGCAATTATGCAAGCCAACTTACAATCAACTTATTTAACCACTCACAACAATCTCACAAGAGCTTCAGAACCAGCGATATATCTCAAGATTTACTACCTCTTGTTACAAGCTTACACAAACAGCTCTATCTACCACGTTAATCGTTTCGGGACGACAGCGTCATACAGATAACAAAAGACTGTCGCCAACTCGCCATGTGACGTAACAGGATGGGGACCGTTCGATTTATCGCCAGATAATTGACCCCTCTGCACCGGTGACTTAGAATGTAGAGTTGAGATGGGGTTGAATAAGTTGTCATAGGATGGTTGGAGTTTCAAAAGTCAGAAATGAAAAGATCCAAGGTAACCGACATAGCCCGAAGATTTGCCAAACTTAAGTGGCAGTGGGCAGGGCACATTGCTCACAGAACAGATGGTCGATGAGGCCGAAAGATTCTGGAGTGGCGACCGCGTACCGGAAGACGTAACGTTGGAAGACCTCCCACAAGGTGGACCTATGACCTTGTGAACGCCGCAGGAATCCGCTGGATGCGGGAAGCACAGAACCGGTCGAAGTGGCGGTGCTTGGAGGAGGCATAAGTGTTCAGTTAGTCCACCAGATGATGATGTGCAAAGACTAGAGGTCATTCGTAGTTGGAATTAGAAAGCCAATCATATTGTAAATCTTAAATCACAATAGGGACCATAATTTCGGATATTGAAAAACACTCTGCAGACCCTTATAACTTAGTTATAACCCAAGTAACTTGTCGTGAAGCATGGTCTCTCTACTGGTTGATTGGCTATAACACTTACTCAATCACTCATACATATTAGGTACCTACCTATATGCTTGTGCTTACATTACATATTTACATATTTACATGACACATCCAATCTACTGTCGCCCACACAAATCTTATTTAGGGCTGATTTTACCAAAGTCAGAGATTTTTATCCGCGGAATAAAATTTACGTCTCTCAGTTTTCGGGAAAAACTAAAAAATTCAAAATTTATTCGCAGGATGAGACATAAACTAGGTCCTGTCATAAAAGTTTGGTCGAATTCGCCCATAATATAACTGCATTTGTAAGTATAAAAACAACCAAAGCACCAAAGGTAGCCCTTATTCGAATAAGGTGTGACAAATAGGTAGCCAAAGGCCACAATAGGCCATAACCCTCAACTGACTGTTACTGTTAACCACTGCGCGGGCGGCAGCTGAGGCACGTATGCGCAAGAGCATCTGCGCGTTTCCGCGCAACTAATGGTGTAATATAGTGTCTAATAAAAATGTTTGTTGCTGGGCTATTTCATTTAGATTAACTTTTATGTTAAAGCCATTGCTGAGCATGAGGTCTTTTTTTTTGTGGATGGGAAATCATCAAATGACTTCTCCCGCTTTGGGTGGAGCGGAAGGGCGTGTCTAACTTTTACTGACTAAATCCCACCCCTGTTCCTTCAGTTGCCTATGCCAGGGCCACGGTATCTATTTCGAACAACCCGCGACCCCGGCGGCATCGGCCCTATCGGACCCCATCATTGCTGACATCTAATTCTCATCATCATCATCATCTAAATCTGTCAAGTAGTATTCCGGAGTCTGGATTTGTGCCCGGTTCATGACATGGGACTTATAACATAATTAGCGGAACGTGGGTGTCCTGGAGGTACACCTCTGCTTAGTCAACGAACTGGGAACACTGGCGTGATGATGTTATAAAAGCCATTTTCTCGGGGCTTTTACTTTGTTGAACCATGAAAACATGGATATCCTCAGGATGTTTTCTTACACTCAAAAGAACTAGGAGGTCTTACATTGTGTACAAGATGTTTGAAAGTGAGCATTAGAATCGGAAATCCTCGGTCCTAAGGTCGGTGCTTGTGACAACTACTTGTGTTCTAAGTAGATGCACATAATTACACTAGTAGGTACCTGCGAGTAGGTAGCACGCCGTCGATTTGCGTCAGATATGACAGGCTGCGATTCTATTTAATTCTAGCGCGCAATAATCGGCCCATAACTCCTTCGATACGTCTCCGAGCTAAAGCACGCATTATAATTAATTCGCGACGCTTTGCTGTTCCGGATGCTCTCCGTCTTCCAAGAACAGATGACAATAACTTCTGCAAACCATTTTCCATCGCGTTTAAATCGAACCAAATGTTCGAAGGCATTCGGCGATTTGGCGCGTTCTGCACTATTACTCATATGGCGAATACTTGTATTTATGCATAGGTTGGGTGTCTATTAGCGTACCGCGTCCGCGCGTCCGTCTGCCGCGGTGACGCGAGTTCGCAAGTACGTGGCGCGGACACGCGAAACAAAACACGATCGCGGGTGGCTGACCGTCATAGGTAACGTGACGCGAGGGCCGCGAGCCGGCGAGCGCGGGGGTGCGCGGGCGCGTGCGGGCTGCGGGGGGGCGGCAGGGCGTCGCGCGTCGCGAGGCCGCCCTTGCTCGAAGGTGACGCGACAATTAACGTCGGGCGGTCATTCCACCGCGGCGCTGGCGCGATGTCAACGATTTCGATCATCCTGGAGCGATAGCGGACGGACGCGGCGCGTACATGCACGCGCCGCGAGCCGCAAGGTTGCCGCGTGATACCGATATTATTACCTACCTATACAACCGAGCTATTTATAAACACTCATAAAAACGAAGCCTAGCTCAGACTGGCTCTACTTCAGACGGATGCCATAGACGCGTAATAAAATTTTATGTTCAGTTGGGCATAACTTGAAATGCATGCGCAATCTAAAGGCCATGCATGCATGGGGCATGTACTCTACCTTGGTATCCCAAAAGGCTCTAGCTCTCGATTGTAAGAGGTTGTTAATCAATCTAAGTGCAGAATGCTAAAGTAGTAGAGATCGTCAACTGGAAAAACTTACGAGGAGCTCGTGGCTAAGTAATACTTAACAGCCACACGGGTCGATCCATCAGGTTAAGCTACGCTTGCCCGATTGCACTTAATCCACGACACCAGGGGGTCACAAACTGTCAATTCATAATATATTGTCAGTTTGTGACCGTTTTACGATTTCAAATATTATTCATAATATTATCCTATTATGATTCTGCCAAAGTGGCCGTTTTAGCCCCCCAGATTAAATGATTAAGTTAGGTACCTACCTACCAGAAAATACCTCTAACTTTTAAATTCCAACCTTGTTCCAGAACTAAGGTGCTGGTCATCAAAAAACGCTGACTTAACATCATAAAAGTGACAAGAGTCAATGGACCCATAACTATGAACAACTTTACAAGGAGAACAAAACAACTTCGCCAAAATGAACCTTACAGCTTCGTAATAAGGAGTCCATTTTGTAACGTGACCTTATTTTCCTCACCCCGTCTTTACGCCAGTCATTGTCGGGCCTAAAATGCTGAGTTTTACGGCCGATAGAATTACTGAAATAACCTTGAACTTGGTACTGGTTATGTCATATTAAAATTGTGGCTAATGTGATGGGAAAGCAGTGGGGCTTGCGATTGGTTGAGGTACAGTCAGCAACAAAAGTCGATTAATACTTCAGTTTTTAGGGTTCCATACCTCAAAAGGAAAAAACGGAACCCTTATAGGATCATTCGTGTGTCTGTCTGTCTGTCTGTCCGTCGGTCCGTCTGTCACAGCCAATTTGCTCCGTATCTAATGGACCAATTAAGTTGAAATTTGGTACACATATGAATTTCTGTGACCCAAACACGTACGGCTAAAGTAAATGAATGAAATTTGAATATGGGGGTCACTATTAGGGTGCAAATAAGAAAATTCAAAAATAAAGTTTTGCAAACTGTACCGTGTGATATATCAAATGAAAGGGCTTACTATGAGAGTCTCAAATATAGTTATATTTTTTATAATTTTTAAATAAATCGTTTTAAAGTTATTTATGAAAATAAACGGAAATTACCATTCCCACCTTATCTCCGAAACTACCGAGCCTAAAATTTTGAAAAAAATACAGAAAATAGTTCTATACAGCCTGTAGATTACAGGAAAACCTATAACAAGTTTGTGGTCTTAAAATAACATGGTCAATATCTCAATATTGTATAGCTAAACTACAAACTTACATTTACTGTTAGAATGTATGGGAGAACATTTTTTTCAACTATAATGTTAAGTTTGTTCTTGGGATAATTTAATCCCAGCTACGGAACCCTTCATTGTGCGTAGTCCGACACGCACTTTTCGGTTTTTTTTAATCTTAATTATTGAGCAAGACATTTAATTAAAATCGGAACAGAAGTAAAATTTACAGTTCTACTAGATTCTTAGGTATTTCAGGAAAAAAGGAGGTAATCAAATATTTTGATTATATCCTTTTTGTATCAATCTATATCAATTTACATGTTGTGTAAAAGTAGCACTGTTAATAGACTTATGTTGCTGACCGTACCAAAATGATGGAAACGATGTTGGAAAATACATAAGACGCAACATTTAGGAAATGTCAAGGAGTTTGAAAAAAACGTCATTCGATGGAAAACATATCATCATCAGTAGTTGTGAACCTATAGGGTTCGCAACTAACCCCCAACGCTCCCCACTCGCTGTGGTTTTGGGTCTAAAATTAGCCAAACTCAGACACTTGAGGCGTTAAAGAACGTGTATAAAAACGGCTGCGGCCTATACCAATTCCTTCAAGCTACGTCATCGCGCCGCGCCGTATCACTTTAAATTTTCGGACTGCTAGCGCCACTCCACGTTAGTTTTGTTGTACACTTTTTAAAGCTAGTCACACACATACATTATAATTACGCGTACATTCGCAACGTCGACGTGTAGTAACGGTTGTGTCACATTTCATATTATCTTTGCTTGTATGAAAAACCAGAACGTCACTAATCGTCATATATTTTGTATGAGAAAATAGTGTGCCGCGCAACAAACATTTGAATACCCAGATGCTCAGCTAAAAGTATCAAGCGGTTGTGTGCCGTTTAAAATCGTAGTCAGTCCGCGCCTTAAAAGTAAATAAATACATATTGTTAAATCACAACGGTAGGAATTTCAAATGAATATCTACATACTAATAATCTATTTACGCTTTCGATCAAACGTACTAAAACATCAAACAAATATTTACTCACAAAGCTATGTCTACAGTTTAAAATTACCTGTAACAGTACAAATCCAGGAATAGCTTTTAATAAACGCAGCAATTAGTAACATTCACTGAAAACAATAACACAGGTAATAAACACAGCGGTCTGTCTGGGTCTGGATCTGTTCATTCCCATTTCCAGAATTTTCCTAGTTGTTTTTTTTTATCTTTATTTGTTTAAGGCATGATATGTCCTGACCTCAAACGATGCGCAGCAACAATTTGACATTTGACATTTAATTGATTGATTGATTGATTGAATTTGAATTTGACAAGTTGGTATTATTAAGCTTTTAGTACTACTTAAAACACTACACTAAACTAAAAACCACTACTACTAAAACAACTACTACCAACACTACTACTTTAAATTTAGTCTCAACCCCTCAAGTGTCTGAGTTTGGCTAATTTTAGAACCAAAACCCCAGCGAGTGGGGAGGGTTGGGGGTTAGTTGCGAACCCCATAGGTTCACAACTACTGATAATGATATTTTTTCCATCGGATGATGTTTTTTTACGTTTATATATATGTGATCTAAGCTTTTATACCTATTATGTAAAGTTTTGTCCTTTTGCACACTTTGGGTGCATTTGACACGCGGGGGGATAGGGGTTAGCTGCGAACTCCATAGGTTCACAACTAATGATGATGATTGGTTTTCCATCGGATGATGTTTTTTTACATTTATATTTAAGTGATATAAGCTTATATACCTAACAAAAAAAGGGTTTTTCTTATGCAAACATGGGGTGCATTCGACACTTGAGGGGATAATGAGGGAATTTTGTGTTTTTAAAATTCCTATAAAAACCAATTAATGTATAAGGTTAAATCATTTGGGTTTTTCATATGCGTTATTTGGCTATATTGTCTACTGCTGTACTAAAACCGAAACATGATTAAGTAGGTACTTACTTGAAAATGTTTCCATAGAAAAAAAAATCCAAAGTAAACAGTTCCTTATTGTGCAGTAAAATTTGCTTTAATTCGAAGGTATTTAAATGATTAAGAATGTTAAGAACTTACTAAGCTTAAAATAGATTTAAGTTCATCATTTTGTCATAAATCTCGAAGGAGCTCGTGGCTAAGTAATAACAGCCGCACGGGTCGATCCATGAGGTTAAGCTACGCTTGCCGGGGTTGGTCAGTGGATGGGTGACCATCTTTACATACCGAGACTCCTCCGTGCCTCGGAAAGCACGTTAAGCCGTTAGTCCCGGCTGTCGTTCGTAGATCTTTGACAGTCGTTACGGGTCGTCAGAAGCCCGAAAGTCTGACAACCAGTCTTACCTAGGGGTATCGTATTACCCAGTTACTGGGTTGTGGAGGTCAGACAGGCAGTCGCTCCATGTAAAATACTGGTATTCAGCTGCATCCGGTTAGACTGGAAGCCGACCCCAACATAGTTGGGAAAAGGCTAGGCAGATTGATTTTGTCATAAATCTGCGCGTGAGTCTTTTAACTCGCGTGTCAAACTAGACATCCATAACGCCACCTCACTTACACACTAAACTAAACCGCGCTTCGATGTATCCTCTTTAGGGCGATGCGCTAAAGAAACTTTTCGCGGGCTACCTTATCGCATCCCCCTCGGTCTCCTACCGACTAGACTAAGCCCATAGGGTGGTTGGTTGGTATGGTTTACTTAACATGCTCCGTGTCCTTGCCAAAATAACCACCCTTGGCAGAAGGATGTACTGTAAGTACACGTTGGTAAATTAAAAGAAAGATGGCCACTTCTCTCTATATCTTTATAAATAAAAATCAATTGCCAAATGTACGAGTATTACATACGCGCATCACTTCAGACCGATAGCACGTATTTGGCTACTTAATCATGTTTTTGTTGTGTTTGTAATTGACAAGGTTTGTATGACAGTTTTTTTTTTTTGGAAAAAACAGAAATGTCGGTTTGGATGGTAGGTATTTTTGTATAAAAACAGACAACACACAGCCTAATCCACCGGAGATAGAGACATGAAATTCTCCCGGGCGATGACGCCGGTCTCGAACAGCTAGTCTTTAATATAACACTCGGGAAGAGAGGTATACCTATTATTACCAACAAACCCAGCGTCTTTTCTAAGAACAATCAAATTCCCCTCTTCATTTTCATTGCATCTTGGACTTGTGAAAGTCATAAATCACCCAGCCACTCCTCTTATTACGTCAGTCAGACCAGAGGCCAGAAATGCTATTCTGTAATCATCTCACCGTGAAAACTTAAGTGAAGTGAGCGTGGAGTGAGCTGTCAGTGTCATTCCACCACCTATAGCTAGAGATGGACCAAGCACATTTTTACAGTCATAATCGAGATTTTAATAACATTTTCATTTTATATTATTTCAAAGCTAGTATATAAGTGTCTAAACAATACTATTTAGGGGGTTTTTAAATAAAATTGCAAAACAGAAATTGAGTTTTGTCTGAATTTCTATTTGACTATTTTATTTTAAAACCCCCTAAATAGTAATGTTTAGACACTCTCTAGCTTACAAATAATATAAAATGATTATGTTATAAAATTAGCATACAAAGTATAGATAAAATCTCGATTATGATTGTAAATGTAATTTGGTCAATCCCTAGCATCCGTGGGATGACACTGACAGCTCACTCCACGCAAGTTTTCACGGTGAGATTTTTACAGAATCGACCAGCAGGTGACGCTGACGTACCTACAGGGAAAAGTCACACGCAATGCGATGGCAATAGCCCAAAATAGTGATGTCCGTAAGGATTGAGTCGCCAAATTTCGTATCTTAATGAAATTTAATACTTATTTAGTAGTAAGTTTAAAAATTTTGTAGGTTCGATCCTCGATTTTGTAGGTATAATACTTCAAAAGATATATGAACATAAAGGTGGCACCTCAATCTAAATATTTGGATTGAGTCGCCACGTCAGAACTAAGAACATCATGGATGAATGTTTATCATAATTTGGTATGATTTAGTAGTATTTGAGAGTATTTAGTAGACAAAATCTGAGCTCGGTAGTGTTAAAATTAAAAAAGTTACAATACATTATGTGTGGCTCCTCAGACCATACACATACGACTGGTCATTTTTCAAAGAAGCAGTAGTTCAATTAATGTGCAATTTCAACATCATTTAGTAGTAAAAATATTAGATTTGTAGGATAAGAGTCGGCAATCACAAAAGAAAGAAATGGGAGATATAGCATATTTAATGTGGCTCCTCAATTCAGATGCTTCGGTAAATAGATTTGCCTCTAATCTACATAATCATGTGACGAAATTTGGAACAAAAAACGCCAATATTTTGTATAAATTTCTACTAAATGCACGTATAAAAAAATACAAAAAAAAGTACATATTTACAAAGTTATTAGCTATTCTTTAATTTCTTATGAAATTTTTTTGTGGGGTGACCATGAATACGTGATTTAAAAAGAAAATGTACGTTTCGTGGCTTATAGAAACAAAATCTATTTTGTCGCATGTTTTCAAAGTCAGCCTGTATAGTCGGATTTGCACAATTATTTTTTTGTTTGAAAGGTTATGCTCTCGAGGGAACAATGGGACCACCCATTGTCACCAAGTCAGAATCTGATGAAGAGATCCTTGAGAATTTTCGTTTATTGGCAACGACACTACCAGCCGCACTACCAGTAGTGTCGTTTCCAATTAACGACACTACCAAGCCTATTTTTTTTGGATTAAACACCTAAAACGTTCATGAGGTCAAAATGGATATCCAAGATGACGGCTGCAAAAATTTTCGCAGCCGCCATTTCAAGCCGACGCCGCGCGGCGCAGCGGAACGTGTCTACATTCGCCACGTGCTCCCGCCCCGCACTGCGTGTTTTTAATTTTATTTTTGTATTCTTCTTCCTCTTCCTCTTCTGCAAGAAGTCCGATTATAACAAGATCCCAGTCTATCATTATAATTTCACTCGAGCACTCGACCAAACTGCATCAATTCTACACGAAGTCTGGACGGAAATAGTAGAGACTGTAGTAGAGTAGTCGCGCGGCTTCGTGAGGTGCAGCACCGCTCTTGCACAACGCGCGTACCGGCGAAGCACCGCTGCGTCGCGATGCATCGCTATACGCTGCGAGGCATCACGAGGCGCAGCGCTGCATGGTGCAACGTATTCTAAATTCTCACAATGAAATGTGTATATTTTCGTGTAGAAAATAAAGTTATATTTTGAGTCGCTCTTTTAAAATGTGCGCGCAACATCGCGTCGCGTCGCGTCTCGGTGTGAGCTGACTCTAACTCGCGCATTTGCTCTCGGAGACCACAGATGGGCATCGGGACTACTCAATTATTGTATTTCGCGGGTTGCGATTCGATTAGTGGACCTGCCACTTATTATGTGCTGTTTTTTAAAACATATAGTATAGGGATAGTTCCTTTTTAGGGTTCCGTACCAAAATGGTAAAAAAGGAACCCTTATGGTGTGACTCAGTCTGTCTGTCTGTCTGTCTGTCACAGCTGGATATCTCAAGAACTACTAATGCTATCAACTTGAAATATGGAACAGTTTTAGATGATGTTTACCCAACTATTTTGCAAATAAGAAAGAAATAGAAATATTTATACTTTTTTTGCAACATTGATTGAAAGGGGGTCTTAAAAATTCAAAGTGGGTTTACTATGGCATATGGGGTATGATATGAAAGAACGCTATTTGCACATTCTCAAACATTTTTTTTCTTTTTTATAGGCCGCATAGTTTTCGACTTTTGATGAAAAATGTAAAAAAAAATACCGTTCCCCCCCTTATCTCCGAAGTTTGCAAAGCGAAAAATCTGCAAATATTCTGTATGATAGAAGTTTATGTAAAGATTACAGGAAAAATAAAACGATGTCTCTAAATAGCACACTTTTTCAGAAATCGGAACGGAACCCTCGGTGCGCGAGTCCGACTCGCTCTTGACCGGTTTTGTAACATTGTTATTATATTATGTAATTTGCATAATTATCTTTGTTGGCACATCTTGATTTCAATTGTGATTTGTTTTAAAACACAAAAGCGCTTCGATACAAAATCGTAGTTATAAACGCTTACCATAACATCAGAGGTATCAATGGGCAGTTTGAATAGTTTTTTACAATTAGTATTAATGTGTTTATTTATTAGGTAACTTAGTATTTAAATGGCAATTATTTAGAACGTATAGGAAGAACACTTTATTATTTTTCTCCTTTACGAAGTGAATAATACAATTCTGTTAGAAATAAGTAGGGATTTTATTAAAAAAATAAATTTCAAAAACTAGTCATCCTGGTTTCATTTAACATCATCATCATCATCATTTCAGCCGAAAGACGTCCACTGCTCCCCCTAAAAGGGACCTCATTCTTAACTCGATCTCGCAGAAAAACACCGAGCATAACCCTCTTCTTTGGCTTTTGGGTGACCTTGAGCTTTCTTATGAGGCCCATTGTAAAACGCTACGTCTTAGGGCCGTAAATCATAACTGGCAACACACACTGGTCAAAGACTTTTGTTTCGAGACACTGCGATATTTTGGACAAGAAGATCTTCCGTAGCTTCCCTAACTTAACGAACCTGGACTTACCTAGTTTGACCGTTTGTCCCAGGTACACAAACAACATGGTCACCCTCAATAGCGAATTCTTAATGAATATCGAAAAGTATTTTTTTTTTCAGATACCGAATATATACAATGTTGATTTGTACATAAGTATTTTGTAGACATTTATACAAAATGTTAGTGTCTCTGGTTATTGATTCCGTTGTGATCTCAGGTAGATACAATCAATTATTTATTTGCAGAACGTCAGGACTGAGGAGCCAAATAAAATGCGTTTATTTACTAAATTCACTCAGTTTTACTACTTTCTCTATATGCTACAAATTCGAACACACTTACTACTAAATGTTCTTTGGAGTGGAATATAAATTGACTAATTACTTTCATGGAAATTCACGTTCTTATGATTGATTGATTGATGGATTGAGGAGCCACATTAAAAGTATTGTATATTCTTCAATATCAACAGTACAGGACTCAGATTTTTAGTAGGTACTATACACAACTACTACTAAATCATACCAAATAATGATAAACATTCATCCATCATGTACCTAGTTCTGACGAGGCGACTCAATCCAAATATTTAGATTGAGGTGCCACCTTTATGTTCATATATCTTTTGAAGTATTATACCTACAAAATCGAGGATCGAACCTACAAAATTTTTAAACTTACTACTAAATAAGTATTAAATTTCATTAAGATACGAAATGTGGCGACTCAATCCTTACGGACATAAATAGTGAACAATAGCTATTTAAGAGATATTCGATCAAGAGTGCAAAGCGTGATCTGAGAAGTCTGTTGAATAATTAAATGTATTTTTGATAGTGAACAAGAAGTTGCAGCTTTCTTCTCGTTTGAAAGGAACTCTACACTGCAGCACCCTAATTGCGTAACACATTATCAATCGGAGTTTGAATCATTTTGAAAGAAATTGCTAATCCATTGCTTCATATGTTCGAAAAATTTGTCTGCTCGGCAACGATAACGTAATGAATGTAGTTGAACTGTCAAAATGAAACCAACTCCGATTGATAATGTGTTAGAGTCTGGCCACGCTAACTCTGCCATGCAATAAATGGGCAACCCCAAAAAGTTTTACATTTTCTGACGTGTATGTACTTATGTAGATCTAATGATTTTGGTATTTTGCCTTTTGATTTTTGCATAATAGATTATTTATCTAAGAATGTTTTTATTACTTTTTTCCGTAGTACAGACGGTGATGTCTTATACAGATTTCCAAATTCTACCATTATTTCACTGCAGAGTTAGCGTGGCCAGACTCTACGCAATTAGGGTGTAGATGTTCCGTTACTCGGGTAGCGGGACATTATGCAAGTCAGTTGAATTGGACTACCTCGGTTTCGCTGCTATGGTTTCGCGGAGGTGTGCTATATATATGGCCCTTAGTTGGCCAACCAAGAAAAACAGGGAGAGTTCTCCTTGGTTGGCAACTGAGGGCCTTGTTCGTATTCATTTGTTTTTCTTTTCTAAAAACATTCTACCTATTTCCTGAAAGTGCTTCCACTTAGCTCTTTATGGTCTTGGCATGTCCATTCCCATTTCTTATTTTAGAAGCTGCTAAATTAAACTACTTATACATTAATATTTTATAAGTTGGACACCCCTAGTCGGGTCGTGTCGGGTGCTAAATTGTACGTTGCACGCGCTGCGACGTCTGCACTGCGGTTATCGGCCGCGGCCCAGCCTCGCCAGCAGCGACGCGACGGCTACCTACCGTGCGCCCACACACGACCCATCTCACAAACGTAACTGAAGTTTGAGTGGAAAGAGTGAAAAAATTAGTCAGTATTAAAAATCTGCTGTTTCATACAAAAGTTCAATACCTACCAAAATCGACCAAAATGTATAAAACAGCAGTTTTTTTTCGCGATTTCAGGTTTGGTCTCATAGTAAAAGTTGTTCATAATGATGATCCCTTAAGAGGGTTGCGTTAATTACGGGACATGTTGTTTAAATAAAAAAATAATGGCTGAATATATGTTGCTAAGCCCAAAACTCGAGAATGGCTGGACCAACTCGGCAATTTTTTTTTTCAAACATTCGTTGAAGGCCGAGAAAGGTTCTTAAGAAGAGAAAAATTGGAAATGTTGCCGGGAAAAAATGAAAGTGCATTTTCTATGGGATTTGTGAACGTAATAAGTATTGAAATTTGGACAGCACACCGTCTCTCGGGTCAGCTAGTGATAAATACACACATTAATTATATCAAAGCATCTAGTCTCACGAACATAACTCAATAAAATGTAATAACAAGCAATTCAATTTATTTATCATATCATAAATATATCAATTTAATTAATTATTTGCTCATTAATGTATTTACTACTATTTAAAAGGCAACAACAACGGACTTTACCAGCTGATATGACAATAGAGGAGATATTTATGTGGTCTTGTTTTGATATGGTCATTTACAAAATCCCTGAGTTATTCAAGTACCAATAATAAAAACCGGTCAAGAGCGAGTCGGACTCGCGCACCGAGGGTTCCGTTCCGATTCCTGAAAAAGTGTGCTTGTTAGAGACATCGTTTTATTTTTCCTGTAATCTTTACGTAAACTTCTATCACATAGAATAATTTCAGATTTCTATCTTTGCAAACTTCGGAGATAAGGGGGGGAACGGTATTTTTATTTACATTTTTCATCAAAAGTCGAAAACTATGTAGCCTAAAAAAAAATTAAAATTTTTTTGAAAATGTGCAAACAGCGCTCTTTCATATCGTCGCTAATATAACTAACTGACGTATCTGACATTTTGGAATAAGCCGATAGCCGACCTAAACAGAGTAATATTAAGGTCGGCTATCGGCTTAGTCCAAAATGTTAGATACGTCAGTTAGTTAAATTAGCGACGATATGATACCCCACATGCCCTAGTAGCCCCACTTTGAATTTTTAAGACCCCCTTTCAGTCCCTGTTACAAAAAAAATATAAATATTTTTACTTCTTTCTTATTTGCAAAATAGTTGGGTAAATGTCATCTAAAACTTTTCTAAATTTCATGTTGATAGCTTTAGTAGTTCTTGAGATATCCAGCTGTGACAGACAGACAGACAGACAGACTGAGTCACACCATAAGGGTTCCTTTTTTAACCCCCGACGCAAAAAGAGGGGTGTTATAAGTTTGACCGCTATGTGTGTGTGTGTGTGTGTGTGTGTGTGTGTGTGTGTCTGTGTGTCTGTCTGTGGCACCGTAGCGCTTAAACGGGTGGACTGATTTGGATGCGGTTTTTTTTATTTGAAAGCAGGTTTTCCAGCGATGGTTCTTAGACATGTTTTATCAAAATCGGTTCAGCCGTTTCAAAGTTATTTGCTCTTTTGTTAGCTGCGGTAGGGATCTTAGACGCGTAATGGGTATTTACTTTACTTTCAAACCTTAGTGTGACCTAAAATTTGAAACATCTATGTATGCTATCTATCTATGCAAGATTATGGAATTCTTGGTCTGATGCTGCAGCCAGGATATCCAGCACTAGTGTGCTGGATACACTCTTGAAAAATTAATGGCAGAAATGTCGTGTTTGGATTCATTTACATCAGTATTTGATTCTATATACAATGCAATGGTGGCAACAGGATGAGCTGATGCTGCAGCCAGGATGTCCAGCACACTAGAACACTCTTGAAAAAGTAATAGCAGATATGTCGTGTTTGGATTCATTTACATCAGTATTTGATTCTACATACAATGCAATGGTGGCAACACGATGAACTGATGCTGCAGCCAGGATGTCCAGCACACTAGAAGACTCTTGAAAAAGTAATAGCAGATATGTCGTGTTTGGATTCGTTTTGATCAGAATTTTATTCTACATACAATGCAATGGTGGCAACACGATGAGCTGATGCTGCAGCCAGGATATCCAGCACACTAGAATACTCTTGGTAAAATAATATAGCAGATATGTCGTGTTTGGGTTCGTTTTGATCAGTATTTGATTCTACATACAATGCAATGGTGGCTACGCGATGAGCTGATGTTGCAGTCAGGATATCCAGCACACTAGTACACTCTTGAAAAAAAAAATAGCAGATAGTAGTGTTTGTATTCGTTTTTTTATCAGTATTTAATTCTATTTGAAGTACGATGGTGGCATCATTATAAGTTAATGTTATGTGCAGAGAAACTTAACATTCTGCAGTAATAAAAATGCATTTCTGTATTGTTAAATTGTTTAAAAAGTTTAAAAAGGTTAAAATAAAAATTAAATTAAAAATTTAAAAAACCCCCAACGCAAAAAAGAAAAGAGAACATTTAAAAAGTCAAAAATAATACCTATCGTTGAGCCATCAAATTCGATTGAGTAATACCTATATATATTTTAATTACAGAAATTGATGGATGGCACGATAAGGTTTGCTCATTGAAATGGCGCTATAATGTCACGGCGCGCCGTGACATTATAGCGCCATTTCAATGAGCAAAGGGTCAAGGGTCTGACTTACTTATGCGGTACCCCGCCGCGGCGGGGTACCGCATAAGTAAGTCAGACCCTTCACTTGATTGACTATGTACATATGCGGTACCCCGCCGCGAAATTATAGCGCCATTTCAATGAGCAAACCTTATCGTGCCATCCATCAATTTCTGTAATTAAAATATACAGGGTGTAAGGGACAGCCCTCCGCAAACTGATAGGGTGAATTCAGTACATCATACTAAGATGACCGGTACATGAAATTATTTCAGGAACGTTATGGGAATCCAATAAACCTGATTTGTTTTATTACCTCACACGCAATGTATCGCTACCGTGGCAAAACGCACGTAGCGAACGGCAGCGCAGCACCTACCCGCCACGGGGTCAATCAATTCTCGCGCCGCGAGAGTAAGCGTAGTGGCGGATCGCAAGTTAGTTGAGTAGGTAGGTACTTACGCGCAGGTAGAGTAAAGGCGACAATAATTTAGGCTCCATTTAATTATTTTTATAACTGAAAGTTGTTTGAATGTTTTAAGTGGTGTATGGCACCTACTTATTGTCAAGTACGGGTAGGGTTCAATGAAAAATAAGGTTTTATGAAATAAGGAATAATAATTTACGATAATGGCTGTATTCCCTCAAAAACCTTTATCTGCACTAGCTCCAAGGAAACGCGAACGAACGCCATTTTCATTCTCCTTTTTTCATCAATTGAATGATGTTATAAACCATTTTTCTGGCTTGCATAAGTAAAACGTTGTATCGTCCACGAGCCATTTTTAAACAAATTAATACCAAAGTAGTTTCTGTACTTAACGCAAATAACAAATAGATGAAACTAACAGTCAATAAAAATAAAAAATACTACTGGCAAACATGCATTCAGGCACCTCATTGGTCGCCCTTTTACAACGAGTAAAGATAACAAAATAATAAACAATACAGTTAATTTTGTACCAAACAATAGCTAAAACTAACGTCGAAGTGTATTTCCCTTTTTTACCCGACTGCGGCAAGTTAAAAAAGGAGGGTTATGTGTACAACGTACCTCCAATTATTATTACATAGAAAATTAATAGAAATCAATCAGTCAATAGGTATCAATCAGGTTGTAATTGATAGTGCGTCGTGCACAAAAATTAATCCTACCTTAGAATCACCTGTGACCTCCACCGAGACGTTCACAGTTTCACACACGACGAGACGTGCACGGCACAGGGTCTAATCGAGCAGGATACCTATCAATGTAATTTCTGAACGCTTCACTAGCATTTCCCTGAGCTTCCCCGTAGCACATTATCATTTCGCCATACTCACGAGCACTAAATGTAGCCATTTCTCACAGACAACAACACAACAACAAATAAATCCAAATGGGTAAGTACGTAAACTTCACAATGCGACTGCAACAGCGAGCGATACTACCAGATAGTGTCGCAGGACACTACGCGCGTGCGACACAGTCGCAGGACAACTAAATTGTACTAATGACTACACGAAAAATCCCACACAAAAACAGTGTTGTCAACTACTCGAAAAATTTTGCATGAAATTTCTTGCAAAAATGTTTGTACAAAAATACCACTATTTTAAGCTCGACTAAATAAATGTTAGCTGTTTTTTTTTTGGAGAAATGAAACGATTAATTTGTCAATTTAATTCAAAGTTTATGCTAAGCAGATTCATAGTAGTGATAGAAGACTAGGCTTCCATTACAGAGGGCTTACGTTCGATTCCCGACTGGACTACCAGTCGGTAGCTATCGTAAAGCCATGAAAAGCCCCTTGGGTGGCTTGTAAACTGGATCCAGTGATCGCTTGAAAAGTAGAATTCATTAAGTAATTAGGTATGTACCTACCACGAATACTCAAGGGCACATTAAGTGCGTCTTTCCTTTAGAATTTAAGTGCACGAAAAGATTTGCATTTAAAATTAGAGAAGTTCTTATGTGAACCAAGTTAGTTCTAACATTTTGGTTCACAAATAGAGGTTTGATAAGTTGGCAATACTGTTGCGACTCGGTAAATCGGAGCGTCTTGCGCGTCTGTGTTGTTGTATTGTATCAATTGTATGCAAGTAGTATGCGGTGAGTTTGATGAACTCTGAAGCTAGGCAGAAAGTGAACAGCTGATTTCGCGCGTAGTTCGTTAAAGTATTTCGACATCCATTGCTGTTTTTTGGATTTTAGCTGTTTTATTTACATAAATGGAGTGCTGCAAATAGAGAATGTAATTTTGGATTGAAATAAAGGAATATTAGCCGAAAAAACGTTAAAAAAAATGAAACTTTTCCTGAGAAAATTTCCGGTGGAATATGATTCACAATAAGGAGCTGAAGGCACCCTGTTAATTTGTGGAGGGCTGTCCCTTACACCCTGTATATAGGTATTACTCAATCGAATTTGATGGCTCAACGATAGGTATTATTTTTGACTTTTTAAATGTTCTCTTTTCTTTTTTGCGTGGGGGGTTTTTTAAATTTTTAATTTAATTTTTATTACCATTTTAGTACGGAACCCTAATAATAGGCATAAGCGAAAGAGCAAGAAGAAGGGTTTGATTGATGCACGGAAGGATGTAAACGAAGTTGGTGCACGTCTAAAATCATAATTCGACTGAGTTGGAGAGGTATCATTATGTGAAAACCGAAATTACCATAATTTCTAAAGCGGAGACTGACTTGTAATTGTAACGTTTGTTTGGTTACAGAACGGCGATATTCACAAGATGCGGCGAACGCTCGCTTCGAGCACATGGCTCAAGCGTGCCGGTCGATTCTGTAAGAATCTCACCGTGAAAACTTAGGTGAAGTGAGTTTGTTTTTGCTAGGAATTGACACTATTGACAGCTCACTTCACGCTCACTTCATCCCAGTTTCCACGGTGAGTTTTTACAGAATAGATCGGGTGTTCCATTTTTAATCAGAATGGCGGACTTAAAGGTTGTGTGTGCTTCATTAATTTAATTTAGTTATTGTTATTGGAAGAAGAAGAAGATACTGCACTACACTGACTTGTTTGTAAACATGCGCTTGCAATGCTCGCATCGAGCGAAACGTCGATCCCTCATGAAGAAACTCAGGACCTTTTAAACATTTAAAGTGTTCGATGTTCGTGTTCACCATGTTTTTGTTCGTGCGTGCGTACACGGCTTTACGCGTTTCAAAGGAATTCACGAAAAGGCTGAAAGTCAAGTGGTGGATCGCGCTCGCATCGAGCCGTTCGGCTCGCTGCACTGACTACCGTAACGTTACAGAAACTCGTTACAAAACAAACGTTTTTTGGAGAACTACGCATTTTAATAATCTTGTTTTTAGGGTTCCGTACCAAAATGGTATAAAAGGAACCCTTATGGTGTGACTCAGTCTGCCTGTCTGTCTGTCTGTCTAATCTAATCTAATGCTATCAACTTGAAATTTGGAATAGTTTTAGATGACATTTACCCAACTATTTTGCAAATAAGAAAGAAGTAAGAATATTTACCGTGAAATATGCCAACATTGCCCCCAAGGGAAACTTTGCCCGAAGAACAATGTATAAGCATATCTTTGATGTGCAAAAATATCTTAATATTATGGCAACATTGATTGACTTTGGTGGAAAATAGGTTATGTGTATGGCAATACTGACTATCGTGTTTGTTGCTAACTTCGCTTGGTGACTTGTTGGAACTCGTCGAGTGAGGTGCGTGTTTTTGCGGGCAAATTTTAGTGCAAATTTCAACGTACATTCTGCGAGATGGCGAAAACACAGGTTAGTTTACTTTACGACATGTCATAGGAAATCATTTGTAGAATATATTACTGTTAGTGTGGTTGCTCAGGGTCTTTTAAGACTAAAGTTATGATGATGGGCAAAGTTATCTAGTAATGTTGCGTCTTACGATTGACAACATTGCCCGCCATCAAAAAAGGCTTAGGGTTGGCACTTTACGAAACCCTGTATTTTTTTTCCTTTTTTATTTTTTGGCTGCTGAGCTTATTTAATTTTAAACATAATTGGTATTTAATTAATATATTATGTAAGTATTTAGTTTATACATATTTAACCCTAGATTACTACTCTACGTCGCAGAGGCGCCCGCGTTTTTGATATATTGCTCTCTCTTTTTATCCTTCGCGCGTATGGCATTCACGTTCAAGGACATCTCAGTCATCGCCAGCACGTGTCGCAGGACGGTGTTTGCGTTACGGTAAGTGTGCTAGTTTTTTTGATAGTACTACCATTGGCGCTCCAAAGACGTATGAGTAGCTTGTATGTATCGAATGCATTTAAAATATTTTTTTTTACTTTGTTAGTTTTGTTTAGTTAATTACTTCATAATTTACTATTTTTAAGAGACGTGTATACTTTAAGTTGTTTTTTTTTTAATTTTTAATGAGAAGACTGTATAATTGCCTAAGTTCCTAAGATTTATTTGATTAAAGATTTTATAATATAAATATATAAATATTAATTAAAATTGTGTTTTTCTCTTTTTAGATAAAGACACAATTATATAAACAGTCAAAACATATGAATCATAAGTAGGTACTTATAGGTTTTGAATAAAATCATTAGTCAATATGATGAGCCTCGCGGGCGTATGAGTAGTTTCAAGTGTTACTTAATTGTAATTTCTATTAAATACTAATAAGCGTGAAACATTTTCCTATTTTTTCTTTTTGTTTAATTTACCTAAACACATAATAACATTCTTTGTATAAAACAAAAAAAAAGAGAGTAAAATTTTAACCATGTACCAACCCTAGCACTTTTAAAAGGCGAAATGTAGATTCTATGAAAAAGAGCAAAAATGCCAGGGTAACATTGCCCAGTCATTTTAGTAAGAAACTTTTCATAGTGTCGTCTACATTCCTAAAGTAAACGCCATCTTTACCAAAATTCTTGTACTGGTTTTTATGTTATCTGCATAAAGGCCATATTTGAGTCAAAAATCAATGTGGGCAAAGTTGGCTAAAAGTCCAGATAACTTTGCCCGCCAACAAAATGAAAGAAAGAAAAGAAAGAAATACGTTTATTTGCGGTAAACATGACGCAAAGCACAACAAAATAAAAATAACAATTTGTAAAACAAGTTTGGGGAAAATATGCGTCACATCTACGCAAAACGGCTACCGCTCAGCATAATGCCGCGACCCCATGCGAAACGGAAAAATCGAACAAATATTGAATTAAATGTTGAATAATAGTAAATTTAGCAATACTAACACATGCACATGATCTTACAGTTGTAGCTGATGAAGGAAAATAGTTACGTCTCCATAGAAAAATCGTATTAAAATTGTAATTATTCGAAAAAAGTGGGCAAAGTTGGCGTGTTTCACGGTATATTTTTTTTGTAAAAGGGACTGAAAGGGTGTCTTAAAAATTCAAAGTGGAGCTACTAGGGCATGTGGAGTATCATATGAAAGAGCGCTGTTTGCGCATTCTCAAACATTTTTTTAATTTTTTCAGGCCGCATAGTTTTCGACTTCTGATGAAAAATGTGAAAAAAAATACCGTACCCCCTTATCTCCGAAGTTTGCAAAGATAAAAATCTGAAATTATTTTATGTGATAGAAGTTTATGTGTAGACTAGCTTCTGCCCGCGACTTCGTCCGCGTGAAATTTATTTTTTGCTCGACCCACCCCGTCGCATAGCATTGCCTACCCGCGCTATTACTTCGTTTTCACTTAGCGTTCTTTCAGACTTTTTTTCTTTTTGCTCGGCACCTAAGGGTCCTAGAGTGATGTTAAATATGCCTTCTATAAGATTTGGGCTATCATTAATGCAAAAAGATTTTTTAAAGTCTGACTGGTAGGGTAGTTCCAGAGTTTAGCTCGTTCCTTCACCACATCCCCTTCCGCTACCTCTCCCTCCCCCTCTCACTCACTCTCACACCCCCTTGACCACTTCCCCTTCACTCTCTTTCTCTCACCACCCCGTCCCCTCCCTCTCCCCCTCTCCTCCACCTCCAGCTCACCAACCCCTACCCACCCCTCAGCCTTCACCATGTCTTCCTCCTCTCCTCACCAATTCCTGCCCTTTCTCCCTGCGTCCATCATCCTCCCCCTTACACTCCTCACCACCCCTCCCTTGCCCCTCCCCTCTAACCCTCCCTCCGGGGTAGTTTTAAAAAACTAATAATGACAAACTTAGGCAAATATTTGTGCCAAATTTCAAGTCAATTAAAACATTTTTCATGTAAATTGTATTCCCTGTTTTCACCCCCACAGGGGTGGAATTTAAAAAAACGCAGTAAAATCCTCCCCTGTGAAATTGACTACCCATTTTCACCCCGTTAGAGGTAGATTTTCGAAAAACCCTGACACACATTATTCTTTATTTTTGGTTTTAAGTATAAATATTGAGTTTTGAGTTAATCGGATTGCGCGTTAAAATTTTTCCATACAAACTTTGAGACCCCCCAATTTCCCTTTAGGGGGTAGTTTAGAAAAACATAAAATCACAAAAATCATAATTTACTTAGATAAATGTTCGTGCCAAGTTTCAAGTTTATTAACTCAAGGAATAAGATTTTTCATACAAACAATATCCCCCCTTTTTACCCCCTTAAAGGTCGAATTTCCAAAAACCCTTTCTTAGCGGATGCCTAGGTCATAATAGCTACCTGTGTTCCAAATTTCAGCCCAATCCGTTCAGTGGTTTGAGCTGTGTGTTGATAGATCAGTCAGTCAGTCAGTCAGTCAGTCAGTCAGTAACGCTTTCCTTTTATAGATATAGATTACAGGAAAAATAAATAAAACGATGTCTCTAAATAACACAATTTTTCATAAATCGGAACGGAACGCTCGGTGTGCGAGTCCGTCTCGCTTTTGACCGGTTTTTTTTTTTTTTTTTTTTGTTGGCACAATTCTAAGTAGTTCTTTTCACTGACAGCCCTGCGCAGTCGCCATATTAGTTCAGTAATAGTGATCAACACGCCATCGCCAGTCGGTCGCGCTGCTTATCTACCGCCCAGACGACTGCCTACCATGACGCACCCACGCACTCGCCACTGAGTATAAGGAACTTGAGAACTTGAGCTCCATTTACACGGTGCAAGTGTCTGGAACGTTCAAGACAATATCGCATGCAATAAGCACGTTCAATTGTTTTGCCATTCCAGAATTGTATGAAAGTTTTGCCATCCAATAAAATTGCAAGCGACTAACACCAAGGCAATAATGCAAGGCGATTATTGTATGCAAGTTTTGCCTGAGTTGCTCGTCCTTGTACAATTGTGCTTGTACTCGTATTTGCGCTGCCAAATATTTCATTTAATTTTATTGAACGTCTTGTTTCGTTCGCTCATGTTAAATTTTTCATGCCAGAATTGAATGCGATTTTATTGTACGTGTGATTTTATTGTACGTGCAATTTTCTTGAACTTGTTGTTTACACCTATACCAGATTTTTTCAATTTTATGATATGCCACAGGCAACAATGAACTTGCACCGTATAAATGGAGCTTTAGATCACCACTGTGGCTGCTGTAAGCCAAGATCATGATGATCTTGAATGAGGACATCTATGAACAAAGCGGATAAGGCGAGAATAGTACATTTTGATACAAGTGGAGAACGTTTGTTATTGCATTCGAGGCGGAATTAACACCCGAGCCGTAGGCGAGGTTGTTTTTGAGCCGAGAACTGCAATAAAAAATGTCCACGAGTATCAAACGACGTTTTTCAATACACTTTTGAAGAAATAAAATGAAATAACGGAAAATATTTTTGTCATGAATTATAGGAAACTATGATTTAAATTTTCTTTTTTTTTTCGCGCTTTGCTTTCGCCAGGTTGAAGGAGAAGCAAAGGTATAAAGCCGATAAACAGCCTAATATGAAAAATAGAAAATTCAAATATTTTCGAGTTTATAACACAAATAAATGATAATTTGTTCATAAACGCTTTTTTTATTGTAATAATCATAGTTTTTGATGATATTCTATTTATAAACATTATTTAAATATTCAAAAAATATTAACGCCTTATAGACGCATACCTCTTTGCCGAGATTAAAACAAAAACATTCACCTGTGAATAGAGGTATTGAACCAATAATATGGACTAACTGTAGGTATAAGTTATTTGTGGCAATTTTTGTTCCCGCACACGTGCGGGAAAATAAAAAATCGCACGCGTGCGAAATACATTGCATTGTGAACCTAATCGTAGTGCGATATGAACCAGTTTTCGAGGAAGTGTATTGAAAAATTATTTTCCACTGACTTCTTGACCACGCTGGAAACAGAAGAAGAACGTCCCCTTTGCCAGGGCCCGCTTGCCAAATAACCTTACAGGTTATTTATGAAAAAACTGTGTTTATGATAGGTAGAGTAGATACCTAATTAAATACTCATAAATACATAACAGCTTCACTAAGAGAGAGCACAAAAACACATATTCGTATAAGTTTGTTAAAATGTGAAATAATTTCATGGCAGCCCTGAACGCGAGATCGTTGGGTGTTATCCTAGCAGTAGACATACACCGCGTTAGGAGAGCTAGGCTAGTGTAATCCAATTGGCATGGCATGGCAGTTGCTGTCGTATCTGTGTCCCGAACAAGCGGAATCTTTGAGTACATATCTACCACGGGAGATGAGACCAAGCCACATGACATTCTGTATGTTGTTTGGGAAAAGGTCCTTTGGTATTGGGTAGGTACACAAAGTTCGCAATATCTTACTTTCACAATGAGCTGAAGATTTGCAGTCAAAATACCTAAAAAAGAATCGGTAAGAGGGAAGAGCAGTGGCGGGCAGTGAGCAGGAGAGAGCAGTGGGATGTGAAAGGGGGAAGAGTGCCTTCACACCTTAAAGTTGCTTTTTATATAGCACTGATTCATTGAAGAAACCCAGCCCGACAGAAATTACCGAAAAATAGAAACCCAGAAACTCGGAACGGCACAAAAAACAGTAAACTCCAGTCGTGCGTCGGAGCTCACACACACACTTTTTTTGTTCATTTGAACGTGCAAATCTCTGGAACTATCAGTCAGACTTTAATAATTATGTTTGCATTTGATAGCCCAATTTTTAAGGAAGGTTAAAGGCATCACTCTAGGACTCTTAGGTGCCAAGCAAAAAGAAAAAAAGTCTAAAAGAACGCTAAGCGAAAATATTGCGATGCGCCGGGGTGGGTCGGGGGAACAAGAAATTTCACGCGGACAAAGTCACGGGCAGAAGAAAGGTCCTGACTGACTGACTGACTCATCAACACCCAGCCCAAACCTTTGGACCTATAAAGCTGAAATTTTGCACAGAGGTTCCCTTTATAATGTTGACAAGGAATAAGGAAGGATTTTTGGTCCCGTGGGATATTTTCCGACATGCACGCGGGCGAAGCCGCGGGCAAAAGCTAGTTTTTGTTATAAAAGTATTATTTTTCCACTCTGCAATGCGGATTTGTTTTTGTTATGATTGTTTTGACATTTCCGAGTGTCACAATGCTTTAGTTATTCTTCTGAGGTCACAATACAGAGCAGAGGCAATGTAGAGTTACTGTTGTAAATTGTCTTTGTCCAACGAAATGGACAAAAGACAACTTGGATATGAGGCTTTTGCTTACATTGCATACTGTGTGCAACTTTGTCATTCTTTATTATTTGATTTTTATATTGTGTGTTTTATTTGTGCAGAATAAACACTTTTTCTTTCTTTTTTTTCTTTCTTTACTCATTTCTAGAACGTCGTACTTACACGGCTTGCAGTTGCTACTTTGATAAGTACGCTAGCTTCAATTTGGCAGCCCTAACTGTATCATGTTGGTCCTCTAAACAGCGTTTAGATGGCCGCGCTTATCGGCAAGACAGCTACCTACCATTACGCACCCACACGCTATCAGCGCGTAGATGGACAATTTACTGTCTGCATCGCTAACGGTTCTGTCCATTCTACTATTATATTCTGGACAAGCTGAAATGTGTAGTTTTAGACGTTTTTAAGAATGCCTGCAATTCCTGGGAATAACTCTATTGAACATAAAGTTTTATTGTATCAAAAATAATAGAAATGATGACTAAAAATTTTCTTTTATCCATTATGTAGTTTATTAAAAAATATTGCACACGTATTTTTTTTATTTTTTACGTAATCAAAAGATTACGGCGATACATTGATTTTCAATATGGCATGACGTCACGCCTGGCTAGATTTTATACGTAGAAGTGACGTAGCGAACCCCGACTCTCAAACTTTAATGCGTGTTATCTACTTAAGTATTTTTTTATTAATATGATTAAGGAAAAATTACATGTCTAATATTTTTTTACCATCTGACTAACGGACTAAATAGGATTACCTTTTTAGGGTTCCGTACCAAAATGGTAAAAAAGGAACCCTTATGGTGTGACTAAGTATGTCTGTCTGTCTGTCACAGCTGGATATCTCGAGAACTACTAATGCTATCAACTTGAAATTTGGAACAGTTTTAGATGACATTTACCCAACTATTTTGCAAATAAGAAAGAAATAAAAATATTTATATTTTTTTTGCAACAGGGACCGAAAAGGGGTCTTAAAAATTCAAAGTGGAGCTACTATGGCATGTGGGGTATCATATGAAAGAACGCTGTTTGAACATTCTTAAACATTTTTTTATTTTTTTAGGCCCCATAGTTTCGACTTTTGATGAAAAATGTAAAAAAAAATACCGTTCTCCCCCCCCCCCCTATCTCCGAAGTTTGCAAAGAGAAAAATCTGAAATTATTCTACGTGATACAAGTTTATATAAAGATTACAGGAAAAATAAAACGATGTCTCTAAATAGCACATTTTTTCAGAAATCGGAATGGAACCCTCGGTGCGCGAGTCCGACTCGCTCTTGACCGGTTTTTTTTACCCAGGCATCATCCCTATTATCACTTTTTCTAAGACAGTGCTTTTATGTCGTCCAGCTAATATAGATAATCACTTTTAATCAGATAAACAGATAAAACTGGGCTACTTGAGTAAAAATGAATGGACAAGTAATTCGGTTGCTTGATATGAGCAAACAATTACTTCAACTATACCTTACGCCAGACAAGGGTGCAATAAAAGTCATTAACCCCACATGTAATAAAAAGTCTCGAAACTTAAATGCAAACAAAACAAACATGCCACGTGCACGCATCAAGCACGTGCACGCATCAAGGACGCTTCTCACCGCGATAAGTTTGTTTTGATCGTGTTAGCACCATTTTTTCGTATAATTTTGAAATATTGGAATACATTGGTAGAGCGAGTCAACGACTTTTATTGCAAGGTTATTTGGCGGAAGGTATAACATTTTAAAAGGCTCTATTTCAGGTTTTCAGAAATTGGGATTTTTCTAGTTCGCAGCCCACTGCTGTTTCACAAAACCCCCTATTTCACTCTCTGCATCTACAACGTGTAATGCTAAATGCGCAAAACCTCTTAAGGGGTCATTGTACTCATCATTATGAACAACTTTTACTATGGGACCAAACCCGAACTCGCGAAAAAAAAATCAGCTGTTCAGTACCTACATTTTGACGAATTATGCGAACATAAATGTACTGAACAGCTGATTTTTTTTTCGCGAGTTCGGGTTTAGTCCTATAGTAAAAGTTGTTCATAATGATGAGTACAATGAC
Organism: Cosmia trapezina; assembly: GCA_905163495.3. NCBI lineage: Eukaryota > Metazoa > Arthropoda > Insecta > Lepidoptera > Noctuidae > Cosmia > Cosmia trapezina. Next base: position 20,229,563 of record LR991035.1, on the reverse strand, counting down.
CCCTTAAAAGGTTTTGCGCATTTAGCATTACACGTTGTATATGTATAGTCTGAACAATCCCTTTATGATGCTTTTAGGCCATCAGACATTTAGCAATCCGCAAACATGAAACAAAATGTTCTAAAGGGTATTTTCACACTAATATCATAAAGGTGAAAGTTTGTGAGTGCTGTGTGTGTTTGTATGTTTGTTACTTCTTCACGCTCTATCGGCTGGACCGATTTGGATGAAATTTGGTATGAAAGTAGCCTATGACTATATATACTAGCTATCTAAGCTTATACTCTGGATTAACACATAGGCTACTTTTTATCCCGTCTACGCGGGTGAAACCGCGGGGCGCAGCTAGTAAACTATAACATCGATACAACTTCAACAATCAATACGCTATCGGTCTGATCTATTGCGTAAGTAAATCTTCAATGACACGGTAACCAGTAAGTACTAAAAGATCGGCTGGTGGACACGTTAAATAACCCCTTTGTCTCGTCTGACTCATACTGTTCGGACTTCGTACGGTTTCCGCGGAGCGAAACAATTTAACAATCAGCTGACTTCAGTTGACACCGATATCCTGATACGCTTTATACCCACAGACATACATAAACCCACGCCTTCTTCCCACCGGGGTAGGCAGAAGCTATAGAACGCCATCTGTTACCACTCATGCCTTATTTTATTCAACAAACATCGATACTACTTTTCTACATGAAATAAATAAATAAATATAAATAAATATCCTTGGACATTACACACAACGCCATCTAGTCCCAAGCTAAGCAACCTAATGCTTGTGTTGGTAACGAGATGGCTGATAAACTACTTATATCTCAGACTTATATACATTTTTGTTTTTTTGTAAATAAACTCCTTTGCAAAAAAAACGGGCACCTTACAGTCATTGGCTTTTCTATGGATGATATTAATATTTTTAGTATTTCATTAGCATAAATGACTAGAAATTTCTTATTATCATAGAAAATATAATTTTTAACCCTTAAATCCTGGAATCAGTATTTTAGTCAGTGTAAACAGAGAGTCGTGTAAAAATGGAAATTTTTAGGGTATAATTAAATTAAGACTGCGAGTATTTTCATGGTATTTTAATAAAAAAAAGACATTAAAAAATAAAAATGAATAACGAGTATGACCTCCCCTTGCAGCGATTACGGCATGTAATCGTCTTGGCATGCTTTCCACCAGGCTTTTGATGGTGTCCTGTGGAATGTGTTCCCACTCAGCCGAGATCACACGTTTAAGCTCCCTGATGTTTTGTGGAAGGGGTTGGACAGATCGTACTCGCCTTTTTAGGAGGTCCCAGACGTGCTCAATGGGGTTAAGGTCGGGGCTCCGCGCTAGCCAATCCAGACGACGAATACCGACCTCTTGCATATAAGCATCTACGTCGCCAGAACGGTGGTTCCGAGCATTATCGTGCATGTAAATGGCATCTTCACCAATTACAGTCGGTGCGGGCTGTGCATGTTGACAAATTATTCCTGTTATGTACCTTTGCGCATTCAGTGAGCCATTTTCAATGAACACGTCGTGGTGATTTTAAGCTGCATTTCTTCTTTCATTGTTCTGAAAGCTGCTTCTATTCTTTGAATTAGTTCTTCTCTTGTTGAAATCTCAGTTGTGTATACGAGCTCCTTTGCCCGTCCCCAGACAAAAAAATCTAACGGCGTCAGGTCGGGCGATCGCGCGGGCCAAGGAATGGGCCCATCTCTACCTATCCAGCTGTCTGGAAAACAGTTATCAAGATGTTCTCTGACAATCAATGTCCAATGAGATGGACATCCATCTTGTTGGAAAATTATTGGCCTGTCCGTATTTGAAATGGGTACTTCCGCATCATCCAGGAGTGTTGGGAGATCGTTTTGTAGAAAATTCAGATAATTTTCACCGTTTAAATTATCTGGTAAAATGTGGGGCCCAATCAACGTCCGTCCAATTACTCAAGCTTAAAATCACCACGACAGAAGTTAGAAATCGCTGTCGTAAATGTATACGCTGTGGCGGAAGCCATTTTGAACATCAAAATTAAAAAATCAAATCAAAAACTGTCTTTTTTTTTACTCCTTAAAATCGACTTTAACTGGTTCAGGCACCCTAACTTCAAAAATTGTAAAGCTATCTAAGTAAATGATACCTTAAAAAAAAGAGCAATAACTCAGCATGTTTTTAAAATTATTTGAACACCTGTAGCTATTTTATTTATTTTTTAAATGTCAATTAAAATCCATTTTTTTTCTTTAATTTTTTTTTCTTTTTATTTTAAATAGTCTGAAAGTTATTTTTTTAGTAAATACGGTGCTTCGAAATGATTTCATACCATTAAACACACATTAGGCCAATAAAGTAAATTAAAAAAAATAGAAATTTTCACTCGATCTTTGCGTTATTAGGCCTTAATTGGAAAATTTTGGCATTTTGGTACCAAAATCGTAAAAGTTCTCTAAAAAAATAAATATCAGACTTTGGTTAGGACAAATATGGCTCAAAATGTTCTAGATGGTCTGTATTAACTCCCCTTTAAGGCTTTGCACCCACCTTCCAAACACCCTGTATAATAACGCAATATCGCGTCGCGACGCGATGTCGGCTCTGTCTGTAAGAGCCTTTAACACCTGTTCCCACGAGCGTAATAAAATCGCGGCGGAATAAAAACGCCGGGCGCGATTTTTTCCCGCCTTCAACAGAGTGTTAACGAGCGTTAAAAAACCACTTCAAATTATCGTGCAGTGCGGACGAACAATGCGTTCCGCAAAATTATTAGCGGTAGCCATTTGTGTGGGCAGGAGACCACAAAAGAAGCAAAGAAAATTTTGGATGCATCCCTTGAATAATTAACTTGAATAGTTAATTATTTAAAAGGCCAATTATTGACGCTGTGCAATTTTTTATGGAAATATCCTAAATAATTATAATAATTAATTTAATGCTTACTTACTTTATTTACCTACTTATAATAAACTCCACCCATTTGCCGAAACTATTTTATGTTTGTAGGTACCTAATATTGGAGTACCTACGGTATCGTCTATTGCCCCATTGGGCGTCATTACGTCCGATAACTAATTCCAAATAAATTACTAATTATTCCAAGTTTTATTTACGCGTTCTTCGACTCGGCATCGCCTTGACCAACGCGCGCGATTATTTCGCGTCCGTGAGAACACGTGAGAACGCCGAGCGTTGAAAATCGAACACCGCGCGATTATAAATCGCGGTGGGAAAAATCGCGCCGTGTGAACAGATGTACAGCTTTCTGTTTGTTCTATTCCAAGCGCGCCACGCGATTTTATCCCGCCGCGATTTTTTACGTCCGTGCGAACGTAGTCTAAGTCGGCGTTCCCACGAGCGTAATAATATCGCGGCGGGATTTTATCGCGCACTGGATTTTCAACTCTCTGCTCAGCGCCGGGAGTTGAAAATTCAACAGTGTGTTTTTCGTCGCGCTGGGATGCACTCTGTTTTTGTTAGGTTGGATTCTCAACGCTCGGCTCAACAACGAGAGTTGAAAATCCAGTGCGCAATAAAACCCCGCCGCGATTTTATTACGCTCGTGTGAACGCCGACTAACTCGTAAGTCGTAAACCAATAATAGAGTTATATGAAAACAATGTAGGTATTACGGAATTAATACATTGTATACCTGGATTAACAGATAGGGTATATACTTTTAATCACGACAGGTTGTTCCCGTGGAATATTTACCGACATCCACGCGGGTGAAGTCGCAGGCAAAAGCTAGTAAGTAATATTCGGGATTAATTCTTGCTTGCTACGAACTGGCTTAGGAATCCGAAGCGTATGATAATGACAGATCGATCACAATCAAATGAATTATTTAATATGTGCACGTGTAAGGCCAACACGTGCTGTACAAAGACTGTGCGCCCGCGCATCGATTGAGCATTCTTTTGCAAATCATATTTAGCATTTCACACGTTTTTTATTGTTTGCAGAAAAACGGTCCAGAAGATATTGTAACAGGACCTAAATATACGAACATGGATTCACGACACATAATGGCTTTTTAATTATTTCTGTATTTACGACATACGAAAGTTTATAGGGCTGAATAAGTTATTATTCGTATTTTTTCAAGATTCTTTGGATACCCCTATAAAATGCTTTAGAGACGTTTGGTTTCTTTAGAATCTCTAGAGACTAAAAAGCCGCTTCTTGAAGTTTTAGTTTTCTTTCATGTGCAAGCCCATCCCCTCACATAAAAACACATTAGAAGTTCAAGCAGCCTTTATGATCTGAATGAATATTATCCGAAGAAGTCAAAAGCAAAAGCCGTTTTCAAAAACCTCTTTTTCTCCTTTCCACTCCTCTCTGTCTTGTCTCTATCAGCCCGGCGAGCACGGCCTACTGTGACATGGCTTGAGTCACACATTTTATCGTAGTTTGGGCGATAAAACTGTTTTGTCTTAAATGCTAGCACGGCGGCGTGAGATAATTTCTTGAATGTGACATAACTTCTTGACGTTTAGTTGGGACTCATTATGTCTTATTTGCTAATATGGGCACACCAATTATATCACAAATGTCACATTTTGACGGTGACTAAGAAAAATTTTATCACGTTCGTTCGGAGGTGGTGATAAGATTTGAAAATTAAAAAAAATAATGTTTTCCTGCTAATTACTCTGCACCAAATGGCAATAAATTATTTTCTTGCATTGTGTGGTGGTGGTTTATTTGTGCGTGATAAGGATAACCAAAAAAAAATGTAATAAATAAATAAATAATTTACTATTTTTTTATATTTTTAAACGGTTTTTTTTTTAATTTTTAAAAATACATATTTAGACATGTAAATAATGCGCCTTAAAACCAACAAAAAAAAATTAAAGAATTTAAAGAAGAATTTAAAGAATTTTATTATATTTCTAGCTTGTTTCACAAAAAGTTTACCAATTAAATATAGGCTAGTTTTAAGTACAAATGAATTAAGCATCTGTAGCCGAACTAGGCAAAAACCTGTATTTCGGCTATCAGCGCCAATCCCCTCGGATAATTAACAAAAAAAATTCAAATAAATAAATAATTTAAGTAAATACAGAGGTACTTAAATACTACTATTTTTTTTGTTACCTACATGTTAAGAATAATCGGTTTATGGGTTTCATAAAGGGGGGCCAAATTTTCATTATTTTTGCGATAGGACACACCGTTTTCGAGTTATAAGCAAAAGAAAAGAAAAAAAAAGATTTTATTTGGCCGCATATTCAGATAGTCTTAAACATTTAAATTTTGTCAATTTACTATGTCACGCTATGAATTTAGCAACAAGAAAGGCATGTCGCGCCTCTAGATTATGTCACATGGTTGACCCGTGCTAGCATTTAAGACAAATTCTAAGACATGACATAATTTATCATGTCTTATCACAAACGTCTTGGGTACGCCCGTGCTCGCCCCGCAGGTGGCGTTTTGTAATTTCTGCCTACACCCATAGGAAGAAGGGGTGAGTTTATGTATGTATGTATGTGTATGTGTGTAAGTAAAACTATCTTGGCAAAGTATGTAAGTATGATACACTTGAAGAAAACTCTCTTAAGGCGGGACTATACGCCAATGACCTTGAGTGGTTAGCTTACGCGTTCTGTGCTGAGCTCACGCAACGCGTCGTACGTCCAGCCAGTAATAGGACTCGCCCATCAAGGAGCGCTGTCCCAAATTAGACGCATTATTAATTTATTATACATAAAACAAAAGGCATTTTAATAAAACACGTATACTAAAAGATAAATAATTAAATTACCTTTAAAATGGGGAAGGTTTCATAAAAATACGCCTGACAGTTTTTGCGTGATTCTCAGTTTTTTATCTGCGTTAGACATAACTTTACAAATTAATTACACTATTTAATACAAACATAATCTAAAATATTCACATATTAAGTTATTAAGAAAATGCTCTAATTTAAACAATTTTTTTCCAATTCATTAACACTACTCGTTTAGACGTGATCTTCAGTTTAAAATCATCAAAAGATAGCGTCGCCGTCGGCGGAGATTTCTTGAAAACGGTCAAAAAGGTGGTTTTTTAAGGATAATATTTTTGTGTTCACCAAAAATATTATCCGTACATCAAAATACTGATCGTGCACCAAATATTCCTGAATGTTACACAAAACACCCGCGCGTCCGAAACTTCACATTGGTGAATCATTTGGGTTACAATCATTTGGGTTAGGTTAGGTTAGGTTAGAACAGTGACCCTTAACGCGCGACGGCGAGCGAGCGAAGCGAGCGGTGCCGCGGCAGCGGCCGCCGAGCGCCATATCCAATAGATGCTCGTTATGACATATTTTAATGAACATATTTTGGTGCACATTCAGTATATTTGGTGGAACACAGGCAAAATTAGGTAAATGAAATGGGAATAAATTGAAGTACTTTTAAATACCATCCGTTTTTTAAAGCAGTGTATCTCATAAACCGTAAATGACTTTGACAAATAAAAAAAATATGATATTTTCAAGTCCTTTTCGCATACAGTGAGAGAACTCAAAACATAATTAAACATACTATAATGCACCAAAAAAATCTTCAAACATTATACCTCGTAATAATCTTTAAAAGCTGTTTATCCCTTCATTAACAATTATAATTATTATAATTAAAAATATACCATAAAATGTTAAATGCCAAACTATATCCAGTGATGGATTATTTATTATTAAATAGTCAATTTCTAATTTTATACGATTTTATTTGCACTTTTACGACATAATTCCGGTGCGCGTGAGAGTCTTCTATCTCGTACGTCAAACTAAACAGCCATAACGCCATTTCACTTACACACCGAGCTAAACCACGCTTTGCAGGGCCTTAAATAAATCGATAACACGAGAAAACCATACACAAACAACATAATACCAAATACGTCTGTATAACAAATATATAGCTGTACCCACTAATGTACTTATGTGATCACGGCGCGTGACAAAGTCACTTGGCTGACATTCAATATATTGTATCTACCTACATCCAAAGCAAGTATGTATTGTATTTTTTTTGTCGTTGTTTTTTATTCGCGGTCGAAATGGCTGAACTTGTGAACTGACGGGATGAAAATAAGACTAAGAAATCTTTAAAATATTGAAGGTATCATATTGGTTTTCGCGGATCGAATTTTATCACTGATTATTATCATGGACCTTTTTTTAGATCAAAAATAAAAATATCTTGAATGCTCAAAAGTTACTGATAGCAATGTCAATGTTGTCATTATTACTCAACAAACTCGGCAATGGAAGGATTTGTCTCAAAACTACTACGATTTCTCGTACACCAAACTATTTATGAGTTTCAGCGCGTTGTGATTTTTTTTTTTTTTTTTACTTTTTTTGTTTTTTAATGTTTACTTTGTTACTTTTATATGCTCCTTCTAAACTGTACTTCCTGTGCATGTCCCAAATAAAATATTTTTCTTTCTCTCTTTTTTTTTCCTTCTGCGGAAAACATCTTCTTAGAAGGCCCGACCATTTGTAACACAACGAGCTTCTTGCAACAAGAGCCCTATACTATACAATAAGGTACTGACACACGTGCTCATACGTGGATTATGATTATGATTATGATTATGAAAAAGCATGCCTATAAGCACGCTTATTCGAAAACATACTAGAAATAAGCATAATCATTACTAGTCACACATGCTACTAATGAGAACTTGCTCAATAAAAGCATGCTTTCGTGCTAGTAATGAGCACGTCTGTCAGTAGCTTTACACGGTGAAGGGGACATCGACGCGCACCATGAATTCAGCATAATATGATTCTAGAGTGCAGAATCACACTTTGCTGGGTCTAGAATCTAGATCCAGCAAAGTGTACATAACAGTGTTATTGGTAGTTATGTTGGCAATCCATTATGGGGATATAGGAGAGGTCATTTGCAACCATAATTATGACGACTCCTATGCAAATGTCAACCATTTTCGAGTAATTTGACATTTTATATTTTTTTGAATTCCTTACCAATAGGTAACCCTGTATACAACATGTCCCAGAATTTATGACACAACTACTTAAGAGGTAATTAATGTACTCATCATTATGAACAACTTTTACTGTGGAACCAAACCTGAAATCGCAAAAAAAATCCGCTGCTCCCTACATTTTGACGAGTTTGATGTAAGCAGATAAAAAATGTACCTACTGAAGAACAGCTGATTTTTTTTTCGCGATTTCATGTTTGGTCCCATAGTAAAAGTTGTTCATAATGATGAGTACAATGACCCCTTAAACGGTTATGCCATCAATTCTGGGATTATCTTTACCTATGATAGTTGGACTACGATCTTCACAAGGCTGGTAGCAACAGGATAAGAGCTCCTGAGGATGGAGTTGAATGTCGAGGATTGCAGAGGCTTATATTCAGCAGAGGACTTCTTTAAGCTGATGATGAAGCGAGTTATGACACTCAAAATAACCCACGTTTTCATTTTTCTCGAAAATAAAGTCATCACTCATCAAGTCATCAAATATACCATCCTAATGACAACAAACTTGATCTTCAAAACAAATCGAAGGTGAACAAGTTGAATGCACTCCCTTGAGGAAAACGGTCATAACGCTGACATGACGATGTATTCTTAATTTCTAAAATCAACCGTTTATCAGCACCATTTGTTAAAGTCTACTCAGGGATAAGCATCATTTATAATCTTTTTAAGTGAGCTTTCATAACTTATGCGATTTTAGTTGCTAGGTAGGTACACTGAATTAAGGCACTTCGAAAATATTGTATTTGCAAACTAAAACTAAAAACCGTTTTTCGCAGCATAAAGCGCAGGCCATACTGTGAACGAAGAGAAGTTCGTTTAGCTTCGTTCATGTAGCTGCAGCGTCTTTTCATACTTCGGTTCATAGTTCGCGATGTGACCCGAAGTATGCAAACACGCGGTAGCTACATGAGCGAAGCTAAACGAACTTCGCTTCGTTCACAGTGTGGCCTGCCCTTAAGTATGAAAAACTGGAGATTTCCCATACTTGCTTCCATTTCATGGGGTTCCTTATACATAACTATAATTAGTAGAACACACTTCCCGCCGGGGGGTTGCCGAGAACCTCTCTCTCCAAATCAATATAATACCGACTTACTTAGGTACTATATTATTATCTTCCATAAAATAAATAACCTATTTTATAACAACATCGAGAAATGGTCTTAAAATGGCGTTGTTCCTTTAAAAAAAACCAAAAAAAAACTTAAAAACCAAAAAACCATAAAACCTTTTCAAATAACCTATTTTCAAAACTTTCTTCAAGAGGTGACCCTGCAAGCGGCGTGTGACCTTGCAAACGGCGTGTGACCTTGCAAACGGCGTGTGACCTTGAAAGACCTCTATAAACCGTAACTGCACAACTAACTTATTAAAACAAAAACATCGTTCTAGAACATTCTCTAATAAAAAAAAGTTTCTATACCACGGACGACGTGAACACAGGGAGTCGGTAACTCGGTACCTAATCAATGTGGAGACTTGTGAAACCACAGGTGGCCGGGCTCCCATCGATCTCGCTAAAAATACGATAATATCGTATATTGCCTTGCCTACACCGCACTTACTGACGCCTCGGCTACAGTGGGGGAGAAAGAAGGAAAGCGAGTTTTAATTCAGTTGAAGTTTACATCAAATAATTAATACTGTACTTAATTAACTTCTCAAACGTCGGACGTACACAAGTGTACGTAAGGAGAAAACTTCATATAATATGTATAAACGTATATCATCTTATATACAATCGTAAAATACTATTATCCAATGGCGACCGCGGGCTTAAAGTACCTAGTTGTGAAAATAAGGGGTTCGGTTGACATTCGAGCACACATTGACATGGGGTTCATCTTAATACTTACGTATATAAGATGTATCTATTCATACACGAAATCTCTTAAGGGGTCATTGTACTCATCATTATGAACAACTTTTACTATGGGACCAATCTTCTCTAAATCCAAATAGCAATTGGTTTCCAAAACTGCAATCATGACAATGAGGCTGTCTGGGTAAAAAATGAAAACTATTTAGTCGGTCAGTCAGAATAGTACATTTTGATACAAGCGGAGAACGTGTGTTATTGCATTCGAGGCGGAATTAAAACACCCAAGCCGTAGGCGAGGTTGTTTTTGAGCCGAGAACTGCAATAACAAATGTCCACGTGTATCAAACGACGTTTTCCAATACACTTTTGAAGAAATAAAATAAAATAACGGAATATATTTCTGCCATAAGAATTAATAGGAAACTATGATTTATGTTTTCTTTTTTGCCGCGCTTTGCTTTCGCCAGGTTGAAAGAGAAGCAAAGTTATAAAGCCGATAGGCAGCCTAATATGGAAAATAGAAAATTCAAATATTTTTTTGTTTAGAACACAAAAAAATGTTAATTTGTTAAAAACCTTTTTTTTTATTGTAATAATCATAGTTTTTGATAATATTCTAAGATATAGAAATATTATTTAAATATTCAAAAAATATTAACGCCAAGACGTATATATCTCTTTGCCGAGATTAAAAAAAACATTCACCTCCGAATAGAGAGTTGTGAATAGAGGCATTGAACCAATTTGGACTAAGTATAGGTATAAGTTATCTGTGGCAATTTTTATTCCCGCACACGGGTGGGAAAATGAAAAATCGCACGCGTGCGCCATACATTGCATTGTGAACCTAATCGTAGTGCGATATGAACCAGTTTTCGAGAAAGTGTATTGAAAAATAATAAAATATTAGACACGTATTTTTTGCTTTATCATTTTAATCAAAAATAACTTAGATAAAAGGCATTAAAGTTGGGGAGTGTAGGCTCGCTACGTCACAACTGTCACAATCTACAAAAACTCAATGTATCGCCGTAATCTTTTGATTACGAAAAACAAGAAAAAGTACATGTCTAATATTTTTTAATAATCGAAATGACGGACAAAAAAAAATATTAGTTATCATCCCTATTAACTTACAAATAAATAAATAAAATAAAAATATATTTTATTGACATAAAAATGGAGTAACGTTTTCAATTGAAGCCCTGACTCCTGAGCTAGGTGGTACGTGTGCTACAGGACTCAACTTTTCTTCATAACGTCAAAAACAATTCACTCTCAAAATTAATTTAAATTTATTATTCTATCCATCCGCTTTTCGCTATCCTATGCAATATGTCACCAGCTTGGATCCTACGCGACAACAAAAATACCCGCGATCCGTCTCGCTGTCAGCCAACGATAACGGGCCTTCATACCGCCTACACAGGACACACAGGGCACTGCCAGCTCACCATATACAGCCAGTCAGTTTACATACACGCCTGTGTTCGGCGAAGGGTTTGGCAGAGATATAGGTATACAACACCCAAAACGAAAGCTGTCCGATTTAAAGGGGGCAAGCCATATTGCCACTATCTGGGCAATAACCTCATCTAGTTACTAAACATAAAACATAATATAATACATAGTTTCCACTAGAAGTAGCGGAACTGCAAAGAGGTTGAAGTGTGAAAAGTTCTCGTAAAATCGCTGTGAAGACTTCGCAGAATTTCAGAGTTGACAAGAAACAAGGACAACAAGGTATTTTCGTAAAAGGTTTCTACGATGTTAAAGTTTTTTGTTCTTGTCAAAATGCCCTGATGAAAGTTGTTGCAGTTGAAGTAGGTAAGTATATCAAGCTATAATAAATAACAGTACGAAACAAACACGTAGGACGCAATGCGGTGCACACAAAAGCTCTGTGTCTCGCTGAAAGCGCTGGTAGATAAGTATAAAAGTTTATACGTCGCCTCAATATCAGATAGCGGGTTAAATTTATCCCGAGCAGTGACTGCAAAAGGCGGACTCATAAAAAGCGCGGCACGGTTGATTACAAAGCCGCGTCGGGTTTATGGGCGCGCATCTCGCGTGCCTCGCTGCCTCGCCGTCGCCGCTCCGACGACGCGAGGGTAGTTTTTCAGTCGCCGAGCGAGCCCCCGCCACATAAATAAGTGATCACGGCTCTACCCCCCTCCCTGCACCCCCCCGTGACGCCTCCCCCCCTCTAGCTCGTAAACTAAGCGCAGATAGCGAGAGGACTTAATGGCTGATCGGATTTTGATTAGCGTGGGCCGGTGACGCAACCCCGCACCCAGAGCCGAATTTGAATAGATAAGTGGGCACCCGAGGACCGGCGCTCGCGACCGTAATTTACATACTTACTGGCTTTCGGCGAACATAGAGGGTGCCAAGTTATGGACGACGCAAAAACGATAAAGTTGAAATAAAGCTTCGGTCATCGATTCGGTCGCGTCGAGTGGTTTTTTACAGAATTCTGTTTGTTATCGCTGCGGCCCGGTGCGGTCAAGCCGACCGGTCAGCGCTCGTTTTTTATTAGATTTAATCGTTCCGCAGCGCAGTAACCGCGGCACACGTGCCCGCGACCTTATCTCCAGGAGAGGTGCTGACTGTACCCTGCGCGGCGGACGAGAACATGACGTGTCGGTAAAGTTTCGCTGCGTGCTATGACTTCGACCGTTCGGCGGCAGATCTGTAACTTGTCGCTATCTATTGACAGAGGTCGGAAACTTGGGGAACGTTAGTGGATGGAGACGTACGGACAGGTAGGTACGTCGTCAGCAGGCCGGCTGCGGTTGCCGCGGGGTCGCGGTTCGATAAGGCGCGGACGCCCCCCCCTTGCCCCCCTAGCGTTTGTTTAGTTTGGCAGGTAGGTAAAGCACAACAGAGGGGCCGAAACGTGTCGCGTGGGAGTGATCGCCGCCTGACGTATCGGCTGGCGCACGAATAATTATTGAAGTTTGAAGGAAAACACGCGAGACGCTCAGCCGGGGAGTGGGTAGGTATTATAATAGACAGGTCGGTAAACATCGTCTGTGCTCGTAAGAAAAACATTGATGTTTAGTCGCCTCAGGGATAGAGTGGAGTGGAAACTGATCGACGCACTTTATCTATTGTTATTTCGGATAATTTATGCCTGAGCTCTTAATTCTGTTACTACTGATGAATGTTGGAATAAAATTCCGCTTGCGAAATCATGAAACGGTGAAGAAAAATCCTCACCTCAATCTGCATAGCCTTTTCCCAACTATCTTGGGGTCGGCTTCCAGTCTAACCGGATGCAGCTTAATACCAGTATTTTACATGGAGCTACTGCCTATCTGACCTCCACAACCCAGTAACTGGGTAATACGATACCCCTTTGTAAGACTGGTTGTCAGACTTTCGGGCTTCTGACGACTCGTAACGACTGTCAAAAGTCCAAGAATGGGAGCCGAGGCCAACGCGCAACGGCTTAACGTGCTTTTCAAGGCACGGAGAGGTCTCAGTATGTAAATATGGTCACCCATCTACGTAACGCCGCGGCAAGCGTAGCTTAACCTGATCGATCGACCCGTGTGGCTTTTATTGCTTAGCCACGAGGAGAGCCACGGTGAGGACTTTTCTTAGAGGGGTCTAAGAAAAGTCCTCACCTACTAATGTATATTTTGAGATTGACATCAGATTTTACAAAAACCTATGTTTAAACCCAGCTTCAAATACTTCTACGCTCTTATCACACCATCCAACTTTAATCACATGTTTACGAACCTTGCTTACCCCCTAGCGATACACAAGTTGGCGAGGGGGTGGCGAGTATAATTAAGAAAGGACAGCGCGAACGGGGGCCGTCGCGATGAAGTCGTAAAAACACGATGCACTGACATCAACGTACAGTAGTACTCAAGTAATATGGCTTATGGACGTACCTGCGCAGAAGATGAATTTTCAAAGCGCGGGAAATGCTATTGACCAATCGACACGCTCCACGCTTTTTCCTGTACCGCTATTGGTCGGTAGCTGTCGCCATTTTAGCGCGCGCCGCTTGACAGCCGCCATACTTGCGAGTGAGACGGAACTAACAGCTGCAGTGTATTATGAACCTTATAGTAGTGATCTAAGGTTGATTGTAAGTTTTAATTATTCTCGTTAATCTTCGGGGCCATACTTTCTTTTCTGTGCAAACGAAGATTCACGACGCGCCTTATTAGTTGAGTACTACTGTACTATACGAGTATGTACGTATATGTACGTACGTAGTATGTATGTCTATGTAGCAATATCCTGCTCTACATACATACGTATTTATATGTATGTGCTAGTACGAAAGATAGCTCTGTTACTTAGGGAATAAATTAACCAGGAATTTTTAGTAATTAGTAAAAGTTGGCCTCGATATCCTAAGTGATAGTATGCGCGGTAGCTGTGCATGGATGCTTGAGTTTGATCCCCATTTTGGCTGTTATGCCGACGTTCGCACGGACGTAAAAATATCGCGGCGGGATTTTATCGCGCACTGGATTTTCAATTCTCGTTGTTGAGCCGAGCGTTGAGAATCCAACTTAACAACAACAGAGTGCATTCTAGCGCGTTGAAAAAACACACTGTTGGATTTTCAACTCTCGGCGCTAAGCAGAGCGTTGAAAACCCAGTGCGCGAATTAAAATCGCCGCGATATTTTTACGTCGTCCGTGTGAACGTCGATTATTTTTTACGTCGCCCGGTATATGGATTTGTCAGTAGGCTCGCCTCCTATTATCAAATGAAGGATTCGATCCTCTGCTAACTAGGACTTAAATCATAGCCATGCAGGCTTGTATCAACCTTGCTTGCGAAACCCGTGACCCATTTTCCCTTTAATGAAAATTTTCTTCTTAAATCCTCTATTAACGTCCGTCACAGGGGGCCTACTCCCTAAGCACGAAGCCCGTAGTTTCAGCCTTCATCACGGGCGTTTCCTACTCCGTATCACCTACGGATGGATGATTGGATCGGAGCCCGAACGAAGTATGAATGACAACATGATTTGCCAGTTGTCCCTACTCCCGATGTGTTTTTGCCGGTCCGAAAAATTTAACTTTTACACTTGTTTTGATGGATCGTAATGTCAGACGGACGGATGAACGGACAGACGGAAAGACGGATGGACTTAGGGAGTATAAGGCCCCCTGATAATGCAAAGGATTACTCAGAAGTCAGAATGGAAATAATTTGAAAGTAGCAAGTAATTGAACTGATAAATCGCATTCCTGGACTCCATATCACCTAGAGAGAACTGCTCTGCAGCTCAGGGGGCCTACTCCCTAAGCACGAAGCCCGTAGTTTCGGCCTTCGTTACGGGCGTTGACTACTCCGTATCACCTACGGACAGATGATGGTTCGGTGTCCGAACTCCGAACGAAGTATGAATGACAACACGATTTGACAGTTGTCCCTACTCCCGATGTGTTTTTGCCCGTCCGAAAAATTTAACTTTTACACTTGTTTTGATGGATCGTTATGTCAGATGAACGGACGGACGGACGGACGAACGGACTTAGGGAGTAGGCCCCTGGCCCGTCCGAACAATTAATGGAAAATACAATTGACATAGATTTAACCAGACAACAGACACAGCTCTCGCGTAATCTTGTTACAATGATAGTTGACGCCTTGATCCACTCGAACGTTCTTATAGTTCCATTAGTACCATCACGCCATTTTTTATTAATCAATCGATCAAACAATCATTATTCAATTATTATTAAATCATGATCATCATTCAATCATCAATTATTTTTAATACACCATCATCTCGTATACTATAAAGTGTTCTAAAGTAAACAAGGTACAAACACGTATTAAATTGAAAGTGACATTTGGCCACTTTAGTCGCCTGAACATGGTCATAAAACGCGGCCTTGACAATTAAAGATGCCTCAACGCACCAGTGGTTATCAGTCTTGAAATTGAAAATAACATAAATTCTGAACACCTAAAAATGCAATAAAGACCTTTGAAGACCATTCAAACTAAAACACTATACAGCACAACTAAAACCTCAAAGGATGAATATTATCAATCGGCCTAGATTTTTCCCAACTATGTTGGGGTCAGCTTCCAGTCTAACTGGATGAAGCTGAATACCAGTATTTTACATAGAGCGACTGCCTATCTGACCTCCACAACCTAGTAACTGGGTAGTAAGTATGATCCCCGTTGGTAAAAGTGGTTGTCAGACTTTCGGGCTTCTGAGGACCCGTTACGACTGTCAAAGGTCCACGAATGACAGCCGGGACCCACGGCTTAACGTGCTTTCCGAGGCACGGAGGAGTCTCGGTATGTAAAGACGGACACCTAACCACAGACCAACTGTGCCAATCGTAGCTAAACCTGATGGATTGACCCGTGCGGCTGTTATTACTTAGCCACGAGCTCCTTCATCGAAAGGATGAATATTAAAATAGTATAAATAGTTAGGGAGACCGTAGCCGCACCCGTAGTACGAGATATAACGCTACGTACACTTGTACAGACTAGCCGACTGCACTGCGCTGTTTAAAAGGCCATCAAAGAGCCGTCTACATAAAACGAGTCCCATTTTACATTCGGGCTGCTAGGACCAGGGTTTATAGCCGGCCGGCCAGGAATTCTGTCCGTAATGAGGAAACCCGGCACCTACTATGGAGACTCGATTGTCCCGCGTATACTATCGATCGTTTCGAAACGTTAGTCGCAGGCTGTAAAAATTTTATGATCTTTGGAGATTCGACATCTAAACGGCTCTCTTTTTGTTGATTTTGGTTTGGATTCAGTGGATTGGTTTGCAGTTCACGAATAGAGCTGTGTCATTTTTGGAGCCGTAAAAGGCAATGAGATTACGACTGAGGAACGTGACGTGTGAAAGGAAAGTCTAACGTCTTCCTATAGCAAATTGAAGATATGACGCTTATTGATAGCAATACTTAGATCCAGTAAGTGGCTTATTTAATCGTCGTCAGTTTTGTGAACCAACCAATTGCTGTTCAACAACTGCGAAATATAAACACAATACTAGCAACTGGTACCGAGTTCAGTGTTCATTGGTCGTAAACAGATACTTGTCCTAAATGTTCATCATCAAAACAATGGTTATGAACAGCATCTGCTCACACGTAATCATTGAACAATAACTTTTATGAAGCACTGGGGCCGTAAGTACTCAATCTGCCTAGCCTTTTCCAACTATGTTGGGATCGGCTTCCAGTCTAACCGGATGCAGCTGAAAACCAGTACTTTTTACATGGAGCGACTGCCTATCGACATTTGGGGCCGTAAGTATACTATGTCGTGACCGTGTCTCTCTCTCTCTCTCACTGAAATCATGATGGTTCCATGATCTTTTTGTCACATCATAGTACGGCCCCAAATGTCGAGATGATCACCATTTCAGATTCGGATTCGGGCAATTTTCTGACATCCTCAAATATCGAATAATTTCAAATACGATGTTCATTTGTTTTGACTCAACATTCTACGAATGAAGTAGACGACAAAAATCTACAGGAAGAAAATAAACTTAAATAATAACAACAAACTCGTTCTGAGGCAGTCGGGTAAAAACGTATTATTTCAAAAACATAAATCACTTCTCACTCCAATCTCACAAATCGATTTGGAATCGATAACCATTGGTTGTGTCGTTGAGCGCGCGGTTATTTTCGCTCTCGGTACCTTATCTGTGTCAAAGGCAAGGTAGATGCTGTGATTCCTCCCGATAGCAACTCCATATTTATGTAGGAACCTCGCTGGATGAGGTAATTAGAGGAAAGTGATTAGGAACGCAAGGAAAATTGCAGCGAGGGAGAGAACCCCAGCTTTTGAAAGGAAACGCGGGAAAAGCAAAGGGACGCAAAAGTTTTTTTTGTCAAATGGATTATATGTATATTTTTTTTATAAATTAAAAGAAGCCTGGGCCCGGTCATATGCAGCTAAAAACACGAATAGAGGTGGTCTATATTGTCGAGCAATGGATATTAAACTGTCAACATAACGTGAAAGCTTGCCAAATATTGCACTTTCTATATACCTAAGGTGTATCTATTTAAACACGAAATCTCGGGGTCGATTTCAGGTTTGGTCCTATAGTAAAAGTCGTTCATAATGATGAGTACAATGACCCCTTAAAAGATTTCGTGTTTGAACAGATACAACTTATACAAGTTTCATTCGAAGCAACACCGCGTGATACATTATTAATTTATTATATTCTGTGGTGATACTTAGTTTTATTTATTTATTTATTAAAACTTTATGCACAAGTAAAAAAATACTGTACAAAGGCGTACTTAATTTGCTGTGCCCGACAGGGTCCATAATTGTTTCGTCTAATGTATTTTAACACCTGTATATGTACATTATGGATTGCAATAAAGAATTTGAATTTGAATTTGAATTTAATGCCTGAGGCATTTTCTACCAGCCAACCTTAGGGTGATGCAGAGACAAAACAGTTTTACCGAAGACAACAGTTTGTCAGTTTCAACCCTCAAGTGTCACCCCGAGGGTGCAGAAGGAAAAACCTTTACATAATAGATATATAAGCTTAAGTATATCTTATATATACACCACTATTTTTTAATTAGTACAAAAAAAAATGGGGCTCTTTCCGTACCCGTTACTGATCATATTTGTGTAGTCAAAAGTAAAAAAAACGAAATACCAAAATTGTCCACGAAAATTTGTCATAATTGGTAAATTCATGATTATGATACGATAACAGCTGTTGGAGGCGGGGCAAGTTCGAGCGAGAGCACGCGATTGCGAGAGCGAAAGAATGAATACAATCATGAATAGCCTGTACAATATTTCCATACATTGAGTGAAATTTTGGGATATAAACAAACGCCAATAACTTTGCTGTTTATAAATATTATTTATTGAGACTTTACATATATAATAACAAGACCTTCTCAAATGAGCCCTTTAAGTATTTGTATTAATTAAAAATTAGTGGTGTATCAACGTAAAAAAAAACATCATCCAATGAAATGGATGAAAAATTTTGTTTTCCATCGGATGATGTTTTTTTACGTTACCCCCCCTACCCACCGCTGGGGTTTTGGGTCTAAAAATTAGTTCAAGGTGGACATCTGAGGGGTTAACAGCTTTTATTTAACTTCTTGTATTGTATGTAGATATGTGCTGGAATTTTGCAAGTTAAATTTGACCCACTTTCCGTTGTTAGATTGAGCTGAAATTTGGCATACTTATGTAAATTCGGTGACAATACAATAGTTTGGTACCGTCGATCTGATCTGATGATGGAGCCGGAAGGTGACCACTTGAACTCGGTAATAAAACGACGCAACCCTATCGAGTTTGGGTTCGTTTGATTCATCTTGACAAGGACTCTGGTCCTAGATAATATCCAGACTAATGAAAGCTTGTTTTTTTATATATATTAAATAATACACTTGTTTTAGTAAATTAATTACATCTATACTATTAATAAAGCTGAAGAGTTTGGTTGGTGTTTGTATGCTTCAACGCGCTTCAAACCTCTGAAACTACCAGTCAGAGTTGAAAAATTCTTTTTGCATTGATAGCCCAATTCTTGAGGAAGGCTTTAGGCTATTTACATCACGCTACGACCCTTAAGAACTGAGCAAAAACAAAAAAAACCGGTCAAGAGCGAGTCGGACTCGCGCACAGAGGGTTCCGTTCCGATTTCTGAAAAAGTGTGATATTCTAAATATCACACTTTTTCAGAGTCATCGTTTTATTTTTCCTGTAATCTTTACATAAACTTCGATCACATAGAATAATTTCAGATTTTTCTCTTTGCAAACTTCGGAGATAACGGTATTTTTTTTACATTTTTCATCAGAAGTCGAAAAATATGCGGCTTAAAGAAAAGGAAAAAAAAGTTTGAGAATTTGCAAACAGCGTTCTTTCATATGATACCCCACATGCCCTAGTAGCCAGCCCCACTTTGATTTTTTAAGACCCCCTTTCAGTCCCTGTTGCAAAAAAAAATATAAAGATTTTAATTTCTTTCTTATTTGCAAAATAGTTGGGTCAACGTCATCAAAAACTATTCTCAATTTCAAGTTGATAGCATTAGTAGTTCTTGAGATATCCAGCTGTGACAGACAGACAGACAGACTGAGTCACACCATAAGGGTTCCTTTTTTACCATTTTGGTACGGAACCCTAAAAAGTCAGAAAGAACACGCGGACGAATTCGCGGGAAGAAATACAGTTTCAGGTTTTGAATTCATGAATGTATGATTATAAATTCTATGACCTTTTATGATTCTGTGACCTCCAATAAATATAAGTTAGGCACTAGATTTTAAACATAGTTTAAGATTTTCTTACTAAAATAAATGTACCTAAGTAACTTTGTAATGATGTGAATTCTATGTAATTTATTTAATGTGAACTTATGAATAAATATTCTATTCTATTCTATTCTATGCACAGGGCACACCAAACACACAAACCTCAATACGATTAACTTTCGTAGACTTCATCTAAGTCAAAAACTAAGAAGTTTAAACTGAAAGTTATTTACGAACTGACATACCTAATTAAAGCGCACACAAACTCCTTCACGGTTTTCCCATTTCATAAAGCAAAGGAAACGTGCATTTCAGCCAGCATTTATAAAACGAACCGGTAATCGCTATTCGAAATCAAGCCGAACCGGAGCCGCGACAAAAAACCGCGCGATAACGTGAACTAGTCATGCGCGATTAATCGCAGAGTTCTTATGCCCATCGTCCACGATTCTACTCAAAAGTAACGTGTTACAAATCCAATACGGTATTTTACTCTAAAGGAGAAAAAATCTAAAATTATATTATTTAAATAGCTTAGGCAAAATGCAGTCGGAAAATGTTAGTTTTAGTTTGTAAAATAACAATATAAATTTTTAAATTATATTCAAAGCTTTTTAGTTTTTTTAATCTGTTTTCCAACACCATGAAAGTAGCCGCCATTTTATTACGTCATACGGTGATACGGCAGTGTAAATTAAAAAGTGTCAATGTCAACTATCAACTGATCAGCGTTTAAAAAGTGTTTGTTTACACTGCCAACTGACGTCATGACTACAGAGCAATATGTCGTCCACTGCGTCCAGCGTTTTAAATGTAAAATTTTAAAGCATTTTTATGGTACTTATCAATTGAATAAACATTTTGTGTTTTTTTTTTAGTTGCCTTATTAACACTTTAGAATCTAATTGAGACACTTTTAAAAAAATCGGTGTAATACCCTATTCACCAATGTTTAGCCAGAATGCCACAGCACTTGTTTTTCAATAGACGACGCGACTTACTATTTTGTTTGAGCGGTGATTTGAGTTACTTTTGAGTAGTGTCGTGGACGAAGGGCCTTAGCCTAAAAGCTCGTGCAGACAGGCGCACGCGACGGCGCGACGCGACTCCATGCAGTAGCACAATTTGAATGAAGTTTTCGCGGCGGTCTGCACGAGCCTTAATGAACTCCTCAATAAATCTGCCTAGCCTTTTCCCAACTATGTTGGGGTCGGCTTCCAGTCTAACCGGATGCAGCTGAATACCAGTATTTTACATGGAGCGACTGCCTATCTGACCTCCACAACCCAGTTACTGGGTAATACGATGCCCCTTGGTAAGACTGGTTGTCAGACTTTCGGGCTTCTGATGACCCGTAACGACTGTCAATGATCCACGAATAACAGCCGGGACCAACGGCTTAACGTGCTTTCCGAGGCACGGAGGAATCTCAGTGTGTAAAGAAGGTCACCCATCCACTGACCAACCCCGGCAAGCGTAGCTTAACCTGACGGATCGACCCGTGCGGCTGTTATTACTTAGCCACGAGCTCGCCTTAATGAACTCCTGTCGTTCGTAATATAATTGCTGCGAAGCTTTAGAAAACAGTTTACACATGGATAAGACATTTAGAGGAGTTGCCATGCTGAATATTTTCTTTGATAGAAACTGATAATTTACTACTCGACCACTCATCATAATCAGCCTATATTGTCCCCACTGCTGGTACACAAGCCCTCCTCTCTGTGAGAGGGACTGGATCGTGATCCACCACGCGGACCCAGTGCGGGTTGGTAGTTACGAGTACCTATATGTTTCCTAATGTTTGGTTCTAGGACATACCGGTTTCCTCACGATGTTTTCCTTCACCGTTTTGAGAGCAGTGGTGATGAAATAATTTACACAAGTAAAGCGCCTGTAAGGGTTCGAACCTACGACCTAACTCGACTACTCGACCACTCGCCCACTCCCTGTAATTTAATTATTTGGGCCCATAAACGCTCTAAGGCCCATAAAGGCGCATAAAGTCTAAATAAAACATCTTGTTCCCCATAGCATAGGGACTATTTTAGTCACGGTTGTTGAATCACATGACCCATACCGCTACGCTCCAATCTATACTAAGTATATAAGTGTTTGTAGGTACACAAGGCTACACATCAAGCTATACAGTTCCAGTTTACACTGACCTCTCACTATACAGAAATCCTATACAATGTGAGATTAGCTTATACGAGAAATGTACAGCTTGATCTGTAGCGTACACGACATTATTTCGGTCGCATGCGGCCGCGACCCGGCGCGATTTTAATTAAGTCCCGCGACCACGCGACCTGGGGACTCCTGCTCCGTGCGAAACCGAGTAATCGAGTGGTTACTACAATCGATTTTAGTAAACAAAGGACTCGGTGGCATTTTGTATAGGAAGAAATTGAGAGAAGGGGAAGTAAATTAAAAATTGTGTATGTTGCATTAGTCCCACGCTGTGCCGCGCCTGGGGGCCTACTCCCTAAGCACGAAGCCCGTAGTTTCGGTTTCTTACTCCGTATCACCTACGGATGGATGATTGGTTCGGGCCCCGAACGAAGTATGCATGACAACATGATTTGCCAGTTGTCCCTACTCCCGATGTGTTTTTGCCCGTCCGAAAAATTTAACTTACAATTCTTGTGATGGATCGTAATGTCAGACGGACGGATGAACGGACGGACGGAAAGACGGACGGACTTAGGGAGTAGGCCCCCAGGTCCCAATGTTTAAAAACCGGACAAGTGCGTGTCGGACCACGCACAATGAAGGGTTCCGTAGTTGAAAGGAATTTATCCCAAAAACAAACTTAACATTGGATATTATAAAAAAATAAAAATTATGTCATAATATTACAAATTCACAATTTTCCGACTTTTTCCTTTACTTGTGCTGGGAGACATTGCTTTTTGCCAAATTTCATAATTCTAGGTCAAAGGGAAGTACCCTGTAGGTTTTGATTTACTTGCGAGTATCAAAAAATATCGCATAAATGGCCGTATTTTTTTATTGCGTTGACTTAGAAGTTTGATCTTTTTAGAAATCCAAGGGACCATAGACCTACGTATTTGAAATTAATTTCAGCTGGATATCTTCTCGCGTTCCTGAGAAAAACGGTATTGACAGACTGACAGAAAGACAGACAGACGGACAAACAAGTGATCCTATAAGGGTTCCGTTTTTTCCTTTTGAGGTACGGAACCCTAAAAATGTTTAATGAAAACTTGAGACAGGAAAAGGAATTTTTATTAGCTGGGAGTTCCTTTAAAATATGCATTCTAAGAAAATTCAACTTTTTTGCACGTTAAATTGAGAGAAGTCGTTGCTTTTTTCTGCCCTTTTACTTGAACTTAGTCCTTCAAGACAGTTCATCTGAGCAGTAGCCACGAGCCTACGACTCCACGACTCAATGACCGCAGAAAAACGATAATAACTAATCAGTCTCCATTTAAATAAATTATGCACCAGACTCTCAATATTTATGTAATTACATGCCTGTATCGGATGGCGTATTTACCAGTTTACACAGACATTTAATTCGAATTAAATAAGGTACGTTAAGCCAACGCAATGGTAACCAGAGGCATTCGCGATTTATTCGCCATTTTATGCCCTCACTGTATTATTTGGATATTAACAAAGATTTAGATTGTTAGATTCACCCTGCCTGTTCAAAAGATGGTCACGTTTCTGTTTCGTTGACAATGACATTTAAATGTATATCATAGTGTCACTGGTATTTCTTTAAGTATGTTTTTCTTGTTTGTATTGGCACCTTGTTTTTGTTAGGGTGACTGGTAATTAGTGACCGATACCTAAACACATGACTGTGCTCATGATAACAAACAGCTTTTACTATGGGACCAAACATGAAATCGCGAAAAAAAAATCAGCTGCTCCCTAGATTTTGACGAGTTACGCGAACATGAATGTAAGGGGCAGCTGATTTTTTTTTTCGCGATTTCAGTTTTGGTCCCATACTAAAAGTTGTTTGTTATCATGAGCACAATCATGTGTTTAGGTATCGGTCACTAATTACCAGTCACCCTTGTATGTATATTCATTTTTTTTTCATTTAATTGAGTTTTTGTGTAATTGTTTAATTGTCTTTTGTGTGCACTGAATAAATGTTTTATCTGTCTATTTAAATATAATTGTCTCGCTCGCTCATACCGAAATCGTATCAATCGATCCGTGCAGCATGCTCACTCTTCTCAGTATTGACACTTTTACTCGCGACCTAAGTATGTACAATGAGGGCAAATCGAACGATTTAAATCTTTGGACATTAATCGCTTAACTGGACCATTGCTGTAGTAAGTTATAAACCCACATTACCTTCTATGAAATTGATTTATGCATCGCTATGGTATCAGACTCTTTCTGTTCTACTAGACAGTAGTATAGAATATCCAAAAAAACAATTATCACAAAATTGCGTTTTGACAGATTAGTTACTTTTATGGAAGCAAGGCGATGCATCGCATTTTGTAGCAATTTGACGTTTATTTTCAGTTTTTTTTTTTTTTGTGTAAAATTCACTACATTTTTTCAAAGAAGTTATTCTTATGCTCATTGTTATAACTGAACAAGCATTTTCCCCAATTACGCCTGCTACTATGAGTTTCCCGGCTTAAGGAAGTCTCACAGATCTACCTTGTCTGTAATCCTAGCAGAGACAAAGCAATAATTGCAAGTGTTATGGGGATTACAGCAGTTTGTCACTAACGGCCGAGCCCAATAACTTACTGTTAGTAAAAGACAGATCGCTACTAATGGTAGACAGTATAAGTAATTCTATCTGTCCTTACGTTCCTTTCGATCGTTCGTGTTCTTTTGTTTTATCTGTCTTAGATTATTGGTACGTTAAAACTAGTGCTGTGATGCTGAGCGTGAGGCTCAGCATTAGCCCTTGCAACCACTAGAACAACGAGGCAGTACTTGGATAAAAATGTAAATTTATTTTTAAAACTAGCTTTTGCCAGCGGCTTAACCCGCGTGGATGTCGGAAAATGAAAATACCTACGGGAACGTACCTACTACCGGGAAGTCCTTCCTTATTACTTTTCTACATTATAAAGAGAACCTCTGTGCAAAATTTCAGCTTTCTAGGTGCAAGGATTAGGGGTCGGCGTTGATGAGGCAGGACTTCTCTTTTTATTTAGACACTAGAATGTCCTTCTCGCCATGAGCTTAAAACATCACGACTCTGTAGAAGCGCGCTGTAGGTGTGGGTAGATCACGTGCGATTCGTTTCGTGTCTGTACTAATGACCAGCCGGTCGATTCTGTAAAAATCTCACCGTGAAAACTTAGGTGAAGTGAGTTTGTTTTTGCTAGGAATTGACACTATTGATAGCTCACTCCACGCTCACTTCACCAAAGTTTTCACGGTGAGATGGTTACAGAATCGCACTGCAGATCCGACATATAAATTACCACATTTATCACATAATGTTAATTTTACACACTGATAAAAAAAACAAGAACTTTAATTAGTAAACTATATTTTAGTAAGTATCTAGGTATGCATGTCCAATCTTATAAGAAACTTACAACCGTTTAAAAACTAATAAAACTTCATAATTTTCTTATAACACGTAGATCGAGATCTAAAGGATTCTTGAGTAACTTAATAAAAATACGAAAGGCCGCTACTACATTATAATAAGCCATATAACATTATAATTCATGGCTCAAACATGTCTCGGACGAGTTGTTAATTGTCGTTGCATTTATAATTTTTCAATTTTCATATTCATATTCAGCTATTAATTAGAATTCCCTTGAAGTCGAGGACCTGGGGACAAGTTCGCACGATGTACTTGCTAGTACCGTTGGCGTTGCCGCTAATGTATGCGTGGATAACCTTAATCTAGAGTGTATAACTGCCATCATGCCGCTTATACTCAAAGGCACAGAAATTAAGTGTTTTTGTGTACTTAAACGAACAATTTCGAACTGGAAGATGTCAGAAGAACTTAGTCTGAAGTTAGCGGGTGTCTCTAGGTGATATGTAAAAACCGGCCAAGTGCGAGTCGGAGTCGCGCACGAAAGGTTCCGTACCATCTATATAAATAAAAAGAGAAGTCCTGACTGACTGACTGACTGATTGACTGCCTCATCAACGCCCAGCCCAAACCGTTGGACCTAGAAAGCTGAAATTTTGCACAGAGGTTCCCTTTATAATGTAGACAAGGAATAAGGAAGGAATTCTCGGTAGTAGGTTCCCTTGGGATATTTTCTGACATCCACGCGGGCGAAGCCGCGGGCAAAAGCTAGTTATCTATAAAAACGGCAAAAAATCATGTCTGTTGTATGGGAGCCCCCTTAAATATTTAAGTATGTTATTCTGTTTTTTAGTATTTTTTGTTATAGCGGCAACAGAAATACATCATCTGTGGAAACTTCAAATGTCACGGTTCATGAGATACAGCCTGTTGACAGACGGACGGACGGACAACGGAGTCTTAGTTAGTAATTGGGTCCCGTTTTACCTTTTGGGTACGAAACCCTAAAAAGCTAACTGGGCGGGAATAAGAAAGTGACAGAGTCAATTACTTTCACATGCGAAAAAAAGAGAGCGCAACAATGCGCTGGAACCAAAATAAAAGCGCCAAATGAAATGAAAATTGTTTAAAAATAAATTAAGCTATCTATCAAAAATATTTTTCGTACCACTTGCTTGCGAATTTGCCGCGTTTTTGTTTTCTTCAAATACATAAACGTTAAGTTTATTTTAATTTATTTTTATAAATAAGTTAATGTTCTAAAATGCTTATCTCATATTATTATTGTGTTAATTTTTTCGCAAATGGTACGAAAAGTAGAGTATTTTCCTCGGTGATAAAGCTGTCTTAGTCTTGGGTGAACTTAAATCCCTCGCTACACTCAGGACTCGTCTTAAATCCCTCGCTTCGCTCGTGATTTAAGTTATTAACGCCCTCGCTACGCTCGGGAGTAAACCTCGAGTCCTTCGTTACGCTCGCGATTTAAATCGTCACCCGCGACAGAAGACACTGCTTTATCCCCTTGGTTAATAATGTACTATTCAATCACAGTTTTCAATTACCTAATACCACAGATTAATACAGATGGGACACTCCGCAAAATCATTTAAATAAAAAGCGACTCTTGCTACGACACAATAAAGTGCAATGTAATCTGTGCTAAATGTGCTAATACGCACATTTTGAATGCAATGTTACAATGAAATTACTTAGGATTTTAACATGAAGGAAATGACAACTAGGCGAAATTGTTTAAACGTGTGTTTCATGTTACGTTACTAGGAAAATCCTAGAAATTCCATGTCGCGTAGCCGGATTTAATTAGTTGATTGTCTATCCGAAAATAAGATACCCCATAAATTCATTAGAACTAAAACAACAGCACTACGATTCTGAAAATTGTAGCCACGAACTTTAAAAATTAAACGCTTACCCTCTTACTAATAAACACAGAATAAAGTTATTACAAGTTTAAACCTATGAAAATTTATGGTTATTCCTTTATT
Organism: Cosmia trapezina; assembly: GCA_905163495.3. Taxonomy (NCBI): domain Eukaryota; kingdom Metazoa; phylum Arthropoda; class Insecta; order Lepidoptera; family Noctuidae; genus Cosmia; species Cosmia trapezina. The sequence continues at coordinate 20,201,906 of LR991035.1, read as the reverse complement.
ATTCCTGATATAACTTTATTCCGTGTTTTATTAGTAAGAGTGTTGATGTTAAAGAAAAACAAAACCGGACAAGAGTGAGTCGGACTGGCGCACTGAGGGTTCCGTTCCGATTTCTGAAAAAGTGTGCTATAGAGACATCTTTTTATTTTTCCTGTAATCTATGTATATATAAACTTCTAAATAGGTTTTTTTTTTTACATTTTTCATTAAAAGTCGAAAACTGTGCGGCCTAAAAAAAGAAAAAAATGTTTGAGAATGTGCAAACAGCGCTCTTTCATTTGGTTGTGGATTGACTCATAAACGGGATTTAGATGTGCACATCACGTTCAGAACAGTTTCATTGGTAAAATTCGACCTTGAGCACCTTCGAAGGTGTTAGTTACTGTTAGTTCATAGTAAAAACCACGTGTTCTGCCAAAAGTGTTCTCATAATGCGCCGGCGCCGCTAAACACATAGTTAACAATTATTTTCGAGCGAGTACCTAAATAACGCTTCGGGATTCGCTACCTTACTTGTCTCCGTACTAAATGCACGGCTGTATACAGGATGGTGCCGAAACTTCAGGAAAATTTCGTGAAAGAAATCCGTCATATAGGGTTGTCATCTCATGAAATCATGTCATGTAGGTTGCAGTGTGACACGGCAACGAAAATTAATGTACTTAATAATAATAATATCAGGTCTGAGAAACAGAAACAAATAAAATATCTTGACTTAGCTCACGAGGTTGTTGACATGTGGAATGTGAGCTCGGCTGTCATTGTGCCGATTGTAGTAACGGCCAACGGCCTGATGGCCGAAAGACTCGATCAACATTTCTCGAGGCTCTCGTTAGGCGGTTGGATCAAGGGTCAGATTCAGAAGGCAGTACTCCTCGATACAGCTCGTATTGTGAGGAGGTTCCTATCTCTGCAGCCCTAACCACCGGTTGCTTGGACCCTGCTCCCGACACCGGCGGACTAGTATTTTTATATTTTTAAATATTTTTTATATATTTTTTAAGAAATATTTAAAAATGTATTTTATAAGGAAAAGTTAGGAATAAACGAAATAATATCAGGTCTTATCAAATAAAATAGAAGTTGACAAAAGGTGTAAGTATAGGTATTCTAATGTTGTTTAATCATGGGTAAATAGTTTTGTCTACACCCATGCTATAAATCCTCTATAAAAGTGTCTGAAACAGTTAGCTTATTGCCAACATTAAAACAGCCAGTGTCATAGTAACCATGGTAACCATAATAGCATCCAAACGTGTGTTTTAATGTTGTACTGAATTTCATAATGCAACTCGTTTTCAAAAAAAGAACATTGTAATGCACGCGCGTTTCACTACGACAGCGCCGTAATTTAAAAAAAGAACTTATTCGAATTCACGTTGTATACTATGACGCCGGCCGCCATGTTCGATACGAGTATTATTAGTATTGCAAAAAACTGTTTCAGAACCTTTTATAGAGGATTGATAACATGGATGTAGATAAAGTCTTGTATGCAACTGTACATAATTAGGTATTAAAACACTCATGTGATACTAATACCCCTTATTATACGTCAGTTACTATTGCATAAATAACTATTATTAGAGTTCTATGCATAGAATTAATAGGATAGTCTAATTACTCTAAGGTTCTATGATAACTCTGTGAGGGGGTATTTTATAACACTTTCATTACCTATCTACAACTTTTGAAGATTAAACAACTTTCAGACATTTGCAGCACATGAAAATTTTAAAATCTTAATAACATTTTGTCTATAAATTGAAAAAAAAAAACTATGAGTAAGTTGTATCATTTTCTTGCTCTATTATCTATATAAACGTCAACCGTTTACAATAAACAATTTCTCTTGAGATGCAATCTATCCAAACAAAATCGCTCTTCCAAAACCCACCACCCTGTACACCCAGCGAACGTGCCAGAACATTCCGTCGTTGTACAGAATGCTCCGCCGCTGCGGACTGGTATGCAGCGAGACGATACCTATCCGTGACGTCACTAAGTACCCTGCTTGCCACGTTTTGTATACCACCCCAAATGTGCAGCGATGCCACCTTCGTGTGTGACGTCATTACAATTTGAAAAGAGAATTTTATGCAAAGAAAGGCCATGCCTTCTCTTTCGTGAAATGAAATAATTTTCTAGTAAATGGCCATTGGAATGGTTCAATGAAAATAATGCATTCATAATATACAGGGTGTAAGGGACAGCCCTCCGCAAACTGATAGGGTGAATTCAGTATGTCATACTAAGATGATCGGTACATGAAATTTTTTCAGGAATGTTAAGGGAATCCAATAAACCTGATTTGTTTGTGTTTTTGTGCACAAACCGGAGCGTCTATTACTGGTTGGGAGGGGTAGGTAATAGGTATGCGGTGAGTTCAATGAACTCTGTAGCTAGACAGAAAGTGAACAGCTGATTTCGCGCGTCGTTCGTTGCATGATTTCTACATCCATTGCTGGTTTTTTTTGTTTTCAGTTTTGTTTTTTGTTGTTTTTTTTACATAAATGGAGTGCTGCGAACACACAATGTAGTTTTACTTTGAAATAAAGAAAATGTAACTGAAAAAAATATTTAAAAAATGAAAATTTTCCTGAGAAAATTTCCGGTGGAATATGATTCAAAATGAGGAGCTGAATGCACCCTGTTAGTTTGCGGAGGGCTGTCCCTTACACCCTGTATAATGTTCCATCTGTAATTGATACTCGTAGGCAGTGGCGAATTTGCAGTCTTGGGCACGCTAGGCCCCAGGCCATGTAGTAAGTAGGTACCAGGCGCCCCCTTCTCAGCACCCATCATATTATAGACTACTTTTTCTTGGTCTGAGTAGACTACATAATGAATTTACTTTATTGTCAACTTTTATCGAAATCAGTTTAAGTAAGGGAGGAGCTCGTAGTAATAACAGCCGCACGGGTCGATCCGTCAGGTTAAGCTAGGCTTGCCGGGGTTGGTCAGTGGGATGAGTGACCATCTTTACATACCGAGACTCCTCCGTGCCTCGGAAAGCACGTTAAGCCGTTGGTCCCGGCTGTTATTCGTGGATCTTTGACAGTCGTTACGGGTCGTCAGAAGCCCGAAAGTCTGACAACCAGTCTTACCAAGGGGTATCGTATTACCGAGTAACTGGGTTGTGGAGGTCAGATAGGCAGTCGCTCCATGTAAAATACTGGTATTCAGCTGAATCCAGTTACACTGGAAGCCGACCTCAACATAGTTGGGAAAAGGCTAGGCAGATTTGATTCAGTTTAAATAACTTTAATAAATACATATATGCTAGCTTAGTTACTTACTGATTTTTTTCGCGATTTCAGGTTTGGTCCCATAGTCAATGTTGTTCATAATGATGAGTACAGTGACCCCTTAAGAGGATGATAACCAGTAACCCTGTATATTTAGATGTACGAAAGTGATTTAGGAAAATTATTTGTTTACGGGAATGCCAATTACATTAATTTATTTTACTAATAGAATTAAAACAACAAATATAAGAACAAATACCATAAACTAATCTAAAATAAAAAAAAGAACCTAAAACTAAAAACCATAGTAACTAAAATATATTATTAAAAGGAGTCCCTTTAGGCAAGGTTCCGAAGATACTGGCAGCGTTCCCCCTTTGAATAGCTAGACTAATTCTTTGTCCGGAAAATTATTGTTATACGATGTGGTGCAGTGCGGCCCGCCATAATGTGCGCTAGCCTTTATAATATTTAGGTACTTTCAGTTATTTCTTGTTATCATCAGTGAACTTGTTGACAGATTGGCCGCCCCTAATCTGGTCGACCTAGGCCGGCCGACCGGCCTACTGGCCCTTAGGGCAAATCCGGCACTGCTCAAGAAATATTTCCCTACAACGTTCGCTCTGTCGCGCGTTCGTACCATTTATACACTAGTTGGCCGACAAATCCAGCACCGTTCGGCGTTTGGGCAGGTCGAGTAGGTACCGTTTGCATAAAAAAAATCAGTGTTATTGCTGTGTATAGTTTTATGTATGTTAGTCTGTTAAGTATTTATTTAGTTAAGTTGTTGTTCTGCGGTGACTTAGCAACATAAGAATACTTATGAGTATTCCTCCTTATTACTGCGTTACCACGTACAGTTCACATTCTTTGATACGAGCATTAGCTTACATAGCAGTGCTCACTTACGCAGTCAGCCGACAGACGCTACCCATTCTCGCATGACGCAACGACTGCCAGACAAGTCGTAGGTTTTATTATCTCAGTGAGCACGTCGCACGATTGGATCGCAGATCACGACGCGTCGGAACGATGCTGACGTCATTAATGCACGCGAAGTACGAGGATTAAAAAGTGGGTTATATTAGTTTATGACAGTTGATTTTGGAATTTAGAGTGTGGATAGATCATAGATGTAGTTGGAAGGTTTCATGAAAGGCAGACGGAAAACAAAAAGTTTTGATTGGTTTGAGTTGTAAGTTTTCTTTGGTGGACATTTTCATTTCGTCTCTTTCTCTCAAACGTGTCGTGCGTGAGCGTAGCTTCGGTGATTTGATATCTCAATCCAATTAAAGTACAATATGTTAAGGCCCTGGTTCCAAGATTGGTTTAGCTCGGTGTGTAAGTGAAATGGCGTTATGGCTGTCTAGTTTGACGCACGAGATAGAAGATTCTCACGCGCACCGGAATTATGTCGTAAAAATGCAAATAAAATCGTATAAAATTAGAAATTAACTATTTAATAAAAACTAATCCATCACTGGATGCAGTTTAGAATTTGACATTTCATGGTATATTTTAAATTATAATTATAATTGTTAATGAAGGGATAAACTGCTTTTAAAGATTATTAGGAGATATGTTTAAAGATTTTTTTGGTGCATTAAAATATGTATAATTATGTTTTGGCTTCCATCACTGTATGCGAAAAGGACTTGAAAATATCATATTTTTTTACATGTCAAAATTATTTACGGTTTATGAGATACACAGCTTTAAAAAACCACCTTTTTGATCGTTTTCAGGAAATCTGGGCCTTAATGCAGACACTTTATTAATGATGAATTTGGCTATTTACGCAGAAAAAACCGGCCAAGTGCATGTCGGATCACGCACAATGAAGGGTTCCGTCGTTGAAAAGAATTTATCCCAAAAAGAAACTTAGCATTGTAATCCCAAAAAAAAAATTTTTTACGTGATAAAATTACAAATTAACAATTTTGGGACTTTTTCCTTTAGTTGTGCTGTAAGATCTTGCTTCTTGCCAAACATTATTCTAGATACCCAGGTTCTGATTTACTTGCGAGTATCAAAATATGTCACATGAATGGCCGTATCTTTTACTGCATTGACATAAAAGATTGATTTTTTTAGAACTCCTGGGGACCGTAATAGACCTACGTATTAGACATTAATTTCAACTTGATACCTCCACGCGTACCTGAGAAAAAGTGTAGGTATTGACAGACTGACAGAGAGACGGACAACGAAGTGATCCAATAATGGTTCCGTTTTTCCTTTTCCTAAAAACTTAGTTAACAATGCATTTACAGCGCCACATTACCAGTTCATCACACAAGCTACACAAAGCACCCAATCTGGCTGCAGTTCTCTCTGTTTGATTGTTCACTTCAAGTTTCACGCTCGGAGCCGCTCGTAAACCTTCCATATTTCCAATACTTGAAAAACGGGAAAGCCATCGAGAAATCCCGCATTTTTTCTATTTTCCTTCGTCTGCGAGGACGATGCCTCGGGTGGCAATTATGCCGACTGATTGGCACCAGACTTTGCCCAAAACTGCTTTTGGAATAAAGCCTTATAGTGTGGATATGTCCTAATTGACACACGGTAGGACTCGTAGGCACCACACGTCTTGCAGAGGATAAGCTAAGTCCTGACTAGCTGACTACCAATTAGGTAGTTCGAACATGTGTTCTGTCTTTACATTTGTTTTTTTGTCGCCGAAAAATGGAAATGCTTTTTCGAGTCTCGGGTTTCGGGTGTCTGGGCAGCTAATTATTTTGGGTGGATTGATTCTTTTTCTAGGAGCTCGTGGCTAAGTAATAACAGCTGCACGGGTCGATCCATCAGGTTAAGCTACGCTCGCCGGGGTTGTCCGTGGATAGGTGACCATCTTTACATACCGAGATTCCTTCGTGCCTCGGAAAGCATGTTAAGCCGTTGGTCCCGGCTGTTATTCGTGCATCTTTGACAGTCGTTACGGGTCGTCCGAAGCCCGAAAGTCTGACAACCAGTCTTACCAAGTATAGTATTACCCAGTACCTAACTGGGTTGTGGAGGTCAGATAGGCAGTCGCTCCATGTAAAATACTTGTATTCAGCTGCATCCAGTTAGACTGGAAGCCGACCCCAACATAGTTGGGAAAAGGCTAGGCAGATTGATTGATTGAGTTCTTTTTCTTTACCAGCGCATAAAAAAATATTGCCTCACGACTCTCGTAACACTTTATTAGAAACTTCTTTAAATGGTAATTACAAACTAATTATTTCTGATTTTTTCAACGTCAATGCAAAGTTCATACATGGTTCTTTTGATTTATTTATGTTATCATAAATTATGTATTTCCAACTATGAATGAACTAAGTATTATTTTTCTTTTATAAGTCTTAGTTAGTCACGCAATGCCCTATTAAATATACCGAGCAATTAAAATAATAGCTAAACTAGGACTAAGTGTAGGCTTTAAAACATAAAAATAATAACATTAAAATGCACATTGTGACTGTTGTGAGGATGTTAGTCATGGTCGCCATTCCCGTAGTTACAAGTTGCGCGGGAAAATCCAACCCCCAACTTTCTTCCCCGAATTAAAGCGAGAAAAATACTGAATACTAATGACCTGTTAACTGAATAATATATTCTATTATCTCATTCACCGAACTATTCTTCCAATAACTTTCCTCTCGTCCCTATCTCGAAAACCAGACGTCTTTTCCGACTTACGCAACAGAATTTACGCTTAAGCGAACCGAGGTCCGAGCACTAACGTTACTCACTCACACCCATGCAATTTGTATGAGCTGCTGGCCAGGACTGTGGGACCTACCCCACCCCCCGCAGATCGAAGAGACGAAGGCGCCCGAGGGGTGGAATGTGCAAGTGGTCAGAGGTCTTGATGTGACAAACTATGGTATAGTGCGGTATTGGTAGCTGTCCGTTAGAAGTAGAGCTCCCACGTTCCTCTAATGCAGTTGGGTTCTGTGTTCTGGGGAGTTGGTGTGAACATGGTGAGGGGTCCGGGTGAGCTGGTCGGTCGGCAGTACATTACTTAGGTAGGTATGTAGCGGCGAGTGGCGAGCGGGCGCGCGCGGCGTGTGGGTGAGACGTTTACGGTCGGATCGCTGGTCGACGACGCTGCGGTGACCACGACTCAGGCCAAGGGTTATACGAGACATCGTCAAATGTTAGCAGCATAGAAATATATCTATGGATATCAGCAAAAATAACGAACTGCAGCCTAAGTTCTTGTGTTCGTATTATATGTATAATTAAAATGTATGTATGATTACAATAACTGTGTGCCTGTAATTTATCTGAAATAAAAATGAATTGAATTGAATTACTTAGGTAATAAGGTTGAAGAGTGGTTCACCGCAAATGTCCGCGATGGTACCAATTTATTTTTTGACTTTTAATTTCAATACTTTAATGGAACTGATGGAGGCTACTGATGGCGCCAAACTCGCAAAAAAAAATACATAGCTAAGCAGAAGAATACTCTTATGCAGTGACGTGAAAGAATTCACTGACAGAGCTATACAACGTGCTGCTTCTATTGCGACATTAATTAAAGACACAGGTAGGGCCAACTTTTTCTTATGCTGGTGTGCATGACAGCTGACGTCTTACAATCGCGCCAGTCATTGTGCTTGCATTGTGCTTTACAGTGTGCGTGCAAATTGCGGCGAACAGTTAGACGCTATTTTTTTTCGACGAGTCCATCACAGCTTTAACTGTCTATCTAGCTAGCCATACCTATTTACCTCTTTGCTTTAACCCAAAATAACGTTCTAAAACAATCCTGCAAGTTTCCAAAACCTAGCCACAATACACGCGGGCGCAATGCCGCGCTGCGAACGAGACGCGTCGCGGTCGGCCCCCGCGTCGCGCCAATTAATTACGGTGGCCATCTTAGCCCCCGGGGCCGGCTGCCCCCCCTACACCCCACCGCAACAGCCCCCGCTCACTGACGGACAATAATTGCCGCCGAATCTACGTCGCAAGCCTTGCCCGCACCTACTGGGACCGAATTCGTGAGCGCTTTGTCTTTGGTACCTCTACCTACATAGCTACTATGTCTTACAAGATCAAATTCTCAGTAGCGGCCCGGAGTCCGGATTTGTGGCAATCATAGAGCAACACGGCCCCGGCGAACCGGAGTTCGCCGGGGCCGTGTTGCTCATGGTGGCAATAGACTCAACCCCTGCGAACATGGGCATAATCAGCCTATAATGTTCCCACTGCTGGGACACAAGCCTCCTCTCGGTGAGAGGGAGACATGGGCGAAATCTGGGTGTACGTAACACCTCTGCCTGCCCTTTCGTGGAATACTGGCGTGATATACATAGTAGGTACATTAAATAATCCTAACTAATATTATAAATGCGAAAGTGAGTTTGTTTGTTTGTTTCGCTTTCACGCTAAAACGGCTGAACGGATTTGGATGAAATTTGACACAGGGATACCTGGATTAGGACATAGAATACTTTTTCTCCCGGTAGTACGTTCCACCCGTTCCACCACGCGGGTGGCGTAGACGCGGGCAAAAGCTAGTATATAGTAAAATATCCTATATAATATGTAATTCAAAAGACGACCAAGGATGACCTGTGAACAAGGTACCTATAATCGATTTAGCGGGATATTGATAACGAAGCATCGATAAATCGCTGATTAGGTACTATGCGCTGTAAACGGAGATGACTGCATACGCAACAGGATTAATGTAATCATGGCCATATTGAACAGCTACATGACATTGAAAGGTAATTAAAATCAATCGTAAGCATTACTTACATAAAGTACATAAAATGTGCCTGATCCAAAACTCTTAAAACCTTTTGCATGCCGTAATCACAGTATCAATTATCATAATTCAAAACCCTCCTTTTTGGTTCGCCGTAGTAGGGTGAACCTTTGGGGTTCATACGACATTTGAGAATATAACATTGAAGTTAAAGTTCACGTAACAAAACATTAGCAGCATCCACAAATTCACAAATTCTTAAGAGCACGGAAAGTCTAACCGCAGAACGTACTAAGGGCAAGAAAACGAGTAATTTGAGGAAACGACTAGCACAGGTTTCAAAAGCTCCCACTTTGCGGACAAAATGAAACATACCTTTTTTTTTGTAAAATTCAATATATATTTAAGTGACATGTTATATTAATATTAACTAGAGAAATAAATGTATTCTGATTCTGATTCTAAGTTTACCTATTTTTGAAAGGACAAAAATATAGAGCACTTCGTACAGTTCATAGCTCGTTCAAAACTGCATACTTACTTCTGGGGCGTACTGCGTACTGAGTTCAGAAACAAAAGTTTTATGGGCTCCGTCCAAGGTCGAACGAAACCAACCTCACTTTCAACGAGGTGCAACTACACAAATAAACAAGAGCCTGACCGTGACCTCTAAAGTTAGCCGTTAAAATAAAATATCGCTGGTCATTAACAGGACAAAATGGCTATCAAAGAAGTAATTTGGAAGGGACTTGTTTTTATAAGCTGCGTGTGTTGAAACACAAACTGCTTTTTGTAAAGTTAATAATATAGTCTATAAAATAAGTAGGTACTAGGTATATCTACAATCTACAGTAGAGCTTCCGAAAGAGAGGGTCTTTAAATGAACATAGACAAGACAAAGGCCATGTCAAATGACCCACTCTCATGAAGATCGGAGACGCTACACTCGAAATTGTGGACGACGTTGTGTGTTATCTAGGCCAAACTGTCCAGTTTGGTATAGGTCCAACTTCGAGAAAGATGTCAATCGTCGAATCCAACTCGGCTGGGCAGCATTCAGCAAGCTTCGCAATATCTTCTCGTCTCACATACCGCAGTGGCTCAAGACAAAAGTCTTTGACCAGTGCGTGTTGCCAGTGATGACCTAAGGCACTGAAACGTGGTCGCTCACAATGGTCCTTATTAGAAGGCTAAAAGTCACCCAAAGGGCAATGGAGAGACCTATGCTTGGAGTTTCCCAACGTGAGCGAATCAGAAATGAAGAGATCCGCAGGAGAACCAAGGTAACCGACACAGCCCGAAGAATTGCTAAACTTAAGTGGCAGTGGGCATGACACATTGCTCGCAGAACCGATCGCCGATGGGGCCGAAAGGTTTTGGAGTGGCGACCGCGTACCGGAAGACGCAACGTTGGAAGGACTCACACAAGGTGGACCGATAACCTTGTGAAGGCCGCAGGAATCCGCTGGATGCGGGAAGCACAGAACCGGTCGAAGTGGTGGTACTTGGTGGAAGCCTTTTAGAAGAAGCCTTGGTAGAAGTCCAACAGTGGACGTCTTTTGGCTGAAATATTGATGATTATGATGATGATATCTACAAACGTGTAGGTGAGCACTGCTTTCCTAGATAGATTATGCAGTCCGATCCCTTGAAGTATAATGACGTAAACTTACATAGTGCTTGTGAAGTGTAAAAGTGTGTGTGTTTATAGTATTTGATTAAGCTATCAATAGGATGGAGGAGGAGCTTGTGGCTAAGTAATAACAGCTGCACGGGTCGATCCATCAGGTTAAGCTACGCTTGCCGGGGTTGGTCCGTGGATGGGTGACCATCTTTACCTACATACCGAGACTCTTCCGTGCCTCGGAAAGCACGTTAAGCCGTTAATTCGTGGATCTTTGCCAGTCGTACGGGTCGTCCGAAGCCCGAAAGTCTGACAACCAGTCTTGCCAAGGGGTATCGTATTACCCAGTAACTGGGTTGTGGAGGTCAGATGGCAGTCGCTCCGTGTAAAATACTGGTATTCAGCTGCAACCGGTTAGACTGGAAGCTGACCCAACATAGTTGGGAAAAGGCTAGGCAGATGATGATTAAGCTATCAATAGTTCGGCTAGCCATCACTGGCAACAGTGGCAACAACAACGTAAGTTGTCCAATTCTGGAGAAATAACTGCTACCAACCTAATTTAACTGACACGACCGTTGTTGTAACTAACAATAAACACCCATAAATTCAAAATAGTTTGGGAAAGTTTGGAGTTTTTGCTATAATAATCCATGTTTATGAAGAAACCGTGACATCGAAAAACGCTATTTGGGTCAAGAAAGGACGCACTACCCAGCTAGTTTTCAATAGAATGTAAATAAAGCTATCGAAAAGGATGACGACTGCCCGTCTGATGACTTATCTCATTTTTGTTAGTGGGAAAAGCCCTCGAGCGAATTGTGTTTTTAAATAAATAACAAATACAAACGTGCCAATCGCATACATTGTTTAAATATCAGTCAATAATCGACAATAAAAGTCAGTATAATTGCATTTTTTGTTTAGACATCAGTCAGTAAAAGTCAGTATAAGTCAGTATAATTGCATATTTGTTTAGACATCAATCAGTAATCGTCAGTAAGCCGACGTTCGCACGGACGCAAAAATATCGCGGCGGGATTTTATCGCGCACTGGATTTTTAACTCTCGGTGTTGAGCCGAGCTTTGAAAATGCAACCTAACATCAACAGAGTGCATCCCAGCGCGTTGAAAAAACACACTGTTGGATTTTCAACTCTCGGCGCTAAACAGAGCTTTGAAAATCCAGTGTGCGAAAAAAAATCGTAGCGATATTATTACGTCCGTGCGCACGTCGGCTTAAAGTCAGTATAATTGCATATTTGTTTAGACATCAGTCAGAATCGTCAGTAAAAGTCAGTATTATAATTGTTTAGACATCAGTCAGTAATCAAATCAGTAAGATACACTTACAAGTTAACTTTCTTCCTGTCTTCACAAAATCTTTGGAGTTTGCTAACTTTTGATTATAACTGTACAAACAGTCAGTTTCAATAACTGTACAGTTTGTTACCCCACACATCTCGTTTCAAAGGTTTTGCCGTCAGCTACAAAGCGCGCAGTTTATCGTAAATACCAGTCGGCGTATTCGCAAACAGTTTTTAGTGTACGATCGCCGCCTAAGTATGGCGTTAACGCGCCTGTGATCCTGCCGAGCTCCATACTCTATCCACGCATAAAAACTTGAGACAAAAACTATTTTCTTTGCGTTTATGGGTATTAGGTTGGGTGTACATGCTGCTAGTTCATTGAACTGAAATTCTATGATGCCTTTCAACGCTTTTCTTAGCTTCTTAGTCCGCGTGAAATTTCGGCTTCTGACACACCACGCCGCGTCGCAAAGCACCGCATCGTCCTCACGCGCTATTTGTTTTCGCTTACAATTTTTTTTTTTTGCCTGAAAAAGTGGCACTAGTCCCAGACACACCCATACTAATATCATAAATGCAAAATCACTCTGTCTGTCTGTTACCTTTTCACGCCTAAACCACTTAACCGATCCTTATGTGAATAGCTTGGGGCATGGAGAAGGACACAGGCTACTTTTCATCCTGGATATTTGAATTAGCGCACATGAAGTCGCGGGCAACAGCTAGTATACAGGGTGGTCCAATAGTGACATCCAAAAGAAAAATCTGAATTCCTCATACCCAGGGCTATTCGAAAATACCCCATCTATATTCCGCGGTTTTTTGTAATTATACAGTTATTTTTAAAAATAAAAATAATTCGAAAACTACAAAAAATCGTCACTATTTGAACCACCCTGTATAATATGGCCAAGTGTCCAATAACGCACAGTAGAATTAATTTGCACTGAAATAAAAATCCTTTTTATTACCTACTGGAGCCAGTACATAACATAAACTGTGCCAAAATTTCACTAGCAAAGTGAATTGCATTTATGTATTAAGTTGAACACTATACAATTCGCCTTATGAGACTAGCGAACCGAATCTACTGCGTACCTACTTACTATTTTGGATATCATGATATTAGGTAAAAAGATGATGATTTGACCGCGGACAGTAATTATTTGTCGGCGACGATAGAACGTTATTGGTAATCTATGCAATAAAGCACACTTAGGACAAATACTCCCAGGAATTTCCATAAGTTCGTTTTCTGATCCATTTGTTTACATTTTCATTATATACTTTTGGTATTCTGCCAATTATATCTCGTGGATCGAACACAGGATCCTGACTACCGAAGAGAAATTTCAACGTCCACAATTAGTAGCCGTTCGCTTTAACATGCGCCACGCATCGCTCATCTCCTCACGACGAGATTAGTATTACGGATGCGTTTCGCTGGTTACCCCTTATTCATAAGTTGTTATGCAACTGCGTCTGCGCGGTAAATGGTTAATTTATACAGTATTGTTACGACGTGATTGGGTGTGTGTGAGTGATGTGTTTTTTGGACTAATGTGGTTTCGCGAGCTATTCAGTTGACCTTTCACAAACTCAAACTCAAAAGCATTTATTTCAAAAACTGCAGACAATTTTGAATTGTCAAGAGGTCGGTCAGTCAGAAAGATGAAGCAGTTGCCCGCCAAAAAACTCCACGCGAATTATTGGTTACCTACATCATTCATGTTGAAATCATACATGTGAGAACGATGTAGAAAGACGTGCACTTTAAAAGCGTCCGCTATCGTTTCCCTTTTTGTTGTTAAGTTTTTTTTAGCATGGAAGACTCCATGCTGAAATAAATAAATAAATAAAAAGGTAAAACAAAAAAAAACTTTTTAACAAAAAAAAAACCGACTTCCAAAAATCACTACAAAATGAAAAATAACTTTGATTTCGGAAGTCGGTGTCTTTCATTTTTTATTTACTTTCTTTTTTTTTGCCACCGACTTCCCAAATCAAAGTTATTTTTCATTTTGTAGTGATTTTTGGAATTCGGTTTTTTTTTGTTTAAAAAGTTTTTATTTCTCGCTTTTTAGTGGGTCTGTTTATAATTTGTATAAGTTACAATAGTCTAATGTCAAGTAATCGAATCGCAACCCGTGAAATATTTATAATTGAGTAGTTCCGGTAGCCATCTGTGGTCTTCATCATCAGTTCCACTTCACCAAGTGGTGCTTTCCGAGAGCAAATGCACGAGCTACTATAAAAAATACCCAAATCGCTATACGTGTGCCTATAATATTTGAAGAGTTCCTTCGATTTCTCCAGGATCCCATCATCAGAACTGGATTTTGAGACCATTTGGGAAGTATACCCTTTCCAACAAAAAAATAATTTTTCAAATCGGTTGGCAAGCGACGGAGTTATGCGCGAACAAACATAAAAAAAAAAATAAAAAAATACAAAACATCCGAATTGAGAACCTCCACCTTTTTTAGAAGGCGGTTAAAAACAATTCAAACATTAAAATAAGCCGTGGCAGCTAAGAGATGATCAGTCCCCTACTGACGGCGCGGCGGAGCCCGTTCTCGAAAATGACGTATGGATCAGCACCACTCAGCTCAACCATTTTAAATAAATAAATAAGTCTTTATTATCAGACCAGAGATCCATAAGATGCGAACAAGTTGGCACTTACTAACTAAAACACATTATAAATAAACTTATCTCTAATATCTGAATGACGGTTTGTGATTATGAAGCGAACTGACCATCAGCGAGACACCACACATCACACAGCTTATAAGCCCAGTACAGTCCTTAAACTGGATGTAAATCCGGTTCCAATTCTACGGGAACAACGCCCAACCAGATAACACTGCCACACCGATGTACAGGACTGGCCTTATTTCTCTCATTTCTAAATAATTCCAGTTCTATTGGCCTCCAAATTCTGAAGCCGTAGGAGTAGGACGTACGTTTTTGTAAGTTATCTAAGGGAAAGTGTCCGAAGGAGAACCGATCCTTAGGGATTCTTACTTGCTACGAACAAAATGCCCTAATATAATGTTGTTGCTTAGAAAGTTCCTTCAAATGACCAAATGATTAGACACTGCGTCAACACGAAGTAAGAATTGTCTATAGATTTTAGCAGCCATCTAATAAACTTCCTTCCTCAAGTTAACTCTTGACTTCCACCACTTCTAATTTCAAAACAATACACCCGCATCACACAATATCCTCGGCGGCATGTATACCATAGTTCGGCGCTTTCACGCGGCCCAGCGGCGCGCGCGCATGCTGCCAGATGCGGCACGCTCTTCCGCACATGCGCGACGTCGACGCACCGCGCTGTGCGACGGTCTAAAGGGGCTATTCCACTTGGCGGAATTTAGTCGACTGAATTTAGTCGACCATTCTCCTTTTTTAGGTTATTTCTTTATGAGGCTAAATTGCTGAATGTTAGGTGCCAGTAAAACTGATATCAGACTCAAATCAGTCATTCATTCGCGAATGAATGATTGATTTTTGTTTAATTTCACGTTCACACGATACCAACAAAAATACATATGTAGTTGAATGAACATTAATTTGCTCATTTCATTAATTTCATATTTCGATCATTCGGAGCGCGAATGCCAAAATCCAACATCGTTGGATCCACGGAAACTTTATTTAACTATTCCGTTGGATCGGTTCACTAATGAATAAATTTTTCACTTTTCATTCATTTTGTGTAGATTTTTCACTTCGACTGAAAGGTGCCGAATGAGAGACATATAAATAATCAAAACGTTAACCGTTTGATATTCATTTCTAGACGACTAGACTAAGCCAAGTGGAATAGCCCCCTTAAGCGACGATGACGACGACGTATTCGCCGGTATAAAGCACCATGTGTGGCCGGCCACTTTACGCGCTTAGCTTTAGAATGTTCGCTTCTTATGCCTCGGGTTTCTGGGTCTGATAATATGTTAGCTAATGTTTGTTATTTAGAAGGCAAAGTTATCGGTAAATGTAGTTCGAGATTGTGTCAAAGTTTTCATCAAGAGCACTATCAAGATGAAGAGAAGAGAAAAAAAAACCGGTCAAGAGCGAGTCACTCAACTCTTGCTAAACAGCTGCTCAACAGCTGTGACAGACAGACAGACAGACTGAGTCACACCATAAGGGTTCCTTTTTTACCATTTTGGTACGGAACCCTAAAAACGGTGAGGTATAAGTAATACTGATACATTATCATAAAGACATAGATACATACATTGCTTAATACATAGTTCTAATTAGTATCGGTAGGTATTAATCATTTTGATTGCTAGGTCAAATATCAAAAGACTACTCAGAGCAAAATTCACGATTCTATGCAAATTCTGTCAATCTAATTTTTCAAAAAATAAGTAGCTGGCTACCTACTAGTACAATAGGGATGATGCCTGGGTAAAAAAAAAGAAATTCTATTTAGTCCGTCAGTCAGATTATAAAAAAATATTAGACACGTATTTTTTGCTTTATCATATTAATAAACAAATACTTACTTAGGTATCACGCATTAAAGTTGGGGAGTGGGGGCTCGGTACGTCACTTGTACGTATAAAACCTAGCTACGCGTGACGTCATGCCATATTTTAACTCAATGTATCGCCGTAATTTTTTGATTACGTAAAAAAAGAAAAAATACGTGTCCAATATTTTTTAATAATCTGTATGACGGAAAAAAATATTTTTTCAGTCATCATCCCTATTTAGCCATAAAAAACAATAATATAAATACTCTAGCTTCCACCCGCGACTTCGTCCGCGTGAAATTTCTTGTTCTCCCACCCATCCCGCGTCACATCGCGCGCTTTACTTCGTTTTCGCTTAGCGTTCTCTTCTTACTGTTTTCTTTTTACTCGACTTCAAACGGTTCTAGTCTCTATCCTCCTTCCTCAAGAATTGGGCTATCAAATGCAAAAATAATCCTTTCCTAAAAATAATTCCTTATAAATAATATTGTTGATTTTACACTATATAATGAATTTAATGTACTTCTGCATTTTATATAACTTTATATTTATAATTTAATATTTACTAACATAATTCTTAAGTATATCTACTAACAAAAATATGGATAATAATTGTCTGATTTAAATAAATTAATTAAATTAAATTAAATTAAAAATAATTGTTTAAATCCGGATGGAAGTTCCAGAGATAGCGCGTTTAAACAAACAAACTCTTCAGCTTTGTTATTAGTACTAGCAGCGCCCCGTGGTTTTACCCGCACAAGTCTCGAACCCGTAAGAATATCGGGATACAAAATAATCTCATGCGTTAATCCACGTTTTAAACTATCTGTGTGGCAAATTTCATCAAAATCCGTTCTGTAGTTTTTGCGTGAAAGAGTAACAAACATCCATCCATCCACCCTCACAAACTTTCGCATTTATAATATTAGTAGTATATTATAGATTTACTCGTACTGAACACTATTTTCTTTCAGAAACAACGACTGATCAATTCAGTCGTTGTTTCTGAAAGAAAATAGTATCACGTCAACATAACAATAACTTTATCTTTTGAATTGAAACAACTTACAATAGAGACGCTCAGTTTTCTTTTGTAAAAGACATCAACGGTGCTCCTAGGAAATATGTTTTTTTTTTGCAATTTCAATTGCAAACGGAACCCTTATAGGATTACTTCGTTGTCCTTCTGTCTGTCAGTCTGCCAATACCCTTTTTCTCAGGAACGTGTGGTGGTATCACGTTGAAATTAATATTAGATAAGTACGTAAATCTACGATCCCTTGGAACTCTAAAAAAATCAAGCTTTTAAGTCAACGCAATAAAAACTACTTCCCGTTGACCAAGAATCATGAAATTTGGCAAGAAAGGGTCTCTTAACACAAGTAAAGGAAAAAGTCCGAAAATTGTTAATTTGTAGTTTCAACGACATATTTTTTTACAAACTTAGGTACATTTATTTGCAGTTGGTGAATTGACCGTGACGTAGGTATATCGATGTGTGGGAGAACATGTTTTTCAACTGCAATATTAAGTTTGTTGTTGGGATAAATTCATCCCAACTACGAAACCCTTCATTGTGCGTGGTACAACACGCACTTGGCTAGTTTTTTTCATTTTGTACATAGATACTGATTAAATGTATGATATGAACATACCTACGTTACTACGTATATATAAATATAATATACTTAGTGCTCATTGCTTATGACTTCAATTAATACATCATTATGAGCACAATGACTTAAATCCTAGGTTTTATCATGCTACATTTACGAACCTATATCTCTGGGAGTGTGATGACACTTAATCCAATTACTAATTACTTTATTAAAATAGTCCACTCTAACACAATCTCCAATCACCAACTACACACGCTCAAATTAAACCCAGAAAAAGCACCATAACTTGAACCCTTCAATTCCTATTCTAGTAATAATCTCACTCCCCAGCTCGGGGCGGCACGTACACATAAACCTTCCAGTTTATAGCGCGCCGACGTCCTCCGGCCCTCCATTAGTCCTCACGGAGGATCGCTAATTCCCTCTACGCCGGCTGTGCCGCACAAGAATTGGTAACAAGATGCTATCGAAGCGGGTTTTATTGGTTGGACGGGGAAAGAGGTTGTTGGTTCTGGGAATTGGTTTCAGAAGAGATGTTTGAGAGCTATGTCTTGGATCTTGACTTGGCCTGAGTATGGAAGTCACCATCATCTGCCTAGCCTTTTCCCAACTATGTTGGGGTCGGCTTCCAGTCTAACCGGATGCAGCTGAATACCATGCAGTAAATGGAGCGACTGCCTATCTGACCTCCACAACCCAATAACTGGATAATGAGGTACTCCTTAGGAAGACTGTCGTTACGGGTCGTCAGAAGCCCGACAGTCCCACACTTTCGGGCTTCTGACGACCCGTAACGACTGTGAAAGATCCACGAATGACAGCCGGGCCGGGATCAACGTCTTAACGTGTTTTCCAAGGCACGAAGTGTCGGTATGTAAAGATGACCAATCCCGGCAAGCGTAGCTTTAACCTGATGGATCGACCCGTGCGGCTGGTATTACTTAGCCAGGAGCTCCAGCTCGGAGTTTGGAAGTTTTCTTGATAATAAGGTGCTTTTAGTACACTTTTAGTACACTTTTCATTGTTTCACAGTGTTTTCTTTCCACCGGGATATTAACTCAATTCTTTTTTTATAAGTCTATGGATTCGACTTACCGACCGTATACGGAACACGATACTGCGCTCTAAGAAACAATCGCAGACGTCTGCCAAAAGGGTGAAATACTAGGTTCAATAAGATAAATATCTACTGCCATCAAGAAGACTGAACAATAATTTAAAACAATCAGAAGTGTGATGTAAGGAGTTGACTGCAACTCTGCATTGTACAAGCACAACATGAATTAAAAGTAGATCTAGGCAGCTCTCTGTTTTGTGGACAGTGCATGTTACAGACAAGTTAAACTATGGCAATACTGTTGGCCCGACCGCTAACGCTGACAGACGGGACATAGTTCGGCGTACCGTTACCGACTAACTCGCTTCTCACGAATGTCTCACATAAATTGCGCACGGCGATAAACATCTCGATTCGTCGCTTTTCAACGAGTTCCAGATCATTACGGCTAATGCCAACAAATAGTTGTAATCGCTACTTTTTTGAAAGAAAGGTACACATTACTGTTAACTCCTAAGTTCCTCCTAAGTTTTTCAGTGTTTTAGGTACACTTGACCTCACTTTGCCCGTCCCGGGAATTGAACCCAAGACTCTACGCTCAAGAGTCCCGGTTGAGACTACTAGGTCAACAAGGTAGTATCGTAAACGACTACCTCGTTAGTAATGAAACTTGACGAGAGTAAAAATGGCGGAAAATGACATTCGGTACTTCCAAGTCCAGAGAATGAAAAACATTTAGCTCGAGCTGCGAGTGAGTCACCTAAAAAAACCGGCAA
Organism: Cosmia trapezina; assembly: GCA_905163495.3. Classification (NCBI taxonomy): domain Eukaryota; kingdom Metazoa; phylum Arthropoda; class Insecta; order Lepidoptera; family Noctuidae; genus Cosmia; species Cosmia trapezina. The sequence continues at coordinate 20,182,069 of LR991035.1, read as the reverse complement.
ATTGCGTGTCGGACCACGCACAATAAAGGGTTCCGTCCGTAGTTGGGATGAATTTATCGCAAGAATAAACTTATCATTGTAGTTGAAAAACATGTTCTCCCATACATTCCAACTGTACTTTAAATGTAAGTTTGTATTCACAATATTGAGATATTTACCATGTTATTTTCAGACCACAGACTTCTTATAGGTTTTCCTGTAATCTACACGTAAAGAACTGTTTTCTTTTTTTTTTTTTCAATATTTTATGCTCAGTAGTTTACTAGTTTTGGAGATAAGGGGGGGGGGGGGGATGGTAAATTTTCGTGAAAGTATGTTCTTAAATAAACTTATATAAAAAATACCCCCATTGGCCCTCATTGGAAGCCCTTTCATTTGATATATTAATGTCACTGTTTACAAATATTTTTTTTCTTTACCCGTCCTTGTTTGGGTCACAAAAATTTATATGTGTACCAAATTACAACTTAATCGCGGAGCAAATTGGCTGTGACAAACGGACAGACAGACAGACACACGAGTGATCCTTTATGGGTTCCGTTTTTCTTTTTGAGGTACGGAACCCTAAAAAAAACCGGCCAAGTGCGTGTCGGACCACGAACAGTGAAGGGTTCCGTAGTTGAAAAGAATTTATCCCAAAAACAAACTTAACATTAAACACCAAAAAATTTTTTTTATATCATAAAATTACAAATTCACAATTTTCGGACTTTTTCCTTTACTTGTGCTGGAAGACCTTGCTTCTTGCCAAATTTCATTATTCTAGGTCAACGGGAAGTACTCTATTCTATAGGTTTTTGATTTACTTGCGACAGTTGCGAGTATCAAAATGTGTCGCAAAATGGCCGTATTTTTTTATTGCGTTGACTTAGGAGCTTGAGTTTTTTAGCACTTCAAGAGACCATAGACCTACGTAATTGATATTAATTTCAATTTAATACCTTTACGCGTTCCTGAGAAAAACGGTCTTGACAGACTGACAGACAGACAGACACACAGACAGACAGACAGACGGACAACGAAGTGATCCTATAAGGGTTCCGTTTTGAGGTACGGAACCCTAAAAACTGAGTAAAAAGAATCCTCTAGCCAAACCTGACAAGTCTGACAAAGGACTCGGTTCAGTTAAATGTAAATGTAAATTCAGGGAACCAGCAGTTTCAGAGGCCCGTAGTTCGCACTCGCTATGCAAAAGTAAGAAACACCTCCGGCGTTTTTAATAAAATTTTCATTTGTCGATATGTACGAGTTGAAGTGATCCGCTGTGTCCGGCTGGGTACATATTAATGAGAGCAGGTAGGGCAGGGTGGAGGGTGGGGGTGGCACGGAGGCGGGGTGCGGAGTTCTCTCGCGATGGTTGTTATGGCAACGCGACGCGGCCTCGGGCGCGGTATTACAATGAAGGCGATACTTGCGGATCAGGGAGCAGGGTAGCGTTGCTGTTCGGTGGGATTGTGTGTATCTTTGTTATGTAGAAATTCAAGTTTGTAAAACTATAACTTCACCGTTGCGTTGCTATCTGTGTCTGCATCCTCCAGTGCTATTCTGTACAAACCTCACCGTGAAAACTTAGGTGATGAATTGAGCATGAAGTGAGCTGTCGATAGTGTTGTAATCCCTAGCAACAGGTGGAGTGACAGCTCACTTCACCTAGGCTTTCACGGTCAGATTTGTACAGAATAGCACTGCTGTACTGTGTGTGATGAATAAAGGTAAGATACTTACCTACATCACTACCCAAAGATACAAAAATCTGTTTCAAGTCATTATGGATCATAACTAGAGATCGGATAATCGGATGCATATTAACCTAAAGTTGAGGTGTTGGCTAAGTATGGAGTGGGCTTTTGGATTAAAAAATCCCAGAATTCCGGTATCGGCCAATTTTGACTTCTGATTATAGAATCGAATGTATAATTTACTTAAGTTCAGATGGTAGTTAATATGGATTGCACTTAAAAAAAAAAACCCGGGATTCCGGAACGAAAATTTTTAAGTTCTGATTTTGGAATCGAATGTTTTAGTTAGGTACTTGCGTTCAGGTGTTGGCTAATATGGATTGTACTTTTGTATTAAAAAAATCCCGGGTCAAAATGTCGCGATTCCGGAATTGATAAATTAAGTATTTTTTGAAAGGGTAACTTTTTATCACTAAATTTTCATGGGGTGTTCTACTCATGAGCAGCTTTCACTATGGGATTAACCCGTAAATCACGAAACATAAGTCAGCTGTTTCATACATTTTGGTCGAGTAGGTATTGAACTTTTGTTTCAAACATCGTAATTTTTTTTGTGATTTCAGAGTTGGTCCTATAGTGAAAACTGCTGAAAATGTACTCGTAAATCCAAGATGGCGGCTTCAAATATTTTCAAATTTTTCGTCATGGGTACTATTCATGGTTTTCGAGGCTGTTACAGCTGATAGTGACATTAAAATGTAAATCCAAGATGGCGGCTGCGAAAATTTTCTAATTTTTCGTCATGGGTGTCGTTTTATTGGTTTTCGAGGGTGTTAAAGCCGATAGTGACACTAAAATGTAAATCCAAGATGGCGGCTGCGAACATTTTCAAATTTTTCGTCATGGGTACTATTCATGGTTTTCGAGGCTGTTACAGCTGATAGTGACATTAAAATGTAAATCCAAGATGGCGGCTGGGAAAATTTTCTAATTTTTCGTCATGGGTGTCGTTTTATTAGTTTTCGAGGGTGTTAAAGCCGATAGTGACACTAAAATGTAAATCCAAGATGGCGGATGCGAATATTTTTAATTTTTCGTCATGGGTGTCGTTTTCATGGTTTTCGGGGGTGTTAAAGCTGATAGTGTGTTATTTTTGTTATAAAAGTATTATTTTTACACTCTGCAATTCGGATTTGTTATTGTTTGTTTGCTGCTGTTATTGTTTGTTATTGTTTGTTGCATGACATTTCCTAGTGTCACAACACAGAGCAGAGGCAATATAGAGTTCATAGTCTAAGTAGTATTGTAGAATTACTGTTTTAAATTGTTGTCTTTGGTCTGAGATCAAAGACAACTTGGATACGAGGCTTTTGCTTACTTTGCATAATGTGTGTACTTTGTTATTTTTTAGTTTCTAATGTGCGTTTTATTTGTGCAAAACAAACGATTTTTCTTTCTTCTTTCTTTCTAGTAACAATAAAATGTAAATCCAAGATGGCGGCTGCGAAAATTTTCTAATTTTTCGTCATGGGTGTCGTTTTATTGGTTTTCGAGGGTGTTAAAGCCGATAGTGACACTAAAATGTAAATCCAAGATGGCGGATGCGAATATTTTTAATTTTTCATCATGGGTGTCGTTTTCATGGTTTTCGGGGGTGTTAAAGCTGATAGTAACATTAAAATGTAAATCCAAGATGGCGGCTGCGAACATTTTCTAATTTTTCGTCATGGGTGTCGTTTTCATGGTTATTGAGGGTTTTAAAGCCGATAGTAACATTAAAATGTAAATCCAAGGTGGCGGCTGCGGAAATTTTTAAATTTTTCGTCATGGGTGTCGTTTTCATGGTTTTCGAGGGTTGTACAACCGACCGAAATGTTCGCAGCCGCCATCTTAGATTTACATTTTAATGTCACTATCAGCTTTAATACCCCCCAAAACCATGAAAACGATAGCCATCACAATTTTTTTTTTAATTTTCGCAGTCGCCATCTTGAATTTACATTTTAACGCCACTATCGGCTTTAAACCCTCGGAAACCATGAAAACGGCACCCATGACAAAAAGTTTGAAATTTTTTGCAGTCGCCATCTTGAATTTACATTTTAGTGTCACTATCGGCTTTAACACCCTCGAAAACCAATAAAACGACATCCATGACGAAAAAAAAAAAAAAATGTTGGCAGCCGCCATCTTGGATTTACATTTTAACATCACTATCGGCTTTAACACCCTCGAAAAGCATGAAAACAACACCCATGACGAAAAATTTGAAAATTTTCGCAGCCGCCATCTTGGATTTACATTTTAACATCACTATCGGCTTTAAAACCCCCGAAAACCATGAAAACGACACCCATGACGAAAAATTTGAAAATGTTCGCAGCCGCCATCTTGGATTTACATTTTAACATCACTATCGGCTTTAAAACCCTTGAAAACCATGAAAACGACACCAATGACGAAAAATTTGAAAATGTTCGCAGCCGCCATCTTGGATTTACATTTTCACGTCACTATCGGCTTTAACATTCTCGAAACCCATGAAAACAACCCCCCCGATATAGTGACGGTACCTTCCGGGGACAACCATTTTAATTCGGCAGCTTAGTATTTCTCGCGGGGATCACGTGTAACAAACGGAATATTTATTTTATCCCGATTTCCCGGTATTTCCAAATAAATAAAACCACGTTATTTATGAAGTCGTTTCCATACCATGTATCCGATTAGTTGTGCATTCCCACATTTTCTGGAATCCCGGGATTTATAGTAAGAAAAAAAATGCTAAGAAGCCGCTTCCATACTTTGTTAGCGAAATATTAACTTTAGGTTAATATGCATCCGATTATCCGATCTCTAATCATAACGTTGCGCGTTGCTTTCCTCCCAATCACCGAAAAACTGCAACATTTCGAATAACAGAACTCGTAACGTAACCCAGGTGTGACATAACAACTGTTGTGACAATTTATATCAGCACTCCAAAACCTAGAACTTTCCATACCAAAAAAGCATTTGAACTGCGACGCTACCCAACACGCGGTCACAGCTACCCCCCTTATCTGGAGTCGCGCGTGATACTCGCGGGGGTGGCACGGGGTGGGGGTGGCTACGTGCCACGACAAAAAACCCGAGCTGACCCGAGTCCGGCCGCCATAAAGCGCCTCAGAGCGTAATAAGTAGAGAGGTGCTTTGCCAGGGTTTTTGGCCGAGGCCGATGACGAGTTTTTGTGAGCCGAAGATTGGGTAGTGTGTATGAAAGGGTGTTAGAAACAAATCAATATGAATTGAAACGTGGTATCTTAACTAATATTATAATTAATGCGAAAATAAGTTTGTTTGTTACCTTTTCAAAACAGATTCCAATTAGAGTGCGTTTTGGATAAATTACGAACGCGAAGCCGTAAGATTTCCCTACTAAAATTTTTTGATCAACGCGCCTAAGAAGCTTTCACGTCAAAAACTTGGCACAAAAATGCTATTAAGTAAACTTTGCCCATGTAGGTACTTAATTATTTCTTAATTTAAAACAAAAAAAAGAAAATAATAAATAAAATACGCGCAACGCAAGTCATTTTAAAAAATAAATGTACAAGTCAGCAACACACTATGGTCGGACTTTTAATTAGCTGCAGTAAAATGACATTTCTAATGATAGTGTTACTGTCATTTCGCTATCAAATGGGAACATTTTTTAACGAAATGACAGATAAGAAGTGTCATTTTACTGCAGCTAATTAAAAGTTCGAGCATAGTATCTTCGTCGTCCTCTGGGCCGAAGCGTCGCACCTCTAGTAATAAGCTCCCCTTTGCTAGCGTTGCTTTCTGTCGCAAATGGTGCTCAAAGGAACGCACGTTCGCGCGCTCTAATTTCGAGTCGATCGTTTGACTCGGAATTACTCGAGCAGGCTATTGATTCGATACCGCTTGTTATGTGAGCCGAGTATCGAGTCAGTAGGTGTAACTTTTGTTATTGTAATCGATTACCGCTAATTTCATTAGCTGGGTGTTCTAAGATGACATCGTTATTTTGATCAGTGTTGATCGCTAATTTGCAGAAAATTCTGACTGACTTTGACTGAGAACGGTAGCCTGCGCCACTCAGCACTCACTCTATAAATAAATTAATTTAAGGGCCTGTTTCACCACCTGCGGTTAAGTTCCTATTAACTTACTTGGCAGATAATTTCATACAAATTCTGTTCCATTTTTGAATTTATTCGGTAAGTAGTGGCGATTCGCATCGCCATAAACATCGCGGTAGATAAATTCGGTCAAAATATCGCGGTAAGTGGTGGCTACACCTACGGTCGACGTCCTTCATCGCGATAATCAATGGCATATTCCGTTAATGTGGCCGTGACATTAGAGATATACTCCATTTACAATAATATTAGACATATAAACAAACCTTTTTTACGGTTCGTTCGTACCGATTTTGACATCTATTGCGTTGGTGGCATGACAAATGGCAGCTGCAGTAAACAGTTGGTATGGTAACCACTTTTTTGCCTTTAATGCCATCCTGCCTTCGGAATAGAAGTCAAAATCGGTCGAACGGACTTTAAACAAAGGTTTGTAAAAATCAATAAACGACGTGCGTTTATTTATTTTTACAAACCTTTTTGAACTCAATAAAATAAAATAAAATAAAATCACCAATTTTCAAAACTCCCGGAAAACTTTCCAGGTAACCCCGTTTTTGAGCACCAAATGACTGTACTATTCATTTATGTTCGAAAATTTTGTATGCTCAACAAAATAAATAACGCAATGAATGTTGTTGAACGGTCAAAATGAAACCGATTCCGATCGATTGTGTGTTACGCAATTAGGGTGCGGGTTTCCTCATGATGTTATCAAAAACAAGTATGTCTGATCCAAATATTCAATAAAAACTTTTTTACAAAAAAAAACATACGACTTCCAAAAAAAAACGTGAAAAATAACTTAAATTTCGGAAGTTGGTGTCTATGGATCTGTATTTTAGTTTTTTGCCACCGACTTTCGAAATTAAAGTTATTTTTAACTTAGCAGTTTTTTTTGTTTGGTAGTAGGTTGTTTTTTTTTGTAAAAAAGTTTTTATTTTTCACTTTTTAGGGGGTCAGTTTGTAATTTATCTAAGTTACAATAGGCTAAAGTCAAAGGCTCATCATCTTTTACAAAATATTGCTTTTCCCAATGCTGGGACGTTAATTGTTGAGGAGTTCTCCTAGTAAGAACCAGGAGAACTGGAGCTGATGGTGAAGTCACCATCAGCTCCACTTCACCATATGCACTGTGACGGAGGAGCATAAATTGGTAATCGAATCGCAACCCGTGAAATACTTATTATTGAGTAGTTCCGATGGCGATATGTGGTCTTCATCATCAGTTCCACTTCACCTAATGGTGCTTTTCGAGAGCAAATGCACAAGTTACTATAAAAAATACCCAAATCACTATAGGTGTGCCTATAAAATTTGAGGGTTTCCCTCGATTTCCATGGGATCGCCTCATCAGATTCTGACTTGGTGACAATGGGACCACCTCGAGAGCATACCCTATCAAATAAAAAAATAATTTTAAAAATCGGTTCACAATTGACGGAGGAATCGGTGTACTTACATAAAAAAAAATATATACGCGACGAATTGATAACCCCCTCTTTTTTTTTTGAAACGTCAGTTAATAACATCCTCATCTTTACTGCCAACGATCGAGCCAATTGCATCCGTCTGCCAATACATATTAATTGTTTACGTAACTGATAACACTGACGTAGCATACACGTTATTAATTATGTTACTAAGTAGTAAGTCAAGCTGTAGTAAATTGTCCACGTCAGAATAGCGCAAGCGGTTATTACGGCTCCTAGAAGGAAAATTATCAATTTTCCTTAAAGTTAACAACTTTTAAAACTGACACGTGGATCATTGGGTCGTAGGTAACCTGTAAAAACAGATATTAAGTACCGTAATTTGATTGCATACCTACATACCGCTCTATCTACTCGATAAAACCACAGTATAAAAACATACAGTAGGACGACGCCTTTGATCTCGTGGTAAATACCGACAACGTCTAGACATTGTCGCAACAGCAAGGGTTGTCCCAAGTAAACGATATTAATTAATTAATTTGTTTATTTGAGATCAACATCGTCACCAACATTATTATTATTATAAACGATATTTGAGTGCCTGCTCATTTCTTAAGTTTTTTTTTCTAATTATTTTATTATTTTTCTTTTAAGTTAATTTTTTTCGACATGGATGTCATTCTCATGGTTTTTGAGGTCGCTGATGACGATAACGAGATTAAAATCAAAATTCAAGATGGCGGCTGCGAAAATTTTAAAATTTTTCGTCATGGGTATCGTTTCTATGGTTTTCTAGGACGGTAAAGACGATAGTGAAGTCAAAATGAAAATCCAAGATGGCGGCTGCGAAAATTTTCAATTTTTCGTCATGACCTCATTATCGTTTTCAGCGACCTCAAAAACCACGAAAATGAAACCCGTAACGGAAAATTTTAAAATTTTCGCAGCCGCCATCTTGGATTTTCATTTTGACCTGATTACCGTTTTCAGCCAGCTCAAAAGCCATGAAAATGACACCCATGACGAAAATATTGAAAATTTTCGCAGGCGCCATGTAAATAATAATAATGACATCGGGTGTCCCATGTCATTATTATTATTTCCTTTATTTCATTTTATACATTTAAAAGTTACATTTTTAAATATTAGAATATAAAAACAAAACACAAGGGTTCGTGGCGGAATTTCGTGACGGAAAAATTTTAATTTTTTTTTCGCCCAGCCCCATCAGCCAAGTTCGTAACTTCGTACCGTCCGTTCCAAAAAAACTTAAGGAATAAGCAAGCAAGTACCTACTCAAATGTTACTGTGTCGTATCTCTGTATTTTCTGTGTACATAAATTAAATAATAATAATAAATTAAAACAGTAATAAAATCAACACGATAGCTCTGAAAATAATCGTCTCCCCGAGCTACTAACACGGTGGAAGTATGCAGCTCGGGCTCGCGCCTCCCGCGTCTCGCCCCTCACGCCCCGCACGATTGCCCTGTCTAGACGGCTTCGTCGGACGACTGTATGATGTATAGACTGTGATAAAACGCCTCATTTGTTGTAACCAAACCAGAAACCGTTTTTCAGAGTACCTACTTACATAGTTAACTGAAAACATCAGCAATTTACACTGTACAATATAATAGGGTGACTGGTAATTAGAGACCGATAATTAAACACATGATTGTACTCATGATAACAAACAACTTTTACTTTGAGACCAAACCTGAAATCGCGATAAAAAACATCAGCTGTTGCCTACATTTATGTTCGCATAACTCGTCAAAATGTAACGAACAGCTGATTTTTTTTTCGCGATTTCAGGTTTGGTCCTATAGTAAAAGTTGTTTGATATCATGAGTACAATCATGAGTTTAAGGGCCTGTTTTACTACTTACGATTAACTACCTATTAACTTACCTACTTGGCAGATAATTTCATACAAAATGTGTTCCATTTTTGAATTTATTCGGTGAGTAGTGGCCAATGTGGCCATAGAGCAACACGGCCCCCGGCGGACCTCGACCGGGGGCCGTGTTGCTCTGGCGACATCTACATCGCCACATACGAATTACGCATCACAATGACATGACGTCACGCAATCCTGCATCGCGCAGTTAGAGTTTACTACGTGACTAGCATATATACACAACGTCCCGACATCAACCGTCGGGCAGTAGCCCACCAGACACGACACCCGTCTGGTCGGAGAATCCTCCCTTTTCTATGGAGGATGAGTGAACTTTACACCCTGTTCCTCATGCCTCTATAGTAGTGGCTATTCGGACATCGTGAAATAGGCCCTAAGTATTGGTCACTAAAAACCAGTCGCCCTATATAATACTCGAAGGTACTGCAGAGGTTTGATGCAATGGTCAACCTTATTATCAGGCTAACATTCTATCACTCAAACATCGAATTACTTTTGAAGAAAAGCTGTTCAAGCTTTTATTTAAAGATGGTGTCACATGTCTAGCTAGGGCAGCAATAGCAGTGTGTGTTTTTTTAAGTTGAAACTGAGGATTAGAAAATATAATTACCTATCGCTCTTTACCTCCCTACCTCTTTAACTGTAGTTTGCTACCCCCCTGTGAGGTACGAGTACTCACATAGCACCTCTACCACAGAATAAATAATAGTACTAACCCTCTACCTCAGATTGTAGAATCCTATTCCATAAACATAGCCCTCTACCTACACTACACGTGAGTAAACTCAACACTGCGCTAGCGCTGCTAGCATTTACATTTAAAAGTTGCATTATTTGATGGAACTTGTGATAATTTTGTAATCACTTGCTAGAAAGTTATGGGTCTTTCTATACATATCTAATCTTCGGAAATTTTGCGAATACCAGTATTTTACATGGAGCGACTGGCTTACCTGACCTCCACAACACAGTTACTGGGTAACATGATACCCCTTGGTAATACTGGTTGTCAGACTTTCGGGTTTCTGAAGACCCGTAACGACTGCAAAAGTGTAGGTACTTTTAAAATGTACAGTAGTCCGCACGTCACTGGTATCACAACCAGTAAAAAGTAGCTCGGCATTCAAATGAAACTCCGTACTATGCTAGGCCAGTGTACTGTACTACAACAATTTATGCATTCGGAATTTCCGACCTATCTGCTGTTGGACTATCAATTTCATAAAAGGAACTATCCCTCCACCACTACGTCATAAATATAAATTCAAAACCAAACCAGTCTCAAAATACATAAATAGGTTAGGTACAATATTAAACCACTCAACAACCGAATCATTATCACCTGTTACACAACGCCCCAGAGCGCGGAAGGCTTTATCCCTCATAAACACATATAATTTGAGTACTTTAACAACAATCTAACACAGACATCACTGGCCCAATAGAGCGCCATTAACGAAGTTGCAAACCGAGCTCAACAGGTGGCGCTATTCGTTTCAATATCTACAAAACTTTCCGACGCAACTCAATAAATCGACCAGTTTCCGATGACCTCTACAATCACTATACATCCCCTTAATACCTCCGAAATTTGACTCAAGAAAAGAGGGTGGAAGCTCAATTTATACTGGCCTTTCTTTGCCCTGTTGTTATTATCATTACCCTTTATGTTTCGTTCCAATTTGAACTTTATTGTTGGGAATTAAAAGTTATTTTGTTGTGTTAATAATGGGCAATTGTCGTATTCAGCAGTTTAGCGATACGTTTTGTGTTGAAAACGTTTTATAGACAGTTCGTTCGTTCGTTTTGTAGTAGTTCAGTTCGTTGAGATCAGCTGCTCGTAAGATGTTTGTTTTCATTGTGTTCTGTTTATGTATTTTTATGTTGCGACAACCCTTTTTTTTGGAAGGGTTGGTTCGACGGTATTTATAAAGACAGTATTGGGATAAGTTGTAAGAACTATGCAGGTAATCGTGAACATTTATCCAAGGAGAATTAGCAATCGCAAGGTCGCGTACAATGTACACTACAATGTATACTTACATGTGGCTACGTAGCTCGTAGATATCGATCAATGCTACTAAAAGTGGTAATTGTTGCTGATACTGTAATGCCGTAGCCACATTAAAATCAACGTCAATGCCCATAAACGCCATAAACATCGCCGTAGTTAAATTCGGTCAAGATTCGGTCAAATTATCGCGGTAAGTGGTGGCTACACCTACGGCTAATGCCCTTCATTCAACGCGATAATCAACGGCACATCCCGTTAAGGCGGTGGCAAAATAAATTGGGGGCTTTTCGTAACCATTTATTTCACTATTGCAGCATGTATGGATTTAATTTTTGGTTATATGTTTATTGAGTATTTGATTAATACTCTGACTGAAGGAATCGAATTTAATTCCGAAAAGCCCTCTACTTTTTTATGTTTTTTTTTCGTAATTCTAAAATCCTAAGTAATTTCATAGCAAAATTGCATTCAAAATGTGCGTATTAAGTCATTGAAAACTCTGGCTGAAAATATTTTTGATAGATAGCTTATTTTATTTTTAAACAATTTTTATTTGATTTGGCGCTTTTTTTTGGTTCCAGCGCATTGTTGCGCTTTCCTTTTTTCGCATGTGGAAGTAATTGACTCTGTCACTTTCTTATTCCCGCCCAGTTCGCTTTTTACATATCACCTTAATGTGGCCGCTGCATCATAAAGTAGAATGTTTTTTCTTTTTCGTAGTCGTCGTAGCAGTCGTAGCACCCGCGTAGCTACGTAAAAAAGTACGTAAAAAAATGGTGTGCCTTTAGAAAGGGTCCTAAACTGTACCTATATTTGTTTGATTTTATTTTTATCTATTCGCTTATTATAAATATTATAATGTGAGATTTATTAATCAATCTAATAAAAATCTACCACCCTCGGTCGGTATATATTAAACAGTTTTAGGATTTATTGGGGTAATATTTCTACTGACGATAATTTCTACCAAACGCAGCGGCATTTTTCATATATTGGCAACATAATGATTAGACGCCATTTTATCGGCCGCCGTCTTTCGCTTTCGCTGAACTTAGCCATCAACATTTTAAGGTTTAAAATCATTTGGAGAAATTTGACAGTTTGGTATAGCCTGTTGTGCTGTTGTCTGTACATAAAACTTATGCACTACTTCTTCTCCTGCCTAGCCTTTTCCCAACTATACTGGTCGGCTTCCAGTCTAACCGGATGAAGCTGAATACACGTATTTTACATGGAGCGACTGCCTCTCCGACCTCCACAGCCCAGTTACTGGGTAACACGATATCCAGAAGACTGGTTGTCAGACTGTCGAGCTTCTGACGACCCGCAACGGTGTCTAAGATCCATGAATGACAGCCGGGACCAACGGCTTAACGTGCTTTACGAGGCACGGATGGGGCTCGGTATGTAATGGAAGGTCACCCATCCACGGACCAACCCCGGCACGTTGCTTAACCTGGAAGATCGACTCGTGCGGCCGTTTATTATGTAAACAAAAATACACCAGCATACCAAAATACATTAGAATCCTGTAAATGATTTAGGTAATAGGTTATCCAAACATGATCATTTATATTACACAAAAATACACATTAGTAGGAGCAAAGAACTCCACAATCTGTGAGTATCAAGGGCGACCGGTGACCGGCAGGCTTCACAAGTTCAATGTTCATTGTCATTCACACTTTGTTTTCAGCACGGATGAAAAAAAAAACAACTGTCCGTCTGTAACGTTTTGTGATCTCGGATATTACTGAACATAATTTAAGTTTGGGCAATAGGGATGAGGATGACTAAATTTTATTTTCCGTCAGGTAGATTATTAAAAATTTTTGTAGTATTTTTTCTTTTTTTACGTAATCAAAAAATTACGGAGATACATTGAGTTAAAATGTGGCATAACGTCACGCCTTGCTAGATTTTATCCATACCAGTTGTCCGTAGCAGAATTTCTTTTTTTTTTGGCATCATCCATACTTTGTGGACACAATCAATCTGCCTAGCCTTTTCCCAACTATGTTGGGATCGGCAGACTTGTTGTTCCAGTTTAACCCGATGCAGCTGAATAGGTACGAGTATTTTACATGGAGCGACTGCCTATATGACCTCCACAACCCAGTTACTGGGTAATACGATACCCATTGGTAAGACTGGTTGTAAGACTTTCGGGCTTCTGACGACTCGTAACGACTGTCAAAAATCGACGAATGACAGCCGGGACCAACGGCTTAACGTACTTTCCGAGACACGGAGGAGTCTCGATATGTAAAGATGGTCAACCATCCACGGACCCACCTTGGCAAACGGCCGCACGGGTCGATCCATCAGGTTAAGCTATAACCTGATGGATCGACCCGTGCGGCTGTTATTACTTAGCCACGAGCTCCTCTGTGGACACAATGTGTAGGTAATAACTGAACCATGGGACAGGGAAAGAGTTACCTTCTTTCTTATCTATCTTCTTTCTTTCTTATCGTTTTCTTTCTTTGTATGGGTTAAACTCATGTGATGTTACTTGCAAGTTCTTATTTTATAATCAGTTAAAGAGAGACAGAGAGAGAGAGTTAGAGGCTATGGAAAATTGGAAAGTCTCATCCAACACTAAGGAACATTTTAGCGTGTTGGAAACTTGATCACTAGTACCCTTCTGAAAACTTTCAGTAAGTAATTTGGGGAGAGTCTCAATTGAAAATCTTTCAGACAGTATAATTTCATAGAAACATTTAAAATTATCAATATTAGAATAAAACAAAACAATAAACTATGCACACGGTATTTCAATAAAGTGTGGTTTCTCCATGAGACCAACATCGTAATCGAGAAAAAATGATCAGCTATCCCGTACAAAACTTCAATATCTACTCGACCCAAATGTTTGAGACGGCTGATATTTTTTTCTCGATTACGATGTTGGTCCCATGGAGAAAGTTGTTCAGTTTGATGGTCTGTACCACACCCACACCTTTCTGATACAACCTGTATGTACTTCAAAAATAATATGAACTGATAATATTATAATCTTGATACGGCTAGATCGTACAGTGTACCAGATGACCTAAAAGCTTACGTAGACGACCAAATACCAGCACAACATCACAAGTGAGTGACAAACATTCGAATGTTGTTGGTATCGCGAGTGACTCACCGTTTGCCGGCGCGGGCGCAGCGGCTCCGCGTCCGCGTAATGCGCGCGCGTCGACGCCCGGTGACCGTCAGCCGTGCAAACGTGCCGACCGAGTGGTAGGGGGTATGGTGGCGGGAATAGCGGAAGCGGAAGCAATTAATTTTTATTTAAAACATATTGATTTTGGTTTGTAATTGCATCATACACATTGTTGCTGAGGCCATGCAATAAAAAGTTACAGTGCGCGTTAAAGTCCGCCTTGTTTTCTATTAATTAACGTAAAAGTAATAAATAATAAGTAATTCTGCCTTTCGCATGGCGTAATTAGTAATTACACAAAAACAATTAAAAAAGCCATTGTGTCTGAACCGGTGGGATTCATACGACATTTGCGAAGTTAAAGAGCAGAGTTCCGAGCTGAGCTGCACGCGATTACTGACAAATACGTGCACTGACTGATCTGTGTGGTTCTTTCCTCAAAAGACCATTTCAGACCAAGATTATATCTGGACTCTATAAGAGACCGTGACCTCTGAGTTTGTTTCGGCCTTTCTTCTCAGAGTAGTCAGATAGGAAACGCCGATCTCATCTAGTTTTTTTTTTAAATATGATTGACTTGTAAAAGTGTTTTACAAACCTACTTACAGAAATAAAATCATTTATCAAAATAAATGTATTTCTTGTTCTATATAGTTGTAGCTCTCTACTTGCGCTGGAGTTGGGGTACTTGTCAGGTACTACCTAAATACCCCTTTATCCAAGTATGGAACCACTCAAACTCTTGGTAGTTATACAACGTGCTGCCACAATCGTGACATTCCTTCAAAACGCTGGTAGGGCTAGTGGCCAGTACCTAATCATAAAAATTATAATAATATAAAAAAAATTCAAACAAACTAAATAATAAAATAACAACCAAAATAAGATTACTCTATGTAGAAGACTCATTCATGAACCTATTGTTCTATATATGCCATCTGGTAAAAATTCGTTGACCCAACCTCTTATTTTTGCTCATCGTTTGTCCATCGTTCTTACCCAGCTGTTAAGTGGCTTCATGGAAAAAAAACTCGAGCTGCGTGACCTTTTTTCTCGTTTGTTTTAATTTAATCTCTGCGCTACAGGTTGCTCCAAGATGATGTTTTAGAAAATTGTAAATAAATCAATCAATAAAAACGTTTAATGAAATAAAAATATCTTTACAAAACGAAAACGCGGAACCGTATACGCGTGTTGAATTAATGTCGCAAATGCAGCTGCAAGTTGTATATTTTATTGGACAAGACCCTTCACTGGCCCAATTATCGAGCATAAAACCGTTTCATGTCATATACAGTCGTAAAAGCCCCACCTCAACCTACCAAACAAATCAATAGTTATATTTACTAACACGATTAAATTACACAGTTAAAAAATTTGGCTACACTAAAAACACCCGTATCTCTATCACAGTTACAACGATCACAATATAAACAACACGATAATGATCTCAATTCTCAATTTTCTATCGTTAATAACATGCACCCACCGCCACCGCACTAAACGCTTCATGTCCCGCGCTCCCACGCACTGTGGCCGCGCCCGCATGCATCTGCACTGTTTTCGCGCTAAAAAAAACTGCGCAGCTGCGAACAGCGCATTGCAGTCCACGAGGAAACAAGATAACGAGGCTGACGTACTTGCGTAGGACATAACTATGGGTTATTTAAGAGCCAATTTCATCAAACTGTTCATAATCGATCATTATTAAATCAGACATTAAACATCGATGTTAATGGTATTTACGTTCCACCAGAATTCGACATTTAATCATGCACTTTAAAATTTTAACAGAATATTAAACTAACTAATATGGTATGGTGAAATTACTTAGGCCTAAGTAATCTCTATAAGGTGTATCTATTCATACACGAAATATCTTAAGGGGTCACTGTCTCATCATTATGAACAACTTTTAGTATGGGACCAAACCTGAAATCGAGAAAAAAAATCTGCTGTTCCCTACATTTTGACGAGTTATGCGAATTCAGGTTTGGGTCCATAGTAAAAGTTGTTCATAATAATGAGTACAGTGACCCCATAAGAGGTTGTGCGTCATTTAAGTTACACATTGTATAAATGAAAAGAGAAGTCCTGACTGACTGACTCATCATTAATAATGTAGACAGAATAAGGAAGGATTTCCCGGTAGTATTACGTTCCCGTGGGATATTTACCGATATCCACGCGGGCTGAGCCGCGGGCAAAAGCTAGTACTTAGTAACTAATTAAGTGCTTAGGAGGTAAATAAGTCTGATGACGATTTAGGGAAACTCTCGTTATTTAATGGTTGTAAGTAGTGGGTACGTGACCACCGACCGGTAGGTGGTTAACTATGCAGGTCGTAATCTCTAAATGACGTCGACAATTTAAGTCCGTCAGAGATTATCGTAAAATAAAGTCACTTTTCGTGATTGTCTTTGTGGCCCCGTGGTTCATCTAAACTACGCAACGGATTTTGATGCGGTTTTCACTATTATCCGGAAAGTTTAAATGTATATTAAATTACTTATATAATATCTTAATAAATAATTCTTCTGTACGTGTGTTTGTCACCTAACTCGACACCTAAACGACTGGCCCGATTTGGATGAAATTTTGTGTGTATGTTTCAATGGGTTCCGGGATGGTTTGAAAACACAATTGGATCCGGTAGGTGGCGCTGCAGTCGGGTTCTAGGATCGTTCAGACAGGACAACGTCCGTCGGGTCCGCTAGTATAATATATTACAATATAGAAACCCTCATCTTTAGTCAAGTCGTGAAATCCGTGCGAAGCAGGGGGCCTACTCCCTAAGCACGAAGCCCATAGTTTCGGCCTTCGTTACGGGCGTTCCCTACTCCGTATCACTTACGGATGGATGATTGGTTCGGGGCCCAACCGAAGTATGAATGTCAACATGATTTTACAGTTGTCTCTACTCCCGATGTGTTTTTGCCCGTCCGAAAAATTTAACTTTTACACTTGTTTTGATGGATCGTAATGTCAGACGGACGGATGAACAGACGGACGGAAAGACGGACGGACTTAGGGAGTAGGCCCTCTGGGCCGGGTCGCTAGTTTAGTAATAAAGACTACTTTTGTAAATTTAGGTAGGTAAATATGCGGAAAACCGCGAAACATACCTAAGGCCTAATGCAATGAAAAGAAGCAAGCAGACACCTCTACACAAACACTGGATTTGAACTTTGGGTAAATCCAATAAAACAAAAGGTCAGGTGCATGAGATAACAAAAAAAACTGGGCAAGTGCGTGTCGGACCACGCACAGTGATTTATCCCAAAAACAAACTTAATATTGTAATCCCAAAAAAAAATTTTAAATTACAAATTAACAAATTTCGTACTTTTTCCTTTACTTGTGCTGTGAGACCTTGCTTCTTGCAAAATTTCATTATTCCATTCATTCATCAATAATATTATTTATTTTTCATTTCTATTTTATTTTTTTATTATTTTGTTTTATATTTCATTATTTACTTGCGAGTATCAAAATATGTCGCATCAATGTACGTATTTTTTATTGCGTTGACTTAGAAGTTTGATTTTTTTAGAACTCTAAAGGACCTGGATAGACTTATGTATTCTTTATTAATTTCAACTTGATATCTCCTCGCGTTCCGGAGAAAAAGGGTCTTGAGTTCTTGACAGACTGAGATACTTGAAAATATTTTTTTTGTGATATAATTACAAATTAACAATTTTCGGACTTTTCACTTTACTTGTGCTGTGAGAACTTGCTTCTTGCCAAATTTCATGATTCTAGGACAATGGGAAGTACCCTGTAGGTTTTGATTTTCTTGTGAGTATCAAAATATGTCGCATAAATGGCCGTATTTTTTTATTGCGTTGACTTAGAAGCTTGATTTTTTTAGGACTCTGAGAGACCATAGACTTACGTATTTGATATTAATTTCAACTAGATACCTCCACGCGTTCCAGAGAAAAAGGGTCTTGACAGACAAACAGATGGACAACGAAGTGATCCTATATGGGTTCCATTTTTTCCTTTTGAGGTAAGGAACCCTAAAACCTAATTATGTACGTTGGCAAGCTTAGAAACTCCAAAAAGCAGAAAATCCAAAAAACTAATTTCGTATTTAGACCAATTTTTATTCGAATTCACACATACTATTGACAAAACATAATCAACGCGTTATCCTCTAATTTTGCAAGTGCCAATATTGGTCTTTAAAATATTACCAAACATAATGACCCTGAGACAGCGGATACTGCGCATTTCGCGACCGCGTAGGTAAGTCCCCTTACTAGGTATCCTTGAGACGCATACCTACATTTTCTCTGATTACCCAGGTAAGTAAGTACGACCCTTTTTTTTCTCGCTATTCAGTACCTAGAATAAATGTCTCACCATTCGTCAAGAGTAACGTAACGTCTGCTGTTAGAATATTTTGGAATAACAAACATTTTCCGCGGATTTTTGGTATGAGAGAATTTTTGGGAAAATTGTTGGTTGAAAATATTTAAGTACGTAGGATCTTATTTACGTAAGTACTACTTAATTATGTTTTACTTTTGTGTCGTATGTGCAGTACCTACCTAGGAGCTCGTGGCTAAGTAATAACAGCCGCATGGGTCGATCAATCTGGTTAAGCTACGCTTACCGGGGTTGGTCCGTGGATGGGTGACCATCTTTACATACCAAGACTCCTCCGTGCCTCGGAAAGCACGTAAAGCCGTTGGTCCCGGCTGTCATTCGTGGATCTTTGACAGTCGTTACGGGTCGTCAGAAGCCCGAAAGTCTGACAACCAGACTTACCAAGGCAACGTTTTACCCAGTTACTGTGTTGTGGAGGTCAGATAGGCAGTCGCTCCATGTAAAATACTGGTATTTAGCTGCATCCGGTTACATTGGAAGCTGACCCCAATATAGTTGGGAAAAGGCTAGGCAGATTGATTGATTGTGCAGTACCTATAGACTCTTATTGGAGCATATTGGTTCGAAAAATCTAGCGTTAGCAAGAGTTTGATGGTCTATCTAGATCAAATTTTTATCGAAAACAACATGGCAAAATCTGCAGCATTTTTGCAAAGAATAACTATGTAGTGGTCCTCTATTCTCAAGATCGTGAACTGCAATTTTATTTGAGGGTATTACCTCGCGAGGTTTCTCACTGTCTATACAGTATGGGACCAACACCATGTGCAATGAATTAAACTACTGAAAATACTCGTTTACAGAAGTATAGCAAAATTAAATGTTGAATTAAAAACCGTAAATTAAAAAAGTAATTTTTTCAAACAAAATAAAATATCAAAATAAATTCAGTAAAAGGTATCACTCTGTTTAGACAACAGAGCTGGCCACCTGCGGTGCACCGCAGTACCCAATCCATTGTTTGCCGAACATGGTTTTTTTTGTTTGCACACATGTTCAAGGATTCAAGTTCACTGACTCACTGACCTAGTGATCCAATTCTACATAGTGCTCAAATTTACTTAAAATTATATCTCTACTTTTTGACCTAATTACTGGACCGATTTCGTTAATTTTTTGTATATCATCAGCAAAGGCGATATCAAGTATGTGGTTGGATTTATTACATAGATGTGAACTCCATACCGTATACTCTACACTTTACTGCTGCTTGTTAACTTGAGCCATGTCAACGAACCTAAGCACACCGACACCGCTCACAACTCTGCTTACCCCGTAAACGAAATTATAGAAACAACTGAACATATTAAAGCTAACTGAAATACCTCACCTATTCACTCTACGAGACATCACAATGTGACGTTATGAGCGTCATCGTAAACGAGCAGAATACGCTAGAACCTGGAAACGTAAAATACATTTCTTAGCCATTTTATTTGGCTGTTAAAATCGCCATTAACAATTCAAATTGGCGGCGACCGAACACCGAAAATGGCCGCCCACTGACAGATGACGGCGCGGCGGCCGCAGTGAGGTGAGTCAGGCGCACGACGCACGATGCGCTTGCGCCGCGCTCCCACGATGCGCCACAACGATTGCGCTAATAGAGGGCGATCGATGCGCACTGCCCTTTACATGACGGAACTTAACTATGGCCATAAAAGTCCACACACGTAATTGATTGTAGAATAATGGTATGCGCGTGCAATAGAGTTTAGTGTCTACCGCCATTCGTTGATTATAAATGCATTCAAATTGGATATTAGAGACCGCTTCGAATTATCATCAGTCACTACCATCAGCAGAAACAACCAGATCAGTGCGTCATTTTTCGCGGGAATAAATAGTTTTTCTTTCTTTCTTTCTTTAGATAAAACATCCTGTCCTATAGGTAAATTCCCACGGTAATAGATCCTCGAAACTCACAAACCAAAAATCAAAAAGGAAAGGTTCAAAATACCGATTGTTAGATACGAATACTAAACGAAGCCGCGGGCAAGGGCCCGCTAGTAATAATATTTTGGCTCGCTTTATGCGAATTAGTTGATAATATTCGTGAAACATCAACTACAAGTAGTCCTGGGAATACAACAGACGCTGAGTTCCAGGAACCTCCCTACGTATGTAGCCAGCGGGGATTTCAGACAAATTACTGGCTACAGCTATCCTTTACCGCGCAACTATCTGAAAACTTGATTATAAGCAGCAAGTAGAGACTTAGCAACGTGCGGACTGCCGACTCGTGTAGCAGCGCTCTCTTTGACTATGTAGGTACTACTACAAATGTAAGCAAAAAGAATCTACAAATGTAAGAAAAGCTCTAATGTACTTTGTAAAAAATAAATCTATTTCTTTTATAACCAGTGCCTGAGGTCTGGGAGTTAGGTACTTACACGAATCTCTTTTTATGTTGTATATCGGGACGATTAAACTCTGGCCCCGGACGGTATTGTTATTTAAATAACTGTAAACTTAGGACAACTAAACTAAATAGATTGTTAACAATCTTGTAGCAACAAGTTCATTTCAGACAATAGCATGTTACTTACAAAACGCGGAAACAGTAAAAGAGTGAATTATTATAAAGTCCTCACACAGCCACTAACTGTAAGTCCGGGCACACATTGTGCACATTTAACGCCAAGCGAGAGACAAGCCAAAGTGGTACACGTGGATACAGCTACATAAAATAAAACTTTGAAACTTATTGGCGGAGAGACGCCAGGCTCCTTCCCCGACACACTTCCTAAACCACTTCACAGCAACCACATCGAGTAGCACAACAGCCATCGATGTATAACTTACAGCAGTCCAGCAAGAATTAAAAGCAAAGCGTCGATGGACGCGTTCGAAATGCGTTAACAAGTTTAAATAGAGTGGGTTTGAAGTGCAATGATGCACCCACGCGGAACTGCGAGGTACAGCGATGGAATAAATTCTTTCCAACCTAGTCCGAACAACAACAATTAGTCGGTGCGTTTGAGATCGTCGCGCGAATGACGTCGACAGCGGACAGACCACTTGTTATCATCACGTATCCGCCATCATATCGTCAAGATTATCAAATCGACACTTTTGCAAAGATACGTGTTTTGATTTTGACATGGATACAAATCAGAAACCTAAATGAAAGGAAGAGAATGGGTCTTTTGTTTTGGCAGAAATCTAGCGTCGTTTCTTTTTTTTTTTTCAAAATGAAATTCGACAGATCAAAATGGCAGTTAGGTCGTTAGATTGATAAGTTTATGAATTCAAGTGGTCACAAAACCACACATGACAGCCGTGGTCAGTATTAATCTGCATAATATTGCGTAAATGCTGAATATAGTCGTGTCAGAAGCGGTCTATGTCCCGTCGCTTGCTCAGTTCGCGTGTATTGACGTTGCATCTTTGCATGGACACTCACATTGTGAAACTACGTATCTCTGAATAGAATAGAAAGCTAGGTACAGAATGTTGTGCCGTGGGCGAGACCGCTAGCCGTAGCTGGCTGCAAGCGCAAAAATAAAGGAAGCGATGTTGATCGATCGCGGCTATATCCGTTCAATGCGGTGACGCAACGCTGCAGCGCCGCCGATGTACACCACGCTCAAATGAACAGTGTGGTGACGCATTTAGTTTCGCGATAACGCGGCATTGTTTAAAACGGCGTGATTGTCGCTAGGTGGGGAAGGATCGAAGGAGTATTGATAAATTATTGGTACATTCTACAATGTAATATCGCGGCTTGACCTTTGCAATGACAGCTATCTGACGTGTACAAGATGATTACAATAAGCAGTAGGTACAGACGCCAGCACATCAAGCTACTACAATCTGTCAAATTTCTTTAATAGATTTTCATCTTTATCGCTGAACCATTAGGTTCAAGGTTGATTGGGAAAATTTGACAGTTTCGAGTGGCTTGATGTGCTAGCGTCTGTACATAACTGACGCTCATAATCATTACAACAATGACACATCTATTTTGTAACACACTTGACCAGAGAGTGACTGAACATCATAGATTACTACTTACGTAAAATTAACGTCACTATGCTAACCTTAGAGTATTATGTTCTGTACTCTAAGTGCTATACACTACCCTACTATCATAGACAAAAAGTAAACACTGGCGTTAGCAACAAGTAAATATTGGCAAAGAAAAACAGGTGGTTCGGAGTTCGGACAATAACCCCTCTTGTATTTTGGGCAATATTAATTATATTGTAGCTTGTAGGTACCTGAGTACGTTATTGAGCGGTTGAATATTATCGGTGGCATCGATCAAATATGTCGGAGATAATGGCGGCCGTCGCATCGTGTTGCAGCGCGTGCGTCGTAGCTGCGCCCGCGCCGCGCCGGCCGCCATGGCCGCGGTGCGATGACAAAAACCAAATAGATGCAGAAGGTAGACTGTGCCGACTAAGCCGATAGCCGACCGATATAATAATTTGATACATTTTCCAAGTCGAATCGATCTGTCTAATCGCCGTATCTGGGGGTCTACTCCCTAAGCACGGAGCCCGTAGTTTTGGCCTTCGTTACGGGCGTTTCCTACTCCGTATCACCAGGCCTCTTGCACTGGTACATTCCGCTCGAGATAAGTACCTACAGCTCGCGGTAACTCTTAGTTTCAAGTCAGTCAGGGTGTATTACGCGCTCAGCGAGCGAGACACGTACGGCCGCCCATGAAAAAATTAAATCTTAGATTTTAAATTTAAGAATACTATTCATATTATCACTATACTATATATAAATTAGTGATATACTTACTTTTTTAATGACGAAAATCCATTACGAAATGTCGAGTCTTGTTGCTATCTTTTTTTTATCTACCTACCTACTTACTATAGTTGCCAACATTTAACTTGAGCTCTCGGCGGAGTGGTGGGAGTTTGTGTGCGCGTCGTATTGTTTCAGGAGTAAGGTCCAAAATCGCTTAAAGTAATTAAGGATATTAGAAAAATATAAATATAGGAACTTAGGATTAACAAGCAACTGTACCTAACCGCGATCATACGATCGCACAAACTTAGCAACTGGTGCGTTGAGGCATCTTTAGTGGTTTTATGACCATGTTCAGGCGACTAAAGTGCCCCAAATTTCACTTTCAATTTAAGACGTGTTTGTACCTTGTTTACTTTAGAACACTTCTAAATATTATACGAGATGATGGTGTATTAAAAATAATTATAGTTTAATTGATTAATAAAAAATAACGTTTGAAAATTATAAGACATTACATTAAAGTGAAATAACTCTAGATAGACTACTCTTATATACAATAAAAGTTTAAAAAGATACCATATACCCCACCACCACCACCACCATACCATATGGTATGTATGGTATGGTATATGGTGCTATGGTACCATATTTTATTTTTCTTTGCGGACAGCCCTAGTACTCGGCTAAGCGGCGTAGGTATGTTACGGACGAGTAACGACACAAAGTAATAACAACTCTCAAGCGCGGCGATTAAGAGCAATTTAGCTTGCGCATGGGGAGGAAAAGATTTTGTAGGCTATTATAAAAGCGGCTTTCTTCAAGATCAAAGGAGTGCAACTTCTGTACGTTAGTACTATTATTTATTCTGTGGTATCACCTACGGATGGATGATTGGTTCAGGGCCCGAACGAAGTATGAATGACAACATGGTTTGACAGTTGTCTATAATCCCGATGTTATTGCCCGTCCGAAAAAAATAACTTTTACACTTGTTTTGATAGATCGTAATGTCAGACGGACGGACCGACGGACGGACGGATGGACGGATGGAGTTAGGGAGTAGACCCCCTGTACCTATGCCTTACGGTCGCCATGATAATGCAAAAATCGAGACCGATATATCTACAGTTTCCAAAAAACAAGAAAAATAGCTTGCGCTGTAAAATTTTATTCGAATCTGTTACGTCACTTAGTTAGATTAGCGACGATATAACATAGATATGTTACTTATGTATATTACCTATGTAAAATGCTCGGTGAGATATCGCGTGTCCAGTGGCCTTAGTGCGAGTTTTTATACTTACTCGATCGCGTTTACGTTAACGTTGACGTACGTCAATTTGTATGGAATAATTGTGTTTCCCATTACAGTCACCAGACGGCGCTTATTCAGTTTCAGTACAAATAAATTGAAGTTTACGTTAACGTGATCGAGTAAGTATAAAAACTCGCAATAAAGGCCTCTGGTCTAAAGTTGTGACCAGTATGCATCGTAACAAATAAAATTATTTATGCATGCGTTCTTGATCGCCCTTCGCGTTAGTGGGCATTCTGTCCTATGTTGTTGAGTAGCGTTGCGCGGCGGTGACCTCGCGACTGCGCCCGCGCCTGCGCACGCCGCCGCACGCGTCACCCGCGTGACGGACCAACCGGCGCTTGCAGGTCACTGTCTGCCTCACTGCTCACTGCCTGTCCCGACGATTAACGCATTGTTCGAACTTTCTAGAAGCTCAATGCACGCTCGCTTTCCCCTAGTTCATATTCCGCGGATGACCGCTGTTATCTTGTTCAAATAACTCGACGCTCGCAGCTGCAGTTCGTTAATTATTCGGAACCGAATCGATTGGTGCGTGAGGTAATTACGCTGCTTGTACTTTGCGTCAGCAGTGTTGAGGTTACAGGCAGAGTCAATCTCCGGCGATTGAAAAACAAATCAAATCAAATCAAATTGTTTATTTATAGGAACACCGAACACAGTATTGTAGTACAGTCAGCGTCAATAATATCGGGACGAACAGACTGTTCAAAATGATCTAAACAATTATGAAAATTAAATATTCCTTGAGACAATGAGTTAATACTCATTGTCTCAAGGAATATTTCAGAATGAAGACAGTTCACGACAACACTGTCATTCTGTCAGGGACTTTATCCAATTGAGATAAAGTTTAATTTTCTTAGTTGTTGAGATCATTTTGAACAGTGTGTTCGTCCCGATATTTTTGACGCTGACTGTACGTGGTAATTTAGGGTTGACAAATGAGTGTACCAACTAAAACTACAACTAAAATGGTGGTAATGGTGGTTGGTGGGTAAATCGCAATAACAATGGACGAAATAACACGTGTTATTAATGTTCGTTACTTAGGTACCTCCTCTGAGGAGCTCGTGGCTAAGTAATAACAGCCTCACGGGTCGAGCTAGGTACGCTTGCCGTTGTTGGTCCGTGGATGGGTGACCTACTTTACATACCAAGACGCCTCCGTGCTTCGGAAAGCACGTTAAGAGCGTAGACGGGCTGCATTTTTCCATACAAATGTATTCCCCTATTCTCTTCCTGGATAATGCCTCTAGAGTAATCGTTTTTATTTATAAAAATCCAGGTCTATTGAAGGCATGCCCCTGTCATTTTTTTTTTTCAAAAAATTTATTACAAAAATAAATATGACTTACCAAAAACCTAAAAAAATACCCCGTTTTTACCTACGTAATCAGACGACTACCAAAGAAAATTGAAAAGTTTTTAAAATAAAAACAAGTAATAGGGGCATAGATCTATTCTTCCTTTAAATTTTGATACCAAATATAATTTAATTGGTTAAGGTTTCGAGGAGAAAACAGGAGAATACGAAACGTCGATCGGTCAAGGTTTTTTATAGGTAAAATCGTTCTGAGCTGCAGTTGTCTCTATCGCACTCTACGGGGGGAGACGAGAGGTGAGGGAGGGTTAGACTAATACGTACACAATTAGGGAAGTGACTAGTGTCGAAGTTTTTATCGAAATCATAGTGATGTCAGTCGATATCGACGTTTATCCTATACTGATTTACTGAATAGTGTTTGATGCTCATTTTGTTTTTTTTTAAGAGACAACGAAGTAACAATTCAATGACATTTTTAGGGTTTATAATTAACTAATAATTGAAATGAACTTTAGCGAAGTGTCTCTTACAAAAAATACAAACCGTAAGCATTAGGTATAATACGTAACTAAAGTTTGCACTATACTGCTTGGTGTGATAATTCTGCTTTTGACTTGACATAAATATTTACAGGGGAGTTTATAAAATAATGACTGCTCTTATCAAGTAAATCTATATAATAGGTCTTTACCTATGAAATTGCCGTTTTGTATGAAAAAATTTAAACGAATTTTTTTCATGTATTTTTTATTTGTATTAATCGAAGTAATCACCCATGCAATCAATGCATCTTTGCCAACGCAGTGGCAGTTTATTGATGCCCTTCTTAAAGAAATCAGCTGGTCGGGAGGCAACAAATTCTTCAAAGGCATTTTGTACTGCCTCTCGGGTATTGAATTTTTTTCCCGCCAAGAAGTTATCCAAATTCTGGAAAAAGTAGTAGTCTGTAGGCGCAAGGTCTGGTGAGTAGGGCGGATGACGGAGAGCTTCCAACCCCAGTTCTTGCAACTTGGAGACCGTCTGCTGTGCAGTATGAGGTCGCGCGTTGTCGTGCAGGAGCAGCGGAGACGAGCGATTGACCAATGCTGGTTGGAGATGTGCCAGCTTCTCCATCATTGTGTTCAGTTCTTCACAGTACACAGCTGCAGTAATGCTCACCCCGTTTGGAAGAAGCTGTGATGAATCACACCGGCGCTAGACCACCAAACAGTGACCATCACTTTTCTAGGAGTAAGTTTTCGTTTAGGGCATTGTTTAGGTGCTGAACCAGGATCCAACCAACTTGGTGAGCGCTTGCGGTTATCGAACAGAATCCATTTTTCATCGCAGGTAACAATGCGGTTCAAAATTCCTTCATTTCTGTGTCTGTTGAGCAGTGCAAGGCACGTCTCGACGCGTACTTCGCGCTGGCGATCATTGAGTTCGTGGGGCACCCATTTGTCAAGCTTTTTTACCTTGCCAATTTGACGCAAATGGACCAAGATTGTTTTGACGCTAACGTCGAAAGCTACTGCTAATTCAGCCGTAGATTGTGTATCATCAGCTTCCACAATCGCCTTTAATTCGTAATTGTCGACCAAAGTCTTCGGACGACCGCGAGGTTCATTTTTCAGGTCGAAATTTCCAGAACGGAAGCGAGCAAACCAATAACAGGTGGTGCGTTGGTTTGTAGTGTTAGCTCCGTAAACGTCGTTGATGTTGCGTGCCGCTTGTGCCGCGTTGCTGCCACGACGGTACTCATATTCCATAATTACTCGAATTTTTAACGTATCCATGATGACGAAAAAGATTGAAATGCGATGAAAATGTAACACTAATCAATAAAGACCTAATATTAGGTCTTTACCTATGAAATTGCCGTTCTGCAGTACTGGCCATTTCAAATCAAAATAATTTTTGTTTGGCTAAGAATTCTAATTTCAAATTAATTTTATTTAAAAAACATGGATTTTTTTTCCAAAAGTAGTCATTTGTTTATTGATATAAAAGGAAGTCGACAATCGTGTTAATTACACCGATTTTTATATTTTTTGCGTTTTTGGATTAGCCGACGCCGTCGTCCGAAATAGGATAATAAGTTTTTTTAATTATTTTTTTAAGTAAGTAGGGTAGTAGTCAGTTGTCGGGAGCGAAGCCGTGGGCAAAAGCTAGTTCTTAATATTTATGCAGAAGACGCAGAAAAGGTGCTTGTGGGTATTTTAAATAATACAAAAGTTATATAATAATATGTACATTTATTCTGTCGTCATTTCCATCCTTTCTCTTACAGGTAAATTTCTTGGTATCCGACCGTCAATTATTTCAGGGAGAAGGCATTCATGGAAAAATTTAGTATAAATAGCACGATCACACGAAACACTGCGCACGCCGATATTTTCAATCCGACTGAGACAGAAACGAACGCAACGTAGGTAGTTTGGTTGGCGCGAGCGGGCGGGAGATGCGCGCTACTGAGCTACGCACACAAATACAGACTTCACTCACATATTGATACCGCCCGGTTGCTAGAGCGCAGCGCGACGGCAATAGTTTCTTCAAATACCTATTTTTCAATTCCCGCGCAGCCCGTCTACGCTCTTAAGAGCGTAGACGGGCTGCATTTTTCCATACAAATGTATTCCCCTATTCTCTTCCTGGATAATGCCTCTAGAGTAATCGTTTTTATTTATAAAAATCCAGGTCTATTGAAGGCATGCCCCTGTCATTTTTTTTTTTCAAAAAATTTATTACAAAAATAAATATGACTTACCAAAAACCTAAAAAAATACCCCGTTTTTACCTACGTAATCAGACGACTACCAAAGAAAATTGAAAAGTTTTTAAAATAAAAACAAGTAATAGGGGCATAGATCTATTCTTCCTTTAAATTTTGATACCAAATATAATTTAATTGGTTAAGGTTTCGAGGAGAAAACAGGAGAATACGAAACGTCGATCGGTCAAGGTTTTTTATAGGTAAAATCGTTCTGAGCTGCAGTTGTCTCTATCGCACTCTACGGGGGGAGACGAGAGGTGAGGGAGGGTTAGACTAATACGTACACAATTAGGGAAGTGACTAGTGTCGAAGTTTTTATCGAAATCATAGTGATGTCAGTCGATATCGACGTTTATCCTATACTGATTTACTGAATAGTGTTTGATGCTCATTTTGTTTTTTTTTAAGAGACAACGAAGTAACAATTCAATGACATTTTTAGGGTTTATAATTAACTAATAATTGAAATGAACTTTAGCGAAGTGTCTCTTACAAAAAATACAAACCGTAAGCATTAGGTATAATACGTAACTAAAGTTTGCACTATACTGCTTGGTGTGATAATTCTGCTTTTGACTTGACATAAATATTTACAGGGGAGTTTATAAAATAATGACTGCTCTTATCAAGTAAATCTATATAATAGGTCTTTACCTATGAAATTGCCGTTTTGTATGAAAAAATTTAAACGAATTTTTTTCATGTATTTTTTATTTGTATTAATCGAAGTAATCACCCATGCAATCAATGCATCTTTGCCAACGCAGTGGCAGTTTATTGATGCCCTTCTTAAAGAAATCAGCTGGTCGGGAGGCAACAAATTCTTCAAAGGCATTTTGTACTGCCTCTCGGGTATTGAATTTTTTTCCCGCCAAGAAGTTATCCAAATTCTGGAAAAAGTAGTAGTCTGTAGGCGCAAGGTCTGGTGAGTAGGGCGGATGACGGAGAGCTTCCAACCCCAGTTCTTGCAACTTGGAGACCGTCTGCTGTGCAGTATGAGGTCGCGCGTTGTCGTGCAGGAGCAGCGGAGACGAGCGATTGACCAATGCTGGTTGGAGATGTGCCAGCTTCTCCATCATTGTGTTCAGTTCTTCACAGTACACAGCTGCAGTAATGCTCACCCCGTTTGGAAGAAGCTGTGATGAATCACACCGGCGCTAGACCACCAAACAGTGACCATCACTTTTCTAGGAGTAAGTTTTCGTTTAGGGCATTGTTTAGGTGCTGAACCAGGATCCAACCAACTTGGTGAGCGCTTGCGGTTATCGAACAGAATCCATTTTTCATCGCAGGTAACAATGCGGTTCAAAATTCCTTCATTTCTGTGTCTGTTGAGCAGTGCAAGGCACGTCTCGACGCGTACTTCGCGCTGGCGATCATTGAGTTCGTGGGGCACCCATTTGTCAAGCTTTTTTACCTTGCCAATTTGACGCAAATGGACCAAGATTGTTTTGACGCTAACGTCGAAAGCTACTGCTAATTCAGCCGTAGATTGTGTATCATCAGCTTCCACAATCGCCTTTAATTCGTAATTGTCGACCAAAGTCTTCGGACGACCGCGAGGTTCATTTTTCAGGTCGAAATTTCCAGAACGGAAGCGAGCAAACCAATAACAGGTGGTGCGTTGGTTTGTAGTGTTAGCTCCGTAAACGTCGTTGATGTTGCGTGCCGCTTGTGCCGCGTTGCTGCCACGACGGTACTCATATTCCATAATTACTCGAATTTTTAACGTATCCATGATGACGAAAAAGATTGAAATGCGATGAAAATGTAACACTAATCAATAAAGACCTAATATTAGGTCTTTACCTATGAAATTGCCGTTCTGCAGTACTGGCCATTTCAAATCAAAATAATTTTTGTTTGGCTAAGAATTCTAATTTCAAATTAATTTTATTTAAAAAACATGGATTTTTTTTCCAAAAGTAGTCATTTGATTATTGATATAAAAGGAAGTCGACAATCGTGTTAATTACACCGATTTTTATATTTTTTGCGTTTTTGGATTAGCCGACGCCGTCGTCCGAAATAGGATAATAAGTTTTTTTAATTATTTTTTTAAGTAAGTAGGGTAGTAGTCAGTTGTCGGGAGCGAAGCCGTGGGCAAAAGCTAGTTCTTAATATTTATGCAGAAGACGCAGAAAAGGTGCTTGTGGGTATTTTAAATAATACAAAAGTTATATAATAATATGTACATTTATTCTGTCGTCATTTCCATCCTTTCTCTTACAGGTAAATTTCTTGGTATCCGACCGTCAATTATTTCAGGGAGAAGGCATTCATGGAAAAATTTAGTATAAATAGCACGATCACACGAAACACTGCGCACGCCGATATTTTCAATCCGACTGAGACAGAAACGAACGCAACGTAGGTAGTTTGGTTGGCGCGAGCGGGCGGGAGATGCGCGCTACTGAGCTACGCACACAAATACAGACTTCACTCACATATTGATACCGCCCGGTTGCTAGAGCGCAGCGCGACGGCAATAGTTTCTTCAAATACCTATTTTTCAATTCCCGCGCAGCCCGTCTACGCTCTTAAGCCGGTGATCCCGGCTGTCATTCGTGGATCTTTGACAATCGTTACTGGTCGTCAGAAGCCCAAAAGTCTGACAACCAGTCTTACCAAGGGGTATCGTATTACCCAGTTAGTGGGTTGTGGTGGTCAGATAGGCAGTTGTTCCATGTAAAATACTGATATTTAGCTGCATCCGGTTAAACTGGAAGCCGACCCCAACATAGTTGGGAAAAGGCTAGGCAGATTGACTTAGGTACCTACTCTATCTAAGCATGTATAACACACGTGATGCCACGCCATAATGGAGAAGCAATTTAGATCTTGTGCTTAAATAATTTGGCACTCTCGTAGATGGATCTGAAATCGCCCCGCGCAATTACCGATGCGGTGTGCATGCACGAAATAATTTAGTAACATAGTACATAGCGCACTAAGATCTAGCCGGTGTGGCTTGAGGCAATTAGCGAAATGGACGCCGGAAAGGCGAACGTACTCAGCTCGCGTAGGTCGAGTGCGGACAGAGCGGGTGAACTCCCACCGGGCGATGTCAACCGACCTCCTATTAATAGTACGACCAGTGGGTAATCAATATTCGCCGTGCAAGCCAACCCTCGCCCGCATCGCGTTTCCTGGAAGCCGCGAGCCGCGGCGATTCGGGGACACTCCGGCCCCCGGCGGCGCCGCGCCTTCATAAATCTCCGAGGCCGCTCCGCTTGCCGCCGCTTCCTTTGTTTTTTTTTCTCGCCGGCGCGCGGTAATAAGATCGCGAGCGTCAACGTCAGGTATAGAGTATAGATGGGCTCCGGGCGGCCGCGCGTGAAATGCATGCGCCGTCTATTGAACGCGCAGATGTACAATTTTAAAAGCTTGTTCGATGGCCGAACGCGTCGGCCGAGCGCGTGAGTCGCCGCCGCGCTCCGCCGGAAATAATTAGTCGTGGAGATAATCGTTCAGAAACTCTGTCGGCGGCGCTCGTTAAACCCGCGCCCATTCGTGTGCTCTCGCAACAACTTGAGCCGTTCACAAAATGAAAACTTGGAGTTGACTTGATTAAGCCAAATCTACTTAATAAAGCTTATATAATTTTGATAGGGAAAGCGGCGGACTTTATGTGTTCGGGATGGGCTTTTCCTTCGTATGTGCATATTAAATAAGGAAAATGGGTGGGCACGAAGTAATAAACGATAATGACAAAATATATTATGCTTGCCCGCCATTTATTCCAATATCGCGCTTGCTCTACAAAAACTCGAGCATAAAAGGCAATTTCGATCCTTTGCCTGCATACGAGTGATTAAGTGTAATAGCGTGCACACATGCGACACAATATGTCGCAAGGCGAACCTGTCCAGTGATAACAGATCACGGACGGCTGCGCGCTTAGGTGCCGCGATAACGACGCAGATAACAGACGCAATGTACCTACACTTACATAATCACGGAGCAACACTCGCGAAACGCAACACTCCGCGATTTGCGAAATGAAACTTATCGTGCGACAGCGACAGACTTCTCAGTAGTGCTTCTCACTTAGCAATTTCGCAACTCTATTTCTCCTCTAGAATTAAAGGGTTAATTAAAAAGAAGCTTAAATCTTGTTTAACCGCTAAGAATTAAATTTTAACAATGCACAGCAATTAGAGAGGACTATGGGAAAAGTAAATGGACACAAGAAATATGATTCCGTAAATGACACCGCGCCGGAAGTAAATCTACATTCGTAAGGACGAGACAAAGAGACGAAACGACTTACGGATCGAAGGTTGACAAAAAACAAAGAATATTTAAGACGCGAACGTCACTCGATCTACATAACAATCGATGCGAAAAGGGTCCAATTAAAGTTTTAGTAGAAACGAGACGGTCTCACGCAACGGTTATCCGATGAGCTGTTTACTGCGTTTTTTGCTGCATATCCGCGGGGAGCGGTGTGGCCAACCCTTTCTTCCCACGAATATCCGCGACATAGTCTAGCTAGGAGCTCTTTGTCCGTGAGCCGGGCTGCACGTAGCCGCGGCCGTGGCACAAACCCGCCACCCCATTGATAAGGCACGTCCCGAGGTCCCGACGCGCCTTTGAACACTCACTGCTGACTACATAGTAATTGCCGTGCTTATCTCACAAATGTAACGATTGTATTTTTGGGACGGTCGGCAATACGTTTTTGTGTTAAATTCTTTGTATAACCCAACCCAATAAGCACTTTTTCACCTTCCTCCTCGTAGTGTCGCTATCTTGGTGAATGGATTAGTCACTTAAACTCTGCGTTGCCGAGTGCTAGGTATCCAGGGTGCGCAGGACGTTTGGGGGATAGGTTAGCTGATTGCTAACGTCGCTCGGGGAGGCTCCTTTTCAAGGGTAAGCTAGAACATAAGTTAAGTTTACCAAACTAGACATGTATGATCCCGCTTTGATTATCTACAATACTCTGCAATTTTATCAGTCTGCTCTACAAAGCCAATGGCAATAATAACACCAGAGACAATTATTATAACTTCAAACAGAAATCCTTAGAGCCAAGGTCACAGATGTCAGGCACATTACGGCCAACTATAGCACTAGCTACATGATAGAGGCGGCACAAGAGGCCTAGTATGAAATAGGACATCAGTAATAAAGAAAACTACTCCACATTCCATAAAGGTCAAGGTTATACCAAGCTTTACTTAGGTCGCCGGCTCCGCGGTCTGGGTGCAAAATATAAAGCTAGCACATTTAAATTTTCGTACGGTATGCCACCCTTCAATAAAATTATGCCAAGCAGATGTCAGATTTAACAAATTCAAAGTTATAGAGCTGGCAGCGGATAAAATAAAACTCTTCTGAAATAAATATTTTATGAGCTTGGAACTTGTGTACTATTTGGGAGCCTCATAATCACTGGGCAGGTGGACAGCCTTTGTTACAGGCACTGTTAAGTATAGCCTCCTTCCTTTTCTGATATGCTTCCCTGGTCAGTCCAAGTCTCATCCAGATGTTCCCGGGGAATAGTTCCCCACAGTAATTTGGTGCCTCAATGTGTACCTATACAGGAATATTTTTTAATCTGTGCACAAACTTTGACAAAATAAACTTAGATGAGTTTTATTAAACACCTATTTTTTATTTTGATATGTCTCAGTACAAAAAAATGAAGTTATCGTTAATGAAAGATGTTTACTTTGAAATTGATTTTATGGCTACTCGCCGGGCGCGTGGCGAAGTGAAACGCACTTATGTACACGCCAGCACATTCAACTTGGAACCTTATGCTTTAGCGATAAAGTTGAAAATTTGACAGTTTGTAGTACATTGATGGGCTGGCGTCTCTAACATCCTGTCAGCTGTGCGCTCGTTCGTTTTTCGTTCACAGGCGTAGGTAGGTATTTACGTGGGTTACAATTACAATGTAGGTACAGATCGCTGATTTTATCAGGTTCGAACTAGACTTTTTTTAAGATTAGGCCGTGATCTGAAGTTATTTGAAGAAAAAGTAATTCCAATTTTTCCTTCATACTTTCATGGGCTCAGGACCATCAAAATGCAGAAAATAATAAAGGCTCATTTAAAAACTTAATAAAATTAAAATTATTGACATTACTTAATGCATACTTCTGCATTAAAAAAATGGAATTAGTTGATTCCAATTTTTTAATGCAGTATTTACACTAATGTTCAATCAAAAATAACCTATTCGCTAAAATTGTTAATTAAAAATAATTGCTTACCCTACATGTCACTAATCACTGTATTTTAATAATTGTTCAAAATGAAGTCCTCCTCTTTCTAGGCATAAACGTGCACGTTTAAATAAATTGTCATTTAGTTTGTTGAGAACACTAATTTCACTTTTCACTTCATCAAAAGCGTTAATTATCCTAAACTTTAAGTCATCTAGGCTTTGGGCCTCCTCTACGTACACCCGGCGTTTCACTTCTCCCCAAAGAAAAAAATCGCAGGGAGTAAGGTCCGGGGACCTAGCAGGCCACGGTATGGGGCCACCACGACCGATCCAATTTTGCCCGTATTTTTGATTCAGGTAATTCCGTACCTGTATGGCGTAATGAGGTGGAGCGCCATCATGCTGATAATACAAATTATTATGATAGCACATCGGAACTTCTTCCATTATGTCTTCTATCGTCGTTTCCAGCATTTCTAAATACCTTGGCCCGGTCAAGGTGCCGTCAATAAAAATGGGCCCTATTATTTTATTCTTAATAACCCCAGCCCATACATTGGCGCTAAAACGCACTTGATGATGCGTCTCTCGCACCAAATGGGGATTATTGAATGACCACCAATGTTCATTATGTACATTGTACAGGCCCACACGTGTGAACAATGCCTCATCCGTCCACAAGATGTTAACTTCGCGATGATTTAGAAGCCACTCGCATAAGGCTCGACGTGGTGCTGGGTCTGGGTCATGGAGCTGCTGTACGGGCTGAAAGTGGTATGGATTTAGTCCGGCTGAATTTAGCAGCTTCCATACCGCGAACTGGCTCACACCAAAGCGATGTGCCGCATCGTTGGTACTAGCTCTTGGATCTCGTTCGAAGAAATCAAAAATGGTTTCTTCGATTTCAACCGCCAGTCGAGGTCTGCCTGACCCTCGTGCGTGATTCGGGGTCCTGAACTGACCGTGATCAAGCAGCCTTTGAGTAGCTGCTAAAATGGTCCTTACATTAGGGACCGCGGGGTTAAGAATACCATGGGCTCGCATTCGAGGTACGCTCTCCGTCGCATACATTCTGCGAGCTGCTCGTAAACTTTCACCACTTAGTAAATACACTCGCACCATCTCATAAAACTCGCGGTTACTAAAGTCCGACATTGTGACCGGTAGGTACGAGTACGACACACGCGACGCGAGGTTACGATAGCGCATGCGATGATTGCGCTGACGAGACTGTCTGGGTCGGGAGTTGGGGACCCGGGCTGGGACGCCCTGCCTGCACCACTCTGCCGCCCGGGAATCCCCCGCTGCAACTTCGCCATGCCATGTGCGCCGCGCCCATTGTTTGTATTACGAATAAGATAGTGTCCATATTTTGCTGATTTAAAGTCGGATAAAAAAATTAAAAAAAGTTTTGAACAAATCATGGAAATGTGTTCTATTACTGATACTGAACCACCAACATTTTTTTGTGCACGTAAAAAAAAATATTCCTGTATGTATATTCGAATAAGTACTCTAAGCATTTTTCAACTTTACAGCTGCAGTCAGTAATTACACGCAAAAGCAAATAAAAACAAAGTTTCGAGGGGCAGACGCCAACAGATTTATCAAAACCGAGTTTCAATGTCAGCGCGTAGAAAGAATTTGCATAAGTCATCGACCGGCCGATTGTGCTGTGCTGCAGCTATTTGTGTCCCGATAAGAACACTGATTAACTGATGAGTAAGCCTCAATAACATGATAACATGTCTCGTTTACTAAGTGTAAGTGTAATTATTGAGTTTCATAAAGGTCAATCACAATATCATCACTTCATCAATTGCTGGCTTATTCGTCAGCACGATGCCGCTGAATGTTAAATTGCGATTTATGATTGGTATAAACATGCAACCATTTTGCAGGTCAAGGATTATGGGGGTTACCCGGATAAACGTCTTTTTATTGTGTTTTATTGGTAGCTAAAACAGATTTGAATTTTGAAAAAAATATTTACATATTTCATTCACACTTCGATCTAGATATTTCGGGCGTGCGATACACGATTAGGTGCTTGCACTTTACTGCATCAAATTGGGGCTATTATTACAGCAGACGACTTCCTAGTTCTTGATAATAGGTAGCCAGTTTAGATACCAACTAAGCAGCTTTGAGTGAGCTGCAAAGTTCGCAGAGAATCCAAGAGAAAGCCGATGAAGCCATTGTTTATTACCATATCCATAACATAAAGTGCAGTTCAGTCGTCGAGTTTTTACGTAACGCTTGTCTCACCCGGCGACAGCAGCGGCAGCGCGGCGCGACGCGGGGTCGGGGCGAAGCGGGGAGGCGGCGCGGTGGCGCGGCTAAATTATCGCCGCTCGCGACGAACGCCGGATGGCGTACACCGCGGGCACACATTTACATTTACGCATTTTACGCGCCCGTCACCGACCGATCGCCGCCTCCGCGCCGCCATTAGCGCGACACAGATACGTGTAGGCTATAACTTGAAGGGGCACGGCCGCGAAAATTGCTGCCATCAATCGTCAGCCGGGCGACACGCTGCGATCGGTATTCATGCGTAGGGGCGAGAGTATACATTCTCTTATAACTTAGGTATCATTATTTTACATACACGTGCGAGCAGTGTGATGCCATCGATGCGAATACAGCCATATAAAAAATGGGATTAAATATAATGACTATGAAAAAATTAAATGCTCACCAAAATGTATAAATGTTCACCAAATCGTCAGCAGGTCGACCTGCTGACGAAAACCCTAACCCTAGACGGTCGACGTCAGGGGCACCCCAAGGTTTGGTTGGTTAGGTGCCTGACAGAAATAGAAGCCCCGCCAAGCGGGGCTCCGTCGACCTACTGTCAGTTTTCTACAGTTATAATTTCACAATAAAATGGTTTTAATTTTGGTGAGCATTTATCCATTTTAGTGAGCATTTATCCATTCTGGCAGGTATTTCGAATTGTTTGGTAGTAAAACAGATACTTTTCTAGTAGACGTTTAAACACAAGCCTAAAAAAATATTTGGGTCTTGCTATGAAGTTCGTAACAGAATTCAATGATGAGAGAGAAATCTAAGCCTATTTTATAGGTAACAGAACAATCGAGAATCTCGTCCTACTTTACCAGACTGCTTACCAAGGAATTCAGCCAATTCCAGAATAGATTAAAATTCCGAACAATATCTTTAGACACTATTCAAGTCAAGAATCCAAACTAAAAAGGGCACAATATTATTACTTTCTCGTCCGTAAAATACCCAACATTCATAAAAAATAAACCTCAAATCGCGTTTTCGCTCCCAACCGCGTCTGAATCGCAGGTAACGCTCGATGCCGATTACTCTTTCAAGTGAAGTAACAATAATAACATTAGGTAGGTACATTATTAGTCGCGGCCCTTCCAGCTGCATTGTTTCGCGCGTACCTGGTCCCTGGTCTGCGCGCTGCGCTCATTATGTCCCTACCTGAGTCGAGGAGCATCGCGCCCGCGACCATTACCGCGCATTTTTACCCGCGGCACGAGACGCGCGGCGTTGCCATTTTTACCCGGCTACAGCGAAGGGAGGGTTAGATTTTTTTGTTGTCAAATTAGATCTTTTAAGACCCTTTAGAAAAACATGGAGATAATGGAGAATAAGTATAAATGTATACATCATGAAATTAATTACGAGAACCGCCTAATATCGTTTTGCTAGCTGTTGTAAGTGTTGATGATTAGGCGCAATCCAGATCTTTATTAAAGTTATTTTAAAATTTATTTATTTATTTATTTATTTATTTCCCACCATACAATTATCTTTACAGGTTTAACACCTAATGCGATAATGTAGACAACTATTATTTTTAAACTACCGCTACATGGTTGGTTACAAACTAATACATTTCTAGGTACTTCTTGCTACTACAATCTACATACACAATAATTATCTATGTTACAATAGGACCATAACTTATTTCATAGAGAGCTCTCACTAGGAACCCACCCAGAGTACAAAATAAAGTCGCTTTTGTGTCTGTCTGTGTGGTCGCGATGTTCTTCTAAACTACGCAACAGATTTGGATGCGGTTTTCACTATCGTTTAGAAAGAGAATTTATTCCATTACTTACTAGAAACCTTCATGTTTTGTCAAGTCGTAAAAACCGTGCGAAGCAGGGGGTCTACTCCCTTAGCACGAAGTCCGTAGTTTCGGCCTTCGTTACGGGTGTTTCCTACTCCGTATCACCTACGGACAGATGATTGGTGCGGGGCCCGAACGAAGTATGAATGACAAAACGATACGACAGATGTCTTTATTCCCGATGTGTGACGAACGGACGGACGGGTGGACAGTCGGACTTAGGGAGTAGGCCCCCAGGGCCGCCGGGGTCGCGGATTGTTTGAAGAAGTTACCGCGGCCCTGGCATAGGCAACTGAAGGAACACGGGTGGGTTTTAGTCAGTAAAAGTCTGACACGCCCTTCCGCTCCACCCAGAGCGGGAGAAGTTATTTGATGATTTCCCACCATCAAAAAAAAAAAAAAAAGGCCCCCAGGGCCGGGTCGCTAGTACCTACTCTATAAATTTAAATTCAACAAGAATCTTCCATCGATAAGTTTTTGCTAAATTTCTTGTTGCATATGAGCTGATAAACGAATATAAATACATAACAAATATTGCTATGGTTCTTCATATTACTGTCCCTTCATTCTTCATTGAATGCAATTTTTTTTTACCATTTACTAAGCTATCTACTTGACCTATTTACGTAGTTTCTTTTTGTCAGCTCGTTACCGTCTTACGAGTACTCAAGTCGCACTTCACGTTTCCTCTGAATGTCGCACGAGGACGTGCACCATCGATTTGCGTCAAACAGCTCCGGTCCCGTTCATTGCATAAAATCAAGGACACGACTTGGTATGCGAACTAGATGAGTCATCGGAAGATAAAAAATAACCAACAAACAAGTAGATAAACAAACCATGTAGAACAAAACAAGAAAAGAAAGAGAGAAAAGTTATTTCCGAATATCTAGTTCTAATAACCAAGTACCTAGGTTAGATGACGTACTTTGCAAACCGATAAAAATGATATAAACCTCAATTTCACCTAAAGGAAAAGGGAAACAGGAAGAGGCAATTAAATGACAACAAAACTAGGCTAATGATAGTCATCTAATCTGTTCAACTGTGGTGGGTGGGACTTGTGGCTAAGTAATAACAGCCGCATGGATCGGTCGATCAGGTTAAGCTACGTTGCCGTTTGCTTACTACTTGCCGTGGTTGGTCCGTGGATGGGTATCTTTACATACCAAGACCCCTCCGTGCCTCGGAAAGCACGTTGAGCCGTTGGTCCCGGCTGTCATTTGTGGATCTTTGACAGTCGTTAGGTACTGGTCGTCAGAAGCCCGAAAGTCTGACAACCAGTCTTACCAAGGGGTATCGTTTTACCCAGTACTTAACTGGCTTGCGGAGGTCAGATAGGCAGTCGCTCCATGTAAAATATTGGTATTCAGCTGCATCCGGTTAGACTGGAAGTCGACCCCAATATAGTTGGGAAAAGGCTGGGCAGATGATGATCTAATCTGCTCAACTCATGTTAGTAAATACTGTTAAAACTTGATCGAAAATTAACGATATCTCACTCAACTCCACAAAATCCGTCGTACCCAGCGTAACTGCAGTACAAAAGGCTTTTGTTTCGTCGCCGGGCTGCTCAAACAAGCGCACTGGGTTTGTCGTGGACACCGATTAGTGACACAACATCGTTCAGACTACGATTTGATACGCACGTTGCAGCCTGCCGCTGGACGTGCCTTGCTGTATATCTGTGGTATGCTTTGCATTGCACGCATTTCATTGCAAGTGGTGTTGTTTTTTGGGCTATCCATTGAACGTAAGTACAGTAGGTCGCATGTCAGTGGTGCTACTTTGATCTTGGGCAAGCCTAGCGTAGTACACTAGCCACCAAACAAGTTGGCAAAAAAGTGGGTATGCGCAGCACGGAATCCTGCTAAGTGATTGGTCGACGCGACCAATTGACCAATCACGCAACAGGATTACGTACTTACTGTGCATGCCCCCTTTTTTGCCAACTTGCGTGGCGAAGACTGAACAGCAGAGTTTCAATAGAATGCGAGGCCGGCTTATATTAGTTTTGTTACCACTGACGAAATAAAGATTCCAGTCACTCATCTGTCTGTGTCCTATATTAGTTTTGTTAACACTGACGACATAAAGATTCCAGTCACTCATCTGTCTGTGTCCTATATTAGTTTTGTTAACACTGACGAAATAAAGATTCCAGTCACTCATCTGTCTGTGTCCTATATTAGTTTTGTTAACACTGACGAAATAAAGATTCCAGTCACTCATCTGTCTGTGTCCTATATTAGTTTTGTTAACACTGACGAAATAAAGATTCCAGTCACTCATCTGTCTGTGTCCTATATTAGTTTTGTTAACACTGACGAAATAAAGATTCCAGTCACTCATCTGTCTGTGTCCTATATTAGTTTTGTTAACACTGACGAAATAAAGATTCCAGTCACTCATCTGTCTGTGTCCTATATTAGTTTTGTTAACACTGACGAAATAAAGATTCCAGTCACTCATCTGTCTGTGTCCTATATTAGTTTTGTTACCACTGACGAAATAAAGATTCCAGTCACTCATCTGTCTGTGTCTTATATTAGTTTTGATTCCAGTCACTCATCTGTCTGTGTCCTATATTAGTTTTGTTAACACTGACGACATAAAGATTCCAGTCACTCATCTGTCTGTGTCCTATATTAGTTTTGTTAACACTGACGAAATAAAGATTCCAGTCACTCATCTGTCTGTGTCCTATATTAGTTTTGTTAACACTGACGAAATAAAGATTCCAGTCACTCATCTGTCTGTGTCCTATATTAGTTTTGTTAACACTGACGAAATAAAGATTCCAGTCACTCATCTGTCTGTGTCCTATATTAGTTTTGTTAACACTGACGAAATAAAGATTCCAGTCACTCATCTGTCTGTGTCCTATATTAGTTTTGTTAACACTGACGAAATAAAGATTCCAGTCACTCATCTGTCTGTGTCCTATATTAGTTTTGTTAACACTGACGAAATAAAGATTCCAGTCACTCATCTGTCTGTGTCCTATATTAGTTTTGTTAACACTGACGAAATAAAGATTCCAGTCACTCATCTGTCTGTGTCTTATATTAGTTTTGTTACCACTGACGAAATAAAGATTCCAGTCACTCATCTGTCTGTGTCCTATATTAGTTTTGTTAACACTGACGAAATAAAGATTCCAGTCACTCATCTGTCTGTGTCCTATATTTTTATTTCATACTTACCCAAAAAAGTAAAGTTCTAAAAGCAAATGAGCTTCGATTCGATTAACAACGACAATAGTCGACGAGCGGCTAGGAGTAGGACCGTATCACAGTATAAATATGGACAGTAGGGAAACTACGAACAAACGTACGAAACGGCACACACACAGACGCGCGCATCGAGCTTAAGCCACTATAAATATACTGAGAGCACCGCGACTATCGCTTGGGGCCTCGTCGGTGTGCGCATCTGTGTGAGTGTACCGTTTCGACCGTTTGTACGTAGTTTCCTTACTGTCCATATATTTACCGTCGTAAAACGCTATTATTATTATCGCATCGCGTAGCTACACTTCCTGCGCGCACCCGCGAAAGCTTTCACACAGCTAACTAAACGAGACCGT
Source organism: Cosmia trapezina (assembly GCA_905163495.3). Classification (NCBI taxonomy): domain Eukaryota; kingdom Metazoa; phylum Arthropoda; class Insecta; order Lepidoptera; family Noctuidae; genus Cosmia; species Cosmia trapezina. The sequence continues at coordinate 20,139,317 of LR991035.1, read as the reverse complement.
CCATAGTGTAGAGGGGGCGAAATACCGCGAACGTGTGTTCATTGTCGCTCTTTCCGGGAAAAGATGGCCGTCCGCGATTACACCGTGTGCCCCGTCCGTCCGTCCGTTGTAAATCATTATCTCCGCCGCGTAAAAACTAATTGAAAGGGACGCGAGCCCGCCTTTGTTGTTACTTATTACGGCTACAGCCGACTGCCGCGATTTTGTGAGAAACGCATAAACAATCCTCATTTGGGTTTTTACTGAAATTCTTTGAATACATCCCGGTCATATTTGGTAAGGTATTAAGTGCTTAAAAACTTAATTACTTCATACAGGTTTAGGTACCGAGTGCTGCTTGCATGCTAACGAAAAGGATGTTTCAATGTAATGAAACAATAGACCCACAGCTACTCACCGTGGAACAAGTTCTTTCAACTTGGCTAGTCATCAACAAATCGTGCTTTTTTAAAACATTAGCTAAGTTTACTTTTAGATAAATGATAAATGATAAATGATTTATTTTCTGTAAGTAGGTTTGTACAAACACTTTTACACGTCAAACATATTTTTTTTAAAACTAGACGAGTTCGACGTTTCCTATCTGAAGTGACTACTCTGAGAAGAAACGCCGAAACAAACTCAGAAGTCACAGTCTCTTTTAAAGTCCAGACATAATCTTGGTCAGATCATGTGAAGACCATGTAGATTGCAGTCTGAAGTAGTCTTTTACCTAAAGATTAAATGACTACTTAGGTATTTATGATGTGATAAAGTAACATCACATAATTTCCACACAAACCGTCCGGTTGAGATTGGGATCATGGTTTTATTCAGAGGCGAAACCACACAAATTGTGATTGTTTTATTTGTCTCAAGAAAACACATTTTGCTTCATTCGGCATATTTTTCAAAAAACTGAAATAAGTGCCAGAATTTCGTGCACCATGGGAGTAGCACAAGCTTTTCTGTTGCAAACTTGGGTGTAGAACTGTAGACTACTCTCAGAGGACCATAGATAGGTATAAGGGCGAGCGCGCACTCCGTTAGTTCTGCCGCACTGGGCGGGGCATACAGTAACAAAACGCATGACCGCAGTGCGCGCACTTCAAAGAAATTCCATACTTCACAGATTATGCGGTAGAAAAACGCACCGCAGTGCGCGCTCGCCCTAAGAGGGAACTAACAACATGTAAAAAATTCATAGATCATGGGCGTTTGCGATGTTTGATGATGTTATTGACTGCGCTACATAATTATCACAAATCAAATCACAGCTTTCGCCAATTTTACAATTATACGATATTTTTATAATAACTTTCGGGGAGAATGAGTAGGTACTAAACTAACCCGTATCCAAGGGGACAAACAATAAGAAACTAATATTTTCCTATTTCATATACTTTACACAAAACTTACTTTACAGTAATTTACCTGCTAGCCTGCCAGCTTCGGACAGAAGTGAATATACTGTTACCTACTACATCATCCGTAGACAATACAGACTTGAAACTTTCGTGTCATAAAATTATAGTAAAATAAACATTCAGATACTTACCAAAGTGTGGAAACGAGTATCCTTAAAGCATTACTTACCTAGGTATTTACTTTGTAAACAAAGTATGCCGCCCACCAAATAAGGATGTTCAAATGCGGTGTCCATTTGCGATTTAATACGGAATATAAGATCCTGTTTGCAATTAATAAATCGACAAAAAAATTGCGTCTGTCGGCACCGACTCCCGTCCCAATCAAGTAACATGTGATTTGTAAACATTATAATATTGGAATGATTTGAGGTTTGCCTCAATCATACACAATGAAAAAGGTACATACTTAAAAACCAATCTATTTATATTTTTGGCTAGGTCGTACAATTTTTTTTTATGGCGGCTTTTTAGAGCTGCTTGCTTCGTGTAAAAATCTATAAGATCGCTATAGAGTAGCTAGAGTAGCTAGATAGCTAAAATATAGGTAATAATTATTATTTATTATCACTTGCATATTGCTAGATTTACTTCAGGGGGGTTTTCTAGATCTTGTAATATCGTGGACGAGAAGCTTTAGCAAAGCTGCCATACGATTACAATAATTATGACTAAATAGGCCATTACAATGATTCAAATATGTAAGTAAGTATAGGACTTTGATGAATGAAAGATTGATCTGGTTTGCGGTCATGAAAATGTAACCAGTATCATTCATTTTGAATAACGATTAAAATTAAGTTGTCAAGTTGTCATTTATTTGGCGCCACGTAAGAAGCTTGCGATTCTTGCGAAAAATCAAGTTTTGCCGTAACTATCTTGATCTCGTGCCAGATAACTTACTAAGATATGATCGCGTAAGCAACTTATTTATCTTGTTCACTCAGTAAGTATCAAACCTGTTGAATGGCATTAAATCTCTTCTTATTTTTTTTTTTTGTATGTAATTAATGTAATGGATTCTATCACTTCATGAAGTCTATGACATAACCAGTTTTTAAGCAAAGGTAACAAATCATACAGCCAATTTTGTCATAGGGAGGTATTATTCTAAAATATCGTAAATCATAAGCATAACACAAAGTATTACTTAGGTACCTAATTTATAACTCTATATAAATTAATGTAACATCATCAAAAGTCACTCCAAAAGCCCATGGAATGGCCGTTAAGACAAAACAAAAGCTCATAAAACGGTTTAATTAGTCGAAACACTGGTTGTAAACGCACAATGCACGGGGCTCGAGCAACAGGTTTTATGACTCCATGCTTTAATATTAAATTTTGTATAGGATCTGATCGCTGTGGGTTCAGTGGGTCAGTCAGCCATTGTCATTTAGACGGAGTTACTTTTGTACTTTGAAGTAACGAATGTTCGGTGCTCTTAAGATATTATTGGTCCTTCAGCCACGCACGAAGTTCCTCATAGTTCCATGCCCATTATAATTTAAAAAAAACTGACGAAATCACATCACATCACAATCATGTCGAATTTAAAACTAAATCCTTACAAAAGAGTTCGTTACAATAACCGGCCAGTACGTAAATACAGCCCGTGACAAAAAAAAAACAATAACCGAATCATAGACAATGCATCCTGGAACCTGGTAACCTGACACTTTTATTAACCTTCCGCGTTTTTTGAAACTCTTTTAAGAAGACAAAACGTCAGTGACAGAACAACTGTATCTCTGAATGACCCTGCTATTGTTTATGCAAAAAAGCAAGGAGCCCGCGTGAATGTATTATAATATTATACCTCAGTCAGACCATGGGGTGCAATAATTATGTCGTCCGGGTATGACGAATGGCCATTTTTTGCATAACATCTTTCCGATGTTTTCTAGTTGGTTCAGTGTAGTACTTAAATAATTTAAACTTTATTGTTTTAGTAGGTACCTACTAAAACAATAAATTTTAAATTATTGTCGCTACGGGTGTTATTAATACCTACTGATGGCTCACATCACATTTAAAACACATTTTCACTGTTTAAAATAGGTCTAAATTTTGATGTTATGCATGTTGCCCTCCTAGCAAAAGAAAGAAATCGCGTCACATTATTCCCTGAAATTCTGAAATATTTCCTTGTATAAGTAACGATAACAATATCCAATTGTCCATACTATACATATCCATAGAACCTTTACAATTATGAGAATTCAATAACACCGACCACGTTATCAATACCAGGGAAAAGGAGCCAAAAAATATTTATACATAACCAGAACCGGTCAAATAGTACCTGGCAGAGTCGGCGCCCCGCGGGTTTTCGACACGTCATCATCTCGCTATTCCGCCATAACTCCCCGCCACTCGCGGAAGAACAATCAAGTTATTTTCACAATAATCGAACCCACGACTGGACATTGTCGTTAATTGAACAAAAGCTCTATATTTTGTAGTTGTCCATTTACTCGATGGTCGGGACAATAATCGCTAGCCCTAAACGCCAGATGTGCAGTTTCGCGGGCCATTTTAAAAATAGAACGCATCCCTTACCAGCCGTACAGCTTGTGATGTTATAATCGCGTTCGGATTATCGCAAATTGGGTGCAAATTGGAACGTTCATATTTTAAAAAACCGTAGAAGGTATACAGTTTCCTTAAAATACTTAGTTAATATGTTCAACTGTTTACAAAAACAGTACCCTAGCTAGCTACTTAACTTCCTACACAAGTTGTAAGAAACTGAAGGAAGCAGTTAATTACCGCGCACGTAGGCGAGCAGGCGATAGGTCAACAGGCCATCTCTTTCCATGTCGTACGACCCACCCGAGATAACACATAATTATTACAGGTGACTGTTGTTAGAAGCCTTGCAAGTTATGTTACTTCGTTTTTTTTTTGCAGTGAGATAAAATATGTGGGTTACCTTTGTTCGTGTTGTAAACGAGTGAATGACACGCGATGCTGTATTTGAGAACTTTTTTTTTTATTATCTTTGGACAATATTTAAAATTTTAATGCAATTTCTGCTGTGATATTGAGTCAGCGAAATTCATGAAACAACGAATTTTACAGTAATTTTTGCTGACCATCTTTGCCAACCCTAACCCCGCGTGATCGAATAAATTGATGATCTAATTACCACGCTCATCAAGCCAAACTAAAAAACAGTGCGTAAAACCCACGATATATTCCACGCAGTCACGCTCGACCGAAGGTTGTGCCCGCGGTAGGGTTGGGCGCACTATCTATGCGTCACCCGACCTCGCGGCGCGGCGGCCCTGCAGCGCGGTGTCGCGATAACAATTACACAGAAAACTTATTGTGTTGTTTACCACACACTGCACCAATACAAACCCAACCTTATGAACAAACAAATAGAGCTTGAAACTCTCTGTGTAAGGTGCTAGGTACGGATACGTAGAGGCAACCACGTCGCGCCCGCTGAGATGCAAGACTTTGGAATTATAATTAGGAGGCGCGTGTTGTTGAACGTTTTATATTATTATTTCGGAGCCTCCTAACACAGGCATTGTTTGCTTGAAAGGAGGCTCCAAACACTAAACCCTGGTTTTACTTATATTATAAACTGAAGCATATTTATAAACTTTTTTTATTATTATGTAAGTGACAAAAAGTATTATTTTTACAGTTGCGACAACTCTAACAAAATAAAGAGTTTAGGAGCTTGCTGAAAACTGAGAAAGTTATGAAAAGAAATGAGGTGTTAATTTAATGCATGAGTTTGCATGTGATATCAGACTATTTCTGGTGTTTTATTTGCGTTCACTGAGTTCTGGTGCATCCTAGATATAAGAGGCATATTAGAGACCAACAGCCTTACATCCAGTTGCAGAAACGAACTTTAGTTTAATGTAGACTAAATTAATGCCATCCCTTATATTATGTATCAAAAAGAAAGTGACAGCAACAATTTAAAGTCTTAAACTAAAGTCAATAAAGTACTACTTTAACAATTGGATGTAAATTCAACTAGTAATTACTACCCAACGTAGCGTAGCGCATAGTTGCTACCCGAAAACGCCTACGCATGATCTGTAAGCCTAGCCCACAGCCGGACGGTCTATGCCGCAGCCACAGGCATGGGCAAAATACGGACCGCGGGCCAACTCCGGCCCACCAGTGTCATTTTGACAGTAAGAGGGCATTGCTCTCATAAAGATGTTTTGCCGTTCGTAGTACCTATATTTATGGACATTGCGAAATTATTTATTTACTAAACCTATGTTCACTTATCCAAATTCGAATTTCTGTACTTAAGTTTTTTTTGGAACTTGCTCTGGTGCCACACTTGTTATCGCGGCGTACGTACGAGAAGATCCTTACGGTAAATTGTAACACAAAACCACACGCATTTTTTAATATGCCCCCTGATGGAAAAAGTTTGCCCACCCCTGCTCTATGTATGACACAGGTAAGCAGTACTAATAAAGGCAGGGAAATCAACCAACTTAAATTGTCCGTATATTCAAATCCCAACTGTAATTTTTTGACAGTTGTTTGAAATAGCTGTAACACGGCAAATTGACATAGGGTGTCAATTTGTTTAGCGACATTTATGGAGATTATTTTTTGCCTTTAAAAAAAATACACGCATTCATAAAATATAATAAAAATCAAACACCCAATAAAATTCTAACTGAAATTATGCCATTAAAGTTCAATATCAACCAATTACTGTGGTTAGTTGGCTAAACTTTTCCTCCTATGCTATCGCTATCAGGCACACAAGACCGCAGCGTCCATGACATGGATTAAAGGATACCATTGCACTAAACTGTCACACTATAAACCGGATAGACTACGTAAACTAAGCTATCTGTTATTATTATTTGAGCCTATAGGAGCTCGTGGCTAAGTAATAACAGCCACGGGTCAATCCGAGGTTGGTCTGTGGATGAGTGACCATCTTTACATACCGAGACTCCTCCGTGCCTCGTGAAAAGGTCCCTGTGGCTGTTTTTAATAAAATATCCTTAGAAAATATCTATGTGTTTTTTTTTTCATAAATAAAGTAGTACCAGTAGTTTGCAAAAAGAATCCATCTCTTCTGGCAAGATTGCGGGACAGTGGCAACAAACAGCCTCCTGAAAGCGACTGCTGTTGGCCTGACGAAAGCCCCATAATGAGGCATCTTATAAAAACCACCTTGTCTGTCAGTAGTAGAATTTAAGTACTAACATAGCAAATAAGTTAAATTGTTTCCTAACATCTACTGTTGTAAGTATTTTTGTTTTGTTTTGTAATGGGGATCTAGTTGTCTGAATTATAAATAAATTATTATTGTTATTAAAGTCGATTGTTATAAGAAATCGAATCGCTAACGCTTAAGGACATCACTAATTGATTAGTACTCGAGGTGTCAAAAGTAAAATAAATGTTTAGACAGACTATAATCGACGCAGTAAGTCACCAAAAGCATGGCGGCGTGAACCTCAATCCACGACTTACATACTCGCGCCGACTCACACTTACATCACGACTTTGAATAAGTAAGTAAGTAATACAAGTGGCTAACCCATAGGCTGTATGTAATGTAAGCAACGGCTTGTATTATAAACACTACTTATTATGTAGAACTAGAAACAGTTTGTATGTTGTACGCACGGCTACAGATCAAGCTATACATTTCCAGTATAAGCTGATCTCGCACTGTATAGGATTTCCTGTAGGTATAGCTTGATCTGTAGCCGTGCATACAATAACTTAAGTGAAACAAAAAAAAAATATTAAACAATATTTTATTATTCTGTACATCATCTAGGACTCTGGGGGCCTACTTCCTAAGTCCGTCCGTTCATCCGTCCGTCCGTTTATCCGTCCGTCTGACTTAACGATCCATCAAAACAAGTGTAAAAGTTAAATTTTTCGGACGGGCAAAAACACATCGGGAGTAGGGACAACTGTCGTATCGTGTTGCTATTCATACTTCGTTCGGGCCCCGAACCAATCATACGTCCGTAGGTGATACGGAGTAGGAAACGCCCGTAACGAAGGCCGAAACTTCGGACGTCGTGCTTAGGGAGTAGACCCCCTGGTCCTTGACAAGACGAATCAAACGAGCCCAAAACTCGGATTGGAATAAAGGCCGCAGGAATCCGCTGGATGCGGGAAGTACACGGCACAGCGAAACGGCTGAAATGCCGAGTTTAATGAGAACCTATATTTTTGCAAATAAATATCATTCATTCACAGAACCGGTTGAAGTAGCGGTGCTTGGGGGAGGGCTATGTCCAGCAGTGGACGTCTTTCGGCTAAAATGATGATGATGATGATGATGATGATGATGATGATGATCTTCAGGCTCAGTTGAGCGACATCATTTTCGCAACGTGACAAGTAGGCTGGATTAGGAAAGCCGAGGATAAAGCTAATTGGCGTGCGATTGGAAATACCTAATTAATGTCCAGCAATAAACTGCTTCCTCTCCTTCTTTTCGAGTCGATGGTAAATAAATGTATTATGTAAAATGAGTTGGATGAGTCCAGTTAGTGGCTACGCCAATTACGGCATTAGTAGCGTTTTTGTTTTAGGTCCTTAGAAGTGCAGATGTATGGCAATAGATATACAGGCTGTACCGTAAAGGTGTGATCAAAAAGGGTGTGGTCCGGGGGGCTAAAACCGCCACGTTGGCAGAATCATAATTGGATAATATTGTCAGTTTTTGACCGTTTTACGATTTCAAATATTATTCATAATATTATCCTATTATGATTCTGCCAGAGTGGCCGTTTTAGCCCCCCAGACACACAGACCATCAAACTGACCAACTTTCTCCATGGACCAACATCGTAATCGCGAAAAAATAATCAGCCGTCATATTGAAGTTTTTTATGGGACAGTTGATATTTTTTTTGCGATTATGATGTTGGTCCTATGAAGAAAATTGTTTATTTCGATGGTCTGTACGACACCCTTCGTAGTGCTAAACCTAGTTTTACTTTTAGTTAACATCATTCTCAAAACAAAGAAGCTGTCATAAACGCCCTGGATGCTCGTATTCGACTAATTGCATATTATAGTAATGCCTAATAGGTCTTGCGAACGTTACAATTATCATGTTACTGAACAGACGTATCATTATGAAGTAGTGGGTAACGGAATACGCGGCATCAGCTAATAACTACTTGGTATCAGATAAATTCGTGTTAAAATTGTGTGTAATATTACTATTCATTCTTTTAATGGCAGGTTTGTTATTATTGGGATGCATAGTAGGGGTCTACAGATTCTGTGGAGTCTTTGCCTACAGAGCCATGGTCTAGTGTTATCATAGACAAAGAACTTAAGGCGAAAGCGCCAGGGTAGCCCGCGAAATTCAAAATTTCTTACGTTTTTTGCAATTTGTAGGTCAGTGTGAGCTTGTATGTTGATTAAAATATGATTCGCGGAAGTAGCTAATATGGCTTTACAGAATTATAAACAATTAGAATCAGCAATACAGCTCCATAAGTTAGCATTTACCTCAAACCTCATTATTTCATGAAATCGCTAGATTTGAGGTAAATGCTAACTTATGGAGTTGTATTGCTGATTCTAATGATTATAATTCTGTAAAGCCATATTAGCTACGGCCGCGAATCATATTTTAATCAACATACAAGCTCACACTGACCTACAAATTGCAAAAAACGTAAGAAATTTTGAATTTCGCGGGCTACCCTGGCGCATCAACCGAGTTAATTTTAATATTTAGTTCAGCAAAGATTCGTGCAAAATCCTTGAGAACCTACTGTCGACAATATGCTTTGCAGTTTGGCAGGTAATGTGAAAAAAAAAACTCTGTATCATTATGGATGAAATAAATAGATTCAGACCTAGAAGCATACAGACCTCATTCGGGAGAAGTGTACAAAATTACAAAATGATTGGGAATCATGACTACGATGACGATGATGCAGTGATTCTTGGAGGACATCTACGTCCACCAGTCTATGGATATGGGGATGATTAAAAGGGATAATCGAAGCAGTGCTTTTTTATAATTCCACGTTTACCAGTCAGGCCATTAGGTAATCTAAGCCACTAATTCAGTTGAGTAGGGACCTGTGGCTAAATAATAACAGCCGCACGTGTCGACCGAAGGTTAAGCTACGCATGCCACGGTCGGTACGTGGATGGGTGACCATCCTTTACATACCGACTCGGTATCTAATGGATGGTGTAAAGGATGGTGATGATGGAGTCTCGGTATTACCGAGACTCCTCCGTGCCTCGGAAAGCACGTTAAGCTGTTCGTCCCGGCTGTCATTCGTGGATCTTTGACAGTCGTAACGTAACGGGTAGTCGGAAAGCAAAAAAAAAAGTCTGACAACCGACAACCAGTTTTACCAAGGGGTATCGTAACTGGGTTGTGGAGATCACATAGTCATGGTCATATTATCAGTCGCTCTATGTAAACATTGGTATACAGCTGCATCCGGTTAGACTGGAAGCCGACCCCAACATAGTTGGAAAAAGGCTAGGCAGATGATTTTTACCAGTCATTCCATTAAGTAATCTAAGCTTAAATAATAAGCCTCTAATAGGGTTGAGTAGGAAGGTATACACTTTCTGCAATGAAAGCCTCATTTTCTGGCACTTCCAAAACAGGTGCAAAATATAAAACGGCGAAAGTATTCTCAAAACGGTTTCCTCTCTAATCAACTAAAAACACTGCAGTAAAAGGTCGAATGGCCCGCGATACTTGAAGACTGTATACGTATACAGAAGGTACCTACACTCATACGCTGTAAAAATTCAAGTCGCGGCATCGGCTGCAGGCGATCTCGCCATTGGCTAATGAGGGCGACGGAGTTGCCAGATGTGGACGAAATAACAGTGGTAGTTCTTACATTGTTCTTTAGTTGACTTATGTGCAGTGCATGGTGAAGATTGCTTTGTTTTGTGAAACGGTGGACGTGAAGTGCTAAATAAAAACTATAGAGAAGTAGGTAAAGACTTGAGAGAAGGGTCTAATTTAGCACACTTTGGAGGAACACCAGGAATTCCAGATTGAGAGCTTTTTTTTTTTTGTGGATGGGAAATTATCAAGCGGAGCAGGGCGTGTCAGACTTTTACTGACTAAAACCGACCCGTATTCCTTCAGTTGCCTGTGCCAGGGCCACGGTATCTCTTTCGAACAACCCCGGCGGCCAGATTGACAGCTTGGAAGGCAAGTTAGGACGAAAATACTTATAGGGGGAAGTAGATATGGTGGCTGACTGGGTTTCAAACTGAAACAGTTCAGCTGGCTATATTTGCTTTGTGTTTTAAAACAAACTCTGCCTAAGGCCAGTTACAGTGCTCCACCTACCGTTCAGTGCGTACGTTCCGTCCTGACGATACGCCGTTTTGTATCATTCAGTGCTCTCCTGACCAACAAACTGATCGGACTGGTACAGTCCGTCAACATCCGTACGGTCGGTCCACCGATCGGTGCAGCACTGAACGCATTCATTTGTTTTCATAACACGTCGGCCGACCGACGGCATGCATGCGCACGCGTTCGACCGACGGTCCTCGTACGCAATGCGTAGCAATATACGCACGCGTTCGACCGACGCGACGGTCCTCGTACGCAGTGCGTAGCAATATACGCACGCGTTCGACCGACGCGACGGTCCTCGTACGCAGTGCGTAGCAATATACGCACGCTACGTAGGTCGGTCCAGCACTGTACGATTTATGAATTTTCATATATATGACAAGCGCGACTGACGTACGCACAGACGGTCGGTGGAGCACTGTAAGCAGCCTAAAGCTTTCGCTGCATAGAAAGTGAGCCAGGAGTGGAGCAGGCGCAGCTTCCTTACCACCGACCCATTCCTACTTCCTACCTATGTGGTGCAACTGAAACTTTTAATGAGTTCTAAGTTTTCCAAATGAATCCCGTTTTTCTCACAAAGCTATTCTAGCACAAAGCCCATTCGAAATTTTTATTTCAAACAGGTAGGTATTCGTTCGTTAGCCAAATCATTTGTAATTTCTTTGTTTACAAAGCGAGCATGGAACCCAAGCCCAGCTAGGCATATCAGCGCACTATTGACGTCCGAACGGCCGCTAAACATCAATTATCTCGCATTTAGTTGGCAACACCGTGGGGGGGGGCTACAGGGGGGGCGTGGGAGGGGGGACGGTAATGGCGCGGCGTCGGATGTCGCCGGGGGTGCGCGCCGATAACAAAATCACTAGAGAACGTGCATATCTGATGTGTGAAGTTAGTGGAGGGGGGATGCGGTAGTTTCATTTATTTATTTAAGGAAAAACAAACAGTAGCACAATAGGAAACAATTCAAATAATCTTAAATATTACATTTTAACAATTATTATGCTACACACTACGTTCTCCACAGATTACAATTTAGAGTATTTAAAACTAGCTAGGAACACAGATAACAATATAAACCTCAAAACTTATACATATATTTTTAAATTTATAAAGGAAAGAATAAAAAATTAAAAAGTTAATTTGTGCGCGTACATTATAAAACAGTACGATTAAGTATCATTAATTAAACATTAAACAATAACTTGCTGATCCTTTAGGGTTGCTTGGATTTGTTGCCTAAACGCATTTTTATTAAGAAAAAGAATGTCGATTGAACTAAACTCATTGTTATAAGTTGCAACCAAACGATGAAGTGGTGAACGCGAGCCAGCGTTTACAGAGAGTAGTAGCAAATAGACGTCGAGTACGTACCTCACGTACATGAGCTGTTCGAGGAACCAGGTAACTCAGACACCTAACTAAGTCCATACAATCAAAATGATTGCGGCACACATTGAACAGAGTCATAACCTCCAGAAGTCTCCGTCTTGACTTTAAGGTCAGAAGATCATACTTTTTAAGAAGTGAATGGTAAGACATTTTATTTCGATTACATCTAAAATTCATTGACCGAAGGTATTTACGTTGTACTAGTTCCAATCTTTCACTATATTTTACGTAAAAAGGGTTCATGTTGTTTTTTGTGGGACTGTGAGCAGAGCTTTTGTTTTTCTATGGAATTTGGAACTTTTAGCTGGCCAATGGTTCCGTTTGTTTGTCTTTAATTTGGATGGGTCTCTCATAGATTTTGCGCTGAATCCACAAGATTTCTAAGGTGAGTAGGTATAGCATTTACTTCTTCCGTATTAGAATCAATCTAAAGAAATTATAAAGACAAGGTATTTAAATTTCACAATAAGAATATGCCAAGAATAAAAAAAGGTGGCAGTAAAAAATCTTTAAAACAACCTAAATCTCGCATATAAACTCGACGCAAAATAAAAATGTAACTCATTCATTAGATCATAATTGAAATGATCTTTCATGTTGTGCATTAAAACTTATAGAAATATACATAGTATTTTAACTGTAAAGACACGTCTGTAAAATCACGTAGGTATACCAGCGAAATCGGCAAAATTTCGTATATTTGGGCAATACCAACGTCCACAACGACGGCGCTACGCATGCTACGGCTGCTACGAGAGTGCTACGACACTCGATCGACCGACAACTTTGGACTTCGGTTGAAAAACTTTCGTAGAGAGTTACCGCAAATCATCTTAAACTACCACCTCCACTCCTTCCCACATCGCATACATCGCCAATGCCCGAAATACAGTGCGGGCGACGCGTCGTAAATCGCGGCGCGGCTCGGTGTGGCTCGCCCGTCGCCGAGGCCGCGCCGAGAGCCTTTGTGTGGCCTCGGCGCGCAAAAACATACCTACACACACCCGTCGCCATACGCCGCCAACGGCAAAAGCGCTTAGGAATACGACACGTTCGCCGTCTCGCGACTGTGTAGGTATTAGAAGCAGTAAACATGTATACATAGGTAGGTGCAAGACCAACCGCATACAAATTCGACGCATCGACTCACGACGGTAAACAACTCGGCAGGTTACTTACCTACCTAACTTCAATCCGCGGAAAATCAACAATGTCACCGGCTTTTGTCTTTACTTTTGGACTACATATTGAGATTGATTATTAAAACATTATAAACTAGCAAAATATGGCCAATTAGCTTTTTCCCGCGGCTTCGCCGCATTGATGTCGAAATATCCACGGAATAGTTAAATAAGTCCCACGGGAACGTACTAACGGGATTAAAAGTACCCTATGTGTTAATCCAGGTTATAAACTATCTGTATAACAAATTTCTTAGAAATCCGTTCAGCAGTTTTGTGCCAATCTGGAACATACATCCAGACAGACATACAAGTTATAAAAACTATATTTTCGGTATCAGACTCGTTCTCTCCCACACCTCGTAGCAATTACTTTGTTTCAAACATATTCAATTTACAGTTTTGACTCGTTAGTCATTACTATTTTATTATAATATACTATTGTGTGTATTTTATTGTTTAATTAAACTTATGTATTTTTTATTATATGTGCTCTATGGTAGTACCTACAAGTTACATCTATACTTGCATAAGTCTATATGTTACATCTATACTTGCATAAGTCTATATGCAGATGTGCATGAAATCGATGTTATCCGATCGAGTCGAAGAAGAAAGGAGATTGGCCTGTCTGGCATCTGTCGTGTCGTATACTGGGGGGCTCTCAGAAAGAAAGGCTATGGTCAGCGCCTATTGTGGCAATACTGAACATTCAAGTCGCTGCAACAACTTATGACAAGTTCTCTTACATCGATAAAGCTGTTGTTAATCACCAACTTTTTGGCAAACAATCCAGCCTTTTCTCAACTATGTTGGGGTCGGCTTCCAGTCTAACCGGATGCAGCTGAATAACAGTATTTTCATGGAGTGACTGCCTATCTGACCTTCACAACAGATACGATACGATACTCCTTGGTAAGACTGGTTGTCAGACTTCTGGGCTTCTGAAGACCCGGCCGTAACGACTGTCAAAGATCCACGAATGACAGCCGGGACCAACGGCTTAACGTGCTTTCCGAGGCACGGTATGTAAAGATAGTCACCCATCCACTGACCAACCCCGGCAAGCGTAGCTTAACCTCATTGATCGACCCCTGTGGCTGTTATTACTTAGCCACGAGCTCCTCTTTTGGCGATCAATGGATGGTAATAATGGTAAAGATTCTCCAATCAAAATGACGCGCCCCACTACCGCATTTACTGTAGTGTACGTATACAAATTTAAGTATTGGGGCGCGTCATTTCTGAGTGGACAAGCAGTAATCCCATCACGGGAACGCGAACGTCGTGAACCCATCACCTATTATATTTGAATAGGTAGGTCAATAGTCTGCTAACTACATTTTACATAGGTGAATGTTCTCAGACCTCCCTGACATTTAGGTAGATAGGTTTTAGACTTGGCAACAGAATACGTTTCGCACATGCGCTTAAATAGGTATATTAGGTATGCCAAATTTATGGCTGACTGTAGCTTATGGGGCAAGAAATAGACAAGTTACAAACGGTGAATTACAGAATTAACGGTAATGTGATTCCAGTCCTACACATAGAGCTGTACTGTCTATAGAACTTTCCAACTTCCAACCCTATTTCATATCACATTTAGCACATTGTACATAACATAATATAATCAGCCTATAATGTTCCCACTGCTGGGAAAGAGGCCTCCTCTCGGTGAGAGGGAGTGGGCCGTAATCCACCACGCGGGCCCAGTGCGGGTTGGCAGATGTCAAGCGTATTTTTATGAAACCTTCACCATTTTAAAGATAATTTCATTATTTATCTTTTAGTATTAATATAATAACTTTTTTTATGCATAATAAATTAATAATGCGTCTAATTTGGGACAGCGCTCCTTGATGGGCGATTAGGTACTATTACTGGCTGGACATACGACGCGTTGCGTGGGCTCAATTCGAAGACATATGACATCTACCAACCCGCACTGGGTCCGCGTGGTGGGTTACAGCCCCTCCCTCTCGAAGAGAGGAGGCCTGTATCCCAGCCACTAGCAGTCCGAATAGCCACTATTTCATCATATTCATAAGGCTCTAATTACTATTATGTACTCACATCACAACACAACCCTTTCCGGTAAAGTACAATTAAGGCGCTACCAAAATAAATTGGAGGACTTTTCCTAGCCATTTATTTCACTATTGCAGCATGTATGGATTTAATTTTTGGATATATGTTTATTCACTATTTGATGAATACTTTGACTGAAGGAAAACACAATTGGGTTAAATTACCTCGATAGAATTTAATTCCGAAAAGACCTCTACTTTTTTATGTTTTTTCTGTAATTCTAAAATCCTAAGTAATTTCATTGCAAAATTGCATTCAAAATTTGCGTATTAGGTAATTGAAAACTCTGGCTGAACGTAATTTTGATAGATAGCTTAATTTATTTTTAAACAATTTTTATTTGATTTGGCGCTTTTATTTTGGTTCCAGTACATTGTTGCGCTCTCTTTTTTTCGCATGTGGAAGTAATTGACTCTGTCACTTTCTTATTCCCGCCCAGTTCGCTTTTTACATATCACCTTGATCATACAATAGCCGTAAGACAATAGCCGTAGAAACATGGGTGTAAATGACATAGAGTTCGATGTGATGTCTATGGAGGATGACATAAGTGTTGGTTAAGTTTGGCATTTAGCGCTTCTGAAACACGTAATGTGAACACTTTCACTACGCGAATTAGTACTATCAAGCATGACATGTGTGATACAATACACAGCAAGAATATTATCGTGAAATGTAAATAATAAGGAAATATGTGCGTTATCACGATATCAATAAGTTTTCTTCGGAAATCGGAAAAAAACACTTCGATGACAAAGAATAAAATTGTAGGCCGCAAAATAAATGTGCTCAAAATAAAACTTCATCGCAAGTCTACAATTTATTGCCACACCGGCCGCCCTTGAATCGACTTTAAAAAAGCCCATTACAGTCTTAAAAATTTCCGACAACTTAAGATAACACTAGCCTTCGACAAACATAACATTACATAAATCACCGACAACTTACAAGCTACGGAAGGAACAAGTACTACGCATAAAAATTAACTGCTACGATTCTACGTAGAACATAATCATAATAATCAAACGTAGCGAGCGCTACGAGACTTCGTAGCATATCAATGAGGCGAGCCCATCGCTTATCATCTCTCTAACAACATTGTTTTTGTTTCATTTGTTTGTTCGCCGACCCACTGAAAAACATCGAAAGCAACTCGAGTCGCGAGAACTAGAGTAATTAGTTGGCAACTATTACTTGGTAGACGGGCGCGAGACGTTATTACGAGACAAAGTTGAACACTTAGAAAAGTTGTGGAACACCACGATTGTGAGAAAACTTTCGTCGTAAGACCGCAAGTTGACGTCGGAAAAAGTTCCAATTTGGAGACGGCGATTTTTTCGCTGCTAAAGTTGATGCGTTAAAATTAATAATTAATCGAGTTAATATATTGCGGGAGATAGGTGGGCCGGCGAGCGCGGCTCGAATGTCGGAGGAATAGGCGAGGTGGCAAGATCGCGGGGCGCGGCGCCGGGGGGTGACGGACGGACACAAAGGAGAGGAGCGGCCGGCCGCGGTCGCGAGCCGCGGCCGGCGCCTTATCACCGGCCGCACACAGTCGCTCCGCGCGCGCCGCGACGCACGTCTCCGCGAACCGCGCTCCGCACTCCGCTCAGTGACTTGTGATCAACTGATCAGTGAAACTGGAACTTGTGTGTACACGTGCCGCGCACTGCGCACCCGAGCTATATTTTTATTGGTTGGAGTCCTCCATTCACGGAACGTTTATAATATCGCAATAACGGCTGGCCTGTCAAAAATTGTAAACACAGCACACGTGCCCCCGCCGGCTCGCAAGTAAGTTGCTAACTTTGTATGCATTTCATTCGCTTATCATCTGTGTTGCTAGGTTCCAACTTATCAAGTGAGTGCAGGACGTTTTGTTCTTTGTGAGTGAAAAGTGGTCGTTCAGTTTTTTTTTGAAGCTTACTGTGCAATCATTACTATTCAGTGCTCAGGTAATTTACTTTTAAAAAGTAATCAAAATTCTCACTAATTTCTCTCAAAAAAATTTCGATGAAAAAGTTGTAGCGAGTCGTAGCCTGTCGTAGCTCGCTCGTAGCAAAGTCAGCTACGAAAAAATTTCCCACCATGTTATACCCAAATTGACACTTAGAAATAAATCCCAAAATTCACTGGAATATTATCATTATTTGTGTCACTATAATAAGTTCTGTGTACGGCAGATAATAGTTAAATTTGTACGGTTAATATAAGCGATAGCAGGACGAGGACAGATTGAGTTGTTAATCAACTGTATTCCTCAGTTTTAGTGCAAAACCGTCCGTTTTTAAATCGCAAGGAAAATTTGAGACCTTCTCGTCTTTTCCCAACAGTGGACATTCCCCTGCTAGGCAAAGGCGTCAGTGAAATTGCAAATTAAAACTAAATAGGTAGTTCATAAAGTGCTAAATGTTATCATAAGTTAAATTAGCTGCCATAACTCACCCCAAAATCCGATGACAAAAACATTAATTGTGACATGTTGTGTTTGTTATACCCATAAAAATTAACAGTACTTACAATAAAACTTCTTCTTTACGTTGCCAGATAGATATTTCTGTTATAAATGATTAATTATTAATGATAAAAGACTTTCAAACAAAATAGAATAGGTACATACCGTACCCAGGAATACTTAGAGAAAATATCTTTTGAAAAACTCATTGAAAATATCCAAAAAACTTTTCTTCATCAAAAAACGTCATTGCTTACGATCAGAGAACTTGAGATAGTGGTTAAACACGAGCCTTATCACTAATAAAAACATGAAATAAAAAGGCTCACTTGGAAAATGCTCTTGTTCTTGTGACTAAAGTTATGAAATTCAGGATAAGTTTAGTGTAGGTAATAAAACTCAAGTAAAACAGAAAATAAATATAGTTTTCAATAATTCCCCAGATAACCAATCTTTGTACTTACTTGGAAAACCCGAAAACTACTTGTTCTCAATGTTATTAAATTCAGACTGTAGAGTGTAAAAAACTTATGTAAAAAACTTTATTTAAACATTATTACCGTTATTTCAACATTTTCTTTCCGATTTCAGGTGTTCATTAGCGTTATAATCAAGTATTAACCAACGTACTGCTTTCGAGTTGATGACATAAACTTTGTAATCAACTTTTCCATTTCGATACAAATAAACAGGCTAGGTAAACGTTCGGTCGCTTAACGCCATCTATCGGAGGCTGGCGGGGTCGCGCTAACCACTCGCAAGGTCACCGTGTCAACGACCCGACAACTTTTGCCGCCTACTGTTGTCGTAGGTCATAATTTTATGTCTTCTTTTTGTTTATCTTTTCGTAACTTTATAGCTTCCCGCGTAAACGTTTTTGTTTATGGTAACAGTTGTAAACGTGTTTGCGGCTAGTTATATTTTACGTAATTTTATTTTAACAACACTACGTGTTATCATTGTTGTTTTTTGTGCAACATAACAACATTGCTAATGAAATGTATCGGGCGGGACTCAGTTCAAGTGCGTTTGTTTGACACTCACTCTAATTGTTTTTGTGTAAATAATGTCGTTATTTGTGCTGAAATCAAAGGCGCTTAGTACCTAGTTTATTGTTGTCATGTTTGATTGTTATTGCAATATTCTGGATAGCCCGTACCTACGTAAAACACCAAAATACTTGTTTGAGCATAGAGGTAATTTAGTTTAGATCCTTATTTTAACCACAAAGTACCTACTCGTCGTCGTAGTGCTTGAATGGACCACCGACCATTTTCCGGGAAAATTACTTTTTAATGTAGGTATAGGTAACTGTAGAAACAGTATTTTTCTACAGTTATACATTAAAAAGTTATTTTGTTGGTTATTCAAGCACTAGGTCATCAAATACTGAAGTCAAAGTCATAGCATTCTTTTCAATTAGGTAGTAGACTACTTATTTACAGGCACTTTTGAAGTCGGGTTCATCACAACACTCTACTATGTTACTACTTTAATGGACATGATGCAATATTATTTATGTAGGTATAGGAAACCTTAATAAACTGCATCACGTCTCATAGCGACGCGTAAACAATGCGTACCTACTTATTTCCAGTTAAATTCATACCTATTTATATTTTATTATAATTTTATCGAAATTCTACGGAAACCCACACACGAGACGAATATTTATTCACCCAATTTTAACCAACAAACCTGAGTTGAATAACATTTAAATGGATATTATTTAACGCGTATCGCACTCAGTCAAACCAATGAAATAACCGACCACTTTAGGAATTACCAGCCGCTAGACAATAATAAAAGTCAAACAGAATGATATAAAACGTATATGTTTTTGTTACAGCAGACGCGACGCCACAATGGCGACCAAGGGCAAACGTCCAATGCGTGCACTGACGCCCAGCGACAAGATCGAGGCCATCCAACGCGTCAACGACGGCGAGTCCAAGGCCTCGGTAGCGCGGGACATCGGCGTGCCCGAGTCCACGCTGCGGGGCTGGTGCAAGAACGAGGACAAGCTGCGCTACATGACCTCTCGCCTCTCTTCACCTGATACGGATAAGAGCAACGACGGCGAGCCGCCTGACAAGCGCGCGCGCACTGAGTCTCCTGCCGCGCCTCCTTCTCCTGTCGCTACCGGACTTGACCTCTCAGCACCCGTTAGCGTAGCTCCCATCGTGCAGCAGCCCACGCCAGCTATCGATGCACCAGTTGAACTCACCACCAAACGCGCTGTACCATCCCCCACATCTCACATCCCTCGTGAGCGCCGACCAGACCCCGGCGCTAGTGTCTCCATGAGTGCAATCAGCCCGCTGTCAGGTCTTCCTCACCTGCCTGGCCTCACACACTCGCACCTCGGCCTCAGCTTCAATGAGATCGCCACCAATCTAACTTTACTCGCTCAACTGAACCCTGGACTATCAGCGTTATCAGCTCAACCTGCTAGTCGAGCACTGCGCTCTGTCCGATCTCCAAAGCCTGCCCACAACGGTATGCTCAACTTAAACGATGGCAAGCATCATCATCGCAGCAAGACTCACCACCACTCAGATCCGTACCGTACGAGTTTGTCAAAATCTAATCATCACAGCACTCACTTATCTGCGGCCAACCAACCGGTGGACGACACACTATGGTACTGGCTGAAGACACAGCAGGCAATGCTTGACTTGTCGGCGCAGACAACGACGGCACACCCACTACAGCTCGGGAAACCGAGTGAAACAACCATCCCGCCTAAACCAATCACCGCCGCTGCACCAATCAATTCACATCTAGATTATAACAGGAACTCCTGGCTGTGGCAATATTACAAACAATTCGGCGGAGCTATGCCTCTACCTGAAGACAAGCACAAATCAGCCTCCCAGGTGCCAAAGGATAAGTCAGCAGAAAATATCCTGTACTCGCACCTTACGAAAGGGAAGATTGAGGAGGAGCGAGGAGTCATGACCAGTCCAGGGCACACACACGCACACAATGAGTCTGAGCCTCGCCGGACTCCCAGCGTGGAGCCACGTGTGGCCGAGCCTGCCGCTAGTCCAGAGATCGGGACCGAGAACAAGGAGCCGACACCCGAGAGGATCCACGAATCAAGCCGCACTCAGACCAAGGCGCGTACCGTGCTCGACAACCTGTTGTTCAACAACAGCAACCAGTCGGCAAGCGCGGAGACGCGGCCAGCGTCGCCGGCGAGTGGCGAGTGGGAGTCGGGTGCGGCGGATGCTCTGGAGCACGGCGACAAGTTCCTGGCGTGGCTGGAGGCGAGTGGCGACCCCAGCGTGACGCGCATGCACGTGCACCAACTGCGCGCGCTGCTGCACAACCTGCGCGCCCGCCGCGCGCCCGCGCCCGCGCACCCCGCGCACCCCGCCGACCACGCCGCCCGCCGCAAGTAGAGCCCCGCACGGACTGCCGCTCGCTACAGGGAATATTTCAATTATGTACATAGTTACGTTGTCGCCAGTAAGCGTTCACTTGTGATATGTGTAGCCAAATTTGCGTAATTTCTTTGTTCTAAAAGAAAAGCTATGCATTATTCTTTAGTTCGTAAGACTTTAGGCCGAGCCAGGCGAGTCGACGGTGGCCCGCGCACGCGCAGCTCCCGGGCGCCTGCATCGGCCCGCGCGGCTTTGGTCGTCTGTTTCCGAGTCTATGTGAAACTTGATGGGTATACCTGTTGTAAATTAAATGTTATATCTGCGTTTTCACTTACCGATGCACACAAAACTTGTTAAATAATTAGTTTAGATAGTACCGCTGTATGTTGCCATTTGACGATTACATTCCTAGTTGTACCCTTACTATAGTTTATAGTTGAATCCCTATGTTCTACCTCAAGTCAAACTAATACTAAGTCACGCACGGCGTCCTTTCAACCGTTCACTGAGTAGTAGAGTACAGTGTGAGCGACGTGGCGTGTGTGTGGCGTGGCTCAGCCGCGGCGCGTGGCGACACCTAGGCCGATACCAAATATTGAAAGGATGCGAATGTATTGTTGTGCCAATCGTAAGAACAAGGTAATATTGTTAAGATATAGATGACTCTATTGCGTTAGCTAGGCACTCGTTGTGTAATTGTTTTCTATTGCTCAGTATTTTATATATTATGTATAATATGGTAGACAACGTCGACGTGTCGACTCGGAATTGTATTATACGTTAACGTTAACAGTTAAGGACACTGTGATCAAAATTATAAATTATTGAGAGATTATTATTATTGTAAGTATACATTCCTAATTAATAGAGTGTATTATCTTAATGTTATATAAGAGATTGTCCAATGGTGTAAGGTCGCGGTGACACCCGGCCGCGACCAATCTATTAGGAAAAAACGTTCAAAAATTGTATCTCCTTCCCACAGAAGATAGAATTATTGATTTGCATTTCACGTTAATATTAGCTCCACTGGAAAATTATTCAAAAGATGATATTTTGTACAAAATTAAAAAATTGGATTATAAATTCTCTTATCACGACTTGTGATCTCGAAAATGTTGAATGATTAAACTTGATTGAACCTTACATTGAAACTGTTTTATTTACCTTGGTGATGTTACATTATACACTAATAGTATGGTTATTAAACGACTGGTATCCTGAAGAACGCAGCACTTTGAAACCGGCTGAGATCTACGTAAAAATGACTGAAAATAAAATTACAGCGGCCGACCTGTTGCACTGTAAACAGTCTTGGATTATTTTAGTAATAGCCAAGAGAAGGAGCACAAATATCCCATAAAAATAAATTGAAAAATCTAAATTATGTAGATAAGTACCTACTCATCGCATTGAAGGCTTTGATTGTGGCACAAGTAGTACGACTAGTGTGGCTGACACTGGCTTGGCCACCATCAGGGATTTTACTTTTAATAACACAAAGATTTAGTCGTTAATTAGTCGAAATTTGTCGCCAAATATCAGAATTTGTCGGTCACTGGTTCAAAAGTTATAAGGGATCATTGGTGGCCGATCTGGAGAGTCTCCCCAGCTTGGCCACCTTTATATCTCAAAAACTAGTGCACCTAGCGAAGATCTGTTTTCTCCCAGATTTAGTCGCTAATTAGTCGAAATTAGTCGCCAAGTCACAGATTTAGTCGGGTCTTAGTTTAGAAGATATAATGAGTTCAATTTTTAAGTATAGACCAAGAGCTAGATCAAAGATTTTATCGTAATCTCTCCAATCTAGCTCTTGAACTATACTTAAAAATTGAACTCATTATATCTTCTAAACTAAGACCCGACTAAATCTGTGACTTGGCGACTAATTTCGACTAATTAGCGACTAAATCTGGGAGAAAACAGATCTTCGCTAGGTGCCCTAGTTTTTGAGATATAAAGGTGGCCAAGCTGGGGAGACTCTCTCCAGATCGGCCACCAATGACCCCTTATAACTTTTGAACCAGTGACCGACAAATTTTGATATTTGGCGACAAATTTCGACTAATTAACGACTAAATCTTTGTGTTATCAAAAGTAAAATCCCTGATGGTGGCCAAGCCAGTGTCAGCCACACGTACGACTACACAACGGCAGGAGTAAAAAATACATAACAATGGTTTCATACTTTAATGATAGACCGTAAAAAATATACATAAAACTGCGTCTGAAATTACACGAGTGAAGAGAACCAGCTAATGACAAACCTAAGAACGAGGAGCCAACCAACCACTTCGCTATCTGTGGCAGCGAGAAGGTTTACAGATTGTTTCTAATATTTAGGGTTTGATATCAAACCTTTTATAGAAAACTTATTTACATTGGTCAAACCGTTTTGGAGATAAAGGGGAACGTTTTTTGAACAACCAAACAAACCCTCACCGACCTAAACGTATACACCTTTTCCATTCCGTCGTGAGTAAAAAGAAAAATTAGAATTATTGTAATTGACTCCGTCTGTCTACCTGTCTGTCAAAGGTCTTTTACTTCGAAACTGTTCTACGTGACTAGTTTCTGGAACGAAAAATAAACTTGATCAAAGTTAATTTCCATCTTTGACGCTGTAATTTGTTACTCCAAGCGACATCTATGCACCTGGTAGTGCAAATTTAGCTTGTGTCAAACAAAGTTTGCGAAGTAAGAGACGAGTCTACTTCCATACAAGTAACGCTATCTATCGGCGAGTAGACATATTAAAATTTACATTGATAAAATTTTGGTACGCAGATATTCCCGTTTTTCATAATTTTTCGTGCGTATAAATTACAATCTATTTACTCACATGTAACATGGGCTTGGTTAAGGGCTCGTAGTCGAAGTAATCCGACACCAAAGCTGCGATCCCCTGCCAGTTGGTTGTAGATTCAAAGCAGAGTTTGGTCGGCCTTATTGAGGTACACACCATTTTCTGACAATAAAAATACTCGTTACGAGTGTAAAGAAGAACTTTGCACGACATCGAGCGTTCATATATAAAGTAGATGCCTACCTGCAAACCACACTCATTTGGAGCCTGCAGTAATAAAGGTTTCCGCATTTGAAAGTGAAAATTAAACTGTCGCCGGAAGTTCTCTGCATAAGCCAAAAGCAAGCGCTCTTTCGGACTGTTTGTGTAATAACTTGGAGGAAAACATGTCCGAGTTTCGAATACAGGCTCATTGATCTCTGGCCAGCACATGTTTACAACACCGAGTTCATAAATAGCATTATTTAGCGAAGGTATGGTTAGCGGCTCCGAGACTTCTTTAAATCCAAATATTTTCGGGGGTACTTCCACAAAGTCGACATCCTCAAACGGTTGCTCAAAAATCTCACTTGGTACATTTTCGTTAAGTTCTTCCACTGTATCTAGTAGTTGCTGACTGGGAAGTTCTTGATTTGTTAGTTTCTGCTCCGAATGAGCTTGGTCTGCCGAGGGTTTTGGAGCGGAACTCATTTTATGGAATAGCTTTAGTATTCAATTGATGTAGCTGTGCTAACTAAAAATATAATCAACTATTAGCTCAACATGTGAAATAAATCACAACTCTTGTAGTGCTTTTTTTGTTGTATTGACAAAATTTTCTGCTCAAAGCTTTCTCATTTTGACATAACAATTTTCAGGATTTCAGTTTCTATGCAAACTTTTTGATTGCTTAGAAACTGAAAGTCGAGCCTTCGTGTTCAACATTAGCAATCACTAAACGTAGATCATCCCCAGTCCCCAACTCAAAAAGATATTTTTCGTAAATAAATGTAAACAATTAATTAATGACGGTAACGTAGAATAATTAGATAATTACACATAAATTACATCATTTACTAACTAATTTGCACTTTCATTTTAGTCGTTGCGGTTTCTGAACTAAAAAAACGTCGTCAAAGAATAATTGACAACGTCAAATGAATGTCAATGTCAAAATAAAAAGTACCGAATTGATTCCATAATTCCTTTTCTCTCATCATTCATTTGATTTACACTTACTCGTACTCTAATATAAAATAATAAAAACAAAAGACCTTTGTTTGTAGTTCTCTCCCAATTAATATTTTCGATAAATGAATATTCAAATAATCATATTCTAGTACTTAACAAGTTATTAACAATAAGCAGCTCACAGCTGTGGTACTAAGTGGACTTTGACTTTGTCATATTATTCTTGAAATCCTGTTTGAATCAATCTTATCAGTTGTCTTTAAGGTAAAAGGTCTTTCAGTGGTCGTGCAGAGTTAAGCGTATTCAATATGGGTAACAAATCGTCTCTGTTGCTACGGGAAGAAGAAATCGCTCAATTACAGGAGGAGACTGGGTGTAAGTTGTTTCTTTCTATTGTAAATATTGAAGAAAATATAATATAATCTCTTTTCAAATTCCATTCATACATTGTAACACAAAATAATTAGGAGAGCCATGCAATACCTTTATAGCCCATGCTAAATGTAAACTATTTTGTGGCAAAGATGCAATAAGCATGACATAAATGCAAAGTTCACTAAACAATTGTTCTTTAAGTAATCATTCTCTATGTTGGTTTTAACTATATAAAACAATGTCAAAGGTAGTTTTTGTGTGTTGTCTACAATAAACAAAAACAGTAAATACAGGAACTTTCAAATATTTATATATTGGGCTGCTATACCAACACTTCATTGTTTTTACCTGTTTCATGTTAGGCTTGATTCTCTCATCCATTCAGTTACAGTTGTTTTATCTCACGAAAGCGGGCGAGTCATACTTGATACTTGTAGATGTAAAGCGTATAGACACGCACTCAACACGCGCCCTTGTGTGCGTACCTGCAGGTAGCGCGCTCCCGAGCTTACGCACACAAAGACAATGTGCATGTAACATTTACAAATACAAGTATGGCTCACCCGCTTTCGTGAGATAAAACAACTGTATTATATTAGTAAACTCAAGAAACAAGAAAGCCGAATGAGCAGGAAAGCCTACTTAATCCAAAGTTGGGCTTCTCATAGTCACACTTTCAAAAATGTATCAGTAATCAAGCAATTTTCTAAACCTTTCTTTGGGTCCATTGTTTATTTTGTTCAGTTGTTCTTTATTCTCTTCATCAGTCACACCAAACCAAATCGAGCGGCTGTACTCCCGCTTCACATCGCTAGACAAGAATGACTGCGGCACATTAGCTAGGGAGGATTTCCTGAGAATTCCAGAGTTAGCAATCAACCCTCTGAGCGAGCGTATTGTCCACTCATTCTTTGCCGAGAGTCATGATGACAGAGTGAATTTCCTACAGTTCATGAGGGTGCTGGCGCACTTCCGGCCCATCAGGAAGAATAGGGAGAACAAGCTAAATAGCAGAGATGAGAAGTTGAGATGTAAGTGAACACAGTTGTTTATTTAATTTATATATAACTAGAGACCCGCCCTTCTTCACACGTTTTTTATGACTTGACAATAAAAACAACAAAAACATTTGCTGTGCACTTTCCAGATAACTTTTTATTTCGGCGTCATGCTCTGGTCTCAATTCAGGAAATGGTTGAAACACATTGCTAAGTTGTTCAGCAAAGATTGTAGCCTTTTCCGTCGAACCCGGCTCAATTCCCGTTACTTTGTCTGATGGGAGGGATCTGATAATTGGGACGTGTTAATTCCTGTGTTGCCTTCCATCGTCAGTAGTTTGTATCTAAACTTGGGGTCAAATTAGAAAGGAATGTTTGGAAGTTATTGTTGGTAAATCTTTTAATGAGGTCTTTTAGTCCATTCGAAGATCTGTTGAAAACTGTTTTGTCTGCATCACATGATATCTAGATTCGTGCCATACCTTTCTTAGATTACGACGTTCTAATATTTTGTCTTTGATCTTTTTCGGATATTCATTAAACATTACGGGTAATTTTTTTCGCTGTAGGTAACTTGTTTTAAGGCGAAAGCGCCAGGGTAGCCCGCGAAATTCAAAATTTCTTACGTTTTTTGCAATTTGCAGGTCAGTGTCGTCAGGTTGTATGTTGATTAAAAAATGATTCGCAGCCGTAACTAATATGGCTTTACAGAATTCTAATCATTAGAATTAGCATTGACCTCAAATGCGATAGCGATTTCATGAAATCATGAAGTTTGGGGTAAACTCTAACTTATGGAGTTGTATTGCAGATTGTAATGATTATAATTCTGTAAAGCCATGTTAGGTACGGCCGCGAATCATTTTTTAATCAACATACAACCTGACACTGACCTGCAAATTGCAAAAAACGTAAGAAATTTTGAATTTCGCGGGCTACATTAGCGCATCAGCCTTAACCCCTCAAGTGTCTGAGTTTGGCTAATTTTAGACCCAAAACCCCAGCGAGTGGGGAGGGTTGGGAGTTAGTTGCGAACCCCACAGGTTCACAACTACTGATGATGATATGTTTTCCATCGGATGATGTTTTTTTTCGTTTATATATATGTGATCTAAGCTTATATACCTATTATGGTTTTGTCCTTTTGCACACTTTGAGTGCATTTCACACGCGGGGGGGAGGGGGTGTTAGCTACAAAATCCATAGGTTCACAACTAATGATGATGATTGGTTTTCCATCGGATGATGTTTTTTTACATTTATATATAATAATATGTGATATAAGCTTATACACCGAACAAAAAAAGGGTTTTTCTTATGCACACATGGGGTGCATTCGACACTTGAGGGGTTAATGATTAAGAAATCACGCGACTAATCGCTCCAGTTTGATCACCTCCATACCATACAAGTTAGTTGACATAATCGGCGCGAGCGGATCCGTGCGCGTGGAGCAGTGGTGGCGCAGTGGAAACAGCCCCGACTTACGAGTTTGTAGGTCGGGGGTTCGAACCCAGGCAGGTGCTTTACTTTGTGTAAATAATTTCATCACCACTGCTCTCATAACGGCGAAGGAAAACATCGTGAGGAAACCGGCATGTCCTCAGACATGTGACATCTACCAATCTGCACTGGGCCCGCGTGGTAGTTCACAGCCACTCCCTCTCAAAGAGTGGTGGCCTATGTCCCAGCATTGGGAACATTATAGGCTGATTGGGCTACGCGGTTTTCAGTTCAGTTGTGTGATAACCTGGCATTCCTCTTTCCCTTTACTCTTTGAAAATTTTCCACCAACCCTAAACTAACGAGTTAACGACTTATACCTATTTCCAGTTGCCTTTTCAATGTATGACCTGGACAATGATGGCAAGATCTCGAGAGATGAGCTGCTGGCCATACTGCACATGATGGTCGGAGCTAATATCAGGTAACATTTGCTTTATTTATACTTAGGGCCTTATACGACCGGCCTGTCACGCGGGTTTGTGCCCGCGTGCATGCTTCACGCGAATGCGTGAGCTTTGCCCGTGTGATGCATCCGCTAACGCCACGTGTGGGATGCATGACAGGAAAAGTATATACGAACGACAGGTTGCGCGGGCGGCACGCATAAGGGCCAGACACACACGCGGACACTAATCCGCATGATAGGAACCACCAAGCCACTTATTAAGTACTTACCTACTGAGTTTTTTTGGATTTAGTAAGATGTCATGATGGATTCTGCTTAGCTAGGTATGCAGAGCAAATTCCTGCTAATTCATATATAATAATCAGGTAGTTCCTTGAAATATTTAGGAAAAAAAGTGTTTAGCGGATTTCTCTTGTTACACAAAGATTTATCTAGTGCATATTTAGTGCGTGCTTCGGAAAGCACGTTAAGCTGTTGGTCCCGGCTGTCCTTCGTGGATCTTTGACAGTCGTTACGGGTCGTCAGAAGCCCGAAAGTCTGACAACCAGTTTTACCAAGGGGTATCGTATTACCCAATTACTGGGTTATGGAGGTCAGATAGGCAGTCGCTCCATGTAAAATACTGGTATTCAGCTGCATCTGGTTAGACTGGAAGCCGACCCCAACATAGTTGGGAAAAGGCTAGGCAGATTGAATCCTGTGCAATGATCAATAACAGTCATTAGTTACTCTAGATTTAAAAGTCATATTTTATTGCTTCTAATCGGATTATAACGTGTGAACGATTAAGATTAGGAGTACTAATAGCACTTTCAAATCATTTGATAAAAATAGTTTATTACATAATGAAACTTCTTTAAGTCTTCACGCATATTATACTTCAACATAGGATAGGAAAATGTAATAATTGAAATTTAACCTTGCGCTTGTGTTAATAAAGGTCCCTCGTAGCGTCATTCATTATTAATCATTATACACTAGCTAGGGAGTAACAAAACCTAGTCACGTGTGACCTTAGAGATTAGTCCGTGACCTGATGATACATACTAGGCGGATAAACGTGAACATACTGAGATAAATGGATAATAACACAAACTGCCACTATTCCAATGTTTACGATTTTTTACCGACTTCTAAAAAAGGAGGAGGTTCTCAATTCGGATGTTTGTATTTTTTTTTTTTTTTTTTTTTTATGTTTGTTCGCGCATAACTCCGTCGTTTGCCAACCGATTTGGAAAATTATTTTTTTGTTGGAAAGGGTATACTTCCCAAATGGTCCCATTTTTTTCAAAATTTAGTTCTGATGATGGGATCCTGGAGAAATCGAAGGAACTCTTCAAATATTATAGGCACACCTATAGCGATTTGGGTATTTTTTATAGTAGCTTGTGCATTTGCTCTCGGAAAGCACCACTTGGTGAAGTGGAACTGATGATGAAGACCACAGATGGCTACCGGAACTACTCAATGATAAATATTTTACGGGTTGCGATTCGATTACTTTAATATGGTTGCTAAGCAATTTCCGCTCGTCACACAATGCGTGTGGTGAGTGGTTGTTGAGGAGTTCTCCTGGTTCTTACCAGCAGAACTCCTCAACAATTAACGTCCCAGCATCGGGAAAAGCAATATTTTGTAACATGTGATGAGCAATTGACATTAGACTATTGTAACTTATACAAATTATAAACAGACCCACTAAAAAGCGAGAAATAAAAACTTTTTAACAAAAAAAAAACCGACTTCCAAAAATCACTACAAAGTGAAAAATAACTTTGATTTCGGAAGTCGGTGGCAAAAAAAAAAGAAAGTAAATAAAAAACGAAAGACACCGACTTCCGAAATCAAAGTTATTTTTCACTTTGTAGTGATTTTTGGAAGTCGGTTTTTTTTTTGTTAAAAAGTTTTTTAACCAAATTCGAATTATCCACCGGCTCGTTGAGCAGTTTTGTTACGTGTGGAGTCCTGTCTGGGGATGGCTACTCCAGCAAATGGCGTTTGTGAGACTCTTGACTAAGGTGTTCCTCCACCTAACTCTAAGAGTCGGTAGTCGCTGACGAATTCATCCGCACCCCAGACAACCCCAACAAATATATCGGTGATAGCCCTGTTTAAACCTGGCAGCAGCCCTAATTAAAAATACCTTTTTAAATAAATAAACCTGAATTTATAGTTAATACAATCTAACTCAGGCTTCTTTTCTTCCCATGAAATGCCTACCCCGCCCCGGCAGAAATTACAGAACGGCACCTATAGTTAATACCTACGCACGGAGCAAATACAAAGAGGAGACGGCCTAATCAACTGTGCACTTTGATTCTCCCCTGATGTCATCATGTAGGCGTGGCCTTGTTGGCGTTCGTCCCGTGCACAACTTTGTAAACATTCCTATTTTCCAAACATAATTCTACCCGACATTAGATGGCGACACTTGGTGCCATGGGAACTAAAAATATTTAGGCACGTAGAGCTCAGTACTAACATATTTTAATAATCATATGAACTATAACTTGTTCAACATTCATTCCTAAAGACCCTATAATGACCAAAATATTATTTTTGTAGTTTTTATATTATTTTGTAAACATTTGCTGAATACGACCCTGTTGCATCCTGTACCTACTTAGTGACATCTAGTGTGAGATAGTTACGTAACAAAGTAAAATTGACAGAACAAGCAAATAGTTTGGCTGTTAACCGGTAGATGGAAAATAAAGAAGTGGGCGGGATCCAACACCCCCTCACACCGCAAATTGTCACGCGTTTCATACGGAAATCTAAATCTCTTTGTATTTGCTTCGTGTACCTACGTATGTATAAGTCTGAATTCGCCTCTGGAGCGTGGTGATTAATGCTTGTGCCTTCTCTGTGTGAGAAGAGGCGTCTGCCCTGCAGTGGGACAGTAATATGATTTTTAGACTGTGGTAATAGGCTGATATTTTTTTTTTACTAGCCTTCTCTGTCCCACTCCTGGTCAAAGACCTCCCCCTCCACTGCTTCCATATTTCGCGAGCTCGCGCATCTTTCCAGTTTTGACGGAACTTATCTAGCTCGTCCCGCCGTCTCCTACGTTGTCTGCCGCGACCCCGCCTCACTGTCTCAGGGCACCAGTTCTGTGCTAAATTGGGCCAGTTTGTCCGGCATGCGGCAGACATGTCCTGCCCACTTGCCCGGTCCATTTAAGTTGGGCAGCCCTTTGAGCCACGTCAGCTATCTTTGTTTTGGAGCGCAGTATTGTGTTTACACATAAATTACATTTTTAAATATTAGAATCTAAAAATATCCTAATCGGCTCACTATTCCTCTGGATATTTCGACATCCTGGATAGCGAAGGGCCGTCCTCCATTGCCCCATACACATCAGGAAGGTGCGCAGAGTTGCATCTAATTTATACAACTCTAGCACCCTCAAGAGCCACGTATGTTCCCCCGAGTCATAGGCCTTCTTATAGCCTATCCGACATGTCGACAGATCCTTTCGGGAACGACGAACCTGTTGCCTATCAATGAGGAGTAGCTCCTTAGGACCACGACTACCACGGGACCCATTCCTACATTCATTTTGAGAGGCAGACATGATGGAGTTGATGAAAATAATTATGTTCGTTAAAATTAACTCTCAAAATAGATGTAAGAACTATATATACAGGGTGTAAGTGTAAACAGTGGCAATATTTTAAGGGGCCATTGTACTCATCATTATGAACAACTTTTACTATGGGACCGAACCTGAAATCGCGAAAAAAAAATCAGCTGTTCCCTACATTTTGACGAATTATGCGAACATAAATGTACTGAACAGCTCATTTTTTTTTTGCGATTTCAGGTTCAGTCCCATAGTAAAAGTTGTTCATAATGATGAGTACAATGACCCCTTAAAATATTGCCACTGTTTACACTTACACTCTGTATAGACCGTCGGTAAACACGCGATCGGCCTATAATTTATTATAATATTGATTAATTCCAGTGAAGAGCAACTAACAAGCATCGCCGAACGCACCATCTTGGAAGCTGACACCAACAATGACCAGATGATCTGTTTCGAGGAGTTCTGCCACGCCCTCGAGCGGACAGATGTCGAGCAGAAGATGTCCATCCGTTTCCTCAACTGACCTCCGCACTCCTGAACCGAATACATTAAGTACATACTGATGTTTTTGCTAGCCCTCATCATGTACGGGCTCTTCAATAAGAAATGATGCTATAAATGTATAAACAATGCTTAATTGTGTATATGAGTGATTAGTTAAGTGTTTTACAGTTTTAGTTTAGTTTTTTAAGAGATTATTTTATGCAGAAAATGTTAGGTGGGTTTTTTTTTCAGGTAGTCGATTGACTTGTTAATCTATGTGATATATGTATTTATAACATCACAAAATGTTTGCACAGTAAGTACATAATATATTAGGAATTCGCCAATAGGCCTACTTTACAAGTTATTTTTGGGCTCCAAAACAACTGAAGTGATTTATTTATTTAAGACTTGTCCTACGTAAAAAGCGCGGTCACTGTCGGACTGCATAGAAAAGAAAGAGAAGCCCGATGACACAACGCTGGTATTTTATTGCAAAATATGAAGCAATTATCTATTTACAAAAAATCGATTGATTGGACTAATAAAGTAATGACATGAAAACATTCCTTATTATTTTGTAGAGAACTGTATAAATTTATGAACACTTTTATTGTAGGAGTATTATGGTAAAAACTAGAAAAAATTGACCTGGATTTTTTTTTCTTTAGTTCTATACTGTGTATTTTTTCCTATCAAAAAGATCCTATAGTTACTGTTAAAGATGGACACTACAGTCTGGCAAAAAAGACTAAAAACGGAACTAATTTTTAATCTTTGTCAGTGTTGTCTCAGTCCGTGTTTTATCAGGCAATAAATGTGCTTAACAACGATTAGATTTATTTAAAATTAACAATAATATCTAAAGTTCTGTCAGAAAAATGGTTTTTAAAGTTTAAATTTTATAATGTATGGCTAGTGGCGCCCCCATTTTTTCTACTCTTTTTTTCCCAGACTAAGTTACTTAGTTTCGCCGTATTTTACGAAGGACAACCCTTAATAAAAGTTTTGAAGCAAGTCGAGTTTGAGCCAAAATATGACCTCGTAAAAAGTAGGCCCATTGTTCTCGGCGCGTCAAGCGAATGTGATGTTCCTTTGTTCTTTTTACTTACTCGTGATTGGTTTATTGACACAGTATAATAAAGTACCTAAGCAGTATTACACCGCGCCTCCCGCGCGGTCGCTTCCCGTCTCAGACCTCATACCACTAAAGAGACCTATAAATCAGAATAATCAGAATCAGATAAGTATAATCTGCTGCGCAAGTCAACTACGTGGTGTGTCAAGTCTCATCTTTCGTGGCTCGCATTGTAGGCACGGACGGACGTATATTAATTTACCGTAGGTAATTAATTCAAGGTCACTGCCAGGTAAACTACTGTATCTTTATTATTCTGTGGTATTGATAATAACTTGTGATACAACAGGGATGTATGTAATGATATAAGCTATTGGAAAGTATTCTAGGATTAGAGGTAAAATCAAAAACCCTATGACCGCATGATATTAAAATCTTTTAGAAGAACTAGTAGCCCAATTCCAGTAAGACTCCCTTATCATTAAGTTTTAGAAGTACCATCGACAAAAGCCAGGCTTTAACAATTTTGCTGCAAATGTTGTGCCGTTCCGACTTTCTATTGTTTTAAGAGAACAATGAATGGACATAGAGGCAGGGTTTCTTCATGAATCAGTGTATACGATATTTTCGATAGTACCTCAATCTTACCTGACCCGCCAAATAAGGCACCCTGCAGAGTAGCATCGTATAGCGATTTATTAAGTTGTATACACCTCCATAGTAGCTACAGAAAAGGTAGGTGAATCTTGGAATGTCAATTTTATATGAATAAGGGAGTTATTTCATATAGTGTTTAACGGTTTATCTAGAAAAATAGATAGTACTGTTCGCACTATAGTGTTTCGCATTTATGAACTACGAATAGACTTGATGACAGCACATACATAGATGTTCTCAAACATAGCAGCATTTACGTGCAATAGTAGATGTAAACTTTTAAAAATTGTTGTTTCTATACAGTTATAATAACAAATATGTAGGAGTCGTAGCTGTTGAGGCTAGTTTCTCTGTCGATATCCAAAGGGAGTATAGCGTGATGTATATTTTAATAATTATTGGGTTAAATTATGAATTTTGTTAACTTGTAAGTTCTTAATGAATTCGTCACCTGTTTTAACAAATTATGTTTCTATTATTCCTGTTTTCTACGGATAGCAGAGCTATATGTATAAAAGTTTTATTTAATTTACGTGTTTGTTGGTAAATTATGTTTTAATTTAAAAGTTATATGTATTTAGTGTTCAAGTTGGTGTCTAGAAATTAGGAATAAATATTTTTTGTACAAAAATAGTATTATTATTTGTTGAAAACCTGACACCCATTTTTCCCAATGGATATTTAAGCTAGAAGATACGAAATAAAGAATTACATAATATAAGGAATTAAATAGGAGGTATATATCTTGCCATACAACGTGCCAATGCCACCGGTTTCTTGGAAACATTACCAGTCGACAGCGATGCGGGTGAATTTTTTGACGCCACGTTTTAGTTTGTAAATTACATTTAAATAAAAGTTTAATCTTATAAATGAAACAACCTAAATATTTCATAAACATTTTTAATTACATATAATTTACATTGTATTGTAGAAAATTATTTTAACTTAATTTCAAATACAATTTGGAACACCACATGCATTATATAAATTCAGAACTGATACTATTAGGACTACACATGTGTATAGTTACATAATAATATTATAAAATAAAATAAATAAGATTATATACTAAATTAGGGGTGCGTCCGATACCAATACCGATATATCGGCGATATTTTGATTTTTTCGATACATTTAGTATCGGCGATATTTATTTGCCGATACACCGATACATTTCAAATTTCGCGCGTTTAAAAACCTCAAATGTCGGACGTACACCAAGTGTACCAATTGTACGTAAGGATAAAACTTTATATAATATGTATATAACAGACCTCATTCAAACGGACTTGCGAAATCGCCTTTCTCCGCTTATCTTGAGAATAATATGTTAAAACATGTTATGACATGATGATAAATAAATAAATTAAAAAAACTCGTTAATGTTCTCGAAATTTTAGTCATTACTTAACTGATAATATTTTTGTGATTTTACTAAATATTATTTATTTTTATTAATAGTCAGTTCTTTTAACTATCGGTATCGGTATCGCCGATACGTATTAATAAATATCGGTATCGTATCGGCCAAGATGCGTATCGATGCATCCCTACACTAAATCATAAGATACACAAGCCCAGTACAAACTGTATTATAAACCCAAGCTAAAGATGACAAAAATGCCCGAAATTATCGATCGCCGTGATATAATACTGTGATGGTGAAAGTTCTATCATCAACCAAGCTATTTCCTAAGTTTTGAGCATTCTACCAGTTTCTCCAGACGGCAGAATACCGCAGTTACTATTAGAAATATCGTTAAAAATAAATGTATAACTATAATAGGTACATGACTGACGAAATGTCGTACTATACACTTGTTCCTATCCCTCCAAGGAATATAGACGTAATGAATTAGGACTTAACCTTTCGAAACTCGTCGAATCCCAAGAGAGCCACGAACAATAGATAATTAATTTGATTGTCTCATTGGTGGCTTGATAGGTTATCACAAAAAATAAAAGCAGCGCATTCACGATCTAATTTGAATGACTTAAACCATAAGTGTCATTGCAATGCAACTCTTATCTCATTGTTATAAAGTATAACATTGAATGATTCCCGTGAGTTTGATGAAACTTTTGACAATCATTCTAACTAACAAAATAAATTGTCTTCTAATTCACGAAAGATCACATTGATAGAGAAAGTAATAAATGTATGTTCATCATTAGGTTATTTAAACATCGCGCGTCGTCGAAAAGAAAAAATATATTTGAAACAAGGTTATATGTTGTTAGATGACCACGAAACGATCGCAAAACTCGTGAAACTCGCTTTCTTTTGGTGTTGGTGTGGTTCTATGGTTTCAGGAGCTTGTTGGCTTGAACTGACAGTGTCTCGTTGTGGCTGGTACAGAATATTTCTTCCTTTTTTATCACCTTGATTCTCAAGTTAGCTTGCTTCTCACAGAATGTGGTCTTAACTGTGTTGAACTTGTTTAAAATCTCTTTACACTTCATACAGTTGAGCCGTTTGATGGTCTGCCACAACTAATACTAGTTGTGGCAGACCATCAAACGGCTCAACTTGTGTATCAAAGCAGTATTTAATTTGCTGCTGCACACTGGGCACTATCTGGTACTGTCCTAAATCTTCAACACATAGCCGGCATGTGATCACCTTGATTCTCAAGTTAGCTTGCTTCTCACAGAATGTGGTCTTAACTGTGTTGAACTTGTTTAAAATCTCTTTACACTTCATACAGTTGAGCCGTTTGATGGTCTGCCACAACTAATACTAGTTGTGGCAGACCATCAAACGGCTCAACTTGTGTATCAAAGCAGTATTTAATTTGCTGCTGCACACTGGGCACTATCTGGTACTGTCCTAAATCTTCAACACATAGCCGGCATGTGATCACCTTGATTCTCAAGTTAGCTTGTTTCTCACAGAATGTGGTCTTAACTGTGTTGAACTTGTTTAAAATCTCTTTACACTTCATACAGTTGAGCCGTTTGATGGTCTGCCACAACTAATACTAGTTGTGGCAGACCATCAAACGGCTCAACTTGTGTATCAAAGCAGTATTTAATTTGCTGCTGCACACTGGGCACTATCTGGTACTGTCCTAAATCTTCAACACATAGCCGGCATGTGATCACCTTGATTCTCAAGTTAGCTTGCTTCTCACAGAATGTGGTCTTAACTGTGTTGAACTTGTTTAAAATCTCTTTACACTTCATACAGTTGAGCCGTTTGATGGTCTGCCACAACTAATACTAGTTGTGGCAGACCATCAAACGGCTCAACTTGTGTATCAAAGCAGTATTTAATTTGCTGCTGCACACTGGGCACTATCTGGTACTGTCCTAAATCTTCAACACATAGCCGGCATGTGATCACCTTGATTCTCAAGTTAGCTTGCTTCTCACAGAATGTGGTCTTAACTGTGTTGAACTTGTTTAAAATCTCTTTACACTTCATACAGTTGAGCCGTTTGATGGTCTGCCACAACTAATACTAGTTGTGGCAGACCATCAAACGGCTCAACTTGTGTATCAAAGCAGTATTTAATTTGCTGCTGCACACTGGGCACTATCTGGTACTGTCCTAAATCTTCAACACATAGCCGGCATGTGATAAAAAGCTTTGGGTCAACTTGTATTTCATCCATGGTTACTTTGATCCGTTTATTTCCCAAAATAAGTAAGTAAGTAGGTACTCAAATAATCATGTGAAATATTCGTTACACTAACAAAACAAGATTGCTTGCCAAAACTTGTATGTACTCACGAGTTGAACAATATTTTATTTTATACCTTACCTTACCGTGATAGAGCAACATTGCAATGACATAATAACGGTTTTACGTCGATCGTGAATGTCCTACCTAATAGCGATCAGTTCTGAAAATAGCGAGACTCCATATTGTTTCCTTAAGCTGTTGACGACACGGCTAGCTTCTTGAGATGTTCCATGAACACTTGCAACGACACGTCGTCTGTCAGTACGGGGGCGCCACCGTCCTGTGAATATATGAAGGTTGTATAAGCAACTCGAATGGTATGAAAAATGGCCACCACCAGGATCAGAGTAGGATATAAGTTGCGCCAATGACCAGATTTCTGGATAATACAGGGTGTTAAGGAGACATCGACGCGCAAAGTTTTACCATGAATTCAGTTGTTACGGTCAACAATAGAAGTCGGTTAACACTGCTACTTTTTGACATCATCTAAACACAAAATTTTGACATCATCTAAACACAAAAGAGTTAATTTTCTTTAAAATTTACATTTGTTCCGATTTTAATGAAGTATTTTTCCCAATAATTAAGATTTAGAAAACACAAGTGTTAATCGACTTTTGTTGCTGACTGTACATGATTCTAGTCTAGACCCACCAGGGCTGAAAGAGGTTCGAAAATTTTTGTATTGGATCTGGCATACCTACACTACCTACCGTCCGCCACTGGCGGCCAGTGATGAAACAAGCGTCAATCGATAGAGTAAGTGATTGCAAACAAAAATTATTTAGTGATGAATCTCGTAAGTGATATACTTTCTGAGATATTTGAGTTAAAACACATGGAAAAATAAAGCATAATTTTTTTTTACATTTTTGAACTCAAATATGTCACTTACGAGATTCATCACTAAATAATTTTTGTTTGTGGTTTGTAATCACTTACTCTGTCGATTGACAATAGTGTCGATTCTCTTGTTCAATAACTAAACCAAAATTAGAGAATCACTATCTTTTACAGCAGCAGCAGGCAGCGCGAGAAAAGGACGACTATTATAGCCGTCCTTTTCTTTTCCTTTTCATCTCTAACTTAGTTCATAGCTATAATAGCTAGTTCATAGCTATAATAGCTATGAACTAAGAGATGTCAAACTAGTTTACGCCTTGCGCTTCACCATGTTTTTAGTCGACATGTTTTTACGTGTCGTCTAAATCTGTATGGAAATATTAGTTCAACTAAACTTGACAGCTCTAATTTACGTCCGTCTCTTTCTTGTTTTATTAGAAAGAAAAAGTTAGCAATAGCCTAAATTAAGTTTAGTTTGTGCACAACAGAATCGGCACCAATGTTTCATTACTGGCCAGCAATAGCCTAAATTAAGTTTAGTTTGTGCACAACAGAATCGGCACCAATGTTTCATTACTGGCCGGCGAAACTAGTTTTTTTTTTCAAAATGTCGGACTGTATAGGTAGGTATGCAAACACAGCTGTTTCATTTCAAAAGTGCAATACTACACGGTCGAAACTCAAAATGTATGGAACAGCAATTTTTTTTTTAATAACCGATTAATAATTTCAACTCTGGCGAGTCTAGAATCATGTCCCTCACACCATATGTATAACGTTTGGAACACACTTCAATATTCAAAGCTATAGTCGACTGAAACTGTTCATCAAACATAACCATTGTCTTTCTGCACATTTTTCCACTTTCTTTGAGCAAAGCATCTGCCAACTTTTTATTTTTAAAGGCACTTCATGCAGCTTTGTGGGACTTTTACCGAAGAATTTGAATACAGTGCATGTATCATTTTGTGAATCCATTTCGCTCTGGTAACTGGCTTGTTGCTATAAAATTTGAAGTGTGTCCAACATAACTGAAACATATACCTTTTGTGTATCCTTGTAAACACACGGGCACACATTCTTGCAACGCTGTGTATTGTTTTAGCACATGTTGATTCTTTTTATTATTATTATTTTATTTTTATTTTTTATTACTGTTATACAACGTTTACGTTAAATGCGCAAAACCTCTTAAGGGGTCATTGTACTCATCATTATGAACAACTTTTACTATGGGACCAAACCTGAAATCGCGAAAAAAAAATCAGCTGTTCAGTACATTTTGACGAATTATGCGAACATAAATGTACTGAACAGCTGATTTTTTTTTTCGCGATTTCAGGTTTGGTCCCATAGTAAAAGTTGTTCATAATGATGAGTACAATGACCCCTTAAGAGGTTTTGCGCATTTAACGTTACACGTTGTATATATTATTTTGTGTGCCTCATAATAATTATGAAAGAAAGAAAACACAACAACAACAAGATACATATCAAGCTACACATTTCCAGTATAAGCCGATCTCGCATTGTATAGGATTTCAGCCTATACTGTGATTGTATAGCTTGATTTGTAGCCGTGTGTAAACATTTTGCTGTTTAACAACTCTCAAAAATTAACTGTATATGAAAAGTAAAAAGATATCCCTTGTCTTCTAAATCATCATCATTACAATAATTAACACAAAAAAAAATCAACACTCAAGGCATTTTAAGCGTAATATTAGTATTTTTTAAAGCATTTATTAAATTACACATTTGAAAACGTTTCTTCTTGATAAGCTAAAACGCAAAGCATTTATTTATCCTTTTCCCAACATGTTGGGGTCGGTTTCCAGTCTAACCGGATGCAGCTGAATACTAGTACTTTACATGGAGCGACTGTCTATCTGACCTCCACAACAGGGATGTTGCGGATGCTGATTTTTTCACATCCGCGGTTGCGGATGCGGATGCGGATTTTAAGAGGCTCACATCCGCGAATGCGGATGCGGATGCGGATCTGTACAAAAATCTTAAGTGTGGCTAGAGTAAAAAAAAAAGACAGTAATATTTATTCTTTCTTTATTTAATAATAAAGTAGCAAGTGAATTACTATTACTGACTCATTATTTTAGTAATTAAATTTGAATATTGGAGCATTATATTTAATGAAAAGTAGAATGGCCGCCTTTTCGGACACCAGTCTGTTTCGCAAGGGTTCGTATATTAATACTGCGCAACTAAATAACTGTTCACTTGGAACACTGGCTGGTGGAGCTGATAAAATTATTGCTTTCTTATTGGTCAATCAGCACGCGCGGTCGACACGTGCCAATCGCCGGGTCCGCCCCTTCCTTTGTTGTCGCGACCTGCTACACATCCGCATCCGCATCAGCTCCGCATCGATTTATGCAGATGCGGATGTCTAAATCGATGCGGATGTTCCGCATATGCGGATGCGGATGCGAATATTCGCAACATCCCTGCTCCACAACTCAGTTACTGGGTAATACGATACCCCTTGGCATGACTGGTTGTGGGACTGTAAAAGATCCACGACTGACAGCCGGGACCAACGGTTTAACGTGCTTTCCGAGGCACGGAGGAGTCTCTGTATGTAAAGATGGTGACCCATCCACGGCACGACCCGTGCGGCTGTTATTACTTAGACACGAACTCCTCGCAAAAGCAAACGCAAAGCATTTTGAGTTCGAAATTGTCCAATTATAGCTCTGGCCACACTGAGGCGAGTCCCGCGCGGGATGCTGAGAGTCAGCACTTTTCGAATGTCAAAATTACATAAGACAACCCGCGGCGCGCCCGCCCTTCACCACTTCCTAGTGCTTTAGCTGGGAAGAAGAAGTGGCGCAACAAACTCCCCAGCAGCACAGCTGTCTGCTCAGTTAGAAGAACTTGATTCTATACAATAGTATGCAAAATAAACTACATTGCCGACAGTGAAATTATGTATGTACAGATTTTTTTCAATCATAAATTATTTTTAATTTTATATTATAATAATTTAGGAAAAACTGCAAAAGCAGCGCAAAGGACACCACCAGGATCACCAGTCTAAATATTTTAAAACAATACATTTTATTAAATTTATTTCATAAATATGTGGGAAAAGTGACGAAGTAACTAAAAGAGCGCGACATTTTAAATGTATTGTTTTAACATATTTCAAGTGATCATGCGCAGACTTAGAAACAAAACTGCTTGCAAAGGCGCAAAACTTTAGTAAACTGCAGAATTAAAAAGCCAACACCAATAAAAAAAAAAGATAAAAGACACTACCGCAGATGGAATCGGCATCGCCTGGATATCGCCATAACAATAATGGAACAAAAAAAAACAAAATCAAATTCACACCATGCTCCGATGGTATTCTGTCACACCATGCAAATTTTGAATGACTACAAAACTTTTGCATAATAGAACAAGGCTGAACGCCATGCATTTACAATACAGTACAACAACAAATTAATATTTTAATTGACTAGTACAATCGCCTTACGAAAACGTTGACCACTTTTGACCCTTGTGAAGGTGGAGGCGCAAAGGTAGCCCGCGAAATTCAAATTTTCTTACGTTTTTTTACACAATTTACGGGTTTTTTTTTTTTCACACAATATGATTCGCGACCATAACAAATACCTGTGTACATATTTAAAT
Source organism: Cosmia trapezina (assembly GCA_905163495.3). NCBI lineage: Eukaryota > Metazoa > Arthropoda > Insecta > Lepidoptera > Noctuidae > Cosmia > Cosmia trapezina. Next base: position 20,096,800 of record LR991035.1, on the reverse strand, counting down.
AATTGTAATCATAAGAATCATCAATACATCTTTCTAAGTTAGATTTGTTCTAAAATGTCATGATTTCCGAAATCATAAGATAATTTGAATTTCGCGGGCTACCATTGCGCATTCACCCCTGTAGTCAAAGTACTTGTGCTAAACAATCTTACTACCTTTTCATTTTAAATATAAAAAAAATAAGAAAAGAAACGTCTGTTTTTAGCTATGAGATTGATTAATTAAACATTACAAAAAGGGGTAACGTTGGAACTTTTTTCTATCCAGTAAAGATACGATATAAAAGCGATTGCATGTCCGCCAGATCCTTTAAATAAGATATATCTTTTTTTCAGAATATTCTAACACTGTTTTTTATGGATCCCCATGGATTCAAAAAACTAGTAAGCGCGGTCTCTGTCGGGTCACAGCGCCTTAATTGTGATGTCGTCGCCAAAAGTATTGTATAACATAACAAGGTCCTAAGCATGGTCAATGTTTTCATAGGCCGACTGTACATATTAATGTGAATGTGACATCTAACTTTAGCAAAGCGTGGTTGTGTACTCACCCCTCCGTAAGCGTACATGTTGTTGTGTGTCTGCGAAGGATTGACCTTCGACAGGAGGAACCGGGCCTGGAACAGACAAACACAAGTTTTAAACCCCGTTTTAACTCGTCAACAAGTAAAAATATTAGCAGAACAACTGCTGAATATTAGATTTCTAACAAACACACATTACAGCACTAATTCTGAAAGTATGGGATTCTAGACTCTAAGAACTTTTGTTACAGACCATTTTTCTATCAGCAAAAAAATTTGTAACGGTAAAAAAGAACACTATCGCAGTTGCTGTAATGCTTTTCCGTTTTCGTAATACTCTCATTTCAAATATTTGTGTATCAAGAATTTCCAAGTTTCTTATATTCGGAGCTAACTAACACAGCGTCGCCACCTGCAAAACAAACGACACGGTATCGCAGATAGCGCCGGCCACCAGACGCCTGTTCTTTTCCGCCGTCCCGCACATTGTTGGCCAAAACAATGAAGTATTCACAGCGATAACGAAATGTGGTGCCGAACTATATTGACTGCAGTAGCAATATCATGTACGTTCAAACGTGAAATAATCGTACGCGCCGACGGTCAGGGCCCACAACGTTTAGTCCAGATAAAAGGTTCCAATAACACTCAATTAAACATTAGGTTTATATTACTAACCCATTAAACGCATTAAGAGGTCGCTTGTGTAACTTAAGTCCATTAAAATGTGATAGTTTTCAGATGTAATATGTATGTTGTTGTGGAGTGGATTGCAAAAGGATGATCTGGATGCCAGCACGTTGGAGAAGCTGCGCCGGTACAACGTAAACATCGATGTTATGAACAATGAGTAAGTGTTATCGTTACTTTATCAAGAATGTACTACAATGTGCAATTAGGTATTAGTGCACCTGGCTAGCTGTTATATAACAATGACACAAAAAACAAAATTATGTTATTTTCTAAAAAAAAATTATAAACAAAAACTAATTCAATTTTTGACCCCTATAACTCAGAATGAATCAATAATAAGAATAAATCTAAAGTCCAAACTTTCCTTTTTAGACAACGACGCCAAGAATGTTTGTTAGACCACGTTACAACTGAAGTACAAAGAGAAACATTGAGAACGTCCGCCATTAATGAACGTGAGTTCTTAATACATAATAAATTCGTTCAATAAATCATAAAAATCTATCAATGTAACCAAAATCAATTTTTTTTTTAGGTATTGAAAATGATGTCACTGTTGGGATATATCCAAAAACAGGAATGCTATTGGCAGCAAATTTTGAAGACAAAACTGTCGTACAAAATGAAGTCAACAATAATACAACAAAAAGCAATATTGACGAGCTACCTAATGTTGCGCAAAAAAAGCCTGATTTAGGCAATGCAGCAAACGTAGAAAGAAATAAGGGAATAATAAAAATAGAATACAATATTCAGAACCAACCGTATGTAGAAAGCGTGATGAACTTTTGGACTAAGCTTACACGCTATACTACGACAGTTGTAACTACACTGCCAACAACACTTGTTGCGCCCGTTACTTTAACTGAAAAATTAGAAACTCAACAAGCGAAGAACGTTACTGCAACAGTACAACCAGAAACTCACAATAATGGATATGTTCACTCTAGAGAAATGGAATATTTAAGTAGAATTTTGGCAGAATACTTGGCAAGTCAAACTGTTCCTACAACAACTCTAAGAATGTCCACGAAAAAAGTATTTCCGAATTATGCACCAATAAAATATTGGGAGATATCAAATAAAGCATCAGTCGAAGAAAAACCGAAAGCAAATGAGCAAAGTAATGAGATAAACAAAATAAATAATGCTACACAAGATGATTTGCACTCCGCTAAAGCTGTTTACAATTCTTTGTTAGACGAAATCAAAAGCATGCCTTTCAAAGTTACGTATGATGATAGTACTCAACTACTTAAAAGGGTACAAGAAACGCCATCCAGTCTAATTCAGAGTAAGAAACCGAAGGTAAGAGAATCAAAATCAGTTAGAAAGAATAATCCAATAGGAATCCTTCAAAGACTTCTCCGAATGAAGAATGACCTTTTCAATAATGGAGTACTTATTCCTGAAACCGAATGTAGCACTGAAACTATCAAGTTATTTACCAATAAGAGCAATGAACAACAAGATAAAAGTGAATATTTCCATCTATTCAATATTTTAAAAAATATGAATGATGTAAATAAAAACAACGTTAAAAACGATCAATCTAAAAGTGCATCAATAAAAACTGAAACATGGGAACCAATACCTCTAAGTGACGAAAAGATAGACAAGGAATTGAAGGCTTCGCCAATAGCTAAAAAAGAGACTGAACAAACGCAAAATTTTAACACAAATATTAATCGAATTGAAGTTATACCGCCAGATATAAAGAAATGGAAATTACATGAAAATTCTGATATTGAATATAAGGGGTCGCAGTTTCCAGCCATGCTGCCATCAATGAAATACTCAATACAAAACAAAAATTTGGAAACCACAAACAATCAGCAGCCAGCCGCAAAAGAAAAATTTGCTCGAAATCAGTTATTTAAAATGAAAAATGATACATATAAAGCAGATTTAGGGATTATAAGCAATATTAAACAAAATTCAAAAGAGTTTAACGGTAAACAAATTAAGAAGGCACCGGTGTTCCAAAAATTGGAACCAACTCATGATTCTAAAAAAGTAAAAGCCATTCAAGAACTAACAAACAATTTTGATCGAGATAACGAACAACTAAAACTGGTTAATGAAAGTAGTTCAAAAACAACTCAAAATTTCGATTCGATGAACATGTCTGATGTTCAAGGTATACCAGCTAACATTATTAAAGAGATCGCTGAAAAAGTGAAGCAAATGGTGTTGAAGAATATTGTAGACGACGTCAGTACTACGACAATGGGAACTACTTCGTCTATGAATTCAACTACTGCAGCTCCTACTACAATATCTTCTTCATCCAGTACAACAACAGCTATATCATCAGGTAAGAAATATGCAATATTATTTTGTACAACTAAAAAAAATATTGTAAAATTTACCTGACTGAATTTTAAATTAGAAATGTTTTTCATCAAATTTTTGTAGTTGTAGTAATTGTAATTTGTAGTATTTCTTAGTAGAGAGTCTGTATTGTATTTATTTATTTATTTATTATAAGCATCTGCAATTCTGCATATTTGCTATGCGATTTGACATCGTGGTTGTAAGGACTACATAATTTTCTATAACCCTTTTACATAAATACTGTGTGCAAGTGCAAGTCCATGTCGAAACAAGTAAGTACTCCAATTTCAAGACAACCAATTCAATATTTTCAGAAAAACCATCGACGACGCTTCAGAAAAAATTGACTCAAGCAAATCATGTCATGCAAAAACTGATGGAAATATTTAAAGAATTGAAAGCAATGAAGGACACTGTGAGACTGACCAGTCAGATGCTGCAAAATACTACCACTGTGAGTAATGGCACGACGACACTTCCTCAATTGCCTATACAGCCCCCACAAGCAGCACTTGCATTCAACCCGTATCTTATGCCGAACCCTCCGATCTTCAAGCCTATTCAGACAAGCTCCTATACTCCAGGAATAGTCCCAGTACCAATAAGTTCTGCAGTTAATCCACCACAAAATAAGGCTCTACAGTACATGCCACCGATAAACGTGCAGCCCACCAAGGATTACCACTTTGGTGCAATCACTATTCAGACCAATTCGGACGAGATAGCACCACTAGCCATACAAATATCGAAGCCATTGAAGCTTATGAACCAACACGTAGTTTTAACTACCAAACGGACGGTCGATAAACTAAAGAAAGAACGTGAAAGGGAGAGTATAAAACGTATCGATGAAAAGTTCCGAATCCCAAACGAAGTCAGAAATTATAGAGAAAACCTTGAACTTCACTCTGATTTACCGAAACACGTTGCATTCTCAGAAAAGCATGAAAATAGAGATCGATACTCCTATAGGGGTGGTAGGTATATGGACAGAGAAAAGCCGAGGTACAACCATGAGTATCATGAAAAGGTTCACAATATAAAGAACACATACCCCGTTAGGTCACGATTCCCGGAGTTACATTATCCTGGGAGATTGAGTCACTTGGAGCATATAAGTCGACCAAAAGATTTGAGCAGCTCTGAGGATTTAATCCATCCGACAAGGGGATACAATCGACCTGGTTTTAATGAACCTGGAAGTCGCCAAAATGGAATAAGACACCACCCAAGATCATACGGCCATTCTAACTACGATCGCAAACCGCGGTACGAAGCTACAAAATTCCATGAGAAATTGGAAAGAATCGATAACTGGCCACGGTCAAGAACTTGGAAAGATTTCCAGTCACCCTCAGACAGCAGTAACGATGAAATATCCGCTAGACAACAGATGCCCTTGATGAAGGTCAAACAGCGAACGAGGTACGATGACTCGCACTTCACCAACTTTCTGAAGTCTCAGCAGAAAGTGACGGACATGTTGGAGAAATTACTCGCGAATAATGTTAAGTATAGCGGCCCACACAGTGTCGAGACACCGTAGCGTAGATGTTATAACATATTTTAGGAATAAATATGTAGTCAGACAACTTTTGTTCATATTTGTGACATCATCATCATCTGCCCCCTCTCCATCGCCAAATTATTATTTTTTGGAAAATCCCTTAAGTCAGCCTTTGAACTTGAATTAAATAAAAAGTTATGAGTATTGTATGTTATAAAGATTATGTTAAGGGTAATTTTTACTTCTAGAAAAACCATTGTGAGTCAATAAAAAAGAAACTAGATGTTACCTTGCAAGTAATTTTGATTTTGATAGCACCGTACAGGTCTCCCAAAGTGATAATGCACATAGAAATCTTCGTCACTGTTCGGCAACGGTCGTATTCCCCGAGCGTCGGAAGACGACATGTATATAGAGTGGTTAAGTGCATTTTTTTCATGCATAATTTAGTAGAATTATGTGGTTTGTGCTAAAAGAGATAAATATTGATTTATCAGTAACGAAATTTGATTCGATAATTCCATGTAAGTAAATAGCGAGGAAAATCACACGATTGCGAATATGCTACAATTTTTGTTGGATTGAATTACTTCGAAAATTTTATAGTACTTTTCAAGTAGGTATCTTACTGAAGCTTGTGTAATGATGGAAGAAAAGAAGGTTTAAATAACACAAGGTTTATATTAGAAGAAGAAAAATGGTTTTCAAGCACAGGTTTACATTAAAATTTAGAAATCTAATCATTACAATCTCAGTTCACTAGTATTTATTACAATTACAAAAAAATTAATCAGAATCAGGGAGGATCTCTATTCCTGACATCTTAGATTCATCAGAACTTTCATTATGCTCTTGCTTATTTACATGTTAGTGTATTTACCAAATAAACTATTTAAATTTGAGTAAGATAATTAAAGTTGAAATTAAATTCACTTTTGAAAACAAAAACTTTTTACAAAAAAAAACAACCGACTCCCAAAAAAACACTACAAAGTGAAAAATAACTTTAATTTCGGAAGTCGGTGTCTTTGGTTTTTTATTTACTTTCGTTTTGTTTTGCCACCGACTTCCGAAATTAAAGTTATTTTTCACTTTGTAGTGTTTTTTTGGGAGTCGGTTGTTTTTTTTTTTGTAAAAAGTTTTTATTTTTCACTTTTTAGTGGTGCCTACCCCACACAAATCTGAATACCACTCTGCAAAATAAATTAGAGCATCGTCCACATAGACTAAATGGAAAAAATACGTTAAGTCGTGTCAGAAGTTTGGTAGGCGTAGTTTTAGTTGACGGACATAACGAGGCTACGAAATCTGTCTTCTGACAATCAAGGCCACACATAACATACAACTCAAGTAGCGCAATTTGAAGCTGCATATAATTACCATTAAAGCATTTATAGCCAGAGTGCACCTCATGACAATTCCAATAAGCCCAAACACGGCCTTCCGACTTCTTCATCAGATCGGTTCGATGGTACCATTTTCATCAGAACCATTTATTTAAAGCTTCGTCATAGTCGCTTAACTATTTTAATCTTATTGCTATCCGTGAAATACTTATCATCGTTGAGGAGTTTCCGTGGCCATCTGTGGTCTTCTTCATCAGTTCCACTTCACCAGATGATACTTTCTGAATGCAAACGCTTGATTTGTTGATGAAAATACCATAATCGCTATATGTATGCCTATAATATTTGAGGAGTTCCCTCGATTCCTCATGGATCCCATTATCAGAACTGGATTTTGATAAAAATGGGACCAATCTGGAAGTATACCCTTTCAAATAAAAAAAGAATTTTCCGAATCGGTTCATAAATGACGGAGTACTGAGGTAACAACATACAAAAAAAAAAAAAACATACAACCGAATTGAGAACCTCCTCCTTTTTTGGAAGTCGGTTAAAAACTAAGAAGGGTGTGTAATAGCAGCTCTATATAATTCCACACAGAGAGAACACGTGCAGTCACCACCAATGTATAAAGACGACTGACGGACCTTTGACTGACCGGCGACCGCCGCCGCCCGCCCCAATTGTTTTCGATTGTGTACACATGATATTGACTCCTATTTCTTTCGAACAAGGTGTAAAATGCAAGTGCATTGTTTAGGGCTCTTACGATTCAATGATTCGGGTGTTTCCGAGAATACGACAATTAGCGAAGATCTGCATGCGCATTATTAATTTGGGAATACTGTACAATATTACATGTTACAATAAAAAAAATTAGGATGCCTATACTCATAACTTTTTTCTTAATTCAAGTTCAAAGGCTGACTTTTGGGATTTTTCAAAAATAATAATAAAAAATTGACATAAAAAATCACGTGGGGCCAAGAATTTTTGTTGGGGCTTGAGGATATTGTGCATGACCCCTCCATCCATCATTTTCATTTGGCTAAATGCACCAAACACCTGTAAATGCGAAAGGAGCTCCGTCTCTCTGCTTCCTTTTCACGCCTTAACGGCTGAACGGATTTAGATGCAGGACACGACCTGGGTTAGGACAGAGGATTCTTTTTATCCCGGTAGAACATTCCCGTTAGATAATTTCCGACCTTCCGTCCTATACATTTTGGTCGAGAAAGGTATTGAAGTTATCTATGGTTCAGTTGAAAATTTTTCGAGATTACGATGTTGGTCCCATGGAGAAAGTTGTTCAGTTTGATGGTCTGTAGCACAACCCTTAAATTTGACCACACCTTTCTGGAACACCCTATATTATATGTTTGTTACCTGTGAGCCGCCGTGCTCGGTGTCTATGTACCGCGGCACTGGGAACCTGCTCTGCAGGATCTCCTGCGCGTCGTCAATAGGCGCACGCAACAGTTGCGCGAAGCTCTCGTACTCCGCCATGTCTTGGTAGCGGAGTTCACGCCATTGTGCTATGGTCTGTTGGGAGGTAAAGAGGAATTTTAGGGTATTTTACATGGCAAACTTAACCAAAAATATGGTCCTTTTTACAGGGATAACATTATAATGTATGCTTTGAATTAAACATACCAAAGCAGAAACTACGAATACTGTAGAGTGATAAAACAAAATTGTTTTACTTTAGTCTGTTAGGCATCCGATTATCCGATCTCTAGACATAAAACTCATAAGTAAAGGAGCAATAAGTAAAGGTTTTATAAAACTGGTCGAAAAACACAGCTGCCACGAATAAATTACCTCTATCAAAAACGTTTAAAAACTTTAGCTAATCCATTTTTACCCGACGGGCGTCAGGAGGATTACGTTTTGACAACGAGTGTATTTATTTTCATACTTATTGCTTTTTATTTGTTCTTTATAGACCATCTACACGTACTTATCTCCTTCATACATATTTTTATTACGTATTAGACTATTTACGTCAAAACTTACCTCTCCATGATAAATAAGTATTTGGAAGAAAGTGTCCATGAGTAGGATGCGGTCGGGCTGTATAGACGACGTGTCTAACAACACGGGCTCCGGGGGACCCCCGAAGCTGTACGAGTACAGGATTGGCTGAATCATGATGAGGGACTGGGTCAAGTCTTCGCGCATCAGCATGTGTCTGTGGAAGAAAATGGGGTGTATTTGTGATGATAAGTAGTTTTGCAATGCCAATTTTAAGTTCAGTATCGAGGGTATAAGGGTTCCGTTTTTTCCTTTTAAGGTACGGAACCTTAAAAATTACATATTATCAATTATTTTCTATTTTTTAAGAGTAATTACCAAAATAACTTAAAAAAAACCGGCCAAGTGCGAGACGGACTCGCACACAAAGGGTTCCGTACCATTATTATATTATTATGTTTAACAATCGCAAAGATAACTTTGTATTTCATAATGATACTGTGAATTACAAGGTTTTTTTTTACAGTTGCAGAAAATCGCCCATATTTAAACAAACCTTATGAATCGCCGATTTTAGTATTTGTTGATTAAATACAGTATAAGGTACATTATATAATAGAGCTCGTACAAAAATGGTATAAAATTTACAACTTTTACGGGCCCCTATTTCTTCATATTAGAAGATAAAATAAATAAAAATATCTTTGCACTCTACTCGATGAGTTCTAGACAATAACACCCCACAAACAGGTTAATTTTTTTTTTCAAAATTAAAACTTTTTTGTAGGGGGACCGCCCCTTTCATTTTAATTTTACTTTATTTTTATTATTTGTTATTATAGTCGTAACAGAAATACACAATATGTGAAAATTTCAACTGTTTACCTATTCATTAGATACAGACCTGTGACAGACGGACGGACGGACGAACGGACAGCGGCCCCAGGCAGCACACAAGTCATATAACTGGCCAACAATGTAACCTTATGCAAGGTTAAGCTTTATTACATATGTATAGAAGCTGTGTGTATTACGAAGTTCTGTATTAATTATTTTTTTTGCTATAATAATGCTATTAGCTGAGTAAGTTTTGTAATTTGCCGATTTTATTTCTTAAAACTGAATAATCATCATAAAAAGACCTGTTACTCAAGAGTTTGTATAATCTTTTGTATAACATTGGTATAAAATTCCATTAGCAAGCATGATACTGGATAGTTTATATTCTGTTCTCTTTTAGTTCTATTAAACACCACATTTTCATAGTTATTCAGCTGCTGTATAAAATAGGCGCTGTTTCTGCTATGAAGCATATAGTAACTTAAAAGAAATTAAGATAGCTGTTATAACTGCTTTATGCCACTTTAAGTACGAAATTACCGTCATGTGCAGCTAAGTGTGGTAACAACAATAGTAACAGATTTTTATGCAGAAGTTTGCTGGGTAATCACGAAAAGTAGACATTCTTCCATCAAGTTTACTAAGATATGTATGTGTGTATATGTTATGTACTAAAGTATGTAAGGTGTATAGGGTAGTTAATTAAACTAATCCTATGCTTCAGTAGGTACAATTTACTTATATCTATGACTACTTTTATTTTTATTTATTTAGGTATTTCAATCAAACTTAATTATACGTTTACAATCAGTTAATTATGTAGTTCTTCGTGTTTTCGTCGCCAACAGTAATCAAGACTAATGTTTATTAATGTTAACTTTACGAATTGATAACATAATGATTAATAGTATGATACTTCAATACTTCTTAGATTTTACATTGCCAAATTGTTCCTAAACGATTGTAAGCCAAAAACTGGAATGAAGAGCTGTGTTTGGTAGATACTAAAACTCATCAGATATTATTTATATGATTAGATTATAGAACAAAAATACCTAAAGACTTCATCGATAAGTATTTTTTTTAAAAAGCTTTTTTATATTGATTATTAAATAATTATCTGAATTTGATAAGAGCTAAAAAGAACAAATAGGTAATAAACCTATAGTGTGGGTTTTCATTAGGGACTATAAGACTGAATCCTAATTGTTTGATTTACAGTACGAATGTGTGTGATTATAGAAACGTTATAGAAAATATGTTGAGTGCAGACCTCTTTTAACCAGAGAACAACTGAATAAGTGGACACGTAAGGTCTGTTAAGCAGACATACGATAATAAGCCGCTGTGCAATCAGATTTTATTCAGAATGAGCGTCGCCATATCGAATAGCATAACCTATTAGAATTTTATGGAATTTTATACTCAAATACTCAATTTTAATAACGAAATCGGTATAATATTCTTATAAAAGTATTACAAGGTTATTTTTGAACCTATAAACTGCATAAAACATAAAAAATATTTCACACGTAAAAACAAACCATTAGACGAAATGTTGTTTATTTCTCCAAAACCCGGCTTATCAGGTAGCGCGTGAAAATTTTATACGAAATGTATATATAAATACACAGTAAAGTTGCATGCGCACCAACAAATTCCTTCTCTAAGCATAAATAAGGGTAAAATATACTGACGATAGGCAATATAATTTGGCCATATTATATTTCAATGTCGCAGTTCACCAACAAACGCATACCGCGGGTGTTGGGATTTGTCAATATCAATTTAATTTGATTAACTTCTTGATAATATATACTGAAATAAGCTAAACGCTGTGTATCCTCTGAATATCTGAGGTTTGAGGGACTTAACCATAGTTCACTCACCATTCATTCATCAGCTGGCTAAAAGAGCTGTAATACTTGTACAAAAGAACAAAATGCTTTTATGCAGAAGATACTCAGCTTGTCGTACAATTATTCAAAACTTATTCATCTGTTACGTTGCTATTACACAGCTATTAGCAGTATAATTTGTGCCCAAATTGCTTGAATAACGTCTGAGTAAGCGCCAAATCAGCTAATTACAGTAGTCTTATTCAGCAATTAGTTTCTATGACTGCTGTTAAACAAAACTTACTCAGAAGGTTTGTGCTGGCTGGGGGAGGCTTAGTAAGTTTGCACGCACAATATTGAGATACTAGCTAGACTGCCCGCGGCTTCGCCCGCGTGGATGTCTGATTTCATGGGTTTTAATTTTCTTATTATTGTTTATTTTATATCAAAAGTATAAATACTGAGTGTCAAGTTGATCGGACTGCGCTTTAAAATTCTTCCATTCAAACTTTAACATCCCTAAACCCCCTGGGGGGGGGGGGGGTAGTTTTTTTATTACTTACATAAGCAAGTATTTGTACTAAGTTTCAAGTTCATTAACCAAATTAATAAGATTTTTCATACAAACTGTTTTCACGCCCACAGGGGTAGAATTTCAAAAATCGTCTGGGATGTTTCCATAACTTGGCTCAAACATTATTTACATCTATTTTTAGTTTAGTTGACCAATCCCCAATAAAATCCTCCGCTGTAAAATTTACTACCCCTTTTCACCCCTTAGGGGTAGATTTTTGGAAAACCCTGAGACATGTTAGTTAGTCTTCATTTTTGGTCTCAAGTACAAAAACTTTTTTTTTAGTAAATCGGACCGCGTGTTAAAATTCCTCCATACAAACTCTGACACCCACCACCGTCTTCTGGGGTCGCGGGTTGTTCGAAAGAGATACCGTGGGTGTCCCTGCCATAGGCACAAGGAACACGGGCGCCCTTCCGCTCCAACCAGAGCGGGAGAAGTCATTTGATGATTTCCCATCCACAAAAAAAGGGGGTAGTTTACGAAAACTAAAAATGATTAATTTTATAATTAACTTAGATGAATATTCGTGCTAAGTTTCAAGTCTAATAACTCAAGAGATAAGATTTTTCATACAAACTTTCATACCCTATTTTATTCCCTTAGGGATGGGATTTCCAAAAATTATTCCTTAATGGATGTTTACACTATATGTATAAGGTATCTATGCAAAATTTCATGTCTCTAGGTCCAGTGTTTTGGACTGTGCGTTGATTATATTATCAGTCAATGAGTCAGTCAGGACTTAGAATTTTATATATAGATTTACAAGACCATTAACTTCTTATAGGTTTTCCTGTAATCTATAGGTAAAGAACTATTTTCTGTATTTTTTTCAAAATTTTAGGCTCAGTAGTTTCGGAGATAAGGGGGGGGGGGGGAATGGTCAGTTTTCGTCTATTTTCTTAAATAAATTCAAAACAATTTATTTTAAAATTATAAAAAAAATATATTTGAGACCCTCATAGAGACCTTTCATTTGATATGTCACACGGTACAGTTTGCAAAACTTTTTTTTTAATTGTACTTATTTTCTCCCCAAAAGGGACCCCCATATTCAAAATTCATTTATTTACGTTACATGTCCGTGTTTGGGTTACTAAAATACATATGTGTACCAAGTTTCAACTTAATCGGTTCATTAGATTCGGAGCAAATTGGCTGTGACAGACGGACAGCTAGACACACGAGTGATCCTATAAGGGTTCCGTTTTTTTCCTTTTGAGGTACGGAACCCTAAAAATAGCATACATACATAGAAATACTAACGATCTACGAATTTGTCAGAGGAAATTGTCCTTTGATTTAAATTTAATGAAATAATCACGAAAAACCTCTAGAAATGCGACGTTGTTAGCCCGCGCGCGATCAATAAAATTCTTAAGAGAATTTCGGGGTAAGTTGTTTATAATACTTTACCTGTAGGAGGAGCTCGTGGCTAAGTAATTACAGCCGCACGGGTCGATCCATCAGGTTTAGCTAAGCTTGCCGGGGTTGGTCAGTGGATGGGTGACCATCTTTACATACCGAGACTCGTCCGTGCCTCGGAAAGCACGTTAAGCCGTTGGTCCCGGCTGTCATTCGTGGATCTTTGACAGTCGTTACGGGTCGTCAGAAGCCCGAAAGTCTGACAACCAGTCATACCAAGGGGTATCTTATTACCCAGTTACTGGGTTGTGAACGTCAGACAGGCAGTCGCTCCATGTAGAATACTGGTATTCAGCTGCATCCGGTTAGACTGGAAGCCGACCCCAACATAGTGGGGAACAAGCTAGGCACATTGAATACTTTACCTGTAGAAGGTGGTTTCATCGGGCGAATTGTTGAACACCTGCAGGAACTGCGAGCGACGCAGGTGGTACATGAACTGCGGGTACAGGCTGAAGTTCTCTGACAGACGGAAACTGTTCGGGTCGTCTTTGCCGTACTCGCCGAATTTCTGGCACTACAAATAAAATGAATTGTTAATAAGGTATTACAGAGCGGTAATGCGGAGCACGAAACAGTTTAGAAATTAAGACGAAATGCGGGCGGCCAGACTTTTGAAAATTAGGTATTTGAAGGAACTGCAGATCCGACTAAATAGTCTATGTAAAAAGTCACAATTCGAGGCTGGTGGAGGTATGGCTCTCGCCTATTTCCTCCTCCAATATTGAACCAATTTAAAACATATTTCATAGACTGAATAAGAAGGATATATACTATGTTTTTCTTTCTTCGTTAATAGTTGTCAAATGCTCAAAATTGCCTATTCAGTCAATAGAGGCCCTGTACACGAGGCCTCTGTTGACTGAATATGCAATTTTGAGCATTTTTTGAGATTTCTAGTTCTTATAAAAATAATGTAGTTAGCATAGTATAGCTTTTTAGTTTGTAAATCAGTAATGTTGTCCACATGTGTGTGTGTGTGTGTTGTGTTGTACACATAAATAAATAAATAAATGGAACCAGTGCACGAAGATGATGATGATGATGATGATTAAATACTTGATCAATTAATACATACCAGTCTAATCAGCATCCTATCGAGCCAGCGCAGTACATCGGGCCCGTCCTCCAACTCGGCGCGGTAGACCACAAGGCGCGCCATCACCACGGCCGCCGCCTCCTGGTCGAAGCCGGCCGATATGTGGTGCAGGCTTACTGCGGCGTCGCCCCAGCTGATAGACGGAAACAGTTTTAGTATTCTCGTCATTTACTGTTTCATTAGATTCGGAAAAAATTAGCTGAGACAGACAGACACACGAGTGATCCTATAACAGGTTAACTGCCCCTAACAATAAATCTTCTATTGTGTCTATTGTCTGGCACTTAACGTGTTCCGAACACGTTTTTGCGTCTGTCTGTGTGTGTGTGAGGGTGTGCTTGTGTGTGACGTGTGTGAACGTGGGTTTCGTTTTTTCCTTTTGAGGTACAGAACCCTAAAAATAAAAAAAACCCGACTGCAAGTTCAGAACAAGCTCACTTTTCAAGCAGCACGATACAGCTCATGGCAGTTAGAAGGTCTTTGTCCCAACAGTGGGAACTTTATAGGCTGATTAATAATATGCTGTTATTGTGTTTGCTCTATTGACATTATAGATGTTGTATTGGCATAAATTAAAAGCACACGAGTCATTTTTAAATTGTGTGTATTAAGGTGTGTAAAAGAGAATACAATATAAAGTTGTCTCACTTGCGCGCTACAGTAGAGACTCGCACGCGGCGCTGTCCACTCGAGTGTTGGTACTGCGTGATGAACTGCACGCAGCCGCGACCGCCTTGAGGAACTGCCGCGTGTTGGTTTACCACCTGACAAAGGAATTATAGTCATTTCAAGAGGAATACATAAATAGATACAGTAATAATATTTCCTGCATTATGAGAATCCCAATAAAATTAATACTACGGTATGGAACCGATACATGTGCAATAAATTAAACTACAAGTAATACTAGTCCCCAGAAGTAGAGCAAAATTTAATATTAATTTTAAAAAGTTAATTTTTCAAACAAAATACATTCAGTAATAGTAATCACTCTGTTTAGACAACCGAGCTGGCCACCTGCGGTGCACCATAGTGCCCAATCCATTGTTCGCCAAACATGTTTTTTTTTTGTTTGTACACATGTTCAAGGATTCAAGTTCATTGACTCAATCTAATTCGACAGAGTGTTCTTTATTCAAAATTAAAACTCTACTTTTTAACCAAATTACTGGACCAACTTCGTTCATTTTTTGTAGATCGTCAGCAAAGGTGATAAAAAAGTATGTGGTTGAATTTATTGCATATAAGTGAGTTAGGCTGCCTGTCCACCGGAGCGGAGCGAGTCTACGGAGCGGAAAACGGAGAAATATTAACCAATAGGAGCGCGAGCGGACGGCGGAGTGGAGCGGACTTAAGATTCTATTGGTTAATATTTCTCCGTTTCTCCGCTCCGCAGCCGCGCTCCGCTCCGGTGGACAGGCAGCCTTACATACCGTATACATGAAATAGAGTCCTGTCGCTTACCAATACAATAACAAAAACATCAAATTGGTTAAGTAGATTTTGAGAAAATAAAACTTTGCGGACATACTTTGCGGTGCTGGTTGCAACACCTATCTATGTCGTTAACTAGCATAAGTCGAGTCTACTATTAGTGATACATTTTAATGTTAACATTGTTATTTTTGATTAAATTAAATTATTATTAAATTATACTCGTAACAGACAGAACCTCCTTTCTCATGTCGGTAAAAATAGCTCTTGGAACTTATCAAAATATTTACAACAATGAAAGAGACAATGATTCAAATGACAGACAACTTAATCCCGCAGACGTCTGGGGTTCTGCTAAAATGTGTATGTATGTTTTATCTTGTTCACGATCCAACACCTGATCCTTCAAAGTGTTCTCACACACGAGCGACACTGTCACGAGACGTCGAAGCACCGACGACCGCCGACCTAAAGCGACGCTTACAAATTTAACGTGTAGCGTCCGCCATTTTGTCACTCCTGAAATAATTGCAGTCCACTGACAAAATGATGAACGCGACACGCTTTAGGTCGGCGGCTGTCGACAACGCGTGCAGTTTCCTCTGCCGATGACGCGTGTCGCTCGAACACTCGCCTTATTACAAAACAAGGTTCATCTTCAAACCCAGGTTTAAACCATGGACCCTTTTTTGAATTTTGAACTTTATTCCGACACATTCAGCTGTCAGTTTTACAGAACTGACAACTTAGTACCGGACTAAATTGTCAGTTTTGTATAAAGAACTGTATTTCTATCTCAGCTAGGTTCTTGTTACAAAAACTGGCTCGATGGTATAAGGCCGTAAAAGACAACTTACCTCAAAGAATATCGCCATAGTTGTGCTCGGAGTGAAGGTGCACATCTTCCACTGACACGTGTTGCCCATGCCGACCTCCTGGTCCGACACACACGGACCCTTTACGTTCAGTGACACGCATGAGCCTATCGCACCGGATACTGTTGAACACAAGTTTTGTGTGAAATTACTGTTGATTGATGAAATGAGGCTTCAGTTTAGCCTCATTTCATCCAATATACCTACAACGTAACATATTACACGATTACCCAAAAAAAGAGTGTAATGTTTTCACGGTTCTTGTATGTGAGTTTCTTTATTCCACCCCTAGCTTTTGCCCGCGGTTTCTCCCGCGTGGATGTCGGAAAATATCCCAAGGGAACCTGCAACCGGGATTTGTTTCCTTATTCCTTGTCTACATTATAAAGGGAACTTCTGTGCAAAATTTCAGCTTTCTAGGTCCAAGGGTTTGGGCTGGGCGTTGATGAGTCAGTCAGTACTTCTCTTTTTATTTATATAGATAACTGTTAAATGCCTGAACCAGGGACCGTACAACCCCGGTTAAGAGTCTTTGGAAGGGGTAAGACATTTAACTCTTTGAATGGGTTTTAGGCTAGAAACCCAGTAAAAGGGTTATCCCTTCAATATGGATAACCCATTGAATGGGTTCTGTACTTGAAACCCAGTGAAAGGGTTACCCCTTCATTATGATAACCTACCATATTAGCTATTTGCAACGTATGCCCATCATCGAGAGATCGTGTATCTGCTCCTGCATTATAAAGATAAAGTAATATTTTAAATAGTAATTAGTGTTTAATTACTGCAAATTTGGCTAGCATTGCTCGCAGCTTATCGCATATGGAGTGAATGTGAATGTGAATGGGAATGTGATAGCCCCAGTTAACCTTTTGACCACTGGGTTTTATATCAATTGCTGTGCCCCCAGCGCTAATCTCATAAAATGATAAATAAATACATGCCTACGATGTATAGGGTTGTGCAATGAAATATATCGATATGTTGGATTAAAAAAAAAGACGGCGGCTGTTCTGGTGTCTTTTTTTTTAATCCAACATATCGATATATTTCATTGCACAACCCTATACATCGTAGGCATGTATTTATTTATCATTTTATGAGGTGGGCGCTTATATGTGATATTACCTACATATGAATCTAATTAATACTGATTACTTTACTAATGATAAATAATTTTGTTAAATAACCTAGTAGGTGATAATTCGACTTATTTATTGCAACACAGTACCCAAGTAATTGTTTTTATTTATCGACATAATCGATTATATTACCCTATTTATAGTAGGTAACAACGAGCGCAACAAGCGCTAAAGGCTCAGCAACACATACTATAAAATTATGTGGTTGAAAGGTTTTTATTCGAATCCAACATATCGATATATTTCATTGCACAACCCTATACATCGTAGATATGTATTTATCATTTTATGAGCTGGGCGCTGGGGGCACAGCAATTGATATAAAACCAAGTGGGTGAAAGGTTAACTGGGGCTATCACATTGACTCCATATGCGATAAGCTGCGAGCAATGCTACCCAAATTTGCAATAATTAAACAAAAAGTACCTTTTAAAATATCACTTAAGGCTCCTCCTCCCTAAAATACGGCAAAACTAAGTAACTTTGTATCCATCTTTTACAGTAACTATATCATCTTTTTGATAGGAAAAAATACACAGCAATCTAGAACACATAAGAAGTGATTTCATCTGTCCTGAAATCTATTTTAGTTTCTAGAACTAAGGGAAAAGAAAATCTAAATCCAGGTCTATTTCTGTCTATTTTTTCTAGTTTTTACCCATATTACTCCTACAATTTTTATTAAAAGTGTTCATAAATTTATACAGTTCTCTACAAAATAATAAGGAATGATTTCATGTTATTACTTTTTAGTCCAATCAATAGATTTTTTGTAAATCGATAATCTATAAACATAAAAAGAGAAGTCCTGACTGACTGACTCACTGACTCATCAACGCCAAGCCTAAACCCTTGAACCTAGAAAGCTGAAATTTTGCACAGAGGTGGCCTTTATAATTTAAACAAGGAATAAGGAAGGATTTCCCGGTAGGACGTTCCTGCGGGATATTTTCCGACATCCACGCGGGCAAAAGCTAATTACTTCATATTTTGCAAGCGTGGTGTCATCGCGATTCTCTTTCTTTTCTATGCAGTCCGACAGTGGCCGCGCTTTTTACGGCGGACAAGCCTTATGGTTGATCCGCTGTGGTTTTGCGAAATTCAATTTTTTTTGCGTTTGTTTCAATTTGAAAGTCAGTGTAAGGTTGTATCTTGATCAAAATATGATTCGCCACAATAATAAAATGTATTTTCATAATTTTACATAAAAAGCATCAATACATCTCTCTAAGTTAGATTTGCTCCGGATTCGTTTGCTTTCCGAAATCTTTAAATGAAGTAAATTTATTTTCATAAAGTCGTGGCGCTGAGGGCACGAAAATCTGGAACTTATCCTGGCGTTGGAAAGTTTAAAAAAGACAAACTTTCTAGGATATGATTTTAAATCAGCCAGTTTTTGGAAAACCACATTTTGATAGATTGTATTTAGAAGAATGGAGACACACCAATCTAAATGCATGTAATATGTAATATTAGCTTCCGCCCGCGGCTTCGCCCGTGTGGTATGTCGATAAAAAGTAGCCTATGTCCTTTTCTACCCGTGTGCGTTTTAGCGTGAAAGCATAACACAAACAAACAAACTCACTTTCGCATTTATAATGTTAGTCAGGATTCCGGTGTAAAGAACACTCTCCAATGTGTATTCAATGTGTATTGACAAATTGCTACGCTTCTGTTTCCTAAAAAATATGCCAGAAATTGACTTACTTTTGAGTTCTCTACTACATTTGACTTCCAGCGTGCCATTAAATGCCATCTTGTAGTCTCCTCGCTGGTCTTTAGCGAAGACTCTCTGGAATGTCTGCTTGAACAGCGAGGAATTGAACGAGTCTCCCATCACCATGTGGCCGCTGCGAAACAAAAGACAATAATGAAGGTCGATGAACCGATTTTATGATTTATCGTACAGTTCACAAAACACAACCCTGGCCTGCAAATTACAAAAAAACCGGTCAAGAGCGAGTAGGACTCGCGCACCGAGGGTTCCGTTCCGATTTCTGAAAAAGTGTGCTAATTAGAGACATCGTTTTATTTTTCCTGTAATCTTTACATAAACTTCTATCACATAGAATAATTTCAGATTTTCTCTTTGCAAACTTCGGAGATAAGGGGGGGGGGGGGGGGGGCGGTATTTTTTTTTACATTTTTTATCTAAAGTCGGAAACTATGCGGCCTAAAAAAATAAAAAATAGTTTGAGAATGTGCAAACAGCACTCTTTCATATGATACCCCACATACCCTAGTAGCCCCACTTTAAATTTTTAAGACCCCCTTTCAGTCCTTGTGGCAAAATAAATATAAGTATTTTTATTTCTTTCTTATTTGCAAAATAGTTGGGTAAACGTCATCTAAAACTATTCCAAATTTCAAGTTGATAGCATCAGTAGTTCTTGAGATATCCAGCTGTGACAGACAGACAGACAGACTGAGTCACACCATAAAGGTTCCTTTTTTACCATTTTGGTACGGAACCCTAAAAACGAAGAAAAATTTTATCTCGCGGGCTACCCTGGCGCTTTCGCCTTAAGTGTTTTGTCTTTGATAAATGTTCATTTAGAATTCAGTGGTATACCTCATATTTTTTTTTTTATAATAGGAAAGTATGTGGTAGGTAGGCCCATTACTTGACATCTGAGCCTGAGAATGCCTATTCATTCATCAGAACTTGTAACAAGAAAATTTGCAGAAGCAGTCATCATTGTAATAAGTATTTAAAGGGAACATAAACATATTATCAATTAAACAATTATGGATTTAATTAATTAGGAATCGCTACAATTTCTTACACCTGCCTAATTTATAGCCAAAATCCTTCGCTCACTTTCATTGGACCAGCCACAGTCAGAACAGCCTTATGTACTCGTTCGTAATAAAAGCATAATATATTATGCAAGTACTACTTACCCAGTAGAATTACAACACTGCTTCATCTCCAAAAGACCAGTCTGATCCAAGGCACACGAGTAAATATCAATCGAATGACCGTTGGTCGCCGCCCTTAGTGACAGAGCTTCGTAATGCTTGATACCTTTCTTCATGTATTTAGCGTTGTCCTTGTGAATGTCGTGGTGCGAACGAATGGGCTGCTTCAGCTCATCATTGACCACCTGACCCGGACCTTGAGAGCAAGGTCCACCGAGGAACATCATGACTCTGCCACCAGTGTTGGGGTACGTCACTTCCAAAAGACCAACAGCTAGAGAAAGAGCAACACCGCTGCTACGTAACGGTCTCTTTCCAACACCTAGTGGCCATGGATCCCGTCCAAGCTCTCCGAGCAGATCTGTCAATGCCATGTCACATGTCTTAACAGGTTGTAGGAACCTGTGTGCCGGTGGCTGCGGCGCAGGCGCGCCGGCTCTTTGCTGCGGGTTGGGTGCGTTTACGCGGCCAATCGCCAATTGTTCTTGAATCTGTTTAGCTGACAAGTCTTTCGTGCCTTTGAAGACATAGCACTTTGATATGCCTTCTGTACCTGGAGAAGAGAAATGAAGGGTCTCAGGGATGTGGCCATTGTTTCATTAAGGATGAAACAATGGTGTAACAAGTTCATCAGTCAGAAACAGTTACCCTACAACGTTAGCTTATGAAAATAAATATTTATAGTAAACACACTTGGCTTAAAGCCAACAGGTTGTGGACTCCTTCCTCTTGGTTTCAGCCAAGTATTTCGTATCAGGCTACCAATTCACAACATATAAAGTTGAGGAAGTGTAAGTATGCAGGAAGTGAAAGTTAATACCTACTTACTTAACAGTTTTGTCATGTAATACCATAATATATTGTGAAGATAAAACATGTACAAATCAAGTAGAGATACTGATAAAAAACAGGAAACATCAAATTCTTTTAATTAAGTATAATTTATATAAATATTGAGAAACTATGAAAGAGCTATAAAATGGGACTTTTACAGGTTTGATTCTAGTTTTAGACATTCAAATAAATAAATTTTGGTTGTGCAAGCATATAAGGTATCTGTTGTTATCTCATTATTTCACTCTAGCTTTTCAATTACAAAGTCTAAGCAGGCAATTGATGGTAATTTATTGTTATTAGAGGTTTTATTAGTCTTTTCAAAAACCATTAAGACTACAATTCGCCAAGTATGGCGTATCTAAGGGGCGTTCATTAATTACATGAGGCGTTTGGGGGGGTAATTATAATAAGTATTATGAAAAATGATTAAGCAAATTATGTTTATTTAAAGAAATCCAACACAATAAAGCACAGATTAACGTATTTACACTAAAAATACGAATTTTGAATAATCTAAAGTGACATTAGAGGCAGGGCAAGCCAAATCTCATGACACCTCACCAAGTGTCAAAAAATCCCCAAAATCACCTCACGTAATTAATGAACGCCCCCTAATAACTTTTTTTTTTTTTTTGTTAATGATGTTATGTTAGTACTTATTACATTTATTTTGATTTTTTCTACATTTATTATATTTATTTTTGCCATCAACATGCTAAGAAAAAGAAGATTTATTTTGTGCTCTTCAAAATATAGTTATGCAGTTTAGACATCTCACTTACCTAGCTCATGTATCTGCACCATGCGTCCAAAAGTAATTAGGCCAACAAGAGCATTCTGCGGCATAAGACTGAGTGACGTCTGAAGTGAGTCCTTCAGTGCCCCGAGTTCCTCCTCATCCAAACATGTGTCAACTACCAGCAGGTAGATAGGTGGCATAGTCTGGGCTCGAGTTATGGTGTACTCTATGGTGGAGAAGTTGGGGATAAGCTCAGCGGGCTGATGTTGCTCCGATATTGCTGAGTATTGTGGGGGGAACTGGAAAGAATGGTTTAGTATGATAGTCATATTTGGAGAAATAATAAGAGCTCTATCAATATGCTAGTTACGGTACTATTCCCTGAATATCAATAGTATTAGTGCCCGCAGCTAGCTGTTTCATGACATGACTGATAAAGTGATAATTTTGTTTCTTGCTTGCCCAGACTGTGAGTGGAAAAGGTGGTCTCCAACATACCTGTATAAAGAGACATACCTACTCTCACCAAAAGATTCCCACAATGAACCAACAAGAGAGTGGCTCTCGTGGAATGCATATTAAAACCAGACAATTGTCAGCCAAGGAAGTGGCTTATTGTTCTAAGAACAGATTGCCATGATGCAGAAAGAGCAAAAAAAAAAAAAAAAATTTTGTTTCAAAAGTGCAACCACAAAACACAGAGGGTTTTAGTCTATTTCAAATTATTTTTAAACACATTTCTACAACAAACTGTGAATCATATTATGATGTAACTGAGCTTCTCGCCAAATCAATTATGTGTACTTGAAATGAATATTGTTACATCATCCACACATCCCATGGTAAATCCAAGGGAATTGAGTTTCAACAGCAACACAATTTAAATATTGCAGCTAAGGTAATTAAAATTAATATACTTATACATATAATAATATGTATATGTGAACACCAAAATCACTGTGAAGGTCTGTTATAATAGCAATAAAGAAAGGAGTTGCAAAACAATGCCATCTACATTATCTAAGTTATAATATACAACCAAACTTGCTTTCTTAATGTTTGTATCATTGCGGACATTTATGGTGAACTAATTAAAACCTTATTACTTTGGTAATAAGGTCACTGTTGGCCACTTTTTTTGCGTGAAACTTTTTGGCGTTAATGATAGGGCCACTGAAGAGACCTGGCTGACTTGTTCCCTTTCCCTTAAAACTTTATAATATGACTGTATTAAAAATGCGTCTGTAGGTGTGAAACAGTCTATGTGAGCAAAAACTAAACATTGAAAAAAAAAGGTTCAAAGTCAAGTGTCAAAAGTTTTGAAGTGGTTGGGTTATCTGTGTTTACATTTGTGTATAATGTCCCAATAAATTAGTGTATATAATATAACAATATATTTAAACAATTCTCGAGATTCATGTAATAAGAATATTACATGTATTATATGTCATAGGTCCAAAGTTTGTTTATGACAATAAAATTAAAGTTTTAAGTTGAAAATGGTGTTCGGGATATTTTGATTGACTAGCTGTCCAAACATGGAAACTTGAATGGATACAAACATGGGACAAGATTTAGAAATCTGTTCTAAACTTTACTCACATGAATTATAAATATTTCAATTTGGCAAATTGGCAGAAAAAGTCAGGGAAACAGCTCAAAACAATTTAAAGTAATGAAACAAAAAAAAATATCAAAAGTAATTTAAAGTACACAATACTCACAGGGTTTCTCTGGAAACAGAAGTTGCATGACCATAACTTGGCTCTGTAGTCCACTTGGCACATCGGATTCAAGATAGCCCTGCATGTATTCCGGGTACACAGCACAGGTTCATACTGAATCGGCGGCAAATCAGGCCTCTCCTTCAGCGGCTGGTACAAACATGCCAGCGGCACCACCAGCCTGGTAGCCTCGATTCTACTCGAAGGCCACACGTTCCACGTGAACCGTATACCATCTCTGTCTTCATTTTGCTGAATAAACTCCTCATACGTGGCCATATCGCCGATCTAAAAGCGAAACATCGATAATTCACAGATTTAGCAAACAGTGGATTACAAACGCGAATTTAAATTATTTTAACTGTCATTTCTATAATTTACGTACCAAGTGTGCATGCGGCAACTCGAGTCCAGCCACATAAGCAATATGTTAACGTTTCACTAAGTATTCATTCAGAAATTAGTTGTTATTGGGATTTTACAATAATTTTCACCAGACGGGAGAGGCTGGCTGATTTGGCAATTGTCAAAATCATAGACAAATCAGCTGTCACAATAGCCACGTCATTCTAAAAGACGCAACATATTTTTTGCGAAATGGTGAAAAATTTTCAATTTAGTTATTTTGAATTATGCTTTTATTCTATTGTTTAGAATTGATAGTTAGAAATCAAATAAATTTTAATATTGGCTATTCGATCTTTTTAGTTTTGTCTACGGTTATCCATAGATTGAAGAAGAAATTCTATAGACAAGTTTAGCGTCTTTGTCTATGGCAAAAAGTGACGCGTTCCTTTACACACATACGGAAATAAAAAAAACGAAAAAAATAAATAAATACACGTTAAAGGTGAAAATTAAATATTTCTCAAGTAAATTATACTTTAAAACAGTGATTAGCAGCGTGTTAGTACTAAAAGTGTGGAACATTTTTGGAAATTATGAAATACATGTGTGGAACAAACGGTTCGGTTGTGGACATTCTGAGTAGTAATGAAACGTTCTTGAATGAAATATTTTTTTATTTTTAGGACATAGTAAATTATATTTCAATTATGGACATTATTTGTAAAATAATTCGTATTTAATGATATAAGAACAAACATTCTAATATAATTAGTGGATACAAAATTAATGACATGTCATTGCTTTGTTTGAAGAGCAGGAAGTTTACGCCAAAAAGTGCGACTGCGCACTGGCCAAATTAGTAGTGTGAAAGAAAATGGCGATCAGCGAAAGGCGTCCGGAGTTAACGTGATGAAAAACATTGTTAAAAGCTCAATTACATAGTGTTATAGTTATTAATTGTGTCAGATGTAGATTAATTAAGTGTTAATGAATAGTGATTGTGTATAAAAATGGCTGCGAATATGTACAGAGTCGGCGGTAAGTGGCAATAATTGGTTATTTTTGTTGTAGCTTCGCCGGTTCACCGCCAGCCGACTAGCGGTGCTTTGCTTTGATTGTCGTACCTTCATTAATTGCTCACATTAATTAGTTCAGTTAGTTATATTTCTTTACTTGTCTGAATTCAAACTGATCCAAAGGTTTGCGTATAAAACATCGCGGCAAAGCCTTGTTTGCGGAAAAGTTATATTTATTTTACCAAAATTCATCAAATAGGACATTAGCATTTGCATCTAGGTATCATTGTATCGGCTTGCGTATCTGCGTGCGGGTGGTTAGACACGAAGCGCCTGCAATTATCAGACGGCGTTTATGATTTTTAGGGATTGTTTGACGAAGTTTTGATGGTTTCAACACGAGATTTTAGGTTATATTCGATGTTGTCAAAACATTTTGTTGGAAGTATTTTGTATTGTGGTGGTTGTTGATGGCTGGGGGGTTACTGTGGTATACTGGGAGTTTGGGATGAGTAGTTGTGCACGGTATTGGGGTTAGTTTTGTCATGTTTGGTGTGTGAGTGCCGGCGCTTCGGTGTCGCTGGTGTTAGCGGGAGCCGGGCGCGGGCGCCGCGTGCCGCGCTCCGCGGACCTCGCGTCGAATGTTAATTAGTTCTTCCTTTTATGTTCACTTCCTATCAAATAGCGTAGTGCCACTCAAAAGGCTGTTGAAACTTTGTTTTGAGCTTCAAACTTTTTTTTAGATTTGATTCATCTATTAGAATATTGTATCATGGGTTGGCCATCCCTAAGTTATTCACCACCCCTACAATTGATTATAACTTATCAGTTGTTAAGTAATATTAGGAGGTTTTTTTAAGTACTGTGTTTTAACTGTTTTACTTACTTATTTCACATGCATATCCGAATTTATAATTTTTGTGTTGACCTCAAAATGCCTGCATACATAATACACTTGTATCTGACAAAGAATAACTTGACCTACATTCACTACCTTGGAGTTTTTCTTCGGCACTGAACTTTATTAATATCCTATGGCCCTAACAGAAGTAAAGGTCCAACTTTAGGAAGAAGTTAACAAACTATGTTTATAAAAATGTGATTATTACTTTTTTGTATGATCAACATGAACAAAATCAACATACAATCAACTCTCATAAGCTATCAAGGTTACGGAAGGCAATCTATTTTAGTCACATATTAATCTGCTGATTTGCTGCTGAAACACTTAAATAGGTAAACAATAAAGTTGTAGTTGATGATATTGGAAAATTTTCATTTTCAATCATTCCATACATAAAGAGATTTTTATGTTTGAAGTAGACAAAAGTCAGTCATATTTAATGTAACTATAGAGGGGCTAGTGGCTAAGAATAATTGTCGCACGTGTCGATCGATTAAGTTAAGCTGCGCTTGCCGCGGTCGGTCAGTGGATGGGTGACCTTCTTTACATACCGAGACCTCGGAAAGCATGTTAAGCCATTGGTCCTGGCTGTCATTCATAGATCTTTGACAGTTGTTACGGGTCATCAGAACCCCGAAAGTCTGACAACCGGTATTACCAAGGGTTATCATATTACCCAGTAACTGGTTTGTGGGGGTCAGATAGGCAGTAGCTCCATATAAAATACTGGTATTCAGCTGCATCTGGTAAAGCTTAACCTGATGGATCGACCCTTGCGGCTTTTATTACTTAGCCACAAACACCTTAGCAAAATTTTAATCAACTTTATAAAAAGTATTTCAGATGTCACATCATGACTTATATATGAGAACATTGAATAGGAAAGAAAACTCAACACAAAGTTACTTTGTTAGCATAACTAGTCACCCTATACTCCTAGGAAACCAACAATCAATTAAAAACATAATTGAAAGTTAATAGGTAGACACACACTTCCTTACATTTTTCTTGCTACACAAACATTTTATAACATAGTTAAGACAGTCAACATAAAACTCCTCATTTTGTTTAATAATATAACCTTCCATCATGTGAAAGTAGCGAGTTCATTGACCTATTACCTAAGCACAAGCTGTAACCCAACTACCTTGCCTGACTTTTAATATATAGTGCTAGCTCATACATGAAGTAGTATTAAATAATATTGAGTAAATACTTCTTCCTATTGACATTATTTCAAATGTGGTATGGCTCTGCTAACTGCTAATTTATTGTTCTTACAACTATTTTCCTCTTAATATCTCGCGTTAATAATAATAGTAAAAGCCATAATCACCATGACGTAACTTCACGCGTACAAATGTACAGTCAACTGCACAGTTAGTTAATAAATTACTAATTAGTTCCTCATTATAAGGATTAGCGATGAATTTCATTTCAATAGCTGACGTTTTCATTTGATTATGAAAAGCGAGCGCATTCGGTTTGGCGATTGTGATGTTTTGTGTTTTAAAGCACAGGAAAACGCGGGTTCTCATTTTAAAGAACGTCATCATCATCATTTCAGCCGAAAGACGTCCACTACTGGACATAGGCCTTCCCCAAGCACCGCCACTTCGACCGGTTCTGTGCTTCCCGCATCCAGCGGATACCTGCGGCATTTACAAGGTCATCGGTCCACCGAAAGAACGTCGGATTGTTTGAATTCAATCAACAAGTATCCTTGCGTCGAAATTCCGAATCACCAAGTAGTTATTTTTCTAGGGTTCTCTCGAAAGATTCTTTACTCTTTAGAAGTATTCTTCAGGTTGTGTATCTATGTATTTTGTTTCTGAAAATGCCCATAGTATTATTTGGCCCATAGCGTCGTAAACCCCACGCGCGCCAAATATCGTCGATCCATTTTAATAAAAGAA
The DNA here is from genome assembly GCA_905163495.3 of Cosmia trapezina. Lineage (NCBI taxonomy): Eukaryota > Metazoa > Arthropoda > Insecta > Lepidoptera > Noctuidae > Cosmia > Cosmia trapezina. The sequence continues at coordinate 20,068,784 of LR991035.1, read as the reverse complement.
ATAATTGTGAAAAAGAAGGGAGTGAATGATAGCGTGACGGTTGACAGGGAGAATGGAAAAAGAAAAAACCGGTCAAGAGCGAGTCGGACTCATGCACCGAGGGTTCCGTTCCGATTTCTGAAAAAGTGTGCTATTTAGAGACATCGTTATATTTTTCCTGTAATCTTTACATGAACTTCTATCACATATAATAGTTTCAGATTTTTATCTTTGTAAACTTGAGAAAAGGGGGGGGGGGACGGATTTTTTACATTTTTCATCAAAAGTCGAAAACTATGCGGCCTAAAAAAAACTAAAAAAATATTTGAGAATGTGCAAACAGCGCTCTTTCATATAATACCCCACATGCCCTAGTAGCCCCACTTTGAATTTTTAAGACCCCCTTTCAGTACCTGCTGAAAGGGGGTCTTAAAAATTCAAAGTGGGGCTACAAAAAAAAAAAAAATATATTTAATTCTTTCATATTTGCAAAATAAGTGGGTAAATGTCATCTAAAACTGTTCCAAATTTCAAGTTGATAGCATTAGTAGTTCTTGAGATATCCAGCTGTGACAGACAGACGGACGGACAGACAGACAGACTGAGTCACACCATAAGGGTTCCTTTTTTACTATTTTGGTACGGAACCCTAAAAAGTGTTGCGCCGACCCCAAGTAACATGTGACAAGAAGATGATGATGACTTAACTAGATGCCTTCCTATGTTTAATAGAAAATGAATAACACCCCTATCAATAAAAACTGATGCTGAATCACTGTCACTGTTCTCTTATTTCGTAAACTCCAGTTTAATCCTCGGTTTGTTCAGCCTACGTTACGCAACTATCTTTATTGTTATTGTGGCTGGCAGCGTCCAGATTTTCTAATTGTGTTTGCTTCCTATGAAACGTTACTGGTTTTGCATAGAAACAGTTACTGATGAAACGCAAACTGTCACTTTAAATTCGCCTTAAGCTTATCACATTGTCTTATCTGAAGAATACAAAGTGCGACGTTTTATTTTCTAATGAGAATTCCATCAAAATCGGTCCTGTGATTTACGAACTCACTGCCAACAGACCGATGGGTAGGGTTCTGGCAATCTTTCCAATATTTTTTTGGGTAAAACAATGTGCTGTACTTCCGTAAGATAGTACGCCAGTAAAATCCTTTAACCTAATACACCAACCAACACTAAGCAATGATTAAGACGTCTCCATATATAACCAGACACTGAATGTTAAAACCACCAACCCACCGAATAAACTACCTCTTGCATGTGACGGCGTGGTAAAAAAAAAACCCCGTCCTACAAAAACAAAATGGTCTAGTACTCTAGTTATTCAATGATTACGTCTAGCTAAATCACAAACTTCACATTTCCTCTTTATTGCCTTTTTGAGTTCTTATTACGTAGCTAATTTTAAACCTATTGCCTACTGCACTTACCTAATTACTGGCGTCGATTTATACCTTACGCAAAAGGATGATCTTCCAGTAAGTAGGAGAACTGTTCATCTAAACATCTAAATAATTTATCAACACCAACTCATTATTATTACAAATACGCTAAGCTGACGAAAATTACACCGCTATCTTAGATTTCATAAATTAACAATTTACTCTGTTCCAATTATGAATGTCTCATAAATCAAAATATCAATTTCATCGCAATAACCTAAAGTCCTAAACGATTGTTTATATTGTGTAATGCAGATAATTTATTAGTGATATCGACTGAGTACTAGTAAGTACTATGACATCACAAATGATACTCGAAACCTGTGGCTATCTGTCGTCACACCAAGTTCGTTGTCGTTTACCACTATTATTTATTTTAAACACACGAGAACTAGTGTGTTTGAACTCGTAAACTTGAACGGAAGTTCGGTCAGTAAATGAAAATAGTAGAATGACTTACGGTTGTGGTTTTACAATGACTAGCTTAAACAAATGGTTAGTCAATGTTAGAGTAATTACGCCACTCAGATGCATTGTGTTATGTCACAAACTACGGTAGTTATTGCATAAAACCGTAAAAGATTACTAACTCGTAAATAAGGCGCGAAGCGAAATATTTAGTTCTGTAAATATGTAGTACAGCTGTGATGACGGATTACTTAGTTTTAAATAAATTCATACGATTTAATGCATGTACCTAGTAACCACAAATTGGGGCCCGTGAAAACGTTCATTGACTGAACAAATCGACACCAACGCTTTGTTGCGTATACAAACGACCACGAAATCACTGACAGACGAACACACAACGCGGTTCACCGTTGCCAGACGACATAGTATTGTAGTAGTTCCATGCACGCAGCAAATATGTAGCTAAATGTAGTATTATCAATGAATCGTGACTAAGCACATAATTAGATTAAACATATTCACTCATAATAAAAAAGGATATATAAGAAGTAAGGACCTTGGGAATTTACTTCCTAGACCTCTTTCCTTTATCTGTGAGCAAGGTTTCATTCGAACCTGCCTTTGAAAAACTCTAATCTAGCTAGAAACTGTCTTAACTTTTGTTCAATGGGAAGGAACAGGCAACGCTAATTATAGATGACGCCATTATCGCTGGTAACTGTCAGCTATCTATCTGTTAGGTTGTCAAGGAGACTAAACAGTAAACGCGCTCTCACCATAAAAAATATGGTGTTTGACAGGTAAACAACACCAAGGACGATGTGATTCCTAGCGGAAAAAATTGGCAATATCACTCCCCATTGTTGCATTTTTCATACGGCGTTCCACAAGGAGGCATGTTAAGGCATCTTTCCTTAATGGCGCCCACCGTTTCATAATGGCGCCCACCTTCATTAATATATTGACTTACTTAATTATAATGTGTGTTATACATATATTGAAACATATTAAGTATAATGCCCATTTTCACCAACCCTAATTGACACTTAAATGAATCCCTAAATATTATTGCACTGTTGGGTTGTCAACTTTCAGCGCAAAACAACAGTGCACTTTTATTTAGGGATGTGTATTGGTGAAAACGGGCATTAATATATTTAATAATTGCTTAATAACTAACATTTACAACATTCATTATTACTTCTAAAAGATCGTTGGCATAATTTCAGACTGGCTAATCGTGAATGCGAGGTCCTAGACGGATTTAAAAGGCTATCGTTATCCTTTTTAGGGTTCCGTACCCGAAGGATCCAAACGGAGCCCTATTGCTGTCACTCACGTGTCCATCTGTCCGTCGTCTGTCACACAGGTTTTACAGCCGAACGGTTGGATCTTAAAATTTTCACAACCCACCCATTGAGCCTGTACAAATTGTCAAAAAATATTTTTTAATGTTTTTATGGGGTAAATAAAACTAAAGGGGGGCGCGAAATTTTTTTTTGTCCTATCCCATCGAGGTAACAACGATACCCTTGTTTGGAGCTAGTTGAGTAAATAAATATTGTATTTTTTGTTTTTAAAAATACTGGAAAACAAAGGAATGAGAAGCCACCACAGCCAGCTTTTTTTTTTTAGAAAATTTTGTGCCGAAGAATTTTTTAACTTCCCATTGACCTATGAACTTGAAAGAAGAAGGGTCATCTGTGACCCAAGCCCGGCGCAAACCAAACATATCTCATTTTTTTTGTTATTTTATATATTCAAATATATAGTTTTTTTTTTTTTCGATTTTAGTGGCTAACCTATATAAATTGCCTTCGTAAGACAAAATATTATTTCTTAACTTACACGATTATATAGTTTATAAATATTATATAATTTCAACATCATGGACTCATGGTGGGCCATCGTCAAGTTGTACCATCACTTTTCGCCCTTATTACTATAAGAATAAGGTTCATCATGATTTCATTGAAAATAAAAATATCTAAAGAAAAAGCCTTTGTTTAATTTCCAGAAAAACATTATGTTTTGTCTTACACAGGCAATTTAACTAATCTAACTTAGTAAAAAACCAAAATATATAATTATATAATATAATATAATACTTGCTCTTTTAGAGAGTGCAGGAGTGATATAGCATGTGCGAGTTCTTTTGTATCTCACACTAGCGAGATAAGCCGAAATGCCGATCATTTTATGACCATTATCTCGCTACAATCGGTACCTATCGGTACCTAACTTGGTTTTTTCCATTGTAATTGTCTTTACCAAAACATAGCTATATAATGTAAAGCTTCTTATTTTGAATTCTGTCGTTATTGGTAGGTTTGATAAAAATAATATTTTGCCTTGTGAAGGCAATTTAAATAGGTTAGCCACTGAAATCGAAAAAAGAAATACCTGATAATTGATGTACTTAAAATAATGAAAAAACTAAAATATGTTCTGTTCGCGCCGGGCCTGGGTAAATTTTGTATGGAGCGTGACCCTTCTTCTTTGGTGATAATGTTTATTATTACGTATTTTAGTAACAAATACCAATATATTGATAAATCAGATTTCGTACGGAACCCTAAATGTGCGAAGTCTGACACGCACTAGGCCAGTTTTTTTTTTATTGAAAACTATCCTTTGATATTTTTGAAGTTATGAGTTCCGATGTTTTATCACTTTTTCGCAGTCCATCTTGAGCCATCACTTTGTTTACTGTTATAACAGTTTTACTACATTGCTTCTGTGACTTTTCGGATAGTGGTCGGGGTCAGTGGAAGTGTTGCTCGATTTTTACGACACAACACAACTTTGACATGCTCTAACTTTGGACTCGCCCACTACTGGAGCAGCTGACGCTCAGATCTCTTGTGCACTAAAGGAACGACTATTTTTGGTATGATTTTCAGCCGCTATTAAATTTTTCACACTAACGGCACCGCCCGTACTAAAGTCTCACTTCGTTTTGCCGTTTCATAATTTCAGTCTTTCAGGTTGGCGCGAACCTGATTATTGTGTAAATCTATCTCTATAGAAAAATAATGAGTTCTTTGTAACGCCATACGATTAATCCTATTCAATGACATAGCCGAAAAAGCTGTGACAATAATGACTAAATATGTTGCAGCATCTTCAAATCCTATCCTAACTAACACAGTATACTGTTGATCGGTTACACCTTCCGCCCACAGTCTACCCATGCCTTCTGTGACAGATCATGATCAAGCACTTCGTTCGTCAAGCGTCATATTGGCAGTTTTGAACTTATGATTTGAAGGGTTGTCTAGGGTCTTTACCCGTACTAGCAGTAGATCTTACGTATTTATAGGGTGACTGTTAATTAGTGACCGATACTTAAACACAGTCATGATTGTACACACGGCTACAGATCAAGCTATAACTTTCCAGTTGACACTGACCTCCCATTGTAAGCAAATCCTATTCAATGCGAGATCAGCTTATACTGGAAATGTATAGCTTGATCTGTAGCCATGCGTACTTATGATAAGAAACAACTTTTACTTTAGCTGTATGGGATGAGCCCCCCTTTAAAAACATTTTAAAATATTTTTTGACAATTTGTATGGCTTTGGGTCAACAAGATGATACTGTGAAAATACTGTGGTACGAAACCCAAAAAATTGAAAAGTTGTCGGGAAAACTGAAAGTGCATTTTCTGTGGGAATTTTGTATGAAATATTAAATTTTGGACAGGACGTCTGTCGGTCAGCTAGTTTCAAATAATATTTATAACTAGCTGACCCGACGGACGTTGTCCTGACCCAATTTCAATAATTCAAAATTCCCATAGAAAATCCACTTTATACCACGCGATATTGCGACATTATATCCGTAGAACAATTTCTATGGAATCGCGCGCGACCATACATACAGGAGCGACGCGATATCGCCTCTGTCTGTAAGAGCTTTACGGCTCCTCCTTCCTAAAATACGGCGAAACTAAGTAACTTTGTGACCATCTTTTACAGTAACTATAGCATATTTTTGATAGGAAAAAATACACAGCGAAATGATTTCATGTGTCCTGAAATCTATTTTAGTTTTTAGAACTAAAGAAAAAAACCGGACAAGTGCGTGTCGGACTACGCACAATGAAGGGTTCTGTAGTTACAGACAAACTTAACATTGTAGTTGAAAACCATGTTCTCCCATACATTTCAACAGTAAATGTAAGTTTGTACTCACAATATTTAGAGATTTACCATGTTATTTTAAGACCACAAACTTCTTATAGGTTTTTCTGTAATCTACAGGCATTGATATATAAAAACGAGGGTTTTTATATTGCAATGTCTACAGGTATAGAACTATTTTCTGTATTTTTTTTTTTTTTCAAAATTTTAGGATCGGTAGTTTCGGAGATAAGGGGGGGGATGGTAAATTTTTGTCTATTTTCGTAAATAACTTTAAAACTATTTATTTTAAAATTATAAAAAAAAAAATATATTTGATACCCTAATAGGAAGCCCTTTCATTTGATATGTCACACGGTACAGTTTGCAAAACTTTTTTATTCATTTTCTTATTTGGACCGTTTTTTTTTTTATTTCAACTTAATCGGTCCATTAGATTCGGAGCAAATTGGCTGTGACAGACGGACAGACAGACACACGAGTGATCCTATAAGGATTCCGTTTTTTCCTTTTGAGGTACGGAACCCTAAAAAGAACTAAATCCAGGTCTATTTCTGTCTAGTTTTTACCATATTACTCCTACAATTTTCATTAAAACTGTTCATAAAATTACCTATACAGTTCTTTACAAAATAATAATTTTAGTGCAATCAATAGATTTTTTGTAAATCAATAATTACTTCATATTTTGCAAGCGTTGTGTCATCGCGCTTCTCTTTCTTTTCTATGCAGTCCGACAGTGACCAAGCTTTTTGCGACGGACAAGCCTTAAGGCTTGTCCGCCGTATTTGAAGTAATTATCGATTTACAAAAAATCTGTTGATTAAACTAAAAAAGTAATGACAAGAAATCATTCCTTATTAGTTTGTAAAGAACTGTATAAAGTTTTGAACACTTTTAATGAAAACTGTAGGAGTAATATGGTAACAACTCGAAAAAATAGACCGAAATAGACCTGGATTTAGGTTTTTTTTTTTCTTAGTCCTACAAACTAAAATAGATTTCAGGGCACATGAAATCACTTCTTATGTATTGTAGATTACTGTGTATTTTTTCCTATCAGAAAGATGCTATAGTTACTGTAAAAGATGGTTACAAAGTTACTTAGTTTCGCCGTATTTTAGGAAGGAGCAGCCTTAAAGCCATCTCTTTCGACGATATTCAAAACTTTCCTCACATGTTCCTCATTTGGATCTCAAGTCTTATAAAAGTTACTAGCTTTTGTCTGCGATTTCGTCCGCGTGAATTTTCTCGACCCCTCGCATCGCATCGCCTGCCCGCGCTATTACTTCGTTTTTGCTTAGCGTTCTTTCTTTTTTTTTTTTTTTGTTCGGCTCCTAAGGTCCCTAGCGTGATGTTAGATAGTCTTCCTCAAGAATTGGGCTACCAAATAATGCAAAAAAAAAAATTCGGTTCACTATCCATTAATCCGACTGGGAGTTTCAGAGATTAGCCCGTTCAAAGATACAAACAAACAAAAAAACAAACTCTTCAGCTCATAAAACTTATAGTGGACCAAAACACATCGGTGCAATGTCCTCAATGCATCTACCTACTAAGTATTTGTAACACACAAAACGAAAAGTAAAATACAAGTGGTCAGACGAGCAGGGCCGAATAACGTACTCATTAAAAAAATGGAACAGAAGATTCATAATTAAAAAGTAATGATTAAGTCAGAAGATGTTATGTCCCGGTGATTTAAAACACAGAAAAGAAATAAGGGAAAAAAGGGTTTGAATTGAAACACTAAACAATGGCGACCTCTAACCGAAGGTGCATAACGACTGCATAAGAAACATCAAGGGCTTATTTTAAACGTATTCTTTTGTAACTCTAGGTTAGGTTTATCTGTTGAGTTTTCTCAATTAATGCCTAATCTCGTATCGAAACAAGTTAAAAATCGAAACAATTAAAACAACCATTATTTTTCGGAACAAAAAGATCCCCCCGTGCCAAAAATCCACCATGGAGCAAGTCATGCTTGGCATAACCCTACTAGACCGAGCGCGTAACACCGAAATCCGTCGTCAATCAAAAGTCTTAAGGCTCTTACAGACAGAGGCGATATCGCGTCGCGACGTGTCGCGTAGCGGTGTTGCGACGCGATAATATCACAATATCGCTCGCGATATCGCTTCTGTCTGTAAGAGGCTTTACGATGTCGGGGACATGGCAATGCGCCTCAAGTGGAGTTGGGCAGGACATCTAGTTAGACGCAGAGATGGCCGATGGAGTAAAGCTGTGACCGAATGGTGGCTAAGGTTAGGCTATAGAAACCAGGGCCGTCCAAAAGCGCGTTGGGTTGATGATATCGTCAAAGTCGCGGGAAACACCTGGATGAGCGACGCACGGAACCGGGACAGAAAAAAGGGGAGGCCTATCCCGAGCAGTGGGTGATTCCGGGCTGAAATGATGATGATGATGATATCATAAAGTAAACTTACCTTACAATAGTCGTTTTAACGTTCATCTGTCTAGCCTTTTCCCAACTATGTTGGGGTCGGCTTCCAGTCTAACCGGATGCAGTATTTTACTTGGAGCGACTGCATAACTGACCTTCACAACCCAGTTACTGGATAATACGATACTCCTTGATAAGGATTATTGTCAGACTTTCGGGCTTCTGACGACCAGTAACGACTGTCAAAGATCCACGAATGACAGCCGGACCAACGCCTTAGGCCGCGTTTCCACTGACGCGGAGCTGGGCGGAGCGGAGCGGAGACGTGCAGGAATCGACCAATCATAATGGTTGAAATCCTCATCGCGTCTCTTGTCTCGTCTGTAATTGGACGATTCCTGCACGTCTCCGCTCCGCTCCGCCCAGCTCCGCGTCAGTGGAAACGCATCCTTAACGTGTTTTCCGAGGCACGGGGGGGTCTTGGTATGTAACCCATCCACGGACCAAGCTCGGAAAGAGTTGCTTAACCTGATCGATCGACCAGTGCGGCTATTATTACTTAGCCACGAGCACATTATGGGCAATGTATAGGCTCATGTGCACTTTAATCATTTTTTATTAAAACTGGAGAATTGTCTGCATATTATGTCACTCGTAACAGGTGACCCTGAGGCCAGTTATGGTAATTAACAACAAAAGAAACAAAAGTACAGCGTCGCCACGCGATATCTTACACTGTGAATTCAATCATTCTCCGCCCTCTTGTGATGACGTGTCCAGGCTAAATTTACTATACACTTACTTATTGACACGTTCCAAAAATACACTTCTTGGCAAAACTGAACGGGCGTTAATATCGCTATCAGCCGCATAATGCCCCAACTTACGCACATACATAACTATAGGTAATATCATACGAATAGACGTATCCGTAACACTCGTATATTGGCCGGCTATATATCTGTGTAGATGAAACTGTGTACACACCTATAGCTACTGCATACCTATAAGCGCTGGTGTTGTTTCTTATAAACGCCAGGTCGGCCGCGTGTCTACACTCATGCTTTTTACGAGGTTTTCTTACAGGGATCAATTTTGTATAATACCCCTTTTACTGTTTATTGGATGCTTTAGAATCGTTTCACACGAGATGAATTTCCTATCTGAATCTAATCGTGATGACCTAACCAACTATCTCAATATGTACAAAAATAAATAGTGGGGTCATTTCCCTGACCACTTTACCCTAACCTTAACTAGACTACATTGTTAAAGTACTATAAATACATCTAAGTGCCACAATGCTCTAACAGGAAGTATCACATCACAATGATAATGGTAATACATGAAAATAATAAAGCGCTCTTTCGTATCTATTACACGTGAATTCACGTCTCATCGTAAGTTAATTTTAGTTCACCTCGCGATCGTACCAGAATGGAAAGTTTCACACGAAATATGAGATCCACTAGAATTGTATTTTCTGGTGATTATTAAACGGCGAGTTTTCATATTACTTCCGAGTTCCGACTTAACGAACTAATGTAACAGACAGAACTGAAAATTTCGTTAGCCCAAAATCCTTTATAACGATTACTATGACATTACGAGATCGTCGATCGCTACCAAACAGTTGCAGTTAGACCTCTGCCTTCCTGAAACCTCTTTGGATGACTTTAGGACCGCCTAAACTACTAAGAAATAAATCAACACCACGAAATCTATTCAAAATATTTTTTAGAAGCTCATGTTTAATTTAAGTACTACAGAGGAAAATTTCCGGTAGATAGATGTTAATCCTACTAATAATATAAATGTGAAAGTTTTATGTTTGGAACTTTGGATGTTTGTTACTCAATCGCGCAAAACCGGCTGAACGGATTTGGATGAAATTTGGTATACAGATAGTTTATAACCTGGATTAAGACATAGGATACTTTCATCCCGGTAGAAGGTTCCCGTGGGATAATTTCCGACATCCACGCGGGTGAAGCCACGGGAAAAGGCTAGTAATATAATAATACCAGCCTATTCTTGTCCCACTGCTGGGCAAAGGCGTCTTCTCATACACAGAAGGCACGAGCATTGATCACCACACTTGCTCAAGACGGGTTGGCGATTTCAGACTTGTCAGTAATGTCCAAGATAAACTCAGACCGTCTTATTACAAAAAAACCGGCCAAGTCGACACGCACAGTGAAGGGTTCCGTAGTTCAAAAGAATTTATCTCAAAAACAAACTTAACATTGTAATCCCATTAAAAAAAAAATGTGATAATTTATCCATACTAATATTATAAATTCGAAAGTAACTCTGTTTGTCTGTCTGTCTGTCTGTCTGTCTGTTACCTTTTCACGCCTAAACCACTGAACGGATTTCGATAAAATTTGGCAAGGCTATAGATGGTATCCTGGGGACGGACATAGGCTACTTTTTTTTTCAAAAATAATCCCACAGGGGGTGATATAGGGGATGAAAGTTTGTATGGGAAACTCGGTATTTCTTAAGTTAGGGATAACAAATTTATGCTATTGGTAGGAAATTAAGAAATATGCGGTTCAGCATTTTTGAAAAATCATCCCCTAAGGGGGTAAAATAGGGGTTGATTTTAAAATTTACAAAACTGCACGGATTTCGATAAAATTTGGCAAGGCTTTATATAGCATCCTGGGGAAGGACACAGGCTACTTTTGGTCTTAAAAAATAATCCTTCAGGGGGTGATATAGGGGATAAAAGTTTGTATGGAAAACTCAGTATTTCTTAAGTTAGGGATGTGAAAATTAAAATGTATGCTTTTGATAGGAAATAAAGAAATATGCGGTTCAACGTTTTTGAAAATCATCCCCTAAGGGGGTAAAATAGGGGTTGATTTTAAAATTTACAAAACTGCACGGATTTCGACAAAATTTGGCAAGGCTTTATATAGCATCCTGTGAAAGAACATAGAATACTTTCAAAAACAATACTACAGGGGGTGATATAGGGGATGAAAGTTTGTAAGGGAAACCCAGTATTTCTTAAGTTAGGGATAACAAATTTATGCTATTGGTAGGAAATTAAGAAATATGCGGTTCAGCATTTTTGAAAAATCATCGCCTAAGGGGGTAAAATAGGGGTTGATTTTAAAATTTACAAAACTGTACGGATTTCGATCAAATTTGGCAAGGCTTTATATAGCATCCTGGGGAAGGACACAGGCTACTTTTGGTCTTAAAAAATAATCCTTCAGGGGGTGATATAGTGGATAAAAGTTTGTTAGGGAAACTCAGTATTTCTTAAGTTAGGGATGTGAAAATTAAAATGTATGCTTTTGATAGGAAATATATAAATATGTTGTTCAGCGTTTTTGAAAAATCATCCCCTAAGGGGGTAAAATAGGGGTTGATTTTAAAATTTACAAAACTGCACGACAAAATTTGGCAAGGCTTTATATTTATATAGCATCCTGGGAAAGGACATAGGATACTTTCAAAAACAATACTACAGGGTGTGATATAGGGGATGAAAGTTTGTAAGGGAAACCCAGCATTTCTTAAGTTAGGGATATGATATGTTTTCCACATGAACGTTCCCATGGGATATTTTCCGACATCCACGCGGGCGAAGCCGCGGGCAAAAGCTAGTAATATTATAAATTAACAATTTTTGGATTTTTTTAGTTGTGCTGTGAGACCTTGCTTCTTGCCTTAATACTCGCAAGTAAATCAAAACCTACAATATAGAGTATGTACTTCCCGTTGACCTAGAATTTAGGGTATCAAAAGGTAGGGTATAAATGCCCGTATTTTTTTATTGCGTTGACTAGGAAGCTTGATTTTTTAGAACTTTAAGGGTCCATAGATTTACGTATTTGATATTAATTTCAACTTGATACCTCCACGCGATCCTGAGAAAAAGGGTCTTTACAAACTGGCATACTTGAAAATATTTTTTTACCTTACTTGTATAATTACATATTAACAATTTTCGGACTTTTTCCATTACTTAAGGTGAAAGAACTTGCTTCTTGCTAAAATTCATGATTCTAGGTCAACGGGAAGTACCCTATAGGTTTTGATTTACTTGCGAGTATCAAAAGATGTCGCATAAATGGCCGTATTTTTTTATTGCGTTGACTTAACACACTATGCCGAAGTTACGCGACCGAAGTTCGGCATGATTACGCCTGCAATGCTATTTGAATTACTGACGACACACTTTGCAGAAATTACGTTGCGCTCTAGCGTACAGCCAAACTTCGGTCGGGCGTAAGTTCAGCGGCAACGTATTCTGTAGAGCACACATTATACGCGACCGAAGTTCGGTTCTATTGCCGAAGAAGATCCGGGGCGGGAACGGGGGGGACAAGACACTGAAGTTCCGCAGCTGAATTTCCGCCGCGTAAGTTCGGCACTTATGGTGTGTCATATCAGCCGAACACGTCGGAACGTAACATCAGCCGCGGAACTTCGGTCGCGTAACTTCGGCATAGTGTGTTTAGACACTATGAGTCCATAGATTTACGTATTTGATATTAATTTCAACTTGATACCTCCACGCGATCTGAGAAAAACGTGCTATCGGTATCTCCACACGATAAAACAGATTTTATCAACTCACACTTCAAGTAAAAACACTACCAGCGGTCATTGCCCCCAAAAGAAAATCATCAAATCTTTTTATTTTGTCGTGTCTAGATATCGATACCATCACGTCTGCGGAGTTTCTCTAGCTAATTTAATTTGACCCTGTATAATACATTTTGCTGGCTAGTGGCGAGTGGTCCACGTCACTCTTGCATTCTGTCTTAATACAGCAATAGCTAGTATTGTCAGGAGGTTAATCGTCCAAAACTAACGCGCTTACGGTTCGGAATGAAAGGCTTTAAGCGTGTCATTATGCACGCGTGGTATTTAGTTGTGTTGTACTGAGTAACGGTAAAAAGGCGCCATTTACATTAGTTGTCCATGTGGCACAACAACTAACATAAGTATCGCAGGTACGGATAAACAGCAGCCGTCCGTTCCGCACCAACTAACCTCCACACCTAGAGTTAATGGCACTTGTGGCCTAGGAAAAAACGTTCAAATGTACCGTAGAATCATAAATGCACTTCGTGGTAATGTTCCAGTGAGTGCCGATGCTTTTGGGAATAATTTAATCAAATGCTACGTGACATATTAAAATGCTAATCAATTCTTTTCGAAGAACAAAATATCTATTGACTGCGATAACACCCACCGTGTTGTTTGAATTTAACTCTAATAACATTGTATTGCTTTTAATTTTATACCCTTGCTCCTGCTCTACAAATAAACTAAATCTTTCTTAGAGCCTGTTGTAAATAAACTTTACGAATAGAAATTAGACTGTTTACAATAAACTGTTGCAGGTAACAGGTAGAGTCCAATCTAACCAATGTCCATTATGTTTGTCTGCAGACTGCGTCTATTTCGAGACGTCGTCGACGTCTCCGTACCAGATCCGACGGATAGAGGAGCTGAACAAGACGCCGTCTGGGAACGTGGAAGCAAAAGTCATGTGCTTCTACAGGCGGCGAGACCTTCCAAATCCTCTTATACAGTTAGCTGATAAGCATCAAAGTAAGTATATCTTTAGACTAGAATTTTCATTAGCAATTATAGTAAGTGGCGTTTTGTCTTAGAAACCTAGCTGAAGTCTAGGCGATAAATAAAACAAGTTACTCGAGACAGAATAAAAGAGAAGTGTTGCATGGTGGTTGTTTTGCTAAAAGATGTATTTCTCCGTTTGTTGTACCCAGTTGAGACAAACATTCAGCCTCTCGTCTTGAGGCTCCTCGATTTGTACGGCGTAAAAATCATGTAACGGTATTGATTCAATATAAACTGTTGCCGAGTTAGTCTAAAACTTTTAATTCTATTGCTTTTTTAACCATATTCAATCTAATTGCGCGTATACTATGTATATCGACATCGTACACAAGGCTACTTATGTAACCACTACATCCTTGTAGTCCAACTTTATAATAAGACATTGTTTTGATATTGATTTTCGTAACAGACCAGTCACGCACATCGACTGACGAAGACAGCAGTATTAGGTACTACTTGTACGTTAATAATATTCTGCAGTGGCGTCTGCGTCACGTGGACCCATGCGGATTAACGCGTGTTTGATTCTTTTCTATTAATAGATTTATAAAGTATCCTATATCGGAGCTGTGTAAAGGATTACTCAGCGAGTGTCGGTACTCGAACCCCGAAATCTCAACAATCTCACTGCGTGTTGCCGTGTCTAACACACGCACGATTGTCGACTTGCAAAAAATAAATTGAATATCGACATTTTATGTAAAATCACTCGTATCGTAATTGTAGTAATCTACAACTTTTTGTAATGGAGCCACACCAGAAACATCTTGTTGAAGTTTTATTGCCCGGTAATAAAGAGTTGGAATGAATTTATGATTTGACGATTCGATTTAGGATTAAACTCTCGCAAGAGAGATTATGTATTTTAGTCTACAAAACCACACACACACGTTTTTAGTACATGGCAACTAGGAACGATGTTAAAAAAATTCTTGACCGACTCCAGCCAACATTCTCTGAACAACTAGAACGTACCTATTAAGAAAATCAATTGGGGTTTCATTATAAAGAACATAATTAAATTATTCATGTACTAAAAAGAGTCCTAAAAAAATCACAAGACGTCGGTGCCTCGGTGTCGAATTTAAGTCACTCAAAACCAGTCTACAATTTAACCGTTCACAGCCGTTACCGAAATGTTGATAGAGATAATGATCGAGCTCGTAAACTCACTCGAATCGATCCACCGTCTCACCATACCAATATCATGAACAACAAGGGCTCACGCGATCGGGCGGTTGCCTCGATACGCGAAGTAACTCGCGCTCCAAGTCCTTGGACAACATCTTAATATTACCATCTAATATTGATTAATTAACAACAAGTACTTATATGTGTTATTTCACGCAGTACTTTGTGATGGCCTAGCGCGATAGCATAATCTCATTTCAATTTTTCTACATGTTTAATTGCTTAGCTCCTATATACTCAGCCGAAGCATTTCATATAATACGGTTTGACCTTTTTTGAAGGCCAAATGCGCCGTACTTCGATATGGACAATCATTAAATGTCCTTCGACTCCCCTCGACCCTTCCACATCCCCACATTGATAGTATTGTAGTCCGCACGTCAGTGGTAACAAAACCAATATAAGCTGGTCTATAACAGCCTAATCAGCCTATAATTTTCCCACTGCTGGGACACAGGCATCCTCTCGGTAAGAGGAAGTGGACCGTAATCCACCACGCAGGCCCAGTGCGGGTTGGTTTATGTCACATGTCTTCGAATTTTTGATTCTAGGATATGCCGGTTTCCTCACGATGTTTTCCTTCACCGTTTTAAGCTGACCTTTATTTTATTGAAACTCCGTACTACTCTAAGCCAGCTCAAGGTCAAAGTGTTACCACTGACTTGCTACCTACTCATCGTCTGCCTAGCAGCTGCGTCTGTCTTTCCCAACTATGTTGGGGTCTGCAGTCTAACCCGGTGCAGCTGAATACCAGTAATTGACATGCAGAGTTACTGGATAATACGATACCCCTTGGTTAGACTGGTTGTTACACTTTCGGGCTTCTGACGGGTAACGCGTAACGATTGTCAAAGAACAACGAATGACAGCCGGGACCAACGGTTTAACGTGCTTTCCAAGGCACGCAGGGGTTTTGGTATGTAAAGATGTTCACCCATCCACGGATCAACCGCGGCAAGCGTAGCTTAACCAAATCGATCGATCCGAGTGGCTATTATTACTTAGCCACAAGCCCCTCCGTGCAGCCAACTGTACGTAAGTAAATAGATATTGAGATCAGTGGAGTCATTGAGTTGATTCCATTTCCTATTCTTTTGTAATGTTCCACTCTACAAGATCAAGTTACGAGACAATTTTGATCAAGTGATTAGATAAACACTATTATATTTATTATACGATTATGTTTTCAAATGACATCACATTTTAAAATATGTTAGTTGGCGGATTAATGTTACTGTCAGAATAATAATAATTGTTGATAATATTCGCGCCAGCCAATTATAGCTCCGAAATGCAACTAATTTCTTGCAGTGGTGACAAAAAGCGATATACGTGAAGACAGTGGTTTAACAATTTCATCTAAAACTTAAAATAGCTGGACATAATTTTTCGTTAAGTATTAAACATGTTGATGTTCTAGTCAACCCGCACAACCGCACGGAAGGTCCACTAAATAACATCGTGCTATAAGATTTTTTTATTTAATTTCCTTTCTGAATAGATCTATCCGGCCCATGCTCTTTGTAAAGGTACTCTTTGTGTCCCAGTCCCAGCTATACAAAAAGGCAAAATATCTATAGGAATTTTAAAAAAAATACCTTGAATTTCTTGGTTAACTTGATTTTTGGACTAATATTGTTTTTATACCTTAGGTGAATTTTTTAACTTTAAGACTTAATTCCTACTACTAAACTATGTAATGACCTATTGTATTTGTGAAATTTTGTATTTTATTTTTATTTTGACTGTAATACTTTGACTCTAAAGAATAATAATGTATGACTAATAGTAAATTTTCGCATGCCTCCTACAGGTGAGATGTGTAAAGCACTTCTTTATTTTAACACCAATTGTACCATATCTCTGGCGAAATAAAGATTTATGATTTATGGAGAAAACGACAGTAAACTTCAATAAGTTCTCTACTTGGCGATAATATATATTTTTTTCTATATTATTGCGTCCCACTGTTGGGCAAAGGCCTCCCGTTTTTTCTTCCAAACTTATGTTATTGATATGATGTATTGTCTTCTATACCTTGATACGATATAAAATATAATCTTGATTAAAATAATCCTATCTTAATTCAGAACTTCGCAGAGGTTCTGATTTCAATGGCACGTCATAAATTTTGTTGTTCGCCAACTTAACAATAATAGGAGCTTCTCTATCTTTTACTAGAGCTAGTTTTTTTACGTGCTAAACTTCAGCGTGTTTTTTCGCGGCATGTTTTAATTTGTCATGTAAGGAAATGTTGTGTAATAAGTCCCAAGTCTTTTCATCCTAAATTCCTCGACTATACACAAACTAATTTGACAGGTCTTGTTCATGTTTTATAGCTGTGCTGCGAGTGCTGTGGCTAAAAGATGGCAATCATTTTCACAACAGAAATTGGTGCCAATAAGGCACGTTTGCGAAGAAGGGGAAATTTCGTGTTTTTAAAATTCCTGTAAACCAAATGTTTATGGTTAAATCATTTGTATTTTCCATATTTGTTATTTGACTATAGTGTCCACTGCTGTACTAAAACCGAAACATGATTACTTGACATTTTTTCGATAGAAAAAAAAATCCAAATTAGCACGGTCTATTTTCTGTTTTATACGATTATATGTAAAAAGTACCTTATTGTGCAGTAAAATTTACTTTAAATCGAAGGTATTTAAATATGTTAAGAACGTACTAGGCTAAAAAAACTTTTTTACAAAAACAAAAACCGACTTCCAAAAAAAAACACTACAAAGTGAAAAATAACTTTAATTTCGGAAGTCGGTGTCTTTGGATCTGTATTTTAGTTTTTTGCCACCGACTTCCGAAATTAAAGTTATTTTTCACTTTGTAGTGTTTTTTTTTGGAAGTCGGTTTTTGTTTTTGTAAAAAAGTTTTTATTTTTCACTTTTTAGTGGTTCAGTTTGTAATTTATCTAAGTTACAATAACCCAATGTCAGCTGCTCATCACGTTTTACAAAATGTTGCTTTTCCCGATGCAGGACCGTTAATTTTTGAGGAGTTCTCCTAGTAAGAACCAGGAGAAATGGAACTCATGGTGAAGTCACCATTACCATTATTTTGACGAGCATAAACCATATTAAAGTAATCGAATCGCAACCTGTGATATACTTAGATATAATTGAGTATTTCCGATGGCCCTCTGTGGTCTTCATCATCAGTTCCAGCTCACCGAATGGTACTTTCCAAGAGCAAATGCACGAGTTACTATAAAAAATACCGAAATCGATATAGGTGTGCCTATAAAATTTGAGGGTTTCCCTCGATTTCCATGGGATCCCATCATCAGATCCTGACTTGATGATCATGGGACCACTTGGGACGTATACCCTTTCGAACAAAAAAAGAAAAATCCAAATCGGTCTAGCCATTTTCGAGTAATCGGGGAACATACATAAAAAAAAAAAGGTTCCGACGAATTGAGAACCTCCTCCTTTTGGAAGTCGGTTAAAAATTGATATTACTATCAATTGACATCATAAATCTACATTTAAACGGAGCGAGTTTAAATTCCGGTGTCTTTGAGAGTCTTCTATATCGCGCGTCATACTAGACAACCATAACGCCATTTCACTTACACACAGAGCTAAACCATGCTTCGATGTAGGGCCTGAAGAAGTGTGGATAAGGATTCCAATACGTACGTATACGAACCATTCTGGCGACATAAATCGATTCTAATTAAAACCTAAACATTCATCGTACCGACTTTCATTAGGCGTCCCAGTACCTGAATAGCGTGGAATGGCTGCAAGGCTGCAACTTTGCAGACACTCACGCTGTTGGATTATTTATTTGTATGTATTTGGGAAGTTGTGTGTTCGTTTCTGATATAAACACGATGTCATCCATGTAGATTACCTAATTTTTAAGTGTCCCTTTGCCTCATTCGCTTTTATAGTTATAATTGCACATTGCCTCGGTCGGAAAGAACGTTAAGCCTTTCGTCGGTCCCGGCTTTCATTTGTGGATCTTTTCGTATCAGATCGTCGAGATCGAGATCGTCGGAACCCCGAAAGTCTGATAACCAGTCTTGCCAAGGGGTATCGTGTGGTCCATTACCTGGGTTGTGGAGGTCAGATAGGCAGTTGCTCCATGTAAAATACTGGTATTCAGCTGCATCCGGTTAAACTGGAAGTCGATCCCAAAAGGCTAGGCAGATGATGATGATGAATTGCATTCGAGTTGTTCGAAGTTTTCCCTTTTCAACCATGCTATATGTCAATCAAACTGCAGACCAAGAGCTAGATCAAAGATTTTATCGTAAACTCTTCAATCTAGCTCTTGAACTATACTTAAAAATTGAACTTATTATATCTTCTAAACTAAGACCCGACTAAATCTGTGACTTGGCGAAAACTTGCGACTAAATTTGGGAGAAAACAGATCTTCGCTAGGTGGCCTAGTTTTTGAGATATAAATGTGGCCAAGCTGGGGAGACGCTCTCCAGATCGGCCACCTATGAACCCTTATAACTTTTGAACCAGTGACCGACAAATTCTGATATTTGGCGGCAAATTCCGACTAATTAGCGACAAATTTTTTGTGTTATCAAAATTAAAATCCCTGATGGTGGCCATGCCAGTGTCAGTCACACTTTAATAAACGCGGGAAAACACTGCAACTGATAGTGCAGAACCCTTTTCGTAATGTTATTCTCCTTTTACCCGACTGACACAGAAGCAGGGGAATTAAATCTGTACCACCACGTACCTGAATAAGGGTGCTTTTCCACCAGAGATGTGCTAAGCAACGTTGCTATGGATGCGTTTGATATCCACCAATCATATTCATTGGTCCACATAGCAAAGCACTGGTGGAAACTGATTCAACTAAGCTACGTTTTTTATAATATGGAAGGATGCGTGCTATGGCTCGCGACCGCGAGTTGTGTGGCTTCCCTATTGTCGATAAGTCACATAGCTCGAGCTGTGCATCTTCCTCGCTCGCAGGTAGCTGTCTACCTGCGGCGGCGTAATTTTCATAGCCCATCTTACTCGCTCCGCTACATAGCTTAGCATCAGTTGAAACGGTCACATAGTTTCGCAGCATAGCTGCATAGCGCATCTCTGGTGGAAAAGCGCCCTAAGAGTTCAACCAAATCGTAGTTGACTTCGATCTATCACCTCATAAATGTCTAAAAAAAAAGTCCCGACTACTTCGTCGACTGCGGCCTGGTTGCAGTTGAACCCTCTAAAAAATCTTTCCACCGTCACACTATGCAAAGTGGTCCAGTTGTGTCTACTCGAGGTTGTAGAATCAAGGGCGTCTCGTAAAATTAATCAGAGGTGTCATAAAGACAGTGTTACGTAAACGTTGTCGGGAGCGCTTGGCGCTAGGAACGCGCCCCCAGCCGCGTGGTAATGACCCTGCAGCCCGTGTGGTATGTTACAGCCGCCACGGCTTGCGGCACTCCAAACATTCGGATGAAGCATTCGGTCGTAGCTTGTTGATATGCATTATGCAGGAGCCGGTATGGTAGCTAAATGCCATTTTTGTAAGACTAACGAATTTTCTGAATATCGCGCAGTAGTAAAAATTAAAATACCAGCTGTATAAAAAAATCCACAGTAAATTCGCTTTTTTACTGTTATTTCAATTCACTATTCTTTTTATTCGTCATTATTATGTATTGAATGAATGAATGAATAATTGTTCAGCTTGCCTTGCCAGTTACTTACACTCGCGCGACCGGTGGTCAGGGGGCTGGGCTGGCTTCGCCGCGGTCGAGTTTTTAGACGATTACCAACGCCAGCGTAAAGAGGATCAGTAGGTCAACTCGATACCACAGGATCACATCACGGCAGTAGTATTACTTTGTGTTAAGTTACGTTCTGTTTGACACTGATGGTGGAACGAGTAGGTGAGTTCTGTAGAGAGTTCTGACGTTGGGGTACTTATTATGACCTTTATACGCTCTTGTCCGAGTGCTCTCACTACGGCCATGTACACTCTCGCCTAGTTCAGTTGAAGTTGTGAATCCCGAGAGGATGGACAGAGACATTAAACTAGATGCTGCCGTTGCTCTATGTGCCATCAGTTATTGAAGGCAAACATCACTGGAGACGCAAGAGTGTACAGCGACGCACTCGCAAGTACTCGCACTGCCGCGAGATCCTTTGACTCGGGCACAGAAACCCGACACGGGACGGAGAGCGCCCGAGGAAAGCAGAGACACACCGAGGTGGGCCGAGCGCTCTCATCTACATTCTCGTACACGGCCTGTCTCGGTATGCCTCGGCGAGAGTGTATGTACAGCCGCCATTAGATTCAGAGCAATAGCAAGTAGGACTCCCTCGATTTACGGGACAAAAATTCAAGGGCTGACGCCGAACTGCAGGTCAATTCATTTATTTAAAAACGTTCAAAATCAAGACACAATCTCTCAATCTCCGTAATCAATGTCAAAAAGTTGTCAAAAAATTAGGTATAGATGTCTTTGGGTAAATTAGAGGATTTTTTTACAGATTGAGACAGACTAGAATGTGACCGTTCTTAAACATACGGGTTTTGCCCCTCTGGAGATTTCCTGAAATAGCTATGCAATATTTCTGTCTGAACTGACAAAATCGGGAATCGAACCTAGAACTATCTGGGCCGGCAAACACTAAAGTCTAGGGCGCACTATTTTTTTTTTGCGACATTTTTTTAGAATTGCGAATCCGCAATTTATTATCGCAGTTGCAATTCACTTTTACGACAATCGCGTCGCGAGGAGTCGCGCCAGAATAAACCAATACGTTGCATTTATGTGACAAACTAATCGCGGCGATAAAAAGTCGTAGTGCGCGCTGTCCTTAAAGGCTCGCCACTAAATCGGTTTGATTCAAACATAATAATATAATTTTTACAGTAGCTTTACTTACTATATTACATCATACAGTGAGTGAACACATATTTTTTGTTTCACTCATATCATAACACTTGATTATGCTGTGGTTGCCGTCTGCCCGCACCGCCTTGTGGGCACGCGCCTTGATTTACTGTTTTTATGCATGTTTCTTTTTTACAAAAAAAAATGTGGCATTCCTGCTCTTCCTTCTTCTATAAAACCAATATTTTGTTTAAGAATAACTAAACTACATGATATCGGCTACAATACCAGCTTAATTAAACTTAAGTACATAATTAATTATTCAAACAGATAGTGCAATTTTAATGTAACCTAGTAAAACAGCAAGTTTAGTATGTTCAAATTGCTTAGTGCTTATGAGCAATTTAAAAATAGAATGAGTTGTATTCTGTATTTGGTTCTCGAACAATCGAACGGATAAACAGAGTGCTAACATATCCGCCATTCGCAATTTCGCACATAGCAACACCGATCGGCAGGGTGGCTATGTAAAGACCGAGTTTTGGGACAAAGATCGTGTGTTAATTCGGACCGCGTAGACCGGGGGCACGGGCGGCCGGGGTTAGTAAACATAATCATGGCCTCCTCCCGCTGTACAATTCAGTAGCTAAATGGGAATGAAGAGTTGGCTCACCCGCACCCCGCCCCACCCCCGCACACTCTGTCTGCCGCCTCAACACCCACACGTCTTGTGACGCAGATGTTGAAATTGCTGAAAACATGCTTATTTTTTTAACACACACGTAATGGAAATCTATTATTCCATATACGAATTAAAATAACTCGCTTCACCAAACAAAATACGCGATTCGGTTAAAAGATCTTATGCGAGGAAGGCATATACAATAATAAAACTGTAGTTACCCCGAATAGACAAAGGCTACCTGCAGATAGACAATACATCGTTACAGCCTATCATACACCTTCCAATCTACACGATATCGCTCGGACGAGGTGGCGCGGGTATATGGGGGAGCTAGGGACTGTTTCATAGTTGTCCTTTTACGCAGTAAAAATAACACAGGAGACATCAATACTCCGTGACTTGTATTCTAAACTCCTTAACCGAATGGCTCCACCCCGCGGGTGGTTCCCCCTAGTATCGACCGTGGCGCCCTCATCTCGCAGGTACACGCAACACTTATCCCGGTTTTAATTGTCGCCACGCGCCGATGACCCTCGCCGACGACTTCGATACTAGACACCGTTACGCGGCCTGCTCACTGCCAACTCACTATTTATTCAAATATACGTAATGCATACTTACTTAATTATAATATCTGTATCACGTTTCACATGCGTTAATACAATTTATCTCAGTTGACATAATTAAGAAGTACTTACTCATAGCTTATTTCGTCGACTTTGATATTCGTGAATGAGGTTCAAAAAAAAAAACTAAAGGCAACTGTCTACATAATATACATAGTTCAAATCGTTCAAAAGTTTTATTTGCTGTAACCAAAACGTAGTCTCACGTTTTGGTTGCGGCAAATAAAACTTTTGTAAAATTGGTCGCTAAAATCGAGCAGTACCCACCGTACTGCTCGATTTTAGCGACCAATTTTATACCGAATAAATTTAATTTCTAGTAGTTCTTTAATATTCACTAATCATGAATGTGAGAGTCAGCCGCCGCACCCAAGGGGGAATCCAAAGTTACAGAATGTCAAATTTGTAAAAAAAAAAAGTTATAAAAAAATAATATCATATCGCTAACTTTATGGGACATTTTTGGGATCATTTCTTTCTACCCAAAACAAATAGACGCATGAAAGTGGGGGGAATTTATGTCAGTCGCGTAAATTAACATAATTGTTGCAATGGCACATCAGGCTACATTCGAAACTATGGCTAATGGTGCAAATCAAAAGAAACATGATCTCAATTTTGAAGATAAATAAAATTGCATTTTTGGTTTTTTGAAAAACTTTTTGCCACAGCCAGGGATCGAACCAGTTTTTTTTTTTTACAAAAACAGCATTGCACTATCCGATAGTGTAGCTAGTGTGGACCAAATGCTATGAACAAAATAATGTGACAAATCAAAGGAAATGGCAACTTTTCAAATATTTCATAATCAATTGTGAAACATAAAACTAGCAAAAAACTGACACTTACTTTGATTGTACACAAAGTATTCCATTGCAGTATTTGATTCTTGTCAGCAACACTATCGCTCAGTATAAAAATCAGGATGCTTTTTTTATCAGGTTCGATTCCCGGTTCAGGCAGAAGTTTTTTCAAAAAACAAAAAATGCAGTTTTATTTTCCTTCAACATTGAGGTCGTGGTTCATTTGACAGCTTTGCCCTATTTTCGAATAATAACCTGATGTGCCATTAATGCAAAAATCAAGTTCATATACACAACTGACATACATTATATTCCCGAACTTCCATGCAGCTGACTATTTTTTTTTTTTGTTGAAGGTAATCCCAAAAACCGTCCCATAAGGTTTTGGCGCGGTATGAAATTACTTTTCTCATAAGTTTTTTTTACAACTTTGACTATTCTCTAATTTTGGACTTAGATCTCTTAATTATCTTATGCACCAAGGAAAAACTACTTTTGGTATGATTTTCAGCCGGTATAAAATTACTTTTTCGTACTAACGCTACCGCTCGTACTAAGATCCTAGTATAATAATTTCGCACCAGCGTTACACATAAACGATTTTGTAGATGAACTGAGAACCAGAAATATTTAACTGACGCATGTAAATGAATGTTTTAAACCATCTGGTTGATAACGGATCACAACTTTCTATTACGCAATCGATTGTGTAATGGTTGCTTACACGAGTTGAGTCGATTACTGCAACATTGTTAAGACTGCTCGCTCAACCCCTGACTGAGCAATAAGTGATAGCGGAAAAGTTATTCCTTCAAACTAAAATTTACTTTGGAATGGTCAAAACAACACCCCCGAAGATGAACTGTCTTTGTTTTTCCATGGGAAAAATTTTAGTACGGTCAGCGCTTTCTTTGCATTACCTGAACCCTTTTACAAACAAGAAGAGGAGAAGAAGGGTCGGGTTATGCAGAGCTCTGACTGTACAATTATGCAATACTTTTTACAGCCTCATTTGTGTTACGGCCCCATTTCTCTATCGGTCCGACCAAACTGAACATTCAGATTCCCACCAACAACACATCAAGTACTGTCCTTATATTACGTATATTAACCTCCTTACGCTTTTCCAAGACACTCATAGGATGAGCTGATCTGATATTCCCGTATCATCTGAAAGGTCAGGATTTGTTGCAGGCTTCAACATAAAATAACGTGGAATCCGCTTTACTTACCGCTAGGACTTGTAATGTATCCCCGGCTTTAACAACTGGCTAGTGTTTCTTACCAAGCAAAATGCTGGCGGATTGATGTCGCGATAAATTTTTACAAATAACTCAACTATCATTAACTACATATTTCGACATTTGTGTTCATTGATGGGGTTAATGGACTTAATTCAGACATAGTATACAAGATCGGACAGACTACAACAGTCAATACGCTTGTCTAGCCTGGTGGTTTAGGCAGCACAGCTTTGTAGAAACCTCAAGAGCTGAAGCTGTGATGTTATTAATTAATTATTGCGATTGCGAACAAAGAAACTGAACTTGATTTTGGTAAATTCACATCCGTATCGGCTAGCGGTGCTAAGACCTCGCGCTTTTAATCTCCGCATCGAGGCATATCGACGGTTAAGAATCAATAATGTCTATCTTTAAGTTGACTTTTGTGAGATAGACACTATTGATTCTTAACCGTCGATATATTATTTATTGTTCGACGTATTTGACGAGTCCGTATTTTTGTTTGTTATTTATGCACTCACAAACGACACAGGTAAGCCTTGTGTGAGTACATCGTTGTGTGTTCATGCCAACTGATCTTGCATTATGATGATGAAGCCGTTGGCAAAATTGACATCGACAATGTTAAGAAACTTCTTCTTCCACTTTGATTTTATTTATTATTTTTTATACTTATTCATTTTTAATGATAAATTAAATGAATAATTAAAAATGAATAAGTATCAAAAATAATAAATAAAATCAAAGTGGAAGTGAGTAGCAGAAAAACATTTATATTTTACTTTTTCCAATAATAATATAATAATAGCCCTCTTCCTCTATCCTATCTTGCTGTGCCCGACAGGGTCCACAATGATCTAAAAATTATGTATATTTTATAATATACCTACCAGCTACGTTAACATTGTGGAATGCAAATAAATATATTGAGTATTGAGAAATTGTTCCGAGCTCCGCACTTCTAAATCCTGAATTGGTTATCCGTACGGATAACCAATTAAGCTTTATCAATAAGTCAACCTTCTGCATTTCAGTAACCATAACTTTTGGTTGCTCCAGCGGGATCAGGACATTAGAATAGGTGGTCCAGGTGGTAGTGGTAGCCATTTGTACTGATTTGAATTACAGGAAATACGATGTAGGTAGAATGTGTTATCATCATCATCCTACATCATCACCTTGCATCAACATCACACGTTACATGTTAAAACTTTGCTATAGATTAAAATTGCAGACGGCAATCTATGCAATAAGCAAAATGAGAAGACGAAAGTTGACTAAAATTACACGACTAGCTGCGCCCCGCGTACACCGGGATAAAAAGTAGCATATACAACGTGTAACGTTAAATGCGCAAAACCTCTTAAGGGTTCATTGTACTCATCATTATGAACAACTTTTACTATGGGACCAAACATGAAATCGCGAAAAAAAAATCAGCTGTTCAGTACATTTTGACGAATTATGCGAACATAAATGTACTGAACAGCCGATTTTTTTTTTCGCGATTTCGGGTTTGGTCCAATAGTAAAAGTTGTTCATAATGATGAGTACAATGACCCCTTAAGAGGTTTTGCGCATTTAACGTTACACGTTGTAGATGTGTTAATCCAGGGTATAAACTATCTACAATACCAAATTTCATCCAAATCGGTCCAGCCTTTTGAGCGTGAAGAAGTAACAAACACACACACTCACAAACTTTCGCCTTTATAAATTAGTGTGATATACTCTCCAATCTCCATGTATCTGTTCAAATCTGTTGGCAATACAATCATGTAGCTTCCAATAGTTTTAGTATAGTTTATAGGTTCGTTTACCTTTACATTTGCACTAATGCGTGATATTTCGCACTTTCTCACCATTCGGAGTTCTACATGATTTGTTGCCTGTTCTTTTGAGCTGACTAATATGTTAGTTTACATAATATTGTAGAATGTGGAGCAGTGGTGGTCTGAGTACAATAAATTGTTTGAAGAATATACCTATCTGAGATGACGACAACAATTATTATAATGATAGAGAGCAGTGGTGGTCCAATGGTAACGGCTCGGACTTACGAGTCGTGGGTCGTGGGTTCGAACCCCGACAGGTGCTTTACTTATTTTTTTTTATGACCATTGCTCTCAAAATGGTGAAGGAAAACGTCGCGAGGAATGTCCTAAAAGGAAAAGTTCGAAGACATGTGACATTACCAACCCGCACTTGGCCCGCGTGGTGGATTACGTTCGGGCTACGGCCCACTCCCTCTCACCGTGAGCAGGCCTGTTTCCTAGCAGTGGGAACATTATAGGCTGAATATGACATAATATTGTATACTAGTTACAAATAAAAAACCGGCCAAGTGCGTGTCGGACCAGGCATAATGAAGGGTTCCGTAGTTGTCATGAATTTATCCCAAGAACAAACTTAACGTTGTAGTTGAAAAACATGATTTCCTTTTCATATACTAATACTGCCGTGTTTTTTTTTTTTTACATATTATCCAAAAACAACGTTTAGCTGGCACGGGGGATACACACTTGACTCTAAAAAAATTTGCACTTTAGAGCTTAATATTTCGCAAACGGATGCCAGAATCGAAAAATAGTTTTATACCATTCGCCCTCTAAAAAGCTTATTTTATTCACTGAAAACAGTGAATAAAAAGCACTTTTACTCACTGTTTTGATGTTTGAAAATGGAACACACCAATGTATTCGACCACAGATATAGAGTACTTAGGCTAGATATGGCATGTTATTAGATAGTATAAAAACCGAACGTGTCATCTTTTTTATAGCTACGATAACTTCACCCCAGCCATTTAGTGATGTGCTCAGAGTAAACAGAATTGTTTCAATCGCTAAGCGTCACTGAGCTAACAGACTTTTTTTTAGTACGAACAGTCGAACATGCAGGGCACGCTTGGTCGTGGCTTGCCGTATCTAGTGTAAGTGTAATCTGTGTATTCGACCTATATTGATGTGTTCTAAATTCAATTTGATTGGTCGACATTTTCGACAAGGAGTTTAGCATTAGAATAAAAACTGTTTTGTGTTCTTTGCTGTCCTTAGTAAATTGGCGCTATTTTGAATACCTACTGTAAGTTGTACGAACACAAAGTTTAGTGTTACTTTAATCTTTAATTTTGTGTTTGTTTAGTGTTGTTCTAATCGATTAAAAATGCATTCTAGTGATGAAGATGTGTTAACACCTGAGTTTATGAAAGAGAGGGCGGCCGATATAGTGGAAAACTTGCTACCCAAAAAATCACGGCTGGTTTACATCAAAGCCAATTTAACTTTCCTTTTTTTTTCATTATATGTCTATTTTCACTGAAATCTTTCTTTTTCTCGTAGTCATGGTATAAAGTATAGTATGCAACTCTTGAATAAAACGGATTTATATCGAGGGCCATGAATCACTCGCGTGGCTCAGGATTCATCTATGGCCCTCGCTTTAAATCCGTCCTTTATTCACTAATTGCATATGATAAATGATAAATGATTTATTTTCTGTAAGTAGGTTTGTACAAACACTTTTACACGTCAAACATATTTTTTTTTAAACTAGATGAGTTCGACGTTTCCTATCTGACTACTCTGAGAAGAAACGCCGAAACAAACTCAGAGGTCACAGTCTCTTTTAAAGTCCAGACATAATCTTGGTCAGATCATGTGAAGACCATGTAGATTGCAGTCAGAAATGGTCTTTTGATGAAAGAACCACACAGATTGAGTGGACCTGTCCAGTCAGTGCACGCATTTGTCAGTAATCGTGCAGCTCAACTCAAAACTTAAGGAGCTTAACGATTCGACGAACAATACCAAAGAAAAGACATTTGGGTAGGCCGCATAAATTACTCAAACTGTCAGACTATAACTAAAACTGAGAAAAGGATAAAATAAATAAAAAACAATGATCCACGTAGTCTTCACATTCACAATAATTAAAAATAGTATAACAAACAAAATATTCATGTCATTGTATAGAATATGTAAAAAGGTATTTAAATCAACATTAATAGTGTAAATTTATTGGAGCAGCTCAAACCCAAGCCTTTTTGTCCTCAATATAGTCTTTGACAGTATAAAAGGCTTTCTGACAAAGTTTCCGCTTTATACAATTTTTGAATTTATTAAGGCTTAGTTCTTGAATGTGGCTAGGTAGTTTATTATAAAAACGTATACATTGGCAACTAAACGAACCACTTATTTTCTTCAGCCTGGTTGTAGGAACAACAAATTTGTGTTTGTTTCTAGTATTCACATTATGGACGTCACTGTATTTTTTAAACAAATTGATATTTTTATGAGCATACAAAAGATTTTCATAGATATACTGAGAAGGCACAGTCATTATATTAATTTCTTTAAATTTATCTCTGAGGGAGTGTCTGGGACTTAATTTGTAAATTGAACGAATAGCCCTTTTTTGTAAAACAAATTGTCTGAATATCGGCGGCATTTCCCCACAACAGAATACCGTACGACATCACACTATGAAAATAACTAAAGTAAACTAAACGGGCTGTCTCTAAACAAGTTAAATCACGAATTTTCCTAACGGCGTATGCTGCAGCGCTAAGCTTTTTCGACAATTTATCTATATGGGGGCCCCATTGAAGTTTGGCATCCAAAGTTATGCCCAAGAACACTGTGGTATCTTCGGGAATCAACTCTTCACCCTTTATGAGAACACTAGTTTTTACTTGTCTAACATGAGGTATAGTGAACTTAATACACTTAGTTTTTTTTTCGTTAAGAAGTAGGTTATTAACATTAAACCAGTTAACTACTTTTGCGAGGGCGCTATTTACATTGTCAGTAACCAGCTGCTGACGTTTGAGTTTAAATAAAAGTGAAGTGTCATCTGCAAACAACACTATATCATGATTATCCTTTATGAGGTAAGGCAAGTCATTAATATAAATAAGAAACAAAAACGGGCCAAGAATTGATCCTTGGGGGACCCCCATTGTTACTACGGATCCGGGTGATCTTTTCCCGTTAACATCAACTCTTTGAATCCTATCACTTAAGTAAGAAGTGAGAAGATCCAGAGAGGCGTTCCGGATTCCGTAGTGATGCAGTTTCCTGATTAATGTTTCATGAAGAACGCAGTCGAATGCCTTGGACAAATCACAAAAAATGCCCAAAACATCGCATTTATCCTCCCATGCATTATAAACATGACCTAAAAGTTCAACACCGGCATCAGTAGTCGAACGACCCCTTGTAAAACCAAACTGTTTGTTATGTAATAATTTATGTTTATTAAAAAATCTTTGCAGTTGATCTAAAATAACTTTTTCAAAAATTTTACTAAAAGTAGGTAGCACTGAAATAGGTCTATAATTAGTAGGGTCAGATGTACTACCCGATTTAAACAACGGTATTATTTTACTATATTTCATAAGATCAGGAAACTCACCACGGTCAATACAATTGTTAAAAATAACTGCTAAAGTAATAATATACTATTATACATAATATACTATTCTCTCACACTCGCAATATTTTTGACCGGCCTATCCACACCATGGGATAGACAAAAAGAACATCATCCCTACATTACGTGTAGGGGATTTATTTCTAGTACTAAGAGTCTCTGAGCTAAGCCGTGGACAGACAGACAGACAGACATGGCGAAACATTAAGGGTTGACTACGGAACCCTAAAAAACGTTTGTTTTACTTCTTACATCATCGCAATAGCTGATACTGAGAAGTTTGCTCGTAAGAAATTTTCAAACTACCAGAAAGCGTAAAATGGTCACAAACTGACAATTCATAATTATATTGTCAGTTTGTGACCGTTTTACACTTTCAAAAATATTATTCATAATATTATCCTATTATGATTCTGCCAAAGTGGCCGTTTTAGCCCCCCAGAACGTTACGAACAATTTAAACTATGTCAGTAAGGGAAAGGACTGTGGCGTCCGTTGTTAGCATGGTTCCCATGGCTGTTCTAATGAAAAGCACAAACAGCTTCACGCTCTGGCAAGTAGCACCGTTGCGCGTGGTCCTGGAGGCGATGACGTCACCAGCGACGGCGGCGGTGGCTGCGCACGGGCACGTGGACTCAAGGAGGCCTCGGGCGCATCGAAAGTGAGACCGCGGCCGGCGCGGAGAGGGGGCACAGGGTCGATGACCCCCCGCGCATCCGACCGATCCACACTTGTACAAGACCGTCGCATTGTTTCAACATCCCGTAGCTTACACTAGCGTCTTACTCATTGAAACTGTCTTCAACAATATTTGAGACAGTAGGCTGCCATATTTGGACAAATAACTTGACATTGCGCTTGCGTCGTTAACTCAGCAGATTTTGTACAACTAATGTCTTACTCGGGTAACACTCGTTGTGTTACTTACTCACAACGTACTCCAGTTTTCTAACCAATCGTATCAAGTTAACGACAATAGTACACAGAGAAAACAATAACGCGTAATAATAATAATGTTTTGTTAGTAGTGCGTTTCTTGTAATTATTGAGCGGAAGCGAGCAGGTGAAGCGAGTATCCGTTTCGTCGCTCTGCTGGCTCACTGCGAGCGAGCACACGTAGTGGCGCTGTGACATCGTATCGTAATCGTATACTATAATGGCAAACACGTATCGTTGTACGTTTTTTAAGGGTACAGATATATATACTAAAATCGGTCAAGAGCGAGTCGGACTCGCGCACCAAGGGTTCCGTTCCGATTTCTGAAAAAGTGTGTTATTTAGAGACATCGTTTTATTTTTCCTGTAATTTTTACATAAACTTCTATCCAAACTTCGGAGATAAGGGGTCAAAAGTCGAAAACTATTACCCGGTTTCTGAATTGAGAATTTGAAGTTGAGAACGTCCTAATCTGTACTTAAGTATAACTTAAACCTTTTTTCGTTTCTGAAATAAGTTTTTTAAAATTCTAATCAATATTTGAGTAATTAATCATCATTTACTCAAATTTGAAAGAAAGCATGCTTATCTCATGCTTACGGTCGTCAGTTGCGTTTCTGATCTAAGAAAAACGTGTTTGACAACACTCAAACCATTATCAACGTCAAGTTGAGCAGTTGAAAGTTGACACAACAATTTCGGCTGTTCAAACTGTAATCAGCTATATAATAAGTAGTGATTTTGATCATAATGAGTGGCGACGATACTTCCCTGTCGTCTTTGAAGATGCCTCAACGCAGACAACCGCGCAGAAGAATAGCAGGACATCGGCCTAACTTGTTCATCACGCTAAGCGATGAACGAACAATATTCAAGAGTCGGATCCGCTTTACGAAGGAGGCGGTTCGTTTATTTATGCTTTCAAGCTGTTGTGGGGGACACCGTGAATGTGAGCAAGGCGACGACTGTGTGCCGCGTGGTAGAGAGGGTGACTAGTGCCCTACCTATTGTTGAGACGGCATTATGTTCGTATGCCCACTGCACAGGAGAGACCATCAGTGGCGGCACGATTTTTTGACATAGCTGGATTTCCTAGAGGAAAGATTTAGATTTCCTATTTCCTAAACACAATTGAAAGGTGTTTTGGTGTTCTTAAAAGAAGATTTCCATGCCTACATTCAGGAATGCAGTTAAAACTTCCAAAAGTATTGAAGGTGATTGTGGCGTGTGTTGTTCTTCATATGACTATTCATCTTGATAACTACATCGTGGAATATGATGAGCATGTACAAGAAGAAAGCGATGAACCATTACCTCAAGTGTCAAATACCCAAAATTTTGCTGCCAGAACATCCATAGTAGAAAATTATTTTTTATATTCTAATATTTAAAAATGTAATTTATATGTATATTTATTGAAATAAATACAGTTATACAGTTATGTATTTTTCCCTTGCATTTAGAAATCAGAGCTATTTGTTATAAGTATGCTTACTATAAATAAGGTAATTTATTACTACATCAAATGTAAATATGTCTCTATCTCTGCCTAGCCTTTTCCCAACTACATATGTTGGGGTCGGCTTCCAGTCTAACCAGATGCAGCTGAATACCAGTATTTTACATGGAGCGACTGCCTATCTGACCCCCACAAACAATCTAGGTAATACGATACCCCTTGGTAAGACTGGTTGTCAGACTTTCGGGCTTCTGACGACCCATAACGACTGTCAAAGATCCACAAAGGACAGCTGGGACCAACGGCTTTCCGAGGCACAGAGAAGTCTCGGTATGTAAAGATGGTCACCCATCCACTGACCAACCCCGGCAAGCATAGCTTAACCTGATGGATTCAGCTGTACGGCTGTTATTACTTAGCCACAATAAAAGAAATTTAGGTAAGTAGGTATTGTAATATTTTTAATAACTCCTAGTTTTATCAGTTACATAAAAAATCACAGATAGGGAGGTTCCCAGCCGAGTCGGATTCGATGATTGACCTCTTTGTCGAAGTTGGACCTACCTAACTGGACAGTTTGTCCTAGGTAAACATTCTCGTCCACTACTTCTTAGAGTGTAGCGTCTCCAAATCTTTATGATCTTCTTAATATGTCGTGCAGAGGCTATTGTACTCTTTAGTAAGGGACTTCCAGGCTTCCTGTTGCTTCCTGTTTTTTTTGCCCCTGTCTTTTTGCATTATTACACTTGGTATCTGAAGCAATAATAAATAAACGTAAAATTATATTATTGTAAACATTATAGGGTAGGTGTCGGACGGTTCTGTAGTGGCGACCGCGTACCGGAAGACGTAACGTTGGAAGGCCTCCAACAAGGTGGACCGATGACCTTGTAAGCTGCAGAAATCCCCTGGATGCGGGAAGCACAGAACCGGACGCAGTGGCGGTGCTTGGGGAGGCCTATGTCTAGTGTGGACGTCTTTCGGCTAAAATGATGATGATGATGATGATGAAACATTATTATGTACTTACTTTGATATTACTGAAAGAAGATTTTCTTTCTCCTTTAGAGTATAGTTAGGCGATCTCTTTTTCTTGTATTTATCCATTTCAATTGGTACAATAGGTAATTTAAGTAAAAATACTAACAGAATTCCAATAAAAATTGTGTTTATTTACTTCAGAATACAGTTTGACATTCACGATGTTCACGATTCGGTTCAATCAAACACGTCAAATTACTAAAATATAAAAATACTAGCTTTTGCCCGCGGCTCCGCCCGCGTGGATGTCGGAAAGTATCCCATGGGAACGTTCATGTGGAAAACATAGGGCATATCCCTAACTTAAGAAATGCTGGGTTTCCCATACAAACTTTCATCCCTTTTATCACCCCTTGTAGGATTATGTTTTAAGACAAAAAGGAGCCCATGTCCTTTCCCTATTGCTATCCTAGCCTAGCTAGCCTTGCCAAATTTTATCGAAATCCGTGCAGTTTTGTAAATTTTAAAATCAACCCCTATTTTACCCACTTAGGGGATGATTTTTCAAAAACGCTGAACCGCATATTTCTTTATTTCCTATCAAAAGCATACATTTTAATTTTCACATCCCTAGCTTAAGAAATATTGAGTTTCCCATACAAACTTTCAAAAATGCTGAGCCGCATATTTCTTAATTTCCTACCAATAGCATAAATTTGTTATCCCTAACTTAAGAAATACTGGGTTTCCCTTACAAACTTTCATCCCCTATATCACCCCCTGTAGTATTGTTTTGAAAAAAATAGTATCCTATGGCCTTCCCCAGGATGCTATATAAAGCCTTGCCAAATTTTGTCGAAATCCGTGCAGTTTTGTAAATTTTAAAATCAACCCCGATTTTACCCCCTTAGGGGATGATTTTCCAAAAACGCTGAACCGCATATTTCTTTATTTCCTATCAAAAGCATACATTTTAATTTTCACATCCCTAACTTAAGAAATACTGAGTTTCCCATACAAACTTTCATCCCCTATATCACCCCCTGTAGGATTATTTTTTAAAACCAAAAGTAGCCTGTGTCCTTCCCCAGGATGCTATATAAAGCCTTGCCAAATTTTATCGAAATCCGTGCAGTTTTGTAAATTTTAAAATCAACCCCTATTTTACTCCCTCAGGGGATGATTTTTCAAAAACGCTGAACCACAAATTTCTTAACTTCCTACCAATAGCATAAATTTGTTATCCCTAATTTAAGAAATACTGGGTTTCCCTTACAAACTTTCATCCCCTATATCACCCCCTGTAGTATTATTTATGAAAAAAATAGTATCCTATGGCCTTCCCCAGGATGCTATATAAAGCCTTGCCAAATTTTGCCGAAATCCGTGCTGTTTTGTAAATTTTAAAATAAACCCCTATTTTACCCCCTTAGGGGATGATTTTTCAAAAACGCTGAACCGCATATTTCTTTATTTCCTATCAAAAGCTTACATTTTAATGTTCACATCCCTAACTTAAGAAATACTGAGTTTTCCATACAAACTTTCATCCCCTATATCACCCCCTGTACGATTATTTTTTAAGACAAAAAGTAGCCTATGTCCTTCCCCAGGATGCAAATATAAAGCCTTGCCAAATTTTGCCGAAATCCGTGCAGTTTTGTAAATTTTAAAATCAACCCCTATTTTACTATATTTTACCCCCTCCGGGGATGATTTTTCAAAAACGCTGAACCGCATATTTCTTTATTTCCTATCAAAAGCATACATTTTAATTTTCACATCCCTAGCTTAAGAAATATTGAGTTTCCCATACAAACTTTCATCCCCTATATCACCCCCTGTAGGATTATTTTTGAAAAAAAAAGTAGCCTATGTCCGTCCCCAGGATACCATCTATAGCCTTGCCAAATTTTATCGAAATCCGTTCAGTGGTTTAGGCGTGAAAAGGTAACAGACAGACAGACAGACAGAGTTACTTTCGAATTTATAATATTAGTATGGATGAAATTGCTAAAATATGCATTAGCAACTCTAAAACATAAAATTGTTGAAATTAATGCTGTTATTTAAAATT
Source organism: Cosmia trapezina (assembly GCA_905163495.3). NCBI lineage: Eukaryota > Metazoa > Arthropoda > Insecta > Lepidoptera > Noctuidae > Cosmia > Cosmia trapezina. The sequence goes on along the minus strand of LR991035.1, from coordinate 20,032,510 downwards.
AACTTTCTTTTTAAGGCTGTTTTAAATTATTATAAGAATAAAATGATGCAATATTATGAGTTTTTGCAAAATACCGGTTTTTTAATGTAAATTGGAACGTGTTAGCTTTGATCAGGAACAGTTGAGTAAATAATCAGTTGATTATGGTTTGATGAAATTCGATTTTGACTTGTGAAACACAAAAAACTTAAGCGCATACTTATGTATTTGAGAATAATCAGTTGAGATTTGCTACTTTTCTCAAATCAGAAACCGGCTGTATGCTGCCAAAAAAATGTTTGAGAATGTGCAATGAGCGCTCTTTCATATGATACCCCACATGTTATAGTAGCCCCACTTCGAATTTGTAAGACCCCCGTTCAGTCCCTGTTGCAAAAAAAAATATAAATATTTTTATTTCTTTCTTCTTCGCAAAATTGTTGGGTAAACGAACGTCATCTAAAACTGTTCCAAATTTCAAGTTGATAGCATAGTAGTTCTTAAGATATCCAGCTGTGACAGTCAGACAGAGTGAATCGCACCATAAGGGTTCCTTTTTATCATTTTGGTACGGAACCCTTTTTTTTTTTTTTTTTTTTTTTTTTTTTTTTTTTCTTTTTTTTTTTTTTCTTTTGAGGGTGGGAAATCATCAAATAACTTCTCCCGCTCTGGGTGGAGCGGAAGGGCGTGTCAGACTTTTACTGACTAAAACCCACCCGTGTTCCTTCAGTTGCCTATGCCAGGGCCGCGGTAACCCCTTCGGACAATCCGCAAACCCTAATAATAAAGCTGAAGAGTTTGTTTTTTTGTTTGTTTGAACTCGCTAATCTCTGGAACTACCAGTCGGATTTTAAAAATTATTTTTGCAGATAGCCCAATACATGAGGAAGGCTTTATGGCTGTTTAACATCTCGCTAGGACCCTTAGGAGCCGAGCAAAAAGAAAAAAAAAGCCAGGAAGAACGCTAATCAAAAAATAATTAATAGCGCGGGCAGAAGCTAGTCTGAGGATATCCATACTAATATTATAAATTCGAAAGTAACTCTGTCTGTCTGTCTGTTACCTTTTCACGCCTAAACCACTGAACGGATTTCGATAAAATTTGGCAAGGCTATAGATGGTATCCTGGGGACGGACATAGGCTACTTTTTTTTCAAAAATAATCCTACAGGGGGTGATGTAGGGGATGAAAGTTTGTATGGGAAACTCAGTATTTCTTAAGTTAGGGATGTGAAAATTAAAATGTATGCTTTTGATAGGAAATAAAGAAATATGCGGTACAGCGTTTTTGAAAAATCATCCCCTTGGGGGGTAAAATAGGGGTTGATTTTAAAATTTACAAAACTGCATGGATTTCGACAAAATTTGGCAAGGCTTTATATAGCATCCTGGGGAAGGCCATAGGATACTATTTTAAAAAAAAATAATACTACAGGGGGTGATATAGGGGATGAAAGTTTGTAAGGGAAACCCAGTATTTATTAAGTTAGGGATAACAAATTTATGCTATTGGTAGGAAATTAAGAAATATGCGGTTCAGCGTTTTTGAAAAATCATCCCCTAAGGTGGTAAAATAGGGGTTGATTTTAAAATTTACAAAACTGCACGGATTTCGATAAAATTTGGCAAGGCTTTATATAGCATCCTGGGGAAGGACACAGGCTACTTTTGGTCGTAAAAAATAATCCTACAGGGTGTGTTAGAGGGGATGAAAGTTTGTATGGGAAACTCAGTATTTCTTAAGTTAGGGATGTGAAAATTAAAATGTATGCTTTTGATAGGAAATAAAAAAATATGCGGTTCAGCGTTTTTGAAAAATCATCCCCTAAGGGGGTAAAATAGGGGTTGATTTTAAAATTTACAAAACTGCAAGATTTTGACAAAATTTGGTAAGGCTTTATAACTGTTAGCATCCTAGGAAAGAACATAGGATACTATTTTTTTTTTCAAAAATAATACTACAGGGGGTGATATAGGGGATGAAAGTTTGTAAGGGAAACCCAGTATTTCTTAAGTTAGGGATGTGAAAATTAAAATGTATGCTTTTGATAGGAAATAAAGAAATATGCGGTACAGCGTTTTTGAAAAATCATCCCCTTGGGGGGTAAAATAGGGGTTGATTTTAAAATTTACAAAACTGCATGGATTTCGACAAAATTTGGCAAGGCTTTATATAGCATCCTGGGGAAGGCCATAGGATACTATTTTAAAAAAAAAAAATACTACAGGGGGTGATATAGGGGATGAAAGTTTGTAAGGGAAACCCAGTATTTATTAAGTTAGGGATAACAAATTTATGCTATTGGTAGGAAATTAAGAAATATGCGGTTCAGCGTTTTTGAAAAATCATCCCCTAAGGTGGTAAAATAGGGGTTGATTTTAAAATTTACAAAACTGCACGGATGTCGATAAAATTTGGCAAGGCTTTATATAGCATCCTGGGGAAGGACACAGGCTACTTTTGGTCGTAAAAAATAATCCTACAGGGTGTGTTAGAGGGGATGAAAGTTTGTATGGGAAACTCAGTATTTCTTAAGTTAGGGATGTGAAAATTAAAATTTATGCTTTTGATAGGAAATAAAAAAATATGCGGTTCAGCGTTTTTGAAAAATCATCCCCTAAGGGGGTAAAATAGGGGTTGATTTTAAAATTTACAAAACTGCAAGATTTTGACAAAATTTGGTAAGGCTTTATAACTGTTAGCATCCTAGGAAAGAACATAGGATACTATTTTTTTTTTTCAAAAATAATACTACAGGGGGTGATATAGGGGATGAAAGTTTGTAAGGGAAACCCAGTATTTCTTAAGTTAGGGATGTGAAAATTAAAATGTATGCTTTTGATAGGAAATAAAGAAATATGCGGTACAGCGTTTTTGAAAAATCATCCCCTTGGGGGGTAAAATAGGGGTTGATTTTAAAATTTACAAAACTGCATGGATTTCGACAAAATTTGGCAAGGCTTTATATAGCATCCTGGGGAAGGCCATAGGATACTATTTTAAAAAAAAATAATACTACAGGGGGTGATATAGGGGATGAAAGTTTGTAAGGGAAACCCAGTATTCCTTAAGTTATATGCCCTATGTTTTCCACATGAACGTTCCCATTGGATATTTTCCGACATCCACGCGGGCGAAGCCGCGGGCAAAAGCTAGTATAAGAATAATTCGGGAAGTATTACTTAGCAGGAAATGAATGAGGACCAAAGTTACCGTCTGAGCTAAAGTCAATCGTCGCGTCGGCGTCGGTACTTTTTGGTTTACGAACATTTATAATGCAACGAAGATTTTTTGATAACAGACTGTTGATGTAATCATCATACTCACTGATATTACTTAACATGAACATAAAACTCACTCTTGTTTATCAAGAACAAACAGTCTATACCAAACGTGTCGTTAGGCTAAATGGTCCGTATAATTTTATGCCACATCATAATATCATCTATTTAATCATTCCGCATAATAGTTGTGTTATGCCGAACGCTGACCGTTCAAGTAGGTATTGCGTATTAGCAGCAAGGTCAAACTTGAGGCTCTGCAGGTGCCGCCGTTAACCGCTCCATATGTCGAGTGGATATCAAACTCGATGAACTCATGAATTTGTACCTACATTAAACTAATAAAGCACATTAATCTTACTGAATGATGAGTCATTGTTCGCGGTCCTTAGTTTAATCGAAAGTCCAACTGAAGCTAATGCATTGGTCTGATTAACTTGTCTGGTTCCCCCTGGTAAGCATTGTAAGAAAACGAATGACGTTTCTCTGATGCCGCAATACACTATGCTTGGCGATTCGTGCAGAAAGTATGTCCCTCAAGTTACGTAATGATCAAAAACATGTTCCCACCAATAAATTTCAGAACATCTGTTGAATACAAAATAACTGGGGTTGGTCAGTGGATGGGTGACCATCTTTATATACCGAGATTCCTCCGTGTCTCGGAAAGCACGTTAAGCCGTTGGTCCCGGCTGTTATTCGTGGATCTTTGACAGTCATTACGGGTCGTCAGAAGCCCGAAAGTCTGACAACCAATCTTACCAAGGGGTATCGTATTACCCAGTAACTGGGTTGTGGAGGTCAGATAGGCAGTCGCTCCATGTAAAATACTGGTATTCAGCTGCATCCGGTTAGACTGGAAGCCGATCCCAACATAGTTGGGAAAAGGCTAGGCAGATTGATTTGTTGAATAAAAAATAAGTGAAACATTCATAATACAGCCAAGCAATCAAGTGAGCAAACTAAATTATTGGCTGACCTTGAGTGGTTAATCTTCGTCGTACACAAGAAAAGATGTCCCTTTGGTTCCCAGCACGGCTACAGTCTCGTTTAAACGAGGCTCCGAGTAGCCTTAAAAATAAATAATAAAAATAAAAATTCTTTATTGACGCCAGCTAATACATTCATCTTAGAGTAATCTAACATATGTAACTTAAGACTCTTACAGAGAGAGGCGATACGCGTCACTCCTGTGTGTATGGTCGCGCGCGATGCCATAGAAATTGTTCTACGGATATAATATCGCGACATCGCGTTGCGACGCGATATCGCCTCTGTCTGTAAAAGAGCCTTTACACAAGCAATTAAAGCCCAGCCATTTTATAAAAGTGACTTTTTTAGGCTTTACTGAGACTTTCTGGATCGTTGTGTTGTTCTCTTAAATGTACTGACTGAAATTTTTCTTCGTCGTGTCGATGATTCCATTTATGTGTTTTAAATAAACTTCGACCAGAATTCGGCCACTTCAACAGCGTTATCTTTGGCCTCGCTAAAGTCTTTCATAGTGAAGGTGTTTTTGCACAGAGGGCACGACAAGAGGTGCGTGCGATATCGTTTGCGATGTGGCTGCCACAGTCGCATTGTGGCTCATTGGAGTACCCCATCTGACTAAATTGTACACTAAAAATGTTTGATGTTTTGTTTTGTTTTAATGTTTTGTTTTGATATTTTGTTTGTTTTTGTTGTTTTGTTTTGAAATGTTTTGTTTTGTATTGTGCCAATCCACTAGTATTAGGAATATCATAGATAGCGTAAGGATTAGCTATATCATATTAATTTAAGATCAGACTGGTCACTTGCCGGTTTCGCGGCTTTAACTGGGTTATACGACGAGGCGGTTGCCTTCTTCGGGCAGCATCTACCCTTTCCTGATCCTGCTCTGCGGGTTCCTTTTAGAGTAATACAACCTGTTATGTTATGTGTGAATGATTTCAATCATCGATATTTTCAATGATTTCATCATGATTTTAATCATGATTTCAATCATCAATAAAGCTTGAGGGTAGTGTAATACAATTCCCACGTGATCCCCCGACCCCCCGCCTAATTTTTGTGTTATTTTTTCTGCATTTTTATTTTTCTAAAGCATGTTAAACATGTTTTAAGACTTGACTAATAACAATTTAGTAATGATAGTAATGTTGGATAAATAGTTTTTGATTAGCATTATTTTACTCTGAAAACTGACATTTACCGGTATCTGTGGTAAAACCTAAGATTTACCGACTGAATGCAAAAGTCAGAAATTGATGATTATTATAGAACAATTCGGACTTTTACCGGTGAGACTTGCTAAATCTTAGGATTTACCGGTAAATACTAAAATTTACCGCAGTTCGGGCTGTTACAGTAACATATATTATGTACCCAATGCGACAGTACGGTAATATAGAAATCTATACTAACTTATTTACAATTTAAATATAATAGGAACTTTAATAGTAGAACCTTTTTTCAGTTGCCTATGCCAGGGCCGCGGTATCTTCTTCAAACAACCCGCGACCCCAGCGGCTAATAGTAGAACCTACTGCTCCATTTTTGCGACCTATTTATTATACCGAATTATTTTCATTTCTAGTAGTTGTTTAATATTCACTAATCATGAATATGAGAGTCATGTCAAAGTTGTAAAAAAAAGTGATTTCATACCGCACCAAAACTCTAAGTGACGATTTTTGGGATCATCTACCCAAAAGAAATTGTCAGCTTCATGGGGGAATATAATTATGTCAGTCGCGTAAATTAACATAATTGTTGCAATGGCACATCAGGCTCAATTCGAAACTATGGGCAATAGGGCAAAGTGGACCATGATCTCAATTTTGAAGGAAAATAAACCTTAATTTTAGGTTTTTTCATTTTTTGAAAAAGCTGCTACAGCCAAGAATCGAACCCGTTTTTTTTTTACAAAAACAGCACCGTTTTTAGGGTTCCGTACCAAAATGGTAAAAAGGAACCCTTATGGTGTGACTCAGTCTGTCTGTCTGTCACAGCTGGATATCTCAAGAACTACTAATGCTATCAACTTGAAATTTGGAATAGTTTTAGATGACATTTACCTAACTATTTTGCAAATAAGAAAGAAATAAAAATATTTATATTTTTTTGCAACAGGGACTGAAAGGGGGTCTTAAAAATTAAAAGTGAAGCTACTAGGGCATGAGAGGTATCATATGAAAGAGCGCTGTTTGCACATTCTTAAACATTTTTTTCTTTTTTTTAGGCCGCATAGTTTTCGACTTTTGATGAAAAATGTAAAAAAAAATACCCTTCCCCCCCCTATCTCCGAAGTTTGCAAAGAGAAAAATCTGAAATTATTCTATGTGATAGAAGTTTATTTAAAGATTACAGGAAAAATAAAACGATGTCTCTAAATAGCACGCATTTTCAAAAATCGGAACGGAACCCTCGGTGCGCGAGTCCGACTCGCTCTTGACCGGTTTTTTTTTATTGCACTAACCGATACTGTAGCTAGTACCTATGGATCACATGCTGTGAACAAATGTATTGTGACCTAACAAAGCAAAAATAAATTTTTAATTCGTAATTTATGAAACATATTTTACACAAAGTATTTCTTTGCCGTATTTGATCCTTGTCAGCAACACTATAGCACGTGTTGGACGTACTCGCGATGTAGAGATGCACGTGCGCGGCTGAAACTCATCACCGAGTAGGTACTTAGATACGTTGAAGTAGAGCTTGTTCTTATGACTCCATTCCACTATCCTGTCTATGTCCTTCTGCAAGCGTTCGCAATCAGGCTCACTCTGAATCTCGAGCAGCAACTTAAGATCATCTGCAAATAGTAAACAAGAGCCATGTCTGACGACCTCCTGCATATCATTTACCATTACTATCAATTCGAAAGGCCCTAAGTTACTGCCTTGACTCACACCGGACCAAGTGTATTATGTCCACGTACTGCTGTCTGTTTTGTATGTAGTTAACGAAAAACTGCTATAGATGTGGTGTGCATCCGACTTATGCGATATTAAAATTTGGTAAAATGTCAAATGCTTTTCTGAAATCAGAATAAGCAACGTCAACATGCACACCAGCATCTACAGCCGTCACCACCTGCGCCATAAAGTAACAAGAAGAATGAAGATAAGTGGTAGTGCTACGCGCCGGCAGGAACCCATGCTGCTCATCGGTGGCCTTACAGTGCGATTTTTATACTTACGCGATCGCGTTTACGTTAACTTTAACTTACGTCAATTTGTATGGAATAGTTGTTCTTCCCATTATAATCACTTATTCAGTAAAGTTTACGTTAACGTGATCGAGTAAGTATAACAATTCGTACTAAGGCTTTAGATAACTGCCCGCGTACCCGCTCCTGCATGCAGCGCTGGTTAGAAGACGCGGAACACTGGCCGGCGTCGAAAGCACGGCCACCGGTTTATACCCACTGACGTCAGATCCCGCTTTTCCCTTGGGTACAGGAATGACTCGCGTGATCTTCCATTGGGTTGGAAACAACGAATGAAGACAGATGTTAAAAATATGAAGTAGCTGTTCCGAAAGTATCCTACTACTATCTCCAAAAATTAATGCTGGTACCATCCGGGACTGTGGAACCCTTCGGCTTTAGGCACTCCAGTGCCTAAAGCCGAAGGGTTGACGTCCGTGACTCACTGAGTCAAGTTGTAACCGTGCTCTGCTCACCGCACCCGCCCCGCCTCCGCCGCTTGTTGGTCTAGTCGCGGCGGCTCACTGCTGTATACCGATTCGAAAAAGTTCGCGAATTCTTTAGCACAATCGTCGTCTGATAAATGCTGACCATCTTTTATAAAAGTTTCCCTGCTTACTGCACTTTTCTTTGATCGTATTCGTATGTATTGCCAGAATGACTTCGGCAAACTAACACTGGATTTTACTATGGTGTAGTTTATGTGTAGCTTCTACAGATTTTTAATTAGCGCTCTATACTTGGAATATATTCTTCTCTAGCTTTTTAGCAAGCCCGCAGCTTCGACCGCGCATGTATTATACATAATATAAACCTTCCTCATGAATCACTCTATCTATTAAAAAAACCGCATCAAAATCCGTTGCGTAGTTTTAAAGATCTAAGCATACATAGGGACAGACAGACAGCGGGAAGCGACTTTGTTTTATACTATGTAGTGATGATAGTGATAATCACTACTAAGTTTATTTGTTTGTAACATTTTGTGAAGACTACTTTAGTTTGTAGGTATCTTATTATTTAGCTCGTGTACCATTCCGGGTAAATGTACCGTGACTTTATACTAAGTTTTTTTCCTGGGAACACATTTGTCCAATATATCATTGTCATCCATATGATAAGACTACGCAGAGTGATTTTTGAGTGAATAAATTGCTTATCACACTAATTCGTCGTGTACAGGTCAACTCGTTTAGGTACTTATATTATTACTTTTTCATAATACAAAATATATGGCATATATGATCTACAAAAGAGGTTTTGAACGACAAGTTGACCTTTGGTCAAAGCCAGTACCTAAGTATCATTATCCTTCTGTACTTGGCGTCGCCGAAGCAAGTCTTCCTTTTTCATGAATCTCTATTAGCCGCCATCTCAGTAATCGTCCTCTATTGAGCCATCCCATCTTTCATACAAACCATCCATCGTTTCTTTGGTATTCCCCTACTCTTAAAGCCATACAAATTTCTACTCAAAACTTTCTCTACGTCATGTTGCTCATTCCTCCTTGACAACCGTTTTCCATGGTCAACGCCAGCAGTTAGGGCCCGATCACTCGTACTACAATGACAACACGTGGTCGGGCGCTAATTTTTATGAAAATTAATAGTTTATTCACACAGACCACATTTTGTCGTCAAAATCAACCTGTGTCGGCGATACCGACCACGTCGCAGCCACAACGATCTTCTATCTGCAAACACTAGCCACAACGTAACCACACGGCCACACCGCAACTACTAGCAACCACAACGCAACTGCAAGAAGTTGCAGCGACATTATTCACAAGTAACCACTGCTTGCCCACATTTTGTCGCTGCGATGTGGTGTGGTTGTGGTACGTGTGAACGGGCCTTTAAAGTATTTAAAACTGTCGCAAAGCATTCATCAAACAAACAATCAACTCAGTCTATTGCAGTCTACACAGGTCTCTAAATTCGAGCGTTGAAGAGTCGAGTAACTTACTAACTGCAACTTTGTCTTCGTGGCTGATGTAAAACTATTCAGCTATGTTAAAATATAAGCTCCAGGTTTCTTGTGGTAAATGTCATCAACTCATTACTCATCATTACACTATGACCACTGCCTCATTTGTCATTTCTTAACATAATATCGAGGTCACATCATGACGCTTCACTATCGTTATGATTCTTGTGTACTTTTAATTTGTTGATATTTACCGCGGTACACCGTTGGTCACCGAGTTGTAAACCGTTAAGTCTGAGAAGTACGCGGCAATGAATATGTAGTATCATTAGATAGTTGGTTATGTGGTACCTGAAATAAATTAATTTAATTTCAAATTAGAACAATTTACTCGATTCGTTCGCATACTTTTGTTATTCATAAAGTCCATAACTGAATTCGCTTTATTCAATGAAGCCTCCCGCTGAGTTTGTTATGTCAGGGAAGCAGGCTTGAGCTCAGATTTGAAGGTACTTTTGAATTTTTTGGTACCTAATATACATTTTTTTTTAATCGCTTTTACGCCCTTGTTAACAATCCTGCTCATTGAATTGCCATATGTGAAAATAATTAGTTGTCTATTCTATGAGATTAATGAAAATTCTCTGAACTTAATTGCAATACTCTATTGAATTTGAAGACAACAAATGCGAATGCTGATTCTCAGTCGAAGTTGACGAAGTAAGGAAGCCAAGATAAATATCGATCGCAAGCGTGTGAATAGAATGCCAGAAATCTACCTAATATACAAAGGTACCTTCACCCTACAGTTTATCCTTTGCATCCCTCACAGGAGCGAATTTCTTTCATTCCGTACTGGATCACTTTCGGCGGATGGTTATCTTAAGTTCTTTGTCCCGTATTGCTTGGCTCGGCAAGGTTCCAAGTACGCGCATCTAGTTGGCCACCTAGAACCTTGTTAAAATGAGCCGACATCGTGTCATTAGAGGGCGTGAATATTTAAGTAGAGATGGCGGGAGCGGCCCGCGGTTTACTCCCATTCCCGCTTGGGTTATAGGACGGTTGGGATTACCTTCTCATTGAATTAATTTTGTTTGCTGATGAAAAAGGCCGGACCTAATGCAACCAAATAAGATTTTAAAAGTGGAATAGGGCTTAAACCGCAAAGTTTGTAGATCCATCATTTATGTTATTAGCTATTTCTAAACCACTTTCGTTCCATTCGCAACCAAAAGTGATTCAAAAAGTGGAGTAGCGCCCAAACCACACTGACAAATGTTTCTGTTTCATCGCGACGAATAGGCCGAAGTGGAGTAGGCGCCGTTCCATTATTTTACCTCCATATGATGCAGGATTTCATATTTCACCTTCCGATCGGTGGAATAGGCGCTAAACCACATTAGGATTTCATTTATATTAGTGGGCATTCTAATCCCACCGAGAGTGACGAGGCGAACAGAGTGAGCCGATGGAACGGCAGGTGGGATTAGAATGCCCAATAATATCCTACTGCCACCAAATTCCATTTTAGATTCATGTATGAATCGTAAGCGTACTCAGGTAGCGAATTCGAACTCCTGAAAATTCACATTTTTTTCATCTATTTTACAAGTAACTTTTAGCTGTAATACTTTCTGTTATCTCTGCGATTGTTAAACATACATGGTACGGAAGCGGAACCCTTCGTGTGCGGGTCCGACTTGTACTTGGCCGGTTTTTTTTTTTTGAGTTAACATAAGTATTTTCAACTTGTTGCAGTCAATACAAGAAATTCATCTTTTGCATAGCTTTCCGTGACCTAATTTCAAAGGCTCTTCGCACTCCTCCGCTTCCAACACTTCTCCAAAATTTACTTTTCCTACATTCAACCGGCTGAGATCAAAATAAGTCAATATATTACTATGTTCTAGATTTCTTCTATAAAAAGTTCAAACTTTAAAAGTAACCATTGATCTCCCGTGACTGCACTCCAGTGAAAATTAAATATTTGTATTTGTGTAATTTTTTTTATTCTACAATTTTATGTATTAGAATTATCCTTGACCAAATAAGCACCTTACTGGACGAAAACCAACCTATGTTGGTCTTCGTCCAGTAAGGTGCTTATTCATAGCAGGTAGGGTACAGAGGGAACTTTTCTACTGTGGATCATAAAGGTACATACACGCGGTAAAACAGATTATGGAGAAGTACAATGAGTACAACAAGCATGTTCATTATGGCCTTCACAGATTACTTAAAAGCCTTCGACAACATAAGCGATGTTGATATATGGAAAAGCCTAGACAATCAGGGAATACCCACAATATACATTGATGTTATTAAAACTATATACTCAAACAGTAAAGCAAAAATAAAACTAGAAGTAGCCACGCACGGCTACAGATCAAGCTATACATTTCCAGTATAAGCTGATCTCGCATTGGACAGGATTTCCTTACAATGAGAGGTCAGTGTAAACTGGAAATGTATAGCTTGATGTGTAGCCGTGTGTACTAGGCGAACCTTACAAAATAATAAGAGTTGTCAGGCAGGGTGATCCGTTGTTCTCTGCGGTTCTGGAAAACATTCCGAAAACTGAACTGGGACCAATTTGGACTCAACATCAACGGGAGATATCAAAATGAACTCAGATTCGCAGATGACCTAGTCCTGTTTGAGGAAAACCCAGAACTCTTAAAGAAAATGGTGCAAGAACTAAGCAAAGAAAGTGACAGCGTAGGACTACTATGAAAAAACAAAACTAATGACAAGCTCAGTCATCTTACTCAATGAGCAAATTACTAAGGAAATTGGAAGACCAATAACAAATGTTTGGAAAAAGTACTGGTCATTGAAGGAGGTCATGATCTAAGTATTGGATTAAAACGGAAGGTCTTCAACACATGTATACTGCCTTGCATTACATATGGTAGGGAAACTTGGTCTCTTACAAAACACCACAGAGAAATGCTGGCACATTGCCAAAGATCAATGGAAAGGAGTATGACTGGTATTAAAAAACAAGACAGGATATCAAATACCCTGATTAGAGGAAAGACAAAAGTTATAGATGTTCTTACCAAAATAGACCATCAAAAGTGGAGATGGTTACTGGTCAGGCCACATGTTAAGAAGCATTCAGGACAAGTGGAGTAAAGTTGTGATAGAATGGTACCCCAGAGATGGCAAAAGGAACAGTGCTAGACGACATAAAAGATGGGAAGAGAAATTGAAGCTTGCAGCGGGTCTAAATTAGAGAAGAGTTGCGAGAGATAGGACTCAGTAGAAGTTGTTAGAGGAGGCCTTTGCCAAAAGGCACGCTAACTAAGAGACATTCTGTAAAGTACTGAAAATATCACAACGCAAAGATGTACAGAATAAAAAGGGCTTTAGCATTCTAGCACTAATTATTTAGGCAGGTTGTACATTTTGATATGACAATATTATTGTGAAACGTAACGACCCTATGTAGTACACACGGCTACATATCAAGCTATATATTTTCAGTATAAGCTGATCTCGAATTGCATATGATTTCCGTACAATGAGAGGCCAGCTTATACGGGAAATGCTAGCTTGATATGTCGCCGTGTGTACTCAGGGTCTTGACGATTTTTTGTTTGAGTTAAGTGGGTACATGATGTACCTTACATACGGCTACATATCAAGCTATATATTTTCAGTATAAGCTGATCTCGAATTGCATAGGATTTCCGTACAATGAGAGGCCAGCTTATACGGGAAATGCTAGCTTGATATGTCGCCGTGTGTACACAGGGTCTTGACGATTTTTTGTTTGAGTTAAGTGGGTACATGATGTACCTTACACACGGCTACATATCAAGCTATATATTTTCAGTATAAGCTGATCTCGAATTGCATAGGATTTCCGTACAATGAGAGGCCAGCTTATACGGGAAATGCTAGCTTGTTATGTTGCCGTGTGTACACAGGGTCTTGACGATTTTTGGTTTGAGTTAAGTGGGAACATGATTTACCTACTTAACTCAAACAAGAACATTGTTCCACCTCTTAGTAAATTAAGTAAGTGGTATAAATTAGGTACACAGAAACCATGCTACTATAGTGTAAATCGAGGTGGACCAATATTGTTCCATAATAAAGCTTCGCCTACTGCCTAGTGCACAACTGTTTACCCATATTGGCCATATTGGTTAAATTATGCGGCAATAACGCCCTCGTAAACCTCGAGACGCATCGCAAACTGTTCCCTACCACCGGCCACAGCTAACTCGCTTCATTATTATTATATTAATTGCTGCCTCTTAATTGCTAATTATTTAATAACGTAAACTTGGATTAGACGTTTTACCATAAACGCACATCGCAGAAACTGCCTTGAATCTTATAGCTAAGAGCAGTTCAGTCATAACTTAATGTGACTTATTTATAAAGAATCCTGTTCAGAAGGTGCTAAACCAACATTTATTCAGGTGAAAAGCCCTTCGCTCTGTTTGTATGGTTATGATACTTAGATTTTTCCTCTTCGCCCGCCGTGTTGGGTTTGTTTTAAACGTCGCGTACATTTCGCTGGCGGAATCTCGCCCGATTCTATTGTTCACGCGCTTTGCGTTACGCAATCAAGAGGGGTCATTCAGTCCGCGCCCAAAAGTCGCACCCGCGAAGTGGAGAACAGTCATATCCTATCGATTTGTTAAGATGGCGTGCGCGGGAGGGTTACGGGGGGAGCATGAGGGTGACGCGGGGTGGCAAGGGTGGGCGCAGCCTCCGCGCGGCGCAGCGTGCAGCCTCGCTTGCACCTGCCCTGCCGTAACCACGACACACTAGCGACATCGTGCCGCACGACGTGTGTGACGCCTCTACACAGTGTACACTGCCCACCACGTCACGACGTGACGTGACATAAGCGCGACGCTTTTTAACCGCGGCACCTAGTCCACCACTAAACCACCTGAAACTGGTATCTCGAATGTTGAAGCGCTGTACAAGCACAATGTTTCGACAGCACAGTTTTAATTCTAAACAGTAGCACCAAACAGCTCGTCGAATTCAAATTCCTACTAAGTTACTGTACTTAAATAAATGAGATGAAAAAATTCTCGAGCTTAACATACTAAACGCAAGGTCATGACAAAATTGACGTAGGTCCTTTATTAAATAAATAAAATTAAAACCTACTTGAGAGTCGAGGTCGAAGTATAAGCTGTCAGAGAATACGTCAATATAGTTGTTAGTTAATATTGATACGCAAGGTCCATTGACAACGAGGTAGTTGTCGTAGGTCGTGGCACTGGCTATATTAAAGTAGTCGACAGTGTACGCGCACCTTTACCCGGGATCTCGAGTCGCGCCCTCGACGACCGCGGCGTCCCGGTCTCCGGTGGCCGACGCTCAGGCCGTCAAGGTCGCAGACGAGACCTGGCACACTGTTACACATTCTAACTATACTCTTTTAATTGACCATTATGTATATAGACCCTTTTTTCACCTCATTATTCATTAAACTTTTATGAGCTTTTATACTGTACGCTTGAATAAGCAGTTGATATTACAACTTTCACTTCGAAAATTAATTTTTTAAATTTTAATTTAAACATACTATAGATAAACCGACTAATACGAGTTTCAAAACGAGTTTTGTAGTCGATTAAAGAATACGATCAATGCGCGGTCGAATTTTCGAACACATCATATTATTGTAAAGCAACGTATTTTAATCATTCATCCACTAAAACTTCGCAGACGTTGTTCGTGTGAATTGTAAGGTCAGCGTTTCGTCAAATCAGCCGTTTTTGTTGTAGATATGACAAGTTGTTGATCCGAGCGTTTTGTGCACATAACATTTACTTACGCATCTTTAAAAAACCGTATTATAAGTGGAGGTATTTTCTTTGCTACTTCGGAAACAGACTTGCTTTAAGCTTACACACATTGCTGTCTCGATAAAAAGAATATTTAGAAACAAAACCAATCAACTGTTTACCCAGAAGCCGTACGTTAATTTATCGCAAAAAGAAATGAGCTCAATGGTGCTTGAAGTAGTCTTATACGTGGTTATCGTTACAGATTACGCAAATCGATACAATCACAAAATGCATATGTGAATTGCTTTTTTTGTATGCCAAGCTGAAAGGCAACACGATGCATTATATATAATGACGTCCATGATGCGACGTAGAACAAACCTAAATTCCGACGTTTCTCCAACAACACATCTCTGATCAATGCTATAAACGACTCTCATTTCCGTTGTGATTAGATAACGCAAAAACCTGCCAAATCACTTGGTAACAGATTTCATTAAATGAACTTTCAGAAACCGTACATTTCATAAGTTGTCTAAAGAAAGAGTGGTGTCTCCTGAGATGCTTTTTGTTGCTGCATAGTTACAGAAAGTTCTAAAAGTTTACTGAGAAGCTCAAGCAAGGTATCCTTTTTGTACCCAGGAGCTACGTACCTTGAAAATATTGTTGTTTATTATACTAGCTTGTAGAAGGTTGGAAGATTGTCAATGATACTACGCAGCAGTTAAAGGTAAAATAAAGATATATTTCACGGACCAAAGGTTTTGAATATAAAGGAGCGAGGGAGCACACGCGATGACCGCTAATCGTGTACTGATTTCTCAACTAATATTAATTAATAAAATTACGTAAAATCGCTTAGTCGGCGATGGTGTATGGTTTCACCGTACATGCTCCCGGGCCAAAAAGTTACACATCTTCTAATCTAAAGCGACATGTTTTAGGTATAGGTGACGTAGATACGTTTCGCTTAGAGTTAGTGTCCTCACTAGTTATATTCACTTCACTAGGCTGTCGGTCAGCCGTGCTCTGCTTTCGCGAAAACACTACACTATTTGCTACACTTTGTGATAGTTCCACTGAAGAAACTGCATACATAGCTGTTATTATGCTCGAGTTCAGTCCTTAGGAAATAGCAGAGACATTTGCACAATTGGAACAAAAACAGGTACCGGGACCAAGGCTATGATTAAAATGTATTTATTTATCTTTTAAATATTGTACTTAGTAACCCATTCCTCGCCGCAAAAATGAACAGTATCGATTTCCTCTTGCGCTATTATATCATTTACCTTACGTTTTATGGCAATAGACAATATTTGAGTTTTTGTGTTGAATTACTTGAACTAACTTGCTGCTTGACTTGTTGATATTGAGGTTGATGATCAAGTTCTTGGTCATAAGTTTCACTTTTCTTTCTTTCACAACCAAGATCAGAAAATAGGTGTGGAAAACAATGCGTAATAGAATGTTAATGTAAGAGCCGTGGTAATCGATCGCGGAATCAATAAGTAATACCAATGAAAAGGGTGTCGTGAGGCTCTTCATTAATTTATTATTGTTCCACATTTCTGCTAGTAGAGGACCGACTAATCAATTAAACAAGCGGTTCTTTCCGAAGTCAGTTTTTACTAAGAACTTGTGTGACATAATCCAATATCTATCGTCCGTATCGGCCGTTTCAATAAACATCGTGTTAACTCTACGTTTGTGTTGCAGTGGCCCAGTCGGAAGACTCACCAATCGCCATGAAACTCAAGAAAATATGCCTTAAGACGCCGGTCGGCGAGGAGCAAGCAGCACAAGCAGTCCTCGACCCTGCGCTAGGTGAGTCTAAAGATGCGTTTCCAGATGTAACTTGGCACAACAGTGTTTCGGCCAAGTCAGGCCAACGATACTCGATAGATATTTGTTAACAACGTCTGCCCTTCCTATAGAGTAAAGATGGACTAAACATATTTGGGGAAGATAGTTTTCTCGTAAAGCGTTTTATAAATAGAATAGAGCTGCAGACGCTCGGGCAGGGGGTTGTAAAAAGTTCACGAACTTTGAACCTTTGACACTATTCTGGTTAGGTTCAATGGCTAAAGCGAAAGTATGTCATTTCCTTGTTTCTTATGTTTAGTTTTAGCACTTTTTATTTAATTTTCTGTGACCATCGCGTGACATACCCGGTTTACACAGATCCACTAACTACGCTACGATAGATCATCTTCAGGTTGTACAGCCAGATCCATACTAATCACTGAGGTTCTTCCATAGTTGAGTTCGCCATAAGTAATATTAATTGCAGCTGATGATTATATTAGGTATGTGCTCTAAATAATAAAGTCCTTGTTTACGTATAATGCTTCATACATGGATTGGGGCAACGTGTCGCCGTCCCGTTGATTGAATTGTGCTTTTATTTCCCATCACGCCACGCATCGAGGCTATGATGTCATCGATTTAATTGCGGCGGCCACTTCATTACCTACCTATAAAAGCGACATTTATTTCAGTCTTCGTCGAAATAAGCTTCGACGAGTCCGACATGAGTCGATCGATCTGTGGAAACTTTACAGCGTCGTTATCTTTTATGCAGCGTTTTGATTTAATTTCCTTTTCAATGTCAAGTTTCGTTTTTACCGAGCGTCATCGTCGCTAACTATTTCCTTTACTGCCGTTTTATATCTTTCGAGTGTACTCCTCCACCACTGCGACCGACCAGAGTTCAGTATGCGTGACGGGTTACATCACATTTCTCTGTATACACCGGCCGCGTATGTGGTATATGAAGCGCTGTCTATGTGTAGGTACAGGGTAGACATTCGTGCACAGGTCGTTAATGGTACAACGTGGATCTGTTGTGTGGTACGCGGGTGGAATAACCTATAATTAGATGCGCGTACACCAATCCTCAGCCGTGGAACTCGTAGATGTGTCGTTTACGCTACATCCGTTGATGTATTTGATGCAGGAACACTGTCGAATTTGCGCATACCGTAACAACGTCCAGCTTTTGCGCTAAATGCAACACCATTATATATTTATTTTTGTCTTTTGAAAGTTTGTCATATTGTGTAAGTTAGAACTTGACCCCCTTTGCTTTAGATAGCACTTCGCGACCTAAAAAGCGACTCATCCATATTTGTATTTGTTTATGTTGTTTAGAATTTTACTCTTTGCTCGCATTTTCTCAGTTGTTTACGTAATCGGTCAACACATTAATAGCCACGTGGTTGGGCTTAAAGTTCTTGGCTATACTTGGCAAATCTCGGTTTAAACACATCTTAATAATAAGGACTTTCTCCGCTAGCAACAGATGGTACATTTTAAGAAGCTTTACTTGTATTCTAAGTAATTATTTGTAAGCATATTAATATATAGGTATGAACTTTTGCTGCATTTATGAAACATTGGAAATCATATTAATATTATAAGCCCGCGCAGATCAGATATGATTTTCTCTCCTGTAGGTTTAGGTACCATACATATACTAGAACGCTATCATAATATGTATAGAACCTTAACTCACACAGGGCTTACTTTACCTAGCTCGTGTACAAATTGCAGCCGTACAAAGAGGGGGGTTAGGGGGGTGGGTCTCGCGTATCGGGCGGCGTGATAAGTGACGACTATCCGTCAATGTGTTGCATAGGAGAACGTATGTGAGGTGGTGGTGTATCGGACAATAGGAGCTCGTCGGTGCAGTTTCGGCAGCGGAACGCGGGGTCGGCACGGGTGGTGGCGGCGGCGGCGTGTTTCTCCGGCGTGCGTGGCACTGCAGTTCTCCTCCACGGCCGGTAATTTGATTGGGCCCGAGCTGTCACCTATGCGCCGCAGTCGCCCGGCCGTCGCTCGCCGGCTATCGATTAGAGCCCCCGCCCCCTGCCCCCGCGCTGCCCGCGAACCGGATCTCGTCACGCCGCCATTGTATACCCGCGACGCTTAAACGCATTCGTTTCTCCCGATGCGAAAACGACGCATTCCTTCCGCGCGCCCGCCCCGCACCGACCGGCCGCACGCCGCACCGCGCGGCGCCACACAGGACCGACCGACCCTCTCATTACACTCTTACCACATTACCACTCCAAGCCTCACGCCGCCGCGCCGACCGCGACGAGCGTCATCGTCGGACGGCGGATGACAATTGACGTAATAATTAACGTATCAAAAACTTCACCATATCCCGCTTGTATTCCTCTAAATAAAATGTGTGTCAGAAACTCAACTTAGTAGCTGGAAAGGGGTCGAAAGCTTTGAAAGTTCACGTATGACCGGTATGACGTAAAATGCACAACCACTTCTACGCTCTTACAACAAGGTTCAGAATTGTACAAATTCAATGGTTTCAAGTAAGCCTGACTATAAGCCAGAATAAATAGTATTACAAAATATGAAGTTGTAAGTAAAATTGCAATACTATCAACTTGTTGCTTTTACCGTACTATGGTATGAAGCCTACTACGAGTAAATGACGTTGCATCAACTCTGCGCTCGCGCAGATCAACGTACTACTTACATTGTTGTGCAATTCAGTACTATGTCCACTTGCACTGACGCCTTACTTAAACTGGTTTGCATGCGAAGTATCCTTAAAATTTGGGTTATATCTGCAATACTGGGTAATCGATACAAGTAATCTCCTGCAGTGCGATTCTGTAACCATCTCACCGTGAAAACTTAGGTGAAGTGAGCGTGGAGTGGGCTGTCAATAGTGTCAATTCCTAGCAAAAACAAACTCATTTCACCTAAGTTTTCACGGTGAGATTTTTCAGAATCGACCGGCTGGTCCTTATGCGATGCGCTAAGATTTAACATGGAAGTTTTTGTAGCCAATAGTCAAATACTGTTGAATTTTGAATTGATGACAACAGACTGGAAAACTGGCATGCCAGTCAACAAGTAACCTGTTGCTACATACAGTTGTAGTTGACTAAAACGAATTGATGGTTAATGATTTGCTACTGATTAGGATTCATCAACGCCATCGATCGATCAGGTTAAGCTACGCTTGCCGCGGTCGTTACCGTGGATGGGTGGGAACCCTCCGTGTCTGCGTGCCTCAGAAAGCACGTAAAGCCGTTGGTCCCGCCTGTTATTTCGTCGTCGTTGTCGTTTGACAGTCGTTACGGGTCGTCAGAAGCCCGAAAGTCTGACAACCAGTCTTACCCAGTAACTGGGTTGTGGAGGTCAGATACGCAGCCGTTCCATGTAAAATACTGGTATTCAGCTGCATCCGGTAAGACTGGAAGCCGACCCCAACATAGTTAGGAAAAGGCTAGGCTGATGATGTTGATGTAGGATTCATCATATTTATCCGACTACTGCTGTCGTAAAGTCGTAATCTAAGACCGTCTAACGTTCAATATACTTACAGAAAATACACATAAAACAATTTTTTTTTTCTAAAATACTGAACAAGGGTCTCATTTCAATGGTTCTGGTGATAATGCATTAATGATTTCTAGTAAATAAATATTTTACAGAAGTCAGTCTAGTAAGGCCGCGTTCACAATTTCACATCAAACATAATAGTAGCCACTGGTTTTGAGCAGGCTCACTTCTTCTCTTCGTGTCGATGGTACTCTTCTTCGGTGTTTTTATGTTGATTGAGCCCAGTTGGTTGTCACATTGATCGCGGCATCAGCATTCTTTAGCTCATCCCGAGGTGTGGGTGAACTGGCACAGGTTAAGCTACGTTTGTTTTTGTTCTATCCTTACAATCTAAGACCCCTCCGTAGATCTTTGACAGTCGTTACGGATCGTCAGAAGCCCGAAAGTCTGACACCCAATCTTACCAAGGGGTATCTTATTACCCAGTAACTGGGTTGTGGAGGTCAGATAGGCAGTCGCTCCATGTAAAATACTAGTATTCAGCTGCATCCGGTTAGACTGGGAGCCGACCGAAAAGGCCAGGCAGATGATGAGCGTATTGTCGGTTTGGTGAACGAAAAGTTTAATATGTATGGAAAACGTTTGGTGTGAACAAGCCCTAAAACATGAACAATAAAATAGCTTTAGTCGCCACAGTAAAATTATGAAAGGCTACGCTTTAAGGCTCTTACAGACAGAGGCGATATCGCGTCGGCGACACGATATTGCGATATTATATCCGTAGAACAATATCGCGTCGCGACGCGATATCGCCTCTGTCTGTAAGAGCCTTTAAACGTGCACAGTTTTCCGAGTCGAACCGAGGTTTGAAGTAGTCTGTTTGGACTGCTTGCCCTTGTTTGTTCAGTCGATAATCTTATCTCGATGGCATCCGGGTTTAGACTTTAGACTAAACGTGCTTTAACACAAGCATAAAAAACGTATAAAGCAATGATAGACTAAATCATACACCACAGCAGGCTACGTTCATAATTTCCCATTCATAAGTCTACATGAGGTGTATTTGAAATCAGAGGTAACGGTAATTTGTAATTCAGGCTAGCCCATTTTGATTCCAAAAACTCTGACTAGTTGAATGAAAAACATAACAGATCAGACATCCCGTGAACCGTATAAATAAATCATAAAACAAAGGTGGTTGGAATCAACACATGTCCAACGGCCACGAGACCAAATATATTTATGCAATATTCATTGGTAACATTTCCAACGCGCCGCGGACAAAACATTTGCCTCGCAAAGTTTTTGCATTTAGGATTCAGCGATACACTCATTACAGAGAAACTGGTGACGGTCCCGAATAACGGTACTTATCTATTCTTTAACAACTCGTGCAACATATTCAAATAACAAATATACATACATAGTGTCTCACTCGCCTTTAACGTTTTTACTAATCGCTGTTTTGAAAAACTGGTTTTTGACGCCGCACCAGTAACGTTAACATGCATTAGTATTGTTTCTATGCGGTTAAGAAGTGATAGAAAAATATAGAAACAACTTAGTAACTAAAACTGTGTCCTCATGGAAGTTCAGCCCAAAAGGCTACACTCTGTCCTGTTGCTGTGTAAAACTTGGAGTCGCTAAATTTAGTTTGCCTGGATTTGTAGGACTCCCAATATTCCGTACAAGTTTGCAAGAATCATGGTGCAACTCTATACGAAAAATTGTTATTGTGATTGTTAGCAAAAGCACAGGCAAAAGGCCGACATGTAATATTTTAATACTATCACTCGTTGCACGTGTTTCCGAGCAACCTAGCATTCTTATGTGCGATTAAGAAGTGATAGAAGCAACTGAGTAATTAAAAATGTGTCTTCATGGAAGTTCAGCCCAAAAGGCTACACTTTGTCTTGCTGCTGAGTAAAACTTGGAGTCGCTGGATTTAGTATGCCGGGATTTGTAGGACTCCCATTATTCCCTACAAGTTTGCAAGAATCATGGTGAAAGCCTATACGAAAAATTGTTATTGTGATTGTTAGCAAAAGGCTGACATGTAATATTTTAACACTATTACTCGTTGCACGTGTTTCCGAGCAACCGTCTCACTAATGTTAGAGCCGCTCGGAACCTCGGAGTTTTGCTCTAAAGAAAACCGGAGCGAAAATATATGAACATGCGTTGGACGTACTCGAATCAAAATCACAGCATATTTTAATATGCCTTGAAAAAAGTAACTGGCCGCATCTGACTTAATAGTTTGGTTTATGTATACTGGGTGGACCTGGGTTCAATTTTGAAAACCACATAAATATAGCATAAATGATTATGTCACGCTGGAATGTTTTCAGGTCTAACTTTAAAATATTCATTGTGTTCTCCTTCAATTTTGTTTGATGTATTAAGTCATATTTGTTGTCCTATATTTCATAAACCAAACTTTCATTGTGATTTTTTCGTATCAAAACATGGGGGTCAACGACCTAGTTCGCTCACTTTCATATGACCAAAACTTGGTCTGCTCCTTCCTAAGAGACGTGTCCTTTGTAGTCAGGAATTTGAATTAATTACTAAACACGTTTATGTGTGGTCATGAACTTGTGTAACATATGCCAACAGTATAACTCATACTTGTAGCTTTTGAGAAACAAAAGAGGGCCTGTCCATAGGCACTTGTTAAGTTTATGCTGGTTCCATGTTTCCGTTTAACAACAACCATTTGGCCCGCAATAATTAGACATAGGTAACCTGATTTCTGTGACTCGGAAAGCACGTTAAGCCGTTGGTCCCGGCTGTCATTTGTGGATCTCTGTCGTCAGAAGCCCAAAAGTCTGACAACCAGTCTTACCAAGGGGTATCGTATTACCCAGTAACTGGGTTGTGGAGGTCAGATACGCAGTCGCTCCATATGAAAATACTGGTATTCAGCTACATCCGGTAAGACTGGAAGTCGACCCCAAAGTAGTTGGGAAAAGGCTAGGCAGATGATAACTTGATGATGATGTAGATGTTTTTTGTAATGTATCGTGATTGTGTGAAATCTTTATCGTGTTGCTAATATGAGTAAGCACGGGTCATTGTTGGCATGAACTTCATACCTACTGTGTGACAGTAACAATCTCATCCTGTGCCCCACTAAGATAATGTCTCATCATCGGTTCGCTATCACTACATTAGCAGTTCCCTATTTATTAGTTCTCAAACTTTTACTTGCGATCAATGAATTCCACTGTATTTAGAAAACAACAAATTCTATTCGACCCCATCTCACGAAGCTGATTCAACTCTCAGTTCCAGTAAATTGATTCACGAATACGATTGCAATTGCGTTAAAAGGGAATACTAATTAGTTTTAGTTTAGACGAACGTTACATTACATATCTGGTGTTTGGGAAACTAAACGTCATTGACCTCTGTGAAAAGAGCAGAGGCGGGTTTGGTGGTATATAGTGCGATCGCGCGCATGCCTCTTTCTCTAAGGTAGAGCCCACCGCCTTCCGATTGAAATCATTTCAATTAAAAAGCTCCATACCAATTTTATGCGAGACTAAAATAAATGCTCGACAACGACTGCCGGGACCGGTAGGGCTCCCTTGATGTATTCAGTATAGAGACAGTGCGACCGCATCTTACCGGCCGCCACTGTTGTCACTGCGGTGTTTCGCGGGCGGGCAGATTTATTTGGACGTACCCCCTTCGGGGGGCGCGGGGTCGGGCGTGCCACCCACCGCGCCACCTCCACACATTTGACTGGATCAATAAGTAAGCAAAGGATGCCCGAGCAGAAAAACCATACACCCGACCACCCCAAGGGGGCACACGTAACCGACACCCCCCCACTAGCGGGGGGAGGACTCCACAGATTGCCATTTTCTCTTTGCCTACGCTTTAATTAGTTGCGTAGTGACGCGTGTAGATCCATAATCCCCATGTTATTAAATTGCCAAACAGGTCCCGTCCACTCTATAAAACGTGGTAGACCACTACTATATTCGAGTAGCAACTAATCCACAACATTATTTTGCTAGCTAAAGTGGTAATCATAACAAAAACTTTCAGAAGAACATAAAAGCAAAAGAAAGTAACATAATATCTTAGCCAACTATGGATACTTTTCTCAATTTTCCATGTTCCCCGCGGTAATGCGGACTTGCGGTACATGTATATAAGCTTACCATTATTTTTTCCCACACTAAACAACATCCCAGTCTTCAATATTTCACTCGGAATGACACTGTGGTACCAAGATTAGATAAAGCCATATAATTCACGTGTTCCTATATACCGCGACACACCTGCAGTACACACTTAGCAAAGCTCTTTCTTTGTATGCATGCTTATGCTCCCAACTTTGCTTATACATATTCATATGCGAGGCTTCAAAAGCTGGACTTTTCGAAGCAACCTTTGTCGAAGTGTCACTGAGGGAGCAAGTGACCCACGGATACTTTTGACCACAGTTCATGTTCATATAAAATATGTATAACTTACCGTAGCGTGTATCAATATGTTACAACCAGCTCTTTGCACGAAGTCGACACTCAACACCCGAAAACGGACCCAATTTTCTGCTAAAAAGCGCAAGTTTTAAATACGAAAACTTCGGCTTATTCTGACAACTCTTATCTTGTCTCACAATTTTAAAAAAGTTTGATAAAAATTACTCACCGCAGTAATAAAGTTGAAACTATAAACTGGATTTCTCCAGATACAGCAGATTTTTATTTAAATTAGTCTTTAGCTTCTGGTTCATCAGTCATATGCCTAATTGTTTTTTTCTTAATACTTCTGTTTGTTAGACAAAGGCCTTTCTTAACTTCAGTCTTTTCTTTCTATGGATCTTTTATACCTAACCAGGTTAACTCATCCACTTCTCCAAATTGTCGTTTCACCTGGCTGGAACTCTAGATTCATAATATACCTTTAGTCATCCTCACGACATTGAATATTTCTAAATACAATTCCCATGAATGTTGAGGAGGAGACGACGAGCTAGACGATTTATTTAAATCTGCTAAAAACGTTACTGTTACTCTGATGAGTATGACTATCATAACTGTTTTGTATTCATGCGACTCATGTTCATGTTGTCTGTCGTCATTCCGCATTCCATTTACTTCTAGGAATGTTATGACAAAATGCATAAGTACTATACCGGAGTGTAGGCAACATACTTCATTATCATGCTTATGACCACATCTTCTGGATAAGAAGCGTAATCTGGTGTCGGATTATCCTGCATCATCTAGATCGGTATTAGCCAGTTCTTTTTTTTTTCAATCCACAATAAGCGCTGGAAATTCAGTTATTCCATAATGTTCTACGGAAGAACGTGCTTTTAATTTTTTATTGTGTCTGTAAATGCCACAGTCACATTATGTCATGATTTGGTAAGATCTCTCGACTTGGCCAGTTTTAAATATTGAAGATCGCCACCGCCGACTTGATGATGATAGCTTAGAGTTATAAATTGCTAGGCAATCTTTTTCTCTCGAGCTATTTAAACATTACGATTCATTTATGTAATAAAGAAGCTTTATATTTAATCGAAACAACCCTCTAAGAGCCTCTTAATTGGAATCTCTAGATTGCGTTCTAATTTCAACCAATCATGGTGCAAATTGCTTGCCAGTAAAAAGTGGTTTGGTGTAAAGCTGTGATTTTTACGGGCTCCTCGCATCGGTCGTCTCGAGATCGGCTCGAGTGCGCCCTGGCTCTTTCCTCACGATCGCAATCGAAATAATTATCATAAAGTAAATCCCCCGCAATTCGGCGGCCGCCCCGGGGCTGGGGCGTCGCGGTAAATGGCGGGCCCTCGCCGTCGCGACGCTCTAGTGATGTCTATCTGTGTCAGCAACACTCTGTATCGTATCGATGAAAAAGCTTAGCGCATCTTACAGGTAGGGTTGCCAACTTATTTTAGGGTTCCGTACCCGAAGGGTATCAACCCTATTACTAAGCCTCCGCTGTCCGTCCGTCCATCCGTCTAGTCTGTCTGTCACAGGGCTGTATCTCATGAACCGTAATAGATAAACAGTTGAAATGTTCACAGATTGTGTATTTCTATTACGGCTATAACAACAAATAATAAAAATAAAATAAAGTAAAGTAAAAAATTCTTACTTGTCTAGAACTCATCGAGTCCAAATATATTTTTTAATTTTTTTTAACTTCAAAAATGAAGAAATATGGGCCGTAAAAGTTGTAATTTTAGACCATTTTTGTACGAGCGCTATCGCAACAATTAAACAAGTTAGGAATTTGAACTTCTGTATATATATCATGTACCATGTATGTGTATGTGTATGTGTATGTAATCAACAAACACTAAAAATGCCGATTCATAAGGTATTTTGTGATTTTCTACAACTGCCTAACCTTAATAACCTTGTAACCTTTCATAGTATCATTATGAAATACAAAGTTATCTTTCCTATTGTTAAACATATTGTAGGAAACCCTTCTTGTGCGAGCCCGCCTCGCACTTGGTCGGTTTTATATCAAATATTCGAAGCCATCAACTGTAAAAATATAGTAGATGACAAAAAAAATAGTAGACCGTATGTTTAAAAAACCTTTTTATTCTTTATAATATGCATTTGTTTTGCTAATATGAACCTTTATTAACAGTTTTTTTTAATATCTCGATAAATGTTTTTACACTGATTTATGGGCAAGTAATTAATTATTTTAATGTATTATTTTAATGATTCAATTGATACGATCAGCATAAACTGTAAAATACCATCTACAGGCTCCGCCAAAGGCAAATGTCTTATTTTACTGACTGATTTCCGATTTCGTTAAAAGGTTTTTACTATAAAGTAGCATAAAATACTACAGCACATGCATAATCCGGCAATATTTTAGCAGCGTCATCGATGTCCCTGTAAACTAGGAACGCGACACACTATCCCATAGCTCTTGGTGGAGAGCGAAACAATCCCGTTTCCACTTTTTGCCTCACACCGCTCGCTCTCATCTCGTATTGGCGACGGAATTAAATTCGCCCGCTTGTTTTACCGTCTTCCTCTCTTGCTCTCTTTTATTCATTTGTTTTATGAATGCCAATAATGAGTTTACAGCCAATCGCAATCTAGATTATTGACATATTTGTTTGTATTTTTTTTTATTCCCTGCGAAAGCTTATACCTCGGCCGCCATCGCCACTATCAGAACCTTTGTGCTCTAAACTGCATGACATCTGTCGCACAAGCAACACACCCCATTTAGCTCTAAAATCGTTTAGTTGCACCAAACACGGCTTTTATTATTATTCGTCTGTGATTAGTGAGGTGTCTGCATGGTAATAATAAGTAGCCGATACAATCCCACCCCACAACACCCGCCCCTATCCAATGGCCGTGTCCGTCGCCCGAAGCCCGTCTTAACACAAACCAACAAACACTAGACTGGCCTACGTAATAACCTAATTTGTTTCGTACATTTTGGTTGTTTCAATAATTGTATGGATGCTGTATAATATGTTTGATATTGAAGAAATCTTGGCGCGTGACGCGACGCCAAACCGGGTGACTTTGGGCCGCAGGGGTCGCGCTTTTGTCTGCCCGCGGGGACGGCTGTCCCTTGTGTTTACCTTCGACAACGCCCCGTTTCACTTTACAATGCTACAGAAAAACAAAATAACGGTTGACTACTTTTGATTGAGTTTAATGACAAAAGTCAAAATTATAACAAAGAGCAAGTTTTTAAATATTTTACCTTTATCAATGTTCTCCTCGATTAATATTATAGAAAACGTGTCAGTTATACAAATGTGTCGATTAAGGAACATTAAATTGGTTTGAATTTTAAAGGTCAGTAGCAATTTAAGTTCAATAGTCCGGACGTATTTCGAGTACTTAAGGTTGATGCGCCACGGTAGCCCGCGAAATTCAAAATTTCTTACGTTTTTTACAATTTGTAGGTCAGTGTGAGCTTGTATGATGATTAAAATATGATTCGCGGACGTAGCTAATATGGCTTTACAGAATTATAATCATTAGAATCAGCAATACAGCTCCTAAAGTTAGCATTTACCTCAAACCTCATGATTTCCTGAAATCTCCAGATTTGAGGTAAATGCTAACTTATGGAGTTGTTTTGCTGATTCTAATGATTATAATTCTGTAAAGCCATATTAGCTACGGCCGCGAATCATATTTTAATCAACATACAAGCTCACACTGACCTACAAATTGCAAAAAACGTAAGAAATTTTGAATTTCGCGGGATAACCTGGCGCTTTCGCCTTAACAAAATAAAATAAAAAACATTTTATCTTTATTCAAAAGACAGGTGTGTAAAGATATTCTTTCAGTTTCTCAAGGACTTCGAGAAGGGTAAATGGTTGATATTTATTGTCGGATAACAATAAACAAGTCTCGCATCGCGGGTGCACTTATTTAATATGTATAAAATGGAATGGCCGACATGTTGTGTGATACGCGTAGGCACAACGCGTATCGTAATGGCGGTCGGTACATCGGCACATAAAAATCATATAAGTTGACGTGGACATGTTTCGCAACGCACCTGCCGGCCGCCGACCGACGCCGACGGCTGCTGAGAACTTGCGACCGGCAAGCGGCAACACTCAGTCACACCGTCAGATGCGATCCGGGCCCTTTCCAATCAACACATGAATGAAGGAATCGCACATAAACTTTACGACCTATAAACCATTCATAACAGCTATCACGATAAACCGCGAGGTTTATACCATCACTGAATCGCTTATTTTATAGAGATTATTAGTATTGTCCGTATTAGGGTCCCCTCACTGTGATCCAAGTGCATCGGTAATCGGTACGCGCAAGGCAACCATGTTTCCGCTCTTACGCAAATCACACTAGCACGCCGCTCGACCGCTCTCGACACTCGTCTATGGGACGCTGTGATTGTGATTCATAAGTACACAACTTGATGTTAATAAATACGAGATTATGTCTTGCGAAATTGTAACGTTGATTGCAACTGCTCTATGCGTACCTACAGCACATGTATTTACAATGCGTTTCAAATAAGAATAGGAACGTCAATGACCTCTATCTGTCAAATGTTGATTGAAAAGTACGGTTTGCAAAGAAAACTTATTTGCGTATCAATAAGGTTTGTTCATGGCTTCAAGGCATTGATTACGGTGCAACAGAACGTTTATTAAAACCCTTAAGGCGAAAGCGCCAGGGTAGCCCGCGAAATTCAAAATTTCTTACGTTTTTTGCAATTTGTAGGTCAGTGTGAGCTTGCATGTTGATTAAAATATGATTCGCGGCCGTAGCTAATATGGCTTTACAGAATTATAATCATTAGAATCAGCAATACAACTCCATAAGTTAGCATTTACCTCAAACCTCATGATTTCATTAAATCGCTAGATTTGAGGTAAATGCTAACTTATGGAGTTGTATTGCTGATTCTAATGATTATAATTCTATAAAGTCATATTAGCTACGGCCGCGAATCATATTTTAATCAACATACAAGCTCACACTGACCTACAAACTGCAAAAAACGGAAGAAATTTTGAATTTCGCGGGCTACCCTGACGCATCAACCTTAAGGTAACATTTACCAGCATGGAACGATATATAATTAACACACACGTACCCATCACACCATCATCTACACTCTCACTGAGACTCACACACCCACACATACTCACCCCCAAATCATTAAGCCACTTTTGCCACCAGATTTGTTTAACTTTCGTTTTTAATTATCCATTTTTAATTATTATTATTACTATTTTTTCATTTTTGGTATTATTAATTTGTAATAATGTTATAATATGTACAACCTTTATGTTGTTTTAATACAGTCATAGGTCATTAGTGAGTTGTCCGATGGAGGGTAAGCCTGGTGATCTGTAATACAGGTTTTACCTACAACAGACACCAGTCTCTATTAAGTGTTATCTTGACTTTGTACTGTGTTTGTGATTATGAGAGAACAATAAAGAATATTATTATTATTTCCTTTATTTCATTTATGTACATATCATTTACATTTTTAAATATTTTTATAAAAACAAAATTAAAAAAACATTTAAAAATATAAAAAATAGTAGCCCACCGGTATCGGGAACACGGTCCAAGCTACCGGCAGTCAGGGCTGCTGAGAGAGGAACCTTCTAACGATACGCGCCGTGTCCAGAAGTACCGCTTTCTGGATCAAGCCCTTGATCCAGCCGCCTAACGAGAGCCTCCTCAGGTGTTGATCGAGGCTCTTGGCTATTATGCCATTGGCCGTCACGACTATCGGCACAATGATTGCTGTATCCACATCCCACATGTCGACAACCTCGCGAGCCAGGTCAAGATACTTAATTTGCTTATCTTTTTCGGCTTTCACGAGGTTCTCGTCATGCGGTACCGCTATATCAACAATCATCGTGCGACGCTCTAATCGATCTATCACCACTATGTCAGGTTTATTGGCAACAATAGTCCTGTCAGTGATGATAGACCGATCCCAATACAACGTGATATTGCCATTTTCGAGAACTGGGTCGGGCACATACCTATAGTATGGTACTTCCGATTCAACAAGACTGTATTTCAGAGCAAGTTGCTGATGGATAATCCTGGCTACAAGGTTGTGCCTATGCAAGTAGTCTCCGTTAGCCAGACGAGAACAGCCAGAAATAATGTGACGGATTGATTCCCCCGGACGGTGACATGCCCGACAGATGTCAACCGTGCCGTCCTTCACAATATATTTCCGGTAGTTGTTCGTCATCATAACTTCGTCCATAATCGCAAAGACAAAACCTTCGGTTTCCCCAAACAGATCACCGAATCGCAACCAGGATACGGACGCTAAGAAGTCTACATCGGGCCCATGTAGGACCCGGTAAAAGCGCCCGTGAAGCTCTTTGCTCTGCCATACCTCCCTGCGGTCATTAGTATCTAATACTACAGGTTTGCGCCAGTTCTCGTTAGCTAAGGAGAGCGGGGTGAGGCCCTTATCTACTGAGACCACATCTCGGTGCATCCCCACGTCAGCTTCTAGGAAGTATTCCCTGAGACTGCATACCTCACGGTTGTGCAGGGTCTTAGCATTTAAGAAGCCACGACCTCCGCATTTCCGCGGGATATACAGTCTCATCACCGATGACCGTGGGTGATGCATCCGATTTGCAGTCAGCAGTGTGCGGACCCTCCTATCCAGGGCGTCAAGTTCCGTCTGAGTCCATTTGAGTATGCCGAAAGAGTACATCAAAACCGGCATGACCCAACCGTTGAAGGCACGCACCTTGTTTCCGCCTGATAAAAGACTATTTAAAACTTTATTCAGGCGGCCAAAGAAACGTTCCCTCAGCGATTGTTTCATGTCAGCAGCGTTGATGCCTAACGCTTCCGACATACCCAAATACTTGTAGGTTTCGAGTGAGGAGAGAGATCTTAGGTGTATGGAATCCGAGAGTTGGGTTCTCACGGATTCCATTCCAATCTCCCCTCGCTTTACATGCATGACCGCACATTTATGATATGATTAAAAAAATTGATGTTCTGCAAAAAGAAACCCAAAAACAAAAAGACAATATAGTTAATTTGGAAATAAAGATCCAAGATATCCAACAGCTTTCCCGGTCATCGTGCGTCGAGATCCGCAACGTGCCAGCCATGGAGAATGAGTCAGTGTCAGACTTATCCACGATTATCAGCAAGGTTGGTGCAGCAGTTGACATTACTCTCTCTAACACCGAGCTACGCGATGTATACCGTTTACCCGGGAAACCAGGCACCGTCAGACCTATTATTGCGGAGTTTAAAAATGTTCAGGTTAAAAACAAACTCATCACAAGTGTGCGTGACTTTAATAAAATCCACCCCAACGAGGGTCGACTAAATACTAAATGCATTGGTTTACCCGGAGATCGACGTCCAGTATATGTTGCCGAATATCTTCCCGCTAGCTCCAGAAAACTGTTCTATGAGGCAAGAGAATTTGCGAAGCAAAGAGGATACAAGTTTTGCTGGTCGGCGAATGGCTGCATTTTCTTGCGGAAAACTGAAGGTGCGAAACAAGTTCTTGTCAGATCTGAGGAAACTTTACGCAATCTGCAATTGGACATAAACCAATGACTACATTATAGCATTATCCACTTATACGCTAATAACCTATATATTTTTCTGAATGTTATTAATACTCTCCCGTCTAAACGTAAGTGCTTAAAATTATCTAATACATGTATAAATAATTACCTTTTAGTTATGTTTTCATACAAAGTATACACCCCTATCATATGTTTTATATCAACACACCTCACAACTATATACCTTAAATTACACTCGCATCCTTTTACACTATTTGAACCTCAGTACCAACTCTATACTATTACAGAAACTTTGTTACACACTTATTACTCATCTTATACCATAATTGTAATTCCATATCAGTCCCGAATTCATCTAGTTTCCACTTATTGCCTCCTGCACAGCTCATTGCGTCATCTACTAATACACCAAGCTAAGATTTCTAATGGCTAATATAGCACAAGTTATTGATGACATTGATCACACGGCCTTTACAACTAGCCTGACACTCCATTCTATAGATGACTGTAGGCTGCACTTGGGCGACATTGGAGGTCAATACTCGGTTGTGGTCCAAAATATACGCAGTATTAAAAAGAATTTTGATAATTTCTCTGTTCTTTTGAGCCGGTTGTTTTTTTCGCCTGACATAATTATTTTGACAGAATGCTGGCTTGACGACACAAGTACCTGTTTTGAAATTAATAACTACGATTATCATTGCTCCAAAAACTACCTGAACCAAAACGATGGAATAGTCGTATATACCAAAACATCTCTGCAATGCTCTGTCGTGGAACCATCCTGCAAAGACTCGAACTGTCTGATTGTCAATGTCAGGGAAGAACTATCACTGATTGCCATATATAGGTCTCCCTCTTTCTATAATATAAACAACTTCTGCGAATCTTTAACAAAACTAATGGAGTCTTGTAAGGCTACCACATGCGCTATTGTAGGGGATCTGAACATTGACATCAAACCAGATTGCACTGACAGACGCGCCACTGAGTACCTGGACTTGACCGGACACTATGGTTATTTTCCAGGACACACGTTGCCTACGCGAGGTGACAACTGCCTGGATCATGTTATGCTGAAAACTCAGAAATCAGCTACGGTTATTGTATGTGACACGGGCATAACAGATCACGAGACGGTTATCTTAGGTATTCAAAAAGAATCAGCTACGGCCAGGGTTCAAAAACGACACGCACGAACTGACCATATAAAATTAAAAAACGACATTGAAAGTGAGTCTTGGGACTGGCTTCTTGAACAGACTGATATTAATATTGCATTCCAAAAATTTGTCGAGACACTTTCTGTGAAAATTAAACAACACACCACTAACCGTGTATGCCGTGGCTCAGAGGATATTATCAAGCCATGGATAACTAGAAACCTTCTGAAGTGCATAAGACGACGTGACTTAATGCACATTAATGCAAAGAAACAAGAAAACCGCGACAATCTTGTCATTCAACAGGAATATAGGAAGTATCGAAACTATTGTAACAATATATTATCAAATTTAAAACAAGACCATGACCGTAAAATTCTAATGGAAACAAAGGGCGACTGTAAAAAGCTATGGTATGAAATCAAGAAAATTTGTAACATTAAAAGTAAAAAAACCGGAAAAACTGAGCTTGTGACCGACAGCGACAACCCTGTTCCCACATTAAATAAAGTGAATGACTATTTTTCAACTGTTGGCCAAAACCTTGCAGCAAAATCACTAAGTCGATTAGGCTTAACTGAGACTGACTTGACCCGTAACAACGAACAATACAGTACGGTAAACAATAGCCCAAAGTCTTTTTTCCTTACTCCGACTGATGAAAAAGAAATATTTTTAATTATCTCCCATTTAAAAACGGCGTCAGCGACAGGTTATGATGGCATTAATAACACCTTTTTAAAACAATGTTCACATGCTTTGGTCAGACCGATTGCTTTTCTGTGCAACTTAAGCCTAAGTACTGGTAAAGTACCTGACTGCATAAAGATTGCCAACATATGCCCGATATTTAAAAGTGGAGATCCAAAAATCCCTTCAAATTATCGCCCGATTTCCCTGCTGACCGCTCTCTCAAAAATCCTTGAGAAAGTTGTGAACAAACGACTACTTGCATACCTAGAACAAAATAGATTATTGTCGGACAATCAGTACGGTTTTCGGACTGGCAGGTGCACGGAGGATGCAGTAACCAACTTAGCAGATTTTATAACCCTCAATCTAGGTCAAGGACAGGCGTGTACTGGCATCTTCCTGGACCTCGCCAAGGCATTTGATACAATTTCTAGGAAAATCTTGATTAACAAAATGTCGCTTCTGGGAGTTCGTGGCACTGCTCTGGACTGGTTTACCTCATATCTCAACGATAGAACGCAAAAAGTAGTACTAGGGGAATACTCTAGTGACCCAAACACAGTGCAATTTGGTGTGCCACAGGGAAGCGTGCTGGGACCTACCCTTTTTATCATATATATAAATGGACTATGCGCAATGAAAATCCCTCAAGCTAAAATTTTTACATATGCTGACGACACCGCAATCGTATTTTATGGAAAAACTTGGGATGACGTTAAGTTCTCGGTTGAAAGCGGCGTTAAAGCTATTGCGAACTGGCTGCTACATAATCTTTTGACGCTAAATATTGAAAAAACAAAGGCAATCAACTTTGCCATCTCGAAACGTTCCGCCCCTAACTCTGTAACTTGTATACGGCTGCACTCCTGTTCTAGCCCAGAAAACTGTACTTGCCCATACATCGAACAAACCGACTCGATTAAATACCTGGGAGTCATCGTAGATAACCGTTTGTCATGGTCCACTCATCTGAGTGCTTTAAGGTGTAGGGTTCGAAAGATGCTCCGTATCTTTAAGCAGTTGGGTAAAATTGCAGATGACTCAGTTCTAAAGATGATATACTTCTCTCTCTGTCAATCAGTCCTTAACTATTGTATAATAGCTTGGGGCGCGGCTGGTAAAACCTCGTTAATAAAGGTTGAAAGAGCTCAAAGAGCTCTGCTTAAAGTTGCCTATGGAAGACCATTCCGGTACCCCACTAACACACTATACACCGAAGTGGGAGTTCTTAGAGTCAGACAGCTTTACATCCTGTCAGTCACTCTAAGATTTCACAAAACCTCCATGTGCACTTGCATCCGGTCAAGTCGAAGGGTTCATTGGGAAAAGGTTTGCTGCCGTAAAACAATCGGTAGAAGGTCGTACGGTTTTATGGGACCACACATTTACTCGAAACTCAATAACCAACTCAAAATTCTACAACTTACTCATAATAAATGCAAAACTACGGTTACAAAATGGCTTCTTTCTATGGACTATGATACGACTGAAAACTTTTTAACCTAAAAAAAAATGCACTCATACATATATTTATATTTATATAATTACTATTCTATAACACAAACATACTATTTATATATCACACACCATATCACACATACACACACCAACACACCCCCACACCACACACACACATATTTGGTTATTTACTATTATTCTTTTTGTATTAGCATTAGTTTTCTTTTGTAACTTTGAAATTAAGAAATTTATTGTAACATTATCAAACCTATTTCATGTATATGAGTAGCAACAGATGCTAACGGAACGAAGGAGCCTGGATCTCACGACACAGGGTATCCTAGTGTGAGTTCCAGGAAACAACACAACAAATGTAACTTATTATACAATAAATTATTCTTATTCTTATTCTTATTCTTCTTATTCATTTGTCCACACCAAATTCCATCCTGATGGCGCTACTGAAAGTTTCCGTTACCTTCAGTAGCTCCATCAGTTGCAAATTGTTGGGGGCAAAAAGTTTTAAGTCATCCATGTAAAGGAGGTGAGATATAACCTGACCACCTCTCCTCAATCGGTAGCCTAGACCTGAATCCTCCAGCAGTGTGCTTAGAGGATTCAAGGCTAAGCAGAACCAAAGTGGACTCAAACTGTCGCCCTGAAATATACCTCGCTCGATCCTTATCGGTTCGCTATTCCTCTGGATATTTCGACATCCTGGATAGCGAAGGACCGTCCTCCACTGCCCCATACACGACATCAGGAAGGTGCGTAAAGTTGCATCTATTTTATACAACTCCAGCACCCTCATGAGCCATGTATGTGGCACCGAGTCATAGGCCTTCTTATAATCTATCCAACATGTCGACAGATCCTTTCGGGAACGACGAACCTGCTGGTTAATGGTCATATCGATGAGGAGCAGCTCCTTATTATTATTATTATTATAATAACGTTTTGTTTTGTCTTAGCTAAATCAAAGTGAAAACAGACATCAAAAAATTATTCATAATTAGTTTTTTATAAATTATGCTTCTTTCTTTCATATTTTCATTGTTGGTAACATTTTTTTTTCATTTTTTTCAAATTCTTCATTCGTGATTCGTACATAAATGTTAACTAAAAAATATCTTGTTTTGCTCACCCTACCCAATTCAGTCGATTTGACAGCTATGACGTCACAACATGGCGCTGAGTCGATCCTATTCTTATTTGAAACGCACTGTACTGACAAGTACCAACATTGGATGATTTGTGCGCGCTATTTGCTGGCTCTTCTACTCCTGGAGTTACTAATATTGATTTCATGATTTGACAACTGAAATAATTATTTGTCATTACAGTTGAAAGGAAACACAGTAATTTAATGTTTAATTGACCTTACATAAAGCCTTGCATCTATGCTAAATTTTCGAAGTTAGTTTAACCTTCGTGATAATATTGAAGTTGGTTTGAAAAACAAAACCTTTGATCATAATTTACGGAATTTAATTGTCTCACTGCTTATGCAACCGATGTCAGATTTGTGATACCCCGAGTCCCTGGCTTCAACTTGAAGGCTCTCCCACAGACATACGCGACACCATTGTGGTAGAACAATTTCCATGAAGTTTTCATAGAAATTGTTCTACTAAAGTCGCGACTTGCGTCGCGCCTGTCTGCGGGGCCCTCGACGCTGATGTTCGGGATCCTATTACATGAAGTCATGGAGTAACAGTGAGGTCATGGAGTTTAGTGACAAGCACCAGTCCGTTGGTGCCTTTAATTAGTTTAGAAGTTAGCCTCTTCCTTACTAGCAAGATTATCATCACGTAAAAGGTCAGAAACTGACCTATTGGCTCTGCGTTAATTTTGAGTTGGCAACTACTTCTAAAGACCGAATTCGTTTATCACCACACTAACATTCAAATATTTGTCACTAAAGTTTTCACTTGTATGTTCCAGTGGCGATGGAGGAGGAATCTAGCGAGTTGCCAGGCACGGACGGCCTGGCGCCCAAACAGCGGCACCAGGCGAAACACCGGGAGCTGTTCTTATCCCGGCACGTGGAA
Organism: Cosmia trapezina; assembly: GCA_905163495.3. Lineage (NCBI taxonomy): Eukaryota > Metazoa > Arthropoda > Insecta > Lepidoptera > Noctuidae > Cosmia > Cosmia trapezina. The sequence goes on along the minus strand of LR991035.1, from coordinate 19,994,615 downwards.
ACGCTGCCGGCAACACACATCCGCGGCAAGTGCACCGTCACGTTGCTCAACGAGACGGAGTCGCTGCTCAGCTATCTCAATAAGGATGTGAGTATGTACCGGCCACGGACGAACGACACACAACACTACTGCACGCGTAGCATGACGACGTTTTGTCGACGGAAGAATAGACAAAACTACACATTGCCATGCTTAGACGCGTAGAATGCGTACAAATATTTCTACTATCTGCCATTTTGTCTATTCTTCCGTCCACAAAACCCGTTTCTATGGCGGTCATGCTAAGCGTGCTGGTAGAAGGTCCATTCCTTGCAAACCCTCTCTCATAGACGTAATAAAAATATGGCATGGAATGAAAAATATTTACTGGCTGAAATAAAATAGAAAGGCCAAACTATATTAAATATTAGCTTTTGCCCGCGGCTTCGCCTACGTGGAGGTCTGAAATTGTGACACGGGAACGTACTACCGCGATAAAAGTATCCTATGTTTCTAATCCAGATCATGGTCTACCCATGTGCCAAATTTCATTCAAATCCGTTCAGCCGTTTTAGCGTGAAAGCGTAACAAACAAACAAACTCACTTTCGCATGTATAAATATTAGATAGGATAATTTTATGAATAACTAGCTTTTGCCAGCGGCTTCGCCCTTGTGGATGTCGGAAAATATCCCACTGGAACGTACAAACCGAGAAATCCTTCATTATTCCTTGTCTACATTATAACAGGGAACCTCTGAGCAAAATTTCAGCTTCCTAGTCAGTCAGGACTTCTCTTTTTATTTATATCGATAACTAAGGAAACATTCCTCCAAATTGGTGAGCATCATCAGTAAATGGATTGGGTATTTACTAAAGGTGGCTAAGATGGTAATGCTCCCATTAGCGATCATTACTGCGGTTTATAAGGTAACTCATGCCAAGTAGTGGTCATTATAGTATGATATGGTATCCTCTCAAGTTCTCAGTGGTTATATGAGCCAATCCAGCAAACTTCCGAAATTTTCTAAATAACCGAAAAGTATTTAGGATATTGGTTGGATATGGGTCGAATCTGCCTATTGCTTCGCAAGTGTACAAAGCCATATTTATCTAATCTATATCTCATATATCTGTCTAAGTGTCTATCTATAAATAAAAAAACCGGTCAAGAGTGAGTCGGACTCGCGCACCGAGGGTTCCGTTCCGATTTCTGAAAAAGTGTGCTATTTAGAGACATCGTTTTATTTTTCCTGTAATCTTTACATAAACTTCTATCACATAGAATAATTTCTGATTTTTCTTTTTGCAAACTTTGGAGATAGGGGGGGGGAACGGTATTTTTTTTACATTTTTCATCAAAAGTCAAAACTATGCGACCTAAAAAAATTAAAAAAAATGTTTGAGAATGTGCAAACAGCGCTCTTTCATATGATACCCCTCATGCCCTAGTAGCCTTTAATTTTTAAGACCCCTCAACAGAGAGAGACACTGAGAGAAGAGAGTCACTGTTGCAAAAAAAAATATAAATATTTTTATTTCTTTTTTATTTGCAAAATAGTTGGGTAAACGTTATCTAAAACCGTTCCAAATTTCAAGTTGATAGCATTAGTAGTTCTTGAGATATCCAGCTGTGACAGACAGACAGACTGAGTGACACCATAAGGGTTCCTTTTTTACCATTTTGGTACGGAACCCTAAAAATCAATTGCCGTGCTCTAATCTCGCAAAAACTCGAAAATGACTCAACCGATTTGATATATTATTTTGGTTTTGTTTTAATACTGGGGTGCTTTAGGAACAAAGAAAATTAGGAAATAGGTACCCAAATGAACAGACGAAAAATCGAAAAAAAAACTAAATTTTTTCTCACGTGGTAACAAGTCACTGGGTCATCTAGCTAGTCTGTGATAAAAAAAGAAGGAATGTTTGCTACGATTTTTTTAATGGTTGGCATTACAAATTATAATGAGTTTGATAAAAAGAACTTACCATTTTTCAAAATTAATCTAATACATACTCCAAAATTCATTATTCAATTCAATACATGCTACATGCGGTATGACGTTATCTGTTTCTAAGACCATTATACTGCTAATAAACGTTTAATCAACATCATCATTTCAGCCAAAAGACGAATATTTAATAATAATTAATGTTTAATAATATCAATAAAGTACGTAGCACTTTTTAGGGTTCCGTACCCGAAAGGTCCAATCGGAATCCTATTGCTTCACTCACGTCCTCACTCCGTCTGTCCGTCGCCGTCGTCTGTCACACTGGTTTTACACCTAAACGGCTGAGGCTACCAGTCTTAAAATTTTCACAGTATAAGCATCTTGTTGACGCAAAGCCATACAAATTGTAAAAAAATATTTTTAAATGTTTAGAGGGACTCCCATACAGCTAAAGGGGGACGCGAAAAAAAAATTGGCCGACCCCATCGAGTCCGGTATCGTTGTTTAGAGCTCGTTGAGTAGATAAATATACTAATCTGTATATATAAAAATGAATCCCTATTTCCCTTGGTCATCGCATCACGCGTGAACGGATGGATCAATTTCGCTAATTCTTTTTTTGTTGTGTTTATTATTGTCAGGAGAAGGTTCTTATGAAAGAAAAAAAATAAGAAAATTTCGCAGAAAATTGGAAAATTTCAGAAAACTTAACGACTATTTTAACTTCACGCATTTACTTTAGAATATTCATAGCTAAGACAGGACAACGTCTGTCGGGTCAGCTAGTATATAATAATATAAAAAGTATTGCAAAACAAAGGAATGAGAACCAGTCAGTTTATTCCGAAGAATTTTTTTTATTCCCTTTGCCCTATGAACTTGAAATTTGGTGATAATATTTATTATTACGTATATTTTACTAACAAATACCAGTGTTCCGTACCAAATCTGATTTATCATTATATGATAAATCAGATTTGGTACGGAACCCTAAATGTGCGAAGTCCGACAGGCACTTGGCCGGTTTTTTATATGACTGAGGCATCTTCAATACATAGTATAAAACAAAGTCGCTTCCCGCTGGCTGTCTGTCCCTATGTATGCTTAGATCTTTAAAACTACGCAACGAATTTTGATGCGGTTTTTTTTTAAATAGATATAGTGATTCAAGAGGAAGTTTTATATGTATAATACATGCGCGTGCGAAGCCGCGGGCAAAAGCTAGTAATATAATAAAAATACATTCGCGGCACCTGCCTCGCACTGTCTATCTCACCTTAACGATCCTTAAACAAAACACGATTATGTGTAAACAAGGTGCAAGTAGCACACAGTCAAACTGAATTTAATTAGAAATCTCCATAGTATAATGGGACTCAAATTTAGTTATTCGTCCGCGACTGTTATACAACTTACGTGGGAAGATTAAGCTGACAAGCATTCTATAAATTACTTTAATTTCATTCCCTAATCACAGTCGCAACGTGGGACTTTATATTGTTTAATTATCAATTTTCTCTAGTAATTAGTTAGCACTGAAATGGGCACCATCTTAAGCGGAAAGGCGGGTGGCCAGACTTTTGAAAATTAGGTATTTTAAGAAGGTATTGCTCTCGCTCTGCGAGCGCTCCGCCCTCGAATTCGTGCGATAAGGACAACTGCAGATCCGACTAAATAGCCTATGTAAAAAGTCACATTTCGAGGTTTGGCTCTCGCTTATTTTCTCCTCCAATATTGGACCAATTTAAAAGATATTTCATGAACTGAATAAGAAGGATATATACTATGCCCCTATGTTTTTCTTCTTTCGTAAATACTTTTCATTTTCTTCTTTCGTAAATACTTTTCAAATTGGTACACTAGGCGTCTGTTGACAGCGGTCCGAATAGGCAATTTTGAGCATTTTTGGAGGGTTCTTATAAAAATAATATGTCATCAAAAAGGAAAACATAGGGGCATACAAGTAACTGATATTTATATTTCTGTAAAAAATCATTGCTTTATGGTTATTAACCAGAAAGAAAACAGGCGAGAGCGTTTGTATCTTTTTGTATGGAGAAAAGAGCACCCACATGTCCTCTTAAGTACCTACCAGTACCATCCTAAGTAATGTTAGAAATGCGAAAGTGAGATTGTTTGTTTGTTTATTACGTTTTCGTGCTAAAACGGCTGAACGGATTTAGATGAAATTCGGCAAATGGGTAGACCATCACCTGGATTAGGACATAGGATACTTTTTATCGCGGTAGTACGTTCCCCTGGGTTAACTTCAGACCTCCAAGCGGGTGAAGCCGCGGGCAAAAGCTATATACGACTATAATAAGTAGATGTAATAAGACAAATAACTCTGTATGGCTATCATGACTAATGAGTAGGTACCTAAGTACTCATCCCGTTTTATTTCAAGGCTAGGCCACACAGCCGCTAACAATCTCAATTAGGAAATGTCACCACGCCCTAATCTGATGTCACTTCCTATATCCGATGACCGTTTAATGTATTGACAAATACACAATAGTTAATCTCTATCCTAACACATCATCATCTGCCTAGCCTTTTCCCAACTATGTTGAAGTCGGATTCCAGTCTAACCGGATGCCAGTATTTTACATGGACCGACTGCCATCTGACTTCCACAACCCATAGTTACTGGGTGATACGATACCACTTGGTAAGACTGATTGTCAGACATTGGGGCTTCTGACGACCCGTAATGACTGTCAAAGATTCACGGAAGACTACCATGACTTCCGGGACTTGGGGCTTCTGACGACCCGTAATGACTGTCAAAGATTCACGGAAGACTACCATGACTTCCGGGACTAACCGCTTAACTTGCTTTCCGAGGCACTGAGGTATCTCGGTATGTAAAGATCACCCATCCACGGACTAACCGCGGCAAACCTAGCGAGTGATCGATCAACCTGAGCGGCTGTTATTCTATCCTATCCTATCCTATCCTATAACATGTATAAGTACTTTATTCAAAGCCCAAAATTCATAATAACTTCTAGCTACATTGTTGTAACATTCAACGAATTGAACATCAAAAATTTAAACAAAATATATATAATAACTTAATATTTATAACTAGCCTCTGTCCGCGACTTCGTCCGCGTGAAATTTCTTGTTCCCCCGACTCACCCTGTCGCATCGCATCGCCTGCCCGCGCGATTACTTCGTTTTCGCTTAGCGTTTTTTCTGACTTTTTTTCTTTTTGCTCGGCTCCTAAAGGTCATAGCGTGATGGCCTATAAAGGCTATAGGCCATCACGCTCCTCAAGAATTGGGCTATCAAATACAAAAAGATTTTTTCAAATCCGACTGGTAGTTCCAGATATTAGCGCGTTCAAACAAACAAACTCTTCAGCTTTATTTTAGTATAGATTACATTAGTCGGTAATATTAATTGAATAATTAAAATTGAAGTTTATGTGACATATTAATTACTGAGGTCTTCACTGCTTCAAGTATTTGTCATGGGAACAATATAAAAGATTGTTATCTATATATTTTTATAACTGTATTGTTAGAATAATGTTTAGTTTGAGTTGTAACACGTTTTCATGAGAGTTTCTCTTTTTGTTTCAGGACGCATTTTTTTATTGTTTAGTATTTGATCCTTCACAAAAGACTTTATTAGCAGATAAGGGAGAAATCAGAGTTGGAAGTAGATATCAGACTGAAGTAACTAATTTATTAAAAGATGGTACGTATTTTTGGTGTATTTCTTTTGTAACTACGAAATATTACCTGTGATTCTGATTATTTTGATTTTTATGTTTTTATAATCTTCTTGAGCAGTGGTGGCCCAGTGGTAACGGCCCGACTTACGAGCTGTAGGTCGTGAGTTCGAACCCAGGCAGGCACATTACTTTGTGTGATTTATTTCATCACCACTGCTCTCAAAACTGTGAAGGAAAACATCGTGAGGGTTACAGGCATGATGTCCTATAACCATAAATTCCAAGACATGTGACATCTACCCATCCGCACTGGGCTCGCGTGGTGGATTGCGGCCCACTCCCTCTCACAAAGAGGAGGCCCATGTACTAGCAGTGGGAACATTATAGGCTGACTATGCATGCATGTTTGCAAAAACTTTTTATTGCATGTATTTCTAAATGAAAAAATTTGTAGAATAACATTAAAATGTGACGCAAAAGTATATGAAATATCCGTTGTACATTTTAGGCGAAGAGGACGTACGCAACAGTGAAGAGCTCGAGACGCTGGTGTGGACGCCGGAGCACGGGCTCACGGACCGGCAGATCGACCAGTTCCTGGTGGTGTCCCGCTCCGTGGGCACGTTCGCGCGCGCGCTCGACTGCTCCTCCAGCGTCAAGCAGCCCTCGCTGCACATGTCCGCCGCAGCCGCCAGCCGCGACATCACACTCGTATGTGCACCACTTTATTATAAATAGTCCATCTAACCGAATTTCGTTCACGGTGGCGAATCTCAGTGGAGTTAGAGACTAGCCCTAGCTGTCGATGCAGGAAACAAGACACAGGATAGTTCACAAGACACAGGTCCATTCTTCGGCCACATACAGACGGGATTTCGAAGCCAGCAAATCCATACAAAATCAAGAATCTATCATACACGTACCTACAGTAGTTCTCCGTTCGAAATTTTCTCCGATTCGAAATTCCGCATGGTAGTCTGTGCATTCGGAATCCGGCATGGTATAAAGCCGTTCCGAAAGCAAGTCTTCCATATATTTTACAAGGGTCGCTTCACACATTCGTAAATTCCGTATGTAACACGCTCAGTGTGCGTCCCACGACCGAAGCGAGTGTGTGTATTTGGAGTTTTGGAGCTCCACCGTGCACGTACGTGAATTTACGCGTGCTTTCCTCTTATTTTGCTGAATAATTTGTCGAAAGAATTTATAGACATCCTGTAATATTTCAAGAATTACTCTTTATTGGCCCGTAGTTTGGCTCTTTTTTATATAAAATTGGCTATCTTGCAATCTTCCAAACATAACAAGATAGATGTTTAGGGAATGCACCCAGTAACGGCGCGGTTTTTTTAACAATGAAGTGCAACAATGCAATCGCAATTAGAAAAACGTCGTCAAAGTCCATATTCGCTGCCAGATCATCTGAACTCAGTGCCTAGCTTCTCTCAACTGAGACTTGTTGCTCCGACCGGAAATGAATGTGTGTGAAAAAAAAATCATCTTTCACACAGTCCATTCATCGTTTCTTTTCTTCTACTTGAATAACCATCCACTTTCATACTCAAAACTTTTCTGACTACATTTCCTCGTTCCTCCGCATCACATGCCCATACAATGACAACCGATTTCCGCACTACTTTTCAGTCACCAGTTTCTCTCCCAGTGTATCCCTCTTAGCATTCTCATTTTAGCTGCATGCAATTGCCTTTCATTCATACAACAACATACAACCCTGAATACTATTGGTCAGATTTTCTAAGATCCCCTCTTCATCTGAGGGTATCCTGAATAGCGCCGATGGAAGGAATACAAAACTAACTTTACTTAAAAATCTATTATTAGGAGGCATCGTAGGCCCCTAGAGCAAGTGACATAAAAACTATGTTAGTTGTAAAATATTAAATATATATTAGTATACCATTATTGATATCACAAACTTTCCACCCAGTTCCACGCGATGGACACCCTGCACAAATCCGGCTACAGCATAGAGTCTGCGCTGTCATCGCTAGTGCCCGCGTCGGGCCCCGTGCTATGTCGCGACGAGATGGAGGAGTGGTCCGCGTCCGAGGCCAACCTGTTCGAGGAGGCGCTCGACAAGTACGGCAAGGACTTCGCTGATATACGGCAGGACTTTGTGAGTATCCCTCGATAACAGAACCGTCCGTTCAGAACGATCCAGTGAGGTGCATAGCAGCCGAGTTTTATACCGTCGCCGTGCAGTGAAACGTGTTAAAACGTCGTTTGTTAACCTTTTTTTTTAAATTATTTGTTGGGTAGAAAACCTCGTAATGCATATTTAGAGCTAGGTAACATGCACAGCTCTAAGATGCGTCTAATGCCTTCTATTGATCATAATGAGAACGACGTTGATGGCCATTTTTCGGACAGTTTTTAAGTATCCTATATCCTGTCACATAACGTTTATTGCAATCACGATGTTTTCACTGCACGGCGACGATACATCGATCGGTCGAAGTCGATTGACGGCAATTTAGCTGCACCTTAAGGCGAACGTGATGTGTGTGGTTCTAAAATATTGTTATTATTTTCTCATTCATTTTAATGTGACCCTTAATTTGACACGATTGTACATTTTTGACCTACGCTAAAAAGGTCTACTCTATATATATTAATTGTTACATTTGTTACAACCGTTGTCTATAATGTAGAAAACCTTTGTATTTTATAAAGATAAGAGGCAAATTTATTATACCTTAAATTGTAACAATGAGGCTAGTACATATAATTGTGGTACACACGGCTACATATCAAGCTATTCATTTTCAGTATAAGCTGATCTCGCATTGTATATGATTACCGTACAATGAGAGGTCAGCTTATACTGAAAATGTATAGCTTGATATGTAGCCGTGAGTACTCGTCAATAACCCAAAAAGGTGGTTTGCGAACACACTACTTTGCCAGTTTAAATTCACATCTTGTGAATTATTTGCCCTCATCGTGTAATACCAGGTTTTCTGAACAGTTGCCATGGAAGACGCTAAAGAACCTTGTGGAGTACTACTACATGTGGAAGACGACGGACCGCTACGTGCAACAGAAGCGCGTCAAAGCGGTGGAGGCCGAGTCCAAACTGAAACAAGTGTACATTCCCAACTAGTGAGTGTTTGTACCACACGATGCATATACTATGTCGATGTGATGTTCTGTTGCCTTTAATTATTTTATTTTTTTGTTTTGCTTGTCTGTATGACGTGATATAGCTAATTTGGTTAATAATTTAAGGGTCCAGAAAACGAGCCCATCATTTTGATACCTACAGATGTTCTATCTCGCGAAAGCAGGTTTGTCTTAAATTGTGTGTTTGTGCGCAAACTATGGAGTGCCCACTACTGGCAGAGCCACCTGTACGTACACAGAAACAACATGCATTAAGAAAAACAATAGACCAATCCGCTCGTCTTGAGGTGTAGAACATCTGTACCATAATATTTGTTTTATACTCAATCACAATACTACAACCAGTCTTACCAAGGAGTATCGTATTACCCAGTAACTGGGTTGTGGAGGTCAGATGGCAATCGCTCCATGTAAAATACGGGTGGTATTCAGCTACATCCGGTTATACTGGAAGCCGACACCAATATAGTTGGGGAAAGGGTAGGCAGATGACGATGACGATGATGACTCTATCAAAACGTCTTTCAGAACAAACAATTTTATTTACAACAGCTTTTAACATCGTAGTTTAGTTGACCAACAATGTTCTGCTTCATCAATATGTGATTACAATTGCAGCAACAAGCCGAACCCGGCCCTAATAACGAGTAACAGTAGCAGCGGCAAGACCGCGCCCGCCGTGCTCAACGGAGGCACCAACGGTACTGCCACCGTTACTGCTGGACAGCTCTGCGCCTCCTGCCAAGGTAACCACCACACTGATGCTACTTTCTGTGGCTCAAGTCTAAATAGTAGCAAATTTAGGTACTCGAAACTAGGGATAGGGATGATGACTAAAAAATTTTTGTCCGTCATTTAGATTATTAAAATATTGGACACGTATTTTTTATTTATTTATTTATTTAAACTTATCGCACTAAGATCAGTACTAAGGCGGACTTAATGCCTTAGGCATTCTCTACGTAATCAAAAGATTACGGCGATACGTGGAGTTAAAAGATATTTAACTCCACGTATCGCCGTAATCTTTTGATTACGTAAAAAGAAAAAATACGATATAATATATCTTCACCACCCTTGGTTGACTGGTAGAGAATGCCTAAGGCATTAAGTCCGCCTTAGTACTGATCTTAGTGCGATAAGTTTAAATAAATAAATAAATAAATAAATAAAAAATACGTGTCCAATATTTTAATAATCTAAATGACGGACAAAAATTTTGACTGACGGACTAAATAGAATTTATTTTTTTTACCCAGGCATCAACCCTATTCTGTATGATTCCCCGCTTTACCACAAGGAAACAACGTCAATATCGTGTCTTGTGGAAACCCATCACAAACTACCTTTTATACAGGGTAGTCCAAATAGTGACGTCACAAAAGAAAAATCAGAATTCCTCAAAAATATCTGAAAAATACACAATACAAAAAGATATGAATTTTTGAAGCTTCACCGGCAGAAAACTATTTCATTACAAAAACAAAAATGACTCGAAAACTACAAAAAATCGCAGAACATACATGGGGTATTTGGGGAATTCAGATTTTTCTATTTGGACCAACCTGTTTAAAGCCTGCTTCGTACAATATGTCATAGAGAATACGTTATTAGCAGATGGCGTCAAGAAATTGACTTGGTTTCGAAGTAAGGAATTGTTAAGTGGTCAGAGTGAGTTAGGGCCCTGGAAAGAATTACCCAACATTTTCAAAAGGAAAAGCCCACACGTTCGCACGGACGTAAAAATATCGCGGTGGATTTTATCGCGCATTAGATTTTGAACTCTTGGTGATAAGCCGAGCGTTGTGAATCCAACAGAGTGCATCCCAGCGCGTCGAAAAAATACACTGTTGGATTTTCAACTCTTGCCGCTAAGCAGAGCGTTGGAAATCCAGTGCGCGAATGTAATCGCCGCGGGAAAAAATCACCCGTGCGTACCATCGCGGACATTTGTGAAATAACCTTATTACTATGATAATAAGGTTATGGTTATGGTATATTATCTCACAACAAAGCCTAAAAATTCCTAAAAGGGGTCCGAAATCAGTCTGTGTAATAAATATCAAAAAATACTCCTAGATGGACACTACGTAACAGAGTCTCACAAAGTCTAGGCTTTCAGCGATAAGCACACTCCCGTTCAGAGCGTCTATAATATAATGTTTGCTAGATTTAGTTAATAATGCTATTGCGGTTCACCTATTTAACCGATCTCAATAAATCCGGTAGATCAAGAATATGAGAGAAGTACAAAAACCCCAATACACGCAGCGCAGTCGCAGGCGCAAAATATACATATCTTGTTGATGGCTGAGAGGGATATATCAATAAACAAACAGATGGCTCAGATGAAATACAGACACTAGCGAGTAACTTGCGAATGGTCAGTGAAATACCGACTAATTTGCTTTCTAATAGAATAGCATTCTCATAAACGATTGTGGTTCAGTCAGACTCAGAATATTTAAGATTCATCAATACTTTTTGGTACACATACGTTTATATCGTATGTGTCGTGTCATTCTTCATGGGTACATCACTAATCACAAACATACAAACAAGTGGGTGAAGCTGGATTTAAATATCTCTAATAAAAACTGTTTTCGTTGACAAAATAGTTACATGCTAGGTTTACAAGCTTGTGACCATGTTAGAATAATTAATATATAGCATCTTAAAATAAACGAGTGGATTCGCTTCCAGTGACAAATTCAAACCAGTGGTACACATGGGGCCCGCAGCATTTACAATACAGACTTTGCGGCACATGCTGGCAATACTGGAAAAAGTATGGAGGTCTCAAGGTAAAGGTCTGAACGTATTCTCATTTTGCACGTCTTTGTGATATAATCAAACATCGAATATATTTCTAATGGCTATGTATCTGTGACAGACCGCTGGCGTATTCGGCGAGACCGAAGTTGAGGCCGCGAAGGGGCCTCGTGGTGAGGGCGAGGATACGGCACTGTCCGTGTCGCATCGTCCACATCGCTGTACTGTTCTAAATTGCGCCAAGGTATGTGAAAAGTTCTTCAGTCAAGGAAGTTGGTGGGTGTGTCTTTAGGTAGTCAGCAACCAGTGTAAATATTAAGGCCACAGATCACTAATTGCATTTAGCGCTAAACGAATTTAAAACACCATTATATTTCTGTCAACTGTGGTGCGAGTGGGCTTTAGAGGATAATTATTTGGCTTGAAATGTCTTCATTGCTAATGTTAGTGTGCTTAGATCGAGTACCTTAAAATGATTCCAACATTGTTTGTGTACGAATGTAAGGGTCAGCGCACACCAAGAGCAGAGCAGAGCAGAGCATTTTCTGAGACTATTGAAAAATTAATTTTATTACAAATCCATACATTGCAAAATTCAATTCACGCCAAGCATGCTCGAGCATGCTCGAGCGTAGTCGAGCATCAAGTTTGGACGATTTAATTTTGCAATCTATGGAATTGTCATAAGATTAATTTTTCAATAGTCTCAGAAAATGCTCTGCTCTGCTCTGCTCTTGGTGTGCGCTGACCCTAACGCGTATTATCTGCAGGAGTTCAAGCTGCGCGCGCACTTAGCGCGCCACGTGGCCACGGCGCACGGTAGCGGCGAGGGCGCGCGGCCCGTTATGAAGACGCGCGCCGCTTTCTACCTGCGCGCCTCGCCCTTCACGCGCCTAGCGCGCCGCCTCACGCGCGCGCTGCGGCGCCCGCGACACTTCGCGCGCTCGCCCTTCTCGCCCATCAACCTGGCGCAGGTCAAGCACGAGTGTGAGTGCGGCCCCAAACAGACTACACTTTGATATTTGAATTCAGAATCTTAGATTCAGGTCACTTACTTTGACTATATATCGTAGGCACGGTTTCTGGAACTAAAATCACAATAATTATGTAAGATTCTGAATTCAAGTTTAACAAGTTTTTTTTTAGTTTAGATTCCACATGATATCGGTCATCTGACGTGTGTTCTATTCCCAGGTTCAATAGCGATGGCGGGCCTAGGCGGCGCAGAACTGCGCGCAGCGGGCGCGGCGGGTTCTGGTGGATTGGCGCGCGTGCGCGGGCCCGTGGGCGCGGTGGCGGCGCGGCTGGCGGGCGCGCGCGGCTCGCCGCTGGCGCCGGCGCGGCACGAGTGGCTGCAGCTGACGCCGCGTGACGCCATGCCCGTACCGCCGCACGTCGCCTTCCCCAAGCCACCCAAGGCGCCAGGTAGCTGAACAAATAATAGCCTGAACACCTCAAAACATTGCTTACAATATCGTCATCATTATCTTGCCCTTATCCCATTATATTCCATTTCATCTTAAACACAGTCCATCCATTTTCTCTTTGGACTTCCCCTCTCCCCCATCACAAAGCCATCCACATTCATACTAAAAAAATACGCATGACATTTTCCTCAATCCTCCGCATGACATGCCCATACCATGACAACCTATTATCGTTTTTAAATCATGATTACATGTATTATGTATAGATGGCAGCCTAATGTACGAGCGTGTGTTGTCGCGCGCCGAAATAGAAGCACGCCGCGCCGAAGCTGCGCCCGCGCAACCCCTTAAGCGACGCGCGTACGATGACATCAACGGCCTCGACAGTCAGTATCGTTAGATTTTTCTGTTATACCAATGTTACAATCAAATCAATAACTTATAAATATTTATATTTAAATAAAAATTAACGGTATCGTATTTTTTCACGCTCATTATGGAAACAGCGCCAGGTACGCGCAATTTATTACGATGTTAGTAATGTGTAGTCGTACCGTGGATACTCAAAGTGATATTGTGCCCTGCAGGAGGCCCCGGGCGCGAGTCCAGCGAGGGCGCGGCTCCTCCGCCCGCCAAGCGGCCCAACAAGCACCCGGCTCCCATGCAGCGGCCGTCGCGCGAGCAGTACGCTGCCATGTGCGCGCGCGCGCAGGCCACGGGCCAGCCGCTGCCCGCGCACGTCTTCACACACGTCAGTTGTCCCGACTCCCCGTAACCACGCTATCGCACTATCCAGTATCCGTCCCCGGCCGACCGAGATTGTAACGAGCTCGTACCGTGTGCAGGTCAACGGCAAGCCGACGAACATAAGCGGCCGAGGCGGCCGCCGGCACGTCATCTCCTGGATGGACGCGCCCGATGACCTCTACTTCCGAGCGACCGAGACCGCCAAGTGAGTAGCCACTCGCAACCGCAGGACTGCACGGTATCATCTAGCTATAACACACACACACACACATACACATTCTGCTCTTTTGTAATCATCCTTGAACTAAAAGTCTTATTTTCTCATCCAAATCCTACTGTATCTCTGAATGGTAATTATTATTGATAGGTTTGTATGAAAAGAACATCATTTTGATTCAGGAAGGTAGGAGAAATACACGGGTTTGTGGGTAGATATAAATAAAATGCTGCTCTCAGTGGTTGCCGCCAGTTTGTCTAAAGTGTGAATGTTGCTTATTTGATATACTTACATAATATTTTCGTTTACAACATAATGTAGAATTATGTAGGTATGTATAATAAATAAACCATGTATTCAGGTAACAAAGACCAATAGATACATAATACATACCTTCACATAAACACACATAATAATGTAGTAACAATTTTGTTAGTAAATAAAACTTATTAACTATACGTATGTTAGAATAACACTACTACACACGTATATGGTATGTACTTATTAACTATTTTATCTACACCCATGCTATAAATCCTCTATAAAAGTTTCTGAAACAGTTAGTTTATTGCCAACATTAAAACAGCCAGTGTCATAGTAACCATAATGTCATCCAAACAGGTGTTATAATGTTGTACTAAATTTCATTATGCAACTCCTTTGCTTTTTCGATCACTTACTTACTCACGTGGTATCTTTGTGAATTTCTATCTCGTCAAAATGTAGGGTACAGCCGATATTGTTTTGTTTTGTTTGTGTGGGTGAAGTGGTGAGTCAGTGATTGGGTGAGTGAGTGAGTGAGTGGTGGTGAGGTGAGTGAGTGAGTGGGTGAAGTGAGTGAGTAAGTGGTGAGTGGGTAAAGTGAGTGTGGTGGTGAGCGAGTGGTTTTCGCGATTTCAGGTTTGGTCACATAGTAAAACTTGTTCATAATGATGAGTACAATGACCCCTTATTAAAGGGTTGTGCGTTTAAATAAAATTCTATTATTACCCATACCTACATACTTTGTTTGTATTAGATACTCAAAAATTTAACTTTCCATGAAAATACACGAGTTCTTAGAACATTGTACAATACCTACCCTGTTGTTTCAGAACCTTTTATAGAGGATTTTTTTTTATGGGTGTTGATAAAGTAGTAGCATACAAGATGCAACTGTACATAATTAGGTATTAAAACACTCATGTGATACTATTATCACACGAGGCGAAACCCCTCATTATACAACAGTTGCCATAAATAACTATTATAATATGTTCCTGTGAATGTTCGTATATTCATGAGATACAGCTCTATAACAGACAGACGGACGGACAGCGGAGGCTTAGTAACAGGGTTCCGTTTAGTACCCTTCCCCTTTGTGTAAAAAAAACCTAAAAAAATATCTGCAAAAAAAAAATAAGTCTAAATTAAGTCGCATATTGTTACAATTAATAAAATAAAAAATATTGATACAAATTTTTCTTGGGAAATACTGAATGGATCCTCGGAAAACTTTGATCTTCTAAAGATAACTTGCTTTAAAAAAAAAAAAAACTGTTATGTAATTTTCTGCCCTTGACCAAATGGGTTAGGTTAGAACAGAGACCAACCACGTTGTTGCAGTTGCAAGCTAGGGCATATCACAAAAAGAAGATCTTATAGTAACATTCTGCCTAGACTTTTCCCAACTATGTTGGAGTCGGCTTCTAGTCCAACCGCACGCAGCTGAATACCAGTATTTTACATGAAAAAAAAATATAAATAAAAAATTACTACTTTGCGAGAAAATTACTAGGAGTTTACCTTTAAAACTGTATGTAAATGTTAGAAAACTGGCTCCTGTAACACAGGTGTTGCTACCTAGCACAGGAGTCAGGGCTTTAATTTACTTGTGCACCTTTTGTTATGGCAATAAAGAATTTATTATTATTATTATTATAAAACAGTAATTTAACTTTACAACTATGTTCCTTGATTGATACAACCCTAGCCATGGCAGCCATTTTTGAGACATTATGAATGAATCGTAGGGTGTAGGTATGCATCTTTTTTTTTTAAGGTACTTATTTCTAGTCCATATATTTATGTCTATGAGTTGAGCGCACTCCCGCCCGCGTCCCGCAAACCAACGGGAGGACCAAGTTTACAGTGGTTTATCTATAATTTTGACATTCACAGTAACATAATGTTAACTAGCAATGCTTGGCCGATTGTATGATATGATTTAACTTTGATTGAGAGAAGAGATTGGCAGATGAACATTAGATAGAAAAGTGATTTTTTGCATTGACATTCTCATTGTTTAGTTAAGTCGTTTTTCCTCGACTTTGACGCTTACGAAAGTGTCGAATGTTACGAGCGTACCCTAACGTATGAGTGTGCAGGTCGGCGAGGCGCAGCCTGTCGTGCGGCGAGCTGCGGCGCGGCGCGCGCGCCCCCTGGCGGGCCCTGCGCGGGGGCGCGGGCGGGCCCGCGGCCGCGGGGGCCGCGGTGTGCGGCAAGGCGCCGGGCGGCGCGGCGCCGCTGCAGCTGGTGATCCTGGACTGACAGCCGGCGCCGCGCCCGCCGCCCCCGCACCCCTACACCATGGAGGCGCTGCTCGGCTAGTGCGTCGTCGTCGCCGAGCGCGTCCGCTGTATATTCGCGCTGTACATACCCCGCCGCCGCGCGCGACGCCCCGGGGACCGAACGAAGATTGTATTTTTGGTAATCGAATCGCCGAGGACGGATTCTGTAGATAATATTTTAAACTATATTGTTCTTATGTGGTTTGATCTGGCGTCGAGCAAAATAATGTATTTGATACATAAAACGATATGTAAGTCTAATTCATTCGGAGATTCATTGTAGGATAATTTACAATTTTTTTCATAAATAAAGCACAAATTGAAATATAGGTTGGTTTCATTTAATTTTGAGTAAAGAAATAATCGCAGCGTAGACAGCGTCCTGAGTACTCCTAGGACGCGGTTACGTTATAGACACTAACAGATTTAATAAAACATGTCGTCTAATATCATTCGCATACCAACTGTCGATGTTCGCACGTCTTGCATACTCCGTCGAAAGTGAGAAAAAAAATTAAAAATTTGACCCCATGTTTTTCAGCATGCAACTTTTGTGGCACATTACATTACATATTCAATAGACATAATGAAAAGTTGCAGACGATTCCAATAAGTGGCATCATTTTTATGTTTTTTTTTAAAGTGGAAAGAAAAAAAAATGGTTGACCGATGTATTTCAGTATGCATCTTTTTTGGCAGATTGCTTACATGTTTAGCAGACATACTGAAAAGTAGCAGATGATTCCAAATGGACTTCATCAGTCGAGGTCTTTTCCAGCTTGATATTTAAGTTCAGTCTCATCGCGGGGTGAGGCGTTCGAAGCGTAAACCTGTATGAACTTCTGCGAATATCTTGCAGATAGTCTAGTATAATGTACGGCACTAAGGTCTCCAACTTTACCACATTGCTCACAAGGGACTTATGGATGGTAAACCCGATAAAACTTTTTTTTTTATTTACTACACATGTCAGTTACCTGCCACAAAATGTTGCAGTAGGTGCTGAAGAAAAAGGGTCAATTTTTTTTTGCAATTTAGGTACTTTTCTAATAAGTACCAGGCCTCTTGAAATCGTCTGCTACTTTTCAGGATGAAACATGTAAGTAATCTGCCAAAAAAGATGCATACTGGCAAAACATGGATCAAACAATTTTTTTCCACTTGAAAAAAAAAACAA
Source organism: Cosmia trapezina (assembly GCA_905163495.3). Classification (NCBI taxonomy): domain Eukaryota; kingdom Metazoa; phylum Arthropoda; class Insecta; order Lepidoptera; family Noctuidae; genus Cosmia; species Cosmia trapezina. Next base: position 19,976,960 of record LR991035.1, on the reverse strand, counting down.
AATAAAAATGATGCCATTTATTGGAATCGTCTGCAACTTTTACAAAACATGTGGGTCAGGCCGTAGATTTTGCCACATTTGATGTAACTTAACTCTCCGCTACATTTAAAAAAAAAAGTATAAGACTTATACGTTTGTCAATCACAGCATCGTATTTCATATGAAGTGGTGAGCCGCGGCCACTAAACATATTTGATTATGTTCATAAACTTAGAAAATTATATGACATTTTTCTACAAAAAATGACGAAATTTTCATTAAAAACGTGAATCCGCTTTGGTAGGGGTGCACTTGCGCCATCAGCAAAATAAAAATTTGAATACTTTTTGGTAATCTGTTTGATTTAACGTTATAAAATAATAGTTAGCTAGCCGTGTTTTTAATATGGGGTGGTGTTTCCTAAGAAAGTACATTCATTTTCACACATTTTTAAAAAACTAAAGAAAGTCAATTCTTTGCGCTACTTCTATTGCGCACCTATTATCTGCCCATTTTGTGGTGTTAAGACATTAGCAGGATTTGTATTTGTACTGGCAACGCTAAAGTAACTTTCTCTATGGTCAATACGGCGATGGTGGCCATATTTTCTTCAGTCCGATGTCAACTTCGTTCCAAGTAAAAAGTGTCACATTATTCGAGGAGTGCATTTTTTTAGATTTCAAGGTAAGTTTACAATTTATATATATTATTGTTATTGCGCATGATTTAATAGGCTGTGTGTGATGTTTTAAAGGCTAAATTAACCTGAGAACATAGCTTATTATCGAGTTATTATAGATTTTATTTGCGCCACGGTTACGCAGAAACTACATTATGTCACTTTGCGATACCAGAGTGGCGTAGAATTTGCGCCACTTTTTTACGCTATCGAATAATGGTGCATGCACATTAGAGATTACTTGATATTGATTGCTACCAAATTATGACGCAATTCTTATGGCTTTTTACCTAGTTAGTGTCCTAAACTTCATAAATGTTTAAAATATTTTTTGCAATGAAATTACTTACCTACACTGTGTAGGCTACACATACACATCAGGTGTGCGCACACCTCTATTTTGCGTTACTATTTTAGGTCACTTTGCGCGACCGACTTATAGAATATTTTGCGTCACCTTTGCGCTATTTGTGGCAAAATATACGGCCTGACCCATGTAAGTAATTTGCCAAATAAGTTGCAAACTGAAAAACATGGGTCAAAAAAAATAGTCTATTTGCACTTTTCCAATTATATTAAAAACAGATTTACACCTTCACCAAATTCTGTAGTACACTTTTTCCGGTATATGGAACACGTATAACCCTGTTTGGGTCTGTAAAAAATGGGTCAAGCTTAGCGTAATTTGCAAAGCTAAAATTTCGCAAAATATTACTTAGTACGCTCGCAAAAAGTATGCAATTTGCATACTCATTATTGGCGGTAAATACAATCGAAACTGTGAGTTGCATACTGCAAAAGATGGGTCACGCAGAGACGATTTATTTGTGTGGCTGACACTGGCTTGGCCACCATCAGGGATTTTACTTTTGATAACACAAAAATTTAGTCGTTAATTAGTCGAAATTTGTCGCCAAATATCAGAATTTGTCGGTCACTGGTTCAAAAGTTATAAGGGGTCATTGGTGGCCGATCTGGAGAGAGTCTCCCCAGCTTGGCCACCTTTATATCTCAAAAACTAGGGCACCTAGCGAAGATCTGTTTTCTCCCAGATTTAGTCGCTAATTAGTCGAAATTAGTCACCAAGTCACAGATTTAGTCGGGTCTTAGTTTAGAAGATATAATGAGTTCAATTTTTAAGTATAGTTCAAGAGCTAGATTGAAGAGTTTACCTACGATAAAATCTTTGCCAGTGTCAGCCACACGATTTATTTACAACTTGCAATGATTTTCCGCAAAAGCTGTATTCGCGGAAAAGATCTGCAAAATGGATTTTTTTTGTATTTCCGTTGATCAGTATTGTTTGCATACTGTAAAACGTGGGTCAGAACGGGATGTTTTTTTTACGTTTTGTCACTAATTTGGTCGTCAGTGACATTTCCACTGAGTTGCATAATGTCAAACGTGGGTCACTAGTTAAGCCGATGATGTTCCCACGGACGCAAAAATATCGCGGAGGGATTTCATCGTGCACTGGATTTTCAACTCTCGGTGTTGAGCCGAGCTTTGAGACTCCAACCTAACAACAACAGAGTGCATCCCAGCGCGTAGAAAAAACACACTGTTGGATTTTCAACTCTCGGCGCTAAGCAGTGTTGAAAATCCAGTGCGCGAAAAAAAATCGCCGCGATATTTTTACGTCCGTGCGAACGTCGGCTTAAATATGTAACGTCCGCCCGGTCTATTACCATATTTAGTAGGCGACCATGTCGTTCAACGTGGATGTGCATGAGTAACTGCCGTACGGCAAGCGCACTACCATCCCAATTTGAATGCACAACAAGTTTTAAAAATCTCCTACTACGATCAAACGTAAAAAAATACCTATTTGACTTCCTCTATCTATTGATTACAAAAAACTGTCAAGAGCTAGTGTATTTCGTATCGGATATGCGAGATACGTCAACGCGAAAGAAGAAAAAAAAACCGGTCAAGAGCGAGTCGGACTCGCGCACCGAGGGTTCCGTTCCGATTTCTGAAAAAGTGTGCTATTTAGACATCGTTTTATTTTTCCTGTAATCTTTCCTTAAACTTCTATGACATAGAATAATTTCAGATTTTTATCTTTGCAAACTTCGGAGATAAGGGAGGGGGGAAAGGATTTTTTTTTACATTTTTCATCATAAGTCGAAAACTATGCGGCTTAAAAAAAAAAATAAAAAAATGTTTGAGAATGTGCAAACAGGGCTCTTTCCACAGAGTACTTTTATAGCTCTTTCATATGCCCTTTTTTTTTAACGGGGACTGAAAGGGGTTCTTAAAAATTCAAAGTGGGGCTACTTTGAATTTTTAAGAACCCCTTTCAGTCCCCGTTAAAAAAAAAATATATTTTTACTTCTTTCTTATTTGCAAAATGGTTGGGTAAACGTCTTATAAAACTGTTCCAAATTTCAAGTTGATAGCATCAGTATCAGTAGTTCTTGAGATATCCAGCTGTGACAGACAGACTGAGTCACACCATAAGGGTTCCTTTATTACCATTTTGGTATGGAACCCTAAAAATGGTTGTGAATACCACAAGTTGCTAACGTACTTACCTATTGATTACAAAAATTATTGTGAATACCAATATGTAAGTTGCTAACTTTGAACAAGTGGAACGTGTGACTGACACTGGCATGGCCACCATCATCTTAATTTTGAACTCGACTCAACTGAATTGAAAAAATCCGTGATTTTCCTAAGGTCACTGACCTCGACCTCAGGATCATTGACCTTGAGGTAAAGGTCAAAATTAAAACCAAACCTAACCTCCGGGTTCCCTTCGCTCGACCTGGCGAGGATGCAAGAGCGAGCGAAGGGCACCCCGAGGTTAGGTTACTTTAAACCCTTTACAAGAGAAACATTGTCCATTTTTGATCAACCGCGAATTGGGCTTACCTATTGATTACAAAAATGATTGTGAATACCAATATGTAAGTTGCTAACTTTGAACAAGTGGAACGTGTGACTGACATTGGCATGGCCACCATCATCTTAATTTTGAACTCGATTCAACTGAATTGAAAAAATCCGTGATTTTCCTAAGGTCACTGACCTCGACCTCAGGATCATTGACCTTGAGGTAAAGGTCAAAATTAAAACCAAACTTAACCTCCGGGTTCCCTTCGCTCGACCTGGCGAGGATGCAAGAGCGAGCGAAGGGCACCCCGAGGTTAGGTTACTTTAAACCCTTTACAAGAGAAACATTGTCCATTTTTGATCAACCGCGAATTGGGCTTACCTATTGATTACAAAAATGATTGTGAATACCAATATGTAAGTTGCTATAGTTCGCGTCACGTAAAAAGACCGCTGGACAGCGGACAACTGTAACTTTGTATAGATCGTGTCACGCAATAAGAGCACGCTACGCACGCTGGCGGTTGGCACAGCCATACCATACCATTTTTACGTGATGTTCAGAACGGTTGTGCGGTTGGACACCGCGTTTTTACGTGACACGATCTATACAACGTTACAGCTGTGCGATTGACCAGCGTTCTTTTTACGTGACGCGAACTATAACTTTGAACAAGTGGAACGTGTGACTGACATTGGCATGGCCACCATCATCTTAATTTTGAACTCGATTCAACTGAATTGAAAAAATCCGTGATTTTCCTAAGGTCACTGACCTCGACCTCAGGATCATTGACCTTGAGGTAAACGTCAAAATTAAAACCAAACCTAACCTCCGGGTTCCCTTCGCTCGACCTGGTGAGGCTGCAAGAGCGAGCGAAGGGCACCCCGAGGTTAGGTTACTTTAAACCCTTTACAAGAGAAACATTGTCCATTTTTGATCAACCGCGAATTGGGCTTTCGGAATTTTGAAAAAAAATTTTCTTTCAATAACCGATGAAAAATTTCTTTATAGTGGGGCTCAGAATGATGTACTGAATACGTGGTAACCGTTTGCGCGTCGATGTCCCTTCCACCCTGTATTTATAATTAAGTACTTGATTTTCTAAGGTAAGTACCTAATTTAAAGTACACACTGAATTTTGTCCACGCATATCTCCGAAATTATTAATTGGATTTTGACCATTCTTTCTAAAACTGGGTAACAATTTTTTTTTTTAGAAATGCATTGAAATTTTAATTCATTTTTTACTTGTATAGACAACTAAGAGGTACCTTAAATAAATTAAAGACAGTCACATCCAGCTGTGAGTGTTGAGACAGACAGTTAGACTGAGTCACACCATAAGGTTTCCGTTTTACCATTTTGGTACGGAACCCATAAGGTTGTCTGTCACAGCTGGATATCTCAAGAACTAGTTACTAATGCTATCAACTTGCAATTTGGAACAGTTTTAGATGACGTTTAGTCAACGGTGCCGAAACGTGGACACTGACAGTCGGGCTGGGGACTTACTAGGTATAAGCTCTTATAGCAGGGCGGAAGTTGGACGTTTCCAGTGACAGAGAGTGACGGTGCTATATAGGTCGTATATAGCCCCCTGGTCCACAAATTCAAGGTCGCTCTCCGGGCTATGCTCAGAGTTTCTTTGAAGGTTATCATCAGGGCCCGTACCAAAAAGTACTCTGTGGCCCGTACTATGACGTGTAAAAAGATCACAGGGTGGCAAATGCTATACATTTTAATTTCTTCCTATTCAGCGCCGTCTATCTACGAGAACATAAATTAAAAATGAACAGTGTTGCCAGCGTACATCCATGAAGCAATTTTTAGTACAATAAAGTAGAAGTGTACGCGTATAATCTTTGATTTTGATATTTTTGAGTTAGTTATTATTTTTCGTATTTTTTTTTGCATTTGTGAAAGGTCTCCGATCATAGTATTGTATTAATGTTTTGCTCTTATTGATCAAAAAAGAAACTATTAGTAGAATTTATAAATATGAAATGACTATACAGCCACAGGGTGACAGGCTGATGTTGACATTTCATTGCAAAAAAATTCTGCGGTTGCGTTGCGAATATTTTTGTAAATATTTCGTTTGCTTGCCAATTTTCAGTGTAATTTACGTCATGTTTAGTTCGTTGCTCCGTATTTAGTAAAAATCTTGGAAGATAAACGTTCCCATCGAATGTCTACTTTCTAAATCACCACGACTTGAGCCCCCCGTGCTCCTCGGTGATTTAAATGCTTAGGCCCTCCAAGTGCTCTGTGGGCCCACCGTAAATAGGAGTTTGGACCGTATTATTTAAGTGTTTAACTCCGCCCAGACGACCCACTGACCAAGTGTTTTGTGTTTATACTTGAATAACCATGTCTCAAAACAATGTTGTGTACCTATTGCCTACCTGGCTGCCAAGTCATCAAAGATGACGGTAAATATGATGTTCTTTTTCTATCTACACAATGTATTGCTGGTTTGAGTTTGAGTGTAATGTTTTGTTTTACATAATAAATATAAACATGCAAAATTGGTATTTATTTTATTATCCTCGAAACAACAAGTTTAGTGTCGAATTAGCGTTACCGAATTGAATAATGTAGAATGGTTGAAAATTCTGTTGTAGTAAAACTAAACCTTAAAATTTAAATCCAGTTTGTAGAATTTTCAACCATTCTCCATTATACAACTCGGTAAAGCTAATTCTACTTGGTACAATATTATTTATGTAGCTATGGTAACGTACCACGTGACATTGAATAGTGTATGTCCGCGTAACTAGATGGCGTTGCCTAAGAAAAGCCTAAGTTGCCAGTCTATCTCAGTATATATAATAGTAGTCTATGAAAAAGATTATGGTTCCAGTGTGAGAGAGAGACGGAGCTGGTATACGACCTAGCACCATCCTGTTTTCTCAACGGAACCAAGATATTTTTTCACGTCATAGTAGGTAGGCCCCCCTGAAATGAAGTATCCGAAAAAGTAGTTACAACGCGGTCACATTAACTTGACGCTTGGCGTTGATGACGTCATTTTGGTAATATTAATATAACAATATTAATATTAATATAACAACAACAGAAATCTAGCCAAATTATCGACGCGCGTATCGGTGACATACTGACCCATAGACTACTATTATATATACTGAGATAGACTGGCAACTTAAGCTTTTCTTAGGCAACGCCATCTAGTTACGGTGACATACACTATTCAATGTCACGTGGTACGTTACCATAACTACATAAATAATATTGTACCAAGTAGAGTTAGCTTTACCGAGTTGTCTAATGGAGAATGGTTGAAAATTCTACAAACTGGATTTTAAATTTTTAGGTTTAGTTTTACTACAATAGAATTTTCAACCATTCTACATTATTCAACTCGGTAACGCTAATTCGACACTAAACTTGTTGTTTCGAGGATAATAAAATAAATACCAATTTTGCATGTTCATATTTATTATGTAAAACAAAACATTGCACTCAAACCAGCAATACATTGTGTAGATAGAAAAAGAACATCATATTTACCGTCATCTTTGATGACTTGGCAGCCAGGTAGGTACACAACATTGTTTCGAGACATGGTTATTTAAGTATAAACACAAAACACTTGGTCAGTGGTCGTCTTAAGGGCGGAGTTAAACACTTAAATAATATGGTCCAAACTCCTATTTACGGAAGGCCCACAGAGCACTTGGAGGGCCTAAGCATTTAAATCACCGTGGAGCACGGGGGGCTCAAGTCGTGGTGATTTAGAAAGTAGACATTCGATGATTTCGATGGGAACGTTTATCTTCCAAGATTTTTACTAAATACGGAGCAACGAACTAAACTTGACGTAAATTACACTGAAAATTGGCAAGCAAACGAAATATTTACATAAATATTCGCAACGCAACCGCAGAATTTTTTTGCAATGAAATGTCAACATCAGCCTGTCTGTCACCCTGTGGCTGTATAGTCATTTCATTTTTGTAAATTCTACTAATAGTTTCTTTTTTGATCAATAAGAGCAAAACATTAATACAATACTATGATCGGAGACCTTTCACAAATGCAAAAAAAAAATACGAAAAATAATAACTAACTCAAAAATATCAAAATCAAAGATTATACGCGTACACTTCTACTATAATCAATCAATCAATCATAAAAATCTTTATTTTTCTCATTCAGTATTACAGGCACTAGATATTATATGCACAATCTTATATAGAGAAAGGTGTCTGAAGTAGGAGGGCCCTGAGTTACAGATCACCCGGCTCTTTTGTTACACATGTTACATTACATACATAATGTACTAAAAATTGCTTCATGGATGTACGCTGGCAACACTGTTCATTTTTAATTTATGTTCTCGTAGATAGACGGCGCTGAATAGTAAGAAATTAAAATGTATAGCATTTGCCACCCTGTGTACTGACCGTACTGACCACAGGGTGGCAAATGCTATACATTTTAATTTCTTACTATTCAGCGCCGTCTATCTACGAGAACATAAATTAAAAATGAACAGTGTAGCCAGTGTACATTCATGAAGCAGTTTTTAGTACATTATAGTAGAAGTGTACGCGTATAATGTTTAATTTTGATGTTTTTGAGTTAGTTATTATTTTTCGTATTTTTTTTTGCATTTGTAAAAGGTCTCCGATCATAGTATTGTATTAATGTTTTGCTCTTATTGATAAAAAAAGAAACTATTAGTAGAATTTACAAATATGAAATGACTATACAGCCACACACAGGGTGACAGGCTGATGTTGACATTTCATTGCAAAAAATTTCTGCGGTTGCGTTGCGAATATTTTTGTAAATATTTCGTTTGCTTGCCAATTTTCAGTGTAATTTACGTCAAGTTTAGTTCGTTGCTCCGTATTTAGTAAAAATCTTGGAAGAGAAACGTTCCCATCGAATGTCTACTTTCTAAATCAACACGACTTGAGCCCCCCGTGATCCTCGGTGATTTAAATGCTTAGGCCCTCCAAGTGCTCTGTGGGCCCTCCGTAAATAGGAGTTTGGATCATATTATTTAAGTGTTTAACTCCGCCCCTAAGACGACCACTGACCAAGTGTGTGTTTATACTTAAATAACCATGTCTCGAAACAATTTTGTGTACCTATTGCCTACCTGGCTGCCAAGTCATCAAAGATGACGGTAAATATGATGTTCTTTTTCTATCTACACAATGTATTGCTGGTTTGAGTTTGAGTGTAATGTTTTGTTTTACATAATAAATATGAACATGCAAAATTGGTATTTATTTTATTATCCTCGAAACAACAAGTTTAGTGTCGAATTAGCGTTACCGAGTTGAATAATGTAGAATGGTTGAAAATTCTATTGTAGTAAAACTAAACCTAAAAAAAAATCCAGTTTGTAGAATTTTCAACCATTCTCCATTATACAACTCGGTAAAGCTAATTCTACTTGGTACAATATTATTTATGTAGCTATGGTAACATACCACGTGACATTGAATAGTGTATGTCCCCGTAACTAGATGGCGTTGCCTAAGAAAAGCCTAAGTTGCCAGTCTATCTCAGTATATATAATAGTAGTCTATGGTACTGACCCTTGCCGGGCGAGCTAAGGGAATGCGGGGGGAAGCGGGCGGGGCCTCGCATTCCAGAGATGCGTCAAGTTAATGTGACCGCGTTGTACCGCCGACTAGCGTTGCCGGAGAGTAATATTCCGAAGTATTCCCGTCGGAAGCAAGTTTTGAGTAGTATTCACGATTATTCCCCGAGCTAGTACATTTGCTGTCAATAGTCAAACTTTAATAGATAGACTTGCGGTCTATCCACAGAGTACTTTTTTATATGGGTCTATCTATTAAAGTTTGACTATTGACCGCTAGATGGCGTTAATGACAGTGCCTATGTTACGTCGTGTGTGTTGTTGTCGTATGTTGCGTTCATTCATGAATCTGATTATTGTTCGATTTGAAAACTTCGGAATACTTCCGAATATTTCTTTACATCTACTTAGATAAGTACTTACGTAAGTAGTTTTTGTATGCGGTTTAGGTGTGAAAGTGGTAGAGAGGTAAATACATAGGTACAATACTGAGTTTATAAAATAGTCAAGGTGTTGACTTCAAGCGCAAAAACAGCACTAACTGTATTTTTTTTTCTTTTGCTTAAGTAGGTATATCTCGAAAACAGTGTGGCCTATCGCAAAAATAATGAAAATTTGGCCGCCCTTTATAAAGCCCATAAATCCCTAAACCTCTACATGTAGGAAAAAAAACACGTTTCCATACAGAACACATTGAAGCTGGCCCCTCCATGTAGGTACAGACGCCAGCAGGTCAAGTCACCCGTAACTGTCAAATTTTCCCAATCAACCTTGAACCTAATACTTTAGCGATAAAGATGAAAATCTACTAAAGAAGTTTGACAGATTGTAGTACCTAGCTTGATGTGCTGGCGTGTACAAGAAAATCGGAACCAATATCCGCACACAAAATCGACACATTTTAAACTCAACCATACAAAAATAAAATAATAAGTAACTCGTCACAAGTACAAAACTACTTACGCGGAAATATTCCCGCTTAGAACCTACAAGGAATCGAATAGGTAATACTTCGTTGATTTAATTAATGAACGGGCTTGGGCTGCCACGTGCCGACATCGGGTAGGTACTTATTGAACTAACTTGACCGCTAGATGGCGTCACTACACGTTACTAGGCGTTCATTCATTAATCTGAGTATTATTCGATTTGAAAACTTCCGATTGATTTATTAAATGAACGAGCTTGGGCTGCCACGTGCCGACATCGGGTACTTATTGAATTATCTATATAGTTTGGCTATTGACCGCTAGATGGCGTTACTAGGCGTTCATTCATAAATCTGAGTATTATTCGATTTGAAAACTTCGGATTGATTTTATGAATGAAAGGCTGCGAGGCTCGGGTGTGTGCCACTTTGCTATCAAGCCAATGCCAGGCAAGCGCTGGCGTCGCCGAGCGACTATCGAAGGCAGTTGCCAATTTACAGTTCTACTCTTGCCCGCGTTAATTCAAGTAACGGCTCAAGCTACACACATTCGTAACTACTGGGAATAATTTAATTATTATTATGTACCTAATAATAAAAAGTAGGTTACTACTTCATTCTTACTAGTAGTATTCCTTCAAATCGAAGTATTCTTTCGAATATTTGCGAACTAGCCCACGGGAACCTGCTACCGGGAATTCCTTCCTTATTCCTTGTCTACATTATAAAGGGAACCTCTGTGCAAAATTTCAGCTTTTTAAGTCCAAGGGTTTGGGCTGGGCGTTGATGAGTCAGTCAATCAGTCAGGACTTCTCTTTTTATGTTTAGATATAGTTACAGAGTGGAATTTTGTAATGCCACCTGAAGGGAAAGTACTCATAATATTGTAGATAGAAAATTTTACTCAAAGAAAACATTCCTTTATTTTTGAATAGAAAGAAAACTGCATTCAAAGATTTTCAAAAATTCGCTTGAAATTTAAGATTTAATAAATAAAAAAAAAATTAAAATTGAAGATTTCATGGTTTTCCTATCATTTAATTTATCAAGTTTGTTAGAGAGATTTCATCCTTATTTGATCCTAACGATCAATGCAATAAAAGTACAGGGTGTAATTTTTACAGATTTTAGTCGGTTCGATTCCCGGGTGTGGCAAACGAATTTTCGAAAATCTTTGAATGTAGTTTTCTTTATATTAAAAAATAAAGGAATGTTTTCTTTGAGTAAAATTTTCTATCTACAGTATTAAGAGTACTTTCCCTTCAGGTGGCATTACAAAATTCCACCCTGTATATAGATACTACCGAAGTTTTGCAACGCTATTACCGACCAAAATCTAAAATTATTGTATTTGATAGAAGTTTATCTATAGATTATAACGGATTATAAATCGGGCGACCTAATGTGGGGATTGGCACAAGAAAAACAAAAATCTAAAATTATTGTATTTGATAGAAGTTTATCTATAGATTATAACGGATTATAAATCGGGCGACCTAATGTGGGGATTGGCACAAGAAAAGGGAAGCCTATGGCCAGCAGTGGGTGAAGTCAGGCTGTGGATGAAGATGATGATACCGACATAACCTGCATAGCAGTGTTGGGCAGAATTTAATTGTAAGGTACAATTAACAATTGTTAATTGTGAAATATCAATTAACAATTGATTAATTGTTAATTGTGAAATATCAAATAACAATTAATTAATTGTTAACTGTTAGTTTTTCAATTAATCAATTGTTAATTGTTCCTGCAATTAAACTTTAGTTCAATTAAAACAATGTAAATAGAAATAATATAAGATGGGAGTGGCACAGGGCAGGACTATCACAAGGTTGACTGATGATCTTGCAAAGAAGTTCCAAGCCGCGCTAAATTGTTCTTCGTGGGCCAGGACCTTAGGTCCTCTGTATTCGTCTTTCTTTTCGAAAACCGCCCGTCCTGATCGACGAGGGATGAAAACAAAGCACCAGGACCTTAGGTTCTTTATTTCCTCCTTTACGAAAACCGTCCGTCCTGTCTGACGTCGACGACGAGGGACGAAAACAAAGGACCAGGAGTTTGGTCCTTTGTTTTCGTTTTTTCATCTTTCTTTTCGAAAACCGCCCGTCCTGTCCGACAGCTATGACAACGAGGAACGAAAACAAAAGAACTTTGTTGTAGTCCTTTGTTTTTGAACTAAGGTCCTTTGTTTTAGCGACTTTCTATTGAAATAATGGGCAGTTTTCAAAAAGAAAGACGAAAACAGAGGACCTAAGGTCCTGGTCCTTTGTTTTCGTCCCGCGTCGGACAGGACGGGCAGTTTTCAAAAAGAAAGACGAAAACAAAGGACCTAAGGTCCTGGTCCTTTGTTTTCGTCCTTCGTTGGACAGGTCGGGCGGTTTTCGAAAAGAAAGACGAAAACAGAGGACCTCAGGTCCTTAGTGTTCTTCCCTTGTCGGACAGGACAGGTGGTTTTCGAAAAGAAAGACAAAAACAAAGGGCCTAAGGTCCTGGTCCTTTGTTTTCTCCCTCGTCGGACAAGACGGGCGGTTTTCGAAAAAAAAGACGAAAAGACAAAAACAAAGGACCTAAGGTCCTAGTCCTTTGTTTTCCTCCCTCGTAGGACAAGTCGTGCGGTTTTTGAAAAGAAAGACGAAAACAGAGGACCTAACGTCCTGGTCCTTTGTTTTCGTCCCTCGTCGGTCAGGTCGGGCGGCTTTCGAAAAGAAAGACGAAAATAGAGGACCTATGGTCCTAGTCCTTTGTTTTCGTCCCGCGTCAGACAGGACGGGCAGTTTTCAAAAAGAAAGACGAAAGGACGAAAAAAAGGACCTAAGGTCCTGGTCCTTTGTTTTCTCCCTCGTCGGACAGGACGGGGGGTTTTCGAAAAGAAAGACGAAAAGACAAAAACAAAGGACCTAAGGTCCTAGTCCTTTGTTTTCCTCCCTCGTAGGCCAGACAGGTAGGTGCAGTCAGAGAAACATGATTATTAATTGTTTCTGCCAACAATTAAAAATATTAATTGAATTTTTTTTAATAGTATCTTGCAATTATCATGAGTTAATTTAAATAAATTAATTGCAATATGCAACTAACAGATTCATTTAATTGCAATTAATTTTTCAATCAATTACCACGATGATTAATATATTAATTGATTAACGCCCAACACTGCTGCATAGTAAGCAAGCTAGTAATAAATACTTATAAAGGGTTATTGGTAAAACACCAGCAACCTCTTAAGGGGTCATTATACTCATCATTATGAACATCTTTTACTATAGGACCAAACCTGAAATCGCGAAAAAAAAATCAGCTGTTCAGTACATTTATCTATATCAAACTCGTCAAAATGTAGGGAGCAGCTGATTTTTTTTTCGGCATTTCAGGTTTGGTCCCATAGTAAAAGTTGTTCATACTGATGAGTACAATGACCCCTTAAGAGGTTGCTGGTGTTTTACCAATAACCCTGTATACAAAGACATTAAATTAATATTGCATAACTTAAATATAAATCCTAACTAATAAGTAGTTAGATATTAAAAATGCGAAAGTGAGTTTCTTAATTACGCTTTCACGCTAAAACGGCTGAACGGTTTTGCATGAAATTATGGCACACGGATAGGCCATGACCTGGATTAGAACATAGGATAGGTAGGTTCTTTTAATCCCGGTAGTACCTACGTTCCCGTGGGATAATTTCCGACCTCCACGCGAGCGAAGCCGCGGGCAAAATCTAGTCTATACAAATAAATAAAATGTAAGTGTCTGTTTGTATTATCAAAATAACAGCTTTTTAATAAATGCATGAAAGACTATAGGTACCTACGGTAGGTAAGTATTCATAACAAAAATTTTTTTTTTTTAAATTCTTGTCTGATGTGTTTGTTCCGGTTAATCTCCGAAAAGGCTGGACCGATTCTGACTGGCAGATAGCTGATGTTATAAGTAGTATTTTGGAAAAAGAATTAGAGGGTTCCGCGCAAAACAAATAAAACCCATAAAAATGTGAACAAAAAGTCGGATACAAAAAATTCTTTTTGCATTTGGTAGCCCAATTATACGCTACTAGCTGCGGCCCGCGGTTTTACCCGCGTAGACCGGGATTAAAAGTAGCCTATGTGTTTAGGGTATAAACTATCTACATACCAAATTTCATCCAAATCAGTCCAGTCGTTTGAGCGTGAAGAAGTAACAAACACACACACACTCACAAACTTTCGCTTATAAAATATTAGTGTGATTTAACATCACGCTACGACCCTTAGGAGCCGAGCAAAAAGTCAGAAAGAACGCTAAGCGAAAACGGTGTACCCAACGGCGAGGGCGGGCGATGCAACGCGGCGGGTCGGGGGACGAGGGTTTATTGCGAAGGGCTAGTTGATGATGATGCGTTTTCTGCCCGCGGTGATGCTCTCTCGGACTACTAGAAGTTTATTTGTTTTCAACTTAATTCAAATAGTGCATGGTTGTTAATTGTTTGCCAGTGCAGCGCTTGCGGCGAGTCGGCGTCGCAACGGCTCCGTATGACATCTCACTAAGGACGATTATGTAGTAAAGTTAACTGTTAACTGCAGTTTGTTACACCCTAAAATAACAATAGACTAAGTATATATAAGTTTTGCTTGCAAGGTGGACAGGGCAAATAAAGAAAAGACAATTTTAAAAAGTTATATTTATTCGAGTAATAACTACATCTTAATATAAATGGATAATAACTATTTCTCGGTATGATAAATATGATTTTAGGGGGATTTTAAGACACCTGCATGATCGCGTCTCACTTATTTTGAAAGCACTATCACATACTTCAAGTTTGTGTTATATCATCGCGTAGAAAAATATTTTAGCATTTTTAAAACAGCTGTAAAACAATGTTGTAGTTGGGAGAAGTCTGCATTTTCTATAAACCCATATAAAATATACTTAATTTAACAGCTTGTAACCGACAACCCTAATGAGGAAACACACACTTATGGCCTAACAGGAGCTAGCACATGGCTGAGTACATAGATAGCATTAACAATCCAGAAGCAAAGTTGTCACTTTAGCCAAAAAAAGTGAAATCCTCAATAAAGTTGTCGCTTTGTCAAATGGCACTCAAATGTACTTACGTTCTTAGTACTTAACAATGCCTATGGTGAGCAAACGATTTAATCCAGTCACCAGATATAGTAAGAAACACTATTTTTTACAAGAATCTACCATACTTTCTTCAAAGAACGGAGTCTTACAAAAAAATTATTAAAATTCACCTGTTTTAATATAAATAATTTTTCGGTGCCAATTCATAAGACTTGCGGAAGCACTATGTAAGGTAATAAGTATTTATATTCTTTGGGATCATGTCACTGCAAAAAGATATGAGGTTGATGGACAAGATGCATTAATATAAAAACACTACATACTTCAATATGATCTCTTTTTATTGCGACGACAATAAAATTATGGAGTAATTAATATTCAGACTGTCGAGTATATGCAACCCACGATCACGAAGTAAGATATTGGAGTTTAGCATAATGGACTAGTGGATAGCATGTACTCAATTTCTTTTTCATAATAACAACACAAATTTTAATATAAAAAATACAGCTTCCTCCTGCGCGCGCGCACCACAACATTGAAATAAAGTTGTTCCCTATATTTACTCAAGAGTTAAATTGAGCAGGATGTATTATAGCTACATTTAAACTAAGTCAACTTGGTTGGAGGACAACACAATTGTTACAGTAGGCCTTCGGTTATATAACTATTTTATACAGTTCCATTAATGATAATATTACATCAGAAGTCAGTCCCTTACCGTCATTTAACTGTTCTTATAATACATAACCCCTTACTTCAACTAAAATTGCAGTAAATCTAGCTCTACTTTTTAATCTCAAAGCCTGCAGGAGCGCGACAGCTGCTCCTCGATACACCCACTACAAGACAGACTCCCGTCATCAGCGTAAACAACATAAAATACTCGTTATAAAAATACTGTACAATTACAATAATTATTTGAAGGTAATAAACTCCTTACTGATAAGTCGTAAACGATTAATGCTCTGATATATCTACGCCCCGAACTTCCATCAATAATACACCATTCACAAATTATATACAATGTCTCTTATTTTTATACATGTTACATAAACACACATCCAAATTTGTTCCCAAAACTGTAGTCTTTACCTCATTTTATTTTCTAAATTAAATAATGAGATCGAACATAAACATATGGAATTTTGCAAATGAACAAGGAACAGGAGCAACATTTAGAAATATTATATTGTATAAAATTTTATTTATATGAATACAGGGTCAAATTAAATTACATAGCGAAACTCGACAGACGTCATGGATTTCGATATCTTAACATAACAAAAAAAAAATGTGATTTTTTTTGGGGTCAAGGATCGCTGGTCTTTGAAGTTTACTAAGAAAAAAAAACAGATTTTTAAACCGATATACCGAGTATTTCAAGTTGCTACACTAACTATGGTCGTTGACCGCGAAAAAAGAAATCAAATAACATTTTTTTTTGTTTTATCATGTTTAGATATCGGTACCCTGACACGTCTGCGGAGTTTCGCTAGCTAATTTAATTTGCCCCTGTATAAGCAGTACCTATGTGTTATGTAATGTTGTAAATTTGGACGAAGCCAGGATATCTCGTAATACTTTTCGTTTATAATTAAATATTATGATCTTAATATCTTTTTTCTTTCAAGGCACTGAATTTAACAATTGATAACTGTATTTGTTTATTTAGATCATCTTAGAATCTTACCCTAAAATAATAGCCAATATTAAAATATTCAACTCGCAGTACAAATATTTCGTATGAAAATACACACATGACTCTGCATACATACATCTATACTAAAATATAATATTTCAGTGTAATATACATTAGTTTGTAAATAGATCCCCGAACAGAGTGCTCCGTCGGAAAACGACAATCTATACAAAAATATTTTTGCAAGCCTGCAAAAGATATTTGCTACAGTTACAATATATAAAATACATAATCGCATCATCGCGATCACAAACGCTGGGTTAGGTGGGATCTAGTTTTTGGACTTTTGCATGCGCCAATCGTTGAGTGTGACAGTGGAATGTTCATAAGACAATTTTATTGACGACATGACACCACAAGTTTACCTGCTACTTGTCTTCCACATGTATCATTATTACACTTCATAAAAACCATGAATATTGCTGTTTCGCTTATAAGCTACATATTAATTTTTAAGTCTTAGATCGCGTTTTCATTAAACATGTATAACGCACGTGAAAGGTAGCACACGACATGGCGGGACCCGGTGTACGACGTGTACTTGTCACGCACGACGGAGCGAAATTGACCGAATTTATTAAAACAATGTTTGTTTGTGTGTTCAGTCTCACGTGTCAGACTTGCGCCAGCGCCGTTGTTTCTCAGTGTTTCGACAAATTGAGCGGCAAATCTGGAAATATAAATAACATCTATTATTGTGGGCAACTTACAGGTATAGTTGTTTTATCTCACGAAAGCGGGCGAGCCCTACTTGTATGTGTAAATGTTACATGCACATTTTCTTTGTGCGCCTAAGCTTGGGAGCGCGCTACCTGCAGGTACGCACACAAGAGAGCGTGTCGAGCGCATGTCTATACGCATTACATCTACAAGTATGGCTCACCCGCATTCGTGAGATAAAACAACTGTATATTACTGTTTGTATTTTTCAGCTCTTTTTCCTGAAGGGACGAGCAAAACTTACAAATTACCTCCTTGAACTCAAACTCAAACTCAAACTCAAAGCATTTATTTCAATTAAACCAATTACAGGCACTTTTGAATTGTCAAAGAGTCGGTCAGTAGGTAAGTCAGAAAGTTGAAGCTAGTTGCCCATTCCAAAACGTAGATCTATGGAGAAGAACGGGCAAGAAACTCCACGGACACTCTTTTAAATCAAAATATAGTTACAAAATATCGGTTACATCATTCATGTTGAAATTATACATGTGAGAACGATGAACGTTAAAAGCGTCCGTAATAAAAAAAAAACAATTCAAAATTAAAATTAAAATTAAAATAAGCCGTGGCAGCTAAGGTATGACCAGCCCCCACCAACAGCGCCCGTTCCACGAACCTGATGTATGGATTCGTTAAACGATCCAACACACGCGCCACCATCAGCGAGGCATTAGAGTGAGCATGACACACTCTCAGCCGCCAGGGCACATCCAAGTCAAATAAAGACGTACCCAGTAAATGGTAGCTTTAGAGTAGGTACATAGTACTCACACATGTGCTAAGCAATTATACAATACAAAGGTGATTGAGTCTACACAATGCAAAGCTATTCTTACAATCTTCAGCAGTTCCAACAGTATCTTCAAATGTTAATTAATTAGTTGAGGTTGTGGAGCAGGACCAGCATGGAGCCAAGCATTTTTATCATTTATGTAATCCCCCAACTTATAATATGCCTGCCTGCATAGTGTGCGTTTTATACAAGTTTTAAATTTCGTCTCATTTAGTTGAAGTATGTGTGGAGGTATTTTATTGTAACATTTTAAACAGTACCCCATGAACGATGAGTCTACTTTAGCCAGCCTGAAACCTGGTTGAGCTAATAGGTCCTTATTTCTAGTATTATAATTATGCATTTCACCTCTTTTATTAAAAAGATGTAAATTTTTTCTTACGTACATGATGTTTTCGTAGATATATTGACAAGGTACCGTCATGATGTTAATATCCTTAAACAGTTCCCTTAGAGAATCGCGACTGCGAAGATTATATATGGCTCTGATGGCTCGTTTCTGCAGAATAAAAATGGACTCGATATCTGCAGCCCGTCCCCAAAGTAAAATACCGTAAGACATGATACTATGAAAGTAACTAAAATAGACTAGCCTCGCGGTATCTACATCAGTAAATTGACGGATTTTTCTGACAGCATAAGCTGCTGAACTTAGCCGTCCTGCAAGTGATATTAAATGAGGACCCCATTGTAGCCTTGAGTCGAGCGTAATCCCCAGGAAAACGGTTTTATCGACGAATTCTAGTTTCTCTTGATTCAATACTATCTCACAATCACTACTTTTGACATTTGGTAAAGAAAATCTGATGCACTTAGTTTTTTTCCCATTTAATACTAAATTATTAGCAGTGAACCAATTTTGGATCTGCAGTAGGGCGTTATTAACGTCGTCAAAATTTGTAGCACGTCTATCTACCTTAAAAATTAATGAAGTATCATCAGCAAATAGCACCATTTGTGGTTGATTTTTTAATAAATGGAGTAAATCATTAATATACACTAAAAAGAGGAAAGGACCCAATATCGAGCCTTGTGGAACACCAATTTTAACTTTTAAACACAGTGAATTGACACCATTTATTTGAACTTGCTGTTGTCTACCATTTAAATAAGATTTTACTAAACTGAGGGCAAGTTTTCCAAGTCCGTAATGCTCAAGTTTCAAGAGTAAGGTTTCATGATCGACGCAATCAAATGCCTTGGAGAGGTCACAAAAAATGCCTATGGCGTCTTGGGCCTCTTCCCACGCGTTAAAAATGTGTTTTAATAAGGTTACACCGGCGTCGGTCGTACAACGTCCTTTGGTGAAACCAAACTGTTGATCGTGAAGTATTTTATTCGTGTTAAAATGATTGAGCATTTGATTAAGCATTACCTTTTCAAACACCTTGCTGAAAACCGATAAGTTGATAAGCCCAGTCAGAAACAAAGGCACAATGCATTATCTAGAGCAGGCTGTGTATTCAACTGACTATGAAATAGAATCTCAAAAGCAGCAGACAAAACAACAAATAATTAAAAAACACGTCTGCTCTGCCAAAAAACAAACTAAAAGGTAAAAAACAAGTTGTATTCCCTGACTAAACAGATAAATAAAATTGTCATTGCAGACAGCAGTCGTGTTTTTTAATTATTTATTTTACAAATTTTAGTGACAATGTAGACATTCGCAGTCTGAACAGCAGAAGAAAACATTTTTTTTTTTTCACTTGTAAATGGAGCCATACTGTCGCGTATTGACTATTTTCGAAAAAAAAAAAAATTATAGCCAGTGTCACTCGGGTTGATGTAAGGATTCTAACGATACATCCAAATCTGTTCAGGCATTTAAAAGTTATGGTGGAATAAAGAAACATACATCAACCCTGAAAACATTACACTCCATTTTGGTTGTGGAAAAAAAAGTATTTTTTCATCAAACAATCAATTAGCTGCTATTACTACATAATACTACTTTAAAAAGGTTGACAATGTCATCTTCAGAGTATGAATGTGACTTACCTGAAGTGGGTTCATCCTTAGGTATGTGATCGTTAGGGAGCGGCATCGCGAGTGGCGCCCAGGGCCCGGGCGGCACTCCGGGCGACATCGGGTACTGCATCCAGAGCGGCGGCGGCGGCGTGCGGTAGAGGTGTGCGCCCATGTACGAGTACGGGTACATGTAGGCCACGTCGCGGCCCCACTCGTCGCGCGCCGGAGAGCCGCGGTACTGCGCGCCCCACTGGCGCACGCCGTACGGCGACGTGGGCGGCGGGTACGGCGCCCGGTACCGCGCCAGCTCCAGCGGCGGCGTGGGCGAGTCGCGCGCCAGCCCGCCCGGCCCCGGCGAGCCCATCAGCGCCGAGTACCTGTAGCGGTAGTTGTCCGGGCTGGGGCTCAAGTCCAGCGAGTTCACGCTCGACGGGGACTCGGTCTTCAGCGACGGCGGGTGCGAGTGCGGCGACCGCTTCGCTTCCGGAGACCTCCTTGTGGGGCTGTCGTCTGGCATGCTTAGCAGCGAGTGGATACTGTAACTGCTGACGTTTTTGGAAACGTGACTCGGTGCCTCTTTCCGCGGCGCTGTGCCGTTGTGCGACCGTATGGGCGTCTCGACGGCTGGTTTGTGCGCGGTGTGGCTGGGGCCCGGCGACGGCGGGTAAGAGGCCGTGCTCAGCGCGGGCACGGTCTTCGCGCGACGCTTCATCCCCTGGTCTTCGAGACTCACTCGCTCCAACTCTCGGAGAATTCGCTTCCTCGGTGAGACCATCATGTGCTCCTGCCTGCAGTTCGCTAACTTCGCGTTGACGGGCGCAGGCAGCGAGGAAATCCTCTCTCGAAGTTTGTTTATTGTTTTGGTCAACTCCTTACGTCTTATCGCCGGCTTCGTCTTTTTATACACCCTTAACTTACGATACTGATACGGTTTCTTTAGTTTCATATGATAGTATTTCTCTCGATCGTATTCTGTCCATCGATCGTCATCCGAGTTGGGCTTCGCTCTGGGAGCGACGCCGTCGACGACGTCCTCGCTCCGACAACCACTGTTCTCTGGCGAGCCAACCTCGCCGTTCTTTTTATCGCACACTCCATTAGTCAGAGTTCTCCTGGAATTACTACCATTGACCATTCCATCCAGGTGGGTGGTGTCGTACGGTCTCCTCCGCTTGAGCCGGCTGGCCACCTCGATAGCGGCGGTGTGCAGCGTGCTCGGTCGGCAATAGTACATGGCTAACTCTTTGGAAATGTTTCTGCGCGGGGCAGTCTGCTTCCAGCAGTGGTCGCGCTGCCAGGGTGAGGACTGCACGGAGCTGTTATCGTCGGAGACGGACAGCGAGGCGGAGGGCGGGTGCGCGGCCGCGGGCGGCGTGGGGGGCGCGGCGGCGGGCGGCCAGAACGTCTTGCGCGGCACCGACACCCAACCCGCGCGCTCGCCCTCTCGCGCGCACCCGCGCACCAGCTCCAGAATAAACTTTCCATCTGCAAATACAACCCATACATTCTCTTTTTTTTAGAAATCTAAACAATAGTTTTAAAAAAAAATGCTGCCCTATACCATTGTTTAATTGCTGCCCTACATTATTTAATTGTATGAGAAATTATAATTAAAACACAATATATTATTGTTTAAATAAACCTTTCCAATTGTTTCTCATAATGAGCAAGCACTTTAGCATTAAATCCTCAAATCCCTGATAAGATCAAAATAATCAGCAGTTTCAGTAAATCTATTTCAGAATCACAAGTGCTAACCACATCAGCCACTTATACATGATAATTACTTACTAATCCCTAGTTCATGTTGTTTGTTGATAAAAAAAATAGTCATAAACTGCTGCATAACTATTAACAATGTACACATTGATAACCAACCATGTAATTGTATTATGATAATAAGTATTTGTTTAAGAAACAATTGTTGACCTATATTTTGCTAAGCTATTTAAAACTCATTAGTTGTAGGCATGTATCCTATCCTAACTAATATTATAAATGTGAAAGTGAGTTTCTTTGTTACACTTTGACACTAAAACGGCTGAACGGGTTTAGATGAAATTTGGCACACAGGTAGACTATGACCAGGATTAAGTAGGACAGAGGATACTTTTATCCTGATAGAACATTCCCATGGTATAATTTCCGACATGCATGCAGTCGAAGCCACTGGCTAAAGCTGGTATAGAATATTGGTCAACACAAGGAACAGGACAACACAAAGGTCAATCAACAAATGTATAGATTGTTGACACCAGTTGACACATACAACTGTCTGAAGGAATGTATGTTTATACTGTTTGTCTGTTTGATTTGTTAAGTGATAGAGCATTTTATATTCACTTGCTGCTCCACCACCTGCCTGAGTGACTCAAGTGAAATTGACATTGATCAACAATGACATACACTCACAGGTGTAAGACATTTCACTCAAGTAATGTTGAAGTAACTACTGCACCATAATAAGATGAATGTTGTTTAGCTATGAGAACATAGTTTCTCCATCTAGAACTCAATATTGTGTAACATATGTCTGAATTCTTTTGTGGAACGTAAAGAACCTAATATTATAATTATTCATTCACATAATGAATGTTGTATAAATTGCTGAGCATATTTGCATACCATGTTGTCTAGCAAAAATAAGTCATACCTGTCAAATAAGAATTTGTAAGAAATTTCTTATTCATGTGTGAAGCAAGTGTACAACACAATTACTATTTTAAATTTAGTTTACAATAATAGCAATAACATTCCATTGCATAATTCGTTTTTACAAGGACACTTCACATTAACTGATCCAAATAATACTAATTCACTCAGACATTATCAAATAGTTGTTTGTTTCCGCTAGGGTGGCCACAGCTCCTTACGAAACTCACAACAATAGTACAGAAGCTGTGCTCAAGACAATTGGCAATGGCTCAGTCAAATGTGCTTATGTAGGCTTATCAGAGCATGAATGACTTTCTAGTTTTTCTTAACACACTAACTGGCCCAGCGGGTGCTACAATGAATATCTAACTACCTAATTGTTGGGAGTCTCCCCATATATTTAGTGGCACTGTGTTATGTGACATAATGACACCCACCTTTGAAAAACTTTAGCCTCCCACCAGTAGCAGTGAGAGCAGAACTGTTCACAGGAGCATCCTCACTAGCACCCTTACTACTGCTGTTACCATTCACGCCATGTCTTCTGTCTACTTCCTCTGTCATTTTGGTACATGTTGTCAGAGTTGTGTTTGTTCCTTCCTGTATATGCATTTCATGTCTGACCGCTCATACATCACGCGAGCGACACTTTAGTCCGAACCGTCTCGCCATGTCGCACCGAGACTGGGGAACACCGACGCATCAAACACTCGCGAATTCGGATCAACATACAATATATCCGTCAAAGTCCTCATCCTAATGCCACCTGCGGATTGTGGGCTCCACCGAATCTTTCGTATAAACACATTACCGACACGGTGACTTCTCAATTGTACAATATTACGATCGATCCTGATTCCTATAACACTTTACGTTTCTCACTGTTTAAATGAAGGCTAAACAAAATCGCGACGCCGGATTCCCAATTATAATCGGGCCCACGACACAACTCAATAAAAAGCTGTTCGTTTTTCAGTACATAGTTCATTCACACCCAGCATCCATTTTGATTCGTTCAAAATCAAATATGATCGTTCTTTTGACCACAAATAAACTCGAAATCTGAATGGTCCGAATGCGTTCTTAAATGCGTTTTGTTATTGCTGATTTGCTGCACAGTCAATAAAATATCCTTCACGCTTTCGTTTTTACTCATATACTACTGACTTATAATTATATAAAGAATTTAAAAACATTACCCTCCTTCCTTCTGGGGCAGTTGGGTAAAAAGTAAAACCCCCTATCTAACCCTGTCTACATTTCCCGAAATTGTCATCAATCATCATTTCATCAATAATGAGATTTTTTGCAAAATGAAACCGACGAGAAATGCAAACAAAGAAATCGATTGATTAGTGATCCTTTCCCATCACTTTTTTAGTTTATCTATGACTATAGCTGTGTTATTTATAATCTGTGAACTACGCACTAGCGGCCATCTTTGCGGCCATATTGGTGTTCAATATTTTGTTTCTTGATCGTATCAATTTTATATACATCTCTCTTTTGCTCATACGTAATAAGAAAGAGAGGCAGAATAGAAAATAATAGAAATTTACACACATCATTTTGATCAAGTCCAACCTCGTTGATTTCATCTTCAAAATATTTTGGTTATTCTTGTAGCTTCCTTGTAAAAAAGTTCAGCCACATAATTACAATAACTGTGAAGCACGATGACTGCATCAGAAGTCTCTTATAATCGTAAAATAATATCGGAAGATTTGTCGAATGTTGAATTCGACACCAGCGAAGATGTTGAAGTTATCCCAACTTTTGATTCCATGGGATTACGAGACGAGTTACTACGAGGGATATACACCTACGGTACTTATATTATACATTTTATATCAGGGTCTAATTGCCAAATTAAAAGTTCAGTTTTGCTTTGCGTTCGTTTTGACGCGGCAATCGGTAATACATCACCAACTTTCACATTTTTTCAGGTTTCGAGAAGCCGTCAGCAATCCAACAGAGAAGTATACTGCCTATAGTTAAAGGCAGAGACGTGATAGCTCAAGCACAGTCTGGTACCGGTAAAACTGCGACGTTCTCAATTTCCATTCTGCAGTCTTTGGACACCACGCTACGTGAAACTCAAGTTCTAATCTTGTCGCCTACCCGCGAGTTGGCCACTCAGATCCAAAAAGTGATCCTTGCCTTGGGTGACTTCATGAATGTACAGTGCCATGCTTGCATTGGTGGCACAAACCTTGGTGAAGACATCAGGAAGCTGGACTATGGTCAGCATGTTGTGTCAGGAACACCTGGCAGAGTGTTTGGTAAGTTGATTTGCAGTTGCTTAGACACTTGGACTATTAATTATTGTATTCAGTAACTTGACAGTTGAAGGGAAAAGTTCCTGACAATAAAAATGAAATGAGGTGAAAAAAATAATTAGCGAAACTACCTTGATGCGTTTATAGTTTTAATTGAAACACGATGAATTCGTTTATACCATAATATAAACTATAAAAAAAAAAATATTTTGCTTCCACTGTCAAGTACTGAATACAATTTTATTAAAAGTCTAAGTATAGAAAAGCACGAAAATGAAATGATACATTGTTTTCAGCTTTTCTGTCTGTTACACTGTTGGGGCAAGGCTCATACTAAAGCTTATTTCAACATCTTGTGTAATTTGGGTATGGGTCCATCTACAAATTTTCAACCATTTTGCTTATGGCAGGGTTTGAGATTATACAATGCGTTTCAACTAAGAATAGGAATGCCCTTGCGCCATATTGTGAAGATTTAACTAAATAGCATCTCGTTAACACATTTGCAAAGTCATATTTTAACAAATACAAATTCCAAAAACATAACTAAAATGGATAAGGTTATCACTACAAAACTTTGCAAGCCTTAGATTTCTAGCTTCAGTTGACAGTTAGAGGTCATTGACTTTCCAATTCTTAGTTGAAACGCATTGTACAACCATTGATCACTGTGCTAAAAAGGGACATAACAGTATTTGTAGAACAATTTGTCTTAGTCTCCCCAAGCTTCTGATACATGATGTCCAATGAATGTAAAAGTTTTTAAATTTTATTTGAAATAATTTTTCAGACATGATCCGGAGACGTGTACTACGAACACGGTCCATCAAAATGCTGGTACTTGATGAAGCTGATGAGATGTTAAACAAGGGTTTCAAAGAGCAGATCTATGATGTATATCGCTATCTGCCACCTGCCACGCAAGTTGTGCTCATTTCTGCCACACTGCCTCACGAGATCCTGGAAATGACTTCCAAATTCATGACTGATCCTATCAGGATTTTGGTAAAACGGTATGTATTCTAAATAAAATTTCAGAGTGTTAAGAATTTTCTGATTACGGTTAGCCTGATAATGAAAATGTTAACTTATAAGTTAACATTTTCATTATCAGGCTAACCGTTATTTGAACTTGAAACTATGATTCATCATGAGAGAACACTAACAATTACATATATTATTTCACAGTGATGAGTTGACACTAGAAGGAATCAAGCAGTTTTTCGTAGCAGTGGAGCGTGAGGAGTGGAAGTTTGACACTCTTTGTGACCTCTATGACACATTGACCATCACGCAGGCAGTCATCTTCTGCAACACTAAGAGAAAGGTAGACTGGCTCACACAAAAGATGCAAGAAGCTAACTTCACAGTCAGTTCAATGCATGGTGATATGCCGCAAAAGGAAAGAGACAACATTATGAAGGAGTTCCGCTCTGGACAGAGGTATATATAATTTGTTGTTATTGAGTTTAGGCAGATCACACTGCGATGCACCATGCAACGCGTGGGATGGAGCATGGAGCCGCCTTTTTAGCGTTGAATACAAGTAGCGCACTTTGTATGTTAAACACGCGTAAGAAAGCGAACCCGCGTGGGTTGATCCACCTAATGTGCAATTATTATTATTTCGTCAAACTCAGCGAGTAGGACTACTTGACTAGGACTTGGTTCATGACGTTATACAATATACAACGTGTAACGTTAAATGCGCAAAGCCTCTTAATGGGTCATTGTACTCATCATTATGAACAACTTTTACTATGGGACCAAACCTGAAATCGCGAAAAAAAATCTGCTGTTCAGTACATTTATGTTTGCATAATTCGTCAAAATGTACTGAACAGCTGATTTTTTTTCGCGATTTCAGGTTTGGTCCCATAGTAAAAGTTGTTCATAATGATGAGTACAATGACCCCTTAAGAGGTTTTGAGCATTTAACGTTACACGTTGTATAATAGCGACAGTAGTGAGTGACACAAAGTGGCAGACTAAGCATGTTGGGTGCCGGGGGGGCATAACAAAATCAGATGTGTTCTCAAAAAAAGAAAACCAAGTAGGTATTGCGTGCGAAATGGTGCATCCACATCAAAGTGGAGCAATGTTTGCAAGTGAGTGGGCAAACATTAAAAGTTTTAAATTGTCTGTCAAAATAATTAACACACTTAAAATATGATTGTTTTAATCATCCCTAGATTTATATTTTGCATACATATGGGGCCTCGCAACTAACTGCTTCTTACTGAACATATTTTCTTCTTTGGGATTTGATTAAAAAGTACTTCTCGAGATTTGGGGTCGCCCAGGACACGAAAGTTAGACCAATTTAAATACTATTCGTTAATTATTTTAGCTCTGTAGAAAAATTGAGGAAAATATTTTAATTGTTTTAAGGAACTCGCAAGCTATAATCTGCAGGCGTCACCGCGTCATTAGTCGAACGTGTGTAAGGGCGAGCGCGCACTGCGGTGCGTTCCGTTAGTTCTGCCGCACTGGGCGGGGCCTACAGTAACAAAACGCATGACCGCACTTCAAAGACATTCCATACTTCCACAGATTATGCGTTAGAAAAACGCACCGCAGTGCGCGCTCGGCCTTACTGCTTGTTATTCTGGATGGCGTAACTGGTCACCCAAACAATTATGCTTCGACTTTATTGATGTCATTAGCACTCAAATGTTATTACTGTTATAAACTGAAACATGTAGTTGATATAAATATTGTAATATTTCAGCCGTGTCCTTATCACAACTGACGTTTGGGCAAGAGGTATCGACGTGCAGCAAGTATCCCTAGTCATCAACTACGATCTACCCAACAACCGTGAGTTGTACATCCACAGGATCGGCAGGTCAGGTCGTTTCGGACGCAAGGGTGTGGCCATCAACTTCGTCAAGTCAGATGACATCAGGATCCTGAGAGACATTGAACAGTACTACTCCACGCAAATTGATGAGATGCCCATGAATGTGGCAGATTTAATTTAATAAAATTATCAACACACTTGTCACCTTTCTAACCCAGTGTAAACTGGCAGAACGCACAGTGGTGATGGAACCAACAGCACCCAAATACTTCTTACTTTGTAAGCTATTTTCTAGATGTATCTCGGTATAATGTCTTAATAAATAAATTTAATGTCAAAATATGATGTTTTTTTTGAGCAAGCAGAGCTTTCATACGATTCATACCATCCCACATGACAAGCACTCAAGCAATTGAAACTAAAACACACAACAAGCAACTAGCCTTACGACATGGACTATTTTAACAACATTCTTTGATTTGTAATCACTGTCAAAACAAAAGGTAACCTTACCTTAATTTACTTCCTGTTTGTAATAATCACTGTCAAAACAAAAGGTAACCTTACCTTAATTTACTTCCTGTTTGTAATAATCACTGTCAAAACAAAAGTCACTGTCAAAACAAAAGGTAACCTTACCTTAATTTACTTCCTATGACGAAGAGTATTGGATTTTGGGGCTTGCAAATAATTACACCATTTATGTTGTGAATTTACAAAGTTCATGTTAGTCAAACAATGCAACACAGTACTCTGAAAGCAATGTTACAACTAATTTACACATATTAAAATATACATACATAAAACTTATCACTACAATAATTTTACTTAACAAAAACTTATGTATTAATACAATGTTGATTCCAAAAGATTATTTGTAATGACAGCTAAGCTCTTGGAATGTTACCAGTACAGGTCAAAAGTCTGTACTAAATACTAGTGTACCTACTATCCACGAGATGGTGCAATATTATTTTACAAAACAATAATTTAGATATAGTAATCATGAAGAATTCTTAGAGATAGTAAAGATCATTATGATCATAACATTTATATTTTACAAATAACAGTGTTAGGATGTTAGACATAATATATTTGCTGTATCAATGAATCAAACATTCTAAACAGTGTTCTTCTAAACAATTTCAAATTACAAAATGGTTATGGCACTGGGCCATAACCATTTTGTAATTTGAAATTGTTTGTATAACCAAAATACAATTTTAAAAGTCTAGCTAGATGTTACTAGTATAGAAGAACACTTGGAAATACATGCATATAATTTGGCATTTGTCAAAGCAAGTAGACTTTTCTCATACCTCAAAGGATTTTAATCACATGCCCAACGTGACCATACTTTACAAAATAATGTTTATAACACTGATACATGGGCTGTATGTTATCTTTTCATTCATAATAATGTGGATGTAAAAGTAGGTCAGTTAGGTTTCAGAGATCACAAGGTCTAAAGATCATTTTTCGCAATATTTGGCAAGAAATAACAGTGTTGACATCCAGTTTTGTTTCACACAAATGAATTATTTGCATATATTCAGAGTTACTATGTAACTTGAAATGCTGTATTAATTAATTTTACAACATAATGCCTCCTGATATTATTTTAATAATAAATAAAATATACAAACAAAGTAAATAGTCAAACGTTATACATGAGCAATTAAAAAATGGAGTGATGTAATTTTGTTTCCTCTTAGAGAGGAATTTGGACGCCTTATAAGTATTACATCCTTATTCTTAAGGCACAATTGAAAAATCATATCATTTATCAGAAAAACTAAACTTTGATAGGTATGATTAGTTCTGTTTAAGTGAACACCCCACTTTGAACTATGATCTCTTAATAAAGAGGAGGGTGCATTGCATCATTTGTCATCACTTGCAAATACTTCAAAATTATTCTTAGGCCCTAATATCAAAAATCTGTTAAAAGTTACAGCTCTGTCTCGGATGTTGGATAGTGTACATTCCAACGCCTATAAATGAAAATGCCAATGGCTCCCACTAGTAGGGCAACCAGTATTTCAGTCAGCTGATCCAAGAAGCTATTGGTAGGTTCAACTGATTCCAACACTTGTGGCTCTGGCTCATGAACAGGTTCTTCAGCGGGGGGTTTAGCAGTCTGCTCCTCCTCTGCTTTGAATGCTATCTGGTTCAACACTGACTTTTCTTCGTCAGTAATTGGTTTAGCTGCTGTTGATGACAGCAGAGCTGAAATCTCTCCACACTGGGAGCACACCCAAGTTATGGATTTCTTGGCGAGGACCTTGCGTTCAGCAGGTGAGTAATCGAGCGATCCGATAGTTCCTTCAGCTGGAGTCGGCATAAACGCGATCAAAGCCAATAAGGCAGTTCTTATTGACCATGAAGGTTGCCAAGTCTCAGGGTGATGCCCAGAAATGGATAAACAAATCTTTTTGTTGACTTCGAATCTTCCATTGGGCGTCAGAAGTATTATGTGAGGTGGGTGCATAGGATATTCTTTGGGCAACAATATCCTACCATGGTAGATACCACCCTCAAAATCTGTACCTTTCGGGCCCTGCACGGTGAAGTGCCACTCGAACAGGTTGTCTTCCAAAGGCCGCGCACAATATTCCTCTGTGGCCTCCGCCAACTCCATGGCCTCTCTCATTAGACGTTTGACACCAGGACATTTTGTGTTATACTTTTCACTTATTTCTGCCATCTTCTTCAAAATACACAACAGGTAGGAACTACCAACAGTATGATAATTATAATGACGCAACAAATAGGGAGAGGTACACGTATGTTATTGATGTAATCACAAGAAAATTTGATAACAAAATCCTTTTGTATATGGCCACAGTAGGTAATTGTCAAAATGTCAGGTGATTGTCAAGTTATGGCAGCTAAATGACAGTGTTCCCATCACACAAAAAAATTCAAACTTCAAAAAAGAAAGCGTCAATAACTTTTAAAACTTCCGCAAAGAAAATGTTCGCGACTTGTGGTGTCACTCACTTTCAGGGGGCTTACTATGAGCTCTGGTGCTATAGGTCGTATATAGCTCCGTCTCTCTCTCACTGGAAACGTTCAACTTCTGCCCTGCTATGAGTGCTCATAGTAAGCCCCCTGGCAGCACCCAAGCGGAACCAGTCGATGTGACGATACTTGAGGATGGTCCACACCCACAGTACACTATTACTCCTAGAGGAGATGGCCTATGTGCCCAGTATTATTTATATTAGTACTCTGCGCATATGTGAGCCTATGTCTAACTTGGTATTTCGGCTAAGACAATGATGGGTGGTTCGTTGAGTATTCAAATACCTCTACACAATCAGACGTGCACGTGCTTCAAAAGTGCCCCTCGTGGAAAACCGAGTGACTACTCCAGCCAAAGAAAAAAAATGTTATTCTAGCTTGCTTGGTGGGGTCTCTTGATTTCGGAGCATTATTGTTTACCTACGAAGGCTTAGAGCATTTAACTATAAATGCTCTAAGTACGAAGGTAATAATAAGACATAACTTACTTATTCGTAGTTGGCTACCTACAAATGTGTTATGTCCTAAATGTGTTTTGTATCTAATTTTTATGTTGGCAATTCATCTAAAATCTAGTTCTAAAAATCGACCCAAAAAAATCACAAAACGCAGCTGTCTACTTGGACCTAACGTCAAAAATAAAAATTGTGTACCAATTTTATTTTAGTTCTTCCATACATATTTATATTAAAAATGCAACTAATAATGTGAAAAACGATGTCGTTTAGAGTTTCTGACTGCATTTATATCAATGTAACATCGAGTACTTAATCCCTTGTAATAGTGTGTGAAGCATTTGTGTCAATAACATTGCAAGATGGGTAACATTAACAAAGACAATTCGATTTACATGGCTAAATATTCAGCATTTAATCCTTATCGCATAAGACAGAGAGAGCTGGGGTATCAGTATTCTATCGGAGAGGGCAATGCGCTTGCGAAGAGTTTGTACTGCGGCATGAAACCCATCGCATCATGGGATTCCGAACGCGACAAGATTCCCCCGACTGGAGGGGTTTTCAACCTTGAATTTTCCCCGGAAGGGTAAGTGTGGAGTGTTTGAACAACGCATGTTAGCCTTGACTTTGGTTTCGCTTCAATTCCATTCTAAAACCAAGAATATACGTGTGCGTTACTCTAATAAGAAAATCTCTTCTAGAATGAATTGAGTTCAACGAATAATACGCCAAACCAAAAAATTTGTGCGTGCTACCGTTTTGAAAAAAAAACGGAAAAACTAATCCTGCTGGGGCAATGTGTTTCCAGCAGGAAGATTTTAAACAAGTGACTGGAGAGAGAAATAAAGTACATGGGCGGATAGCTTTAATAATGTAGTTGTGCTGACCCTACAGAGAGGCTGTGTATGTAAGGGTCAAAGCAGAAGTACCTAGCAGTTTGTAATTGATAAACAGATAATGATAAAGCACAGCTAAAATAGAGTTTAAAAAGAAGATTTCTTATAGTGTGTCTGAAAACTTAACAGCTAAAAACATTGAGCATTTTGCTACTTTGTCTGTGTGTGACCATAAGGTTCCAAGTTTTCCAAGGAACCATGATAAATAAATTTCATCATGAAACCTATATGATACTATACAATGTGTAACGTTAAATGCGCAAAACCTCTTAAGGGGTCATTGTACTCATCATTATGAACAACTTTTACTATGGGACCAAACCTGAAATCGCGAAAAAAAATCAGCTGTTCAGTACATTTTGACGAATTATGCGAACATAAATGTACTGAACAGCTGATTTTTTTTTCGCGATTTCAGGTTTGGTCCCATAGTAAAAGTTGTTCATAATGATGAGTACAATGACCCCTTAAGAGGTTTTGCGCATTTAGCATTACACGTTGTATAGTAAGATCTATTCAATACACATTTTTTGACAAAGATATTGGATCACTGGCATGAGGCAATCATTTAAGGATGATATGCAGTGGTAGATTCGTCAAACAAACGAAATCTAACGACTCTGCACAAAATCTAACTTAGAGAGATGTATTGATGATTTTTATGGTTAAAATTATATAAATACATATGTTTTATCGCCGCATATAATGCTTTGATCAAGATACAACTTGACACGGACCTGCAAATTGCATAAAACCCATAAAAAAAGTGAATTTCGTGGGCTACACAGCGCAATCACCTTATTTCAATCTTGGACAAAGCATTAGATAGACTAGTGACATTGGCTGTTCCATACTGGAATGTGCATGTCATGAAAATAAATCACTCACCCAAGCCAGTTTGACATTTTTTAATTCATCTTCTGTAAAAATATCTGACAATAAATGTAAACATTTCAGGACATTATTGGTGGCTGCCTGTGAAAAGAAGTCGGTACAAATATTTGACCCGCTCACACATGAGAGGATACATTCAGTAAATGGAGCACACTCAGACTGTGTCAACTGTGTTAAGTAAGTACTACTTAACTGTGAACTTTATTTGTGTACTTTGGGTGTTTATAATTTATACCTGTTAGACATTAAATTTTCTTTTCACATTATGAGCTGAACAGACTCTCAGACTCAGTCAGCTGTGCTGCTGGACAGTTTGTTGCGCCACTTCTTCTTGCCAGCTAATGCACTAGGAAGAGATGAAGGGCGGGCGTTTTTGGTGGCTGTCTTATGTAATTTTGACGTTGATTAAGTGCTGATGAAATCAAAAGTCACTTATTCAAATTAGGCTGAGACCTAATTTGAATAAGTGACTTTTGATTTAGAAAGAAAATAATATACAAGATACATGGACAAAAAGAGAAGCTTCTTTTTATCTCTTCAGTAAAACTTGGTCTACATTCAGTTAAGTACTCATACTTATATAAAACTTTTTAGATTCCTTGATGGACGAATGTTCGCAACATGTTCAGACGACACGACTATCGCTCTATGGGATGTCCGAAACCTCAAGAAGAAGATACGATCTCTACTAGGCCACTCCAAATGGGTGAAAAACATAGAATTTTCAGTCAAAGACAAACTGCTGGTCACTTCAGGGCTAGACGGCAGCATATACACGTGGGATATCAACTCCTATACAGAATACAACCTTGTTTACCAAAGAGTATTTCATACGTCGAGCCTGATGAGATGTCGGCTGTCTCCGGACGCGAGGCAGATGGTCATGTGCACAACGGGCGGACTTATTGTTCTCATACATGATTTGAATTTAAATACACTAGCTCAGGATTTAAATGGATTTAAGGTTAGTCTGCTTATATTTATAAAACAGTGCCACCTCACTCAATCATTAAACAAAATTTAGATCTGGATTTTCTATCTTTAGGTCTTATAAAAAATTGTTCCATGCCTGAATCGAGCCCGCGACACTAAGCGCCTTAGCCAATTGCTCAAACAGCACCCACATTATTACCAAAGAAAATGTTAAAATATGGCTTTAGAACCTTTAAAACAAGGCTATATTAATAATTACTCCTTAAACTCAAATTTCTAGACAAAATCGACAGAATAATGTCTACTCCACCATGTTTATTGCAGCCGAATCTATACCGATTGATGCAGATGAGCAGGCAAAGTATCCCGATTGCGACCATGTATGACCACCTGTTCGATAGTAACCGCAAGCAAAATCGCGTGGAGTTCGTGTCTGACTTCCCAGACGGCAATGATGCTGAAGTTGTCAGCGCTTTGCAGGTATGTGGATTAGATTTTTTAAAGTTTATTTACGCCTGAAATTAATAATGTATCTCAATCCCAATCTTGATCTGCAGTCTTTGACAGTTGCTTGTGATTCGCCACCTCAAAGACTCGGATTGGCAAACTCGGCCGTTGATTGGTTACAGACAAGGATTGCGATCAACATTAGGATTGAGATATATTACAGAAAGTGGCCATCAGTCAGACAGATAGTTTGAACAAATCACGGAAAGTTGGCGCCAGGATTTTTCTATTTGCCACTCTATTTTGTCGGCATTCTAGTCCAAAGGTTTAAGGTCTCACTTCCTAAGCATTAAGGGCCATAGCATGACCACACCTCCGACGCGAAACCGCATGAAGTTCCGCTACTGGTTTCGCGGCGGTGCACGGTGGTGTCCCTAATAGTAAGAAAAACTGGTGTAATTTAAGGTTATGGTACTGATAAGACAGATTTTTTCCAGATTCACCCCCAAGGATGGAGCGCTTTGAGTAGAAATATAAGTCACGATGACAAATCAGAGGTAAGTTTCATCATATAATCTCCTTTATCCCAATTTGTTTAGGGTCGGCAGAACATGTCTTTTTCTTGCATACTTTTCTATTAGTCGTCTCTCGGTAGTCAGCCGTTTCTAGCCATATAATTTTTCACACAGTCCATCCATCGTTTCTTTGATCTTCCCCTACTCGTATAGCCATCCACATTCACACTCAAAACTTTCCTGACGGACTTCCTCATGTACCTACTCATTTCTTATTTTATCCATGTTAATTGAGTGTTAAAGTGTTGTGTGCCATAAAGTGTTGAATATAGCCCTAACTAGACACATAAAATAAGTAATGCCCATCATTCTGCTAAACCAGAAATCATTTTCCTTATGTTCTCATTTTCTCAACTACCATATGTACAGGCACTACGTCATTTCTCAGTATCATAAAAAAATAAAATTAAACCGAAAAAGAAATGCGCTTTGTCTCGGCATAATTAAATTTTTAATTATGCCGAGACAAAGGGCCTAATTCCTGACGAGCAGTTTGGTTTTCGAATCCAACAATTGCGTACCTACAACAGGTCCACCACATCAACGAACACATAAGCGTTGGTTTCCAACGTGGTTCGATGACGGGTGCTGTTTTCTTCGATATAGCGAAAGCGTTTAACAAAGTCTGGCACAACGGTTTATTACAATAAGCTTTACAAACTCGGTGTGCCAGGCCGTCTCGTGCTCATCTTACGAAACTTTTTGTCTTTCCGCACTTTCGCTATCGTATCGAAGGAGCGCTATCCTCTCCCCACACCATTCATGCAGGTTTCCCTTAGGGCTCTGTGCTTTCTCCACTCATTTCCACGTTATTTACCAGCGATATCCCGAAAAGTAAAAAGGCACAGTTGGCTCGTGTTCGCAGACGATACGATTATATTATCATTATAGTATCATTTACTATTTCGGCCAACGCCAAGACCCGATATCTCGCACTCTCCAAACCACATTCGATAAACTCAGCGCGTGGTTTCGAAAGTGGAGAATCGAAGTCGATCCCGACAAAAGTCAACGGTTCTCTTTTTGAAACCGCGTCTAAATCGATCTCCCCCCATCGACCGATCACCGTGTTTGGCAAGCCGATCCCTTGGGAGAAGCGAGCCAAATATCTAGGTATGACCCTCGATGAGCACCTCTAAGCACATAAAGCAGTCTCGTTCTGAATGCATGTAGCAAATTGTAACTTAAGTGCAAGTTGCGCATCTATGCAGCGTGTCCCAATCATGACCTATGCGGGTTCAGTATTTGCACACGCAAAGTTTCGAAACATCCATAGGATGCAGACCTTACAAAATCGTTTCCTCCGAACGGCCACGGGATCCCCTTGGTTCGTTCGGAATTAAATCCTCCTTGTAGACCTTAAAATCCCAACTATACATTAATTCTTGAAACGCAATTCCAAGCGTTTTTTCGATAGGCGCGAAACATCGCAACCCCTCTGGTTGTTGAATCCGCTAGTTATATCCCCTCTAAAATCAGTAAAGTCCGCCGTCCAAGGCATGTCTCACCGACCCCGATGACCCCTTAGCCCTGTTCCAGGAGTAAAGTAGGGTCACGAGTACAGTTTACAAACACAAATCTACATTCCCACCTCGCCGCCGAGGTCTCTTGTGACGACAAACCCCAAGTAATTCCCCCCGACCCTTGATCGGTGAAGGAGTACCAGCTGGTGGCGTAGCTGAGCCTGTAGCATATAATAATTATCCAGATATGATCCAGCCTGTCCCTCCTTGCTGTACTCCCCCCCAGCGACGCCTTAAGCTGAGGAACGTACACCACGGGGGACACGGGGGTGCCCTTAGCATGCAGTCGCTTAATTCATAGACTACTAAACCCAGGTTTTTTCTAAAATTAATGCATACTGCATGCATACTTAAGGCGGAACTATACGCCTATATATAACTATATAGCTTGCGCGTTCTGTGCTGAGCTCACGCAAAGCGTCGTACGCCCAGCCAGTAAGGAGCGCTGTCCCAAATTAGACGCATTATTAATTTATTATACATAAAACAAAAGGCATTTTAATAAAACACGTATACTAAAAGATAAATAATTAAATTACCTTTAAAATGGTGAAGGTTTCATAAAGATAGATAGATAGATAAAACATTTATTCGATGCACCCAAAAGACAGCACAACACACAAAAGTACAATTAAATTATTACAATTCTCATGAATAAATATAAAAATTTAAAAACAAGGTGCCAATATACAAAAAAAAAAAATAAAGAAAAAGATACATAAAACATGGAAATTAAAGTGGCAATAGGACATAACATACATAACTTCAAATAACGATTATAGGTAAGTTACACAGTGCGGTGTGCGTCTGAAGGTTGCATCAAATGGGAGTCCAGCTCAGCATGTGTCAGGCAAGTATACCTGACGCTGATATTCTGCTGGATCCCTGCAGTGACGTACGGATGCTGAGCAGTCATGATTATGTTGGTGTTGTGACAAAGTGTCATGCGCGGAGTAAAATACAAAATACGCCTGACAGTTTTTGCGTGATTGTCAGTTTTTTATCTGCGTTAGACATAACTTTACAAATTAATTACACTATTTAATATAAACATAATCTAAAATATTCACATATTAAGTTATTAAGAAAATGCTCTAATTTAACATTTATATTTTTTTCCAAATCATTAACACTACTCGTTTAGACGTGATCTTCAGTTTAAAATCATCAAAAGTCAGATAGCGTCGCCTTAATTGTAAAGTAAGTACACGACGACGACGACGACGACAACAACAACAACGTGACGTGGCTCTAACTCTAACATAACTATTTTCGACAACATTACCTAGGCATACAAGATCCAGGGGTGGTCCCCCCTGGGTACGCCCATCAGGGTTACAGTTGTTTTATCTCACGAAAGCGGGTGAGCCATACTTGTAGATGTAGGTAATGCGTATAGACACGCGCTCTTGTGTGCGACCTGCAGGTAGCGCGCTCCCGTGCTTACGCGCACAAAGAAAATGTGCATGTAACATTTACACATACAAGTATGGCTCGCCCGCTTTCGTGAGATAAAACAACTATACATAAAGCAACTTTAAGGCGAGTAGTGGCGCCAACTAGCGCCACCATTGAGAAAAAAGTCTGGAGGCTAGTTGGCAGTACTACTCGCCTTAAGGCGGAAAGGCGTTCGTTTTGTTGTACGTTGCGCATCAAAAATTGACAACGCTTTGAGTTAACGCTTGTATTTTACTACTCATAAAATTTCCATACCGGGAGCCTTTTACTAAAATCGATTCTTAAGGAGTAAACTCCAAAAAAAAACTCTATTATAAGCGATTAAACAAAAAAAAAAAAAAAAAAAAATTAAACCCCTCCCTTGCAGTGGACATGCATCCACGACATCCAGCCAGTCAGTGACGCCAGCTTGAAGAGCACGCGGGACACGTCCCCATCCGGCGGCGGCACGTACCCGGCCAGCAGGCCCGGCGTGCGGCGCGCGCGCCGGACCAGAACCTTCCTGCGCATGAACCGGTCGCACCATGTTAACCCTATGTGAGTCCTCTTTCCTAACTGGTTTTATTGGTGAAAATCATGATTAATTCTGTACTAACAGTACTAACATTTATTTTCATTTTTCTAGGGAGGTAGCATAGAAAAAGACAATTCGTATAGAACCGAGACTGATTCAAATTCTACCCATTATTATATCCTACAGTTTCAGAGCGACTACATGTGAAACGCAATTTGGTCAATATACTTAGTTCTATTGTATTCTATACCTTCAACATATGCGCCCAGTTTCGCTTCTGTAAAAAGATTTATTTCTTTTTCTACATGGTTAAGGGTGCTTTTGCTTTTTTTGATTGCGCGTTTGTGACGTAAATGCAGTCGACCTAACCTCATACATACGTCCTGTGGGCCTAGACAAAGTAACAAGTTCATTTTTTTTTTATAGTTAGTATAATAATTGAGAACTTGTGCAGGTGTACGATTTATTAAAGGTTGTTTTATTTCTACTAGGTATATACAGACAGACATTAACAAATCCCAAGCCTAAAGGCCTATTTCACGATATCCGAATAGGTAGCCACTACACTCACCGAATAAATTCAAAAATGGAACAGAATTTGTATAAAATTATCTGCCGAGTAAGTTAATCGGAACTTAATCGTAGGTGGTGAAACAGGCCCTTAGTATTATAAAAAAAACCCACTCCAAATTATAAGTTTCAAAAGCGCGATGCAGGACTACACAAAACAACCTTACAATTATTTTTTGGCCCACTTGCTCGCTAAACATATTAAATCATCATTGGAGGGGCTTATGGTTAAGTAATAACAGTCGCATGGGTCGATCGATCAGGTTAAGCTACGCTAGCCGCGGCTGGTCCGTGCATGGGTGACGCATCTTTACATACCGTTACCCCTCCGTGCCTCAGAAAGTCTCGGCTGTCATTCGTGGATCTTTGACAGTCGTTACGGGTCGTCAGAAACCCGACAGTCTGACCACCAGTCTTACTAAGGGGTATTGTATTTTACCCAGTTACTGGATTGTGGAGGTCAGATAGTCAGTTGCTCCACGTAAAATACTGGTATTCAGTTGCATCCGGTAAGACTGAAAGCTGACCCCGACATAGTTGGGAAAAGGCTTGATAGGTGGTGTTATTAAATCATCATTCTGTCACTGTCATCTTCAAGCGATTGACATACAGAATTATGTTTTCCCAACATACGTTTAGCGGTAAACTTATTTAGCCATTTGTATTGCAAACGGGTCTAAGATTAAATAATAATAAATAAGTTTATTTAAATAATTATTTACAATTATTATATTCCATTTGAAATAAGATTAGACATTTAAGGATGATGCGCAGTGGTTTCCCGCGAAATTCATTTTTTTTTGGGTTTTTTTGCAATTTGCAGGTCCGTGTAGGTTGTATCTTGATCAAAGTATGATACGCGGCAATAAAACATAATAATATGTATTTATATAATTTTATCCATACAAATCGTCAATACATCTCTTTAAGTTAGATTTCGTGCAGATTCTTGCTGCAAATTGCAAAAACCCAAAAAAAAATTGAATTTCGCGGGCTACACAGCGCAATCACCTTAAATAAACCTTTTTTACAGTCCATTCAACCGATTTTGACTTCTATTGCGTTGGTGGCATGACAAATGGCAGCTGCAGTAAACAGTTGGTATTGTAACTACGTTTTTGCTTTTAATGTCATCGTTATGCCTACGGAATACAAGTTAAAATCGGTTGAACATACTAAAAAGGTTTATTTAAATGTCTAATCTTATTTCAAATGTGTTTTTGTTACCTAGCCCCGTACTGTCCCACTGCGGGGCAAAGGCCTATAGCTGTCTATTTTCTGTTTACAAGTGAATAACATCTGTAGCCGAACAAGGTAAAAGCCTGTATTTCAGCTATCGTCGCCAATCCCCTCAAATTATAAATTATACGATAGCTAAACTTGCTTCAAAATTTTTCAACAGTGATGATAAATAATTTAATACCCAATTCGAAACAATAAAATAAGATAATGATTAAAACTAGGTGAATGTATACAACGTGTAACGTTAAATGCGCGAAACCTCTTAAGGGGTCATTGTACTCATCATTATGAACAACTTTTACTATGGGACCAAAACTGAAATCGCGAAAAAAAACCGGCCAAGTGCGAGACGGACTCACACACAAAGGGTTCCGTACCATATTATATGTTTAACAATCGCAAAGATAACTTTGTATTTCTTAATGATACTGTGAATTACAACGTTATTTTTTGCAGTTGCAGAAAATCGCTCATATTTAAACAAAATACCTTACGAATCGCCGTTTTTTGTATTTCTTGATTAAGTACAGTATAAGGTACATTAGATACCTAATAGAGCTCGTACAAAAATGGTATAAAATTAACAACTTTTACGGCCCCCTATTTCTTCATTTTAGAAGATAAAAAAAATAAAAATATCTTTGTCCTCTACTCGACGAGTTCTACACAATAACATCTCCACGCAGATTATTTTTTTTTTTCAAAATGAAATCTTTTCTGTATGGGGAAAAAAAAAGTAAAGTTAAAATTAAAGGGGGCAGCCCCTTTAATTTTAACTTTACTTTATTTTTATTATTTCTTGTTACAGTCGTAATAGAAATACACAATCTGTGAAAATTTCAACTCTCTACCTATTAAGGTTCATGAGATACAGCCCTGTGACAGACGGACGGACGGACGGATGGACAGCGGAGGCTTAGTAAGTTTGTACGCACAATATTGAGATACTAGCTAGACTGCCCGTGGCTTTGCCCGGCGAGGATGTCTGATTTCATGGGTTTTAATTTTCTTATTATTGTTTACTTTTCATCAAAAGTATAAAATACTGAATACTGAGTTTCAATTTAATCGGACTGCGTTTTAAAAATCTTCCATACAAACTTTAACATCCCTAAACACCCTTTGAGGGG
Source organism: Cosmia trapezina (assembly GCA_905163495.3). Lineage (NCBI taxonomy): Eukaryota > Metazoa > Arthropoda > Insecta > Lepidoptera > Noctuidae > Cosmia > Cosmia trapezina. The sequence continues at coordinate 19,935,291 of LR991035.1, read as the reverse complement.
TAGTTTTGAAAAACTAATAATGACAAACTTTATTACGTACATAAGCAAGTATTTGTGCTAAGTTTCAAGTTCATTAACCAAAACAATAAGATTTTTCATATAAACTGTATCCCCGTTTTTCCCTCCGCAGGGGTAGAATTTCAAAAATCGTCTGGGATGTTTCCATAACTTGGGTCAAACATTATTTACACCAATTTTCGAGTTAATCAATCCCCAATAAAATCCTCCGCTGTAAAATTTGCTACCCCTTTTCACCCCTTAGGGGTAGATTTTTGGAAAACCCTGATACTCGTTAGTTAGTCTCTATTTTTGGTCTCAAGTACAAAACCTGAGTTTTAAGTAAATCGGACCGCGTGTTAAAATTCCTCCATACAAACTTTGACATCCACCAATCCCGTCCTCTGGGGTCGCGGGTTGTTCGAAAGAGATACCGTGGCCCTGCCATGGGCAACTGAAGAAACACGGGTGGGTTTAAGTCAGTAAAAGTATGACACGCCCTTCCGCTCCGAGAGAGAGAGAGAGAGAGAAGTCATTTGATGATTTCCCTTCCACAAAAAAAGGGGGTAGTTTAGGAAAACTAAAAATGATTAATTTTATAATTAACTTAGATGAATATTCGTACTAAGTTTCAAGTCTTTCAACTCAAGAAATAAGATTTTTCATACAAACTTTCATCCCCTATTTTATTCCCTTAGGGATGGAATTTTCAAAAATTCTTCCTTAATGGATGTTTCCACCATATAAGGTATCTATGTGTAAAATTTCATGTCTCTAGGTCCAGTGGTTTGGACTGTGCGTTGATTATAATCAGTCAATGAGTCAGTCAGGACTTTGAATTTTTTATATATAGATTTACAAGACCACAAACTTCTGATAGGTTTTCCTGTAATCTATAGGTAAAGAACTATTTTCTGTATTGTTTTCAAAATTTTAGGCTCATTAGTTTCAGAGATAAGGGGGGGGGGAATGGTCAATTTTCGTCTATTTTCTTAAATAACTTCAAAACTATTTATTTTAAAATCATAAAAAAAATATATTTGAGACCCTCACAGTAAGACCTTTTATTTGATATGTCACACGGTACAGTTTGTAAAACTTTTTTTTAAATTGTACTTACTTTCCCCCTGAAAGGGACCCCCATATTCAAAATTCATTTATTTACGTTACATGTCCGTGTTTGGGTTACCAGAATACATATGTGTACCAAGTTTCAACTTAATCGGTTCATTAGATTCGGAGCAATTTGGCTGTGACAGACGGACAGACGGACAGACAGACAGACACACGAGTGATCCTATAAGGGTTCCGTTTTTTCCTTTTGAGGTACGGAACCCTAAAAATCAGCTGTTCAGTACATTTCTGTTCGCATAATTCGTCAAAATGTACTGCACAGCTGATTTTTTTTCCGCGATTTCAGGTTTGGTCCCATACTAAAAGTTGTTCATAATAATGAGTACAATGACCCCTTAAGAGGTTTTGCGCATTTAACGTTACACGTTGTATAAGTGGAGGTACGTTTGTCGGCAGGGCGATGACTCACATTCACATAACTAGGGAGGGCGAGGCCCCGGCGGCGGGGCCCAGCTCGTCGCGCGAGGCCCCCGCGCCGCCCGCGCCGCCGCCCTCCCGCCTCGCCGGGGTGAGCACTACCCATGCCGTATAGTACCGCTAACTATAGTTTGTTCCAAAACTATCTCATGAAAGTGTAAACAAACCCTGCTCTGGTTAAATTCACCCATTAAAGGGAATTTGTATTAGAAGGTTTCAACTGTATGTCTCACCACTGTTCCAATAGTTATTGTTTTAATAACATTATTATATCAACTTCTGGAGGGAGGTGGGCTGGTTGTATTACAATTCGTGCCACGTTCGTTAAAAAGACCGCTGGCCAACCATACGTTGTATTAGTTCACGTCACGTAAAAATGGTATGGTATAGTTGTGCGGTTGGCCAGCGCTCTTATTACGTGACGCAAAATATAACTACCGATGGCCGCCATGGCCCACGCACAATGGTCCACTCGAAGGACTAAGTGCGGAAACCAAACCCGATAACATAAAACGTTGTTAGATTGTATTTGATAAATCATCGACGAAAATTGGTGTAGATGACACTGACACATCAGGGATTTTAATTTAGATGACACAAAAAAAAATAGTCGCTAATTAGTCGAAATTTGCCACCAAATATCAGAATTTGTGGGTCACCGGTTCAAAAGTTATAAGGGTCCATTGGTGGCCGATCTGGAGAGCATCTCCCCAGCTTAGACACATTTATATCTCAAAAACTAGGACACCTAGCGAATATCTGTTTTCTGACAAATTTAGTCGCTAATTAGTCGTAACTTTTCGCCAAGTCACAGATTTAGTCGGGTCTTAGTTTAGAAGATATAATGAGTTCGATTTGTAAGTCCAGTCCAAGAGCTAGATCAAAGATTTTGTCTTAAGGCGAAAGCGCCAGGGTAGCCCGCGAAATTCAAAATTTCTTACGTTTTTTGCAATTTGTAGGTCAGTGTGAGCTTGTATGTTGATTAAAATATGATTCGCGGCCGTAGCTAATACGGCTTTACAGAATTATAATCATTATAATCAGCAATACAACTCCATAAGTTAGCATTTATCTCAAATCTAGCGATTTCATGAAATCATGGGGTTTGAGGTAAATGCTAACTTATGGAGTTGTATTGCTGATTCTAATAATTATAATTCTGTAAAGCCATATTAGCTACGGCCGCGAATCATATTTTAATCAACATACAAGCTCACACTGACCTACAAATTGCAAAAAACGTAAGAAATTTTGAATTTCGCGGGCTACCGTGGCGCATCAACCTTAAACTCTTCGTTTTTGAGATACAAATGTGGGCAGATGCTCTCCAGATCAGCCACCTATGAACCCTTATAACTTTTGAACCAGTGACCGACAAATTCTGATATTTGACGGCAAATTTGGACTAATTAGCGACAAATTTTTTGTGTTTTCAAAATTAAAATCCCTGATGGTGGCCATGTCAGTGTCAGCCACACCGAAAATGGAGCTTATAAAATTAACATCAACTGTCAAATGAAAAATATCTTTATAATTAGAATTTCGAGTTTGGTATCCGGTGGTACGTTTTCTGATCCATCTGTTTAAATTTTCATCAGATACTTTTGGAATAGACCATCACCCTAATTGCGTAACACATTATCAATCGGAGTTGGTTTCATTTTGATAGTTCAACAACATTCATTGCGTTATTTACGTTGTCGAGCAGACAAATTCTTCGAACATATGAAGCAATGCATTAGCAGTTTGTTTCAAAATGATTCAAACTCCGATTGCTAATGTGTTACGCAATTAGGGTACATAATTATACGACCGATACTTACTTTAACCTATTACTTTACGTATTCCTCATTTGGTTTGATTTGGTTCTAGTGAGGTTGCGTTAGTTCAGGGTCGGGAAAAATATTACATGAGCCTGACGAAAGGCCCTGTGTATGAAGCTAGTTTTTCTGTTGTCTGTGCTGTCCCTTTGATAGCGACGGGTTAACTACGCTACGCCACATCGAATTCTCAAATCTTGGATTTTATTATCTTCGCTTTTTTTTGGTCCTCTCTTCCGAAATTTTGCCCGCACGCAAATATCTATAACAAAAGTCATCGAGCTTTAATTAAAAGCATGGATTACGAAACACTCGAATTTAACGAACGAACAGATTTAACTTGTTTGATCTAATATTTTCATATAATGATACATAATCAAGAAATAAAGAAAACACAGTCCACTGCTGGGCATAAGCCCTTATTTGTTAAAAAGTCCTAACCCCCTTATTCATAAAGCGTCTCAGTGTATTGCTATCTCGCTTTATCGACATAAATTTGACAAGAACAGATACTATCAATTATCAATGTCATTGCATGAATAAGGGAGTTAAGACTATAGACTTAAAGAATGGACTGAGCGTTAGCCTCACAAAAGTGACCACTCTCTAGAAAAGGACAAACCGACTTTACCTATCTCTTTTCTGCAAGCCTGTAATAACAAAGACAATTTTAATTAATATGAAAAACATTTTTACAGTGTATAGAAAAACTGGTTATTTATTAATGTTACTAATATTATTTCTAGACTTACGTTCGAGATTTAAAGATTTCTTTTTATCAGTATTTTTTTCATCACAAGAGAAATTGAGACAATTAAAATGAAGAATAATGAAAACTATTTTTTATAACAATAATAATAGATATTTTTTCTCTTTTAAGGCGAACTAACTCTTGATACCTTTATTTGATTTATACTAATAAATAAGTAAGTAGATATATACAATTTCAAAGATTATACTGATATTTTACAAGCATGAAAATTATTGTTAGTACTTAATTTAATTTATCAATTTAATTTAATTATTTTTTTAATAATTTTAATTATAATTTTCATTTTAATTTTTTAATAATATTTTTTAAATTAATTCTATATATTTTTTTTAATTTTTAATTTGTTAATTCATCAATTTATCATTTATTTATTTTTTTGTATAGTAGCTCACAGTTAGTATACCTAAGTATAATACTGCAATGTTATGGAAGAGCGGAGTCTCCTAATACAGGCATTGTTTGCTTAAAGGGAGGCTCCAAACACGTCTTTCTTTATAATAATGCTAATTGTGCCAATAAACGAAAAAAAAAAAAAAAAAAAAAAAAATGAAAATATAAACATTAAAGTCAAAACATCATTGGACCAATCAGAATTATAGAAAGATTTAACTACTGGCCGCAAATTCACTTTGTCTTTCTCGTACTTTTCGGTCTGTATTTAATGCCCAACTGAATAGGGAACGCTCAGTACATTCTCTTTGTCTATGGTACCTATAAGTAGAATAAACAATTAAGAGGCCGTATACGAAATTTTGCCGATTTCGCTGATAGTGATTTTGCAGTTAAAATACAGTATTTCTATAAGTTTTAATGCACAACATGAAAGATTATTTCAATTATGATCTAATATACTTATAAGCTACTTTTTATTTTTATTATTTAATTTTGATTAACCGACCGTTTCGTGATTTTTTTCTCTAAGAAGTTTAGAATATCACATTTACGAATCGTTTTTACGTCTGAAGGGTATGAAAAAATTGTAATGTATTCTTGTAAAAGTCGTCAGAATGTATGAATAACTTTTTACCACTTTCATAAATTTTCGAGTAAAAATATTTTAACTTCAAATTTTTGAGAAAAATTTGCAAAGAATTGCTTTTGATTTCGGCTACTTAGAACTCTCATAAAATTAAAACAACAGAAATAAACTTCGGTTCAAAAACTATCCAATTCCGTAAAAAAAAAACTTCTCTTTATCTTTTAAAATAACATAAATCTCGCATTAAGTATAAATTTTACGCAAAATAAAAAAGTATCTCATTCATTAGATCACAATTCAAATGATCTTTTATGTTGTGCGTTAAAACTTATAGAAATACAGTATTTTAACTGTAAAATCACGTAAATCAGCGAAATGGGAAAAGTTTCGTATACGGCTTCTTAACGAACGCTAGCATATTCTTCAGGGTCTGTCTGGTATACAGAATGACGTCTGGGAGGCGGCCATCACGGTCAAGCAGCAGAGAATACTGCAAGAGATGTACAACAGGTGAGCGTAGGGACCCTGCATGAAAGCTAGTGATGCGTCTTAGGATAGTCTGTGCCTGTGCGAATATACACACATTCACACCCCCCCAACCACCCACCCCCCCACATATCACACACAGACACACACATATCATCAGACACACATTATCATCATTCACACATTTCACAGGTAACTTTGACTGCTTTTTATGCGTTCGGTTTTTCAAACTGATCTGTAAAAATATTAGAATCCGAATATCTTAAATTGACCCACCCTTAGGGCGAGACTACACATGCTTGTAACTTGAACAAAAGTATGCAAGTACCTTGCATGCCATAACAATTTCTGAAGGCCAATTCTCGTACCTAAAAACGTTCAAATTCAAGTCGCAATCTCATGCCAGCGACAATCAAATTTCAAAAATGTAGGTAAACGCTTTACAATATTTGACAGACTGAGATGAGATTGCGAACGTTGTTAAAAATACGGGAATTGTCCTCTGATTGGTGAATGTCACAATGGCATGCCAGCTACTTGCACAGTTTTACAAGCTACAGGCATGTGTATTCTCGCCCTTATTCGTCGTCTCAGAATAATCGCTGTACTATACCACGTACACAATAACATACTAAACATATTTAAAACATCATTCTGTCTCGGTCATCTTCAAACGAATGAAAGAAATAGACCCCTGTTTTAAATGCGTTTAGCGCTAAACAAATTTGGTTTTATTTGTGGTGTATGAAAATACACACACCGTCAGGCAGAAGGTATTGCTGAAGACAGCCGGCAATGTTCGCGTTTGACCTATTTTAACCTTATTACTAAGGTCACAAGAGTGAAAAGTGGTCAACCGCCAACTTTGCCGAGTGTACTTGAAAATTCGGAGTTTTTTCGCACGACATTCGGACAAAAGGATGTATAACGAAATAATGGATATTTAAATTAACTAAAAAGTGATGTAACTTTTCATTGTATGTATTTCAAGTTATAATATGATGTAGTATACTTGCATTGCGCTTTGAACACTAATTAGGGTATTTAGCTGCCTTAAACACAGGCGCGGATCTAGGTTGTCGCTCAAGGGGAGGCAAATATTTATCTATGAGGGATGACCAAATCCCGCATAGACATTTCAATTTTCTGCCATCTGGCGCTCAAATCCACACTGTCAATATGGCATCGACAAGCCACAGTATGCGTTTACGCAAAACCGTATCGGGGCACGCCGACTCCACGTCTCCAGTCTTTTGGCTGCTACCCCTAGACTAGAGTGTATATAAAAATCCGGAGGCCCGAAAGGAGGCAATCCCTTCCCCCTTTACGTAACAAAGGATAGGCACCCATGCTCACCCCCGCAGCTTCAGCTTGCCTCAGCCACTACGGTTCGCAAGGGTGCCCATGCTTTGTCACAGCGGGCGGGGGCTGCACTCCCTTCACGCCTCCGGATTTTTATTATATGCACTCTAGCTAGGTTTAACAGCCAAAAGACTACGTGGGGTCAGGGGCAACTGCCCCCGTTGCCCAACCCCCCTCCTCCCCGTATCCGCGCCTGCTTAAACACATTGCATTATTTACAGTAAGCTTTTCCCGGCTGTAAACAAGTGTTGTATAAAGTAGTAGAAGTGTTGTTGTACTTTAAAATAAGAAGTAGTTGAGTTGAAGAACCAACCGTTTTTTAGAGTTGAACGGCTGAACTGATATAGATGAAATTTGGCACACGGGTAGACTAACACCTGGATTAAGACATAGGATACTTTTTATCCCAATAGTATAGTTATTGCAATCCACGAAGACGCGCCCCACTCTTCTTCCTAATCGCTTACAATACAAGTATGGAACATTGTACAAGTGTACGCACTATTACCTGTAATTAGTGTGTATCGACAAAACTAAAACACTAGCGGAATGGTGCACTTGCACTGTAAGCGGTTAGGAAGAAGAGTGGGGCGCGTCTTCTTGAATTGCACTAACTATACATTGGAATAATTTCCATCATGCACGCGGGCGAAGCCGTTGGCAAAAGCTAGTGACAATATAATAGAAGTTTTGGGCAAAATTTTATTTTTGTGGACGCGAAGTAGCATTTTACTATAGTTGAATGTGTTGTGCATGCATTTGTCCGAATCGTAGTTCAGAATGGACCTATAACTGATCGTACTGTAGTTATATCGTCGCTGGCAGCGCAGAGGTCACTTTCACTGCATGTTTTGGGACACAGTTATTATGCTTGCTTTATTACGCTTACAGGGCAAACCGCCGCGAAACCATAGCAGCGAAACCGCAGTAGCACAGATTAATACAGATGGGACACTCCACAAAATCATTGAAATAAAAAGCGACTCTTGCTATGACACAATAAAGTGCAATTCAGGTCGCAGAACGCTTATTATCTGCAGTTATTATTTATAATATTCACCTACAAGTTGCCTCTCTTTCTTTCGCGTAACTCTTATACCTTCTGGGTCGTTAGGGTTGTCTTCTTTTACGACGCGGCGCGTGAGTGAGTGCCGAACTAACGTGCGAGCCGGCCGGTGCGCGGCAGGCCACACTGAATTGACCCAGTGAGATGCGCCCGCCGCCGCCGCGTACTTGTAGCTTCATACCTAAACTGCGGAGTGTCCCATCTGTATTAATCTGTGGCAGTAGTTCAATGCAACTGACTCGCGTAGTGTTCCGCTACGCGAGTCAGTTGAATTGAACTACTGCCATGCGGTTTCGCGACGGAGGTATGCAAAGGCCCTCAAGGACACTGAACGAGACACAATAGAAGTTTTATTGTTATGACTTCTATGGTCGTTTAGTGTCCTTGAAAGCGTTAAGGGCCGGTTTCACTACCCGCTAATAATTTAATACCTCTCACCAAAAGCCGATACGAGCTTGGTTTTGGCGATCATACTTCTCATTGTAATTTTAGCTTTGGCACTTACTACTGTACTGACTAACAGATTATGCCACTTTGCCCCACCACTGTGACACAGTGGAATGTTCACAATTTTGGCATCCACAGCGTCCACAGGCGAATGACAGTGGCCCACTAATTGATTTTGGTGGGGCAAATTTCGCAGCCCTAGTGGGATTTTATTTATTAGTGGGAAAAAAGAACTCATATTTCATATGCGAATGTAATTTGGCCCACGAAAATGAGACACAGTGGACGCTAAAGTTGTGAACGTTCCACGTCGTCCTACTGGTGGGAAACATTGCTGGGGCATAGTGGAATAATCCCAACTATCTGACAAAACTAAAAAACTTCTTAACCTTTCAAAGTGCTTGTAAAAGATCTCAATCTATAACTCTTAGGGCCTCTTTCACCACCTACGATTAAGTTCCTATTAACTTACTTCGCAGATAATTTTATTCAAATTCTGTTCCATTTTTTAATTTAATTTATTCGGTGAGTAGTGGCTGTTCGGACATCGTGAAATAGGCCCTTATTCTATATAATTATCTTTCACTTTGCACACTAATATAATCGAAATTTTATTTTCATCGGCCAATCCGATGATAGCGTAGGAGAAGCCAGGTGGGCTTTTAATCCTGTGCTGCACTTATAGGGTTTCGGCGAATATGTATTATCGTATTATATCAGAATATTCGTCAAAAATTTCTTCTATTTCTAGTTTTTGGATTATTTTAAAACTAAATGAATATTCGTCGAAAGTCGAAACCCTATAAGTGTGGCATTAGGTTAAAACACAATACCTATTATTTCCATTTTGAGTCTCCTTATCAGTGTTGAATTATTATGCGTTTATGCAAAAGGGTGTAAAATCGATTCGGAAAATGTTTCGATAAATAAAAAATCCATCACTAGTAGTTTTTTGGCAAAGTGTGATAGATTTGTTTGTTTTTAACAAAGACGCCTCATGTCAAGCGCCTATGACAGCAGTTTGGGGCGTAATAAAGAAAATACCCTGAACAAGCAAATGCTAGGAGCAGTGGTGGGCCAGTGATAACGGCCACGACTTAAAAGTTGTAGGTCGTTAGGTTCGAACCCAGACAGGCGCTTTACTTTGTGTAAATTAATCCATTACCACTGCTCTCAAAACGGTGAAGAACAACATCGTGAGGAAACCGGCATGTCCTAGAACCAAAAATTCGACGACATGTGACATCTACCACGCACTGTGTCCGCTTGGTGGATTACGTCCCGCTCCCTATCACCGAGAGGAGTCCTACGTACCTGTGTCCCAGCAGTGGGAACATTTTAGGCTGATTATGCTAAATGCTCGGAAGATGCGGTGCCTTAATTAGGTTATTATAGTAAGTAAATAATTGCATGTGGCGGTGTAACTAGTGACAGGGTGCCAACTAACAAGACTACTATTAAAAGGTACTAAACTAATATTCATCATCAATGCGAAATTATTTTCGAAAACTTGTGTGGTGTTACGCGAATGGATAGAATAAGAAATGAGTTTATAAGAGGAAGTCTGAAAGGGACACCGGTGACTGAAAAGTTGTGAGGAATGAGGAAAATGTCGTCAGGAAAGTTTTGAGTGAGTAGGGGAAGACCGAAGAAACGATGGATGGACTGTGTGAAAGATGACATGGCTAGAAAGGGAGTGACTACCGAGCTGACGACTATTAGAGAAGTATGGAAGAAAAAGACATGTTGCGCGGACCCCAAATAAATTGGGATAAGTGCAGGAGAATGAATGATGAATGCGAATTTTTTTTCGGTGTTGTGTGCGTGGGACACAGTGGAATGTGATATAACTAAAGGCTTGCAATACATCCAGAGGGCAGGTGCGTCGTAATTTCAACATGCAGCGAATCACGGGCATCAACACTGGGATCCAGCCGCCCGCCGTGCCCAGCCCGCGGCCCGCGCTCACGCCTCGGCTGGGCGACGGAGACGCTCCAAGGTATACGTAGATACGCTACTACAAAATTGTCATCCAGATAATATGCAACTTTTTTTTCATTGCCGGTTACCATTTCTTGTCTTGTCGCAAAACTACCTTATTCCTAACACATGATGATTCCATGTCCAATAAACGTTAATTCGAATAATTTCAGAAGCTTGTCGCCGTCGCCGTCGGGACAGACTCCGCCTCGCGACAGTCCTGGCAACAGTGACGAGGAGCTGGCCAAAATACCCATCAGACAAAACAAAGACCGACTTCTGTATTACACGGAGGAGACCAACGAAGGAAAAGGGTTTATCAAGGTAGGGTTATGTTCTTTTTAGGGTTCCGTACCAAAATGGTAAAATTGGAACCCTTATGGTGTGACTAAGTCTGTCTGTCTGTCACAGCTGGATATCTCAAGAACTACTAAAGCTATCAACTTGAAATTTGGAACTGTTTTAGATAATATTTACCCAACTATCTTGCAAATAAGAAAGAAATAAAAATATATGTATTTTTTTTTGCAACATGGGCTGAAAGGGGGTCTTAAAAATTGAAAGTGGGGCTACTAGGTCATGTGGAGTATCATATGAAAGAGCGCTGTTTGCACATTCTCAAACATTTTTTTTTTAGGCCGCACAGTGTTCGACTTTTGATGAAAAATGTAAAAAAAAAACCGTTCCCCCCCCCCCCCCCCCCCCCCTTATCTCCGAAGTTTGCAAAGAGAAAAATCTGAAATGATTCTATGTGATAGAAGTTTATGTAAAGATTACAGGAAAAATAAAACGATGTCTCTAAATAGCACACTTTTTCAGAAATCGGAACGGAACCCTCGGTGCGCGAGTCCGACTCGCTCTTGACCGGTTTTTTTTTTTTTTCTTCTTTCGCGTTGACGTATCTCGCATATCCGATACGAAATACAATAGTCTGGCTTTTAATTTTGCTTATCATTAAGTTATTTGTTTATATTTAACGAACTCTCGAATCGATTATAAATTGTTTGATACTTAAATTAATTAACTTCTGTAAGTAGGTTTGTACAAGGAGGAGCTCGTGGCTAAGTCATAACAGCCGCACGGGTCGATCCATCGTTGGGGGTTGGTCCGTGGATGGGTGACCATTTCTACATACCGTACTCCGCTCCGTGCCTCGGAAAGCACGTTAAACCGTTGGTCCCGGCAGTCATTCGTGGATCTTTGACAGTCGTTACGGGTCGTCAGAAGCCCGAAAGTCTTGACAACCAGTCTTACCAAGGGGTATCATATTACCCAGTTACTGGGTTGTAGAGGTCAGATAGGCAGTCGCTCCATGTAAAATACTGGTATTCAGCGGCATCCGGTTAGACTGGAAGCTGACCCCGACATAGTTGGAAAAAGGCTAGGCAGATTGAAGTAGGTTTGTACGAACACCAAATAAATCATATTTAAAAAAAATAGATGAGGTTTACGTCGCGTCGTCACAAGATAGCAGATACTGATGCTTTTGAATAATTTTATTGTTTTTTTTTGTTTTTATTGTTTAAACCTATATGGCATTGACCTGCCATTACTTGCAAACATTTTTTTATGTGCAGGAACTGTGTTACTCAGCGGACGGTCGCATCGTGTGCTCTCCATTCGGCCGGGGGATGAGGCTGCTAGCCCTCAACCACGAATGTGGGGAGCTATGCAACTGTGTGCAGGACCTGAACGGCCCGCGACCCATGGTGGAGATCGGCCAGAGCCTGGGCATCCACCAGGACCTCGTCGTCAGCTCCAAGTTCTCCCCACGATATCACATGCTCGTCACCGGCTGCCTCGAAGGCAAGATCGTGTGGCACCAGCCCTTCAGCGGAGAATCCATGTACTAGACAAATGTATGGTTTATTATTCGAATCATGCTGTAATTATTAGGTGAAATGTTTTAATTGCCTGCTCAGCTTTGTGCACTCCACTGCCGGGTGACGTGGCCAAGTCACCCAGCTGGACAACTGCACCCTAATTGCGTAACACACTATCAATCGAAATCTGAATCATTTTGAAGCAAATTGCTAATCCATTGCTTCATATTTTTAAAAAATGTGTCTGCTCCACAACGTAAATAACGCAATGAATGTTGTTAACTGTCAAAATGAAACCGATTCCGATTGATAGTGTGTTACGCAATTACCCCGCAGGTCTGGTGACTGTCGTATCAAAAACTTTACATATTGGTATAACCCCGCGCAAACAGAATGGGATGGAACCTTGTCAAAGTAAATCGAAAATGACAGTTCTCGAGAGTAGCCTTAACTAAGAAGTTCTAAAATAATTATTGATGATTGATTATGATTTTACCAGATTATGTCTATGAAAGCATGTATTTTACTTTTTTGCTAACGCTATGTCACTTGAGACTATCATTTTCGATTTACTTTGACAAGGTTCCATCCCATTCTGATTGCGCGCGGATTATACCAATATGTAACTTTTTGCAGCGTCACCGGCAAGAGTTAGTGGATTAGTGAGCCACATAGCTACAGCTACACAGGTTTCTGAAGAATTCTTAAATGGAGTTTAAACTCACAATAGCTATTAATTCGCGAATTCGGTTTTTGTGGTCCTAAGATAAGCCCTCGATAGTAATTAACTCGAATTTTAAGCTAAATACTTCCTTAAAACGAAGTGTTCAGAAACACAATATCGAATCAATAATCACTATCGAATGGATAAACTCCGTTTAAAAACCTCAGAAACTGGGCAACAGTCGTCCACAATACACCGGTACAAGGATCTTTTGGCGGTCGAATGACGTCGACAGGAGGGCCCTGTTGGTAAACATTTGTGCAATTGTTTTGTGAAATGTATTGAAGAAACAAAATAGCGGCGTTAGTTCCGATTTTCGTCACGCTCCAAAAGAACCTTGTAGCGCTAATAGTAGGCTCGATACTTATGTTACAGAGAGATGTTCAAATATGTGACGTTAAAGTGTTATTTATCATTAATTAATTAATGTTAGATAATTCCGATGTATTTTTCTTACTTCTGTAAGGAACTTTGCCATTTATGCATTTGGATGTTTGTTAAAAGTAATATGTAGAGAATAGGCACTTTTTAAAATTTTGCAGCTACAATAGTAACATTAATAATGAGGAATTTATCAATAAGGCTGAATAAAAATGGATTTATGTAATGTAGTTGGAATGTTTAACTCTCTTGAATTTTCTAGGTGAGACAGCGACTAGCAATAAATGTAATCTATCGTAGAAGATAGTTTTAGATGATATTTATCACCTCACTAGAGTATTACCTTTGTAATTATCTCAAATTGACTCTATCGCCAGAACGCCTGTCCAAATGACATAATTTTGATTTTATTTGACTATTTTAATATGTTTTCGATTAATTTATGTGCAATGGGTGTTATTTACCTGAAAAAATGAATATATTACTATTTCTTTTAAAAATGTCTTTGACATAATTATCTCGGGACCCCGGGGTCCCGGACCGTGGAAGGTGTATGAGGGGCCGAAGCTAACTCGCAGAGGCCCATTAGACAATTTTGAATGATGATGAATATTATTATAATGCTTACAGAGTTACTTAATAAAATGTAATTTGTCGAGTCCAGACCAGACTTTTATTTTACTTTAAATCCCAAATATATGACAGTTAATTACTTCTTCAGTTCTCCAATTGATTCCTTTTCATCGAGTGCCGTGATGCCGCCACTTGTAACAGACTAGCCCACGTACATACCAATGGGCGATTTTTTATCGCGCATTGGATTTTCAACGCACTGCTTAGCGCCGAGAGTTGAAAATCCAACTGTGTATTTTTTGACGTGCATTCTCATTGCTCGGTTCAACACTTGAGAGTTTATTTATTACTAGCTTTTGCCCGCGACTTCGTCCGCGTTTCCGTCGTTTTTCGTAAAAAAGCATGTCCTTCCTCACGGTTCAGTGGTTTTGATGTAACAGACAGATTAACTTTCGTATTTTAGTAGGGAAATATAATAATCAATCCACAATACTGTTGAAAAATATCGCAATAAGGAACCGCAGAATATTATTATTAATAGCTGTGCCCGCGACTCCGTCAGCGTGTAACTCCTTGTATGTTATTAAGAGTTAATGTATTGGACTGCTAAGCTATCGGGAGTTACACGTGTTATTGTGAGTCAACCATAAAAGATAGACATATGCTGTTGTGGGATATTTTTTAGATAATTTTATGTAGAACATTTCCGTCATAAATGATTTCTATGTAGCTTTAACCATTAAGGCTGCACACGCGACGGAAGCTTAAAAAATGGAGCAACTTCTCCAGTTTTCCCGACATTTCCCTTCACTGCTCTGCTCCTATTGATTGTAGCGTGACGAAAAGTATACTATAACCTCCCCAGGAGTATGAAGAACAATTGTACCAAGTTTCATTAAAATCCGTCGAGTAGTTTTTGTTTCTATAGGGAACATACAGACAGACAGACAAAAATTTTACTGATTGCATTTTTGGCATCAGTATCGATCACTACCCCCTGATAGTTATTTTGAAAATATATATCATGTACAGAATTGACCTCTCTACAGATTTATTATAAGTATAGATGGCACTCCAACAACTAGTTCACAAAAACATTAAGAGCGTAGACGGGCTGCGCGGGAATTGAAAAATAGGTATTTGAAGAAACTATTGCCGTCGCGCTGCGCTCTAGCAACCGGGCGGTATCAATATGTGAGTGAAGTGTGTATTTGTGTGCGTAGCTCAGTAGCGCGCATCTCCCGCCCGCTCGCGCCAACCAAACTACCTACGTTACGTTCGTTTCTGTCTCAGTCGGATTGAAAATATCGGCGTGCGCAGTGTTTCGTGTGATCGTGCTATTTATACTAAATTTTTCCATGAATGCCTTCTCCCTGAAATAATTGACGGTCGGATACCAAGAAATTTACCTTTAAGAGAAAGGATGGAAATGACGACAGAATAAATGTACATATTATTATATAACTTTTGTATTATTTAAAATACCCACAAGCACCTTTTCTGCCTCTTCTGCATAAATATTAAGAACTAGCTTTTGCCCCCGGCTTCGCTCCCGACAACTGACTACTACCCTACTTACCTAAAAAAATAATTTAAAAAAACTTATTATCCTATTTCGGACGACGGCGACGGCTAATCCAAAAACGCAAAAAATATAAAAATCGGTGTAATTAACACGATTGTCGACTTCCTTTTATATAATAGGTCTTTACCTATGAAATTGCCGTTTTGTATGAAAAAATTTAAACGAATTTTTTTCATGTATTTTTTATTTGTATTAATAGAAGTAATCACCCATGCAATCAATGCATCTTTGCCAACGCAGTGGCAGTTTATTGATGCCCTTCTTAAAGAAATCAGCTGGTCGGGAGGCAACAAATTCTTCAAAAGCATTTTGTACTGCCTCTCGGGTATTGAATTTTTTTCCCGCCAAGAAGTTATCCAAATTCTGGAAAAAGTAGTAGTCTGTAGGCGCAAGGTCTGGTGAGTAGGGCGGATGACGGAGAGCTTCCAACCCCAGTTCTTGCAACTTGGAGACCGTCTGCTGTGCAGTATGAGGTCGCGCGTTGTCGTGCTGGAGCAGCGGAGACGAGCGATTGACCAATGCTGGTTGGAGATGTGCCAGCTTCTCCATCATTGTGTTCAGTTCTTCACAGTACACATCTGCAGTAATGCTCACCCCGTTTGGTAAGAAGCTGTGATGAATCACACCGGCGCTAGACCACCAAACAGTGACCATCACTTTTCTAGGGGTAAGTTTTCGTTTAGGGCATTGTTTAGGTGCTGAACCAGGATCCAACCAACTTGCTGAGCGCTTGCGGTTATCGAACAGAATCCATTTTTCATCGCAGGTAACAATGCGGTTCAAAATTCCTTCATTTGTGTGTCTGTTGAGCAGTGCAAGGCACGTCTCGACGCGTACTTCGCGCTGGCGATCATTGAGTTCGTGGGGCACCCATTTGTCAAGCTTTTTTACCTTGCCAATTTGACGCAAATGGACCAAGATTGTTTTGACGCTAACGTCGAAAGCTGCTGCTAATTCAGCCGTAGATTGTGTATCATCAGCTTCCACAATCGCCTTTAATTCGTAATTGTCGACCAAAGTCTTCGGACGACCGCGAGGTTCATTTTTCAGGTCGAAATTTCCAGAACGGAAGCGAGCAAACCAATAACAGGTGGTGCGTTGGTTTGTAGTGTTAGCTCCGTAAACGTCGTTGATGTTGCGTGCCGCTTGTGCCGCGTTGCTGCCACGACGGTACTCATATTCCATAATTACTCGAATTTTTAACGTATCCATGATGACGAAAAAGATTGAAATGCGATGAAAATGTAACACTAATCAATAAACAAATGACTACTTTTGGAAAAAAAAATCCATGTTTTTAAAATAAAATTAATTTGAAATTAGAATTCTTAGCCAAACAAAAATTATTTTGATTTGAAATGGCCAGTACTGCAGAACGGCATAGGTAAAGACCTAATATATAGATTTACTTGATAATAGCAGTCATTATTTTATAAACTCCCCTGTAAATATTTATGTCAAGTCAAAAGCAGAATTATCACACCAAGCAGTATAGTGCAAACTTTAGTTACGTATTATACCTAATGCTTACGGTTTGTATTTTTGTAAGAGACACTTCGCTAAAGTTTATTTCAATTATTAGTTAATTATAAACCCTAAAAATGTCATTGAATTGTTACTTCGTTGTCTCTTAAAAAAAACAAAATGAGCATCAAACTCTATTCAGTAAATCAGTACAGGATAAACGTCGATATCGACTGACATCACTATGATTTCGATAAAAACTTCGACACTAGTCACTTCCCTAATTGTGTACGTATTAGTCTAACCCTCCCTCACCTCTCGTCTCCCCCCGTAGAGTGCGATAGAGACAACTGCAGCTCAGAACGATTTTACCTATAAAAAACCTTGACCGATCGACGTTTCGTTTTCTCCTCGAAACCTAAGCCCATTAAATTATATTTGGTATCAAAATTTAAAGGAAGAATAGATCTATGCCCCTATTACTTGTTTTTATTTTAAAAACTTTTCAATTTTCTTTGGTAGTCGTCTGATTACGTAGGTAAAAACGGGGTATTTTTTTAGGTTTTTGGTAAGTCATATTTATTTTTGTAATAAATTTTTTGAAAAAAAAAAATGACAGGGGCATGCCTTCAATAGACCTGGATTTTTATAAATAAAAACGATTACTCTAGAGGCATTATCCAGGAAGAGAATAGGGGAATACATTCCGTACTATGACGTGAAAAAAAATCATAGATCTATCATGGTTCCGTTTTGAAAAAAACCGGTCAAGAGCGAGTCGGACCGCGCACCGAGGGTGCCGTTCCGATTTCTGAAAAAGTGTGCTATGAGACATCGTTTTATTCTTCCTATAAACTTCTATCACTTAGAATAATTTCAGATTTCTCTCTTTGCAAACTTCGGAGATAAGGGGGGAACGGTATTTTTTTAACATTTTTCATCAAGTCGAAAACAATGCTGCCTAAAAAAAAGGAAATAAAATGTTTGAGTATGTGCAAACAGCGCTCTTTCATATGATATCCCACATGCCCTAGTAGCCCCATTTCGATTTTTTTTCAGTCCCTGTTGCAAAAAAACATATATATTTTTATTTCTTTCTTATTTGCAAATTGGTTGGGCAAACGTCATCTAAAACTGTTCTAAATTTCAAGTTTATAGCATTAGTAGTTCTTGAAGGTATCCAGCTGTGACAGACAGACAGATTGAGTCACACCATAAGGGTTCCTTTTTACTATTTTGGTACGGAACCCTAAAAAGAATGGTACCTATGGTGCTATAGGTCGTATAAAAGCTCCGTCTCTCTCACACTGGAACCATGATATTTTTTCACGCCATAGTACGACACCCCAGCAGTTGCATAGTTCGCCTATTAAAAAAATAAATCCCGTACGCGATAATAAATCGCCCGTTCGTACCTGGGTTACAGAATGCTGAATGAACATCGGTTGGGCACAAACATTGGCCATCCTTGACCAACAGACTAGAGATTGCTGTTGCTAGATACCGACAATGAACAAGGCCATGTCATGTAGGAAAACAAAAGATAACAGATTAAAAATGTATTTCAACAATTTATACAATGTAATCTACAATCGACGCTCATACAAAATCTCAGTATAAATATAGGTATTTTCTAATTTTGAAGACACAGTCATTTCACTATTTACAATGGTATTCAGATGTGGCCTCCTTCCTTGAGCTTTGCGACGAGAGTATCCACGTCTGGCACCACGGAGCCGGCCTGTCTGACTGGAGGGTCTTCTACGGAGACCACCTTGATCCTAGGAGCGATGTCTACGCCCAAGTCCTTGGGGGTGACCTTCTTTAAGGGCTTCTTTTTGGCTTTCTGTGAAATTAAATATTTGTTGTAGAATCAAGTAAAATCATTTGCAAACATGTAAACCATTTATTTACCTGCTTTAGGTACATAAATGTTTTTCACATTTGTTCATTGTTCTTCCGTCACATGGACATGCAAATAAATAGACACAAGAAACAGCTGGGTTACTCCCGATAAGTCCAGGAATAAAACATTGGTTTAAATTAATTATAATTGGGGATCGAAATATCAATTTGCTAATAATTCGACTCAAATTCGCGCGTTTTCGGGTTCTGAGCCTGTGTACACCAGTATTCAATTCCAAAAGTGCATACGTATGGTAAAGTGAAAAATCGGCCCTTACCATGATATTAGGTAGGGTGGCGTATCTGGGCTCGTTGAGTCGCAGGTCGGCACTGACGATGGCTGGCAGCTTCGTCTTGATCACCTCCAGACCGCCGTCGATCTCACGGGTCACTGTCAGACCATCGTTTGTCTTCTCAATCTGGACATAAACCATAACATCAGATATAATCCACGAAGGGTTAGGCAGAGGGGGGGCTGCGGGGGCGAGCCATCAACCAGGCATACATCTACACTCCAGGCTGCTACTGACAAATTCCTGATGGAAAAACCCAATAACACTGCCCATCCTGGGAATCGATCCGGGGACTTCATGCTCGGCAGTAGCGCTTGTAACCACTAGACCAGCGAGTCGAGCGCTAATAATTAAGTACCAATGGCATTATACATCTAGACGTTGCCATGATTACAGTGTGAAGTGTGGAAGTGAGACACATTTATACGTAATAATTAGGAAAATTGAGACAAAGCATCGTATCTTCTGTCCCTTACGGCGTGCCGTATTTTTGCTTTAAAAATGTTGCCAAACAAAGTACTTTGCATGGCAAAATTTAAAAATGTTGCCAAACAAAGTACTTTCACTATTAATATTGCTGTCTCATGACCGGCCACGCGGTGGCTCGATCTAGATGTATATTATCTAAGTTAAGTACTATGGTCAGACTTTAAATTATGACAGTAGAAGTGTCATTTTACTGCAGTACAGATTAATACAGATGGGACACTCCGCAGTTAAGGTATGAAGCTACAAGTACGCGGCGGGGCCCGTCCGCGAGGCTAATTCAGTAGGTCAGAAGGTACCTATAAGAGTTACGCGATAGACAGAGAGGCAACTTGTAGTTGAATATAACTGTAGTTAATAAGCGTTGTGCGACCTGATTTGCACTTTATTTTGTCGTAGCAAGAGTCGCTTTTTATTTAAATGAGTTTGCGGTGTGTCCTATCTGTATTAATCTGTGACTGCAGTAAAATGACACTTATTTCATTTCGCCATCAAATGGGAACACTTTTTTTGCATTTTTTAGCGAAATGACAGTTAAGAAGTGTAATTTTACTGCAGCAATGAAAAGTCCAAGCATAATCCAATAGGCATGTGATGCAGAGTGAGAAACATGTCGCGAGAAAAGTTTTGACTATGATCGTGGATCTCTAATAGAGCATAGAGGAAGTTCATTCATGAAACCTTCACTATCAGATTGTCAATCAATCTGCCTAGCCTGTTCCCGACTATGTAGAAGTCTAACCAGATGCAGCTGGATACCAGTATTTTACTTGAAGCAACTGCCTATCTGAGGGCTTATGAGCTCTTATAGCAGGGCAGAAGTTGAATGTTTCCAGTGAGAGAGAGTGACGGTGCTATATAGATCCGTCTCTCACTCTCACTGGAAACGTTCAACTTCTGCCCTGCTATAAGAGCTCATAGTAAGCCCCCTGACCTTCACAACCCAGTTCCTGAGTAACGCGATACCCCTTGGCAAGACTGGTTGTCAGCCTTTCGGGCTTCTAACTGCCCGTAACGACTGTCAAAGATCTACGAATGACAGCCGGGACTAACGGTTTAACGTGATTTTCCGAGGCACGAAGATATCTCGGTATGTTATGAATGTTCACCCATCCACGGACCAATCTCGGCAAGCGTTGCTTAACTTTGAAAATCAACCCGTGTAGCAATTAGCCACGAGCCACACTATCAGATTGTGTATTGCGTAATAGATAAAATGTCTAGAAAGGCTGATCAAAAGTAGAACAAAATGGGAAGAAAGAAGACAAATTGGGTGGGATAATGAGGGCTGCCAGCTGGTGTTCTCGTGTCTACTAAGCTTTGGAAGATGGTGGATGGTGGTTTTTCTGGGTAATTAAGAAAAAAGTGTTTTAATTAAACCTGTTGTGCATAAGACAAGATTTACTAACACTAGCTTTATGGTATTACTAACATTACGCTTACATTACGGATCTTTGGTGTCCAAATAAATAAATTTTGATTTTGATAAAATTGAAAAGGCAATCAGAAAATTATTATAGTAAAAACTAGATATAGTTGTTGGCACGAGTCGTGAGCACAAACTCTAATCTTAAACCTAACGAATCGTATCTCCTATCACGGCAGGTTGCACACAGGCGGGAGCAATTATAACAATAAACTATCAAGCATATTTTTATACAGATAGAAATCAGAATACAAAAGCACGCTAATATGGAATTTGTGCTCACAACTCGTGCAAATTATAAGAATCTGTATCAATAACCACAACATCAACTTTACGTCGTTCGTGGTACGAGTTCCAACCCACCATCTACAGACCTTCTTAAAAGAGGACTTTTGGCCGAAAGGTGTCATATTTCGACGTTTCCGAGGATGGTTATAGTTTTAATAAGATTTATTAATATGTATTAGTTTATTATTGTTTTAAGATAATTTTGAGTATTTTAATCTATGGGCCTAAGTGCCCGATAATAAAATGATTAAATTAAATTAAATAAGAGCTGATAAGAGTTATTATTTTAGGTAGGTGATAATAATAACTTATATAATTAAGATGTGCTTGTGCAGGGATCAGGATCTGGTATAATACTGGTATTCAGCTGCATCCGGTTAGACTGGAATGGACTGGATTTTTTTGTGCAGGGATCAGGAGAGTTAATTTTCAATGAACAGTCTACTCACTTTGGATGCAAAAGTAGCCTGTGGCCAGTCCAGCAGGGCAGCCGTCATTTGTGCAGTCTGGTTTGAGTCATCATCAATGGCCTGAAAAAATATCACTATTTTACAAGTCTGTATGCAGTTCTATTTAATTATATTTATTTATTTATGAGTTCCTTTACTTTCCGAGGGTCAGCAGACCAACACAGTGGGTGTTGACTGTTGAACATGATTCAAAGGAGTACCAGAATGATCTGATTAATGAACATCTACTGATGTGAATAATTTATACCACTCCATGAATGGTACAGTTTGCAACAAAAGTCGATTAACACTTGATTTTTCAAAATCGTAATGATTGATATTGACAAAAATACTTCATTAAAATCGAAACCAATGTAA
The DNA here is from genome assembly GCA_905163495.3 of Cosmia trapezina. Classification (NCBI taxonomy): domain Eukaryota; kingdom Metazoa; phylum Arthropoda; class Insecta; order Lepidoptera; family Noctuidae; genus Cosmia; species Cosmia trapezina. The sequence continues at coordinate 19,913,056 of LR991035.1, read as the reverse complement.
ATTTTAAATAAAAATAACTCTTATGTAATAAATAAAATGCTCAAAAGCAGGTTATCGTATCATTTAGTGTTAATTTAGGTGATGTCAAAAAGTAGCAGTGTTAACCAACTTCTGTTGCTGACCGTACTATTGATTGTTTACAGACATTTTCTATACAATAGATTGTTTATAATGATTGTGAGTAACATAAACATTTCTGTCAATAAGGAAAATTAAATTTTTCACTATTCTTTTCAGATTTCCCATATACCTATAACATGACAATTAGTGGAGCCCAGGAATTTATGCATACACTTTTTGAGCTTCCCATACAAAACACCACTGATTTGTGTCAACAAACCTGTTTGCCAACAATGACAATATCAGCTTTCTCATCTTGGGACAGCTTAGCTAAGATCTTGGCCACATGTAGGGGCTGCAGGGTGTCATATGCTGGACCTGTCACCTCCACGTGGATGGCGCGATCAGCACCCATGGCGAGTGCTGTCCTGAGAGTTTCCTGTAAAGAGGTTGGTTAAATAAATCACCCGCCTGCGCTATTACTTTGTTTGCGCTTAGCATTCTTTCAGACTTTTTCTTTTTGATCGGCGCCTAAGGGTTGTAGCGTGATATTAAATATCCTTTAACCATCCTTGAGAATTGGGCTACCAAATGCAAAAAGAATTTTTTAAATCCAACTTTTTGTTCACAATTTCATGGGTTTTATTTTTTTAGTGCGGAACCCTAATTCTTTTCCAAAATAAAAGTAAGTTATTCCTTATAACATCAGCTACCTGCCAGTGAATGTCCCGTCAAAATCTGTCCAGCCGTTTCGGAGATTAGCCGGAACAAACAGACAGAAAAAAAATTTAAAACTGTTTTTTTTGTTAGTACTGTAAGTATATACTTTCATATTTTATGCATTTAGTAAAAAACTGTTATTTTGAAATTATAAACAGACACTTCAATTTTTTTTTTTATGTACATGTTTAAATATAGATCTAAAGCAAAATAAAGAAATTAGAAGAATATAAAGAATAGTGTTTCTTACTTGTGCCTGTGCGGGTCCACACGACACAGCAATTACTTCACTGGCAATCTTCTTCTCCTTCATCCTGACTGCCTCCTCCACTGCTATTTCATCAAAGGGATTCATTGAGTGCTTTACGCCATCTGTCACCACACCACTCTTGTCTGGCTTCACACGGATCTACAAATTGTATGAAAAATTTAAAGAGGTTACAATATTTTGCAAATGTTAGTCTTCATAAGCCTGCATTGACTTTACTGCTATGAAACTCCTTTACCTAGTATTTCATAATTAGGTATGTGATAAGATATTTTGTTTACCTAGAGTTAATGTAATAATCATCTCATGAATATGTATACATTTCATTCTTGGTTACATATGCATTAGAAACATCAGTTTTGTTGGCATAATTCCATAATTAAATAAATTATTTTCTATACATTATTGGCACAGTAGTATTATCTGTTCATCTAATCACTATTCGGTATTTTTTGTATAGCCAGTTCAAGGCTATTGATGATAACGAATCTGATTTGGAGGTGTGAGCAGTTGTCAACTTTTCATAAAAATCTACTGTAGAATGCTAACAAGAAAATGTAGGCATGTTTTATTCTCAGAAGTGGTTATTTAACTCTGCTAGGGGTTGTAACTATGAAGCAATCTAACGTTGATTTATCTAGAGATATAAAATTCCATGATCTTGAAAATTAAAACAACAAGGTAACCTTTGCACTGACGTAAACTTACTTTTACGGCATAGTCGATAACTCGCTTGACTCCAACTAGAACTCGAGACATTTTGTTATTTGTGCGGTTAACTTAACTTACAATAAACTAACACAAATTAATTCAATTTTAATTAAAACAATTGAAAAACTTCCAACAAAGTACGAAGTCCAGCTTCTTTTTTTAAATAATTTTTTTATGGACCTACAACAACGAGCCTTTTCAGTCAGCTGACATTTGTACAAGTGTGTTGCCATAAATCATATTGCAACACACTTGTACAAAAAAAAACCGTAATTAAGTAAATATTTACGGGTTTTTTTTCCCGCCGAGGTCGCGGGCTGTTCGAGAGAGATAGATTTTATGGATCATTACGATAACGAGCCTTTTCAGTCAGCTGACATTTGTAAAATTGTGTTGCCATAAATCATATTGATTCGTACGGTTTTTTGAAAGCCCAAGGAACGCCAAGGAAGGTCGTCAACCGCAGAATTTTTTTGCAATGAAATGTCAACATCAGCCCGTCTGTCACCCTGTGGCTGTATAGTCATTTCATTTTTGTAAATTCTACTATTAGTTTCTTTTTTGTTCAATAAGAGCAAAACATTAATACAATACTATGATCGGAGACCTTTCACAAATGCAAAAAAAATACGAAAAATAATAACTAACTCAAAAATATCAAAATCAAAGATTATACGCGTACACTTCTACTATAATGTACTAAAAATTGCTTCATGGATGTACGCTGGCAACTGCTATACATTTTAATTTCTTACTATTCAGCGCCGTCTATCTACGAGAACATAAATTAAAAATGAACAGTGTTGCCAGCGTACATCCATGAAGCAATTTTTAGTACATTATAGTAGAAGTGTACGCGTATAATCTTTGATTTTGATATTTTTGAGTTAGTTATTATTTTTCGTATTTTTTTTGCATTTGTGAAAGGTCTCCGATCATAGTATTGTATTAATGTTTTGCTCTTATTGAACAAAAAAGAAACTAATAGTAGAATTTACAAAAATGAAATGACTATACAGCCACAGGGTGACAGACGGGCTGATGTTGACATTTCATTGCAAAAAAATTCTGCGGTTGCCTTGCGAATATTTATGTAAATATTTCGTTTGCTTGCCAATTTTCAGTGTAATTTACGTCAAGTTTAGTTCGTTGCTCCGTATTTAGTAAAAATCTTGGAAGATAAACGTTCCCATCGAAATCATCGAATGTCTACTTTCTAAATCACCACGACTTGAGCCCCCCGTGCTCCACGGTGATTTAAATGCTTAGGCCCTCCAAGTGCTCTGTGGGCCCTCCGTAAATAGGAGTTTGGACCATATTATTTAAGTGTTTAACTCCGCCCTTAAGACGACCACTGACCAAGTGTTTTGTGTTTATACTTAAATAACCATGTCTCGAAACAATGTTGTGTACCTACCTGGCTGCCAAGTCATCAAAGATGACGGTAAATATGATGTTCTTTTTCTATCTACACAATGTATTGCTGGTTTGAGTGCAATGTTTTGTTTTACATAATAAATATGAACATGCAAAATTGGTATTTATTTTATTATCCTCTAAACAACAAGTTTAGTGTCGAATTAGCGTTACCGAGTTGAATAATGTAGAATGGTTGAAAATTCTGTTGTAGTAAAACTAAACCTAAAAATTTAAAATCCAGTTTGTAGAATTTTCAACCATTCTCCATTAGACAACTCGGTAAAGCTAACTCTACTTGGTACAATATTATTTATGTAGCTATGGTAACGTACCACGTGACATTGAATAGTGTATGTCACCGTAACTAGATGGCGTTGCCTAAGAAAAGCTTAAGTTGCCAGTCTATCTCAGTATATATAATAGTAGTCTATGAAAGAAACCTTCGGACAAGGCACAGAGCACTTTATAACACTGGGTACATACACGCCACGCCACGCCATGAAAGCAAAAAATCAAAAATGCAGCTGGCGGGTAACGAACTTGCGGCCGGCAATACGTACAATGAAACATTGTCGCGCAATAGTACCTCAAGGGGTTCCCAAGCTTATTTTGGCTACTCCCCACTATGTCAGCCAGTCTCTAAGAGTCCTCCTAGATAAAATTACAAATCACCCCCTAAGCCTCTACACAACGCCCCCATTTTTTTTAGGTCTCACAGAGACCCCCTTCAGGCCTGCAGTTCCCACATGGGGGCGTTATCGCCCACTTTGGGAAACACTACGACAGACTATAATGTTGTATGCTTGTTTTGCGTATGAAATCCGTGTAACTGAAAGATTTTATCGTAAACTCTTCGATCTAGCTCTTGGACTATCCTTAAAAATTTAACTTTAATCTTTTAAACTAAGACCCGACTAAATCTGTGACTTGGCGAAAAATTGCGACTTTTGGGAGAAAACAGATCTTCGCTAGGTGGCCTAGTTTTTGAGATATAAATGTGGCCAAGCTGAGATGCTCTCCAGATATGAACCCATAAAACTTTTGAACCAGTGACGGACAAATTCTGACTTTTTGGCGGCGAATTTCGACAAATTTTTTGTGTTATCAAAATTTAAATACCGCATGGTGGCCATTGGCCATGCCAGTCCCACCATTATATCTTCTAAACTAAGACCCGACTAAATCTGTGACTTGGCGAAAAATTGCGACTAAATTTGGGAGAAAACAGATCTTCGCTAGGTGGCCTAGTTTTTGAGATATAAATGTGGCCAAGCTAAGGAAAAGCTCTCCAGATCGGCCACCTAAGAACCCTTATAACTTTTGAATTAGTGGCCGACAAATTCTGATATTTGGCGACAATTTTTTTGTTATCAAAATTAAAATCCGTTATGGTGGCCATGCCAGTGTCAGTCACACTCGAACACAACACAACACAACAGAGGGGCAATTCTCGTATTTTTAACAACGTTCGCAATCTCATCTCAGTCTCAATCTGTCAAAAATTGTATAGCGTTTACGTACATTTTTGACATTTGATTGACGCTGGCATGACATTGTGAACGTTTTTAGGTACGAGAATTGGCCATCAGACCTGTGAAAGGTTTTTAGTGTGACTGACACTGGCATGGTCACCACCTCTTGGACAGGTTTTTAGGATGAGGTGGATATTTTTCTGTTGAAGAATTAAATATAATAATAGTCCATGGAAGTCACGCTTTATTCTGTCACACTGAAAACTTCAATGTCTAATTTATTTTAATGTACTACCCAAGAATAAAATAACAAAGGTACAGATACACTTATAAATAAAAATTAATATAATAATATGTCTATTATCACTATTAGAACTTGAATTCTTTGTATTTCTTCGATTGTTTGGAATCTGTGTTTTGTTGTCGCTTTCTCTTGTTCTGAAAAGAAAAACCAAATACAGTTTGTTTCGTTAGCTAGATAATTTGATTGAAAAGGACGACGTTAAATGTTCATGAAGCCGCGGCCATAAAATGCGAGAGCGAGATGACACAAGACATATTTCACCGTCCTGCTCGCACGTTTTATGACCTCGATTCCCAGAAGTCTTTTAGTATAACACGTAAGTCATGGACAGGAAAGCATAACATTATGAGGGTATCGTATTACCCAGTAACTTGGTTGTGGAGATCATGGCAGTCGCTCCATGTAAAAATACTGGTATTCAACTGCATCCGGTTAGACTGGAAGCCAACCCCAATATAGTCGGGAAAAGGCTAGACAGATGATGAAGTCATGGATAGGAAAGCATAGTATTTTTATTATTTCACGAACCGACACGCGCTATACTTGTGTTTACCAAGTGTACAAACACGCTGTGAATGTGTGTGTAAGCGGAGCTCTCAGTACCGTCCAATATAATGGCAAAGTCTGAAGTTTGTACGTGCGTGTGTGTGTTATGTGCCGACGCTACTCGCCTTCACGCACACATTCACAACGTATGTGTATACATGGTAAACACTAAAGCATGTGTCGCTTCGTGAGATAAAAATACTGATACAGTAAACCGATTGACCAGATTACCTTTTGCCTTGCGACGTGGTCGGCCAACATGTCCGACAGGTCCTCGTGCGCCTTTGGCCGTGTCTCGCGCAGATGTCGCTCGTAGCGCGCGGCCACGGCCTCGGGCTCCAGCTCCAGCTCGGAGGGGTCGAGGGCCACCTCCACGCCGCCTAACGCCGCCGCGCCGCCGCCGCCCTCGCTCGTGGTGCCCGCGGCGGCCGCTGAAGGGGCTGCGCGCTTGCCTGTGTAGGGTAAATAGCATTTACATACTATGCTCGTTTTCATCGAAAAACAAATCTCTAAATAAAATTCACTTAGAAAGTACTAATAAAGTAATGAGTACGGTCTTTTTTTAATTTTCCTTGGTATCACAGTGGGCCCTATCAGCATACCAGCGCAGCGGTATTTATTTTTTAAATGTCGCAGCATCATGCTGAGATAGGAGCCTTCTTGGCACAGGTCTTTTTTATCTTTTTGTATTTTTTTAAATGTTAATTTTGTTACTTTTCTATGCTCCTTTTATAATGTTTGCATTTTCTTTGCATGTTCCAAATAAAATATTTTTCTTTCTTTCTTTCTTATTAATGGACCTGGTTAAAAACATGTTATGTTACAGGTGACTCTAGAAATCAGAACAATATCCATATCTATTCGTCTTCTGACGCAAACAATGACCGATTTAGACAATAGGTATTATTGAAGTCTCACCAGGGTTAGCCGCGGCTATATCGTACACGTGTGTGGAGGCCATCATGCCGGGGGTCAGGCCGACCCGGCGCTCCGGTAGCACTTGGTACAGCGCTGGCGTGTCGCCACTGAAATAAATATTAATGTATATTTAACGAGAAGTTCTTTGGCTTTATATTTAAAAAGGACCAACAGTAAAATACACGCAGAATCTATATTCACACAAAATTCTTTCTAATGTAAACTATTTATTGTGTTAATGAAAAGCTTACTAAACCTACTAATTCCCACAGAGTTTGACCCTCAAAGTCATCTGAAGAAAACCAAAGATTCTTAGGAATACTCTTGCATAAAATAAACACGAACATTATACGTATTCTCACAGATTAATACAGATGGGACACTCCGCAGTTTAGGTATGAAGCTACAAGAACGCGGCGGGCGCCGTCCGCGGGGCAAATTTAGTAGAACAGAAGGTATACGAGTTACACGATAGAGAGGCAACTTGTAGTTGAATATAACTGTAGGTAATAAGCGTTGTGCGACCTGAATTGCACTTTATTGTGTCGTAGCAAGAGTCGCTTTTTATTTAAATGATTTTGCGGAGTGTCCCATCTATATTAATCTGTGGTATTATATGATTTTTTAGGCTAACATCCATAAAGGAATGGTTTGTTTGCTCACCCTTCCATATCACTTTCGACTTTCTTCTTCCTGAGCTCAATAGTGTCTGGTGTCTCCATGCCGGGAGGTACGGAGCTGATGCCCAGTGGTGTGACCAGGCCTTCGCCAGGCGTCGCCACTCCGGCTGCCACCTCACCCTCGCCTGGCTTCTCGCCTCCGTCGTCGGATTCCTCTGTTGAAAGAAATAATATTTTAGTCCGAAAGATTTAACATACAATCATCATCATGTTATTTGTGGTCGGCGCAATATGTCGTTTTCTTCCATACTTCTCTATTAATCGTCATCTCGGTAGTCATCCCCTTTCTATTCTAACTATATAGCCATATATATTTAACATACAATAAAACGAAAGTTAAGCACTTGAAGTAAAACGCACCTTCTTCAGATTCTTCCTCAGATTCTGATTCCAGTTCTCCCCACATTGTCCTATCAATGTCTTGGTCTTCTACATCCTACAACAAATAAATGATTTAATAATAGTTCAAAAAGGCACCCTCGTTTATTGCGAGAATATGACCTAAATAAATAAAATAAAAAATAATAAATAAATAAATCTGTTACATGCAGATTTTGTGGTTACATTTGAGCGTCATTAATTTTGAAATCAGTAAATTATAAGAAGTAGTTGCCGTTAAAAACACTTTATTTATTTACTAGTGAGCCCTTGCTTCGCTCGGGTACAATCTACCGCCACTTTGGCGACACATCAAGACATTAAGATTTCTGTGCTGTATCTAAATTCAATATTCATGTATTTTAAACATAAAAAAAACTTTCAGAATAAATGCTCTAAATGGTGGTGAAAACCGCGCATCAAAATAATAATAATAATAAATAAATATCCTTGGACATTTCACACAACGCCATCTAGTCCCAAGCTAAGCAACCTAATGCTTGTGTTATGGAAACGAGATGGCTGATAAACTACTTATATACATTTTTTTTTTTGTAAATACATACATATTATAGATAGAAAAACACCCACACTCGGAAAAAATACTTGTAGGTCGTACAAATATTTGTTCCGTGCGGGAATCGAACCCGCGACATGATGCGCAGCAGTCAATCGCTCAACCACTGCGCCAACCGTGTCGTCAAAATACATTGTGTAGTTTACAAGATAAGCGGTCACAAAGACAGACACGAAAAACGACTTTGTTTTATAAAATGAATAGATAAAGATTACTTTTATTTGTATGTTTTGAAAAATCTTTCCTATTCAAGGACTGTTTCGACAACTTTACTCTTTAAATCTGTACTTAGTTTAATGCTATCCACTTATTGTGTATTCTAATAGTATTTTGTATTTTATTAGTTGATTACGTATTACGTTATTACCTTTAGGGTGATTGTTGTGTATGTATGTTGTGTTCTGTTTTTATTTTAATGCCGCTGAGTTTGGTAGAAATTACCATCAATCGGAATTACCCTAATAAACTCTATACTTAATAAATAAATAAATAAATATATAATAAATAAATAAATCTTAATATAATTTTACTCACATCCTGACCACTGCTCTGGTGTCCAAACACATCTCCGTACAGCGGCTTCCCGGTCTCATCCACTGGCGGCTTGCCCCAGCCTCCGGCGTGGTAACCGAATGCGCAGGCCTCGGGGATGGGCGCGTTCAGACCCGGGATCTTCAGGTTCGGGTAGGATGGCGGCGGGCCGTAACGTTGCTGGGCTATCAGCCACGGCGGTGGCACCTGCAAGGAAACTAATTTTATTAAAATACGGTTGCCTAGAAGAGCAGTAACGGCCGTAGTGACAGCTGTCATGAAAATGATGACAGCGGCAAAGATTTAAATCGTTAGATTCGCCCTACCGCGTCAAAAGATAGTCGCATTTCGTTTTGACACCTGTGACACGCAACGACGCAGTGATTTTACTTGATTATAATGGAATCGCAGTTTAGTAATGTGTGAGCTCAATATTCTCTTGCCTGTACTGACCTTATGTGATCCTGGTCCTACAGGCATACCGAGCGCAGTCCTCAACTCCTCAGAGAGATCACCAGGCTTCTTCTCACGGAGTCGGGTCTCGAACTCCTTGCCTTCGTAGTACAGGTCGCCGTGGATCGTCATGCGAGGTTTCGTCTGCCATCTAAATACATGAAGCGATTTAGTCAGTATAATAATTTGGTTAAGGTCTGAAATTAAGAATAAAATAGTTTATAATAATATATTGATGAATTACAAACATATTTCTTGAGCATTAAATTGACTTGTCTGTCCAGTTACTTTCGCCGATCGATCAATCGAATTAAATTCTTTAAAGGGTTGAATTCAATGATCAAAGCGATCAAATACAGTAGCATAACCCCGCGTCCTAATCATTGAGTTATATTGTACTACGCCATTGAGTTTTAGAGCTAAAATTTAACCGTCAGATAACTTTTATTTATGGAATAAATATGGAGGTTATGATATGGAGGTTATGGAGGTTATGGAATAAATATGGAGGGTATGGATATGGGAACTGAAAAATAGACACTTTAAATAGACCCGTTGGTTTATTTGGGAGGTATGTACCTATTTCCACATTTTAACTTAATGCTGCTGCTGTTGCAACTGAAAATACACTAGGAGATTTCACTAAAACAAGCGAATGACACCTTTAAATTCAAAATGAAAAAAAAAAGAGAATTTCTCGAAAAATGTCAGTTAAGAGATATTGGTACTTCACCGTCGATAAATATAGCTCATCAAGTTTTTTCTAAAATTTCCGGCTTTCTAGTGATTCTTCTCTGTCACTCATATCTCTGTCTCTTTCATAAACTCGATGCCCGCGAACGGTATTAGGGACATACTCACCAAAGATTATAATTGTATGCTGATACTCACCAAAATGTGTCCCTCTCTTTATTCTGCCCTTCTCGTGTCTTCCGCTACAGAAAAAAAATGCAGGATCCAGTTTTCAAACTGGGTGTAACATGATCAAAAATAATGCAGTTATATCAACTTGCTTTTATGATCATATTTCTTTAGAAAAGTTTGTTGTAATTTATATTGTAACTTTGCAGAACAGCAGAACGTATTAATGTTCTATGAAGAAGTAAAACATAGAAATAATAATTATGTTCTCAACATTATTTCTGATAATACTACAACTATGTCAAAAAAGACCTAGAAACATTTAAATTATCAATAGTTATGAATATAATAATACCAATTTGTGGTACAGGCGCCAGCACATCAAGCTGCTACAATCTGTCAAACTTCTTTAATAGATTTTCATCTTTATCGCTAAAGCAATATGTTCAAGGTTGATTGGGAAAACTTGACAGTTTCGGGTGGCTTGACCTGCTGGCGTCTGTACATACTTCATTTCCCTTAAAACCTCTTTTAAACTCAATGACAAGACCGTACAACTTACTTGAAGAAAGCATCGTGGAGTTTCTGGTAATCAATATCAATCTTGCCGAGCTTCGGCCTGGTGCGTTCCCTCATCTTGGCTTTGAGGGTTTTGGTCTCCTCCTTGTCCTGCAGGGAGGCTCTCATCTCCATGATACCTGTCTTCTTGATGAAGTCCGGTAGGTCAAACGGAGGCTTCTCTATACCTCGCTTGCCTTGGAGATACTGGGTAGAAAATGATCAGGAAAATGATTAAATGATACTTCCAACAATAACTCATTTGTCAAAATAAGACGAGTAGTTTAGGAGTTAATGAGGGAACAGATGAATATAATGATGATACATACAACACGTGCGCGATACGTTGAAACCATTGAAAATATTATATGTAATGCTGCGCTGTTCCCGAGTAACACAGGCTATGTTAAAATGCCCGAGTTTTTTTGTTAACATAGGCTATGTTACTCGGGAACAGCGCAGCATTTTTAATATCTAAATCTTTATATTTGAACCGCACTCAGGTCCCAACTTATCGCGCATGGATAGTATAATGATGAATTACAAACATATTTCTTGTGCATTAAATTGGCTTGTCTATCCGGTTACTTTGAAATACTGGTGAAAATGACAGATTTTGATGAAGGCCATTACAGCCGGCTTTCCTAGGAAACCAAAGCTTTACTTTCAAGTGTCAAGTGTGAAACTTGAGACCATACTAGAGGTTCTGTATTAATACATAATAATATACAGCAAAAGGAAGTACGTTCCAACCGGGTGTCCCACGACACCTTCCAACTTTTTTTATTTTATACATGCTTCTATTGCTTCGGCTTTCGGCTTACGAGTACGTCGTACGATGATTGGACTCGAAAAGAGGCTCTCTCTGACTTACAGTTAAACAGAATAAGATGCAAACTTCGAAGTCAAGTTTAAGGGTAACTTGAGGCTATTTGAGTTCAATTTTAAACTGCAAGCAGTCTGCAGTTTTCTTCAGGTCATCAGCAAGTAGCTAAAACTGCAGACTTTAAACGAAAGGCGTCGTGGTAACCAAGAAGTAAATCGTAGGTAGGTTCATCGTACAACTACAGGCGTCGAGGGAATGCGTTCCGGGCAATTTCTAGCTGTAATAAGGATCGAATTCGCAAAACACATATTCGTTAGTATGAAACTGACACGTGTCAAGAACGCATTCTCTCGATGCCCGGACTGTAAGGAGAGCCTTAAGGTCGTAGCCGACTTATACGACACCGCTCCCACACGCCAAAATAATGTTCATTGAAATGTGAGCTTCAGGGCGTCCTCTGTAGACATACTTTACATTGACAACACAAATTAGCAGAGAGCGCTTACGCAGTATCCTGCGTGAGCGACGAATACACGCGACAAATGTCCTACGTGATTTTGGTCATTACTTCTCGAATGATTGAGAAGTACAGTACAATTTTGCCTAAAAGTTCTTATACAACGTGTAACGCTAAATGCGCAAAACCTCATTATGATCAACTTTTACTACGGGACCAAACCTGAAATCGCGAAAAAAAAATCAGCTGTTCAGTACATTTATGTTCGCATAATTCGTCAAAATGTACTGAACAGCAGATTTTTTTTCGCGATTTCATGTTTGGTCCCATAGTAAAAGTTGTTCATAATGATGAGTACAATGACCCCTTAAGAGGTTTTGCGCATTTAACGTTACACGTTGTATAAAGTACAGACTTATAAAAAAATATCGTAAACTATCGTTTATATTTTTGTCCCACAACAATTTTTGCTCAAGCACTACGGCTTCTGAATCAACCATTTCGTAGTTCGTGTTGTCGCGTCTGGTCGCCCTCAAAACAAGTACGCGTTACGTCGCGTCTCGCCGCAGACTGCCACATACACATAGGTCGCAAGCAGGGTGTGCCGTTCAGTTGATCGCGTTCGCAGCGTCGCGTCGTGTCGTATTCGTCGCTCACGCAGGACACCCCGTTACCGCCATCGTACCACTCGATATCATACATCTCCGTTAAGATGATACAAAAAAAGTGAACTGGGCGGGAATAAGAAAGTGACAGAGTCAATTACTTCCACATGCGAAAAAAAGAGAGCGCAACAACTCGCCGGAACCAAAATAAAAGCGCCAAATAAAATAAAAATTGATTAAAAATAAATTAAGCTATCTATCAAAATTATGTTCAGCCAGAATTTTCAATTACCTAATACGCACATTTTAAATGCAATTTTGCAATTTAATTACTTAGGATTTTAGAATTACAGAAAAAAACATTAAAAAGTACAGGTTTTTGCGGAATTAAATTCTATCGAGGAAATTTAACCCAATCGTGTTTTCCTTCAGTCAAAGTATTAATCAAATAGTCAGTAAACATATATCCAAAAATTAAATCCATACATGCTGCAATAGTGAAATAAATGGTTACGAAAAATCATCCAATTTATTTTGGTAGCGCCTTAAAGACGGTGTTGTGCGGGAGTGGTGTTGGAGCGGGGTCGTGTTAGTGAGCTACGACCTTAATACCGGTTTCGTTTTATACACTTTCATATAAATACTAAAGTAAATTTTGAAATTTCTCAACTTCAAATTCAGAAACCGGGTATATACATTATTATGTCTAGCAGAGCCGTTAGCAACTCACCTTTCTCTTATAACACCAGTGCCGTGGCACCTGCACGGTGTTCCTGTGTGCCTTCAACTGCACCAAAAGCTTCGGGTCCCTTGCTGTGACGTCATACATCTCGACCACGTCGGGCCTAGAAACAAGTTGCTTCAGCTCCGCGACGGAGAGCCGCGACAGCTTCTTTAATTTACGCTTTGATAAGCGCTCTTTCTCATCAGCGGCGTTTTTCTACAAATAACACATACATACACAACATCAGGCCTATATTCCTCGAAGTGTTATGCACCTTTGATTTAAATTTAATAAAATAATCACGAAAAACCTCTAGAAATGCGACGTTGCCAGCCCGCGCGCGATCATAGTTCTAAGGATGGAAAAATCATGCCGACTGGGAGTGTTACTGGCGTGCGCGTCACGTTAGTTAGTTTCCGTGAGATTATTTCCGACCTCCACGCGGGCAAAAGCTAGTATTTTATAACTATATGTATGTATAGATATACAGGGTGGATTTTTGAGATGGGGCAGTAAGAGCAGCTACCTTAACAGTTGTAGCTACAGGAAAACGGTCTTAGGAGACTGTCCTTAACTTTTTGAGAAAAATTGATCTACATTCACAGATTTTGAAAAAAATGTACAGTCAGCTGGAAAATGGGCAATTTTCGCAAAAACTTTCTTTTTATACCAATCGATTCACTTATGGATCAAAAACCTTTATTGGACCAACTGAGGTTTAACTCTGTATGTGAGAATCTAAGTCAAGAAGAGGGTAGTAGTTAGGCTACAGAAAAATATCTGAAAGAACACTGTAATTAAGTTGTACTTATCTAGAAAACATAAAAAATTGCTGAAGCCATTGCTTTTTTTTTTATTTGGAAATGTGTTTTGATTTATTTTTTACCATTTTTTTTTTGAGACTTTGTTGGACTTTGTGAAACTACGTCAGCATCATAGGGTAACATAACACAGCACAATATTATTGATAGCATGCAGCCTCATGTATCCCTCACCTCTACAGCCTCTTCATCAGCAGCGAACTGATCTTGCACCTTCTCCTGGGGCTTGGAAGGTTTGGGAGCATCTTTGTCCTCCTCCTTGATGGTGTCCTCCTTCAACTCCGTGATCTTGAACGCCTCCAAGATGCGGTGGAACTGACGGTACATCGGCTCCAATTCATGGAACTGGATGTTTTCTTGAACATATCTGTTGGGAAGTTTGCAAATAAATTAATTTTAGTTTTGTGTTAAGTTAAGACAAAGCAGTTTTAGGGCGACGATCGCGTATTAGCGCGACTGTGGCGTTTTAGCCCGACTGCGTGTTTTAACGCGACCATCGCTTATTAGCGCGACGGTTGCGTTGCAGCGCGACGATCGCGTACTACGACGACGCACGACGACGGTCATCGCGTACTAGCACGACGGTCATCGCGTATTAGCGCGACGGTCGCATATTAGCGCTACTGTAGCGTTTTGCGGGACTTTTGCGTTTTAGCTACCCATTTCCTTATTGTCAATTGCCTAAAGAGAAGAATAAAAAAATCAAATTCTACTCACTCTATATCAGCTTCCTTTTCATTCTCCTTGTCACTGGACTTCTTGCTATCTTCCTGACTGGATGCCGTGTGATCATCATCTTTCTTCTTAGCATCTTCTCGCCTCTTCTGTTTGGCTGCCTTCTTCTTCTTTTTCTTTCTTTTATTCTTATTGGCTTTGTTTGCCAGTCCCTGGAATTTAACAACATACTCAGAGTGATTAATAAAATAATATAAAACAATGTTGCTTTTCTTGTCTGTCCGTATTTCCATGTCCGTATTCTTCTAAACTGCACAATGGACCTTGATGCGGTTTTCGAAACGACAGTTTGATCCGCAGTTCAAACTGCACAGATCCATCCGTGGTTTGGAACGCAGTCCACAGATCCATGAGCGCCCCCCACACGTACAGTTCGGACCGCGCGTCTTGTCCAAGATGCGCGGTCCAAACCGCAGTTACAGTTACAGTGTTTCGGTGTAAATTGATTTCACTTATTTCGTCAATTGCGCCCTCCGCAGTTCCTCGTACAGTTCGGAGTGAGGGATGGAACGGCGCGTGCTGTTTCCCGCGCTCCGAACTGTACGTGTGGAGGGCGCTCATAGCCAAACCAAACTGTATGTGTAAACCCCGCTGTTCGTTCCAAAACGACAGTTTGGATGGCGCGTTGTTTCCAGCAGTCCGAACTGTACGTGTAAACCCCGCTATTATAAACCGCAGTAACTGCATTCGCAAGGGCTGTGGTAGTTAACCCCAGGTAGCGGTTCCCACCAGGCAAGATCGGAAGATTCTTCATTTTCATTGGAGGAGTGATACCTACACCTTATCTAAGCAACCCATTATTGTTTTCCGACATGCACGCGAACGAAGTCGCGGGCACAGCTAGTTTAAAAAATTTGTTTAAGGTTGATGCGCCAGGGTAGCCCGCGAAATTCAAAATTTCTTAGGTTTTTTGGAATTTGTAGGTCAGTGTGAGCTTGTATGTTGATTAAAATATGATTCGCGGCCGTAGCTAATATGGCTTTACAGAATTATAATAATTAGAATCAGCAATACAACTATAAGTTAGCATTTACCTCAAATCTAGCGGTTTCATGAAATCATGAGGTTTGAGGTAAATGCTAACTTATGGAGTTGTATTGCTGATTCTAATGATTATAATTCTGTATAGCCATATTAGCTACGGCCGCGAATCATATTTTAATCAACATACAAGCTCACACTGACCTACAAATTGCAAAAAACGTTAGAAATTTTGAATTTCGCGGGCTACCCTGGCGCTTTCGCCTTAATACATTATACATTACCATCCATTACACATGTCGAGACACTCCTTGCCTCGGAAACGATGTTAATCCGTTGGTCCCGGCAGTAATTCGATGATCTTTGATACAGGTAAGTCAGTGTCCTAAAAGTCTGACAACCAGGCTTCCCAAGAGGTATTGTGTTACTAGTAACTGGGTTGTAGAAGTCAGATAGGTTTTCTTAAACTGGAAGCCAACCTCAAAATACACACATCAACACTGTCTAGGGATATTAGATTTTTATTTGCATTTCTTAGATTTTCAGAAAAACTACTCAGAATTAGTAAAAAGTTTATATGTGGAATTAAACCTCCTTGTTCCATTTTCAAACTGACATTGAAAAAAAAACTAAAACTTATTAAAACAAAAGAAAGCGCGGGAACACTCATTTGATTCAGTTAGCAGTGCTAGTTTTGTGTTGAGATTTGTTTATAAAAACATTAATTAACTAACGCTATCAATTGTTTTAGTGATTTTTACTGTTTGTGTCATCTCGTTGGTGCCATGCAACGTCGACATCTGACGAGAGACGAGATGATAAGAGCGGTAGGAATGTTGGAAGCTGGCGCTATCCAAAACGTTGTTGCGGAGACTCTAGGCACCAGCCAGAATGTGATATCAAGGCTCTGGTCACGTTATCGTGATACTGGGGAAGTGGCAGAACGGCATGCTGGCAGAATTCGAGTGACCACCCCTAGAGAGGACCGTTTTCTCCAAAATACCGCCAGGAGAGAACCTACTCTGACGGCCATGGTAATGGTACAGAGGCTCCAACAGGAGCATCAGCTGTTGGTTAGCGACCAAACAGTCAGAAGAAGGCTACATGAAGCTAATCTTCATTCTCGCAGGCCAATTCGTGTTCCTGCTTTGCGACGTGGCAATCGCGGAAGGCGACTATTGTGGGCCCAAGAACACGTGTTATGGGATAATGAACAATGGTCGACAGTGCTCTTTACGGATGAGTCTCGGTTTGGATTTCATCCAGATTCGCGAAGAACACGAGTTTGGAGAGTTCCAGGCAGGGAAAGCCGTCTCCAGCATCCACAAGAGGTTCATTCGTACCAAGCAGGGACGATCATGGTATGGGCGGGAATTCGTATAGGCGCGCGAACCGACCTCGTTTTTGTAAGAGGCAACATGAATGCTCAGAAATACCGTGATGAGGTGGTGGAACCTGTCATTATTCCGCATAGGGTGCAAATCGGCCACCAATTCGTACTCATGCATGATAATGCCCGTCCACACACGGCGAGGCTGGTATCAGCCGCCCTTCAAGACAACAACGTCACGGTAATGAGATGGCCTGCGCAGTCGCCCGATATGAATCCCATCGAACATGCGTGGGACATGTTGCAGCGAAGGGCTATGCACGCCCTCCCTCCAAATCTGGCCACAGAAGAGCAACTTTTCCTGCACCTGCAACGAACCTGGGAACGCATACCACAGCAAGACATCGACACCTTAATTCACAGTATGAATAACCGATGCCGAACTCTAATTAACGTGAGGGGTGGCAACACTGATTATTAAGAGTTAAAATGTCTAACTTTCTGTTGTTATTTTTAATAAAATTATTAATTTTATTAATTAATTTCACTCGTAGACTTAGCACCATTTTTAGTCTCTTTGTTATTTTTTTTTTTTTAATATTTGATTATCTAAAATGTTTTTTATTTATTTAATTAAGTTGGTCATTAACTGAGGTTTCATTCCATATATACTTCTCTTAACAAAATATTTATAGTTTATCAAAAAATTTAAGAAATACAAAATATCCCTAGACAGTGTTGATGTGTGTATTTTGGAAAAGCTAGGCAGGTAGATTGACTCACAGTGGTTAATAATGGAAAGCATTTTGCTCAGCAGTGGGTCACAAAACAGGCTAGGAAATAGATGCCTAATGTTTTCAAGGAAGAAGACAGCTTTATTTACTTCACATAATTTGTTTGCGGGTTAAGATTATAGATGCACATTTATGTGAGTCATTTCACACACAAGTAGAAAAAAAAATCCAATATCAGCCTTTCAGCCATAGACCAGGATTCATGCCGCAATGATGATGCTTATCAAGGAAATGTTTTAAGCTATGTAATGGGCAGTGGTGGCCCCGTGGTAATGGCCGTGACTGAGTTGTAGGTTATAGGTTCAAACCCTTGACAGACTCGTTTACTTTGTGTAAATTATTTCATCACTACTGCTCTTAAAACGGTGAAGGATAACATCGTGACGAAACTGGCATGTCCTAGACCTAGAACCAATTTGACGACATGCACCAACCCACACTGGGCCCGCATGGTGGATTACAGCCCACTCCCTCTCACAGAGGGGAGGCCTGTATCCTAGCAGTGGGAATATTATAGGCTGATTATGAACTGGCTAATGCATCAGTGTGACAACCGAGCTACAGCCAGGTTATATGCTAGTAATGTTAAACCCATAATGTTCCTTTCTTGTCAGAGAATATGGTGCAATGAGGATAAAAGTAAACCTACTTCTAGATTAGAGATGACTGGTGGCTGTGGTGCATCAGGCATGTTGTCATCATCCGAGTCTGCATCATCCTCCTCAGCATCATACTCCGTGCTGATCACTGGTGCCGGTGGCGCCTCCGGTTCCAGATCTTGTTCTGAAATAGGTCATTAGAATACAGTGTTCATTGTTCAAGTTCTACCTCTAGCACTAAGGACAAGATAAAGAGATGATACACACATTATTGCACACATATCAACTGTTTCCGCTACAAAGGCCGTAAAGACCATTTTGAGCCAAATTCACTTTTTGATGCAGTCTTACTTAGTTGACTGATAGATAGATGACTGCAAAAGTAAATTATGGCCAAAATGGTCTTTATGCCCTTTGTAGCGGAAAGAGTCAATATTGTATAACTGAGTATAATTAATGTATCTTTATGTCTATTTTGTATTGTTTCATAGAGTATAGGTATGTAGTATATAAGTTCGATTTTATGCCTATGTACCCATGTGTAGATAAAAATTATTGTAAATATTTGTATGTCACTTTTAACGGTGGATGTGTCCTAAACATAATTACTAAAAATACCAGGTTGGATCTAGGATATCCAACAAATAAATATATTTGTCTTTGTCATGCATAGAGTTAGTTGAATTGCTGTCATTATTGCATTTGAAGAATAAAAAATGAATGTTCGCTGCTTCAGCAATATTTGTATCAACCTAGTAGGGGCTAGGCAACAGTAAATTGTGCACATATCTGCTATTAATGATCATCTATGGTTTATATCAAAATTGAACTTAGATCTAATGTTGCAAGCAAAAATTTTGGTGATTGTTACACAACAATTTATGAGGCAGAACAGATTTTCAATTTAGTCATGAGCTTAGCACACAGGTAAGTATAGAATAATAAGTATATTATAATGGGAAATTGTAAGAATTAAGTAAACTGCAAAATACCTTTTCCTCCATCTGGTTCACCTCCAAGAGCAGCCTGCCTTTGATCTTTGTAGGCCAGAGCTTCTTCCAAAGCCTTGGGAAGGACAACCCCACCCACACCAACTGGTTTGTTCCTGAACTCCTCAGGAGTATCAATCTTCATGGTCAACAGTGATGGCAAACTAGTTGGAGGTCCTTGCATCCCACCAGAGTCATCCCCTTCACCCTCATCGTCATCTCCCTCATCACCGTGGTCATCCCACCCCGGTGGACCATCCTGCCGACCCCAACCTGGGGGACCCTGTCCATCCCAGCCCATAGGAGGCATATTCGGCGGCGGACCCATCCCCGGTGGGCCCATATCCATACCCTGATTGCCAAAGTTACCTTTCATATTAGGACCGCGCATCATATTTGGAGGCATTCTTGGTGGTCCCATGCCTGGGGGACCCATCGGCGGGCCCATCCCCATACCTGGGGGACCCATACCGGGTGGCGGCGGACCCATTCCAGGAGGACCCATACCCATATTACCCATCATACCGGGTGGTGGACCCATACCGGGAGGCATTGTGGGCGGACCACTCGGTGGTCCGCTAGACGAGCTAACAGGTGGCATCGCTCCAGGTGGGCCCATGGGCGGTGGAGGCATGCTCCCAGTCCCCATCGATCCAGGCGGCGGCGGCATCGGGGGAAAGCTTGGCATCCCCGGTGGACCCATTGATCCATTGTTGTTGGGTGGCCCCGTGCCAGGTGGCCCTTCCATTTTCACCAAATTTACTCTTTACTGATAAGTGCACTGCGGTTTGTACCTAAATTATTTATATTTATCTCAAAATTCAATTTATTGACACAACACACAAAATCCAAAACGCATCGTAGGTTAGTTTTTGCTAGAGATGTGCTTCAAAACAATAGACAAGACAAAAAGATATCGGTAAATAAAGTAAACGCCATGGAAGTACGTACTATTATATAAATATAAACCCGGTTTCTTCCAAATTTTTCAGTTCAGGTTTCTCAAATATAAAGCGTTTTAATTAGGTTTGAAAATAAATAGATCAACGAAGATAAGTCATTTCATGTAATGCTCTTTTTTTGTTTGATTTACGGTCTTTATAGTCTGTGTTTACGGTTATAGAAAAACTTCTGACAACTTCCATGCAAATAGATACAAACATAATCCACGCGTTCATTTTTTATCTCAGAAGAACATTTAGTCGTTATTCTGAGTTTTTTATACGTATTCGTTTATGGTTGCGTTCATAGAGAATAGTAATAGTGTGGGACTGTGGGTACTTTAGGCTTTTATGCATGAGTAGGTACCTTAGAGCATTTAACCTAAATGCTCTAAGGTAGGTACTTGTGAACGAAAAAAATAGATAGGGCCACATTTTTTACGTCAGCGTGTTGTAAACCATTTCTTCCACGAAATTGCCACAATATAGAACACACGCTGCTGTAGAGGACGGACAGGAGCGTCCACAAACACAGGATCCATTAATTAGATTTCATCGTTTCATGTATTTAATGTTGTACACACGTCTACATATCAAGCTACAAATTTCCAGTTTAAGCTGATCTCGCATCTTATAGGATTCCGTACAATGAGAGGCCAGCTTATACTGGAAAACCACTTGATAAATATAGCCGTGTACAGTGGAACCAGTTGTTTTAAAATTTTAATACTACTGGGGTAGGTACCCAATTGATACATAGGTAAGTATACTAAGGGTGAATTTGACCCAACTTTTAGATAAGTTTGTCTTAATCTTCGAATTTTTGACAGTTTCTCCATACAAAAACTGTCAGTTGTCAATTATATACACGGATAAAAGATATCCGACTTTAGCCCTAACGTAGGCCCTATCTCAATTTGCTTTTTTATTCTAATAGGTACTTTTCAGTCCTAGCTCAAAACCTTAAAAGTCCAAAAAAAGGCGGACTAAATTGCCAGATAACTTGCAACGATTCCTGTGTATACAGGGTTATTGGTAAAACACCAGTAACGTCTTAGGGGTCATTGTACTCATCATTATGAACAACTTTTATTATGGGACCAAACCTGAAATCGAGAAAAAAAATCAGCTGCTCCCTACATTTTGACGAGTTTCATATGATAAATGTAGGCGTAGTTCGCGATTTCAGGTTTGGTCCAATAGTAAAAGTTGTTCATAATGATGAGTATAATGTCCCCTTAAGAGGTTGCTGGTGTTTTACCAATAACCCTGTATTGCCGTTTTTGTTTATAGGTACCTACTTAATTAATCAAAGTAAGTACCTATTTACCCTCATTGCCTATACATTTCTGCCGTCTCATGGGAAGGACATTTATGTATACCTTTTCGGTAGAACTCTGGGGTGAACTGTGTGAAGGTATTTTGTATTGCTTCCTGGGAAGAATTTTTACTGGAAAACTGTGGATTGTGGGTATGCCACTATATTCTTGGTAGTTTAATATACGTCGTACAGCGCGTATGGCACCCTAATTGCGTAACACTCTATCAATCGGGATCGGTTTCATTTGGTCAGTTCAACAACATTAATTGCGTTATTTAGGTACCTACGGTGTTGAGAAGGGTTAGGGGGCAAGTCGTCCTACTTCGAAACTGGGACCTGGGACCAATTCCACCCTTCTGATTTTATAATGGGCAACTGGGCCCACGTTAGTTTAGGACTTTAGGTATTGGGACTATTGCACTACTGAATAATCTCTAGTGGTTTATTAATCCCAATAAAGTGATACCGGCATACCCACGATACGGCATTGACCTTGACCTCAGGGTCATTGACCTTAAGGTCAAGGTCAACATTCCGAAAGTCAAAGATCCGTGATTCTCCTAAGGTCACTGACCTTGAAGTCAAGGTCAAGGGTTAGGTAGGGGGCAAGTTGTCCTACTTCGAAACTGGGACCTGAAATAAGAGCCCTTCGCGGGGCTCCGTCGACATAGGATAAGAAAGAAAACCATTTTGGATCAACCGCGAATTGGACCAACTGAATTGGACTTTCGGAATTATGACCTTGACCTCAAGGTCAATGACCCTGAGGTCAAGGCCAGTGACCTTTTTTCGAACTTATGAAGCAATGGATTAGCAATTTGCTTCAAAATGATTCAGATTCCGGTTGATTGTGTGTTACGCAATTAGGGTGCTGGTCGGCTTCCACCATCGCTGAATGCGATAGTTCATAGTTTTATACCTCGGGGTTCACTGTTCTGTTGTTGCAGTGGCGGATTTGCAGTTTTGGTAGCCCTAGGCCCCAGGCCATGTAGCCTAAGTACCAGCCGCCCCTTTGTCAACACCCATCCTAAAGACTACATACCTACATAATGAATTTTCTTTACTACCAACTTTTATCGAAATCTGATTTTTTTCGCGATTTCAGGTTTGGTCCCATTAGTAAATGTTGTTCATAATGATGAGTACCTACAGTGACCGCTTAATGTATTTAGATGTACGAATGTGATTTAGGAAGATTATTGTTATACGATGTGGTGCAGTGCGGCCTGCCATAATGTGTGCGAGCCTTTAGAAAATTTAGGTACCTAAGTACCTACCTACTTTCAGTTATTTCTTGTGATCAGTGAATTTTTTTTGTCAGATTGGTCGCCTTAGGCCCGGGCCTACTAGGCCTTAGGGCAAATCCGCCACTGTGTTCAAGTCGAAGTTTTTGCTAAGAAAGCGAACGCATGGTGCTTTCATTAGCCGTAGGGCCCATATAGACTAAGAGGTCACAGGATTTTTCATAACGATCATGGATACGGTTAGATTTACTTCGATGGGTTGTAGAGTAGTCCTCTAATGTGAAAGACGTCGGTCTGCCTGCTCTGAGTGGTTGCAACTTCGAATTATAGCGCTTACAAGAGGCGTCATTGTTGCGAAAAAAAAAACGATCAGAGAAATGGTCAGTTTTGGTACACATTCAAAGTACGGCAGATGTAACAGATGTGTCTCCGCAGATGAAACAAGTTGATCTGCTGGCTCTCAGTGGTTGCATTTCAGAGCTATGATGCGCGCAATATTGTTGCGAAAAAAAACGATAAGAGAAATGGTCAGTTTTAGTACCCATTCGAAGTATGATGTCTCCACAGGTGAAACGAGTTGGTCTGCCGGCTCTCAGTGGTTGTATTTCAGAGCAATCGTTGTGTATGCAAGACGCTTATTTGTGGAGAAAGCTTCAAAAATACATCGAAAAACGGGACAATAGGCGAATTTTTCAAGTGCACGCCGGCTGGTGTCGTACCCCCACCCTACACCTGCGCCGATAACCACCTGCTGCGCGACCGTCCCCCCTGTAAAGGAATAGGGAAAAAGCTGGAGGTGTCAATAAGAGAAATGGTCAGTTTTAGTACCTATTCAAAGTATGGTGTCTCCACAGGTGAAAAGAGTTGGTCTGCCGGCTCTTAGTGATTGTATTTCAGAGCTTTGTTGTACGCAAGGCGCTTAGTTATAGAAAAATTCAACTTAACGGTAATCAATAAAATAAAGAATGAAATCGAACAAATCCAATTTTTAATAATTCAACTTACTATTTTGGGTAAATCTCAGATTAATAATTTTGTAGAATATATTATGATAGAAGTAAATATTTAACTCTAAGTCTTAGGTATATTCTGCAAAATTATGAATCTGTGATTTACCCAAAGTCATAAGTTGAATTACTAAAATTGGATTTGTTCGATTTCATTCTTTATTTTATTGATTACCGTTAAGTTAAATTTTTCTATAACTAAGCGCCTTGCGTATAACAATGCTCTGAAATAAATAAATAATAAATATGCTTGGACATTTCACACAACACCATCTAGTTCCAAGCTAAGCAACCTAATGCTTGTGTTATGGTAACGAGATGGCTGATAAACTACTTTTTTTTTTGTAAATACATACATATTATAGATAGAAAACACCCAGACTCGGAACAAATACTTGTAGGTCGTACAAATATTTGTTCCGTGCGGGAATCGAACCCGCGACATGCTGCGCAGCAGTCAATCGCTCAACTACTGCGCCAACCGTATCGTCAAATACAACGACTAAGAGCCGGCAGACCAACTCGTTTCACCTGTGGAGACACCATACTTTGAATAGGACCTAAAACTGACCATTTCTCTTATTGACACCTCTTGACACCTCTAGCTTTTTCCCTATTCCTTTACAGGGGGGACGGTCGCGCAGCGGGTGGTGCTCGGCGCAGGTGTAGGGTGGGGTACGACACCGGCCGGCGTGCACTTGAAAAATTCGCCTACTGTCCCATTTTTCGATGTATTTTTTAGGCTTTCTCCACAAATAAGCGTCTTGCATACACAACGATTGCTCTGAAATACAACCACTGAGAGCCGGCAGACCAACTCGTTTCACCTGTGGAGACACCATACTTCGAATGGGTACATACTAAAACTGACCATTTCTCTTATCGTTTTTTTTTTCGCAACAATATTGCGCGCATCATAGCTCTGAAATGCAAACACTGAGAGCCGGCAGACCAACTTGTTTCATCTGCGGAGACACCATACTTTGAATGTGTACCAAAACTGACCATTTCTCTGATCATTTTTTTTTTCGCAACAATGACGCCTCTTGTAAGCGCTATAATTCGAAGTTGCAACCACTCAGAGCAGGCAGACCGACGTCATTCACATTAGGGGACTACTGTACAACCCATCGAAGTAAATCTAACCGTATCCATGATCGTTATGAAAAATCCTGTAACCTCTCGGTGTAATAGGTATCCTCTCCAAACACAGCATTGCTATTGCGAGACGAGCTGTTTCTGCTACGTTAGTTCACGTCGGACGGAACTCGTACTTATTATAAAAACTTTTTAACAAAAAAAAAAACCGACTTCCAAAAATCACTGTGTGCCTCACCACACAATCCTCATATTTGAAAACATCAAGAAAATCAATTTTGAGAACGCCAAAAAATAGTACTGAAATAGTCATAAATAGTACCATTGGTCAATAAAATAGTACCATTATGCTTCCGGAGTTATAGCTATCAGTTGGTGAGGATTGTGTGGAGAGGTTCACCACACAAGCCTCACCTCTAGTGCAAGCAAACGGCTGGGAGTATCGACTTGGTTTCAATTCCAAAAAATAGTACTGAAATACTACTGACGCTATGCCAAATCTCGAAAATAGTCATTAAGTGATTCCAGAGATATATAGGTGTCTTGGTGAGGATTGTGTGGGGAGCTTTTATGATTACCTGATTACTGCGGAACGCTTACGTTTATGAATTTGAATTTAGTGTCAAAAAATAGTCAAGAAATACTACTCTCCAACCATGATAATTTCGACCTGGTTTACTATGTAGAAGTATGTTAAACTTCCACGTAAACTTCTACATACATTTTTCGAGTCGAGTACAGTCGAGCAAAAAGTGATTAAGTAAGTATTTTTAGTGGTCACCTTATTTTTTGGTTGTATTAAAAAGGGTATTTTTTGGTTGCATTGTTATTTATGTAGCTATTTTAAGTAGGTATTTCAAGTATGTGTTTAACGCGAACTGTCTGAACCAAGTCTGAACGCAATAAAATCAAAAACTACCGAACGGATTTTCATACGGTTTTCACCAATTTGACGGAGTGATTTATGAGGAAGGTTTAAGTGTAAGTATAGAAATATGCTTCCTGTGCGAAGCCGGGTTGCGATTGGTTTGAATTTACAGAATATCATAACCTACATTATAATGTTGAATTTTCCTTACAAAACTATTCGGTCGTAACAGATTAATTAAAGTAGAGATAGTTAAATAAAAACAAGATATTTTATTATTATGCCATGAATAATGATTTAGCTGAATACCAAATACTCAGTCACGCTATCTGCCGAAGCGCTGAATATTCAGCGTCAGAAAATTTGGCATTTTGACTTTCTCATTGCTACTGCAATGCGTGGGAGAGTGTCGGGTTTCGGGCAGACGGATTTCTGCCTTAAATCCAAAAATGAATATTTACCAAATTACCAAACAAGATTAATTAATGTTGAGTGTAGGTAGGGTTGTGATCAGAAAAAGACAATCTAAGAAGAATCAAACTAAAGTTTAATTTAAAAGTTGAATAAAAACTTACAAACTAACAGCACAATTAATCACAAAGTTGGTTTCTGATAACAGTTAACAACAAGACATTTCCGCGACTGGACTATTGCGCGAATGGTCTTTTGCGCGCATGGACGTTTGCCCGTAAGTCTCTTGCGCGAAAGGACAGTTGCGCGAAAAAGTTGCGGAAATGAGATCTGCATAACATTACACCTGTATTCTTTCAAGGGGTTGGGCAGGAATGTACAGTACATTAATTATACAGAAAAATACATTTGAGTGCCTATTCATTTGTTAAGTTTTTTTTTTTTCTAATATCAAAAAAATATCTTTTTATTTTTTTACTTTAATTTTTTTTTCGACATGGGTGTCATTTTCATGATTTTTGAGGTCACTGAAAACGATGGTGGGGTCGAAATGAACATCCAAGATGGCGGCTGCGAAAATTTTCAAATTTTTCGTCATGGTTGTCATTTTCATGGTTATGAGGTCGCTGAAAACGATAAAGAGGTCAAAATGAAAATCGAAGATGGCGGCTGCGAAAATTTTCAAATTTTTGTCATGGGTGTCATTTTCATGGTTCTTGAGGTCGTTGAAAACGATATTGAGGTCAAAATGAAAATCCAAGATGGTGGCTGCGAAAATTTTCAAATTTTTCGTCATTGATGTCGCTTCCGTTGTGTTCGACGACGCTAAAGCCGATAATGAAGTCAAAATCAAAATGAATTTTAAAAAGAAAAATTTGTTCGCAGTCGCCATCGTGGATTTTCATTTTGATCTCATTATCGTTTTCAGCGACCTCAAGAGCCATGAAAATGACATCCATGACAAAAAATTTGAAAATTTTCGCAACCACCATCTTGGATTTTCATTTTGACCTCATTATTGTTTTCAGCGACCTCAAAAACCCATGAAAATTACACCCAGGACAAAAATTTTAAAATTTTTGCAGCCGCCATCTTGGATTTTTATTTTAACCTCATTATCGTTTTCAGCAACCTCAAAAACCATGAAAATGACACCCATGACGAAAAATTTGAAAATTTTCGCAGCCGCTATCTTGGATTTTCATTTTGACTTCATTACCGTTTTAAGCGATCTCAAAAACTATGAAAATGACACCAATGACGAAAATTTTGAAAATTTACGAAGCCGCCATCTTGGATTTTCATTTTAACCTCATTATTATTTTCAGCAACCTCAAAAACCATGCAAATGACACCAATGACGAAAAATTTTAAAACTTTTGCAGCCGCCATCTTGGATTTTCATTTTGACCCCACTATTATTTTCAGTGACCTCAAAAACCATGAAAATGGCACCCATGTCGAAAAATAAAACTAAAAGAAATAACAATAATAAGATAACTATATTATTAGAATTTTTCTGTACTTTTACTTACTTAAATAAGAAAAAAAATGTACTGTACATCCCTGCCCAATCCCTTGAAAGAATACAGGCGTGATGTTATGAAAAACTTGTCCTTTCGCGCAAGTGGATTCGCGCAAGAGTCTTTCGCGCAAGTGTCTTTCGCGCAAGTGTCTTGCACGCAAACGCCCATGTGCGCAAAAGTCCAGTCGCGGAAATGTCTTGTCGCACAAGTGTCTTTCGCACAAGTGTCTTTCGCGCAAGTGTCCCTTCGCGCAAAAGTCCATGCGCGGAAATGTCTTTTCGTGCAAGTGGGTTCGCGCAAGTATCTTTCGCGTAAGAGTCCTGCTATCGAGATTTAATCGTTATGTTTATGATTCCGGGATTTTATAGGAGGCATTATCCGCTCTTGTGACTTCTTTGCTCAAAGTTTACGTAATTATACTGTACCTATTCCGACCTCTGTACAAATATGAAAGGTATATTTTGATCGATGGGTGCCGACAAAAACTATAAAAGGCATATTTTTATGAATGGGTGCCGACAATTTTGTTTACATTATAACAAAACATTTTGAGAATAAAAATCCCACGATGCCGGGATGTTGAGCCACACTGGGTATTTGTTCATTGGTTTTCCCAAAACTGATAATCATTGTTTTGTTTTATTATTCTCAAAATGTTTTGTTACTAATAATGTAAACAAAATTGTCGGCACCGTAAGTATAGTAAGTAGGTATTTTAGTAATAGGTAACTAGGCAGATAGTCTTAATATTACTCATACTACGAAAAAAATATTTGAAATAAAGACTTACCTACTCCCTTATTCATAAAAAAACTAAAACTCATAATCAACCTATAGTTTGTCTTTTGACAAGACAGTTTTTAACTAAAACAGGTTTATAACTAGGCGTTGGAGTTTTTTTTTATGAATAATATGGTTAGTCTTTTATATTATATCAAATTATCAGTTAAGTCATAAAGCCAACCGGAAGGAAATGTCTAGAACTGAAATCGTAGTAAACATTAGAAATATTACCTAAACTTTGACAGAAAAAAATATATTAAGTAACTGCAATATTTTATTACTGTTTTAAATTAATATATAACAAATAACAATATAAAAATAATAATTGATTTGTAATTTTAGTGTTCACGACTGTACCAAAACAAAATGTATGTAGAAGTTTACGTGGAAGTTTAACATACTTCTACATAGTAAACCAGGTCGAAATTATCATGGTTGGAGAGTAGTATTTCTTGACTATTTTTTGACACTAAATTCAAATTCAAAAACGTAAGCGTTCCGCAGTAATCAGGTAATCATAAAAGCTCCCCACACAATCCTCACCAAGACACCTATATATCTCTGGAATCACTTAATGACTATTTTCGAGATTTGGCATAGCGTCAGTAGTATTTCAGTACTATTTTTTGGAATTGAAACCAAGTCGATACTCCCAGCCGCTTGCTTGCACTAGAGGTGAGGCTTGTGTGGTGAACCTCTCCACACAATCCTCACCAACTGATAGCTATAACTCCGGAAGCATAATAGTACTATTTTTTTGACCAATGGTACTATTTATGACTATTTCAGTACTATTTTTTGGCGTTCTCAAAATTGATTTTCTTGAAGTTTTCAAATATGAGGATTGTGTGGTGAGGCACACAAATCACTATCTACAAAGTGAAAAATAACTTTGATTTCGGAAGTCGGTGTCTTTCGTTTTTTATTTACTTTCTTTTTTTTTGCCACCGAATTCCGAAATCAAAGTTATTTTTCACTTTGTAGTGATTTTTGGAAGTCGGTTTTTTTTTTTTGTTAAAAAGTTTTTATTTCTCGCTTTTTAGTGGGTCTGTTTATAATTTGTATAAGTTACAATAGTCTAATGTCAATTGCTCATCACATGTTACAAAATATTGCTTTTCCCGATGCTGGGACGTTAAT
The DNA here is from genome assembly GCA_905163495.3 of Cosmia trapezina. Classification (NCBI taxonomy): domain Eukaryota; kingdom Metazoa; phylum Arthropoda; class Insecta; order Lepidoptera; family Noctuidae; genus Cosmia; species Cosmia trapezina. The sequence continues at coordinate 19,883,400 of LR991035.1, read as the reverse complement.
TGTTGAGGAGTTCTGCTGGTAAGAACCAGGAGAACTCCTCAACAACCACTCACCACACGCATTGTGTGACGAGCGGAAATTGCTTAGCAACCATATTAAAGTAATCGAATCGCAAACCGTGAAATATTTATCATTGAGTAGTTCCGGTAGCCATCTGTGGTCTTCATCATCAGTTCCACTTCACCAAGTGGTGCTTTCCGAGAGCAAATGGACGAGCTACTATAAAAAATACCCAAATCGCTATAGGTGTGCCTATAATATTTGAAGATTTCCTTCGATTTCTCCAGGATCCCTTCATCAGAACTGGATTTTGACAAAAATGGGACCATTTGGGAAGTATACCCTTTCCAACAAAAAAATATTTTTTCAAATCGGTTGGCAAGCGACGGAGTTATGCGCGAACAAACATTAAAAAAAAAAAAAAAAAAATACAAACATCCGAATTGAGAACTTCCTCCTTTTTTAGAAGTCGGTTAGAAAAAAAAACAACTGACTTCCAAAAGAAACACTACAAAGTGAAAAATAACTTTGAATTTCGTAAGTCTGTGTCTTTGGATCTGTATTTTAGTTTTTTGCCACCGACTTCCGAAATTAAAGTTATTTTTCACTTGTAGGTAGGTAGTTAGGTACTTAATGTTTTTTTTGGACGTACGTTAAGAAGAACTACCCCAGGAAAGTTAATACAATTATATGGGACTACCTCTTGAAGTATGGTCTACCAAACGATAAATAATCGCGTAACAAACATACAAAAAAACCATAATAATATAAACATACAGTCGAATTGATGAACCTCCTACTTTTTTTGAAGTCGGTTAAAGATTGCTCAAATTTTCAATCTTTACTTTAAAAAACAATAAAAAAAATATTTAATTAATTTAATCAAGTAATTATTTAAAAAGTTGAATGAAAAAACAATTGAAAGTCGAAAAATCTAATGTTGTACATTTTTCAGAATGATAAAGTAATTATCGTATGAAAAAGTTTCACTCTGGAATCTCATATCATGCAGGTTTAATTTTAATTCAAAGTGGCCAGTAAATAAAACTGCAGTTTCATATTTAAACCTCTATTAGTTGTATCTACAGGTTTAAAAAATGCCCTGTTTATTTGAGCATTCTACTTTTTGTTGCATTTTAAAATAAATAAATAATATAAGTAATACTTAATTCAAGCCTATTTATTACTCGAACCCTCAGTATCCTCGTGCTTGAGTCATCATCACTCAATCAGCTTGTTGAAATAGTTTAATTTATAGTCATTACAGAAAGCAACTATATTTTGAGTACTTTCAGTGTAGGTATTACTAATTAACAACACAAGCTGAGATACAAGTCATCATTGATACCATACATTCTAATACATAGTTACAAACAGTACCTACAGTGAAACTTCTGAATTGATCCCATCCATCCCAGGAAACAAAAACTATTAGGTAGGTAATCAGTAGGTACCTACTTTTTTATATTAATTAATTATCAATGTAAGCACTAATTTTAACAACTGACTTAAAAAATAATTACAATCACATGCATAATCATTCTTAAATTAATTCTATTAATTATTGGCTTAATAATAACACATACACATATACTATTACATTTATTATTACATGTCAAATAAAGTGTCTGTACAGCACAAATTCATTGTAAGAACCAGAGATCGGAATAGGTAGTAATTTTTGTTGCCAAAATAAAAAATAAAATAAAAAAATAAGTAATTTACCTAAACTTCGAGGGAGTAAGTAACATAGAGTATACATTATTATACAACGTGTAACGCTAAATGCGCAAAACCTCATAAGGGGTCATTGTACTCATCATTATGAACAACTTGTAATATGGGACCAAACCTGAAATCGCGAAAAAAAAATCAGCTGTTCAGTACATTTATTTATGTTCGCATAATTCGTCTAAATGTACTGAACAGCTGATTTTTTTTCGCGATTTCATGTTTTGTCCAATAATAAAAGTTGTTCATAATGATGAGTACAATGACCCCTTAAGAGGTTTTGTGCATTTAATGTTACACGTTGTACATACCTCCTCTAAAATCCTAGAATAATGATAATGACGTTTAAATCCCGGGATTTAAAAATCACCAATTATTTATTGCACTATAAATCTATTACATATAATAAAATTGTAACTGATTGCTGTCTAGACATGGAAGATATTTGAGAAAAACTATTATTGAGGGTATTAACGCAATATAACCCAAAACTCTTAGAATTTTTGTCTGTTTGTCTTGTCTGTGCGTTTGACCACGCTAATCTCGGAAACGGCTAAACCGATTTGGGTGCGGTTTTCACTAGTGTAATGTGGTAAGCATCACTTAACATTTAGTGTTTGTTCTATTTCAATCGGAAAATGGAAAAAGATGCTATAAAAAAACCCAACATATCAACGCACAGCGGAAACTACTGGCTTAAGGGACTATAATTTTGCACACTGCTTCCTTTTATAATTTAGGGGAGCACTAAGAAGGGGTTTTTGGAAATTTTACCTTTAAGGTGTAAAACAAATCTTATTCATTTGGTTAATAAACTTGAAACTTGGCACGAATATTTGCCTAAGTAAGCTGAAGTTTCTCATTATTAGTTTTTCAAAACTACCCCTCAGAGAGGAGTTTAGGGGTGTTAAAGTTTGTATGGAAGAATTTTAACGCGCGGTCCGATTAATTCGAAACTCAGTATTTTTTCCGAAAATCGACCCCTGACGGGGCATGCCTGACTTGACTGACTCAAAAATTGGTATAAATAATCTTTGATTCAAGTTACGGAAAAATCCGAAACAATTTTTCAAAATTCCGCCACTGTGGGGGTGAAAAGACCCATAAAGTTAACATGAAAAATCTTATTCCTTTGTTTAATAAACTTGAAACTTGGCAATATTTGCCTCTGTAAATATTAGATTATCACTTTTAGTTTTTTTAAAACAACCCCTCACTGAGTATTTAGGTGTCAAAGTTAGTAGGTAAGGAAAATTTTTAAATAACACAGAATACATAATACCTAGTACAAATACAGAAGATTCACTCCGCAAAATCATTTAAATAAATAGACACAATTAAGTGCAATTCAGCACGCGTAGATCGACAACATTTTGTCGACGGAAGAATAGACAAAATTACGCATGCTATGCTCAGACGCATAGAATGCGTAGAAATATTTCTACAATGTATCATTTTGTCTAATCTTCCGTCGACAAAAAATGTTTCTATGGCGGTCATGCTAAGCGTGCTGGTCGCACAGCATTAACTGCTAACGGGGTGGAAAATGGTAATAGTAATAAAGTTTAGGGGGTGGATTTTACTGCTTGTTTCAATTAACTTGAAAACAAACAATAAATAATAATGAATAATAAATAGGTAAGTACTTAATGTTTAAGTCATACAACGGAATGGTACCAAATACTTTTTTTAAAAACAAGCCCCTTTGTACTTTAAATTTATTTAAATAAATGATACAAGAAGAAAGTAATTGCTGCACTGTGTTGTAACTGATATAGGTATGCATGTAATTTTTTGTTACAACTAGGTGTAAACAATGTTGGTGAACCCAATTTCCGAAAACATCCTTTCAAACGCGGTGGAGGGGGTGTTAAATTTTTTAGAGAAAAGTACGATCTACGCGGACGAAGTTGCGGGCAAAGTGCTAGTAGGTATTAACTATAAAGTCCAATTAATGAAATTGTTGATTTGAAGAATCTTAAGTTTACCGCAAATAAACGTATTTTCTTTCTTTCTTTCTATATTACATTTTCTAGAATTCAGTTACTATACTAAAGTTGTGGCAAATTCAAAAGGTAAAGTAAAATTAAGTTGGCTGGTTTACGTGCTTATTTGTTTATGTGGATATTAGGTAAATTAAAACTTGTGCTTCAAATACATGCCTACATACATTTTGTTATACAGATATTTGGTTATTCTTACCCAGGTAGAGGTGGCGGTTCCTAATGTTTCAAAATATCTTTTGTTAAACAACAAAATGCTATATATTGATGTATGAGTTGCTATTTGTTATCTCTTTCACTCAATGGAAAAGCTGTGTGAAAGAAATTGCAACTATTGTTTTCTATTGTAAAATATTTGTGAGCGCAAATATCCACTTAAACAAATAAGTACATAATCCAGCCAACTTAAATTTATTTTACCTATTAAGGAACACTAAAAAATGTAATACTTAATGATTATTAACACCAATAATTTCTAACTCTAAAGTCCAATAAACAATTCGTGATTTTTTAATCCCGGGATTAAAACGTCATTATCATTATTCTGGGATTTTAGAGGCGGTATAATCCACTCTGTTACTTACTCCCTCAAAGTTTAGGTAAATATACTCTACCTATTCCAATCTCTGGTAAGAGCTTATTTAATATACCCGTAGTTTGAATATCACCAATTTATTTGTGAGGATGCTGGTGGTGCGGGTACATCATTAGATTTTAATACAGTCTGGAGATAAACTTCTAATCTGGTCTTAGGCCCGCCTTCATCAATATTTTCCAATACTTTAAGATACTGATTACTTGTTAATTCTAATATTTTCCTAAATTGTTTACCATAGTGTTTGTCATACTTCGATCCACACATGATGAAGAAATCATGCACCAGTGTTGCAGAAATATCAGGTTCAGGTTTCAGATTCAAAAAAGATGCAAGCCATTGCCATCCAAATCGCAGACCATGAGGATTTGGTGTATTCATAAATTTGGGCATTGAAGCTATCCAAATGGCACAACGTAACCTGAATATGCCTGACATCCTTTTCAGAAACTTGTCCTGTTTCTCAACAACTCCTTCATCATTGTATGTGTACCCTCTTGACACGTAAAACTCTTTGTCAGTTTGTCCTCCTTTTTGGGGCAAGAACATAGGTACTAAATAAGGACAATATCTATGGAAATTAGCTTCAACTAGTTTTCCAAAGTGTGGGAATTGCGCCCATAAAACTGCAGTGACAGCAGCTAGGGGATAAGCCGCTTCTGTACTGCTTGATACTAATAGGTCCCCCTGTCTCACAATTTTCTTGGCTAACAATGCTGTGCAATAAAATAATCCTTGTGGATGCTGTGTTGCTGTCACATAAATATCTAGCACTTGAACTCTTTCCCCTTTCAGTAATTTTGAAAGTTTGTCATACTTATCCCTCATGTGCGATGCACTGACTGACGACAATGCATTCACTGGAGTATTGACTGCTTTCTGACAGTCAAATCTGAATTTCTTTAAGTTAACATCTTGTAGCAAATCTCTGTACTGTGCTTCATACTGCTCCAGATAGTTCTTCAGGTTCTCATAGTAGTTATAATTTTCTGCAGAATAAAACACTGGTTTGGTCTTCTTAGGTTGTTGTTCTAATCTATGTTTCTCTGCCTCAGCTGCTGCAGCTATTTGTGCTGCTTTTATTTGTTGTGCTTCTCTTTCTTCATCTTTTTTCTTTAGTATTTCTTCTTCCTCCTTTTGTCTTTTCAAGTTCTCATCTTTTTTAACTGTTTCTATATTTTCCATGATTTTCCTTTTAATATTTTCCATATTCAATGCTAGAACTTCAGCTTGCTTCACATCTTTTTCTGTCACACCGCCAGTCTTACATATCTCCATAATATGATCAATATTTCCTACATTAGTATTTATTGCTAATGTATATTTATCACAGATGGTTTTAGCAAATGGTTCAATGTTCAAGATGTTTGTTATTTCATTATAACATATACAAATTTTAGTGTGGCTGTCTGTAATTGCAGCAAACCTAGCTGTAGCTCTATTTTGTTCTTCTAATATTCTGTTCATATTTTGTATTGTTTGTGTGTTGATGATTTGGCAATTCTGTTCATCTAAACGAGCCCTTTTCAAAACAGACAAATTGTCATTTTCCTGTAATTCTTTAAGCATTTGAAGTTTACGTGCCTTGAATTCCAATGCTCGCTTATTACATTCTTCGCCTTGTCTTGCCCAAAACTTTGACATGAACTCGGCGCGCTTGGTTATCATATTTTCAACCAAGCTTTGGAACAGCTCCTCAGATGTTTCTTGGAGTTTGTTTTCACATTCTTTCATGATTAGGGAGTATCGGAGGTCCTCACGAAGTTTGTCTTCTATCAAGTTTTCGTCGTTATTGTCTTCTGCAATGATAGTCACTAGTTCCTTAACCTCGTCTTTCTTCAAAGGACTGTTAGGTCCTATGGTCACTTCTTTCACCAGCGGACTCATTGCAGCGGCTTTTGTTAGAGCAGATACACGTAACCTTGCAAAACCTGATAGTTGATCACTGATGCTTATGTCCCCTTTCCTGGTCGAATTATTCGTGGATATATCTTCATAACTACTAAAGCTAATATCGAAAGACGTATCCATTTTTAATCTCAATAAATTAACGACCATAACCTGGAAAACAATATTTGAGTTCTGGTGGTAGTTTGACAATTATTTTATTATGATCACAGATTATGATTTTGATTGACACTTGCCCCGCTTTCCGAATTAGAAAATAATCGTTCACAGCGCTCACATCAATATTTCGCGTTCCGATTTAGATATCACGATTATGACAGCTGAGAGCTGTCAACAATTCGGTACACTCGTGAACGCGCTTACAGTGCTCGCTAGAGATGGGTCGTCGACGTATTTAGCGTTAACGAAACTAGACCGTTTATTGTTGTTCGTCAACTAGTCGATCAACTAGTTGATTTCGTCGACTAGTTGACATGTTTAACTCTATAGACTGACGGTTTATAGAAGACGTTCATCGCGACTAGTGAACGGGCTAGTTAAATCAAGCGTCGAAGGTACGATTTACGAATACCTAGTTAGTTGCTTTGCTTTAAATAAATTTCGCGAATTGTAATAGTGTGCCATCTTATTTTTTTTACGAAATTGTCGATTATATTACACTTTATTACTACCAAATGAATTCACTATTTACAATCTGTGTTGTGATTAGTGTATTAAAGTTTGTGTATTTAGTTTTTAACACTAATCAGATCTCAGATATTTATTAGGTAAGTATTTTTTATTAACCTTGCGCACAATTACGTATAATAGCCATCAAATCAAAACAAAATTATTATTACGCAACTGCAAGTGCAGGTGCACGCCGCGCCGCACGTAGCTATTTCTTTCGCACTCGTTAAATTATCATATTGGCATCCTTCTACCAAAATAAAGCTGATTTCTCGTAACTAGTTATTGTGCTCATTCAAATATGAACGCTCCGTAGTAGTATTTAAAGTTCAAATTAGTTTAAACGACGACTTCAACGAGTCGCCTCGTTGAAGGAAACGAACGGTCGACGAGTTGTATAAGACGACTAAGTTTATGAGTCGTCGACGCGTTGCGCGTTGGTATGAACTATGAGCGTTTCTTGTTCAGCCGTCTACGAAATCAACTAGTCCATCGAAGTATGGTGAACCGTTGAACCGTCGACGGTTGATTTAACTAGTCCGTTCATTCAACGCCCATCTCTAGTGCTCGCTCAACGTCAAGACGTCAAAACATATCACATAACCCCAAAGGCTAACAGAAAAATCAGAAAACTATTACCCAAAGACTACAGCACAGAGTACTTTGAATATAATTATGGACTACAGTATATTATATGCTATTAACAAATGAATATGAGTAGGTATATATTTAAAACAGCAAGAAAGCTACTTGGCATATAGATCACAATATATAGGTGCCAAAAATGAATTGCACAATTGCCTATCACACACCACACACCTACACTATGTACCTAACAGACTATAATTTAAGTTTTAAATAAATATAAAACTTATTGTTAAGTTATAGGATGTTGAAAGTAAAACTACAAAATAGATTACATAAACAATAATTAAATCCAGATTTATTGAATGTTAACAAGTTTAATAATGTACTGTCCTTATTACTAAACTATTGGACAATATTTGTTGCTTGCGCATCCCTTCTCTCCCATCAATGCTGTCGTTAAAATGATATTATGAGAAGGTAACTTGTATTGTGGTAAATAATTTACAACAGTAATAGTAATAAAACATTTTTATTAAAAATCAGTTAGAATCACAGATAAATTCAAATCTACTACTTCAACAGGTACTGATCAAATCTTAAAATCTTAATTTAAATAAATATTAACAATCAATTTGAATCACAGTTTACGAGACTCAGACTGAACATTAGGCTCCAGGTCACATTGTTCTCCTAATTAATAAACGCTAATATAAGAAAACTATCAAACAGTACACTAATAAGTCTGTACTTGTATATTACCTAACTCAATCACAGACATACAGTACAATTAAACACTAATAAAATTCACAGATTTTTCACAGAACAGGCAACATATTTTTTATTAAAATCTACTACTTGAAACAGGTACTGTTCAAATTTTAAAATATAATTAAGTAAATAAATATTAACTATTGCCACATAGATAATCATTTAGAGGCATGAGGAACAGGGTGTAAACATCATTCATCGTATATTGAAAAGGGAGGATCCTCCAACCAGACGGGTGTCGTGTCTGGTGGCAACTGCCCGACGGTTGATGTTGGGATGTTGTATATATGCTACTCGCACGGTGCAGGTTGCGTGACATCATGTCATTGTGATGCGTAGTTCGTATGTGGATGTAGATGCGGCCACAATCATACCCTGGAATAAAACGGTATATTTTTAATATACTTACCTACTATAGAAAATGCTTTTTTTTTGTACATTAGGTATTGTAGTAAGAGTGACCACATAAACTATTGTTGTCAACATGATATGTTATGCAAAAACAACAGGCTCATACAGCTATTAAGTATCTGCGCATAACCAGATATAAAATAATTACCATATTGTTCTGTTGGCTCATTCAGCAGTGACTCTGTTTCTCGGCTATGCATGCTTACATCAAAGTCATGCACCAATTGCTGTACATATTCAGTATCTGTAAACATTAAGTACCACTTTAGTAAACATCTATGCTATAACAGGGACAATACAGTGGCTTGTATGCACTATAAAGACTGTAAGGTAGCTTTTGCAAACATACAGCTAAGCAGTTGTGATGAGTAAAACATTTACATCAAAATCGTTTAAGCAGTCGGTAGATCTGCAAGGGGGACTAAAATTCAGAACTTACGTCTCTGAGCCCTCTCGTATTGCTCCGATATGTGCATGACAGAAAATTGTCACCCGCTAGGCTCGTCGGCTTTATTCACTTGAAAACTCATGGTTCGATTATTTCTTTGTATAAACACCACTTTATTCTTCTTCTTTGTTTAGATGGCGACTGTAGCCAGAATCGTAATCACAGAACACTTCTTAATACCTGAGCACAATTTATGAGATAAGATGCGACTCGATCATAACAAAACAGCAAAACTGTCATGTTGACAGCGCTCACGGTGATATTCATTCAGGGCATGGTCGGCGTTATCGCAAGATGGCGCATGTCATGACGTCATCTATGACGATTCACGGGTAGAGATGGGTCGAGGGCAAAAACAAATATGGACAAAATGGGCATAAACTTGGCATATTGGGCATAAATGAGTTTACGCCCAAATAAATGCCCGATCACTGGGCATAAAAATGAATAACTTTGTTTTGTAAAAAATAAAGCAGGAACTTAACTTAAAATGAAACTTAATGTCAGTAGGTATTTTGTAAATTAAAGTTTTAATGAAATATTCAGTCATAGGATAATCACAGTTGAAAATTCGAATACGTAATTAAAGAAAATATAATTTTAACTCTCGTAAAATGAAAAATGAAGTGAAGTTTTGTAGTTGGCTTTGATACTACAATAATCATAAGTAATATAGTATGTATGTTCGTAAGCTGTAAAACTTCCGAATAAAATAAAATAAATGTTTGTCAATTTTTACCATCATCGTGGTCCTAATTATAATTTTGCCTTGATTTTGATGTCTATTACGTAAACTAATAATAGGTAATGAAATCGCTCAATACAATGTAGATAGCTTCAGTCTTTGGATACTTTTAGATGGATCATTATTCCTGAAATGATCAAAAAGGTGGTTTTTTAAAGCTGTGTAGTCTGTCAAGCGAGTCGTGTCCCATGAAAAAGGCGGCAAATTCAAAAATCTTACAGGTGTCAACACTGATATAGTACGCTGAAAACATGTTTGATACTTGAATTTTTGTAGATAAAAAAAATTCTTTGGGATACATTAAAAAAGTGCATTTCAATGTAGGTATATATACAGGATTATTGGTAAAACACCAGCAACCTCTTAAGGGGCCATTGTACTCATCATTATGAACAACTTTTACTATCGGACCAAACCTGAAGTCGCGAAGTAAAAATCAGCTGCTCCCTACATTTTGACGAGTTTGATGTAAATAAATGTACTAAACAGCTGATTTTTTTAGTAAAAGTTGTTCATAATGATGAGTACAATGACCCCTTAAGAGGTAGCTGGTGTTTTACCAATAACACTGTATAATAGTCACAATTAGAACTAAAATCAGAATCTAGAAATTCAATGCCTTCATAAGAGAAATCACTGAAGGGTTCCAACTCCGTGTCGGTTATCCTGTCCCTACTTTATATTTGTTTTCTACATTAATAGTGTGATCTGTGCATTTTTCCATTAAATATAATAATAATAAATATAATAATAATATAATAATATATTGTATTATATTTGTATATAATACAAATTAGATAATTGAGCTAAAAGTATCAAAATGCTGTAGCTTAGTAGAACAGAAGTTGTGACAATCCGTTTGACAGATAATAGTATTGCCACTATAAGAAATCAGCAAAATGGTCGTGGACACGACTCGCTTGACAGACTCTATCTCATAAACCGTAAATAATTTTGACATGTAAAAAAAATATGATATTTTCAAGTCCTTTTCGCATACAGTGATGGAAGCCAAAACATAATTAAACATACTTTAATGCACCAAAAAAATCTTTAAACATACCTCCTAATAATCTTTAAAAGCTGTTTATCCCTTCATTAGCAATTATAATTATAATTAAAAATATACCATGAAATGTCAAATTCCAAACTGCATCCAGCGATGGATTACTTTTTATTAAATAGTTAATTTCTAATTTTATACGATTTTATTTGCACTTTTACGACATAATTTCGGTGCGCATGAGAATCTTCTATCTCGTGCGTCAAACTAGACAGCCATAAAGCCATTTCACTTACACACCGAGCTAAACCAAGTTTGGAACCAGGGCCTTAAATTACAATTGTATGCCAAAGATGTGATTTGAGCTGCTCTTTCTGTAGTAAGACGATTTCGTTTAGCACTGTGAATGAAACGCTCGCTTAAGGTGATTGCGCTGTGTAGCCCGCGAAATTCGTTTTTTTTTTGGTTTTTTGCAATTTGCAGGTCCGTGTCAGGTTGTATCTTGATCAAAGTATGATACGCGGAAATAAAACATATGTATTTATATAATTTTAACCATTAAAATCATCAATACATCTCTCCAAGTTCGTGCAGTGCAGAGTCGTCAAACGAACGAAATCTAGCGACTCATACATTGATCAAGATACAACCTGACACGGACCTGCAAAATTGCAAAAAACCCTAAAAAAAATGAATTTCGCGGGCTACCGCTGCGCATCATCCTTAACAGGTAAAGCTACTCTTAACCTTATTATATCAATTTCTGGTTTATTGCAATATATTAGCTATAATCTAATATGTTTTTGTGAATTTACCTTTTCCGCACACTCAAATATAGCTATTTGAACGAAAAATTTAATTAAAGTTCTGTTAAAGTTTTTGCCCAGGCAAAAGGCATTTATTGGGCGTTTATGGGCATTTATCCGGCGTTTATTCAAAGCGCCCAATATGCCAGGGCATTAACTCATCTCTATTCACGGGACATCGTTATCGCGCTCACGCCAATTCGGTACAGGTTTTAGCGCGCTCAAATCGATTACAGCGTAACTCGGAATGCAGCCCTGTGCTGAGTAGGGTTGCCAGATGGCGAATTTATTTTCTCGTTCCACATGTTGAGTTATGAACTTTTGAGTTTGACACTGACAGCCGAAAAAACGTTTGGAGTTCGTTTGAATGTTTTGTGAGTTTTTGTTGAAACATTTCACAATTATCAACTACTAGCTGCGCCCCGGGGTTTCACTCTCGTAGACCAGGATAAAAGTAGCCTATGTGTTAATCCAGGGTTTAAGCTATCTACATACATACAAATCGGTCGCTGTTTGAGCGTAAAGAAGTAACAAACACACACACACACAAACTTTCGCCTTATAATATTAGTTTGATTATAAATACAATGGTGCCGATTCTCTTGTCGCAAATGTTGAATGGAGATAACCGTAGGTGTAGCCACCACTACGGCGATAATTTGACAACGGCGTTCACATTGCCGATGGACGAGGGGTGTGAATTCAATGAGCATTGACGTTGACCGTTCAAGTGTGGCCACTCAATTTATCGCGTTGAACAACGGAACAATTACCGCGATGTTTAAAGCGTTTATGGGCATTAACGTTGATGTATAGTGTGGCCCCGGCATTATACCATGTTACTTGGGGTCGGCGCAACACGTTTTCTTCTTCCATTCTCCCCTGTCAACCGTCGAGCTATCATTCACTCCCTTCTCTTTCATATCATTCCTCACCTTAGAGCATTTACCACACACAATCCATCTTTTCTTTGGCCTTCCTCTGCCCCTCCATCCATCAACATTATAATCTATTCACCACTCTTTTAGTCACATGCGTTTCGTCTCTCCTCATCATGCGAGCACGTGAAATAATCAGTAATAATTGAACGCACCCTTGGGTCCGTTGCTGTAAGAAAAGGCGCGAAATTATGACAGCGACAGCAGCTGATTGTCAACTGTGTTTAGCAGCGATGGTTATTTTTATGTTTTAAAAATATTTACGAGTAGTAAGACGCCATGGTTCTTCAAAACACGGGAAAGTACAGAACAGATAGGGATGCTTCCAACAGAAGAGATGCTGGCTCGTCTTCCGGGCCCAGGTTAGTAAATTACTAGGTTCTATGTAGGAAATCTCTTTCAGACTCTGTACATATTTTTAAAATGCAGGTTAGTTTTACGTTTTTTTTTCTGTAAAGGGAGGAATCGTCAGAGTCCCGGATTCGTGTGACCCTGGAGAATGACAAGATTGACTCAAAGTATGGATTCGACAGAGTACGCGACGTCAAAGAACGAACGGGTTATTTGATAAACATGCATACTGTAAGTGATTTTTGTTTGTTTATGTCTTGTGATACTGTAACTTAATAACATGTATAAAAACAAATATTATTTGCATTGTACTCCTAGAAGAGCATAAAAATTGGTTTAGTTTTGACAAAAATTTAATCCAGGTTTGTATTTAGCGGCAAATTTTTAAAAATATTTATTCTTCAGGGAATTATCTGACTTTTGAAAAATTTGCCTTTAGTCCAACATTGTAATATGCTTTTAACTCAACCTGAGATGACCCTCTGACCTTAGTGGGAGATACTAAACTTTCAAGTACATAAGTCTTTAAATTTTTTTTGATTCATGAAGTTATTTTAAACAACTTTCATTTTCAGGCTGAAATATTAGATGAGGATAAAAGGCTAGTGGCTGCCATGGATTACTATTTCATAGAGATGGATGGATCCAGGTTCAAGGTGTCCCTGACCTTCCAGCCGTACTTCCTGATCCTGGCACGCAAGGAGTGTGTGCAGGAGGTCATACAGTTCATATCAAAGAGATTTGCAGGCACCATACACAAGATTAATGTCATTGAGAAGGAAGATTTGGATTTGGTAAGAAATCAATTAACCTGTTGCACGCCAATTAGCGGACACAATAGATTTTTTATTGTTATCTGCACACCTGGGTGTCAAGCGATGTTTAAAGAGTTACGAGTATTTGAAAAAAAATTGTAACAATGCATGGTTATTCTTATTCTAAATGACCTTCAACTTTGATAAAGAATGCCTCTTTTATTCAGCCCATACATCTGTATAGACTGCACTTACCTGCCTTTAAACCTAGAAATAGCCTAGTTTTTACAGTGTAACACGTTTTCCTCTACAGTTGAACCACTTGTCTGGTATAAAACAGCGGTACATAAAGCTCTCATTCATGTCACAAAATGAAATGATGAAAGTACGGAGAGAGATACTCACTGCCGTCAACAAAAATAAAGAAAGAGAGAAAAAAGATCAGATATACGCTGAAATGTTGACCAATGCATTAACCAGTGCGGCAGCTATTGAACATGCTAAGAAGACAACTGATCATATGGAGAATATTCTTGATATCAGGTGTGTTTGGTTCAGACTTCAGTTAATTTTTAAACACTGTACCTGCCTCACATTTCAAAATGCTCTCTTATTATTAAAGTTGATATGACTCTTATAAGTTTGTTTGGTTACGAACAATACGAAGATAGCTGCAACGGGATACATTTTTTGTTTCGTATTCATGAAGCATTTGCCTAGCAGTGGGGATAGTGCAGGATAAACATCATCATTATCTGCCTACACTTTTCCCAACTATTTTGGGGTTGGCTTCCGGTCTATCCAGATGCAGCTGAATACCAGTATTTTACATGGAGCGACTGCCTATCTGACCTCCACAACCAAGTTACTGGGTAATATGGTACCCGTAGATGGGTGACCATCTCACCATAATGTTTTTGATGTGTGGTCTAACAATACTCATGTCATGCATTTTAATATTTGCAGAGAACATGATGTCCCCTACCACATCCGAGTATCAATAGACATGCAAATATTCTGCGGTACATGGTACACAATCAAAAGCCGAGGGACAGAGACACCAGTATTCACTAAAAGAGATGACATTATAGAAAGACCAGACCCTATAGTGTTGGCCTTCGACATAGAGACTACGAAACTCCCACTGAAGTTTCCGGACTCACAGACGGATCAGATAATGATGATATCGTACATGATTGATGGACAAGGCTACTTGATCACTAATAGGGAGATTATCTCTGTAGATGTTGAGGATTTTGAGTATACTCCTAAACCAGAATTTGAGGGGTAAGTAAAAAGAGTTCAGATGGGCACTAATTACGAGACACATTCATAACTTACCAGCATGAATTGTAATAAATTATCTGCCTGATAACCTGGAGGCCATTTATGTCATTTGTTCTTTTCCAGACTATTTATAGTGTTCAATGAAGAAAATGAGCTGGCTTTGATACAGAAGTTCTTTGATCATATTATGGATGTTAAACCCCACATTTTTGTTACATACAACGGTAAGAATCATAATATGTTGTTCCTGCCTCATTGAATACCTTACAGTTTTACTATAATGCATGCAAAAAAAACTAACAAAGCCTAGAGTAATTTATACTCGCCGTGATGAAATATTTTTTCCACCTGGCAACCTTCTGGTTGCGGGAGATATTGAAGGTCAAAGTTCAATTTTTTTTTTATCACGTAAAAGAAGTTTTAAATGTAACAACTGTACTGTATAACTTTACTTTAAATACATCCACAACGCCTGCACCGTTGCATGCACCCATAAGCACAATGTTTTCCCTGCGTTACGTTATATTGCGCACTACCATAGACAGCGATTTTTCACAGCAAAAATAAAAAGCGTTTCCCAGCAATAACTTTTGCTCATTGTTACTTAGTTTCATGTAGATAATGGGTAGATATCCGCTATGTGATGGGTATTTTTACACCCTGTATTTGAGCAACCAAAAAACCATAATTTCTGACTACTTTTGTGGAAACTTTCACTCGCATTTTGCATACCACGCAAAATGCGAGCACTTCCATACTTGCATTTTGATAAGCTTATCAAAATGCAAGTATGGAAAACTCACTCACAGTGTCCAAATAGCCTACTTACGGAATAAATTCAAGAACAGGATTTTGTATGAAATTATCTGCCAAGTAAGTTAATAGGAACTTAATCATAGTGGTAAAACAGGCCCTAAAAATACCGGCCAAGAGCGTGTTGGACCACGCCCAATGAAGGTTCCGTAGTTGAGATAAATTCATCGACATAGGTCACGGTCAATTCTCCAATTGCAAATGTAAGTTTGTAAATGATATTGCAAAAAAATAAATTTTATGTGATAAAACTACATAGATGATTGGTTTTCGTACCTTTACTTGTGCTGTGAGACCTTGCTTCTTGCCAAATTTAATGATTCAAGGTTAAGGGGAAATACCCTATCGGTTTTAATTTGATTTATTGGCGAGTATCAAAATATGTCGCATAAATGGCTTTTTTTAGAGCTCCAAAGGACCGTAAACCTACGTATTTGATATTCATTTTAACTTGATACCACCACATCTGAGAAAAAGGGTCTTGACAGACTGATAGACAGGCAGACGGACAACGAAGTGATCTTAGAAGGGTTTCATTTTTGCCTTTTAAAAGGTACGGAACCCTCAAAAATATTTAATTGAGACGGCGGGCCTATATCCATGTGGTCCTTCTAGCGCTGCCTCTATCCGTTGTTGTCTAGCTTTCAACAAAATATACACCATGTAATAGCTTTCTGACTTTTAGGTGACTTCTTCGACTGGCCCTTCGTGGAGGCGCGTGCGGCCGTGCTCGGCTTGGACATGAAGCAAGAAATAGGGTTCAGTAAAATAGTCGCCAGGGATGGGACGTATGCGTGTCGACCTGCTATGCATATGGATTGTTTATGGTAACGTATTATATATTCATCATCAGTCTATTCTGTCCCACTCCTGGAAAATATCTCTCTCACTTTCTTCCAATCCTCTCAATACATTGTATTTCAATCATGTTTTGAAGATGTCAAATAATTTCATTCTGGCAACTTGAGTAGTTGCCCAAACAGATAAAAAGGATACTTGTTTTGTCCATCTTATGTATGAAAACATTCATTCCAAAATCGAACCTTTGTCATCACAATTAATGTATATTTTTGTTTATAATCTGGTAGATAAGTTTACCAGAACCTGTCAGGAGGTAGTGAAACAGAACCATGTTGAAAACAAAGTTTTTATCCATATTTTGAACCGTCGAAAAAAAGGAGTAGGTTCTCAAGTCGACGCGTGTATTTTTTTAATTTTTTATCTATGACCACACATAATTTTTTATAGAGTAGTCCGATTTGATCGATTCTTGTTTTATTTGGGAGGGTTGAAGTTGGTCCCATGTAAAATTTATTAACTCTGCTTGGGTAGTTTTTGAGTTTGCTTCAATAATACGTATTTTTCCACTAAGGTTGTCCGCATAAGTACGGTTTCCTGGTTCGGTTTCCTGATTAGGAATTCAAATACGGAGACCCGAACGCACTGAATTCCGTTCGGAAAATATAAGAACGTTTGCGACAATTTTGTATGAAGTGCGTGCATTGGGGTCTCCGAATTTGAATTCCTGATCAGGAAACCTAATCAGGAAACCACACGTACACGCGGCTATCCTTTGTCTATGTGAATGATGTTATAATAACTTCCTACCACTTTAATTTGCATAGCCTAGTAGTGGCATTAGAATCAGTGTGGGGTAGATACCACAACTAAAAAAGTGAAAAAAACTTTTTTACACAAAAAAAAGCAACCAACTACAAGAAAACACTACAAAGTGAATAGTAACTATAATTTCGGAAGCCGGTGGCAAAAACCGAAAATACAAAACCAAAGACACTGACTTTTTTCAACGGGTAGTTTTTTTTTTTTTTTTTTTAAGTTTTTTTGCCATTGAAGTCATCATCTTTTTCAGTTGGGTAAAACGAGATTCTTACCTGCCAGTGGGGTCACAAGGTTTAAAGGCTGTCGCTAAAGCTAAGTTGAGGTATGACCCTGTGGAGCTGGACCCTGAAGACATGTGCAGAATGGCGGCGGAACAACCTCAGGTACAGAATAAACACTAATATATCACTATACAAAACCCAGAACATTTTGGGAAGAAAAACCATCATGTAGGTAGGATTTACATGATGTTTTTTTTTCCAAAATAGTAGGGTTTCAAATTATCATAATTTATCTGGATACACACACATTGAGGTTTATTTTCTTGGCTTGGCTGATATGAGCACGACGCTCAATCAAACATTATAGGTGTGTACGATTTTGTACGTAAACAAACTGCAAATTCTGCTTTAAAGGAATGACAAAAGAAGTTTAGCGCCGTGTGCGCATTTTCTGATAAATACAATTGTTTTTCTATAAAAAGTACGTACAAAACACAACGTCTTAGTAGTAATTAGTAGTAGTTGTCTTTGTAGTACTCTGATTGAGGTACTACAAAGACAACTTCTTCCCAATCTTTTTCCCAACTATGTTGGGGTCGGCTTCCAGTCTAACCGGATGCAGCTGAATACCAGTAATTTACTTGGAGCGACTGCCTATCTGACCTCCACAACCCAGTAACGGGGTAATACGATACCCCTTGGTTGTCAGACTTTCCGGCTTCTGACGACCTATAACGTCTGTTAAAGATCCACGAATGACAGCCGGGACCATCGTGCTTTCCGAGGCACGAAGTAATCTCTGTATACAGGGTGGCCGGAACATTGACGTCCAAAAATAAAATTTCGGTCCCTCGTATCGTGGGGTATTCGAATCACCCCCATGTATGTTCCGCGACTTTTCATAGTTTTCGAGTTATGAATTTTTTTCTGAATGTTTGAAAATTTTCGACCTGACCAACCTAAAACAATTCAAAAAAAAAAAGTAGAGGGTTTTATCGAGTTTCTTTTTTTGCAACTGAATTTTCATAAGTAGTACTTTTATGCATAAAATAATCAGCTTCGTAACTGTGATGAAAGTTATGAAAATGTTGATCTAAAGTGAAAAATTTACGTTCGGTAAATTATGACTCAAATTTTCAACTTTAAATTAAAAATCTTAACAGGTGACTTCATAATTCCTAAGTAGGCTTCAAGAATGCGCCAGACTCTCAGCTTTCATAATCATAAAAAAAATTAAGTACTTAATAGGGCTACTTTGTTTAAAATCGGCCTTCAAAGACAGCGAGGTGGAAAAATTCTTAAAATTACCCATCTGAGTAATTATTTTTTTTTGGCTATTTTCTCGTTCCTAAGGTTAATTAATGATAAGAATACTGAAAACTAACCAACAAATAGTTTCAGAGTTGGGTAAGAAAAGTTTTACGTAAAAAGTGGTTTTGAATAAAACACAGATGATAATGTGAAAAAAGTACTTAATTTATTTTTAACATTTACAAAAGGTTTTCAAAGTGGCCACCACCAGCAGCAATACACATTCTACACCTACGTAAGAAATTGTCTGGCAATCGTCTAAAAGCGTCTCTGTTCTCTCTCACAACACGTTCAGCTTCTGCAATCAACTGCCTCAGCTCTTGTTCACTTGAACAGTCTCGGGCGTATGCTATTTCCTTGTAATAGCCCCAAATAAAGAAATCGATGGGGTTGAGATCAGGTGAGCGTGGAGGCCACCTAATTGGTCCGCTGCGTCCGATCCATCTGTTGGGGTATGTTTCATCTAAGTAATTTCGGACCTGGGTTGCATAGTGACACGGGGCGCCGTCATTTTGCAACACCATGGTTCGTCTGAGTTCGAGATTCACATCTGCCAGCAACAATGGAAGTTCATTTTCCAAAAAGTTTTTGTATGTTTCTCCATCAAGTCTGGACGGCAGTTCAAACGGACCAATTAGTTCGCCATTGAGGATACCAGACCACAAGTTAACGCTGAAGCGATGTTGAAATGTCGAAACTCTCACTTCGAGTGGATTTTCATTCGCCCACGTGTGGTAATTATGAATATTGAATATTCCGGATCGCTCAAATCGTGACTCATCTGACCATAAAACTTTATTGAAAAATCCAGGATCCTCTTGCTCTTTTCGTAACATGGTTTGGCAAAAATCAACGCGCAATTGGTGATCTGTAGGCAGTAAAGCTTGGACTCGTCGGATGTGGAACGCGTGGTATTCTTCATCGTGAAGAATGTCTTGGATAGAAGTCCTTGGGATGTTCAGAGCACGAGCCATACTTCTCGTACTCGTAGACGGATTTCGCTGAACTTCTTCCAGCACCATTTCTCTGCGATCCGGGTTAGCTCTAGGGATTCCTTCATGACTGCCGCGTCGACCAGGAATGCGGCCTGCCATCAAAGTGTTGTGCGTGTTAATAAAAACACGATGGTCGGGATATCGCTCAGGTTGCGGCCCACCACGACGTTGAAGTTGTTCGCGATACAGTCGCGCTGCTTCATGGCCGTTTCCTTGTGCTAACTAACTCCATAAAAATAATGCATTTCTGCATATTCACTTAACGTGTAACTCATTTTTTACACTTCCACGTAAAAAAAGTCCAAATCAGAATGCAAAACACAGTCCAATAAACGAGCAAAGTAGTCAAACAAGTAGGCAGCGGAGTCCGTGGGCAAAGCGAGTGTGTTAAAGACAAAATGGCGACACGCGTATAGCAGTAAACACAATGTGAGTACGACTGAGGTACTTGTTTTGCGTTGGCTTCGGTTGCGCGCCTTGCGTGAGAGAGATAGCAATAATTCGGTCTCTTTTCCTCTCGGTCCATTGTTATTGCAGGTAAAAGAGTTGCACCCTCGTTTACAACCCATAGTCCACGAGAAAGGATCGCGCAAAATTCATTAAACTAACATTTAAAAAAATCTCCGTGTTTAAATCTTAGCTTTCCTGCAGTCATTTTTGGTTAGCAAACTAAATAACCTTAGGAGCGAGAAAATGGAAAAAAAATTTATTAATCAGATAGCTAATTTTAAGAATTTTCCACCTCGCAGTCTTTGAAGGCCGATTAAGGCCAAAGTTAGCCCAATTAAGTCCTACGTTTTTTAATGATTATGAAAGCTGAGAGTCTGGCGCATTCTTGAAGCCTACTTGAGAACCATGAAGTCACCTGTTTAGATTTTTAATTTGAAGTTGAAAATTTAAGTCATAATTTACCGAACGTAAATTTTTCACTTTAGATCAACATTTTCATAACTTTCATCACAGTTACGAAGCTGATTATTTTATGCATACAAGTACTACTTATGAAAATTCAGTTGCAAAAAAAGAAACTCGATAAAACCCTCTACTTTTTTTTTTAGAATTTTTTTAGGTTGGTCAGGTCGAAAATTTTCAAACATTCAGAAAAAAATTCATAACTCGAAAACTATGAAAAGTCGCGGAACATACATGGGGGTGATTCGAATACCCCACGATACGAGGGACCGAAATTTTATTTTTGGACGTCAATGTTCCGGCCACCCTGTATAAAGATGGTCTCCCATCCACGGACCGATCCCGGCAAGCGTAAGCTTAACCTGAGGATCGACCCATGCGGCTGTTATTACTTAGCCACGAGCACCTTCTCCTGTATTAGTAATACTAATTAGTATACTTCCATTGTTTAAAAACTCCGCATTACAAAGAAAAATATTTTACGCTATTACCTTTTTGCAGGTGCTATCAAACTATTCAGTATCGGACGCGGTGGCGACGTACTACTTGTACATGAAGTACGTCCACCCTTTCATATTCGCGCTCTGCACCATCATCCCTTTGGAGCCAGATGAGGTGAGTTAACAGTTCATTGTGGTTGAATATTGTGTTTGATGGGCTTTTTTTTCATAGGTTATCGTAGCACATGAAAAATTGTACTTGTGACGTTTAATAAACAAGTTATGTGTGCTATGGCAGGGGTTGCGCGGTGGAGAGATTGTGGAGCAGTGTGCAGCACTCAGTCTTGTCCGAGCGGTCGTTGCGACAGTACGCCTAACGCAGTAATATTGCAAAATGTGTTTTATTGGACCTAAAACCTAACCTAAACTAAGACGCCACAGTACTTTCTTTGACTCTCTCTAGAGTTTGGTAAAATCTTTTCTTAGTGTCCCACTTATAGTTGTAAAACAGCGGTGGAAAACGGATATTTATCCAAAGTAGCCGACTGTAAGGTAAAAAGGTTGGGTATGTTTTGGAGTCTAAATTATTTTATTTGAAACTTAAAAATGGTTTTTCACGTCAATGAAAATGTTGTTTGTTGCTCGATTGTTTTTACTGAATTAAAATTAAGAATTTTGATATACCTTGTTAGTAATAAACTACATTAATTTAAACTTGAAAACCCGTTTAAAGTTTTGTATCTATTCAGCCGTGGTCTCTATTTACCCCGTTTTACTCGGTAGGTGCCTACCTTCCTACGTTAATAATACGAAACTCGTAAATAATTAGGTACAAACTATTGCATACTGGTCGTCGCGTCACCGTGAGTGACGTTGCCGTGACGTGCATCGTGCTTCCGATGCCATTTTAATTTATCCATTACAAGCCGTCGAAAATGGTATACAAAAGTTGTTATCGAAAAAAAACCGTTTTCAACCGCGCGGTTATTTTCGTTGTCAATCGGCTTCGCATCTATAGTTCCACTCCACTCAAGTAGAACTATATGTTACCAATATGATGATTCCTCCTTCAGTAGTTTAGATCAAGGATGACAAAAACATATTTCGTTTCAAATCATAATCAACCTTAATCTCATCTCTACTTAAAATTCGAATCGCAGTACTGCTGCCGCAGATTAAGTTTCGGTCTTCAAGAAAATTATGTAAACTTGCAGGTGCTCCGCAAAGGTTCAGGCACACTCTGCGAGTCACTGCTGATGGTGCAGGCCTTCCACGCGAACATCGTGTTCCCTAACAAACAGGTGGAAGAGCTCAACAAGTTGACAACTGACGGTCATGTCTTAGAAACAGAGACCTATGTCGGAGGACATGTGGAGGCGCTGGAGTCTGGTCAGTACAATATTTTATTTATTTCGATTCTAGTCTATATCTGTCTATCTAATGAAGCCGAAGAGTTTGTTTTTTTATGTGTTTGTTTGAACGCGCTAACCTCTGGAACCAGCAGTTGGATTTGAAAAAATCTTTTTGGATTTGATAGCCCAGTTCTTGAGGAAGACTATATATTTAACATCACGCTAGGATCATTAGGAGCCCAGGAAAAAGAAAAGAAATCAGAAAGAACTCTATGATGCGACGGGGTGAGTCGGGGGAACAAGAAATTTCCCGCGGTCGAAGTGGCGGACAGAAGCCAGCAGTCTATATATGTCCGGTTCCTTCCAAATTACCAGCTTTAGTACTTTCGACCGGTCCTTAGCTGCCCGCATCCATTGGAGTCTTGTAACCTTCACCAAGTAAAGAATACAATACCTAAAGCATTTACCCCTTTATTCATAAACATTGCTTAAAGTTAAGAGACATTTAAACGTCAAAAATGTATGGTTAAACAGTTGCTAATCATTACTTAATTTTAAGCAACGTTTATGAATAAACCCATTAGCTCCTAAACAAATTTCGCGGCTTATTGATAAATAGCTTATGCCCGCGGCTTCGCCGAAAGTATCCCACGGGAACATACTACCGGGATTAAAGGTGCCCTATGTGTTAGTCCAGGTAATAAACTATCTGTGTGCCAAATTTTATCCAAATCTGGTCAGCCGTGTTTGCGTCAATCCGGAACATACACCCAGACAAAAATTCTTTGTTACTATTTTATTATAATGATGATGTATAGTTATTTCTCAAATATCATCACACAATATTCTACCTTACCTTTGTAAGATAAAGACGTTTTGGTTTTAGTGTCCTAAGACATGCCTAAAAATATACTTGCAGGAGTATTCAGAGCTGACATCAAATGCAAATTTAAGATTGTGCCATCTGCGGTACAAGAGCTGATGGACACAACTGAAAAGACGATGAAACACGCCATAGAGGTTGAGGAAGGGATCCCAATGGATATGGTGACGAACTTCGACGAGGTATGCGCGGAGATTAAGGCCAAGCTACAGCACATGAAGGACCATCCGAGGAGGGACGAGAACCCCCTGATTTATCACTTGGATGTTGGCGCTATGTATCCCAATATTATTTTGACTAACAGGTACTTACTACTATTTTTTAACCGACTTAAAAAAGGGAAGAGTTTTTTATGTACGTTCCCCGATTACTCGAAGACTGCTGCACCGATTTGGATTTTTTTTAATGCAGCTGAACACCAGTCTATTACATGGAGGCTATCTGACTTCCACAACCCCTTATTGGGTAATTTGATACCCCTTGGTTAGACTGGTGTCTGGTTGTTGTTACTTTCGGGCTTCTGACAACCCGTAACGACTGTCAAAGATCAATGAATGACACCAACGGCTTAACGTGCTTTCCGAGGCACGGAGAAGTCTCGGTATGTAGAAATGGTTACCAACCGCGGCAAGCGTAGCTTAACCTGATGGATCGACCCGTGCGGCTATTATTACTTAGCCACGAGCTGTATTACTTTAAATGTTGTTCTTAAATATTAAATTGTCAGATTACAGCCGTCTGCCATGGTGAATACGAGCGTGTGTGCTGTGTGTGACTACAACCGACCCGGCGCCACGTGTCAGAGACATATGGAGTGGATGTGGCGTGGCGATTACTGTAAGACACCTATCTTATCTTTGACTTTAAGACTTATGCTCACGGCATATATTTTACGCGCCGTCGACGCGCTGGGAAGACAAATAGTGCTGATTTTTCAAGGCAGAAAACGCGCCGTGTCGTCCTATGTTAAGTACATTTTTTAATGGTTTTTTTTTTAAATTATTTATTACATAAGGAACAAAACAAAATATAAACAGAAACATCATAGGACAATATATACTCAGTAGGTTTGTCCGGATGTTGAAACACTTATAAGCAATCATAATACTAACGAAATATCATTATTTATGGTTAAAACAATTTATAAAACGTTAATAACAACTTAAAAAGCCCCACTGCAGTATCTTTACGTTGACGTCGTGGTGGGGTTTGCGTGCTCCGAATTCTAGGTCTGTAGAGTTTACTCTGCCGGAACAGGTCTAGGATGAGGAGCCAGACCAAGAAAGATACAGAAACCCGCAGGGCAGCATGTGGCGAGCTGTTGGGCAGTAGCGACCCCACGGACCCTATCTCCCGGGAGAAGTCTTGTTCCTCACCTCTCGCTTGCCTTTATTGGCCGGCTGGAGTGAACACTGATGAGGAACAGAGCTCCCACCTCTTTCTTGCCTTTATTGACCGGCTTGAGTGGAGATTCGCAAGAGCAAACGTGCTCGGAGGACGGCAGTATCCCAGTAAGATGCTGGTAGGGATCTTGACCGTAATTCCGGGATTGTCCTGATAGCCGTGGGATACCTCTCCACTCGTCAAAGCACCTCAGCACATGTTGCCCCCTTGCCGCTACGACACTCTGTGCTAGCGACTGTTTTCGGGGGCCCATTATTGAGTGTGCAAGTCACCCCCTGCCATTTTATCTGTGTGTATTATATTATATTATATTGGTCAGGCAGGGGACATAGTTCTTCTTTAGTTCTTTCATAGTTCAAGGTACCCAATCCAATATAGCGACCCAAACCCATAGTCCGATATGTTTAAAATAGTGCATACAGGGATAATCGTCGGCTGGTGCCTCCTTATAATTTAAAATTGTCTAAGGGGCCTCTGCGAGTTGGCTTCGGCTCCTCTTACGCCTTCCAAAGGACTGGGACCCCGGGTCCCTAGATATGTCAAAGACAACTAAAAAAGTACAAAAAACACGATTGCACGGGTCAGACAGCCCGTCGATGCTATTAACAAATGAATGCCCGTATAAAAACGCTATGTCCTACGCAACGAATTAAGAATGATATCTTAATTCGTTGGTCCTACGGTCCTTTTTCTACATGTATCTGGATAGAAGCTTTTATGGATACCACTTTGAAGTTTATGTAAAGATTACAGGAAAAATAAACCGATGTCTTTAAATTGCACACTTTTTCAGAAATCGGAACGGAACCCTCGGTGCGCGAGCCCGACTCGCTCTTGACGGTTTTTTTTTTTAATACTCAATCAACGGTGCTGGGGGTCTACTCCATAAGTCAGTCCGTCCGTCAGTCCGTCCGTCTGACATAATGATCCATCAAAACAAGTGTAAAAGTTAAATTTTTCGGACGGGCAAAAACACATCGGGAGTATAAACTGTCAAATCGTGTTGTCATTCATACTTCGTTCGGGCCCCGAACCAATCATCCATCCGTAGGTGATACGGAGTAGGAAACGCCCGAAACGAAGGCCGAAACTACGGTCTTCGTGCTTAGGGAGTAGAACCCCTGATAAATGACTTTAGAACACCCGCTGCTACTTCAATATGTCTACGTTTGGTGGACCATCGACGAAGCTTGTCTGGCTCCTAATGATTAATTTTCTTCATACAGTACCGGCAACGCGCAGTGAGTACCAGCGCATCCAACAGCAGCTGGAGACTGAGAAGTTCCCGCCATTACATCCAGGTGGACCCACTAGAGCTTTCCATTCTTTGCCTAAAGAAGATCAGGTTAGTTGGCTGTGTGTCTCGCCGCTCGAAAGCTTGATTTCAGGTTCATCGTCTTCACATAAATATAATGACATAATTAATGTATACAAAATATTTGAAAACAGTTCTAAAAGAGTAACGGTGGAGATTCTTGCCCATTCCTCTCCATACGAAACGACCTTTTGGAAGGGGCTGCTAGAATCAATACTATTTTTTTTTTTTGTAAATTTTGACGTTCAAAAGTGCCTTTGAAATAAATGATTTGACTTTGCCTTTAGTCAAACTAATATAGGTAGTACCAATGAGTTATCTCACAGCACAGTGAAATATTAGTAATGCGCTCAACATTAACATAGGTGTTTTTCTCTAGGCGGCTTATGAAAAGAAGCGTTTAGCAGACTACTGCAGAGTGGCGTACAAGAAGACGAAGGTGACGAGAACAGAAGTCAGAACTACCACCATCTGTCAGAAGGAGAACTCGTTCTATGTCGACACTGTAAGAGCTTTCAGGTAATAAATACATTTAAGTCTAGTTTCTCATATCAAAACTAAATTACTTAATACATAATAATATTTTACTTAATTAATGTCCACGCACAATGAAGGGTTCCGTAGCTGGGATGAATTTTTCCCAAGAACAAACTTAACATTGTAGTTGAAAATCATGTTCTCCCATATATTCCAAATGCAAATGTAAGTTTGTACACACAATATTTAGAGATTTACCATGTTATTTTAAGACCATAGGTTTCTAAAATTTTGAAAAAAATACAGTAAATAGTTCTATAATTATAGATTACAGGAAAAATTATAAGAAAACCATGGTCTTAAAATAACATGGTAATGGTCAATTTTCATCTACTTTCTTAAATAACTTTAAAATTCAAAAAAAAAACTATTTCTGCTCACAGTAAGCCCTTTCATTTGATATAAGTATCACATGGTACAGTTTGCAAAACTTTTTTTTTTTAACTTTCTTATTTGCCACCCAAACGTGACGTCCATATACAAAATTAATTTATTTACGTTATTGCGTTAATTACGTAGTCTGCAGACGGTGGATAGAAAAAAAAACCTAAGTTATTTTAAACTAATTTAATTAAAAGGAAAATACTACAATTAAAATTGGTGAAACCTGTTCGATGTCAGAATATGGAATGCCAAAAAAACATATTAAAATAATTAAAACTAATGTTGAATTCTGTTGCGTCGGCGGCTCGTGGCTGGACGGATGTCGTCGCTGCAGTTTCTGTGCGCTCGGCGTAAATTGAAGGAAATGCGAGGTCGGCGATATCCATTAGGGATCCGTACTTAACACGTTACACGTCCGTGTTCTGGTCACAGAAATTCATATTATGTGTATCAAGTAGTCCATTAGACCTTACACAACGTGTCGTTCTGCATTCTCGTTGCAAAAAAATTTCAACTGTCCCATAGAAAAGTTCAATACCTACTCATCGCAAATGTATGTGACGGCTGATTATTTTTTCGCGATTACGATGTTGGTGTCATGGAAAAAGTTGTTCGGTTTTATGGTATATACCACACCCTTAAATTTGACGAGGATGCAAAATGACACGTTGTATATCCTAAGCAGTTTACTAATAAAGGATTTATCACCAGGGACCGTCGCTACGAATACAAGGCTCTAAACAAGCAAGCGAAAGCCAAAGTAGCCGAAGCCGTCGCAAGCGGCGATGCGGCCGAGGTCAAGTCCGCTAAGAGTCGCGAAGTACTGTTCGACTCGCTGCAACTCGCACACAAGTGTATCCTCAACTCGTTCTACGGATACGTCATGAGGAGAGGGTAAGGGCTTGCTTCACCACTTACGATTAAGCTCCTATTAACTTACTTGGTAGATAATTTCATACAAACTCTGTTCCATTTTTGAATTTATTCGGTGAGTAGTGGCTATTCGGACATCGTAAAAAATTAGTCTTTAAACTTAAGGCCTAAGTCTAAAGATAAAGACTGATTTATTCAACGGGGGGTAAAGTAGCCTAAACGCAACCCTTTTGTATTTTATCACACTAATATTATAAAGACGAAAGTTTGTGAGTGTGTGTGTTTGTATGTTTGTTACTTCTTCACACTCAAACGGCTTGGATGAAATTTGGTATGTAGATAGCTTATACCCTGGATAAAGTAGCCTATCTGGTAGGCTACTTTTTATGCCGGTCTACGCGGGTGAAACCGCGGGACGCAGCTAGTATCCTTTAAAGATAAAGTCTAATTACTTTTATAAGTTATCCAAAGATGTCTAAAGTCCATTATTGTTGCTAAGCTGTGACTGTTGAACTGGCGTTCACAGGACATTTTTCAATATGTAAAGTTATTCAAAAGTAGCTGTGCCCCGCGGTTTCACCCGCGTAGGGCGGGATAAAAAGTAGATTATGTGTTAATCCAGGGTATAAGCTGTCTAAATACCAAATTTCATCCAAATCGGTCCAGCCGTTTGAGCGTGAAGAAGTAACAGACATACAAACACACACACTCACAAACTTTCGCCTTTACAATATTAGTGTGATGTGATATGCAAATCTAAACATGAATGAACAATCTAAGATAATAGGGATGATGACTAAAAATTTATTTTTTGTCCGTCATAGAGATTATTAAAAAACATTGGACACGTATTTTTTCTTTTTTTACGTAATCAAAAAATGACGGCGATACATTGAGTTGAAATATGGCATGACGTCACGCGTAGCTAGGTTTTATACGTACAAGTGACGTAGCGAGCCCCCACTCCCCAACTTTAATGCGTGATAGCTAAGCATTTTTTTATTAATATGATAAAGCAAAAAATACGTGTCTAATATTTTTTTATTATCTGACTGACGGACTAAATAGATTTTTTTTTTTTTACCCAGGCATCATCCCTATTGACTAGTATCGTCCCTTTATCAACTATCTACATGAGCGTTAATTAAGTTTATTTTTTACTAGCTTTTGCCAGCGGCTTCGCCCGCGTGGATATCGGAAATTATCCCACGGGAACCGTACATTTTTCCGGGATAAAAGTAGCCTTTGTGCTAATCCAAACTATAATCTATCTCTGTGCCAAATTTCATTCAGATCCCTTCAGCCGTTCTGACGTGATTGAGTAACAAATATCCATCCATTCATCCATCCAAACTTTTGCATATTTATTATATTAGTAGGATTGACTGTTTGTAATAAGAAGGTCCAAAATTTTAGGTGGTTTGCAATGGAATTTGAACTTTGTCTTGTGTGATATTAAGGGTTTGTTCCCAAAACTTGATACCTAAATCTGAGATTCTGAATTCAAGTCACACTAAAATTGTAAAGGCGAAAGTTTGTGGTGTGTGTGTGTTTGTATGTTTGTTACTTCTTCACGCTCAAACGGCTGGATCGATTCGGATGAAATTTGGTATGTATATAGCTTATACCCTGGATTAACATATAGGCTACTTTTTATCCCGGTCTACGCGGGTGAAACCGCAGGGATGGTGTAGCTAGTTTATGATAAAACAAATGGTCATGTTATTTCTTCATAGTGCTCGCTGGCATAGTATGGAGATGGCTGGTATCGTATGCTACACGGGAGCCAATATCATCATGAAAGCAAGAGAGATTATTGAACAAGTTGGAAGGCCATTGGAGCTGGATACTGACGGTAAGTCAACAAGTCTCCTTAAAAGTTCTGTTGTATAGTCTGATTTTTCCTAAAAAACGAGTACAGTAGTACCCAACTTAGAATCTTCGTTTGCTCAGAAAAGAAAGTATGGCCCCTAAGATTAACGAGAGTTACTTACAATCAACCTTAGATCACTACTATAAGGTTCATAATACACTGCAGCTGTTAGTTCCGTCTCACTCGCAAGTATGTCGGCTGACTAAGATCATGGCGGCAGCTGCCGACCAATAGCGGTACAGGAAAAAGAAGCACGGTGCGTGGAGCGTGACGATTGGTCAATAGCATTTCCCGCGCTTTGAAAATTCATCTTCTGCGTAGGTACATCGGTACAGTATCAGTTGGGTACTACTGTACTGAGTATGTCTTTCGCACATTTCCGATATTGACAGAGTGAGATGGTTCATTGGTCGGGGTGGGTGGAACGGATTTTATGTTCATTACGTGGACCAATAGAAACGCAGTAAAAATTTTCGGTAAGTACTCGTTTGTTAAAAAAACAGACTATAGAAGACTCTGCTTCGTCTTTATTTGTTATTAGCTTCTGCTCGCGACTTCCTCCACGTGGAAGTCAACTATTCCAAAGCCTATGGCACTCGCCATTAGAGCAGCTTTTTATCAGTAAAAGAACTTTTGTAATCGTATCAGTACTTCTAGAGGCTACCTCTTACAAACAAACAAACAATTTTATCTCTTTAGGATATTAATTCAGAAGTTTAGATATTGGGGAAAATAGATCTGAGCATGGGCGTACCCAGGGGGGCGGGGGGGGGGGGAGCTGCCCCCCCCTGGTTCTTGTATGCCTAAGTACTGTTGTCGAAAAAAGTTATGTTAGAGCCACGTCACGTTGTCGTGTACTTACTTTACAATTAAGTAAAGTAAAAAAAGCATTTATTTTAGAAAAAACTGCGCTGCGCGGCCATAAACCAGTCTTTCTTAGTCTATGAATTAAACGACTGCTTGATAAGGGCACCCCCTATGGTGTACGTCGCTCGGCTTAGGCCGTCGCTGGGGGGAGTACAGCAAGGAGGGATAGGCTGGATCATATCTGGATAATTACTGCTACAGGCTCAGCTACGCCACCAGTTGGCACTCCTTCACCGATCAAGGCTGGGGGGGAATTACGTGGGGGTCGTCGTCGCAAGGGACCTGGGCGGAGAAGTCGGAATGTAGATTTGTGTTTGTAATCTGTGCTGGTGCTGGTGTAATCTGTACTTTTCTCCTGGAAGAGGATTAAGGGGTCATCGGGGTCGGTGAGAACATGCCTTGACTTTACTGATTTTAGAGGGGATTTAACTAGACGATTCGATAACCAGAGGGATTGCGATGTTTCGCGGGGGTATCGAAGAAACGCTTGGAATTGCGTTTCAAGAATTGATGGATAGTTGGGATTTTAAGGTCTAGGTGGAGGATTTCATTCCGAACGAACCAAAAAGGTATCCCGTAGCCGTTCGGAGGAAACGATTTTGTAAGGTCTGCATCCTATGGATGCTTTGGGACAAAGTCCCAAAGCATCCATAGGATGCAGACCGTGTGCAAATACTGAACCCGCATAAGTCATGATTGTGAAAATACATGCTGTATAGATGCGCAACTTGCACTATACGTGCATTCAGAACGAGACTGCTTTATGTGCTTAGAGGTGCTCATCGAGGGTCACACCCGGATATTGGGCTCGCTTCTCCCAAGGGATCGGCTTGCCAGACATGGTGATCGGTCGGTGGGGGGAGATCGATTGAGACGCGGTTTCAAAAAGAGAACCGCTTGACTTTTGTCGGGATTGACTACGATTCTCCACTTTCGAAACCACGCGGCGAGTTTATCGACTGCAGTTTGGAGAGTGCGAGATATCGGGTCTTGGCGTTGGCCGGAATAGTAAATGATACTATAATGATAATATAATCGTATCGTCTGCGAACAGAGCCAACAACAACAACAACTGCAACTGTGTCTTTTTACTTTTCGGGATATCGCTGGTACCTAAATAACGTGGAACTGAGTGGAGAAAACACAGAGCCCTAAGGGAAACCTGCGTGAACGGGGTGGGAGAGGATAGCGCTCATTCGGTACAATAGCGAAAAGTGCGGAAAGACAGAAGTTACGTAAGATGAGCACGAGACAGTCTGGCACACTGAGTTTGTAAAGCATATTATAATAAACCGTTGTGCCAGACTTTGTCAAACGCTTTCGCTATATCGAAGAAAACAGCACCCGTCATCGAACCAAGTTGGAAACCAACGCTTACGTGTTCGTTAATGTAGTGAACCTGTTGTACACAAGATTGTTGGGTTCGAAAACCAAACTGTTCGTTAGGAATTAGGCCCTTTATCTCGGCATAATCTTTAAGGCGCTTATAAATAAGTCTCATAGATTTTGCCGAGGTCATTGAGCAGACTGATGAGGCAAAAGAAAAAACATGTGGGGGGGGACCCGGCTTAAGAAATTTCTGATTTTCCCCCCCCCCCTCCCCCCCCGGGCCAAAAGCTGGGTACGCCCATGCATCTGAGAGATGTTTGATGTGACTGTAATCATTTATATTGACTGGTAATTTTTGTTATAGCTTGCATTGGATTAATGTAAGTATTTTGTACAAATACAAAGACCGTCTTTAGACACGAGCATAGCATTTAGACTGTATAGTCCCACTGCATGACAAAGGCCTCCCTTTCTCCTTTTCACTCCTCTCTCTTGAGCTGGTGTGGACCAATCCTGTCAGTAGGCGTCAAGCTCGTCTCGCCATCTTCTCTTGGGTCTGCCTCGGATGTCGGCGCACGTTTTCTGTGTGGAAGATTTGGCTCATGACTCGTTCGACATACGGTAAACGTGTCAGGCCCAGTCCCACTTCGGCTTGGCTGCTTTTTGGGTGACGTCGGAGATTTAGGTTTTTTTTTAATTACCAAAAGTATTACAGTGTTTTTTAATTCTGTTTATTATAATAATGACTAATAAATACACGTTTGCACAGGTATATGGTGTATCCTACCCTCATCGTTTCCTGAAAACGTAACGGTATTAACAACGCATCCAAAGAAGAAGAAAATCAACGTGTCCTTCCCGAACGCGGTGCTCAATGCTATGGTCAAAGTAAGTACTGAAAACATGGGTGACTAAAATAACATCTTTAGTTATTAGTCAAGCACTTGACGGTCTGCTAGCTTAGTTATGACATGTGTTTATTTACCTTTCGGCCTGAAAGGTAAATCAAAGTTGAAAGGTAGTCATTCAGATATTTTTGAAAGTGAGAACCTACCATAACTTATATTTGGAAAATATTACTGCTGTGGCTAAATGAATAGTTCTTTTTTAAGGTTCCGTACCTCAAAAGGAAAAAACGGAACCCTTATAGGATCACTCGTGTGTCTGTCTGTCCGTCTGTCACAGCCAATTTTCTCCGAATCTAATGGACCGATTAAGTTGAAATTTGGTACACATATGGATTTCTGTGACTCAAACACGTACGGCTGAATTTTGATTATGGGGGTCATTTTAGGAGGAAAATAAGAAAATTAAAAAAAGTTTTGCAAACTGTACCGTGTGATATATCAAATGAAAGGGCTTACTATGAGGGTCTCAAATATATTTTTTTATAATTTTAAAATAAATCGTTTTAAAGTTATTTAAGAAAATAGGCGAAAATTGACCATTCCCCCCCCCCCCGTTATCTCCGAAACTACTAAGCCTAAAATTTTGAAAAAAATACAGAAAATAGTTCTATACCTGTAGATTACAGGAAAATCTATAAGAAGTTTGTGATTTTAAAATAACGTGGTAAATCTCCCAATATTGTGAGTACAAACTTACATATACTGTTGGAATGTATGGGAGAACATGTTTTTCAATTACATTGTTAAGTTTGTTCTTGGTATAATTCATCCCAACTACGGAACCCTTCATTGTGCGTAGTCCGACACGCACTTGGCCGGTTTTTTTTTTATTTATAAAAGTTTAAACTAAAAAATAATAATAAATTATATTTTCTACTCAGGATCACTTCACGAACGACCAATACTTCGAACTAGTGGATCCCGAACAGAAGAAATACGAGCAGCGGGCAGAGAACTCTATATTCTTTGAAGTGGATGGCCCATACCTGGCCATGGTGTTGCCAGCATCGAAAGAGGAGGGCAAGAGGTTGAAGAAGAGATATGCTGTTTTTAACTTTGATGGGTCACTCGCTGAGTTGAAAGGTTTGTATTTTTTTAGTCCTTACTTTAAAAATATATTTGTTTAGTGCATTGCCAAGGAGTAAAATATAATTTAAAAAATATAATTTGAAAAGAAAATAGTTAATTGTTTCCGCCCGGGATCGAACCGGGGGCCTTGTGCGTGTGAAGCACACGTGATAACCGCTACACTACGGAAACTTGAAGATGTAGCGCCAAATTACCAATCCCTTTCAATGAATCTAGAGCAACTTTCACTTCAATGAGACGAGATTGTTAGAGGTCAATGACTATACAATTTATTTCAAAGCATTTTTAGGGTTCCGTACCAAAATGGTAAAAAAGGAACCCTTCTGGTGTGACTCAGTCTGTCTGTCTGTCACAGCTGGATATCTCAAGAACTACTAATGCTATCAACTTGAAATTTGGAGCAGTTTTAGATGACGTTTACCCAACTATTTTGTAAATAAGAAAGAAGTAAAAATATTGATATTTTTTTTTTGCAACAGGGACTGAAAGGGACTGAAGGGGAAAGGGGGTCTTAAAAATTCAAAGTGGGGCTTCTAGGGCATGTGGGGTATCATAATATGAAAGAACGCTGTTTGCACATTCTCAAACATTTTTTTATTTTTTTAGGCCACATAGTTTTCGACATTTGATGAAAAAAAAAAAACCGTTCTCCCCCCTTATCTCCGAAGTTTGCAAAGAGAAAAATAGGGCATGTGGGGTATCATAATAAAATAACGCTGTTTGCACATTCTCAAACATTTTTTTACCACATAGTTTTCGACATTTGATGAAAAAAAGAAGAAAAAAAAAACCGTTAAATTATTCTATGTGATAGAAGTTTATGTATAGGTTACAGGAAAAATAAAACGATGTCTCTAAATAGCACACTTTTTCAGAAATCGGAACGGAACCCTCGGTGGGCGAGTTCGACTCGCTCATGACCGGTTTTTTCAACAGTCAGTTGATTTCACCTTGTTCATGAATAAGAGCATGTACAAATTAAATATGTACCTATTGCATAAATTAGATAAGTATGTGTTATTTTATTTAGTGTACAGTTTCAAACAACCCGTTATATGCCTACTGCAATAGCATTAGTACGGGTTTTCTGTTTGCATAACTGGGGTTTTGTTAGCATGACTGTAGCATACGACATGCATGCTCCATCAAACAGAACCCCATACACCAGTAGAAGAACCATACATCTTCTGGGGTATACTAGATTAATAAAATAAATAAAAATAATAATACCAGTTTATTATTGTCATACTGCAGGGCATAAGCCTCTTCTCATATAGAGAAGGCATGAGCATTGATCCAGGCGAAAGAGCCAGAGAAATCGCCAGGCGGATTGGCGATTTCTGACTTGTATTAATTATAAGTCCAGGTTTTCTTACAATGTTAAAATATACAGGGTGACTTTGAAAACATGCGACAAAATTTAAAGGGGTGTTCTACCCATCATTATGAACAACTTTTACTATGGGACCAAACCTGAAATCGCGAAAAAAAATCAGCTGTTCAGTACATTTTGACGAATTATGCGAACATAAATGTACTGAACAGCTGATTTTTTTTTCGCGATTTCAAGTTTGGTCCCATAGTAAAAGCTGTTCATAATGATGGGTAGAACACCCCTTTAAATTTTGTCGCATGTTTTTAAAGTCACCCTGTATATAAACTAGCGACCCGGCCCTGCTTCGCACGGTTTTTACTACTTGACAAAACATGAAGGTTTCTATATTATATATTAAGTTAAATATATTATCATATAAACCTTCCGGAATAAATTCTCTAAATGATAGTGGAAACCGCATCAAAATCCGTTGCACAGTTTAGAAGAACAACACGGCCACACAGGCAGATACGAAAAGCGACTTCATTTTATAATAAGTATAGACAAATAATCTCCACCAGGTTTCGAAGTAAAACGCCGTGGAGAACTGCAACTCATCAAG
Organism: Cosmia trapezina; assembly: GCA_905163495.3. Taxonomy (NCBI): domain Eukaryota; kingdom Metazoa; phylum Arthropoda; class Insecta; order Lepidoptera; family Noctuidae; genus Cosmia; species Cosmia trapezina. Next base: position 19,847,331 of record LR991035.1, on the reverse strand, counting down.
ATCTTTCAGTCTTCGGTATTCGAAGCCTTTCTGAAAGGGAACGACCTAAAGTCGTGCTACAGCGCGGTCGCCAAGGTAGCCGACTATTGGCTCGACGTGCTGTACAGCAAAGGCAGTAACATGCCTGACTCGGAACTGTTTGAGCTGATCTCTGAGAACCGGTCCATGTCCAAGAAACTTGAGGACTATGGCGGTCAGAAGTCTACTTCAATTTCTACTGCAAAGCGGTTGGCGGAGTTTCTAGGTGATCAGATGGTGAAGGACGCGGGGTTGGCGTGCAGGTTAGTGTTCGTTGTTATATTATACAGGGTCAAATTCAATTAGCTAGCGGAACTCCCCTGACGTGATGGGTATCTATATCTAAACACGACAAAATAAAAAAATTGTGTTTTTTTTGGGTGAATGACAGCTCTGGTATTGTTGTTACATGAAATGTGAGTTGGTGAAATCTGTTTATCTGTGTACTGTGAAGTTTACACAAAAAAAAAAAACAACCTTAAGAAGCATCAAAACATCTGTCTAAGTTTGATTTGTTCTCTTTTAATCTCATTTCGGAAATCATGAAATTTTAGAATAAATCTAACTTAGGGAGATATATTGATGAATCTAAGGGTCCGTACATACAGACCGGCTCGGAGAAGAAATCAGATTTTTTATCACGTTTAAAGCAGGGTTTTGCATCATTGTAATAAGGTTTATTTTTACGTGTCACTTCTTTTATCATTGAGAATGCTTGAGAGCAATCCTATCGCGCTTAGTGTGAAATAATAAGAGGAGCCGACCGGTTGCCTCTGTTGACGTACTCTTCCGCGCTCGCGCAGCCGAATGGCTCCGTTTGCATGCTCTTTCGCCGACCGGCTCCGATTGCGTCCATGGACCATGGTTGGTCGTTGTGGGCATGGGACGTTACGTTATTTTCGCGAAATGTCCCGACGAAACGTCGAAATCGGTGAAAAGTCGTTCGGCTCTGAGCGCACCCGTCCGGCTTCGAGTGCATCCGCTCAAAAACAGTGCTCTTCCAGCCGGTCTATGTGAAACAGCCGTCGGCTCCGGCCAGTTCCAAGCGTATAACTCGCGTTGATCTGTGTGAAGAGTGCCGGCCGATGCTCTCCGAGCTGGTCTGTGTGTACGGACCCTTAGGGATATAATTATGTAAATAAATATTTGTTATAGTCGCGAATCATATTTTGATCAACATACAACCTGACACTGACCTGTAAATTACAAAAATCGCAAGAAAATTTGAATTTCGCGGGCTACCATTGCGGATCCACCTTAAATTGTTAATATGGCCTTTTTGTTATGATGGCAAATTCACTCTGTGATTAACTCCTTCTCATCATATTTCAGATTCATAATATCAAAGAAGCCCGAAGGCGCACCGGTAACCGAACGCGCGATCCCGCTCGCCATCTTCCAATCACCAGCCGCTGTCAAACGTCACCACTTACGGCGATGGCTCAAAGATAACAGCATTACTGAAGACATAGACATACGGGATGTACTGGACTGGGCGTACTATATCGAGCGGCTCAGCGGAACCGTGCAGAAGATTATTACCATACCAGCTGCTATGCAGGGGGTGAGTACATTAATAAAGACGTTACTAAATAGGGCACATACAAGGTTGAAATGAGCGAGAGGCATTAAATTAAACCACATACATTTTAAGTGCCGGTGGTTGATGACCCCAAAAACATAATTAAATGTATAGAGGTATGAGGAACAGGGTGTAAAGTTTACTCATACTCCATAGAAAACGGAGAATCCTCCGACCAGACGGGTGTTGTGTCTGGTGGGCAACGGCCCAACGGTTGATGTCGGGACGTTGTATATATGCTAGTCGCGCGGTAAACTCTGATTGCGTGATGCAGGATTTTGCGTGACGTCAGTGTGATGCGTAGTTCGCATGTGGCGATGTAGATGCCGCCACATAATGATAACTTTAAATACCCCCCACGACCCCTGTACCGTTGCATGCACCAACAATGCAAAATGCAATGCAATGCGTTGCATGTTGTTGCATGTTTTGCGTAGATGTGACGCATATTTTCCCCAAACTTGTTTTACAAATTGTTATTTTATTCTGTTGTGCTTTGCGTCATGTTTACCGCAAATAAACGTATTTCTTTCTTTCTTTTCACCCATAAGCACAATCGATTTTTCACTCCTAAAATAAGTCATTTCCCAGAAATAATTTTGGTATAGTTTGACCGCCACTGCAGTACCGCACATTAGGCATGTGCGTGGCGAGAGAAGGGGGTGTAGGGGGGTCAGTGCTGGCAGCTCATTCGTCAACGCTCACGGCGTCCCGCCCCCTGCGGTACAGCGGTAACGGTCAAACTATACAATGTTAGGTTTTTTTACACCCTGTATTATTTGAATTTCTTCCTTCCCCAGTTAGACAACCCAGTCCCCCGCTGCCAGTACCCCGACTGGCTGCACAAGAAGATGTTAGCCAAGACGGACAAGTTCAAGACAAGGAAGATTACCGACATGTTCAGCGTGCAGCCCAAGGAGCTGAACAGTTGTGAGGATGGAGAGGAACCGTCTACCAGTGGCGGTGGGAATATGGTGAGACGATAATGAACTATTAAACCATTGAGAAGGTGGGCAGCAACATCTTTTTGTACTTTTTATCGCATGCTGAGACCAATATGCAGGACTGCAGTTTTTCGTAATTTTATTTTAACGCATTTTTATTTTTAGGGTTCCGTACCTTAAAAAGAAAAATTGGAACCCATAAAGCTTCACTTCGTTGTCCGTCTGTCTGTCAGTCTGTCAAGACCCTTTTCTCAAGAACGCGTGTAGGTATCAAGTTGAAATTAATATCAAATACGTAGGTCTATGGTCCTTTGGAACCCGACCACAACATAGTTAGGAAAAGGCTAGGCAGATGATGATTGCCATAGCAAAGCAACACTTTTATATGGGGGGGTAAATCAAATTTCGAATAACTATAAATTACCCTCAGGACACGGAAGTGGACATGGAAGACATAGGCAACAAGAGCAGTGATAAGGGCACTACAATACGTCCGATAGTGCACACAGTCAAGCGCAGACGTGAGGAGTCTCCTCCCAAGGAGGCGCAGAATTGGCGGGAGGCGTTGGGTTCTCCGCCACCCTTCGGGACTACCAAGGTAACGTATATGTCACCGTATAATTATGAACTTCGTTAGTTTATAATCTATCGGTTTTATTTCCGTTAGATTATAAACTGCCGAAAAACTGTGAATTGCACCAAGCTATTTAAAATTTAACGCATTATTTTTCGATAGCTCGTAGCTACAAATAACAGCCGCACGGGTTGATCCATCAGGTTAAGCTACGCTTGCCGGGGTTGGTCAGTGGATGGCTGACCATCTTTACATATCGAGACTCCTCCATGCCTCAGAAAGCACGTAAAGCCGTTGGCGCCGGCTGTCATTTGTGGATCTTTGACAGTCATTACGAGTCGTCAGAAGCCCGAAAGTCTGAGTTGTGGAGGTCAGATAGGCAGTCGCTTCATGTAAAATATTGGTATTCCGCTGCATCCGGTTAGACTGGAAGCCGACCCCAACATAGTTGGAAAAAGGCTGAGCAGATTGAGTTTATAATTTATCCTGGGAAGCCGACAAATATGTCTTGCGCTAATACTAAATAGTCGGCTTAGCTGCGAGCAACTCGGAAGTAGCGCGCTTAGCCTTTTCTCGCAACTAGTTGCATATTTCGCAACGGCAATAGTATGTTCCGCCTTCATAACAATGGGGTTCCAGGTTGTGGCCCAGAAGTTTCGCCGCAAGAGAGCGCTGAGTGTTTGTCACTTGTCAAAGTCATCTTGAAGACAAAGCGACCAATCGGCGACAAGAAAAAACACTTAGCGCCATCTCGCGGCAAAGTTTTCAGCAAGGAACTCCAATGACAGCAGAATGAAAGTAACAAACACTTAGCGCCATCTACGCGGAACTAATTTGACAGTTTTCTTCCCCGTAGGAGAAAATGAAGAAAAAGGGATTTGGTGGATAAAAAGCTGTCTCGAGACAATCATTACAGACATAACTTTGACATTTTCACTTCGCTATTACATTACGTATACAGTTCTATCACACTCTGTCACCGCGAATATTTATATTGTTAAAGAACGCCTTATCTAATTTGATGTATTTTTGATAAATAAATATGAGATCCATACAAATGCATTAAAACAGTTTGTTGTTTTTTTTACCAGGCTGAGAGAAAGCAGTGGATATTGTTCCAAAAGAAGAAATGGCTATATCAAATGGAACAGCGTGGTTTTCGCAACCGCAGTAAAAAAGGTATTTAACTGTCAAATCTTACTCGTATAACTTAAAAATGATATAGTGTTATCTCACTCTGACATACGAAACACACCTTGCCTATGACAGACTACATAATTTGTTTATTAGGTAAAATGGACAAGGACATGATGCCACCGCCCAAGACTGGACCGGCAACTACTTTAGGCGGATTCATCAGGAGAGCTCAACGAACGCTGCTCAACACACCCTGGCAAATTATACAGGTAGGAGGAAAAAAAAAAAAACGAATTGTTTATGGTACACGGTCACACGGTACCAAATTTTTAAGATTGTTAAATGAAAAGATGCTTTTGCGAAAAATGGAATCAATTAGCGAACTAGTAAATACTATTAATTTAATAGGTACCTAATTTTAAATACACATTTCTGTTGTAGTAGATAATACTTTTTGGGCTGAGTTTATTAGATAACTAATAAACTCAGCTCAAAAAATAATAACTGTCTTTGAGATGCCACAATAAAAATGTGTTTTTAATAATTACTAAATTGACATTATTTACTAGTTCGCTAATTAATTTCATTTTTCAAAAAAGCATCTTTTCATTTAACATTCTTGAAAATTTGGTCCCGTGTGAGCGAGAGAGGTGACAAATTGCGATAGCCCTCTTAAAGTGAATGAGTTACTCTACGATTGACTCCTTAGTAGCTTGGTGAGTATTATCTGGTCGGGAGAGCATGAATAACTGCGCAAGTACTCCAGCGCGGTAGTTTAAATTGTGGTTTTTAGTCAGTAAGCTGAAGTTCGCACGGACGTAAAAATATCGCACGGGATTTTATCGCGCACTGGATTTTCAACTCTCGGTGCTGAGCCGAGCATCGAGAACCGAACCTAACAACAACAGAGTGCATTCTAGCGCGTCGAAAAAACACACTGTTGGATTTTCAACTCTCGGCGCTAAGCAGAGCGTTGAAAATCCCGTGCGCGAAAAAAAATCGCCGCGATATTTTTACATCCGTGCTAACGTCGGCTAAGAGTCTGTCAGACCTCTCCGCCTGCCCAAAGGACATCCAAGAAGACTTGTTTGCATAAAATTATATTGTATTGTAATCAATGTGCATTTGAACCTAAGCGCAATTAACTTATTTTGACATCTACAGATCGCCGAAACAGCGGAACCAGGACTATTCAAAGTATGGGCTTTAGTCGGCTCCGAACTTCACCAGATCAAGTTATCAGTGCCGCGCATCTTCTACGTGAACCAGCGAGTGTGTCGCGCCACTCACAGCGGCCAGTACTGGCGCAAGTGCAGCCGCATACTGCCGCGCGCGCATCCCGTGCTGCATCTGTACCAGTACACTGTGCCCGAGAACTTGTACAGGGAGCATCAGGAGTTAGTATTTCTACGACATATTTTTAATTAAAAAGAGTTGCGTGCATGCGCGTGCTCTCCCGTCGTCATAGGCAAATTATATCCTGCCTCAAAATTGGAACAACCTTGACAAAAAAAATTACCTATGTTTTGAACATACAACTACAAGACTTTTAATGCTAGAGTAATGGTTGAACATTCAACCATTACGCCGCAGTCCGCGCTCGAACGTTCTTGATGTCAGACGTCAACCAAAAACTAAAAAATGCCAAATTATGCGGTATTGAGCTGTAGAAACTACACAAAAAAAAGTGGGACGAGAAACGTTTCCTTTCATCAATAAGTCATATTGTTATTAAATTATGTGTTTTTCATTGCAAAATCAATTATTTTGTGTTCATTGTGTTCTTACAATGAACACTATGTAACTGAGTGTGTATCAAATAATTCATGATATATTGCCGTTTTTAGTTACAAGGCAGAATGTAGGACTTGTCTGTTAAAACACGCAATGACAATTAAAATGATCGATATTTTCACTTGACGCTCAGCTTCGTGGTACAGTCGCTATTCTCATTTTTCTGTCCAATAAAGCAAATAGTGTTGTACACACAGTTTGTACAGTCAATCTCGATTCTAATCGATTTTGGAAACAGAGGAATGATAATGATTGAGCTCCTCTTTATTAACATAGTTTTTAAGATAATGTTTTACTAACAAAAGTATGGACATTTAATAGTCTGAAATAAACTAATTTTATTTTTATTTATTTATTACTAGCTTTTGCCCGCGGCTTCGCCCGCGTGGATGTCGGAAAATATCCCATGGGAACGTACATGTGGAAAACATAGGGCCGTCCGATATAACTGTACAAACTCAAATCGCTACGATATATCGTTACCGTGTATAGTAGGCATAAAGCTACCAGTCGGCATGATTTTTTCCGACATCTTCAATCTTCATATTTCAGCCAATTTACAAAAAACCATAATGAATTACACTGAATCACTCCGTTCATTGGAGAAAACCGTATGAAAATCCGTTCGGTACTTTTTGACATTATCGCATTCAAACAGACACACTTACGCGGCGGGGGGACTTTGTTAATTACTTAAAATTTATTATGCCAGTCACGCTCTAATAACAAATAACTTTTGTCCGAGTGTCCACTCGTTCAAATAATTTCCTCGTAAAAACTTCGAATGAAATAAAGACTAAATGTTACCTCAAGATTCGAACTATGACTACATTTCCAATCCCTTAAATCTCTTAAAAAGAGGTAGTTACACAAACATTTGTCAACCCCTATTGTACCCCCTCAAAAACGCTGTACCACATATTTCTTTATTTCCTACCAAAAGCATAAATTTGAATTTTTATATCCCTACCTTAAGAAATGCTGGGTTTCCCATCTTTCATCCCTTATATCACCCCTTGTAGTATTGTTTTTGAAAGTTTCCTGTGTCCTTTCCCAAGATGCTATATAAAGCCTTGCCAAATTTTGTCGAAATCCGTGCAGTTTTGTAAATTTTAAAATCAACCCCTATTTTACCCCCTTAGGGGATGATTTTTCAAAAACGCTGAACCGCACATTTCTTTGTTTCCTATCAAAAGCATAAATTTTATCGACGTCCGTGCAGTTTTGTAAATTTTAAAATCAACCCCTATTTTACCCCCTTAGGGGATAATATTTCAAAAACGCTGAACCGCATATTTCTTAATTTCCTACCAATAGCATGAATTTGTTATCCCTAACTTTAGAAATACTGGGTTTCCCTTACAAACTTTCATCCCCTATATCACCCCCTGTAATATTGTTTTTGAAAGTATCCTATTTCCTTTCCCAGGATGCTATATAAAGCCTTGCCAAATTTTGTTGAAATCCGTGCAGTTTTGTAAATTTTAAATCAACCCCTATTTTACCCCCTTAGTGGATGATTTTTCAAAAACGCTGAACCGCATATTTCTTTATTTCCTATCAAAAGCATACATTTTAATTTTCACATCCCTAACTTAAGACATACTGATTTTCTCATACAAACTTTCATCCCCTATATCACCCCCTGTAGGATTATTTTTTAAGACAAAAAGTAGCCCATGTCCTTCCCAAAGATGCTATATAAAGCCTTGCCAAATTTTATCGAAATCCGTGCAGTTTTGTAAATTTTAAAATCAACTCCTATTTTACACCCTTTAGGGATGATTTTTCAAAAACGCTGAACCACTTATTTCATTATTTCCTACCAAAAGCATAAATCTGAATTTTCATATCCCTAACTTAAGAAAGCTATGTCATTCCCCAGGATGCTATATACAGCCTTGCCAAATTTTGTCGAAATCCGTGCAGTTTTGTAAATTTTAAAATCAACCCCTATTTTACTATATTTTACCCCCTTAGGGGATGATTTTTCAAAAACGCTGAACCGCAAATTTCTTAATTTCCTATCAAAAGCATACATTTTAATTTTCACATCCCTAACTTAAGACATACTGATTTTCCCATACAAACTTTCATCCCCTATATCACCCCCTGTAGGATTATTTTTTAAGACAAAAAGTAGCCCATGTCCTTCCCCAAGATGCTATATAAAGCCTTGCCTAATTTTATCAAAATCCGTGCAGTTTTGTAAATTTTAAAATCAACCCCTATTTTAACCCCTTAGGGGATGATTTTTCAAAAACGCTGAACCGCATATTTCTTTATTTCCTACCAAAAGCATACATTTTAATTTTCACATCCCTAACTGAAGAAATACTGAGTTTCCCATACAAACTTTCATCCCCTATATCACCCCCTGTAGTATTATTTTTGAAAAAAAATAGTATGCTATGTCATTCCCCAGGATGCTATATACAGCCTTGCCAAATTTAGTCGAAATCCTTGCAGTTTTGTAAATTTTAAAATCAACCCCTATTTTACTATATTTTACCCCATTAGGGGATGATTTTTCAAAAACGCTGAACCGCATATTTCTTAATTTCCTATCAAAAGCATACATTTTAATTTTCACATCCCTAACTTAAGAAATACTGAGTTTCCCATACAAACTTTCATCCCCTATATCACCCCCTGTAAGATTATTTTTGAAAAAAAAAGTAGCCTATGTCCGTCCCCAGGATACCATCTATAGCCTTGCCAAATTTTATCGAAATCCGTTCAGTGGTTTAGGCGTGAAAAGGTAACAGACAGACAGACAGACAGAGTTACTTTCGAATTTATAATATTAGTATGGATTATAATGTTTGCGTTGGGTTTTTTGTGACATGTAATTATTTTTTTTACTCCAATGTGCCAATTTAGTGATTTTGTTTAGAATATTATTAATTATATTTACAGATTGCCAAGTGATACCAAAGTTAAATAAATATGGATTGAAGCGACGGGGCATGAAAATTGGTTCCCAACACAATATAGTCGAATTTGCTCTGTTCATTTTAATGAAGGCAGCTTTACGGAAACAAAAAGTTTCGACGCCTGATTGATGTATTGAAGGCGTTAACTAATGCTGGAGTTAGTGGATTGACTTTAGGCTCGAATTCACTGGCATCGTTCTCTAAAACCTAAAATTCTCTATGTTTTATAGAAATCAGTAGGTACTTAGATGTTGTCGATGTCGGAACTCTTATGCGTATTGTTTAAGGCGGGAGCTCCGATTTAAAAGTGTTCATCTAATCGAATCTGTCCCGGTTTTTTGTTAGAATTTTAGGATTAAAGAATGGTGCCAGTGAATAGAACCCGCCGCAAGCTTTACATTTTATTTTACATTTGCTTTTTTTTTCAGGAATTATTAAAAATATTTTAAATTTATTTTTTACTAATTTATTTACTTCGTTCTGGATCGGATTTTACTTCATAGCGACTTCTACTGGCTTTTCTTTTTGTAGATAAAATTTCTTCTAGGGTTTTTTATTAACGTTGTAACTTTCCTACAACAAAGTACATAATAAGACTAATTAGGTTCAACCAACCAATAAGAACCAGTTATACAGGGTGTAAGGGACAGCCCTCCGCAAACTGATAGGGTGAATTCAGTATGTCATACTAAGATGACCGGTACATGAAATTTTTTCAGGAACTTTAAGGGACTCCAATAAATCTGATTTGTTTGTGTTTTTGTGCACAAATCGGAGCGTCTATTACTGGTTGGGAGGGGTGGTGATAGGTATGCGGTGAGTTCGATGAACTCTGTAGCTAGACAGAAAGTGAACAGCTGATTTCACGCGTCGTTGGTTAGAGTATTTCAACATCCATTGCTGGTTTTTTTTTTGCTGTTTTTTTTGCAATTTTTTTTACATAAATGGAGTGCTGCAAACACACAATGCAATTTTACATTGAAATAATGAAAATGTAACTGAAAAAAAATTTGAAAAAATGAAAATTTTCCTGAGAAAATTTCCGGTGGAATATGATTCAGAATGAGGAGCTGAATGCACCCTGTTAGTTTGCGGAGGGCTGTCCCTTACACCCTGTATAATGACATAATCGAAAATGACTAACATTTCAGTTAATCATGTTTGAATAGTAAGTAATGGTTGAATGTTCAACCATTACTCTAGCATTAAAAGCACAGACGTATATTGGCTAGATTACGCAAGTCTCATCGTCTGAATAGAAAGCAAGCGTGCCATTATTTTTCCACCTACTGTGACGTCACATGAGCGATTTAGTGATGGGAACTCCCCGTCCGCGAGTAAACGATTCAAAACGATTTAAAGGCCCCGCCGCGTTTCGCCTCGTCTTTGGAGCGAGAAGTCGCGTGCGAGCATTCCGTCCGCTTGCATCTTATACCTACTTGTTTCATACTGCTTCCGGTTGTGCCTAGGTATCCCGAAAGGGAATCTTTACGTAACACTCCCTGCTACGTAAAGATTATTTGAGTAAAAAATAATAATTTTATAATATCGATTATTCGAGTTCATCGACAGAGGAATGATAAATCTAAAATTATTTGTTTTTTTTTAACTGAAATGTTAGTCATTTTCGATTATGTGATTATAACTGGTTCTTATTGGTTGGTTGAACCTAATTAGTCTTATTATGTACTTTGTTGTAGGAAACTTACAACGTTAATAAAAAACCCTAGAAGAAATTTTATCTACAAAAAGAAAAGCCAGTAGAAGTCGCTATGAAATAAAATCCGATCCAGAACTAAGTAAATAAATTAGTAAAAAATAAATTTAAAATATTTTTAATAATTCCTGAAAAAAAAAGCAAATGTAAAATAAAATGTAAAGCTTGCGGCGGGTTCTATTCACTGGCACCATTCTTTAATCCTAAAATTCTAACAAAAAACCGGAACAGATTCGGTTAGATGAACACTTTTAAATCGGATCTCCCGCCTTAAACAATACGCATAAGAGTTCCGACATCGACAACATCTAAGTACCTACTGATTTCTATAAAACATAGAGAATTTTAGGTTTTAGAGAACGATGCCAGTGAATTCGAGCCTAAAGTCAATCCACTAACTCCAGCATTAGTTAACGCCTTCAATACATCAATTGTAGTCAGGCGTCGAAACTTTTTGTTTCCGTAAAGCTGCCTTCATTAAAATGAACAGAGCAAATTCGACTATATTGTGTTGGGAACCAATTTTCATGCCCCGTCGCTTCAATCCATATTTATTTAACTTTGGTATCACTTGGAAATCTGTAAATATAATTAATAATATTCTAAACAAAATCACTAAATTGGCACATTGGAGTAAAAAAAATAATTACATGTCACAAAAAACCCAACGCAAACATTATAATAATAAATAAATAAAAATAAAATTCGTTTATTTCCGACTATTAAATGTCCATACTTTTGTTAGTAAAACATTATCTTAAAAACTATGTTAGTAAAGAGGAGCTCAATCATTATCATTCCTCTGTTTCCAAAATCGATTAGAATCGAGATTGACTGTACAAACTGTGTGTACAACACTATTTGCTTTATTGGACAGAAAAATGAGAATAGCGACTGTACCACGAAGCTGAGCGACAAGTGAAAATATCGATCATTTTAATTGTCATTGCGTGTTTTAACAGACAAGTCCTACATTCTGCCTTGTAACTAAAAACGGCAATGTATCATGAATTATTTGATACACACTCAGTTACATAGTGTTCATTGTAAGAACACAATGAACACAAAATAATTGATTTTGCAATGAAAAACACATAATTTAATAACAATATGACTTATTGATGAAAGGAAACGTTTCTCGTCCCACTTTTTTTTGTGTAGTTTCTACAGCTCAATACCGCATAATTTGGCATTTTTTAGTTTTTGGTTGACGTCCGGCATCAAGAACGTTCGAGCGCGGACTGAATGGAAGCGGCGCTGAAGGAAGTCAATTTTACTCCCTTTTTACACGCGAAGTACATACACTTGCGCCGTCTAGCCAATATAAGTCTGTGATTAAAAGTCTAAGTCTTGTAGTTGTATGTTATCAGCGGTTGAAATCTTAACAAAGAAAGCTCAGAAATATTGAACTTACCACCAGTAAACCAGTCAAAATAATAACCAGCCGCAGATACAGGGGGTGGGGGGAATGTTGCAACGAGTGCAGTTGCCCCCCTCCACCCCCCCCCCCCCCCAGGGCTACGACCAACCTTTATTTTCTCGACCTCATAACTATAAATTAGACATAAATATAAGTTTCACAACCTGTATTTTTACTTTGTAAATACACCTACATATCAAGCTATACATTTCCGGTATAAGCTGATCTCGCATTGTATCGGATTTCAGTGAAATAACAGGTCAGCTTATACTGAAAATGTATAGCTTATGTAGCCGTGTGTACCTACAGATATATAGATAAATCGTAGTCACACTAATTGGACACATTGTTGAGTTTACGGAAAGTAGGTGCCGAGGGTTTTTCCACCTCCTTTTTTGAAGGTTAAAAAGGGCTTTCACGGCTTGGGAAATCTTATATCTTTTTTTTTTACAGAGAATTAACGTCTGAACTATGCGCTCCAGAAATCGAGGGAATATACGAAACGCAAATGACTCTAGAATTCAGAGTGCTGGTGCAACTTGGCTGTATATGCACTGTAGATCCAACGGAAGCTAGAAAGTATGAAAATAAATTTTACTTCTTACGCAATAAAGATTAATTTGGCATAATAATATGTTTTAAATGTTGTATTTTTCAGGATGATTCAATTTGGCTCGACTAACATGGATTCGTTTTCACTAAGTCAACTTCAGTTCAAAAGCGTGGCTCTTCAACCTTATTTACAAAAGCAGGTAATAAACAAATAACGTTCTTTAATAATTCGAAAGTAGAAAAAGCGTGTACTTGTATTTTTTTTTTTTTTTTTTTTTTTTTTGATTAGCTACTTCTCTGTCATCTCTGTTCATCTTAAAACATTAATATCAAGAATAAGCATATTGTATTATACTACAAAATAATGTACAATGCTAATCTCGGGGACAAGGCTAGAGTATAATGCTCTTTCCACACAAATTTTAATATACGAAACGGTTTTCATAATCAAAATTCTTTTATACAGGACGGTGTCGCCCCAGTAAAACACATCTACCTCTACCAACATTCTGCTCTAAACTCTTCACGCAGCATGTGGGCCCTAATACTACCTCCCGTGAAGAGAGCCTACATATACGTGTTGGACACCGTCAGGACCAATCAAGTGCCCAATATGAACACGCTCTACCTAGCCGAGAGGACTGCCAAGTAAGTACGCCATATCTACGTGGCAGTCGAGTCGTTGAGCTCTCTAAGATAGTGTTGAGTCTTGAGCTACACGATCATTTCGTGTGTTGTGTGTGTTAATGTTCGTAAATTCAGTAAACATAATGAATTATTACAGAATCAACCTAGGTACTGAAGAGGCTTCCCTCCCCGGCGCAGAACTAACTTGGGAAGTAGTGATCGAAACAGAATCGCGCGCAGTCAGCCGACATCTGCAACGCGCACTGCAACGTTACAAGGATGAACGTTGCGGGCCTACGTTACTGGCGTTGCAAGCTACGCTGTCGCCGCATTTGTTAATGCAGCTCATGCCTGGTAGGAAAATATTATGTTCAGTCCTATTCTTTTGTACATTTTACTGTACTTTGGTTACAGGAGTACAGGACTCGTGATTTTAACAGAAAAATCTATTAAAGAACTGCCATAACAGTTCCTAGCTACAGGAGTTCATGTCATCAAGCAGAAATGAACTATACTTGTCCCTGACATAGATAACAATCCCCTGATTTCGGAAAACCTATTTATTTTAATCGATTGACAAATCATATGTTCAGTGATTTAGTAGCATATTTTTTTTTTTGGAAGCTGGGTGCAAAGCTGTAAGGGTGTGACAGATGACACAGTTTTTGACAGTTTTTTATTATTTTTAACTACAAACTTTTAGTTTTTTTTTTTAATAATAAAATTTCTGATTTTAAGTTTTTTTAAATTACAAAAAAAAATGCGGTTTCAAAAGTGTCCAGATTTAACAAACTAACTTTAACTGAGCCACTGTTGGCAATTAACTGTCAGAAATTGGGTTATTAAAAAAAAAAGCAAAAACTAGCAGTTAAAAATAAAAAACCTACTTCGTCTAAGACATGTATCGCTCGAAATGCTCTATATGGTGGGTCTTAAAGCTTCGCACCCAGCTTCAAAACACCCTGTATATACTCTATCGAACACCAGAAAATAAATAATAGAAAACATAACACTACAAAATAAAACACAAGAACAGTACAAAACACACACAAGAACACTACAACTATAGTAAATGTTTGTGTTGCTTTTCAGAAAAAAGATTATTTATTGTACCTTTTATCGTACAGGTTTATCAGACTTCCCGCTAGTGCCGATCCACGTTCGAGACGTCGAAACTTTGTATAGCTCATTAGAGTGGCAGCGAATCGGTGCCAGAGCTATAGTGAGGCATTATCTTGGACTGGAAGCCGTTTTGCACCTCACTATTGAACAGTGCAGGTATGTTTTGCTGGGTGCTATAGATATGACTCCTGTTATACTAAACTTATTTTATCTAAAAAAAAAAAAACATAACATAACACACGCCACGATATTCCCCGAAAGGTTAAAAAAAGTTGTACAGGGTGTCCCGTAATTAATGGATAACCTCTTAAAGGGTCATTGTACTCATCATTATGAACAACTTTTACTATGGGGCCAAACCTGAAATCGCGAAAAAAAAATCAGCTGTTCTCTACATTTTGACCAGATAAATGAACATAAATGTAGAGAACAGCTGATTTTTTTTCGCGATTTCATGTTTGGCCCCATAGTAAAAGTTATTCATAATGATGAGTACAATGACCCTTTAAGAGGTTATCCATTAATTACGGGACACCCTGTATAATATGCTTTTCTAAATTTTTGCGTTTTAACTCATTCTTGTTGACATTTCACGACTTGATTATCAGTTGTGTATTGTGTATGCAGTATTCGATTTCATGATTGTAGTTGAAAAAATGTGCACAAAAACGACAAAGTGCATTAATAAAAGAAATTCCTAAATTGTTTATTATGAAACTAGTTTCTGCCCGCAACTTGGTTTGCGTGGAAGCCGTAAGACACCACAATATACTTAAATAACAGACATATTTTTATAAAACTTCACTGTATACTGCGTTTGTAGTTTTGGTCTCAGCGGCCAAAATATATAGAGAATCGGGACTGGTGACGCGGGAGAATGCGACGTACAGCGGTCCGTGTGAGAAGCAGCTCGTTCTGAGGTCAACACCCGCAGCCTTAAGTAGTATTTCCCATTGCTTGCGAAGTTTTTCGTTTTTAGTTTATGACGCAGATGTTCATTTAAACGCCTGCGTCCCTGCATATACTACCTAATGGCACAACACTGATACTCTGACTGATACAGGCTGGTTATTCCTGACTACCGGCTATCATTAAAATCTCAACAATCCCTAACCATAGATATTTATTTTTATTATAACCATAGATGAAAGAAGAGGCCTAAATTTCATGTTTTTCTGTATAAGTTCTACGAACTAACAAATAATCAAAATTAAAAAAAAAAAACAAAAAGAATTATTGTGATTCTTTTTTTTTTTTCAAATTTCACCAATTATGTTTAGATACAATGTAATATGGGGCGAACCTATTGCCATCAACCGAGCACAAATCCAGACTCCGAGCTGCTACTGAGAAATTCCAGATAGAAAAACCCAATACACTGCCCAACAAGGGAATTGAACCCAGGACCTTATGGTTAGCAGTATTAGCGCTTGCGACCACTAGACCAACGAGGCAGTCGATCAGATTTTATTATTTACCAGCTGCGCCCCGCGGTTTCACCCGCGTACACCGGGATAAAAAAGTAGCCTATGTGTTAATCCAGGATATAAGCTATCTACATACCAAATTTCATTCAAATCGGTCCAGCCGTTTGAGCATGAAGAAGTAACAAACATATAAAACACACGTACACACACACACACACTCACCAACTTCCGCCTTTATAATATTAGTGTGATTATGTATAGACATATTTCAGAGTTAGTGGTGGTTATAATTAAAGTCATTCATATTGATGACCACTTTCATCCCCTGGAAGGATATTAGAGATTTCTTTTACATTGTACAAATAATATTGTCCTTCACACAGGTACTTCCACGTGCCTCTAGGCAACATGCCCGCAGACCCCACACTGTTCGGCGCCGACCTGTTCTACGCGCGACACCTCATCAAACATAACTTTGTACTGTGGTGCTCCAATAGAGATCGACCCGACCTTGGTGGTAGGGAGACTGATGATAACAGGTAATATTATGTGTTTGTTTTGATGTTTTTTTCTTTTACTTGTGCTTATAGCAATAATAAAAAAATAAAAAAATAGAAACATCCGAATGAATGAATGTTTTATTTGCAAGAATATAGGTACATGGTTTATGGTACAGTGACATAGTTATGGTTTCACTATATAACCGAATAACCGAATTGATAACCTCCTCCTTTTTTCAGAAGTCGGTTAATAAATAAAATAATCTTCAACCAGTCCATTCTAAAATTAGGAAGTGGTCCATTGTGACTTTACTGCTATATACGACGTGTCGTTTTGCATCTTCATCAAATTTCAGGGTGTGATACAGAACATCAAACCGAATAAATTTCAGGGTGTGATACAGAACATCAAACCGAATAAATTTCAGGGTGTGATACAGAACATCAAACCGAATAAATTTCAGGGTGTGATACAGAACATCAAACCGAATAACTTTCTACATGGGACCAACATCTGCATCGTAATCGCGAAAAAATGTTCAACTGTCCCATAACTTAAACACCTACTCGACGGAAATGTATGGGGCGGCTGATTATTTTTTCGCCATTACGATGTTGGTGCCATGGAAAAAGTTGTTCGGTTTGATAGTCTATACCTCACCCTTAAGGCGAAAGCGCCAGGGTAGCCCGCGAAATTCAAATTTTCTTACGTTTTTTGCAATTTGTAGGTCAGTGTGAGCTTGTATGTTGATTAAAATATGATTCGCGGCTGTAACTAATATGGCTTTACAGAATTATAATCATTAGAATCAGCAATACAACTCCATAAGTTAGCATTTACCTCAAACCTCATGATTTCATGAAATCGCTAGATTTGAGATAAATGCTAACTTATGGAGTTGTATTGCTGATTCTAATGATTATAATTCAGTAAAGCCATATTAGCTACGGCCGCGAATCATATTTTAATCAACATACAAGCTCACACTGACCGACAAATTGCAAAAAACGTAAGGAATTTTGAATTTCGCGGGCTACCCTGAAGCCCTGAAGCATCAACCTTAAGACGAGGATGCAAAACGACACGTTGTATATGTCCTCTTACTGAACAAATTTCATCCTTACTTTCTCCTTCATCTCTTCTCTACAGATTAGTAAGCGAAGTAGAAGAGTTATCCGGCTGTACGCACAACGCAAGCGCCGCATACGGTACCGTTTGTGTAGAACTAGAGACAGACGCCCTAGCAGTGTGTGCGCTACTGCAAGCTCACAGCATCCTGCAGTTAGAGGGCACCAGTGTCGCCACCTCCTTCGGAGCTCAACACGCTAACATACAGGACGCTATGGCTAATGCTGGTGAGTGTATAGTAACTAGAGACAACCGCTCTAGCCGTGTGTGCGTTACTGCAAGCTCACAGCATCCTGCAGGTAGAGGGCACCAGTGTCGCCACCTCCTTCGGAGCTCAACACACTAACATACAGGACGCTATGGCTAATGCTGGTGAGTGTATAGTAACTAGAGACAGACGCCCTAGCCGTGTGTGCGCTACTGCAAGCTCACAGCATCCTGCAGGTAGAGGGCACCAGTGTCGCCACCTCCTTCGGAGCTCAACACGCTAACATACAGGACGCTATGGCTAATGCTGGTGAGTGTATAGTAACTAGAGACAGACGCTCTAGCCGCGTGTGCGCTACTGCAAGCTCACAGCATCCTGCAGGTAGAGGGCACCAGTGTCGCCACCTCCTTCGGAGCTCAACACACTAACATACAGGACGCTATGGCTAATGCTGGTGAGTGTATAGTAACTAGAGACAGACGCCCTAGCCGTGTGTGCGCTACTGCAAGCTCACAGCATCCTGCAGGTAGAGGGCACCAGTGTCGCCACCTCCTTCGGAGCTCAACACGCTAACATACAGGACGCTATGGCTAATGCTGGTGAGTATGTAATAACTAGAGACAGACGCCCTAGCTGTGTGTGCGCTACTGCAAGCTCACAGCATTCTGCAGGTAGAGGGGACCAGTGTCGCCACCTCCTTCGGAGCTCAACACGCTAACATACAAGACGCTATGGCTAATGCTGGTGAGTATATAATAACTAGAGACAGACGCCCTAGCCGTGTGTGCGCTACTGCAAGCTCACAGCATTCTGCAGGTAGAGGGCACCAGTGTCGCCACCTCCTTCGGAGCTCAACACGCTAACATACAGGACGCTATGGCTAATGCTGGTGAGTATATAATAACTAGAGACAGACGCCATAGCTGTGTGTGCGCTACTGCAAGCTCACAGCATTCTGCAGGTAGAGGGGACCAGTGTCGCCACCTCCTTCGGAGCTCAACACGCTAACATACAGGACGCTATGGCTAATGCTGGTGAGTATATAATAACTAGAGACAGACGCCCTAGCTGTGTGTGCGCTACTGCAAGCTCACAGCATTCTGCAGGTAGAGGGGACCAGTGTCGCCACCTCCTTCGGAGCTCAACACGCTAACATACAGGACGCTATGGCTAATGCTGGTGAGTATATAATAACTAGAGACAGACGCCCTAGCCGTGTGTGCGCTACTGCAAGCTCACAGCATTCTGCAGGTAGAGGGCACCAGTGTCGCCATCTCCTTCGGAGCTCAACACGCTAACATACAGGACGCTATGGCTAATGCTGGTAAGTACTCGTATATAGTAACTAGAGAAAGACGCCCTAGCCGTGTGTGCTCTACAGCAAGCTCATAGCATCCTGCAGGTAGAGGGCACCAGTGTCGCCACCTCCTTCGGAGCTCAACACGCTAACATACAGGACGCTATGGCTAATGCTGGTAAGTA
Source organism: Cosmia trapezina (assembly GCA_905163495.3). Taxonomy (NCBI): domain Eukaryota; kingdom Metazoa; phylum Arthropoda; class Insecta; order Lepidoptera; family Noctuidae; genus Cosmia; species Cosmia trapezina. The sequence continues at coordinate 19,828,162 of LR991035.1, read as the reverse complement.
TATAGTAACAAGAGAAAGACGCCCTAGCCGTGTGTGTGCTACTGCAAGCTCACAGCATCCTGCAGGTAGAGGGCACCAGTGTCGCCACCTCCTTCGGAGCTCAACACGCTAACATACAGGACGCTATGGCTAATGCTGGTGAGTGTATAGTAACTAGAGACAGACGCCCTAGCCGTGTGTGCGCTACTGCAAGCTCACAGCATTCTGCAGGTAGAGGGCACCAGTGTCGCCACCTCCTTCGGAGCTCAACACGCTAACATACAGGACGCTATGGCTAATGCTGGTGAGTGTATAGTAACTAGAGACAGACGCCCTAGCCGTGTGTGCGCTACTGCAAGCTCACAGCATTCTGCAGGTAGAGAGCACCAGTGTCGCCACCTCCTTCGGAGCTCAACACGCTAACATACAGGACGCTATGGCTAATGCTGGTGAGTATATAATAACTAGAGACAGACGCCCTATCCGTGTGTGCGCTACTGAAAGCTCACAGCATCCTGCAGGTAGAGGGCACCAGTGTCACCACCTCCTTCGGAGCTCAACACGCTAACATACAGGACGCTATGGCTAATGCTGGTGAGTATACAGAGTTGATATGACAGAGAGGCGTTAAATTACGCTACGTATACTATACGTGTTTAGTATTAATTCGATACGGTATAAAAATAAAAAGCACCAAAAATTAGTTTTTTTTTTTTTCAAACAAACTAAATAGCTTAAAAATTAGAGTAAAACGCAACCACCCTTTGTAAATAAAAACTGACCTTAGTAGGTAACAAAGCGGCAACGTCGCGCGCGCGCCGTGTGGTAACACGTGTGAAGGCGGGCGGCCGGCGATGTTAGGTAAGGTTTTGAAGTACGCACATAACGCACACAACAACAATCACAACAAAAACACTAAATTTTTAAATTCTCGATGTGTCCTCCATTCACATTAATGCACAAATTATACCGACGGAGAATATTGTTATTTATTTTTCTAATTAAATCACTGTCCGTCGCTAAGCACTTTAATTTGTGAACTGCTAAAATAATCCTAATTTTTAGTTCATCAATTGTATTTACCTCTGAGGCATACACTTCATCCTTAATGTACCCCCACAAAAAGAAATCCATGGGAGTGAGGTCTGGAGATCGTGGCGGCCAGCGAACAGGTCCGAATCGACCGATCCATTGCTGCCCAAACATTTCTGTGAGCCGCTCCCTGGAAGCCACCACAGAATGTGGAGGCGCTCCGTCCAGCTGGTACCACAACTTGCGATGAACGGATAAGGGCAGTTCGTCAGTGTACTCGGACACAGCACCACTTAACAATTCTAAAAATTTCGCCGCTGTAAGGGTGCCGTCAATAAAAACAAGGCCGATAATATTACTATTATGGATACCAGCCCACACATTGAGAGAAAATCTGTACTGGTGTTCAGATTCTCGAAACACGTGTGGATTTTCCGAACTCCAGTACCGGCGGTTTTGCCGATTCCAGATGCCATTCCTAGTAAAACTACTCTCATCGGTCCATATTACATTAGTTAAGAAATTACGGTCTTCGGTTGTTTTATTTAGTAGCCATTGGCAGTAACTGTTCCTGACCGGCAAGTCTCTCGATAACAAAGCTTGCACCTTCCGATATTTATAAGGTCTGAGTTTGTTACGTTTTAGAACCTTGTGGATGGTTCTATGGCAAACCCTAAACTGCCGGGCGGCTCTGTGGAGACCGTTGTCGGGTTGCGGGAAAAATGGTCTAAAATTCGTTCTTCCCAAGCAACGGGTAGTTGCCGCGGTGGCACTCCCTCCTGTTGCGGCACTATACTTTTATTGTCCCGTATTCTTTGTACTGCCAATTGTATGGTGCGGGCGTTTCTAGGGCAATTACGGCTGTCACCATACCTCTCTCGGTAAGTTCGCAGAGCTAAAGCTGCGTTTCCACGGCATTCGCCATAAATTAAAATCATGTCGGCGTATTCTGACGCCGTATAAGTTACACGAGGCATTGTTGAACACTATAATTACACACAAACACAACCAAAGTTTAATTACGTGTCCTATCACAATAAAAAACAGTGAATCACAAAAAAAACACTAACACTAAATAATAATAATCCCAAGATAAGTGTCTTGTCTCAATAAAAAAAAAAAAGAAATACTGTCTTAAACTTATTTAGTGTCCTATCACAATAACAAAACAAAATCACAATATTGTCAGCGCGCGAGTTCGACAAAACAAAAGCGGCGCAAGAGCTTCCGTGTTACTTAACACACGTTCCGGAAGGATAGCGTCGGCGCACTGAAAAAACAAGTTTTTTAGAGGCCCCCTGCCCCACTTACCGATCGCAAGGATCTAGGATGCAATAGCAACACACTGACCTATTTCTATTTCTTTTACGCGCGGGATGTTTTGTTAGGATTGTCACTCTCGTAATGAAAGTGAAAGTGTTTGTGTATTTATTGCTTCCTTGATGCATTGTCATCTTTTTAGCGAAATATTTGGTTGTACTTGTGACTTTCGTCAGAGCGGCAACAACGCATTGTAGGCTATACTCAGATTTATCGTTTTAAGGTGCATGACCGACGTATAGACATAATCAGCTGTTAGGAAAGATACATCGTGTTCAAACGGGGCAAAAACTTAAAAAATCATTTGCGACTAAACTACTGCTCCTATTTAATTGATTTTTGGTACAGAGCTTGAAAATGGTACCTAGTATATGCAGTTTAAAGGAAAGCCGCTCTGTCGTATCAACTCTGTATAATAACTAGAGACAGACGCCCTAGCCGTGTGTGCGCTACTGCAAGCTCACAGCATCCTGCAGGTAGAGGGCACCAGTGTCGCCACCTCCTTCGGAGCTCAACACGCTAACGTACAGGACGCTATGGCTAATGCTGGTGAGTATATAATAACTAGAGACAGACGCCCTAGCCGTGTGTGCGCTACTGCAAGCTCACAGCATCCTGCAGGTAGAGGGCACCAGTGTCGCCACCTCCTTCGGAGCTCAACACGCTAACATACAGGACGCTATGGCTAATGCTGGTGAGTGTATAGTAACTAGAGACAGACGCCCTAGCCGTGTGTGCGCTACTGCAAGCTCACAGCATCCTGCAGGTAGAGGGCACCAGTGTCGCCACCTCCTCCGGAGCTCAACACGCTAACATACAGGACGCTATGGCTAATGCTGGTGAGTGTATAGTAACTAGAGACAGACGCCCTAGCCGTGTGTGCGCTACTGCAAGCTCACAGCATCCTGCAGGTAGAGGGCACCAGTGTCGCCACCTCCTTCGGAGCTCAACACGCTAACATACAGGACGCTATGGCTAATGCTGGTGAGTGTATAGTAACTAGAGACAGACGCCCTAGCCGTGTGTGCGCTACTGCAAGCTCACAGCATCCTGCAGGTAGAGGGCACCAGTGTCGCCACCTCCTTCGGAGCTCAACACGCTAACATACAGGACGCTATGGCTAATGCTGGTGATTGTATGGTGCTGGCGGTTGGTTACAGTTGCAACCGAACCTACAATAACAATCAATGTCGAAATTACAACACTGGGATGATGCCTGAGTAAACAAGAAGAAATTCTATAATAGGCACGTAATTTTTGCTTTAACATATTAATAAAAAAAAATACTTAAATAAAACGCATTGAAGTTGGGGAGTGGGGGCTCGCTACGTTACAAACCACGTATAAAATCTAGCAGGGAGTGACGTCATGCCACATTTTAACTCAATGTGTCGCCGTAATCTTTTGATTACGTAAAAAAAGAAAAATACGTCTCCAATATTTTTTATATTATCTGCAAGACGGACAAAAAAAAATGTTAGTCGTCATCCCTATTGAACGAATTGCCAATTTACCTTCGCCGTATTTCATAGCTGCAAGCGTTTTTAAACGAACGACGCCGTTTGTATAATGAAGACAAATCATACATCTAAGGCGTTGTAAAGTAAAATTTTATGTTGTTACCTGAATTTCAAATGCTTACATTTATGAAGCCTATTCACTCATCATGCCTAATTTTATTTTCTGCCAGGATCCAACGCATCGATGACGTACGACGAAACAGCTCAATGCAGCGCCGCGTTCAAGATTCTGCGTACTATGATCGCGTCGTGGCTGCGTGACGTCACACAGTACAAGAACGTCTTCGCTGACTTCCAGATCTCACATTTTTATAGGTTTGTACAGTGTGTAGTATTTTATTACATTTTGTCTACTTACTTTCAATTCGAAAGTATAATGTAATGGAAACCAAAATGAAAATTTTCATTCATTTGCAGCAATGCAACTTGACAATACATGTGCCCATTAAAAATATTTGTGTTTTTATGTTTGAGTTTGATTTACGAAAAAAAAAACAGCCTGTTAAGTTCTACAGGGTCAAATTAAATTAGCTAGCGAAACTACAGACGTGATGGGTATCGATATCTAAACATGATAAAACAAATAAGAAATTAATTTGATGTTTTTTATGGGGTTATCAAGCTGTAGCGTACCTATACTAGAAAAGTTTAGGTAGTTAAATAAAGGTAAACGATCTTGATGTGACATAACAAATAATCTACTGCTTAAACTAGTGGTTCAATTGATTTAGTAATCATTATTGTTGTATTTACATTGGTTTTTAGTTGCTTTTTGTTTTTAAACTATGTAACTATGTAAAACCATAAATGGTGCATGTTGTGTTAGCCTTTAAGTAATTGTTACACTTATAAACGTAAGTACTGTTAGCAAAATTTTTTAAATGTTTTGTGTAAACAATTGTTGGCTAACCTAAATAAATAAATAAACTGAGGTTTTAAAATAAAAAAGATAAAAGACCCATCAAGATTGTTTACCTTTATTTAACTACCTAAACCTTTCTAGTATAGTCACTAATATCACATTTTAAAAATCTGTTTTTTTGATGTAAACTTTAGAGACGTGATCTATATCGATATCTCAACACGATAAAACAGATTTTATCAACCCGCACTTCAACACTACCAGCGGTCATTGACCCAAAAAATCATCATATTTTTTTATTTTTTATTTTGTCGTATTTAGATATCGATACCCATCACGTCTGCGGAGTTTCGCTAGCTAATTTAATTTGACCCTGTATATTGCGACTAACATTTCAATTTCTTACCGCTTCTTTTTTTTCCGCTTCTTTTTCTTTCTTTTCTTTCTTTCTTATTTCTTTCTTAAAAAGTTTATAAAGTTTATAAGTTTATTAGTTAGTGTTCGCCTCATTTTAATCAAGAACTCTTCAACAGATGGTTAAAAACCTCCTCCTCCTTGCTTTACGACCCTGCCCTCCGACGTACTCTATACAACCTGATGAAAAAGCTGTTCCTCATGCTGGTGGCGGAGTTCAAGCGCCTCGGCTCGCAAATAGTGTTCGCTGACTTCAATAAGATCCTGCTGTGTACTAAGAAGAATACTGTCATGGATGGCATCGGTGAGTCTATAATAATAAGGCTATGTGCTCATGTAATGTATCCAGGTTGCTGCCGCTTGTAGACTAAAGACACCACACACAAACTCCGTAGACGTGATGGGTATCGATATCTAAACATGTTATAACGAAAAAAAAAAAACATATATATTTTTTGGGTCATGAACCGCCGCGCCGGTAATGTAGTCACTTAAAATATCAGTTTAATAATCAGGTGTTTTATGTAAACTTCACAGACGTAATGGGTATCGATATATCGACACGATAAAACAGATTTTATTAACTAACACTTCAAGTAACAACACTAACAGAGACCCAAAAAAATCATGTAATTTTTATTTTGTTATTCTGTCGTGTTAAGATATCGATACCCATTACGTCTGCGGGGTTTTGCTAGCTAATTTAATTTGACCTTGAATATTTATTTATTTATTTAGGATCTTCCAACAAAAGATGTACACAATACATAACACATTAATAAAGGGCAACATCAGGTATTAAGTCGATGTAGGTACTCCTTCACTTATATGTGTCATATTCATATGCTGCCGAGTTTCCCACGAGAGTTTCCGACGATAAAGATTTAAAGTTTGAAACGCTATTACTTCGAGCTAAGCGCTTATTCTTATCCACTGCTGATCTCATTTTGCTTTATCCTTCGTAATCAGCTGACGAGGTGAAGAAGTGCCAGCTGGTGGCATAGCTGAGCCAGCTTTAATTCCCCAGATAATAATAACTATCCAGATATGAACCAGCTTGTATCCTTGATGTCCTCCCCTCATCGACGCCCTAAGCCGAGGTTCGTACCCCACAGAGGGTGCCCTTAGCGTGCAGTCGTAGTAAGTTAGTTTTATGCCCTGGATGGAGGCTTTCAGTTCGCTTAAGGCAACCACAGTATTGTCCAGTTAAGTAGTCTCGGCCTCTCAAGGTCAACTACGAGATGACCTACAAAAAAATATCTGTAGACCTCTGGAAGGATTCCTTCCTGATTGACTTCTGGTCTTTATGCTCAGGAGTATGCTTTGAGTTTATGTTCAGCTTTGCTCACTTCACTTTTCTGCCAATGAACAACAAAACTTGTTTGTTTGTGGTAACTTCCTTTCATTTTTACCTTGTCCAGGTTACGTGGAGTTTGTAGTGCAAAGCATCCGCAACAAGGAGCTGTTCCACGGCGTCGACATCCGGTACAAGCAGTGCTGGGCGTACCTGCTGTGGCTGGACGAGGCCAACCACGCCGGAGTGCAGGTATACCACTAGTACAGGGCGATCCCTTTCGAATGAAATAAATTAATCAATCATTTTACTTTTTATAAAATATTCTACTTTAAAAACACATAATAATGTGCCTATCTAAAACACGTAGCTTCTTGCTCTTCGTCAATGTATTTATTAATTTATAAAGTCTTACCAACTAAATACATATGACAAAGATTGTGGGTTACCCATTAATTTATAAAATAGGGAAGATACGATACGCGCTCTTCGACTTGGACTGCATAAATTAGGCTCACGGGCCCAATTGACCTTAGTCACAATCGAACTGGCGTTTGTGTAGCACGTTAAGTAAAACTACAGTAATCGTCTAAATAAGCAGGAACAATGTCTTCCTGTGTTTTCAAAATGTGCACAAATAGTTCACAAAACAAAAACAAGTTCCACAGGATTACTTTTCACTCGTAAGTACATCATAACTTAGTTTTCTTTCAAATTCTCCTGATTCTGCCTCTGCGTCGTCATTTGCAGAAAGGGATAGAAATATATGATTCGTAAGAGTGTGAAGAGACAAGCGGCAGCGCTAGCGGCGTATAACAGATTTGTTATGGGTATGTAATAGTGACAATTATTGCTTTCTTATTTCCGCTACAGCCCCCATAATATGTCTCTCTATTTCGGTTGTTGAGCACATGACGCACGACATCGGGAAATGTAGTTGTGTGGGTGTGTTTACAAGTAATTATTTCTAGTCAAATAATATTTACGTGACATTAGAGAGTACCGTATCTTCCCTATTTTATAAATCAATGGGGTTACCACAATCTTGTCATAATCTCGCAATTATTTATAATTTTATAGTCATTTAACTTTTTTTCTGGAAACAGGGCAAACTACCGGAAGGTTTAACAGAGGTTGGTTCATCGCAACTACCTGCAGCTAGCGAAGAAAGTCGCGACGATGAGGTAAAACACGTTTATTTTATTTCTATGAAAAAAACTAGTGCTTTGATCTATATCTATATCGTTTGATCTTCTTCTATACATATAAATTAAAGTCGCTTTCGTGTTTGTCTGTGTGACCGCGCTGTTCTTTTAAACACCACAATGGAATTTGTTGCGGTTTTCACCATAATTTAGAGAATTTATTCCGGAAGGTACCACAGAATACATAATACATATACATAGCCACATGAATTTTGTACTAAAGTATACTTTAAATTCAAGGACTTAGATTTAACGTCGCTATAGGTAAATGGTCGCTACAACCAAGGTCGTAATAAATGAAATCCACAGTACAAGTATAGAAGATTCACTCCGCAAAATCATTTAAATAAATAGCGACTCTTGCTACGAGACAATAAAGTGCAATTCAGGCTGCACAGCGTTAATTACCTACAGTTATATTCACTTAGAAGTTGCCTCTCTTTCTATCGCGTAACTCTTATACCTTCTGACTCTTTATGGTTGTTTTCTTTCACGACGCGGCGCGTGAGTGAGTATCTAACTAACGTGCGAGCCGGCCGGTGCGCGGCAGCCCACACTAAATTAGCTGATAAGTCGAGCCCGCCGCGTATTTGTAGCTTCATACCTAAAATGCGTAGTGCGCCTGGCCTGGTTTTACTAAGATATATCTTAATTGAAACACAAAATATAGCACAGAAATCTCTATGTTTTGACATATCGCCACATAACTAGATCGCACCCGTCCGAACCAGGGGGCCTACTCCCTAAGCACGAAGCCCGTAGTTTCGGGCTTCGTTACGGGCGTTTCTTACTCCGTATCACCTACGGATGGATGATTGGTTCGGGGCCCGAACGAAGTATGAATGACAACATGATTTGCCAGTTGTCCCTGTGTTGTTGCCCGTCTGATTTAACTTTTACACTTGTTTTAATGGATCGTAATGTCAGACGGACAGATAAACGGACGGACGGAAAGACGGACGGACTTAAGGAGTAGGCCCCCTGAGTCGGGTTAGTAGTTTCACTATAAAATATAGCTTCAATATTACAAATGATTGCATCCCGCCACGACTGTCCCATTCAGGCTCACTGGGTTGGAATAGTTACGGGAAGATGCTGACCGTATTATGTACCTACTAACATAGATCTTAAGAAAATTGTTATTAACACTTATATGGATTCTGTACGAAATAAATGGAAATAATAATGATTACGTTAATTCCAGGAGGGTTCAATAACAATGCAGTGGAACCTGTCGAACTTCCTGCCGGCGCCGGTGCGTGAGCCGTTCGCGGCGGCTGTGGCCGGCTTTCTCAGCGCGGCGTACGCGCAGCCTAACGAACTACCCGCCTTGATACGAGGGGAGATCTCGCAGAAGTTGTTCCAGTATGTTGTTGTTATATAATTTGCTTCTTTTAAAAAGGAAGGGCTAGCTTTACGTAAATTATTTAGTTCGCGCTTAAGACTCTAAAGTTAGAACAAACTTCTCCCACTCTTGTAGAGTGGGAGAAGTTTGTTCTAACTTTAGACTCTTGCAATTCTTACAAAATTTTTACTTTTAGTTGAAAATATTGTGACTTGACACACATTCAACGAAATAATATAACCAGTCTCCCACTGTGATATTATTCTGTTATACAGGCTGTATCTTAAAGTCCATAATTACAGACCATCACCAACTGAACAACTTTCTCCATGTGACCAACATCGTAATCGAGAAAAAATTATCAGCCGTTCTATACATTTGGGGCATTGAAGCTTTGTACGGGATAGCTGATTATTTTTTCGCGATTACGATGTTGGTTCCATAATAAAAAAATGTTCAGTTTGATGGTCTGTATCAAATCCTTAAATTCGACCACACCTTCTGATACATCCTGTATTTTCAGCTTTCAGCACAAGAACTAAAATTGCTATTTTTTTTTTTTTATGAAACGTATTGAAATACCAAAATGGCGGAGTTAGTTCCGATTTTGGTCACGCGCCAAGAGATCCTTGTACTGTTGTACAGAAAGAAAGAAAGAAAAGCTATTTATTCCCGCGAAAAATGACGCACATACATTCGTTTTTTACAGCTATACTTACTTGTCCTCCACAGAGTGACAGAGAAGATAAACACTCGGTACCCGTTGCTCCGGCCGTCCGACATCGCGCAGCAGCCCGGACTGAAGCCGGACGCGTTCTCCGGCGACTGCAAGCCCGCGCTACTCTACGTCAACGCGGTCTGCAAAGTGTTCTCGCTTGATCCTTCACTAGAGGACGAGGTGCGTACTACATCATATTACAGTAGTACTCAACTAATAAGGCTTATCAATGTACCTGCGCAGAAGATGAATTTTCAAAGCGCGGGAAATGCTATTGACCAATCAGCACGCTCCACGCTTTTTCCTGTACCGCTATTGGTCGCAGCTGCCGCCATTTTAGCGCGCGCCGCTTGACAGCCGCCATACTTGCGAGTGAGATGGAACTAACAGCTGCAGTGTATTATGAACCTTATTGTAGTGATCTAAGGTTGATTGTAAGTTTTAAGCAATCTCGTTAATCTTCGGGGCCATACTTTCTTTTCTACGCGAACGAAGATTCACGACGCGCCTTATTAGTTGAGTACTACTGTATCACACTAATTATTAATATTATAAAGGCGAAAGTTTGTGAGAGTGTGTGTGTGTGTGTGTGTTTGTATGTTTGTTACTTCTTCACGCTCAAACGACTGGACCGATTTGGATGAAATTTGGTATGTAGATAGCTATACCCTGGATTAACACATAGGCTATTTTTTATACCGGTCTACGCGTGGGTGAAACCGCGGGGCGCAGCTAGTAACGTGTATAAAAGTGTGTGTAGTGTGTTTAATAAGATGCTTGTGTCCACGGTAAGACTGGCTGAATATAATAATTTATTTATTCTTATCGTGGACCTAGGAGTACCTAGGGGCCTACCAAGACATGGAGAACTTCTTGTGACAACACCTACTTAGAATTTATGTATTCATATACAACTATTGCCATGGCTGTCGATCAGCAGGGCGCTTCTACTGTCATGCACCATAATTAAATAAAAAAAGTAATTAAAAAAACAAAAAAACCCGACTGCAATAAAAAAAACTGAAACTGAAAAGCTAAAAACAAGCCCATTTTAAATTTAATAAAAGTTGGAAGCAGGCGGGACCCATTCCATTTTTATATTTTCAAACTCAAACGGGTCCCGTTTGAGTTTGAAAATATAAAAATGGAATGGGCTTGTTTTTAGCTTTTCAATTTTAGTTTTTTTACTGCAGTCAGGTTTTTTTGTTTTTTTAATTACTTTTTTTTCCAGCTTTTTAGTTTACACATGTGAAAGATTTCGCAGACGATTTAGTTAAATAGTCAAGCCTTAGAGGTCCTAACTCTGCTCAAAGCAAATTTTTCAAAGCACTGTGCTTGACCGCGCGGTCAGGCGGTGTACGTGTGTTAGGCATCTACGGATTTATTAGAGGCCAATGCGACATGAGATCCGCTTCACCGCCTACCGCGGCGGTGTGCGGTGTGATAATCGCCTTATACGGGGTGGAAGGGACATCGACGCGAAAACGGTTACCACATTCAGTACATCATTCTGAGACCCCTTATATAAAAATTATTCATCGGTTATTGAAAAAAATCTGCTGTTCCATACAATTTGACCGTGTAGGTATTGCACTATTGTAGGAAACTGCAGATTTTTAGATATATTTTTTAGGTACTTTAATTTTAATTTTAGACGTGTGACTTAGCTATCGCATTAGGATAATTCCTGTAATGGTAGTTTTAAGGCATTTAAATAAATAAATAAATAAATAAAATAAAATTTTTGTTTTAATAACCGATGAAAAATTTCTATGTAGGGGGGCTCAGAATGATGTACTGAATACGTGGTAACCGTTTTCGCGTCGGATGTCCCATCCACAGTGTATAATTTTGACGTTCGAAAAGCGCTGATTTTCAGACTAGTATGAAAAAATTACTTTTGATTTTTTTGAAAGTTGTATAACAACATCGAGAACGGGTCTTATCGCGATATTCCTTTTTACGAGGTAAACAGGTACCTACTTGTTTCCCGACGTTTCAACCGCCTTGCAGCGATCGTGGTCACGGGAGGACTGATGACAGCTCAGCGACGTCTTCGTAACGTCGGGAAACAAGTAAGATAAGACCCGTTCTCGATGTTGTTATACAATGTGTACAAATCGCGAAAGTTTAAAAAGTTTTTCCTCATCCTTAGTCGTTCACTCTTGACAGAGTGGTCGTGCTTGATGACTCTGCATTTTCTTTGCCCAAAGCAGCCCTCGCGATGCTCCTCCACTAATTCCTGTCTTCCGCGTCTCGAAAGTTCTGAACTACGGAGGTTTGTGTTGACGCTTTGATAAGGTCTGTCCAACGCGTAGGTGACCGACCGCGTGACCGCTTGCCTCCACTTGTCCCTGGACAATGAGTCGTTCCATGGAGTGTTCGTTACGAACCACGTGACCCAAATATTTGATAATTCGTGTTTGCACAGTCGACGATAATCTCTGCTTAACTTTTAGTTCCTCCAGGATCGAAACATGGGTCCGAAACGGTGAAAAAGTGTTTTAGAAAGTTTCCATTCTGTCCAGGTAACTCTCCTGCGTCGCAACTTGCTGCGTCTGATCGGCGTGGGCGAGTTCAGTAGCGCGGCGGAGTGGCGCGACGCGTGCTACTCGTGCGTGCTCACCGAGATCATCTGCAAGGTGTGCAACCACTGCCGCGACCTCGACCTCTGCCGCGACACTAACACCGCCGTGCTGAACGACGTGTGAGTACCTGTGAGGGATGAACTCAGCACGAAGTCTAGAGGACTTACCTGACTGCTAATCATACTCAGCTATCAATTTTTCGCCCTGATTATGTTTTCTATAAAACGTAAACGTAACGTAGGTGAATGCGGAGTAGAAGCCTATGACAAACCTTTTTTTTTTTAATAGCTTATACAGAAATTTGGCAAGAAGCAAGGTCTCACAGCACAAGTAAAGAAAAAAGTCCGAAAATTATTAATTCGTAATTTTATCACAAACATTTTTTTTTTGGGATTACAAACTTTAATTTGCAGTTGGAGAATTGACCGTGACGTCTATCAATGTATGGGAGAACATGTTTTTTAACTACAATGTTAAGTTTGTTTTTGGGATAATTTCAACTTCGGTACCCTTCATTGTGTGTGGTCCGGTTTTTTCTATCGGTCCTGTGACCGCCATCTGTTTCGTGGTCTACCGCGGCTTTGTCTCGTTTTTTCTGGGGCCGTATGACGTAAAAAAAGATCATGGATCCATCATGGTTCCAGTGTGAGAGAGAGACGGAGCTATATACAACCTATAGCACCATCTTTTTTTACGGCTCCTGAACAATCCTTGGATTATTACTTCGTCAACATACTGAATTTGGTATCATTTCATCCACAGGCCGGTGTGCTTATGTCCTACGTGTGACACTCCGTACGAGAACCAAGAGCTGGAGTGGCGACTGGTTGAGATCATGAACAGACGAACCATGTCCTATATGCTACAAGATCTGATATGTAAACGGTGTCATCAGGTTTGTGGCAGTGAACATTTTATTTTTCTTAGGTTCATGTAAACTGGCTGACTGGACCGGACATGTTTACCGTATGTCGAATGAGTCATAGGCCAAATCTACAGTAGTACCCAACTAATAAGGCGCGTCGTGAATCTTCGTTTGCACAGAAAAGAAAGTATGGCCCCGAAGATTAACGAGAATGCTTAAAACTTACAATCAACCTTAGATCACTACTATAAGGTTCATAATACACTGCAGCTGTTAGTTCCGTCTCACTCGCAAGTATGGCGGCTGACTAACATCATGGCGGCAGCTGCCGACCAATATCGGTACAGGAAAAAGAAGCACGGTGCGTGGAGCGTGCCGATTGGTCAATAGCATTTCCCGCGCTTTGAAAATTCATCTTCTGCGCAGGTACCTCGGTAAGCCATATAAGTTGGGTACTACTGTACCACCATGTCCCAGAAAACGTCCATCGCCATCGAGGCACACCCAGAAGATGGCGGGAGCAACTTTGATGCCTATTGCCAGGATTGGTCCTAACTAGCTCAAGACAGAGAGGAGTGGAAAAGGAGAAAGAGCGGCCTTTGTCCTGCAGTGGAAATCATGTTAACTCAAAAATTAAAGCTCGCAAAGTGGTGTTGTAGCATCATCCATTTATAGCGGAAAAACCTGGTTTTCTATCAAGCTTTTGACAATATTACTTTCTTGAGTAAAGACTCATGGACGTTTAGGTTATTGGCGAAGATAAAGCCTATTCCTGTGGTGTCGTAAGAGGCGATGGTATCGTGTGCTAATCAAACTGCAATCATCAATATGTCTACCAAGTGAGGTTAGCAATTTCCCCTATGACCATGTTTTGTCAGTCAATAAGAAGCCTATGTCCAATGGTGAATGTTTTGAACAAGACCAGACAAGTTATCAATCAATCGACTCCAGCCTGTCCCAGGCTGCGCCACAACACCTTGTCCTCCGCCTTCCGCATCCAGTCTGTCCCAGCCACCTTAAGGTTGTCGGAGAGGGAGGGGGGTCGGGGTTGATAAAAATCATGATTAATTTAAAAAAATCAATTAATAAAAATTGTTTTTTTTTTATTTATTTACATATTCCAATCTTTTTACATTTGGAAGTCAGTTCAGTTATTATTAAAAAAAACATCTTTTTATTTTAATTATAAAATTAAAAAGAACGTCGTCTAAGTCGATGATCTGATTGCGATCCTTTTCTTTCTGCCACACATTTTTCTAAATGTTTTATCATTCTCGCTAAGTACTAAACCCATGAACTCCTTAGTAAAACTTTTAGCCGACGTTCGCACGGACGTAAAAATATCGCGGTGATTTTTTTTCGCGCACTGGATTTTCAACGCTCTGCTTTTCGCCAAGAGTTGAAAATCCAACAGTGTGTTTTTTCGACGCGCTGGGATGCACTCTGTTGTTATTATATTGGATTCTCGAAGCTCGGCTCTCGCAACTCTCGGTGTTCGAGAGTTGCAAATCCAGTGCGGGATAAAATCCCGCCGCGATATTTTTACGTCCGTGCAAACGTCGGCTTACACACCGCTTTGCAAGCAGACTTTTTTACATACCAGTGCAGGTATGTGTGCGCCGTAGTTTAAGTCGGGGAAGTCCCTTGACACTTTTTGGTTTGGAAATCAACGATTTATTTTAAAAAATACTTGATTTTAATCACTGATTTAAATCGGGTAATTTAAATCACCTCAACCCTGTTGGGGGGCGAACACTACGTTTGCTATACGCAGTCTCCACTCCTATCCTGTCTGGTCTCTCCACTCCACTCCACTCGTCAGCTCCACCGGTATTCGGGCCTTCGACAAACATGGCCAGCCCACTGCCACTTCAGCTTTCTTACTCTGCAAGTGACATCATAGCTCACAGAATAAGCAATCTGAAGTGGCAATGGGCACGCCATATTAGCCGTAGAACCGATGACCGTTGGGGTAGGCGAGTTCTTGAGTGGAGACCGCGTATCAGCAAACGGAAGGTAGGACGCCCTCAGGCTAGGTGGAGCGATGATCTTCGCAGGGCGGCTGGATGAGAGTTACCATAGAATCAAGTTGAATGGCGTGCAATAGGAGAGGCCTATATCCAAAAGTGGCCTGCTATAGGCTGATGTTGATGAGCTCTGCCTGCACACTATGTCGGTAAATCCAGTTCTTTTCCGGATAACTTCAAGACAACAACTTATACCATCTTCTATTTCCTGCGCAGGTAAAACGCGAGAACATGACAATGGTATGCGAGTGTGCGGGAGAGTTCGCTCTGATGGTGCCAACAAAGGACGTCCTCGCACAAGTCAACACCTTCAAGACCATAGCAGAGTATTACAAGATGCCGCTGCTCTCAGAACTGATTGAATACCACCTTAGCAATACGTGATATGAATCTGTATTATTAGGTTTAAGTGTAGTGTAATTAAAATTGTTTTTATAATGAACATGTGTTTTCATAGCTTACTAAGACCGCCTGGGCCCTTCCTGCCTCTCATACATTTCTCTCATAAATTACGTACCTACCCATAGGTACAGTATGTCATCATCTACCTAGCCTTTTCCCAACTATGTTGGGATCGGTTTCCAGTCTAACCGGACGCAGCTGAATACCAGTATTTTACATGGAGCGACTGCCTATCTGACCTCCACAACCCATTAACTGGGTAATACAATACGGTATTGGTAAGACTGGTTGACAAACTTTCGGGCTTCTGACGACCCGTAACGACTGTCAAAGATCCACGAATGACAGCCGGGACCAACGGCTTAACGTGCTTTCCGAGGCGCGTATGTAACCTTATGACTTAGCCACGAGCTCCTTACGTACATACCTTGTTACTACAATTGTGTAAGTACTACCTACAGGAAATTCTGGAAATTATTGATTGGCTGGAGTGCTCTCTAGTCGCATTTGGGATGCTGACAGCCCTCGCGGAGCCGGACGTAGGGCTCATTTGATATGTAGGTTTGTTTGTATTAGGTCTGGTCGGAGTATCCTCCCTTTTCAATGGAGGATGAGTGAACTTTGCACCCTGTTACTCATGCCTCTAAATACCTGTTCATTATATTTACTTTGAGATTATAAAACACGAGGATGAGTTTAACAATTGAGGCTTTCAGGGTTCTGTGTCAAAATGTAAAAAATGAGCACTAAGGAAGAATTTTTGAAAATTCATCTCCTGAGTTTGTATGGAAGTTCGACATTTTGCCAATGGGAAATACCATCGGGTACACACGGCTTGTGTTAGATAAGCATACGTCAAAAGTTGCCTACTTCGTGTATAGTATTTTGGTAAGTAGGTCTAATGTTGTAGGTACTACATGAAAGGTTTAACATGTACCTAACGGCTCCATTTGAATTCATCATCATCATTTCAGCCAAAAGACGTTCACTGCTGGACATAGGCCTCCCCCAAGCACCGCCATCGCCACTACTACCGGTTCTGTGCTTCCCGCATCCAGCGGATTTCCGCATTCCTTCGCCACGGGAAAAAATAAAAAACATGACTTTTTTTCCCATTAATTTAAATAAACCAAAAATTCAAATTCTTAGTTTGCATAAAAATTTCACAAAAGGTTAAACACCCCTGTTTTGCGATCAGAGTGAGTGACTATAATTTTTCTTGGTTTTATACTAAACCAAGAAAAATTATAGTCACTCACTCTGATCGCAAAACAATTTTTCTTGGTTTTATACTAAACCAAGAAAAATTATAGTCACTCACTCTGATCGCAAAACAGGGGTGTTTAACCTTTTGTGAAATTTTTATGCAAACTAAGAATTTGAATTTTTGGTTTATTTAAATTTTTCTTGGTTTAGTATAAAACCAAGAAAAATTATAGTCACTCACTCTGATCGCAAAACAATTTTTCTTGGTTTTATACTAAACCAAGAAAAATTATAGTCACTCACTCTGATCGCAAAACAGGGGTGTTTAACCTTTTGTGAAATTTTTATGCAAACTAAGAATTTGAATTTTTGGTTTATTTAAATTTTTCTTGGTTTAGTATAAAACCAAGAAAAATTATAGTCACTCACTCTGATCGCAAAACAGGGGTGTTTAACCTTTTGTGAAATTTTTATGCAAACTAAGAATTTGAATTTTTGGTTTATTTAAATTAATGGGAAAAAAAGTCATGTTTTTTATTTTTTCCCGTGGCGAAGGAATGCAGAAATCCGCTGGATGCGGGAAGCACAGAACCGGTAGTAGTGGCGATGGCGGTGCTTGGGGGAGGCCTATGTCCAGCAGTGGACGTCTTTTGGCTGAAATGATGATGATGAATTCAAATGGATCCTGAAAACAATATTGTAGTATGTTGCATAGTGTCAGTTTCTAATTTAATGCCTCCTTGAAGGTTCACTTTAGCGGGAAGGTAATGTCGGTGACTCTCCTGGAAGATCCATTAGCAAAATGTATGTTGGCATGGCATAAGAGCTCTAGGAAAAGTGGGTGGACTCCATTGTGTTAAATGAGAATATGTTTAAGCATAGCTTGTATAAGTAATAACAGCCGCACGGGTCGATCCATCAGGTTAAGGTACGCTTGCCGGGGTTGGTCCGTGGATGGGTGACCATATTTACATACCGAGACTCCGTGCCTCGGAAAGCACGTTAAGCCGTTGGTCTCGGCTGTCATTCATGGATATTTGAAAATCGTAACGGGTCGTCAGAAGCCCGAAAGTCTGACAACCAGTCTTACCAAGAGGTATCGTATTACCCATTTGTGGAGGTTGGATGGGCAGTTGCTCCATGTAAAATACGGGTATTAAGCTGCATCCGGTTAGACTGGAAGCCGACCCCAACATTATTGGAAAAGGCTAGGCAGATTGATTGTTTAAGCATAGCAAAATAATAGATATGACCCTATTGATTGCTGGATGATCCAACCATTTCTTCCAGCTTGTTTTTGTTTGACATTAACTCTTTAACCGCTAACTTCGGATTAATCCAACATATATTTTATATCCATTTTGCAAGGATTTTTCATATTTACAACCAAATACCACAAATCCTTTAGTACAGTTTTCAATTTACTGCCGAGAGCTGGGGGCATGACAACTGATATATGTATTACTGTGTGTATGAGTATGTGTGAGTTAAATTTGTTGGATAAAATTTGATAAAAACAACAGAAAATTATTGATATCATGTATATTACTATAAGGAAATTATTCACAAGTTAATTAAAATAAAAAAAACAAATAAATTAACTCAAAGTGTGCTCCTCTCATCATTTGGTGTTTGACCCAAGCCTTTAGCTACTTCACTTATGCATAACCATTGTCCATCGGATCCTTCACGCCAGAGACTGACTTTGTTGTCTCCTCCGGATACAGCAAGGATGTTACCAGTGAGAGACCAGCTCACGCTCCATACAACATCGTCAAAGGTGTTAAGTATTGTAGGGGTCCAGGACACATTATCATCACTTGTCCAAATTACAACCCTCTTGTCCTGGGAACAGCTGGCAATCATGGACCGTTGGAGCCCCAAAGACGGAGCCCAGGCTACATCTCGGACCCAGTCCATGTGCATTTCTAGTCTGTTTTCTTCTACCCATTGGTCACCCGTTTCTCTCCAAATCTGCAATAGAAATTTAGCTTTAACAGATTGAACCGGTGACCGGAAAACAATTGATTTTTTATTTTATTGTGTATATTGTCTGGCAGCTAACAAGGAACAACATATCACAATAAAAAGAACCAATATTTAGACAGATGAAAAATAATGATGATAGAAAATGCTTATTAGCTTAATTAGATTATCATTGTTATGGGTGCTATGAGTATACCAACCAAAAACAGTTGAACTTACTTTGATCAAGTTATCACATCCTCCAGTTACTATCCTCTTTGATGCCTCCTTATTGCTGAGAGGATCCAAGTTCAAGTCAGCAGAGATGGCTGGGCACCAGCTGACAGAGTTCACTCCAATGGCGTGTGCTCCTGGAATCTTCTTCACATCCCAGTTACCGCCGTCCTGAGAGTATGTTATAGTGGACACGGAGCCGTCGGAGCTGCAGCATGCCAAGATGAGGCCGTACTCGGCGGGCGCCCACGCAATAGAGTTCACGGAACTCTCATGTCCGGTATATTCATACAGTTTCGTCCACTCGCCAGATTCCTTCCATATAATGACTTTTCGGTCGTACGAGCACGACGCCAGCAGGTTGCCGTACTTAGGATGGGCCCAAGCGACCTGCCACACTGGCCCGAAGTGACCCTTCAGATCAGCAGCAAGGGTTTGTGTACCACTCTTGATGTCATAAATCTTTACAGAATTGTCGGATGAACACGTTGCAAGCCGCAACCCGTAGTAATCCAGTTCGGCATCGTGTATCATGTCTTCATGACCCGTATCGATTGTGTTTAGAACCGTAATCATTTTTAAAATATTTATCAAAAAACACAAAAATGAACAATTAGCCGCGAGTAGCGTATCAGCTGTCAAACCGTTGACGTGGAATTGAAGTTGCCAGGCCACAGAAAAGACACTGAAGACAGGCAAGACACTGACGTGACGACTATGGGGTTGGCTCCTTAAAACTTTTTGCAGATGACGCTAGCATAGCTTTCACCTGTCACATTTGTTTACTCAATTTGTGTGTTCGGTTTTGTAAATTTTTTCATCAAAATACCAGGATGGATGATAAAATAAACATGTAATCAACACGGAGAATAAGCGAGCTAAAGGCTGAACTGAAAAAACGAGGTGCTCCTTTACAAGGAAGAAAAGCAGACCTTATTGAAAGGTACCGTAAAACGGGGCTATTCGGGACATATTTTGAGATACTTTACCAAATATCTTGTTTATTTCACATAAATTACTATGGTGAAAAAATTGTACGGGTGTCGGAGAACTCCTTACTTCTGCAGACATACTTTTGAAGTAGCTACATGTAACAGGAACAGAAAAATAAAAAAATAATGAGGCTGTCCCAAATATCGCATATTTGGGGCTATTATGGACAGCACTGAAAAACCGATATAAAATGCATATTTTGAGACAAAACAGCCACTTTCAACAAGTCTATCGATACTTGGGACAAAGACTGACAAAAACTACATAAAATAATGTTTTTGTTTTAGGGATTGGTAGAATTTTAAGAAGAAAAAAATTTGTTTTCAAAAACTCGTTTATTACTAGGTTATGTAAACTTCTATGAACGGTAAGAATGTCGAAACTTAAAGCTTATTTAATTAAATTAAATTAAATTAATTAAATTAAAATAATTTAAATTAAATTAATTTAATTAAATTACGGTCAACTGTACTTTTGGGTACGCCATATTTTTGTTCTGCTTCTCTAGTAGACAGTTTTTTAGTCTTAACGTCTGATATTGCCTTGTTTAAGTCATCATTACTATAAGAGAAGTATGGCATGTACCGTTTACCTTTTCTTAAGTTTCTATATGTTCTTGAATATTTTCGAACCATTATACAATTGTACTTTATCTGAAAACAAAGACTGACAAAAACTACATAAAATAATGTTTTTGTTTTAGGGATTGGTAGAATTTAAAGAAGAAAAATTTTTTTTTCAAAAACTCGTTTATTACTAGGTTATGTAAACTTCTATGAACGGTAAGAATGTCGAAACTTAAAGCGTATTGAATTAAATTAAATTAAATTAATCAAATTAAAATAATTTAAATTAAATTAATGAAATTACGGTTAATTGTACTTTTGGGTACGCCATATTTTTGTTCTGCTTCTCTAGTAGACAGTTTTTTAGACTTAACGTCTGATATTGCCTTGTTTAAGTCATCATTACTATAAGAGAAGTATGGCATGTACCGTTTACCTTTTCTTAAGTTTCTATATGTTCTTGAATATTTTCGAACCATTATACAATTGTACTTTATCTGAAAACCACAAAAAACCTTGTAAATACATAATGATAGATATATTAATAAATAAAAATCAATTGTACATAAATGCATAAAAGTGAAGGGGCTATTTGGGACACTGTCCCAAAAAGCCCCGCAACGATGTCCCAAAAAGCCCCAGACACATTATCAATCATAAATCAAAAACTATAAGCATGACAAAATTAAATACCAGTAAGAAAACATAGTGATAATATATATACTCGTCATTTAAAAACAACAGAACTCTTACCAGTCAGGATTTTCCGCTGTGCGAGAAGTTTTGCCGCCTAAATTTTCACGTAAAAAACGGTCTCTGACTCTTTCACCAAAATTTGTTACTAAACTGTTTAATATACTGACACTGACAGTTGACAATTATGACGTTAACTATAAATGTGTTGCTAGAGTTCATAAAACAAATCCTACCAAACAGCAAACGAAAATTATCGACATAATTGTTCAAAAACCTGGGTTGTCCCAAATACCCCCCTCAAAACCAAATAGCCCCGTTTTACGGTATACTCTTAAAATTATACATCAAGCTATTTTATTTATGAAATAGTTTTGTTTGTAGGAAGTATACATTTCATAATACTTTTCGCCAATTATACATTACTACAAAAAGCCGAATTAGACCACTTTTTTTAATTACTTTTTTTAACCACTTTTTTTTTAATTCTACAGCTATCGGAAATTCGTGTGCACCTATTTCTTTGCAATAAGGCACTTCACATTTTTTCGGCATTTTGTAAAATCTTAAACAAACAAATACTTCATACAAATGAATATAATTTTGGTTAAAGCTATGCTAGCGCCACTTTGACAGTAGCCAACCCCATTGACGACCAAAGGCAAAGAGCTTGCAAAGAGTATAATAAAATTATTTATTAGAAGGATAATGAGTTATTCAGCTGCATCCGGTTAGACTGGAAGCTGACCCCAACATAGATGGGAAAAGGCTTAGCAGATTGATTGATTGATTTTGATAATGCTGACATAATAGGATAGAAATAATCCTCTCAACGAATAACCAAAGGGAGTAAACATACTAAAAGTACCCGCGTCTAGGAGGTGAGCCGGAGTGGGGGGCATAATATTTCCCACTTTTGAGTTTTTCGCTATTATCATCGGCATAATGATGGCGGTTTTAGACGGCATACGATTAGTTCCGATTTCAGCCGCACGCACTGTACTCTAAGGGCCCACGCCCACGGCGACTTTTTGTAGCGATGCGAGAGCATCGCTACAAAAAGTCGAAAAAGTTGAAAATCGATCGTGGTGTAGGTGAGGGCAAAGGGGCAAACAGCTATAGCTGTTTGCCCTCGTCTACACCACGATTCGATTCGAGGCTAGCACCACATCGCGACTCGACTGTATCGATGCAAACGCGCGACGACATCGCTACAAAAAGTCGCCGTGAGTGAGGGCCCTGTCTTATCTTTATATTGTC
Source organism: Cosmia trapezina (assembly GCA_905163495.3). NCBI lineage: Eukaryota > Metazoa > Arthropoda > Insecta > Lepidoptera > Noctuidae > Cosmia > Cosmia trapezina. The sequence continues at coordinate 19,805,674 of LR991035.1, read as the reverse complement.
TGTTTGCAACATTTAGCCTACAATGTCATGAAAAAGTTCTCAAAGAATCAGAAAATATTATTAAAACAACGAAAATTATGATAGTTAGTTTGTTTAGAAAGTAAAAAGATGTCTGCAAACGAAGAAGGATTTTTTTTCAAAGTTGAACATCTATTAAATCAAGACTATCGGGGAGTAAATGTAAGTGTGGTTAGAGAAAATGTCTTTTAAAGATTGCTGATGATTATTTTTAACTATTACTTACAGATAGCTGTTTACGCTCTGGCGACTGCTGGCTTAGCAGTATCCATACATAAAATTCGTCCGGTACGTGACCTGTTTATCTGTAGTTTAATATTGTTATTGATGTTACATAATAACATTTATATTTAAATTTAATTAGGTTAGCAAGTTTTCAAAGGTTAGTGCAGTTCCTGAACAATTCATAAGGAAACATGAGACACTTAGAGGATCTTATGTGGGTGTGCAGCACTCACCACTCCGTGTTTTGGTAAACCATAGAGCCCCTATATACTTACCTTTATGGCACTCTGAGAAACCACCACTTCCAGTCAAGGTTAGTATTATGTTTACAACAATGCCTTTGATTCAGACTGGTTGGATTGGTGCCAAGACTTTAAATGATGTTTTGTTTAGTTATGGGGAGTAGAGGTTGCAAATGCAAATGCGGTGAACTGGCTGGAATGTGTGGCCAAAGGCCAGAAAGTATCGTTGACACTTGTTGCAAGAGAAAATGATGACCTAGTCTCCAAAGTTTTGTTGCATTTACCACAACAAAGGGTAAGGATTTTCATTCAAGACATAACACAGTGACCATTATACAGAATTTGACCTATTTGTAAAAATACCAAAGAATTATTATTCTTGTTACTAGTAGATACAGCTAACTTGAAATTGTTGAACTTTGTTTCCGAGTTGCATTTTATACTAAGTTAATCAATATCAACAAAAGCAACTGATACTATTGTTTTTGTTATCAATAATTAAAACTTGCAAATTGACATTATTCTGTTTCTTGTGTTTATAACTATTTTGAAAATATTACAATGTTTCACTTATTATTTCAGAAAAACACAGTCGAGACTATAGACGTTGGTGAAAGGCTTGTAGAACTTGGTTTTGCCAAAGCAATCGTGCCCAGTAATATCAAGAAAAATACTATTGAGTCAAAATTGGCACCAGCTTTATTGTCTGCTCAAGCTCGCGCTAAGAACTACCGGCAGGGCATCTGGTCTGACAATCTTCCACCCTTACCTACTTATACAGTGTACTGGAGAAAAGGATCACAGATAACTGCAGAAGTTCTCACTGTCACAACAAAGAAATTGTTCCATTTATTAAAAATTGCTTCTGTAGGTGTCTTTGGCGGAGTAAAAAAACTAGCTTTCCGACCCTTCAAAGCAACAACGAAACAAGTACAAACTACATGAAAGCATTTATTTACGAGCGTTACTACTTAAATCTAGTTAGTTTGTACCAAATGCATTACAATAATAGTAACTATTTAGGTACTCGGAGACTAGAGGTGATACTTCCATTTTCTAAGTGTCCAAAATATTCATCTCTTTTGTATATAATGTTGGCAATAAAATGTTACTGTTAATTCACTGTAGTCTTATTATATTATTCAAAACAAAACCATTTTTGGGCAGGGCAGTTGAGTCTTTCATTTTATACATTTTAGTGACAATTTATAGATTAGCAGTCATAAGTCAGATTAAATTGTTTGCAGCCAAAGATGAAAAAAAAAACAAAACCACAATTTGTAAAAAAGCACTTTATTCAAATTAAATATTATATATTACATTAAAATATATATCTTAATTAAAATAGCAAAAGGAAAAGTACAGCTAAACAATCTATTGAAATAAACCTTCCAACCATTATTAATTATTGTAATGATGTAACACCTTAATTTCGCCCTAATATAAAAATAAATCGTCACTTCAAATGTAAACAAATGTACAAGGTAATTTACGAAAAAATACTGTTTCGTTTCAACTACACGTCGAAGTAGGTATCATAGTCGCGGATATAAAAATACAAAAAGCAAGTCTGATCCCCCTATGGAGTTGACGCACCAGTATTAAAAAGATCGAAAAATATATAGTTGGTGGGCGTTGATAGGGAACCCTACGCGCTTGATATATGGCTATTGGATGGCAATCCTGATAAACTCATAGTGATAGATATAGGAGCGCGTAGGGTCGTTTGTTACGGGCCTTAATACTTGTTGATATTGCTCGCGTTGTACATAGAGCGGGTAGGGTCCGAGTTCCGCGGGTGCTAGCCGCGGGGTCGGTGCGGGGGGCGGGGGCGGGAGCAGGGGCGCGCGCGCGGGGCGGCGTGGCGCCGTCAGAGCAGGCTGCAGCGCGACAGCCACGACGTGGGCTTGCGTTGCTGCTCGTTGGCACGGATCTGGTGCGCGCCTGACCTCGCGCCCGCTGGGTTACTCGCCTCCTGGATACACACATTCATACCAATTAGTTTACAGTAAAATATGGAAAGTTTTTGTTCATCGCATAGTTGATGGGAAGTATTTGCCATACAATTCATAAATTAAATTCTCATTGAGATGAACAACGGCAATATTACAACAGCAAATAAAATGAGGAAGTTTGCATGGAATGTTAGTGGCACACAGCTCGATGATAAATAATGCACAAAATTATCATAGCAACAAAATAAAACAAAAGTAAAACAGTTTAAAAATCAACACTATCAATAGTGTGACAATTCATAATGTAAATCCGTAGGCGATAATTTAGTGCAAAATGTAGCTTGACTGGCAGCAATAATAATGAATTGCATTTTGTCCATTCGAAAATTCATGTACAGTGTGTTTCAACTAAGAATAGGATGACCTTAGCGCCATATTGTGAAGATTTAGCAAAATAGCATCTCGTTTACACATTTTCAAAGTCAGTGACATATTTTAACAAAAACAAATTCCAAAAACAGAACTAAAATGGATAAGGATAACACTACAAAACTTTGCAAGTCTTAGATTTCTAGCTTCAGTTGACAGTTAGAGGTCATTGACTTTCCTATTCTTAGTTGAAACGCATTGTAGAGTGCAAATGCTCCATGGTAGGTACCAAAAATTGAACGCCCGGTTATTTATCTTTGCGTCATGTAAACACCTGCCTTCACAGACAAGATCCACTCATTACAAAAAAGGTTTATCTTTAGACCAGTACCCTAATTGCTACCCTAACACTATCAATCGGAATCTGAATCATTTTGAAGCAAATTGCTAATCCATTGCTTCATATGTTCGAAAAATTTGTCTGTTCGACAACGTAATTATCGCAATGAAACTGTCAAATGAAACCGATTCTGATTGATAGTGTGTTACGCAATTAGGCTGCAGGTTTAAACCATCAAACCAGTTTTTGTATTTCTAAACTTATTCCGAAAGAGGAAAAGTCCTTACTACAAAATTGCCTTTAAAACCGGGTCAATTTTGTATTAAGAATTTTACGGATTCGAAATAAAGTTCAAATTACAATAACTGGCTCGATGTTAAAACTTTAATGAGGCGGAACATATTATATCGTGTTCTATGTACCTAATGGTTTATTTATTGGCTTTGCCATCAGGATCTTATTGAATCCCAACTGATCGTCTGTTAGTTACTAGTGAAGAAAACGAGTTTTTTTCGTCAGTAACAGACTTGTCTCAGAAGGCTGGCAAAGACCTAGATTTCGCTTTTAGAAAATCAGCTCTAAATTATTGCGAACTGTAGAGAAACATCATGCACTTATTTAGTAGGTAGCTAAAATAATTTAAGTAATGCATCACAGCAGAACAAAAAACGAGCGCCTAATTAGTTTAACTCAATATTTTTACTGTTTTGCCATTTTAACTATTAAGAAGCAAACAAAAAAAGACGACACTTAGAAAAACTAGTACCGTATACTCGGATTCATTACCTTCTGTGTTCGTAAAGAATTGCATGAAACAAAAGAAGTAAATTAAATATGGAAGAAAATTACTTGTCATGTTGATACATAAAGAGGGGTTTAAATGATGAAAGTTGAAACTAGTGTCGTGAAACAGTAACTTGACTGGTTCTGTTTCGGGCTATAACGAACTAACACCCGGCTTTTGAAAATCTGATAAATTCAACTAACACACTGTCATATCTCATGTTAACTGTGCAGATTAATTGGCTGAAATAATTGTTATTATTTCTTTAAATGAGTGTGTTAGTTGAAATTAACAGCTTTTCAAAAACTGGATGTTATTAGCTATAGCCCGAAACAGAACAGTCATAAACTAGTTTCATAAAGTAAGTAAACCCAGTATGTGTTAACTATTACATAAACCAGTGAACTGTTAATTAATTAGGCCTTTGAGTCGTTTTGTTTTATCGATCGCAATCATACCCCGGCAATTGTCAGGGTCAGCAATGTTTAATTTAAACGAATTAGGTTGTACACTTGTTTAACAAGAGTGCATTAATTATTTTATGCATCATTGTTTATTGACATATCGTTATTCTCAGAATTTTGGCATTGTTGCCTAACTACCTGACATAAATGTTTGGTAGCTTCTTGCAAAACACAGCCAGGGTCAAATATGTGAAACCTAATAATAATACAGCAGGAAAAACTATTCCAAGTTTTCAGAACAATTAGAATGAGTGAGAGAGAGAACCAATTTGGTTTGATTACCAAAGTATCATCTCCTACTAGCATTAATAAACAGGGCTACACAATTTAAATTCCACATTTAGCACATATTTGGACGTGTTAGTCATGTTTCTCATCATTACCATTTATTCAGTAGGTGGTGTACGAGATCGCAAATAATTCGCACTTATGAATAAGACCTTGATTCAATTGTTACACAGACATCAATGTAAATACTGCAGCATGAAAGTTTTAAAGTTATTTTGAGGATGTATCTATTTTAATTTTATTTTAAACCTACTGTAGTGGTACACACGGCTGCACATCAAGCTATACATTTCCAGTTTACACTGACCTCTCATTTTAAGGAAATCATATACAATGCGAGATCAGCTTATACTGGAAATGTATAGCTTGATCTGTAGCCTTGCTTACTTACTGTAAAATAATTATTGAAGTTGAAAAATAACTGAATTAGCTAATGCGTAAATTAATGACTAATCAATTCATGCTAAAAAGAGTAGAAAACAATGTACTATTAGCTATATCTATACTATACACAATGACGAATCATTTTTACTTAAGTATGTTCGACAGCTGCAATCAGCATCATTCAGTTGACAAGGCTATTCATATCAAGCCATATTTTACAATGTATTGCAACTACTTAGTGCCAAGCTGAATGACAAAACATGCCCGTCCATCATTTTTTACATTCTTGGCTAAATAAAAATGATATGTAGGATGTAGGTATGTAATAAGATTTACTAAATAACAATAATGTGCTTGTAATATGGTTCAGTTCCCTACTGATAAGCAAATGCCATGTGATGTCAACTTGTCTCCTTACAAGCATAACATTCAAGTTTTCCTTATGGCATAGTTGGCAATTAATATTATGTCATTAAAATAGTTTACAACATGTATAATATTATATTTGGCAGAGCTAATCAATCACACAGTAAACAAAGGAAACGTTTTGTTTATACAATCTTTTTATATAATGGTTGTGTGTATACACACTAAAATCTCTTTCATACGCAATACATACATAACCTAAGCATTCTTATGAGGTAGGCAGAAACAACAGAGCTATGATTCTAACATTCTTCTTTTCCTTTGTCTACATCCATACATCATGTCTTCTATTTTTCTAACTTATTTTGCAATAGAAGTAAAGTGCCCGTACCTGTTTCTTCTCCATCTTGGCCTTGATATCTCTTGCTAGGGTATAAAACGCTGACTCAACATTTAAGGAGTCTTTTGCGGAGGTTTCTATAAATTTAATCTGATATTCTACAGCTAACTGCTCTCCTCTTTCTTTTGAAACCTAGAAAAAAAAAACAAAAAAGTTTGTTTGATTATATTATTAATCACGGTTTTATATGGATTAGAGTTGATCATTTTGTAATTTGACATGAATATTACGCTAACTGACTTGTTAGCCGTTCTCCCTGTTAATCCCCAGTTACTCTTATCACATAGATAAAATACCGCCAAAAGTATTAGTCACGCGAGTGTGATTGGTATAACATTTACAGTTCCATTTGCCACTTATCAATACCGACATAATATTATTGATAACACATTAATGTGTTCATAGAGCTCAAACAGTAGGAAAATCATATTACTTTCATGGCTTTATCAATACATACAAAGTGTATTTATAAATTAACTGAAACCATTATCCTGTTTTATTCAATCAAGGTTAAAAAAGATTAATTATTATTGATTAGGATAATTATCACCTCTAAATTTGTAATAGTTTGAAATCAATATGAGCTATGAAATAAGCATTCATATTTAATGAGGGTTCATTGACCTCTGTACATGAATGACTCAAGTTTTACCGCCTTGCTTTTATTTAGTAATTAATGTATAAAGGTAAATCATAGATAGATTAATTTCTCATGCAAGCAAGAGGAGGTCCACTGCCTATCTTGTCTGTTCTTACCTGTCTTTTCGCCTCTAAATCACATTTGTTCCCAAGAATCATCTTTTCAACATCAGCACTGGCATTTTCTTCAATATTCCTGATCCAATTCTTTATATTTTCAAAACTCTTCTCATTTGTAACATCGTAAACCAGCATTATACCCATTGAACCCCGATAATATGCCGTTGTGATTGTACGAAATCTTTCCTGACCAGCAGTATCCCTGGAACACAATCATATTCACAATTCAATAGAATATTCCATAAATTAATGAAATACACAATGTAATAAATGATTATTGTTCAATTGTTACCAATAAGGGGTATACATTTGATAAATCATTTATTCTAAAAAATAATAAGCTGTAAATGTTTTCCACTTACATAAATACTTAGATAACTAGCACTATAATTAGCTCATAAATTTGCAGAGGTCAAGCATGATTATGAGACTAGAACTGCAGTGCAAATGCAAATGTAAATTGTTGTTTTGTTCCCTGAATGTCTAACAGAACAACAGCTTGAGCCATTGTGTTGATAGGCTGAAGAAAGGAAGTGGGTACATTGTGCTAGCCTCATTACTCATTTACGATTGCAAAACAGCCAAAGCTAGGGGCTTTGACATGACCGCGCCTCGTAACAGGTCTGGCTAAAATAACGCTAAGAAAAAGAAACACACAAATAAAACTAAAAATCAACTTACCATATTTGTAATTTAACTTTTTTCCCGTCGAGGTCTATCGTACGAATTTTAAAGTCGATACCTGCAACCAACAGTCCAGTTATTCGGGAGTCAACTAATTAATTAGTGTGTATGATGTCATGAACTCTCGATTCATTTAATTCGATAAGGGCTCCATTTACCGAGGCGCCGCGCCCTAACTGCCACGAATATGTAGAACGATAAAAAAAATAGACACTATGATCATGGAAACAAAAAATCCTGTTCCATGACAATACGTAAAAAATTATCTGACAATAACCTTTGATAGAAATACTTGAATCAAAGTACTCACCAATTGTTGATATAAATGAAATATTGAACGCATCTTCTGAAAATCTGAATAATATAGATGTTTTTCCCACACCAGAATCACCTATCAATAGCAATTTAAATAAATAATCGTAAGTTTTTGCCATTTTTTACAACAATCTGATTACGATACACAGGTCTGCCATTCATTTGGCATTTTTGAGTAATCACTAGTGTTGTCAAGTAAAGTAACTATGTTGTAATATTTATTATTCGATGAGCATCACTTTACTGTAAAATCGATAAACATTTTTAGAAATAATTTAACAAGAAGGAAATGGACATTAAAAAAAAATCAAATATGTATGAAACAATTAAACAAAAATTGATTTCTGCAGTGACGGTTTGAAATTCAAGTAATCATAACTTCGTGTGTTTTATGAAAATTAAACGTGCTTTTTGTACCATCGCAACACTGATCCTGACCGTCACTGTCGTCTCCACAGAGTACTAATTGCTTTTGACTACAATTCTCTCAGCCAAGTGACAATGTCACTTTTTAAGGTTCCGTGGACAATGGCAAAAAGCGGTGACAAGTGAAGTGCGGTAGACCTAATAATATATTCATCAGTATGGTTGCTAGGATACCTATTACTTGTTTTGTCAAATAAAATAAAATACTATGTGCTTTCAGTCCTAAATATTGTATTTCTTTACTTTATATTTACCAGCAATATCGATGAAAATGGGAAAAGGTGTATTCCGAGCATCGATAAACAAAGGTGTAGTGATATTTCTCTCCCCATACATCACAGACCATGTAACTTTACCACACATCAATGCACAGGTATAGGGGGTATCGTTGGATAATTAATAAGATTATGATGTTCAGTGACCGTTTTATTTATGGCAATCGTTTTTGAGATAAGGGATATTTTAAGTAAAACTCTATAAAAACAAATTAGGTATCTATGTTATTGTAAACATATAAATAACTTTGTTTTTCATAGATATTTCGAGAAATACTATAAAATACAAATTTATTTTTGCGGTCGATAAAATTATACTGTGGAACTACGGAACCCTTCACTATGCGTGGTCTGACAGTTCTGACACGTACTTGGCCGGTTTTTTTTTTGACATTTATTTTGTTTCATTTGTTTGTGAGACGCTTTTCGTTCACTGCGTTTGCGGACGAATGTAATTTTATGAATAACTGTTTGTAATATGAAGTAAAGATACATAAAAGCGTACATATTTAAACTCCACAATGTTTTATCATGTGAGTGGATAACTTTAATCTTCTTATCACGCATTAAATTCGCCTGATAGAAGATAACTTGTTTTGTAAACAAATGTTTCAGATATCTTTAGAACACGAAATTCTTCTACACCCTCGGTATTTTGGGCCGCAATTGCTAGATATCGTAAAGCAGAAGTTATATACTGAAGTTGAGGGCACGTGTACGGGAAAGTAAGTGATAAATTGAATTTGAATTTTAAAGGTTATGTACTAAGACAGACTGAGAATAATGTTTTCTAATATAACTTGTTATTAGATTTGATTAGGTATGCTTACTACACAACAGCAATTCTTGGAAGTTGCAATAAAAATTTGTTGCAACTTTCAAATACCTAATTACTTAGCTGAAATATTAAAAGTGTAGAATCATCTGCTCAGCCTTTTCCCAACTATGCTGAGGTTGGCTTCCAGTCTAACCGCATGTAGCTGAATACCACTATTTTACATGGAGCGACTGCCTATCTGACCTCCAGAACCCGTTACTGGGTAATGTGATACCCGTTGGTGAGACTGGTTGCTAGACTTTTGCGGTTCTGATGACCCGTAACAACTGTCACGGATCTACAAATGACAGCCGGGACGATCAACTTAACATGCTCTTGAGGGGACGGTCTCAACACCATCCATGAGATGGTCACCCATCCCAGACAAACCGCAGCAAGCATAGCTTAACCTGATTGATTGTCCCGTGAGGCTCTTATTACTTAGCCACAAGCCCCTAAATATTAAAAGCTATTTAAATAGCTTTCAAACAGTATTTAATTTAAACAAAAAAAAACAAAAAGAAAACTAACTTTATTTGAATCAGAATTACATACAAGCTTTTTTGTTTTCAGGTATGGTTTTGTGATAGCTGTAACAGCGATAGACAGCATAGGTGCTGGTCTGATACAGCCAGGGCAGGGGTTTGTGGTGTACCCTGTCAAATACAAGGCTATTGTCTTCCGGCCGTTCAAGGGAGAGGTTCTTGATGCTATTGTCACTCAAGTTAATAAGGTGAGTAATGAATATAACCATTAATAACCATCTTCCAAATGTTGCAAGGAAATACTAGTTTACTGAAGTTGTTTGTTTATGACGTCTGACTAAAAAGCCGTGTGGGTCAATCAGTTTGCGCTTTAGCAGCTCCATCTATGAAATTTTGTTGAAATAATCTGTTCACCTACCTAGATATAGATGGCCTTTTGGTACAAATACAGTAGAATAACAGGCCCCTAGTTGAAATAGCCCGCCTGACCTTAGTAATTTGTATCTCACAAAGCAACAAGCGTGTTACTTGTATTTGTATTATAGTATTACCAAGTGTATAAACACACTGTGAATGTGTTCAAGAAGACGAGTAGTATCAACGCATAACACACACACACACTTCCGAATTCGTCATTGTCTTGGTCCAAGAGCTCCTTCGCTGACACACACATTCACAGCGTGTTTGTACACTTGGTAAACAGAAGTAAAGCGCGTGTCGCTTCAATCAACTCAGTCTATAGCAGTACACTGCTGGACATAGGCCTCTCCCAGGCCGCGCCACAACACCCTGTCCTACGCCTTCCGCATCCAGTCTGTCCCAGCCAACTTTCGTGGGGGGCGTACCACACTGTGTTTGCCGAAACGCAGTCTCCACTCCAGGTCTCGTCTGCTCCACCGGCCATCGATCCTTCGACAAACATGGCCAGCCCACTGCCACTTCAGCTTGCTTACTCTGAAGGCTATGTCATTAACTCCGGTTCTTTTCTGGATAACTTAATTTCTGATTTTGCCCTTCTGAAGAAACTCCGAGCATAGCCCGCTCCATAGCATGCTGAACGATTTTGAATTTGTGGACCAGACCGACTGTCAGTGTCCACGTTACGGCCTGTAAGTCTTAACGGGCAGGACAAACTGGTTGAAGACCTTAGTGTTCAAACACTGCGGGATAGGCCGCGAGAAGACTTGACGAAGGTTTCCAAATGCTGCCTAACCCAACTGGATCCTTCTGTCGGTTTCCTTCTCAAAGTTGTGCCTACCGAGCTGGATGACTTGCCCTAGGTAGACATACTCCACAACTTCGAGAAGCGACCCTTCGATGCGTATTGGACTCGGCAAGACGTGCGAATTGTACATGACTTTCGTCTTGTATTGCGTGTCGCTTAGTGAGATAAAAATACTGTAATTTTATTCTATTATGATTACACTACGGCCGATTTATTGGCAGGTCCGAACATAGGCACTAAGAAGTTTCGCGCATGTTCTCTTCACTCACACTAGCCTCAGCCTCAGACATAGAGTAAAGTAATATATGGCCTGAGATTTTAGAAGAACCCTAAAAAGATCTTACTGCGCAGCCTTCTGCGCGAAGTTCGGACCTGCCAAGATAAATCGGCCGTACTGTATATAAAATTACAGTATTTGTATCTAACTAAGGGGCTGCCTCCACGAGCGAGAGAATCGCAGCGATAGTCACGCTGTGCCTACAAATCAAAGCAAATTATCGCCGTGTGGAGACACGTTCTAAGAGAGTGTATAGAAATACCTACGTGGCACGACGATAATATCGTCGCGATTCTCTCGCTCGTGGAGGCGGCCCCTTAGACAGTGAAATTTTTTCTCTCAGAAGAGTGAACAAAATTAATTGAAATGATTTTATTTTTGAAGTGAAAACTTCTATAGGCGCGTTGAGAGATTTTTGATAAGAGGAAATCTTACGCTTACCGCTAACGCGATGACGCGAACCCGTAAGATTTACCACGGTTTTTTTTAGATTTTTTTTTGCGGTAACCCGCGACACCTTGACACCGTGAGTCCGTGACATGTTTTACGCATAGACTTATAAAAAACCGGTCAAGAGCGAGTCGGACTCGCGCACCGAGGGTTCCGTTCCGATTTCTGAAAAAGTGTGCTACTTAGAGACATCGTTTTATTTTTCCTGTAATCTTTATATAAACTTCTATCACATAAAATAATTTCAAATTTTTCTCTTTGCAAACTTCGGAGATAAGGGAGAGGGAACGGTATTTTTTTTTACATTTTACATTAAAAGTCGAAAACTATGCGGCCTAAAAAAAATAAAAAATAGTTTAAGAATGTGCAAACAGCGCTCTTTCATATGATACCCCACATGTCATAGTAGCCCCACTTTAAATTTTTCATATGATACCCCACATGTCATAGTAGCCCCACTTTAAATTTTTAAGACCCCCTTTCAGTCCCTGTTGCAAAAAAAAAAAAAATTTTTATTTCATTCTTATTTGCAAAATAGTTGGGTCAACGTCATCTAAAACTATTCCAAATTTCAAGTTGATAGCATCAGTAGTTCCTGAGATATCCAGCTGTGACAGACAGACAGACTGAGTCACACCATAAGGGTTCCTTTTTTACCATTTTGGTACGGAACCCTAAAAAAGGAGGACTCCGCGCCACGCATATTGTAAGTGAAGCACAGTAAGTATTAGTAGACCGCTTGTACAAACACGCCTCGCGCACACATTTACATCATAGTATGCCGACCGGCCGCCATTACGTAACACGAGCGACGGCGTCTTTTCAGGTACTCAAATCACGCACACATAAATCGTACGGTGCTTCACTTTTGATAAGCGTGGCGCGGAGTCCTCCTTTTTTTTAAGTCTACCTATGGTTTTACGTTTATGTTTTCACTTCTGTCGGCCGTCCCCATGCCTGCCAATTTTTTTTTTAATAAAATTTCAATAAGGTGCTCCCTCACCAGGAGCGTTCGCGTGTAATGTAACATTACAGATTTGTATCATTACAAGGTGCGCGGTGTAATTCTCGATTTTCCTCCCTCACTCATGCAATGCTCGAATCTGTAACGTTACATTACAGGCGAATGCTTCCGGTGAGCGAGCAACTTTCAGCTATTGTGACTGTTTTTTTTTTCTTCAGGTTGGAATGTTTGCACAAATTGGCCCATTGAGCTGCTTTATTTCACATCATGTAAGTTTTCGATCTACTTAATTTAATGTAAAACTATTCTTGCTGCTTGCTTGCTAATATGAGACTGAAAAAAAAGTTGGCTCAGAACCAGGAATCATAAAGTTGTGCTCTGTAGCCACGCCACCATATATTTTTTTACTATAATATAACCCATTTTTATGTACAGCTAGCGGTCATGACGTACATGCATTGTTTGTGAATGTACGACTTTTAATTTAAAAGAAAAAAGTAAATGAATGTGGCGTTGCTGCGGAGAATTCTCTGTAGCCACGCCACCTGTAATCAACATTTGTAGATACAATTTCAGCTATTTCTCTGAAGTTATATAATGTACGAACGCTGTGTATTATGTACACGTGATAAGTGTGTTAATACTAAAGTTTAATTCTAAACTCACAAGTTGTCCCTTCTATTGTATTAAACTAATGTATTTTAGCGATTACTTCAGATTGCCAGGAAAATTAAAATAAAACTAAACAGATTTCTTAAACAGAGGTTATTTATTATATATCCGTGTTATAACAAATTCTGAATATAGAGTAAGTGCCCCATATGGATTTTCTCATAAAAAAATCCGGGTTTTAAAGTGTAATCAGTTTTATTTATTTTAAACGGTTCTATAACTATGTGGTAACAAAGACGATTAAAAAAAGTATTTAAAAACATGTACATCTTCGAAAAAAAACAATATTTTCTAAAATATGTTTTTTTTTATGAACTTGCAGAAAGTGAATATAATATGGACCACATGCTTTCAAATATGGACCATGGTAAATTTGGTTGAAAACAATCGAAAAATTGTTAGTCTTTACACGTAAAATTAAATCAGTCACTTATTAGTGCTTATTGCAAAGTAAGCTAGTGCATTGGTATACGAAATTCGCACAAAAAATGGTTGCTTTTTATGGCAGCACATTTTTCATGAGCCCATCACTTACAAGGTAAAGATTGAATCCATTTCTCTCCATGAATATTTTCAGAAAAAAGCCCATCACAATATAAGCATTTAGCATTTTCATTTTGGGAACGATCATGACTTTCATCAGTGCTGCTATCATTGACTGAATAATAACTCTCACCAGAATAGTACGAGAGGCCATGATCAAAACCATGTCACATCGTTTTACGGCCAGAACCTTATCAAATCGTTAGTTTAGATGATTTTGAACCCTACTCAGTGGGCAGCGTGGGTCCGAAACGTCACAGTTTAATGGGAGTCCATTTCTGCTATGTCAAAAAAATAAGCAGATGGTTCCATAAAAATAAGCAGATGGTTCGTCTGATATTAAAAACGTACGTAGGTAGGTGCCGTAATATTATTACGAAAACGTTTGTTTTCAGACATTTTACGCGTCACATGTGGCGTGAGAGCATTTTCAAAAATGTCAACAGCGTTCGTACATTATATAACTTCAGAGAAATAGCTGAAATTGTATCTACAAATGTTGATTACAGGTGGCGGGCTACAGAGAATTCTCCGCAGCAACGCCACATTCATTTACTTTTTTCTTTTAACTTAAAAGTCGTACATTCACAAAAAATGCATGTACGTCATGACCGTCAGCTGTACATAAAAATGGGTTATATTATAGTAAAAAAATATATGGTGGCGTGGCTAAAGAGCACAACACTGAAATCACACCAAACGACAGCTCCTCACTGGGAGCATTCGCCTGTAGTGAAACAATCCATGTTTCTACTGTAACGGCTAGGGCTTTGCAAGTAGACTGCGCAGGCCGCCAACTGCTAGGTAGTGTAGTGATAATTGAAACCAGCAGGATAGGTTAGTACTTATTAGATAGGGGAAGGCAACTGTCAAAATGGCGCTGTTGTAGCTAGTTCCCAACACAAGCTAATCAAGGCGTGTCAAATTAAACAGAGTTGCAAATATTTTTATGAAAGTGGAAATAATTAGACAGGTTTGAAATTCCAACACTTTCCGTGTCAAATACTTGACTAAAAATATTGAAATAACCGACAATAACGAAATAGTGAAATAAAACCGAACTCATGAATGAAGAAAATGCCAAATTTAATAGGCCTTAGTTAAGGACCTAGCTATGATCACGCCATCTACAATTAGCTTTGTCCGACCTTCTCCATGGTACGCACGGCTACAGATCAAGCTATACATTTTCAGTATAAACTGATCTCGCATTGTATAGGATTTCCTTACAATGAGAGGTCAGTGTAAACTGGAAATGTATAGCTTGATGTGTAGCCGTGTGTACAAGTAACACGGCTAGGTCGCAGGTAAAGGAAGGTCATGCATATTTGATTAAGAAGGTTTTAGCTTTTCATAGCTCTTTCTATAATGATCAGTCAATACAATGTTAAATGGTGTTGTTTCAACATCATCTAGTTTTTAAAAATATGATTGACGTGTAAAAGTGTTTGTACAAACACCAGCAGGTCAAGCCACCCCACTGTCAAAATTTCTCAATCAACCTTGAACCTATAGCTTTAGGGCCCTCGCCCACGGCGACTTTTTGTAGCGATGCAGTAGCGATGCTGTCGCGCGTCCGCATCGATACAGTCGCGAAGCGGTCGCTAGCTGTGTGCCCTCGCCCACGGGCCCAGATTTAGTCGCGATGCAAACGCGATACTGGTGCGCTTCTGTCGCGATGCAAACGCGATTCAGTAACGGCACAAAAATACCTGCGATCGCTATAGTTGAGGCAACATTCGTCACGTTGTCTTTGGTGCTGCTTTTACGTAAGCAGCCGAAGCGTAGGCAACGAAAGCTCGGTTCTCCACTCACGCGCCACCCTCCCTCTGTTCTCTCCCCGATGTCGTCCGACACGGTCGCGCGTTTGCATCGATACAGTCGCGATAATGTAGCGCGTTAGTAGCGCGTTGGCATCGCTTCTGTAGCGCGTTGCAAATGCGACTAACGCGCGTTAGTAGCGATGCAGTCGCGCATTTCGTAAACGCGCGACAGCATCGCTACAAAAAGTCGCCGTGGGCGAGGGCCATTAGCGATAACGATGAAAATCTATTAAAGAAATTTCACAGATTGTAGTAGCTTGATGTGCTGGCGTCTGTACGTACATACAAACCTACTTACATAAATAAAAACATTTATTATTTATCATTAATTAAATTCTATATTTCAGTCCATCCCAGCTGATATGGAGTTCTGTCCAAATGTGAATCCTCCGTGTTACAAGAGCAAACAGGAAGACAACGTCATACAGGAAGAGGATGTGATCCGGCTCAAGATAGTCGGCACCAGGGTTGACGCCACGGGCATTGTGAGTACAACATATGTATAGTTATTTTTTAATGGGCTCATTTATTTCACTTCTCCGGCTTCTCCCTATAAATAGTTCAATCAAACAAGACTTTTTAAATGTAATGAGCACTGATCTGCTATTGTAGAAGAGTGGGCCGGGCAACATTTTTAAGCATTTATTTGTTAGCGTCAGAATGGCTGGTTGACTATGGCAAACGCCTCTGAAAGTATATTCAAGAATTGCTACATAATTGCTTATATTTGCTACATTTCTTCAATAATTGCTACATACGATGGATTCAGAGAAAAATGAATATTTTTTTGACCAGCCATTCTGACGTCAGGATGGCTGGTCGCCTCCGTGTTCAGCATGAAGGACGCAGAATTTCTAAAAGTTTGTTATGTCAATAATTGCTACCTAATTGCTTCATTCACGAATTTAAGTTTGAGCTTCATACATACATTAGGTAAAAAGATATAGCTTTTATTAATTTTTTTACGAAGAAGTGCCTAATAATTTGGAAAGGCAACAGATTTTTTTACTACAACGCAGCGCGCGTCTTGTTTAAATCTTGCAGGCGTTCGCTTAGAGTGATGTTGTTTAATGAATAGCTTTTAAAACGTACCTACCCTCAACAACACAATACATTTAGGTACTAGTATCAGTATGTAAAATAGCTGGGTCAGATAATACGTTGAAAACTTTTAACTTATTTGATAAGTACATCAAAAGAAAAATATTGCAATAAGTAGTGAAAGAACAAAGGCGAAATCGTAGCTGAATTTAATTTGAGCGACTAAAAGTGACTTATATACGAAGGCAGCTCTATTATTTTTCTACGTTTTTTCAAAATATCACCTTAACTAGTTAAAAATACTAGTTTAAATGAAAAGTTATTTGTGTGAAAAGTGTTTAGTGTTGCCATTTTGTATTTATTCTTCCAAGTGACAGTAAGTACAGCATTATTGTATTATAATCCAAATTTTTCGACATGGGTGTCATTTTAGTGTTATTTTAGGTCGCTGAAAACGATAGTGGGGTCAAAATGAAAATCCAAGATGGCGGCTGCGAAAATTTCCTAATTTTCGGTCATGGGTGTCATTTTCGTGATATTTGAGGTCGCTGAAAACGATAGTGGGGTCAAAATGAAAATCGAAGATGGCGGCTGCGAGAATTTCCTAATTTTTCGTCATGGGTGTCATTTTCGTGATATTTTAGTTTACTGAAAGCGATAGTGGGTTCAAAATGAAAATCCAAGATGGCGGCTGCGAAAATTTCCTAACTTTTCGTCATGGGTGTCATTTTCGTGATATTTTAGGTCGCTGAAAACGATAGTTATTCATTTTGAACCCACTATCGCTTTCAGTGACCTAAAATATCATGAAAATGACACCCATGACGAAAAATTAGGAAATTTTCGCAGCCGCCATCTTGGATTTTCATTTTGACCCCACTATCGTTTTCAGCGACCTAAAATAACACGAAAATGACAACCATGACGAAAAATTTGGATTATAATACAATAATGCTGTACTTACTGTCACTTGGAAGAATAAATACAAAATGGCAACACTAAACACTTTTCACACAAATAACTTTTCATTTAAACTAGTATTTTTAACTAGTTAAGGTGATATTTTAAAAAAACGTAGAAAAATAATAGAGCTGCCTTCGTATATAAGTCACTTTTAGTCGCTCAAATTAAATTCAGCTACGATTTCGCCTTTGTTCTTTCACTACTTAGTGCAATATTTTGCTTTTGATGTACTTATCAAATAAGTTAAAACAGTTTTCAAAGTATTATCTGTCCCAGCTATTTTACATACTGATACTAGTAAATGTATTGTGTTTTTGAGGGTAGGTACGTTTTAAAAGCTATTCATTATACAACATCACTCTAAGCGCACGCCTGCAAGATTTAAACAAGACGCGCGCTGTAGTAAAAAAATCTGTTGCCTTTCCAAATTAGTAGGCACTTCTTCGTAAAAAAATTAATAAAAGCTATATCTTTTTACCTAATGTATGTATGAAGCTCAAACTTAAATTCGTGAATGAAGCAATTAGGTAGCAATTATTGACATAACAAACTTTTAGAAATTCTGCGTCCTTCATGCTGAACACGGAGGCGACCAGCCATCCTGACGTCAGAATGGCTGGTCAAAAAAATATTCATTTTTCTCTGAATCCATCGTATGTAGCAATTATTGAAGAAATGTAGCAAATATAAGCAATTATGTAGCAATTCTTGAATATACTTTCAGAGGCGTTTGCCATAGGCAACCAGCCATTCTGACGCTAACATTTATTTAATAGACTTCAGGAGCCTTACTATGACGTGAAAAAAGATCATGGATCCATCATGGTTCCAGTGAGAGACAGAGGTATATACGAGCTATAGCACCATCCTTTTTTCACAAAGGAACCATGATGGATCCATAATCTTTTTATGTCCGTAAGGATTGAGTCGCCAAATTTCGTATCTTAATGAAATTTAATACTTATTTAGTAGTAAGTTTAAAAATTTTGTAGGTTCGATCCTCGATTTTGTAGGTATAATACTTCAAAAGATATATGAACTTATAGGTGGCAACTCAATCTAAATGTTTGGACTGAGTCGCCACGTCAGAACTAAGAACATCATGGATGAATGTTTATCATAATTTGGTATGATTTAGTAGTATTTGAGAGTATTTAGTAGACAAAATCTGAGCTCGGTAGTGTTAAAATTAAAAAAGTTACAATATATTATGTGTGGCTCCTCAGACCATACACATACGACTGGTCATTTTTCAAAGAAGCAGTAGTTCAATTTAATGCGCAATTTCAACATCATTTAGTAGTAAGTATATTAGATTTGTAGGATAAGAGTCGGCAATCACAAAAGAAAGAAATGGGAGATATAGCATATTTAATGTGGCTCCTCAATTCAGATGCTTCGGTAAATAGATTTGCCTCTAATCTACATAATCATGTGACGAAATTTGGAACAAAAAACGCCAATATTTTGTATAAATTTCTACAAAATGTAGGTATAAAAAAATACAAAAAAAAGTACATATTTACGAAGTTATTAGCTATTCTTTAATTTCTTATGAATTTTTTTTGTAGGGTGACCATGAATACGTGATTTAAAAAGAAAATGTACGTTTCGTGGCTTATAGAAACAAAATCTATTTTGTCGCATGTTTTCAAAGTCAGCCTGTATAGTCGGATTTGCACAATTATTTTTTTGTTTGAAAGGTTATGCTCTCGAGGTGGTCCCACTGTCACCAAATCAGAATCTGATGAGGAGATCCCATGGAAATCGAGGGAATCCCTTAAATTTTCGTTTATTGGCAACGACACTACCAGCCGCACTACCAGTAGTGTCGTTTCCAATTAACGACACTACCAAGCCTATTTTTTTTGGATTATATTGTACAGTCAACACAGCAAACTTCATTATCATCATAGTTTCATCATGGAACTTGTGAAATTTTTTAAGGGTGTAAAACACTAGAGGTAAAAAAAAACACCTAAAACGATAATGAGGTCAAAATGGAAATCCAAGATGGCGGCTGCAAAAATTTTCGCAGCCGCTATTTCAAGCCGACGCCGCGCGGCGCAGCGGAACGTGTCTACATTCGCCACGTGCTCCCGCCCCGCCCTGCGTCTTTTTAATTTTATTTTTGTATTCTTCTTCCTCTTCCTCTTCTGCAAGAAGTCCGATTATAACAAGATCCCAGTCTATCATTATGATTTCACTCGAGCACTCGACCAAACTGCTTCAATTCTACACGAAGTCTGGACGGAAATAGTAGAGACTGTAGTAGAGTAGTCGCGCGGCTTCGTGAGGCGCAGCACCGCTCTTGCACAACGCGCGTACCGGCGAAGCACCGCTGTGTCGCGATGCATCGCTATACGCTGCGAGGCATCACGAGGCGCAGCGCTGCATGGTGCAACGTATTCTAAATTCTCACAATGAAATGTGTATATTTTCGTGTAGAAAATATTTTGAGTCGCTCTTTTAAAATGTGCGCGCAGCGTCGCGTTGCGTCGCGTCTCGGTGTGAGCTGACCCTAACTCGCGCATTTGCTCTCGGAGACCACAGATGGGCATCGGGACTACTCAATTATTGTATTTCGCGGGTTGCGATTCGATTAGTGGACCTACCACTTATTATGTGCTGTTTTTTAAAACATATAGTATAGGTATAGTTCCTTTTTAGGGTTCCGTACCAAAATGGTAAAAAAGGAACCCTTATGGTGTGACTCAGTCTGTCTGTCTGTCTGTCTGTCACAGCTGGATATCTCAAGAACTACTAATGCTATCAACTTGAAATTAGGAACAGTTTTAGATGATGTTTACCCAACTATTTTGCAAATAAGAAAGAAATAGAAATATTTATACTTTTTTTGCAACATTGACTGAAAGGGGGTCTTAAAAATTCAAAGTGGGTTTACTATGGTATATTGGGTATCATATGAAAGAGGGCTATTTGCACATTCTCAAACATTTAAAAAAAAATGTAAAAAAAAATACCGTTCCCCCCCCCCCCCCTTATCTCCGAAGTTTGCGAAGCGAAAAATCTGCAAATATTCTATATGATAGAAGTTTGTGTAAAGATTACAGGAAAAATAAAACGATGTCTCTAAATAGCACACTTTTTCAGAAATCGGAACGGAACCCTCGGTGTGCGAGTCCGACTCGCTCTTGACCGGTTTTGTAACATTGTTATTATACGTAATTTGCATAATTATCTTTGTTGGCACATCTTGATTTCAATTGTGATTTGTTTTAAAACACAAAAGCGCTTCGATACAAAATCGTAGTTATAAACGCTTACCATAACATCAGAGGTATCAATGGGCAGTATGAATAGTTTTTTACAATTAGTAATAATGTATTTATTTATTAGGTAAGTTAGTATTTAAGTGGCAATTATTTAGAACGTTTAGGATGAACACTTTATTATTTTTCTCCTTTACGAAGTGAATAATACAATTCTGTTAGAAATAAGTAGGGATTTTATTAAAAAAATAAATTTCAAAAACTAGTCATCCTGGTTTCATTTAACATCATCATCATCATCATTTCAGCCGAAAGACGTCCACTGCTCCCCCCAACAGGGACCTCATTCTTAACTCGATCTCGCAGAAAAACACCGAGCATAACCCTCTTCTTTGGCTTTTGGGTGACCTTGAGCTTTCTTATGAGGCCCATTGTAAAACGCTACGTCTTAGTGCCGTAAATCATAACTGGCAACACACACTGGTCAAAGACTTTTGTTTCGAGACACTGCGATATTTTGGACGAGAAGATCTTCCGTAGCTTCCCTAACTTAACGAAGTTGGACTTACCTAGTTTGACCGTTTGTCCCAGGTACACACACAACATGGTCACCCTCAATAGCGAATTCTTAATGAATATCGAAAAGTATTTTTTTTTTTAGATACCGAATATATACAATGTTGATTTGTACATAAGTATTTAGTAGACATTTATACTAAATGTTAGTGTCTCTGGTTATTGATTCCGTTGTGATCTCAGGTAGATACAATCAATTATTTATTTGCAGAACGTCAGGACTGAGGAGCCAAATAAAATGCGTTTATTTACTAAATTCACTCAGTTTTACTACTTTCTCTATATACTACAAATTCGAACACACTTACTACTAAATGTTCTTTGGAGTGGAATATAAATTGACCAATTAATTTCATGGAAATTCACGTTCTTATGATTGATTGATTGATGGATTGAGGAGCCACATTAAAAGTATTGTATATTCTTCAATATCAACAGTACAGGACTCAGATTTTAGTAGGTACTATACACAATTACTACTAAATCATACCAAATAATGATAAACATTCATCCATGACGTACCTAGTTCTGACGTGGCGACTCAATCCAAATATTTAGATTGAGGTGCCACCTTTATGTTCATATATCTTTTGAAGTATTATACCTACAAAATCGAGGATCGAACCTACAAAATTTTTAAACTTACTACTAAATAAGTATTAAATTTCATTAAGATACGAAATGTGGCGACTCAATTCTTACGGACATATCTTTTTTCACACCATAGTACGGCCCCTGAATTCGTCCTACGCTGATGTCGGTCGCGTGCGGTCAGTCGCGTACGTTAGCGAGAAATCCTACTAATATTATAAAACAGAAAGTTTGTGAAGATGTTTGGATGATTGTTAGTCAATCACGCAAAAACGACTAAACGGATTTGGATGAAATTCTGTAACCAACTTTAATGGTTTTACATTTTGTTGTTGTGTGTAAATGTTTAGTAATGCGAATTTACACATGAGTGTAAATTGTGAATTTACTCAAGGCAGGTGATGATGATGATGTTGTGAACTTGTGAATTTAGTGTAATCGTTTTATTTATATATGGTTTTCTTTTCCAGTTCGCCATTGGAACATTGATGGACGATTACCTAGGATTAGTGACACAGTGATTTTTAAAAAAAATAAATATTATATTATATAATAAGTGTACAAAACAATTTTCAAAATAAAAACAGAAACATCACTTTGTAATCATTTATTTGGCATTCAAATAATAGGGTAAAATTCCATACACAATGTAACAAAAACAATCCATCAAAAATGATAAAATATTTGGACACCTTCAGTCTATTTGGGCAGTTTGAGTGGTGGTACGCAATGAAACACGTGTTGAGTGTGCTGTCGATGTTTCACCGACATTCATTATCCTATATTAAATTAACTTACTTCTATGAGAAACAATTATAATTATTTAGAAATATTGTCTATAGATTAATGCTCATGTTAGTAATATAACCACTCGTGTTTGTGACACAACTCAGGGCAACTTGCTATTTTCTCCGAAAACCCAATATAACCACTCGTGTTTGTGACACAACTCAGGGCAACTTGCTATTTTCTCCGAAAACCCCTTTCGTTAATAATAAACTTCAATATTATTTTATGGTTTCGTGAAAATCCAAGTGGCAGACCTGTGGGCCTAGACAAAGTAACATTCGATTAGCGATGACGCTAGTAGAAAAGCCAAAAAATGTAAGGCGTTGACATAAGCTATCGAAATGTCACGTGATCATAGGTTAACGAATTGACAGCGTCCAATGATAATCTCCATAGAGATGCTTCGATAATGATTGTAGAAATACAATCGCTCCGAAGCGAATGCTATTTGTATAGGCCTACTGTATCAATCACGTGCGTTAAAATCGATAAATTGTGTTGTAAATACATCATAAAGTGTTAGTTAATTACATTAAATAATTGACTAATAATAAGCCAAAGCCGAAAATATACCGAATGCCAAATGTTCCAATAATTTAATATAATTTCAGCCTCTATGATATTACGAGAATTTCACGTCAATGAGTATGCTATGTCTATAGTTATTTACAAATGTCTAATTGGAATCCATAAAAGATAAAATATCCAAAGGGACGAATCGAAGTCTTTGGTTCACCAATTATATACAAGTTATCAAAATACATAATTAAAAATAAATAGAACCTAATCAAATATTGCTCGTAAAACAAAATATGGCATCTAAATAAATAATACTCAATATGAGATCAGAAACACAAGCTAAGAAACTCCTGGATATCTAAGCACCAAAGAAGTCCAAAATATCCTCGTAGCGTGTCCTCTATAATTATATAAGAACGAGGTGGTATAATAGACATATCAATATTATGCGACAACATGTCCATTTATCTTTTCTCAATCGAATTTAATTCACTACGATTCTGCTCCTTTGTAAATAACACACGCAATCCGGCTGAACAGTACAAGAACGTATACAATGGAGCTGAAAAATATCGACGAACTATTGAGCCTATAGTATAGTTTGAACACAGTTCATCGACATATTTATATTCAACGTTGTTGTAGCGCCAAACAATGGAGCGCTTTCTCTAAAGGAACAGAATACGCAGCGTCTAATTACCTAGTGTTACTAAAACTTACATTCCAATTAGCTCTACTATACCAAATATATTTTTTTATAATAATAAAATATTGAGACATAACATTGTGCAATATAGTGTAATATGCATGATAGAAGTTATACTTTGAAACAATCAGTAATTATTTTGCAGTCACAATAAATTTGCACAAATCGCTCACTGAATTTAATACGCTTAATAATTTATGCTGACAGCCAATAACACAGAACTCAGTACTTTAATTGATAAATACAATTTATAGTGATTCATAGGCTAATATTCAGCATAATTATGTCAGCTTTATACAAGGCACAAAACAATAGTTCAGGATAAATATGCATTACAGGCAGACTCTAAACAAGGTAATAATTTTACATATAATTAGGGGTTATTTCGTTTGTCCACCCTAAAACAGCCACCCTAGGGTGGATACTCGGAAGCAAGTGTTCATCTATCCACCCCAGAAGGGTGGATAATCGGAATTCGTGTATTATTTTTCTTCAGATTTTCCCCTCGGCTGTGTACAGTCATTTAGAGAAGCAGAGAGGCAGAAGAATGATGACATACTTCTCTTTGAATTGTCATAGCAGAAATCTTTTTTAATTACCTATCATTCTATGTGACAATTTCAATTGTAGTTGTATTGGAGTAGGTATTGAAATAAACCACAGTTGAGGTTATTGCACACCATGTGTGCGGATAATAATAAAATTTCTATTGTGTCTGCTAATTGGCGCGCGACAGGACAATGTCTTACATTAAGAGACGAATTTATCCAGGATACAATAATGAAATTAATGTTGGTCATTTCCTGGACATATTGCAGAACTTTTAAATTGTTTAGAACGAGGAAGTTTGATTTAAATGTAATACGTAAAAAGTGTATGAGTATACTGTTCTACTGTTGATGATGACTGTACTTGGGGTAAAAAGTTGAAAGAACAATCAAAAGCGAATTCCGTTTATCCACCCCGTCCGGGGTGGATAGATGATCACGTGTTTCCGAGTATCCACCCTAGGGTGGATGTTTTAGGGTGGACAAACGGAACAAGCCATAAATGGTATCTACTAGGACGATATTTGGAGCGAATACACTAAAATAGGATACACAGTAGGAATGAAATGTTAAGAGATAACAGTGGGAGTACAGTCAAAGAAGAGTGAGAATACTTACCTACTAAAGTCACTGAAGCTAGAGACACTTCACAATACAAGATTCTGTCTGATAGGTACATAATATCTCACAAGTTTCTAATAGAACTATACATGCAATATAATACAATAACAACTGTCTCCCGTCACTTGACACTTTACACCCTTTTAGTAATCTCACTCCTATAGCTGTTTACTGTATCTTTCACAATCACTATTACGCATAGTTTTTTCTACATCAATGATATCATGTAATGTTAGAGTATGTATCATAAATTCATAATACAATGATTTACAATGGGTTGGCTTAGCCGCTTGCATCGACATTTCATATAGTTCAGAGTTCACATCAAACACGTGTAGTTCAAAAATGTCAATACAACAAGACCTTTATTTACCAAAGACTAAAGGGGAATAAGATTGATTACTATCTACCAGATAAATCTTAACATCAACTGCAACATTTAGTCTAACACGTTAACAGTAATAATACTGGCATAATTTTATTTTGAGGAATTTAATAGATTGGAATATAACAACTATTACACGACAGTGGGTTAAAATTGTTTTATTTACTGACTATGAAGGTATGTGGATTAATTTTATTTTTGCTTCCCCGTCTTTCTGGCAACTTAAATCGTCCATTCTGTCACTCAAAACCGAACACCACTTGATCAGACCTGTTGCTGTGAAGTAAATGCTTATCGTTCACAATGATATTTAACTAATTGTAATAAAACTTAAAACTGTAAAGAGTGCGCGGTCCAAGTCCTTACCGCGCTTGGGACACTTCTTGAGCTAATGCCTTCCGCATTCAGACCCATTTACTTGTTACTATCAACATTCACTTCTTCTGTGACTGGCATTCCTTCCCTTGTTCGACCCGCGAGCGAATCTACTCCAAAGAGACAATATCATCTCTAATAGACTACTTTTTTAACGTATCCTTGGAGTGGATTCAACAACATTTAGAGAACTAGCTTCAACTACAACAATCACGTGATTTTTATTCAGATTTAACAAAAAAAAAAACCTGAGTGGAAGACTCGAATTATAAGCTAGTTTACTCGTCTCAAACTTATATTGGTCATCAATATTTTAAGTGCTTCATTGCTGAATCGACTGAATTTTTCATTTTAATTCGAGACAAGTTTCTACCGTGTTTTAAAATCGAGGTTTAATTTAAATCACGTTGCATGTGTAGGGTGGGTCGCGAGTGGAACATTCCAGCATGTGTGCCGTGTTGAGCTGGCGAGCTACTCAACGCCTGACGTGGAAGCACTGGCACTAGGCGGCCGGGTGTCACGACGCGGGGGGCGCGGGCCCGGCGGCCGGCACGGCGGGCGACACGGGCCCGCGCACCGCCTCGATGTAGTCCTTGATCAGCGTCGCGATCTGGTACGCCTGAGGGGAGGACAACATTTTACATTGTTACATTCTCATTTTATTATAGTTACACCATCGTACTTTTCTAGTAGCTGAAGAGCACCCCTTTTCAACCCACAAATGGCATAATACCAACTTGCTGGTGTAGGTAAATTCCTCAGAAAGGAGGTAAATGACATCGGATTACTAAGACTGTGTTTCCATTAGGCTAGCATGTCGTCTACACCCAAGAATTTGATCCCTGGAGACACACCACACACCCACACACCTGGTCAGGTCCTTGTCTGGAGTGGTCGGATCCCGGGGGTCTACTCCCTAAGTTCGTCCGTCCGTCCGTCAGTCCGTCTGACATAACGATCCATCAAAACAAGTATAAAAGTTAAATTTTTCGGACGGGCAAGAACACATCGGGAGTCAACTGTCAAATCGTGATGTCATTCATACTTCGTTTGGTCCCCAAACCAATCATTCATCCGTAGGTGATACGGAGTAGGAAACACCCGTAACGAAGGCCGAAAGTACGGACTTCGTGCTTAGGGAGTAGACACCCTGGTCTGACCTGGTCGGGTCCTGGTCTGGTGGCGGTGGGTTGGTCTACATACCTGATCAGTAGAGAGCACGAGCTTGGCGTGCTTGCGGTCTGCTCTGGTCACGAGCAGTAGCGCTCGCGGCGCGGGCGACACGGCGAGCAGCTGGTCGTGGTCGTGCGACACTAGCGCCGCGCGGGTGCCGCGCCGCAGCAGGGTGAGGCCTCGCGCGTCCACTGCCAGCCACAGCGCGCGTGGCCAGTTCGATGTGAACGATTGCTGTGATGCAAACAAAATTATATTTTAAAGAGGTGTAGTTGTTGAAATACTGATTCTAATACAAAAACTATTTTACAGGTTGCCAACTAAACTAATCTCGAGAGTAATAGGGTACTTTTTATGCCCGAAAAACGCTTCGGTCATGGAGAATCTCCATGCGAGTGGAATCGCAGGGGAAAGCTAATCATAATCTATACATAAGTATTATAGATTAGACATTAGACAGGCTCCTTACTTTGTGTAAATTATTTCATTACTACTGTTCTCAAAGACAAAACGGTGAAGGAAACCATCGCGAGGAAACCGGCATAGCCAAGAACCAAAAATTCCAAGACATGTGATGATATTTATTCCATAAAATTAGCCCATAAACAATTAACTCCAGAAGGTAATAAATTAATATTAAACTACGTACATAATAAAAAATGTATGTTTTATCAAGTCGTAAAAACAGAGGGTCACAGCTAGTCAAAACTTAACCTATGATGACTCACCATGACATCAAAGATGGTGGCCCTGGTGAGCGGCCAGGACGAGGCGAGCGTGAGCGCGCGCTGCATGGCGTGCGCGGGCGGCGTGCCGCGCAGCGCCAGGTGGTGCAGGCGCACGGCGGGCGCGGGCAGCGCGGGCTGCGCCAGGCGCGCCGGCAGCACGGCGCTGGCGGCGGCCGCGCACTCCTCGCCGCCGCCCGCGCACTCGCCCTTTACCACCTGCGCGTGCAGCGCCGCCAGCATCACCTGTCCACACACACACACACACACACATAATTCAAAAATATATAAACAAACTGAATCTTTTAGGTAACAATTACAAACGTATTTCAACCGTGAAACCATGATGAAAGTGTCAATAAACTCTGCTCAGGATAAATTCTTTTGCAATCATTCACTAAAGGGAATATGTAACTAACACATTATCTGTATTCTATCGGCGAAATTTGGGTGTACTATAGGTACGCCTCTGCCCAACGCTTCGCAGAAACAAGGCTTATGTTATGTAGAAGGTTTCATCTTACCACTTTTTGCAACAATGATTACTTGAATAAGATAAAGTCGCGGGCAGAAGCTATAATAAGACTGTAAAATAACAGCAATACTCACAGCCTCATCGGTCTCTATGGGCAGCCGGTCGTGTCGCACGGAGTGTAGAACCTGGTAGTACAACAGCTCCATCTCGGCCGCGCACGTCGTCTGTAGCGGACGCTCGCCCAAGAATAGGCGCTTCTTGAACACCAGCCTAACAGAAAAATTGTCTAGTTAGGAAACATGCTTTATTAGGGTGCCAAACGGGAACCCTATTACTAAGCTTCCGCTGTCCGTCCGTCCATCTGTTAGCGAGAAATGTGCAGTCAGCAGGTGGATGACCCTGGTGGAGCCAACTGTACTTTTTTACGAAATTCACTTCTTTACATAATTCGACTCAAGTTTTTTTTTCTGTTTTATTCTCAATTTTTACTAATTACTAATATTAATAAAGACAATGACGAAGTACCGTATTTTTACCGAGTTCAAATTGCCATCATTAATATTATTTAAAAACAAGTAAACGAGACACAATAGAAGTTTCATTGTTATGACGGCTATAGCCGTATAATAAATCTTCTTGAGACTAGTTTGTGAGAGACTGGTGTCTGGACGGACCTGTATAGGAAGGAGATTACCAGGGTGCCACCAGACGGTATGTAATTTGTGAAGGAATAAGGCATAACACAAAGTTCGTACCTGCAAGCAGCGGCAGTAGCGCCGGCCTTCTCCCAGCGCGCGAGTACGTCACCGACTCGCTCGCTGCCCGCCAGCGCTCGCTCGCCCGCGCCCGCTGGCGTCGAGTTCGCGCACACCTCGTATAACGCGTAACCTGTGCACATGCAAGGAGACCAAAATTATAGAAGGACAGCCGAATTAAAACCAAATAAGTTTAGCAGTACTGTCGGTATCAACAATTACTTACCTGCCTCTGCCTCGTCGACAATACAGATGACAGTTTGACAGACAAAGAAAGTAAGAAAGAAAAATATTTTATTTACAGACAATAAAAAAAAGGATCATTAAAAATTAACAATCATTCATAATCCATAAGTCATCAGTTGGGCAATAAGTGCATGAAGTAGTTACTGGCATTATTGCCTTGCAGAAGATAACATTTGAGGGGCTTGTGGCTAAGTAATAGCAGCCGCACAGTTCGATCGATCAGTTTAAACTACGCTTGCCGCGGTTGGTCCGTGGATGGGTGACCATCTTTACATACCAAGACCCCTCCGTGCCACGCAGGGGCACAAGTGCCAGCACGTTAAGCCGTTGGCCCCAGCAGTCATTCGTGGATCTTTGACAGGCGTTACGGGTCGTCAGAAGCGCGAAAGTCTGACAACCAGTCTTACCAATGGGTGTCGTATTACCCATTAACTGGGTTGTGGAGGTCTGATATGCAGTCGCTCCATGTATGATACTGGTATTCAGTTGCATCCGGTTAGACTGGAAGCCGACCGCAACATAGTTGGGAAAAGGCTAGGCAGATGCAGATGAGAATATAAGATTTTAGTAGAATAGTTAAACTGACTCATGAAAGTAACCTTATGCTTATTTTTGGTCGCATGATAAGAAACCCCAGTTAATTTCTACTGACCTGTAGCAGCATCACTCAGTCCAATCTTCTCCCTCAACATGGCGACGAGATGGTCTGCAGTGGCAGCTGGTCCGAACACCAAGCCATGCTGCTTGCCGTCCAGCAGCAACACTCGCACGTGCATGGGCCGCCGCGCCGCCGCGCACAGCACCTCCTCCTTAGAGGGGGCGGCGAGGCGACGGGGCACTTGCGCTATGCTTAGAGCGACCTGGTGGGAACGAAACGTAAGTCAATGGTAGGTGAGAAGATTTAGATGTTCAGATTACATAGATGTTATGTATTACTCCTGTAATCCTTCAGGGATTAGGCAGAAGTGTACCCACATTTCGCCAGCTATATTTAAGTGATTTTATCGCGCACTGGATTTTCAACTCTCGGTGTTGAGCCAAGCTTCGAAAATCCACCCTAACAACAACAGAGTGCATCCCAGAGCGACGAAAAACACACTGTTGAATTTACAACTCCTAGCGCTAAGCAGAGCGTTGAAAATGCAGTGCCCGAAAAAAAATCGCCGAGATATTTTTACGTCCGTGCAAACGTCGGCTAATAGGTAGCCTATTGCTATCAACCGGGCACAAATCCAGACTCCGTACTGCTACTGAGAAATTCCTGATGGAATGGGATTACTGAAAAATCCAATAACACTGGCCTGGGAATCGAACCCAGGCCCTCATGCTCAGCAGTAGCGTTTGCAACCACTACACCAACTAAAGTTAAAACAATATAAGAAGTCCGATTTGACATGAGGGTGCCTCTCTTTGTCCCGCTATGTTTGTCGCTCTTTAGCATATGAAACAATATGGGCTGTCAAATTAGACCTATTATTTTGTAACAACTTTAGGCTGTTCGGCTTATTTAAGCTTTTAAAAGTTTTGTGGTACACAAGTGTACCAAGGGTATCTGAGAGGTGGCGCTGATTATGATGTTCTTTGACTAGATTTGGCTTAAATTATTGCTGTTTCTTTTTAGCAGGTAAAAATAAAACGTAACCAGACATAGTATCAAATTAAATTGCACTAAAAACTAGAATATAAATCTAGTTTAGTGGCAGTCAAGGAACTTGAAAAAGATTTTCTCTACCTGTTAGTAAAAGCTAGCAATACTGGTATTATAATTATTTTTGTCTGTGCGCAACAGAAAAAATACGCTTTTATTTTAATTTAATCATTTAGATTTGGAAAAAGTGTTATTTTTTTTGTTATAAAATGGTGGAGATGGTCTTACCGTCGTCGTACGGACGCGTCCGTCAGACGTTGAAGTGATAATATTTACAGAAGGGGTGGTGGGCACTGTGTGCAGCATTGTAAGCAGGTTGATGTAAAGGATGATATGGAGGCCAATGGGCTATCTGTTGAGCAATTATTAAGGTCAAGCAAAGCGGTTGTTAGACTAGAAGTCTGACCCCGTCAGGGCAGATTTAAGGTGCCTGCGAGGAATCTCACCAGTAATTGTTTCGCACGTCAAAAACGGTAGTTTGATTTTTGCCTGCGATCAAATTAAAAGCAATTTGAAGCTTGGCTTTTGAAATTTTTAAGGAGAAAGTGAAATTGTTCTTTCGATTCCTTCAATTTTAAATATTGGTTTACATTTTTTTTTATTATTAGTGAAATACACTTTTTCCGCATGCCAGATGCAGGACTTTGCGGTCCTCACTGCTTGCTTATTAACCCTCTTCTTCTTCTCTTTTTAAACAGTACAAAAGCATAAGTTGGAATATTTATGCTGTTTATTTATTTATTTTAATTTTAATTAAAACCAATTACAATAAAGACACAGTAGGTATATATACACATTACACATGTAACACAGAAAAGAGAAATTAAAGATCATTAGGTTCATACCTGTTCCGCCCGGCGTGCGAACTTGCCCTCCTCCCCCGCATGCAGCGCAGTGCCGCGGTAACGCAGATGCGCTAGCAGGAGGCGCCGCAGCGGCTTGGCGGGCGGCAGCGCGGCGCCGACGGCCGCGCACAGCAGGGCCCAGTGACGCGCTGATACGCGGGATGAAGGCTCTGGGTGGTCCGTCGTCTGGAGGAGACACCAGATATTAGTCTCGGGGGGGGTGTCAGAGTTTTTATGCCGCCAAAGGGCCTCTGACTTGGCTTCGCATGCCGTCGAGAAATATCTCTCAGGCATTCCAGTTTCTTCGTGATGTTTTTCTTTACCATTTTGCGAGTAGTAGTAGTTTTGCGAGTGATAATTATACAATATACGCACATGACTCCGAAAAATCACAGGTGCGTGGCTTGGGTTCGAACTAGAGACCTATGACTTGGCAGTCCGACGGGCACACCACTAGGCTATCACTGCTGTTGTTGTCATTGTTGTTGCACTAAACGTATTAAGAATATCATTATGTTTCTGTCAATCGTTTAAAGATGACAGAGACAGAGTGATGTTTTTACTATGTTTAGCTCATGTAATGATTTGTGATGCAAGTGGGCGACAGGCGAATTTTAAAACTCACACATCCTTCCAGACTGCCATATTCCTGAATTCAGGTTGCACTGACAGCTGCCTAAATGAAGGCAGCCAAAGCCACGTGCTTTTCATTAAAGCATCTTCGATTCTACGACACGACCATGCGCATTCATAAGCCAGTCGTCATTATATCAAGATCATCATCTGCCTAACCTTTTCCCAACTATGTTGGGGTCGGCTTCCAGACTAACCTGATGCAGCTAAATACCAGTATTTTACATGAAGCGACTGCTTAACTGACCTCCACAACCCAGTTTCTCGGTAATACGATACTGCTTGGTAAGACTGGTTGTCAGACTTTCGGGCTTCTGACGACCCGAAACGACTGTCAAAGATCCACGAATCCGAGGCACGGAGGGTCTAGGTGTGTAAAGATGGTCACCCATCCACGGACCAACCGCGGCAAGCGTAGCTTAACCTGATCGATCGACCCTTGCGGCTGTTATTACTTAGCCACGAGCCCTTCCGTCATTATATCAAGATGCTAAACAAAAACACAATCGTCATCTACCGCGTGGAAACGCGAACATTTTTTTTCGGAGCTCTAATAGGATTAATTTAATTGAAAGTTCTGATAACTACAAACAACCTTGAACAATGTATCATTACGTCTGATTATCTCACCTGTTTAATAAGCTGCATGTACAGCTCACAGAGCAAGGTATCCTTCTGCAGACATCGCTGTAGTAAAGCCTGCGCCAGCGCAACGCGGTCGTCGCTGTCAGCCTCATGCTGCGTCACGTTGTTGTTGGCCAAGTTGGTGGTGCTGCCATCGTGGGTGGCTGTTAGGCCTGCGTGGCTCATTATGTCCTGTGAACAATAGAATATGGTTAAGACTTCGCAGATTTTTTTAGAGAAAGGCCAGAATTTATAAACGTTGCGGGCAAGTGTTAAGATCCACGCCTTCGGAAGACTTATTTACACGAAGAGCAGTCAACGTTCTATGGTAAGTTAAATCAACGTATTACATTCGTTTTACTCAATAATAATTTATAAGATTTTCTCGGTTTAGCCAGAAGCTCTTTCAAAAAACGAAAAATGCAGTTTTATTTTCCTGTATAATTGAGGTCATGGTTCCTTTGGCCACTACATCCATACTGTGTCCATAGTATCGTCGGCGATGTGCCAGCCCAACAATCAAGTTAATTTCCGCGACTGACATACATTGCCCCACTTCCATGCAGCTGACTATTTTTTTGGGTTGAAGATGATCCCAAATACCGTTTTGGCGCGGTATGAAATTACTTTTTAGGTTATGTGAAAAAAGTGTACCTACTTAAGGCGACGCTATCTGACTTTTGATGATTTTAAACTGGAGATCACGTCTAAACGAGTAGTGTTAATGATTTGGAAAAAATATATGTTAAATTAGAGCATTTTCTTAATAACTTAATAAGTGAATATTTTAGATTATGTTTATATTAAATAGTGTAATTAATTTGTAAAGTTATGTCAAACGCAGATAAAAAACTGAGAATCACGCAAAAACTGTCAGGCGTATTTTTATGAAACCTTCACCATTTTAAAGGTAATTTAATTATTTATCTTTTAGTATACCTACGTGTTTTATTAAAATGCCTTTTGTTTTATGTACTTATAATAAATTAACAATGCGTCTAATTTGGGACAGCGC
This sequence comes from Cosmia trapezina, assembly GCA_905163495.3. Classification (NCBI taxonomy): domain Eukaryota; kingdom Metazoa; phylum Arthropoda; class Insecta; order Lepidoptera; family Noctuidae; genus Cosmia; species Cosmia trapezina. Next base: position 19,771,638 of record LR991035.1, on the reverse strand, counting down.
TCCTTGATGGGTGAGTCCTATTGGCTGGACGTACGACGCGTTGCGTGAGCTCAGCACAGAACGCGCAAGCTAACCACTCAAGGTCAAAGGCGTATAGTTCCGCCTTAAATACAAAAGTTGTCGATCTTTTTATTACCTGCAACTTTGCTATTTAACTTTTTTCCATAGGACTTGTAGTTTTGCCAGAAATCGAGATAAACCGTTTTTTACTCTTAAACCCCCCATCCACTACCCGACCTCAGATTGCCCGTAATTTATTTTTCGTTTCATTTTTGTTACATTCTCTTTCTTTTCCAATGGGTTGATAATAATATACAGAAGGAGGGAGCGGTATGACTTGGACGCGTACCACGACGGCTGGTTCAAGATTTTGTCCAGAAGTGAAACGACTTGTAAAAAGCATTACCTTGAATATCTGCATGGCAGCCACCTCCTCGGCCTCGTTGAGCTTGGTGAGGCTGTGCGGCAGGCTGCGCGACCAGCCCCAGTAGCCGGCCGGGAAGCTCTTGTAGCTCTCGCCCTGGCTCTCCGCCGCCATGTCCAGCCGCATCTTCTCTAGTCTGTGCTTGCTTAGCCTGCGAAATTAAACTTTAATGAGTTAAAAAAAAAACAAAATAATAACCACCAACTGTTATCCTACTACTGCAGGTCAAAGCCATACAGAGAAGGTACGAGCTTTGATCACCACGTTTGCTCAACGCGGGATGGCGATTTCTAATATTATAAATACGGAAGTGAGTTTGTTTGTTTGTTACGCATTCACGATAAAACGGCTGAAAGGATTTGGATGAAATTTAGCACATGGGTAGACCATGACCTGGATTAGTAGGATATAGGATACTATTTATACCGGTAGTACGTTCCTCTGGGATAATTTCCGACATCCACGCGGGCGAAGCCGCGGACAAAAGCTAGTTTACTATAAGTCCAGGTTTCCTCACGATGTTTTTCCTTCACTGATGTCAGTAATGTCCAAGATATCCATAATTTTTATTTTATTTTCAAAGTGTCTTCGCACTGGGAGTTTATCCCGAGCAGGCGTTGCATCGCGTTGACGTGCTTGTACCGAAAATACACCCCGAGTTCGCGCAACGACTTTGTTACAGTCCGCGAGGTTTAAGCTGAGCTCTGCATTTGTGTGAGTGCACATAGATACCTACCTACCTTTGTAAATTATTTCTAAGATTTTATGTTAATATTTTACCAATTATTAATACTAAATAAAATATTTTATTCTATTCTATTCTATTCTGTAGATAGTGTATGTGTGACATCCGGCATAGAGCACGACGCGTTCTTTGTTTGGTTGAAAACCGGTTTATACTGCTTTTTGGCAATCGGCTTTTGTTCTTTTAGTACGAGAGGCCATGACCAAAACCATGTCGTAACGTTGTAAAACGATAAGACGATTGAAGATTTTGTCTTACGTAAAACGATAAGACAAAATTTTTTGTCATGCGCTCTCGTACCATTTTGGTGATCACTCACACATCACACAAATGCAAAGCTCATCTTAAGCCTAGCGAACTGTACGTATATGTTCGCCGGACGCCTACATATGTTGGACTAACGTTAAGTTTGTTGCATACAATGATGAATTGACTTTTTACTCGTAATGGAAAAATAAAACGGAACTTGTATTAAATCTTTGACTACCAACCTTCGCAGAGTATTCCTCAAGAAGTTCCCAGCAGAAGCTTCAGTGGGTCTCCTGAGCATGCCCGAGTCAACCAGAGCTCGCCTGGCACTCTTGAGCGCGGCGGCCAAGCGGGACCTTTCAGAGGTAGGGGCCGCGCGTCTAGGAGGCTCATCTGCTAAGCCGTTAGCGAGAACTGGACTGTATGCGGCCATCAACCATGCTGCCTCGTTCTTTTGAGGAGACTCCAATACGATGCACCTATTGGATTTAGGGAATCAGTTTTGTGGCCTGAGATATTAAGGTATGTCAATAAAGTATCGCAGACTAACAGCTAGGTATAGTCGTTGCAAATCAGTGTCTTTTACGTTTTAAAATTGAAATAATTGACAAGCGCTCGTGAAATGCAACAACTACATAAAAGCACATGGAGCGTTGGCTGTATAGCAGACTTTTGAGCTGTAGCATTATTAACTGGCAACATTTGTTACCGAAGATATTTAGCTGGCAACATTTGCCACCGAGAGAGAAGCAGTCTTCTCGCACCTCGTTGACATTGCAAGCTATAGACCTGCGTTTTGTTCGGTTGGTTAGTGTGTTGTCAGCAGCAGGCAATATATCGTTACGTTCAAGCTTGTGCTAATCAAGTGTATCATACCGATGTCCCTCATCCGTTCCATGCTGGTTCATATCTTCGTCCTGATCATTAACAACATACCGGTGTCCGTCGTGCTGTCCGTGGTGTGTGAGGCTGATGGTCAGGCCGTTGTCCACGGGATCCATGAGTAGGGCTGCGATGTTGGTGTACGGGTATTCAGCCAAAACCACCTTGTCTGTAGGACGGACGAGGACCACGCCTTCGGAGCCCACGCCAAGCAGGACGTTGGGACCTGAGGAGATGATAAGTTAGCTTTCGAACCCGCGCGTGCTACGTCTGCCAACGCAGTGTGGCAGAGGTAATAATTATATATTGTAACATTATTATGTCTATGAATAAACACTTTTTCGTCTATCAAGCCTTAACTAAGGAGACACCATAAATTATCTTGTTGGAAGACCACCGGGGGGGCTAACGCGCATCAATAGATAACGATTATAATAGCATTGCTTAAGCCACCAAACAAGTCCAAAAAAGGACCACTCTAAAATAAGTTAATAGTGTACATAATCTTATTTTTATCCATGATTGGGCGCTATTGTTATATTAAATATATTGTTATGTATAACGACCATGTCAAGTTTTATAAAATAGTTTTCATTTTTTTAAAGTGTTTTTACACTGATATAACTTGTAACAAATGGCATCTATAAAATCGTTTCACCAGAACAAATCAGACAAACCAAACAATTATTATATTTCACGTAAATGGTGCTCACCATGTGCCCAATAGCCCTTGTATGTAACAGGGAACAGCGTGACTCCATACAGCGGGTATTGCATCACACACGACAGGTATAAAGCCTTCGCTGTTAGTTCGGCTCGTCCTGCGCCATATTGACGATGCGCTTGCGCAAGGATGGTTGCCTGGTGAAACAAAACATATTTTAGGTCATCATTGTCATCTGAAAGGCAAGCTCAAGGCCAAATCCGTTCTGTTGTCAAATCATGAAAATGTCCAATGAGTGAAAAACATGCAGTGGGAAACATGCATACTCCTAGGATAAGTCTGATGACAACTTATATTAGTAGATTACTTTGGTCAAACAAACCTAGCAGCTCACATAAGATTTGTCTGCAAAATTACGGATCAGACACAAGAGGCGCAGGATAGGTCAAGGTGACAGTTAATATGTAGTTCAAGCGCAGAAGGTACAAATTCGCATAACACTTCACTTTTTGCCACATATTGACCTTACTATACGAGTGTATGTTTACAAGGTCAATTCATGTTTAAATCAACATTAGTCGCATTTTTTTTATACTAAAACGTATTCCAAGTGTTATTACTAAACTTTTCCGACCGTAGAGCGAAGGGGCGGACTCCTTTTGCCTGGGTTCGCATTACAATGCGCGTAGTAAAAAAATGCTTTTTTTTTGTCGCGTCCCGGCAATATTTTTAGCGCAAAGCTACTTAGATGTACAGTATGCATACTTGACGGCTTTGTAATGTGTCTTTTTACACCATGTATACTAAAAGCAATAAAGATGAAAGATACTAAAACATAAAAGATACTGACCCACTGCTGCGCCGGCCGGGCCCTAGCGATGCGCTGCGGCAGGAACTGGTCGGGCTGCGCGTAGTACGCGCGCGTGTGCGGCGGCGGCGGGCTGGGCGGGGGCTCGCCCAGCGACACCTGCGCCTGCAGCCCGGCCAGCTGCAGAGCCACCTTCTCCGACACCGGGAACTCGTCCATCTGGCCCATACAACGATATATAATAGCAACTGTTTTGCACTGTACTAAAAATATGGAGGTATTTCAGAAGAATAACAGAGGATGTGGTAAAAAGAATGAACAATATTTTCTCCCGGTGGTCCCGCTATTCCTGGTCAAGGTAGCGGTCACGGTAACGGCGGACCGACCTTAAAAGGTGTCTGGAACAGACTGGATGTGGAAGGAGGAGGACAGGGTGTTGTGGCGCAGCCTGGGAGAGGCCTATGTCCAGCAGTGGACTGCGATAGGCTGACTTGATGTTGATTGATGAATATTTTCCAAACGTTTTTTTTAGGGCGTCTCAGTATTGCCAAAATCAAAAGTCATTTAATCAAACTAGGCTGAAAAATCAGCACTTTTCGAACGTCAAGTGAGCCGGTAACTAATTCCGGGTACAGATTGGTGAAACGTAACTTGAAATGTAACACATGTTGAAACAAATTCGCCTAGATGTTGTGTTACATTTGATGTTACGTTTCACCAATCTGTACACGGCCGGCATAACGTATCTACTATTAACAAAAGCGGTCACGGTCTCTATGTTAGTTATTACTCAGTGCAAAGACCGAACCCATATGGGCGTGGCTTATCTTCCGAAGCTTGAGTTCGGCCACTCCTCCCCGATGATAGAACCGCGTACTGTGATGTCTTCTTACCTTGACGACGCTGTGAACTGCTTGTGCGTACAACAGCGCGACTTCGACGGGGTCGTGTGGAAGCTCGCGCCCGCCGCGGAATAGACGACGCTTGAACACGAAGCGGTTGTCTGCGGAACCACCTCCAGGACCTTGTTGCCTGTGTGATAGAGAAACAATAATGTAATGCAACAAGGTTTTTTTTTTAAGTGAGAAAAATAAAATAGATATAAGGGTTAGTTCACACCGAGACGCGACGCTATGCAATGCGGCGCGGCAACATTACATTGAATACAACATTTAATATTGACAGAGCTAAATAGAATTTCTTTTTTTTTTTACCCAGGCATTATCCTTATTACCCAATATGGATAATGCAGTGTGAATTTCGCCAGTTAGGTGGGGTCACCTAACTGGCGAAATTGACTTCACAAAAGCCCGTAATACCCTGCCTGAAACGGTGACGGGTAGTAATCTTGACAACACCTAACTGCCCGACACCGTTTTGACATTATTTGGTAAGCATTGGTCGGTAGGGCGATGACGATAGGTTTGTTTGAGCTATCGTTTAGGAACTTTTAGCTACGAATTCGTTCAAAAATAAAAGGAAAGAAAGAATAAAACAAACATTCGTCTGCTACTCACATCTCCCACGCAGCGATGACATCATATAAATAATGCGTGGCCCGCACATGTTCCTCCGTCCCCGCTCGCTGCTGGTACACCGCCCAGCCCGCGCGCGAGTGCGGGGACAAGCCGAGCTTGTCAGCCAAGCGCGCGGCGGCAGCGGCCGCGGTGTCGGCCGGGTGCACGTCGATGGCCTTTGTGCGCCCGTCCAGGAAGAAGAAGCGGCAGACGATGGTGCCGAGCCGACGCATGGCCTGGGATAAACATAGGGTTTCAAAATATTATTGTTATTAGACAAGACAATGAGGGACTCGTGGCTAAGTAATAACAGCCGCATGGGTCGATCGATTAGGTTAAGCTACGCCTGCCGCGGTCGGTCCGTTGATGGACCATCTTTACACATAGAGATCCCTCCGGGCCTCGGAAAGCACGTGAAGCCGTTGGTCCCGGCTGTCATTCTTGATCTTTGACAGTAGTTACGGGTCATTGTAATTTTATTTTTTAATTGTTTTTCTACTAACACTAGTTTCATAAGTTTTACTGTACTAACATTCTATGGATTCTGTTTGAGTCTGAAATATTTTTTTTTTTTTTTTGCTGCCCGAAAGTCTGACAACCATTCTTATACCAAGAGGTATTGTACTACCCAGTAACTGGGTTGTGGAGATCATATAGGCAGTCGCTCCATGTCAAACAAATACTGGTATTCAGCTGCACCCGGTTACCACTGGACGCCAACCCCAACATCGTTGGGAAAAGGCTCGGCAGATAGTTAGACATATCGTAAGCTTCTTTGTGGCGTAGAAATTAAGGAAGAGGGAGGGAGGAAATTATTTCTGAAGATACTGTTCAACTACTGTTGATCTTGGTCTTGATGTAGCTTTTATAAACAGCGAGTTAGCAAACCTTTTCTCGAAAAAAAAAAAAACCTTGTACCGTAGGTATGAAATGAGTACCACACATACTATTATGTGTAGCTTCGTACTGTAGACTCAACAGACCTTGCAGCGATGTTAGCAATTATAGTTCAAGAGGGATTATAATATAGTTAAAATCTCGCTGCAAACTTGGTCATAAATCATAATCGGAGTAGGGATGTGCGCTAGTTGCGCGCGCTCAAGGCCATTATCGATAACAGATGATGACGATGACTGAGACGAAGAATTTTAATTTTCTATTTTTAGTTTTATATATACGTTCTTTTTTTATATATTTAATATGCTTTGTAGTAAATTTGGTAATAAAATAAAAAAAATGTGTATTTATTTCTATCACCCATTTATAAATATATAAAACTATCGATATCACTCATCGACAGCAGTAATGCACAGGACTACGTGTGGGCGTGGCTTGCCCATAAGGCCCGTGAGTGGGAAAGAGAGCGAAACACTCGAATGATTTATGACCGAGTCTGCAGCGAGATTTTAACTATACTATAGCTGTCATATAGTATACTCACGGCAATCTCCACAGTGCTCGGTGGCAGCTGCCTCGGCGCAGCTCCGCGACAGTTGTCAAGACACCACTGAGCACAGTGCGCCTCGCGCGCAGCCGGCGAGGCGGGGGACGCAGGTGAGCCAGGCGACAGCAGGCGTGCACGAGCTCGCAACCACGCGCTGTAGTAGCGCGCCAGGCCGCGGCTCGGCTGCCACGCCACTGCGCACAGGCACAGGACCAGCCATACGCGCTCCGCCCAGTCTTCTACTGGGCATTCCGTTAACTGGAGAGGAAACGAAAGTTATAATTATGGTGCTAAATGTAACCAATACATTCTTGACAATCTTGGAATGGCAAAACAATATCTTGAGTCAGCAGACATCAACATAAGAATGTACAGTATGTTAAGCAGATTCCGAGTTAGCCCACTTTGAACCATTATACTAATGGAGTTGTTTCCCGGAATCTTAGCCACGAGAGAGCGCTGTGTTTGCCACTGTCTTGTCAAAGTCTTTTTGAAGGCAAAGCGAACAATCGGCGAGAAAAAACATCTAAGTTTCCAGCTCCTGAACTCCATTGACAGCTGAATGAAAGTAACAAACACTTAGCGCCATCTACGCGGTACTAATTTGACAGTTTTCTTCCCCATTGACAGTACCTAAACTGATGAAGCTTGACTATTTATAATAAAAAAATAGAGGAAATGAAAGAGAAGTCACAATTTTAAATTAAAATGTATCTCACCTGTCGAACACACTGCACCAGAATCTCGTCTCTCAACTCTTCCCGCTCTATGCCCTTGCCGATAACTGACTGAATCACTTGCGTCTCCTTTTCAGCCGTCAGCTCTCCACGCATGTAGCGACATAGATCCTAAAGAATAAAACATATTTTAAAAATCAATTAGGAGAATTGTATAACCGACTATGAGACACCAAATTGTCTTTAAAGCGCTGAGCAGATGATGGAAAAGATCATTACTTTTGGTCTAACTATATGAAAGTGTCGGCCAAACAAAAAAAGTTATATATTCCGTTAGAACATGTTATTCTCTTCACTTTTCACTATCGGGCCAAATCTGTAGGGCAGTGCCCTGCGCTGCTATAAGAGTTTGCAAAATACTGTTTTCAGTAAGTATACATATTAATTAAAAGTTATAAATTGATGATGATGAAAATGACTGCCTTTTAGGGTTCCGTACCTCAAAAGGAAAAAACGGAACCCTTATAGGATCACTCGTGTGTCTGTCTGTCTGTCCGTCTGTCACAGCCAATTTGCTCCGAATTGGTACACACATGGATTTCTGTGACCCCAACACGTACGGGTAAAGTAATAAATAAATAAATTTTGAATATGGGGGTCACTTTTAGGGGGTAAATAAGAAAATTTAAAAAAGTAAGTAAGTTTTGCCAAATATACCGTGTGACATATCAATTTTTTTTATAATTTTAAAATATATTTTTTTTAAAGTTATTTAAGAAAATAGATGAAAATTGACCATGCCCCCCTTATCTCCGAAACTACTGAGCTTAAAATTTTGAAAAAAATACAGAAAATAGTTCTTTATCTGTAGATTACAGAAAAACTTATAAGAAGTCTGTGGTCTCAAAATAACATGGTAAATCTATCAATATTGTGAGAACAAACTTACATTTACAATTGAAATGTATGGGAGTACTTGTATTTCAACTACAATGTTAAGTTTGTTCTTGGGATAGTCATCCCAACTACGGAACCCTTCATAGTGCGTGGTCCAACACGCACTTGGCCGGTTTTTCAAACTTACTCTAAATATATTGACAGCCGCAGTAACGCTATCGGGATCATGAAGTTGTATGTGTGAGGTTGGAATGTTGTTTCCTTTGTGGTACGTGATCATTTCCTCCTTGGTCAGCAGTTCCATCGACTTGCTCTTGCGTGTTAACGTCGCCATAATAGTACCTGATAAGAATAGAAAAATGTTGTTTTATTGGTTCATTCCGATTCGAACTTTACGATCATAATTATAGAGTTCAAAAGACTTTTCATCCTTGTGGTGTGAAGGTATTCGCAGGCCGATTGGGCAGAATACCTCACGCAATTTGAAACCTTATTTCAATATTATTATGGTTGACTTTACCTTCAGGCGAGCGCGGGTGATCATTGAAGTATAACTTGGCGAATTCCGACAAGTCATTGGTGACGTCAGCAGGTGGTGTTGTAGGCGGTAATGTGGTCGCTTGAGCCTCTATCTGGTGTAAGCGACGCTCTACGCGCTCTTTGCGACGCGCGTTACGGTCTATGCTCTGTTGGGAAACAAGTAAGTTTAGTATAAAAATAAGATTTTTGGAACTTGGTTTTTGCGTGAGTGATACAACATGTTATTGATCTAGTTTACCATTTCGCACTGCCCGGGTAGAACTTTTTATATCTGATTTTACATGATATAATACATTATAAGGTGTTAAAAAATTTACTCTAAAAACTTTAAGGAGTGCTTTAGAAAATCCAGTTCGATGGTCTAAAGCACTCCTTCAAGTTTTTAGAGTTATTTTTGTTAACGCCTCGTATTAAATATATTTAGACCAAAAAGACTTACGCAGAATAGTAACATCTAGAAAAATAAATCAAAGATTGAGAAAATTTTCATAATGTTAGTTCATCGTTCGGCCTTATACTATAGAACTAAACTTACAGTTGACTCTCCGTTCATCATAGGCGGTGGACTAATGCAAGTATCCATGGGTACTGGTGGCGGAGATGGCCCGTTGTCCATTGGCGGCAGAGGTGGTAGCGGCGCGTCTTGTGGTTCCGGCTCGATCTCAATCTCAATCTCTTTGTGGATGAACCTGTCGAGAAAAGTTGTCGATAGTAAATCAAGTCAGTGCAAGTGCTCGAAGCGAGCGTTCGCTGCGTCTTGTGTACCGCCGTTTTGTAACCAAGCTCGCCTCGAATCATACATTGCAAGTCAGTCCCCGCCCTAATATTTCATGTTACGGTCCCTGATTACCGTTAAAAGCTCGCTTAAACTACGCACTACGGATCTTTCTGTTGGTGAAATTAGCTGCAGATTGGATTTTCTCATTTAGAGCAAACTTTTAGAAAGGAGGAGGTTGAGGGCCTTAGCACACCTCCGCCTCAAAACCACGAAACCGCATGAGTCAGTTGAATTGAACTACTGAGCTTTCGCGGCCATGGTTTCGCAGCGGAAGTCCATCATAAGCGCTCGAAAACTTTTTTCTGACCCTGACATTTCTGGGAATATTTCGAGATTAACACAATTGCGACTAACCGCAGCTAACTTCACTGACAAAAAGATCCGTAGTGCGTGGTGTACTCCAGCCATCTTTCAGTTTCATTCAAATGGAGCATGTTTCAAGTTCTTCCTCTTCCTATATGGGACCCTGAATAATGAGGACCGAGTCTGTGACCTCTTCTCTTTAGTTTGCGGATAGTCGATGGCAGATCTATGGTCAAATGGAGATTTGCTACGGTCAATTGTTGCTTGATGGAATGTTGAAATTGACTGTTGTGAGAATGAGTTATTGCACTAATACTACAAATGAAATTCGATTTGATTTAGAAAATGACCATTTTTGAGAGTAACAAAACCCTAAAATATTTTATTCGAACATACCCATTATTCTCAGGTGGCGTGGGTTGTGGTGGAGGCGGCGGCGGCGGCGATGGATCGCTGTTCTGTTCCGGCGCCGGTCGTGGTATCACCGATTCGTAGATCGGCTCCTTACTTTTGACCACTGATAGCTTTCCGTTGGGGATTATGCCGTTTGTCAGTTCTGGTGGTGTTGTGTCTGTGCGATTGAGAAAATTATATATAAATAGGTTTGTAGGTTTTAATGACAGTGGTGGGATTAGATGGATAAGTTTGGTCGTGATTGGTCAATACTTAGCCGACGTACGCACGGACGTAAAAATATCGCGGCGGGATTTTATCGCGCACTGGATTTTCTCTAAGCTCAGCTCAACTCTCGGTGTTGAGCTGAGCTTCGAGAATCCAACCTAACAACAACTCACTGGGATGCACTCTGTTGGAGTGCATCCCAGCGCAGCGCGTCGAAAAAACACACTGTTGGATATTCAACTCTCGGCTTAGTGCCGAGAGTTGAATATCCAATGCGTGAAAAAAAATCGCCGCGATATTTTTACGTCCTTGCGAATGTCGCCCAGAATCCTCAGAATTCGCCCAGAATCGAAAGGCTCTCTCACTCGAGTGAAAAAAGGTTGAACAATCGTTAAGCCAAAAGTAGCAGGATGCAAAAAATAGTGAATACTGTATTATCTTTCTAAAGTATTGCATTTTTTTGTCTACGGGGTTGCCTGTTAATAAATGAGGAACTTCATAGATGTGCTTCATAGAAGCTAAATAAATGTTTGGAAAGAGTACTAATAAGGTGGTAAATGGAAGATCTAGCAACTTTTATAGAACTTTGTTAACATTACCTTTAGCAGGAGGTGGCGGCGGAGGCGGTGGTCCTGCCGGTTCCGGTAACGTGCACGTAGTCGGAGGCGGCGGGAACACCGGAGACTCTTCCATCAACGGCTCTATCGGCGGCGGCGGCGGCAATATCAGCGATGACGTCATGGCATCACCATTCGACATCGGAGACATACCGTTCATCGAATTACTCATGACACCGTTGAATGATGACGTCATAGACGCCGGCGGCGGCGGTGCGGGGGGCACGCACGGTTGTATGGCGAGCGTGGAGGGGGGCGGGGGAGGGATGGACTCGGAAGGCGCGCCGTCTGGCTTGCGCTGAGCTTCCGTATGAGACTTGCTTAGCTCGTTCATTTCAGCGGCTAAGACGTGCTCCAACTGTGAACGAAAGAGTTTATATGAGCGACATTTTCTTAGTTACAACTTACAATGTTTGGCACCGTATTTTGTATGTTTCAACGATTAGTGCCATTATCTTGAGGAGACAAGATGTCCGTAAACAAACAAATAGGATTTACTTGAGATTAGCGTAAGTGTAACCCTTATTTTATGTTCTTAAATGATATTAGAAAACAAGCACGAAGAAGGGAGCTATGTCTGCTAAGAAACAATCTTTTTTAATATCATTGTTTCCTAATCTCTCGGGCGATGCAAAAAACAATGGTTTTATACCTTTTTCTCTCCACAAATTTCAATAATGGCCCAACAAACCCTCCCAATCATCATGATCTGCCATTTCTCAACTATTGGGGTCGGCTTCCAGTCTAAAAGTCTAAGATGCAGCTGAATACTAGTATTTTACGTAGAGCGACTGCATCTCTGACCTTCACAACCCAGTAACTGGGTAATACGATACCCCTTGGTAAGACTGGTTGTCAGAATTTCGGGCTTCTGACGACCCGTAGCGACTGTCAAAGATCCACGAATGACAGCCGGGACCAACAGCCGAGGCACGGAGGGGTCATGGTATGTAAAGATGGTCACCCATCCACGGACCAACTGCGGCATAAGCCCCAAAAAATTCTTCCAATATAACAACAATCCGTATCTAATGTTATCTTCACCCACCTCTTGATGAAGATCATCAGCGAGCCTCTCCATAGAATCTCCGATCTCTGCGATAGTCGGTTGATGTGCATCCGGCTGTCCATCCGGCGCGCCTCGCTGTGTGGGCACGTCTGCCAAGAAGTCGAACAGATTGTCCAAGTTGACCGACTCGGCGCGAGTACTAGTCGGGCAGGAAAGACCTCGGAGTTGGTCGGCCATGTTCTCGAGTTCTGCCCGTTCTTGATTCGCCTTTTCTTGGAGACTGGAATAGACGACATTTTAGTCAGATTTTTTTTTTACAGGATTAAGTAATTTCTGTTTTTCTTAGGGTTCCGTACCCAAATGGTAAAACCCTATTACTAATACTCCGCTGTCCGTCTGTCACCAGGCTGTATCTCATGAACCGTGATAGTTATAGTCCGGTCAATTTAGACCAAAAAATGAGAGTGAAGTTACATAAAGTCCCAACAAGCTGAATTTCAGTGAAATTGTTCAAAACATAATTATAAACAATGTCTAGAAGTTCCCCATCATTCCCCTGTAAGCAAAAAATTTTATTCAAGGTCAAAGGTCAAAAAAAATAGTTTTTCGCGATTTTCAGCAAAACGGTAAGTTTTATCATAAAAGTACCTCAGACAAAAATTGTAGATCATAAAATTATCTATAAAAAATGTATCAATACTTTTTTTCTTACGAGCCACCGTTTCTGAGATATAACGATTCAAAAAGTTATAAAAGTTGTTATCGTCATAATATACATGAGTACGCCACGTATAGTGGCGTTGGCATCTAGTTGTTAAAAAAACAAAAAAAAAAAAAAAAAGAAGCTGAAGTTTTTAAAAATAGTAATTCAACTCAACAAGAAGTTATTACCAACGGCATCCGCTTTCTTCTTTCTATGTACGGAGCTCCTAAAAAAACTACCTGTTTAGATAAGCATCGATATGCATGTTTCGTTAAAAATACTAAAAATAAAAAACAAGTTCAATTAGCTTGTCTTCCTCCAACCTCAGTTGCTGCTCACCAACATCTTTTTCGAGTATATTACCAAGTTCAAGTGTGGCTTGGTTATCAGCTAGACCCTACAGACTGGGGTTGGAAGTTGGTCAACAATATATTAGACCCAGTTCAAACTTTACTTCCACCTGCGACGGAAAAACTGCTGAACACTATTTTTTGCAACTGCAAAAAGGGATGCAGTGCTAAATGTGGTTGCAAAAAAGTCGGACTGTCTTGTTCTTTGGCATGCACAAATTGTCAAGGCCGGTCGTGCTCTAATATTGAATCACAAACAATGGAGGATTCGTTTGACTCCGAAGAAGTATCATGCGATACATCGCTATTGATGCAATTTACTTGCATCCAAAATGAAGATGAAGAAGAAGCAGGAGAAGAAGAACAAGAAGAAGATCAAGAAGAAGAACAAGAATTTGAAACTTACGAATAAGACGAATAAACTTCAACACTTTTTTAAAATTTACATCGCTTTTATCTTTCCCAATCTTTGAAAATTTCCGTTATTATGCAATAGTTTTGCATTAAATAGGATCACAACTGACCCGTGGAGTAGGCCTAGGGAAACCACGTTAAAAAAACGCGCTAAGTACACTACCTACCTACCTCATAGGTGGCGTGGAAACGTGTGCATATTATGACGATAACAACTTTTATAACTTTTTGAATCGTTATATCTCAGAAACGGTGGCTCGTAAGAAAAAAAGTATTAATACATTTTTTATAGATAATTTTATGATCTACAATTTTTGTCTGAGGTACTTTTATGATAAAACTTACCGTTTTGCTGAAAATCGCGAAAAACTCATTTTGTTTACCTTTGACCTTGAATAAATTTTTTTCCTTACAGGGGAATGATGGGGAACTTCTAGACATTATTTATAATTATGTTTAGAATATTAAATTATTTTAATATTTATTTTTTATTTTTTATACTTACCCACTTGTAAATATAATAAAATAAAGTTTATGTGAAATAAAAAAAAAAAAAAAAAAAAAAAATATAATTATGTTTTGAACAATTTCACAGAAATTCAGCTTGTTGGGACTTGTAACTTCGAATGTCTAAATTGACCGGACTATTAGACAGTTGAAATTTTTACAGATGATGTTTTTCTGTTGCCGCTATAACAACAAATACTAAAAAACAGAATAAAATAAAAATATTTAAGGGGGCTCCCATACAACAAACGATTTTTTTGCTCGATATTGATAACGGCAACAGGTAGACGCTTGAAATATACACAGAATATTTAGTTATATATTCACATTAAAAATAAATAATTTTATATTGTATGGACGGACGTATGGACGGTTTTTTATATTGTATGGACTTATGACATGACATGTGTCAAATAAACTTTTTTATTATATGATAAGTGACACATTGCGCTCTCTTGAGGCGAAGCTACCGGGAAACCACCCCATTGCAACATACTCTTTCATTGTAACTTTGAGATATGACGTATTTCATAATAGTAGGTCTAATGTTGACATAAAACAATCAATACAGTAGAAGGAAATTACTTTTTACGTGTATAATATTAGTGCTTGTGACTATACACACATTACACACCAACATATCACATGCGGGACACGAAAGTGATGTTATATCCTGTGAGATCTCAAGATCTGTCACGTATTCTTACCTGTTCCTCTCCTCCCTCAACTTAATCTCCTGGTTGACTCTCCTCATCTCTCTCAAGGCAGCGGCCACTTCCCGGGCGAAGGCGCCTCTGAGATGTCTCTGCAGCGTGAGCGCGGCGCGGCGCAGGCGCAGGAAGGCGGCGCGTTCCTTCCAGCCGCGAAGGGCCGCTTGTAGGACTACGGCAGCGTTGCGCCATGTCAGGTATTGACGGCGTTTCACTGAGCCCTTGTACCACTGTGGAGTTTAATTTGTTTTTGTTAAGGATTAGTTATAAAACCGAGTTAATTGGCTTTACACTAGACTAGACCAAGCTAAGATTCGCATTCGAAGGGAGATCGTCGAGATCGATCGCTCGATCATTTCAAAGTTTTTTTACTTCTTTTTTTTATCATTAGCGAGAAAATTGTGAAGTTTGCACGTTCAAAGGTATTTCTTTCGTTCACGATGTTGTTAACAAAAGCTTAAAAACTGATGATGTTCCGCTACATTGCTACAGTCAATCTGCCTAGTCTTTTCCAAACTATGTTGGGGTCGACTTCCCGTCTAACCGAATGCAGCTGAATACCAGTATTTTACATGACGCAGTCCTCCATGTATCAGTCCATCAGGGGCCGTACTATGACGTGCAAAAGATCATGGATCCATCATGGTTCCGTTGAGAAAAAAGTATGGTGCTATAGGTCGTCTGTAGCTCAGTCTCTCTCTCCCACTGGAACAACAGTACGGCCCCTGACCCTCCACTACCCACTTAATTACTGGGTAACATGATAAAAAACATTGCTGCAGTAAACTATGTAAATGCGTGAAAGATCTTTGATTTACCTTCTGTATAAGTAGAGCTGAAGATTGCAACAGCGCAGTTCTCTTGGCTTCAAGTGGAGCATGCACCGAACTTCTCATGAAAATCTTCGTGTGTCCGATCTGCCAGTCGCCCTTCGGTGCATTCACTATCGCTGTGATTGCTCTGCGGAAAAAAAACATTTTAGATCAACATGCTGAGAAAAAATCAGAACACGCTAGTCTCGGATCGTGTTCCAATTATATATTCTACTAGATTCTGCTCGCGACTTCGTCCGCATGAAATTTATTGTCCCCCCCGACCCGCCCCATCACACTGCCTCGCGAGCCCGCGCTATTACTTTACTTCTGTTTTTGCTTAGCGTTCTTTGTGACTTTTTTATTTTTGCTCGGCTCCCAAGGGTCCTAGCGTGATGTTAAACAGCCTATAACCTTCCTCAAATTTTGGGATATTAATTAGATTAGCGAGTTCAAATAAACATATTAAAAAAACAAACTTCGCTTTATTATTATTGTATTGGTTTCAGGCGAGTTTGTTGTTAGTTTTTTTTGTTGTTTTTTCATTTTCATTTCAACTTCATTTGGCACAATTTTCTCAAATCATAATGACGCAATCCATAAAGTGCAAAACTGCTTTAATTAAGTTTTGGAAGCATCTAATAAACACTCACTGTATCTCCGGGCTCTGGGGCCGGGGATGCGGCAGCAGACACCTGTAGCGCGCCTGGAAGTGCGGCGCGGGCAGGTGGACGGGGTACCCGTCGCGGCGGATGCGCACGATCTCGTTCATGCCGAGGTACTTCAGCTGTTCCAGGACTAGGTGCTCCGAGTACTTGCCCGCTTCTTTGTTCTCGTTGGGCTTTATGCAGCGGACGTACCTGAGGACATTGTAGCGATTAGTAAAGGATAGAGACAAGCATTATCCAAAATTGAACTGTGTTTTGATAAGTTTTGACTCAATTGATGTTCTTCAAAAAGGTAAGGTGCGTAGTACTCGCAACCGTCGCGCGTGTATGATCAGATGTATGAACGTAACCGATGCAAAAGGAGTAAGATGAAAGGATCGTCGCAGGTGGCGTTCTGTAGTTACTGCCTACCTCAATGGGAAGAAGGCGAGTTTATGTATGTATGTAAAGATATAATGTGCATGAGATCAATTAATCTTACTACTATTATAAATGCTAAAGTTTGGATGGATGGATGGATGGTTGTTTGTTTGTTACTCAATCACGCCAGAACGGCTGAACGGATCTGAATGAAACTTGGCACAGAGATAAATTATAGTCTGGAATAGCACATAGGCTACTTTTTATCCCGGAAAAATGTACGGTTCCCGTGGGATAATTTGCGACATCCACGCGGGCGAAGCCGCTGTCAAAAGCTAGTAAACAAATAAAATTGAGGTGGTGTTTACTCAATGAGTTGGTGATGGGACGAAGAAAAAATAAATAAAAATTGTTTATTCTGCACAAATCCTCTTATTTGTGCAGAATAAATAATTTTTATTTTGTTCGTTCAAGTGAAGCTCTTTCAAACAGAAAGTATGTGTTGACTAATCCTATATTCATAAGGCTATACAAAGTAAGGTTCAGGACAAAAGGACGTACCACACATCTGTAGCTTGTAGCATGTCAACAAGTGACTGTAGTTGTGCTCTGAACGTGTCCACGACCGTCGGGCGACCCTTGGATGTCCCGCGCTGCGTGGTGCCCGTCGAGTTCGGACTCGACAGCGATGTATCCTGAAACAGAATTAATGAATCAGCAACAAACTAAAATAACGAGTTGATCAGAAACCCTGGACTATGAAATCATAATTCGGTTTCTCTGAAAGCTTCTTGCCATCTCAAAGAATATACCAATAACAGACTGATTTGGCGCCAGAAATAAAAAAACAGCACTACTTGTGTTGTTCAATAATCTACCGTTCTGCCATTAGAACAAAGTTCAAATTAACTAAGACACTACTTTATCACATACCTATCCAGGCGGCGCCAAATCTTGCACATAATGCTGATCAACTCAGATGGTCAATGAAAGCATCCAGCTGCGTATATCCTACAGGGTGTAATCAGAAAGGTGTGGTCAAACTTAAGGGTGTGGTACATACCATCAAACTGAACAACTTTCTCCATTGAACCAACATCGCAATCGAGAAAGAATTATCAGCCGTCCCATACATTTGGGTCGAGTAGATATTGAAGTTTTGTACGGGATAGCTGATCATTTTATCTCGACTTCGATGTTGTTCCCATGGAGAAAGTTGTTCAGTTTAATGGTCTGTACCACACCCTTAAATTTGGCCACACTTTACTGAAACACCCTCGTATAATCTACTTTAAAACACTTGAAGTAAGGTCTAAAATGACATACCTGTCCAGGCGGCGCCAAGTCTTGCACATAATCAGCGAGCTCCCTCACAAAGGGATTGGCTGACCGACTCAGATGGTCAATGAAGGCGTCTTGTTGCGTGTCCCGGTTCTTGTCCACAAAGCCCTGGACGCTATAGCAGACAGTACCAGCGTAGTGTTGCACTCCGAACTCCTCCTCCCATTTCCGACGGGAGCCCTTGACGAAGGACTGGTGGTCACCGAACTCGCCTTGGATATTCGTTAGGTAGGCGCCGTCTGAACCCTGGAACAATTCAATAAAAAATTAGTCTGAGACGAAGGAAGTAAATTGCAAATAAGAAAGAAGTAAAAATATATTTTTTTTACCAGGGGCATGTGGGGTAATCATATGAAAGAGAATTCTCAAACATTTTTTTTCTTCTTTTTAGGACGCATAGTTTTCGACTTTTTATGAAAAATGTAAAAAATACCGCCCCCCCTTATCTCCATCGGAACGGAACCCTCGGTGCCTGAGTCCGACTCGCTCTTGACCAGGTTTTTTTATTTGCACTCAGTTACAGGCTAGGCTAAAACTTAAGAAAGTTTCGGAGCTTACCTTGGGCATATGACATTGCTCACTGAGCAATTTGAGCAAACTTCTGGGCGGTTTCTCCAGCAGTTCGAGGCACGCTGCGTTATCCGTGAATTGGATCTGATTGTACACGATGCCTTCTTGACGATACTGGAATGAAAAATTGTTTTCGAGTATTTTAAAAATATGGTATGGTTCAGAAGTTTGACCTAAATTACTATGTAAAATTATTATTTTTGCTGAACTGTGCCTTTTTGGCGCAGCCGTGGGGCACACATTCCTGCATCGCTGTTATTTTTTTTTTTTAATCTTTTTATTATTATTTTTTTAATATTGTTATATTATTTTGTGTGCCTCTTACACAGTCAGTTTCTTCAACAACAACTAAAGCAATCAGTAAAAGTTACAGGCAAAAGTAACAATAAAAGCAACAGCTAAAATTGTGAAGAAACAAAATTAACCGTTACTTTGACTTTGTGAAGTTACTTTGACTGTTCCTTTTGATGAAGAAACTGGCTGTAAGTCTGTGCTAAATAAATGTACCTATTTTCTTTCTTTTTTTCTATCTTTGAAAACTCCGTTGAAACATAACAATTTACAGCGCAGGTTTTTTTTTTAATAAAATAATATTAAATTACAATGCGCCGACGCATACTCACAATATCCTGCTCCAGCGCAAACACATAATTATTGAAGAACATGTGCAGCTTTTCATTGGCGTAATTAATACAGAGTTGTTCCAACGAATTCGTCGCGAAGTTCTCAAAGCCGAAGATGTCGAGTACACCGAGCGCCCGCGCGGCGCGGCCTGGCGCCGAACAGCTGTTCACGTGACGAACTAGCCACGCGAATGTTCTCGAGTAGAGCGCACGGGCCATCGCGTGACGGTTTTCGCGAGCCTGTGGAGGAAAAATTATTATGAAAAAGATTATGCATGTGTAAACTATTCGGGATAAACTGTCAATGGTTTACCGTTTAAGATTGATATACAACATTCATATACAGGGATGCTGTAAATTATTGTGGAGACTAACTGTGCAAAACAAAAGCTTTGTAAATGTTATGACTTATCAGAACAATTGAACTAAGCATAATCATCCCACTGGTCAGGCATCAGGGAGTAGGCTGTACTCTACACCACGCGGTAGTCTTCTAATTTTTGGTTCTACGACATGCCGGTTTCCTCACGATGTTTTCCTTCACAGTTTTGAGTGCAGTGGTGTTTAAATTATTTACACAAAGTAAAGCGCCTGTCGTGAGTTCGAACCCACGACTGCAATTGGCCGTTGGTCGGAGCCAATATCACTGGGCCACGACTGCTCTCATTGAACTAAGCTCAGTCAAAAATACTATTAGTCTTATGATAATCAAGATATTTTTCTAAGAATTACGAGTGTAAAAATACTTTATAATAAGCCAAAATAGGTACCTCAGGCAATCGCAGCGGAATATCTGTGACATTGCCTCGCACGTTGATCTGTCGTTCCAATAATACTCGTTTCGCGGTAGGCAGCGGCAGCCCTAACAGATTGGCGACCGCGTCCACTGCTTCTGTGTCCTCTCCCGCTAGGGTTGAACGCTCACCGTCCACATCCTGGAAATAAAATTGTCTATCATTATTTTCTTCAGCCAATTCCTTTTGGTGGTCTATCGGTGTGATACAGGGCACCCAGAATCCGACACCGTAAAAGATTTTGGAAGCGAAAAGGGAAGACTTGCCCAACAGTGGGACACAATATTATTATAGGCTTACAAAAAAAAACCCTGAAATTGTATCGCCTGGCCTTATAACATTACAGCAAGAGATATCAAAGTTGTGAGGACGAATTCGAATAAACTTTTATTCAGGCTTAAATTCCCATACAATAAAGACTCCCAAACGTCAAAATCTTCGCAGGATATAAGCCTTGTTTATCAAACTTTTAACCTAATGTTAAAGTTTGGTCTCAGAAAACGTTTGTCCAAATGCAAAACTCTTAACTCCACACATACCTGAAACTGTATATTCCCTAGCCACAGTATAGCGGCCAGCACTTTGAACAGGCCCTCGCACATGTGTGGCGGCACCTGCAGCACCGTGAGAGCCAGCTGCAGAGCCTCCAGCTTGCCCTGCTCCCCCCCGCGCCCTCGGTGCGCCTCCTCATCTTCAGGTCGCAGGTATTTGTACTGCACGTCTTCGCGGAGGCGGAGGATGTTGCGAAGTTCTGCGTTGTGCTGGAATGGATGATGGAGCGCGTTTTAGTGCGAGTGAGTTTGGGGTTGAGCAACTTTATAGGGGCCTATGTCTAGCAGTTGACAGAACCTAGATGGAGATTTCTTAGGCTTGTTTCGATTTTGGTCAACGGATTAGAAGGTACAGAATTACAGAATTTATTAATTCTGCGCGATCTGCCAAAATAGAGAGAGCCAAAACTTTTCTCTTTAATTGAATTAACAGTTAGGCAAATGAATTATGTTCTCAAGTTAAGCCACGACTTTTTTATTGGCTTCGAAACCCTAACGAATACCCGAATTAGCTTTTACGAGAGGTTCAGCTTACCTTAGCACCTTCAACGAGCTGGTAGAAGACATGGTAGTTAGTTTCCCTCGGCGCAGGTCCAGTGATCCTGGCTCGTTCCAGCAGAAAGTCTCTCAACACTGCGCCCTTGATCCCACCGCGGTGGTCCAACCGGACTTCAACGAATTTACCAAACCGGGAAGAGTTGTCGTTACGAACTGTTTTAGCGTTTCCTGCGAATAATATGATAAGCAATTTTAGGTATTACGGCTATCAGTATAATGTAGTCCACGCCTAAATAACGCAAGAATGATATGGTTCATTTTTGCTTTTAATTTGGATGAAGCAACTAAATTGAATCATGTTAACATATTAGCGAATCATTCAATGTCGACCAGACCATACCCTTCGTTTCTGCATCTTTCAATGAAAGTGAATCTATTAAGATCGTGTGATACTGCCCTAAGTCATCATCTGCTTAGCCATTTCCCAACTATGTTGGGTTCAGCTTCCAGTCTAACCGGATGCATCTGAATACCAGTATTTTACATGGAGCGACTGCCTATCTGACCTCCACAACCCAGTTACTGGGTAATGCGATACCCCTTGGTAAGACTGGTTGTCAGACTTTCGGGCTTCTGACGGCCCCTAACGATTCTCAAAGATCCACGAATGACAGCCGGGACCAAGGCACGGAGCGGTCTTGGGTATGTAAAAATTGTCACCTATCCAAGGACCAACCGCGGCAAGCGTAGCTTAACCTGATCGATCGACCCCAGCGGCTTTTATTACTAAGTCACAAGCCCCTCTGTGATACTGTCATAAGTAGATATGTTTTCGGAATAAAGCTACAAATTACTTTTTTTACGAACGTCACCGCTTTTGGAGGTTTCAATCTGGGTGCGGCTTAAGAAACTAATGATTTAGTTTGTCAGCCCCTCCTTTTTATACAAAACGAGGGGTAATAATATCTACACGACAGGTTGAGTAGTTGATGACACGACTCGGGACGTTATTAGTGAGGGGGCGTGAACAGTGATATAATAGCTTGGAAAGCTCGTCAAACAAACTGAAGTAACATGGACATGACATTTTATGTCTGCTGCTAAATAAGTTGCTACCAAGTTTTATTTCAGGACATCTACAATACCGAGGGGCTTGTGGCTAAGCAATAACAGCCGCACGGGTCGATCGGTCCGGTTAAGCTACGCTTTCCGCGGTAGGTCCGTGGATTGGGTGACCATCTTTACATAGCAAGACCCCTCCGTGACCTTTTGGTCCGGCTGTCATTCGTGGATCTTTGTTAAGGGCCATTTAGATGGAGAGAGTTTCTCGAACGTTTCTTGGCGAGAAATCGTACGCTGCTATCGCAAGCAATAATCGCCATAAGATTATCGTATCATAATGTTTACATACAGGCAAGAACTAAATTCTCGCCTACGATTATGTCATACGAGATTCGCAAGTAATTTATCGCTGGCGATAAATTACTACGACTGTTTACACAACGAAATTTAAAGTAAGAAGATTTTTGCTTACGAGTTCTCGACTTGGTCTATACACGACCTCGTATGACATTTTATCAAGTCCATACGAGTATCGTACAAATCGGTTTGAATCGTTTTTGAGTGCGAGATTTGCCATACGAGTTCAGTGATTACTGCGGTATTGTTAAAAATCATTTAAATTTGGTACTGCTGATAATGTTAAGTTCATTGAAATATTTTTGAATGTCTCTTCATCTTCCAATTAATTAATTTATAAAATTCAAGACACAAAGTATTAGATGCTCCAAAAGTGTTTCTTCTCGCTATCCATTTTTTAACCCAACATCTCTTTTTCCGTTTTCGTTTTATTAATTCTTGTCTTAAAAGAACAGATATAATAATTAAAATACTCTCGCGCACTGCACTCATAGTAGCGACTGGCACAAAAACTCGAAATATAATTCTCGCTTTGTAGTTCTGTTTACACGGAGACAGATATATTCTATTGCGAGGCAATTGTCGCCCAAGGGGCAGGGCGACAATCGTGAATGTTTACACGAAGAGACTTTTTTAATGTTCTTTCGATAATCGTATCTTCGAGTCGAGAAACTCTCTCCATATAAATGGCCCTTGTCGTTATGGGTCGTCAGAAGCGCGAAAGTCTGGACAACCAGTGTTACCAACAGGTATCGTATCATCCAGTAACTGGGTTGTGGAACTTGTGGAGGGCAGATAGGCAGACGCTCCATGTAAAATAGTGGTATTTAGCTGCATTCAATTAAGACTGGAAGCCGACCCCAACATTGTTGGGAAGAGGCTAGGCAGATCTACGTGATCGTGAACTAAAATATCGAATGTGTCTGTAATTACACCAGCTATCAGAAAAAGCAACGATGTTTGACGGCAAAACTAGTTCGTTAGTAGAATTCGTCTCTTACCAAACGCCTCAAGCACAGTGTTGGCCTCCAATATCTGTTGTTCGGCCCACGAGGCCTGGCCCCCGGCTGCACAGAGGTACTGTAGGATCAGCTTGGTGGTCTCCGTCTTGCCGGCGCCACTCTCTCCTGATATTACTACCGACTGGTTTTTCTCTCCATTCTGTTCAGAATAGACAAATTATCATTTTGTTTTTTTTTTTGTTGCTGTGGTGGAAGTTTAGGGAGGAGGATGTAATGATTGTAAAGTGGTTCAGAAACGAACAATGAGATCCATCCATTTAATTAAGGGGTTATTGTACTCATCATTATGAACAACATTTACTATGGACCAAACCTGAAATTGCAAAAAAAAATCAGCTGTTCCCTATATTTATGTTCGGACAACTCGTCAAAATGTAGGGAATAGCAGATTTTTTTTTCGTTATTTCAGGTTTGGTCCCATAGTAAAAGTTGTACATAATGATGAGTACAATGAATGACTTCATTAAAGGAAGCCTACGAATTCAACGAATTCAATTTCACCCTGTGCAAGTGTACAAATCACATATTTGCTGATCTAGGATTCCCACAAGACAATAATTAAATAAGTAACAACAATATTTCTGTATTGTCTTGTAAAAACAAACGCTAAATGAAGCTTATTAGAATAATACTTATTATATCAGAGCATTTCGTTCACATTAATCATTAGTAGATCTGCAGATAGGTACAATTACGTAGATCTCTTGAAAACTGATTCATGTTTCTTAGAAAAACTGTGACAAGAAAAACTCAATACACACATTAATAATAAATAATAATAATAATAATAAAGCCATTTATTCCCAAAACACTATACATTTTATTATAAATAACATATTATTAAACATTTAATTATATAACTATAAATCTAACAATTGATATTGATTCTTTGTTAAATAACAATTGATTTAATAAAATAATAATATGATAAAAACAATTCAATTAAAATATTCTCTCACTAAAAAGAGATTCTAATTATGATACAAAGACAGTTTAATTAATGACATTCAATTTACAAAATAATTATAATAATTTTATTATTAACAATAGGATAATAGCAATTTAATTCAAATAGTAATAAAAGTAACAATGATTATATTTAATTTTTATTAGTTTTTGGGTACCCAATATTGGGCAAAGGCCTCCTCCATGCATTTCCATAACCTTCTATCTTTAGCGGTCCTGGTCCTATAATACACACATTACGTTACGAATAATCTGACCTTCTGTTGGAGGTAATAAGGATGACGAATAAATTTTTTTTGTCCTTTATGTAGATTATTAATAATTATTGGACACATTTTTTTTACGTAATCGAAAGATTACGGCGATACATTGAGTTAAAATGTAGCATGACGTCACTCCTAGCTAGATTTTATACACGTGGTTTGTTATAGTTATGACGTAGCGAGCCCTCACTCCGTAACTTTAATGCGTTTTATACAAGTTATTTTTTATTAATATGATAAAGCAAAAAATACGTGTCTAATATTTTTTTATTATCTGACTGACGGACTAAATACAACTTGTTTTAATAATAGTGTTCAATTTGTAATTTTTTTACCAAATAAGTATGTACATAGTTGGTCATACCTGTAATGAGCTGTAGGCTGACTCAGCCAGCGCAAACACATGCGGTGGTAGAGAACCGAAGGCTTTGCCTCGGTAGTCCAGCATGTGATCCTGTCAAAAATAAACAATGTTTTTTTTTTATTTGTTAGCATCTTTCCATGGGCCGTGAAAGTAATAAAAAAGTTTAGGGAACAAAACCGCCTACAAAGTTCTTATGATTATTATGTACAGACGCCAGCAGGTCAAGCCACCCGAAACTGTCAAATTTTCCCAATCAACCTTGAACCTAA
Organism: Cosmia trapezina; assembly: GCA_905163495.3. NCBI lineage: Eukaryota > Metazoa > Arthropoda > Insecta > Lepidoptera > Noctuidae > Cosmia > Cosmia trapezina. The sequence goes on along the minus strand of LR991035.1, from coordinate 19,746,259 downwards.
TGCTTTAGCGATAAAGATGAAAATCTATTAAAGAAATTTGACAGATTGTAGTAGCTTGATGTGCTGGCGTCTGTACAATTAGAGTAATCCCTTGAGCGGTTGACAATAATGATCCTGAATTAACATAATTCGCTAATACCATTTTCATTAGGTGTTATCGCTTTTATATTGGTCGTTCTATCAAAAATATACTTTAAAAAAAGTAAAACACCGACCATAAAAACCTAAAACGAATTTAACAGCTTCTGAAGTCGGTGCCAAGATTGAAGAATTGATGACACCGACTTTAGAAGCTGTTAAGTTTTTATGAAAGTTATTTTAAATAAGCCCAAGACTAACGAAAACAAGAATCATCATAGTCCGCTTAGAAATACCGAAGATAATAATATGCATAAGTATAAGAATTACTTAATGTATTATAAAGGGTGGCTGACTGACTGGTAATTAGTGACCGATATTTAAACACATGATTGTATTCAAGTACTCATGATAACAAACAACTTTTAACAAGTGACCAAACCTGAAATCGCGAAAAAAAATCAGCTGTTCCCTACATTTATGTTCACATAACTCGTCAAAATGTAGAGAACAGCTGATTTTTCTTTCGTGATTTCTGGTTTGGTTCCATAGTAAAAGTTGTTTGTTATCATGAGTACAATCACGTGTTTAAGTATCGGTCACTAATTACCAGTCACCCTTGTATTCTAAAACCTTTCTGAATGCATGTAGATCACGTTAGTGAAAGAATCATCAAAATTGGTTCATAAGTTTTTAAGAAAATCGCAGACACAAACATAAATAAACCTCATTTTTTGAAGTTTGTTAAAAAATATATCAGGCAGAAGTACCTAAATAGCTTATCTTTTCGTATCACTTTTTCAATTTCCGTATAATTGGCAACTAGTCAAGTGTATTACTACCAACGTTAATGTATGCAGTCTTCATACATAATAGATAATGAATCGCTGAATAATGTATCATTTCCTCTTGTTTATCTGCTAAAGGAAATTGATGGAAACCGACAGGCTATTGTCATCAAGCGATCGGTATCAAAAGAAATCTGAACACAATTATAAGGAACCGTTAAATGCGATGTTTGTGTCACCTTTGATGCGGTTTTTTTTTTTAATTTATTGCCAGGTAATGACAGTGTTTGTATGGTGACGACAAAAGCATCTAAACTTTTTATATTAAGTACTACATTTCAAGTGTAGAATTCTTGATATGAAAGACAAAGAATAATCTATTATGTCGCAGCCAACTGGGTGAATTAGCCGTTTGGTCAACCGCCTAGACATTTCACTAAACGCCGCCATTCAATCAACAGCCTGAATGATATTCAGCCATTCAATCAAACGGCAAGGCAAATTATTTGGATCGATAGCGTTTAACTTTAAATTTAGTAACAATTTAAATTTAGTTCCATTTTCTGCCACATGGCGCTAAAATTTACACTGTCAATATGGCGTCGATAAGCGACAATATTTCTGGTGTTTCTTTACGTAAAACCGAATCGGGGCACTCCAAATCCACGTAGTCTTTTGGTATACCCCTAGAGAGTATATAAAAATCCAGAGTCGCGAAGGGAGAGCAGCCCCCGCCCGCTGTGACAAAGCTTAAGCACCTATCCTTTAGCATGGGTGCCTATGCTTTGTTACGTAAGGGCGAAGGGGTTGTACTTCCCGCAGCGCCAGAGACGTTGCAAAAGCAACTTTAAAGTGTTTTGAGGTTAAGTTACATAATTTGTTTTTCTCGAGAATGGTTCGTTACCTTTACATTGTAATTTTCGAATTAAATAATAATCTAAATGACCTATCGAAATGCATGGCCCTATTGTATAAATAGCCTAAGCATCAGCCAGCCAGTTCATTAAATTTTGTATTAGACGTATCGGCTGAATATCATTCAGGCTGCGCATTCATGAATATCATTCAGGCATTTGAATGGCGGCGTTTAGTGAAATGGCTAGGCGGTTGACCAAACGGCTAATTCAACCAGTTGGCTGCGACCACAGAACAGATAAAAGAGGTTTTATCTCTTTTATCTATTCTGTGGCTGCGACATATACCTACATTATATACAATTATTATAAATTAAAGTCGCTTTTCGTGTCTGTCTGTGTGACCACGTTGTTCTTCTAAACTACGCAACGGATTTTGATGCGGTTTTCACCATCATTTAGAGAATTTATTCCGGAAGGTTTATGTGCACCTACACATTAATATTAAAATTATATAATAAATAAATCTCGATGTTTTGTCATGTCGTACAAAACGAAGCAGCCCCGGCACCACTAGTAGTAATTAATTAATAAATATTGACATAGACTCACCGTTGTGTAACATCCTAACTCCTTATAAGGATTCACTGCGACTAGAATGGATCCTGTGTATGTCTGTATAAAATATTGAGGAAAAAATCTCAGTAGGTAAATAGTATCACAAAAATTCAGTGGTTTTAGAGTAGTAGATTAGCCGCTAAAGACCGTTTCAAGTACCCAATCCTAGACGGAGAAATCGTAAAACGGAATTGCGTGATTTCAGAAATTCTAATGAAGTGTATACGTCAAAGTTGGCGGCAGCTTGAGCCATTAAGCCGAGGCAGTCGGGCAATCAGAGCCAGTCTGGCAGTCTTACGAGCGAATATGCTGGTGTGCCATCTTTATACTATTTATGCAATACTATCCCATATCTAATCTATACATATAAAAGAAAGTCGTGTTAGTTACACTATTTATAACTCAAGAACGGCTGAACCGATTTGGCTGAAAATTGGTGGGGAAGTAGCTTAGAAACGGATAAAACGTGGTACAACAACGGCTGGACCGATTTAGATGAAAGTTTGTGTGTATATTTGAATGGGTTCCTGGATGGTTTGAAAACACAATTGGACCCGGTAAGCGGCGCTGCAGTCGGGTTCTAAGATCGTTCAGACAGGACAACGTCTGTCGGGTCCGCTAGTTTTCATTTAAAAAAAATGTAGATTGCTATAACAGTAGGGGAAGACCAAAGAAACGATGGATGGCCTGTGTGAAACATGATATGGTAAGAAAGGGGCGTGACTATTGAGATGACGACTTGTAGAGAAGTATGGAAGAAGAAAACGTTGCGGCGACCACAAATAAATTGGTATAAGGGCTGATAACGATGACCATTTTCATAAAAAAAGGATACGTAAACTAAGTCGTGTATGTATCTCTTCTTGAGATTGTCATTGATGGCTTGCTCGGTGATCTGCGGCATCATGGTCATGTCGGGGACGCCATGGTCCGCGGCGTTCTCCCGCTCCTCCATCTTATCTGAAAATAAAGAAAAACAATCGTAAGTTTTACTACCAATACAATACATTACCTACTCTTACACTATTTAAACAGAAATGTAGTTATTACTTATTCATAATTCTGTGTTGTTTATTATTTATTTATTTAATGTGTAATTATGTAGAAGTATGTGTACTGGAATTTTTCCAGAGTTGTATAATACCTAACTTAGTTGTATTTATGTGGTAGATGGCACATTTAAACCCGGAAAATTGTAAATAAATAATTACTAATGTTGCTAAAAATAGTAAATAACAATATCATGTCAATGTATTATTTTACCAAGTTAGTAAAATAGGTGATTTAAAAATAACTAACATACGCTACGTCAATAGCCTTTTCTATCTAATTTGACTCAGGGCGTATCAAATAAGAATCCGCTACGTCAATAGCCTTTTCTATCTAATTTGGCTCAGGGAGCATCAAATAAGAATCAGCTACGTCAATAGCTTTTTCTATCTAATTTGACTCAAGGCGTATCAAATAAGAATCCGCTACGTCAATAGCCTTTTCTATCTAATTTGACTCAGGGCGTATAAAATAAGAATCCGCTACGTCAATAGCTTTTTCTATCTAATTTGACTCAGGGCGTATCAAATAAGAATCCGCTATGTCAATAGCCTTTTCTATCTAATTTGACTCAGGGCGTATCAAATAAGAATCCGCTACGTCAATAGCCTTTTCTATTTAATTTGACTCAGGGCGCATCAAATAAGAATCCGCTACGTCAATAGCCTTTTCTATCTAATTTGACTCAGGGTGCATCAAATAAGAATCCGCTACGTCAATAGCCTTTTCTATCTAATTTGACTCAGGGCGCATCAAATAAGAATCCGCTACGTCAATAGCCTTTTCTATTTAATTTGACTCAGGGCGCATCAAATAAGAATCCGCTACGTCAATAGCCTTTTCTATCTAATTTGACTCAGGGTGCATCAAATAAGAATCCGCTACGTCAATAGCCTTTTCTATCTAATTTGACTCAGGGCGCATCAAATAAGAATCCGCTACGTCAATAGCCTTTTCTATTTAATTTGACTCAGGGCGCATCAAATAAGAATCCTTGAACTAATTTCAGGAAATATATACATTCATCAGACGCTGAATAGCCTGCGTGCGACTTACCCAAGTCCGTAAGTGGCTATTTGGCTAATCATGAGCGTATATTCGGAAAGGGAGGAGTTCTGGAGAAGCTCACTGCTTAGTAGTATAACGTCTTTTCGTTATTTTTGTTACGACTAAAAGACAATCAATAATTATAATCATAAACGTGTATTTATCTCAACATCATAATACACTACAGGCATACTAGAGAAAGATGTCTGAGGTGGGAGCATAGATATAATAAGAAAGAAGTTTCTATGGGGAGGAGGGTCCTGAGTTACAGAACTTACAGATCATCCGGCTCTTTTAGATAGCATATCGCACCTTCATTTCGAAACTGTTAGGTACTAAACAAAAAAACTAAATTTTACGGCAGAGCAAATTTACGATTTTTGCATGACTAATATTTACCTCATAATAAAATAGTAATGAACACTTATGAGATATTTCTGGCATTATCTGTTAAATTATTGGTTTCTTTTTATGGTGTATATTTTGTATATTTTGCCGATATGAGTAAGATGGCGTTATTATCTCATTTTCGTGAAAATTTCGTTTAGTAACAGTTTCGAAATGAAGGTGCGATATGTTAATTTACAGAATGGTTAAAGTCAATTAAGTCTGAAATAGCAATTAGGTAAATGCAGAACCTACAAGACTTGAAAGCTAATGTAATCACTATCAGTCTCTGAATCTGTAGAAATTAAATTAAAATGTTTGGTCTAGTTCCAAAATCAAATCTAGTTCCATTTTCCCTTCAAATGTCATCAATTATTATTACATCCAATGTATGTGATGTCAATACTTCCCAATTTGAATCGGGTTTAGTTCACAATTTCATGGATTTAGCCTTTTCGGAGATTAGCCGGAACAAACCAGACAAAAATTTTAAAAGTTCTTGTTCTGAACCATGCATACAAGTCTTCCATAAAAGTGTAACTAGGGTTAACAGGCAATATTCCCGTTGCAGACAGATAGACCTTCCCTCGCTTATTGCTTTAGTCTAGTCTAGCCTTTTAAGACGTGGTTGAAATAGAGAGCACTAACTAAATTGGAGAATCCATTTATGTCAAGGATCTATAAAGTGGTAAAAGCATTCCCACAGATTACGGAATAGTTACTGTTACTGCTATTACTTTAGAAACCTAAACGGAATTTCCATCGACAAAGTTTTGAACCTATTCAGGATAACAACTGTAATTTTCAGAACGAAATGTCCAAGTTTCAGCTTCTGAGTTAAATCACAGATTAATACAGATGGAACACTCCGCAGTTTAGAAAAGAAGCTAGAAGTACGCGGCGCGCGGCGGGCCCCATCCGCGGGGCTAATTCAGTAGATCAGTAGGTATAAGAGTTACGCGATAGAAAGAGAGGCAACTTGTAGTTGAATATAACTGTAGGTAACAAGCGTCGTGCGACCTGAATTGCACTTTATTGTGTCGTAGCAAGGGTCGCTTTTTATTTAAATGATTTTGCGGAGTGTCCCATCTGTATTAATCTGTGGTTAAATCAAGCTGAAGAGTTTGTTTTTTTTGAACGCGCTAAACTCAAGAACCACCAGTCGGATTTGAAAAATTCTTTTTGCATTTGATAGCCCAGATCTTGAGGAAGGCTACAGGCTATTTAACATCACGCTATGTATGACCTTTAGGAGCCGATCAAAAGTCAGAAGGAACACTAACGTGGGCAGGTGTTGCGATGCGACGGGGTGGGTCGGGGAACAAGAAAATTTTAATAATAATATAATGTGACTTATATAACAGGGATTGTAGTTTGAGGGCAAAAGTATAAAGAGATCATTAGTATAATAAGGTTCATTAATCTTTGTAATGTAATTCTAGTTTTCAGAAGGGCTTAGTCTTATTTGCCAAGGGTTGTGAAGCGTATTAAATTATTTAAATGAAATGTTTGTGCGAGAAAATTAATAAAAGGTAACAAGTAACAAGGTAGGTTACATACATAAGTATATGATAATCGTTTTAATTTAAAATAAATTAACTTTGCCGGATTAAATTAAAAGGCCGTCACGTTCAAGTCTTAAAAAGGGCGCTGTTACCCGCTAATTAAGATGAGGGGGTGTACTGTGTTGATAAAATTAAAACACACCTACGCCTCTGCAATTTTACTGTAAACTCTTTGCGTCATGTATACTGTATAAGTAGGTACCCAGTACTGTATAAGTAGTATAAACTTATTACTTGTTGTTGGTGAATCTTTTTTTACTCCAAATAACAAGATCCAACTTTCGCTCGTTTAGAGCGAAAGCTCGAATACTAAAAACCGAATTCCAGCAAGATCAATTCAATTCAATCCATTTATTGCATCAAATATGGTAGGTACCTACATAAGTTCTTATTTTAAATATTTTTTAGTAACACACATTTGGCCAATATTTAGCATGCAATAGTTAATTAGTCAGGTAGTTAGTTTTTACACTTAACATATTAATAAATTACTAGGTCTTACGTAATCTACTTAACAATTAAATATATAAATTGAACTCGTCTATCGAATAAAAACATTCTTGTAACAACCACTTCCTCATCATTCAATCAATCTACCGTAGCCATTTCAACGTTAATACCATTTCTAACAGACTTCAAAAAAAAAGGAGGAGGTCTCAATTCGAATGTTTTTTTTTGTTTATGTAAGTATTTGTTACGCGATTAATCCCCGAATTATGAATTTATTTTGATGATTCTTTTTTTGTTTGATAGGTCATACCTCAGAGGTGGTCCATATAAATTGTATTAAGGCCCAGATTTCCTGAAAACGATCAAAAGGTGGTTTTTTAAAGCAGTGTATCTCATAAACCGTAAATAATTTTGCCATGTAAAAAAAATATGATATTTTCAAGTCTTTTTCGCATACAGTGATGGAAGCCAAAATATAATTATACATATTTTAATGTACCAAAAAAATCTTTAAACATACCACCTAATAATCTTTAAAAGCAGTTTATCCCTTCATTAACAATTATAATTATAATTAAAAATATACCATAAAATGTCAAATTCCAAACTGCATCCAGTGATGGATTACTTTTTATTAAATAGTTAATTTCTAATTTTATACGATTTTGTTTGCATTTTTACGACATAATTCCGGTGCGCGTGAGAATCTTCTATCTCGTGCGTCAAACTAGACAGCCATAACGCCATTTCACTTACATACCGAGCTAAACCAATCTTGGAACCTGGGCCTTAACTTTGCTTGCGCAGTTTTTGAGTTAGCATCGATAATTATGTAATCGATCCACTTTGTACATCTTGATGATGTTCTAAATCTAAGGGCCCTCGCCCACGGCGACTTTTTGTAGCGATGCTGTCGCGCGTTTACGAAACGCGCGACAGCATCGCTACTCGACTCGAATCGTGGTGTAGGCGAGTGTGTGTACACCGCATCGCGACTGTGTCGATGCAAACGCGCGACGACATCGCTACTGCATCGCTACAAAAAGTCGCCATGAGCGAGGGCCCAAATAGTTCCTGTCACTGTTGTTTACATAACAACTTGTATATACGAATTGGTGTGGGGTTGAGTAGAGATATCTTAAGGCCATACCCCGACCAAAAGAACTTGAGCGTTCGGTCCTTCTCTGTCCCGCCGCTCAGCCTCGCTCTGTCCCGCTCCCTACACACGCCCCTTCATCAAAAAATTCTCATTTTTTCTGGAATTATTTAAATAAAAAAAGAATAGCGAACTTTAAAAAAAAAATAAAACTTGGATAATTTAGATTTTTAAATTATCTATCCATTAGTGTAATCCTCAAATGATTAGAACGTCACCTTTAGCAAGAGATGCATGGAATCAATAATTTTAGACACTTTTTTACAAGGAGATTTTGAATGTATTTATTTCACATAAAAACAAAAGTAAACTTACAATGTGATAATAGAATATCGAACATTAGTATTGTGCTTTTAGATATAATTTACTACTCTTAATTAATGAGTTAATAGCCTCTGAATAACGCCCTATCGCATGGTTTTGGTCGGGGGATCGCCTTAACTAAAAAGTAAAATTTTTTTACAAAAACAAAAAAAAAAAACCAAGCGACTTCCAAAAAAAAACACTAGGCACAAAGTGAATAATAACTATAATTTTGGAAGTTGGTGGCAAAAAACTAAAATACGATTAAATTTTTTTTGGAAGTCGGTTGTTTTTTTTTTGTAAAAAGTTCTACTTTCAAAATCGCGTTAACAGTATTATTTTCCTCTCGTCTGTGTGATTACGTCAATAAAAGTACAGTTAATCCTCTGAGAGGGCTGCAATGTTGTCTCAAAGTCGGCGGGCTGCGGATTGAGGTACTGAGGAGGGCACTATGTCGACATTGCTCGACATTTAAAGGTGCAAAAACTGAACTGTAATGGCAGGTGATTTACTTGAATGAAACGGTTTTTTTTTTCAGGCTCTTTTATCTCTTTTGTTTACATTATTTATGATTTTTTCAAACCGCGTAAAATCATTTTAAGTGTCTATAATCCATCAGTGTATTATATTTTATGAAAAGTGAAGCGTAGATGCATTAATACAAAGTCAACTGTCGGAAATTTTCCTCCAGAGCTTTGTAATCTTTTAATACAAAAATAATGATGAAAAAGGCCTTATTATTTTTGCGTATAGAAGACAGTAGCTTAACGTACAATTAGGTTGTGTACCATAAACTGGATAGCTCTGTAAGCCTAGGTAGCACGGTAGCACGGGCCATTTTTTATCACGCACTGGATTTTCGACTCTGGGTATTGAGCCGAGCATTGTGAATCTAACAGAGTGCATCCCAGCGCCTCAAAAAAATTAATATAGGGGTGTATCCGATACGGATATATCGGAATCGGAGATATTTTTACTGGCGGTACAACGATACCTAGGTACTTTAAAAACGCGCTTCAAAATAGTAATGTAAACGCGCGTGCTGTTTCATCTATTTCGTTGCAAACGCGAGGCACAAACTATGACGTCATAGACCCAAACTTGAAAAAAATGGCGCAGAAATACCTATTTCAGTTTCCAAATGAGTTCTGTCGCATATGAGAGACTATTTTCCAACGCACAGGTCTCATTCAAACAGACTTGCGAAATCGCCTATCTCCACAAAACTTGAGAATACTTTGTTTTTTAAACAAAAATCTTATTAATGTTAATTTTAAACTAACACTTATTACCTTAATTATTAATTTTAATAACTAATCTCATTCCAAGTCTGTAATTTTTGATATTAAGTCATTTAAAAAAATAATCCAACTAAGTAGGTAAGACTTATGTTTTACTTATTTTACCTTAATTTAAATTCAATAAGCGTATCGGTATCACCGATATTTTTACAAGTGTATCGGTATCGTATCGCCAAAAGGGCGTATCGATGCATCCCTAAAAAATACACTGCGTAGCATTTTTTCAAACAAAAACTTCTATAGTAAAGTCACCATTTAATATAGAGTGTCTTTGAAGATAGCACCCACGACTTTATCAATTTACATCGATCTGACTTCGCCCTTGCACCCCCGGGCTCCCTAAATACGATGTTATCGTCTGAACGATTGATAACTGTTTTTATTACTAACACACGAATATATTTGGTCAATAAACGGGTGAAATGTAAGCTTTATGACGAGTGTTATGTGTATTTCTACGAATGAGTTAATAGATGTTATATTACAGCAAATAGAGGACAATGCAAGTGATCTACTGGGTAATATACACATATAACAACGTAACTTTAAAATATACAGATAAGTTTTTAAGCTATACTTACGGGGCTAAAACGGCCACTTTGGCAGAATCATAATAGGATAATATTTATTATGAATCATATTTGAAAACTTAAAACGGTCACAAACTGACAATTCATAATTTATCTGCGTACAATTCATAGCACGCAATTCATCTGTTTGACAGTTTTGTATGGAGATTCGTAAAATGGTCCACTAATTATGAATTGCTTTCATTGAAGTATGTCAAATACGTCAAATAGCACAATCATAATAAATTGCTAGGAATTCAGGAAATGAATCGCTTCTAGAGGAATTGCTTAATGTGGCCGTTTTAGGCCCCTAGAAACCATGTATCTCTTTTGTTTAATATCTGCTAGGTAATTCTATCTAAGGCCAGATTCAAATTAGCTGTTGAAACATAACATACATAATGGCGGAGGACGGGGACTCTGGGAGAGGCCTATATGTCGATCATTGGACCTTGGTTTGATTGGATTGGATTGGATCGAGAGCTTGTTCAAATTACAATACAATATTGGAACCAAACTAAAGAGCTCTCACCAACAGAAATTATTGGATTTTGGAACGAAAACAAATCCATTTTACCAATAAAACTGTTCGTACGGTTGATAGAAATATGTACCTATCTGAGGGTATTTTCCTGATTCATAAGTTCATAACTCAGCTCCAGCAAGTAAAACAAATAACAAAGTTATAAAAACTTCTACGTAATCTCCCAAAACGTTTGCATGACTTGAATGAATTCCAGCAGGGTATTTGCGTAACGAACTATTAGGGCGCTGGACTTCAATCAAGGTGCAAATTGTTTGCTACCACCAAATCAATAAACAGACTGTCCTTATCCTCATCAAAGATATTCCCAACATACAACAAGAAAATCAGATAACAACTACAACAATGCGTTCTTGAAGCGATTGATGGGACGTTCCCACCAACAGTAACTTATCGGACGGAAATGTCACTTGCGGATAAATACGTCACCGGGGCCCTCGCACTTGCTACTTATCAATATTACACATTATTTGCACAATTACCTACTACAGCACTGAGTTCTGCCACTGTGTCTATATGGTCGTGATTCATCGCGGGCGGTAGTTGAAGATTGAAGACAATAGGAACAGGATGCGAGGATATTTTTACGATTATGCTAGCTTTTATGTTGTTTTCGTGCTGATTTGTTATAAAAGGGCAAAGAAAAACTACTCAGGATTTATTATGGTGCCAATAAAATCTACGGGGGAAAGGTGCGGTCAAATAAACATATACATACATTAAACTCACGCCTTCTTCCTATGGGGATTGGCAGAAACTACAGAACGCCACCTGCTGTGAATGCTGTGATCCTTACATACTCCTTTTGCATCGTTTACGTTTCGCTACCGCTACGAATAATACGCATCTGACCTTTCTGAAGAACATCACCAATAAGGTCACTATGTCTTCCTAGGGCGTCCCCCTCCCAGCGTTTCCACTCATATCTGCCTTGTAAATACCTTTTGTTAGTCTCCTTTCATTCATCCTCTCAGCATGACCAAACCATCTAAGCATACTATTTTAAATGTTTATCACTACAACTTCTTTTAAACCGCACTGTTGCCTTATCACATCATTCCTCAGCCTATCATTCATTAGTCACACCACACAATGCTTCGCACGGAACGAATAAAAGGCTCTTACAGACAGAGGCGATATCGCGGTCGCGACGCGATATTTCGATATTATATCCGTAGAAAAATATCGCGTCGCGACGCGATATCGCCTCTGTCTGTAAGAGCCTTAAACTGTGGGGTTGGCAAGTAATCAGCCCAAAAGCAATACGGAAAAGGAGGAAAACAATGAAATTCGTATCGATATTAATACTGATTTTGTTGTTGAACATGATCATGTTACCGAAAATATTGACACTCGTCGACAATATTGACTCACTAAAATTCTACGTTCATGGGAAACGAGCCAATAGTTGTATAGCTACAATAATTGCTACAGCAACCACGGGTTTATTAACGAACAACATAAGCCTCGCCTCGTTGCTCAAGTGTGGTCGCAAGCGGTTGAAGCGGTGCTGGTGAGGATGAGGTCCTGCGGGGAAATTGCGTAACACACCATCAATCTGAGTCGGTTTCATTTTGACAGTACAACAACATTCATTGCGTTATTTACGTTGTCGAGCAGACACATTCGAACATAATGAAGCAATGGATTAGCAATTTGCTGCATAATGATTCAGATTCCAATTGATAGTGTATTACGCAATTAGGGTGCTGGGCTCGGTTCCCAAGTCAGGCAAAGATTGAAGGTTCTTAGTAACAGCCCGGAGTCTCTGCCCGGTTGATGGCAATAAGCTCGCCCCCTACTACATGGGACTTTGGCGAAATGTGGGCGTACTATAGGTGCACCTCTGCCTAACCCTTCGGAGAGTACAGGCGTACTGTTATATTTAAACTGAGATCAAACGCGAAAATCCTCGCCAGAGTCCTTGAACGATGGAATAACAAGTCCTGTAGCAATTAAGATAATTACCTATTGGCGTGATCGATACGGCGATGACCATAAAACTAGGCGGGTAATGCGGACAAACGGTAATGACTAACATGGGTAATGACAAGGTTATTTGTGACAATCGTATGACAAAACTTCCTGTAATATCAGTAATGTTGTGTTGCTACACTGAAAAGGACAAAGCTTTTATTGTCTGTTCGTAATGGTTATATTTAAAAGCTATTTCCACATTATTGTTAATGCTTTAGTAATTGCAAAGTTTAAGGTCATAGAGGCTAATGGAGTATGAGCTCGTGGCTCGTAATAATAGCCGCACGGGTCGATCCATCAGCTTAAGCTACGCTTGCCGGGGTTGGTCTGTAGATGGGTGACCATCTTTAGATACCGAGATTCCTGCGTGCCTCGGAAAGCACGTTATGCCGTTGGTACCGGCTGTTATTGGTGGATCTTTGACAGTCGTTATGGGTCGTCAGAAGCCCGAAAGTCTGACAACCAGTCTTGCCAAGGTGTATCGTATTACCCAGTAACTGGGTTGTGGAGGTCATAGTTGGGAAAAGGCTGGGCAGATTGATTGAAGTTCATAGAGGCTAATGGTGCTCTCTCTTTCTTTTTTCTTCTTCCTTTCTTGGGACTAATGTCCAGCGACTACAGTGGTTAAAGACAGAGACAGAATAAGACAAAGTAAAGGACTTCACGTAATGAAGCCCAATTTATAGAACCAGTTACGATACAACAATGGTTGCAGCTTCAATAATCTTGTGTACGAAGGTGTGCCTCGATAAATGTAAAGTATATGAACCTACAGTCTCCATAACTTGAACATGTTGCCATATTAGTACCAGAGCTGTGATACAAGTTATTGTTCCGGCGCAGACAAAGAGATCTCAATCTTCGCGCGAATTTATTTATTAAACATAGCGCAGGCGCTTAGCTTTCCTTCGTTTCCTTATTTAGATTAGGTTTCATGCGCTTGAGCGTTAGCTAGACTCTAGAGAGGCGTTTGATCATGATATTTGCGTATAGGCAGCTCTACGCTGCTGTACAGTACGTAGGATGACGATGCGCTGGCGTCGCAAAGTCGGTGCATCATCTCTGATAAATTTTATGATCTAGCTTCCGCCGCGACTTAAGGGGGATCCGCAGTAGTAGCCGCGAAATTCAAATTTTCTTACGTTTTTTGCAATTTGCAGGTCAGTGTCAGATTGTATCTTGATCAAAAAATCAAAATATGACTTGCGACTATAACAAATAATTAATTATGTATTATTATAACCATAAGAATCATCAATACATCTTTCTAAGTTAGCTTTGTTCTCTAAGTAGGTATAGGTTTGATTTCGGAAATCATGACATTTTGGAACAAATCTAACTTAGAAATGTGTACTGATGATTACCAGCCTATTGGCTGGTATAATTATTTTTACTCTCCTTCATCCTTTAAAATTGAGTATTTATAGAATTTATACCACCCTAAATAATACCCGATCATTTTATTGAATCGTAAGCTCAATAGTAGCAATCGTCCGCGGCGCCATGTTTACCGGTTATAAAGCTTTGAACAAATATTGATGAATGAAAAGCCTCTTATAAAGTAGGGTTGCCAACTTGCCACTTCCATATAAATAAAAGTGAGCTCTTGAAATTGCTCACTATAATAAAAAAAACACGTACAATAATTTAATTAGAATTTGTTTTTGGCGATTGGAAGACCAAAGAAACAATGGATGGGCTGTGTGAAAGATGACATGATTCGAAACGGGGATGGCTACCGAGATGAGGACTAATAGAGAAGTGTGGAAAAAAATTTAACTCCGTAGGATAAGAGGAAGTGGTTTTAATTCAGCTTGCAAGATTTGATTTGTAAAAAGACGTTGCCGACCCCAAATGAATTGTGATAAAGAAAGGAGAATGATTATGATGTTTTCGGCAATTTACATCTAAAATAAGAGCATGAAATATTTCACACAAAGAACCAAAACCCTGTTTCAAACAACTCATTAGACGACATTTACTCGGGAAAAGTTTCTACATAAATCTAGGTCTTTCCATCTTCTATCCTAGCCAGGATGTCTGATAACCCTATCTGGAGCCAAGCATCTAAGTACTGTAGACACGCACTCGCGTGCTTAGCCGCTGCGTTGGTTTTTATGTCATTTCATTTCTGGGGAGCTCCCCTAATATATTTGTTACGTAAATCTATCACCCCGATATGACTCAACGCTTTTAAAGCCTCCATTGAAAAATGTGTCTAATCAAATTCTTTCGACTGGGGATTTCTTTCGCGAAGCTTGAGTGTTTTATCACTTTGATATTGTAAGTTTGTTTATTGGTAATTTCCATTCGTTTTTTTACGCTTTCACAGATATTTACATCACTTCTGAGTTAGGTTTTTCTGGGCTTCGTGTCCTTCAGGCTGTCCAGTTAGAAACGGCAAAAATATTGCTTGATTGGGCTCAGGCGCAAAACATCTCTTTCGCAAAATGTCTACTGGTAGTAAAATGTCTCCTTTCTCTTATTGTCGCTTTCGCAGAATGACTCATTCTCAAAAGGTCGCTTTCTCACAATGTCGCATTAGTAACTTAGAAAAAAAATTAGCCAGGTTTAAAAAAAAAAGGTTTTTCCAATTTGTTATTAAAAGTTTTTTTTTCTTTTCGGTACCATCGTGCATCGGCCATCCGTTCTGAGATTGATCATTTGTGATTCGATCATGCAAGGAAACTCCAAGGGTCATGTTATAAAACTTGTAAACATTTAATATGAAATTGGAAAAAAAACAACCTTTTTTTTAAACCTGGCAAATTTTTTTTCTAAGTTACTAATGCGACATTTTGCGAAAGAGGCATTGTGAGAAAGCGATCTTTTGAGGAGTCTTTATGCGAAAGCGACATTATGTGAAAGAAACATTTTACTACCAGTAGACATTTTGGGAAAGAGACGTTTTGCGCCTGAGACCTTGATTGTTGTGTGACAGAATATGCTGGAAACCCAAATATTTTTCTTAAAGTATAATTTATTATGACATCGTGTGATCGTTTTGTGCGTCTAGTGCGTATAATCGATTGATTCGATAGACGGCGTGTGACACTAGTATACGACGTTCAAAGACCTCTGGCTCCCGAGGGACTGTTGCTTATTGGTACAAGGCATAAGAGATTACGTGCACTGATGATTTATACTTACCTACTGCTAGTTCAAGCAACTTAGAATATCTGCCCAACTAATCAAGAATGGTAAGAACAAAAACATACTTGCTCATGGATTATGTTTACCTAGACAAAGTTCCGTTGTTTGTTATGCTAACAACGGAACTCTACCCCAACCCGTAAAGGTAACTTTTACATATAATATTCTAGATTGCCACGAGCCTACTTTCTCGTGAACAAAGCTCCAGTGAGGCAGAAGTCGTAAAGTCAACAAACATACTACCTACCCACATTCGAAAACTTTGTCGGAACAATCGCTGTCACTTGTATCAAAACAAGAAACGAGTCTGAGGCGCCGGGCGCTACCCACGACGAATACAACACAACTCGATGTAAGGGACCCTACGTACTGCCGCGAAGGGAACACCCATTCAAACTCCTTGATTTAATGGGGCCATTCAAACATCCAACCATGACCCAAAAGGGAAATGAAATTGGATATTATTATACGTTTTCATCATGATGATTTGGATTCATTGAGTTAGATCCGTATGAAAAGTTTTGAGACTTTCCAATTGATCTATCAATTCAATGCTAGGGACGGGATGGGACCAAGAGGAATTTATTTGAAAACAGGATTAGCAATTAGATTTATTGCGAATGACCTTTCAAATCGAATGTATCAAGCTGTGTAAAAGTCAACGTAACTTTAACAAGGACAATATATCTAAGCAATTGCGACATCTCGCTAAATTGAAAAGAAATAAAGGATAAACCCGTGGGCGGACTCGTGCGGGCGCCCGGGCGAGAAAACCTAGAGTTGCGAGTAAAAAGAGAAGCTGGGGCCCTGGCACTAGCGTGGGCTGCAAATAACAGCGTTTATAGGCCGGGAGCCATTCTTTATTTATTACATAACGACACTTTTACTCCACAAAGCGATTTAGGATTTTATAACTTCACCGAATAGATAGAGATTCTCGGAGAAATTATTCACACAGTTTAATAAAAGCTCCCAATTTTTGTAGGCGTAACAATGGAAGATGTTAATAGGATAATTTTGAAAGAAACTTGGACAATTTAAGCAATTTCGTGGAGACCAAAATGGTAGGACGTATAGTGTGCCACTTGCTAAGGGTTTGTAATATAATTGTAGAAAAAATATGGGAATGTCATTGTGACAGTACATTGTTCGCTGTAATTTGTAATATGGTCACAACTCACACTTCATTCATAGCTGTTATTCGTGGATCTTTGACAGTCGTTACGGGTCTTCAGAATCCCGAAAGTCTGACAACCAATCTTACCTTATCGTATTACCCAGTAACTGGGTTGTGGAGGTCACATAGGCAGTCGCTCCATGTAAAATACTGGTATTCAACTGCATCCAGTTAGAACGGAAGCCGACCCCAACACAGTTGGGAAAACGCTTTATGCTAGGTTGAAAAAGGCCAGCATGGTGTGATGGGGAGGGGGGTAGGGTGTATGACATCCATGAGGATTTACACACAATAAAAATAAAATGGTGTAAAAGGGGGAAGGGGGAAGACTTTCCTGCATCTGCAATGACTTCAAGAAAGGTAGCTGTTGGCAATAATGCGCATAAAAATGATAACCTAGTTTACAATTCAATACACCTCCAAAAGTTCAACTATTTCCTGAACATTCCACAAACAACATAAACACACAACCGTTAATCACTTCTTGACAATCCTAACATTGTCGATAACGTATGGTGACCAGATTGAGACAGCTGACAGCAGTGACCGCCCACCCGCTTTCTAAATCAGCCCACTCCAGCGCCACTGGAGCCCTCACTGGACTCGGCACTGCTTATTTTAGCGCTCTTAATGTAGGCGTTAAGAATAAAGCGTCTAGGGCGTTGACCATTTAGCGAACCAGATTACGCCGGGCGATGACATATTTGGAAGTAGAAGAGAAAATTAGATGAACAGACTTTATGAACAAACTCAGTAATAAACGAAGAGAGTAATCAACTATAAAACCAACCAAGAAGTTGTCCGAAAAAATCGTGCCGATTGGGACGTGAGTGTTTTTACCACAGAACAGTTAAATCTCTTTATCTGTTCTGTGGTTGTTACACACGAGTGACACGCGTCGACGGCAGTTGTCGACGCGCCGACGATCGTCGCCGACATGTCGGCTAAAGCGACGCTTGCAGTTGTAGCGTGACGCGTCCGCCATTTTGTCAGTGGACTGCAAATTGTTCAGGAGTGACAAAATGGCGGTCGCGACACACCAGTCACCACAACTGCAAGCGTCGCTTTAGGTCAGCGGCTGTCGTCGGCGCCTCGACGACTGTCGTTGACGCGTGCAGTTGCCTCTGCCGTTGACGCGTGTCACTCGTGTGTAAGAACACTAAGCCGTAAACCAATGGAAACCAATGTATTACGGAATTAATACATTATTTACACGTAGGGTACTTTTAATCCCAGTAGTACGTTCCCGTGGGATATTTTCCAACATCCACGCGGGTGAAGCCGCGGATAAAAGTTAGATAGATAATTTTGATTAAAATACAGCGAGACAGTTCATAGATTTTTGGACCAAGTATAGGTAAAGAGCGTTTCTGATTTCTGAAAAGCTTTTTCTGCACCTTAGCGATAAATACATGGTTATTTATTCAAATATTTAAATCTAGACATTTAAAACATACAAGTCGACACTACAATATAACCCTGTCCGTTAAGTTACTGTCGTTAATAAACTGAGCGAAATATTAAATAATGAAGACGCTCTTCGCCTCTTAATTTATGACTAGCGCGCGTTTATTAGGTTACGTTTATTAACGTGTTAATCGTTCTAACACAGAATACTGATTAGCCGCCAATTAGTCATCACGACACGTCTTGTTATAAATGTTTTTATGTATGTTCATCTTCTTGTTTTTCACTTAAACTGCTAGTAATAAGACTTTTGGTAAATTTATTACAAATTAAATATACATTATCGTGTAAGGCGTAAATATGTTTACTTTTGGAGGCTATAAAAAGCTGTACATATTATTATTACAGGGCCACAATACCCATATACATATAATATATGGATATAAAAATAAGGCGGTGTTCACACGGATGCCAGCGACCGTAACCAGGCGTCCCGGTCCCTTGAGAACCAACTATTTAAATCACTGCTTTAGATCAGTATAACCACGTAGATAACGACATCATTTATTATACAAACATATTTGTAGACAAGACATGTGAAATAAACTAGCTTTTGTCTGTGTTACACGCTTGTCAATTATGGTTATGAAGCGTACGGTTTGAAGGTGTATTAAGTTATCACCACACCAGAATAAAGCTTAAAGCAGTGGTTAATTTGTGTACTGAACACAAGTTCTAAAACGATTAATGCTATGATTGAAATATTCATTGAATCAAGGGCTAATCCTGGAAGTGTTGATGTAATCACACACACACACAACACCACTAAACGCAAGATTAAGCGTAAAGGCACATATATCAACTCGGAAAGGGATCGTCACCGTATCGCCGCGGTTGGCGAGCTTGTCCCGAGGCGAGGCGATTACGTTACGATTCCGATTAGTGTGCGTTGCAGTAGAGTTTCATACAAACACTACTGCACGGCTCGAGTTGATGCGGTGACGATCCCTTTCCAAGTTGATGTGTGCTATGACTTCAAAGATGCTGGCTCTACCGACCAATCATCATTATTAAATCGTCAATCGTCAGCCTTATTTATTAACACAATAAAATTTGTATGTTTTAGGTTAAGATAATATACTGCACGGCTCGAGTTGATGCGGTGACGATCCCTTTCCGAGTTGATGTGTGCTATGACTGCAAAGCTTCCGACTCAACCGACCAATCATCATTATTAAATCGTCAACCGTCAGCCTTATTTATTATCACAATAAAATTTGTATGTTTTAGTTTAAGGTATTTATCTATGGGCCTGAAATAAATTTAAGGTTTATTATTACTATTATTTATTACTCTTTTCTACGATAAATAGATTATCTATGGTGTACCCCGATAATTTTTCACTTGACACGGAGGGTGGCTGGCAGTATACCATGCGTAGCGACAATCTTATCTGGCATCTTCCTTGCCTCAATGAGTAGAGTACCTACAAGTCAGTAAGGTCGTCAGTAACAGCTAACGAAGATGGCCGATTACAACGTAGGTTATATCTTTAAAGCACCATGAGTTTATGTAGAAATAGCAGCGCCCCTCGGTTTCACCCACATAAGTTTCGAACCCGCAGGAATATCGGGATAGAAAGTATTCTGTGTTAATCCGGGTGTCAACTATCTGTGTGCTTTTCATCAAAATAAAAACATTCATCCATCCATCTCCGCACAAACTTTCGGCTTTATAATATTAGTGTGATATATTATTATGGGTTGAGAAATTGTGGTGAAAATATCTACAATTTCTTGTGTACAATTGTCAATATTATTAGAATTTTGAGAAAGACTCACCCTGCTTCTGATACCAAATTGAATGTGATCGGAATCGGTTTAATTTTAACAGTTCAACAGCATTCATTGCGTTATTTACGTTACTGAGCAAACAAATATGGATTAGCAATTAGAAATACCATGGACTTTCTTGCCGGCTCTTCTCCATAGGAAACGACCAATTTGGAACCGTGCACCTAGCTTCTGACGTTTCATAAGTGCCCATGTAGGTTTAAAAAATATTTTGATTTTGAATTTGGTTTAAAATGATTCAGATTCCGATTGATAGTGTGTTACCGCATTTAGGGTGCTGGTCTCAAAATATATCTGTACCTATGTAAAGTAAGTAATATCATAGGTGTTGCTATTCTGTCCTACCATCTAACATTAGCTATGACAGCAGATTTATTGATCAGGCATCCTGAAACCGGAGGCAAGTCATCATAAATTTTACCCCTGGCACAAATACACCGGTACATGGCGAAAACAATACAACAACCAAAGCCTGGCATGCCAGTATGCAGACGTACTGACAATTAAACTGCCATTATACATGCATTACGATTTTACTGGCATTTGTGTGCACGGAGTCAAAACGATACAGAGGCATAAAAATGAAAGATTGCTACTCGTAAATAATTATGGTGTAATTGTCTTGTTTTATTGTGCAGTGCATTATGTTACGTATTGTATGTGTTTAAGGCGATGATGTGTAGCGTAGAGCGTAGCGAGAGAGTCAAGCAACTGTGTGGCGATAAAGACAGCTGGGCAGCTCTTTACAGCGAATATCAGAAAAGTGTGGTCATACAAAACAACTGTCCCATACAAAACTTCAATACCTACTGGACCCAAATGTATGGGAGGGCTGATAATTTTTTCGCGATTATGATGTTGGTCCCATGGAGAAAGTTGTTCAGTTTGATGTTCTGTACCACACCATTAAGTATTACACCTTTCTCATACATGCTGTATAGATGTCTGAATCTAAGCTTCCGCGGACAAGGTCCACAGGACAGGACTTAAAGTCAAGCAAGGAGGAGTGCTAATAACATAGTTTTAACCCTGTTTTATTAACACAAGTTTTGTTTATATTCAAATATATATGTTTAGGTTAAGGTATTTATCTATGGGCCTGTGTCTTTTATTTTTTATTTAAGGAGTAAAGGCCAGAACTAAAAATATTTGTGAAAGTCGAAATAAATGGACATTTGTAGAATGTTTCTTACCCAGGATCATTCATTGTAGCACCACAGAGAGAGTCCATGTTTGGACAGCGGACATTTACGAGAGCTCATATGATTGATCTCAGCGTTTTGTGCGATCAATTCACTATTGATAGGTCTCGGGTATCTCGAAACAATTACAGCTCTCCATTATTTGGGGAACACTAAACACTCACGAAGTAAGATATCGGCCTTATAAAATACACCCCGTAAAGGCAGGAAAAAGAAAAATTCCATGTTACATAATATCGTTTACGAGTATCAATTCTGCTATATGTCGATAATATCTGTTCATACATGCATTTCCCTTTTATTGGTGGTAATGAGAACATTCATAATTATTATTGATTACAGTAGCTTTAAAATGAATAAATTATGCTATTATCAGTTCAGAGCATGTACTGCAGTATGTTGCCGAGACAGTAACAATTAAGATGTCCTAAACTTGAAGATGTTACGGACAAGAAGTATCAGTCGTAAAACCTCTGTCTGCCATCTTAATTATTCTCGTGGCTATATGCATGTGTGTTTTTGTGACAAACCATAATTCATACCTACGTGTGAATTTAAATTGTTTGTGTTAAGACTGTGGTCGCCTATTTTCGCGCTCGGATTTTAAACATCTGACGCTCGACGTCGCGTAGCGAGTGCGCGTGTGTGCGTTTTTCCTCATGTACGGCACACAGTTGCGATGCTGCGACGACTAAACGATCTTGATCTGTAGCTATGGCGTACCTATATTTTTTTGAAGTAAAAGCTAGAGGTTTACGGAGAAAATAAAAAGACTGTCCACAATACATTATTAGTGTATTTTAATTAAATTTATACAAATATGGATGAAGAAAATAATATTATGTAGGTACTTATAAAAACTAAACTCATTTTACTTATTTGTTTAAGTATTTGTATACTTATAAAGTTATAAGTAATTGAAGTTTTATAAAAGTATTTGTATTTGACGACACGGTTGGCGCAGTGGCTGAGCAATTGACTGCTGCGCAGCATGTTGTGGGTTCGATTCCCGCACGGAACAAATATTTGTACGACCTACAAGTACTTATTTGTTTCCGAGTCTGGGTGTTATTCTATCTATAATATGTATGTATTTACAAAAAAAAATGTATATAAGAAGTTTATCAGCCATCACGTTACCATAACACAAGCATTAGGTTGCTTAGCTTGGGACTAGATGGCGTTGTGTGAAATGTCCAAGGATATTTATTTATTATTTATTTTATTCATTTGTCTAAGGGGATTGATCGACTTTTCCTTGGATCTATAATTTCTGGGAGAACACAATCAGAATAAAATTTTGTTAACAGCGGAGCCATCTTTTGTCCAAAATCATCGTTTTTTTGTGTAAAACAGTTCAATTTAAGCCCTATTTCAATGTAGATAAAGACGCCACGCGCTAGCTATAATTATTTATTTTTCTTGCGGCATTATAGGTTTAGCAACCGCATCAAGTTCATAAAACAGTTGAATTTGAACCAACAATAATACATAAATACATAAAGCCGCCTCATGCGCAAATGTTTGGTTTACTGTTTTCAAATTTCAAATAGGTAGGTCACCCCGCTGCCACAGAATAAATAATAGTACTGCTGCGTTCGTGTGGGGTTGGTTTTATAATGTTTATTAGCCTAGGCAGGTATTGTACGTGCCCAGTCGACCTAATGACTATACAGTCGACCACACGTCGCACGTCAGTGGTAAGTGATAAGGATTTGTATAGGTATCGTTTTCATAGTTTTCGATTTCGACTATAGCCAATAGTGAAGTCAAAATTAAAATCCAAGATGGCGGCTGCGAAAATTTTAAAATTTTTCGTCATGGATGTCGTTTTCATAGTTCTCGAGGATGAAGCTGATAGTGAAGTCAATCATCCTAGAAGGGATGATTGACTGCACTATGCGGCCCAAGAGAGCAATGCAATGGTGGCCCAATGGTAACGATCCCGACATACGAGTAGTTCATGGATGTAAATAATTTCATCACCACTACTCTCAAATCAGTGAAGGAAAATATCGTGAGGAAACCGCCTAGAACCAAGAATTCGAAGACATGTGACATCTACCAACCCGCACTGGGTCCTCGTGGTGTATTACGGCCCACTCCCTCTCACCGAGAGGAGCCCTGTGTCCCAGCAGTGGGAACATTATAGGCTGATTATGATTGAGACCCATTATGTCGTGAGCGAGCACGTTTCAGTGCCAGAGGTCATCACTGATGTGAGACGAGAAGATATATTACGCTCAACACCGCCGCGCGCGGCCCTTGTCCGATCAGAGCGCGGCTAGCCGCGCGTGGCAGCCGCGCTCAAATGCCGCTCTATATTTGGACACACCTTTATATAGTGCCTTTATCTATGCCTCACTCGTTTCGTATTGTTTAGTGCGGTCGCGATTTGAGTGTATTTCCCATAGTTTTATTGATGTTTTCCTCGACCCCTGTTTTCTTTCTGCGGACTTCTGATCTTGCTTCTTGTACGAACCTTGCTACCACACCGGACACGGTACGGAGAACCCCGCATAAACGTTGGACTTGAACTTGTTATTTTGTATATTACGACCAGCCTACTGATTTCATATTGGCACCATGGATCGTTGTGTAAATTGTGGCAAAGTGACTAGAGGCTGTAGTTTACGTGGTCGTCGAGCTGAAGAACTTCAAAAATCAGCTGTTAAGTACCTATATGTAGATCGTTATGTAACCTCACTTTTATTACATCTCTTTTAACTCGGAACTCAGACCGCGAAAATCCGCAAAATGTTCAGTGATGGTTTGATAATATAGTAGCTATAAATTGACACCAATTTCATCTTTTTACAACCCAGGCCCAGGCCCAAGTTTATATGACATGGTTTCCGTCTCCTTTGTCACGGATCCACAATAGAGATTGTGGCAGTAGAGATTTCAAATAAAAATCTGATATAAATTTTTTCTCCATATTCATCCTCCAAAATTCTTGTAGCCATCTTGGATTTACATTTTGACTACACTATCGACGTTAGCACCCACAAGAACCATGAAAACGATACCCATGATGAAAAATTTGAAAATGTTCGCAGCCGCCATCTTGGATTTACATTTTAACGTCACTATCGGCTTTAGCATCCTCGAGAACAATGGGAACGATCCCCATGACGAAAAATTTAAAAATTTTCGCAGCCACCATCTTGGATTTACATTTTGACCAAATTATATTGTATTATTGATATTGTAATTACAATATCAATATTACAAGTAATACAACATAATTCAAGAATTGTAACATAATTCTCCTAAAGTAAGTGTGCCTACCACGTTAGCTTCTTAAAATATTACTTAAATGAAAGGATTAAAAATATTTAGTCGCACTACAATTGACTATATATCACGCGAGGCGCATGCGCGGCGGCGGGAGGTCAACCGACGTAGGTCCTGCGTCGAAGAGCGCCAGAGCGCGACTGACTTAGGCCGTTCGATGCACCCGATTTTATACTCACTTTAAAAAATTATTTTCGTAAATGATTGAAGACAGATATGTTTTATTTTTTACACATATTATAGTACAATCTTTCTTCTTACGTATAAAATGATTTGTGTTGCCAAATGACTTTTAGATTCTGAGAAATGACGTGTTTTTTTGTAGTCGATTTCTCGATTTTTGATTATCTTAGACGTGATTAAAATACAAGTTAATGAATTAAAAATCAAACTTTTCTCAATGCAATTTAAATTTCAGGATATGCCTCTTCGAATGAATACCACTTTACCTTCTTAGTTAGTAGTAATAATTGGTGTAAGATTACTTCAAAGTTGAGCCTTCGCGCGTCATCTGGAAATCGCGCCTTCGAAATCGACTGTTTTCGTAGTCAATAATTCAATTTGAACAAGTTTTTTTTAATAGACTTTAAATAAAAATATATGATAATTACGATGATTGAAGTCAAAAGAAGCTAAAAAAATAAATTATGTGACCAAAATCACTTCAAAATCTCCCAAGTTCTCGATTTACGTATGAAAAATGCGACAACGCTCTTAAGAAACATTCGACTAAATGGTCAAATATTTTATAGAATACCTAGATGAAAAACTATTTGGCTATTATAAAGACTATTTGGCGAAAGAAGACAGCGAAAGAGCGCCTGATCAATGCACTTCTGCATTATCTGTAGTTTTATACTTTCTTTAAAACATTGTTGTCTACCGCCGCCGCATCCATAATTTACAGAGACCTGTCTGAGGACACGTGAGCCCGCAAGATGAGGTGACGAGGACCTCCTCGCAGGAGTGAGAGGGATGGGGAGGAACATGCCTTTACCTAATCTGGAAGACAATGCGGCTCTCAAGGACCTGCCAGTGTTATTTTGGGAACTTGTGGAGCGAATAACGCTGTCGTCAGATAGGTATTTTCTTAACAAAAACTAGTTTTGTCCCCAAACTGGTTCGATATTGATGGCTGTTAATTATTTAAGACTTGGGGGAGTTGGAACTTCGGCGATAAGTTTTTGTTTGTTTTATTGCTGGGGTATTGTTTAGTGAACCGTGGTGGATTCTTTCACGGGTGGATGGTTAGGTTAACTATTAGGTGTGAGCGCCCGGTCAGCGAGGGGACGTGTCGAAAATGGTTTCTTAGAAACCTTCTAATGCCACTGTCTAAACTAATTGCATAATTCCGGATACTCTAACTAGAGCATATGTGTAGGTATGTATGCCTAAAAAATGAACGGAATAGAATATCATATCAAATCAATTAAATGGGGATTCTATAAATATTATCTCAGTCTGCTATGGTTAATAACTTATTGATGTACTGGGGCATATAAAATAGAGTATCTACTAAGCGCCGTTTCAAATAATTCTGAATTCTGATCTTCCTGTGGAACAGGATCCACGGCCAAAAGCAGAAAACCTTAAAAAAACTAAACTCAAAGACACGTAGTACGAAGTCTGCGGGGTGTCAGTGCCACACACAAAACGTAAGAAGTGAAGGTGACGCACCCTACGATATAATTTGGACAGTCAACCAACCAGAACCGGCATCGAAATGTAAGAGCCTGGGGGCTTATTGAGCCTGCAAATTAAATGTTCTTCAAAACGACATTTAGATTTCGAACAGCTTTGCACAGACTTCACACTAGTAACACTCCGTTGTCATCTAATATCATCATGATTTACTTTTGTGTGTCCTATATCTGGCAGACATTTTACATGGCAAAAAAACCGCGAATAGGACCACCATACGAACATTGTATCAAATATTTTACACTATCGCATCCCGTTGCTGACAGCTTCCATTTATGCTGTCTACCTCTAAACGCGTAGCTGACAAGCGAAAAATGCCGTGTTTCATAGCTTTATGGTTAGTCGACAAAGCTCATGTTTCCCTGCAATACCGCAATATTGTACTCGTGCAAGGACGGGCCTGGTTGCATGTTCCGTTAAAATTTTTAGTCAGTGCAGAATTTGAAACTTCATTCGGGTCGTGATTGTGGGCGGCACGTTTACCTAGAATACCTACGTAGAACCTTGGCATAAATAAAGTATACGTTTAATCGTAAAGCAATAACAGGATATTGGAAATCATTCTCAACACGGAAGAATGCAGTACATAAGTAGCTGAAGTTGGCTGAAGTAAAAATAAAATGCGAAACGAAGCAGCATAGTGTTGCTTTATAAGTAGAACTAGCTTCTGCCCGCGACTTCGTCCGCGTAAAATTTCTTGTCCCCCCCCCACCCACTAACCCCCACGCATCGCATCGCAATGACTGCCCGCGCTATTACTTCGTTTCTGACATTTTTTATTTTTGCTCGACTCCTAAGGGCGTTATGTTAAATTGCCTATATCCTTCCGCATCGCCTGCCCCCGCTATTACTCTGCGCTCGGCTTCTAGGGGCCCTAGCGTGATGTTAAATAGCCTATATCCTTCCGCATCGCTTGCCCACGCTATTACTTCGCGTTCGGCTTCTAAGAGCCCTAGCGTGATGTTAAATAGCCTATATCCTTCCGCATCGCCAGCCCGCGCTATTACTTCGCGCTCGGCTTCTAAGGGCCCTAGCGTGATGT
This sequence comes from Cosmia trapezina, assembly GCA_905163495.3. Lineage (NCBI taxonomy): Eukaryota > Metazoa > Arthropoda > Insecta > Lepidoptera > Noctuidae > Cosmia > Cosmia trapezina. The sequence continues at coordinate 19,718,740 of LR991035.1, read as the reverse complement.
TAAATAGCCTATATCCTTCTGCATCGCCTGCCCGCGCTATTACTTCGCGTTCGGCTCCTAAGGGCCCTAGCGTGATGTTAAATAGCCTATAGCCCTCCTCAAGAACTTGGTTATAAAATGCAAAAAGATTTTTTTCAAATCCGACTGGGGTAGTTCCAGAGATAGCGCGTTCAAACAAACTAACAAAAAAACAAACTCTTCCGTTGTATTCCACCGACATTATTGAAATAATAAATCTCGCAATTCAGAAAAATTACTTATTTGCACAACGCCATCTATAGTACAAATTGATAAAACGTCCGCACTAAACATGTTTGCTCAAGAGGAACGGTATGAATTAAAGTTATTTAGCGTTTTAGTAATTTTATATTATTTCCGAAACTGTACGACCAATTGCCATACTGTAAAGGCCAAATCTTATCTCCATGATGTCCTTGTGATCATAAGATAACTTATTTTGATAAGGATTAATGTGTTGTTGTTTAAATAATCATCCAAACGTAAGTATGTCTAAAAAATACTTTTTTAAAACAATAAAAGATGTATAAAAGGTAAAATATAAAAGATAGAAATATGGTGTCGCGGACTTTTTTGTAGAATTATTTAAGACAAACCAGACTGCCATACATTGTTTTCAATTTTAAATAACCGTTTAGGCAGCGCATAAAAAGTCTGTTTAAAGACGTATTTCTTTCCGACTTGTTAGACAAAAATTGTGATAGCTCGGCTAATATGCATGATATAAATATAATTTATAGCCTATAGCACTCAGGAATAATGTAGCTTTCTACCAGTGAAAAAATTTTTAGAATTGGATCATTAGTTTCGGAGATTACCCCCTACATACAAACTTACAAACATACAAACTTACAAACTTACAAACAAATTTTACCTCTTTATAATATTAGTATAGATAGATGCGTTTTAGTAAAATGTGAGCTACTGCAGCATTAGACTGACTGCAGGACTGAATTTAAAAGCTAGTATTAGCTGTATTGTATGAACGTAAATGAGGCAAAAGGAGTACTTATGTAGTTTCTGCCTACCCCTACGAGAAAAAGGCGTGAGTTCTGTATGTATGTATTATGGCTAGTGCTGGTCGCAAACTTGGAAGACGACGATGCCTACATAGGTATATGCCTATATCAGTAAACTACCCATAAATAATGCATTTAAATTTTCAAGAGCATAAAAAGAGATATAGATAAAATACAAGCCCTTCATAATAGCATAACTAAAGCCATCGTACAGAAGAACTGTCACTTCCCATTTAAGGCACATTGTAACCAATACTAAACCGTATATCACCCACTTTACTACAAACTCGTACTAGTTGTCCGAGCCTTGGGATTATCGTTGTTAGTGCGGGCTCACCTCACCGCGTTGAACGCTCTTCATTGGGGATCAATTGGCTTTAAGTTTGTCTTTACAAGGCGCTACACCATTTAATTTAATTGATCTGGAACTAAATACTGCTGAGTGCTGTTTGCCGCTATAAATATTGGCAAAATGCACTCAGAAGTAGGTACCTACATATTTAGTTCATTGTAGCACCACAGTAGAGAGTCCATGTTTGATACCGGACATTTACGAGCTCATATGATTGATCACAGCGCTTATTTGTACGACCAATTCACTATAGGTCTCGGGTATCTCGAAACAATTACAGCTCACCATTACCTATGTAGGGTACACTAAACACTCACGCAGAAACACATTAATCAATCTGCCTAGCCTTTTCCCAACTATGTTGGGGTCGGCTTCCAGTCTAACCGGATGCAGCTGAGTACCAGTATTTTAAATGGAGCGACTGCCTATCTGACCTACACAACCCAGTAACTGGCTAATACGATACCCCTTGGTAAGACTGGTTGTCAGACTTTCGGGCTTCTGACGACCCGTAACGACTGTCAAAGATCTACGAATGACAGCCATCGCCTTTAGAAAATACACCCCGTAAAGGCAGGATAAAGAAAAACTCTATGTATTGTATACGCGTATCAGTTCTGCTGTGTCTATGTCGATATTATCTGTTCAAACATGCATTTCTGTTTCAAGAAAAAGGAAAAGGTTCCATAAGGTCGCTTAGGATGCGACCGGAACCCTTTTACAGTAACTGTGCGTTTTCTACGAAGGTCAAAAGCAACCATACCTAATGCAACTTAATTTTTTTAATTAAGTAGGTACTTATTTGTAAAAGAACGCTATTGACTTTGATGATCACAGATTTCGTTTTTATTTTGGTAACAAGCATCAGTGGCTTCAAATTTAATCAAAGGTTGGAGTGGTGGCAGACAAAGAGATGGAGGGGATCCAATCAAGTGTTTATAAAAGTTAATAATAGCTAATAAAAAAGTATGAAAAAATAATCGTGTATTGTAGCTCAGCTAGTAGCTGTCAGCTAGTTTTAATGCTATCCGCATTAAAACTAACTGAACACTTACCTATCCAATAACGTCCCAATGACTTAGCAATTCCACGGAAATAGGAATCTCTTACAAAGACACTACTATTAGAACATGAAAGTGCGATATACGAGAAATATCAAACACTTCTAGCACAAAACTAATCGACAGCTACAGCTTTAAGGCGCTATTTACACAGATCGTAAAGCTTTAATAATGAAATGAAATAAATCATTAACCCATAACATAATACCCATCGTAAAGTCGCGGCGTGTTTCAGTGACTGTCTCGTCAGCTCGTCACAATAAAAAGAGGAACACGAACACTGTTAGTAACAGAGAAGCAGTGTTTTGTAAAGCTATCCGAGGACGAGGATTGGATTAACGTCTAACACTAGCAAGGCTAAAAGGACCTGGCTCTGTATTTTCATCAAGAGAGTCCTTTGTTAAAGACCGTATGCAGGCAAACATCGATATTAAGTTAGGAGTACTTAGAAAATGTGAGACTAAGAACGATACAGAAGTTATAGTATGCGATTCCATCTTGACAATAATAAAACATAAAATATTAAAATTTAACTGCAATACAATCATCTAAAATTCTAAATTTAAAAAAAAAAACAAATTGGCTGTGACAGACCGACAGACAGACACACGAGTGATTCTATAAGGGTTCCGTTTTTCCTTTTGAGGTACGGAACCCCTTTGTTAACGATACAGAAGTTATATTATACGATTCCATCTTGACAATAATAAAACATAAAATATTAAAATTTAACTGCAATGCAATACAATCCTCTAAAATTCTAAATTAAAAAAAAAACAAATTGGCTGTCACAGACCGACAGACAGACACACGAGTGATTCTATAAGGGTTCCGTTTTTCCTTTTGAGGTACGGAACCCCTTTGTTACCAGCTCGAAGAAGCTAAGGCAAGAGTAACAACACTATAAATATCTACAAAAATGTTAAAAACATCACCAACGTTAGCTCAATGACATAAACATTATTTCCGCCACCTGATTTACGAATCCTTCTCTGTGTTCAGAGAAAGAAACGCGTGTTTCACCTTTTATTTTCAGGCGGTAAATTAATACTTTGTGTGTCCCTGTGTAAATTAATATGCTTAAAAACTGGGTGGTCTCAATCTGGAATGAGCATAGTCGGATGATTAACAGGAACAGTGCAATGGTACCGATTTCCAAGGTATTATGGATAACATCAAATAAAAAGAGTATGCTTAGATGGTTTGGGCATGTTGAGAGGATGGATTGAAGGCGACTAACAAGAGGTATTTACAAGGCAGAGGTGAGTGGAATCGCCGGGTGGGAACGCCCTAGGAAGACATATAGTGAACTATTGGTGATGTTCTTCAGAAGGGTCAGGTGCGTAGTAGGTACTCGCAAACGGTGCGCGTGTATGACCAGAGTTTGAACGTAACCGAGGCAAAAGGAGTATGTAATGATCGTCGCAGGTGGCGTTCTGTAGTTACTGCCTACCCCCATGGTAAGAAGGCCTGAGTTTACGTATGTATTAAAAAGTGGATAATAGCAAAAAGATACGTAAACCTTATGAAGAGTTTTGTTTCAGCTTGGCTTACTTTAGTTTTAGCATAGTTTACTTTGAGCCAAAGTTGGTTTTCGTAACCTCTTCCAAGATAAAGCAAAAATGTGGCTTTTTGATACAAACTTTTGCGCCTTGGCGGAGATAAAAGTCAAATTATTCCTTTTTGGCTATTTGTAACTTGGTTTACGAAAAAGTATTTATAAGGCTTTTCATGATATTGTGTATAAAATATCTTATATTGTAACAATCAAAATATTTAGGCTATGTGTTAGGGTAGGTCACATGTGACCTCATAAAATTTAAATAGGACGAATTTACCAAATTCGGATTCGCGCTCTCATTGGCGCTCAAGCAAGATAAAATACGCTTCCCCGCATCCACGGCTACAGATTGGCAGCCTCTAACAAGACGGGGTCGTAAACTTACCCACTGTGTCACTGTGCCGAGAATTGAGCTGAATGGTCCAGCAGTGGACTGCTATAGGCTGATGATGATGATGAGCTGACTGAACTGAAAACGGTTTGACACGATGCTCTCATTATTACTTTATATAGTGTATTATCTATGGCTCTCATTGACATAAAACGTCAGATTGGAAGTCATGTCCGCCATGTCATGAAAATGGGCCACTATTTAGAACATTATCGTACAAAATCTCGACGGCCGCCACAACTTCATACAATAACCTTCCAAACGAATGTGCGGTAGGAATACTACGTACAATACGTACCATTTTCCCTGGGAGCGTCAAAAACTGGTGCATTTTCCTCTGTCACAAGCCTTTCTGTGCGGCACATAGTCGGATGTAACGAACACGCCTATGCAACACATATACAACTACAACATCAACGGGCAATGCTCTCTGCCTGCTCTATTAGCTTTATGGATTGCAAGCAATTTACTTTACACTTTTTTTTGCCTTCTGGAAAACCCTTTAAACACACAATGTTCGATCAAGACTTGATATCACAATTTATTACAAACATTTCACGAAACAGAAAATGACCGGACCGGCTCAAAAACAAATACAATTTTGCGATCGTCTTTTATTTATCCATAGGTAATAAAAAAGAAAATATTTAAATGTCAAAGAGGGACATTTGAATTCAACCTTTTTGGAACTTCATTTGAAATTGGTGCAACCCTCAAATGTTCACTCGGGTGTAAAGTAAATAATTTGATTTTGTGAATCAAAAATGTATGCTAGTGTTATTGTATTTTATTTGGCGGTCTTATAAAGAACCTGAAACTCTTTAGAATTCCCTACTACGATCTAAAATAATGATCTTTCGTTGCAAAAAAATCAATAACTTTTCTATACAGGTGGCTATACATATAGAATTTTTTCATCGGTTATTGAAAAAAAAATCTGCAGTTTCCTACATTAGTGCAATACCATAAAATACCAATAAAAACCAATACCAATAAACACCTACTAATAAATACCTAATAAAAAAAAAAATCCGCTCTTCCATACATTTTGACCGTGTAGGTCAAAATGTATGGAAGAGCGGATTTTTTTTTCAATAGCCGATGAAAAATTTCTATACATCGAGCCTTTTCAGGAAGAACATCGTAAGCGCCAAAAATCCCAAAAACGGTTTTAATATTGTAGAGTATATTATAGAGTATATAGATTATAGAGTACTGAGTCAAATCTTAACATTTGAATCCAAGTAAAAATTTCAAATTGATGCTATAAATATTTTGAGAAATATTTAAAAAAAACATTCTCCTGTAAAATATGCAAAATGGCGGTTACGATCTTCTTCCTGAAAAGGCTCCATATGGGGGCTCAGAATGATGTACTGGATACGTGGTAACCGTTTGTGCGGCGATGTCCCTTCCACCCTGTATAAGCTAATACTTAGGGGAATTATAGCCTGGCGGTATAGCCTATTAAAATAAGCGATCATGATGAACTAGGCTATACAAAACAATAAACGCCTAGGGACGCTAACGCTAGTCCCACAAGTTAATTATAGCCTCCGGGAATTTGCGATATTGGTTTTCTGATTGCGTTCACCAGTCACCAGGTAATTTGTAGGCAAACATGTCGTGTGTGGGAAATATTTCAGATCTGATGAAGGTTCATATTTGTGCCACAATAATTTTGTAAGTATATTAAATTCGCTACGTCCTTTATGCCCTGAATTTCCGGCCTTGTTTGGCCTTTAACCCGAATTCGTCTGTGCCAACAGAATGTAATAATCGTTTTATTTGATCGTCCTAAAACACCTTTGAGTGTACTGAAAGTGGACCCCTTTGAGTGGACTTTCCTTTTGAAAATAGGTACCTTTCACTAAACTCAATTTTTTTTTTGCGATTGAAAGTCTTTTTTATTTTTTGACCTGAAAATGTTCTAATCTAAAAGAGGTGCACAGACACTTGATTTCCATTACACTGTTTCTTTCGTTTGTTGCACAAGCGCTGAATCAGCTTTGTTCGCGGCAGTATAAAGGAAAGATTATTTATCTTATCGATGACATAAAGAGAAATAATATAATAGCACAGAAACGTGATGCTTTCTCGGCAAACAAAGAGGAGCGCCAGTTCTTCTTTTAACCTTTTTAGAAGCGAATTCATTAGTCTCGCGTATAATAATATCAAAAGTAGTCACCACATCCTCGCTAAAGTGGTCATTAATTCAACCCTCCGATTAGTCAACTTTCTGTGGTAACGTGAACCCAAACATCCGTCCAAAAAGTTTTGATTTTTATTTTTATAATCCCGCCGTGGCACGCGCGGTTGCTGCGCTCGCGCCGCGCCCGTAATTTATCTCCTGTTATCTAATGGCCGTAAAAACTGGCACGTGCTTCAACTGAAATAGATGCCATATACAAATGCACCGGTCTAAATGTATCGTCTTTATGTGTTTTTGAGTGAAATGAGATAATTAAGCCGCATTCAAAAATAAATAAAATATAAAGCTCTCTCATTTCTTTCAATCTTGTTTTCTGCTACGGCCTACGGGATTAAAGTCAGACGCGGTTTCAAGTCCAACAAAAAGTCGAGAAGTCCCGACTGCTGATCCGAATGTTTAATCCGGAAGGAACCATTGAACGAGAATATTCTTGGACCCAACTGTCGGCATTGTACTAGTTGTTTTTTTTTTCTTATTTAATTCAGAGACGACAAAAGAAAGTTCTATGCCTGGATTCCCGTGTATTGTTGGAAGGAAAATACGTAGGCTGATTGATTAATACATCAAGTCATCAATCAATTAATTACTTACTATCTGCTGACAAACACAGTGATAATTGTGTGACTAATTTAATTATTGTGGTCTTCGCATTCTCGAGGGTCAACGCCGGGGCTGATATCTAAGGACCTGTCTCGACGTAGTGTCGGGTCGGGAACTAATATGGCTGGTTGGTACTTCAATATGCATTTGCTTTATATTCAAACCAAGCATAGATTCTATGTATAGCACAAAGGAATTTGGACTAGAATAAATCCTTGTTGCTTATAACAGCCCTAATTTCGTTGTCCTATAGTTTGAATATTTTCATACATTACAAAGTTGTTCGGGATTAGGGACGTTAACTTTTAGTAATCCTATATCTGTGTCAGAGTCAGTCTGTGAGCTAATTTATTCTAATGTAGAAAAATTGTCGCCTGACCCGAAAATATACGCATTAAAGTCCGTTCAGGGACCCACGCATAGAAATGATGATTATTCTCACATCCTTGCGTTGGAATGCTTGCAAAATTTCTTGGGAGTCTCATTGGGCTTTATTAAAAGGTGTTAAGGACTAGAATATACAAATTCAGTAGCATCAAGGGTGGTCGTAATAAACGAATAGAAACAATTGCGTTGGCGGCCGCAGATTGAATAAAGCATTTAACCCATGACTTTAGGCTTACTCTGCTGCGCTATTTGGACATTGAATTGAAACCCTTAGGTCCTGGACAGACGATTGATTTTTAATCGGACGACAACTACCGAGTGAAAAATGCTGTATATGCGGAACATGTGAACGACTCGACGAATTCGGAGGTAAGTGAACCTCGTCTGGCACAATAAAAGACTTATGTACGAGCTTTAGAAAAGCCCTCATCATTTGCCTAGCCTTTTCGCAACTATGTTGGGGTCGGCTTCCAGTCTAACCGGATGCAGCTGAATACCAGTATTTTACATAGAGCGACTGCCTATCTGACCTCCACAACCCAGTTACTGGGTAACATGATACCCCTTGGTAATACTGGTTGTCGGACTTTCAGGCTTCTGACAACCCGTAAAGACTGTCAAAGATCCACGGTATTTCGGTATGTAAAGATGGTCACCTGTTCACGGACCAACCGCGGCAAGCGTAGCTTAACCTGATCGATCGACCCGTACGGCTGTTATTACTTTGCCATAAGCCCCTCTATAATAAAGCCCAAAGTTACTTTAAAAATCTACAGAACTATAGATCTTTGAAGTAACTTTATAGTGTACTCTAAAAGTAGAAGAATTTTCATTTTAGGAAGTGTGTAAACTAATGACCGATTTAATAATAGTGCTGAATCACTATGATGAATGGTGTCAATTTAAAAACGAAACATTACGGTAGCTAATAACTTAACGATACTATGATAGTCATTTTGAAATATAACACCGATCTATAATTACGAAAAAAATGTTCCGGTCTCATGATAAATGGATAAAGTTGTTTCATCATTCATTCATTCACTCTGCTTGTTATTTTTTTTTTACGGACAGATGTTAATACAGCTTGATGTTAGTTTTTTACGCATCACGCACGCATTTCACGTTAGTATGATGTGTATATAGATTACATGTGACATCATTTTTGGTACTTACAGTAAAACTACGCGAAGGCGAAAAGGGTTATGATTTTTGGGGCGAATATTTTTATTCTTAAATATTATTATATTTTTACTCTTTTTTGTACGATGAAAACTTTAACATGTGCGATTTCGGAAATTATTTCCTCAAACTCAAAGGAAGTCCTATTTATTATACGTTTTTTTTTTAAACGAAGTTCCATAAAGCTTTGATTTCAGGAAAGCGGGTTCGTCTTTTATGAAAATTAAAATCCTGCGTGAAAATCTGTCATTTTCATCAGTATTTGACATGTATTTGACGAAGGTATTTGACTTAAAGCATTTTTGACTATTTGACAAAGGTTGATCCCTCAGAATTAGTTATTGTTCTGAGGTTGATCCGCTGTGGTAATGTATTATCTATGGCTGTGGTAGCCCGCGAAATTCAAATGTTCTCGCGTTTTTAGGGTTCCGTACCAAAATGGTAAAAAAGGAACCCTTATGGTGTGACTCAGTCTGTCTGTCTATCTGTCTGTCTGTCTGTCACAGCTGGATATCTCAAGAACTACTAGTGCTATCAACTTGAAATTTGGAACAGTTTTAGGTGACGTTTACCCAACTATTTTGCAAATAAGAAAGAAATAAAAATATATGTATTTTTTTTGCCACATGGGGTGAAAGGGGGTCTTAAAAATTCAAAGTGGAGCTACTAGGTCATGTGGGGTATCATATGAAAGAGCGCTGTTTGCACATTCTCAAACATATTTTTTTTTTTTTTAGGCCGCACAGTGTTTGACTTTTGATGAAAAATGTAAAAAAAAATACCGTTCCCCCCCCTCTTATCTCCGAAGTTTGCAAAGAGAAAAATCTGAAAATATTCTATGTGATAGAAGTTTATGTAAAGATTACAGGAAAAATAAAACGATGTCTCTAAATATCACACTTTTTCAGAAATCGGAACGGAACCCTCGGTGCGCGAGTCCGACTCGCTCTTGCCCGGTTTTTTGTAATTTGCAGGTCAGTGTAAGATTCGCGACAGTAAAGAAATATTACATATTTACATAATTTTAACCATAAAAATCAGCAGTGCATCTTAGATAGTTAGATTTGCCGTGGTATGATCTGATTTCGGAAATCAGACCAACCCACGGTAAATCTAACTTAGAGAGATGTACTTATTGATGATTCTTATGGTTAAAATGATGTAATTTCATGTTTGTTACTATCGCTAAACATATTTTGATCAAGATACAATCTGACACTGACCTGCAAATTGCAAAAAAGGCAAGAAAATTTGAATTTCGCGGGCTACCACAGCGGATCCACCTTAAGTCAAACCCCGCTGCCCAAAGATTTAAATCGCTAGATATGCCCTCACCGTAAAGAAAAAGTGCCCATATTGAGAAGAGTGAGGTCACACATTACATAGCGTATCCATGACAATCAAGTGTAGTCACTGCGTCATTGTGTGTCAGAGGTGTCAAAACGACTCAGAAATGCGACTATCTTTTGACGAGGTAGGGCGAATCCAATGATTTAAATCTTTGCCACTGCCATCATTATCATGACAGCTGTCACCGCGGCCATTAGTGGTGGCCACTGCTCTTCTAAAAAACCGTAGCTCTATACTCTGCAAACTTGGCGAACATTTTGACCGTCATTTGATAGGACTTTCTTTGAGAAATTCAATTTGAGGAAATATTTCGGTCTAGCCGAATGAGAATTCGGAAAGTGTGCAAAAGCGAAAGGAAACTTCATTCCAGCACATGGCTGTCCCACGACACCTCTGGACTGTTTTATTTTTCTTTCTTTCTGCATTCCTAAGCTTATTACTAGCTTCTGATTACAGACATGTGCGGATTCATCGCACAATACATCTTTGTAATCAGTGACATGCGTAGTAATGACGGAGTGGAGTCTGAGGGATGAATAGGAGAAAAAAAGGCGCGGCTTGAATGGTCCCGCGATTGTGGCACAAAGGCTTGCCTGTGCGAGAAAACATTACTTAGTGCTCGAGCCATGGCAGAGTCCCCGACGATAATAATAGGCAGTGGTTGATGGCAAGGACTACGGAATGACTGACAAAGTATATAGAAATATAGTTTTGAAGACAGGTTTGACTCTAAATTTTAGAGGTACCTGTGCTCCAAGTGTTCTTACACACGAGCTACACGCGTCAACGGCAGAGGCAACTGCACGCGACGACAGCCGCCAACGCTGACCTGTAGCAACGATTGCAGTTGTGGGCTGGCGTGTTGCGTTCGCCATTTTGTCACTCCTAAACTATTTTTGCAGTCCACTGACAAAATAACGGACGCACCTCAGTCTCCTCACCTCACCTCAATAAAAAACCCAGACATAGCGCTGCGAACAATACAGCATAAATTAATAAAGCATGCGCAAAACTAAACCTCGCTCTGTACATACACGCTCACACGCACACATTTACACCAAACTACAATTAAAGTACACCTCATTACGTGCACACATGTTTACGAAACCCGAAACGTGCGGCCTCAAGTCACTGTTGACAACGCTAGGTAGGTATGTCTTGGTTTTTTATACAAATGTCCTCTGTGGCTTTTTATTTAGTCTGAGAACGCGACACGCTACAACTGCAAGTGTCGCTTTAGATCGGCGGCTATTGCCACAGAGTACATTACATATGCTGTCGTGGACATGTCAGCGGCGGTCGTCGGTGCGTTGACGACTGCCGCCGCGACGCGTGCAGTCCATTAGTGTATATTCTATGCGTGCAGTTGCCTCTGCCGTTGACGCGTGTAAAAGAACACATAGGGCCCTCGCTCACGGCGACTTTTTGTAGCGTTGCAGTAGCGATGCTGTCGCGCGTCCGCATCGATACAGTCGCGAAGCGGTCGCTAGCTGTGTGCCCTCGCCCACGGGCCCAGATTCAGTCGCGATGCAAACGCGACACTGGTGCGCTTCTGTCGCGATGCAAACGCGATTCAGTAACGGCACAAAAATACCTGCGATCGCTACAGTTGCAAGATGGACTCCGTTGAGGCAACATTCGTCACGTTGTCTTTGGTGCTGCTTTTACGTAAGCAGCCGAAGCGTAGGCAACGAAAGCTCGGTTCTCCACTCACGCGCCACCCTCCCTCTGTTCTCTCCCCAATGTCGTCCGACACGGTCGCGCGTTTGCATCGATACAGTCGCGATACTGTAGCGCGTTGGCATCGCTTCTGTAGCGCGTTGCAAATGCGATTAACGTGCGCTAGTAGCGATGCAGTCACGCATTTCGTCGTAAACGCGCCACAGCATCGCTACAAAAAGTCGCCGTGGGCGAGGGCCCTAAGGTGGAAGATTTATTAAATTAAGCTTTAAAAATGACAATAATTTACTAAATAATATCTACTTAATTACTTAACCTCGCCCCTATTATATGAGAATTAAACATAACTGGCGAAATACGGGTGTATTATAAGTACACCTCTGCCTAACCCTTCGGGGATTAGAGGCGTGCTGTTATGATGTTACATAGTATTACGTAATCGAAGGAAAACAAAAAGTATTACAAATAATGGCAGTTATAATGTTATCGATATAATTGGTTATGTTTTCCGTACCGTTAGCATTCACATCACAGGGTTATCCAAATAGTTATACGTACAGAATTTCGCTACAGTTTCCTCGTAAAATTGTATTTGCTTAAGCTATAGCAAATAGGTACTTTTATTAACTTCGGAAAGTGTCTGCTTTTATATTTTTTCAAAAATATTGTTGGTTGAAACAATAAGCAGGCGGCTTTCAGATTACTAACTCATCATCTACCGCGGCAAGCGTAGCTTAACCTGATCGATCGCCCCTGCGGCTGTTATTACTTAGCCATAAGCCACTCGATTACTAAGTTTGTTCATAATACAAAAAAAAAGGGAAAACTTGAAAGTTTTTGTTTATTTTCCGAACAGTTTGAAATAAATAAATGCAATCATTCAAGTCTAGGTCTGTAGAAGCCGCGGTCTGATGTCCCGAGTCTGTGCGCTCTATTGTCTGCATAGCTTCGGAGACAATGCCGTAGACGACAACATCGGGATTCGGGCTCTTTAGAGAGCTCTTCCACTTGCCATACGCCGTGTTTGGCTTTCGTTAAGTTTTTATCAAAAATTCTAGGAATAACACGACTGTATGAATGTGTGTTTAGAAAATCTTTGGAAATGAAGTTGTAAATGCCATCGTTAAATACGCACAATATGAAAATGTAAACCCAATCATCATCTATACAGAAAAAGTCAAAGAGAACCAAGAAACCGAGATAGTGAACATTTGAACAAATACTAAATAAAGCTTAATAGATCCTTATTTGATCAATGATTAATAAAATATAATCATACCGTTTTAAAGCATCGTTAGTACGAAGATTTATCACCATTAATTTAGAAAGCACAGCGCTAAAACGAGGCGTTAAATACACCTAAATACAATACAACAACTTTAACGAGTAGTAGAGTTCCGTAGTTGAAAATAATTTATCGCAAAAAAATATTTTTTATGCGATAAAATTACAAATGAACGATTAACGGACTTTTTCATTTACGTGTGCTGTGAGACCTTGCTTCTTGCCAAATTTCATTATTCTAGGTCAACGGGAAGTACCACATAGGTTTTGATTTACTTGCGAGCTTCTTGCGAGTATCAAAATGTATCGCATAAATAGCCGTATATTTTTACTGCGTTGACAAACTACAAAGGGCCATAGAACCTACGTATTTGATACTAATTTCAACTTGATACCTCCACGCGTTCCTGAGAAAAAGGATCTTGACAGACTGACAGTCAGATCAGGACATCGCAGTGATCCATAAGGGGTTCCGTTTTTTCCTTTTGAGGTACGGAACCCTAAAAACAGTCAGCAGAAAAGGTCAGGTCTATTCAAGGTATGCTTGTGCTGGTTGGTTATCAGTCATGTCTCATCATCTATCATAGAACTAAAGATATGAAAACTAACCAAGCCAGTTTAGCTATCGGCAAGATAGCTGCTTATCCAGATGCCGCTCGCTATCATAATTACGGAAACCCGAGAGGACTTGTTAGCCCACAGCACAATTTAATAATTGCTGACATTACTACCAAAAGTCTGTATAAGTACTGTGGTGTGTACAGACATTGAAATCTGAGTAAAATTTTCAAGCAGACGTCTCCACATAATGTTTGCGCAGACTTTTCATTAGTTCAAACTTGGATTTTCGAAAATTATTTGGCTCTGACAAATACACAGACATACATACTTTCGCAGACTTTCGTCATTTCTGACACACCGACATTTTGTCTGTACTGCTTTGTTTCATACATAATCAGCCTATAATGTTCCCACTGCTGGGACACAGGCCTCCTCTCAGTGAGAGGGCGTGGGCTGTAATCCACCACGCGGGCCCAGTGCGGGTTGGAGATGTCACAGTTCTTCGAATTTTTGGTTCTAGGACATGCCGGTTTCCTCACGGTGTTTTCCTTCACCGTTTTGAGAGCAATCGTGGTGAAATTATTTACGCAAAGTAAAGCATGGGTTCGAAGCCACGATTCGAACTCGTAAGTCGTGTGTTACCACTGGGCCAACACTGCTCTCACTGCTTGCACAGACAAAATTCTATAGAGGTTGATGAAAGTCTGTATCGTGTGGACCCAACATATCACCGGCTGTTCTAACTACCGGTTACGGGACGTTAAGTAGGCCGTAAACGATTACGGAACGTAAACCGTCCGGTTAGCTTGGCTCTTAGGACCAATTAAAAGTTTAATAGGTCATAAATCTATTGTAAGAGCATTTGTTTGGCCATTAATTTTGAATTAACATGTGCTGCGATTATTTAATGTTCAAGTCCGACTCTGTGAAAATTTCACTAAAGAAACTGTACGCGGTCAACACATCTAAACTACGTTCAAGAGCTGTCAGTATCAATATTCTACAACAATGATGACAGTGACAGCTTTTGAACGCGGTTTAGATGTGCTGATCGCGTTCAGTTTCATTGGTGAAATCCGCTCTCAGACCAAAGTACCTAATTAACGGCCGGGCGGCCTAAAACGGCCACTTTGGCAGAATCATAATAGGATAATAGGTATTTATGAATCATATTTGAAATCGTAAAACAATCACAAACTGACAATTCGTAATTTATCTGCGTACAATTCATAGCACGCAATTCATCTGTTTGACAGTTTTGTATGGAGATTCGTAAAATGGTCCACAAATTAGGAATTGCTTTATTGAAGTTTAATGTCAGTTATCACAATCATAATAAATTGGTGGGAATTCAGGAAATGAATCGTTTTTAGAGGAATTGCTTAATTTGGCCGTTTTAGGCCCCCCCCGTTGCATGCTGCTAAGCCATGCCTGCAGCTCCGCAGTATTCTCAAAAGAAACTTGGTTGTACTTAGCTTGGTGTAAACTATAAACTAGGTTACGTAAACACTCAGGAAAGCTTCAGGAGAGAAACCCTTTATGAAAATTGCTAACTTTGATATAACTTCGTCTTTCTGGTTAAAATCCTACTTAATATTATAAACTAGCTTTTGCCCGCGGCTTCGCCCGCGTGGATGTCGGAAAATATCTCACGGGAACATACTACCGGGAATCCCTTCCTTACTCCTTGTCTACATTATAAAGGGAATCTCTGTGCAAAATTTCACCTTTCTTTCAAACCACGGGTTTGGGCTGGGCGTTTTGATGAGTCAGTCAATCAGTCAGTCAGGACTTCTCTTTTTTATTTACATAGATAGATAGAAGATAGATATACCTATCTATCTTCTATCTATCTATGTAAATAAAAAAGAGAAGTCCTGACTGACTGATTAACAGACATACAAACCTTCATATCTATCTACCGATAGATATGAAGGTTTGTATGTCTGTTACTCAATCACGCAAAAACAGCTGAATGGATCGTTATGAAATTTGACAGATAGGTATTCAGCCCGAAACCTGTAGAAAGGAGTCACGGGCAACAGCTAGTGTTAAATAAACAAGATCAATTTATGGGTAAATCATGCTGCGTTGAGTGTATTCTATTACGCATGCGTAAAGTTGTCGGGACAATTGATAAACATTTATAGTGATCAAAGGTGATGGGACTAATAAGTAGTCACATATCCTGGTTTGTTCTCTATTGCAATTTGAACTGCGTAGTAGCAACTATAGGTATAGGAACATTTGCCAATTCGATTATAGACTAGTTTTTGACGTTCAACGCTACGAATAAGTATACTTCAAAAACGTTGAACGTCAAAAACTAGTCCGTGTTCGAATTGGCAAATGTTGCTATACCTATAGTTGCTACTACGGTACGCAGTTCAAATTGCATTAGAGAAAAAACCAAGATATGTGTGTAGGTTCAACGTTATTGCCATGTAATGATGTAAATATGTAACGTTGGAAAGATAACTCAAACAAAACCTTTGAAATGATAAAATTACATGAAATTATGCAATGAGATGATGTTTATTTCTGCAAGACACTTATAGACTTACGTCAATTATTTTAAAAGTAGATGGCGATTTCTTAGCTGTTTTGTTTGTTACTTCTTCACGCTCAAACGGCTGGACCAATTTTGATACAATTTGGTATGGAGGTTACTGACACCCCGGCTGACACATAGGCTTCTTTTTATCCAGGTCTACGCGGGTGAAACCGCGGGGCGCAACTAGTATTCCATGTTCTTTTTTAATACATATTTGTGCACCTATAAATAAATAAAATAAATAAATAAATATCCTTGCACATTTCACACAACGCCATCTAGTCCCAAGCTAAGCAACCTAATGCTTGTGTTATGGTAACGAGATGGCTGATAAACTACTTATATACATTTTTTTTTTTTGTAAATACATACATATTATAGATAGAAAAACACCCATTCCCAATCGGAATAAATACAATTTGATTAAAGTTTACTTGCAAACATCGGATCTTGCGGTTTAAAGGTACATAATGACTAATGAGTAGGTATGACTCCGTGAGTCGATAAAAGGAAAACAGAATGTTTAAAACTGGGATTGTAAAGATTTTAAATTCAATGCAATAGGTTAATTACTTATCATAATTATTTATCATACACGTACAAAATATTAATACTTTAAACATGAATTTTAAAGCCGCGCCTAATAACTTAAACATCATAATCATATTTTTGGTGTCAGAATTAGGTCAAAAGTTCCTGCAGTCGACGTCCCAGATTCCGATATTACCTCGCGACCTGTGACCCCATTTAAAATAGACTAAATTAAAACTCATGTAGGTACGAGCATCCAAATATTTTCGGAACACATCGATATTGCAATAAACGGTGTAAGAGATATCGACGTGCAATGCAAACTTTTACCAACTTTTTTCGTTGGTCATGGTTGGTTATTAAAAAAAAAACCGGCCAAGTGTGTGTTCGACCACGCACAATGAAGGGTTCCGTAGTTGAAAAGAATTTATTCCTAAAACAAACTTAACATTGTAATTGAAAAACATTGTCTCCCATACATATATTTATACGCCACGGTCAATTCTCCAATTGCAATTTTAAGTTGATGTTACGATTTTTTTTTGTGTGATAAAATTACAAGTGAACTATTTTCGGACTTTTTCCTTTTCTTGTGCTGTGACCTGTGAGACCTTGCTTCTTGCCAAATTTCACGATTCTAGGTCAACGGTAAGTACTCTATAGGTTTTGATATACTTGCGAGTATCAAAATATGACGCATAAATCACCGTATTTTTTATTGCGTTGACTTAGAAGCTTGATTTTTTAGAGCTCCAAGGGACCATAGCTACCTACATATTTGAAATTAATTTTAACTTGATACTCACACGCGTTCCTGAGAAAAATGGTATTGAGAGACAGACAGGCAACGAAGTGATCCTTTATGGGTTCCGTTTTTTCCTTTTGACGTACGAAACCCTAAAAATCAGCTGTTTCATACATACATTTTGTTTTCACCGACGATTTTTTTAACCCTAGTGGGAACTGCGCTTCGAGACGTCCCTTTGTACACCCTGTATCGAGAAACTTCACAAGAATTTTCAGCGTAATAGGTACGCTTCTGAAAATTGGGCAAATTATCTTTGCTTTCAGTGCCTACAAATATTGTGCCGGAAGTCTGATACAGATTTTCAGAATAAGGAACGAGTTTTGTGCCAATATTGTGTTGTGGCACAGGTTTCAGGAACCAATCTTTGTAACCAGCGTACTTCCATCAAATATGATTACTCGGAGCTAATATAATTTTGAGTTCACAAGGAAAATTCGGGAATGTTCATAATACGTCGCGTACAAGCGTAATACAAATTATGGTTGCGAATTAGCAACATTCTGTTTAAATTAACGTCACGGAAGTACCTTTAAACCGTTTTTGCGAAAACAAAGGGTTTGGGTTATCAACAACAAATAAAGCTATGTTTATCAGATAACCCATAACATTTTGAAATATTTAACCATCGCTTAAAAACGAAACGTCCAAAAATTAGAAGACATGTGTTACCAACCCGCACCTACTCGAGAGGAGGTATGTGTCCCAGCAGTGGGCACTTAATTCTTTAACTATAATTTCATGACGTCACCTTTCCAGCAAATATAATTAGGTCAACAGGTAAAAATGATTACTCATAATTTTATATAAATAAAGGGCAAGCCGCACCCCTGCTCCACACGAACTGTGATAATACAACTGTCCAATGTGCCGTGTAAAAAAAAGAGTTGTTTACCGCTCTGTCCTACTATAACATGTCTCTAACATGCTCATTTTATGTATGATGCTAGTATGCTAGGCTTTTAACCGTGTAACTATACTTATTATTAGTGAAGATCACGTTTAAACGAGTAGTGTTTATTGATTTGGAAAAAAATATGTTAAATTACTTAGAGCATTTTTTGAATAACTGAATATGTTAATATTTTAGATTATGTTACATAAATTACATAGTATAAATAATTTGTAAAGTTAAGTACTTATGTCTAACGCGGATAAACCGGCTAAGTGCGTATTGGACTTCGTACATTTACGGCTCTGTACCAAATCTGACATATCAATATATTGGTATTTGTTAGTAAAATTTACGTGAACATTATCACCATAGATCAATGAGAAGTTAAAAAATTCTTCGGAACAAAAATTTTGTAAAAAAGTTGACTTTCTTCTCATTCCATTGTTATTCAATATTTTTTAAAACAAAAAATACAGTATTTATTTACTCAACGAGTTCTAAATAATGATACCCCACTCGAAGGGTAGGTCAATTTTTTTTCGCGACCCTCTTTAGCTGTATGGGAGCCCCCCTTAAAAAGATTTAAAAATATTTTTTGACAATTTGTATGGCTTTGGGTCTACAAGATGCTTATATTGTGAAAATTTTAAGACTGTAGCTCTAACCTTTTGGCTGTAAATCCTGTGTAATAGACAACGGACACACGGACACGTGACAGCAATTCATAGGGCTCCTTTGGGAACCCTAAAAACTGAGAATCACACAAAAACTATCAAGCGTATTTTTATGACACCTTCACCATTTTATAACTAGCTTTTGCCCGCGGCTTCGCCCGCGTGGATGTCGGAAAATATCCCACGGGAACGTACTACCGGGAATTCCTTCCTTATTCCTTGTCTACAATATAAAGGGAACGTGTGTGCAAAATTTCAGCTTTCTAGGTCCAAGGGTTTGGGCTGGGCGTTGATGAGTCAGTCAATCAGTCAGTCAGTCGGGACTTCTCTTTTTATTTATATAGATAGACAGATTTAATTAATTATTTGTCTCACAGTGGTTTTTTGTGTTACTAACAATTTATGGACTACTTATGTCTGAAATAAATGTCTCATTATATTCTATTCTATTCTATATCGCCAACCCGTCTTGAGCAAGTGTGGTGACCAAAGCTCATGCTTTCTCTGTATGAGAAGAGGCCTTTGCCCAGCAGTGGACAGTAATAGGCTGGTGTTATACGTGTTTTATAATATATTATAGTTAACTAAATGAGCCATAATAAAACTATATTAAGAAATTATTTCTTATCACAAAAACATGGCCTTTCACACATCAAAACATTTATCAGTAAAAACGATAATTACGTCGCTTTCATAATTAATTTACTGCTCCCTTATATAATAATTAAGGCTCGATTGTTTCACGTTCAATGACGCGACACGTAATTAGGCTATTGAATAAAGTTACTCGATTTATTTTCATACTCCCACCTACAGCTATTAACTTCAATGAGCGAAGGTAATCTAACAACGCGACTCGATTTAAAATCGATTAAACTTTCAATGAGAATACATTGCAAGTGTTTCGATAGTACCTATATGGCATCAATCTGTCAAGCTCTATCTGTGTCGTTAAGAAGGAAAAGTAACAAATGATCTACTAATTCGTATGTCGTGACTTCGTGAGCCTGTCGAAGATGTAAGTGTAACGAACCAATAAATTGTCATCATCTGCCTAGACTTTTCCCAACTATGTTGGGGTCGGCTTCCAGTCTAATCGGATGCAGCTGCATACTAGTATTTTACAAGGAGCGACTGCCTATCTGAACTCCACAAGTTCCACAACCCAGCTACTGGGTAATACGGTACCCCTGAGACTGGTTGTCAGACTTTCGGGCTTCTTCTACTTCTACCTGTAACGAATGTCAAAGATCCACGAATGACAGCCGGGACCAACGGCTTAACGTGCTTTCCGAGGCACGGAGGGGTCTTGGTATGTGAAGATGGTCAGCAGCCATCCACGGACCAACCGAGGGCAAGCGTAGCTTAACCTGATCGATCGACCCGTGCGGCTGCTATTATACTTAGCTACAAGAACCTAAATGACTTTGTCAAACTAAATGTTCTGCGAAAATCCAGAAAGAAATAAACAAGTGAATTTCAGCATACAATTTAAATGAAGAACAGTTCGTTGCATGCAGCAGCTAGACAGCCAATGTTCCACACGATACCACGTAAAGACGCATCAAAGAGACTAACGGCACCCGCATTGGATAGCCTACAGTC
Organism: Cosmia trapezina; assembly: GCA_905163495.3. Classification (NCBI taxonomy): domain Eukaryota; kingdom Metazoa; phylum Arthropoda; class Insecta; order Lepidoptera; family Noctuidae; genus Cosmia; species Cosmia trapezina. The sequence continues at coordinate 19,698,018 of LR991035.1, read as the reverse complement.
TCGGTTTCACTCTCAAAGCGTGTCCTAGTTCGGCACACTTCCACCATCTGCAGGATTTAACGACCAACACGTCGACAGATTTGTTGCGTTTTGATATGTAATCAAGTTTTTGTGGGTATCATGAGAGATTACAGTAAATTAAGGAACACAGAAGAGTTGGAAGAATTTTGATTTTGGGAAAACTAAAAAAAATTTTTACAAAAAAATACAACCGACTTTAAAAACACCACTACAAAGTGAAAAGTAATTTTAATTTCGGAAGTCGGTGTCTGGTTAAATGTATTTTAGTTTTTGCCACCGACTTTCGAAATTAAAATTATTTTTACTTTGTAGTGTTGTTTTTGGAAGTCGGTTGTATTTTTTTGTAAAAAAAGTTTTTATTGGAACGAAGTTCCTTATCGCGCGTTGTGAAAGGGGGCTAGACGGAAAAAATGGGAACGAAAAGCTGTCACGACACTTTTTGCTATAGTAAGCTATGTATGTATGTATTGTAAGCCGTGCGGCGTGCGCATGTTTCTCTGTCTGTCTCTCTCTCTCTCTCTTATAGAAAGCAAGCCAGATATTTTCATTTCTATTTCGCATTGAACAGTGTGGTGTCGCGATGATGATGATGATGATGATGATGATGATGATGATGATGATGATGATGAGTATAAAATAAAATTTTATTACAATTCCTTCACTAATTAATCGAAAGGAACTTCGTTCCATCTAGTCCGGGAGGTACCGTTGCATTTCAGGTACCCATTTTACGCCGATCGATTGCCTATTTTTTCAGTAGTTCTCGAATCACTAATAAGTAAACCAAGCGTCAGATGACGCACCCACTCAAATAATCTGTATCTTTACTGCGCCGGCTGACGGTCTTTCCACCGCTACGCACGCAGCTGATTGTTGTTTTCGTACTTTCAATTATTTAAACAATCGCCTAGTTAAATTTCATCCGGCGTACTTTATTTTACGTGTTTTTTTACAAGTTCATGTGAGCAGCTGACGCATATGCCCCCCTCCACAGTGCAGCTGACGATTTTTTTTCAGTTCAGTATGATGTCAACTATTTATGTAAAAAGGTTTCAGCCGGCGTACTATTACTTTTTTTTATTTTTTTTATTTACAACTTTCGCAACCTCCCACTCCCAAACCCACCGCTACTTGAGCAGCTGACGGTCGGTTTACTTATTAGTCATACAAGATCAACTATCCATGTCAATATCAGCCGGCTTACTATGACTTTTTTTTTTTTTTTTACAACTTTCGCATCCTCTTACACCCAAACCCACCGCTACTTAAGCAGCTGACGGTCGGTTTACTTATTAGTCATATAAGATCAACTATCCATGTCAACATCAGCCGGCTTACTATGACTTTTGTATTTACGTGTTTTTTTACAAGTTCATGTGAGCAGCTGACGCATATTCCCCCTTCCACAGTGCAGCTGACTATTTTTTTTCAGCTCAGTATGATGTCAACTATTTATGTGAAAAGGTTTCACCCGGCGTACTATGACTTTTTTTTTTTTTTTTACAACTTTCGCAACCTCCCACTCCCCAACCCAACGCTACTTGAGCAGCTGACGGCCGGTTTACTTATTAGTCATACAAGATGAACTATCCATGTCAACATCAGCCGGCTTACTATGACTTTTTTTTTTTTTTTTACAACTTTCGCAACCTCCCACACCCCAACCCACCGCTACTTGAGCAGCTGACGGTCGTTTTACTTATTAGTCATACAAGATCAACTATCCATGTCAACATCAGCCGGCTTACTATGACTTTTGGATTTACGTGTTTTTTTACAAGTTCACGTGAGCAGCTGACGCATATTCCCCCTTCCACAGTGCAGCTGACTATTTTTTTTTCAGCTCAGGATGATGTCAATTATTTATTATATTTTATTTTTATTTCGACCAACAAAGGATCATAGTCTTAAAACTAAAACAAAAGAAATAAAATAAAGCACACACAACGAAATTACAAATCTCGATTGCTCAGTATGTGAACCATACAGCAATGGTTCAGGTACTGACAATCGAACCTCTGCGTGAATGCCCTCAGGATGCCGTTGGAGCTGGCCCGAACCCTGCGCACCAGAGATGTGAATCGTTTTCGCATAGTAGCATAAAAACAGTCTACTTGCGACCCGGCGAACATCCCTGATGCGCTGCAGAATCGGGGCAGCCCCACAAGCACCCTGAATGCATTATTATATTGCACACGCAAGGCGTTGTACTGTCCGCGCGTGTATGAGACCCACAGGCTACTCGTGTAAAAAGATGTACAATATGCTCTGAACAATGTTATTTTTACTTCAGTGGTACAACGAGCAAACCTGCGGGCCATCATATTCGCCCTTACAGACAACGCCCTGCGTTCTCTCTCTATGTCTGCATCGTCCTTCAGATCAGAGGACATCATATGTCCAAGATATTTAAAATGTTCCACCGTCTTCAGTGGTGTTCCACACAGTTTTATGGCAGGTATCGTTGCCGGACATTTTCCTCTGGCCTGAAAGACCATGCATTCACTTTTTTGGACATTATAAATCAAGCCATGGCTGTGAGCGTAGTTTTCACAGATCCCCAACAGTTTGGAAAGGCCACATACAGAAGCACTCAGCAGCACCATGTCGTCCGCGTAACTGATATTATTGAGACATACATCATCAATATGGCAGCCGACATGGGTGCTGCTGAGTTCCTCTATCAGCGCGTTGATGTACAGGTTGAAAAGTTTAGGTGAAGCTAGTCCCCCTTGCCTCACCCCACATTCCAACCTGTACGGCTCAGAATATGCACTCGACCATCGCACGACCTGGTTATGATACCAAAATTTAAAGATCCTGCTGAGTTCTGTTGGCAAGGATATATCTTTCAGTTTCTGCCATAGGATATCGTAAATCGGCCTGTAATTGGATTTATCAGAAATATCACCCGTCTTATTTTTCACAATTGGCACCACCACAGTTTTCATTAGTGCAGGAGGTAAGTACGAATGTCCTATACATAAGGTATAGAACATCGCGAGCACTCTAGACAGGTGAGGGCCTGCGTGTTTGAAGTGTTCGATGCTGATGCCGTCATGGCCAGGAGACTTCCCACGCGACATAGCCTTAATAGCTTCTTTAACATCTTTAGCTGTAATTATAGCTCCAACCTCCTGACCATGCGATTCAACATCGTTCACCAACCGTGATGGTCCCAATGGTGATTTTATAGTGAAGTGATCCTTAAAACATTTCAGCTATACAACTGTGATCATTGATACCGTTAACGCTCACTGGGAGGCCAGGCTTGCCATTGAACTTCTTGGTGGACTTCCAGAAGTATTTAAAATTATGTTTCGAATGATGCGATGCCAAAATGTCCATTTTTATTTGCTCGCTATGACTCTGACACCATTTTAAGCGAGACTTAAAAATATTTCGACTAACTTGCATTTCCTCAAAAACACGGCCCGACTTTGGTTTTCCACACCATACCCACAGCTGAAATTTACACCTAGCCTCCCTATGAGAATCACTAACATGTCTGTTCCATCCAACTACAGGCTTCTTAATGTTACGCCGCGTTGTGATAGCAAAGCTGTCAGTGGCAGCCTTACTTAAAACAAAAATTAACTCGTCGTAAAGTTCGTCAATGTGTTTTTTGTGATCTACATTACTACAAGTATAGTCACTACAGTCGCGAAACACACTAGGAAAATCAATCAATCTCAATCTTTCATGACAGATCTCACTATACAATAAAATTTGGTCTGGGTTTATTTATGTAAAAAGGTTTCAGCCGGCGTACTATGACTTTTTTTTTACAACTTTCGCATCCTCTTACACCCAAACCCACCGCTACTTGAGCAGCTGACGGTCGGTTTACTTATTAGTCATACAAGATCAACTATCCATGTCAACATCAGCCGGCTTACTATGACTTTTGTATTTACGTGTTTTTTTACAAGTTCATGTGAGCAGCTGACGCATATTCCCCCTTCCACAGTGCAGCTGACTATTTTTTTTCAGCTCAGTATGATGTCAACTATTTATGTGAAAAGGTTTCAGCCGGCGTACTATGACTTTTTTTTTTTTTTTTTTACAACTTTCGCATCCTCCCACACCCAAACCCACCGCTACTTGAGCAGCTGACGGTCGGTTCACTTATCAGTCATACAAGATCAATTAACCATGTCAACATGAGCCGGCTTACTATGACTTTTGTATTTGCAACGCAAACGCCCGGACTAATCCGGGTGTCCCTTGACACCTCTCAAGTTTTTTTTTCACTCTTTAGTTGTGGCACCTACCTTGCACCTACCCCACACAAATTCTAATACCACTATCTGCAAAAGAAACTAGATCATCATCCACATCTACCAAAGTAAAATTAATAAATGTATGGGACCAACTTTGAGGTATACGTATATAACGTGTAACGTTAAATGCGCAAAACCTCTTAAGGGGTCATTGTACTCATCATTATGAACAACTTTTACTATGGGACCAAACATGAAATCGTGAAAAAAAAATCAGCGGTTCAGTACATTTTGACGAATTATGCGAACATAAATGTACCTACTGAACAGCTGATTTTTTTTTCGCGATTTCAGGTTTGGTCCCATAGTAAAAGTTGTTCATAATGATGAGTACAATGACCCCTTAAGAGGTTTTACGCATTTAACGTTACACGTTGTATACCCTCTCGAATAAAACAATTTTTTTTCAAATCGGACTACTCTGTAAAAAGTTATGCGTAAAAAAATATACGTGTCGAATTGAGAACTTCATCCTTTTTTATCGTCGTCGGTTAAAAACAAGGTTCACTTTTAGCTGATTGAAAAGCTTCCTCCAAAAATCCGATGAAGAAGCAATAAGTTTTCTCCCAATCAGGCGGAGAAATAGCAGACCACAGTGGAAAGAAAACAAAATCCCTGGTCGATGCAGCTAACAAGTGTAACGGCTGGTTGACACTTCCCGTGACCCAACCAAAGGGCTGCCTTTTACCTTGGCCAGAGGCTAAGTAAGCATTGCCATACAACGTGGCAATACCGTCAGTCTCTTGGATATATTACCAGTCGACAGCGAAGCGGATGCATTTTTCGACGCCTTGTTGTCGAATTGAGAACTTCATCCTTTTTTATCGTCGTCGGTTAAAAACAAGGTTCACTTTTAGCTGATTGAAAAGCTTCCTCCAAAAATCCGATGAAGAAGCAATAAGTTTTCTCCCAATCAGGCGGAGAAATAGCAGACCACAGTGGAAAGAAAACAAAATCCCTGGTCGATGCAGCTAACAAGTGTAACGGCTGGTTGACACTTCCCGTGACCCAACCAAAGGGCTGCCTTTTACCTTGGCCAGAGGCTAAGTAAGCATTGCCATACAACGTGGCAATACCGTCAGTCTCTTGGATATATTACCAGTCGACAGCGAAGCGGATGCATTTTTCGACGCCTTGTTGTCGAATTGAGAACTTCATCCTTTTTTATCGTCGTCGGTTAAAAACAAGGTTCACTTTTAGCTGATTGAAAAGCTTCCTCCAAAAATCCGATGAAGAAGCAATAAGTTTTCTCCCAATCAGGCGGAGAAATAGCAGACCACAGTGGAAAGAAAACAAAATCCCTGGTCGATGCAGCTAACAAGTGTAATGGCTGGTTGACACTTCCCGTGACCCAACCAAAGGGCTGCCTTTTACCTTGGCCAGAGGCTAAGTAAGCATTGCCATACAACGTGGCAATACCGTCAGTCTCTTGGATATATTACCAGTCGACAGCGAAGCGGATGCATTTTTCGACGCCTTGTATGTACGAGTATGTTAGGATATAATTTTGTTTTTTTTTAAGGTTATGTTTATAGTGTTGGTAATTAATTAATTAATCGTGAAATTTGAACCACAACTTGTCAAAGACAAATATTTGAGTTTACCACAAAACCAAAACGTTCGGAATTCCCAGATTTACATGACACAGGAGACTGTTAAACTCATTGAAACATCTTTCGTATAGCTATGGTTAAACTAATCAACGGACGAGTCTGTGGGAAACGCCGAGAACACTGAGGGAATTAGGTCGCTGATGCTCAGGAACTAGGTCTCAGGTCTGTGAGATCCTAAGTGGCAAGTTAGGGTTAAGGCACGCTCGAAAGCTTTGCTAGCGTGAATTCGTGGGTTAAATTTTTAAGTAGTCTAACGTAAAAAGTTACCATTGTAGATAAACAAGTTTCAAGGTGTTTTACGGAGGAGTTATGAATTTAAAACAAACGTTGGGACTATAATGGGGCTTTTAAAATGAATAAGTAATCGAAGTATTTTAACTTCAGAATTCTTACATTTTCATGAGGCTGTCGCTAATTTTATGCCCAGAATTTGCATTTTGCAAATGCTTTCAAAAGCATAGTTCGTTAAATCTTCACCTATAAAATGTCCACAGATTCCTGTCTCTTGAATCATTAGAAATAGCGACAGTAACATCTCGTCTCAGCAGTAATTAATAATTAATAGAAAGACCAGCTTGTTATGAATGGAGAAAAAATCTGGGCCGCACTCAAGTGGTCGTAGAGCTGGGAGGCGTCAGCGGCTCTCTCTATTATACCCGTCAGTAGTTTAGGGTTAGTGAACCCGTATGTCGCGTGTGATTTTTTTTGTGTTTTTTTTAAAGGCGCGACTTCAAAATATGAGCGGTAATGTTTGTTAATGAGCTGAGGGGTTTGGGTACCATCGTATTAACAAGAGGGTGATATTTTTTTACGCTAGGTATACATTAAGTTTCCTGTACCAATTGTATCAGTCATTTGATGAGTGATTTGTCATCAACAGCAATAACAAGGAAAATCCCAATTTATACCTAAAAATAAAATTATGAGTTTCTAATTTAGGTAGCTACATTGACCCTTCCTCGTATGGATTATTTCCTTTTACGCAATTAATTTTTGATAGAGCTTTTCCTTCATTCCATTAAACAACTCGTAATTCAATTCAGTTCACACATTTGAAATTATAGCTGTCACACAAAAAAAAGCAATTAATCAAAACATTCACATGATAAACCACAAACCCATTAAGAAATAATCGAACGGAAATTCTTTCCCATAGCGGTGGGTGCTACAGAGTATGTCGACGATTACATGAGGTATGGATTCCGCCGTCACCGCGACATTAGTACAACTTCCTCAAGACGTGCCATCCGGAATTACAATAAGCCTATTGTTTATTGTAGTCGCCAGTATGGCCCTATTGATGCATTGAGTTCTGGACCTTATACCGTATCGATGGGTGATAGGCGACGGCTTTAACTAGGACCTTTGTCTTCAAGAAGGGCATGCAAGTTCATAGAAGGCCATGGCATTTAAAGCGAATATTCAAATATGGGACTTTTGTGATTGTTAAATGTGGTATGTGTCGCATTCCCGAGTCCTTTTTCACTTTATAGACGTCAGTGATGCGGAAAACGGCCACTAAAAACCTATTTATTTATTCAACAATATCCTAGAATGGTAACCATGTTAGAATTTTATCAAAGTTAAAAGTCTCCATTAATAACAACAAAGACAATATCGAGCTTAAAAAAACGGTCAATTCTAAAAGAGGCTGAACGCGAACGTGCCACAGATAACAAATGAGTTGTTCTTAGAAGCAGGTGTTACGTAACCGACGAAACGCACCCTCGAACCCACCTGTTCGGTTGATACGTGTCGCGATGAATTAGCTTCGTTACGGCCGTCTCATCGTTCACGATCTGAAAAGAAAATAATCACATAAGTGCTTTCGTCCTTTTACAGGTTTGGGACTTATTTATTGGTTGTTGTTGTTGTTTTGGGCAAAAACATACGATCAATTTCCGTAAATTGGCCATAAACGTTCTTTTGTTACTCTGGATACATTTCTTATTATTGGGACTGATTTAATTGTTTCTGAGACTGACTGAGACATTTAATTATACCTAGAATAAAATTAAAACGGGTAAAATATGATATTCGTAGTTTACCAGAATTTATTCACCCCTCATTATTTCATAGCAACTAACATATTAACTCTGGGAGCCGTCAAAATTAATCTCGCGAAGCCGGTGACAGTGTTTTAGGGGGCCGATAATTATTTTCTGTTACCAAAATCCGACCATACCCTACGGTTCTTATGCACCCCTCGTATAATATGACCATTAATCTTCCTAACGTAGCAGTAAGTTGCCTTATTTATGAACACAGCACCAAGTACTATCAACTGTCATGCACAAACAGCTATCGTTGAAGATATAAATACATTCTCAGAAACACGTAATCCCATCGCAGTATTGTGATATCAAATATCAATCATTTCCCCGTAGCAGGAACCAGGTCGGATCGGGATGGGAATATTTTCACCGGTAACGGGTAACGGGTGTCAATATTGAGTTTTCTATCACGGCGGTTCGAGCCTCCGGCCCATATTTTCACTGTTTCTGCGCTACTGCGCTTAAGTTCACAATGTGGAAATATTCCACTTTGTTGTAAATAGCTAAAATGAAGTCTGGTTTCGGTGCGGATATCTACAATTCGCTTGTGACGGAAGTTCCAAGATAAAGCAGCTTTTCCAATTACTTAATTGGGTACAATTTGTAAGTTCGGGCTGCTCTGCTTGCTCAATTATTCTTTACATTCAGAATTTAATTCTCTGCAATCGCTCCTTGAACAACTAGACCATAATGAAGACAATTATAATTAGGGGGCGTTCATTAATTACGTGAAGCGTTAGTGGGGGTGGAGTCGAATCTCACCCAATCTCACGTAGGGGAGAGGGGGTCTCGGCAAATTTCACGTATTTTTTTTTTTGTATGAAACCGTGTAATATTGCGTAGGTAATTATTATAAAGAATAAGTACCTATTATAAAAATAATTAAACAAATTATATTTATTTAAATAAATCCAACGCAAGCAAGTACAGATTAACGTATTTACACAAAATATACGCATTTTGAAAAATCTCACGTGAGATTAGATCGGGAAGGGAGGTCAAGCCAAATCTCACAACATCTCATTACGGGGGGTGAGTCGAAAAATCGCCAAAATCGCCTCACATAATTAATGAACGGCTCTTGTACACATTGTGTGGCTCAGGCTGTAAATCCGATACTGCAGTTCCAGCTAACAAGCCTACACATTACAAATTCTGATAATTAATTAAGTAGTGAATATTCTGATATTAACTGTTCAATATTGAGTTTCCGAGTTCGCCTCAGGCCATTCGGTATATTGGATCGAGTTGGTGTTCAGTTTAGCGAAGTGGTGATATTACCAGTTAAATGTCATATCGGATGGCGAAATTCTACACAAAGAATCGACGATTTTCTTGGTATTCAACATCATATTAAGTTAGTTCAAGCCTTTGGTTGAAATGTTTTTGGACAGTTGCTATGATTTGAAATTGCTAACTTGACGTCTTGGGCCTTGGGTCTCCGTTTCTGCTAAAATATTAGAACATACTTGTTTATATTCAATTAGCCTAGTAACGAGTGAAGTTTCGAGACAGGTTTTGGCAAATTGGGTGGTTGTTAAAATATGTAAGCGGAGAACTGGGTCAGAACTGTTTAGTGGTACATCTGTAGTAGTGTTAGACTGTATTCCACTTTATATTGATGCAGAAAAGTATTGAGCCTGCCCTACTTCTGAGATGACGGGCGGAGATCGATTTTTCAACGAGAAATAACTTCGCTTAGTAAGGAGATCTTTACAGCATTCAGTATGATATTTGTTGATGCTACGGATGTTACCGACGCGACGTTATGAATCTTAGGTAGAAGAAGTCGAATATTCCCAGTCGCCACGACTGGGAAGTCGTTGCCCCCACTTCAAATCGCTGTACACTGCGTCGTAGACCATCAAGCCTCCTCAATTGCTGTTTGTCTTACGGCCGCGATGAGGGGGTTGGCGGTCAGACTTTTACAATGTTGGGGGTTGGCGATCCACGCCGCAGTGTAATGGGGACAATAACTTCCCAGTCGCCGCCCGGTGGCAACTGGGAATTTTAGTCCCGATTGCTATCTGGTGGCAATCCATGTGGGCGACTGGGAATATTCGGGAAAACTTTATGGGATCTAAAAAATATCAAAATGAAGCAGTACAAGGGACCATGCACTGGCATTTATTCAAATAATTTACATATTATAGCAACAAACCTTCGACCAAAAACCAAAATATTTTGTCACTTCCCGTCGGATACGATTTCAGGATAACGTTATCATTTCAGGAGGAAATGACAATGCTTGAAAATTATATACAGAATTTTGTTTTTAACATCGGATAATATTGAAATCGTTCCTGGTATAGGTACCTACTACCCAACGACTACGTATAGGAATACCTAACTAGTATAAATATATATATATATTTTTAAATTGCCTGTTTGTACAACATTGCCACATAGGTAAGTAACGGATATCATAAATAGGTCAATTACTCAATACATGCCTATGTAATTTTAAAGGCATCATTCAGAATCTGAAATCAAATTTTATTTAAGTATTTGAACAATTTTCCGCATAGATTGAGGTTTCGTTAATTATATTTTGTAACAGAATACTTATGTGCATGTATTCTAGGTATAGAATTAATAGATACTAGGAAAATAATAAGTGTTAAGCAGACGATTGACATCATTATAATTGCGGAATACCGACACGGCTTACAATTGGCACGCGTGCAGGAAATTCGCAAACTACCTACATATTTAAATGCACGATATGTCAACGTGCATCCATTAAAACCTCATTACACAGTTATTAAGCAAAAATATTATTAAAATTTAGTCACCGCGACATTTTGGGCGGGCACCGGAAAATAGCGGGATCCAAAACGTATTTCAATTTTTTTTTTTAAATTTGATTACGTCACGTGAACCAGTGGTGTTTCCGAACGTTCCCGGTCGTGGTGTGCTTATAAACGTATTGATTTGAATATGATTGAAACAATGTGCGGAAGGATATAATTAAATTACTTTATATTTATGAAACGTTATTTTTGGGGGCAATATACTACTCTAGATGTACCCATGACTCTATAAGGAAAAGTTATGATTATGTGACTATGAATGCATGATGCATTTTCCATTTGAAGTTTCTAAGTTTGTGTAATGGTTAAAAATAATTTCCTCTTTTTTACAGTAAGTACCTAAATGATAAATCTTGTAACTAGACCTAAAAGGTATTTCCTCCTTATGGTACCTATATTAATATAAACAATACATATTTTCCCTTTGTGTTGTTTGCCCGGGAATTTAATATGAACCAAGAATTATATTTCCTTTCTACTACCATTGCAAGATTACGCAGAAATGTAGAACGCCAGGAAATGAGGGATAAACCTGGAATGCGTAGGTGGCGCGAGGAAGAAAATTATAATTTATAGTCGTTGATACGAAGGGGCGCCAAGGAGTAATGGACGTCATTATTGGTCATTTAATAGGTTGTCTGACTCTGAAGAAACGATTTGAAAATGGAATAGAAAAATCATTCCAAATTCTTTTTTTTTTTAAATGGCTTGTTACATATTTCCACAAAATGATTAAAGTCCATACCAATGATACAAGAATAGCAACACCAAAAAAAAAACCTTAATTATAGTGAACAATTCCTCTCCACACATGCGGACTCATTAAGCTTTCATTAAGGAAGTAGTCATTAAAAGTGTGGAGCAATGAGCAATTTCCGTCGAGTACCTCGCGTCGATACAAAGAAGAATGCACCACAACACGCAAATATCTAATTCACTGCACGAATATCAAATTATCTAAGCTTTTTGATGCATAAAGACTTTTTACACCACATACACGCGCCGCTATCGCAGTTGTCGATTCAATCGTAATGTAATGTACAGAAAAAATCCTTACTGATTTCTTCGACTAACTATAGTTACCCTCGCGCTAAGTCTTCTTGATTTGATAGCCAGTACTGAAGCGATATCAGTACTCCTTTGACAGTATCTCATATTCCTCGTTCGCAAATTGAGTGAGCGTCGGCACGTCTGCACAATTTCCTCACGGTCCGGTAAAGATTTATTTCCATCGAATCACGAAGGAGGTAGAGGTAGGTACCTCGCATGAGCATCTGAATGGTTGCAGAATTGTTGGGACACGTCCTCCTAATGACATGGGGACATTGCCAGAGCCGTAAGCGAGCGTTGAACAGGACCCCAACTGACGGTCAAGTTAAAGATAAGGGTTATGGACACGACCTACATAGTCGCTATGTAGAAGTACGAGTATGTATGTTATGCGCAAGCCGAAGGAGTATGTCCGTAGGAAATGCTTTGACCTAGTCAACCCCGGTGCAAAAGGAAGTCGGAAACCGGGATCGATTACGTCATACAGAGGAAGAAAACGGTACTCTTGGTACTTTTATCTTTTGAGTCATCGTAGCCAGAATATTTACGAACTGTATTCAATGAAGCAAATGGAGCTTCTGCAAGTGAAAAAGACCATTCTAACATCATCATGTCTAGCTTTTTCCCAATTATGTTGGGGTCGGCTTCCAGTGTATCCGGATGCTTTCGGCGGATGCCTTCTGACCTCCACAATCCAGTTACTGGGTAATACGATACCCTTTGGTAAGACTGGTTGTCAGACTTTTGGGCTTCTGACGACCCGTAACAACTGCCAAAGATTCACGAAAGACAGCCGGGATCCCCAACGACGGCACCATTCTAACAACAATGATCATATCCTTTGTGTCAGTTTAGCATAGAATGAGCTCGGTTAGCCGAAAACGTTAAGTTGGACGACTTCCAAGCCTGGACCAGAGGTCAATGGCCACGTTACGTACACCACCAAAACATAAACCGCTTTGTTTTAACACGCAAACAAGTGTAGGTAACGTAGCCCAGAAGTAGACAAAACCAACAACTGATTTGGTGTTATTAGTCTATCTATTGGAAAAATAAATAGTAGTTAAGGGAGCAAACATTAATATTTGTTTTTTATTTAATCCCAATGATTACTTACTAATTAAACATAAATTGTGTCGTTTTGCATCCTAGTCCAATTTCACGGAGTGATACAGAACATCAAACCTAACAACTTTCTCCATGGGACCAACATCATATTCGCGAAAAAAAATTCAACTGTCCCATAGAAACTTCAATGTAAGTAGTACATATTCAAATGTATGGACGGCTGAATATTTTTTCGCGATTACGATGTTGGTGCCATGGAAAAAGTTGTTCGGTTTGATGGTCTATCTATATCTATACCACACCCTTCAATTTGACGAGGATGCAAAACGACACGTTGTATAAGTAGGAAACTATCAATTTTGACATCTGTACGGCAGCAGCTGCTCAAGATGCCAAACTAATATTATAACTGCGAAAGTTAGTTTGTTTGTTTGTTACGCTTTCACGCTAATACGATTGAACGGATTTGGATGTACCATGATCTGAATTAGGAAATAGGATACTTTTTATCCCGGTAGTACAATTCCCGTGGCATAATTTCCGACATCCACGCGGGCGAAGCCGCGGGCAAAAGCTGTAGAATAATAAAGTTCTAAATCTTTAGCAATGAAAAATGATTTAAGTAATTTAAACACGCAACATGTTTCAAAATCTGATAAAATTGTATTGGGTCCTAAAACAATCTCGTTTCTTTTAAATTCGTCGTTGAAGGGGATGCAAAGCGTTTGCGAAGTAAATTACACCCTTGGGCTGCGTTTAAGGTGTTTGGGGTCAAGATTGCTAAATATATTATGTGAACTACGCTCAAATTGATACCTACCGAAACAACGCATAAAAAAAGTGAACTAATAATAATATATTATTTAAATATTATAAACAGAAAAGATTTAATTTTTTTTGTATAATGGATAAACTTTAAAAATACTCAACCGATTTCAAAAAATCTTTTTGCATTTGATAGCCTAATTCTTCAGGAAGGCTATAGGCTATTTAAAATCACGCTAGGACCCTTAGGAGCCGAGCAAAAAAAAAACAAAATCAGAAAGAACGCTTCTTCTTCTTAGCGTATCGATGGCAAGTAAGGTTGATTCAAATATTAGTTTAGCCCAAAATTCTGCCACGCGGACTCCGTTCACTGACGCAGTCATAAGATCCTCAAGTGCACAAGTGACAGCATCATGCGGCGCAAGATGGAAGGCCCTAAGCTCAAACGAAGTAATAGCGCGGGCGGGCAACGCCATGCGACGCGGTGAATCGAGCGCTGATTTGATTAATTTAATTTGGATGAGTTTTAAGCGTACTTTCTTCAATAACGAAGCGTAAACGATGTTCGTCATAGCTATGCTTGAACTTTATTCAGGTAAGTAGAGGTAGAATTTCCTTTCAAGGATTTTCGAAGCAGCATTTTCGGCGATACCAAATTATATGATTGGCGAAACAAAGCGATCCATTCTTGAACATCAGCAATCAGGACCACGCAATCCATACTAATATTATAATACATAATGAGTAGCGAAATTAATTACCATGTGCGGAAAATTGGACAGGAAGGTACCACATTAAATTATACAATTTGCAAAACAAAGCGATCCATTTTTGAACATCAGGAATCAGGACTAACCCACGCAATATATTGATACAGTAGAAATTAATTCCCATATGTGGAAAATCGTGCAGGAAGGAAAACCACAACATTTAGTATCTAAGTAGGTAAGTACCTAGTTGATGTTCATTTCAGCAACATCTCTCATGTGTTTATAAACTTATAATACTTATAATTATACCCTCATGTACTTAAATGTATTTAATGATACCTCATGTAATTAATGATACCGAGTGTGTTTAGTCTGCGTTCAATGACGTTTGAAATAAGATTCAAGTCGCCTCAAATAAAGTGAGCTCAATTTTCTATTATAATGTGTAACAAACAAAAGCTTACATATTTCCCATGTTCATAAAATTTAAAGCTTCATCAATTATTCCTAGGAAATAGTAACAACTCATTACCATAGCATTAATAGTCCAAACACACGAGAGCTCAGAACAAACTGTTATGTATGGACAAATACAGAACATGTGAGAAAATCCGCAGCTTTTCGAGACAACACAACGTAGATGGCCTGTGATCACGATCCGTGGGAGCATGCCAGGTATTTGCATAGAGCCGCAACACAACATCAACAAGCGAACGGTACTACCTCTGCTTTCCTAGCCCATCCATTCTACTGTCAACCCATCGACACACTGTCATGTTCGTCAATCAACAAACATTAAAAAAACAAGCAAATGTCGAAACACTTAATGGATTACTGAAACAATCTAATGATCTAAAAAGTCACGAACATTTACTTTAGAATGGATGCAATGAAAGATCACGTTGAATGCGCAAAAAGCAAACATCGCGTGATGTGCACGAAAAAACAAATAAGTAAACGGTATAATATGTGTAAGAGAGAGGATCATTAAAATCGAAGATAGCAAAAACAGCTTGACGTAACAATTAGCCCGCATACTCGGAAGTAAAGATTCGTAGTAGTAAAATAGTAAGATAGTGCGGAGGTTGCGTGTCGGCAGCCATTACTATGGGCCATCGAGCGGGACTTGAGCCACGCGACGTGGGCCATTCTATTACACAGGGTTTCACGACAGTTTGAAACACCTTAGATTGAGTAATACTAAACACTTAAGTACCTAGAGGACTGTGTAAGTGTTGGAAGAAAAAATATCGTAAGTAACTTTGATGAAGTATGATCGATCGATGTATTGGCACTTGTCAGAGCGTTACTTTGGCAGTGAAAAGAAAATTATAAATAAAACCGGTCAAGAGCGAGTCGGACTCGCGCACCGAGGGTTCCGTTCCGATTTCTGAAAAACTGTGATAGTTAGAGACATCGTTTTATTTTTCCTGTAATCTTTATATAATCTTCTATCACAGAATAATTTCAGATTTTTCTCTTTGCAAAGTTCGGAGATAGGGGGGGGGGGGGACTGTATTCTTTTTTACATTTTTCATGAAAAGTCAAAAACTATGCGGCTTAAAAAAAAAGAAAAAAAAATGTTTGAGAATGTGCAAACAGCGCTCTTTCGTATGATACCCCACATGCCCTAGTAGCCCCACTTTTAATTTTTAAGACCCCTTTCAGTACCTGTTGCAGAAAAAATATAAATATTTTTATTTCTTTCTTATTTGCAAAATAGTTGGGTAAACATCATCTAAAACTATTCCAAATTTCAAGTTGATAGCATTAGTAGTTCTTGAGATATCCAGCTGTGACAGACAGACAGACAGACAGACTGACTGACACCATAAGGGTTCATTTTTTACCATTTTGGTACGGAACCCTAAAAAGATAAGTAAGTATCTTTACAAAAAGCTGGTACTCAAGATAACTACACTAACAAATTAGCAATGTATTGCATGAAAGCAAAAGACACAATCAATGATGAGATGTTTGAAAAAAAAAATGCTGAATCACTCGTGCTGTTGATTGTTGAGACCAAACCTTCCGAATTGTTGCAATCAGCTTCTTTTAATACACGAATGAGAAGCATGTTACGATTCATTACATCGAGACTGAACAAAGCTTTGTAGAAACAATGACTACTGTTCGAGCCAGCATAGCAACTAAGTATAGCGGCTACAGTGTAGAGCAAAATCGTTTCAAATTCAATCTGAAACGCGGAGAAAAAACTTAGTGTAATTAATTAATTAAAACTGCTTTTACTGTTTGTTCCAGCTGAACTAATTAACTAATGGAATGTTTTGAAATTGTTTTTGAAACTATGTTACAATGTTTTAGGAAGATTTGAGATTGACATTCATTCACAAATGAAATTAAATTTCATTCATTGACTTCATCTTTCTCAAGAATGTGGTATTTGTTTAAGATATAATTACCAGCCCTAAAAGTTACTTACAATCTTTATCGTGTTGGGTATTAGTAACGCTTATTTTGTTTGATGAACAAAATTATGTTCGTTAACATTTCACACATACCTAAAAAGTTTCCCAAACACCACAGGGTAGCAAGTCCAATTTCAAAGTCGTGTTTCCAAATTAAAGCGGACTGAAGTTGACGAGTCAACCGGAGCTCCATTCGTGAAGGTACTCGTAAATGACGTCGAGAGCTCTCTACAGTTTGTGAACGCTTCTAGTACCCTGCACATGCCCTAGCTAGTGGATGAGCATCCGAATGTAGGACGCACTTGATCGCCTATTTTAATATTACATTTTATGATACGTTTACACCTTAATCTGGAATTCCGGAATTTGGGTATCGCAACATTCGCAACAGTCGTTGGAAATCTTTGGTCCAAATTCCAACCGAAAAGAGATCATTGTTAGTGATGAAAACCTTGTACGAACGAGGCTTTCCACTGCCGTTTTTGTTTATAATCGATCAGAGTCCGATAAGTACTCGTTGGGCAAACAAATACGCCCTTGCAATAGTTTACAACCAATATAGGACGTTAATTGACCTACAAATCGTAACGAGATCTATCAATAGCCCGACCATAACCACGTTCTCTAGTTATGTGTTATGTGCAAACACAGTCTGTGCCTGAGCAAACCCATGTGTTCGCCGAGGGGGTTACAATTTCGGGCATACGGGTCATCGTCCTCCTGGCCACGTGTGTAATCACAATTTATTAGCCATAATTTGGACCATACTCGATTTTTTTTAGGTCAATACGCCCGGGATGTGACGAAGGCCAGATTGGCGCCCAAATTATCAGCAACTAAATTAATTTTAACATAAACTGCGCTATGTTAGGTTGTTTCATCAGTGTCCGTAAGGATAAATATGTTAATTTTAGTACCAGGAAAATGGACCGCCATAAAATAATGGTTCCCCAGTATGCAGCACCTGCATGCATACATTTTGTCTTGGGGATTCTTAGGAATGTTCAATTGTTTATTTATAAAACAAACGTTAGAGCCCATAAAAATACTTTTAGAATCAATTTCTTATTAGTAGAACGATTTATTTTCACAGTAAATTATATTGAAGGATTCATTACACGAACGTAATGAAGATTGATTCGTTTGAATTGGAATAAGGGCTGAAAAAAGGTAATTGAATCTATTGATGTGTTTCAATCGCAATTTTATTTGTTATTGATTGAGCAGTATTCAATTATAGTTATTTGTGTAATTTGTTTATCTCTAGTCTACTTGTTTTTTCAGCGACCTTAGCAGCTTGCAAAAATTGACGAGCAGACCTGGTGAACAATTATTTTTTTGCGGACAAAACTGTTTTGGCGATCCCTTTTTACTCTCAAGACGGAATGACGGATGATCAAGACGGCAGATAATTTAAGTACTTGATGGCCTTCGAAGAAGTCATGTCCGTAGTACTCGAAACGCACATGGTATAAGGATGCACAAGGGATTTGAAAAGGATCAGGGCACGTGGCGTTTTGTTTCTGTTTCTAGAGGGGGACAACAGGTTTGTTATAAGAACTTATCTATTGAGAGTGATGGACATCAACCTGTTAAAAGCTGCAGCAGCGTTGTATCTACAAGCAAGACTAGACCTTTGTTGGAAAAGTAGCCTTTTTCAATAACGGAGTCTTGCTTGTAGTACTTAATGAAATGGACAGAAATTATGTTAAAAATTGCTCCTTTTAGGGTTCCGTACCAAAATGGTAAAAAAGGAACCCTTATGGTGTGACTCAGTCTGTCTGTCTGTCTGTCACAGCTAGATATCTCAAGAACTACTAATGCTATCAACTTGAAATTTGGAATAGTTTTAGATGACGTTTACTCAACTATTTTGCAAATAAGAAAGAAGTAAAAATATTTATATTTTTTTTTGTAACAGGTACTGAAATTTGGTCTTAAAAATTCAAAGCAGGGCTACTAGGGCATGTGGGATATCATATGAAAGAGCGCTGTTTGCACATTTTCAAACTTTTTTTATTTTTTTTTAGGCCGCATATTTTTCGACTTTTGACGAAAAATGTAAAAAAAATACCGTTCCCCCCTTTTCTCCGAAATTTGCAAAGATAAAAATCTGAACATATTCTATGTCTTAGAAGTTTATGTAAAGATTACAGGAAAAATAAAACGATGTCTCTAAATAGCACACTTTTTCAGAAATCGGAATGGAACCTTCGGTGGGCGAGTCCGACTCGCTCTTGACCGGTTTTTTTACTGATTGTATTTCCTGTGCCCCATATAATTTTTATTTAATTCTTTTCTTTCAAGCACAATATTTTGTCTTACAATTCACTCCCAATAACACTTTGTTACACTAAATACGACGTAATATTTACACATGTAAAAAATTCTGACTCATTCCATAGTCCATACAAAGCAATATATAATTTGGTCACACGCATTCCCAGATGTTTGTCTCTGACAGCATAACGAGAATAGAGATCTAAATGCTGTGTGAAGAATTTTTATGACCTCCGCTGCAGATTACGATAGTCTAGTCATGCAACTCATACATGACCATTGTGTGTACCTGGAGGGTAGCATAACATGCATAATCAGACTATAACGTTCCCACTGCTGGGACACAGGCCCAGTACGGGTTGGAAGTCTTCATGTCTTCGAATTTTTGTTTCTAGGACATGCCGGTTTCCTCACGATGTTTATCTTCACCGTTTTGAGAGCAGTAGTGATGAAATTATTTACACAAAGTAAAACGCCTGCCTGGGTTCGAACCCACAACTCGTAAGTCGGTGCCGTTGCCGCTGGGCCACCACTGCTCTCTCCTGGAGGGTAGACCTGACATGTATTACCATAACTAGTCAAGAGACGTGGGCAAACATTATTAGCTATCATTTTGATTGAGTATTTTTCCAGACGATCTAGCTTTACTGGGGTGTTTTTATAAAGATGGACGGCCAATTTTAGATAGGAGATATTTATGATCTTAAATGTGGTGCAGGGTATGATGATTGATGATACGGGGCGAGTTTCCTTTCCTTGGTATGGCCTGTGATGAGGATGGAGGAATATAAATGTTGATGGAGGGAGAGGAAACCAAAAAAAAAGCTAAAGAAAAGATGGATGGATTGTGTGAGGATTGTGAGGAATGGTATGAAAGAGATGGGAGTGAATGATAGCGTCACCGTTGACAAGGAAGAATGGCAGAAGAAAACGTGTAACGCCAACACCAAGTAACATGGGACAAGGGTAGGAAGATGATGACATGAAGTACTTTCCATTGAACGCGAGAGAATTAGGGAGCAATATCTAAGTAAAATAAATACAGGGTTATTGGTAAAACACCAGGAACCTCTTAAGGGGTACTCATAATTATGAACAACTTTTACTATGGGACCAAACATGAAATCTCGAAAAAAAATCAGCTGCTCCCTACATTTTGACGAGTTTGATGTAGATAAATTTACTGAATAGCTGATTTTTTTTCGCGATTTTAGGTTTGGTTCCGTATTAAAAGTTGTTCATAATGATGAGTACAATGACCTCTTGAGAGGTTGTTTGTGTTTTGCCAATAACCATGTATAAACCTCGTTTGGCAATCAAATAAGAAACCTCAAGGCTTGCAGCTTAGTTCCAGCTAGAGCAATTAGGCAATATGGTATTTATTTTGTAATACTTAGAACGTGATTTAATGCGTTTATCGCTACTCTAGCATTATTGGTTAAAAGAATATATCGATACAAATAGTGTCACATTTTATTAAACTATCTTAACGAAATATTGACATTACGGCCTTTACGGCATGATATTATTACAAGTTATCTATGAATAGTAATAATTGATTGTTAGGTTACCTAAGTGACTATTTGTATAAATGCATATTCCTAGGTGGTGACATTACTTACTTGCGTGTTTTAATGAAACATATAATTAGATTTTTTGGCCCCTGCAATACAATTTTAATTAGAGCAGGAGGAGTCAGAGAATATTACCATATTACTATACCATACCATTACCATACCACCAACCACCACCATACCACCAGTACCATACTATACCACCTTCAACCACCATACCACCATACCATTATTATTATTATTTTTTGTTTTTATTATTTTTTATTTATGCCAATAAATACATTTTGTAGTTTTGTATAGATTGAGCCGGGCTAACACATCGCAGTATGAAATTATTTTCTCTATACTTACGTATAGAGGTAGGTACACGTATTTCATAACTCCATTGATTTTGACTAACAAAATATTTCTATTTGGTCTTTACCTATGAAATTGTCGTTCTGCAGTACTGGCCATTTCAAATCAAAATAATTTTTGTTTGGCTAAGAATTCTAATTTCAAATTAATTTTATTTTAAAAACATGGATTTTTTTTTTCCAAAAGTAGTCATTTGTTTATTGATTAGTGTTACATTTTCATCGCATTTCAATCTTTTTCGTCATCATGGATACGTTAAAAATTCGAGTAATTATGGAATATGAGTACCGTCGTGGCAGCAACGCGGCACAAGCGGCACGCAACATCAACGACGTTTACGGAGCTAACACTACAAACCAACGCACCACCTGTTATTGGTTTGCTCGCTTCCGTTCTGGAAATTTCGACCTGAAAAATGAACCTCGCGGTCGTCCGAAGACTTTGGTCGACAATTACGAATTAAAGGCGATTGTGGAAGCTGATGATACACAATCTACGGCTGAATTAGCAGCAGCTTTCGACGTTAGCGTCAAATAATATTGGTCCATTTGCGTCAAATTGGCAAGGTAAAAAAGCTTGACAAATGGGTGCACCACGAACTCAATGATCGCCAGCGCGAAGTACGCGTCGAGACGTGCCTTGCACTGCTCAACAGACACACAAATGAAGGAATTTTGAACCGCATTGTTACCTGCGATGAAAAATGGATTCTGTTTGATAACCGCAAGCGCTCAGCAAGTTGGTTGGATCCTGGTTCAGCACCTAAACAATGCCCTAAACGAAAACTTACCCCTAGAAAAGTGATGGTCACTGTTTGGTGGTCTAGCGCCGGTGTGATTCATCACAGCTTCTTACCAAACGGGGTGAGCATTACTGCAGATGTGTACTGTGAAGAACTGAACACAATGATGGAGAAGCTAGCACATCTCCAACCAGCATTGGTCAATCGCTCGTCTCCGCTGCTCCTGCACGACAACGCGCGACCTCATACTGCACAGCAGACGGTCTCCAAGTTGCAAGAACTGGGGTTGGAAGCTCTCCGTCATCCGCCCTACTCACCAGACCTTGCGCCTACAGACTACTACTTTTTCCAGAATTTGGATAACTTCTTGGCGGGAAAAAAATTCAATACCCGAGAGGCAGTACAAAATGCCTTTGAAGAATTTGTTGCCTCCCAACCAGCTGATTTCTTTAAGAAGGGCATCAATAAACTGCCAGTGCGTTGGAAAAGATGCATTGTTTGCATGGGTGATTACTTCGATTAATACAAATAAAAAATACATGAAAAAAAATCGTTTAAATTTTTTCATACAAAACGGCAATTTCATAGGTAAAGACCTATTATAACTATTTCATTACACAACCACCTTAGACTAAAGACTCTAATAAGGTTTAATAGGTACCAGGATAATTAAGCGTACCAAATTATCCTTGTTTAAACCGCAGAGAGGAATGTTATACTGGCGCTCGCGCTGGCGATAAGTTGCGAAGCGCGGGCGCATGATAATGCGAGATACTGGATGTCCGGTAGTGTATTTTTAGGATGGGCTTCATAGGAACGATATTCTGTTGTTGTGGTCTTAATAAAGTTTATAATATAGCATTCAATTTATATTTATAATTTCTGAACAAATTCCTGTCTGTATCTATAAGCTCGTTAGTGCTTGGATCTCTATTTAGTTTTACAATAGTCTGTGATCTTAGACCCTAGCACAGATTAATACAGATGGGACACTCCGCAGTTTAGGTATGAAGCTACAAGTACACAGCGGGCCCCGTCCACGGGGTTAATTCAGTAGAAATGCCGCGCGCCGAAGGTATTAAGAGTTACGCGATAGAAAGAGAGGTAATGTCGCACACCTAGATCTAAACTGAGACTCAAAAAAAAAAATGTAATTTTTCTGGAGACGATAAAAACGTATACCTGCATTTTTTGTTAGGGAAGTTATACAATTTAATTTGATTCCTGATAATAAACAACTTGTAAAATGTCACTGTGTAGAAACTGGGGCTAAAATTCAATAATTTTTATCGATAATCACTCTTTTTCAAAACATAATTCAAGATTAACGATTTTTGAGTTGTCTCAGTTTAGATCTAGGTGTGCGATGTGTAGATGAATATAACAACCCATGTAGGCAATTAGCGTTCTGCGAACTGAATTGCACTTTATTGTGTCGTAGCAAGAGTCGCTTTTTATTTAAATGATTTTGCGGAGTGTCCCATCTGTATTAATCTGTGACCCTAGTTCAGGTACGAGCCAACATTGCTCTGTGTTATAAGTGCTATTTGACCTATCCTGTGCAATCCTGCTTCTAAAGCTCCTTGTTAGAACTGAATGGACCATAATGACATAACAATGTTTGCTTCGAGTTCGTGGACACAATTACGTGACTCCCAATCAACTCCGAGGGATCTTCCGAGTCGATAGTTCTCGTTCGTTCGATTCGGTTGAACTATTATGTAAAATTGTAAACAATAACACGCATGTTTATGTGTTATCATCACATTAAGTAACGCGTTAACTATGCGTGATGTTTATACCCACGGTATATGCACACGCATGCGTTACGTTGCGATTGATAATAGTTACGCTTCGTAAAACGTAGCGTTTTTGAGACACTGAAGAGACATGGTAAAGGTATTCTGTTTAAATAACACAAACAAAAACCAAAAATTGCAAGATTGTGCACGAGCACATACCCGCCGACAAAAAAAAATATTGTGTGCAGACTGAAGCTCAGAATAATAACTACAATCAACGCAATCGGACTGGAAGGACTTTAAAACTGCGGCTGAGGCAGGCTGAATGTGGAAGGCGCAGGACATCTCCGAAATTGCGAAAGTGTATGTTTAGAGGCATAAGGAACAGGGTGTAAAGTTCACTCATCCTCCATAGAAAAGGGAGGATCCTCCGACCAGACGGGTGTAGAAACAAACAGGACTTATAAGAAAATTCAGTTGTGTAATAAGAAGTAAACTGTAAAAAGAATTTTACTTGAATACCAAATCATAAACAACCGACTTCAAAAATAAAGAGAGAGTTCTTGAGTTTGTTCTCAGATAGGTGGGAGTCTCCAATGCTGCGTCATTGGATGAAACTCCACACTCAATAATTTTGTAAGTCTACTAACACTAGTTTTTTAAGACCTTTGTTACTAACATTATGGGCGTATGCCTGAAATAAATAAATAAATATATATAATATATAAATAAACACTAGGTACCAAGTGAAAAATAACTTTAATTTCGGAAATCGGTCGATTTCCAAAATGAAAGTTATTTTTCACTTTGTGGTGTGTTTTTGGAAGTCGGTTTAAAAAAAAATAAAGTTTTTACTTTTCATTTTTTAGTGGGTCAGTTTGTAATTTATCCAAGTTACAAATGTTACAAATAAAAAAAAATATTTGTTTATTTGGTCTCAAACGGTTACTAACTTTAATTTCGAAATCGGTCGACTTCCAAAATGAAAGTTATTTTTCACTTTGTGGTGTGTTTTTGGAAGTCGGTTTAAAAAAAATAAAGTTTTTACTTTTCACTTTTTATTGGGTCAGTTTGTAATTTATCCAAGTTACAAATGTTACAAATAAAAAAAATATTTGTTTATTTGGTCTCAAACGGTTACATTTTCGGAATTTTAAATAGCCTAATGTCACTTACTGCTCATCACCTTTTACAAAATATTGCTTTTCCCGAAGCAAGGACGTTAATTGTTGAGGAGTTCTCCTAGTCAGAACCAGGAGAACTACCTACCTACCTATGCATTCTCGGTTAAAAAATAGATATCCTTTCAGACCAAATATGAACAAATCTTGATAATGCACTCCTACATTCTGTAACTAGACGCATATAGAAGTTAATTAAATAGTTGAACCTTTATACTATGTTAATGTAAAGGCAATAGCTCTTGTAGACACTGCCAACATTTCCTACATCCTTCTATAGGAAACGAAGGTTAAAATAAAAAAGTAAAATGGTGCTTTCGTTTATTTATTGGTAGGACAAGTCAGGGATATAAAAATAAACGATTTGGCTCCTAAAATAGACTGTCGACTGAAGTTACAGCCGCGCACCCACTTAGCGACAAGAATTAGACAATAATCATTATTCCTGCGACCAAGTAGCTAACTAACCGATGAGCGATGACAGCAGTATCGAAGAAGATGACCACGATGGACCGCGAATTGGAAAGCAACATGGACGCCAGTTATCTTTCACAAAACCGCAGTCAGTGCTGGATTTTTTAGTGTTTCTTGATATACGGAGGAACCAAAGCTCAATTCGACGTAAACAACTTTCATCAGACTAATATTATATTATAAAGGCGAAATTTTGTGTGCGTGTTTGTATGTTTGTTACTTCTTCACGCTCAAACGGCTGAACCGATTTGGATGGAATTTGGTATGTAGATAGCTTATACCCTGGATTTACACATAGGCTTTTTATACCGGTTTACGCGGGTGAAACCGCGAGGCGCAGCTAATATAGTATAAAGGTATTCTGTGTAAATAACAAAAACCAAAAATTACGTGCTCGTGCACAATCTTGCAATTTTTGGTTTTTGTTTGTGTTATTTACACAGATTACCTTTATACTATACTAGCTGCGCCCCGCGGTTTCAACCGAGTAGACCGGGATAAAAAGTAGAATATGTGTTAATCCATCTCTAAACTGGTGACCCCGACGTGATGGAGGGAGAGGACCTATTAGGTCAATGTACACGAATGCAAATCTAGCACGGGGAAATTCGAATGTGCCCAATTATGTATGGAGAAGAATATGTCCAGCAGAGTACTGAGATAAGGCAGTTTTGATTTTGACCAAGTAAACTGGTTCTAAATACCGCAGATAATCGCCATTCGACAGTCACAAGTAGTGCACATCTAGTAGGATTTATCGTATGGGGGCGATATGGGAGCGCCGTTGATCCATGTCACGTCATTAACATTATTTTGTCTCCTCGTGAATAAACGACTTTAGCTTTGACTCGTCTCGGGTTACAGAGTTAAAAGGACTGTCACTTTGCCAGCACTTGACTGAATTACATTAGTAGGATGGTTTTATTCTCGTCTGGGGCGCATTCTCGATTTTTATGGGATTTTCTAGCGCTTTGCAAGCCTTATTTAATCGTTTAGTTTGGCTTTAACTAATTAGTGCAGAGTTAAGGAGTCCAACAAACCAAAAAAGAATTTATCTCTAAAAGTAGCCGCGGTTCAAACACCGCTATACTGCCACTGAAGCTGTTAATAATAAATTTTACTTCGTCCGTAATTCGTGGGATAAAACTTTTTATAGGTAAAGACACAGAAACTTCTTATTCCGGACAGTAGGTAGGTACAGGTACCTAAGGGCAAATTGTAACTTATAGTTGTCCAAGTTAGCCTGAAAGAAAGTCTTTCCTGCGTTACCAAAACAAGTTGATAGTTGTTTTAAAGGTCTTCTCGCAAGAAAACGTATGTCGAGATAATACGTATGTATATGCTACTTAGCATAGCATATACGAAAATAGATAGTATACAGGTACCTATTTTCAAGTAAAAACACCATGATTACTCGCTGCTTTGATAAAAGAAGGTCCGCGAAGGTCACACTAAAGTAGGGACCTATTATGCAGCGGTTTCCATCCCTGTCGCGGATGATTGATGGCCACGCTCATAACCGGACATTATCCACCATCAGATTACGAGAAAGTCAGACACGCTTGATCACAATCGTTAAACTTTTATTCATGGCTACGTTAGGTAATAGCTTGTAATTGGTTTCAGAGAATAATAATGTTTCTTTTAGTTACAAATTATCTCATCGAGGTATAATTGTGTGCAAGATTTATGTGCACGGGCGCAAGCAATAAGTCAAGTTCGAAAATTGCTGACAAATTAACACATCGTGAAGTGGTTTATTCATCACTGGAGTGAGAAAAAAAACTGTATTATACGAAAGGAGAAATAAAGCAAAGGTATGGACTGGCGAAGGCGAAGCTGAATGCGATGACAAAGAATGATTCTCTTGTTGGTATCGAGGGAACATTGTCGTCCATAACTATCTACGTAACTTTTCTCAAAGTTACACCTGTAACTTCTTCCTAACACCATTAAATCTAAGCTTAATTTAAACCGACTGCTGAATATTCAACACTTGACCTCCGCTGTCTTCCGAGTCTGCAGACTACGGTATTAAAAGCGATTTGTAACTCCGTCGCGTTGCTGGCCGAAAGCCATTATGTGCCGTTCGATGGAGCATTTGATGTCATTTGATGTCCTACGAGGCTCGGGTTATAGGAGACTTGGCATTGAAGATGTAAACCAGATGTTTACGGCACATGTGACCGAGTTAATCGAGGGATCAAATTGGCCTATGGCTAACCTCAGAACGATTTTCCGAGACCAGACTCTTAGTATTTAGTTTTAGTGCTAATTCGTTGTTAGTAGGCTGTTTAACTTAACACAGTAACGATATCTTTGATGCATAAAATACTCCTACATGTCGAAAAGATTCGAAATAGTCAGGAGCTTTAGTATTTTATTTCGTAAATGTGGCAAACAAAACAATTCAGAGTTATGCGAGCTTATTTTCTAAACCTTCCTTTTATTACGTCCGGGCCTTTCGTCAGATGACCCTGTGTAAAAATGCCTTGAATTTTATTCCCAACTGGGTTTGAGTGTTGCTGAATTCTTCATAGGTATTTACTGAAAAGGACCTTTCGATTCAGAACATTCACAAAGTAACATCAAGTACCCTAGTTTACAATATACCCTATATTGTGAACTAGGGTAGTTGATGTAACTTTTGCGATTGCGAATTTCTAGTTCCGAATGCTATGCATTTAAAAAGCTGGTTACAAATTCGAGTAGCTAATCGTGGATTATTTCACACTGGATGCAGATGCATACTATAAATATTTTGTGCCCAGCAGGTAGTAACATTATAGGTCGGAACCACTTGCACGAAAATTGCAAATCGATGTCTGGTGTATTCGTGCAAAAAATACAAAATCTGTCACAGCTGCCGATGCAGGGAGCCGGGCAGCGCACGCCGAGGCCCGCGCGGTATCGATGCACGATAATATCGATATAATTTACCGATTTTTTTTGCTCGAAGAACGAGTTCTGATGCTTTTTTAAAGACGGCGCAAATATTCGAAACATGCTGTCCGCAGTAATTATGATGTGACTGAAAATGCGGTTTGCACTTTATCAAGTTAATTTTAATTAGCGGACATTTTATGCGGTACTTTTGTAGGTTGTGTTAATTAATATCCTTTATTTGCAAATGCTGTTTTCTGTTCGACAATTTCAAAATGAAGTTTACTTTTTGCGAATTAATTATTGGGCGGACTGTTTTAATTAATATGAACGTCAGGAAGATAAAGCATTGTTTAAAAGCTCTGCACCTAAAGTTTATTGTCATCCATCATCGATGACATTACATTATCATGAAAAAAAAAAAATACTGTACTTATATTGCAATACTCACTAATGAATACAAATTGACATGAAATTTTAATACAATATTTTTAACACATTTTTATTCGATAACAATGTTACTGCCGCCTCTCTTTCTATAGTCGTTATCTCGAAAGAGCGAGACGGTGCATAGCATAACGGAGTCATAAAAAAAATTAAGGCGCGTGCACACCTGTTGTGAGGCGAGGGATCCGTACATCTGCCCCGTCATTATATTGAAACGAGTACCTACCGGTAAATTACAGGGTTGATTGCTACAGCTAGAACCGAATATTTAGAGGTGATACAATTCAAGTCGTAATGCGAATTGGATCATTAGTATTGGATGCAGTTTCTCCATTTCTATTCTAACATTTATAACCCGATGAAGGGACTCGAACAAAGTGGTAAAAACGTGAAATAAATTAGATCCTACAACCAACGAAGTGTTTCAAGAGGGTGTCTCAACTTAATTTAGAGCTTTTTGAAGTGTTGAGAACTTAAAAAAACAGAAATATTGCACTTGAATACATTCTCACATATTCTTGAACAGAACAAACTACTGTGGTAAGTATGTCTAAGGAAAAGATAAAACTGTACTTAAAACACGACCCAAAACTCTTAACACAATTCTTGTTAACAATGAAACAGCTAAGTATACAACTTAACGTAGTTTAAAAAACTTAAAGCATTTCTTGCTGTTGAAGAGTTAATTCTAGATGTAATAAAATCAGACATTAAATAAGTACTTTATTAATGACATACATCATCATCACACAGACTTTCTTTTGATTAATAGTAACAGACTTCATACTTTCTTACGTAATTAGCACTATAACTTACTGCTTACATTAACATTTGCAACTTAAGATTGATGACTGAATTTTATGTGCCCATGTTATAAGGCATGTTCAAGAAAAACATGGCTACATAAAAATTTATCAAGCTAAACGAAGCTGTTTCGAAACGAGACGTTAGCACCGTAATAACGTGAATTAAATTAAATTTTCAGGGATCAGACGTGTCGGCTTCTGTAGAAAATTCCATCTTTTAAGTTGTATGTAAATCCTAACTAAAATGCGAAAGTGAGCTTGTTTGTTTCTTTCGCTTTCACGCTAAAACGGCTGAAAGAATGTGGATGAAATTTGGCACACGGATAGACCATGACCTGGATTAGGACATAGGCTACATTTTATCCCGGTAGTACGTTCCCTGGGGATAATTTCCAGTGACATGCACGCGGGCGAAGCCGCTGGCGAAAGCTAGTACCTATTGTATAGAATTTGGATTTCATTTTTAAGAACCTTATGTACGACATTACAACTGCAAAAATAATGAAACAGTAAACTACACGACCAAACGATCATCGTGCACTCGCCACTACATCGTAGAAGCAGTACCTCATAATGAAAAGGTAATAAGACAAAGTACACAATACGATGTGACATAAACTCACTTCCATGTCGTGATAGTAAGGGCAAGTGCCCCGGGTCGGGTCACCGTCGTGTCCACTTCCAGTCTCATGCCTATTAGGGGCACAAAACCGCGATTTTATCTCACTGACAACCATTTTGTACGACCGAGCTTTATACTCTTGCCACACTCCCGAAGCCGCCCGCCTGGTGTTTTTGACAT
Source organism: Cosmia trapezina (assembly GCA_905163495.3). Classification (NCBI taxonomy): domain Eukaryota; kingdom Metazoa; phylum Arthropoda; class Insecta; order Lepidoptera; family Noctuidae; genus Cosmia; species Cosmia trapezina. The sequence continues at coordinate 19,667,924 of LR991035.1, read as the reverse complement.
TGATAACAACGCGATGGAGTGACTGATATAGTGTTTATTATTAAAGTCTGGAGCGTAATGTCTTATCTCTGTCCGCACTCGTCCATTACTGAACCTAGACTCCATTACAGACTGTTCAACAATGAACGATTGTCAGAAAAATGTTGTAGGTACCTACAGAGAAAAATGCTGATGCCCATCTTTTAGACATAACTAGCTGCGCCCCGCGGTTTCACCCGCGTAGACCGGGATAAAAAGTAGCCTATGTGTTAATGCATGGTATAAGCTATCTACACACCAAATGTCATCCAAATCGGTCTAGCCGTTTAAGCGTGAAGGAGTAACAAACATACACACTCACAAACTTTCGCCTTTAGAATATTAGTGTGATTGCCAGGTTTCTTTTCACGAAACTGAAATACTCACGGAGAAAAACTAAAAAGTTGGTTGCTCATTCAAGCAACACGGCCAAAAGGACCACGGAACGATAACAATAACTCGACGAGAAACAAGAAGGAAGGAAATACAAAGTGCTTTGCGCTACAGACTTAGTTAGCCTTTAAGGTTTCTCCGCAGCTTTCCTTACCTCGCTACGCTATTGAATAACAAACTAACAAGACTTTCGCATTTGTTATATTAGCCAAGATTATGGGCGACTCGTGGTGGACAATACCCCTTGCCCGAGGCAATACGAAAGACGTTAACAGGCATGGGTACTTGAGTAGCCTTAGCGCTAACGGTTTCTTGATCTTTAACAGTTTGTATTAACCTTTGAAGAAATAATTACACAGTATCGATGCGGATCAAAATTAATTCCTTTTTTCGCTCAACCATCCAAGCGCGTCGGGTACTTGGAGCAAAGTTGCGGAATATTATTTTGTGCTATAAATAAATATAGCGACTTACGCGTACACTTTTTCACTATCGTCCGGTGTAAGTCAACTTGGTCTTAAAATACACTATTCCAAGGCACGAGAACTATCAGGGAACGAGCATAGACTTATAAAAAAAGATGGACTCCGCGCCACGCATATCGAATGTGAAGCACAGTAAGTATGCCGGACCGTTTGTACAAACACGCCTCGCGCACACATTTACATCATAGTATGCCGACCGGCCGCCATTACGTGACACGAGCGACGCCGTCTTTGCAGGTACTTAAATCATGCACACATAGATCGGTACGGTGCTTCACTTTCGATATTCGTGGCGCGGAGTCCATCTTTTTTTATAAGTCTATGGGAACGAGATACTTAATTAGTTGCAGAAGAAAAATAAAAGCTGTATTCTCGTTATTTATTTTAGGGTAAAGTCCAATATACCACCTCATTATTTCTAGTAGTTGCAGCGAGAAGCAGCTAACAGGGGATTATATCAGAAGGCTTAGGTACACACGGCTACATATCCAGCTGACCTCACGCACTGCACGGAAATCCTATACAATGCGAGATTAGCTTATATTGGAATAGCTTGATATGTAGAAGTGTGTACAGACGCCAGCACATCAAGCTACTACAATCTGTCAAATTTCTTTAATAGATTTTCATCTTTATTGCATAAGCATTAGGTTCAAGGTTGATTGAGGAAATTTGACAGTTTCGGGTGGCTTGACCTGCTGGCGTCTGTACATTGTTTACATTTCGAAGTGATGTAGGTTGCTGCGTAAGAGTAGCCATAAGTGAAGAAAACTGTTTTGCAACAGACTTTTTTAATAAACGGAACCCGAAGAAAGAATTTCATACCAAATTGTTTATTTACAACACAACTCGGTAATTATGATCCCAAATGAAAACCTTTTAAAGCAGGCGTTATTTTAGAAAGTGCTTTTAAAAAACAGTTTATTTTTTCTTACTCGCGCCTTTGTTATGGACGTGTTTGTTTTTCATTTAGCCTGTTTTACATCCCGCGACGAAAACTGCACCTATTTATAAAGGCATCCAGACCCGAGGCGTCTGCACTCTCTCACTGAGTATACAGCAACATGTTTTTATATTGAACACTGTAAAATGTGCCAGCTGAATAAAAACTCTGCCTAGCCTTTTCCCAACTTTATTGGCGTCGGCTTCCAGTCTAACCAGATGCAGCTAAATACCAGTATTTTACATGGAGCGACTGCCTATCTGACCTCCACAAACCAGTAACGGGTAATACGATACCCGTTGATAAGACTGGTTGTCAGACTTTTGGACTTCTGACTACCCATAACGACTGTCAAAGATGCACGAATGACAGCCGGGACCGGCTTAGCGTGCTTTCCGAGGCACGGAGGAGTCTCTGTATGTAAAGATTTTCACCCATCCACGCACCAACCCTGGCAAGCGTAGCTTAACCTGATAGATCGACCCATGCGGGTGTTATTACTTAGCCACGAGCTCCTCTCCACCCAGCTGAGTAAAAACTCCGACTACGAAAGTTTCAAGGACCAAAGTACGAAGTTCAGTTATATTTTGATGAAAAGATTGATAGGGTTGCTTGAGTAAAGTTTTGGGTATCTTTTTTCTCCTTCTTCGACTTTATTGTAGTTAGCAGTTTCTCGCCATTTGATCTTGTACCAAAGACGGCTTTATTTAAATAAATACTCACTACAAAAACCAGCTGTTACGAGTTTACGACGTGAAAATATTTACGCGGACGTCGGGTCATGGTGACCCGAAGTTTATCAGCATTTTTTTTAAATTTTATGTAAGTACTTAATGATAACAGCCTATTTTAATTATTCATGTATTTGTTTGTGTTATTGTTTACTGAATAAAAAAACAATAATATTGTATGATGTGTTTTTTAGAACACAATGCAAAAAAAAACTCGAGCGTACAAAACTCTCGGGGTACAAAAAAAACTCGAGCGTTGCGGGTGCAACGCTCGAGTTTTTTTTGTACCCCTCTACTATCATTCTTAATTCCTTGTCCTCTACCCAGAGGGGTACAAAATATGGCCGTTAGAAATCACCATAGGTCAATATGCCCCAGCGTCATTGGTGGGTTAATAATGAGAGTTTCTGGTTTGATGTGGTTTGCGGGGTGACAGCTGTCAGTGGGTTTGCACTTGGCACTAATTGATCACAATCCTTTATGGCACTTCGTTTAAAAACTGTACGCAAAAGGAGAAATCTCGTTATTCGAATACTGGGGCATTTTTACATTTTTTTTGGTGGTGATGTCTATGTGGGGCTCGTGGCTAAGTAATAACAACGGTTGTTATTACTTAGCCACGAGCCCCACATAGACTCGTGCGGTTGTTACAACCGCACGAGTCGATTGAAAATTAAGCTACGCTTGCCGGGTCGGTTCGAGGATGGGTGACCTCCATTAAATATCGAGACAATTTCGTGTGTCGGAAAGCCGTTGGTCCCGGCTCAGTCGTAGATGTTTGACAATCGTTACGGGTAGTCAAAAGTCTGACAACCAGTCTTACCAAGGGGTATCGCCCAGCGATACAACTGGTTTATGGGGGTCAGATAAGCAGTCGCTTCATATAAAATACTGGAATTCAGTTGCATCGGGTTAGACTAGAAGCCGACCCCACAGCATAGTCGGATAAAGGATTAATTAATTGATTTTGTCTAGTGTACTTATTTGCTGTCGTTATCGTAAAGTGGGTCATATTCTTAACAAAATTCTATGTTCCAACGAGCAAAATTATCAGCTTAAATGCTTCTCATACTATAACGTGTTGTGTGTAATCAACCGTTGCAGATTACAATACACGGAGCATGATGCCTGCTAAGCTTACGCTGTGAAATTGACTATTGATTGATGGCTGCACATCCAGTTGCCAATACATCCGTGTAATGTACGGCCGGCAGGTGGAGTCTATTTACAACACCATGGATTAAGAATAGAAGGAATAACTTAGCTTTTTAGGAAATCAATTTTGGTCTTATTTCGCACACCTCCGCCTGGAAACCGCGACACCGCAGTCAATTGAATTGAATGTGAGTTCAAATGGTTCGAACCACACCAGTATTTGGTAAAATTGCTAACCCACAGGTCACAAAGGCATAATCACGTCTAAAAGGCAATCAAGACTTTGTGAGTTGACTGTTTTGAACCTCAACCACCTCTTTTGAATAAGCGCAAAGGTCACGTTGGTAGGAGGTCTGCAAGCAAAACTAGTTCATTAATTTTGCTAAGTACATATCTCTGAATCAAGTTCCATAGTTGTCTAGATTTGTTTGTTTTCAAAGTTTTGATTACTTATAAAACTCCAAAGAAATGAGCTAAGTTTTATCAACTAAGTACTTGCTTTCATTTAAGTTATAGTTTGTCCACTGAAGTTTGGAAAGTCTTGGCGAAACGCGATAATAAGTTTGCAACTTCTCTCTTTTTATTAGGGTTCCGTACCAAAATGGTAAAAAAGGAACCCTTATGGTGTGACTCAGTCTGTCTGTCTGTCTGTCACAGCTGGATATCTCAAGAACTAATAATAATGCTATCAACTTGAAATTTAGAATAGTTTTAGATGACGTTTACCCAACTATTTTTCAAATAAGAAAGAAATAAAAATAATTATATTTTTTTTGCAACTGGGACTGAAAGGGGGTCTTAAAAATTTAAAGTGGGGCTACTAGGGCATGTGGGGTATCATATGAAAGAGCGCTATTTGGACATTCTCAAACTATTTTTTATTTTTTTTAAGCTGCATAGTTTTCGACTTTTGATGTAAAATGTAAAAAAAAAATACCGTTCCCCCCCCTTATCTCCGAAGTTTGCAAAGCGAAATTCTGAAATTATTCTATGTGATAGAAGTTTATGTAAAGATTACAGGAAAAATAAAACGATGTCTCTAAGTAGCACACTTTTTCAGAAATCGGAACGGAACCCTCGGTGCGCGAGTCCGACTCGCTCTTGACCGGTTTTATTTATTTTGGAACTGCAGTCACGCCAGACCGTAAATCTTGCTAGTTATCTTTCTTGAGCTGTGCATACAACTGTACATATCATTTTCCATGGCCATTCCATGCCCGTTCCGCAGTCATTTACCAGCAATATAACCCTGCTTTCAACTCAGGTTGTCGGTTAAATGTTATTATTACACAACTAAGGTATGCTAACGCAACACCCCAGTCATTCAGTAATATCTTTCTCGGAAACCGAACGAAATATCCGTGAATGGCCTGACGCATCATCAGCGTACACGCAGTACCGGTGTTATGACGTCATCGAGACATCGACCCAGTTGTCTTAGGTCCCCGGTCATGTGACCCGCATTTGGTCGAAAGATTTGTTGTATTGGCTACGGGTGGTGTACTTACGCACGATCGACGAGTTTAGTGACTTTTTGCCTAAGTACAAATAAAGAGAACTTGTGTTGCGTCATTCAACAATACAATTTAGTCGATCGTCACCATGCCTAACGGTTTTTTTTACACTTTTTACAGTTATATTTCCGACTCAAGTGCCTCTTTTGTTAAATTAGTGGGATTTAACGAATGAGTAGCTCAGTTTATGTGCTTATTCAAAGTAGTTTCTCAGTAGTAAACCGTCGGGCTTTTAATAATGGCCGAGTGTTGTATTACGGCGGTAAGGACTGATGAAATATGATGTGGTGTAGGTAAGCTTGCTTGTTAGCAAGCAAGTCAGCTGTTGCGACGACAAGGTGCAAAATTAATACACCTACCCAGCAACTAGCAGGTACCTGATACAGTACATATTAATTGAGGTTATAAATAATGTTACACCAGATGCTTGGATCGGATGCACATGCATTGCAATTACATCTTTTGTATGTGAAAAAAAAACACATAAATAACCTATGTGATCGAATTTTGAATAACATTTTGTGATAGTACCTACCTGCCTGAGCCTACAACATAATTATCAGTTCATGATAGTGCATTGACGATAGAGCGGCTTGCTGGCTAAGTAATAACAGCCGCACGGGTTCGCAATCGATCAGGTTAAGCTACGCTTGCCGCGGTTGGTCCGTGGATGGGTGACTATCTTTACATACCGTGACTCCTCCGTGCCTCGGAAAGGACACTAAGCCGTTGGTCCCGGCTGGCTTTCGTCCGAAGCCCGAAAGTCTGACAACCAGTACCAAGGGGTATCATATTACAGAAGAAACTAAGTTGTGGAGGTGAGATAAGCAGTCGCTCCATGTAAAATACTGATATTTAGCTGCATTCGGTTAGACTGCAAGCTGACCCCAACATAGTTGGGAAAGGGCTAGGCAGATAGTGCATTGACGACGTAAATATTCTGACTTTGTCCTCCACAATGAAATTGATAAAACCAAAAGGCATCTAATTTACGTTCATAAACAAGCCTGCCCGTCATACAAGCTCAACTCATAATCACAGCTCATTTACCTACTAATCTACACAGATTACAGAGAGGAGTTCCCTCGGAGGTCGGATTCTAGCGCGATGACTCACACGATAATGACACGCTGATCTTGAAAGATTTACTCATTTCGAACTGGTTCCGTCTACACTGACTCACGAACATTTTTTTTTCTTTCGAAATGCATTTTTTAATAACACTTCTTTAAAAGCCGGAGGGATGTTTGTGAGTGAGTCAACAGTTCGGAATTTGATATAATTTAGTTATTGGTGCAAGGGTGCATAACTTGGGGTCATGACCTTTTTTGATGGTTTCAGAGCAGGTAGCTTATTAGGCGTTGTGTTAGCCGACGTTCGCACGGACGTAAAAATATCGCGGCGGGATTTTATCGCGCACTGGATTTTCAATTCTTGGTGTTGAGCCTGTGGTTGAGCCGAGCTTTGAGAATCCAACCTAACAACAATAGAGTGCATCCCAGTGCGTTGAAAAACCACACTGTTGGATTTTCTACTCTCGGCGCTAAGCAGAGTGTTGAAAATCCAGTGTGCGAAAAAAAATCGCCACAATATTATTACGTCCGTGCGAACGTCGGCTTAGTGTTAAGTTCTTTGATGTAGGATAACTTTATTACTTTTTTAAAGTACATAGTACCTACCTACTTTATAATATAGTCATTTCTAGTACGAAACGACTACTTAATCAAGGATTCTGGTTCAAAAAGTTTGCGGACCGCGTGACATGCGTCGATTGTTGATCTTAGCCAGTTGGTATTTAATATGGGTTATGGGTAAGTATGGAGTAGGTGAAATCAACTACAAATATTGTCAACCTATCAAATTATAAGCTAATTGCATATTGGTTAAGTAGATAGGTATGTAGGTACGTATAAATGCTTCTTTGAAGTGGGGTCATTAGGTAAACAGTGTAAGTTCTCGGGTAGGTACCTAGTTATCGGGTTATCTATCTTATCAGCTATCTGTATTAGCCAGAAACATGAGTTGGTCAGTGGGTTGTCTTGGGAGCGGAGTTGGAGTATACACTTTAATAGTATACCCTAGCTCCATACCAGACCTAAGGCTACACTCCAAGCCATGAGTAGACTGAATCTAGATTAGCCAGTGTTAGGTATCAATTTAGGACAGACATTTCCCACAGGGCTTGTGAATATAAGGAGGTAGGTATGTACGTTCTAAGATATTGTAAGGTCTGTTTTCAAATCCGCACACGAGAACATCAAAAGCAAAAAAAAAAATATTTTGATGGGATGCGGGTAGCGTAATAATCACCTTACCAACCAGAAAATGCGAACAAAATGTTAAATACTTAGTAAATTGTATAGGAAGCATTCAACAATTTAAAAAGCTGAGCCCCACCAGCAATAAAATAATCGTGAACGGAGTGCGCGCGGCCAACTGCGGCCAACCCTCGCAATAATATATTTTTCGCAATGGGGCGGTGTGCGCCCGACAGGGGAAACAAGCTCTCCAACAACCAAACGACTAAATACAACACTGTTAATTCATTAAATGTGCAAAAAATAACACTTTCATTCATACATACCCCTTTTATCGAAGAAATGACGCGATTATTTTATTGATCACATGTGTATGTACACAAACCATAAATTAAAATCAAATAAAAGACCAAAAAACAATACAAAACGAGAAAATTTAGTCCTATAAGAATCTTTAGTAAATACAGTAAAGTTAAAATGTATAAGTCAAAACACTACAATTGAAAATGTAATCAGTTCATAACAATTTTTAAATTTCATCTAATTCTGAATCACAAAACACAACACCACTCCCGTCCAGTTGCACTGTGAGACTGAATGATATGAATGAAGAAATTGAACGCTATGAACAGTATGAACAATTGAACAGGAGAAAGACCTGGTTGAGTGAACTATAGGTTTCAGATTTATGATTGGTCGTTCATATTGGCCCGGGGAGCTAGCTGTTAACTTCTCTAGTAAAGAGCCATCTATCGAAAATATGAGTAACATTTTACAACGCTACCTTTTGCTACAGTAAGAAATGGAAATAGCGCCACCCATTATGCAGTAAAACCACCACCATGTTCGAATTAGTTTATGCTTTTCGCTTACAGATGGCAGTAATAATGTCTCCTGATTTAATGAGGAAGAACTGAAGAAGAATTAAGCTGGAAAAAAAATCTGTTTTCTACAATTCTTTTAGTACAGTAAACTATTACAGTAACATAATTATAATTTTATATTTTTGTTCTTTTGGATGAATGGGAGGATACTTTGTCAAAACGACAGGTCATTGTACCTCTTTCGCAACAACTTCAGTCTATTCAACGCTGTCATTTACACACGTCAAAAATGGAGGAGGAACGTCTTTTTGATGAGAGAGTTTCAATTCGGGATTCAGCTCGCCCTCTTAAAAAATATGGAAGCACTTGTAACCACATGAAAAGGAATGAAGAATACATCAAGCATGTGATGGCAAAAGGCGATACTTTGCAAGGGCTTGCCCTCAAATATGGTGTTACCGTAAGTGTACCAACATCGCAATAAAAGTGTTATTATCTCGTTAACTCTTCGGGTTCTGAACGGAAAGAGTGTTAAATGTGTCGTTTGGTTGTTATAGATGGAGAAAATTAGGCGGGCGAATCGTTTATTCGCTACGGACAGTTTGTATTTGCGGGAGTATTTATTGATCCCCGTCACCAAAGATTCCCCGTTCTACGAGAATGGTGAGCGCGTGACGGAGCTACCCCCGCCGAATCACCGGGCATCCATCTCGGGCATGCCCACGGGAGACTTCTCGCCGGGCAGCCCGGACGAAAAGAAGAGTTTCGACGAGTTCCTCAATAGACTGGACTCTTCACTTGCTGATATCAAGAAGCATGTAGAGAAGACCAAGGAAACTAGCGAGTAAGTATCTAACATTATTTATTAGTTTTTATCATTATTATTCAGCAAATATCCTCAAATAAACAACATTCAACATTGCCTGAGGTTTAGTCCTTTGCCTTGTTACCCTTAGTACCTTTTAAGAGAAGGAATATAAACTTTTTGCTTCAAATAAAATTAATTTGTGATAACAAATGCTCTAACCAGCTAAGTAACTAATTATGCTCTAATGAGCAGGCAAAAACACAGGCTAAATTTCAGGCATAATTGCCTGAAATTTAGTCTGTTAGTCGAGTTATGTTATAATTATTAATTTAAATAATTATGCTGAAGCACATTTAAGAATTATAAAATACGATACATTTTATGATAAAACAATCTCAATGTTGAGTAAACAAATGTGTCTGCTCTTATGATAAACTGTGTTTGTGTAACATTGATAACCGTGTGCTTATTTGATGTTCGGGTGTATGTACGTACAGCCTGTTATCAGTATGTTCTGCATTTATTTTAATACAGAATATTCCAACATTTGTTCTTAAGATGTAGGTACTATAATAATGCAAGTAAGAGAGAAATTTGCAAATGATAAAGCAACATTGTAAAATAAATAATGATAAAGTATTTCTTGTTGATGACAAATAAATCTCAGTCCAATCAAATAACATGCTTACACCTCAAGTGCATCTTCAATCAATAACAATTTATTGTGTAATCAAATATAATTTGCACTGCTAAATGTTTTAATTGATATTATTATACTTAGGTATTCTAACTATATGGACACTAAAATAGTTACCTACTAATTATAGTCACATTTCCCTAAAAAGGTGTAGTGGTATGAGTAAGAAGTGTCTATTATGTAATTGATTTCATGCCATAATAGTCCTCTAGACTGAATTTCGGCCATGGCAACCAATCTCAGCGGAGACTAGCCTTTGACGCAGTAGATATTATAGTGCACAAGTGTGTGAAGATATGTACACTCTCTCTCTTCCCTCATAATCATAGTCCGATAGGACGGCAATCCGAAACGACCGGAGAGAGATCAGGCGCAGGGCCAACAGCTTAATGTGCTTTCCGAGGCACGGGAGTATCACACCGCCAACTTCCAAACTCCAGGCTGTTACTAAGAAATTCGTAATGGAAAAACCCAATAACATACCATACTTACCTAGCAACCAAATAAGCTTTAATTAACAGAAGTGAGGCCTCCTATCATTGCAGGAAAATTGTATTTAATAAAACTGTAAATGACTTAATAAAAATACCAGTAAACCCTAAACCAAACACTTTCTGAGAATTTTAATTATTGTTAGTAGGTACTAGGAATTGTTTGGATACAAGAGGATAATAATAAATGGGTTTCATAATTTTAAAAATATGTGTATGCTATTGCTAAAAGGAATCCAAATAAATTGTAGTAGGAGCGAAATAAGTTGCAAAATAATAAACTTTTTGAAAATGAAAAATATTGATTCAACAAATATACAGCCAAGGCAACCACCATTGATTTTCTCATTATGTTTATCTAAGGGCTCAGGGGTGGTTGATACCACTATCAAAGAACAATGTGTCACAATATAGTAGAATCATGAAAGTGCTTAAATTGAAAAAATAAACAGATTTTAGTGTTAAAATAAAATATTGATATTACTTCATAATAGATAATAATATTTTGAATTATGAAGTAATATTAGCTAATTTGGATCCAATATCCCGTGCTCATTGCTTCTGGTTACAGAATAATGAAAACCAACACATTATTAGCTAATTGTCCTAACTCTCCCGGGCTGTTGTGGTTTGCGCTGTTATAATGATTTATTAACAGTTTACTGCTAATAATACCGCCGTATCTCTACGTTGACGTGTGGTGGGGCTTGCGTGCTTCGAACTCTAGGCCTGTGCCAATAGAGTTAACTTTTCCGAAACAGATCTAGGGTGAGGAGCCAAACCAAGAGAGATACAGAAACCCGCAGGGCAGCATGTGGCGAGCTGTTGGACAGTAGCGACCCCACGGACCCTATCTCCCTTGAGAAGTCTTGTTCCTCACATCTGAGTTGCCTTTATTGATCGGCTGGAGTGAACACTGATGAGGAACAGAGCTCCCACCTCATTCTTGCCTTTATTGACCGGCTTGAGTGGAGATTCGCGAGAGCAAACGTGTTCGGAGGAAGGAAGGAACCCTTGCCCTTGCCTCTGTCGCTACCCTGCCCTTGTCGCTACGTCACTAAGTGCTAGCGACAGATTCCGAGGGCCCATTATTGAGTGTGCAAGTCACCCCATGCCATTTTTTCCATTTAATAAAATATTGATCAGGCAGGAGCCATAGTCCTTTCATAGTTCTAGGTAACCAGTCCACTATAGCCACCCAAATCCATAGTTCAATATCTTTGTTTCCGTATCCTGCAATAGTCCTACACCAACCAGGGGTTGTCCTTGGGTGCACTTGCTTAGTGCACAGCTGAAAGACATTTTTGAAATAATAATAATAAACTATTTATTTCAGGCGACACAGGTCCATAGACAGTTACTTAAACAAACATATTAATGTGGTCGTAAGCTAATTAGTGCTGCCTAATTAGAGCTCTGCGGAAAGTGACCATTATGGAGACATTTGTATAGTGCGTTGTTTCAGCCTGGTCTCTCCCATATCCTTTAAAATGACGAAGTTTTGTCTTACTTCTCAAGGGTTTACTTAAATTACTTGGCTGCTATCTAAACAAATAAGTTCAGTTCCAGTCTAGACCTGTTTTATTTTAATTTATTTTACATCTATAATTCATATGGTGTACATAATAAAGATTAATCTGTAAGAAACCATTTTCGTGCAATATGGTTGTCTTTAAGGGCGCTACACACGGCTAATATACTTACTATAATATTTTATCTCGCTCGCCATACAATTCAATTAAGTATTGAAATAAATATTATCTTCGTCGTGTAATTGTATGGCGAGCGATATTGTATCTTAAGATAAAATATTATAGTATCTCAGTCGTGTGTAGCGCCCTTTATTCATATGCAAAAACATTTTTGTTATGAAATCACTATAGCAATAAGTCAATTATCAGTATCACACTTATGAACCAGTCACGCATACACAAACAATACATTCTGCTCTTTTGGAACTATTTCACCCAATGTTTTTGGTTTAGTTTTAGCCGTTTTACCAGCTTATAGAATACGCTCTAATAGATGTAGGGCTATACCTTCATAAATTACGTCACACGAATTTCTTGATTTTTTGGACCACATCCTTTTCCTTGTCCATAATGGTCATATTTGTTCTTTTGCCATTTGAAATAAAACTTAACTTATTATCATAATATTGAATACTGTTGGTAATATTTTAACTTTTCGTGGTGCAGGTGCTTAACACCTAATAGAAGTAGATTTGTCGTATTGTCCACAGAAAAGACGAGGTCCTAACTGATATAGTATGATATGTATTTAAGAACAATGTTTCCCTGTCCTAGTCCACCATACATTTAAGTCATGGAACCAACTGCTTCTAACAATAAAAAATGTTGATTAGTTTTTTCCTCGCGACTACGCGAAGGTCGCGGTTAAGCGCTAGCGTCCAACACTTTCTATGCGCGAGCGCAGTCACATGACAGCCGCTTCCTTTTTTGTTTACGTATGCCATTCGACGGACGATTATTTTCGCGTTTATGAAAGTAGCGGTACTTATACGAAATGTACCATTTTTAGGTAGCTCGTGGCTAAGTACTTAATAACAGCCGCTCGGGTCGATCCATCAGATTAAGCTACGCTTGCCGATCTTTACATACCGAGACTCCTCCGTGCCTCGGAAAGCAAGTAAGATCCACGTATGACCGCCTGTCATACGTGGATCTTTGACAGTCGTTACGGGTCGTCAGAAGCCCGAAAGTCTGACAACCAGTCTTAGTAAGGGGTATCGTATTACCCAGTTACTGAGTTGTGGAGGTCATATAGGCAGTCGCTCCATGTAAAGTAATGGTATTCAGCTGCATCCGATTAGACTGGAAGATGACCCCAACATAGTAGGGAAAAGTCTAGGCATATTGATTGATTGATAGTTAAATAACATCAGTTCTTGTTATGCTATAAGTATTTTTCCTTTATTGTGGGCGTGGCTATACAGAATTCCTTGGCATTGCTTGACCATATTTAAACTATAATATTATGAAATAGCTGATCGTTTGTCGACACACGTCACAAAAAGTTTTTTTATAAGAGGTATATATTATAAAGTAGGTTATGTTAATGTAAATTATGTATAAGTAGATAACACCAATAATAAAGATTATGATCAGTAAGATAAAAATGATAGGAACAGGAATTTTTAAGTTTAACATAATACCTAGGAAAAGGCTTCAGCTTCAAGATGGATCTCTAGATTTACCTACATGTCCTAAGAAAAAAAAACTGTAGTTCTAGATTTACGCAATTGTCCAAAACTTAGTCGCATAATATACATATTAACGTTACTGTTGCTGAGTTACTGAGTCAAGTACTTTATGTTATGCGTAAAATATTTCCTACCGAACGATAGTATGCATGCGACCTAATTGTGACCGAATGCTTCAACTGCATGCTAACTGCATCCTAAATTCCTAACGCACTAGTCCAGTTTCCGTTTTGGAATATCTTTATTAATAAAGCCGTACGAGAAACCCAACGAGCTTTGGTTGGCCTTGCCCTTTGCTATTAGATATCATGCTTTGTATAATGTATGCGTTTATCAAGTTTCCACGATTTGGTAACTCTAGAGGTCAGTTGTTATGACCACATCGAAAGAAAATGTTCTCCTAAGGAGTTAAGGAGTAACTAATACTTTAAATGGGCTATGAAAATAAAATGTTTTTGACTGACCACAGGAGAAAGAAGCAGTACCAGCATTTTTTAAGTGTTAAATGTCCCTAGGATGGTCCTAATAGTTGAAAAAGAAAATATTCTCATTACAGTAATTAAGACTTTGAAAATGAAATGTTTCGGACTGACCACAGGAGAGAGAAGCAGCACCTAGCATTTAAGTGTTAAATGTCCCTAGGAAAGTCGTAATAATATGAAAAAGAAAATATTCTCGAGTAATTAAGACTTTAAATAGACTTTGAAAAGATAATGTTTTGGACTGACCACAGGAGAGAGAAGCAGCACCAGCATTTAAGTGTTAAATGTCCCTAGGATGGTCGTAATAGTTTGAAATATCTAAGTCAATCTGCCTAGCCTTTTCCCAACAATGTTGGGGTCGGCTTCCAGTCTAACCAGATGCAGCTGAATACCAGTATTTTACATGGAGCGACTGCCTATCTGACCTCCACAGTACAGTAACTGGGTAATACGATACCCCTTGGTAAGACTGGTTGTCAGACTTTCGAAAGATGGTCATCCATCCACTGCGTGCGTCACCGCGAATTAGTTTGCCCGTTGCCAACAAATTAAGTCGATTACTCCGTTGCTAAGTATAATATTAAAACTGGCATAAGAGTGCAGTAATGGGCGTAATCCTGTACACGTTGGCTTGGCCCACAATGGCCAGCCAAGAAGGGGAGCGTGCACACTGTGTTACCCATTTTCGTTTGTGGATATGCTGATAGGTTGTTTTTTTTCAGTCATAACCAAAGTCTTTGATGTGACGTATTTGAATTTGCGCAAATGGGATATCAACATGATATTGTGTAAACTAATCAATCGATGAAATGACGTGATCTTCAGTTGTTTAGAGACAGTTAAATCTACTAATATAATCAAGTTGAAGAGTTTGTTTGTTTGAACGTGCTAATCTCTGAAACTGTCAGTCGAGTTTGAAAAAATTGTTTTTGCATTTGATAGTCCAATTCTTGAGGAATGTTAATATTACGCTACGACCCTAAGGAGCCGAGCAAACAGAAAATAAATGAGAAAGAATAATAGTCGGGGGCCTAAATACGCGGACGAAGTCGCGGATAGAAGCTTTAAATAAAATATAGTCAGAACATCCTCACCGCGCCGATAATTATCGTTTTCGTTCATTGAATTCCATGAGCGTATGATAAAATTATCTAGCTTTCATTGAAGTTTGTGATGCGTTTTATGCACTTTTAAGTGTCGGTGTTTTCTTAATCTACGGGGTCAAAGTAAAGAAAGAAACTCCGCAGACGTGATGGGTATCGATATACAGGGTGTTTCTTTTAAGGTAGGTTTCATAAATTTTATACCTACTATACTATCCTTAGCCACTCACTGCCGTTGATATGAAATGAGGGATACTAAATTTCTTGAAAACTACAAAAAATCGTAGAACATACATGGATGGCCGTTAAATCGATAGGTATGGTACTCTGCTATCAGCTCGCACTGGCTTAATACCTTAAAAGAAACACCCTGTATAAATAACAAAGCAAAAATAAATTAATTTGATGATTTTTTTTTTGGGTCAGCAACCGCAGTTGAAATATCAGATAAAAAAATCTGTTTTTTTGTGTGTAAACTTCAGAAACGTTATGGGTATCGATATCTAAACACAATAAATTAAAAAAAAAACAGATTTGTCAACTCATACTTCAAGTAACAATACTACCAGTGGTCGTTGACCTCGAAGAAAATATCAAATCTTTTTTATTTTTACTTTGTCGTGTTCAGGAGGAGCTTGTGGCTAAGTAATATCAGCCGCACGGATCGATCCATCAGGTTAAGCTACGCTTGTCGGGATTGGTGACCATCTTTACACACCGAGACTCCTCCGTGCCTCCGTTGGTCCCGGCTGTCATTCGTGGATCTTTGACAGTCGTTACGGGTCGTCAGAAGCCCGAAAGTCTGACAACCAGTCTTACCAAGGGGTATCGTATTACCCAGTTACTGGGCTGTGGAGGTCAGATAGGCAGTCGCTCCATGTAAAATAAATGTTACGTACCGTTCTCTTTGCAGTTGGTATTACGTACCTACTGAATTAATTCTTAGAGATTTTAGAATAATGTTTTCTTCACCCCACAGCTGGTAATCAGGCTTTTTTGTGTAATTGCCGAGGGTGTTGATTCGAATCAAACTTACCGGTCGCTGCCGTCCCGCCGCTTCGCACACCGATGGGCTTATAAGGCGCGTTCGATAGTTCTGAATCCTGCATCAACTCCACTACACATATTTTTCCACAGGCGCTGGTTCAGGGTATATCTGGTATCTTGCGGGGATTGTAGCACGTTTTCACCGAAGGACCTTATTTTTGTAGAAAAGTATATATCGCACGTGGCGTGTATGCGCGGACACAGTATGGTACGTAGTACAGTGAAAAAACACACGCAGGAGCGCGGCGCTAGTGTGCTCATCCGCAACCAATCAGAAGGCTCCACGAATGGGCGATGAGCAAACACCGGAAGCTTATTCAAATCAACACCCTCGGCAATTACACAAAAAAGCCTGATTACCAGCTGTGGGGTGAAGAAAACATTATTCTAAAATCTCTAAGAATTAATTCAGTAGGTACGTAATACCAACTGCAAAGAGAACGGTACGTAACATGCCGCTCGCCTTAAAAGAATGAATTTCTTTTAACTTTAAATTAAAAGACAAAAAAAAAAGAATGTAACATTCGAAAAAAAAGAATGAAAAATGCTACGAAAGCATGAAGCCTTAAATTTTTTAAACTAAAGTTATTCTAACTTAAGATTACTTAACTAAGATTCGCAACAATATTAACTAAACTTACAGAATGATTATTCTAAGGGCAAAGGACATATTTTGACTACTGAGCGTTTCACGAAAGTTTTGCCCATCTGTAAAGTTACGACACGAGTAATATTATCTGAACCTGGGTGGAGAGTATGGACACGAGCCAGTCTCCATTGTAATGGTGGCAAATTATCATCTCGTACAATGACAATAATACCTTCACGGAGTTGTGAGCCGCGATCTCGAAACCACTTGTTACGTTGTTGAATTTCGTGTAAATATTCACGACTCCAACGTTTCCAAAAGTGTTGCACACATTGTTGTATTCTACGCCATCTAGTGAGTCGATTTGAAATATTATCGGTTAATGAAATGTCTGGTAAGGACGTCAACGGACCTCCTATTAAAAAATGAGCTGGTGTCAAAGGTAACGGATCTAATGGGTCAGCACTTAATACACAAAGTGGACGTGAATTAAGTACCGCTTCAATTTGACAAAGAAGGGTATGCATCTCATCATAAGTTTGAGTTTGCGTACCGAGGACTCGATGTAAATGATGTTTAAAACTTTTAACACCGGATTCAAAAAGGCCACCAAAATGAGAGGCGTAAGGAGGCTGAAAATGCCAAGTAATGCCTTGTTCTAAAATTTTACTATTAAGAGTGGCTTGAACAGAATCATTACGTAAAAAATTATACAAGTCTTGTAGATAATTATTACAACCAACAAAGTTCCTTCCACAATCAGAGTAAATGTCGGTGCATAAACCTCTACGGGACGTGAAGCGTCGCAATGTTGCCAAAAATGCATCAGTTGACAACTCGGATACGAGTTCGAGGTGTATGGCCTTGACAGACATACACACAAAAACAGATACATAGCATTTAATAATTTTCGCATTTCGAACTTTATTTGCTCGAACGTAAAACGGACCCGCGAAATCAACAGATGTTTTAAGAAATGGCCGCTCGGGGCGCACTCTGACGGCCGGTAACGGACCCATGCATGGCTGCGGATTCACGGGGCGCGCACGAAAACAACGAACACAGCGATGTATGCGTGTACGTATAGCGTCACGACTAGACATTATCCAATATTTTTGGAATAAAATGTATTGCACGGATTGCGGACCAGCATGTAGATGCGTGATATGTGCATGGTCAATGATTATATCTGTAAGATGATGTTTCTTAGGCAAAATCAATTGATGTTTGGAAACAAACGGTAAAAGTGATTTATGAATTCGCCCACCTACCCGAAGATTATTTTTGTTATCCATGAACGGGTTGAGTCGACGTAATTTAATTGATGGATACTTTCCATGTGATATATTATTAATGTCTTCGGAAAAACAAGAATGTTGAACTAAATGGATAAGTCGATTTAAACAAAAATTAAACTCGGATACAGTTATGTATTTTGGATAGGAATTTTGAACTTTCTTACATTTATTATAGAATCGAAATAACAGTGCTGTTATCCTAACAAGTTTACCTAGAGTAGAAAATCTAGTAATATACTCGACCACATCAGGTAGTGCTGAGGTGGAAGAGTTTGACACCATAGACATAGGTAGATTGCGTTTGTCTTCAGTGACTTCTAGTATTTTCTTGGGACTTGGCCAAGAACTAGAATCACGCGCGAGCCACCAGGGCCCATGGAGCCACATCTCATTTTGGACAAAACTTGTAGGAAGCATTCCTCGAGAAGGTGCGTCAGCTGGATTGTCAGCTGACGGGACATGTCTCCAAGTTTTGGCCGGAAGCCTGGATAAGATTTCACTAGTGCGATTAGAAACGAATGTTTTCCACTCGTGTGGTGGAGAACGAAGCCACGCTAACACGATGGATGAATCAGTCCACGCACAAACATGTTCACAGTTTAAGTGGTTATCATACACACTTCTCACTTTATCAATCAACTTTGATAACAAAACAGCAGCGCACAACTCTAGGCGCGGAATAGTAAGAACCGGTTTTATAGGTGCTACACGCGTTTTAGCGAGAAGAAGAAATGTTTTAACGTTATCATTATTATCGGATATACGGGCGTAAACACACGCGGCATAAGCCCGCTCGGAAGCGTCGGAAAACCCGTGAATTTGAATTGCATTCACGTTTGCAAAAACGAAACGTGGAATTTGAAAATTTGATAATAATGGTAACTCGTTAAGAAAACTAGACCAAGCGTTTATAATATCTAAAGGAGGTGACTCATCCCAGTCGACCGCTGAAATCCATAACAACTGAATGAGATGTTTCGCATAAATAGTTACAGGAGATAACCATCCCATAGGGTCATAAATTTTCGCTATTTGTGATAGTATGGATCGCTTTGTAATTTTATCATTAGTTGACTGAACGCTAAAAATGAAAGTATCAGATTCAGGATTCCACTGAAGTCCTAAAACCTTTATTTGTTTGTCATTCTCCATCAGAGCGAAAGAAACGTTATCAGACCGCTCGCCCTGAACGACTGACGTTTGTAAAGCAGCGAGTAACGCTGGCGAATTGCTCTGCCACTTACGTAGCTCGAAACCAGCTGACGAACAAATACCTACTAACTCACGTTGTAAAACCAGGGCCTGCTTTACGTCGCCTGCTCCGGTGACGATGTCATCAACAAAAACCTGGTTCTGGAGAACCTTAGAACCTAACGAGAAGTTAGCAGCTTCATCATGAGCCAACTGTTGAATAGTACGAAGGGCTAAGTATGGTGATGAGCTGACACCTAAGGTGACGGTGCGCAATCGATAATCACGCAACGGTTCAGTGGGTGATTTACGCCACACAATGCGTTGAAAATCCCAATCGGATTGTTGTAATTTTATGTTTCTGTACATCTGCTTTATGTCGGCAGTGACAGCAATAGCATGGATACGAAAACCCAATAAAACGTCTACTATATCCTGGTGCAGCTTCGGACCAGTCAGTAGAACATCATTAAGTGATATTCCATTCGAAGTTTTACAACCCGCGTCAAAGACGACACGAGTACGAGTAGTCTCACTGGACTCTTTGACCACGCAGTGGTGCGGAATGTAATAGCTGTTAGCTAACGAAACAGGTAAATCAACGGGCTCCATGTGACCGAGTTCCAAGTACTCCTGGAGGCACGCATGATAGTCTACCTTAAGTTGAGGATTGTGTTCCAACCTATACTCTAATTTCTTAAACCTGGAGACCGCCGTATCTCGTGATGCGCCGAGGGTGGGTGCATCAGGTTTGAAAGGGAGTGGAACAACATATCGCCCAGTTTCATCACGAGTATGTGAATTTACGAATATAGATTCACACAACGCTTCGTCGGGACTTAGAATTCTTTTTTCCGGAAGAGATTCCAATTCCCAGAACCGTCTCAGGTTGATGTCGTCATCGTAGGATGAGCTTAAACTACTGAGACAAACTTGAAGTGAAGTAGATGTATTTTGGTTGTATGAAACATCACCCATCAATAAATAACCAAAGATACTGTTCATAGCCATCGGTGAACCGGGTGGACCCGTGATCACGTGACCTAATAAAACTTGGGATAGTATATCCGCACCTAAAAGCATTTCCACTGATTGTGGAAGATAAAACTTAGGATCAGCTAAAGTTAAGTTTTGTATGTGTGGCCATCCCTTAAAAGGCAATGTCACACATGGCATACGTGAAATAAGATTAGATAAAATTAATGCGTTAACTGAAATTGAAGGTTGATCCCCGTGTGTAGGAGTGATATGACAAGATACTACACCCTTTGGGTAAACAGCTCCAACCTCGGTCCCTCCAACACCGAACACCGGAACGTTCGCTTGGCTGCGATGTAACCCTAACCGCTGAACACAAGACTCGGTAATAAAAGTCGCCTGACTGCCTGTATCAATAATACATCGAACTGTGTGTTTTTGTGGGCCAACATGCACATTGATGAGTGCCGTACATAGGAGCACCGTACTCGCGCTAACCGACGGAGCAATAGAACGCGAATCGTTCTTGCGATCGTTCACCGCCGCAGTCATCGCAGCGTGCGAGGTACTGGGAACCGCTGTCTCTGTCGTTTCGTTCACAGAAAGTGAGACCGCATTATCACTACTACCACTAATAACTGATAAACTGTTAGACTTTTCGAAATGAATTAATGAATGATGTCGTTTATGGCATGAGCGACAAACAAAGTTAGATTTGCATTGTTTTAAATCATGACCGACATGTAAACAATTGAAACAAACGTTCTTGTTTTGAATAAAAGAATACCTATCACGGGGAGATAAATTAAGGAATTTCGAACATTTTGTCAACGTATGTTGAGCATCACAACATAAACAATTATTTTTTAAATTATTTTGTTTGGTAGATTGTAAGTCTGTTGTATTCGAACTCGATGAAGCGACATTGGCTGCGAGCGCGCGTCGCGAGCCTTCGTTACCGCGCGATGTGCGGGGAGTACCTACCTTTTCAAGATTATTTTTATTTTGTGGGTGAGAAGAGAATTCGCTTGCAGCTAACTCGCGTTCTAAGAAAGTTATCAATGTACTTATGTCAGGTATATCCGATGGCCTCGATAGTGATAATTCGAAACGTTTTCGAACACTAGACGGAATCTTACGTAGTAAAATCGTCACTATTATGAAACTCCACTGATCTATCGGAAATTGCATGGCCTGCAATGCCTTGATGTTTTCTTGATAAACATTGAGTAAGTTTCTTAGACTTTGAGTCATTTTCTCGGTACTAGGTTCAATGTCTAATATTTTTTCGAGATGTTTCGTGGCGATAGCCCGTTTATTATCATACCGAGAAACTAAAATATCCCACGCAACACTATAGTTTTCGTCTGTAATTGGTATCGATTTAATAAGATTATAGGGTTCATCTTTTAATGACAGTAACAGGTAACGAAACTTCTCTGTCTCCGTGTAGGTATTTTTGTCATGTACTAATGAACGAAACAAATCGTGAAATGGGGCCCAATCCGTGGTTTCCCCTGAGAAGGTAGGCATTGGAAGAATAAGTAATCTACTTGCACAACTATTACTCGTATGAGTAGATGGAACATGTACCACTGAGTTATTATTAAATGACGTACTAGAGGACATTCTTCGTTTACGCTCATTATCCTCTTCCTTAAGTTTATCTAAGTGAACAGTAATTGCGAAATAACAGTCATTAAAATTGTTACGAATCTTCAGTTGTTCGTCTTTGTCGAAAGTATTGGATTTTATTAAGAATTTTTCTATTTTTGCCTGAAGTTTGAAGAACTTTCTTTGTTGCAAAGTTAATTCTTTTGAGCGTGACCTAAACTGTTGTTCGTCTGAATCTATGAACTCTAAAATACGCTTGAGATCATCGATAATGATCTCACGTTCAAAAATGTCTTGTTGAATAAGTTCCGCCATTTTGGACGCGTAACGCCGCAAATGGACTTTGAACTAAGAACACTAGGAAACTAGGAAAATAACCCCACAACAAGTACCTAGATATAAATCCAGGCTCGAAGAGATCAAACAATTATGTGGCGTAAAGAGGGAAGATTCGAATCAAACTTACCGGTCGCTGCCGTCCCGCCGCTTCGCACACCGATGGGCTTATAAGGCGCGTTCGATAGTTCTGAATCCTGCATCAACTCCACTACACATATTTTTCCACAGGCGCTGGTTCAGGGTATATCTGGTATCTTGCGGGGATTGTAGCACGTTTTCACCGAAGGACCTTATTTTTGTAGAAAAGTATATATCGCACGTGGCGTGTACGCGCGGACACAGTATGGTACGTAGTACAGTGAAAAAACACACGCAGGAGCGCGGCGCTAGTGTGCTCATCCGCAACCAATCAGAAGGCTCCACGAATGGGCGATGAGCAAACACCGGAAGCTTATTCAAATCAACACCCTCGGCAATTACACAAAAAAGCCTGATTACCAGCTGTGGGGTGAAGAAAACATTATTCTAAAATCTCTAAGAATTAATTCAGTAGGTACGTAATACCAACTGCAAAGAGAACGGTACGTAACAACTGGTATTCGGCTGCATCCGGTTAGACTGGAAGCCGACCCCAACATAGTTGGGAAAAGGTTAGGCAGATTGATTGATACACTGATGGATATACATAATTATCTTATTTCTTATTGTCTGCTACGTTGTAGCGACAACATAAACACGCACAGGTCAGCAATTTCGTAATGATATTAATTTTATTTCATGTAAAACGATTGCATGAATTATTTTATTGTAAAATTAATGTCGAAACAAGAAATTTTGTGACTCATACTAGTTTTAAAGTCAAGAAACATTTCATGAAGAAACTAGACTACCTTTGTGTCATATGACAAATGACCCGCTTGCGTTTATTGAAGTTTCTAATACGTCATAATGTGTGAATATTACACAGAGTTGATATTAGTTTAGTTGTGATAATATAGCTTCCGAAGTCATTGGCCTTGTCACGCAGCTGTCGCGTTGTTATCTATCACATTGCTTTGCGACGACGCTGCGACGCGATTCTGTTACAATAATTTCTATGAAGTTTCCATAGAAACTGTTCTACTCATAGATATAAGAAAGAAGGAGATGTGCCCAGTATTTTAAAATGTATCGGAACCCTGTGTCTCCACTTTTTCCCTTTGTCACTTTCATGACTTTAAAGACAAGTACGGTAAAATACTAATTGTACTTACTTAAGGCGAAAGCGCCAGGGTAGCCCGCGGATTTCGAAATTTCTTACGTTTTTTGCAAGTTGTAGGTCAGTGTGAGCTTGTATGTTGATTAAAATATGATTCGCGGCCGTAGCTAATATGGCTTTACAGAATTATAACCATTAGAATCAGCAATACAACTCCATAAGTTAGTAACCTCAACTTATGGAGTTGTATTCAGCTGCATCCGGACTGGAAGCCGACCCCAACATAGTTGGGAAAAGGCATTGAGTTATAATGTACGTAGTACGTAGTATGTACGTAGTACATTATAATTCAATGGGAAAAGGCTAGGAAGATTGATTGACTATGGTACGGCTTCTGGCTGATATATCACAACGTAGGCATTTACTTGAGGATGTTATGACGTTCCGTCTGATAAAATTTTGATTAATTAACCTTTAATTTACGATTTGTAGTTTCAATTGAACTGTGGCAGATAAACATTGGAATGATATTTTTTTTTTTGAGATTACATGATTTTATTGCGTTTTTAAATTGCTGCTGTTTTTATGTATTTGTACGATAAATAACAAACATCGCCCGATCTTCGTTTTCAGTTGCAAATTATCTCTACATAGTATAAAACGAAGTCGCTTTACGCCGTCAGTCCCTCTGTACGACTACGCAACGGATTTTTAATGCGGTTTTCATCAATAGGTAGAGTGATTCAATATATTATACGTAATATAGTTAAATATTGTTTTGTGTTAATTTGTTGAAATATGACGATGATTGTTGAAGATGTCGGAAAAAATCAAGCGGTCTGGGAGCTTTCATTAAAAACGCCGCATAAGCCGTTTGACATATAACAAAACAATGTATGGTGGGATTGTTTCTTTTTATAGGTCGACAAATCGTCCGCGATGATCGTCCGCGATGGCATATATGTCTATCTTTTAAGACCCATTCTAACTTAAAAAAAAATATCACATTAATGTGGTATTTGCGAAACCTATTTATACGGATACAGTATTAATCATTATCAAATTAAATACTTTAGTTACCTTAAGCATTTCATATTATATTAAAATAGCCCTTTACACCATGCAATTAAAATGAAAATCTTAGGAGACGACGACGACGCGACTCGTTTAATGCAGTGTATATATATATATAACCCATTATATAACTGCGTGTCCCTCCCGAGACAATCTGTCTGTATAGCGGATTGGGTGGTCATTACCTGTGAACAAAGAGGGTACTTGGTAATTAATAATTTGTGGATTTTTTGTTGGAACTAATTTTAATTATTACACACAATATGTTATTTATCATCATTTCATTTTAATTTATTTTCAATATTTTTTATTATACCTATATTTTTTATTGTAATATTTGACATTTAATTTAAGTTTTATTTTATTCGAACCTACGCCACTATTATAATATTATTCATTTACACTTACATAAACCTTTCTCAATCAAAACACATACGAACAACAATGTTTCCCAATGCAAAACTTTCTTGCTGCAGTACTTATGCATAATTAAAATGTCGGGTATACTTACAGAATTTCACCCCGCGCATAACACTTTCTTACAATACCAATTTATCTCAACTGCTCGACGTCCGTATGTCACTGCAGGGATCCAGCAGAATATCAGCGTCAGGTATATTTGCCTGACACATGCTGAGCTGGACTCCCATTTGGTGCAACATTGAGACACACACCGCACTGTGTATTCCGTTGTTAATTTTATTTTAAGTACCTACCTATGTCATAGTGTCACTTTTATTTGTGTTATTCTTCTATTTTTTTAATTATTTTTTTATTGGCACCTTGTTAATTTTACTTTACCATTTAATTGTACTTTTGTGTGTTTGTGCTATGTCTTTTGTGTGCACTAAATAAATGATTTATCTATCTATCTATCTATCTATCTAACCTGGATTAACACAGGGTACTTTTAATCCCGGTAGTAGGTATGTTACGTTCCCGTGGGACATTTTCCTACATACGCGCGGGCGAAGCCGCCGGCAGAAGCTAGTTTCAATGATAAGATCTTCAAAACGAAGATTGAAGGTTGAAGGATATTGAACTAGACACAACAGAAGTTTTATTGTTATTACGCCTATGATCGTTTAGATCATGTCTAAAAATTTTGTCTAATTAAAACCGTCACGTGATGTAATGTAAAGACACAATTTAATTAATCTACGTGCCTACTTGCAAACATAATAAAACTCGGTCCAATGTTGGACCATATTATCTACCTACGCACACTAAGGTCATCATCTGCCTAGCCTTTTTTATGTTGGGTCGGCTTCCAGTCTATCCGGATGCAGCTGAATACCAGTATTTTACATGGAGCGACTGCCTCTGACCTCCACAACCCAGTTAATGCTACCTTTGCTAAGACTGGCTGTCAGACTTTCGGGCTTCTGACGCCCCCGTAACGACTGTCAAAGATCGACGAATGACAGCCGGCACCAATGGCTTAACGTGCTTTCTAAGGCACGGAGGAGTCTTGGTATGTAAAGATGGTCACCCATCCACGGTCCAGCCGCGCAAGCCCGTGCGGCTGTTATTACTTAGCCACAAGCCCCTCCTGCGCACACTGACGTATAAACCGAAAATAACTTAGCTACAATTTAAGGCAATTAAGGCCCAAAAAACAACGTTAAGATCTAACAAAAAAATACGAATAGATTCAGTCGTAAATCTTCGTAAGTCTCGTCAAACTTCAGAAACAGACACAATATCGATTGATGACTACACATTAGACAGGCTAACGTAATTCGCCGACTTGAGTGAGACGATTAATAATGTGACTGACATTCATAGGTGCTCTGAATGTCAGCTATAGGTAGGCTTGTCAGTCCACACATGAGGGCTAATGTATTTAGGGCTCGTGTCGTCATAACTTGTAAAGTTATCAAACTAATATTATAATGGCGAAACTTTGTGAGTGTGTGTGTGTGTGTGTTTGTTACTTCTTCACGGTCAAACGGCTGGACAGATTTGGATGAAATTTGGTATGTGGATAGCTTATACCCTGTATTAACACATGGGCTACTTTTTATTCTGGTCTACGCGGATGAAACCGCGGGGCGCAGCTAGTTAATTTAAGTCAAGACGTAGAAGAAACTCATTTTTTTTTGTCCCACAAAGGCCTCCACCAACTTCTTCCAGGAACTCTTTTCCCGCGCTACCTCGAACCAGCCCTCGTGGTACGCGTCCAGGTCATCCCGCCACCTCTCGTCCATCTTCAGGTACCCATTGTGTGGAGACTTTTGCCTAGCGGTTATCGTGATCCGTCTAATCCCAATTGAGGTCGACAGCCTTCTTGCCTACGTGCATTATACCCGTTTTGGATGGCGTGGTGTTGCGAATTCTGTCCTGCCTTTTTACGCCTAGGTGTTGCGTTTTGCTTTTTGGCAGACTTCAAGGCGGAACTTTAAACTCAATTACATATTCTTAATTTTACCATCTGAGACTTGCCTCCTTGAACTACTGGTCGCAATTGTGGCGGCATCTACATCGCCACATACGAACTACGTATCACAATGACATGACGTCACAAAATTCTGCATCGCGCAATTAGAGTTTACCGCGCGACTAGCATTTAGACAACGTCCCGACCGCGACATCAACCGTCGGGCAGTTGTCCACCAGACACAACACCCGTCTCAGAGGATCCTCCCTTTTCTATGTAGGATGAGTGAACAGCCTGTTGTGGTGTGTGGGTGTACTATAGGCATCTAAGTGTCTACAATTCTGCCCAAGCCTTCGGGGAGTGTAGGTGTGATGTTATGTTATTGTACCATTCTCTTGATTAAGAACGACATTCTTAATCTAAAAAAAACATTTTTCTAAAAAGAAAACAACCGACTTCCAAAAAAAACACTACAAAGTGAAAAATATCTTTGATTTCGGAAGTCGGTGTCTTTGGATCTTATCGCTATATGTGTGCCTATAAAATTCGAGGGTTGCCCTCGATTTCCATGGAATCCCCTCATCTGATTTTGACTTGGTGACTATGGGACCACCTCGAGAGCATACCCTTCCAAACAAAAAAATAATTTTCAAAATCGGCCCACAATTGACGGAGAAATCGCGTAACAAACACAAAAAACATACAGTCGAATTGAGAGCCTCCTCCTTTTTGGAAGTCGGTTAATAAGTGATCTAATCTAACCGACAGGCAGAAAGATACTTTGCGTTTTAATAATGTAGGTAAAGACTATAATCTTGTTTCAAATGTAATAAAACTTTATTTCAGCACAAGTAAATATAATAAAAAAAGTCTGGTGGTCATATTTATTATTTAACGGGCCGTAGCGCCTGAAACATTGCCGAACAGATTATGATAACGATGAGCAGTTTGGTGAGCAAATATTTTCACAACACTTGTTGACTGTTACATGCTAGGCCGCTGACCGATATTAACAGTTACTATTTGCAAAACTTTCTTCTGTAACATACTCCATTTACAATAAGATTAGAAAAAAACAAACGTTTTTTACAGCTCGTTCAACCGATTTTGACTTCTATCCCATAGGCTTAAGGATGGCATTAAAGGCAAAAAAGTGGTTACAATACCAACTTTTTACTGCAGCGGCCATTTGTCGGGCTACCAACGCAATAGAAGTCAAATCGGTTGAACGGACTGTAAAAAAACGTTTGTTTAAATGCCTAATCTTATTGTAAATGGAGTACAGGTTGTTGTAGGTACTTTTGCTTAGTATTTTATACATATAAAGTTTTCAGGATGCAATGTATTCGTATTATGTTAGTCGGAGACCGTGCCTGGTAGTAGATTATCTGTTTACTCGGCAGACTTACTCCATCTAAAACAATGTATAGGTAGCGCAGAATGGTGCATCCGGGCTGCAGCTCGATGCTTCGGAGTTTCGGGCTGGGCACGGTCTTGCATGAATCATCCTTTATTACAAGCCTTGAAAGCATTACAAAAATAATGGTCACTCTGCAGCAGGTGATATAGAGTTGAAAAATTGTAGTTGAGTGACCACCTTTACATACCGAGACCCCCCTGTGCCTTGGAAAGCACGTTAAGCCTTTGGTCCAGGCTGTTATTCTTGGATCTTTGATAGATCGTTACGGGTCGTCAGAAGCCCGAAAGTCTGACAACCAGTCTTAACAAGGTGTATCGTATTACCCAGAAACTGGGTTGTGGAGGTCAGACTCCAATATAGTTGAGAAAAGGCTAGGCAGATGATGATGTATAAATTATTTTACCCTTGACACTACAGGCATCCCGGATCGGCTGGTCGCTACCAAGATGCTGACTAGATAAATGATTAAAGGCCCGGATACACTAGGGAACATTTTGCCCCGCAACATGACGCGGAACACTCAATCTCACGAGACGCTGTAACATTGCACACTGACCCGCAACATGCCCCGCAACATTTTATGTGACGCGGGACATGTTGCTTGCTCCCGCTCCGAGAGCGAGCGCACGTGTTGCGCGTCAGTGCCGCGCTATTTTTGTTTTTTTCACGTTGTAGTAAGTAATCCTGCATCCACCACCTCCTTTTTCGATTATCTTTCAATAAACTGCTCGAAATAAGTATATAGGCAGCACTAATCGCCACAACCTCCTCGGGCGATATTGACTGTGTGGCCTGCAAAATGTTCCGCAATATTTTATGGTACATGTTATGTTATGTTATGTTTAGGTATGTCTCGGGACATTCCACGTAGTTGTTGAGCGCCATGTTCCACAACATGTCACTCCATTTGTCCCCTAGTGTATTCGAGGCTTAAACATGAAATAAACCTTTCAGTGCAGCTCATGCAGACACGTATGTTGTGTTCCACTTTCCAATATCTAGTTCTCGATTCCAATTCTTAGGAAAGCATTTTACTTTTGTTCAAGGTTGGAACAGTGCCCGATAAATTGTGAACTTGCCTCCGTAACATTGTTACCTAATGCCGCTATCAGCAAAATGTACGGAAGTACTATTTTGTCTACAATGTCTACCCCTTCGTATTACGTCACCGTTAAGGTCGAGTTGCTGTTTGATGAGTGATTGTTTACTTTCTATTCGTAGTTATTGGTTTCCCAGAAGAGTTAAACTGTTCAAGCTCCTTGTCTATATAATGTCTACCTCTTCGTATTACATCACCGTTGCTGTTTGACGAGTGATTGTTTACTTTCTTTTCGTAATTAAGTATTGGTTTCCTAGAAGAGTTAAACTGTTAAAGCTACCCCTATGTCTATACAATATCTACACCTTCGAATTACGTCACGGTCAACGTTGCTGTTTTATGAGTGATTGTTTACTTTCTTTTCGTAATTAAGTATTGGTTTCCTAGAAGAGTTAAACTGTTAAAGCTACCCCTATGTCTATACAATGTCTACACCTTCGAATTACGTCACGGTCAACGTTGCTGTTTTATGAGTGATTGTTTACTTTCTATTCGTAATTATTGGTATCCCAGAAGAGTGAAACTGTTCAAGCTCCTTGTAAAATTGAATTGCTCAATAAGAATTGCTGTGTTCCCATTTGAAAGGCAGTCTGTCGTTGAAATTAAAGGCAGAAAAGACGTTTCAGTTTTGTCTCTATACACATTGGGAAATCCTTTGGCGTAGCTGGTGTCAACAGGCGGCGGTAATCCCGTCCATCAGGTGCGTCTTCTGGCTGTTTGCCAATCAATCACATAAAGAAATATATCTTTTTGCGAATTTGATAGCGAGATTTTATAACCTTGTGTGATAATCTAGGTTTTTGTTATTGAAATATACTCGAAACCCGATAAAAAGTATTCTATGTCCTAATCCAGGTCATGGGCTACTCATGTGACAAATTTTATCAAAATCCGTTCAGCCGTTAGTGTGAAACCGTAACAAACAAACAGAATCACTTTCGCATTTATAATACTAGTTAGGAATTTAGGATAGTAACACTTCTTATTTCATAATTAATTGCTTTCCGCATATTAGAGAAGTAAAAACGTTAAAATGTATGTCTGCTGTATTAATATTCACGATAACATTTCCGTGAGATCTTATCGGTTGATTAAAATCGTTCGTGCAGAGGTTATTATGCAGATTCTCCACTTCGCCTCCCTGCGTCGTCAGCGGTGGGTGGAAATGTCAGAGACGGTGAACAAAAGACGAAGTAATTTATCAAAGACGGTATTTAGGTTAGTTAATTCTGTGGCTTTGTTAAACCGATAATGGAGAGGAGTTCATTAAAAATCTATTAATGAATGTTTGAAGCCGAGTAAGCGTGACAGTGTCAAGGTCTGTTTATAGAAATGGATTGCGACAGGATTAATGAAGAAGCATAATAATTCGGAGTTTCTTGTTTTCCACCTTGCCACTACGAAACCCAAACAAATGTAAATGCCACCTGACGGTTGAGACCCTGAAAAGAGTTACTACAACAATCAACATTCAAAATAAAAATGGAGTTCGCACAATCATTTTGATTGTTTGTAGCAATTTACCAGCTAGGTGCTAGAGTTTCTCTGAGAGAATTTTTTAAGGATATTGGTATTCTCACGGTGGCATCACAGTTCATCTTCGCCAATATCTTATACATTAGGCAAAATATACATTTGTACAGTAAAAACAGTGATATTCACAATATTAACACCAGAAATAAGGACAAATTACGTGCTCCATTTCATAACTCATTTGTTGGTCTTGGTATAATTTTTTATAACAAGCTACCTTCTTCTTTGCTAGAATTGCCTTTTAATGCGTTTAAAATTAAAGTTAAATCCAATCTTTGTTCAAAGGCATACTATTCTATCAACGATTACTTAAACGATAAGAATAGTTGGTCGCTGTGATTAACTCAAGACAATGTTTATGTTATGTTCTTTCTCCAGGATCAGCTCACATAATGACAGGTTACATGAGTTAAGTACTAAAATTGTTTATTTTATTTGACAAAAATATAATTTAATGTATTGTGTTGCGTAAATTATTTTGCATAGGTACTATTGTATAGAATCTAGTTCTTCTAACTGAACAGACAGCTGTGCTGCTGGGGAGTTTGTTCCGCTACTTCTTCTTCCCAGCTAAAGCACTAGGAAGTGGTGAAGGGCGGGCGTTTTGTGGGGACTGTCTTACTGTAATTTCGACGTTCAAAAAGTGCTGATTCTCAGCCTAATTTGAATAAAGGACTTTTGATTTTGATTTTGATTTGATTTTTAACCTTGGACGACATTGCTTGGTGGTTCCTTGACATAAATGCTATACACTACTGTCACCTAAACTAAAATTGCGAAATCGTTTTCCATGGATATAATTTACTTAAGCAAATACTATTGCTTACTTATTGTATCATTGCTATCAATGCACAAATACAAAAACTAACCAACACTAACAGCCGTGCCCTTCAAATTCGCATTAAATACGCCATCGCAAACCAAACCTTTTGCTGGTCTAATAGAAGTTAGTTTGCCTTGGACTGGCAATCGGAAGTCGTGAGTGTCAATTGCAGTCGGGTTTATTCCGCCGAGTGGTTCTAAAAATAAAATTCTTTGTCTGTGGGCTAGTTTACCGCTGATCCCGTGACCGAAACTTCGTAGTCATGCGTCCACTATCGTATATCGGTGACGGGATAAGGCTTTAATTAAAGGATCTCTATGCGTAGCCGGAATTTCTTTTACATAAAGATTATCATGCCTTGGCCGAAATAACAACAAATAATAAAATAAAGTTAAAAATAAAGGCGGTCCCCATACAACAGAAACATGTTTTTTTAAACTGATGTATTAAAAAAAAAACATGTAGGTAGTGTTAAATATTGGACGGTGATACGGAACACTGCGAGTCCAACTCGAACTAGGCCGGTATCTATTTTACGTATCCTAAAGGATACGATCAGCTAAAGATTAGCTAGATGCTAACAGACGACTGTAATGCGAGAAGACTAGGACAAAACCTTTATGCTGACAATGAACGCAATGCGTAGTCGATTTGAGTTTTCGCCGATAATTCGATTTCCATACTAAGAAATGTCTATATAAATACACTAGTGTTTCCAAAAGTGGGCGATCCCGCCCCCTTGTGGGCGCTGCAGGCCTAAAGGGGGGCACTAAGAGACCCAGAATAAAAATGGGGGCGTTGTGTAGAGGCTTAGGAGGCGATTTGTAATTTCATCTAGGAGGATTCTTAGACACCGACTGAGCTGGTGACAAAGTGGGCAGTAGACAAAATAAGTTTGGGAACCCTGAAATACACCATACGTAAGTCAAGTATCCATTCAGGGTGGTGTTAGATTTATCGTGTAGCCTTGCCCTGGCCTGCTGCCAGTATTCGTTTATAACAAATACTGGGTTATGACTGCGGCTGCCGACAGCACGTCATTTCCGAATTTCTGTTTTCTCGTGGCTCGTGATTTTCGAGAAAAATAATTTCTTCTTTTAACTGCATGAGTAATTAGAACGTTGATGTCGGCTAATTTGGACTAGAGCGCAATAAAACTGGGTATTTTTAGCTGGAATACTTTATTTCAGTATTCTTGGAAAATAATCAGAATAAATACGAAGTGGGGATGTTGTCTCTTTGTCTCATTCTCTATAAATAACATACATCCATTATCTCGAGTTCTCTAATGATAAACATTGTTTTATTAAGACAAATGTCCAAAGGTTGTTTTCTGTTGATAAAGCCAAGAATATAGACTCAGTTCTTCGTTCCTAAAGTTGGAAGTTCTCGCCAGAAAAGCTGGCAATCATTGCCATTGCCAGCATTTCTGGCGAGAACTTCCATATTTTTTTAGCAATCATGTTGAGCTAGAGCTTACCTTTTAACATCACTAGAAGCAACTTTTCAGTATGCGGTATACACGGAGAAACTACCATCCGATTCCTGTAGCCTAATGAATGTTGTACCTTTTTTCCGGATTGGAAAACTACGCTCTGCCGCCTCGGGTCCTGCTGGATTGGGGGTGGGGGCGGACTTATCAATGCCTAGCCCTAGCTTATTCTTACAACTAATCCATACTCATTAACCATTTCCAGATTCGTAAAAGACCTGGAGGACGGTTTCGTCCGGCACCGGCCGACGGCGCGTCTGCGGCAGTCGGCGTCCATGGGTGCGTCCACGTCGTACAACGAGGTGATACCGCCCCCGCTGCCGCCGCCGCCAGTCGGGCTTACCCAGGGTCGGCGCGTCGACACCTCGCTCAGACGGCTGGAGAGGGCGCACGACGACCTGTTCCAGTTGTAGCGGCCGAAGCAGCGCAGGTGTGTATTGTCAAGAAGTGTAGTCACTCGCAGATCTATTTTGTAAAAGTCTCATTGTGAGAACTTAGGTGAAGTGAGTTGGAAGACAGCTGTTAGAGTCAGAGCAGAATAGACCGTCCGATCTTATTAGCCTTTGAACTTGAAAATTTAGGCCTCCCGAAGTCCTAGTATACCGCTTCAGGCGTGAGGATATATCATGGCGCGGTCCCACGGCCCGCTTTTTCACAGGCATTATCGCGCCAGGCCAGGCCGACAGGTGGTGGGAACCGTCTAAGAGGCCTGTGCTGGGAATGCTCGGTACGTACCGCGACAGGCCTCGACAGACGTAGCCGCGCCAGGCCGTGAACAGTTAGCCAACCAACAAATTGGTACCTGCTGCCCATCCTGTTCGTTTGATTGCCGAAGTGCTGATGCTGGCCATATGCAGACGCAAGAGAACTTCATCGCTGTTAGTCTGATGACTCGTACATCATACTTAAATGATACAAATCGGAAAATAGTCGTAAAAAGCTCTTCAGATATTTAGTCAAGTCGATGTCAACACCATCCTTTTCGGTGTCTCGGTGTCCAACAAAACTCCGCAAAGTGTGATGATTAAGTCATTGTTCTTACGAATATTCAGCACCCATGAGCAACAGTAGGACAAGTCACAACGGCCTTCTATAATGTCTGATTTTGATCGATTGTGTTTCAAAATTTTATTGCAAACAACCCACTGGCGAATTTTTGTTCCTCTCAAAATAACTGCTGACTCAGAAAAGTAACAGAAAATGTTTATATTTCCATTGACATAGTTCATTCGCTGCCCATCAGTTTTATGTTCCAATGATGTGTTAAAATTCATATAATGTAGTTCGGGAGCTTGTTTTTATTGCAATGTTCTAGTCTTTGACGTCATCGTGGTTACTCTCATATTATTATATAAGTTCTAGATCGGTAATGCATATTTTTATGGTCCAGATTCGGTGGGGAGTGTGTGCCAATCTTATGATGTGCAAATAGAACAGTTTGGGTTACAGGAAAAATGGTTTAGGTTTACTTTATTCAGAAATAATTCAAATTAGCTTTGCAATACTTCTTTTTTCGTCTGTTAGTCTTGATGGGTTGTCAATCTTTGTGTTTAGAAGCCTGTTCACTCTTGTTTCAATTCAATCCCTTTTGGCATACCTCATGTACATGAGTACATGATGATATGTACATCTCATGTGTGATGTGTGTGTGTGTGTCATGTGTGTGTGTGTGTGTGATGTATGTGTGTCTCATGTGTGTATGTAAGAAAATATAACATAATTGTAAGTAGTGTAACAAAGTGTCTACTTTATGAATGAACAGAACAAAAGGGTAGCAACTGCTATTAATAAATATTATATTAACACAGTGATGCCTGAACTCAGAATACTCAGATGATTCAATTTCGCCACGCGACTGTGTTGGAATGTTCTTACTTAAATCAAGACAAAAATATAGACGGTGTTTGTTATTTCGGTAAAACATCGAAACTAAAACACACCCTAATATGACTAACAATAGACGAATTTTGGTTTTTAAAAGAAAATATTTTACAACGAACCAATTCTAATGCCACTGACCACTAGTTTCCAAAAGTGTCATTACCATGACGAGCTCTAGCATGACGAGCTCTAGCAGTATGTATCAGAAAAGTGTGATCAAATTTAAGGGTGTGGTACAGACCATTAAACTGAAGAACTTTCTCCATCGGACCAACATCGTAATCGCGAAAAAATAATCAGCTATCCCTTACATTTGGGTCGAGTATGTATTGAAGTTTTGTATGAAACACTTTTTCTTCTTTAAACGCGTTGACCGACTTTAAGTCAAAACTTTTAAAACAAGATTTTTGGTAGGGAGAAAACTTATGGATTCGGGTCACCGCGACACCGCAAATGATAAGCATAGTTTTCTTTACGTAGACGCGTTGAGCAATTTTTGGTAGGGGGAAACCTTACGGGTTGGCGTGTCACACCACGACACCGCGCATGCCATGCATAGTTTTAAAAATTATAAATGCATCTTTGCCGAATGTTCAAAATTAAGTGTTATTACAACTCATGAACGTTGTTATTATTTTACATGTCAAAATCAATGAAGACATTTTTATAAACGGCCGTTCCTTTTTTGTGTAGAACAATAGTCAGACGATGAACAAAAAAAAGGTGTTGGAAAACGGGCCTTCTACCCAGCTGGCATAGAACAAACATAAATGAGTCTTCAGCTTCATAAATGAGTCTTCAGCTTCATAAATGAGTCTTATCTTCATAAATGAGTCTTCAGCTTCATAAATGAGTCTTTTGCAGTGATCCTAGTTTTTGGTTATTATATTTATTATTTAGTTTGTTTGAAATTTATTTTTATTAAATTTACAAACTACGAAATTTTACTTATGTGTACTTTTACTTGTGTATGTGTTTGCTGTAGCAAAGTGACTATGTTGGTCCCATGGAGAAAGTTGTTCAGTTTAATGGTCTGTACCACACCATTAAATATCGACTCCTTCTGCTACAAAGGGCGTAAAGACCATATTGTTCAAAATTCTCTTTTTGATGCAGTCTTCTATCTATCAGTAAACTAAGTAAGACTGCATCAAAAAGTGAATTTGGCCCAAAATGGTCTTTACGACCTTTGTAGCGGAATGATTCGATATGAACACACCATTCTACACATGCTGTATTTATCCATACAATCATCTATGGCAAATTAAATAGCCATTAATACGCTTTTAATTGTCATACGATAATGTGCCACGGTCGGTTTATCTGTGAGTTTATAGCAGCAATGATATATAATGATAAATGTGTCACTGATGATATCAGTGTAAATGAACTGTAACCCGCGCCCACTTTAATAACTAATAGTTCACGCGATACTTGTTTTATGAGTCAAGTTTTAACGCTGATGATGAGCATGAGGTGCTGGGTTTGATTTCTAGGTTAGGCGAAGTGGTATTGGGTTTTTCCATTAGGAATTCTCAGCAGCAGCCCGAAGCATCAGCAGCCCGAAGCATCAGCAGCCCAGAACTTAAAAACCGGTCAAGAGCGAGTTGGACTGGCGCACTGAGGGTTCCGTTCCGATTTCTGAAAAAGTGTGCTATTTAGAGACATCGTTCTATTTTTTCTGTAATCTTTACATAAACTTCTATCACAGAGAATAATTTCAGATTTTTCTCTATGCAAACTTCGGAAATAAGGGGGGGGACGGTATTTTTTATATTTTTCATCAAAACTGAAAACTATGCGGCCTAAAATAAAGAAAAAAACTGTTTGAGAATACAACGCTCTTTCATATGATACCCCACATGCCCTAGGGGCTACTAGGGCATCGAATTTTTAAGACTCCCCCTCAGTCCAATAGGGACTGAGGGGGTGGGCAAAAAAAATACATAGGTAATATTTTTTTTTCTTTCTTATTGCAAAATAGTTGGGCAAACGTCATCTAAAACTGTTCCTTTCAAATTGATAGCATAAGTAGTTCTTGAGATATCCAGCTGTGACAGACTGAGTCCCATCATTTACCATTTTGGTACGGAACCCTAAAAAAACTGGCGAAACTGTAAAACCCTTTGGGGATTACATGCGTGATGTTGTTGTAATCTTAACATCGGTAGGCCTATTGTAGGTATCTCTGAATAAAGTCATAAGAGTTTCTGTAACTATTTGTTACTGGCAAGTTTTCATTCATACACCACTTCAAAGCTCCGGATTCTCATCATATCTCCGTACCAGAATGGCAAAAAAGGAACCCTTATGGTGTGACTCAGTCTGTCTGTCTGTCACAGCTGGATATCTCAAGAACTACTAATGCTATCAACTTGAAATTTAGAATAGTTTTAGATGACTTTTACCCAACTATTTTGCAAATAAGAAAGAAATAAAAATAATTATATTTTTTTTGCAACTGGGACTGAAAGGGGGTCTTAAAAATTTAAAGTGGGGCTACTAGGGCATGTGGGGTATCATATGAAAGAGCGCTGTTTGCACATTCTCAAACTATTTTTAATTTTTTTTAGGCCGAATAGTTTTCGACTTTTGATGTAAAATGTAAAAAAAAAATACCGTTCCCCCCCTTATCTCCGAAGTTTGCAAAGCGAAAAATCTGAAAATATTTTATGTGATAGAAGTTTATGTAAAGATTACAGGAAAAATAAAACGATGTCTCTAAGTAGCACACTTTTTCAGAAATCGGAACGGAACCCTCGGTGCGCGAGTCCGATTCGCTCTTGACCGGTTTTTTTGTTAGCTTATATTTAAAATCAAAATCAAAAGTAATTTATTTAAACTAGGCTGAGAATCAGCATTTTTTTGGAACGTAAAATTACATAAGATACTTACTCCCACAAAACTTCACCACTTCCTAGTGCTTTAGCTGGTAAGAACAAGTGTCGCAACTCCTCAGAAACACAGCTGTCTGTTCAGTAATTGTCTTCCACTGCTGCTGGGCAAATGCCTCCCCTCAAAAGGAAAAATGGAACCCGTAAATGATCACTTTGTTGTCCGTCTGTCTGTCTGTCTGTCTGTCAGTCTGTCTCTCAATACCCTTTTTTTCAAGAACGCGCGGAGGTACCAAGTTGAAATTAATAGCAAATACGTAGGTCTATGGTCCCTTGGAGCTCCAAAAATATCAAGCTTCTAAGTCAACGCAGTAAAAATACGGCTATTTATGCGACATATTTTGATACTCATATTTGAATACGTAAATCAAAATCGGTCCAATAGTTGCAACCGAACACCTATTCAGAGCCATTTCACATTGTCAGAGAATATCTAAGATTTTAGTCGCCTAATTTACAGATTCCCTACCCTATATACTATCTGACGTTCTGTCTGTCAGAAAACTTTATTTGCTTCAACTCATTGTAAGAAAGCACGCATCCCTCCCGTATGACCCCTCTAGGCCAAGAAGCAGAAGGAGCTACTTAGTCGCTCCAACTGTTGCGGTTAGGTCTGTTTTTGCAAAAAGACAGTTCCCAAGGCAATCTTCCCAGATATACAATCTGATTAATAAAAAGCTAAGCATACACCCCCTGAAGCTCCGAGACTGTAAAAAAGTGTTAACCGAATGGCTTAAGAACAGCACTTATGATGATATTGAGTCTATTGTATCTACTCTTCAATAACTTATTACTATAAGCGTGTTTCAGTTTACATTGTTAGTGGAAGGAGTCGTAATAAACTTCTTCCGATCCCAAGACGCTGTCGTAGGGCTAACTTAAACTTAAACCTAAGCTTAACTTAAACATAATTTAAAGTAATCTTAATACTTACACTGGCATTTAATTTATATCTATAATTGATTTTTGAATTTTAATTCAACCACTATACATCCACACACTCTCATACACTCACACTTACTTGTTTACACCACACATACACGCGCATTTGTTATCTTTTTCTTTGTAAAACGTTTTTTCATTTAGAGTTTTTGTTTTTATTTCATTTTTCAGTTTGCCATAATTATTGTTTTTCAATTGCGATTATAGCTAATCCTAGTGGAAGAGCGGAGTCTTCTAACACAAGCAACTCTTGCTTAAAAGGAGATCTCCAACACATTTATGTCAAAGCACTTTGTAATTGAAATAAACTTTTTTTTTTTTTTTTTTTTTTTTTTTGTTTTAATTTACCATCTTAGGTAAAACTGTGAAATTGTTGAATACATTTAAAAGAAAGACCAATCTTTCATATTGATTCTTAACTTATTTGTTTACTTTGTGGCGATTAATCTCCCACAACTAGTTTGCAGAAAAATCATCGCAGAGTCAATTTCAGACTCATAGATCTGTCATTAATATTAATAAATTTTACTTAAAAAAATACATAAAGCACCATACATATAATTTTGTTGACTTTTAATGTACTAGAATATCAATTATTAAAATGTATGGGCGAACATGTTTTTCAACTACAATGTTAAGTTTGTTTTTGGTATAAATTATTTTCAACTACGGAAACCTTCATTGTGCGTGGTCCGACACTCACTTAGCCGCTTTTTCATTCAAATCTCTCTATCGTGCGTTTTCTGGTCACTATCTGGTCATATTTGCAGGCAGATCCTCCCTTCCCCTTCACCGCGGTCAACCATGTTCTCTTAACAACAGTTTGCTCTCTTATTCATATCAATATAATTTTCGGAAGCAATCAAAATAATCTCATCGATATTAATTTGCCACACTAGATTAACAACGTTTTCTTTATTGCCTCTTATCGATAATTATATAACTAACGTGTTCGACACATTTGTTCCGTTTCGATTGCATTAATGACTCTAATTAATATGACAAATGTGGGAGCTATAAGAATAATAATAGAGAAATTAAGGGATGATGCCTGAAAAAAAAAACACGAAATTCTGTTTAGTCCGTGAGTCAGATTTTTATTTTTTTTTTTTCTTATATAAAGTACCACGGGTAGTGAAACTTTATTCATATTACAATCTAGCCTATTCGCTAATAAGTAATTTAAATATAACTTAAACTGCTAAGTAACTATAAAATTAAGAAATCGTCCAATAACGTCTTTCTTATTCACTTTAAGTTAAGGGGAAGACACTCAATTCACGTGTTCTTTAGTCAGCAC
Source organism: Cosmia trapezina (assembly GCA_905163495.3). Taxonomy (NCBI): domain Eukaryota; kingdom Metazoa; phylum Arthropoda; class Insecta; order Lepidoptera; family Noctuidae; genus Cosmia; species Cosmia trapezina. The sequence continues at coordinate 19,627,707 of LR991035.1, read as the reverse complement.
TTTCACTACAGTTTAGGTTCACTCACACTGCACTAAACTAACTCAAAAGGTTTTACCCTTTTTAGTCTTCGCACTAATTCAGTGATGTCAAGGAGTTGGATCGCCTCGACATTCACGTGATGATGAAGTCTGTGTTCATGAGCTTCTGCATATTTTTTTATTACTATGTCTACGACATCCATCTTGAGGTCCCGGTGGAGGTCGCTGTTTCTAATGTACCAGGGCGCGTTGACTAGAGTGAGTCAGATGATAAAAAAATATTAGACACGTATTTTTTGCTTTATCATATAATAAAGAATGACTTAGATAAAACGCATATTTTAACGACGCAAAGCGCTATCGTTTGTGTTTCTTGGTACCGGAACGCGTCCGTCGCAGGGATTTTAAACTATCAGGACGCCATTTTAAAATAAACGCGTCATTCGAGTTTCGAATGCGTACGTGATACATGTCACTGATTCTGACACAGAAATGGAAACATCTGAATCTGACGAATAATAATAATAATAATAATAATAATAGCCTTTATTAACAATCTTACAAGTTAAATTACATCTTACTTCTAGTGCCTACTACACGAATGTTAAGAATATATATATTTTTTCCTATTTGACACCGGTTCCTCGATTGTCTTGCTTCCCAGCATAGGCCTCCCCAAGTGTTCTCCACAAGCATCGATCTCTTGCTATCCTCATCCAAGTCGTCCCTGCCGCTTTTTTGATGTCATCTTCCCATCTACGATACTGTCTGCCTTTCTTTCTTGTTTTGTATTTTGGACACCATTCCGTCACTTCTTTTGCCCATTTCTCTGACTTACTTCTTATTAAATGACCTGCCCATTTCCACTTCAATTGTTTAATTTGGAATTTTACGTCTATAATTTTGGTTTGTTTCCTTATTGTTGTTAATCGTACTTTGTCTTTTAATTTTATGTTGAGTATACTTCTTTCCATTCTATGTTGGCATGTTTCTAGCGCTTTCATATCTTTTTCTGTACAGCTCCATGTCTGACACCCATATGTGATGCTCGGCAGAATACATGTGTTAAATACTTTCTTTTTTGATTTTATTTGTATATCAGAGTTTTTCATTACCTCTTTTAAAGCCCAGTATTTCTTCCATCCTATGTTTATTCTATTGTTTATTTCTTTTGTTGTGAGATCGGTTGGAGATATTATTTGACCGAGATAAGTATACTCATTTACATAATGCAGTTCAGTAACGTTGTTAGGTTTTATAGGGATGTCCGTATGGTTTGTCATCAACTTGGTTTTACTTGTATTTATTGATAATCCCACCTTTTCGCTTTCGTATACTAGTTGTTCAATCATGCTCTGTAACGTCACTGGGTCTTCGCATATTAGTATGAGGTCATCGGCGAATCTTAGATGGTTTAGTAATACTCCATTAACATTTATTCCGTAATTACTCCACTCTAGCTGTCGGAATATATGCTCTAGGGTTGCAGAGAAGAGTTTTGGTGATAAGGGGTCTCCCTGTCTAACTCCACGTCTAATGGGAAAACATTCTCCTACCCTTTCTGTACGTATTTTAGCTGTCATATCTTCGTATATGTTTTTAATTATACGTATATATTTATTATGGACTCCTTGTAATGTGAGAGCCTCCCATATTTTATCGTGTTTTAAAGAGTCAAAAGCTTTGTTGTAATCTATAAACGCCAAGTAATAGTTTATTCCATATTCGTTGCATTTCTGAATTAACTGTTTTATTGTATGAATATGGTCCATGGTTGAGAAGCCACTTCGAAATCCTGCCTGTTCATTTGGCTGGTTCTCGTCCAAAGTCTTTGTTAATCGTTCTAGTATTATTTTAGAGAATATTTTATAGACATTAGACATTAGCGAGATGGGTCTGTAGTTGGAAATATCATCTGTTTTTCCCTTCTTATGAAGTAAAATTATGGTTGATGAGGTCCATTGATGCGGTATATATTCAGTACTTAAAATTTCATTAAATAAATCTGTTATTGTATTCAGAATAATCTGTGATGTTCCTAATAAGGTTTCGTTGGAAATGCCATCTTCACCTGGTGCTTTTCCTCTCTTTTGTGATTTAATGGCTTTGGTAACTTCGTCTTTTAGTATGTTTGGAATTGGCTCTTCACTGTCTTTATAGTTGTTTGTTTGTGGTATTGTTTTCTCGTCATGGTAAAGTTCCCGGTAGAAATCAGTCGCTGCTTCTAGTATTCCAGTTCTTTTGGAGTTATGTTTTTTTGTTCTATGATGTGTTAAGTTACCAATCCAGTATGATATGTCTTGAAGCTCCTTCCATGCTTTCTTGAGTCCTCCAAATTTGGTGATGTGCAATTGTATTGTTTCGGTTCTTATTTTCTTTCTGTATCTTCTTATTTCTAAATTAATTTCTTTACTTAGTTTCGCTATCATTTGTTTATTGTTCTTTCTATTATCTAATAATTTGGCCCTTTTTTCAATTAATTCTCTTGCTTTTGGTCCTAATCTATCTTTTGATGTTTTTTCACTTTCTGCTTTTTTGTTAGTTACTTTGAGTATATATGAAGCTACCAATTACACTACCATTGCCAAAAAAACGACTTAGAATCTTTAGAAACTAAACTAAATCAAATAAATGAACTCCAGACGATCCAAGAAAAAAAAAAAAAAAAAAAAAAAAATACGATGCTTTAGAAAAAGAAATCTGACGAATAATTATTCTTAAATAATATATGTTAATTAATATTTGTTAGGTACTTAATAATTTATTAAATCTTAAACAAATTCATTTTTTTTGTTGGTCCAAATGTTGTGAACTCCTGAACACTTGTTTACAAAATTTATAGCTTCTCATGACGGTTACTTTACGTATAAAATCTAGCAAGGAGTTATGTCATGCCGCATATTAACTCAATGTATCGCCGTAATCATTTGATTACGTAAAAAAAGGAAAAAATACGTGTACGATATTTTATAATAATCTAAATGACGGACAAAAATAATTTTTCACACCACCTGCTCGAAAATGTCAAATTATATGTCAAGCAACCTTAACCTAAAGTGAGTCATTAGTGGCCGGGGGCACAGCCGGTCAATAATGTTGTACTGGATTTCATTATGACCCGCTGGTCAATAATGTGATTTGAATTTGGAATCTCAAATGCTCAGCTAAATTGGCAGTATAGTACTAACAAACACCCTTTGGCAAAGCTATTCTCGAAACCCTTACTACGCGTGGATGATATTCTCGATTTCCTACAAAATCATAACGACTGCTTCTTCATATCGTTGCCATGTTTTCGAAGACATAATATTGTAAGAATAATTAGATA